>JAECWN010000356.1:9315000-11815000 GCA_018150725.1 Drosophila quadrilineata
TCACACTTTTCACGCCTAATTATTTTTTTAAGTGTAGCAAGCAGTCGGCTGCAGTTGCGCACTGCTTGTCTCCACGTACTTCGTTAAGTTAGCGCTGACATAAACCACCAACTTGCAAAACCACCAATTGTGTTTGCTAGCGCCAGCTGGTGGCTTATTTCTGAAGCTCTTGTAAAGAATAAACTGCTTGAATAACTGCTCGACTGCAGTACTGCTACCAGCACTGCTTGGTAACGGAAAACCAATTCAAATTAAAAAAAATATATTCAATTAATTTTAAATACTAAAAATAAAATGAAAAAAGGAGATGTTTTAAAAATTGTTATAAAAAATTAGTTATTTAACCTATTCATTGTAGTGATAAATAAGTGACATTTAGCATTCATATAAAAATCGCCCGCAGCATGGGAAATTCAACAATGTTTAGGCTAAAATAAATGATATATAAAATAATTTAGCGATATTTCGTTTTGTGTACCAACATTTTGCAGCTGGTGTCAGCGGCATAATCAATAATTTTTAATTTAACATCAATCGAACAACAATCGTAGCTGTTTCTGCATAATGGCCATTATTATATTTTCAGCATTAACAGCCAATATAATAGCAACAACAACAGCAATAACAACAACAGAAAATGGCAACAACAAAAAGTCAATTCAATTTTAATGGAGTAGCAATAAAACAGAAAAAGCGCAAAAAATTGATATAGCCATGCGGCTTGAGACCCCCAGTTTCCATCTACAGTTGTAGTCGATGTTGGAGATGCAGATGGAGATGGAGACGAAGGCGGGGAGATGTGATGCAGTCAAGCGAGCATAGCTACAGTCACAGCCAAAAGCGAGTGGACGCTGCTGATACACAGTCTGTGTTTGTCTGCAATACTCGTATAATTTTGCAATTGAAATAAAATAATTTAAAATCGTTTTCATCAACAACAGCTCAAAAGAGTTGTTGTTGTTGTCTGAAATGATTTTACGGCAATCAGTTCAACTTGATAATGATGATGACGTTAATAATGATGATGATCATTATGATGGATGTCTATTTGAAATTGATTCGCGTTGAATATGCAAATGTGAATTCAGAATTGTGAATTGTGAATGAGAATGAATGATGGCAAAAGGTGAATTGTGAATTGTGAATAGAATTCCTGCTCTCTGTTTAACATACTTGCTCTCTCTCTCTCTCTCTTTGCCCTCTCTCTCTCTCTCTCTATCTCTCTTTCGCTCTATTTCAAGTTGATTCCTTTGAAGACCCACACGGCTGTTAATATGAAACGTGCCTGCCCTGTCTTGACTTGCCCAGATCTGATGTGCCGTGTCCAATTATATAGTTCGTTCCTTCAGCAGGATATGCTAAATCTCACTTAGTCAGACAGAGAGAGAGAGCGAGAGAGAGCGAAAGAGAGATAGAAAATGAGTGAGAGAATTCAACTTTTGTGGAAATTAATGCCAGATCTTGACTAATTCACTGCTTATCATTTTATAATGCACTCAAAGGCAGTCTCTGTCTGTGTGTGTGTGTTAAGGGGGCGTGGCCAGTCCAGTCTAAGTTAAGCCCATCGTTTTAGCTGATTTGCGGTTAAATTGTCTGGCACAAAATATAAAAAAGAGAAACCAATTTCAATTTCAAACAAAACGTTTTGTGTAAATTACGCAAAGGTTTTATTGTATTTTTCCATGTTTCTTCAAATAACAAAAAAATCTGTCTACGTGTTGCAACATCATCTGCAGTTTTCAAAGATGGAGTTTTGTGAGCGTCTTGCATCGGAAGTGTTTTTGCTGATTGCCATTGAAACGTCGCTCATTTATTATTATTTTTTTGGTTAAAGGTCTTCAAATTGTGTGCAAAAATAAATAAAAAAAAAGATAAAAAATAAAAAACTCGAAACGTTTCAAGGAAACTCATGATCATCATGTTGCACGTTAATGATTTATGCGTTCAAAACTAATGAAGAGAGAAGCAGTAAAGGGGGACATCTTCTTCTCTCTACAGTCCCAAACAACATATGGCATCGCAACTCGTCATCGATATACCATATAATATATAATATATATAAAGTGGAGTCTAGTCTCGAAATGACAAATCGATTTCAAATTGTTCGCAGTCTGTTTGTAATTAGGCTCTATAAACAATGACGCCCACCACAAAAAACAAAAATAACATCGACGTGTGTGTGCCACTCTAGCCGTCTCTTTTTATAACTCACTATCTCTCTTTCTATCTCTCTCTCTCTTTTGGTTTCTTAGCGTCTCTCTCATATCTTTTGATAAATGAGTTGAAACTGTTGTCGATATGCTTATTTATGGTGTCGATATGTCTTTAATGCTATTGCCCACAATATCATTTTATAATTTTTACTCTATCTATATTTCCTATCTCTTTCTTTGCTTGCCTCTCTCTCTATCTCTCTCTCTCTTTCTCGTTCTCTCTGTTTCATTCACAATCTTTTGTCAACAGTCAGCTAACAAATGGCCGTTATTCAAGCGCCACTCGAGCGCATCCAGCATAACGTCTCCCTTCTCTCTTTTCCCTTCTCCCTCTCTCTCTCTCTCTCTCTCTCTCTCACACTCTTTCTATGTGTCTTCTCTATCTCTATCAACCACTTCCATTTCCATTTCCCTTTCCATGTGGCATATCCGGTCTCCCTCTGTTCTTTGACAAGTTCTCTGTTCTGGGCCGTTGACTGATCTGTCATATTATCATGTTAACATGTCTTAGCCAAGTCAATTATCAAGAAAATTATGGCTAAGTAAGTTTCGGGCTGTGTTCTCTGTGTGGGTTCTGAATTTTACATTAATTTCTAGATATCCTCAATAATTCTATACATTCTCCAAACTGTTTGTAGAGTATTTGCCATGCGTCTATTTTCTTATACATTTTAATTTTTATTTCTTTTAATATTCCATATATTCTTTGAGCAGAGAATTCTTCGTTTGTATTTCTTCGAATCCTAGCGTCTTTCTGATTTTATTCGTATTTATTTTTTTTTGCGATTCCATAAATATATTCAATAAATTCGATAAGATATAAGAATCCACTTTATATTTAGTTTTATTTTTGGCATTGGCCAAAAATTTAATTTAAAAATTATTTTTTTTTTAAATTTACACATTTTCTTAGCAGTTTAAAGAGTATTTGTCAGTAGTCCACTATCTGAAAAAATTACACCTTTTATTTATTATTTCTAATAATTGTTTTAATATATCTATGACTTTATTTATATTTATTTCAAAACTCTAAATATTTTTTGTACAGTTTAAAGAGTATTTGGGAGTCGTCGACTAAAAATTCACTTTATATATTTTATATTTAGTCTTATGTATGCTTTTAGCGACTCTCTCTCTCTCTCTCTGCTCTCTCTCCATCTCTCTCTGTGTGTGATTTTATTTTTATTTATGAACTTTATGGCTGCGTTATTTTGATTAATGTGTGACAAATGCATGAATATTAAGCTTTGTTTACCCATTTAAGAGCGGCATAAATACCTATACATAAGTATATAGGTGGGTATATATACATACATATATCAACATATGTGAGTCCGGGTTCACTTAAAACTATAATACAAACAGAGAAAGACAGAGAGAGAGAGAGATAGATGCTTAACCAGTTCGCTGTTGTGCTCTCCTCTAACTTGTCTCCCGCTTATCGATGCTTGTAAATGTCTCAACTATTTGTTAAATGCTAAAGCGACATGGTCATAATGGAAATGACAACTTAACAGCAATCACAACAACAACAACAACAAGTTGGCAAAAACAACCACAAGCTATGGCAGCAATGTTAAAAGGTTCGGTCAAGTGGGTCTTGAGCGGCATCTTCTGCTGCTGCTGCTGCTGCTGCCCCCCGATGTTGCCACTGATGTCGCCTCTACCTGCTGCTCCACTGCTCCTGCCATCCCCTGGATACTCCTCTGTGTATATCGTGGAGACTGACGCTCTCAGTTGATAACTGTATTGAGAGTGTCATTAACATTTTGATTGGTCTGGCCAAGCCTCCAGCTCATCCTCCAGTTCATCCTCCAGCTCATCCTCCCAACGCGTTCCTCGCCAGAAACTGAGTATTATCGCCGCCGAGCGACATGCACATCATTTGTTAAATAAAGTAGAATCCGCGCCTGATTTTATTGCAGTGTATGATGCCATCGTCGTATAGTATGTGCGTGTGGAGCGAGAGGCAATTAATCAAGGTGACAGTTTTGCATTCGAAATGAAAACACCTTTTTATGCAAAGCACAAGAACAACAGCACTCGAAACCACTCGGGGGAACAACAACAATTAGGCTAATAACAAATTGAACAACATCGTCAATCAGCCAGAAGACTTCACTTGACAAGAGTCTCGCAAACTGGAAGCCATCTACAAATTGCCAACGGAACAGTTCTTGTTTTTCTCCACGTCGTCATATGCGGCGTATGCGTGATATTTTATTATTAGCTGCATAGTGTTTTGTGTGGCGCTTCACATTATTGCAACAGCTGCTAATGCGACTGCGGATTCAGTCGAAATTAAAAAGCGTCAATTTGTCACACGTGGTCAGCGAAGAGACTCCTCCACTCCACTCCACTCTACTCCACTCCACGGAATACGGAATACGGAATACGGAGTGGACTTGAAACTGGTCTCGTTTGTTGCTGCCCCATCCTCGCCAGTCATTAAGAACACTTTTGTTGGCTTGAGTCTTTAATTGCCAAAAGCAGCAACAACATCTACTGACAACAACAACAAAACAACAAAACAACAACAACAACAAATAAACAACTTGGCACACTTTTGTCGCCTGTCAACGGCCTCCACTGACTTTAAGTTATTAACTGCGCTTTGCAATCCATTAACTGAGCAATTGGGCGACAATACAAATAACGCTGACTGTATCACTGACTGCCTCTCAGTGTGTGTGTGTGTGTGTGTGTGTGTGTGTGGGTGTAATGGCAATGCAGCGAGAGAGTGGGAGAATGTCACAGAACGAGAGAGAGAGAGAGAAAGGGAGATAGAGACGCCTTCATACTTTTGATTCATACATCAGACTTTGTCACTTGACTGCAGATTGCCAAGTCTCTCTCTTTTTGTCTCTCTCCCAGTCTTTCTCTCTCTCTCTCTCTGTCTGTCTCTATCCCACTCTCTGTATTTCCCACTCTCTCCCTCATTCTCTTAGTGACATTTTGTCTTCTTAATGGTTGTTTATGTGCTGCTAAAAGCATTTGGAAAACTGACGCCACACAGTCATACACATATGTATTTGTACAGATATTGTCAAATATATACACTATATATTTCAACGATATGAAAGTATCTTAGAGTTGAAACTATGTATAAGTCAGTAAGTAATAAATAATTTTAATTTTTATTTTTGATATTTAGAAACAATTTATAAATTTAAGTAAATCTTTAAATGTTGAATATTATGTACAATCAGATTTGTTGTTCTGCATAACTCAATAATTTTATAAATAATATATTTTATTTAGGTTGTGGTTGTTTTTATTAATTAATTTAGCTTTTTAGTTTTATCTTATATTTCATATTTATTACATTTTATAATCGATTAGATTAAATCTAATCTAATAGATTTATATGTTTTTTTATTTACTTTTTTTTTCAGCTTCGTCAACGAAACCTTTTGAACAATTTACATCATTCGTTGTTTATATGAATTAGAACTAGATTAAAAAAAAAGCTTAAAATAATATAGCAAAATCATGCCGAATTGCCTCAAAAGTCATTGCTGTAAAACAACTCTTATCAGTGAATTTTATAAAAAAGAGTATTATCAATTGAAAATGATATTGCATTTCGACAGCGCAGCTGGGAATTTCAGCAGTACTTGAGGCGGAAACTAGGAGACGATAACAGTATAATAACATTATCAGCGATATTTATCGCGAAACTGACCTAAGTAATGTCGAGATGGACTAGGGGATTTCCAGTATAAATTAGTGTAGTGGGAACCCAATATTCCCAATTTGCCATTAACGAGCACTTGAAACACATCGCTGAAAAGTTAATCAATTGCAATCATGATAATCACGGTGGCTCTACTGGTGGCACTGGTTGCTCTTATTTATCAGTTTTTCTCATGGAACTTTGGCTATTGGAGGAAGAGGGACGTGCCCGGTCCGAAACCAGCGCTCTTCACCGGGAACTACCCCAACTTGTACACGATGAAACGACATGCTATATACGATTTAAGAGAAATCTATCGGTAAATAATGTAGAGCATAATCCTCAAGGCAACCTCAACTAAATCATTCCTTGTGCGTACAGTAAATACAAGGAAAACTATGATGCGGTTGGCATATATCTGGGACGTACACCACAGCTCTTGGTGGTCAGTCCGGAGTTGGCACATCGTGTCTTCGTCACTGACTTCAAGCACTTCAATGGCAATGAAATGGCCCGTCTCATTGATGAGAAATCCGACTATATTCTGTCCAACAATATCTTCACCATGTTTGGCGATAAGTGGAAACGACGTCGGGCTGACGTCACGCCAGGACTAACCATGAGCCGAGTAAGCAATTAGACTCTGCTTTTATCCCAACAATCTCAACTCCAACCCTGGATATCCATAGACAAAGTCCGTGTATCCTGTGACGACTGGGGTGTGTAGGAAGCTCACCGACTATGTCCGACGAAAAACTCAAAGTAAAGTTCCAGATGGCATGAATGCCAAGGAGGTATGTGTTCCAATAAGGTTATAAGAGATCTCCCAACTAACTCCTACTCCCCATCCTCAGTTGTGTTTGCGTTTCACCACCGAAGTGGTCACGGATTGTGTGTTGGGCATGGGTGCACAGAGTTTCTCGGACAATCCCACGCCAGTGGTGGACAAAATTAACAGTTTGTTCAGTGACTCTTTGGGTTTGATGATCATCATTTTCGTGGTATCTCTCGTTCCCAGTTTGCTCCGCTTCAAGAAGCTGAAGCTTGTGCCACAACACGTGGAGGATTTCTTTGTCAATGTTATGCAGAGTGCCATCGATGCTCGTCAATCTCAGCTTGCGGCTGGCAAGCAGATTGAGACAGTCGATTTCTTGGACTACATACTCCAATTGGCCAAGAAACATAACCTCAATACGCGCGAAGTGACTGCCCATTCAATGACATTCCTACTTGACGGTTTCGAAACCACAGCGACTGTACTATCCCATGCCCTGCTCTTTGTGGGCAGGCATCCGGAGTATCAGCAGCGATTGCGCGATGAGATTCGGGAATACCTCAACGAACAGGGCCACGTTGATTTCGATAGGCTCAACGAAATGCAATTCCTAGATGCATTTTTGCAGGGTATAACAACAAACCTTAGCTTCCACAACCTTTATTAACTTATATCAATTAACAGAAACCATGCGCATCTTCCCGGCTGTGGTTGTGAGCAACAAGCTCTGTACGGAGACCATACAGGTGCCCAACAGAAATGGTTCTAATTTTACGATCGAGAAGGGCACGGTAGTTATAGTGCCCCACAGCTGCTTCATGCTAGACGAGGACTACTTCCCCAATCCCGATGAGTTCCAGCCGGAACGTTTCATGGAACCCAATGCAGCCAAAACCTACAAAGAACGCGGTGTGTTCATGGCATTCGGAGATGGACCCCGTTCCTGCATAGGTAAGTTATTTCTGATATCAAATAGCGACCCATAATTGAATTGTGGATTCTTAATCTTTATAGGCATGCGCTTTGCCATGATACAGATAAAGGCGGCATTGGTTGAGATTGTAACCAACTTTAATGTTAAAGTGAATCCCAGAACGCGCAAGGATAACATGTTTGATGCCTTTGGGGTCATAACTAAACTGCAGGGCGATGTTTGGTTGGATTTCGAAGCACGTAATTATTAAGCTCTTAAAATTGTTATGAAATAAATCATTCAAATGTTGACTCGCCCTACAGATGTCACATGTAAATAAAATTGAGCTAAAATTAATACCCCTTTGTCGTTTTACATAACTGATAAAATTGCACCTTTCACAACACTATTAACACAAGCACGCCAAATTCACCAACATTTTTGCAACTTAAATACACTGATTAAGGCAATCAAAACCTTCAAATGACATTGAAATCATCATCAATTGGGGATTTTGGCCACTGAGTATGCACTTGAACAAACGATAATCAATTTCCAATAAAATTTGAACTTAAATATTCACTATTTACTTTCACAAACGAACTTCATCATAACTTTTAATTACGCAGCAACTAAAGTGCCAAATTGAGTAAATGCATATATCGATATTATTTACAGCTGCAAGTTATGCTTACAGCGTATCGATACTTAATGCTGCTGCAGTTGTCGCTTTCCCACTTTCTTTACACAGCAAGTAGTGGAAGAAGAAGAAGTACTGGACTTCTGCTGATAAGAGAGTATCGATGCCTTCTGGCTCAACAGGTGTCGCTTTGTTTACGTAGAAGAAGAAGCACAACTTTCACACACTTGAGAACTGAAAATACACAAAAAAAAAAAAAACAATAAATAATACAATAATGTTATCAGTATAAGGCTTTTTAATTTGATACATAGTAGTAATAATAGATTAAATGATCAGTCTTATCACGATTCAAAGCAATTCAATTTCGTCACGGCAACTGAGAATTTCAGCATATTACCGCCTTATCAGCATAGCTTATCACGAAACTGACCTTAGAATAGATGATAACTGTCGGGTATAAAATGCTGTGAAAAGAGCTAAAAACTTTTAGTCTGCCATATGCTGGCACTGAGATCGCGTCTCCCGGAAATATTGTGATAAAGTCTAAATATAATTCATTGACATGGTGTTGATAACAGTGGCTCTGTTGGTGGTGCTGGTGGCCCTCATCTATGAGTTTTTCTCATGGAACTTTGGCTACTGGCGGAAGCGGAATGTGCCAGGACCGAAACCGGCGCTCTTCACCGGCAACTTTCCCAACATGTACACGATGAAGCGACATCCTGTATACGATATTCAGGATGTCTATTGGTAAATACTGCTCATAATCCTAAAGGAGGAACCAGCTAACATAGCTCCTTTCCTCATGTAATCCTTAGTAAATATAAGGAGGATTATGATGCAGTTGGCATTTACCAAGGACGAGCCCCTCAACTGCTTATCACCAGCCCCGAGTTGGCACATCGTGTCTTCGTTTCCGACTTTAAGCACTTCAATGCCAACGAGATTAGCCGCATGCTGGACGAGAAATCGGACTATATTCTGTCCAACAATATATTTAGCATGCTTGGTGATAGGTGGAAGCAGCGTCGTGCGGAAATTACCCCAGGACTCACCATTAGTCGGGTAAGCCGTGCTGCCCTATACCAGGAGTCCTACTCCTAACCCTGACTAACCCTTAGATCAAGACTGTCTACCCCGTGACGAAGGAAGTCTGCACCAAGCTGAACAAGTACATCCGACGTAAGATACTTGAGGGGAACGTAGACGGTCTGAATAGCAAAGACGTAAGTGATCAAGTAATCTTCAGTGGGAGATCTTATCTAATCTGGGGTAACCCCACTTTCAGTTGAGTTTGCGCTTCAGTACGGAAATGATCACCGATTGTGTTATGGGTCTTGGCGCTCAGAGTTTCACTGATAACCCCACTCCAGTGAAGGAGATGATCAGCAAACTCTTTGATCAATCCTGGGCTTTCGTTATTAAATTTGCTGTAGCATAGCTGTTCCCCATACTGCTGCGGTTCAAAAAGTTGAAGTTCATTCCGCAGAACGTGGAGGACTTTTTCGTCAGCTTCATGAAGAGTGCAATTGAAGCTCGAGAATCTCAATTGGCAGCTGGCAAACAGATTGAGCGAGTGGACTTCCTCAGCTACATTCTTCAATTGGCCAAGAAGAATAACCTCAGCGAGCGGGAACTGACTGCCTTTTCCATGACCTTCCTGCTTGACGGTTTCGATACCACAGCCACTGTACTGGCCCATGTCCTCCTCTTCCTTGGACGTTATCCGGAGTATCAGCAGCGTTTGCGAGAGGAGATCCAACAGCATCTCAACAAGGAGGGCTATGTCGACTTCGAGAAGCTCACCGAACTGCCCTATATGGATGCTGTACTTCAAGGTAGAACAATTATCTTTAAATAGGTTTCCCTCGAACCTCAATAACTTTTTTCAAATTACAGAAAGCATACGACTATTTCCGGTACTGCCTGTGAGCAACAAAATCTGCACCGAGACCCTGAAGGTACCCAACGGAAAAGGCTCCAGTGTAACTATCGAAAAGGGCACCATAGTTGTGGTGCCCCACATGTGTTATATGAAGGACAAGGACTACTTCCCCAATCCCGAAGAATTCCAGCCGGACCGTTTCATGGAACCCAATGCAGCCAAAACCTATAGAGATCGCGGTATCTTCATGGCATTCGGCGATGGTCCGCGCACCTGCATTGGTAACTTTATAGATAATTTATAATATATTTAAAAAAATATGAAATGTAAAAATAAAATTATACATTTTTTCTATAAATTTTATAGGTATGCGATTTGCCACCATACAGATAAAGGCGGCGCTCGTCGAGATTGTGACCAACTTCAATATCAAAGTTAATGCCAAGACACGTAAGGATAATCTAATAGATCCATTTGGCATCGTCATCAAACTAAAGGGAGATGCTTGGTTGGATTTCGAAGCTCGTAACTAAATATGCAGCCAATAAAAAATTTCATTTAAAAAAAACTTGAAAACCTGATTCATTTTTCTGGAAGCCTTTAGCCATTATCCTTTATTTGTCAAAGCAAAACTTTCTCTGAAATTATTGCTATGCATCCTGGGAATTCAGTGGCGGAATCCTCGGGTGCACTCCTTACACATTTGTGCTGTCAGGCAGGACAACAACTGCCTCAGCCTGGAGTTTCCCATTGGAAATTAATGAACTCCGATACGAAGTGGAAGTCGGAATACATATAATTTTTAATTTCAACTGAATGAAATGGAACCTATGTAGACATGTAGTCAATTTGATTTTTTTTAATTATTTTTGGAAAAAATTCTTCATTTATTAGCGGAAAATTCTTGGGATCACCTTTTCTTTTTTCCACTTCCACTTCTCTTGAAAAATGATGACAATGACGGCAAGTCATTTATTATATTTGCACACAACAATTTGTTTAAACAACAAAAGACGAGCAGGAAGCAAACAGTTAATTCCTTAAAAAAAACTGACAGTATTTTTTTGTTGTAGTGCATATATGCAAATGAGAGAGGGGGTAAAGTGGGAGTGGAAGAGGGGAGCTGAAGCTGTTTGCTGCCTAAGCAAATAAACACATTTTAATTAACATTTAAAAGGCGTATTAAGCAAAAAGCTTTTAAGGAACGGCCCCATAACAATAACAATAACAACAACAACATCGACGATTTTTTTTAAATCGATGTATTAAAATATGAGATGAAGGGGGGGGTAGGGGGGCAATACCCCTCGCCCATGCAGAGCAGACGAGAGGATCGTTGTTCATTAACAAGCGCGTCAAACTGATAAGACTGCATGAAAGAGAGAGAGAGACTCAGAGTGAGAGGGACAGAGTTGGTGTAGTAAAACAGGTCACAATGCTAATTGATTGCAACAAAAGTCGACGTTGTTGTTGTTGTTGCTGCAGCAACGTGGGCTATAAAATTATTGAAGCCACCGCCGCCAGGAGACACGCATTTCGTTGTCTCGATAAGCAAATTGCGTCTGCCCAACATAACAACGGCTGACTCATCCAAAAATCACGGCACGACCAGGTAAAACTAATGCCACAAAATATCATAGAAGAAAGGGACAGATATACACTACAGATAGAGAGAGAGAGACATAGACAAAATAGGGAAAGAGAGAGAGCTAAGAAAGTCTCTGGCTGCCTTCACAGATTAAGCAATTAACTTGGGTACTTGAGATAAATCTCTAACACTTAAACGGACTTCGAATTGCTCTCTCTCTCTCTCTCTCTCTCTCTCTCTCTCTCTTTCTCTGTCTTTCTCTCTTTCTCTTTCCCAAAGATATATACCATATAGATCTAAATACGACTCAACTCATTCTTATGCCAATCTCAACACTTATTGATTGTTCCAGTTTTATTTCTTTTTTTTTTTTTGCTTTATGCAAATGAAATTGTTTTTATTTTCTTTTTGAAATATACATAATTTTGTGTTTCGATTTATAAACAGTATTTCAAATGCCTTTTGTTGAAACAAGCAGTTTTATGATGTGAGGCGAGTTTTTTTTTTCTTTTTCTTTTTCTTTTTTCTTAATGTTATAATTTACTTTCTCAAAATATTTAACTTAAGTGTATTAATATATGCAATTTGTATCAACATTTTTTATGGGGGCGTCGCATGTCTGCCGTTGAAAGCTGCGATTTTCGAATCGATTCGAATATTTCGAATTTTACGATCGCTTTTTGATTTAATTAGTTTTATGTGTCAAAAGGCAATTAAATTTTAAACAAAGACTAACAATGTTGTTATACAAATTAGTGGAATGCGTCGCAAATACAAAAACATGAGGCATTCACAACACGATCTTTGTGGCAAAGTTGTCTCTGGATATACTCAATTTATGCGTCCTCTGCCAATTTCCAGCTTGATAGCGTGGATAGGGGGAGACAATAAAAATCATGGCTGGCAGCAGCAGCAGCAGCAGCAGTTTTAGCCATGGCTAAGTATGATCCATAAATTTGTTTTCAGCTAATCGCAATCGCACGCACTCAAAGCGCACACACTCAGTGGGAAATTGTTTGTAATCATACGAAAATTGCCTACAAATGAACTGCTTAACGGCGTGTCGCACAATTTCCCCCCACACAACAACACACAGTATATAATACACACACACACAACACCCACAGCAACAACAACAACAGCAGCCCCATTGTAACACATTTAACCCGGCACCAAAACTGTGCCACATTTGCGTTTGCGGCAGCTGAATAAAGCAACTGCCAATAGTCGAACCCCTACATACCCTGTAATATATTCGCACAACTTCAAAAATAGGTTTAATCTTTGAAAAGACACCTAAACGTTTATAATAATAGGAAATCCTAACTTATATTAATGTACTATATAAATTATAAATAGTATAAATTAGAAAAATATCAATTTTATTTCAAATACCAAAAACTAAAAAAAATTCTAGAATCAAATTTTAAAACAAACTAGAATTTTATCATATTTTTGATCATATCTCGGAAAATATTGATCAAAATTACCTCAAGTAAAAAGCAGGATGCTATTTTTGGAGTCATAGAAAAGATTAGGGTAAAAAAACTGCAATTGGAAAATTTTCTATTTTTTATGATATTGTCAAGGGGTTAGTATGCAAAAATGGTCAAAAAAGTGGAAAAATTACAATTTGCGAAAATCGACTAATTTTGAATGCAGATTTATTTTGGCACCAAAATCATTAATAAAAATCAAATATTCATGGAAATCGGTTGATTTTTGGCCAAGTTATGGCAGTTCAAAGTTGGAACGAGGGATGATATTCCGAAAAATTGAATTTAAGATCACTTTTTATAACATTTTTGGTCATATCTGGGGAAATATTCATCAGAATCGCCTGAAACAAAAAGCATGATGCTAGTTTTGAATCCTAAAATCGACCCTAGAATTGATTTTTGCCAAAGTTATGGCAGTTCAAAGTTGGAAGAGGTATTATATTCTGGAAAACTGAATTTAGGGTCACTTTTTATCAGATTTTTGATCATATCTCGGGAATAAGTCATCAGAATAACCTGAAATAAAAAGCAGAATGCTAGTTTATTGTCCTAGAATCGATTAGGGTCAAAAAATTGGAGTTCAAATTTTTTTAGATTTTTGATGATATTGTCAAGGGGTTAGTATGCAAAAATGGTCAAAAAAGTGGAAAAATTACAATTTGCGAAAATCGGCTAATTTTCAATGCAGATTTATTTTAGCATAAAAATCATTAATAAAAATAAAAATTTCATAAAAATCGGTTGATTTTTGGCCAAGTTATGGCATTTCAAAGATTTCACTTTCAGGAAAAGGCTATTCTGGGTCACTTCAAGACACATTTTTCACCATACCTCGGATAATAATGACCAGAAATGCCTCAAATAAAATGCAGGATGCTAGTTTTGAGTCATAGAATCGATTAGGGTAAAAAAAACTGCAGTCGAAAATTTTTCGATTCTTCATGATATCGTTAAGGGGTTAGTATGCATACCTGAACAAAAAAAATCGAAAATTTGAAATTTGCGAAAATTGGTTCAATTTAAATGCAGATTTATTCTTGGATCAAAACCACTAACAGAAATCCAAATTTGATGAAAATCGATATATTATTGGAAAAGTTATTCCACTTCCAAGTTAGTGAGTATACCTTGTCCAAGCTGCTCTTATAGGGTATGATAACAATCGCTGGCTTAAATTGCGCGAGGGCATATTTAATTTATAAAACGACCAAAAATGGCGCTCACAAAATTGTCCAGGGGCATTTGGCAAGGTATTTTTTGGGGTACACAATGAGGGGTAGGGGCAGGTCATGGGGTTGAGTGGGTAGCAAAACAACGAAGGGTGCCACTGGAAGAGAGAGAGAGAGAGAGAGTGAAATGGAATGGAGGCAGAGAAAGCGCAAAGAGTGCGTGAAAAAAATCGGTTACTTATTAAAAATGCCCATATACCATGCAATATGCATGTAAATGGTTGTTGTGCGTGGGGAAGTGTATGTGTATGTAATTGTTGGTGTGTGTGTGTGTGAGTGTGTGTGGTAACATAAAAATCAGTGAATCGACTGCAAAGAGAGAGTGCGAAATTAATTTAGCAGCTAACGGCCAATCTAAGGCAACCCCTAAAAACAACAAACGGCAGAAATATTTTAGAGTTCCAGAAGACTTAAATTCCAATAAAAATAAAATTAAAAATAAGCTCTATTAAATCAAATATTGTATTAATCGTTTTGAGTTGGAGAATTAATTTTTTACAATTTTAATAAATTTTCTTACAACTGTGGGTCTTCAGATAAATTGAGAATTAAAAACAAAAATATGATTCTAATACATATATCATATAAAACATTATCATATAAAACATCATTAAAATTCCTATTTCTGCTAAATTTCAAAGAATGAGTAAAGAATGTCTTATTATTGTTATTGATTTTTATATGCTGCAAGTGAATAATCTGTACCTTATCAAGAAATGAGTAGAAGCTAAAATTTTATTAATTAATTAAGTTTTTAATTGATACTGATTACATTTTTCTTTTGTTTATTTATTTTTTTGAATAAATTTTTCTTGAACAACAAAAATTTCATATATTTATGCTTGTATTTAATTTCATTATTAATCAGCTCGCTGAGTTTTTCCCAATAAACTGTCTATTGTTACTTTCAAATATATATATATATTTATATATTTTCAATTGATGCCAAAATCTCAGTTTTCATTAAGTTGCTCCTCTCTAGCAACTCTTGCTGCTCACATTGAACGCTGGGATTTGCTGTCGTCTTGGAGTTGCAAGCTCAACAAGTCAATGTATAGACACACCCACACACATAGACACAGTCACACACATACAGATACACACGCACACCCTCACATTAAATAATTAATGTGTTAATTTATCGCTTAGCAAATTGTGTGGTCAATTCCCTATAACAAAATCACGCAAGTTCGAGTTCCGAACTCCGCTATCCGAGCTACCCTCAACTCTTGGGCCAAGTGTGGACAGGCCAAGGAAAAGTATTTCCTCTACTTTTTTTTGGAATTTTCTTTCAGTTTTTTTATTATTTGGCTAAATGGGAAAAGCAATCACAATAGTCGAAGATTTTGGCTGTGGAAAGTTTATGTGTTGAGGGAAATCACTTAAATGTGAGGGAGCTGAAAAGACAACAAAGAGTGTAATAGAGAGATATGGAGGGTAGAATGAGGGAAGAGATAAGAAGAGAAACATAGAGATATATAAAAAGGGAGAATAGTATTTGAAAGACATTCACATAAAGCTAAAACTGTCACCAATAATAGCATTCACCTGACCGCAAATAAAATTTGCCAAAGGACGTGCAGTACAAAGGGCATCACAGCCATAATCGGTATTGGCAATTGGAGTGACACTTGTGCCATCTCTCTCTCTTTCTCTTACTTTCTCACTCTCTCACCCGCCCTTACGCCCACAATACTAAGCCAAAGTCATTGCCAGGCCACCATTTGTATATGAGCCAAATAAAAATGCATATGAAATGAAGCAACGGCAATGTCTTTGCTGCAAGCAGCAGTAGCAGCAGCAGTGGCATGTGGCATGTGGCAGCAGCAGCAGCAGCAGCAGCAGTGGCGCAGAAACTTTGCTGCTGAATATTCCATGAACTTGCCAATAAAGTCAAGTGGCAAATGGAGCAACCAAAAACTGTGGCAACAAAACTGAGTCTCTGCCTCAGTTTGCCATCTTCTTCTCAGTTGCTGGTGCTGTTGCTGTTGCTGCAGCATTGCTGTTGCATACTAATTTGGAGTCTTGCCCCATACTGTGCTGGCTCCACATGCCACCACAACTACACTTGCCTCACTCCACTGCAGCCATTGCCCTGCATTGTGGCGGCATCTTGGCCTCATTTTGTATTCATACCAAGCACCAATTTCATGTTGCTGTTGTTGCAGTTATTGTTGCCCCTGCTGCTGCTGTTGCTGCTGTTGCTGCTGCTGTTGTTGTTATTATGGCTACTCTTATTGTTGCTGTTGCTGTTGTTGTTGTGGCTGCTATTAAGTGAAATAAAAGTACAACAACAAAAGCAGAACTAAAATTGCAATAAAAATGTGGCCCGCCTCTCGCTTTGCATTAAAATTGCATTGCAATTGCCAAAGTCGAGACCTTTTGTTATTGTTGTTATTGTAGTTGTTGTTGTTGCTGTTTTATTATGGCAATTGTTGTTGCCTGTTGTTGTTTGCCGCTGCCTTTGCCGTTTGCCATTCAAATGAAATCCAATTAGTTGGCTACAAGGCCTACGATGCGTCGTGACTCCAGATGAAGTCCTTTTACAACCAACCTTCTGCGAGTTTCTCTGCATTTCAGTCAAATGTTCAAAGGCACTGAGAAAAATTGACGCCATTTGGTCTCTCATGGCTCTGAACTCTTACAGTCTATCATCATCAACAAATTTATGTAAAATTTCGAATTTGACTCACTTTCTAGTATGTTTATGACTATATCTCGAGAAATACTCATCACAATCACCTCAAATAAAGTGCAGAATGCTAATTTTGAGTCACAGAATCGATAAGGCTCAAAGAATTCAAGTTGAAAATTTTTCGATTTTTGATGATTTTGTCAAAATCGAAAAATTTTATATTTCCAAAATGAAAAATATTTTGATGCAGAACTATTTTGGGACAAAAATCATTGGCAACAATTCAAATTTAATGAAAATCGGTTGATTTTTGACAAAGTTATGGCACTTCAAAGTTGAGAAATCTCATCAGATGATGAAACTGTTTCGCTCAGTGTAAAATGAGTCTACCTGCCCGCCCCTATGTGTCTCAGTCATACTTCAGTGTATGTCGCATCACGCGCGCAATTGTCTATGCAGTAATTGGCTACGCGTTTCATTGTTGGCCATGATTTTGAGAGACTCGTTCTTAGTTTTGGGGGGTTTAAGGAAATAAAACGATTTGTGCTTAAGTGCAAAATTGAATTTTTGTGATTAATTTTCTAGTATTTGAACAAAGATGGAAGAACTTGGCAATCACAGAGGACTGGCGAGGAATGTGCTGGGCACAGGCCAAACATAGTCAAGATTCACATTTGGTAATCAAGACGCGGCATTCCCAACCTGGTTGACAGCCACCTGAGTGGGCACCGTGCTCAAGGCCAAGACATGGCAATAAAACTGTCAATTAACCTTTAAGTGAACCTAGAAAGATGCCAACAGGCAGCAGAGGAGGCAGAAGGAAACGAAAAAATAAATATGCTAAGGAATATAATTTCCATTTGCATAGGCAGCGTTGGGGTGGCAGACTTGGCCGGAAAATATCTTATCGCTGGCTGCCAAGGCATGCCACAGGGTCAAGATAATCCCAGACATTTGGCGTTGGCACTAATAGAGAGATCTGGCGAAGGCGACTCCAGCTGCTGTCATTGTTCGAAGCAGCCGGAAAAGTGGACCACAAGCGCATTTCCCTCACTTTCAGACTGACAAAATGCTGCTATTTCCAATTGTGCTATTAATCTGCCACATTTGCACTTCTTCAGGGCGGCAGCTATCTCGCTCACACTCACTCACACACACACACTTGCTGACTGCGTCGCTGCCGAAAGAAGGGAGCCGGGAAAGAGGGTGTGAGCTAGCTGGCTACGCTTGGATAAACCGAAAATAGAAACAATCAAAATGAAAATACATTCTCTTCATGCTTTCAGCTCTGACGAGGAGCGAGCAAGCGAATATATTCGTAATAAAAACCCCAAAAGCAAAACGTTTTCCATTTAAAATGTCGTCGCAAATGCGAAAGCTTAATGCCAACAACAGCAGCAGCAGCTGCCCCTCTCCCACTCACACTTCAACATGCATTCACTTCCAAGTACTGTGACTCTCTTTCTCGTCTCAGTTTTGAGCAGCAGCCAATCACGGTCGAGCTGTGTTACGCCCATTGCCTCACTTACAACCAGTGCTGCCCATCGCAACGCAAACTAAAACCTGTTTGGCATGCCGAGCAAAGAGCACAAATTTGCGCAGCGCATGTGTTAGCGGCAGTGCGAACGAGACGCCGATAGTGTGCGTGGAAAGAGCGAGATGGCTATGTGTCTGGGGCGTGCCAATGGGAGAGCAACCACCAGTCAAGAAGAGCGCAGCACAAGTGCAATGGCACAGCAGGTAACTAGCGGTGAAGTGGGGAGCGGGCTGAAGTGTGGTTATGTGAGGGTTGGCTAACGTTTATTATGGTAGGTTAGGTTCAAACAAGGTGGCAAACAGGCTCGTTAACGTTAACCAAATAGGAAGGAAGCAGCCGAGCAGAGCAGAGCAGAGCAGAGCAGAGAGGCAGCATCTGTCTCCGTCGCAGTCGCAGTCGCTGTCTCAGTCGGCGTCTCGCTGAACTGGTTTTACTCGTTATTATATTTTTGTTTTGCTTGGTCGCTGCTGTCGCTGTCAGCGGGGTGATTCCTGCCTGTGTTCTCCAGCTAGCTTATTTTGGCTAACAAGCTACGCAGCAGTAGCCACAGCAACAACAGCAGCGTCAGCAGCCGCAGCAGCAGCGTCACGAGCAGCGACAGCGACTACGCGCCGTTGAAACGTCCGTCGGCATATTTTTTGAGCTGCATTTATGAAAAGCGTTTACGCCCGCCAGCACGCGCCCGCTCCCAGCACGGCAATCGTCGAAAAAAACAAAATACGGTTTAATCTTACGGTCGAGTTCCCGGTTCGACGTCGTGTCGCGGAAGTTAATTAAATACACAGCGAAAACACAAACCAAACCACCCACTGTGTGTTACAACATCGTGAATACTCTATAATTATATTGTGTAAAAATTCCTAATAATTCAAATACTATACTATAAAGATCTATTAGATCTATTAGATCTATTGTGAAATTGTTTGAGAATATAAAAATAAATTTTTGTGAATTTCTGTGAGCAAATTGGCGCCACTCGTCGTTCTCAACATGTCCAGTCACGAGGAGGATGAGCACGATCAGGAGAACGGCGATGATGTCGAGGAGCAGGAGATACACGTCGATGTCGACTCCGATTCCCGCATGTCATGCGGCAGCGGCTCCGATGTGGACATGGATGGCGGCAGTTGCTACGACGAATCCGAAACCCCACTCAGGTAATTCGAATTTTCCAAATGGGAAACGATTTATATTTATAATAATATAACAATTTCCAAGCCACAAACTATGTCTCTTAACAAGATGACAATAAATTGGCTTCAAACTCACTTCATTCACAATGGGTCCCCGAATGGAGTTGAGCTTGAAGCTGTTGGCGTGAACAAAGCTCTTAAATACTAATAAATTGTTGCCACAAAAGAACCCAAAAAAGAGAAATACAAATTAAAGAAAGAAACTCCCTGTATTGACACAGGCCAGAGACAAAGGCGTGAGAGGATGGGTATAAAGGGTATAAATTGGGGGATTTGAGAATTGGAACAGAGTCGGCGATAAAACGCACATTAGCAAGGCGCCAAAAAGCGCGCGCTGATAACGAATTCCCTTAAAAAAAAATACAAATAAAATGGAAACGGGTTCAGAGTCTCGAAAACTGAGAATCGAAATATGTGTTGGGATTTTTGGGATGCTGTGGACAATGCAACACAGTCGGCGGCATATCCGATTAACATTTTAATAGAGCACGCTATAAAAATGCTATAAAAAAAATTTCAACAGCTCAAAAGGCATATTTAGGCGACAGAGATAGAAAGAGAGAAGGAGAGAAAGAGTCGTAGAGGGAAAGGAAGATGTAGCGACAGAATTTTAAAACATTTTTGATAGATGTTTCATAACAAGTTATTGGCAAACTCTAAATAAATACCAAGCATAAATTGAGGCCGATTTTTAGAAAGTGTTTTCAAATTCATTCAATAAAAAAAATGTATATGGCATTTTTTTAATATTTTAAATTTTATTACATTTTTTTAATATAGTTTTTATAGTATTTTCTGTTAAAGTTTAGTAGTTTTGTAAACTTTTGTTGAGTATTATTTTTTTAAAATTAATTTATTTGCTTTTGTTACTATTTTTCTACAAAGATTTTATAACTAACGATCGTGACTTGTTTTGAGCGCCTCTTGACAGCTGTTCATGATTTATAGAATTCAAATGTTGCCTGCCATTTGCATAATTACTTAATTTGCCAACGTCACTCCATATACATACATACATAGTATATAAATATTACGCATACGCCGTGTTTGACGGCGTGCTGAGGCATTATCTGTGTGTGTGTGTGTGTGTCTCTTTCTTAACTATGTTGCACAGTGTCAAAGCACTTGCGTGGGCTAAAATGTCGCAGAAAACATTAATTAATAATTTCTGTGCTTATCGCTGCGACACTTTTAACATTAATGAGACAACAACACTAAGTAAACGAAACTTATTTTCGATTTTATTTTTTTCTTTTTACATATTTTCTTGGCTTCAGTGAATCGCTGCAATCGGAACAGACACGCTCCTCGTCCAGCGAGAATCTGCCCTTCAGCATATCCCGGCTGCTCTCCAAGCCCTTTGAGACACACAACCACAACAACAACAACAACATCAGTAGCAACAACAACAACAACAATGCCAGCCCCAACAGCAACAACAACAACAACAACAATGCTGAACGCAATGTGGAGGACAAGGAGCTGACTGCTGATGATCAGGATTTGGCTGCCTACAAACTGGCCACCAGCATCGCCAACTCCACCTATGGCAGCGCCGCCGCTCTCTACACATATCCGCATCTATATCCGACGGCAGCCGCCGCCGCCGCCGGCCATGTGCTCCGTGTGCCGCCCCAGCGTACGCCGCTAACGTGGGCACTGCCGCCGCTGCATCATGCGGCGTTGGCGCATCAGGCGGTCAAGGATCGACTGGCAGGTGAGTCTTGACTTGTGAGTACGTGATGGCAGTCATCCGTCCTGAGAGAAGAGTACGGAGGGGAAGAGACATTTGGTGGCCTGCGGTGACTGAGAGTGGGTTAAGAGGGGGCAAGAAGAGGGGGCGACGTTTTATGTACGGTAGCAAGTACAAGTTGGCAAGTTAACAAACTTGGCTACCGTTTTTGAAAATGTTCATTTATTTTATTATTTTTGGCCATGATTGCCACATGTGGCACGCACACGCATGCCGAGCTGCTGTTGGGCTTATTAAAGTCGGCCTAATAAGCGCGATCAGAGAAGTCTTTTAAGCCAACATGCCTCTCGGCATGTCAGGCCAATACTCGTACCACGATGTGTGTATGCGTGTATATATGTGTGTGTGTGTGTGTGTGTTTGTGTTGGTGTGCGGTCTTAAGCCTGGCCCTAAAGTATAAAAACATGTTTGCCTTCAAATGCACAATCGCAGCTTAAGTTAAAGCAGCAGAACCTTAACGCGATCCGCCACCGCCCAGAAGCTGTTCACCGCATTTGCATACGGCTGGAGGGGCAGCACATCCTTCACTGTGGCGAGTATCTGCAACTGTCTGGGATTCTGTTTCTGTTTATGTCTCAGCTCCTCCTTGGGGTTTTATTTTTTCCCCCTTAATTTGTTTACATTATGAGCTTCACTTGTAGCTACAAGCGGCAAATCGCAGCGCGAGCCGCTTAAATAATGAGCTCGCGTTGATTTTATTACGATTGCGAAATGCTGCCGGAGATTCTCTGTCGATGGATGCTCCGATTCCGCACCATGATGCGTTGGCATGCAGCCTTATCAGTGGCAGTGCCCCTGATACCCTGGCATCCCCACTCAATTGTCTCAAGTTTGCAACTCATATTTAGCCACAAAAAATAAATGCAGATGAAGAATGAGTAGAAAAAGCTGCTTAGCGGCTTAATGAGATTGTGACCTTCAAATTAAGTTCAATTTAATTAATTTTTAATTTTTTTGTTTTGCAAATGAATTAATATTTTTATTTCTTTTACATGAAATATAAATATTAATTTTATATTATTTTGTTTACTCGTCTAAATACATACATATATTTATTTTTTAATAATTCATATATTTTTCACTTAAACTTTTCCTATTTTTTAATTATTCAAAAAACATTTTTTTATTTTCTGTGTATTTATTTCGATACTTTTTTAATTATATTTATTAAAATTTTTTTGGTTGTTCTTTTTTTTATAGAAATATTTATTACATAAAATATTAAAATAATATATTTTAAATTTATTTTTACCTCACTCTCACTTTTTTTAAATTTGTTTAAAAAAGTTTTATTAATTTTTGTACCTTGTAGTTTCTAATTTTGTTTTAAAGTTAATTTTGAGAAAAAATTACTTATAAATTTATTAATTAACATAAACTCGATTATCCTAATTGGCCACTTTATTTCGTATTTTAAATGAGTAATTTTTTTTTTTTATTTTTTCAATAATATTTTACTTTTATTTTCGTGGTACATTTTTCACTTAAAATATATTGTTTACTTTACTTTTGTTTAAATCATTTTAAGATTGATTTATATGATCTCCTTTTTAGTAAGTTTATGTACGACGCTTTATTTATTTTTGGTTCTACCTTTATATGTGTATTTTTTTTTTTTTAATTTTATTTTCTGTTTGATTATTTTTGTTGGCTTCACTTTTTTATGGAGCACATCCGCTGTGGCTACCTAGTTGCCTACCTGCCTACTTGCTGTCGGTCTTTCAGTTATTTTAATGAGCTGGTTTACATGACTTTTTAATTTCGCGCTGTGCCCCCGAAAAGGAATTAATTACACATTGGGCGGTCGCCGCACTCAATGGACTTAGAGACGCTGTCCTGTTCTGTGCCGTCCCATCTCGTCCCGTCCCGTCCTGTTCCAAAACTCTATCCCGTATCCGGATTCGACATTTATTTATCATCGCATACCACACTTCAATGTGAAGTTGGCCAACTGACATGGTCAGCTTTTAATTAGTCAGACAGGGAGAGCTACAAACAAAGAGAGACAGAGAGTGAGAAGAGAGAGAGGGAGAGGGGTAGACCTGGAGAAGCACTTGGCCACACTTATGACTCCGAACTCGCCTCGATCTGTTGACCAGTTTCGTTTTGTCAACAACTTCGTCTCGTTCTCTCTGGCTGCTGATAAGCTGGCGCCTTGGCTTTTTTCATTAACAAGACAAACGAGCGGCCGAACAGACTCTCACTCTGACCCTTTTGACTTGATCACCCATCCCCCCCTTTCCCCGCCGCTCCTTAGCCATTTGACTGCCCTAATCCACTGCACTTTAGCGCCATATGATTAATAACCATTGCATGTTAATTGGAATATGGTTGGTTTCATGACTTCCCCTCGTTTTCGCTGTTGGTTTTCTTTTTTTTACCAAAACACAGCAGTTGCCAATTATTTTAGCCAAAATATATGTATGATATGCTAAGCACAATTACCATATGGCTTTAACTGCGCTTAAATCAACCCAAGTTTCGAACAGGCTAAAGGTCAAACTCAACTATTCTTCAAAACACACAAATATTGCGCATACGCCTTGTGGTCTGTGGCAGCCGCAACTCAAGCTTGTAGCTCCATCAATAATGCATGCTAAAAGCTTTTAGCATTATTTTACGTATTTTTTGGGGCAAGCAGTTTACACCCCAGTCACTGGCTTCCCTTCACACACACACAGCCCACAAACACCATTGTGAGTATCTTTAAGATACGCCAAGGAACATCATAAATAAATGGGAGTGGAGGCCACAAGAAAAAGAGGAATAACGGGATAAACCTTGGTAAGCCATAAAATTATGCTTACGCGATATGCTGCTGCTCGTCCTCGTGTGTATGTGTGTGTGGTTGTGTCCTCTTCAGTGGCATCCTTTAAGGATATGAGGTGACTCCGCCTCTGACGCTGCCTCTACAGCCGCTTATGTGGTGCGATAAATGGCTTTTTATTGAAATTGATATTGCTTGAAATATTCAAATGGTTTGCCAATCCCAACCCAGCTCCTTCACAGACTCAGGATATTTATGGCACACGGCGTCTAACATTTATTGGATCGCATTCCAAGGCATCTCTCAAAAGGGTTTATCGCCAAAAGTCACAATAAAAAACATGATTTGTCAGTTTAACACCAACCATAGATTTCGATTTGTAACGCGTTTTTTTCTTCAATGATTGAAAAACTTTGGAACATATATTACAGAGAGAAACAGAGAGGGAATGAAAGTGGAAGAGAGAGAAAGGAAAAGTATATAAGAGGGGAGTGAGAGAATAGAGAGTAAGGGAGCTCATTGTGAGATTATGCTTTCGATATCAGTTTAATAACTTATATTTAAAAAATCGATTATTTTAATTATAAAATTATTAAAGTGGGCTTAAAATGTGTAAGAAATATTAAAAATATGTTTTCCATATTTAAACAAAATTAAGCGTCTTTTGGCTTAACAAAAGTCTTGTGAATCCCAAGACGATGAAATATAATTAAATTATTTTCTTTTCTATCTGACAGATAATTTTATAAAAATAGTATTTAGAAAAAAATTATTATTGCACTAAAAATGTTTACTTATTTAAAAAGATAAAGTAAAATATTATAAAGAAAGTTCAATCAAAATGCAAGTGAATTAATATTTTAAATATAACAGTGAAAGTGATAAATTTAAATATTTTAAAAGTTCAAAGTGATAAATAAACTATAAAATATATGTACTCATTTCTAACAAATTCTCGACTCTGCCTAATTTCAAATTTTATTTCAAAAGTAATATTTTTTGTCTTCAACTTTTTTAACGTTTTTTCAACTATTTTAAACTAAACAAAATTTTAAGCTGCTGTTTTTTCCATCCATAAATCTATTCATAATAAAAATAATTGTTCGCACTCAGTGAATAATTTGAATAAATTTTACGCCGACACCCAAAATCGTAGACACCCTTATTCAGACTATTTTTTATCGGGCAATTCAAAATGTTATTCAAATGCATTTTGGCAAATAAATTTCAGGACAGAATGTGCACAAAGCTTATGTTGAGTATGTTTCTTTATTTGTTGACCCGCGATGGACGATGGTTTAAGCCGGTTTCCATAAGTTGAACAGTTGCCCAGTTGTCACCAACAACAACAAACGTTTTAATAGTTTGTTGCTTTTGTTGTTGATTGTTGTTGTTGTTGAATTCTTATCGCACATAATAAACAACAACACGCACGCTATGGCAAAGTAAGCCGACTGCCAGGAATTTTAAAAGGTTTAGCGCCAGCGTCAGCAGAGCAGCGGCGCAGGCAGCGACTACTTCGCCTGGCAGCCGCAACATTGTCCACGGGTCCGCACCCACTTAGCGCCGTGTCTGCGTCTCAGACTGGGTCACAGCGATGCATCCTAGGAAGTATCTGCGGCAACTTTATGACTCAACCGACGCGTCGCTGAATGAAAATTGATGTCGCGTGCGTTGTCTCCAAGTCTGGACGAGGCTCTGCCTCACGTTCTCTTTTAGGTTCAGCCTCAGTCTCTATGATAAAGGTACCGAGTTCGACCTCGGTCTGTGGCAATTAGGCGAGTCAGTGACTCTTAAGGGCTCGACCATTGAAAATTGATTTCACAGCGTGCAGGGCAGGTAGAGAGAGAGAGAGAGAGAGAGACATAGAGCGAGAGAGCTGGAAAGGTCGCTAAGTAGCTGCACAGGTGCCTAGTAGACTATCCTCCGGCCGCAGCCGGAAGCAAATATCGGAAATTGCTTGTTATCTAAGTGGGAATTTATTGTTTGCTAATTGCCAGGACTACACAGGGATAAAAATTCAGAGAGAAAATGCATAAAAAAGGATATACTTAAAGTGAAAGTGAGCGGACAATTAACTGCCACCAAATTACAACTACTTAAATACTTTGCTGCTCTTAAGCCTCAACTAATATGCCGCATCTCTCATTACCGACTCCACAGCTGCCTTTCCCATTGCCCGTCGCATCGGACATCCCTATCAGAATCGTACGCCACCCAAGCGAAAAAAGCCGCGCACATCCTTCACACGCATCCAGGTGGCGGAGCTGGAGAAGCGTTTCCACAAACAAAAGTATCTGGCATCTGCAGAGCGTGCAGCCTTGGCCCGGGGTCTCAAGATGACCGATGCCCAGGTGAAGACGTGGTTCCAGAATCGACGCACCAAGTGGCGGTAAGTACTCTCCATGATATATACACATATATATATATACTATATAGAATCAATATGTAATACTGAGCTGAACAGACCCATCTCAGCAGAGGCAGAAGTGCTGACAGCCAAAGTCATTCCCCATTCCCCCCCCTCCCCCCTCAAAACTTAACGCCCCTTTTAGCCTTGTTTAAACTACAAAATCTACAAAAGTGCTGCGAACAACAACAAAAAAAAGTGAAGGAATAGCAAAAAGTGAAATAAAAAAGTGGGGAGGGGGGGAAGGTAAAAGGTTTATGCATTATGCATGAGCACATTAAATGAAAAAGCAGCACCAACCCCAACCCCAACCCCAACCCCCTATAGCTACCCATAGACAGTGTAGCGTTAGCAACCCCTAAAAAAATATACTTAACTGCGGGGGTGGTTACAGTTTCTAGCTGCGCTGTGGCTCATAATGAGCGCTCAGAAAAACGCTAATCAGGGCCACAAAATGGCCGACAACTAACTGAATATGTTCTTATAAATGATAAGCCAATTCAAAGAGACTACAAAATTTAATTATAATAAAAAAAGAGACTTCAAAATTTACTTGGTTTCAAACTAGTCAAGAAAAAAAATCCCTTTACAAAATGTGGCTGATTTAAAGACTTTTTCAAATTCAAAAATTTCAAATAAATAATATCTATATAATAAAATATTTTCATCATTAATTTCTGTGTTCTAAATTTACATCCATTCATTATGAATTAAAATCAATATCCTTTTACGTCTAATTAATAGACTCTTTCAAATTAAAGAAAAATAAATGAATTAAATAATTTTTTAGATGAAATTAAAAATCATAGTGAATTTCCATTTATTAAAAAAAAACAATTTTGAAAACAGTAATAAACTAAAATTTTAACTAATGTTGAAAATAAATACCCTATAGTTTCTGAAAATCAAATTTTTAAAAATACAATATTTTAATATATGCAAAATTCAAAAAAGAAAGTATACTAATATTAATTAGATTCGAATTAAATAAATGTATTTTAATAAATAAAAATACAATCATTACGTTTTAAAAATGCCAAAAAAAATTAAAAGCAAATCTAGCAGAGTTTTTAAAACCTATTTAAAAAAAAGTTTAAAAATTTATATAAAATATTGAAATTGTAAACTATCGAAGCGCAACAATAAAATGTTGTTCAATTCGGTTTAATTTCAAAATAATGAGGCAAGAGTCTTTTAATAAGCCACAGTCCATATATGGCATAAATAATTTGAGTAATAATATCGGCAACAATTTAATCAATTATTGAAGCCTAAACGCACACACACACACACACACACACACATGATGAACAAAGTACTTTACTAGATATACCTATGGAAAACCCTCCCATTCCTGTGAATGGAAAACTTTTACTTAACACAGAACCTTCTGTTCAGTTTGCTTAGCATATTTTTGGGATGGAATATAATAATAATAATAATAATAAATTTATAAAGTCGTAGAAAAATGAAAGAAAAAAAACAACATAAACAAGTCACGCGCTTGTTTCTATTTTGTTGTCTCTAATTTAATGTGGCATTGATGCGTTGCACGTTGCACGTTGCTGGTTGCGTGTCTCAAATTGTTTTCTATTTTATTACCATTCACCATTAGAACTTTAACAGCAAGCTGCCATACATATGTATATGCATATAGAACAGCATATAAACAGAAAAATATATACATATGTATGTATATAGCCTGAGAGCTCTTGATGGCTTTATTAAAACGGGCGCGAGAGAGTTGTGATAAAAAGTTGTGGCAAGTTCTTGGCGCAAATGTTGCAAGCATGGCGACGTTTAAGACACACTAATTGCCGTTTAGCAGGTTCGACTTTAACTAGAAAACAGAGAAAGAGAGTGGAGTGGAGTGGAGTGGAGTGGAGAGTGAATTTATCAGCCATTTTGAGCCTATTTTAGCTCGTAAAAATTAATGATGTAAAACGCAATTCTGTTAACGGCAATGGCCACGGCTCGTTTGTGGCTAAGTGAAATGGCTAAGAGCGTCGACGCAATTGCCATGATTATTATAATTATTATTATTATGATTATGTGTATGCATCATAAATATGTCTAATATATGCACAAATAATTGGCTTAATGCACTGCCTGCCCAGCTACAGGCTCGTAATGAAGCTGGTCCAACATGGCGTATGAGTTATGCGCGAATTGCTAAATTGTAATTTAATATTAATAAATTGCAACCAGTTTTGCATCTCGCCATGACAACACAAATGGCCAGCTATAAGTATTAACTGATGCTTTTAACTGTTGCCATATACAACTACAACAACAACAAAAACAGCAACAAAGTAACAACAATTATTAATAATTAACAACAACGAACTGAAAGACTGAGCAATTGAATGAAGCTTGTTGCCTGTCACACTGACAATGTGTTTAAACAAAACGCCAACAAAAAAAATGAAAGAAAATTACAGAAAACAGTGACAGGCAGACAGAGTGAGACAGCTAGATTGAGTAAGAGAGAGAGAGAGAGAGAGAGTGGGAGACAATTTGTTAATCTTTGCATTCATTTCGGGGAAATTCGCAGAGCATTTTCTAAACTCCGACTGGCAAAAAGGGAGTTTAGCTACAGGAGTCTCAGCCAAGAGAGTACACTGAACTTACAGTGGCGGCGAAAAAATATGTAGCAGCATAATTTGCACATATTAGAAAATTGAAAATTTTTTAGAAATATTTAAGCTATTTAGTATATTTTTAAATTAATTCAATTTTTTAAGAATATTTGACAAGCCTAAAAAGCTCTTCTCTGATTCTTAAAAAACATTCGAAAATATTTTGATTGCCTAATAATAAATTTTCTTAGTTCCAAATAATTTGTTAATACACTTTGTGAAGAATTATTAAATAAAAAAAATTAGTTTTTAATATAACATGTTTTACAGATGTTATGACAATGTTTAAATTGTCTTCTTGTCTTCCGAGATTTTATAAAAATTTTTCTCCAAATTTTGTTGATCATTTTTAACAATCTGTAAGATCTTTAATACTATACTATATATATTTAACTTAATTATTGAAAAAATTTATATTTTTCCCATTTTCATTGATTTACTTCCTAACTCAACTCGGACTGTTCCGTACGAAGTATCCCTCAGCTCAGCAGCAATAAATTTTTTGCTATATTTGGGAGTGCTTGTTACATACATAATTTAATTAGTTACCGGCACATAAATCAACTTTGCTTAAAACCCTTTTTAATTACACGCTCATGCATCAAAACTCGACTCCATCTTTCGCTCTCTTCCCCTCACACACATTAGCTACCTCTCTCTCTCTCTCTCACTCTCTCTTACAATCTCTGCGAGCGGCGAAGAAAACTTAAGTTGGCGTTGGAAAAACTTCACACTAGATCTGCATTCTGAGAAAATTAATTGCTTGGCATATGGCAAACTTTTGTTTTTGTTGAAAGCTGTCTAATTAAAAATTTACACACACGCACATGACAAATGATTGTGAGAGTGTGTGAGTCCGTGTGTGTATGTGTGTGTGTGTGTATTAGGACTATGAGGAACACTTAAGACAAGGACACAAGTTGTACCGCAAGAGGAAAATCAATTTCGTTGAGAGCAAAGTTATGCTGCCTGCAAAGGAAAAGGAAAATCAAATGAAATTAATTACAGCTGCTTTTTTGGGGCCATTTGTAAATTAACTTTGAAGCATCTTTTTGGCTCCGCACTCTGCCGGGCACGTGTCCTCTGTCCCGGCATCTTTTGTGTGGCAAGTCCCAGCGGCATTGTGGCAAGTTGGCAGCGGCAAGTCGAAGGCGTCGCCAGCCAAGCGGCCAGCCAATTAATGGCCTGACTAAATTGTTATGTCTTGAAAGATAATTACCAGAGGTCCTTTTCTCTGCTTTTTGGCCATAAAACGTAATGGCCATTGGCAAGCTGCCACCCCAAAAAACGACAAAAAAAAAAAAAAAACAGAAATAGTAGCCAAAACTTTGTTGCTGCTTTTGGCCATGTTGTCGTTGCTTTTGTTGTTGTTGTTGTTGTTGCTGTTGTTGTGTTGTTGTAATTGGTTTGTCGCTCGTTTGCGGGCGGCGTGTGAAATGATTTTAATTACCCGGAGACCCGAGAAACAAAAATACCAGGAAGCCACAACTGAAAGCAGCTGCTAACAGTGTTGACAATTGACTTGCCATTAAATTTCGTGACAACATTAACAACAACAACCCCCCCTCCCCCACTGTCTCCCCCACTGTCACCCCCTCTGACTCCTGCTCTATATCATTGCTGTAACTGAAACGATTTATGCGTTGAGCTTTAATAAACATTTTAGCCTAATGCTTGGCCATTATTTATCATGGCCAAGACAAAAGCCAAATAAACGCTGGCGCCCAAAGACAAACAGTTAACATTTGTTAATCATTTGTTGCATTTTCATTTTCAGTTTTCCGTTTCCATTTTCGTGTCTCGTGACGCCAGATAAATTACAATCGTGCCACAGCGCGAACTCCAAATTAAACTCAAACTCACACACACACACACTCACATACATTTATGTATATACATACAGATGCATGTATATAATTTATATACACACACATCTAGACACAATCAGGCTCATATATTTGTTTTTTTGCTTGTTTGCAGAGTTTTAATCAATTTTCGCTGAATTTTTTATGCGCTTACTTGCCACCAAAAAAAAAACAGTTTGAATTCAAATGTAAAAAAAGTAAAAAAAAAAAAAAATTAGAAAAAAAGTAAAAGTAATTTTTTATAAATTCATTTCAAAATGAAAATCCATGGCCAGGCAATTGAGTTGTTATAGAGATACGAGAAATTGTTGAACATAGTCAGAAATTGATAACTAAATATTACAACATAATATTACCTCATATAAATCTAGCCTTTTTCTAGCCAATTTAAAGCGTAACGTGGACTCAGTTTAAGGCAACTTCTGAACTTGTCTTATCTTCCACATTTCCTGGTCTATAATATTTCTTAGGAGAATTGATTTTTGATACAGCTATAACTTCATTCATATAGTTGTAATCAACATAACATACCTTCAAATAAATCTAGCCTTTTTCTATCCAATTTCCCGCTCAGTATATAATAAGTTCAAGGCAACTTCTGATTATCATTTTTTCCTCGATTTCTTGGCCTATAATATTTGGTAATCAGTACAATATTACCTCATATAAATCTAGACTTTTCTAGGCATTTTCCAGTTTAACTTAGATTCAGTGCAACATATTATTATTTCAAATAAATCTAGCTATTTCCTAGCCAATTTCCAGCTTAATTTAGACTCAGTTTAAGGCAACTTCTAATCAACATTTTCTTCAACAATTATTGCCCTATAATATATATTAAATAACTGTTAAACAAACAAATAAAGTAATAAAAATAATTACAGTTGTAATCAACATAATTTTACTTCATGCAAATCTAGCGTTTTTCTAGCCAAATTTTCAACCTATCTCAGACTTAGTTCAAGGCAACTTCTGAAGAACTTTTCTTCCCACATTTCTTGGCCTATAATATTTATTGAGAAAGTTTTGTGTTTATATGACAGTTATGTTATGCACAATGGTCTATATAAGGGGTTAAACCCCCAGCAGTAACTACATATACTATATATATATCAGAGTCTGTTTCCAACTTCGAGCTAATGCATATTTAATAGTTACAATTTCAAGTTATGTGCGTTTGAATGATGACAAGGCTGATGAAAGCCATAATGATAGCATATTAAACTATATTATAATTATGACATGTGCCACATACACTCACACACACACACACACCCTATTAGATTCATATGTATATGTACACATATACAGTCACACACTAATGAGTCAGGTATTTAGCTAGTATGTGTAATCAAGGGACAAAGTTTATGTATTTAGAACGTTGGCAACCCAGAAGAACTTCATTAACTCATGAAATATTCAATATGGCGCGCACAGTGGCAACCCTATACACAGCTTGTGGGGTGAATGTGTATGTGTGTGTGTGTGTGTCTCTGAGTATGTGTGAGTTTGGGGATGGCCGCAATTAGAGCATAAATGCTGCGCAAACGCGAACATAAACTAAGGGATGGGCAGAGATGAGATGGCAAAAGGGAAATGGGAAATGGAAAATGGAAAATGGGGAAATGGTAACTGCAACAAAGTTGCAACAGCTAAAGGCCATTGCAATGCCAACTGAATAATTTAACAACATGCAGAGTGGCAACTTGGAGGAGGGTTGGGGGGTTTAATGCACACAAATTGCCAGCAATTGTCTGTAGGTCTGTCTGTCTGTCTGTCTGTCTTTTGGCTTAAATCCCATTTGAGCGCAACATTTAAAATGTAATTTGCCGACTCGAAATTAATTTTCAATAAACACAGCCAGCCCAATTCCTGGCAATAATTGCATTTCCACTTTTTTCATCTGAAGGGGGAGCTTTTCAGTTCCACACTTGAATTCATTATCTTTATATGGAAGAGGGGAAGCCGCCCACATAATGACTTGATGAGCTCAGTTCGGGAAATTGAGCTTAGTTGCCTAATGAATATGCACATTAAGAGATATCAAACATTTGATAAGAGCTACACACAATCAATCACGCTTCAATCACAGCTCAATCAGTAATAATCGATTTTACTCTTTCTCTATCTCTCTCTTGCAGTCGGCAAACGGCAGAGGAACGCGAAGCGGAACGTCAGGCAGCGAATCGATTGATGTTGTCGCTGCAGGCGGAGGCGATTAGCAAAGGATTCGCGCCGCCGGCGGCGCCAATCAGCTCACAGTCCGGCGTAAATGGAGCTCCGTTGGCGGCACTGCACGGACTGCAGCCCTGGGCGGAGGCGTCGCATGCAGCGGGCTGCTAATCCCAATCCTGCACACAGGACGACAGTTCCAACTAGTTTATGTAGCATAGTCTATGTCTAGGATAAGGTTTATTTGTGATAACGTTTGCTTTGTAAATAGAGTCGAGTGGAGAAGAGATAAGCAAGATATCAACCAACCAATCAATCAATCAATCAATCAATCGATTTATCAATAAAAAAAGACACTCTGTATGATACTATATTTATCTTGCACGAATTCTGTAAATATCTAGCTTTACTCTATTAGATATATGTCTCTCTATAACTATGCTAAACACTATTCTAAGTTGTCCTAAGTTATGATTGTAGTTTCCCTTAGTTTGTAGCACAGTGTTTCCTTTGCGTTAAGTTATTCAAACAAAAAACAAACAAAACCAATCTCAAAATCTCACAACTAAGATATATAAATATAATAAAAATTTTAAAGATATGGCTTGTAATGTTAGCTAAGTAAGTCGTAAGTCGAGAATGGCATTAAAAACTAGTATTATAATTGAATAATTAGTAAACCCACGACAACAACTACAAAAATAAATATACTATATAAACAAACTCAAACAATCCTTCACATTTATTATTTCATGATAATGATTTATAGATCTCCGACCGGATATAACATATGCGCAATCCCAGAAAAACCAACATCGTCCTGAGCTCAGCCTCAGCTACTCCAACGACTTCTATTTGGAGTCTTGCGGCCTTTCATTATAAATATATTACGTGTTTTTATACACCTACTCCTCCTCCTACTGCTTCTTTCTTTATCCTTTTTGTTTTTTTGTTTTTTGGCACCGACAGTCTAAACAAACAGACGCCGCCTGCAGCACAGGTAGACCATCTTAGAACCTCGTCCCTATACTTAGCGGCTACTCCGACTCCGACTCCAACTTCGACATCCCTTAAAGTGTTGGCCGCTGTCACATTAGCGTCGAATCCCTCAACCATCTCTGTCTCTCTCCCCCGCCTCTCTCTCTCTCTCGTTCTCTACTTGTCTCTCTGTCTCTCTACAAAGTTCCCTGGTGGTCGACAGTTCCGGAAGTAAACCATTTTCGGCTGCAAGTTGAAAGAAGGCGCCACACAATGTTGCAGACTTTTGTAGCAGGCGCCACTACTTGCCACAGTGGCAAATTGATGATCAAAAATTGAGTAAAATATTAATTTGAACTAATATCTGAAAAATTAAGAAAAAATCTATAGTAAAGTTTTACAAATGAATTTTTAAAAATATATCATCATATTTTATTAAATATTGTGAAAAATCTGAAGACAAATTTAAATATAGTTACATTTGGGTAGATTGTGATTTCTTGTAAAGTTAACCAATTTTAAAGGCAAGTATAGAAGATTCTATTCTGAAAATGAATCTAAAATCTATATTTAAAAAGAAATACACAAATCAAAAATTAAGATATGTCCTTTTAGAGTAAAGATGTTTAAATCGGTAGCCAAAAATATGAAGATGATATAGGGATTTTTTAAATACTTTTAGTAATATTGAAAATTCATTCTATATTTTGTAAATCTCTACCTTCTATTAGTATAGTGTTTGGATTCCATAGAAAAGGACAAAGTAACTTAAGTCGAAGTCCTATAAAATAATACTTCAACATTTATTCCAAAGTAGATTCCCATCCATTTTTTGCCCCACTGTGCAACTGTTTGAAAGCCATCAAATGCTCTTTATTGCAACTTCAACAAAGACACCTTTTTAATTTGTCTGTTGCCGCTGCTGTTCCTGCCACTGCCACCAACTCCTGCCCCGCCGGCCACCCTTCCCCCAGCCTCTCCGCCCAAAGTTGACTACTTGGAAATTCGCATAAATTGCGTTTAATTGGACAATTTTTGGTTATATTCTGTTTGTGGCCAGCGGCAGCAGCACGAGTTGAGGCAGTTGAGGAAGGAGTCGAATGTGTGTGTATCTCTTATATGATATCATTTGATATGATAGTTTTGTATGTAATGAGGATGATTCTGTCTCAATTTGGACTGTGGCATTGCATGTGAGCAGAACTTGCAACATTGCCATCTAATTGGTTGCGAGATGAATCAACCCCAATACCAATACCAATACCAATCTCAATTCCGATTCCGATTCCGATTCCTGAACCCGATCCCAGCGTTGCAGTTGTTTGATTGATTATTGAGTCAAGTTGCGGACAGGCACTTGGATTTGCCCACTGCTAACAATCTATTTCTGTCCACTTAGTGAAATGACAACACAGCTCCCACCGAGAAGGATATATCTATCTATCTATCTATCCATACAGAGACCGAGAGGGCGACAGACGGAAGTATAACGAAAAGTTTTCTGTGCCGAAAATCAACAAAAAAAGAAAATCCAAATTGAAAGTGACCTGTGCAGGGGCCAAGCCAAGTCTGGACAGGAGTCGAGTATGTCAGCCACTGGACTTGATATGAAAAATACAAATGAACAGCACTGCGGTTGGTCAACAAGACAGCAGCAGACAGAGACTCAAAGAGAGAGAGAAACAGATAGAGATAGAGAGAGAGAGAGAAGCCTGCTGGACTTGTGGTGGCAACCTCTTGGTCCTTCGGTCCGCTCTCCGCCTGCCATGTCAATTTGGATTATGTCTAGATTGAAAGGGATTTAAGCTCAGAGCAAAGTGGGCGCCACATTATGCTCCAACTGAAGCAGAGTCCAAAGTCAAAAGCAAAGCAATTTTCAAATTAGTTTTTTAGCCTTTTTCAAGACAAACAATTTCCATGCTGCAATTTTCATGTTAACATCACAGAATCCAAAAATAAAAAAGAGAAACTACAAAAGAAAATATGAAAGAACAAAAGCCAACAAAAAAATACCCAATGAAAATTAAATAAAGAAAAGCTTGGGGAATCGCTGACAACTTTCAGACAAGTTCTCTGGACACTGCTCACAATACCTATCACAGACTCGGACTCGGACTCGGATTCGGTCTCGGAGTCGGAGTCGGATTCAGTCACAGTAGACGGACCACAGTGACAGCAAAAAATTAGCAGCCATCATCGTGACATTTAAATTAAATATGAGTTCACATTTGTAGCTCTTGTTATATGTAGTTGTAGTTACTACATTGTTGTTGTAGTTATTGTTGAAGTTGTTGTTATGGGATTTTGTTGCTATTGTTGTTGCTTTGTTTGGACGTCAGTGGCACGTCTAGCCTCTAATTATGGTCGTCGTTCGCTGCCCTTTCAACCCTCCCCAAATGACAGTCGTAAAAAAAAAATGTCATAAAGGAAACCATTTTTAACAAATATAAGGTAAATATAAAAAAAACTGGATAATGTCATGGTAGAGTATGCTACACTATCAGATGCTCTGTATGAAATCGGTAACTATATGGATAGATAAGATTACAAATCTAGCACATTTTAATATTAATAGAAATGAACTTGAAAGTGATAAATGAATTTCTTAAGATAAAATAGAAATAAAATGAATCAGAAGAGAAAAAATCAAAATGAAAAATTCAGTGAAAGTATTTTGATAAAATAATCTTTTAGGAGAATTAAATTTATTCATAGACAAGCCAGAAAAATAGAGCAATTTCAGTAAATTAGTTAATACAATTTCTTTGTTTTATTTTTAAGAAATAACATATTAAATAGTAAATTGGAAAGTTAAGGAAAAAAAGTCCTGACAAAGAAATGTAGTCAAAGAAAAAATAAAGGACATAATTTTTATCAGTGATTATTACTTTCCCAAAATATAAAATATTTATTTAAAAAATTTACAATATTAAAAAGAAAATGAAAAAAATGATTAAATCTATACTACTTATGCCTCACTGACATAATATCAACTTTTACTCTACAGGGTATGTATGAACACAATGGTTTCTATCATTAGTCCCTCTCTATCTATACATATGTATATATATACACTACCATATATGTATATGTCTGAGTAAATGGACTGCACAGTAGCGAGTAAAAGAGAGAGTGAGAGAGTCCAGTTACATACCCCCTCTATTCCTCTATATAGACAGGCCATTAGACTCCAAACGGTATATGTACAAAGCGGTGCCTTGACAAAACTAACAGCAACTTCTAATGACCAGAACCGTAGTTCGTTGGGTTCTTTGGGTCGTTTTGCTGATATTTGTTTAGCAAATTAATCATTGGACTTGTCATTAGGTTCATGTGCTTACATTTAATGGCCTTCTTTGTTTACCTTGAATATACATATATACAGGATATTATTGTACATTTACATATACATATATGTATATAGTATTGTTTTTTATAGACAGAGGCATGTGTATATAATTGATAATGACATGACTGGAAAAAAGTTTGAGCTTCCTTTTTTGTTGGTCATAAATTTACTACAAAATGTCTAAGCGATTTGGAAAGGTGTCAAGGGACAGCTAGAAATATTTATTAGATAGTTAAGTATACTTGTTAAAATTTAAAAAAAGATAAATAAAACGAGTTTCTAATAGATTTCCTCATAAAATACTTAAACAAACTTATAAATTTCAAATATTTTTAAGAAAAGTCAATAACTTAAAAAAAAATCATATTTTTGAATTCATTAAAATAAAATTTCTAGTGAAAGTCATTCCTAAGATTAATTCCATAAAATAAAGATAAATTTCGTACAAATCGCTTCAACATTTTCAAAGTTTAAGAGCTTTAAAATGATTATCAATATTGTCGCACAATGATCTTGTTGCTCTAATAAACAACTATTGGTCGAGTACTTTAGAATCAAAGAGAACTTTAGAAGAATACTAAAATTGTACTATGTTGAGTAGAAGTTCATGTAATACACACACACACATACACACCATCACACACACGTACACAACGTATAAACAATCCATGCAATTTGGCATGAAAATTTAATCAAGTTGTTTTCAATTGAGTGCAAAATCACATCAACAGCAAACAAAAAAAAAAAAACAATACAATAACAAAAAGTGGAAAGCGGCAAGTGGCATGTGGAATGGGGAAAGTGTAAAGTGCCGCCACTCACACACCAACATCAAAACAGACACACGGATAAATAGGGGAAACATACGGGCAGATGGACCCCGGTCAGTTGAGGGGAGGGTTGCGTTTGCCAGCGACGAAATGTCAACAGTTAGCAGGGGGCATTACGAGCCGTATTTCGATATTTATGGCCAAAACACACAAATTTATAACCGGCCAATAAAAAAAAGCTTAACAAACGTGGCAAGGGTCCCCCCAACTGATTGACTTTTGACTGAGCTTTGAGGTATAAAACTAAGGGAAGAGTCCAGCTGTCAATGCAGCTGAAAATAAAATAAAACATTTCAATTTTATAGCTTAACAAGTAAGCAAAGAGAGTGATCGCCTAAGAGATGCCCTATACTCAGGATTTTAATAAGAGTTCGCACGGTTAAGTGCTTGCCATACGTCATCACCCTTTTCAAAGTGTAAAAAGGGGTACAAAAATGACAAAACTGCGTGAAGAGAGTAGAGCTCAGCATAGATTGAGAGCATTGACGGCAGTTCGCAGTCAACTCTCTGTCTCTCTCACCGATTCTCAAACAGCGTCCGTCACTCTTTCGCGCTCCTTTTGCATTTCGCTGGCTGCTAATGAAGCGAACGCAAAGCAAACAAGACAAAACATAACGGTAAAAGAAGACGCCACGGAGATTTACGTAATAGATTATTGTTCTGCAGCTATGCTCGACACAAATGCAATAATTTATCTTTGTACACGAGAATATCTACATATATTATTATATTATAGCCGCAGTGTTACCACCTTTAAGAAAATACTAAAGCTAAATACTAAATGCGCGTCTTAATTAACGATCGTTATCGATAAGCGGCCAGAAGCATAACTCGGTTTGTTCATTTTTAGCACATTTTGGCAAACGCAGCATGAGACGGGATGTTGGTTGTGTTAGGTTATGTAATAAAGTATATACCCTGTTGGTATCCTCAACTTGGGCAAACGGGGCGTGGCATCAAAAATATTAAATAAACAATCAGACAAGGGGACATTGTTTTGTCTAATGCTCCTAAATCAATATCTTTGCACATATTTACTTAATGTGTCGCCTTCTTCTTCTCCCTGTTACAAACATTCGCAGAATATCAATATTACCCTTTTCAAAGAGTACATGGTACCAAAGAAACCCAAAAAAAATGGAGTTCATGAGCAGCTCTTGCAGAATTGAGAACTCATGAAATATTGAAAAAGAACTCGGAAAATTGATGTGAACTTCCATTAGAATTATGGCATAAAACAAGTCAAAGCAAACAATTAGAAAATGTTCAAGGCGGAGCTAAGTAGTGGGCGTGGCCTAAGCTGCTAATCAAGAGGGGGGCAAAAAGAAAAACCTCTCCGATGTCCATTTAAACGGCATGCTGTTGAAATATTTAAATTAAGCTGGCAAAAAGATTTTCCACATTTACAAAACATACAAAGGGAAAACAAAAGAAAAAACAAAGACAGAAAAGAAAAGAAAATCTCCAAAAGTTTCATTTCATTTCGTATGATGCTGGCATTTCCCAGTTGTCCATTTCATGGACATGGAGTCCAGACCATTTGCATTTTTTATTGCCAGCAACAACAAAGCAGAATTGGACCTTTTTTTTTGTTTCTTTTTGTTGGTTGTTGTGTCTTCCTTGGATTTGGATTTGGATTTGGTTGGACTTGGTCGCTGGTAAGTGGCCTTCTGGGCAAATTTTGATTTTTGCGTAATTTTTCTTTAGCCAATTCAAGTCAAAATTCGTAGCTGCCACATAAATAATGCAGAGAGGAGATGCGGCAATTGACGCCTGCCTTCCCCATCCCCCCCTCTTGTAAGCTGGGAAAATTGAAATGAAAAGAAACTCATTTAGATAACTTGTTTCAACTCCGCCTCCGTTTCCCTCCCTCCCTCCCCCATACTGCCGACAATTTCATTGGTTGCCAAAATTTTTCCCAAATGCATATTAAAATACATTCCTGGCGTCGTCCCGCAGATTTGCTTTTGGCCAAATAAATGGCTGGCCGTAAAAATAAACGACAAACGAATGGGCCAACAATAAAAAAGGCCACGACTTACGACATTTCAAAACCGAACGTGAAAACTGCCGTAACTGCCTCTCCCCCCCCAAGTCCCTCTTCCGACTTCCTTTGATACCTCCCTGTTTTCTTTATTTTTTTATTTTGTTGTTGTCTGCCCGGAAAGCTTGTCATGTTCATGTTGACTAATGTTTAACGATCCAAAGTTGTCCTTGTTGTTGATGTTGTTTATGAACCTGCTGCCATCTCCCTTTCTTCTCTTACCCTATCGTGCGCTCTCTTTCTGGCTGTTGGTGTGTCTCTCTTTCTATTCAAATCCCTGCGGGCTCGGAGTCTGCAACGAACGCCAGAAATTGACACGCGTGCCTTGCGCGTCATGCCTTCAAATTGATGAAGTTGCGCCGGCGAAAAGCAGGAGAGGAATACGAGGAAGAGATGAACTCGATGGGGTGATGGTGGTGGTGGTGTTGGCTATGCCAACCCTCAAGCTAGTGTCAATTGTGTAATTGCCGAATGTTGTTTTCAAATATTTAATTGAAAGGGTGTTTTGCACATTGTTGCCACCGATACTTGCCCAGGACTGACTTGCCATTTCGTGGTTACACGCGTATCCTGTTACAAATCCGATGTCAATGTTGTTTTGCTTGCTGTTTAATATAATTGTTATCCGTTTGTCTTCCTCAACTTTGAGTACTCTAAATCCTTAACAGGGGGTGGTGTGTGGAGGGGTATGTGACACGGGGGGGTGACATCCAGGCATGTTCCTTGTTTCGTTGTTGTCGCAGCAAGTGTTGAGATTCTCTCATCATGTGACATTGATAATGGTTGAATATCCTCCAACATTCTCAACACCAAACAGATGCTTCAAATAGTTATAGTATCTGTTAGATTTCGAGATACAAATCTGGGTAATCTGGGAAACTGCGCTGGGAACTTGGATTCAAATTGGCTGGGAACTGGGAACTGGGAACGACGAATCAAGTGGCAAATTTTCCCCAAGGAATTTAAATATGCACTAAGCCAATTAAGTATTTCCAAAAGTTAGAAAATATGGGAAAAAATTATAAATTGTTGCACTTTATTGGAAGATATATAATATATAGATCTATATTACATTAGTGTAGTGGCAAAATTTCTCAAAATCACTTCAATATTTAGTGAATAGGTTAAATGGAATCAAACAGTTAGAAATAATGCCAGGAAGTAATAATATTATAGTAAAATATAATTTTCTCTGGATTTATCTTTTTTTTTTTTTTTTGAGAAAGAAATGACTTGTAAATTTATTAATTTATTAATAAAAATAAAAATTATTTTGAAGAAATTTAAGATATTTTTAGACCTCTCAGCAAATACATAATATAAATTTGTGAACGAATTGAAAATTATACAATTATGCTTTTAATTTCCTTTTTTGAATGCAAAGAATTTTAGTTTCGAAAGTCAATTCCTATTAATAAAAACAATGATATTGTTTAACTTAAAAATTGAAAACAAATTGTGACTGGCATCATTTCAAGCTGTTATCAACAAATTGACAATTTGGCCGACAGGATGTGGCATAAGGAGGACAGCGGTCACCTGTTAAGGACCAACGTTGGCTGGCGACATGAGGAGCCGTTGAAAGCGGCTTTCAATACAGTTTCGGCTCATGTGCCCCAAATGGCACCTACGGCCAGGACCTAAAGTGGCAGCAAGCCTGTCCATGTCCATGATGATGACAGGAGTAGTGGAGGGTGGGGGGAGGGGGGAGTGGCAAGCGTAACTGAAGCGGTTCATCTGCCACATATCCTGGGAAAGCGTTCAACTCGAACCGGAAAATTTGAATTGCATTTTAATGCAATTACAGTCTGAGTCCGAAGTGCGCAGTCCTTGATCCTTGCAGCCCCTGGAGAGAGTGTCACTTGAATTGACACAACCCCCACGGCCCACTTGACATTGACAATAAACAGTGCAGTGCAGAGCTGTGCATGTAGGACAGTGTAACGCACTGTCCACAGACTACATTGTTGAAATATGTCCTGCGTCCTTAATTTCACTTTTATTCCTCTTTTGTCTGTTTGTTAGCAAATGGCGAATGGCAAGGGGAGGGACGGGCCAGATTAAAAGATATAAATTCATATTCCCCAAGCAGACGTTGCGTGCCGAGGTCCTTGCACAGCGCACGCCCTCTCCCCGAGGATCGATTAGCTTGTTAGGAATTCAATTTGAAAACTGCGTTTTTTCCCGGCGCATCCTTGTGCCCAGCCTGTGTCATATATCTTTTTATGAAAGGGATTGCGTGAATGATGAGCTGGCTCAGCTTTATGGCAGCTCGTTTGATTTTTTTGTTCAACTTACATATTTTTTATATATTTGGCAATCGTTGGTGTGGAACAGGTGGCAGGACCTCACAGAGTCAACTATCGCTCTAACCACTTAAAGTAATTAACTGCAAGATGCTGAGAGATGTTTCCCCTCTCTCTCCCCTTCCCCACTATTACTAGTTTCATTTGATGTACATCTTCATCCCCCTTGTTCAAATTAAATGCCTTGCTGGCAGGATGCATGTCGCAGGTCGCAGGACGAAGGACGTTGGCAAGTGAAACGTGCGTACAACGTTTTCGCATCTAAGGACACAATGTTTGTCATAAATGCGCAATTATATCAGCATCCATCCATAGTATAATTTCATTTCGGCTTTTATTGCATGAATATTGTATGAGAATTCTACGAATCTGTATTCCATACCCAAGAATGTGTGGAGTATGGGGTATACCCATAGATCTGCCCCAAAATATGTCCGGTTTATTAATAGAACTTTATGCAGAGCATCTCTCTATAAATAAATGATATCCTTCGCATTAATCCAACATATTCGTATCGATTTTCCAACCCGTTTCCAGCTCCATCCGCAGCTGAGCAGCCTCCTTGGTTGCTTGATTGATGATACTGATGCCGATTTCCCAGCAAAACGGTAGTAATCATCATCTTATGATATAGTCAAGCTGTTGGGCAGGTGGTGAGCCTGAGAAAGGGTTTCGGGTTTCCTTGGAAGGCCTGTCAATTTCTTGGGGTTCATCGCTTTTTATGGCATCATTAAATACTTCTTGCGAATATTACACATTATGGCTTATTATGGTCTGTAAACATACTTTGGAGGTCGATATAGCTGAAGGTACCTTATGTAAGTGGAGGATGATCTCCATTTACTTGGTGAACACTTGAGATAAGTAAATGTAGAACTATCACTAACTGTTTTTATGATTTTATTTCTAAATCTGAATACGAAAAAGTGCGATCAAAATTTATGAATTCAACTTTTCTATATAATAGTGACTGACATTCGAAATTCATCACTTAACCTCAGGTAGAAAATTACAAAATGAGCCTTTGAAATTGTTATTTACATATACCATATGATTTTTCCAATATTCAAAAAATTTAATTTCATATTAAAAAAAAAAAAACATTTTTTCCATTAATTTAAATTAATGTATTTAATTTATTTAACTTAATGTAATAAAAATAAAATATAAGTTTACAATACAATAACCGTTTAGTACACTCACTTTATGACTCGAAACGGTAACAGCAGATGGCGCCAGTCTCAACTTAGCAGAAACGGCAACCTATCAATCAAGTTAGCCAAGATAACAACCAACCGTTAGCAGGCTTCTCAAGTTGATTTCGATTTAAAAATTTTTATGTTTCAGATAAAAAGCCATTAAAAGGGTTTAAAATGACTTTGTTTAATGGTTGTGTTGAAGTTAAAATTTAAGCTAAAAATAGTTGATAATGCTTTCCAGACGCGATGCCATCGAATTAATTAAAATATGTTATAAGCAGAAGATTGAAACTATCTTAATGTAGACATAAATTTAGAGGGGCAATTAAAAAAATGAGAAAAAAACAGTCGACTCAATTTAAAACAAATTTTATGGGATTTTTAAGCATTTGCTAATATAAAATTGTATTTAGTTATTTTCGCTTATGCCCTGCACTCCAAAATCAAATGGCATTTAAGCAAACTTCTCATATTTTTTTTCGAAATTTTTGTAGCATTTCTTGCTAGTAACAATAATTAACAAACACTATGGTTAATTAATTCTACAGTTGTGTTTGTTCAGTGTTTTCCATAGTCAATGGGATCCACAGCATCGGAACCAGGTGAGGAGGCGGCCACCGCCGCATTGAGTGCGTCATAGAGCTCATTTGATTGATGGTGATTGACGTTGCCAAACAAAGTGTTGTCATTATGGAGATTGTTGCCGGGATTTTGATTGGGATTGATGTTGACATTGCCACTGGCACGACTGCGTATATTCAGATCATCAGCATAACGATGCAACATACTGTTGCCCACGAAATGTTGCAAGTGCACCAGGCAACTGCCAACAAATCATTAATCTGTTATGTCAATCACATCAATCAAAGCAAATCACTTACCGCTCCAGCCTGCGATCATTTGGTGACTCGGGCAACTCGAAGAGATCGTAGAGTCCGAGACTGTGACCTCCACCGCTTGACACTGGGGCAGCTGCGGCAATTGGGGCAATTGGGACAACTGGGGCACGTTTGCCATTGGTCCAGCCACGTGAGTATTGGAATGTCTGCCCCATGCAGGCCATGGACAGCGTGAAGAGGAAGAGTGGCAACAACAACAGACGCAACATGGCTACAGATCAAGTATTGTTGAAGTCTCTGCTCAACTCGGTTATCAACTTTGGTTGGCTGATAACTTTTGCACTTGCCACTGAACTCTATGCCCAAACAGGTCCTGAGAACTTCTGAGCCTTTCATGGCCACAAACAGGTCCTTTTATACGTCGTGGACCGCATGAGAAGTAGAAGAAGAATAAGAAGTAGTCGAAGAAGTGGCAAAGAGCAATTTCCTTAAAATCTCTGGGCCATAAAATCAGGGCAACAAGTGTGCTGCAGGCGTCACACACACATCCTCACACACCCCCACACACACACACACTCTCGCACACACATGTAGATTAACTGAGATTATTAGTTGGCAATTGTTTTCATGTGTTGACTTGGCCAAAGGTGGCATTTAGCAGCCACCACCAGCCACGCCCCTTCGCCACTTGGCTGGCTGATCAAATTGAATGCATTTGTTGATTGAAAAATTGCCACTTGCCACTTGCTGCTTGCTGCTTGCCACATGGGTTCTTCACTAAGCATAGACAAAGCATCGACAGCGAAGTTGGCGGAGGCATGAGAAGTAGTTAAAGTGAAAGGGTTACTTTTCTGGCTGGGGTTTATACTCTGTACTTGTACTTAAGTGTGGGTATGAGAATTTCAAAAGTTGTGCAAAGTCTTTGGCTTTATCTTAATATTTTTGCGAAAATTATCAAATGAATTTGTTAGGTAGTTATTTCAATTGTTAAATAATTACAATATAAATGGCGGAAATTGGAGCATAACTTAGCTGAGAACTCAACCGGTTGTTGTCACTGCTAAGCCCCTTTCACATTAATTTCGCTTTAATTTTAAGAGGTATCAACTGCTGGTAACTGAATTTAAGGCCTCTTTTGAACTTGACACGTGCAGCAAATCAATTGAATTTTGGGAAAAATTAATTTATTTAAATTTTCGCAGCAAATTTTTAAACATATTATATACATAAATGCAGAATGAAAGCAATGAAAGCACTTTGCACCATATGCTGAATTAAAGAAATATTCTATTATAATGAGCATATAGTTTATATACTGAGTATTTAGAGGTATCTGAAAAATATTTTGAAAAATTTTAACTAAATTAATAAATTAATTTTCATTATTTTTTCAAGTCAACTGATAGTTGATTGGTACCTTTTGCTGCGAACAGTTACTTTTCGCTGGCTATAAGAATAGTCTTAAGCGCCACAAGTGTCTTCAGCTTTCGCACTCCCCTCTTCCCTCTATCAACTTAGCTATACCCCCCATTATCACCAACTCTACCTAGTCCAGGTCTAAGCAGTGCTTCCCCCACACAAAACGCCTCCAGACGTAATTAACGTGTCCAATAGAAATCCACAAATCAACAGCAGCTCCGACTTCATCATCATCTTCATTATCAGCTGTGGCTTATGTAATACGTTTATATTTAGCAGCAGTGTCTAAGCAGATGTACATCCATAGTAAGTATATATACATATAAAGCAAGTTACTATATATGTGAATGAATAATTAATCTAAAGACTAGTAATCTCGGTGCCATTTGCCTCATTATTTTGAGCCTGCTCCGCATTCTGTTTCGCCTTCTCACGACGATTCCGACGACGGATGACAAAGTAGCACAATCTGGAAAATAATTAGAAAATAATTCCAAATTATCAAATTCAATGATTTTGTAATGAGAGGCGCCTACATGAACACCAGCACGTTGGGCACATAGAAGATTTCGCCAAAGAGAAAGAATGCCCCCGGAAATGATTCCACAGAATTTATATAGATTTCACTGAAAATGGGCGGAAAGATGAACTGACCAATGGGTTCCGTGATGCCGAAAATGGAATACATTTTACCTAAAAATTTCGAAAAAATATTTTTCAAAAATATTAAATGGTATATTCTTGAGTGGAACTTACTCAGCTCATCGCCAGAGACAATGCTGGAACCTATTGCCTTGATGGCAATCACTCGCAAACTCACAAACATGTCCACCACACTGGCCACATAGAAGGATGTGGTGCTGCTCGAGAAGGCCTAAGAAACCCAATACTCCATGTGAATATCAAAAATCATTTTCGAAATTCCAACTTACATATAGTACACGGGAGCAGACAATGCTGAGTGCGGAGAGGATGCCAATGGTGGAATCGGAGAATTTCAGCAATTTGCTGAGTATCGCCGTGCCGATGAAGGTGCCCACCAAGGCTGCTCCGCCGGATATCGTCAGAAATATGCTGAACTCATTGCCATTCCAGTTCAATTTCTTCAAGGTGAAGCGATACCAATAATCATTCTCACCAGCCACCGGACCCAGCGTAAGGAAATATGCCACGATCAGCAGTATGAGCAGCAGACGTCCATTGTTCTCTCGCTTCACCAGTGGAAACCGAATGAGGTCCCTCACTAGCGTGATATCGAAGAGGTCCCGGAGCAGGGAACGTTTCACCGGCACCGCCGGTGGTTCGACCTTGGGTGGCTCCAGCTGTGGTGTCAACTGAAAGTTGACATTCTTATTGACCGGCACCTCATCCAGATTGGTGGTCTCGTAGGCCATATTGTCGGCAGCATGGTTATTTCCACTTGGTGCTGGTTCGAGTTCTGTTGAACCCTTCTTGGGGGGCACAATCTCCTTGAGGAAGAACACGATATACAGTATGGCAATAATTTGAAAGACGATAGCCGAGGCAAAGGATACTGCAAGGAATCATCATTTAACCATTAATATATCCTCCAATTATAGTGATAAATACAATTGTATACTTGTATAGCCAAAGGTCTTGAAGAGCACTCCGCTGGAGGCGCCCAGGAATGGCACTCCCGTGATGAACATGGCGAAGATACCGAACCGAAACACACGATCCTCTTCGGGAGTGGTGATCGTCATATAACTGTAGATGCCCATCAGACAGAAGGTCAGACCACCGCAAAGGGCAGGCACAATGGCCTCCAGATAGGCCCCGAACTCCATGGGCAGACTATCGAAGAATATCGATGATATCAAAAGACCTGCAAAAATGCGTCACTTTAACTTTCTATGGATTTACTTACAGATTCTCAGATATAGTACTCACAGGTAAAGGATAATGCTTCCCCAACTATTGGTATTATCATGCAGGGTTTACGTTTATTATAACGATCCGCCCACCCACCAGCGAACAGCAGCACAATCAAAGGGAATATGGCGGCTATAAGGTAAGCAGAAAATTAATATTCTCTATTTTAAGAATGAATATCGAATCAAAATAAGATATTTCTTATCTTTAAAATGGCCAAATCAATTCTAGGATCGATTCTAGGATTCAAAACTATCATCCTGCTTTTTGTTTCAGGTGATTTTGATGAATATTTCCCCAGATATGGCGAAAAATGTTATAAAAAAGTGACTCCAAATTCCATTTTTCGGAATATCGTCCCTCGTTCCAACTTTGAACTACCATAACTTGGCCAAAAATAAACCGATTTTTATGAAATTTTGATTTTTATTAACGATTTTTATGCTAAAATAAATCTGCATTTAAAATTTGTCAATTTTCGACCATTTTAATTTTTCGACTTTTTTGACCATTTTTTCATACTAACCCCTTGACAAAATCATCAAAAATCGAAAAAAAATTTAACGCCAATTTTTTGACCCTAATCGATTCTAGGACAATAAACTAGCATTCTGTTTTTTATTTCAAGTGATTCTGATGAATATTTCCCGAATTATGACCAAAAATGTTATAAAAAGTGACTCCAAATTCAATTTTCCAGAATATCGTCCCTCGTTCCAACTTTGAAGTGCCATAACTTGGCCAAAAATCACCCGATTTTTATGAAATTTTGATTTTGATTAATGATTTTTGTGCCAAAATAAATCTGCATTCAAAATTTGTCGATTTTCATAACTTTGAATTTTTCGTCTCTTTTGACCATTTTTGCATACCAACCCCTTGACAAAATCATCAAAAATCGAAAAAAATTTTAACTCCAATTTTTTGGCCTTAATCGATTCTAGGACAATAAACTAGCATTCTGCTTTTTATTTCAGGTGATTCTGATGAATATTTCCCGAATTATGACCAAAAATGTTATAAAAAGTGACCCTGAATTCAATTTTCCAGAATATCGTCCCTCGTTTCAACTTTGAACTGCCATAACTTGGCCAAAAATCACCCGATTTTTATGAAATTTTGATTTTTATTAATGATTTTTATGCCAAAATAAATCTGCATTCAAAATATGTCGATTTTCGAACATTTTAATTTTTAGACTTTTTTGACCATTTTTGCATACCAACCCCTTGACAAAATCATCAAAAATCGAAAAAAATTTTAACTCCAATTTTTTGGCCTTAATCGATTCTAGGACAATAAACTAGCATTCTGCTTTTTATTTCAGGTGATTCTGATGAATATTTCCCGAATTATGACCAAAAATGTTATAAAAAGTGACCCTGAATTCAATTTTCCAGAATATCGTCCCTCGTTTCAACTTTGAACTGCCATAACTTGGCCAAAAATAAACCGATTTTTATGAAATTTTGATTTTTATTAATGATTTTTATGACAAAATAAATCTGCATTCAAAATATGTCGATTTTCGAACATTTTAATTTTTAGACTTTTTTGACCATTTTTGCATACCAACCCCTTGACAAAATCATCAAAAATCGAAAAAAATTTTAACTCCAATTTTTTGGCCCTAATCGATTCTAGGACAATAAACTAGCATTCTGCTTTTTATTTCAGGTGATTCTGATGAATATTTCCCGAATTATGACCAAAAATGCTATAAAAAGTGACCCTGAATTCAATTTTCCAGAATATCGTCCCTCGTTCCAACTTTGAACTGCCAAAACTTGGCCAAAAATAAACCGATTTTTATGAAATTTGGATTTTTATTAATGATTTTTATGCTAAAATAAATCTGCATTAAAAATATATCGATTTTCGAACATTTTAATTTTTAGACTTTTTTGACCATTTTTGCATACCAACCCCTTGACAAAATCATCAAAAATCGAAAAAAATTTTAACTCAAATTTTTTGACCCTAATCGATTCTACGACAATAAACTAGCATTCTGCTTTTTATTTCAGGTGATTCTGATGAATATTTTCCGAATTATGACCAAAAATGTTATAAAAAGTGACCCTGAATTCAATTTTCCAGAATATCGTCCCTTGTTCCAACTTTGAAGTGCCATAACTTGGCCAAAAATCAACCGATTTCCATGAAATTTTGATTTTGATTAATGATTTTTGTGCCAAAATAAATCTGCATTCAAAATTTGTCGATTTTCATAAATTTGAATTTTTCGTCTATTTTGACCATTTTTGCATACCAACCCCTTGACAAAATCATCAAAAATCGAAAAAAATTTGAACCCCAATTTTTTGACCCTAATCGATTCTAGGACAATAAACTAGCATTCTGCTTTTTATTTCAAGTGATTCTGATGAATATTTCCCCAGATATGGCCAAAAATGTTATAAAAAGTGACTCCAAATTCAATTTTTCGGAATATCGTCTCTCGTTCCAACTTTGAAGTGCCATAACTTGGCCAAAAATCACCCGATTTTTATAAAATTTTGATTTTGATTAATGATTTTTGTGCCAAAATAAATCTGCATTCAAAATTTGTCGATTTTCATAACTTTGAATTTTTCGTCTCTTTTGACCATTTTTGCATACCAACCCCTTGACAAAATCATCAAAAATCGAAAAAAAATTTAACTCCAATTTTTTGGCCCTAATCGATTCTAGGACAATAAACTAGCATTCTGCTTTTTATTTCAGGTGATTCTGATGAATATTTCCCGAATTATGACCAAAAATGCTATAAAAAGTGACCCTGAATTCAATTTTCCAGAATATCGTCCCTCGTTCCAACTTTGAACTGCCAAAACTTGGCCAAAAATAAACCGATTTTTATGAAATTTGGATTTTTATTAATGATTTTTATGCTAAAATAAATCTGCATTAAAAATATATCGATTTTCGAACATTTTAATTTTTAGACTTTTTTGACCATTTTTGCATACCAACCCCTTGACAAAATCATCAAAAATCGAAAAAAATTTTAACTCAAATTTTTTGACCCTAATCGATTCTACGACAATAAACTAGCATTCTGCTTTTTATTTCAGGTGATTCTGACGCGTATTTATAGAGATATGAACAAAAATGTGCAGAAAATGGACAACGAATCCAAATTTTTGTAACTGCAGCTCCGAATCGAAAAATAAATCAGATAAATTCTTCTTCCTAGCGATTTATTTCTATCACATGATATAGATTTTAGGTGTGAAACAATTTATTAATTCATTTCTCCACAAAAAATATATCTTGTTCATAACAAGTTTTGGGATTATAAGTATATTTTAAGATCAAAGTTCAATTCACCACAATTTCAATACTTTCATGTATTTTAATTTTTCCTATTCGCAGTGCATAAAAGGAAATGCATCCGCAATTGCCACAAACAAATTTCTTGAAATTCTCCGATGATTAATGAAAATATTTTTCCAAAATTATTTTCGAATCATTATCGCATTTTTACTTGCAATTAGCCAGCGAATCTCATACTCAATGAATTTTTAATGGGAAATTTGAATTGCTATTTATGATTAAATGGATTCGCTAGTCATTGTTAGATAGATATCACCAAAATATAAAAATTTGTACTATAAACAAAACAAAACTCGTAATGATCCCAAAGGTTAAGAAAGAAAAACTGCGTAACGAACCGGTTTACAAGATTTATGCGATTCTACCAAAAAAAAAAAAAAGCTGATTTCGAAATGATTTAAGACTTGGACTAAACATAGCATTAGCTTTAATTTAATCGCCAATATAAAGAACGCTTATGATAGCCGGGGGAATTTCGAGAATTCGTGAGAGAGAACAATCTCTGAACACTGCAATTAAATCTTGAAGCAATCACACAAATGTCTATTTAACATTTCGCTAATGTATATATAGTATATATCTACCAAACATACATACATATGTACAAATTATATGTACAGCTATTGTTGTTTGTAAATGATTCGGGGTTTATTTTTACGAAACCTGAAAGAATGATATATTGAAATGTGAAGATCCAAAAACAGGTTGCACTTGAATTATTAGCTAATAACTAGATATTAAAACGTGTGTGATTTAAAGAACCTTACGGAACTCTGTCTATATGTATGACATTAAAATCTAACAAGGAAAAAAGAAATTTTTGAAAATTTTACCGATTGGTGCACGTTTTCCCGATACTTCGGCGGACAATACTTGAGCCTCAACTTCTGCCTTGCACACGGCATAGAGAAACTCGGGAGTTTTGAAACCCATGGGCAGTTTCTGTTCGGGTGAGGCACCCAACGTGGTATTCTCGAACGTTAGGTTACCACAGTCCAGTCCCCACTCGACCTTATCCAACATGGCAACGCATACATCCTTTTGATATTCGAGATTGACGCGACATGCCTTCTCCAGCGGGAAATTCTGCAATGCCACCTGATTGAACACCGATGCCATAAAGTAGAAGAAGAAGAACGGCTCGATAACCAGATAATGCCGATAACGCCATAACTTCTTGAAGTAATTCTGTTTTGGCTCCTGCGGCACAGGCACCGGATCAACCTCCGCTCCTCCACTCGTGCTCGACTTCGCCATTTGTTTACGCGTGTATTAAAATGTTTATAGTTTGCTTGTGTTTATAGTATTTATTAGAGTAGAATATCTTTTATAGCTATACTGAGCGGATTTCTTTACATGATAATGAACACGTCGCGCCAAGTTCTAACAACAAACTGTCGTGCCGAATGGGCATGAGGCAGCGTCAAGGCATCCATCGGCGTGGGGCATCAGCTCAATACGCACTAGAAACTTGTTTATTAATTGTTTTATTTAGTTGTATATGTATTTGCCGCTGTTGTTGTTGTTGCTTCTCAGTTTCGATTCATTTCAATAGATATTGAATTTTGTCACTGTGACGATCTAGGAAATTTGCATATGCTCCCTCTCACTCTCTCTCTCTCTCTCTCACACACACACTTACTCACACTCACTCTCTCACTGTCTTTCTCTCTCTCCCGCTCAATCAAGTCGGTATAAATTGAGATGTTGCTATAAAGTTGTATGTGAAGAATTTGTGGATTCTCTGTAAACATGAATGTCATCGTTAGATACTTCAAGGGTTCAATCAAAACTATCAGACTTAATTAACTTACAACTATGTCGATGTGTATGTGCATCTGAAACATTCACTCTGTCCAGCGATGAGTGCAATTTTGATTTGTGCACACATAATACAGACGCATCTCCTCTTCGGCGCGACGTGTCTGCGCCTGGAAGAAGACGGCTTCGCGATGCGAGCATTTGGGGCAAGCGTGATCTTCGGTGCGCGGCAATGTGGGATCGGATATCACATCGGGCACAATGTGGGTCAACTCATCGATTTCGTGCATAATTTTGTTCACGTATATGCAATTGGAGTCGGCCTCCTGTTTGTAATCGCAATTCCGGCACGCGTACATCAGAATTTTGTTATCTTTGTCCTCCTTGGGGTACAACATGTTGTTGCATTCCTGACAGAATCGAATGCCCACAAAGCCGGGTCCTTCCGCATGTGATGTGTCGAATAAGGATCCCATATTGTCTAATAAAATAGCATAAATTAACTATTTACATTTAGTAAAACTAATTAACTTACTTCAATGCTGCTGAAATGTAATTTCAATGTATTTTGCAAGTGTGCTCAGACAATCCGATAGTTTTTCCATAGAATGCCTGTATATCGATGACGCTCCAGGGCTGCAGATATTTTACAATACTATGTAAAGCTGTGATAACCTACGTTTTGAACAGTTATTTACTGAAAAAATTAGCAAAACATATATATAAATTCAATTATTTTAATATTATCAATTTTCTTTTACAGCTTATATTCAGCAGTCGTGAACAAATAAGAGTGAAGCAACCTGGTTTAGCGATTGGTCACACTGAATGCGCAACAGCTGTTTGTTTTGTAGACATCAACAGTGAATGGCTAGACGCCAACGCCATTGTGTAGGCATTACGTGCCAACGCTCGTGATTTGAACCTTCAAATAATATTATTAGATGAACGTCAATTCAAAATATTCCAAAGGTTTAACAGGCTGTGAAATTATTTGATTTTTGCAATGCAATAATATGCAATAAAGTGCTCATCAAATATAGAGAGTAAATAACGATCTGCTGCTATCTCTCTTGCTCTCGCTGATAGTTTTCAAATAGCTCTGTTTCTGTTGCTCTCCCAGTTAAAAGTCTGTGCAGATCGACTTTCATTGACGCAAGTTTCACATTTAATTAGAGAAACTACAACTGCGACCGTGAGTGTATGCGTGTGTAGCGCAATTGCAATAACAGTTAATATTAAGATAATAAATTGTGATTAGTGTCTGGTTAGAGAATATAAATGTTTTCGTGGATGTTGTTTCCAATAAAGCCGGCAACAGATATACAATAAAATATTCAAAAGTATGCAACAATTTTCAATTTTAATTCGATTTATTTTCAACCCTAAAAAATATATATTTTTTCAACTGCACGACACAAGACAGCAAGATCCCAGAGCGAGAGAAGTTATTGCCAACACGTCGTAGTAGTACCAGCAGTTCTCTCGCTCTCTCACGCTCTCCCGATCGATGAGTCGCTGACGACGCCATTTTTATTTTCGTGCGCTGCTTCTAGGCGTTGCTGACGTGACGCTCTGCAAACAGATCAATTTAAATAAATCACTAGCCTAAAAGTAGGCTAACTTACGCAACAACTACTGATCCTTCGCATCCTGTCACATCCTCCACAGACATCCCAACTGCACGTGCGCTCAGTTAACCACGAAATGAGCGCCAACAAACAGGCCGATAAAAGCTCTGACGCCACCAAAGCGCCATCCAGCGATAGGCCCGTCATCAAAATACTAAACGATGAATTAATCGAAACGCCCAAGGACAAACGGTCAGGAGCCCGCATCAAGGTGCTCAACGATACGCCAGCCAAAAGCAGCTCCAAGTCATCGCCGCGTGTCAAGCAGGAGAAACGCAACAGCAGCGGCAGCAGCACCATCAAAATACTCAACAACGATGAGGCAACGACGACGAACCCGCCTAAAAGCGATCGGCGCTCCGCTGGCAAACAGACAAACGTAAGTCCCGGTGGCAGTGTGAAGATTCTAAACGAGAAACGTACAACGGCGCCCAGCACCGATGTCGACAAGCTCAAAACAGTGCCCAACAAGAAGAAGAAGATGGGCCACTATGTGCTCCAGGCCATTAAGAGCGAGAACAGCAAGGCGGAGAGCAAGACATTGACGGTGGAGGAGCAGGAAGAAGATACCATTGACTTTATACTGACCGAGAATGATGAGATTGAGCTGGCCCGGCATACTGACAAGGAGTATGTTATCTCTGACGATGAGGAGGATGATGATGATGATGATGATGACGACGACGATGAGGAGGCAGCGGGCGAAAGCAGAGCCAATCCTTCCGGCACCAACACCACTGAGCTCAAGGAAATGGTCGAGCACGTGTGCGGCAAGTGCTACAAGACATTCCGGCGTGTGAAGAGTCTGGAGAAACATTTGGAATTCTGTTGCTACGACAGTGGCTATCATTTGCGCAAGGCTGAAATGCTCAAGAATCTGGAGAAGATCGAGAAGGATGCCGTCGTCATGGAGAAGAAGGACATCTGTTTCTGCTGCAGCGAGAGCTACGATACGTTCCATGTAAGTGCCTGGAGATTCAATCAATGATTTGTCTATAGCTTTGGATTTGTCTTCCAGCTTGGTCACATCAACTGTCCGGATTGCCCGAAGTCCTTCAAGACCCAGACGAGCTATGAGCGCCACATCTTCATCACTCATTCCGAGTTCAATGATTTCCCCTGCTCCATTTGTAATGCCAAGTTGCGCAGCGAAGCGCTCCTCAAACTGCACGAGGAGCAGCATCAGTCACGTGGCAAACCCTTTGCCTGCAAGATCTGCGGCAAGGACTTTACGCGCTCCTATCACCTGAAGCGCCATCAGAAGTACTCCTCCTGTTCGGCCAACGTGAACGATACCATGAGCTGCAAAGTCTGCGATCGCGTCTTTTATCGCCTGGACAATCTGCGTGCGCATCTCAAACAGCATCTGGGCACACAGGTGGTCAAGAAGCCGGAGTACATGTGTCATGTGTGCAAGAACTGCTTCTACAGTCTGTCCACCTTGAAGTGAGTATACTTCTCTGTTCACTTGTGGTTCCTTATATAGATTATAACGATTCCATTCTCTGCAGCATTCATATACGCACACACACGGGCGAGAAACCCTTTGACTGTGATCTCTGCGACAAGAAGTTCTCCGCCTTGGTGGCCCTGAAGAAACATCGTCGCTATCACACCGGGGAGAAGCCCTACACCTGCACAGTGGTAAGCAACTAATCAAATCTAGCTAAGTTATATAGAGGTTAAAGCTAACTTGACCAATTATAATGAATTTGGCATATTTTAACAATATTTTTGAATTCCCTCCCAAAATATTTCAAAAAGAAAATGTTCCACTATTTATACTTACTAGATATACTCAGAACTGTTCTCAATTCCGAATACGAATGAAACGTGCGGTTTTGCAATTGTCAAGACCTCACGTTTCTTTCGAATTCGAAATTAAGAGCATGAATGTATATGTAGAAATCAAAGTCATCTGAACTAATAATATTGCCTCTTAAGTATTAATGTTTTTAAAAATTTCGAATATTCTTGGATTCCATTTAATTGTTTCAATATTCTTGCATTCATTCTAAAAATATTTCTAATATTTTTTGATTCCACTATAATAATACTATAAAAATATTTTTAATATTTTTTGATTAAATTTCCACTATAATATTAAATACCGATTTTTTTTTTTTAATTTTCAATATTTTTTATTGTTACAGTGTAGTCAATCCTTTGCCGTCAAGGAGGTGCTCAATCGCCACATGAAACGCCACACGGGTGAGCGTCCACACAAGTGCAACGAGTGCGGCAAGAGCTTCATACAGGCCACACAGCTGCGAACCCATTCCAAGACGCATCTGCGTCCCTACTCCTGTTCCATGTGCGATCAGAAATTCAAGACAGAAAAGCAGTAAGATTTATCCTACTACAAGATTTCTATGATATCCTTTTGCTAATATATACTTATATACTATATACTTCCAACTAGATACGAACGTCACGCCAAGGAGCACACGCGTCAGAAGCGCGCCAGTTTTCAGTGTAACAAGTGCACACGTAGTTTCCGTACCGCTGCTCTGCTGAAGGAGCACGTGGATGCCGGAGATCATTCGCGTAAGTTAAACAATCAGCCAAATTATTATTATTATTTTCAAGCGAGGATCTCAAGAATAATTAGTTGTAGCTTCAGTTCTATACACAAATTTAATAATCATCTATTTTTTAATCTTTTTAATTAATGTTATTATATTTTCTTTTAGCTGTGAAGCCAACGCGTGCCAAGCGTACTGCCAAGACGATCGAGCGCACGGATTGCGCCATCTGCGACAAGAACTTCGATAGCACCGAGACACTCCGGAATCATATACGCACTGTGCATGAATGCGATCCCGATGATATCTTCGGCACAGGTCCGCCGTCTAAGCGCAGGGCCAAAAAGTCGAAAGCCATTATCTCCGACGACGATGCCGATGATGCCGATGATGATGATGATGTTAATAGGAACGAGGAGGACGAAGGCGAGGATTCGCAAGCAGCTAACACATCGACAGGTGAACTCATCTCGAGCAAAACCGATGATAATGGCGTTGTGGTGCGAGAGTTCTTGGTGGACGAGGGCAATGGACATGCCCAGACCATTGTGCTGGAGAATGAAATCTACACCATACTTCCGTTGGATGAGGGACAAGTGGATGAGAATGGCAAAGTCAAGCCCGAAGCGAAGAAGAAGGCGGCGGCCACCAAAACATCGCCTGTGGTAAAGAAGGAGAAACGCAAATCCTTGGCTGCAAGTCTAGCGGCTGCCATTGCGGACAACTTGGAGGCACACTCAACCGAAGAGGAATTCACTGGCGAGGTGCTCACCGAGGAGGACCTCAAGCTGAAGCAGAACATTGCCAAGCTCATCGATATGTTGGTGGATCCACAGACACTTAAAAAATATGGTTGGCCAAACAGCTCCGAGGAGACGGTGCTGTGCAAGGTGATCGAGAATTGTGGCCACGATCTGACCAAGGGTGGCCAGAACTATGCCGAACTGGACTACGGCAGTCGCATGCGGGAATACTGCAAGCTGCTCTTCACGGTCGTCATACACAACGATTCCATCAAATCCTTGCTGAACAATTTCCCCATTGACGATGTCATTGAGTATGTGCTGGGTGACGAGGATCAGGACGCTGGAGAGGATGAAGCTACTCAAGACCAAGAAGACGGAGCGAAAGCTATTAAAATATGATAAAGGGTATTCCAGGGTCGATCAATGGTTAGGACAAGACGGGAATTTACCCTAAATATAGATGTTAATCATTTTTACTTAATACCCTGTGCCCATTGAGAATAGGCATAAGAGGGTATTATACCCTTGTGCAATTAGATGCGACAGGGAGAGATAGGGGAGTTCATCCCCATAAAGTATATATGCCCTTAGTCCCAGACTGATATCTTATTGGATATTGCACTCTTCAGGCCCAAAAATCGAAAAAATAACTATTTATTAATCGATTGAAGTTTAGGACAGATTAATCAGATTTCGGAAATATATAATATTATATAGCCGAGATATTTATTTCGGAAATCCTTAATCTGTACAAAGATGTAGATTATATATTTACAAGCACATCATGCACTTCTGTTTAAGATCTAGGCACAGGGTATTCTCAAAGTCGAGCACTCTCGACTATACCGTTCTTACTTTTTTTCATTTGGTTTCGGTTTGAACACTAAGTGACCTTAGCCCAAGAGCAAGAAGTGGACCATCCAACTCAACTGTTACAACTTCATATATTCTATTTCAAAATATAATATAAATTTTTTAAAATTAAAATTATTGAAAAACTATTGTTAAGATATTAAAAATTATAACAAAAAATTCTAAATAATATATATTTTACACTCTATTGTTCCATTAACATTTTAAGAATTTTCTCATTGTTTTGTAGTATCTTGTGGCGACTCTCATCCACCAGCTCCTTGTACTCCACGATGCTGGCTTCCGTGGAGAGCAGTTGTTGCTTCATTGGCTCCGTTGCCGTCGCCGTGAGACTCCTTTCCCGTTTCAGCTCCGCCGCTGCCTGGGTATATGTCTCCCGCCACATGGTTAGCTCCAGCTGCATGGCATCAATGTCCTCGGGTATGAAGTCCATGAGCTTGCCCAGCGGATTCACGGATTTCGTTAGCGTCTGGATGATGTCACGCAGATCGTTCATCTGCCTAGCGGAGCTCTGCCTGGTGGCTGCCATGCCGGGCATCTTTTGCTGTTCCTCCTTGCTCACTTCTCCACCACTCTGCTGCACCAGTTCCTTCTGGGTCTCCAGTATCTGCTGCACCAGGCGTCCTTGTTGCTGCATGGCATCGCCATCAAGTTGCTGCGCAGCATCTCCTCCGCCTATGACAGCTCCAGTTTCTATGTCATGGGCATTGGCATCCTCGATGATGACCAGATTCTCACCATCATCATCGAAATCCCCGAATGTTTCCAGTTTCACATTGATGCCGGACATCTTGACTTGGTCATTGGGCTGCAACACGATCTCTACATTCCGACGACGCGGTGCACCTGGTCGAGCCGAAGCTGGCCGTGCGCTGGGTGGTCTCAGTGAGGTGCGCGGACGGTTCACCGAGCTGTTGGATTCCTTAGAGTTCTCCCGCGTGAAGGTGCCCTCCCTTTCCCGCTTAACCTCAGTGTTGTTGTGACCCTGATTGGCATCAGCAGCTGCGGGAGCAGGTGGAGAAATTGTGGTCGATGCCTCGCTAGCTTCATTCGCTGCCTTTGGCAACGGTTCCATGGGCTGCGGTTCCACTGGGGGTTGCCTTTGACTTCCACTGGACCGGCGACTTCTGCTTGAGGATTTGCGGCTCTCAGGCTCCGGTGGCAACTCTGCAGCTGGGATTATTGCTGGAGGTGGCTCCTTCTTGGGTTCCACAGCTGATGAAGGTTTCGCAGGAGACGGCAGCTTCTCCTGACTTGCTTTGGGGGAGCTGGCTGGAGAGATGGGAGCAGCTACAGCGGGCGCAGGAGATATGGCTTTGACAGGAGCAGTTGCAACGGGCACAGGAGATGTGGATTTCGTAGGTGAGGGTTTCAGAGGAGCAGTAGTAGCTGGAGCTGGTGACAAGGACTTCTTATCACTCTCCGTTGACGTCTGATGCTTGACCTTCGCTGACGGTTTCACTGGTGATGGACTCTTCTGCTTGGAGGAGCTCTGCTTGCTTAGTTTGGGCTTGGCTGCCGCATCGGGAGAGGGTTTGGCCTTGCGCTGGGACTTCTCCTTCAGAGGAGGCGTCACCTTCTTCTGGTCCTGCGGGGATACCCTTTTACGTGTGGCGGTCTCCTCCTTGCCTCTTGGAGATATCTGCTTGGATTTGTTCTCCTTGGCCTTGCTGGCTTTACCGGGCTCCGTGGGCGTAGCTGCCGCGCCCAACTGCTGCACTGCAGCCTGCCAGGGCAACTGCTGCTCCGCCACACTGGCCATGGCCTGCAGCAGTTCATTGGTGAGCTTGGCCTCCTGGCCGGCAACAATCTTGGAGGTGCGCACTTTGAGCTCCAACTTGGTGCAGAGCTCTAGGGGAGGAGAGAGATGAAGCTAGATATGGAGGGAATACGTGACACTGAGACTTACTGATGGCGTCTATCATTTTCTGCAGAAAACGGGTCTTATCGTTGCTGAGGAGCAGGCAAAGATTGTCTAAGTTGTGGGTTAACTATAAATTTGGAGGACCTACCGATCTGTTATGTTCTCAAAGAGCAGCTCCTCTGGCGTATAGAGACCCTCAAAGCAACCCGTTTCCTTGATGAACTAATCAAGGATATACATGTATAGAAGATATAGAATTTTTTTTAGATGATAGGAATCCTCCTGCCTCACCGCATTGAACACATCCATGAGGAAGCGAAACGGAGGCTTCTTCAGCAATTTGTCGGTCAAGGGCGGTTTCTTGACGTACTTGCCCAAAGCCTGCTGGGTTGCCTTAAGGACAGCTGCGTCCACTTCCTGGTCAGACATGCCTACAACAAACTCGGCCAACGGCAGGAAAACAATTGGAAAAACCCTTCAAACTGAATTTTAATTGTTTGCCCACAACTTGTATCAGGTTGTCCTGGCAACAGGACATGCGCATGCGTCCCCCAGAAATTCCCTTACAATTCACACATTTTTCATGTATTCATAGGTTTTATATTTTATTTATAAAATCTTCTAATATAACTTGATTTTTTGCACATGGTATTTTTTTCCATCTTTTGTTTGGCCTTTGGAAAGGTAACGGCTGGATTTGTTGTGGGCAATATATGTATGTATATGGAATATATAGTATATAGGTATTTGCACAAATATATCTAAATTAAATATGTATGTAAATTGGAAGATAAAGAATAAATACATGTTAAACATACAATATATGTGTACACATATACATATATATATATAATATAGTAATTAATGATCGGGCCAATCAAGTCATGCAATCAACAGTCATTTTCAGTTTGCTATCGTTGCTTAGCTTAATAATTCTCTCATAATCTAGGTTAAAAATTAGACAAGTAATTAAAGCTAATCATACAAAAAAATATATATGTATATATAAACCACATTATACATAATAATTAATAAGCATGCTACGTTGAGGATGTGAACCAGAGGGGTATGTGGAGGGGCGAGGGGTAGGCAATTACATAGGGCTGACAGTTTCTCAAGTTAACAATAAGATCAAAGTAAATATCATCATCATCATCATAGTTTATATATAGTACAGGTTTAAATAGCGCAGCGCTTATAACATAGTTTCTCTCTCTCTCTCTGTCTATCAACATCATGAATGTATATGTATATATATTTTTATAGAAGTGTGTGTATGTGTGTGTGTGTCTAGTTAATATATATAATTTACATTTAGTGCAGCAACATTTCATTCGTGTTGTGTGATGTGTATTTTAAAAAATAATAACTAATTCTCCACATATTCTCAACGTGAATTCTCTGTTCTCTCACAGTAATTTTGTAGTAATTAGTACTATATCTGTATAGCTCTCGATCCCGAGGTGACGCTACAACTCAAAGAAATCGTCCTGTTGCTTCTCGAGGCGCTTCAATGAGTTTTGGACGCGACGCGTCTGTGTTGTGTTCAGGAGCTGTGCGGTGTCCGAGTTGCCACTGCCCGTCGAGCTGTGGCGCTGATGATGCGGAGGACGATTGTTGTTGTTCTTGTAGGAGTTGTTTAGCTGATTATGACGACGCTGCGGGAATACATCGCTGGTGCCGCTAATACAAATATCCGCATCGCTTTGACTGCTCACCAAACTGTCAACAAAAAAAAGAGAGTAAAAAAATAAGTTCTTGAATTTATTAAGTGCAATTCACTTACTCCTTGGAGCGTTCCACGTATTTACGTGATTCGGATATCGTGTTGTCAATCTTGTTGAGGAAATCATTCATGCACTTGCGATTCTCCTCCTCGGGCGTCATAGCTGCCACCGAGTCCAGGGATTTGCTCTGTTTGCTGCTGCACGGATTGTGGTTATTCATAAGGGCGGCGGGATCCTCCTCATCGGTGGCCTGAACCAGTAGCTCCCCGGCTATCGAGTATGGACGTGGAGGTGTCGTAGTTGTTGCCGTTGTATGCAACTGTGCGGAACGTGTACTCGATGAGCTGCTTGAGATGTTTGTGTTGCAACTGTTGCTGCTGCCGCTGCCACTGCCACTGCTGCTGTTGTAGCAATTTGATTGACTTAAATTGTTGGCATTATTGAGCGCCTCGCGTTGCACATTGGCATCGGGTGTCGTTGGCGGTGAGGCGAGTGCATCGACCAGCAAATCACTGCCACCGCCTCCTCCGTTTGCCTCCAGATAATACGGCGATGTCTTCTCCACCGGCACCAACAAGAACTGGCGCAAGAACAAACTGTCCGAGGCAAACAGACGATTGGCCCGTCGTATCTGTTCCGTCTGCAATCAAACCCAAATGCATATCAAATTAGTTAAGTGATTGACACAGTTGATTGATTATCTAATGGCATATACACGATATTATCTACAGTTATTTATCTAATTGCATCTTATCTACTTGGGGACAACTTAAATATTTGACAACTATCTGATTCTTTAGAAATCCATTTGATATCTCATTAGTTAAATGATTGAGGCTAATGATTGATTATCTAATGTTAAGACTGTGTCTGTAATTAGTCATCTAATTAAAGTTTATCTGCATATGAAAATCTGAAATATTTGACAACAAACTGAACAATAGTTTTCTTCTGCAATCCATACAATTAGTTAAATGACTGAGACAACTGATTGATTATCTAATGTGTTACAGATGTATCTCTCTCTCACTCTCTGCAGTTGTTTATCTAATGCCAGCTTATCTGATTGGGGACAACTTCAATATTTGAGAAGTTTCAGCCTAAAAACGACATGAACTTTCTTTTGCCCCCCCATTCGCTCGTGATGCTATATAAATGATATTATCTGGTTGCAGCATTCGCCTGTTTACAAACACGCCCCCGACTCCTTCAGATACTTACTTACTTATCTTGAGATACATTATCTTGGGCTGTTATCTGTGCGTTATCTTCTATTTACTGACAACTGACAACTCCTCAAACTAATGTTGGTTTTTGTTAGAGTGCAGGTGTGAGACTTCCCATAAATTTAAATTTAAGAGAACTATTTCAGTAATTGTTAAATCGATATAAAAAAATTCAAATTATGCCGACATAGTCAAGTTTAAAGTATTTGCGTGCAACACGGCAATAACTAGAAGAAGAAGAAGACGAAGAAGAAGCCATGTCGAGTAGGTGCTATGACACTTGAGGGGGTCATGCGGGGAGGTTCTTGCAACTCGAAATCAATAAATATTGTGTGGGTGGAGGGTGGCGAACTTACGGTTGCTCCATATTTCAGTGATATGCCCTGCAGGGTATCCGTCTTCTCGACAGTGTGACGTATGAGGATTTCATTATTACGCAGACTGTTGCAGCAGGTGCTGCCGTACTTCTTGAGGGTACGTGAGGAGTCGCGTATCGATTGTTTCTCGTTGAACATGAATTCGGTGTCATCCATATCAGGCACGATCTCTTGAAACTGCGAATATACGAATACATATTACATACATTACAATAATAAGCGAATGCCATGTGAAAGGTGAAAGTATATTTATTCTCATTTCCCCCCCTTCACTTTCATTCTCTCGCACGAAACAGCTGTGATGTCACTGTAATGTCGTAACAAATCATGCTTATATATTCTCATTTTTAAATATTCATAGCAATTGTATAAATATATGTGCATCTATAAATATTGTAAATATACTAGATAAACGTTTCAATTCGTTGCTTTAATTAACTGACCCCTCTCTCTCTCTATCTACCGCGCTGTCTTACCTGAACTCCTCTCTCACTCTCGTTCCGTTAAAAGCTGCAGCGAAGCACAACGAAAGCGAAATCTATACAACTGCAGAGTATTTAATCGAAAATAAATTGCTCGTCATTTGGTATACTAAAACACATGTTGCATTTTATGCATCACATACATTCACTTTTTCACGAAAATTGTTTGCTATTTAAAACTAAATAAATATTACGGAGAATCGTCTGTGATTTTTAAGTTAAATATTTCCACAGCGTTTACTACGTGTTTACAAGTTGTTGTTGCAGCTGTGTTGTGAGTGCTCTAGGCGCAGTGTGACCGTAGCCCACTGTCAACAAAAAAGACAACAGAAAAGATACCAAACGCATATGCCAATGGCAATTAGTGATGGGAGAACTTAATACAACAGCAGCACGACATACATATTCATTATGCCTCTGGGCGCTCTCACGAAAGTGAATCGTAATGCATTACCAGGGCGCACTTTATCGATATTTGTGCATATGTGTATAGGTGCGAGTTATGCAGAGTTGCAACGCAACTGTTGTTTTAGTGGAGTGGAAGCTTGGAAGTTAAACGTGCGCGCTCTGTTGTTTGGTTTGCCTTTTGTTTTGGTCGAATGCTAATTTGCGAGTGTTTTTATTGCTTACGAGAGCGGATAATTTTTGTTCACGTGATAGGGGCAGCAACGTAAACACCTTTCAATGTGTGTTGCGTCTGTTCAGCGTTAAACCTGTTTGGACAAAGCAGCTCTCGATGTCGACCCAGTCTCCCGTCTGCCAATAAAGACACCAACACCACCACCACCACCAACAACAACAAGTGGTGGTAAAGCCACAACAGCTGCATGTATGGAAATTAGCAAGCAACTGAATTGCCGGCATGTCTTTTAATTAACATGTGACTATCTGAATGTATGTACACATGTATATTTATAAATGATATCTTTATATATGAATGTAGTATATATGCAATGAGAATGCATTGTTGCAGCAGTTACTAACTATTAGTAACATGGTCATAGCCCATTAATTACTTCCTTGGCCAATGAGTGGCATTCTGTGTTTATGCATGGGAATGCATAAAGTGGCAACTGGTGGCAATACTGGTGTTAAGGTCAACAACAAACAACAACAACAACCAGTGTTGTCGCATCGCAGTTGCTGTCAAATTGTTTTCTGCACCACCAACAACAACGACAACAAAGAATAGTCCGATAATGTACATATATAAACATAGATACAGAGCAAAAGAGGGAGATAGACAGAGAGAGAGAGGGAGACGGAGACGTATTCTATTTATGGTTGGTAAATACTTGACTCAGTTATAGCCGCAATTGATAAAGTTTCACCCAAATTTCGCATAGATATACATATTGTATATACTCTATATATATACCCTATACGCTGTCATGCATATTAGCTATTGTATACAGTTAGTAACGGTCATTGACATGCATAAAGATCATCACACAAACAGATCACGCGCCAAATCGCGTAGATATGTATATATATCGCTGCATAAGACATCAGATTCATATATAGTATATAAATATATAGTAGTCGTCTAATTAGTTTATAATGCTGTGAAACAGGCAATTTCCAACACTATGTACATATATATATATACTACTAGGGTACACCCCATCGATCGTTTTAATGAGCGTAATTTGTGATCCATTGATGGGAAATCACCGAGGGAATTTCGATATGTCGTGATTTGTTTATTTACGTAGAATCGCAGACCCAGAGAGGGAGACTAGAAGACGCTCCAAATTCGATATGATAATTGTTTGTTTGCTTTAATTGTTTATAGTGTCTCTGTCTTTATGTATTGACTATGCGACTCTGACTCTGACTAAATGATTGGAGGTCTCGCACATCTCTCACATCCGAGCAAACATGTGACTCATTAACTTGTCTCCATTTATGGGCCGTTGGCAACAGTCACAGTTAAGTGTGACAGGGGGAGGATGAAGGGGGCGTGGGGGATTAAGGTAAATTAAAAAAAAATTGATGGCTGCCAAAGAACCGAGTGAAGGTCATGCCAAAGCCAAAGCCAAAGCCAAAGTCAAGCCAAGAAGAAGTCAAGCTAAGCCAAGTTAAGATAAGTTGAGTTGAGTATTTAATTGCAATCAGATGAGAGCTGAAAAAAGGCCAAATTAAATTCACAAAAAAAAAAAAATGTGCAAAATAAAATTAAATAAATGAAATACAAAATAAAAGCGTTAATCGAACAGCTTTCAGCAAAGAGAAACAATCATAAATATTCGTATGGCATATGGCCATAAATTTCATGATATCGTTTGCAATCTATTTCAATTTGTTGTTACTTTTGTTCTCGTTGTTTATGTAAGTATGTCAAAATTTATGGAATTGTGCAATTGCAAACGAAAAATTACAATCCAAGGTTGCATATCATATGTATGTATGTGGACTTAAGTAACAGTAATGATGCCTCCACACTATCTTTAGTCTTAATTAAAACTAACAAAAAAGGAAATTGCAAATTGATAAACAAACTAAAAAAAATAAATACATATACATATATAAAAATATAAGCAAACATAAATTATAAACAATTGTGGTGCCTGTCACGCAAAATCAGAAATTCAAGAAGAAGCAGAGTCTCCTCATATATCAATTTATTTATTCCTCCATATCAGCATTATTATTTCTCCGTGAATTGGGGGGAAGTTTTGAGAAACCCATTTCAGACATACTATATTCATACATATGTATGTATGTATGTATGTACATAACACATACTATGTCTACGCCTCTCAGAAAATGTTTTCTGGGTTACATGCTTAATTAACTGATAACGACTTTTGGCGAGATACGCCTTCAACTAGAAAAATAATACTTAGCTGCTTTACAAGTGTATTGCTTGTACTACAGTTACCTATGCAACCCCCCCCATTGCCATCACAGATACCTTCGGTTATAACTACTGAAAAATACCACCTGCATCATCATATGACAACCATAAACTATGTATGTTCACAGTATTTATATAAATATTTTCAGTAATACTCCCGGGGGCTTAACATGTCTCAGAGGTATTGTCTTTTTCCGATTTTTTTCCCCCACGGTTTGTTTATATAACTAGGCATGCACTTGAATTTTCAGTAAACCCCCCACCCATCCATACCGTAAGTCAAGTGTTGGACTCTCAAGTGGTATTACGTTTATTTATACGTATTTTCTGATAAATTTAATGGATGGGTTCTTAGTGTAGTACCCCCCAACTCATACTATTGATACAAGTTCTCGACTTTTCGTATGCGAGTTTATTTTGAAGGGCAGCTGAGAATATTGGAAGTCATTCGTTCGATCTATTTGAAAAATGCCGTGTTTGCTGTGGTTTTTGTGGTATGAAAGTAATCATAGGCGCGTTTCCAGATAGTTATGGGTATGCGGTCAAAACATTTACAGAGTGACTGTATTCACATTGCATATTCATACAATCCAGACAATGTTTTTCAAATCAATTATAGGGCTGCTTTGTAAAGACAGATGGCTGGCCATATAAACGGATATAAATTTGTGTAGTTATGGGTATTACGTTTCGATATTTTCAATCTCCATAAGCGTCGCATTTCCACAATTTATTGTATTCTAATGACATTTACTGCACTTGAAACAATGATTGATTACGCTGCAAATATAATTAATTGTCGTCAGAATACTTCTCGCGATTCTTTCATTCTCCTCTCCTATATAGAGTATAGACGGAGAATATTATTTCGATTTATACAGTTGATATTGAACTCTTTGTTAAAGACTCATATACTAAAGCAAAAAAGAACTTGAAAATGATAAGATTGTGTGTATTTCTTCTAATGCGATAGGAGATATTTATGGTAGGCTTAAAATATTATTGATCCTATATCAAGTATATATAGTACGTTGTTCCGCATAAATCTAGTATCGATTGAGACACAAAGAAATATGTCTCACACATAAAGAAAGAGAAATATTGTTCTTATAAAGAAGTCGACACGCCTTATTATGATATGATGTGGGGGCTTGCCAAGGTTGCCAGACTTCTTTAAAAAAACAAATACCGATTACGTGTTATTACGGTATATTAGTTGCTCTTATTGTGCGTCAGCTTATTATTTCCATATTTAAAGATATATGTATATATTGGGAATTATAATATACATAATCGGTTTTCAGAATGTAAGTTTATGAAAGCTCCAACTCAACCGGTTTACAAATAATACAAACGAGCCGCGGATAACTCTCTATACATATATAGCATCTGGATAAAAAAAAGAACAAATCTAATTAAAATATTATAGATATAATACTACCTAGAACTTCGATTCTAAGAAACCGGTTCAATGTCAAAATGCAGCAGGAAATAATCAAACCTTAACCGATTGACAATGATCGAATGATTGGTACAACTCTACTATCTGTCTCTCTCTCTCTCTTCGTATCTCTTGCTGTCTCTTTTTAAGTCTCTGCAAACTGAAAGTTTTATATGAGTCATAAGGTGACTTTTCCCCGCTCTGAGACATTGTGGATTTTTTTTGATTTCGCACATTCGCAAGAAATATAAAATTAACAAATTAACGAATATAAAAAGATATACTTTATAAATAAAGTGCGTGTAGGTGTCATGGCGGGAGTGCCCCATAGACCTCATTTCGTGTCTTCAAATGCAGAGGACAACCCGCACATTATATGTACGAGTATTAAGCGTCGATGTGGATGGATATGGAAATTTGTAAGGTTTTTCGTATAATACAACTCTATCATTAGAGTGTGCCAGAGATAACCTGATTTTGTTTAGCATTTCGTATAGCCCCCATTGTGCCCCATTTGCCTTGATTTGCCTAGACTGAAGGGCGGACCTACAGACCCTCAAAACAGACCGGCAATTACGGGCACACAATTAACTGAATGTTACAGTGGAGACTAGTGTAAAGCGAACCATTAATTAAATTGCCGAATCAAGCTTAATTTAATTAAGTTAAAATGGTGTTAAATAGATGCAATTTGCTCATGATTTTTTGTAGTTATTATGGCTTTGATTCAAGTTTGTCTGGTTAATCAAAAAATAAAAAAAAAAAAAAAAAAAAAACGCACATACGAGTTCTTGATTTTTTCCAGTGTAGCTCTGTCTAATGAAAACCTCCTACTATACTCATCCCCCCTCTTGGGGACCTAAGTAAAACGAAACCCGCCAAAAAGGCGACAAAATGGTGGCAGCAGCTGCAAAGAGAAAAACCGGCCTAAAGCTGGTACTTGGTCTGGGACTGACTTGACTTTATTTTAAGCTCTTCTTGGACTGCGTCTTGGCCACAAAATGTTCATTGAACCCGTTTGGCAGACGCTGGAAGCCCCAAGGCTAAGGATATTTATAGCCCCACAAAGCAACAAAGAATTTGAGCATTAAGTTTGTTGTTGTTTTTATTTCAGCTTTTATACTGAGTGTATTGGCCTAATTAGCAACAAAAACAACAACAACAACAATTATTGCAATAGCAATTGCAAAAAAATAAAAATAAAATGCATTTGACTTTATACAACTTGTGCATTAATTTGCAATTCAGACAGAGTCTCTGGCATAAGTTGGCCGCATTGCAACTTGGCTAACAGACTTGGCTGACTGCTTTTAGCCAGTTGTGGCTGTGGCTGCGGTTGCGGCTGTTTGTTGCATTGTCGGTGGCAAGACTTACTCATCGCCCGGTCGTGCTTGGCCACGTTTCGGCCTGAGGCACGCTTATAGCCATGTTGCACACTCACAGAGATGTTGGTGGCATGTTGCGCTGAATCTTGTGTAATGCGAGATCATTTCGACATGATCATATTTCATGAGAATAAATATTTATTTATAATTTGTTGTTATTCTTGTCGACTCCAATCTCAATTCTTTAAATGCGGTTAAGTACTTTGTCTACAGTTTCATTGCCCCTCTCTCTTTCTCTCTCTCTCTGTCTCTCTCTCGATCTAACTCGATATCTATCGCGTTTTTCTGCGCTGTTGCCACACTTCTGTATATACATATGTATTTGGCTTAAAGCCATCGCACCCAAAGAGGTAACGACCGCGTCGCAGAGTGACTTCACCCAAGAGTCTTATACACATACAGCGGAGTCTCATATACCCAGGGAATTATATACATATGTATATATAAGAGGTTCCATTTAGTGTGGTAGTATAAGAAAAATGATCTTCATTTTCAATCAACCGCAATGTGAGAGAATTTTAACGATCGTTCTGAAAAAAAAAACGCGCCCAGAGTTCATAAACCCTAACCTTACCCAAGTGATTCTTTCCCCATTCACAATATTATGTACCTATAACTAACTATACGCTAATTATAATGATTACTTTAGGTATTTGTAACTTACCTGCGAATGCAGCTTCCAGTCTTTATAGGCCTTTACTATATAATCCATTTCTGTTTCTGTTTCTCTTTTGTTTCTTTCTTTTCTTTCTGTTGAGTGGAAAAGAGAAGAATAATTATGGCAAAAGAATTTACATTTTACGTTTTCATTATCACGGCATGTCTTTATTTTCATTTCTTTGCAATTCGATAATTTATTTATCTATTTCATATTAAATTATTATTATTTTTTGCTTGCTTTCATTCTTTCTCGAGCACAATATTTTGCATATTTCCACGATTATCACGCGCATTTCTCTGAAGTCTCTACTATATACATATGTATGTATGTATATAAATTACTATTATTATATAAAAACTAGAGAGAGAGAAAGAGAGAGATACATATTTGTGCATTCGAATCTAATATACATATGTATATGTTAAGTTTTGCCTGTAATTACAACTCCAACTATTTTAAGTTATATATTATGTGCATATCTAATTAATCTTAGCCAAGGCTATGGCGAATATGGGGTGAAGGAAGAAGGGAGAAGGGGAGAGACAACAACAACTCAAAGAAATGATTTTTTTTGTTCCACAGTCTGTTTTTTTTTGTCTTTTTGCACTTGTGCAAATCTCCAGTTTGGCTTTTCATATATACATATGTATGTACATATACACACCCATACACGCTTATATACAGGTGTTTGTCTCTCTCGCTCTTTCTCTACGTATGCGTGTTTTGGGTAAGTGGTGGGGGGTGTGAATTTGTTTTCCGTCTGCGACAACAACGTCAAGCGACAGACAGCAGCGACAACGCGTGTACCGCATTTCGTGATCTTTTGCAGTTGACGTTGTGAGTTGTTTTGTTTTTGTTATCTACAAAAACTTATTTATTCATTATTATATTTTATTTTCATTTCAGAGTTTTTTTTTGTTAAGATCTTTGTCGGAGAGGCGAGTGATTTGTTTGTCATTTACGCAGGCAGCACAGTAGCAGGGAAATGCATATTAATTTTATACTCATACGTATGTATGTAGTATCTATGTGAAGTGCATACACACACACACAGGCACACTCACGTATACATAGATATTTTAAAAAGGTAATTAACAGTTGCCTGATGCTGCTGCCTGACAACACAACTTAAAGTTTCAACTCGAAACTTTTTATGCGAGATTGCAAGTCTCTTTCTATCTCTTTCTAAGTATGTAATTGTGTTTTGATGGCAACCTCTTTTTAGTTTTGGTTAATTTGTTTTTTTTTTTTTTGGTCAGTTACTGGCACACACATACACACACTTACACTAACGAAACTGAAACAGCAAAGACGTTGGCAACAACAACGGCAACGGCAACGGCAACGGCTACGTTAACGGCAAAAACGGTAACGGCAGCGACAACGCGAGCGGCAAACGGGTGAGAGGATGGAGACGATTGCTGGAGGTGCTCAGATTTTCGCAGCGCGCACACGATTAAATGCTAAAAACACTAAATACTAAACACTAACAACACAACAACGACGACAACGGACACACACAGCCTGGCAGTGGGGGCGCAAAACCCAACCAACTTCAAGTAACGCTCGATAACAACTGACTCTGCCGACTGCTGAATGAGTTCCAGCGAGCTCCAACCAAATGACGAGGCCAGCCAGCCAGGCAGCGCAATGATCGTCAAAGCTTGTGCGAGTACAAATGGCGGAAGCTCTCTCATAAGTACAAGAGCAGAAGAGAGCTGACGCCGCCACCGAGCCGCTCTCAGCTTATGTTTGTGCTCTCACTCACTCTCGCTCTCAGTCTCTTTGTTATTCTTGCGGTCTTGGACATCAGTTTGGACATCTGTATGTATGTACGGCCAGATAGGTAAGAGCGAGAGAGAGAGTGCATTGCCTGCAATTTAAGAATGAACATAATAGAAAAGCGCAGAGCAACTAGTCAGATAAATGCGTGTGAGAGTGTGTGCGTAATGTAATGGAAGAATCCGTCAAATGTTTACACAAGTGATATCTTTGACGCGCCCACGCTTTTGCTTTAATAAAATCCATGTATGTGCATGTACATATGTATGTGTATGAGTGTGTACACATCATGCTGATTGTGCTTAGTTAAGCGATTGTTGTTGTTGTTCTTGTTGATGATAACATGTAATCAAAGAGAAAGTCCCATGTGCGGCAAGCAGTAGAGATGCAGATAGATGCTGACACCAGTTGTCACTGCATTGTGGGTTCAATTAGCATGCAAGATTTGTAAGCTTCGATAACGATAAGTCTGCTTTCAAATGCGCAATTGTGAATGCGCGTGCATCTTTTACGGAAATTTCAGTTGACTTCCAAGAGAAAGGGATTTTCCATGCCCTTGATTCTCATCAATTTTCGCTGACATTTTGATGATGATGACTATCTATCTGTGTTCATGTTATTGTCGGACTGATAAGCAGTTGTCCCTGTCGAACATGCCAATCCGTGATGATGATGATGATGATGATGATGATTCTGCAGTAAACAACCCACACAGACACACTCTCCTATATCGATAACTGTTATCTAGCGAAAGCTCAGCGGCTAACGGTGCATGCGTCAGCCTGACGAGTGTATTAAACATATACTCAATATTGTTAACTAATTATTATTATTATTTATAGAGTTAGTTGGGATTGTTGTCAGGCACTGATAGTGATTTCTGATCGATAAATATCGCCTGGAAGCGGCACAGTTGCAACGCACTGGAAGCCCATTGACCTGGCGACCGTTACAAGTGATTCGAAAATTCCTTGGAATAAAAGTGAAACGCAAATTTCCGTCATACAATGAGACGTCATTGTTGGGACTCATAGCTAGATAATGTAGATACGGTATGTTTAATATATTTTATACTACATACATACATATACGTACATATATTTGTGTTATGAATCAAAAATGTGATAATTATAAAAACACGTACCGTGATTCGTTTTCCAATATGTCTATTGTAAATTTCACGCAACCAGTTCATGTCATTGTTGTTGTCGCTGAAGATCTTTTCTTTTCAATTTGGTTAATAAGTTGGGCAAAGACCTCAACTGGGCTCGAAGTGTGTCTATGTGTTGGCTTTGTGTACTGACACATTATGGCTCAATTATTAAAATGCAACTAATTTGATAAATACACACAGTTGTCAACTTGACGCTGCTGTTACGGCCGCAAATCTCCAATCTCCAGATGGAATCGATGTCTTTTTGGGGCCAAAACCTATGCAAATGAGCTGTGATTGGACTCTAATGTAAAATGTGTGACAGCTCTCATGAACAAACACGAACTGTATCTATACCAAATTGAAAAATCAACAAAAACAAATAAATTTGTTATCAACCTGAGCCGAACGGTTTGTTCGCCTCAAGTCAAGGCTAAACATTTCAAAAATTCAAGTCAAGTCAAGTCAAAAGTCTGTAAAAAAAAGAGAAGTACGCATACATTTATTCACACATAGGTATTTTCAAGGTGTATAGTCTGCGTACAATGTCTGCAACTTAACCCGTTTCGTATATTCTAATTAAATTTAAAGCTGTATATAATTTAATTAGCGATAATTTAAAGAAAAAAATTCAAAGTGCACGTGCCAGTGTGTGCACACTTAAATATTTTGAAATTAAAATGGCGCTCAACTTTTGGAGTGTCATAGCAAGTAGCTTAAAACAGCGAGCGGCAATTGGTGTAATTTCAAAGATCTGGCAACTCTTTCGCTTTAACCGCAACGTTTCTTATTTGTATTTAATTATGTGATCAATAGTGTGCGACAAGCGTGTATAATGCATACTTAACGTCATTCGCAGCATATATTATCTGTAATGTTGATATATATTGTTGCATTTTATTAATATTTGAGTTCCACTTCGATGAAGTCGCCAAACCGCATAATCTGTTTTTCCTAAAGTTTCGCATCAGCTGTTATTGCCACCGGTTGCATTTCTTATTGGAATTTCTTAGCTATTGGCGAACGGTCACACCTACAGTTAAGACCGCAACGTTGGGCAGGTAAGACGACGCGTTCGAGTCGTCACCTGATTGCACGGGTTTAGCCCCAGAAGAAGCAATTTTTTCAAATTTTTAGGCAAGAAAACGACGGTTGCGTTATGCGGCCGCGTGCGCGTGTGTGTGTGTATTGTTTTTTGTGCGCCGTGAAAGTATAATATTTAAATAAATAGATTTGATTAGCAGCGTCATTCGAAAGAACCGCAATAGCAACAAAAACAACCAATACATATATGTACATACGTATATATTCGTGAGTGTGTGTGTGTGTGTTTGTGTTGGTGCGTAAACTTCTAAAGAATTCCAAGAAAAAGCAATCGAGAACAACAACAACAGCAGCAGCAAGCAACAACGATATCAAATATATAAGCAAAAACCGTCAAAAAAAAAGATGTCAAATAATCGACGTAGAATGCGTAGCACTATTGATTACGTTGCCCTCCAAGCTATGCAACTTTCAATGGCAGCGGCTTCAACGGCGACTGAGACGGCGACGTCGCCGCCAGCACATGAGCTCAAAGAGTCACCCACAACTCCAGATACAGTTCCAGAGTCAACAACAACAACAACAACAACAACAACTACAACTCCAAGTTCACCGCCACCAGGGCCAGCTCCCGTACCGCCAATACGATTACGTCGCGAGCTTAACGTGGATGAGGATGCAAGGTAAGCGAGTGAGAGAGAGACGCAATAAACTTTTTCTCATCTCTTCCTCTTTGATAATACCTTCACCGTTTGCTGCCGGCGTAACGACGGCTTTTGAGAAAAACCCAAATACAAAAGCAACAGCAACAACAACTACAACGAAAACTTCAAAACGCGCACGTTGATACTGCATGTCTGTGTGTGTGTGTGTGTGAGTTTTTGCTTTAGCTTTGCTTGTATGCGAGATTTTTTTCTGCTCTTGCTGCTGCTGCGCTGCCGTCTCTCTTTCCAATACACATACTATTTCTCTCTCTCCCGCATATTTCGCCAGCTTTGATTATCCAAACGTAAACAACGTGTTTTAAGCTTCATAGTTGCAATTTCTGCTGCTTCTTCTTCTTCTGTTGGTGTTGTTGGAGCGCCAGCAAAAAAAAAAAGAAAGAAAAAAAAACATACGAAATATGACAAAAACTGCAAGAGATGGCAATAAAAATGTAAATTTGGCTCGAAATTTAACACTCGCTGCGGCTGTGGCATTTATCATACGAATTGAATACATACATACATATGGGGGGGGGACTACGAACACACACATACACACTCACTTGTAGAAAAAGTACAGCGCAGTTTTGTTTTTGTGACCGGCAAAAAAAAATGAAAGAAAAAAATCGGGGTCTTTCAAGATATTTGCTGATAAGAAACCCATTTGCCTGATAAGGCAAACTTATACATGCATATGACAGTATATACATACGTATATGCATATCTAAGACAATTTTTACCTTTTCCGCTACGCTTATTCATAATTTTAGACATTCTCACACACATACACATAGATATTTTGATGTTCGCTTTAGTCGCGTGGTTTGCTGCGTGTGAGGCATGTTTCTTCTTATGAAAATGTCACACATTTCATTTTCGCATTTAGCACGAAATAAACCCCAAACATAAATCTTGCCTATGTTTCACTCTGCATGTGTGTATTTGTGTTAGCTATTGAAATTTAGTGAAATTAATTTGTATCTTGCGAATTCTCTGTCTTCTTGTTCTTCTTCCTTCTGCTCTCTCCCATACCAGTTTTTTGCTGTGTAATGCCGACTGGACGGGGTGAAGGCTGCTTCAAGTTAAAACGCGTTTAATACAAGCACACACATTAATACATATACATACATATACATATACATACATATAGACATATGTAGATACTAACAGATACAGGCACGCATTTGTACGTGTGCGCTTGCACATTTCGCTTTGTTAACCTCTTTCGTTATGCGTTAAGCTCCAAAGCGAAAAACCAATTCTGTTTTCAAATCGAATTCGCTTTCTTCTCAAGTTCCAAATCAAGTTCCAACTCTGCTGCTGTCGTCTTCTTCTTACGTGCACACAGTGCCATCCGCGCACGTCAATGGAATTTCTTAGCACCTCTGCTTCTGCCGCCATTCAGAGTCAGTTTCTCTCTCTCTCTCTCTCTCTCTCACTCTCTCTCGTTCAGTCAACTAACGGTTGTTTGCCGGTGACACTGGAACGTCGAACACGTAACAACTCACGTAGCCAATTGACGTACGATCAATGCCACAGGCATCGTATTTCTTGCAACATCAATCGTGTTGCACTTGAACTTTCAATGGTTTGGTCCATGCCAGCTGCCTCTATTGCTGTCCCTCTTTCACACATACGCTCACTGTTCTTAATTTTAGCCCACACACAACTACATACTCACTAGTACTTATGTATGTATTTTTGTAATAATATGATAAGCATACATACATGTATGTAATTATGGTTCTCTCTGCATACTGAAAACTCAAAACATTTCCTCAACACGAGTACGCCGACGTTGCTGCCCCCGCTCACGTTGCCGCCCCCTCAGACCACTTTTGGGATATTAACTGCAAAATTTGGAATATTTCACAAATATTTCGTTGTATACAAAATTCTCGAGCGTTAAATTTTCTTAAGCAATTTCACAAGTGGAAGATTTAGTTACGATTTGAATAAACAAAATTCAATTCACAAATGCAATTTGAAAACAAATTTATGAAAATTTGTAGGAAATTAATTTAATAATGTACTTTTTTTATATTAAAAACACAAACTCTTCTACGTGTTTATCTATAATTGTACATCTGTAATGTTCTCGTAATCTAGCTGACTATCTATGCCGCATATTTAATTAAAATGTCCCCTGCGATAACATAATCATAAACAAATGAGTTGATGTAATACTTATTTATGCTTTCGCCCACAACAGATTTTTTTGTCTGTTTCCAAGTCAAACTCCAGACAGGTGTGTATATTCGTATGCCCAGCGCTGTATGCGAAGCGAGAATCCTCAAAGAGAGAGAGAGACAGAGAGAGAGAGAGATAAATGCTCAACACATTTCTGCTTGTCGCAGGTTTCACACATTTTACATAGCAGCTACATAAGTACTTGCCTATGTTAGTTGCCGGGGGAGCGGGGGTCTTATCAACTATTACGATAACTATGGCATTTTACAGTTTGGACACCTTTGGCCTTCAATTTGTCGGGTTTAGAAGCACTGTGCGTATACGCATCGTTGGCCATAAGTCTGAAAAATTGTCTGAATTACAAAAAAGAAAAAAAAAACTACAAAAAATGTGTGTACATCGATCAAAAGCTTGTTACTGTCGAGTAAATACTGCGAACAGCTAATAACCTGCAGTGTAGTGTGCGCATACATAATAAAAATTCATAAATTAACAATAATAAATAAATACTTCGGCAGAAACAACAACATAGGAAACGAGCGGCGTCTTGATCTGATCTCTGTGTATAATTGTTGTTCGATCTAGTGAGTGTGTGTATGTGAGAGCGCATGTGGAACACCGCAATTACTTACTCACTATCTCTCTCTCTCTGCCGTTCTCTTACTATCTCTGACTGACGCTTGCACTTACGTTCCACATGCTCTAGCTCTCACGCTGCCACCCACCTATACACAAGCAGACATACACACATTCACTCTCTCTTTATAACTATAGTTGGTCGCTCTCACTTGAGCTTACGCTCTCGTGCTTTCTTGTTCAGCGTACCAACAAGTTGACAATTGAAATTGGATGACTCTTTTTTTTTGTTGTTGGATCCCCGTCCGCATGCCGACGATTAGTTTGTCGTGCTTGGCTGTGCGCTGCAGTCGACGCTGCTCGTTTGGCTCGCGTCCCCAAAGTTGTTACTACACATACTACACATATTAATTATACATGTGTGTATACATACGAGTATATGCTTGCAAACTCATACACGCATGCTACTCTCTCGTATAGTATTTATTGTATCTGTGAATACATGGGCTAAATTTTTGTTAAAGTGCTAATAAATTGACGGGCTACAGCCGCAATTCAATTTGCACGACAATACAATGGCCGCAGCAAGTGGTCGTCGTCGTCGTCGTCGTCTCCCTCGACTTCGGGTCGCTGCCGCTGCCGCCTTTGCTTGAAAATCCAAACGCGATTCAATTTCGCCTCGGTTCGCGTATGTGTGTGTGTGTTTCGGTTGTTTTCTTTTTTTCTCTTTTTGTCTTTACCTTTCGTCTGTTTACCTTGTGAAATTCGTCGTGCAAGAACGCAGAGGCCTCTGAACTTTGCTTTGAAGCCAAGTCTATATCAATTATCAATAAGAAGAGTGCAAGCATTTACAATTATTTATTAATGTAGCTGCTTAAATTCCACTATTCGCATATTCCCTACGCGGCGCACACTCATCGCTCAGCAGCGACAGTGACAGTGACAGCGGCAGAGACAACGACTGCGACCGCGACTGCAGCAGCGATTCAAAGTTCTATAGTACTACACTAGTGATATTTTATTTGTGAGAGAGATGCTTCTCGTGCCTGTGTATTGGTGTATGTGTTTGTGTTTGCATTTGATTAAAATTATTGTCGCAGGTTCCCGTGATTAACTATGCATTATTTTGCAATTGCATTTGAAAATTACAAATTAAGTTAACAGTAAAAAAATAATACGAAGAGAAGAAAAATCACCAAAAGTGAAGCACTTGTCGCGCATTATTATCAAGCAGAGTTTTTATCTTCTTCGCCTTGACTTGCAGTCCACAGTGGCTGCTCAACTGTAGAGCAACTGTTCGCCCGCTCTCCACGGTTCTCTCTCTTTCAGTGCGGGCTGCTGCTGCAACTGTAGGCAGCGAAAATGCCGCGAAAAAAGTAAGTTTTATGCAAAGTGTGAAAAGAGATATCTCGATTGATTTATGAAAAATTGTGAAATCTGATGAAAGAGCGCATGGAAATGTGGTGTGATTTGGAAGTGTCGTCAATGGGACGGAGTATAAATCAAATCAACGCTGAAATTAAAGCATAATTATAGGCGTGACAAGCTGCTCGCTGTGCGATAAACAATCGATGCAGATAACTTGTCATAGATAGAGATAACACCACCCACCCACTCGCTCTCTATCTCTATCTCTCTCTCTGTCAGTTGTCATAGAGCTTTAGAGCATATTTGCATGTCTTATCTCCGATGAAACTCCCTGCCTTCCTCCCTCCCCCCCCATTACCACTGTCACCATCACCCTGACCATTAATAATCATCGCCTGATTGTGAGATTGTCTCATCGAGTTGATTCTCCTTTTCCTGCATAGAGTGGAGTATCGGAATAAACAGACGCCATCGCGTCCAATGCCAGTGGCGAATGCTCGCATTGGCACTTTGGAGGAGGATCTGCATCCAGATGATTACCTGGCGGCACACTATGATGCCTTTGGCACAACACCACCGCGCACCCGTCAAAAGATTAAGAGTCGTGACTGGGAGCGCAAACAGAAGGTGGCCAACGTTGTTGCGTAAGTAGATCCCAACGAGAAATCGTATATGTTATTTGGGATTTGGTGTAGGGGAATGAATCACAGTTAATCATTTGTCCATGTCCTAGCTCACAGTTGACCAACTCTATCCTTACTATATGTATATTATGTTTTCAAATTCTCGAAGAGATCGTCAATTAATTCCTTGGCCATGTCTTTAGTTCCACAGATGCACCGGTCAGTGTTGGTGGCACACCCAAGAAGGGTCTGAATCGTGCTCGATCCCGTGTGCTGCGACGCAACACCATGGACTGTGCCCTGCTCAACGAGATGTTCGTCAACGAGGAGGGCAAACGAACGGACAAACGGTTGCAGTCGCTGCTCAGGGATTCGGAGCGGGAGATGAAGAGTTCGTTGGCCACCGCACCGTTGGCACCGCCGCGTGGCAATAGTTTTCATGAGGGGGCACATCCCCTGGAATCGCTGGATAAGATCATGCCACTTAGCTCGGAGGTGGCAGCACCAATGCCACTGCGGATCGCCTCCAAGGTGGTGGAGAGTTGCAATCGCTATCGTTGTGTCTCGTCGCGACCCATTGGGTGTCGATCGTCGGCACCGCCATCGGCATTTGCTCCACAGTTGCCACAACTGCCGCAGCTGCGGGTGGATGGCAAGGACACACCTGGGTTCACCAAGCGCAAGGACTTCCACGAGACGTTCGCCAACCTGATCAAACTGGGCAGTGTCGATAGGCAGGATGCGAAGCTGTCGCAGGAGGAGCACACCTGGCAGACAGAGCTGAAGGATCTCATCTGGTTGGAGCTGCAGGCATGGCAAGCGGATCGCACAGTCGAGCAGCAGGACAAATACCTCTTCGAGGCGCGTCATGGCGTCTCCGATCTCCTCACGCAGATCATCAGCTACAAGTTTCAGCCACGCTACAAGCGGGAGCCCAGTCTACTGAGCCTGGACAGTGGCATACACTCAGATGCGAACTCCAATGCCAGCTGTAAGACGATTCCTATGCTTATCCCTTATGCTCATTCCATGTCACTTCTTATAGCTCCTTTGCCCAGCAAATTGTGTCAGGGTTGCATGTCGTTGTACTGTAAGGATTGCATGGATCAGCAGGAGCTGGCACTCGGCGAGGTGGAGGATCTGCTGACACGACTGGAGGCTGCCGAGGCCCTGTACCCATCCTCGCAAGCCATGGGTGCACTGCATCCCATTTACAAATCACAGAGCTTCGTCGGACGCATCAAATCCATGTGCCTGTGGTACAACATAACCAAGCAGAACAAGCTGAAGCTCAGCATACTGGGCAGGATACTAGCCAGGTGGGTAGATAATCCCTCAAAACCATAGGTCCTTCAAGTAATCCCTTAATTCTTCACAGACTGCAGGATGTCAAGTTCTCCTGGCCTGTGCAGACCTCCTACAGGGGTTCGGATAGTGGCAACTCCACTGCCTCCGGCGTGGATAATGATGATTCGGCCGTCAACTCCATGGACTCCGCAAAGCCACCCAGCGTTGTGGGCAATGGACAAGGACCGCGTAGAAACTGCGGCATGTCCTGTGCCCGCGTACAGTTTATGCTGAACGACTCGGCCCATGTGCCTGGCGAGACTTCAAGTAGCAACGAGTAAGAGATCCAGAATGGAAGCCATTGACTATTTTAGTTAAAATAATTCTCCTTGTAGATCCACCTCGACTGAGATCAGTCAGATGTCCAACGATTTGCCGCACGGTCAGCTACGCAAGGGATCCATGCATGACATCAACATCTTCAGTGTGGAGCCGCTGGGCACCTCCAGCAACGACTGCAATGGGGAGCAGTCCTCGGGCCTGTATCGCAAGTTCATCGAGAATGTGCTGAAGTGTCGTGGATTGGCCAAATCCCTGGCATTTCTGCATCAGCTGCACAATGTGGCGCTGTACAAGGCGCACATTGCGCTGGAGAAGCCAGGATCGGAGGATCCCGAAGACTTTGAGTTCGATGCGGAGGTCATTGATAAGGATGTGCCCAGAATGGATCCACACATTAGTCAGGAACAGATTGTGGAGCTGCGCACATATGGCTATTGGAGCGAGGAGGCGCAATCCATCAGTCTGCCCTCGTACATACCCACATTTGTATTCTTGAGCGGCATCCCATTGCAGTTCATGCATGAGTTTCTGCGCATGCGCCTGGAGACGCGCCCGGTGCGCCCGAATCCACTAAGTCTGGAGCAACTGATGAAGGAACTCCGCGAGGGATTGACACTTGCCTTGACCCACCGGGAACGGTATCAACGCCACATAACAACAGCTCTGGCCGAGAATGAAACTGAACTGGTGAGCTACATCAACATATTGAATCAATATGATGCCACGGTGCGCAAGACCTTCGAGCTCTATCTGGACTACATCGATCAGCTGGTGCTGGTGGCTGTGCCGGAGACGAATCAGAAGTCTGTGCTGGAGAAGGAATGGATGTTCACCAAGCTGATCAGTCCCATGATCAAGGGCATGCACACGCTCGCCTCACAGAAGTTCTGTGGCATCATTAGCAAGTTGCTCCGCAATATTGCCAAGCGGCTGGTGCATCGATCCGCTGAGTTGGACGAGCAGATTGCGGGCACTGCCCACAGCAACGACAACGAGGAGCTCAAGTGGCAGCTGCTCACCATTTGCCGCGAGACGCAGGCGCTCCTCACCGAGGAGCGGGAACGTTCCATCAAGGTGCTATTCTTTGCGAAGACCTTCTGCCGGGATGTGGAGACGACGGACTTTCATCGCGAGCACTACGAACACGATGTGGCCAATCATCAGCATGACTTTATCTGCTCGGATGTGAAGGCTGCCTTCAAGCTGCTGCAGCATGATGTGCTTGAGGTGCGCAACAAGCTCTTGGAGATCATCAAGGGGGTGCAGCAGCGTTGCTGTCAGAGCAACATGCAGGATCTGGACGAACAGGATCGACTGGCGGTGCTGTCGCGTACCCGAGAGATTCTGCATCAGGGTTACAAGTTTGGCTTCGAATATCACAAGGATGTGATACGTCTGTTCGAGCAGCGCATCATGGACCAGAAGGACAGTTCGCATACGGTGGATCTGGCGCTGGGCATCATTGCCTTTGCCAAGATGTGGATGCACTTTGTGATGGAGCGTTGCGAGCGTGGACGTGGCATGCGTCCACGTTGGGCATCGCAGGGTCTGGAGTTCCTTATGCTCGCCTGCGATCTGCAGATTACCCAGCACCTGGACGATCGGCAGTTCGAGGAACTGAAGCAGCAGATGGATCGTTGCATTTCCCATGTGATTGGCATTACGTCGGAGCCGGAGAAGATTGTGCGCAAGAAGGCATCACCACGCACACGCAAAACATCCTCGCCAGCGACGAGCCGCTCCCGTACGCCCACCCGTACCCCCATGTCCGCGGGTATTGTGCTTAATCCCAATACGCCGCCACTGCAATCGCCGCAATACAACAAGCTACTGATGCCCCAGTTCAGTCTAAAGGAGGAGCTGCTGCAGCAGAACTCGGCGACATACAGCTCCGTGGATAGCACTGATTTTGTGGAAGCTCCTCAGTTGTCGAGCAATGGCGAGCTGCGGTTACTGGTGCCACAGACGCCGCCCATTTCATCCACATCCTCGGGCAAGGCGAGCAGCAGCTCCACGCCGCTTGCCTCCCGGCATGAGCGTGTGCGAGATGCAGTGAATCGACTGGATCTCGACTTGGAGGAGCATCTACGCGAACGTCGTCTCATTGGTCAGGTGAAGGCGCTCAACTCGTGCGACAAGGTGCAGATACGGGCGCGTAGCGTCAACTTCCGTTGGCATCGGGGCATCAAGATTGGGCAGGGACGCTTCGGCAAGGTCTACACGGCGGTCAACAACAACACGGGTGAGCTGATGGCCATGAAGGAGATTGCCATACAACCGGGCGAGACACGCGCCCTTAAGAATGTCGCCGAGGAATTGAAGATCCTCGAGGGCATCAAGCACAAGAATCTGGTGCGTTACTATGGCATTGAAGTGCATCGGGAGGAGTTGCTCATCTTCATGGAGCTGTGCTCCGAGGGCACTCTCGAGTCGCTGGTCGAATTGACGGGCGGTCTCCCAGAGGCACTCTCACGTCGCTTCACGGCACAGCTGCTGTCCGGCGTAGCGGAGCTGCACAAACACGGCATAGTGCATCGGGATATCAAGACGGCGAACATCTTCCTTGTGGATGGCAGCAACAGTCTGAAGCTGGGCGACTTCGGGTCAGCTGTCAAGATACAGGCACACACCACGGTGCCGGGTGAACTGCAGGGCTACGTGGGCACCCAAGCCTACATGGCGCCAGAGGTCTTCACCAAGACGAATAGCGATGGCCATGGACGTGCCGCCGATATCTGGTCGGTGGGCTGCGTGGTGGTCGAGATGGCCTCGGGCAAGGTAAGTCGGTTGTCCATTACCTAGCTGATAAGGGTATACGATAACGAATGTCAACCGGGCATGATGCAAGAATGATAAGCATTTCATTTGGCTAAAAATTGATATCTCGTACCGGAGCTACGACATTTGAGGGTTTAGTGGCAAAGGTTAAAGAGAGTAAGTGTGTAAGAGAGTATAGTAGTAGTAGTAGGAATAGTAGTATGTCCGTCCATTTATATGAACTCTTTTCCATTTCAAAGAAAATTGTTGAGATATATTGGTACGAGATTTTTTGTAGTCGGGCAAAATTGCACTATAGTAATATTTTATTTAATATTTTTTTGTTTTTTGTTTTTGTTTTCCTGCAGCGCCCCTGGGCACAATTTGATTCAAATTTCCAAATCATGTTCAAAGTGGGCATGGGCGAGAAACCCCAGGCACCGGAGAGTCTCTCCCAGGAGGGACAGGACTTTATCGACAATTGTCTGCAGCACGATCCCAAGCAGCGCATGTCAGCGATGGAGTTGCTCGAGCAGAACTTTTGCAAGGTAAAAATGCAAATAGCAAATTTTCCAAAAATTACACATTTTAAATGAAATATTTCAACAATTTGCAGTCTGGTCGGGATGAGGAGTACAGCAGCGAGCAGTTGCAGGCGCAGATGCGAGGCTCGTTTCGACGGAATGTGGTGCCGACTTGAAGATATACGAGTTTTTCTAACTAAATATCGTACGATATGGGATATGCGTTATACGATATCTATCGCCAATGTCAATGTTATCAATTGTAACAATTAAGTGAGAAGCCTCTGTGTGTGTCAGTGTGTGTGTGAGTGTGTGTGTGTTTGTGATATACTGTGTGTGTGTGAGTGTGTGCGTGTGTGTGTACATTAAATTAATAATGTATAAATAATATGTGTAGGCTGAGACCACACCTTGTTTTACGTTAGACGGACAATAAACATCGTACATATGTGAAATATTCTTTATTTGTCGAACACGCACAATTCACATTAATTCAATTTTATTTTAATTAACAAATATGAAATAATTAAATAATTTCATTGTGTTTTAAATGTTTGCAAAGTATTTATTGACTTGAATTTTCTGCCAGCAACAATAGTTTATCCAGCATAGTTGGGATAAATGGTGCTGACTTCGGGTGATTCTACGGTGGTTGGAGCCATTGGTGGACCGGGTGCGTCGGTGCCACTCTCACCGTTAGGTGGTGTTGGTGCAGCCGTGGGAATCTGCGGCACCTGCGCCCTGATCACAGGCACGGCGCACAGCAGGAAGGCGAGCAAAAGGCTGAGCAGCAATTGCAGGACTATAAAATATAAATAAAAATAAATATTTGTAATTGTAATCCTTTGATCCTGTTTCCACTGCGACTGATTAACTACTTACATTTCATTGTGAACGATTTTCAAAGACTGTTGACGGACGTGGTGACAACTGCGACTTTTATGCGCCACGGCATTATCATATAGGAGTTCTCTGGGTTTTTTATTTGTTTATCTTATTTTAATTAATTGAAAATATTAATCAAGGTGTTTATCGTATTTAGTGTCTTATCTCCGCTGCTCAGAATAAATTGTGGATAAATACGACTGTTGGAATTCTTGGAAGCATATATAGATCTATGAATGACTAAGTCTCATGTGATATTTATGCATCATCTGGTGTTATATACTTACCGTTTCCTTTTTATATATAGGTCAAGGGTAGCGGTAAATAATCATAGCAATTTTCTCAATGCATTAATGTTTTCATTTATTGTATTTTTTTTTTTTTTTTTGGTTTGTTTTCTCATGCAACAACTTGAAACTGATTCAAAACAAATACATAGTATATTTTATAAGGGGGTGTTGTGATAACAGTTTAACAAATACATAAATATGCACACACACACACACACATAGCTATCGATGTGGTTGTGTATGTGTGTGTGTAGATGCAGTTAGCAACAATGAACACAGCAACTAGTTAGATACACATATTCTAATGTCCTCTCTCAGTTATATTCTCAACGAGGATGCGTTTGTATATAATATCATAATATTGACAGATATAGACATCTTTATGAGTCGTAGGTATTTTCAGCACTACAAAACAATATGCTGTATATGGATTATACATATATAGGTAAAATATATATATGTATATTTTTGTTAAATATGTTTCATTTCTTTCGATATGTTTTTGTTTGTTGGAGTATATCTGTCATATAAATTTATTGATATGTATTGTTACATTTCAAGTCTATATACGCACAATGATTTGCAGCGAAATTTCATTAATTTTCAACTAACACAACTTTTTAACATCAACAATAATTTGCAACTTTCTAAAAGCTTAAATTTTTCTATTCACTTTTTGCGCTTATTTCGCATATTTTGAAGCAACAAAATCAACAAAGTTTGTAACAAGCATAGTATAGTTTCTTTTAAATAACATTTCATATATAATATAACTTTAGTTTTTAATAACTTTTCCATAAACTTGTATTTATTTGGTAACATTTTCGTATAGTTTGTCGTAGGAAAGAAGTTGAAACTCAACATGTAACTGAAAAATAGTATAGCATACTATTGTGCGGCGCTATACAGTGTCGTCCGCACTTAGGTTAACAGCATATAGTTATTGAAGTAGCACACAGCTAATGATAATAATTCATTGGAATAATAATAATGTTAATAATTTAGATTAATAATATTTTAACACATTCACTAACAATTGCCCATAAAATTGCTCTAAAACATTTAATTGACCAGAGTTGCTCTTTGTCATCTACTAAGTAGTTAATATATATATATATATATATGTATGTATGTAGTTATAGTTTAACTTCCGATTAAGCGAGTGAGTTGCATTTAGCACACAGTTAATGAACGATTGATTATGTATGATTGACATCATCATGATTGACGTCAGCTGGACGCTAGTTAACTACGGTTTACATTTACATCTCTTCCATATATTTACTATATATATGTATATATTTAAGTATGTATATTTGTTTGGATAAAGTCCAAGGATCAACTGTTGCTAAGGTACATTTACTGATATGTTTCGTTTAGATATTTCCAACATCTCATTTCCATCTTCGTCATCCTTAATTCTGCAGCAGATCACGCATTATGTCGAGCGAGTCCTGCAGCGATTTGGCATAACGGGACGCACTCGTATCCTCGCACGCATAGAACGCCGACACACAGAAGACAATCTGCTCCGGATGCGGATTGTAGGAGCAACCATAGCCACGGGGCGTCACTGGACCATAGCCCATGAAGCTATCGGTTGAGCAGGCCACCTAAGTGATTAAGCGATATTTTAGTTAATTTTAATTACTATTTTTTTTTATATAAATTTTTTAATTTTATTTCAATTTTAATGTTAATTAATTTTGTTTAATTTGATTTATTTTATATATGGTATTTATTCAGGTGCTTTGCTTACTTGAGGAGCTTTTGCTGTAGGCAGGTGCTTTTGGTGCTAAAAAGCTTAGAGAGTAAGTGCAAAATATGAGAGATGTGCTTTAGTGCTAGGTGCGTGAAACTGTGAGAGAGCTTGATGGAGAGCGATGAAGACACATAAAGAGAGAGAGAGCTTTTTGGCGATGCTACCTGACTGGTGGAGAGCAGAAAGCACTGCGAGATCTTGTAGGACTCATCGTTAAAGAGCTCGTGCAGTTCCCCGGTGACCTCGAGGCTGGCCTCACGTAGACCCAGCAAGGGTATATCAATGCCATTGCCCAGAATGTTCCTCACCATGACCTCAGTCTGACGTGCCACGGCACAGCGGAAAAGCTCCCGCAGATGGTCCTTCTGCAGACATAAAACACAGAAAAGATTGAGAGAGAGTCCTTTCAAATATCTGACAGATACTCACACTATAAATGCTAAATTTGACTTTGCGTGCGTCCTCCTCATCCTCCTCGCGATCGCTCTCCAAGGGCACATTGGCGCCCTCGCCCTGACACATGGCCTTGGCCCACTCCAAAGCCTCCGAACTGGCTGCTCTAATGCAATCCACACGACCCTGCAAAGGAGAGATCTTCTATAATCCTCTTCGGAGCCGTTATCGCTGTCCACTTACATGCAGGAAGCGCCTGGTGGAAGCACTCTCATAGGTGGCCACCAGATGACCATAGAGTCTAAAAAGAAACTTAAATTAACATTCTTGGTAGGAATACCCAATGTCCAGGACTCACTTGAAGTGCGCCAGCTGAAGTGCCAGCTGTATATAGACATCCGGGCTGACCTGGCAGGATTTGATGAAGGTCTTGCCGTAGCCCTGATAGCGATACACATAGAAGTCCAGATTATCGATGGCCTTGTCCACACTGATGGCAGCCTGGCCGAAACGCTGCTGCACCTGGGCAGACACATGCCACTCCAGGCGCTCGGGTGGTGGGAGGTGGTGCTGTGGTAGTCCGTTGTCATCTGCCGGATTGTCCACAATCGTCTTGTAGATTTTCTCGAGCAGCTGCACCACAGCAATGCCTTCCGAGGTGGAGTGTTCGTAGCACAGACCCCAGGTGCCATCGGTGCAGATAATGAGCTAGAGGGATGCACTCCATCAGTGGCAGAAGATGAAGATGAAGATCTCTGTCTTGGGAAACTCACCTGCATGGTCTTGTCGAACCAGCGATTGCCCGAGTTGTACTCACTACCCCCACCATGGATCATCTCGTGCGCCATATTGGTCTCATCCCGATCGCCCGCTTGATGCACACTGGGCGTGGCACCGCTGAAACCGCGTGCATTGAAATTGCTGGCCAGAGGCTCATCCAGGCAGAGCACCACCAGCGCCGTCTCGATGAGATCCAGATTGCGCTGATTGCGATCATCCAGCTGCAGTGCCTCCCGATCCTGGGCCCAGCGTGTCCGCGGCTCAGCTGTCAGCAGTCCAATGGGAGCCGGCTTGCCAGGCAGACATGGAGCATCACTCAGCACGTAGAGAATCTGTGAGGCAATCTCACTCTCGGACAGCTTGCCACGATCATTCGCCTGCAGCACCACACAGTACATCTGGTTGCGACAGATGACCACCACATGACGATCCTCGTCGCTATCGTTGGCCGGTTGCCTAGCGGGCAAGTACTGCGAGTCGCGCTCCACGCCAGGACGACGACAGGAGCCCAGCAGACGATAGTATTGGGCCATGCACAGCGGTTGATTCTTCTCGCGCGAGGCAGCACGCTCCAAGGGCAGTTCGCCGCTGTCCAGCATCTCCTTGTGGGCCAACAAACCATCCAGCAGACGGGCGGCAAAGTGGGCCACGTCATGCACGGTGCGGAAGCGTCTTGGTGGAAACACCATCCCGGGATTCGAGTTGATGGGCAACGGAATCCGCACGTTCATGTACATGTCGTTGAGCCAGTAGTAGTATGCCTAGAGGGAGACAAAATAAAAGGTAATTTTTTAAGTTTTTTCAATTTTTAAAATTTAAAAATAATTTTTTTTTTTCTAATTATGTAATTTCGTCATTTGCGTTTTATATAATTTTTTTTTCATATATTGGAAAACATATTTGTATTTATATTTTCTTTTTCTTTATTAAAATAATATTTTTATTAAAGAGGAGGGAAAATAATAGAAATTTTATTTACAATTAAAGTAAAATTAATTTTTATGGTTAAAAATATATACAATATATAATTATATGTGCTTTCTTAATTGTATTTGGATTTGCCAAATCTGTTATTACAAAGTTACACTGTCTAAAAATCTCAAATGATTTTCAAAGTTAAAACCCAAAAGAATATTTTTTTTTTAAATTTCACAAATTTTTTTCATTTATTATTTAGTAAATGTCATAAGTAAAATTTCTCAATACTGAAAAATTAAAAAAAAATATATATTTAAAAACTTACAAAATATATGTATCGGTAACTATCTGACTAAATATTAACTTTAAAGGCGAATTAAGATATATTTCAAAATTATAATTTTTTTAATTATAATTTTATGTTAAAAGTATATTTTAGTTGTTTTTTTTTTAAATTTTACTATATATAATTTATAATACAATTTTATAATATATTTTATTTATGTATATGTATCTATATTTTTTGGATGGTAAAAACGTGAAATTGATTTAACATTCGCTAAGTTTGATGACATGGAAATGGCATTATTATCAATGGAGATACAAATTCAATTAGTGTAGGTCTGAACACGGGGTGTGTCTCCCAAATATGTTGAAGGCCCCCATTTTAAGAAGATTTCTCGATTTCTCGATTTCTGGTTTCGGTTTCTTTATCAGATCTGATTCCAGAGAAAAGTCTTTTTGGGATGGGAGGGCTTGATAAGGTCTGCGATTGCAGATCTGAGATATTTGATAAGGGTCCAACATAGTGCTGTGGTATAAATAGTGGCCAGAGGAGCCCAAGTGTCATCAGTACCACAGCTTCATCTACCATCAGCGGATACCAGCAACCGACCCTAAGACCCCACCAATATGAAAGGTGAGCTCCAACTAGAAGGCTCTACATCCTGTTCCATGTGAATTGGTCTAAATATTTTCCTTTCGCAGTATTCGCATTGACTCTGCTCAGCCTCTTGGCTCTGACACAGGCACGTGTTGACTACAAGCTGCAGTGCACCAGGGATGAGGTGGGCATTCGCTGGCCCAGCTACTTCAGCAACTCGGAGTACTATGTCTGCCAGAGCGTCTTTGGCAGCCTGCTGACCGTCCACTGTCCAGCCGGTGAGGTCTTCACCTTTGTGCTGCAGCAGTGTGCCTCGCCAGCGCTGTATGTGCCGGCACCAGCCATGGATGCGCTGCCCACAGCCGCTCCCATCACCACCCATGTGATCGATGATCTGCCACCCGTCTTTGGGCCCGCTGTCGTCCATGGCCATGGCCATGAGATGGAGCCCGAGCATATGCTGCATCATGAGGAGACCGAGGTGTTGCATGCCTCTGCCAATGATCCCACACCACCAACCCCACCCACTGAGCCACCAACCCCACCAACTGTTGTCGTCGATGCCCCCAAGCCTGGCAAGAAACCCGTTGCCCCTGCTGCTCCCCTGAAGGCCAGCGCACCCAAGAAGACGGCTGCCCCAGCGCCAGGCAAGGCTGCACCCAAGAAGCCAAGTGCTCCAGCCAAGGCTGCCAAGAAGCCAACACCACCCAGCAAGGCACAGAAGAAGCCAGCTCAGGCCTAACATACTTCCTCCCCCCACACACTATCTACCTCCTATATCCGTAGCAACCGCCAACTAAACTAAGAGTTCAATTATCAAGCGGAATTTCATTCAAAACTCTGAGAAGAAAAACAATAACAAATAGCAATAAATAAATACATGTTTTAACTGCATTTCATAAAAAAAAAACAAAAGAACTGAAAGACTTCTTACTGGAAACACCAGAGAGCGACCTTTACTCCCCGAATCGATTCCATTATATTGATAGTAGCATCTCCATCAATTGAGGAATCTATTAGTTAATTGTTATTTTTAGTAGCGAAATTCTGAAATTACCTCTCCATTCCCATTGATTGTTGATTGATTCAGAAATATTTTGATACTATTAGGGGGTAGTATAGGCCCTTCTTTTACCATGTAATTTACAGCTCCTCTCTATCTGATAACAATTATGTTCAATTAGACACATCTCAATTAAGAGTCTTTCCAGTTCGAATGCGGAAGTGTGATAAAACTTCACAACAAATTTTATGAGTAATAAACAACTAGATACCTAGCAAATAACACCACATATTAAAAACTTTATCATCAACCCATTTGGGAGGTTTGCGACACTATGTTATAGAAATACCCGTCAGAATGACCTCAAAGATACAGCAGAATGCTAGTAATAAGTCCTAGAATTGATAAAAGTCAAAAAAATTAAATCGAAATTTTTTCGAGTTTTGTTGATTTTGTTAAGGGGTTAGTATGCAAAATCGGACAAAAATGTCGAAAAATTTAAAATGTCGAATTTTAACGAAATTTGAATGCAACATTAAACTGACTTCAAACCCATTAACAAATATCCAAATTTCATGAAAATCGGTTGATTTTTGGCAGATTTATGGCAGTTTAAAGTTACGATAAATCCGATATTTCGAAAATAGCGACTTTCGGTAACTTTCTAACACATTTTCGGCGATATCTCAGTAAATATTTATCAGAATGACCTCAAATAAAAAGCAGAATGCTAGTATTGAGTGCTAGAATTGATTAGAGTCGACAAAATTGGGATCGAAAACTTTTCGATTTTTGGTGATTTTGTTAAGGGGTTAGTATGCAAAATCAGACAAAAAAGTCGAAAAATTTCAAATGACGAATTTTATCGAAATTTGAATGCAACATTAAACTGACTTCAAAACCATTAACAAAAATCCAAATTTCATGAAAATCGGTTGATTTTTGTCCAAGTTATGGCAGTTCAAAGTTACGATAAATCCGATATTTCGAAAATAGCGATTTTCGGTAACTTTGTAACACATTTTCGGCGATATCTCAGTAAATACTTATCAGAATGACCTCAAATAAAAAGCAGAATGCTAGTTTTGAGTGCTAGAATTAAATAGAGTCAAAAAAATGGGATCGAAAACTTTTCGAGTTTTTGTGATTTTGTTAAGGGGTTAGTATGCAAAATCGGACAAAAAAGTCGAAAAATTTCAAATGACGAATTTTAACGAAATTTGAATGCAACATTAAACTGACTTCAAAACCATTAACAAAAATCCAAATTTCATGAAAATCGGTTGATTTTTGGCCAAGTTATGGCAGTTCAAAGTTACGATATTTCCGATATTTCGAAAATAGCGACTTTCGGTAACTTTCTAACACATTTTCGGCGATATCTCAGTAAATATTTATCAGAATGACCTCAAATAAAAAGCAGAATGCTAGTTTTGAGTGCTAGAATTGATTAGAGTCAAAAAATTGGGATCGAAAACTTTTCGAGTTTTTGTGATTTTGTTAAGGGGTTAGTATGCAAAATCGGACAAAAAAGTCGAAAAATTTCAAATGACGAATTTTATCGAAATTTGAATGCAACATTAAACTGACTTCAAAACCATTAACAAAAATCCAAATTTCATGAAAATCGGTTGATTTTTGGCCAAGCTATGGCAGTTCAAAGTTACGATAAATCCGATATTTCGAAAATAGCGATTTTCGGTAACTTTCTAACACATTTTCGGCGATATCTCAGTAAATACTTATCAGAATGACCTCAAATAAAAAGCAGAATGCTAGTTTTGAGTGCTAGAATTGATTAGAGTCAAAAAAATTGGGATCGAAAACTTTTCGAGTTTTTGTGATTTTGTTAAGGGGTTAGTATGCAAAATCGGACAAAAAAGTCGAAAAATTTCAAATGACGAATTTTAACGAAATTTGAATGCAACATTAAACTGACTTCAAAACCATTAACAAAAATCCCAATTTCATGAAAATCGGTTGATTTTTGGCCAAGCTATGGCAGTTCAAAGTTACGATAAATCCGATATTTCGAAAATAGCGATTTTCGGTAACTTTGTAACACATTTTCGGTGATATCTCAGTAAATACTTATCAGAATGACCTCAAATAAAAAGCAGAATGCTAGTTTTGAGTGCTAGAATTAAATAGAGTCAAAAAAATTGGGATCGAAAACTTTTCGAGTTTTTGTGATTTTGTTAAGGGGTTAGTATGCAAAATCGGACAAAAAAGTCGAAAAATTTCAAATGACGAATTTTAACGAAATTTGAATGCAACATTAAACTGACTTCAAAACCATTAACAAAAATCCAAATTTCATGAAAATCGGTTTATTTTTGGCCAAGTTATGGCAGTTCAAAGTTACGATAAATCCGATATTTCGAAAATAGCGATTTTCGGTAACTTCCTAACACATTTTCGGCGATATCTCAGCAAATACTCATCAGAATGACCTCAAATAAAAAGCGGAGTCCTAGTTTTGAGTACTAGAATTGATTAGAGTCAAAAAAAATGGAATAGAAAACTTTTCCAGTTTTGGTGATTTTGTTAAGGGGTTAGTATGCAAAATCGGACAAAAAAGTCGAAAAATTTCAAATGACGAATTTTAACGAAATTTGAATGCAACATTAAACTGACTTCAAAACCATTAACAATTATCCAAAATTTCATGAAAATCGGTTGATTTTTGGCCAAGTTATGGCAGTTCAAAGTTACGATAATTCCGATATTTCGAAAATAGCGATTTTCCGTAACTTTCTAACACATTTTCGGCGATATCTCAGCAAATACTTATCAGAATGACCTCAAATAAAAAGCAGAATGCTAGTTTTGAGTGCTAGAATTGAATAGAGTCAAAAAAATTGGGATCGAAAACTTTTCGAGATTTGGTGATTTTGTTAAGGGGTTAGTATGCAAAATCGGACAAAAAAGTCGAAAAATTTCAAATGACGAATTTTAACGAAATTTGAATGCAACATTAAACTGACTTCAAAACCATTAACAATTATCCAAAATTTCATGAAAATCTGTTGATTTTTGGCCAAGCTATGGCAGTTCAAAGATACGATAGTTCCAATATTTCGAAAATAGCGATTTTCGACACATTTTCGGCGATATCTCAGCAAATACTTATCAGAATGACCTCAAATAAACAGCAGAATGCTAGTTTTGAGTGCTAAAATTGATTAGAGTCAAAAAAAATTGGGATCGAACATTTTTCTAGTTTTGATGATTTTGGTGTTGCAAAAATGGACAAATAAGGCGAAAAGTAAAAATTTCCGAAAATGGACAATTTTTCAATGCAGATTTATTTTGCCATGAAAATCATTAACATATATTAAAATTTCATTAAAATCGTATTATTTTTGGCCAAGTTATGACAGTTCAAAATTTAGATTGGGCTCAAATTCTCAAAAATTGAGTGTTTTAAGAAACACTAATAAATTGTATTCGTTGACTACTGTAGCTATATGATGATAAACTTTAAGTGTATCTTTTAAATTCCGCTTGAACTATTTCTAATGAAATTTGTGTGAATTGAGATTCCCGAGAAAGGTCGTCAGAGACAACTTCTGCAGACGAGCTTTCATACTGTACTATGATATGTTATATACTTGATACTCGTATGTATTATCTTGCACACACAGATGATAAAAGTTCAATGGAATTGTGGGTATACGGAGTGAGAAGATATAAGAAATAAGTGAGGAGATATGAAGTCACTGTCATTGCCATGCTAATTGTCGGTGACAATTGGCAATTGAAGTCGTGGAGTTGGGGGTTTGGATGGGGTGATGGAGGTGAACCATATGTATCATAATGGGGGGAATTATTGGGTGTTCGTATTCTTATCTGACGATTATGCGACAAGCATAATGAATGAAGTTGTTATCAATTGGCAACGATTACGGCGGTAACCGAGATTCGGAAGGAAAGAGTCGAAATAAAACGCATTTCAATTACCAAAAATATTTTTTGACATATTTTTATTTTGGCATTCCTTTGATTCACTCCACTCGATATTAATTTTCAATTCTTTTTTTTTCTTTTTTTTTGCTGTAGCTGACATGAATTAATCTAGACGGGCGGCAAACTGATTACGGCGTGAATTCGGCGAGAAGTGGGAGCCATAAAAGGCAACGGAACAGGCTCTGGGTCAGCAGTGATCGTAGCGTCAATCAACAGTCGAGACACACAACTCTCAAGCAACGATATGAAAGCCGGTAAGAGGACTCATCATCATCATCATCATCGTCATCATGAATAATTCCAAAAAGGATACCTGCTAACTGATCTGTTCTTCATCCTTGACACCATTTAGTTATTCTGTCAGTCGTCGGGCTGTTGTGCCTGGCTAACGGTGCACTGGGCCAGTGCCCAGCTCCCACATTCACCGAGCAAGTGACGCCAGGTACATGTGGATCGTCGCCTTACATCAAGTTACCATCCTACACCAGCAATACCGAGTACTACGATTGTTCGTTCAAGTCTCCAGTCCTTGCAACTTGTGGTGCCGGCACATACTTCTGCTATGTGCTTCAGGGATGTGTGCCTTGTAGCCAGTATATCCCACCGGTTCAGTGCAGTGATTTGACCATTGGCGTCAAGTGTTCGCCGATTTCTGATGTCACCGTGGCCCCACCCACCACCACCAAAGCCCCTGTGACAACTACAACGGCAGCTCCTGGCGATGCAACCACCAAGACGACCACCGTCAAGACGACCACAGTCAAGACAACAACAGTTGCTCCGGGATCGAGCACCACGAGCAGTGGCGATTTGCCCGGCACCACAATGGATATGCCTGGTCCACCAGCTCCAAATGAGGGACCTACACCACCAGGACCCGATCCCACAGTGCCCAATCTGCCCTCAGGTCCTCCAGTGGTCGACTAACCGACAACTCAATACATATTCTTCACGCGCTACAAAACATATTTTCGGATTTTAATAAAGTTTTCATACTGCAATTATGCAAATATAATGAATGAAGCAGATAGATTTCCACACAGAAAGAGAAAGACAGAGAGAGAGAGAGAGACAGTGACTTACCCAATTATCCTCCGACTCGCGTTTGTCCAGCAGGTACTGATGCAGTCGTGGTCCGAGACCCTGCGGCGCTGTGAACTGCTTGATGATGCCCTTGGTGCGCTCCAGCTGCGCCGCCGTCGTGATGGGCTCCAGTGCCAGCACATAGTCAGCCATGGTCTGCTCTAGCGGTGGGACAGGTACCTTCGGTAGCGTCTGGAAGAGCACCAAGAGTGCAAAGCATTTGTTACTATAGCAGGCAAGAAAAAAAGGGTTCACTTTGCTCAGCTTCAAATTGTATTTGCTTTCTATTTTTGCTCATTTGTATGCACAGCATTATGGCAGTTGGAATATATAAAAGGGAATCCAACACAATCCCCTGAAGCACCACCAGCACCAACACCAGCATCAGCACCAGCACCAGCATCCAGTGCCCTGGGGACACCAATTTCAAATCAAAAAAGAAAAAAAAAATAATAAAAAAATAGAAACAAACTCAACCCAATTGACAGATACCAAGCTCTTATGTTTGCCTTGAGAATGTTAGTTGAAAATTTTCTATACTTTTCTCTTGAGCTTATCATACCCCAAATTGCACTTTGTGTGCGTGGCATTGGAAAGTAACGAAGAAATATGCACAAGGCAAATGGCAAAAAGTGAGGGAAATCGCATGAATCTGGCATTGGGGCGAGCTGCATTATTGCTCTGCCCGCTCAACCCACACCCACTCGACCTGATCCCGAAGTTGACCCAACTGCTTCGAGAGGTTTTTCTTTGCCATGTCAATGACAACTTCAATTGCGAGTTTTTCTTTTGAAATTCCCCAGTGGCGACACACGCACAAGTTCACAAAAGTCTTGGAATCGATTTGTTGCTGGCAAAAGCTTTGTTTTGAAAACGAATCTTGAATTTAACACAAAATGTTTTAGTAGATATTTTTATGCGATAAATTATAAATATTTCTTAAGTTTTGTTGGAAAAAACATATATGACTCCATGTATTGTGATTTCATACTTTGATTTGCGAGTAATCCGATAAAAAAAGATAGTGAATATGTTCTGTGTCTAATTTTCATAATTTTCAACTTTTCTGAAAAAAATGTTGAAAAAAAAAAAATAAAAAATAAAAAAATAAATTTTATTTTTTAATTAATTAATTTAATTAATTTAGTCAATTTAAATAATTTAATTAATTTAATTAATTTAATTGATTTAATTAATTTAATTAATTCAATTAAGTTAATACTTGAATACAAATTAAAATTAATACTCTGACATCTAAAGAATTTCAAAAAGTCAACATGGTAACGATTATTTTTTTACAACAGTTACAGTAACAGTAACAGTACCAGTAACAGTAGCGGTAACAGTAGCGGTAACAGTGCTGTTAACATGTTATAAATAGAAGGGTTCTCTGACAGAGGGCTTCAGTTGCTTAGATCAGCGGTCGGGTGCAGACCGTTCAAGGTAGCGGTTTCTTTTTCTTTTTGTTTTTTTTTTTAATTTTATAATTAATATAATAGCCAGAATACTATTATAATCTTTATAATTTATATCGCATGTTAATTAATAGATATATAAGTTTATTTTATCAATCATAATAATTTTTGTCTCATATTTTCCCTTTTTAAATTTTGCCGATTTCTCGAATCAATGATTTTCGATCAAATTTGTTAACAATTAGATTCTTAAGAATGTTTAGGGTATATTGAAGTCGATCATATAGTAAAACGAAAAGACAAATCCCAGCATCAAGTAAATTCTTTGCCAACTGTCAGTTGACTCTGACAGCAGTCAAGTTGCAATTTCAGAGTTCCCCCTGCTTATCACTCAGCTTTACATATTTCGATGTCAATCTCTATAACTCTCTACACAGAGATTCTCTGAAGTCTACTCTATGCATAGAGACATTTTTTCAGGGGTTGGTTGTTGTGCTTTTACAGGTGTGAGACAGCGGGGGAGCAGAAAGCCTATAGAGCCGGAGGGTGTTGGGCTGACAGCAAAATTTAAAAGGGCGGTTGGAATTTCGCCTATGCGGAACTGTCTCACCTACTAACTGTCTATATCTATGAGTGTGTTTGTGTATGTAGGTGTGTGGGTGTGTGTGTGTGTCTGGTATGTTGCCTTAGTTCCGGTTGCCAAACACAAAAGCCTTCGTTATTTGCATTTGTAATTATAACAAACAGGATTAGTCTGTCTCGCTTTATATACCTCAGTCGCTGTGTATGTGTATGTGTGTGTGTGTGTGGGTGTGTGTTTGTGTGTAACTGTATTTGTATTTGAATTAGTACAGGGAGCAGTAGAGAAAACTTTGTAGAGCTCTTGTGTAAATATTTGAAGTTGTGCTACAATTGGAATTTTACGGAAATTGTTAAATCAATTTTACTCACGTCAGGGAATCCAAACTCGTCCACAGACTCCGCCGTGGACAGCCACTTCTTGGGTATGGAGAGCAGCGAGTCCTTCCATCCTGTAAATACGCATAAAATATACATCAAAATAAAATGTTGCCACTTATTGATTCACTGGAAAAGCACTTCAATTAGTAGCGAAATGCGGGAAGGGGGAGTCTCTTAATCTTATCGGGGGGCAACACGGCAACTTCGCCTGACGGCCTTTGGGATAACAGCAAAAATTATTGTTAAACATGGCACGAAAATAATTGTTGACTAATCTGTTGTGTGATACTTGAAAATAAAACAAATGTCTGATTAATCAGAAGAGCTAGTTAATCATTGTCAGTTTCGCCATTGAACTTTGAGGAATATGACGTTTAATCGCAGGGTATACTACACGTTTATCATCAAAGAATGTCAAAGATTAAAATAGATGGAGATTGAGTTGTATTTTTTAATTCAATTTTGTATTTTTTTTCTTTGTATGAAGAGACAGTTTATTTTGGTCATTTATTCTAGTTTTTTTATATGTGTATTTTTAATTTCGTATTTTATTTTATATTATATTTTATTGTATTGTATTTTGTTATTATATAATTTAAATTTCATTGACGACTTTATATGTATAATTAAAGAATATTTCTAGACTAATTTCGAATCCCAATAGTTTCATAGCATTTAGCTATTTATGGGCTTCCGCTATAAAAGATCTGTGTGGCCATAAGAGACCAACAACTTCAAGCCATTTCCTGTACATTTCCAAGTCCTTGTCCGTTTCGGGTTTCCTTTAAACTTTTAGTGTGTGCGTGTATGTTTAAGAACATCCGTTTGTCAGTCCCAAAGCAGCGGCAATTTCCGTTATTAGCTTTAAGTACTTCAGCTATATACATATACATTTATATTATTTGCCCAACTTATAACAAATTAATGTCAAGCATAGATTGGAAAATGGTAGAGAAAAATCTCCAAGAGAGAGAACTTGTGGGGTAGAGAGTTTGTCACTTGATGTCCACTTCCTTCCTTTTGTTGCCGACAATCATAATGTTATTAATAAAAATGGTTTTACGACAATCAGCGATAAAAGCCAAGGATGATGTTCTAACAGCCCTCTCTCAATGCCACAAGCGCCCCACTTCTGTCACAATTTCTGCCAAATTTAATGCAATTTATTATCCTTTTTTCATTATCTGCCTAAGAGATGTCTCTATTCCTTCCCCCTCTCTCTCTTTCTCTGCTGATGAGTACAATGAAGTCACGTGGCAGCAATTTTAACGTCCGTCCGTCGTCCGTCGTCCTTTGTTGCTATTGTTGCTGCCACTCTCCTCTTTCTCCCCCTGTGTGGCAAGTAGTGTAACAAACCACAAACTCTATCCAGGCAAAGTCCTGGCTAGACAGGCTAACGAGGCTACGCATAAAGTGTGAGAGTGACAGAGAAAGAGCTACAGAGAAAAGCGACAGAGATAGGTGTATTTAGAGACAGAGAGAGAGGGAGAGAGAGAGAGAAAGAGACAGCTTAAATTATAATAAATTGCGTTAGCAGACGACGCTTGGCTTTTGAAAAATTCAAATTAAGTAATTAAGGCTGTGGCAGTCTACAATTGGCAGGCACTGTAGAGGCTATTGCCCAGTCTCCGTTTCAGTTGCAACTACAGTCTCCGCTGCACAGTGGTTACTATATGTTCATGCATTTCTCGTTTCTTCCCCAACCACTGTAGCATAAAATGAAAGAACTTAGACTTTTTGGTTGAACTTCATATTATTTTATTGTATCTTTTACTTTATAATTAATATTATTATTATTATTATTATTATTATTATTATTATTATTATTATTATTATTATTATTATTATTATTATTATTATTATTATTATTATTATTATTATTATTATTATTATTATTATTATTATTATTATTATTATTATTATTATTATTATTATTAGTAGTAATAGTAGTAGTAGTAGTAGTATAATTTTTATTTATTTATAATAAGTTTAGAAATTTATGACCGCGTCTTTATGCATGTGGAATCACTGTGCACTTTAACCTATACCTGCAATTCCACGACTTTAAAAGCTTAGTTGACACCATGTGGCATGCCTCATTATGGCAGCTGCAATTTTAATAATACATCAACTGCAGTTGCAACTGCAACTGACGCAGCCTTTGACTGCCCCTTGCCACTCTCAATGCACATGAAAGACGTGGCAAGAGTTTCTGCCTCAGAAGTCTGCTTCTGCCTCTGCTTGTGTGTGTGTGTGCATGTGGTACGTAATTAAGGTGTGCCACCAAAAGGTGCATGACATGTGGTAACTTCTATTTTTTCCCATATTTTATTAAGCGTAGAATCCGTACATTCGTTATATTAAAGTTTGACTGGTGGTAGCCTTAAAGTATGCAACATTTTTATGGCACATGCAATTATTCGAAAATTGATTGATCGATGCTGGGATTTTTGACGCATGAGACACAGAGAGGGATATATGGGGGGAGAGAGAGAGAGAGAAAAGGGAGGTATATGGAAAGTCGATGCTAATCAGATATTTATGCGCCATTACAGCAGACAGACAGGACCCTTTGGTCCATCACTTCCGTTGCCGACATTCGAATCCCCTAAAGCAACAGACGGATGGGAAGACATACAGACGGACAAGTTATTGATGAGGATTCCACTCTCCACTTGGCTGTGCCGGCGGATGTCAGCTTCAATTTGTTGTGTCTACTGTCTGCTGTCAGTTGTATCAGACTTGTCGATTCATGATTACTTTCTACTTTTGCTCCACATCTCAATTTAATTTGCATTTTCGCATTTTCACATTATTTTATTTATTTATTTTTTTTTTTTGGGGCGGCACAAATGGAATGATGCAGTAGCTCGTTATGATCAGGAATGCTTATTATATTGATCTAGATAGAGGGGCAAGTCCGTGTCAATCATATGTTTCAGTTCGCACCCCAACATGCCGCCCCGCCTTCTGTTTAACAACCGGCAATAAAACGCTTCAATAAACCAACATTCTCATTATTAAGCTGCGTCAGAAATCACGCTTCACTAGAGACCAGCGACTGGAGGCCACACAAATGTGTGTGTGCGGGTGTGTGTGGATGGGGTGTGTGAGCGGGGAGAGGAGGGACGACAGCAAACTGCTGCCGCCTGTCAGACAATGCGATAAAAATGTAATCCCAATGAAAAATAATGTTTTCTCTCGCCGTCACCAGCAACATCCTCCAAGCGAGACAACCCCAGCCAAACGCAGCTCATTAGAGGCAGGGTTGGATAAGGGTGCACAGGGGGAGGCTAACCAAGTCCTAGTGGTGGCGGAGGGAGTGTCTGGTGCGGTAGCTGTGACAATCTTTCATCTATTTGCTAATTCAGCGCACGCAAATACATAAATTCCACTTCGATTGCAAATATCTATGCTTCTGCATTTCCAGATGATGTGTGATAATGTCTTGGAGAATCGAGGGAACTAAGGAGGCTGAGCCTTCACCTTGGAATGTTGCTTGTAATTTGGCAGAATCTGAGAGCAGACCGCGTAGCAAATGAAGCAGAACAATTTAAAAAGGCAAAACAAATCCGTGACCCCAGTGAGGACTACATAAAACACCAGCTGAACAAGCTGTGACCTCAGCTGGAGTTGGAGTTGAAGTGGAAGTTGTAGCTGGTGGCAGGATGCTGTATAGCTTATAATATGGTTGTTGTTCTTCTTCATTAAACGAATGAAGGAATGACGGAATGAATGAATGAATGAATGAATGAGGAACGAATGAATAAATGAATGGCAGCATCAGGCTTCCCTTTTTTCCATTGTGTGCCTTCACAAAGGGTCTGCGGATGTTCGGTTTGAGGGTGACTGGCAGTCTGCTCCCAGCCAGGGGACAGCACTAGTGCCCCACCATCATCTCCACCAGCCAGAGGCTTGTTTGAGGCTGCACGCACGTTACAATTGAGCCGTAAATCCTTTACGGTCTTAGCACTGCTGTTTTACGCCACTTTCAATACATTTTAGAACCTTTTGCCGACTGCGCTTTTGTACTATGGTGGGGTCCTCCTCCAGCCTTCACCAGGTCTTGTTGAACTTTTGCCCAGAACAAGCTCAAATTAACTGCCGTTTTCAGCCTCTATTCTTTTTGTAGCAATTTTGTGTTTGTAATTGTTTCGCATGCGGAAAACGTTAAATTGCGAACGCATTGTGGACAGAAAAATCAATGGACTACAGTATCTACACCTTGTCTTCTCACGTGTCCAGCAGCCCCTAAACTGAATACGAGGCGTGGCAGCGACGAGGGCTGCGCCTGACATGACACAGAAATTGGAGCACGGGTCGAGAAAGTTACTAATGGAAATCGCACACACAAAAAATAAATAGGAAGAACAAGTTGAGGAAGAAATTTTCATGTTGTCCTCGGGGCACGCACACAATATAGTTTGGGAGTTCTGGGGGGAGTTCTTCGATAACTTTGATGAGAGTTGCCTGAGCACGAGGCACCACAGCAACCACCATCGTAGTGGTGTTTTGCTGGGCATCAACCACCATTAGCAGAGTTGCGGTCAAAACTTGACTCAGTTTTACCTGAAGTTGTGTCTACTTGAGGTTTTTTTCCGCCCCTCCTCATTTCTCCCCATCGAAATTATTCTGCTGCATTAACTAATTAAGCCAAAGATTCTATTTTTTTTTTTTTTTTTGCTTTTTGTTATTATTTTTGTTATTTATCATTTTCCATGGTTAACAATTATATTTCAATAGTATATGTGGTTGTTGTTTTGTATGCCAGTGTTTTGTTTGTGGATATGCATAAAACCCATACACTATATACTATATAGCTTCCTCTTCACATTGGGTCTGTCTCGGATTTATCTGTTCGGTTTCTCGATTTGGTTGATCTATGTTTTATTAATGCATGTGATTACCAATATGTATTTATAGTATTTGTATTTGTTTGCTGTTCATTCACGTAATTTATAATTCATTAAAACATAAGCCAGAATATTGCAATTCGAAACTTTCATTTCCAATCGTTATGATTTATTAATGATATTTTGTAATGTAATTTAGTTCACAATAGTTGTGAATACTTTGCGACGTTGACTTTTTTGGAAATTTCGTATTTTTCCTGTATTTTGTGGCTGAAGTTGAATCATATTATATAGTAAGCATATAGCTTCTAACTAGTTCAAGTCGTTTTCCAGCATATATTTTTGTTATGTATAGTTTATAGAGGGGGATTACGTAGAAATTACAATTCGATATAGAAACAGATCGATTATAGAGAGTTGGATAGACTTTTGAAATTGAACAGCAACGTTACAGAACTCTTTTTGGGGGGGTTAGGCTTTAAAGTATCATGTTTCTATATATTATATATATGTATATATATAATATTTTCATTTGTTGTTATTGATCGCTTACTATAATGTTAAGATATTGATTTAGTTATATATAAATCGTATTTATAGTACTATAACACAAACGTCTATAACATTAGCAGAAACAAATTGTGAGAATTGTAACATATTTTCAATTATTATAATATTCAATTTGTAATATATATGTTCTGTATATACTAAATACTTAATCATATAGTATATTTATGCTGAAACACTTTTGATCAAAACTTATGCATATTATCATATACTAAATAAACTCAACTGTGGCGGCGGCATTTCCTCAGGGCTTTTGAAAAGAATCAAATCGAATCGAATTGAATTGAATTTGCCAAATGAATATTATAATTAAAATCAAAAACCGTACAACACTTAAATGAGTTTAATCATTAATTTTCCTTTGGTATTTTAATTATATTTTTAATATATATATTTACCCATCTCGCTCTTTTTTTCTCATAAATAATAATCAATTAGCTTTGAATGCGCACAGTTTATACGTTGTTAATTATAATTAAATATGCTATTGAACATTTAACACTTTAAATACATATTTATGTAGCTTTCTCAATTTGTTGGTATTTTTATAGATTTTTTTTATAGTTTCTAATTAATTTTTGTTTGTATATTATGTTCATTTCCTTTACTTCAATTTTATATATTATTTTACATATAAGTTTTTGCTTTTTATTATAAATATTTATTTTGTTTAGCAATATTTTTTAATTTTTACAATACGTACAGATATATATTTTTTAATTTACTCTATTATTAATTTATTTTATTTTATTTTTTTTGCTAATTTTTTTTTTTGTTATAAAATTTTGTTATTACACGTAGCCGGCACTGTTTGCAAACTTCTTAAGCTGAAATTGCTTTAGATTTCTGCTAAACATCAATTGAAAAATTTACATAATATTGTTAGATTCTGGAAGATTCTTCAAATATATAGTTTTATGTACTTTCTAAATGGCCTCAACTGATATGAAATGAAAACTATAATAATTGGAGACCAATTCAAACAGGTTCGTCTTGTTTAACTATATGTTTTAGTATCTGTAACTATTGCATATATTGCTTTTAGAAATGCCCTTTAGAGATATATCATATATGTATTTGTAATTTTTTATATATATATATATATTTGTTCTTTAATTTTATCCACTCAGAACATAGTCTAACTATAGCTTGCAGCTTGAGTTATAGATTGATCTGATCTGTTGTTGTTCGTGTTGCAGATGTCTAAATAATTATTTTATTTTAAAACTGTTTGTAAATTTGTTTTCTCTCTTTGCTAGCGTTCTCTATATATAATGCATTTATATATATATATATATTTTGTAATTATTTATATATGTTTTTTATTTGCATTAAGATTCGGTTCGTATCGGCGGAGCGATACATTGATTTAATTGATACATTTGATGGGAGATTTTTTCATGAGTTTTCATTCATCGTTTAAATGTAATATTATAATATATGTAAATATTTTTAAATATTCCAAATAATAAGCAAATTATTTTAGATGAGCTGAGTGAGTGCATTGAAATATGTACTTTAATTTAATTGTTTAATTTTTTAATTTTTCTTGTATTTATTTTAAACATTGGCTAAACTAATTGCTTTGAAAATCAGTGCAGTTATTATATAATATATCTATCTGAAATATACATATCTGAACCTACAGAAATTAACACAAAGATATTTCTCAAAATCATGTATACAAACTCTGCAATATAACAACCCTATATATATATATGTATATATGATATATAAGTATATATATATAGTTTGTTTTCGAAAATGGCCGTGTCACTGATATGTTTACGGATATCGAATGTTCAAGTTGTCAGATGTCGATAAGACATTGAAGATATATATATATGCGTATATATACATATATCGTTTCCAAATCATATGTTTTGTATACAAAATATTTCGTTTATCTAAATATGCCTAGATGTAGGGGGTGTATAATATACGCGGGAAGGACCAGGGGCAGTAAAGAGCCGCCTTATCGCTCCGCTTCAAAAAAACTGGTGCGATATCAATGTGAATGAAATACATTATAATTGATAGATATATCATACATATAGAATGTATATATCGGTAGAGTTAGACTTATGCTACAATACATATACACAAGGTACACACACACACATTTAATGCTATGCTATCGTTGAGCTGCTATGTGTTGGCCTCTGCCTCAACCGATAGTTACCGATATGTATCGTGTGGCAACAATCGGCTCGGTGGAACCAACTGTATTCATAGAGTCGACAAAGCAAATAATAATTGATTGGTAGGTAAATATGAAACATCTAATATTTTCATTATTCAGATATCGAGTATATATAATATGTATGTATAAGTATAAGTATATTACGAACTAGAGTTATCGATATGATGCGATATATGTATAATATTAATATATGTATATGTCTCCGTTCAGAGACTAATAGCAATAGTTAATATCACTTTTGGTAATTTTAACAGGCGAGCCATTGAGACTCTGATATGTATCGTTACCTTGGTTGTGTCTTATGTTAAAAAGTATGATATATGTATATATATCAAACTGAAAAATATCTATGTATACTCAAATCATATAGTACAGTCGGCCATATGCACAGACGCGTCGCAATGACACCCCAAGTTGGGAGATATATTCCCGATGTATATACTTTGTGCAAATTGTGATATGTCTGCGATACCGATGTCATTGCAAAAGGACATCGCTGGCGATATGCAACTGTACCACTTATCGGCTAACTTTGTATATAATATATATATATATAGATATAGATCTGATATGGGAACAGCAGCTCTCTGTGGAGGGGCCGCTGCATGATCCATGAATTCGATCCAGATTATGACTATGCTTTGGTTTCTCTAGCTTCACGGATGCGGCTGAGTATAGGGCATAGGCGTTATAGTCCGACATGAATATCGGCTCGATATCGCACTATAGATATATGATATATATATGACATATGGCTTATATGATGTATGTCTGTTCTCTTCATCGTGTATGATACAAAACGAGGTGTGCAAGGCTATAACTTCTTTAACTATTTATAGTGTACGTACCACTTGCTAAATATGTATATATATGTATATATATTAATCTCTGAATATATATGTATCTGTATAGGTTGTATTTATACCCATTCGATACGCTCTATTGTGAATTCAACAAATTCTCACTAACGGAATATACAAACAATCGACTCAAAGATGCTTAAGTAAAACAAATAAATCCAAACGCAGATTAATCGTAGTTTCGTCTTAGACAACAGTTTAAAATCCTTGCCTAAAAGGATTTGCTGGTGGCGCAGGACCTCTGCTTTGCTGCTGCTGCTGTTGCTGCTGCTGGAAAGGATTCGCCACACGTGGCTGGGTATAGCTACCGCCTTGCTCCTGATATCCTGGCTGATAGCTCTGATCCTGTTGATATCCACCACCGCCTCCTGCTGCCGATTGCTGATATCCTTGCGACTGATAATCATACTGCTGCTCATCCAGATTGGTCTCCTGCTGCGGCTGATACTGCTGTCCATACTCCAGATGATTCTTGAGATCGCCCTCGACCGGCTTCTGGTCGTGCATCACATAGGTCTGGTACTCCTTGTTCGGCGGATCCTGCATCAAAATGTTCGCCTCGTTCTCGAACGGCTTGAAGTCGTAGATGTTGCGCAGCTTGCGCAGGACAGGCACATAGGCGAGATTGGAGAAGGCGATGAGAAAGTTGAGGGCCGTAAAACCAATCGCCTCCACAACGCCGCCCGCAATAATCGGACCCACGGCATAGGCAATGGAGTAGGAGATGTCGGCAATGGCATAGATGCTGCCATAGACGGACACATAGCGCACGTCCACGAGGTAGCCCAGGGTTGGCAGTAAGGCGGTGTCGATCAGCGCTATGCCGAAGCAGATGACGCAGATGGGCAGCATCAGCATCTTGTAGCCACTGCAGAACGGTATGATGAAGCAGGAGAATCCCTCCAGGGCCAATCCTCCGGCCGCCATCAGCCACTGATGCTGCGGATATTTGCGTGCCATTTTCACGGTTATGACCACGCCCAGTACATGTGGAAAGAAGGCAGGCAGCCAGACCATGCCAATCTTCCAGTTTTCCGTTGTCATATTATCCTCCATCCAGAGGGAGATGGTGGGTTCCAGGAAAGCCAGCGCCACATTCGACATGGTCAAGGCGCCAGCACAGACCGCAATATATGGATCCATGAGCAGACGCCAAATGGGAATGACCTGATTCTGGACCTCCTTGCTCTGTTTGATCTGTTCTTTCACGGGCTTCATCACCAACAGCAGCATCAAGCCATCCAGCAGACAGACCAGGGCCAGTATAAGGAACGGCACCTCCTTGCCGGCAAACTGATACAAGGCACCGCCGAAAGGTGGCGCCACCAGACAGCCGAAACTGATGAAGGCCAGGGCGATGCCCAAGGCTTGCGAACGTTCATTCTCCTCCGTGAACCTATCCGCAATCATGGCCAGGCCCGATGTGTCCGCAAAGGCGGAGCCGGCACCTTGCAGGGAGCGGGCGAAGAAGAGAACGCTGTAGCTGCTGCCGCAGGCGAAGACCGCTGTAGAGAAGAACATTATGATGAGGCCGATCATCATGGGTATGTCGTAGCCGATCTTATCGATGAGGCCACCCGAGAACGGATTCACCATCAGCTGGACGATGGCCTTGGAAGCGAACAGTATGCCCGTCGCCGAATCCTGTCCATGATGATCATGATGTGTGGGTATTATGCGGCCGGTGACATTGTCCCGCAGTGGCGGTGGCGTGGGACCGTCATCAAAGCTTCCAATTTCACGTAGATAGTCCGGAATGATGGGCACGATTACCATATATAACATGTTGTCCAGCAGCAGGGCTATCGAGACTATGACCAGGATGAGACGGCGTTGATTCACCGGCTCCTGAATCTTCTCCCACACAATGTCCTTCACCTCGCGCAGCTCCAGATTGATGAGCGGTATTTGAAAGGACGCCATCTTTTAACTCTTTTGTTCTTTCCTCTTAATTGCTCTTTCCGTTTGCAATTTGGTTTCCTTTCTTTGTTTCTTGTACTTTTGTGGTATTGCCTGCTCTCTTTTGGGCAGCTATTTTATTATTGTTTTGTTTTGATTTTGGCGCTCTTCAAATTCATGTTCAGCTGCAGGAAATTATGCAACGTTTTCAGCGCTTTCAATATGGCCGCATCCTCTTCCGCTCGCCCGCATAAGTATGCTACAATTTTACTCGACGCTCGCTTTGCTTTGAGGTGGTTTCTGTTTGTCGCTTCGCTCTCGATCTCCTTAGCCCTCTCTTTCTATATTGTTTGCTGTTGCTGCTGTTTGTTGCTGTGTTTTATATGATTTCGTATTGTAGTTGTTGTTGTTGTTGTTGTTTTTGTTGTGCCAGTGAACAACCTTTAACGACACAGAAACAAGATTTCGTTAGTTGAATTTGTTATTATTCATATTTCTTATAACAGTATATTTATTTTGAAATATTTTTACGTTTAAATTATTTTCAAATTTATTTTCACATTTTTTCACATTTTTTTAATATTTTTTTTTTTTTTTTTTAGATTTGATTTTATGATTGAAATGTTGTTTCTGTGTTGCAAAAGGATGCCTGCTGGTGAACAAAATAATTGTGTACTATATTTAATATTACTATTATTTGTTTACTTTGTTAACACAGCACCATTTCGTTATATAAATTGACATATATGATAATCACATGAAGAATTTTAGTTTTGGGTTTTTTCTTTTCACAATTTTAACACACATTTCAATCATAAAACAAATACCTAAACTTAGTCATATGTACATATATATGTAGGTACATAAATTATTCATTTCATTAATGTTTAACAAATACGATTGAAATCCACGAGACAATGGAATCGTATTAATATTCAAAAGGACTCTCCATGTCGCGTGGACATACTCGAATCTAGCGACTGCCTGTAATTATAATCTTTATTTATTTCAATTCTTTTCTGCCTCTCGTTTTGTTTGTGCCGAACAAAAGAGGTGTAAGTGTCTCTTGAACAACACGCAACAAAAAGGGAGTCCAAAAGGAACAACAACCCTCCCGAAAACATCGTTAAATCCAACAACAAAGTGAACACCCAATAACAGGAATTACTGTAGGAAGTGTAAACTTGTTTTTACCAGTAACATTTTATAAAAGGGACTAATGACTAGACAGAATATCAGTTGAGTTAAAAGTTAGTTAGAACTAGGATTCGTTACAGTTACGATAGATTTGATATTGAGATAATATGTTATGATCAAAAATGCTTAGAATTGACTTAGAATTGCTTCGTCGAGAGAAATTATTTATTTATGTGGTTTTTCAATATTTATTTTTATATTCATTTTAAAAAATATTCTGTGTTTTAATTAGTAATTATATTTCATTATCTGTAACGACTACTGCGAGTAACTTTTAACAATAGCAAATATTTTTTGGCTAAAATTTATTTTACATTTTTTAAATATTTTTTCTTTTTGCCAAAGTTCTTTAAAACCATCGTGTATTTTTGCTCTTCCTCCCAGTTCCTAACTATCAATGCTGATCTAATTTTTGTTTTTATCAACCCCAAATAGATAAAGCATAAAATATTACGTGTATAGGGTATGAAATACCTGACACACCCTCTGCTACGCGGCACACACACACACACACACACACACCTCTGCCACTACAGTACACTCCACCCCTCCCCCCCACCACTCTGCCTCTGCCACAGTCTGTTGCAGCCCCCATAGCGATGTTATTCTTCTTTCGCTTTGGTATATGAGAGACGTTAGAAAAACATTTCGTTTTATCATTAAATTTTCATGACCATATACGTGTGTGAGAGAGAGTGTGTGTGTGTGAAAAGTGTGTTATGTGTGTGTGTGTGTGTGCAAAGTAAATTCCCCAAACTGCCAGCGTCTATGCCTAGCGGGAACTTCAGCGTGAAAAGAACCCCCCCCATGTTAGCGCTGGCACATGAGTCAATTATGCCAGGTGGAGTGTAGAGAAGAGAGGGGAGAAATGAGAGTAGAGTAGAGAAAGTTGGGGGGAGGGTGTATATATGCTTTACTGTTATTTTTACATTTAACAACTTTAATTTTGGTTTTCTTAGGCAGCAGCAGCAGCAGTAGAGCCATAACTACAAAACCAGGTGGGTTGCTTATACTTGACCCTGGGGTTGCTATAAATACATATATACATATGTATATACACATATATGTATATGTATATGTTAGGTGGAGGTATATTTATATGCCGTGTACTTGTGTGAAGGTTTCGCTTTTTTATCAAAGGCAGCTCGATGAGTTCAGGCCAGGGGTGGCTCGTTTACCGCTACTCGAGTCAAGTGCAGAAACGTGTGCCAACAAGTTTCTTAAAATAATGAGACAGACAAAGACAAAGCTATAGAGTGAGTGGAAGAGCTATAACAACAACAAAAAAAAAATACAGAAAAATAAAAAAATTAAAGTGTAAAGCAACAGCAAAATTATAAAACATCAAAACAGCGCCAATTTATATTTACGCCTTTATAATTTTATTGATTTTTATGCACTGACTGGCAAAATTGAAGGCATTATATACCCAAACTTATATATAGTATCTATTCTATATAAGTACCGTCAGTTTGTTGTCAGCTGTTGATTTTCCCAGACGCAATATTTATGATTTTCATAAATACATTTTGGGGTCTCATTTCAGTTTCTCTTTTATTTCTCTTTCATGCTGCTCAGCCAACAATATTAATTTTGAAAGCTTTTCTTTGAGAGCTTATCCTGCGGTTTGCAGTACATAATAATATTATAATAAATAATTATAATAATAAATACAAAACTCGAAAAACCTCAATTAGCCATTCTTATGTTAATCCCAAAAAAAAAAAAAGTTCTCTGCTGAAACTTTTGATAATTTATTAAAGGTAAAAACCAGACTTTTGCCTGAATTGATGATGAGCTCCCCAAACTCGGACTGGAAATTGAATCAGCCCTCTATGATATGAGTTGCCAAGTGCACTTTTCGCACACTCGCCAAATGAAATTTTCGCCTGCAACTTGAGCTGACAAAGTGACTTGAAGAGAGAAAGAGCTAGACAGAGTGGCAGAGAAACAGAGAGAGAGAGAGAGAGAGAGAGAGTGGAGTGAGGCTTTGGCATAGTTTGCTGCATAAGTTATGGGAACAAAAGCTGAGCTGCTTTAAGTTCTACTCTGCTGCTGGCAGGGTATCATCTTCAAACACTTCACCTTGAAACAGCAGTAGTGGCAGTGGCAGCGACGCTGGCAGCGACGCAGGCAGCAGCAGGGAACGCACCAGGATCATCAAGGACTCTGGGTGCCCTCTGCTCCTTTTGTTTGCTGGAGTTGCCATGGGAAACTGCCACCGCCTCAACATTTGTTTTTTGAAAGGAAGTATGTTAGCTGGGAAATGAAATTACATACATTTTTCAGTCTGTGCGTGTGTGTGTGGCAAATACTTTCAAGGGGCACTGTCTGCTTTGAGGTAATCAGCGTAAAACGTAATTTCATATCTGCGGCTCATAAATATTGCAACAATATAAATGGAAGTGGAATTGGAATTGAAATTGTTATTACCAACAACAGTTGGAGCAAGTTCTCTAATGATATAGTCACTCTATATAATAACTGATAGATCAATAAAAGTAGATATATGATTCTAATACTTTGTGGCGCATATTGTCTACAAAATCCAATCACAATATTTATGATAAGCCGCATTCACAGACAAAAGACCAACTGTAAGTGTAACGCTAAATCCTTACAAGTGTTTGTACTGAAAGAGAGAGAGAGAGAGACAGAGAGGGAGTTCGAGAAAATAAAGAGAGAGAGAGAGAGAGAGAGAGAGAGAAAGAGTGAGAGAGAGTATTTGTCTCTGTTTGGCGCCCCCCTGTGAAGTGTTGTAAGCTGCTTTGCTCAAGTGGCCGAAGGGTTGCCAATTGGCTGTTTGTTCAGTCGAGTGTATGAATATTAATTGCACTCAGTGTACAATGGAACTAGCGTCTATTACACGAGTGATATGGGAGTATTGTCTAATTTCTGATAAATGTTAGCTGAGTACAAATTGGTCTAAATGCAATCAATTTGTGGCCAAGTTTGTGGCTTCCACTTGATCGATTAAATGGGCTCACAACCTTAACCCTCTTCTGCCCCCTATCTCGATGTCTGTCCGTCTATCCGTCTATCCGTCTATCCGTCTATCCGTCTATACGTCTATCTGTCTATCCGCCTATATGTTGTTCAGCTGTCAAGTCATTAGCAATTCCACTTCATTATCAAGTTTAATTGCCTTTTTCTTTGGCCGTCTTTGGCTTTAGCCTTTGTTGGTATCGATTTCACAGCGTTGGCCAAACTGCAATTGGGTTTGGCTTAATTGCATTGCTCATGGCCAACACAACTACAACAACAGTATAATTTTTTTGTTAAATTTTTTTTTAATTGCTAAAGTTAGCTTAAATAAAGGGATTTTGTTAAGTTATCAAACAACAAAATGGATCCCAAAAGCAGCCGCCATCACAAAAAACCCGAAACGTGTCAGTGGCAAGTTTTAAACTGCGTTGCAAGATACGATGGGGCACGTTGTCATTGTGGCTGTACAGGCTTAAAATGGCTTTTATCAATTCCCCAAAGGATACGCGGCCACTTAGCCTTTAAGGCAGCAGCACTCAGCCGAAGCTTAGCCTAAATGGGGGATCCTGCTGGAAGTGGGGGGGGGGGACTTCTCTCAGCGGCATCGTCCTTTTTCTCGCTCGCATAATCGTAAAAATAAAAGCGAGAAAAATTGTTGTTGTGGCAATTTTGTTGTTCTCTTATTTTATTCTATTTTATTTTATTCTTTGTGCTTTGCTTACGCATCTCGTCCCAATGGTACCACGGGGCGTATGATTGCTGCCACCATAAATCAAAACATTAACTGGGCGTGTCCGAGCCTAACTCCTACTACTATGATTACAAGAGTTCTGTTGGGGGAGGGGGGGAGGAGGGAGCGGGATAGAAGGCGTGTGTAATTTTCACATCTGCAATTTTTCTCTTGTCTGGCTGCTTGACCAACCCTTAAGGTCCTGGCTGCTGGCGACTTGGATTACAAATTGATTTTCACATAAATTACTTTGGACTCGCAACATTTATTGTTGCAGCTACAGTTGCTGCTGCTTCTTCATCTTCTTCTTTTTACATATAGATGTACATACATATATGGTGAATAAATAAATTACCTTTGACTAGTATTACATATGCCGTAGTTAATATATAGTCTAGGCAACGTTTGACCTGCTTGATTAATAGCCTCAATGTACTTTCAATCCTCAAGAAGTTGTCTCTATTTCACGTCCCTCTCTCTCTCGCGCACTCCCTCTGTCTCTTTCACACCCTCTGTGTTGCCTGTAGTCTTATCACTTGGCCAGTTTGGAGTCGAAAATGTTAACATTTGTAGCGCTACAAATGCCTTCCAATCAACAACACCATCAGCGCCCGTTTTACGACTTTTGATATTACCATCGGCGGTGGCACAGCTTCTACTTGGTCATGGACATGGACATGACTGTTGTGGCTGCCAGATGCAGACGGCTCTGATGATGGCTCAATGTGCTACAACCCTCATCGCTGGTGCTCGGCGGTCTTCACGAGGGTTTTGCCATTTTATCAGACAGCATCAAGACAAATGCGTTACTTGTTTCTCGTTTGGCTTATTACAAGCTACCTTCCTGGCAGCCCTTAGCCTGGAGGCAGCCACAGTCTCTGCCACAGCCACTGCCACAGCCTCTGCCACAGCCTCTGCCACAGCCTCTGCCTTTGTCTTTGCTTTTGCCTTTGGGCTGTGAGGGGGTCTGCCACCCTTACTGCGGATGATGCTGTGTCCCCCTTTTTTGTTTTGACATGAAACCGCTATGAACACATCAGCGTTACAAACGCGTCTACAAGGGCAAACAAGGCAAACAATCTAATGACAAGGCAGCCGTTGTCTTGTTTATATTACAGTTTCCTTCCCCTCCCTCCTAACATCCCTTTTGTTTTGCTGTGGGAAATTTATATTTATTGCCTTCATTATGCAGCAGCCACAGCAGCTACAAACCGACTCAGAGTCATAGTCATAGTCACCAGCAGTGTAAATTCCTTTGCCACAGGTAGAAGTGGAAGAGACTCGCAACTGCATTAGTGATGAACCCCATTTCTATCCTTAATAAACATTGTTTGTGTATCCACAAAATTAACGCTTTTTACGATTTAATGAACAAACTAAAGGCGTTACATTTTTCGAATATATTTGGGAAACCCTCATTTCGTTATGTATTCCTAACTTTATGATTTTTCCTCACCTAATCATTGAATTCTTAGTTAATTACAGTTTTCACTTCTAATTTTTAAAAAATAAGTGTTGATAAGGGTTTTTAATTTTTTTGAAAATTCGATTCAGTAAATGTAATTTTTTTTTTTAATTTTCTTTAACTACTTTTAATAAATATTTATAGTCATATCAAAGTCACCAAATTATTCTTAGAACGAATTTCTTAATTTGAATTGTTTTGAGGTTTTCAACAACATTTTTTTGTATATTATTATTTAAACAATGCTAAATATTTTTGAAAAAATGTTTTTTTAATCAATAAGTATATTAATTTTTTTTTAATAATTGTCCTACAATTGTTTCGAACAAATTTCCCAAAAATTCTTTTCAGAAATTTTCAAATGATAATAATTCCTGTTAAAAATATTGACGTTTAACTCATGATATGGGTTTTGAATTTAGAAGCGCTCACGCTCTCTTCACTACCAATGTAGGCGACTAACTGTAACTGTTCCAATTCCACTTTGTACCGCCGAGAGACGAATACGAATACGAAACATAAAATGCTGCCCATAAAACCAATTCACACACATACCTTTGCCAAAAAGTGTGTCTCTGTGTGTGTGAGAGTGTATCAAAGGACATGCTGAAAATGAAACACTTGCAGGCATTTGTAGTGTTTGCCAGAGAGAGAGAAAGACAAAGAGAGTGGCAGAGAGAGCGATGTAGAGAGAGAGAGAGAGAGGGAGAGAGAGAAAAGGACAGGTAGAGCAAAAGTTTGTTTAATTTTAATTATATGCAGATTCAAAGCGGTCGTCAGGTTATGTAAGCACTCGCCACGAATTGCCCAGGACATGGACTAGAGTATACCCTGTAAATTTGGTATGTATGCATGCAATTAGCTAACCTGTGTCACTCGGTGTGATGTTGCTGAGGCGGTGGGTCAGAAAACCGCGCAAATTGGATACAACACGCTGAGGCGAGTTGGGTCCACTGCCAATAGAGAAGCTACGCAATTTTGAGAACAGGGCGGCCGACTCCGCGCCACTCCCACTGCCACTGCCACTGCCCGCGGCGCTGCTGTTGCCCTCGTTGGACGCCACGTTCGACTCGTTTGGATATATTTCGTTGGATTGGACAGGAGGTGCGTGTAAATGCGCGCCAGGAATCCGTCGAGGAAAACGTTAAATAACTTTTCTTTCTTTCTTTCTTATTTTTTTTATTTTCTTTTATTTGGTTTTCTTGTTAGATTTTTTCACACCTTCGTCTGTCGAACGTCGTTTTGCAGTTATGTAAAATCACGTAGCACGAGAAACCCCACACCGAATGCACCAGGAAATCGAAAGCGACACCAATGACGGAATTCAGACCGAATACGTTAACACTCTGCTCAAACGCCCGTTTAGTTGCCGCAAAATTATTTCCATAAATGTATCGAAATTTTTTAATTTACAAACTTTCATACACACAAAAATGTTTTTCGTTTTTTTTTTTTTTGGTTTTTTGTTTTAGAAATATAATTTTTGGCTGGTGGCCTGGTGTGTATGTGTGTGTGTGCGGGAGGCCGAGGCCAGACAACGACAACGGCAGGCAAATAGCAGCGTGCGTTGTGTCGTCCGGGCAGGAGCAAAGGTAACTTCTGTCTGGCGCTGGTTTCGCATTGCTGCCTCGTATACCGTCATTTTTCGGTATTCAGCCTGGAATTCCAAGCTGCACACAGAGACGCACCGTGACTGTGCCTCTGTCGTCTCCAGCCAAGCCATGGCTTTCCACGGCGCAGGATATGACGCATGCGCCTGGAAGCTTCAGTCAACCAATTGGCTTGCTCGTCTCGCTCGTTTGTGTTCACCTGCCTCCCCCTCACTCTCCTTCTCCCTCACCCTCTCTCTTTCACTCACTCTCTCTCGCTATCACTGTCTTTCTCTGTCCCTTTGTGGGGGGCATGTATGTATGTATGTATGTATTTGCCTGACGTTCTTTTTCCCATGCATATTACTCTCGCCTAGTTGAGCACATTTGAATAAAATTCTATTCGCGATGCGTCTTTGGCTTTGAGACTCTCCTGACACAACAACTACGTCGTCTTCTTCTTGTGCTTGTGCTTTTTTCTACTTCCCACGCAAAATGAAAATCAATTTCTACCTGTCTAGGCATTCACTACAGTTCTTTCTATCACTCTCTCTGTCTCTCTCACTCTCTCTCTCTCTCAGTTTGTTTCTCTGTTTCACTTATTTCGACACTGACACTGTCTCTCACTTTCTCATTTGTTTTCTGTTTGTAATTCATTCTTTGTGTTTGCAGTGCTTGCTATCGTAGCATACTTTTCGGGGGGCTTATGTAAGCCATTTTTGGGGGCCCCACCAAATGTGTTAATGTTTTCGGCTATTTGGCAGCATTTTGTGTGAGCTTCATCATCTCATAATTGGACCATAACTGCTGACAATTTTCTTTTAATTTCCACAATTGCACACACACACAATACAGGAGCAGGATGAGAGCCAACATGAAGCGAAGTCTCTTTGTTGCTGGCCACGCCATTGTTTAAGGCAAATGACGCTGATTAAATATCTTCTGACAAGTTCTGATGTCTCGAACGCACTGCAGCTGCAGACAATATCAATCGCCTGCCGAACCCTCAAAATCTCAGAGCTCTCTGCTCTGGCTCTGATTCTGGCTCTGGCTCTGACTCCAGCTCCAGCTCCAGCTCCAGCTCTGGCTATGGCCAGGGCTCTGCTCATAATTCCCCTCCCTCTCTCACCACCATTCCACCATTCCTCCGCCACCCTTCTCATACGCATCCCTGGCATCGCCCTGGCATCACCACCCCAAAAATTCCTGTCCGTTGCATTGTCCAATATGTATCCTGCTGCAGCTCGTTGCGTTAGTTTTTCATTTGTTTAACTTTTGTTACATATTTTTTGGCTGGCGACACATACACATACACATACCTACACATACATATAAAAATACAGAGCTATACATACAAATTTTTTGGCAATTCCATTGTCATTTATCACCGCTGTTTTTTGCTCTCCAATTTATCAGGACTTAACTTGTGCTCTCCAGTTTAAATGCCAAGGCATTTTTGACGGCTTATTAAAGCCATTGTGATGCGATATCGTCAAAAGTCGACGTTTGTCAGAGTTTATCCTGGCGGCACCTCCACTTCAAAATGAGTAATTATTTAACTTAAATGAAAATGATGCCAAAAGTTGAAGGCGGCATTTGTCTGCAAAACTAATTACAGTTGAAATTTGATATTCCCCTAGGCATCAACTTTATTTGAAACTAACTAAGCGAAAGCTAGTTAAGTGCTGGTTTCTAAAATAAAAATGTATTTACAACATAAATAAAAATAAAAATCACCAAAAATTCTAAATGTTATTGTATTCAACTAATAAATAATCAAAATATCTAAAAGGTAATAAAACATTAATTCATCAGCTGTAAAGAATTCATAAATAATAAATATCAGGTACTAAAAAATTTAAAGAAAAAATTTTCAAACTAATTATTTTTTCAAAATTATTTATTAAAAAATCTATAGATAATTTTTGCTCAAAATAAAAGTGAAAAATTAAATAAATAAAAATAAAAATATTATATAAATAAATTATGAACTCGCCTGCAGCCTTTAGCTTAGTTAGCTTATGTACTTACATCCGGAACAAATCCTGCAACAAAATCATATCCTTGGTAAATACGTACATCAATAATCATAAAGATGTATGTATATTGGCTGCTCACGGCCATATCTGTACAAATTTGTGTATATTTATAGGATGTATATACATAACTATTTGTTTGTACATTAAGCGTGCCGTTATAACCACATTTGCCATAACTTATTGTAAAAGTCAAGCCAAGGGTAAACTTTGGCACACAGTATTGAATGGAGAATATAGTATATGTATATATTCCTATCGTTTATCCATACAAATATGTGCACAATGATTGCGATGGAAAATTGTCTATGCAAATGCACAGTTCGTGTGACACTTTTCTGGACATGCACGGACATGCATGAATATTGTCTGGAGAGGAAGTGCTCTGCAATCACAGTTCCAAACTGAAAACTGTGTGCACGTAAAAGCAATTACATTCTTTTTTTTTTATTGCTTTTTTGATGGAAAAATAAAACAAAATTATGGACGAGTGTGAAAAATGTAAAAGATGTTAAAAATTCGATGGGAAATGTGGAAAATTGTGGACGATCGATAAGCGGGACAAACTCAACATGGCATGTGGCAAGTTCTTTGAGCCTCCTCGAGTTTTGCCGCAAGCCAAATCAAGGTGTGCCTCACTGCGGGTGGGTGTATGTGTGTATAAGTCGCGTGCTTCAGTATACAGTCTTAATATATAGAACTTGCTGTATATAATGCAGAAAAAAAAAAAGAAGAAAGCAAAAAAACATTATATGCCAGAGACGGGCTAACGTACTTTTGGTTGAGTCGTGGTTGGGGGAAAAAAAGAACAAGGTTATTTTGCCAGTGGCCAAGACGCGTGGGCGGCCAACAACATTTGCCCAAAAAACAATACACATACACACACAACATAGACTCCTTTGGCTGAGAAATGTACAAAAGACACGCAAGTGGAGCTCGTTAAGCGGCGACTTGGACTCAACTCGATTCCATGGTTTTCTATGGCACTCTCATAGACCAAACAAAGGCCTCATTTCAAAGCGATTTCTAAATATATAATCCTATATATTTATGTGTATATATGTACTTTATATATCATATATAGTGTATTTAAAGCCACGTCTAAGAAATACGACTCACATGTCAAGGAAGTCGAGTTATTTCTAGATTTGCACAGCACTCAAATTTAATACAATTTTAATTCGCAACTAATTGCTGCCACATCCTGACAAGGATGTGTCGGCTCGCCTTAACCCAAGTGGATGTGGGTTGACATAGGATACGCAAATACATAATGTACAAGCGAGACGAGCGACCTTATGCTATTTATATGTATCATATACTCGCTAAAGTCAACGAGGATCTGCGCTATGAAACTGTCAAGTCCTGGCATTAGGCGGATTTCATTCTCTTCGCTTTTTGTTGCCTATCTATGGGGGCGCGGACTAAGCACCATTCACGGTTATACAATTTTAATTTACATGGCCTAATGTTTATTTTCAATTATGAATTTATTCGTGGCAGTTGCCAGCCAACAACAACAACAACAGCAACAGCAATAGCAACATCAGCAACCGCAATCAACAAACGACCTTTTATACATATATCAAAGAAAAGAAAAGTTCCAACGAATTCTAAATACTCTAGACAATTTTAACAAAATTTTTTATGCCATTTAAGAATTTCCAGAAAAATTTATATTGAGGGTAAAATATCCTAGACTGAGGTGTTATATTCTTACAATACTTTCAAAAGTTCTCAATTGCTCAAAACTATGTACATATATGAAGCTGGGAGTAAATGGGAAAAGTTATCCATGTATATTCTTAAAAATAATATATAAATAATAATAAATAATAATAAATCAAATTTTATTTTAAAACTTTTGAAATTAACAAATTTGACTTAATTTTAACATGATTTATTCTCTTAATATAAATTAAATCCTTTAAAATAACTTAATAGAGATTTATCAAAAAAAAAAATGGTAAGCATCTGAGAAGTCCTCTGAAAAGATCCATTCATATCAAGTTGCTTAATATGTTGTAGTCTCCACCTAGATGATCTATGTGTTCAACTCTTTGTTATGGTTATGGAAATGATAAAGAGCCGTATACGCCTTTTCCGTAATTAGATGACGGACGGGTTCAGGGCATCTGCTCGATGGCAAGCGAACCGTAAACCAGACACCATCCCCCCACGCACGCACTGTATGTGGGCACCACAACCACCAGCAACACCACCACCACCACCACTAACAACAGTACCGCAAACAGCAACAACAATAACAACAACAAGAAAAACAACAACAAAGCAACGACACTTGTAAAATATCATGCTGTGCCTCATGCTGCCTCGGGCCTTGGGACTGAGTTGATGTGGTGCCAAGGTAAAAAGATGCCTCACACCGCTCAACCACCCAACCACCCACATCCAAAGCCCACAATCTATCGATTTTTATATTTTTCATATATGTGTATATAGTATACATATGTATGTGTTAAAGTTGATGTGAGTATTTTCAAATAGGTAGAGATATACGAACTTAAAAGTAGTCGAGTTGGGAAAATCCCTTCGAAGAATTGACTTAATTGGATTGCTTCAACCGCAAAGCTGTGACTTCAACTGTTACTGTAACTGTGACTGAACTTGTGACAGATTCCTGCGACGTGTATGCCAAAGTTCCTTTCAATTATAAATTCACAGAAAATATTTGCACTGTTGTTGACATTAGAGCTAGAGCCGCCTTGATGGGCATCATGTTCCTCTGGATGTTGTTTTTTCATGTTGATGTTGATGTTGATCCTGCTCCTGCAACTGCTACTGCCTGTCGCCTGTCGCTTGTCGTCTGATATTGACAGTCAGATAGACAGAACGTGCCTTGGCCTTGCTTCCCTGATGGTTCCCTTGCCTGCTGCATGCTGTTTGTGTCTCTTGGTTCAACACGTCGTCCCACGAACTGCAATATTTGACAGTAGCTGCGAAAAGTATAAGCCCAAAAAGTTACTCAACTTTACTGAGATTGCACTTAATACAGATTTTGCCAATAGTCATAATGATAATCGTCTGATTTTCATTTCTCCGCATTATATATTTAATTTTATTGCCTGGAATTTTATGGCTTATTTTTTCATCAGTATATATGTATGTATGTAGTATATTTTTTAATCCTCTGGCGAATTAACGTTGATTCCTCTGTCAGTGTTGTTGACACCTGACGTAGCCAGACATACTATGTACTATATATGTATATTTGTATATAAATATTCCAATATCCGACAGGCAGTTGTAATATGATCTGCGGTTTCTCGTTAGTATTCTGGGTCTGTTAAAGAGTTGAATCCGAAACTGGCAAAAATATACAGCGTAATTGAATGCCACCCACTGTGCGTGGGTGGGTGGGGGGTGGGTGATTGGTGTCTGTGGGGGGTGTTGTTGTATAGAGTAGAGGGCAAAGGTGAATTCTGCATAGAAAGTTGCAAATTGAAATTGACGATACTGGACTCATTAGCCTATGAACTTTAAAGGGCAATTATATTTGAAAATGAATTTCTATTTTAAAGTGCAGACAATTTTATTCATTATTTTCGAGACTTTTCCTAATACTAAAAATAAATAGATTTCAGATAATTATTATTATTTTATTAACACACAAAAATACATGTAACTTAATTGAAATAGTTTATAAAAATTATAGTTCAATCTAACTGCCAAAGTATTTATATTCTTTGATTTATATACACAAAAAATTTTCAATACTTTATACATGTATTTTTAAAAAATATCAGAAAAACATTTAAAATATTTTAGATTTATATCTATCTACGCCAAATATTGTGGCTTATCAAAACTTTATAGCAACTGCGATGATGCTAAACGTATAAACTTCAATTTGTGGAAAGCTTGAAAAACTTTGGAGGACAAAGTGAATACTCACAGAGAGTTGCATAAATTGGAATTGATGATGATGGATATAGGAGAACTGAAACGTTTACAAACTTTAAAGAGCAATTAGAATTTAAAATATTGTTAGGATTTTTTGTTAAATATTTTAATAATATTCATCTATTGCTAGCTATTATTAGAATTTGTCAAAAGTTTTCCTTTGAAGAAGCTTCAATGATAGGATAGATAGGTTTAATTTATTGACAACTTAAGGAACTTTAGGGGATGACAGAGCGAAGGATAAAGGGCAGTGAAGAGTGAAGAGAGTGCAAACGACAAGTCATGCTCGTAATGTAGTAAAATGTAGGCGATAGTCGCAATAAAGTATAATGGAATCTGCGCAAACAGAATAATATCAATAAAATATAAATTAACTTGACTCTTGATGTGCCGGAGCAACAAAATAACAGACAGAGATAGATAGATAGTTACAGAGAGAGAGAGAGGGAGGTAGAGTACGTGTAAGTAAAAGGAGCGAATGAGATGCCTAGAAAACTAAAAACAAAATACAACGAAAAGCGAATGAGAAATGGCAGCACAACAACAACAACAACAACAGAAATATCTATTGAGAAATTCGTGCCTAGGCAAGTGTATGTGTATATGTGTGTGTGTGTGTGTGCCTGTAACTGTGTGTTGTCACACGAGTGGTGGAATTTTTAAGGCTCATCGGGGAGAACATCGGGAGCAGCGTCGTCACCAAAATGGCCGCCGAAAGTGTTGAAGTGTGTAAAAAGCTTGGCAGTTAAAAGAAATGTAGCACGATGTACCAAAAAAAAAGAAAATAAGAAGGCAAAGAAGGAATGCCGAAAAACAAATTTGGACTCAAATCGCAGCTGACGACGATGAGAAAGGGAAGGGTATAGACTACGTATGTGTGGCGACGATCAATAAGCTTCATCTATACACACACACATACACACACATACACATACATACAAATATAATTTTTTTGTCATGACGACGACGACGACGTTGAATGTGACGCAGGCAAAGCCTGCAAATTAATTGCGAATGTTTTCTTGGTGTCAACTCTGCCCACACATAGTGTAAATGATTATATGATGGTGAGCGTGAGAGAGCGTGTGTGTATGTGAGAGACCCACTCTCTTGGTTCCACTCCCGCTCTCTCTCTCTTTCTCTCTCTCCCACTCTCCTTCGGTGTGTCTTGTACAATGTCAACGCTGTGGAACAACGCTTTGGTACACGAAACGTGTGAATGGCAACAAACTGAATGCGTGTGTGGGGACTACCCTGCGTTTATCTATGAGAGTAGTATAGGTACTATGCATGTACATATATGTATGTGTGCGTGTATTGAAAAAATGCAACTTTTGACATTTCGATGACCTTACTTAAGCTAACAACAACAACAACAACAACAACGATAAGGAGAAGCAGACTATTAGTCGATTTACGTGAACAAAACTGCGCGCAGTGAAAATGTATAACCTAAATTCACGATACTGGGTTCATGTTCATATTGCTCCAAAGCATTAGTACAGCAGTCGTTGTTGTTGTTGCTGTTGTTGTTGTTGTTCATCATCTTCTTCTTGCTCTTCTCTTTGTTTCAATTCCATTTTGTGCCGCTTGTCATTTGCTAGCCCTTAGCCTGTGCTGTTCCCTCTACACCTCTCTGCTGCTGCTGCTGCTGTCGGTGCCTCCAACGACGACGCAGCCTGGCATTTCATTCAAACATGGCCGCGTGGGTGTGGCCTTGTCACCAATACTAACACACTCACACACACACACAAGGCTATATAACTTGTAGGCGGAGCTGACACTGTGTACAAGTTTTTGTGAGTCTGTCTGTCAGAATGAATTTCCTTCCAGTCGGGTAGGATATGCTTAACAGACTTCCATGATTTCCAGTCTGCTCTCAGCTTCCACACAATTCATCAGCTGATTACGGCAGGGGTAAGTGTGGTGAGAAGCTTTTGTTGTCTACGCAGGGGCAACTATTGTTACATATCACAGCAAATATTTGTTCAGTTTGTTAAACAAATTAAAAGGGAACGTGAATGCAATTTGAATTGGCAATGGAAATTTTCAATATTAAATCATATCTGATGGCTGAAAATACACAAAAAAATTAAAACATAATTTTTAATATATTATTAATATTTTTTTTTAAGAATCAACGAGTTTTCTTTACATGTTGACAGTATAATATAATGCAATATATAATTATATTCTGTAAGAAATATTTTGCATAATTTAATAATTTTTAACGACTGTCTTAATTAGAGTTGTAATTTATTAATTAATTAGGCACAAAATGTTCTCATATTTCTGCGCTCTTTCAAGTGTCTCACTTATTTTTGAGGGGTGGTTGTACCCTTATGGCAATCAGCTTATAATGCATATAAATTGCGCATACGCAGCGTTGCCCCATTTGTGAATTATTAATGCGATTTAAGTTATTTAATTTGCCTGTGAAAACACAGAAAGGCCATCATGGCATCCGATTTCAGATACACATACCTATAGATACATGCCATGATGAACAACTGATGCTACAAAATGGTTGTAATTGATGTGGGCAAAAGAACTCTGACGTCAGCAATGGACTTGAACTGAATTGAAGTTGTTGATGCTATCAATGGGAGAGAAGGAAGTTAACCGCCCCTCACCTACCCACCACAATATAAAAACCTTATGAACTTTGACCTATGCTAAGCTGATGTGTCTGATACACTGCGAATTCGAGTGGATTGATCGCTTGAGGGACAATTTCAGCGTAACGTGTATATTTTGCTTGTCAGCTCTGATGAGAGGTCATTTTGTTGGATGTTTCTTGTGCTTCCGTTTTGTGGTCTGTCTAGATGTCTAGCGATAAATTTATCACTTTTTGCGACATGTCAATTTGTCATTTAGCCGAGAACTGACAGACAGACAGCTCCTCCTTCTGATGCTTTCCGGCTTACCTGGACTTCTATTAGTCGGCACAGGATACACAAATGTTTCTTCAACTGTCAAATGTTGTGATTAATGAAGATGGATGGTGTATAATAATTAGATGGAAAAGCGAAATGTATACAAAATAAAAAATCTCAGCTTAGGCAGGTTATCAGCTGTCAGATCAATTTTATGAAATATTTTTCACATTTCAACATTTATCATGGTTTATAGAAAATGCTGCAGCTGCACACAGTATTGTAGGTGCTGAAATCTGTGGCATGGCAGATGCATAATGATAGCAATTATTTGTCATGTAATTGCGTGCCTCCAACTGCTGCCAGTTGCCAAACTTAACCCAGAAATCGGACAAACGTATGAAGGGGCGAAATGAAGGCAGGGGAAGCCCACGCTGATGTGGAGAGTGTAGATTGTATGGCAAAATGTTTGCCTCTTTTTTTTTTTATTTTATTACCAAATGAAGCAGCTGCTAGTCAACGTAATTGTTGTTTTTGTTGTTGGCTATTGTCATTGTCATTATTATTGTCAGCAGAAGGGAGCATTTGTTTAGCTGCAACTGGGCACTTAGCTTGTCGGATAGGGGGCCTTGTCAAGGCCATTGAAACTTTCTTCAAGCCACACACACTAATTGGGGCATGGCTAAAGCACAGCAACAACAACAACAACACCGTCAACTCTCCAGATATCAGCTGCTCTCCTATCGTGAACTGTATTAAAGCGTTAAGCAAATATGAGTAAAAATTCATTATGTGATGCCATTGATGAACACTTCAATTTGCTGCGGGGCAACAACAGCAACAGCAACAACTACAACAACTACAACAGCAACAACAACAACAACAGTTCCAGTTTCAATCGGTAACCGTTGAAACGAGTGCACCACTTGACTGTGACTGTGAATGTGACTGTTACTGTGGTGCTTCGTCTTCGTTTTCGTTTTCATCTGCTTCCTCTACCTCTGCATCTTCTTCGTCAACTTGGTCTTCTTCTTTTTTGTGCTGTGGCTTGTTTGCATTACGGCAATGATTTCTAACAAAAATTTATTGAAGTACTTTTCACTTTTAATGTGAGCGCATAAGTTTATCGGGGCCTTCGCTTTGATATTTATGACTTTTACTTGTCTAAAGTGAAATAACAATAACAATAACTAAAAAAAAAATCGAAATAAATATGAAAAAATATATATCATCATAAATATAACAAATAAAAATTAACAATTTATATTTTGTTAAGACTTTAACTGGAGCAACAGCAGCGACAGCTCTTCCACTCTGAGAAAGCAACATACAGACAGCTATGGATATAATAATAGTTACCGTACTCACTAATTTAAACGAATAATTATTTTTTTTTTTAGCAGAATATATTTTTCTGTTTTCTGTTTTTTTTTTTTTCAAATAGTAATACATTAAAGAAAGTTGCTCTTAATCAACACTTTTATGTTCTTACTAATGTTGTGATAATAATATTTTTAAATTTTTATAAATTAATTATTTTCATATACATATAACTTTATAATTTTTTAAAAAGTTATAACTAAATGTAATTTACTTAAGTTTAGTTTAATTTTTACAATTTAATAAATTTGTGTTTTTCATTTTGGAATATTCATAGTTGAGGTTTAATAAATAAATAATTTCATTCAATAATAAAATAAATATATTTTTTTTATCAATTTTGTTACATATAGAGAATAACATTTATAAAGAAATCTTACAAAAAAAAAAAAAAAAATTATAATATAAGACTAAGATTATCATTATTTTTACCATGACTGTATATTTATTTGAGCAAGTGTGTGTCTGTTTGATTAATTGTAGCACCAACAGTGGCTGTGGCTGTGGCTGTGGCGGTGACTGTGGCAGCAACAGCAGCAGCAGCAGCTGTGTTGACGGCATCAGTTATTTGATTGGCAATCGAAGGTGTTAGATAACATTACAAGCTCAACAGACACGCACTGACTAATTATCGTTTATCAGACATACTATGATACATACACATACCCCAAGCAGTACAACCCAAGCAGCTCCACCTAACGACCTCCAGCAACTACCCGAAACTCACACACTCATGATATATTATATTTAGTATACTATACTATACTATATGATAACTTATGTATGCTGTCCGAATAGCAAACTTTTCGCATTTAATTCATTTATTTAGTTTGTGCGCGAAATCTAATTAAAACTTCCCCCCAATCTTGAGCATAAGTTGATATTATATATCTGTATTTAGAGTGATACACAAAAGTTGCTTTATTTATATTGATTTACACGGCATTTATTTGGTGTAAGGTTCAATCCACTTCCATTCCTCCCAGACGACGCAACCCTGCTCTGTCTCCATGAAGGCATAGTTATCGGGACACTGAATGTAGTCGGCCTTCTCCTGGCCCTCGGGGCACACCCAGTAGTGAGTGGGATCCGAAATGTCCCGGAACTTGCGGGCATGATCCTCGACTATGGCGCAATTGGGCTCCGCATAGATATCCTGGCCATTGTAGGCCGTTGCCAAGGTGACAAAGATGCCCAAGAGCACAAAACTCAAGATGGTTGCTACAATAAATAAATATACATTTATATAAAATTTAATATATATTTATGTATTAGATGATGTGTGAATTGTAACCTGGTTGCATTTTGTTGAATCGACAAAATGAAAGTGATGCAGCTGTGGGCACGTTGAGAGCATATTTATAGTGTTCTGGGTATAGTTGTTCTGGGGTTGGGTTCGGTTCTCTTATCACTTGTCAAAAATCGTTCCGTTCCCACAAGCAAAAGCACTTTGTGCAAATTAAGTTGATGGGGACATCTTCTTTTCTTTCTTCATTGACTATTTTTAGAGCTGAAACATAAAATTATGAGGGGAGCTGGAGGAGGGGATAATTGAGGGCTGTCTTGTGCAATCGCCAAATAGTAGTCGCATTTTGGAACTACATAATGTGTATTTCGTATTTTGTGCATTTCCGTAATAATTGGATTTCTTTAAAGCGTTTGGCCCTTAATCGATAATGAGCCTGGTTGTGGCCACCAAATGCCTTCGTCATCGTCTTTGACGAAATTCCCCCACGTTCAGCAGCAAAAACATCATACACAATACCACATTACATCCATACAAACAAACATCTTCGTTTACAATTGATTGGCCTGAGGTTTGTCTCTACCTCTGACCCCCTCTGCCTCTCCCTGCATCGAGACTGTCTCTGCCTTTGCAAAGTCATTGTCGCCGACATAGACTAGGAGCATCATTAACTTTAAGCAGGTGAAGAGCTTAGCTGTGGGCCCCTGCTGTCTGGCGACACCTGTCCGTCCATCTGTATGTCCGCCAGTCCCTCTGCCCGTCTGTCCGTCTGTTCATCTGTGTAGTCTACCGTTGGTCGGCAACTTAACGCGGAAACTGTAATTACATTTTAAACATTTTGTAATAGATTTTTTTCGGCATCTTTTTTTTAGTCTAAAAATGTTCGCCGTTAAATGTTTTGCTTATGTTTTTTTTCATTTTAATATATATATATATATATATATATATATATATATATATATATATATTTGTGGCTCTGCTTATTTCGTGATAATTTTTTGTGTTGTTTATTTTTTTTCGCATCCACACTTAAGCATCTATGTTGGTCAAGTGTTTGGCGCTGTGGCAGCAAATCGCTTTAGGGGGTCATCCACAGCCAAGAAAGCCAAACAAAAGCCACACACAAACAGTTAACAAAAAAAAAAAAAAAGTTGTAACACACATATACTTGCCAAAAACGATAAAGGTCCAAGAAACACTCAAACAAAGAGATACAATAAACAAATCGCCAAGTTTTGATAGCCAACGGCAGCTGGCAACTAATTTGGCAAATAGATTGTTTTGCAATTTAAATGAATTCACATTACAGCACGATTAAAAAATCATAGGTTAACCGTTTATTGTCTAATCAAAATATACTATTATACTATTCAACAAACACCTATCCAGTTTCAGCTTTGTGTAACCCGTCGTCAATCCATTGTCATGTGGTTATCAAAAGCCCATGTCAAAAGCCCATAGCATTGATACTATCGGGGAAACAAAGCCAAAATAGAGCATGGAATCGCAAACCAAATTCCAATGTGATTCATTCTGCAAGATTTTCGATGTATGTATATAACCTGTAAAGTTGCCAATAAAAGCTAAGCATGTTAATGAATAATTTGTTAAGCTAGATTAATTGGGAATAGATTAATAACTTTATATATTTATTTTTCTTCACATTAAGAATAGTGAAATACTTGACAGAAAGTAGGCATAGAATTCTCAGATATTAATGAAAAATTTGAAAAATGTAGCAAGCTAATTTTGATATATAATATTATATATTATCATTATAGATTATATATAAATAGTTATAAATATTTTTTTTAATATATTGTAATGTTAATTTGGAAAATTTTGCATGCTAACTTTGATATATATGAAGTATATATTAAGTATAATTATTATTATATATTCTATATAAAATTTAATCCAGTTATAAAAATTTTTTGAAAATATGCAACAATAATTTTTAATTCTGAAATAATTTAATTTATTTTTTTAAAATTTATTTTTTTTTAAATTTATTTTAAAAAAATTTTTTTTTTATGTAAATACTTATAAATATGTTCTAATAAATTGGAATATTTGCTGTTCATTTTTGAAATCCTTTCCGATTTCCGCTAATTGTATAATTAACAAAACCAAAAAAAAAGTGAAAAAAAAAAGAAATTGTCAAACAATCAAGCATTGTATCTAAATTGAAATTGCATTTTTGATTCGCCATCAATTTTTTTGATTCTTCTTTTATTCTTTATTTTTTTTACTATTATATTTTCTTCTCTTTGGTTGTTATCTTTGAAGTCGTGTTGCTTGCCAAGATAATGATAATGATCAACGGATGCTCTGCTTGTATTTTGCTCATTGTTCTTTTTGCTATTGTTTAAGAACTATATAAATATGAGGGGGCGCTGTGAAAATGAGTACATTTTATATGAAACTTTCGCCGTTAACCATGAAGGCCGGTAAGCATCAAATTGTTAACAATTTTCGTAAATTTTTAAATATTTCGAGAAAATATATATTGCAGTCTTTGCTCTGTTTGCCATTTTGGCTGTGGCTCTGGTTGCTGTGAATGGCGATGCTGGTCGCTCCGCTTGCCGTGATGAGTCCGAGGTGGGTCAGACCTATCCCCATCACTTCGATCCCGCCAAGTATTGGCGGTGCGAGAAACTGAATGAGGCTGCCACCGAAGTGGATTGTCCCGTCGGATTGGCCTACATGCATCTGCTGAAGGAGTGCATCCCCTGGGCCAGCTACATCTGGAAGAAGCCCGAATTTCCACCAACTGTGGCCTAACTCCACATACTCCACGACGAACTACAATAATTACAAGAAGTAAAAAAGAATAAATAAATATTAATGATTTAACAATTGCAATTTCAGGCACGATTCTGTTGTTATTCATTCTCTGAATCATGTGCGATGTGGCGTATGCGCAATTTATGAATATTATGTATACGCATAGTTGCCGCAATTATACAACATGTTGTTGCCATTAACTTCTGATTGATTATGATCGATGCCGCCACTGAACTTGCCACACACAAACACATATATATGTATATATGTATAGGCAGTTTTAGCGGATGTATATGTGGGTGGTAATGTCTTGTTTTTTGTCACTGCAAAAAAACCGCCAAAAAAAAAAACAAAGCTTCACTTTGTAGTTGGCTTTTACTGCTGTCAACGTAGACGTTGACGTCGCCGTCGACTGCAAAGCTGCAGAGTTTTACGCTCTGTTATTACTGTTATTTGTTGTTGTTGTTGTTTTTTCTGTATTTTGTTATTGTTTTTTGTTTTGCTTTGAATGTGGATGTGGATGTGCGGCGTGTGATTCGCTTTTTGAAGAGTGCATTTGAAGTTACATAAAAAACAGACAAACAAAATTGAAAACATGCTGTAGTTGTTGTTGTTGTTGTTGTTATTACTATTATTGTTGTTGTTATTGTCTTTGAGCTGAAGCTTTAGTTATATTTTTTTATATTTTTTTTTTGGCTTTGGCTTTGGCTGCGCCGCTGGCTTTTGGTTTTGCCTTTGCCCAGTTATGATGACGATGATGGTGATGGTCTTGTCTTGTCTTGGTGATGATGATGACGATGATGATGATTTTGATTTCGTTCAGCTTGGCTTGGGGCAACTCCAATCCGCTCCGTATAAAAGTGCATGTGCCGCACCACAACATAGCGTAGTTTGCATTCAACTTTCGGCTGAGCAGCAGCATCGAGTATCATCCTCACAGCGCTTCCATTCAGCACCACCAAACACATCCAAGTTTTGCTGTTGCCTTCGAAATCGGTTAGTGCCCAACACTGGATAAACAAAATAATTATAAAGAAAAAAAAAATTAAAAATTTAAAGGATAATTAAACTGAAAATGTTTTTGTGTTTGTGATAAAAGTGCATCAAGAGCTTCAAAGTAATCTTATAAAAAGTGCACATTTATTTTAGGCCAAGTTCATATTTGAATACTCCTAGGAAGCTAATAATTTTTCATAATATTCGCAGTTTGTTAAATAAAGATATATTTTACCTAAATAGTTTAAACATTTTTGCCAAATATTTTCTGATGTAAATATCAATTTTTTTAAGCCAAGTTCATATCGAAATTCTGTCAAGGAAGTTAAAAGATTCATAAAAAATTTCTTAAAATATTAAATGTATAATATTTTATATTAAATTAAAATTTATACTAGGCCAAGTTCAAAGTGAGCAATAAGTAAACAGATTTTAGTTGATAATCAAAATTATTTAGTATTTTTATAAAATCTAAAAAAAAAACAATATAGGCAAATTTTAAAAAATTATGATTCCGTTTAGGAAGCTAAGAGGCATTTTTTTGAAAATATTTTCCAAATCGTAAAAATAAAGTTTACATAAGTTTTCACGGGTCAGGCAAGTCAGGTTGCAAATAAAATTAGGTTCGTTTTGGTGGCTGTGTTGCAACCACACAAATGTGACAATCGAAAGTGAAAAATGGCAAAACACACACACACAATGTATCTGAACGTGGCTAACAAGAAAAGCAATAATTGCTAACATCAACAACAACAACAATAGTTGTAAAATTGTAAAACATTTTTATGTGTCGCATGCATGCCAAATACGAATGGAGCAATTCTGGCTGGGATTGTGGAACCACTTGACTTGGCTTGCCATTTTCTGGGCCAAAACTCTCTTCTCAGCCAGCCCACAAAATGTGCATAAAGTCGGCCATAAGTCCGCTTGATTCAATTGTAAATAGAGGGGGGGGTATGAAAGAAAAGTTTCTATAGCCGCTGGCAAGCTCTAGCGAATTTATTATCCATTTTCATTTCAATTTTTCGTTTTCATCTCTCGCTTTTGTTTTTTGGCTACTTCTTCGTTTTCTTTTTTGGCCAATTATGTAAATGTTTGGAGCAGGGCTCAGATGATGGGTTACGCTCGAGCAGCTGGCCTAGGAGTAGTTGTGTTAGTTCTTGGCATTGACCATTTGATAGGTGGCCCTCGGTCTGCCAGTATGACTGTCTGTCTGGCCAAGATTGATGAGCGGTTGAAGGTTGAACCGACATCTCAAGCAACAGCTCAGCCTCATTTAGCGCTCATCAGTGGCACATTAAAGCCAAGATGAAGATAAAACCGATGACGAGAAATCGTGCAAATTATGCAACATTAGCGTAATACTTTCTATCACTCTCACTCTCTAACTGTCTCCCTCTCTCTCTCTCTCTCTCTCTCTTTATTTTCTCTACCTCCTCGCCTCTTCATATGCTGCAGTTTCGGCCAAGAAGATGAGATCTTTTGCAGTGGTAAGTGTGGCAAAAGTTGGCCAAGTTTCAAAACTAATTTCCTCGTTTTTCATTTTTCGTTTTTCTTTCTGTTTCTCTCGTTTCTTGTCACGCACAAATTTTTGCATTTTCCACGATTTTCATCTCCAGCTCTTTGGCGCTGTTGCCGTGTTAAGTGTTGTTGTTGCAGGCGCGAAGCGTGAGGCGCCTCTGAACAATGCCTATCTGCCGCCTTCGTCGCCATCCAGACCATCCTCCAAGTATGGAGCACCGCCAGCCAGCTCCTATCTGCCACCCGCATCCGGACCGGCTCCCAACTTCAACTCGCGCCCAAGTTCACCCAGCAGCAGCTACTCGGCTCCCCCAGCCTCCTCGGGTGGTCCGTATCCGGCGCCCGCTCACAGGCCTTCCAGCACTTATGGCGCTCCGGCAGCTCGTCCAGCTTCGGCGCCCTCTTCCAGCTATGGGGCTCCACCCAGCCGTCCCAGTCAGTCATATGGTGCACCACCACCACGTAAGCATCACTCGCCGCGTCGTCCGTCCTCCAACTATGGTCCACCAAAGGGATCCCCGCCATCGCAGAGCTATGGCGCTCCGCCTGCAGCACCAGTGGCTAAGTACGGTCCACCCAAGGCGTCACCACCCTCCACCAACTATGGCGCCCCCTCTCGTCCGTCCTCTAGCTATGGTGCTCCTAGCTTGAGTAGCTTCGTGCCACTGCCTTCGGCTCCAACGACCAACTATGGTGCTCCATCGAAGACCCAGACTCTGGGCAGCAGTGGTTACACCTCGGGACCAGCTGCTCCGGCTCCAGCTCCACCAGCAACGTCTTACGGAGCACCATCGTCTGGTTCCTCCAGCTCATTCCAGCCCATCTCTGCGCCATCCTCGCGCTACGGTGCTCCCAGCAGTGGCAGCTCCACCTCCCACTCATCGTCCTCCTCGTACTCAGCTCCCAGCGTCAGCGCAAATAGTGGAGGACCTTACCCAGCAGCACCTTCAACCTCATATGGCGCTCCCAGCTCAGCTCCCTCCAGCACCTACTCCGCTCCTAGCCCCAACTCCAACACTGGAGGACCTTATCCTGCTGCTCCTTCCAGCTCATATGGCGCTCCATCTGCTCCATCCAGCTCCTACTCCGCTCCCAGCGCTCATGCCAACTCTGGCGGATCTTATGCTTCTTCTTCGTCCAGCTCTTACTCGGCGCCCAGCCCCAACTCCAACAGTGGAGGACCTTACCCAGCTGCTCCATCTAGTTCTTATGGTGCGCCATCAGCTCCATCCAGCTCCTACTCTGCTCCTGCTCCTGGCGCCAACAGCGGTGGACCATACCCAGCGGCACCTTCATCTACTTACGGCGCACCCAGCAAAGGATCAAGCAGCTCATATTCTGCTCCAAGCCAATCGGCCAACTCTGGTGGACCCTATCCAGCGGCTCCATCCAGCTCCTACTCTGCACCCACCGCCAGTGCCAACAGCGGAGGACCTTATCCAGCGGCTCCCTCCACCTCATACGGCGCTCCAAGCACTGGCCCATCAAGCACCTACTCCGCGCCCAGCCTCTCGGCTAACAGCGGTGGACCCTACCCAGCAGCACCGTCTACCTCCTATGGAGCTCCCAGCGCTGGTGGTTCTTCATTCTCCTCAGCGCCCTCTAGCACCTACTCGGCACCCAGTGCAAGCGGCAGCAGCGGTGGACCTTATCCTGCAGCTCCATCCACCTCCTATGGCGCTCCAACTGGTCCAGCCAGCACTGGCTCCTTCGGCGGCTCCTCATCCGGCTCCTACAGTGCACCTGCTGCTCCCTCCGGCAGCTATGGCGCACCCAATGGCGATAGCATTCCCAGTGGTCCCGCCTCTGGTTACGGCGCTCCCGCCCAAGACTCTGGCTATGCCTACAATGGTCCCAGCCAGGTGCCAGATACCATCCAGCAGGGCTACAGTGCCAATGGTGGCTACACTTACCGCAAAAAGTAATCGGCCATCGTGCAGAACAGTATGAGGAACTATCCATGTTCAAGTGCCTTAGTATGCTCGTATCCCCCACACCACCTCATCCAAAATTCGTTGAGACTCTCTTGGCCTCAGTTCATCCAACCATCAAGTAGACAAAAAAAAAACATAAACAAAAACAAGTATCCATTGTAAATTATTTGCAAAAAAAAAATGCGAAACACGAATCAAAAAAAATATTTTTGAAAATATTGAGAAAAATTCTCCATGTTTAGTTTGTAAATTGTAATTTGTATTAGAAAATAATAATACTTATGTTTTCGTTTTAATAAAGAAGACAACGAAGTGTTTAAAATGAAAAATAATTTTTTAAGACTCTTTTTAAAAGGCGGCAACTTCCTATCAAAGATAAGGCGAAAAGATCTGACATTCTGAAATTCTTGTGCTTCTCTAATTGGCAAATGACAGCTGAAGGCTTCCTATAGACAAAACAGTTATGCAAATTGTTCAAATACCGGATATGCTAGCCAACTGACACAACAGCAACACAGACACAGCAGCAACAGCAACATTGACACGACAGCAACATCCACGACGAGCAGCAGCAACCACATCAATTTGAGAGCAATTCTTGTGCGACGTTTGCTATGAACTTGTGATGTGCCCTCCACTGTCTTCCCCTCTTCCCACAACTCATGCTGCAACTACCCAATTTTTTACTTCTTTGGTAGATGTAGCATCTAATTAGTGCCACAATTAGTTAATTACACAACTGCCAACCTAATGAGCCAAAGTTTAGCTAACAAACTCCAAATTACTTCTAAAACTTTTGCCACAACATAACACAACATTATAAGAGTACAAGTATTTCGGCATAAATCCGCTAGCTGTCACCAGTTTGTTACCTATACTATATATACATATATATCACCACTTCTGCTTCTTCTTCTTCATTCCGATCTTCTTCTCCATCTTCTTCTTCTTGTTAGCTATGCAAGAGTCTCTATGCTGCATTTTGATGATGAGAAATTTCCGCTTAGGCATTGTTTTAAATTTTTGTCATTACAGTGCAAAACTATTTCGTAAGCACAGAGCACAGCGCTGGCCAACGAAATAGTGTCACTATTTCGATAAATATATGATAAATCATATAAATTATTACAATTCTCGCAGCTACTTGAAATAATTAGACGGCATTTTGCATTAACAAGGAAACCATTTTAATATATATCTTTTTGTGTATATATATAGTATATACTTTTGTTATTTATTAAATACTTTTTTCTTCAGCTTTCTCAAACTTCTTCAACATAGTCGTCATCGTTTTGCGTTTCAACATTGATATGTATCTGTTTCATTCTGGTTGGGGTATATATCATTTATCATTATACATATGTATATATATATATATATATAGTATTTTTATATTATATTTAACATACTTGCAGTATGCGACTAATACACATATGGGGTATATTAGTATGCATGTATACATCGATCGATATGTATTATTTTAGTATATGTGAAACTATATAATCCTAATGAAAAGATTCCAACAAATTGTAGTTCAAGATTCAACATAGTTGTAGGTAACATATATAATATATATCTATAAGTATGTATGTATGTATGTATACTCCTATTTGTAGTAAGTAACTATAATTCAACACATCGCATTGTTTAATACATAAAATAGTTGGTGGTTTTGTTGTTAGTAACTTGCATTCAGAACTTAAAACAATATCATTATATCATTCTTATATACAGAATATCATTTATGTTTTTTAAGCTTTCCGAAAATGATTCCTTAACAATTGCTGAACGAACGAACGAACGAACGGGGGGAACATGAAGATCATTTAATAAATATTTATATAAAATAAGTAACAACAGTTAGTAACAGTTTAGTAACAACAGTGAGAACATAACAACAATGCTGCCCAAAATAATAGTAACCATAATCTAACCAAATACGATTTCGATTTAATCGAATAAAGTGCGACTAATATTTTGGGCAGCACTGTATGCAAGTCGAGTATGCAGTTTACTTTAATTAGTTCAATATTTGTTTTCATATATTGTATATATAAATAAATGTATATTTACATATACATATACATATATTTAGTTGTTAAAAAACTCTTCAATCGAAAAAGCAGTCAACATTTAATTAGTTTCATTTTCACACATAATAAGTATTTCTCAATAATAATTAATATTATTATGAATTATATAAGTACTTTGTATATAAATGTCACATCGACAGTCCGAACAAACATTTTATAAACGAGCCAAGAAAATTACGAATTATGAACATTCTCAACATTTAATTAATTATAAATATTTCAAAATTCTTCATTACTTATTTTTCAGATTTAAAAAAAAAAATTCGAATTTTTAATAATTATTTTATTGAAGGTTTCAGGCAGCGCGTGTTGTTCTCATGGATTTGTATCGATTTGGTTGGAGTTGGAGGAGAGCAATGGATTCAACATAGGTATGTATATATAATCAGTGTTTATATGTATGTATATCATTTTAGGTACTATGACGCAACATTTTCTAATATTTTATTTTCGATTTTCATTTTTACTTTATTTTATTTATTTATTTTTTTTTTTTTTTGTGGATTTTTGCTCTTTGAGAGCAGCTAAAAATTCATTTGCCTATAGAGAACGCTTCACTTTACCTAGTTTCATTAACATATACCTACATACCTATGTATGTATATGTGAATTTAAATTTATTAGTTTAGTTTAGTTTATATTCAGTTGCATTGTTGATATGTATTCGTTAGTTTAGTCCGATATTTGTTTAGTTGATTCTTGTTCTGTGGAAGGACACATGATTCACATTTGATGCAACAGGATCTTTATTCTACGCTTTTCTATGTATTTTTTTACATATAATTTATTTTTAGATAATTCCTTTTCAATTGAAACAAATAGATCTCGCTAAACAGTATAATACGTATTTTATATATATATATAGTTTTCTTTTGTTATGCATTTCTCTATCTGAACTTTCGCGAAATGCATTTGATATGTTTTCAGTTACTTTCAGTTTATCGTTTTTCACATTGATATGTTTCGATAATAATATTATATATTTAACATTTATACACTGGTTATGCCGATATGTATCGATTAATATCGATGTGTCCAAACTAGAATTCAAACGAAGCTGACTCTTATGCACTTTGAGAATGGGCTCTAAGCCTATTTAGAAACTATACTATACTTTTGTATGTATTTATGTTTATAATTATAATACGAGTTTCGTGTGGCAAAAAATAATTATAAACTTTAGACGCAACTTTCTGCACTTTATACCTGAGCACTTGTGTGTGAGTTGGTGAGTGTATGTGTATGTGTGTGTGTGAGTGTGTATGTGTATTTGTTGGGTACATAAAAAGCTCAAACCTAAATGTATACTAATTTCCTTCTTGGGTATGTTATTCTAGGGGATGGGACAGCGCTCAGAAGGCCGTGTTGTCCTGCTCTGGCGTGGGCATGGCCATGGACTGGTTTTGACCACCACCACCACCCACGGACTTGCCAGTGGCCGAGTCCAGCATCTTTTGTACCTGTACCTGTGCCGTTTGTTGATTCATGCGACGTGCCTCCGCCACGGGCAGATCATCGTCGGACTCCAGCGCTGGATTGATGCGTCCGTTGCGCTCATCCTTGCCAGCCATAGTGGCGGCACCATAAGATCTTGCCAATGGACCAGCCATAACTGACAGTTGCTCACCTGACTCAGAGGGATCTCCCACGCGTTGCACATCCTCCGGTATATTGACCACACAGCGGAAATAATCATAGCTAGGAGGTAGCTTGCCAGACTCGAACATCATCCTAAATAGGAGCAGAAGGAGGAAGTCCCTCATTAATAAAAGTTTAGTTAGTCAGGATAAGCCACTCACTTGGTCCACCAGGAGACAAAGATCAGCGTAATGAGGCTCATCAGCATGGCCATGGTGCGGAAGGGGAACAGCTGAGTATTCGTCTCCTCATCGTAGCCAGGATAATGGATGAGGGCTGGCAAGCCTAAGATGGCCTCTCCTCCGGACAGACGAATGAAGAGGGCAATGATGTAGGCAGCCAGACTGCCATAGGTGTTGCAATGCTTCTTGAAGTGCACCACCATGAGCAGCTGTGGGAACAGTATGACATATACCAGATCCGAGCACATGGACCTGCAGAGTGGGAAGGAAGCAACCAATTATGTAGATGGGCTGTCCATCATACTGAATAAATATTTTTGTAAACCCACCACAAACCGTAGATGGATGGAATGGTGAGGGCCATGATGGTGGCCAGGATGCCCACAATAATGATGGAGACGCGCATTACCCAAATGATTTCCATTTCGGAAGCCTTCTGACGGAAAATCAATTTATAGACATTGCGTGCAAACATGGAGGCGGCCGACAGCACCGACGAATCCGCCGAGGACATAACCGCAGCCGACACGGCGCCCAACCCGAAGAAGGATACGAAGTCGGGCGTGAGGTATTGCAACACCATGGGCAGTATCATGCTCGTCTCGTCTACGGTCAGCGGATAAGGCCCCTTGTAGTCCGTCTCATTCCAGGCTGTAGGTCAAGCATAACCCTTATAAGCATATCCTCTGGGCTGAATCATTAGCTACTCACGTGTTGCCTTCGCAATGGCTCCAATCAAGACTGGGGGAATGGCCATCAGTATGCAGCCGGCAGCTGCCACATAGGAGAGCAGCTGTGCCCGTCCAGCCGTTTTGCTGGAGAGGACCCGCTGAAAGTAGACCTGCCAGGGAATGCCGCCAAAGACGAGCAGCAGACCGTAGTCTATATAGAACCAGCGTTGTTTCGGCTCCACATGACCAATCCAGTCCACATCCATGTCGCTCAGACTACGCACATGCTCATTGCTCCAGGCAAAGGGTATGCACATCCACAGCCCAATGAAGATGCAGAACAACTGTATGACATCTGTGTAGGCCACGGAATAAAGACCGCCAAAGAGCGTGTAGAAGATGGCTATGCCCGAGGACAGTATGACCGAGGTGCGGTGATCCATGTCGATGATGACAGACAGTGTGGCACCCAGGGCAGCCAAGATACCCGCTGCCCAAAACACTTCGCCGCACAGGGCCGGCAAGAAGAGCAACCCGCCCATGCGTTCACCAAACGAATCCTGCAGTGGATCCAACATGGTAATGTAGCCCTGCTTACGCATGGGATTGGCAAAGAAGATGCCACCTAAAAATGAAATTTGAGTCTTTAGTCATGTCTCTTAAATTGTATGGAAAGCAGAACCTACCGAAAACCAAACTGAGGGCATAGCCAAACGGCGCCTGACACCAGACCAGACCCGAGGTATAGATCGCCTCTGCCGTGCCATTGATATAACCTCCACCCACCCAAGTAGCTGTAAAGGAGGATTAGAGATTGCAGTTTCAACAGGCATAAATTGAAGTTGATGCTACTCACCTGTCATAGTAAAGATGCCCACAAAGAGTCCTATCGAACGACCCGCCAGCATGACCTCCTCCTCGGAATCATTGCCAGATTGCTTCTTCCGACCAGCCCAGATTCCCACAACCAGAATAAGCAAGTAGAAGAGCACAATGCTCACTACCCCCGCTATGTTGATCATGCTTAATAGATACTTCCTACGCTTGTGCTCCTAAATTAATACTTTTGTCTAGGCTTCGACCTATAAGCTGCGGAAAGAGAGGAAATTGAGGTACGCAAGAAAACAAGGTTAGCTATAGGTTCATTAAAATTAGGGGTTAACTATTTAATAGGTATTTAGGGGCATTTTCCATAGCAGGATTCCTGATAATGAAAATAAGCTTCAGGTTTTTCAAAACTAAAAAAGTTAAGATAATGGGATAATAATCCTAAAATTTAATTTCTGCTATAATTATCAATAATAATAATTTTATCTAAGCAGAATAAAAGAATGATTTCTAAATTTAAAGGGAACATTAATATAAATAGAGTTGCATTTAATTTTTCTAATTAAGTAAACTCATTAAATATTGAGCCCAACAACCATGACCAAGGACAAGCTCATCCTTCTACCCCCGTTCTCATTTTCATGGTCTGCACCTACGCACACTGTCTGACCTTTCCGCAAGGATAATCCAAGCGGCTTGGCTGTGGCACTCTGTCCAGCATTGTCCTTGTTAATGGCGCCCAATTAACTATCATAGTTGCCACTTGCAACACAATTGTTGCAACATGCTCGTCTTAATGTCTGCGGCGTAGTTAATAAAGCTCAAGTTATTGCCGCAATTAGTTACTGGACCTACAGTGTGTCCTTCTTGGGTCAACATAAGCCAATTTAAAATATTAATTTATTTTATTTATTTTTTTATTTCAGCATTAATGGAGCTTTATGTAGTTTCGACCCCAGGCAACAGTTTTGTCTCTTGCGAAGGATAAATATTTCCCATTCGCAATTAAAAAATTGCCACAACAACAATAATAACAACAACTTGAGGGAATCAATTGACAGAGGGAGTGAGTAAAGCACAGAGAGAGAGAGGACAACAGAGATTGCCAAAAAGAGAGAGAGAGTGAGAGAAAGAGAGAGAGAGGAGGAGTGATGGAAGGTGGGGTAAAAGCTTTGCGCATGTTCCAATGCATTTACGGTCAATTGAACTCACCTTTGCTATGGTAAAACCTCTCAATATATGTATCTATGTCTGTATATAAATATATATATATATATGTGTACGTATATGTATATGTTGTGGTTATGTGTTAGCCTCTGTATAGGTGTGCAGGTATGTGTGGCTGTGTGTACGTCAAGTTCAAAGCAGGCGTTAAGTTATGCGACGGAGAGTACGCGTACCGCCGACTACTGTGTCCTTCGTCTACGTTTCAAATTTTAACGACGGCAAAATGCGCGCGCCAATCAAATGCGCCTCAGCTTATGCAACATTTCCTAAACAATTTGATTTCATTTCAAATGCGGTCGTATGTTGGTGTTTCTGCGTATGTGCGATTACTTTTCGTTTGCTAAATATTACAGCACTTTACAAATAATAAATTATCTCAATTTATTTTATATTTCTATGTATAGGAATCTCGAAAGGTGCTTGCAATTAGAGAGATTTCGTGAGGAACCAGCAGCAGTCGCCCCAACGAAGGGACGTCTTTTGAGACGGACTGTTACGCGTTTTAAAATGTAACCCACACATGTGCTCCGGCTATTGAGAAAACACGTGGCGACCGCATTAATACAACTTGCTTAATTCACTTCAATTAATTATTAATTTTAAATTTGATGCACTTTAATTTATGTAACGCTTTTTGCAATTTATATTAAGTGGCTTTCATTGGCATCGATTCCATTTGCGTTTCGTAAAATAATATTTTGTTTCTTATTTTTTCTATTATTTAGGTTAGATAAATCGGAACTTTTGTAACATATAAATATATGATTCGACTCTTTGGTTGGCAAACTAAAAGCGAATACTCGTCCCACGTTCAAGCGTACGCCGTACCGACGAAAAGACTAGCGAAATTATAACTGAATTGGAAGTTCAAGTGCTGGAGCCTTAACAGCGGCTGCCATCGATGGTTGTTTCAACAGTCAACATAGTTCATTTTCTATATACGTGCGTTGGAATGTGAACTCTGTTCATTCTGTTACTACCCCTCCATTGCTTCCAGTGGAAAGTGAGTCAAGCGCTCAGGGGCTGGAAGTCGTGTTGATATTAATTGGGGTAGCTGCTTATCATACATAGAAGCTGAACAGTGGGATTGGAGAAGTGATAAATTTACAAAATGTTTTCATTGCATACTTTTAGAATGCTTAAGAAATAAGTTTAAATTACTTGATTTAGATTTTAAAAATATGTTGATTTATTTGAAAGATTAATTTAAAATATTTATAAAATTAACAAAAAAAAGATTGTAAAAGTTTTATTTTTGTTTAATAATATTTATTATATTTTTAGGAGTTGCTAACAGCTTAAAAAATATCTTTGTGAAAAATATAGTTTTATTTGATCTTAAAAGTTTGATTTGAAACTTTACTTAACCATTTTCAAAATATCTGTTATTTAATTAAGTGTAGAATCCGTTAAATAGCAAAGTGGACCTTAGCAATACATATATATGTAAATTAGAAGATATCAAATACTAAATTGACGTTAATTTGTATTAAATTTATTAACAATTAATTAATTATTTAATAATGTATTTAACAAATGTATATTTTGTTAGTAACCAAATTTGTCATTGAGATGTGTGAAACCATCACCAGATTGATTAGTGGGTGGCACCCACTTGGCGTACTTGTCATCGTCTTCGTGCTCGGCCAACTCATTCAAATCCATATCCACATCCTGACGCTGCTTGCCACGATGTCTTGGCCGCTGCCTTTGACGCTTCCTGTGCGCGGACTCTTCGGCAGCTTGAGCCTCCTCAGTTAGCTGGCCAGCCGAAGAAGCATCTATTTGCGGCTCGGACAGATCTGCGGTTGGCGATTCCCTTAAAGATGTGGTTTCCATGGGTTCTACAGGATTGCATTTGTCATTCGTCACTGTCCTTGAATTCTTTGATTCGATTTCTGATTTGTCTTCTGACTCCACTTCCATATCGTTGGTTGATTGCTTTGCAACGGTTTCCGTTTTGTTATCCTGCTCTTCATCCTCTTCAACTTCTTCTCCATCGGATTCAAATGCTTTCGTCTGTGGTCTGGGACGTGTGCTTGTTACCGCTTTGACCACTTTGAATTTACTAAATTGATTGCGCTTGCCAATCATTGGCAGCTGCTTCTTGACTGCATTGTTATCCTCGGACTTCTTCTCGGATGAAGCTGTCGCTCCACAGGTCACTGCAAATGGCAGAGCGGTGGGTTTGGCAATCTTTATGAGTCGCTGTAACTTATGCTGTTCGCTCTTTATACGCTGTTGTTCAAGCTTAAAGTTAAGTAATAATAAATTAGATTTTAACATAAAATAAATACAATTTACTTACTCTGAGTTTTTTGATCTCAGTTTTATCCACTTTTGGAGCACTTTCGCTGAGGTTATCCATAAAATTGTCTAGATCATCGTCGGCGTTTTGTTGCTGAGCTGCCAGCTCCTTTAATCTCTTCTCATTCTGCTGATAGGAGGCAATCTCCTGCTCAACCTGCTGCAGTTCCTCATCTAGTGCAGTTTCCTGCTTCAGCTGTTGAAATACAATAAATATTAATCTACAAATCCTGGATTAAGCATTATCCACTTACCAAATCCTCGTAGGTAAGCGTCACATTTGAACCCGTGTTGGCCTTACGTTGTTTCTTGCGTGCCACATCACCCGTGCGATCCCAGAACTCATCCTCATCATCCGAATCTTCCTTTTTGGTAATCTTTCGTTTTTGAGACTCCTGGTTTGCCTGCCGGAGCACACCATGTCGATCGAGGGTGCGACATGCTTCCAAGGCACATTGTACCACGCAATCCTTCTTCTTGCCCTTGTGAGTGACTTCAACAACGATTGGTCGACCATTAGAGTCATCTAGCGGTAACTCCACACGGCATACGAACGAAGCCTGAGCCAATTCATCACATTTGTACTCCAGAGTAAGACCCTCGCGCTCAAAGAATCCGCGTAACGTGCGCTTGGGATCATCAAAGAACGTGTCCTCATTGTTTGTGCTGGCATAGGGATTGTGCGTGAGATCGCTTTCCTCATCGGCATCTTCGCCCATGCCCCAACTAACGCCTTCATTCTTTTCTCGCTCTATCGCTTCCTCCGCCTTACGCTCCTTCTCTGCTGCCGCCGCTGCCACTTGTTGTTCGCGTTGTTCTCGTAGCTCCGTCACTGATAACTCTGACTCGGGCTCTTCATCCTCACATGGCCCTTGCAGTATGTAGACACGAGTGCTGCTTCCCAACTTCAGCATGTGACCAACTCGAATGCGTATATAGACACGCGGCGGAAGCCTTTGTTTGTTGAGGAATGTGCCGTGGGTACTGCCAAGATCATAGACGTACCAGCCTGAGGGCTGTTCCGATTTGGATTTAGTTTCGCCTTCCTCTTCATCTTCGTCACTACCTGGATTAATATCTCCCGATTTGGGCTTGAACTGAAACACCGCATGATACCGCGATATTGTGGGATGAGCCATGGCAATGTCGTTGTCCGGCAGACGACCGAATGTCCATGTTGCCTGCAGCTGCAGATCCTTAACTTCATCTATTATCTGTCCAGACTTGAGCACCTCAAATTTGTAGTTTTCCTCAGCAGCTGGCGGCTTCGACCACTTCGGCACTTTATAAGGGCAGCCACTGTTCGCCTGAGATGGTTTCGGCAATGGAGGAGTCTCCTCTTCTTTATTCTCAGCTGCAGATGTGTCGGCCTTAGGAACGGGTGCAGATGGCAGTCCCGGCACCTTGAAATCATCCATATTTTAAAGAATCTTTTATATTTTATCCTTTTATTAAGTTGCCGCTATTTGCAATGTTTTTATTTCTTGAGATGGACACATCTTATGGTTAGGGGTGGTAGTTGACATCATCGATAAAGCATCGATTAATTTATTCATCGCTGCATAGATGAAGAAATATCGATGTTTTGACATTTTCAACTGCAAGTACTCATTTTTAAATGGGGTGATTCACATTTCTGATTTCATTTCATACCGCATGAAATACTCACGTGAAACTCTTCAAATCAAACATAAAATGCTAGTTTAAAGTTATAAAATATGAGTTCGAAATATTTGTGATATTCAGACGCTTAATATGCAAACATGGTCAAAAAAAACTCGAAAACTTAAATTTCCGAAAATAGTTCAATTTTAAATGCATATTTTTTTTTATTTTATTTTAAACTCATTAATAAAAATAATATTTTCTAAAATATTTTTCGATATATTTTATAATATCGGTCCAAATCAATTCAAGTAAAGTTTTATATGCACTTTATAATAACATAAATTGACAGAGATAAAATGAATAAAATCGTTGAAGATTCGGAAAACTTATGCTTACTTAAAAAGTTTGGAAGGCAATTATATAAGAAAAATTTGATTTTGCAACTTTTTAGTCATATTTTTTAAGATATTGGTTCAAATCAACTTCGGTTATGTTTTTTATGCATATTTTGCCACCCAAAATCGATAAGGCACCAAAAATTTCAAATTTAAAATTTTCACCATTTTTCACTTTTAAACAAAGGGGTTGGTATAAAAAATTGGCAAAAAATTTCGAAAATCTTAAAATTGCCAATATCAATAAAACTTAAATGCAATTTTATTATATAATCAAAACCATTATCAGAAGTGAAAAAATTATGAAAATCGGTTGAGTTTTGGCCATGTTATGACTGTTCAAAATTTAGAAGGTACATTTTCCATAGAAAGCTCTCATTTTTAATAAATCTCTCGTACGTATTTGTCCATATTTTCTAAAATATTGGTCGGAATCAATTCAAGTAAAGTTTTATATGAACTTTATAATTCCAGAAATTGACAACCAAAAAGATTTTTAAATCGGTGAAGATTTGATAAACTTATGGGAATTTAAAATTTTGGAAGGCAATCACCTAAAGAAAAAGTTGATTTTTGCACAATTTTAGCCATATTTTCAAAGATATTGGTTCAAATCAACTTCGGTTATGTTTTTTATGCATATTTTGACACCCAAAATCGATAAGGCACCAAAAATTTCAAATTTAAAATTTTCACCATTATTCACTTTTCAACAAGGGGTTGGTATGAAAAATTGGCAAAAAATTTCGAAAATCTCAAAATTGCCAATATCAATAAAACTTAAATGCAATTTTATTATATAATCAAAACCATTATCAGAAGTGAAAAAATTATGAAAATCGGTTGAGTTTTGGCCATGTTATGACTGTTGAAAATTTAGAAGGTACATTTTCCATAGAAAACTCTCATTTTTAATATATTTCTCTTACGTATTTGTCCATATTTTCTAAAATACTGGTCCGAATCAATTCAAGTAAAGTTTTATAAGAACTTTATAATTCCAGAAATTGACAGCCAAAAAGATTTTTAAATCGGTGAAGATTTGGTAAACTTATGGGAATTTAAAATATTGGAAGGCAATCACCTATAGAAAAAGTTGATTTTTGCACAATTTTAGCCATATTTTCGAAGATATTGGTCAAAATGAACTGCGGTTATGTTTTTTATGCATATTTTGACACCCAAAATCGAGAAGGCACCAAAAATTTCAAATTTAAAATTTTCACCATTTTTGACTTATTAACAAGGGGTTTGTATAAAAAATTGGCAAAAAATTTCGAAAATCTCAAAATTGCCAATATCAATAAAACTTAAATGCAATTTTATTATATAATCAAAACCATTATCAGAAGTGAAAAAATTATGAAAATCGGTTGAGTTTTGGCCATGTTATGACTGTTCAAAATTTAGAAGGTACATTTTCCATAGAAAACTCTCATTTTTAATATATTTCTCTTACCTATTTGTCCATATTTTCTAAAATACTGGTCCGAATCAATTCAAGTAAAGTTTTATATGAACTTTATAATTCCAGAAATTGACAGCCAAAAAGATTTTTAAATCGGTGAAGATTTGATAAACTTATGGGAATTTAAAATTTTGGAAGGCAATCACCTATAGAAAAAGTTGATTTTGGAAACAATTTTAGCCATATTTTCGAAGATATTGGTCAAAATGAACTGCGGTTATGTTTTTTATGCATATTTTGACACCCAAAATCGAGAAGGCACCAAAAATTTCAAATTTAAAATTTTCACCATTTTTGACATTTTAACAAGGGGTTGGTATGAAAAATTGGCAAAAAATTTCGAAAATCTTAAAACTGCCAAAATCAATAAAACTTAAATGCAATTTTATTACATAATCAAAACCTTTATCAGAAGTGAAAAGATTATGAAAATCGGTTGAGTTTTGGCCATGTTATGACTGTTGAAAATTTAGAAGGTACATTTTCCATACAAAACTCTCATTTTTAATATATTTCTCTTACCTATTTGTCCATATTTTCTAAAATACTGGTCCGAATCAATTCAAGTAAAGTTTTATATGAACTTTATAATTCCAGAAATTGACAGCCAAAAAGATTTTCAAATCGGTGAAGATTTGGTAAACTTATGGGAATTTAAAATTTTGGAAGGCAATCACCTATTGAAAAAGTTGATTTTGGAAACAATTTTAGCCATATTTTCGAAGATATTGGTTCAAATCACCTTCGGTTATGTTTTTTATTTATATTTTGACACCCAAAATCGATAAGGCACCAAAAATTTCAAATTTAAAATTTTCACCATTTTTGACTTTTCAACAAGGGGTTAGTATGAAATATTGGCAAAAAATTTCGAAAATCTTAAAACTGCCAATATCAATAAATCTTAAATGCAATTTTATTATATAATCAAACCCATTATCAGAAGTGAAAAAATTATGAAAATCGGTTGAGTTTTGGCATAGTTATGGCAGTTCAAAATTGGAAGGGGACTCATTATTCTGGAAAATTAAGCTTGAGGTCACTTTTCAGTACAGTTTTAGCCATATCTCGATATATACCCTTTTTGACTTTTTGAGTGTTGAAAAGGTCAAACATGGACGAAAATGTAAAACTGGTAACATTGAACATTTTTTTTATATAGTTCCAATATAGAAATATAAATGTTTATAGAAATACACTACCATGGTGGCTGTTTTTACAATTTTGTTATATTATCTTCTTAATCTGTTTATTGCTACGAACGAAATGAATCTTACTGGAAAACATTGTTTAAACAACGATAAAACAAATGGTCGTTCCGATAACAGTGTGCCCGATATTTTGATCGAATGCATTCGATATTTTATAATATCGACCCCATTTATAAATCGCGGCAATATGTTTTCGATTTTTGTTTGTTTTTTTAGTTAATTCATATTATTTTTACTTAGAATATTAAATTGTATTTTTTTTTTAAGTAATGGCATTCTCACAATCTTTTGAGTTTGGTGACAGTACTTTCATGAAGTTGGAGACCGATTCCAACAACAAGAAGCACCAAGCCAAAGGATTGGAAATTATACAGGAGTCGCCTCCTCATATTAAACAGAAATCACAACGTATTCATACTCAACATGTTCCTAATAGATCAAGTGTGTCACAGCGCCAACAGTTGCGGCGGTCCAAGTCGGACTCAAAAGTGGGACGGAATATTATCAGGAGTGATAGTTCCCAACAGTTCTCGGACTTCTTCAAGGATGACTTCTCCTACGGTAAAACAGAGGATAAAGTCAACGCCAAACGCGATGAGTCGTTAATGGGCGTCTCTCAAATTATGGCCCATCTGGATGGGGGCACTGAGATCTTTGAAGAACCAATGGAGAATACTAGCACCACATCCATTTTTGATGCACAAATTTGCACAGAAGATGTTTTCGATGTGGAAACAGAACTGGAAACAGAGGAGAATCGAAAGGGAAACACTTCTCCCATACGGTTAGATAGCCTAGATGAAAGCAGTTTTCTTTGCCCTCCTAGAGACGCACTGGCCACTCACCAGCTCCAACAGGATCTGATGCGTAGTCATTGTGAGCTAACAAAGCAGTCTGTCTATCAATGTCACCAAGGATCACCGAAAGTCACTCAGAATCTCAGTAGCATGTCACCGAATCAACTTCGAGTAACCCAGAACAGTTGTCCCTCAATAACTGAAGCTGCTTCCACATCAACCAGAAACAGTCTCCAACAAATGGATATGAATGCACTCAAGTTAATCTCGGCATGGAATCTGCCGCACAGTGTGCTTGCCGAGTACAAGAAGAAGGGCGTCATCGAGATGTTCGACTGGCAGGTGGAATGCCTAAGTAATCCCAAGGTGCTCTTCGAGCATTCTAATCTTGTTTACTCCGCACCCACTTCCGCTGGCAAGACTCTCGTCAGCGAAATCCTGCTGCTCAAGACAGTGCTGGAGCGCGGCAAGAAAGTGTTGCTTATCCTGCCCTTCATCTCGGTGGTGCGGGAGAAGATGTTCTATCTACAGGATCTGTTGACGCCAGCAGGATACCGCGTGGAGGGCTTCTTCGGAGGCTATACTCCACCAGGTGGCTTCGAAAGCATTCATGTGGCCATCTGCACCATCGAGAAGGCGAATTCCATAGTGAACAAGCTGATGGAGCACGGCAAGCTGGATGAGATTGGCACCATTGTAGTGGATGAGGTACATCTCATCTCGGATCCAGGACGTGGCTACATATTGGAACTTCTGCTGGCCAAGGTGCTTTACATGTCGCGCAAGAATGCTCTGGAAATACAAATTATCACCATGTCCGCCACCCTCGCCAATGTGCAGCTGCTCCAGCATTGGCTCAAAGCTCAACTGTATATCACCAACTATCGTCCCGTGGCGTTGCAGGAGATGATCAAGGTGGGCAGCAAGATATACGACAATGAGTTGAGGTTTCTACGCGACCTTAGTCAAGTTTCTGATATGCCTGCTCTGGGCAATGATGGTGATCACGTGGCGCATCTCTGCTTGGAGACGCTGCTGGAGGGCTGTTCCGTTGTAGTCTTCTGCCCGTCTAAGGATTGGTGTGAGAATCTTGCCGTTCAGCTGGCCACAACTTTTCATGGGCTCATCAAATCTGGTAGTCAGCTGGCCGATCGTCTTCGCGCTCTGCTCAAACCGGAGGCCATTGAGGATGTCAAACGACAACTAAGAGATATACCAACAGGTAAGCTGGAAAACAAATCTCAAAAGGCACTTTTTAATACGCTTTTCTAATCAGGACTCGATGCTGTGCTGGGCAAGGCTGTAACCTACGCCTGTGCCTTTCACCATGCCGGACTGACCACGGAGGAGCGGGATATAGTGGAGGCTAGCTTCAAGGCGGGTGCCTTGAAGATTATCGTAGCCACCAGCACACTGAGCTCCGGTGTGAATCTGCCAGCTCGCCGTGTCCTTATACGATCTCCTCTGTTTGGTGGCAAGCAGATGAACTCGTTGACCTACCGTCAGATGATTGGACGTGCTGGACGCACTGGCAAAGATACACTCGGGGAGTCTATACTCATATGCACTGAGGGGAATGCCCGTATTGGTCGGGAGTTGGTCACGGCGCAGCTAAAGCCCATTCGCTCCTGCCTGGATATGGATAGCAGTGTAGGTAGTACCACGAAAATCTACAACAAATATTCCCTAACTTTTCTTGCTGATCTTAACAGACTCATTTAAAACGAGCCCTACTTGAGGTAATCTCATCAGGCGTAGCCAGCAGCAGGGAGGATATTGATAACTTTGTCAATTGTACGCTGCTGAGTGCTCAAAATACGCTGCCCAAGGAGGGGCAGCAATCGGCAGAGGAGGATGACAAACAAGTGGAGGATGAGGATGAGTCGCACTGCATCAACGATGCGTTGGATTTCCTCGTAGAGTATGAGTTCATACGACTGCAAACAGATGAGGACGCGGACAGGGAGTACTATGTGGCCACACGCCTTGGTGCGGCCTGCCTGGCATCCTCTATGCCACCCTCCGATGGCCTCATACTCTTCGCCGAGCTGCAAAAGTCACGACGTTGCTTTGTGCTGGAATCGGAGCTGCATGCGGTATACCTAGTTACACCCTACTCCGTCTGCTATCAGCTGCAAGATCTGGATTGGCTGATTTACTTGGATATGTGGGAGAAACTGAATCCGGCCATGAAGAAGGTAGGTGAACTGGTGGGTGTCAAGGAAGCCTTTCTGGTGCGTGCCATGCGCGGTCAGGCTAAATTGGATTACAAATTGATGCAGATACACAAGAGATTCTATACGGCGTTGGCTCTGCAGGAGCTGGTGAATGAGACGCCCATTAATGTGGTTGCCCACAAGTTCAAGTGTCAACGTGGTATGCTGCAGAGTCTGCAGCAGATGGCATCCACATTCGCTGGCATTGTCACCGCCTTCTGCAATTCCCTGCAGTGGTCAACGCTTTCCCTGGTCGTGTCCCAGTTCAAGGATCGTCTCTACTTTGGCATACATCGTGATCTCATCGATCTAATGCGTCTGCCCGATCTCAGCCACAAGCGTGCTCGTACTCTGTATGATGCAGGCATCACCAGTCTCGTGGAGCTAGCCAATGCCAATGTGCTGACCCTGGAAAAGGTGCTTTTCAACTCTCTCAGCTTCGATTCGGCCAAGCAGAAAGAGCACGAGAATGCCGAGGAAGCCGCCAAACGAAACTCAGCAAGGATCTTCTTTATTACGGGCAAAGCCGGCATGACTGTGGCAGAGGCAGCTAAGCTACTGATCAACGAGGCACGACAGTTTGTGCAATACGAGATTGGAGTTGGTCACATTGAGTGGTCACAGGTGGAAGTTCCTCCGAAAGACGCTGTTAAGATTGAAGAGCTACACATGTCCTTGGAGGATGAGTGTAGAGAAAAATTGCAGTTGGCAAGCAAGGCTCTTACAGGGAAGTTAATGGAGAGTGTAGAGGCATCTGATAGGGGCATCTCTACAAAGTGTGTAGAGAGAGTTGTTGATGGAAAGACCTCACAGAAGTGTGGAGATATATCTTCAAAGAAGAGAAAGTCTACAGAAAATGGAGAGAGAACTACGAACCGCTTGTTGTCTCCACGTAAAATGAGAAAGCTTAATGATGATCAGGGAATAATTAAGAAAGAAAATATAAAATCTGAAGATTTGAATCGAAATTCACCAAAAGAAATGTGTAACTCTCCCCTCAATCCTGTAGAGAATGCTAATAAAAATGTTGCGATTCAACAAACAATAGAATCCGCAACTACCACAGTCAAATCGGTGCAAATAGGAAAAACAAAGTCTACACTAAATCTCAAGTCTCCAAATAAGTCTACACTAAATAAAAATGACAAAGATATACCTGCTACGTCAAGACCCCTGGATGATCCCAAGCAGATGAACTCCAACATAGCAACTGTCCGCCATATACAATCCGAAGAGCAACCCACCACTAGTGAATCCTCACGTAAAGCTCTTCAGCGCAAGGCAATGGAGGAACGTCGTCGCGTTGCCCTAATGAAAATGGAAAAGCGACGGGTTGAAATGGAAAATGCACCGAGAAATGTTACGGAAACACCTCCAACAACCAGCATAGTCACTACAAAAGAGAATCCCTCTCAGAAGCTCTGGAATACTCCCAGTAGCTCTGCCCTGTCAACACCACCGCAGCCTTCAATAAAGCCCACAGTAGGTAACAAATGCCAGACTCCTAATCGGCTGCCACGACGCAGTCCACGCAATCAACCCAACAGCTGTGCCAAGAAGCCTGTGGCTGAGCAGGATCTCTTCATGGGCGATGACTCCTTCATGCTGAACTCGGGCTTGACCGCAGCGCTTACCGCAGCAGAGGCAAAAGCTACAACTCAAACTCCAGCTCAATCTAATGCGGATGTTGATGGGGATGAGATACCCAGCTCACAGCCAAAGGAAGTGGAAGAAGTTAACAGCAAAACCTTAACCCCACATGCCTCTCGGCTTATGCGATCCTATCAGTTGCGATCTCAGCGCCGGCAGACTCCTAAAGCGAAGAAAGCTATTAAAGAACCAGAGCCAGAACCAGAGGAAGATCCAGAGCCTCGGATAGAGACATCCTCTAATGTCGGTACCTCCATTGAAATGTCCAATATGTCAATGGAAAACTCTCTTATAAAGCACCCACTACAATTGAATGCTTCGCATATACTTAGCTGTTCCAAGGCAGATGAGCCTGCCTCCAGCTTCAGCAGTGTTGACATCGTGGACATTTGTGGCAATCGGGAAATCTTTCGTCTGGCCTTTGAGCAGCTGCAGCAGGCGACGCGATGTGGTTTCAGTGTGGGTCTCCAGGCACAGGCTGGAAAATGTAAGCCTCTCATAGGTGGCAACCTGTTGATTAATCAAGTGGCAGCCGCTGAGCAACGTGATGCAGCTGCAGGCCAGGAGATTCTCTTCCAAGTGGATGACAATACTTTCATAGCGGGCGTAGCCTTCTGTCTGGCGGATAACGTTGTCTACTACTTGAACTTGCAGAGAGAGAACCATCATCCGATTAGCAAAGAGGATAAGGTAAAGCAATTGTGCCAGCTGTTAGCCAGGCAGGAATTGACACTACTGATGCACGCTGGCAGAGATCAGCTGAAGACGCTACTGCAGGCATTACCAGAACTAAAGCGTGTGACTGCAAAGCTGGAGGATCCCAAGGTGGGCAATTGGCTACTCCAACCCGACAGAACTCTAAGCTTTCAGAATATGGTAAGTCAATAGAAAAATCTTTCTGGATAGATTCCCATTTGGTGTTTCCGCAGTGTCAGCAATTTGCCCCTGAGTGCACAGCCTTATCCAATCTCTGTGGAAGTGGTAGAGGTTACAGTAGCTATGGCCTGGATGCCAGCAGCGCCATTATGCCCAAGGTGCGTTGCTCCATTGAAGCCTGCGTGACGGTACACATCCTGACTGGACAGATCGAGAATCTGGAACGCATAGGCACCGGACAGCTGCTCAAGTTTTTCAGAGGTACCCAAAAATTCACTTCCATTTCCAATCTTATACAATGTGCCCTTTTTAGAGCTGGAGATGCCCATTCAGTTGTCGCTCTGTCACATGGAATCCCTTGGATTTCCTGCCAAGGAACATCGCTTGCAGGGTCTCTTCCAGCAAATGCTCGCGACCATGAAACAACTGGAGAAGAAGATCTATGAGTTGCACGGCTCCCGTTTCAATTTGGGCTCAACACAGGCGGTGGCCAAGGTGTTGGGTTTGCATCGAAAGACCAACGGACGGGTGAGCACATCTCGCCAGATACTGGAGCAGCTGGATTCGCCCATATCACAGCTTATTCTAGGCTATCGCAAGCTGAGCATGTTGCTCTCCAAGAACATGCAGCCCCTGCTCAAATGCTGTCAGGCGCATCGTGTGCATGGTCAGAGCATTACCTTCACGGTCACGGGACGCATATCCATGACGGAGCCGAATCTCCAAAATGTGGCCAAAGACTTTGATATCATTCTGGGCAGCGCGAAGATAACAATTTCTTGCCGCAGCGCCTTTGCTCCAATGGATGAGAAGTTGTGTCTACTCTCAGCGGACTTTTGCCAGCTGGAGATGCGCATCCTCGCACATTTGTCACAGGACGAGGCGCTTCTGAAGGTAATGAACTCTGGTGCGGATCTATTCACAGCCATTGCGGCACATTGGAACAAGATTGCTGAAACGGAGGTATCCGAGCAACTCAGGAATGGCACCAAGCAGATCTGTTATGGCATTGTCTATGGCATGGGTATGCGTAGCTTGGCTGAGTCCCTGAAGTGCACTGAACAGGAAGCTCAAATGATATCGGAGCAGTTTCATTGGGCATACCCAGGCATCAAGTGAGTAGTAGGCTATATTCTCCTTAAGGACCTTCTGATAATTATAGACTTTATAGAACATATACGACGAAGGTGGTCAAGTTTGCCAGAAACAATGGCTATGTGGAGACTATCACAGGTCGCCGCAGGTATCTGGAACATATCAATAGTGGAGAGCTGCAGCAGAAGAGTAGGACTTCTAATAGTAGTTCCATCTGAGCATCTAATATTTCTCTTATCCTCGCAGATCAAGCAGAGCGCCAGGCAATCAATACCACTATACAAGGATCCGCTGCGGATATCGCCAAGAGCGCAATTCTGCGCATGGAGAAAAATATCCTTCGATATCGGGAGAAGTTGGGTTTGCCCGAAAATTCTGTTAATCTGGTATTACATCTGCACGACGAGCTAATTTTTGAGGTGCCCGCGGACAAGTCAAGGAAAGTGGCAAAGGTGCTCAGTCTCACTATGGAGAACTGTGTTAAGTTGACTGTGCCGCTCCGCGTGAAGCTCAAAATAGGTCGCAGCTGGGGCGAACTCAAAGAGATCAAAGTTTAGGCTTAAGTGGAATTGAGACTTTTTATAGGTTATCTAATTGTACACGTTTTTATATTTTATTGTAATTTATTGCCTATTTTTAGGCTCATATTTTATTGATTATTTTATTGACCCTCTTTTTTTGCCCACTCAGTCCAGGAGCCGGGATAGGGCTTGGCACTATAAAATTTGTAAAATTTTATTAATTTAATCAAATATACATGCAAGACTGTATACTTCTACTTACTTCTCATAACCCAAAGTCTTGGCCAGGGATGCAGCACGAGCGGCACGTCCTCCAGCCTTACAAGAGAAGATTACGACCGCATCCGATGGGGGCTTAGCGCGCCCATAGGATTTCTCAAAGTCCTCACCGCTTAACTTCAAGGCATTCTCCAGTTCGGGCACTTTCATCACAAGTGGTGTGAGGTATTAAATAATTGATGAGCTAATTTCAAGGGCTAAAGTTAATACTTACTGGGAATGTTAATGCTAGCGGGTAGTGTTCCCGTCTCTTCTAACTCCGATTTGTTTCTCACATCAACGAGATACTTATCAGCGTGGTTGGGAATATCCTTAACTTCTTCGTAGGTAGCCATATTGTTAGTAATTAACTAATTATTGCAATGTGAACTGCGAGCTGAAAAAAGTATGTATCTTATCTGGTTAAATTAATGCCGGCTAATGACTATGTAGTAATTTCATTAATCGATAAGCTCTATCGATATTAAAAGCTGACACGAAAGCTTCTGTTAAAAGCACTGTTAAAGCGCTGTTAGATTCAAGAGATCGGTGAGCGGAAAATCGTTAAATTTGAATGTAGCCCTCATGAGTCGGCTGCAAATTCCTATAGATAAATCGAAATAAAACAATTAGGTTTAAAAATTATTTAATTTATACAAGTTTAGTAAATCGAAATTTTCATTTTATATTATCAATTTTAAAGAATTCACTAAATAAGAAGCAAAAGGCATCGTAAGATTTCATTACTAAAACAACAAATAGAAATTGCACATTTTTGCATATTGTATGCGTATGCGTGTGGAGCATTTTGATAAATTATTAAACAAAATAGCAAATAAATATGTTAGTTTAAAACGACTTCAATGCATCATTGTATACATATATTGTATATAAATATATAGTACATATCAAATATTTATATCAAAAGTGGCTCAGTTTGGGGCATACATCCACATTAAACCTATTTTTATTTATATTTATTGTATAAACGTGATTTGCTTCGTGCATCTTCATTATTATTAAACAAGTGTTTATTATTATAATTATTCAATTATTTGTTTAATATTATTATATATGTACTTTTCACTTAAATCAACGGTCACGTTGGGGTATCTAGGCGGCATACATTGTTCCATTTTGTATAATTCCACTAGCTATCATTTATCATTTGTTTATCATTCGCTGTACAATTTATAATTGTTTATTATCCAAAAATATGTGTAACTGTTTAGTTGTTAAATTCTATGAATTTATATGTTTAGTGATATTTAAATGCTACAATGCTTGCATTTACAAAATATTTAGCATTAAAAGGCATCAATTATTTCTGCCTTCATTCCAAGAGAAAAGGAAAATAGAAAGGGTGCATAGAAGTTCTCTTTTTGCCAGCAAAATTTCATCTGGTCAGTGGGTGTGTGTGTGTTGTGTGTGTACTGTGTGTGTGTGTTGGGATCGGCATTGTTGCAGTAGCTGGTGAATTGCAGGCATTAGTTGAAACGCTTCGACGGTGGTACTAAGTGCTCGGGTAGGGCATTGGGCAGCTCACAGCCTTCCAGCTTGACATTGATTAAGTGCATCGCCAGCGCAAACTCGTCGCTGTCCAGGAAACCATCGCAGTCAATATCAGATAACTTCCAGATCTTGCTAAGCACAGAGTTGGGCAGTTTGGATTTGATGAGCTCTTGCTTGGCAGCTGTAAAACAAAGCAAGTAAATTAGAAATTCAAAAACAATTGAAGTTTATATTCTTACTTGATCCGGATATTTTGCCATCAACCGGTCCCAGCCCGTCGAAGATGGCATCTGTGCGTGGCTTATCCTTGTTGCATATCCACTCGTGCTCCCCATAACCAGCATCGATGCCCTCGCCCTTCATGTAACCGAATGGCGAGACGTTGTCGTCGATGACGCCCTCGAAGGCACCTCCTGAAAAATACAGTAGAGAATCGAATCAAATCAAATCGAATCCAGGTCATTCAATACGCAACTAGACAATATTTATCATGTGTATACACATATATTTTTAATTAAGCATGTAATCTAGCTTTGCTCGGTGCGTCGCCGTGCACAAACATTCAATTAGACGCAATTAAAAACCTTCAGATCGTTTTGGCTCCAATTGACGTCGATGCCGACTGTGGCCTGGTCTGGACACAGGCCTAAGTACATCATACTGTGACTACTGCTACTTTAAGTGCAACAATAAAGCGAGTCGAGTGCCTTTCCTTTCAATTTATTTGCGGCACAAAACACAACAAGATGCTCATTAAGATGAAAATGGGCGACGAATTCGAGAAATAGTTTAAGTTGGCTTACATCAACAGTCTCTGGCACTGGCGGGGGATTATCGGGACTTGTACACTGATCTGTCTCTGTCTCTGGATCTGGATCTCGATCTGCCTCTGTTTCTGGCTGTGCTGTGCTATCTGGCTTTGTCTCATCATCGTTTGCCGCCTCGCTCTCATTCTCGACATTGCCTACTCTACTAGTGCAGCTGCTGAACAATCTAAGCTGTTGCTGGCGCAGATTATGCAGCCAGCGATCGAAACGTTCCGCGAACTGAGCACGTTGCGTGCTTTCAGGCGTTAGAACCTGCGGTTCCTCGAACACATCCTGCATATCCGCATCCTCAGCTGCGGCAAATAGCAATAGAAAACACATTTAGTTGACAAAGGAAGCGACAACAAGAGAGAGAACAGAAAAGAAATTCGAGTGACGCACACTTCAAAATCAACAACAATAATTAGAGTGCTATTGTCAAAATAATAGAATGAAGAATGGAATACTAGAAAAAATATAGAGACAACTAACGAACGAAACTAAAGAAGAACAGCAATTCAGTCAAAAGCTGTGGCAAAATGTGTGTAGAAACTTTTTAGCGACATATTGCTAAACATTGTGATATTGCAGATGTGTTCATAAAACATAAACATACATACATACATCATATCTGTGAATGTCTGCTATGATGATCTACAAATTATTTGTGGCAAGTGCTCGACTGTGAGTTACCCATTAAACAAGGTGTAGATAGTGTATGTTAATCGAAATAAAGGTTAGCACTGCGTCGGAGATTTGACGTTCGTGATTTTTTAATGCCTCCAGATGACTGACGATTTTTCTGTATTGCTTTTTACAATTACAAAAACTTTGGCATAGCTACCCGTTAAGGGTATTACTTGAAGTACAGGGTATTTTATATCATAACTTATCAGTGAGCTTGTGTTGAAATGTCACTTGGTTGCGATGAGGAAGCATTTAGACCTGATGCGATATCAGATCTTACAAAGTACTTAAAGCAGTTAGATCAGCCCACATATACCTATACACCACATATAAAATATGTGGCTGTATATGTAATCATATATACACACAACAATAGATTTAAGGGGCGGTATTTAGTGTTGATCTTGTGTTGCTTAATTTCCTCCCGGCAAATGCATTGTTTACCAAACATTTAGATTTTCTTATCTAATTCTAGGGTCAATTGCCCGCATTGAACGCATGGGAAATACAACGGAAATGCATGAAAAGCAATTGTAAAATCGAATCTATGCAAAGACAAAAGGAACTCAAAGAAATCTCACGGATTCGACATACAAAATTAGCTTCGGTTTTGTTCATGACTTTGACTTTTCGCTGTCGCTTTTTTTTACCGCCACATACCAACCGAGGGGATTGAGGAGAAAAACATGGGGGGTTAGTCTCTGAATTTATTTTAAATACACAAGTTCATTCACATCAGTTGGGGCAACAAGTTGTACATAGAAATTTAAGAATCAGTTGAAAGGTATTTTGATAGGAACTCTGAATGGGAAGGGAGTTACTACAAGTATAGCTAAAACTGCAACATGGTCGTAATTGAATCGAACAATAAAAACTGAAATCTGACTAACGATCGAACTTTCAATATCAACGGAATGACGCATGCCATATAAATGATGAACGTATGACATCAGATTTTGGGCACATACCAAAATATGTATGCATATATTTTCACCAAAAAAAATGGAAAAAATCACTAATACAAAGATACTTTCTACAAGGTCGTGAGATATGTGCTAATCGTTTAATTACTAAGCACACTGAGCACCAGATCACAAGCAGTCAAGTGGACAACAAAAGAAAGGCACTAGACATAACACAGCGAAGGAGGTCTCTAATCATCGCCAATTTTCCCGAGGTATCTAGTGAGACCCATACTAGATGAGCATTATCAAAAGTAAATGCTTTCTTCCTGCACTTAGAGATCTCTCACTCTCACATTGCATACATAGGATGAGCCACTTAAAGTGGAACACGCGCCAAAACGGCGCCGCATACGGTCCACCAATTGATAGGCGGCCCCCGACCTGTCTCAAATTGCATATGGGTTGTCGCCGAGACTGTGGGCAGAGAACTGCTGTGAGAGACTGTGGCTTAAACTAAGATTTATGCCAAGAATTTCATGACATGAATTATACGGGATTGCAAGGTAAGAGTCGTTATCACGGCATAATATGCCCAACTATCTTATCTACATAGATATGAGATCTAGATGGAGACTGAGACTGAGGGATCACTCTTCATATAGTGCATATATAAATCGGCAACTCATATACATACATACATATAAGTAATACATACAGTATAAGTATAATATTATTTGTCAGAGCTTGCCACTTGCTCACTTATGGGGCAATAATTATTTCCATTTAAACATTTGTCAAGCGTGTGGGGAATACATACATACATACATATAAAACTATTATTATATACTGGCATATGTATATAATATATACATACGTATATGTAGTATACGTGTATTGTTATTGACCACAGCTGAGTTTAGATCGAGCTTGTGTCATGTGCCTTAATATATTATGAACCTAATCATACACTGTTTGCTCAGCCAAACAGGGTTTGCTTCTTGCTTATTTTTTTTTTTGCTTAGATAATGCTTCATTTTGTTGCTGGAAATTAGAGCAGTGCTAACAAGAGAAAGCATCATAGATTTCTATATGTATATCTCCTAGCAAGTAGTGATAAGTTTATAGTTGATTGAGGCTTGAGGGTTACCATGGTTATACCTCAAATAATAATCCCAAAAAATCAATTTCACATTTATATATATTTGTCTATAAGGTATTTCCTAGCACATGCTCCATGTTTGAGTGCAGTGTCTTCGTGCTCTTATCTAAAAAGTGGGCTTAGTTTTTGGTGGGGGTTAGATAACATAGCAGGCGGCAAGTTAACGCCTGGCAACGACAATAACTCCAAGTCTATTAACTTGGCCAATATTAATTTAGACCAGTAGGCAGCTGCAGCCTATAAACAATTCATTGGGTGAATACAAACAGGTGCCGTCATCCAAGAAACAAAGTAGCGCTCTCGCCATGGTGTAAGTGGAACAACAACACCTGCAAGACCTTGAACTCGTGCTCGAAACAAAGTCGACAACATTAAACAGACCCACAAAGAGAGCGAGATAGAGAAATAGAGAGTGTATAACGTTAAAAGGTTCATAGGTCACCAACAAACAAACACTATTTCGCCTCACTACGAGTTGAGCGACAATTATAATCATGTTTGTTATATATGTATCGTCTATATACACAAATTTAAGTACATATGTACATATGTTTAGTACTCATCTATGAGCTACTGTGATTGCTCTGCCTATACCCTAAGGTCAAGGGAATCAACAGCTGTTGCTTGTGGGGTATATCAACTGCACACCAGGTAAAGTTGTCGCAAACAACTATCAACAGTATATATTGGAAATATCGTAGGTATATTCTAAATTCAATATTTAAATTATATATTATTTTTAATTTATACACTTATGTATATATATATTGCTATAATAAAAAATCTATTAAACACAATTTGAGGCTAACTTCTTCATTTATAACAGTTGTATAATAAGTTTATTATATTTACTGATTGAGTTCCATAATGGCAAGAGTAAAGGGTATCTGTTAGTCGTAAACTGTTGCCATGAACGAGAGCATAAATAACGTTTTCACTTGGCAACGCGCTTTTAGTTAGCGTTTAGCATGGGCTTAATTTCATGCTCAACGTCATGCTTCCCTGGATTTTCAATCTCTATCTGTAGCTGTATGTGTATCTGTATCTGTTGCTGGATCTGTTTGCTGGACGCGTCTGTGTCTGTGGTCCAGTTTGTTGGCGCTGTTCACTAGAGTGTGAAATGTGTTGCATACATACATACATAAGTACGTATGTATATTACAATAGTCTAAACAACTGTACGCATTAGCATTCTCTTTGGACTGTATCTCAATTTCCATTTCAATTTTCCTGGCCATGAGTCACCCAATGGACTCCAGTGTGACTTCCACTCAGTTGCCGCTTACATCATGTACCGCAAATGGGGTTCGATAATACTCTTGTGCTCTTATCATTTGTGGAACATGACGAAAGCATTCGCCTCTGATAATGCGAATATATATATATATTTGGAGAATAATGAAGAGGCTTTATGACCACGCCTTGAGATAGCACTTGCAACTTTTCGCCAAGTATTTACCTAAACTTTTGATATGCCCATAGTTCTGTGTGTGTGTGTGTGTCTAGGAATTAAAGTTCTTTATTAATTTTGCACTAAAAAAGTGCGTCTAGCAATTGAGTACATGTTGCTTATCAGCGAGGCGGTTTCTCTCTCTTATCACGTATGTTTACGTAGTGAATTGTATATACAGTTTGATTATACCAATATGGGTGTATATAGTATACTTGGCACACATTACATAACGAGCGCGAAAAGAGGAAGCTGCAGACGGAAAGACAAATATAGAACGCGAAATATATTCGAGATACATTGTTCAATTTTTTATAGATTTTGTAGCTCCTTTTTGGCTTCCAGTTTTTATTTTTCGAACGGAGTTGCATGCGCTGCTAAACAGTTAAATTATAATTGCATCCATTAGATACAACACTATCTGTCTCACTCGCACTGAAGTAGTATATATCTCTCCATAACTATATCTCGTTCTGTAAACTTGTTTTCCACAATTTGGCATGACTATTTGCTAACTGGGTCAGCTGAGTTTTTGCCACAGTTGCGCTTGCGCGTGCGCTCATTATTTTGGCCAAAACGTCTTGAAGCGTCGCACGAAATGGGCTTAGAAAACAGAATACACAGCTCAGAAACTCGTCAATAGTCGAAACATTTGATGGACTGGGATTAAACTTTGACATTTTATATAGTTTCAAAGTATAAAACTGATTAAAACATAGCTCAAATGATGGACGGTTTTGCCCGTGAGTTTGGCAGACAAAAAGCTATATTATATTTGCAAAAGGCATAACATGGCAAAAAAAAAACGCCAAATTTTGTATACAACCTCCAAAAATATAATAAATATATAATATAAAAAGTATAATATGATAAATTAAAAAGGCTCTCAGATGCAGCGCTTTCCAATTGAAGAATTTTTAGCATGTACAGATTGAAGATTTTTTCTTCATTGGTCGATTTTTTTTAGCTTTTATTTGAAAATATTTTATGAGTTTTCTTACTAATAGTTCAAGTTTGCTAAAAACTCCTACTTATATGCGCACTTGAAGCTGATTTTCCCACCAAACTTGGCAAAAATGAACTTTCTAAATGCCCAACATGCACATTTTCAATAGTCCCACAGATTGAAAGTGAAAATCAATTCCATGAAGAGAGAGACACGAGAGGGAAATTTCGCCATAATGCAATGATATATGGGCAATGAATCGAACGATTGAATCAATGATTGAACAATTGGAAGATTGAACCATTTATCACGCCTTTTCAGTAAATAAAAAATTAGCTGCAAATTCTCGGGGTATTATTGTAGCCTGAGGTCAGATTTAGCTCACATATGTATGTATGAACATATTTATGTATGCATTGCAAGGAGGGTGCGGGGATTCGGGTGATGTTAATTGCGGCGATGTAGTGGAAATGCGACAAGGTGAACTGCTCTAAGTGCACTTTGTGCTTTGATTGCAGCTGGCAAATCGAAATAAACTTGAACTTCGTTTCAGTTGAGAACTTTATGGATTTATATTGAGGATTCCTGTACTCACCCTTGACCATGGGCTCGTTGACGAGCGTCATTTCCTCCTGCGGTATCATTTCCATCAGTCTCGCGATATCCTTGGCCAGCATGTTGTCCACGATGTCCAGAAGATGGGGTTTCAGCGAATGGAACTTGGTGAAGTCCTGATGCTGTAACACCTCCTGCATTTTCTTGATGTCGGGGAAGTCTCCGGGGGATATGGAGTGTTCTCGCTGAATGCGATCATAGATCTGTCCCAGATTCTTGATCAGATCCTTCTTTTTGCTATCCTTGCCAAACACTGAGGGCATATCCTTGCGCAGTTCCGCAATGATGAACGCATGCACCTTGGCCAGTCGGGCGCGCTTGATCAGATCGTTCAGCTTGCGCAGTGCTGCATTTCGGGGCAGGGATTGCAAGTCACGGAACAGATCCTGCTCCTCATCCTCAAAGAGCCGGCGATTCGCATCGAAACGCAGAGGTTGATCCCAGAAGCTGCCGATATAGACACGCGCCACCTCTGGCGTCTGGAGCACCTTGCCCAGCGACCACATGAGTGCACCATAGACACGCATAAGCTGCTGATGATCGATCATGTCCGCCTTATTCAGAATGATGCGGATCTTGTCGTCGTGGCCCTTAAGTGCCTCAATCGACCGTCTGAACTCATCGGATATGTCCAGTTTGTGGGCATCGAACAGCAAAATGATGCGATCCACTCTCTCCGCGAACCACTCCAAGACACCGGTGAAGTCATAGCCGCGATCGATCCGCTGTTTCTCGCCAGACAGAATGCCGGGTGTGTCCACAATGGAGATGGCATTTAGGACGGGCGAGGCGACGCTTGAGCATTGGAAGCGATTGAGGAACGCATTGCCGTACTTGGACAGGGGGCGGAACTGTTTCTTTGGATCGACAACGAGCGCATTGCCGGGAATAACGCCCTCCTTGTCATCATACATGACAGCGATGAAACGATCTGTCGTTGGCTCCGGTCCAATGCGAATGCCCGGGAAATCACGCTCCAACAGGTAGCGAATGAATGTCGTCTTGCCCGTTGAATACTGGCCCACCAGCAGTATCATGGGCTTGGCATCGAAATCGGGATCTTCCAATTTGGGCGAGTGAAAGTCATGGAACTGATAATGCTCCTCCAACGGCAACAGTTTGCTGCGATAAATCTTTTTCAGCTCGCCAATGACATTCTCAACAACCTCTTGGTTGCGAGTCTCGCGCTTCAGAAAACTGAACATTATTATTTTATGAGAACACCAACTATTAATACGAATTTATGAACAGCACACAATTGTTGGACTCGGTGACGGGGCGACGGTGCACGGTCTTCTCTCGCGGGGATGAGGAGGATATAAGGCTACTGCGGAGCGTAAATACTGCAACGAAGGCAACGAACACGACGACAATTGGAAATATATATATATATATGTATGTATGTAAATATATTGATATTAACAATAATAATGCTATTACGATTGCGAATGCGTGTCTACGTGTAACTAAATTTCGATAATGATTATAATTTCTCGAATAATATGTACACCCGATTTATGCGAGTCGGGAGCGTCGATTGTCGCGAGTGATTCACGCGCCGCGTACGTATTATATTTTTGGAATAAAAAATGTTGGTCGTTTTGGGTGGCGAAGCGAGCGAGACCAAACCAAGGCTGCAATTCCAAGTCTAAAGAAACTGAATGATTTCTATCGAATTATTGCAATCGATAGTCCGCTGCAGCTCACGATAGACCGTCAGGGCTACATAATATCGACAGCGCGGGATTAATAAATTATTTTCAGTGTTCATTAATGTAAATAATTTAGTATAGTTTTGCTAATTGTAAATTGCATTTATTCTGAATAATTTGAAAAAGATAACCAGATATATTTTAAAAAAATGTCGAAATGGCTTGACTGCCCAGCTCTAACTATCGATTGAAACTATCGTTATGATTGCAGATTTCAAATTGTATGGTCACCCAAATGTTGCATGGTTACATTGTTTTTCCAACAATTATATTATAAAAATTGAAACAAGTTTTGTAGAATGTGAACTGAAATGCAACTACTTTATAAATTCCTACAAAACGTCTCTAGCCTTATTGATGAAACATTTCCAAATTTCAACCGATTTCCAAAGTTGATACCGGAAATTCCAAGTTTTGACTAACACTAAAAAACTGCATTCAAAGATTTTCAAAATTTAGACCTTCATTTTGGGACCCTTCACTAGCCCTAAACCATAGAAGAAAATGGGACTTGCGGATCTCCCAATACTTTGAACTGCAATAACTTTTCCAAATTTCAACCGATTTCCAAAGTTGATACCGGAAATTCCAAGTTTTGACTAACACTAAAAAACTGCATTCAAAGATTTTCCAAGTGACGACCTTCATTTTGGGACCCTTCACAAGCCCTAACCCATAGAAGAAAATGGGACTTGCGGAACTCGCAATACTTTGAACTGCAATAACTTTTCCAAATTTCAACCGATTTCCAAAGTTGATACCGGAAATTCCAAGTTTTGACTAACACTAAAAAACTGCATTCAAAGATTTTCCAAATGACGACCTTCATTTTGGGACCCTTCACAAGCCCTAACCCATAGAAGAAAATGGGACTTGCGGAACTCGCAATACTTTGAACTGCCATAACTTTTCCAAATTTCAACCGATTTCCAAAGTTGATACCGGAAATTACAAGTTTTGACTAACACTAAAAAACTGCATTCAAAGATTTTCCAAATGACGACCTTCATTTTGGGACCCTTCACAAGCCCTAACCCATAGAAGAAAATGGGACTTGCGGATCTCCCAATACTTTGAACTGCAATAACTTTTCCAAATTTCAACCGATTTCCAAAGTTGATACCGGAAATTCCAAGTTTTGACTAACACTAAAAAGCTGCATTCAAAGATTTTCCAAATGACGACCTTCATTTTGGGACCCTTCACAAGCCCTAACCCATAGAAGAAAATGGGAGTTGCGGAACTCCCAATACTTTGAACTGCCATAACTTTTCCAAATTTCAACCGATTTCCAAAGTTGATATCGGAAATTCCAAGTTTTGACTAACACTAAAAAGCTGCATTCAAAGATTTTCCAAATGACGACCTTCATTTTGGGACCCTTCACAAGCCCTAAACCATAGAAGAAAATGGGACTTGCGGGGCTCCCAATACTATGAACTGCCATAACTTTTCCAAATTTCAACCGATTTCCAAAGTTGATACCGGAAATTCCAAGTTTTGACTAACACTAAAAAACTGCATTCAAAGATTTTCCAAATGACGACCTTCATTTTGGGACCCTTCACAAGCCCTAACCCATAGAAGAAAATGGGACTTGCGGGGCTCCCAATACTTTGAACTGCCATAACTTTTCCAAATTTCAACCGATTTCCAAAGTTGATACCGGAAATTCCAAGTTTTGACTAACACTAAAAAACTGCATTCAAAGATTTTCCAAATGACGACCTTCATTTTGGGACCCTTCACAAGCCCTAACCCATAGAAGAAAATGGGACTTGCGGGGCTCCCAATACTTTGAACTGCCATAACTTTTCCAAATTTCAACCGATTTCCAAAGTTGATACCGGAAATTCCAAGTTTTGACTAACACTAAAAAACTGCATTCAAAGATTTTCCAAATGACGACCTTCATTTTGGGACCCTTCACAAGCCCTAACCCATAGAAGAAAAAGGGACTTGCGGAACTCCCAATACTTTGAACTGCCATAACTTTTCCAAATTTCAACCGATTTCCAAAGTTGATATCGGAAATTCCAAGTTATGACTAACACTGAAAAACTGCATTCAAAGATTTTCAAAATTTCGACCTTCATTTTGGGACCCTTCACTAGCCCTAAACCATAGAAGAAAATGGGACTTGCGGAACTCCCAATTCTTTGAACTGCCATAACTTTTCCAAATTTCAACCGATTTCCAAAGTTGATATCGGAAATTCCAAGTTTTGACTAACACTAAAAAGCTGCATTCAAAGATTTTCCAAATGACGACCTTCATTTTGGGACCCTTCACAAGCCCTAAACCATAGAAGAAAATGGGACTTGCGGGGCTCCCAATACTATGAACTGCCATAACTTTTCCAAATTTCAACCGATTTCCAAAGTTGATACCGGAAATTCCAAGTTTTGACTAACACTAAAAAACTGCATTCAAAGATTTTCCAAATGACGACCTTCATTTTGGGACCCTTCACAAGCCCTAACCCATAGAAGAAAATGGGACTTGCGGGGCTCCCAATACTTTGAACTGCCATAACTTTTCCAAATTTCAACCGATTTCCAAAGTTGATACCGGAAATTCCAAGTTTTGACTAACACTAAAAAACTGCATTCAAAGATTTTCCAAATGACGACCTTCATTTTGGGACCCTTCACAAGCCCTAACCCATAGAAGAAAAAGGGACTTGCGGAACTCCCAATACTTTGAACTGCCATAACTTTTCCAAATTTCAACCGATTTCCAAAGTTGATATCGGAAATTCCAAGTTATGACTAACACTGAAAAACTGCATTCAAAGATTTTCAAAATTTCGACCTTCATTTTGGGACCCTTCACTAGCCCTAAACCATAGAAGAAAATGGGACTTGCGGAACTCCCAATTCTTTGAACTGCCATAACTTTTCCAAATTTCAACCGATTTCCAAAGTTGATATCGGAAATTCCAAGTTTTGACTAACACTAAATAACTGCATTCAAAGGTTTTCAAAATGACGACCTTTATTTTGGGACCCTTCACTCGCCCTAAACCATAGAAGAAAATGGGACTTTCGGAACTCCCAATACTTTGAACTGCCATAACTTTTCCAAATTTCAACCGATTAATTGTAGACGAAATTCACTATTATTGGATCAAATGTTTGTTTATATGGTTTACAAATAATTATAAGTTGCTTATATAGTCTGCAGAAATTGTGTTGTGCCATCAGAGTGGACTGTTACGCCAAAGACAGTAGCTAGCTTATCTTTTAAGTTCATAGGGAAATTCTTATCATTCAGTTTTTGCAAGCAAGTTTTTGCCAGTTGCAAGAAAGTGCAACATATTATATAGAAACAAAACCAAGTCCATCACAAACAAAAAGATAAAGCCCCAGCTTAGATACTTCTTTGCCCTGTCTAAGGTAGTTGGGGGAAGAGGTGATCTTAAGTATTCCTAACTGGATGTGCACTGCTGCACACGTGGCCCATCTTGATAGCCATCCTCGTCATCATCGTAGGCCATGCGCTGGTGCTGCTGGCGACGTTGCCTGGGGTCAAAGTCTTGCTGCAAGGATTCATCAAAGGATTTATTAATATTATCCAGATCTGATGTGATAATCTAATTCAACCTACCAAGACTGTATGCTCTGCATCTATTGGAATGTCAACCTCTGGTGCTGGTGGCAAGCACTGCTTGAGCGTCGGTATAATTGATGGATTGATCACGTCGGGGAAAATAACCTCAAACTGAATGATGAGTGTGCCTTTTTCAATGGGATTCTTGAATATGGGCATACCCTCATCTTCAATACATTTGGTCATCTCGTGCTTTATTACTTCGCCGGGCTGTGTGGCAATCAAGAGATCGCGGTCATCCAGGGTTTTAACAATGCGCTGAAAGCCGCAAAGAGCTTCCACCAGTTGCAGAGGCATCTTCAACATCAGATCGGTGCCGGCATGCACAAATGTCGTATGCTCCTTCTCATCCAACATAATAATAATATCACCCGGTTTTGAATCGGGCTCGTGATCGCCCTCGCCTGCGAATACTATCTTCTGACCATCCCGCATTCCCTTCTCGATGTGAACCTCTAGCACCTTACGCTCTCGCACTGTCTTGCGTCCATTACATTTGTCGCAACGATCCTTGTCCGGGATGGACTCGCCGAATCCGGCACACGATCGGCAATTTTGCTGGAATTGCTGCACAATGCCGGGCGCAATCTGTTGGACAAGAGTCTCCACGCCTGATCCTCGGCAAGTCTTACACTTGACGACGCTACCCTCCTTGCCACCACGTCCCTCGCACTTGTCACAAATAACATTCTTTTGCAACTGCAGTTTACGTGTTGCTCCATTGTACAGTTCCTCCAATTGCACTGACATCTGATGCACCACATCCTTGCCGCGACGCTCACGTCTGCGCCCGCCACCACCACCACCTCCGAAGTTAGCGCCGAAGAATTTCTCAAAGAAGTCCATGGGATTACGGAAGTCGCCGGCATCACCGCCACCCTTCTTGATGGCTGCATCGCCACCCTCGTCATACACCTGACGCTTATCCGGATCGGAGAGCACCTCGTACGCCTGTGAGATGGCTTTGAATTTCTCACCCTCATCGGGGTTCTTGTCTGGGTGATATTTCAGTGCCAACTTTCTATAAGCCTTCTTCAGCTCGTCGGCAGTTGCATTCGGTTTGACTCCCAACTCATCGTAGTAACCAGTTTCCTTGACCATTTTTAGCTGGAGTTAAGGGAAATACTATTAAATTCCATTTCATTCTATTCACGTCTAAGGTATAATGAGTCATCATAGACTGTTAGATAAAAATATTATCATCACTGAATAAATCCAAATAAATATGTACTTATGTACATGACTCTGCACAGAGTTGTTGCTTTGTCTGAAGAGGGGAGCACAGAGCTAATGTACATATGTATGTACATACGTACATATGTAACAATTTAATTGAGGGGCAGTATTTATCAGTCTGGGTATCAGTTTTTACATCCGACAAATACAAATACATTTTCAAGGTCAGCTACTTGCCAAAATGCTGTCAGTGCCGTATCTTAAAGGGGACCACGTTTTCTAGAAATTTTCTATTTCCATACACCCTCGTCGTCCGCCATTCGTTAATCGACGCCAAGCAATTGACAATGCCTCCCTCCCTTAATCGATTTATCAACTCACCTTATTGAGATACCACTTCAACTGATATTCGAGTAATTAATTTAAATGCTTATATTTATGTGATTACTGATTTGTAGGACTTCTTAATTTCTCTTAGCTACAAATTGTAATATAACGCGAATAATTTTCACCAGCTTACTCGCTTCTTGCACAGTTAATCTGAATCTGAACTAGCTGTTTTCTCATGGAACTGCTTGTGTGAACATGAAAAATGCTGGAACTTGTTCCGCACGCCATGGCTCATGGCTCAACCTTCAATAATTCAATTAAACATAAAAAGCAATAGTCCTACATAAAAGTAACACACATATTTAACAAGTAAGATCTAATTTATTTTAAATACACAGCAATTAAATTTTATTTTATCCATCACGAAGCCCTGGTTAAGAAAAGTCTGGCAATGTGGTTTTATTTCCTTGTATGTGGCAACGCTGTGGACGCGAACAGCTGTTTATCGTTGCGGCTTGCTGTTATTTAACTTAGGATTCACAATTCAATTGAAAAAACTTTACACATTTGAATAAAAATATAAGATGCGACACGTACAATTCTTGGCGCGCACTGTGCTTGTGCAGAACAACAATGTGGAAGAGGCTTGCCGACTGCTAAATCGGGTGCTCGGAAAAGAGGAAATCTTTGATCAATTCAGACGCACGCGCTTCTATGAGAAACCCTACCAGGTAAGTGCCTGGAACTAATAATGAAATTCCCAATTTTTTAATTATCGTTTCTTGCAGGTTCGCCGTCGTGTCAATTTTGAAAAGTGCAAGGCCATCTATAACGAAGACATGAATCGCAAGATTCAGTTTGTGCTGCGCAAGAATCGAGTAGAACCATTTCCAGGCTGTAGTTAAATTATGAATAAAATTGGTACAACTAAATGTTATTGTTTATTGTTTGTGTGTGCAACTAGAGCTTTCACTGGGCTGTTTTCGCACCGCCTGTCAGCAATGGGGTTAAAGCGCTTTACCGACAGCAAGCGAGCTTTTGCTGTTAAACCAAAGCGAAATTCGCAAATCGCTGCGCTCGGGTCAAACAGAGTCTTCTCTGCTGTCGTGCGGCTTGGACGCAATTCAACAAAAATTGTCAGCAATTAAGGTAAAATAGCGACGCAAATAAATAAAACAAATAATTCAAATTGAAATCTAAGTGTGGCTTTAAGGTGTACTACATGCACACGGGGAGTTGCAAATTTGCATATTGTAGCATACTTATCTGCGTTGTGACTTTATTTGTTGCATAGCTGCAGGTGAAAGCTGTGGCTGCGTGTGTATGTGTGTTGAATTGCAGCAAAAACCGTGTGACCTGCTTGGGCCACTTAAACAGGCTCGAACGTGCCCAAGTGCTCCCAAATGCATCGATAATTTGCTTTTGTGGCCAATCTATTCAATTTACTGCCAACGGGCATGCTACTTAATATGAGTGCGTATAACCGTGTCTGTGTGTGAGTATGTGAGAGTGTGTCGCAGTGGGTGGTTGGATGTATACAATTTAAAGAGAAAGAAGAGAAAGAGAGTGAGAGGGGGAAGGGGGGATGTGACGATATATGCAAATCGTGGCAAAAGTTTCAGTTCACATCAAAGTTGGCGTGTCTTGCGGCCCATTCAGAAAGTGCCAGGAGGTTGTTCTCTCTCTCTCTCTCTCTCGCTCTCCCTCCCTCTCTCTTGTTATTCATTTTGTTATTCTGTGCTCTGTTTTGTTGTTGTTTCGTGCCAAGTTCTGCTTTGGCGCTTGTTGTTGTTGTTGTTGTTGGTGATTTACTGCCGCTGTTTTATCGATTTCTTGTGTTATTTTTAGCATTATTTATACATCATTGCATGTGTGTGTGTGTGTGTGTGAGAGAGTTTCCCTATTGGGTCGTCACACACACACACACACACACATATGTATATAGTCGTATTTTTATGTAAATTTCATTTTCTCATCCATTTTCATTTGCAGTTCTTGTTTTTGGCAGCTAATCGAATTTATTGCGTCTGATGTCAATTTCAGTTATCGGGATTACGCTAAGAGGATAATAATGCTTGGTAACAGCTTTGTGCCCGTCATGCTGTTGGCCAGCTGCAGCTTGGCCCACGCCTACCCCGCCCTCTTGCCATATATCTACAGTAAGTGAATGGATATATTCGGACATCATATCCAGGATTCATCTGTCAATCCGCCTTTCCGCCTGCAGATCCTTCGCATAAGCGCAACGATGTTGCCTTTCCCCAGATCGAGGACGATGTGGTCGAGCTGGATCAGCTGAGGCAACAGACCGACCACTCCGATCCACAAAGTGTGGTGGCCAAGCGGCAACATGATGGCAGCACCGTTCGCACCACAACCACCACCAAGGATAGCATCGAGAAGGTGATTGCGGCACCGGAGCAGGCTGGCAGCAGTCAGCCCTTGCCCGACTTGGAGCGGCAGCTGGAGGTGGCCACGCCACTGATGTCCGTATCAACGACGACCACGACCAGCACCTCGGCCACCACCACCACGGCGGCCTTTAAGGACGAAGCGGAGCGTTCTCAGCTGGAGGAGCCGAAAACGGCCCCTAAACCCGCATCCGAGCAAGGTGCCCATGCTAAGGTAAACTAAGGTGCACTCCAGCCCGCCTCCTTGTCTATCTTTCCCTCCGAATCCTTTCCCTTAGTTATATGCTCTTCTTCTTATTGCTTGTAAACATCATATGTCTGTCTGTCTGTGTGTGCGTGTGTGTGTGTGTCTCTGTGCAATACCAAGTGTATATCCACGAAACCCCCCAAAAACCAACAGGCATTCTACGGCGCCGCTCGTCTCGCGTTTGGCCAGAATCCGGAGGTGTTGCCCACCCCGTCCACCACAACAACGACAACTACCACTCCAGCACCCACAACAACAACAACAACAACATCAACGACAACAGTAGCATCGACAACAACCACGACAATGCCTGCGCCAGGTGAGAGTGAATCCGAGCCAGAATCTGTGGCGGATGTTGCCGGAGAACCTGCGGAGAACGCTGACAGCGAACCGATAGCAGAGGGAGCTGAGTCCTTGAAGCTAGCAACGCCTCATCGCGGCAATCACGATCTCAACAAGGAGACCATCGGCGACATCCTCATCGATCAGCTGGAGGCGGTGGCCAAGACCACCGAGAGGCGCTCCAGCATGCCCCACTTAACAGCCAAGGTTCTTATGACAAACAAACATCCATCCCAACAAGAATTGGCTGAAAGATATATCAAATTGGCATAATCTCTGGAAATTCATTAGCTTTAAAAGAACTTACACTTCCTACTCCTTTCGTACGAATCCTTGCCAACTAATCCTTGCCATCTTCTGCTTGTTCTCTTCCAGACTGCGCAGAGTCTGCTGCGTAATCCGAGTGGTCAGTACTCCTCCTTCGACATGGCACAGTATGTGTTCTGGACTGGCGATGAGACTGGCGTGGCCAGAGCTGTGGAGGAGCTCATCGACGAGAACTTGGTAAGCATAGGAATGATAGGAATCAAAGGAATCATATTGAACTCTGCAACTCTTCCAGATTACACGTGAGAGTGCTCTGAAGTTCCTGCGGGATATTCGTCTAGGCATTGAGTTCCTGCAGCGCTCCTATGCCAATCGCATCTTCCCCGACGAACTGCGTCACAATCACCTCAAGCGCAGCAGTCCACCCAGCTCAACCTCCTCCAGCACTTCCACGTCCACCTCCACATCAACGACAACCACCACAACCAGCACCACCACGGAGAAGCCGTTGCCCTACATCCATCTGGATGCTGATGCCTCTGAAGGCGTTACTCCCGAGATAGTGCGCGCCAAGGCATTGGATAGCTTCACCTTCTGGAACAAGTTGAAGGCGCTGGAGAATGAGGCACCACAGGAGCTGACCGACTACGATGATTCCATGGGCAGAGCCAAGATTGTCGAGTATCTGTACAACGAGTATAGCCTGGAGGAGATACTCTATAAGTTGGCCAAGGTAATTACTATGCATCAATTACATATTTGTGGTTACATGTGCATCTCAATTCCAGGTGATGTTCGCCCAATCGCTGGCACATGGCTCGGATGAGGCACAGCAGGAGCTGCAGAAGCTAACCGAGTTCCTGGAGCACGAGGGCAATCTGGGGGTCATACCCGCCGACTTGCAAAAGAAAGTATTGAGTAAGTACTAGTATTCTTAGATCTAGTAAGTATCTATTCCTATATGGATTCCTTATAGGGGTGCTGCTGACCGCGCTGTCGGACACGTTGACCGAGCATCCGGAACTGTTGCCAGCGGCGCGTCTTAACTTGGCCAATCCATACTTCAGGCTTCCAGTGCGTACACCTAGTCAATAGAGTCCACAGCAAAACTTATCACAAAACAGTATCTACTAAAGACATATATTACAAAACAATGAAATATATTCATTAACTCTATTCAAGTATACATTATATAGTAAATATATATATATATATATGTATGTTGAGTTCTTAAGTCCCCGACAAAAATGCGCTCTCTCGGAATTGTTTTTGAAATGCAAAAATTTGGCAAATGGAAAAAGGAAAACCCTCGTGATATTAACACTACATATTGATTTCATTGTTTTTCAAAATTTATATTAATATTTTATACATGTATAGTTATATGTTCGTGAAGAATTTTGTAAAACTGAAAACGGAAAACTGAAAACGAAATTGAAATTGAAAATCAAAGAGAGACTTGCGCAAATCACGCTTGCTTATATTTGATATGAGTTAGTTTTGGGAACAATGAGGTTGATAATATATATATATATACATATATATATGTATATCCTTTTTGTTACCATTAGTTTAAATATATATACATACATATAGAGTACCATATAGTTGTATGCGCGCCGTTGAAACCAGGAAAGCAGGAAAGGACTTCAAGTCCACAAACCAAATGATATCAGTAGCAAATAGAACTGCTTCTCTAACTCCCTATATATATATAATAATTATATATATATATATATATATAGGAATATTTATATATCTCTGATATTCTGAGTTTTTCTGTTAAGATCTTAACTCTATCATACTAGCTTCTAGACGCGATAAAGTATTGAAAGCGAGTTGCTTCTTTAAGTTTTTGTTAAATCGTAACTGTGTGTGTGAGTGTAATTAGCAGCGAAATAACAACACTGTACTACAAAATTATTGTTTCCATACAGATACAAATATAATATTATATGATATATGCTAAATAAATTGTTTGAGAATACAAATAACTCAACTCCCTTTCACTCTCTTAACATTATATACAGTTCGTGATGGATCGGGGATCTATAGCGACTTTTTGTCCTCCCCCTCCTCCGCCTCCTTTTGCTCCGTTTGCTCCTTGGTGGTATCCAATAATTGGTTCAGTTTGTCATCGGTAAGAGGTCCATCGCTGTTGAAGATCCTTTCGATTTCGGCACGCTCCTCCTCGGTCATATCCTTGCCATACTGCTTGGCAATGGCCTCCAATCGCTCCTGGTTCCGCTTCAGATGATTGGGCAGCCAGAAGATAGTTTGCACCATTCTGAAGAGGAATCGAATTAGATGGGATTATCTGTTAGATTACTATATCTTACTTGAGAAATATGAAACCCGATATGGCGAGCAGTATGCACATGCCGGAGGTCTTGAACATGGTCCAATAATCCACAACAACTTGCTGATGCTTCATGACTGACAAACTATATACTATATATATATATATATATATATATACAACTTGATTTTCAAACTGCGTAATACACTCGATATCGGCGCAAAGTTGGGCATAAACTAAACTGGAAAACATGTGTGGAATTCTGTGTCGGCGGTAATGACAGTGTTGTGGTCATGGGGTCGCCATGGATGCCACTCGCCAGGACATACGTGGTCTATGAAAATCAATATATGTATATATACATACATATATCGTATACATATGAGGCGAGTGGGCATGTGATAATAAATTTATAGATGAACGCATTTCAATGATGATTTTAATTTTTAGGCATGTATGAAAAAATTGAAAAAAAAAAAAATATATATATATATATACTTCAATATCTGCCCATCGATCGTATTTGCGAAGCACTTCTAGATTTATTTATAGCCGCAGACATTTTTGATTGAAATTTTCTAAAAAATATCAATACTATATGTTATATATATATATACCACGATAAAGCTCGACATGTGCGGCACAAGTCTGCTGAGTTTGGAGCCAATTGTAAATCAGAAATCAAAACATTGGGAACTGATTAGAGACCCCCACATACGTCTAAATAATATATATATATATATTATTTTATATATAGTTTTTACCGCATTGGGGGTATTTTGGAGTACGCCTATCAATAGGGAGATAGTATTTTGCCTACTATCTGACAGATACGCCAGAGATCTTCCCCTATAAAAGGGCCGTGTTCCAGAGACACAACTCAAATCATTTTCGCAATGAAGCAACTCATCATCTGTGCGTCCCTGGTGCTGGGACTCCTGGGCACCGCCCTGGCTGCCCGCCCCATCTCCGATTGTGTAAGTTCCGGGATTATCTCCATCTGCTCTTCTTCAGCTTGGCTAATGTCCGCTTTGACAGGGTGAACGCATTGAGAACGATGGCTATCCCATGGAGCGTCATAAGGTGGAGACGGACGACAACTACATCCTGACCATGCACCGTATTCCGTACTCCCCCAAGACCGGCAATACCGGCAAGCGTCCAGTGGCCTTCCTCATGCACGGCATGCTCAGCTCCAGCTCTGACTGGGTCTTGATGGGTCCTGGCAAGGCCTTGGCCTACATTCTGTCCGATGCTGGCTATGATGTCTGGATGGGCAATGCCCGTGGCAACACCTACTCGAAGGCCCACAAGTATTGGCCCACTTTCTGGCAGATATTCTGGAACTTCAGCTGGAACGAGATCGGTATCTACGATGTGCCCGCCATGATTGACTATGCGCTGAAGGTGACCGGTGAGAAGCAAGTCCAGTATGTGGGCCACTCCCAGGGCACCACTGTCTACCTGGTCATGATGTCCGAAAAGCCCTCGTACAACGATAAGATCAAGTCCGCACATCTTCTTGGACCTGCTGCCTACATGGGCAACATGAAGAGTCCTCTGACCCGTGCCTTTGCCCCCATTCTGGGACAGCCCAACATGATGGTGGAGCTGTGTGGTTCCATGGAGTTCATGCCCAGCAACAAGTTCAAGCAGGACATGGGCATTGCCCAATGCCAGGCCAACTCCCGCTATGCCGAGATGTGTGCCAACGAGGTCTTCCTCATCGGTGGCTACGATTCCGAGCAACTGGACTATGTAAGTATATCTTGAGGATCTCTCAATTTGTCTGGGAGTTAAAGTTGAACGCTTTTCTTGGCTTTTAGGCTCTGTTGGAGCATATTAAGGCCACCTCCCCAGCTGGCGCTTCCGTCAACCAGAATCTGCATTTCTGCCAGGAGCACAACTCGGGCAAATTCCGCAAATTCGACTACACCGTGATCCGTAATCCTTTGGAGTATGGCGGCAGCTTGACTCCACCCAACTATAAGCTTTCCAACGCCAAGGCTCCAGTCCTGCTCTACTATGGCGCCAACGATTGGATGTGCGATGTGAGCGACGTACGCAAGTTGCGCGATCAGCTGCCCAACATGGCCCTCGACTACCTGGTGCCATTCCCCAAGTGGGCTCATCTCGACTTCATCTGGGGCACTGAAGCCAAGAAGTACGTCTACGATGAGGTGCTCAAGCAAATGAAAGTCTACGCCTAGGTTGCTTCAATGGACAATCAAATGTAATAAATATTGAAATTTATTTAATTGTCTCAATTATTTATTATCATGGAGATTTATATGGAACTTCAAAAAAAGAAAATTTAGCTGAACTCAGAACTGTTGTAGATATTTGAATTGTAAGCGCCAAACTGCAAAGCGGAGGTAGTTTTTCAACACTGGAATCTTAGTAATTGGAAAAAGTTGGCAGCGCCAACAAGTCAATTTGGCGCCCTTTTGAAAATAGCTTAACTTGCTGATGTAAACGATATGTATGGATGTTACATTAATCGGTTTGCAGTAAATCATGACAAATAGAAATTATATAACAATTATCAGCGCCTTGTAGTGAAGATGCACCACATTATCCAACAGCAAAGAGCAGTGAAATAAATAGCGACCCTTTGATAGGTATTTGCGAAGCGTGGATTCGTTGATCGGATAATTCGTGAGCTCGAAAGTGGATGGTGGAATGGGACACATCTCTGGATCTGGAGCATTGGAATGCTTCTGAAGGCCTTCATAGAAAATGCTCTTGTAATAGGTGGACATGTATTCGCAGAGGGGCATCAGTGGTAGCTGAGTTCTATTATAATTAGACCCATCTAAAGTATTCTCTGGCAGTATAGTGACGTTAATCTGTATAATTAGATATATATGTATATATATATACTATATTAAGTGGACAATTTCCAATGTATTTCGTAGTTACCTTCCAAGTGTTGTCTAGACTGACGAGATTCCTTAATTTTCCATTAACTCTCGAAATGCCCACATCATCGCGATCGACAACTTCAAAATCGCTTTCAAACATCAGACCGTTCTCCGTTATCTTTTCAAAATCTTTCAGTCTGATTTCCTTGTCATCCGCCAGGATCTGCTGCATCAGCATCATCATCATCATCAGGAGCAGAGGCCCCAACTGTGATTTATAGCTAAACATTTTGATTTTGAAATAAATTCTATTGCTCAGTTGGGGTTTATAAACCATATATAAGGTCGCATGTCGGAGCATCGCATGTGGAGTAGAGTTCTTATCTCTGAGACTTTAACTAGAATGTGTTGTAGAACTAATCTCTCGACAAGTGTCAATTATAGAACATAGCACGTATATATTTAATCCATTGCAAATTTGGTACATGACAATCTATATCTGAATTTTATATATATCTAGTTCTGGCAATACTTATATAACCGATTCTTAACTCAACTGTTCTCTGGTTTCGCCTTTATGTAGCCGAAATTGAGGCGAAGCTGTTCGAGGAAAATAAATGTAAGGACCGTCTGGGGTCCAAGCTTCAAGAATGCTGGTATGAATCCTTTGAAGAAACCCAAGGGGCCACTTTTCGCCGTTTGCCTTATAATGTCGAAGGTTCCATTATACATGCCCGGTTTGGCATTCATGGCCCTCGTCTTAATCACATCAATGGGCTGAGTCAGCACTGTGGCAAAGAAACCGGCAATCAAGGATGTGGTGAAATGAGTGAGCAAGCTGTCCTGGAAATAGGAACTCTTTAGCATAAGTTTCTTGAGCTCCTCGTAGAATGCGAGTTGTCCGATGGTCATGACAGCGCCTCGAATTGCTGATGCACCGGATCCGGTGAACAGTGCGCTGAATCCCTCAATTCGATACACCTTGAGCAGACCGTCGAATACATGCTTATAGCTGGAGGAGATTATGTTCAGCTGGGGATCAATTAGCTTGCTTGGAGTAGAGGAACTTACTTTCTGCGTTGAGGTGGTTGCAGCACGACATCGTTTTGTAGCCGCACATTGATGATATCCGCCGGAGTGCAGACAAAGCCACCGGCGAATCCCGAAAATCCAGCTAGCTGAATTTTCTTGGAGAACGTCTTGGTGTCCACGTATTCCTCACCCACATGATAAATGCCAAATCGGAGAGTCGAGTAGGCCATCTGACGTACCATTGAGGCGGATATGCCGTTGTAAAAGCCTTGAATACCATGAATTTTAAATATATGTGGTACGACTTCCTTCATTTTGAAGTTTTGCACCTGCATCGTGACCTTAATTAAGTCCAAGGGTTGGATTATGGCGGTGGCTTCGACGGCGGCGATTCCACCAAAATACCAGCGTGGGTGCCTCTCGCTGGCCATAATTCAGATGTCCGTTATGAGCTCATTAATCCATGTTTTGCCAGAATTTGCTATAAAAACTTTTAATTTAATCTAAATAAAAGAAAATGACCTAACATAATATCTGTATTAATTTTGGGTACATTTAAATTGTTAGCGCCAAACTGTCATATATGTGGATTGCTTTTCAGCACTGAAAATGTTGCCAGTTTGGCATTATTTAGCTTCAGTTGTAAACAAATAGTTGGCAACGCAAGCATAAACAGCTGTTATATTTACTAAATACGTGTGTGAGAATTCTCCATAAACTGAGTTAAAATTTAATAGTTGTGAAGTAATAGTAATTTTAAAGTTGAACAGCGCGTAAAGCGTATTTTAATCTTTTATTTGGTAAGTTGCGATATTATATCATAACGGAGAATTCGAAATGTGCGTCAAATGTCGGACACCCGCGATCAGCCTTGGCTTTTGGGCGGCTTTTGAATTTGGCATTGACATTGGCCGATAGCGGCTTTTAAACATGTCCCGTTACTCTTATATTAGCAGAAAATTCTCCCAGTTTGTTTGCAAAGAAATCTGACAAGAATTATGCGCAACTGCACAGCACAGCCACTAAGATATCCAAAGTTAATATAGGCTCTCTCTTATCAGCAGACGAGAAAAAGTGTTTCCAACAAATATCTTAAATTGTAATCAACAGAAATTCTGTGGCATATTATTTAAAAAGCAGCTAAACCATATACATATCAAGTATTTGCAACAATAAAAGCATTCGGTATTATCAATTAGCATTAATTAGAAACTATATCCTTTAAGTAGCACATCAATTGCAGTTGGAATGTTACGTTCACTTGTTAGATTACTTTGGGCTCGGAGTTTTCTCGTATCCGAAGTTGAGACGCAACTGTTCGAGGAACACAAACGTTAGGATCGTCTGTGGTCCCAGACGGACAAAGGCGGGTACGTATCCTTTGAAGAAACCAAGTGGTCCCAGCTTAGCTGTATGCCGGATGACATCCCACAGACCATTGTACTCTCCGGGCTTGGCATTCATGGAGCGTGTCTTCAGCACATCCATGGGCTGGGTTAACGTTGTGGCAATGGCCCCGGCCATCAGGGAGGCAGTGAAATGCGTTACCAGATTATCCTGGAAGTGGGGTGTCGTCAACAGATACGCCTTGATCTGATCATAGAAGGCTATCTGGCCAATGGTCATGAAGACTCCGCGGGTCGTGGCTGTTGTAACGCCGGAGAACAGATTTCTGAATCCCTCATGGCGATAAACCTTGATAAGTCCATCGATGCCATTCTTATAGCTAGAAGATAAAGTTGGTTTAGTGACGGAATTTCGAAATCTTTCAATAAGAACTCACTTTCTGCGCTTGTCCATGGGCAGCTTGACATCATTCTGCATCCGTACGTTGACCATATCCGCAGGTGTGCCCACGATGCCACCAATCATACCGGACAGACCGGCAAGTCCAATTTTGCCGGCGAATGTGTCTGTGTTGATGTGCTGCTTACCTACCTCATACACGCCAAATCTGGTCGTCGAGTAGGTCATCTGGCGGAGAATGGACGCGGACAGACCATTGTAGAAGGCTAGGACACCCTGCTCCTTGATGATCTGGGGTATTAGCCTCATAACAGAGAGGTTACCCTGTTGCGTTTGCAGTGTGACCTTGATCAGGTCCAAAGGATGTGTCGCGCAGGCCGCGCCCACACTGCCAAGGCCACCGAAATGCCAACGTGCCTGTTTCTCCGACATTGTGAGGAGCTGTAAAACCCAAATAGATACACATTAAGTAATCAGTTTATATTTGGGTTGCATTTTTCTACTAGTTAGTTGAAGATGAGGGCAGACAACACGCACATTTTGAAATGTCGATAATCAAAAGTGAAGGTTTAGGCGGTTTAGCATTTTGGAGGGATGCTCCGTCTACTCAAAATGTTATGTCATCGTACTATGCGCACCGTTGTTTCACAGGACCAACTAAACAACCTTAAGGATATACACAAATCAGCTGGGCAGTGACGCAGGCAACTAACCGAATTAACACAGTCTAGCACTCTAACAGGTTAGCGCCACTAGCGGTGGTTGATTGAGACAGCAAACAGCTGGGCGTTTAAAATGGGGTATTTGCATTATTAACACTTTGTTATTAATTAAAAGTGTATTCAAAATTTCAACTTTTACCCTCCTTCTTTCATTTCCCTTTCAAAATACACTTAATTTACTGATCAGTTTAGCATCGCTTCTTCCTTTAAGGACATAAGTGTTTGAGGTTTCTGCCGCTTGTGGCGCTTCTCATTAAGGCATGGCAAGGCGCGCCAGAATTCAAAGCTTGCATAAAGTTGCCAGAGTCAAAACTGAACTGCAGCTGCGCCAAAACAACTAAGTGGCAACTACTTGAGAACAGCTGTTCAACCAACTGTTATGTAGGGGAAATAGACTTTCGCAAATAACAAAATTGAAATAGATTTGATCATTGTGAATTCAAAAAACGTTTATGGTGAGTTCCACGTATTATCGACTGTCTTTATGCGTTATCTGTGAAACGTAATTAAAGTGTGCCATATAAAAGTAAACGCGTCCACAGTTTGCTAAAATTATACGCGCCTCCATTTGTTAAAATGGCATGAAGTTTTGTATTTTGTGCGGCATTTTGAATTGGCATTGACATTGACCAACGTTTGCGCCGTCGCGACATGTTTGCTATGCTGTCAAGAAATGTGCTGAGCAGTCAAAATTCTCAAAAGATAATGTCAAGTTAACCAAACATCTGTACATACACCCCGACCTGCATACATATTTATAGATAACATTGTTCTATATACAAAGCGCCGTTGCATTTACAGTGGCTACCACAAAATTAAAAATTAACGTAAACATTTCGATAACCACTTTGACCAACTCATACAGCGCCTTCCAAGAACATAGAACCACTTGTTGCGCTCTCGACTAATTTCAGCCATCAGCTAGTTTTCGCATGTTTAGTCATAGTTTAACAAACTATGGCTTAACGCTTATCAATTTTCAACTTATTGAGTGTTCTGTTGACTCGCGTGTTTTTGATAACGTTTTCAATAATCATAATCTCAGCATACAAGTTGTACTATATTGTTAGCATGTCTTTGTTTATTTACTCAATAAGCATTTCGTGGGATTCATGCCACGTGCGCCACATGGCCCATAAATCACATCCAAATTCAATGTTGTTTTGCCTAAAAATTATAAATTAGCGGCTTTTCGAAAAACTAAAAATATTTTTCGTCTCCTAAATAAATTGCTGCTCCAGCTGAGCATATTTCATCATACACTTTTTTCAATTCTTTGCCATTTTTAAAGATCACAAACCAATTTTTTGAAATAATGTTAATAAATGAAATGTGGTTAAGTTTGGTAACACAAGTTTATTGACGAGCATTGTTTTGCCTTATTTTTTTTATCTGATCATAAAAATTAATATGCCTTGATCAAAGTCTGAATAAACATCACATGATCCACAGAAATTAATTTCGTTGCTTATACATTTATATGTATGTACATATGTATAACCTGTTAATGCTTGTATTGGTATTATTTAATATTGAAACAGTCGCGCCCCCAAAATGAAAGATATCTATACTTTTAATTCTTATCTCTTATAAAGTACATAGGCATTTTTTATACATAAATATGGTTCAATGTTTTGTGTAAAACTTTCGAAACAGCTGATTGTGATGTGATCATATTTTGTGTGCTCTGCGATCACGGTACATCGCGTGATAATCTCCGTGATTTCACCGGCAACTACTATCATATCAGACTTTGCTGTCTGGAACTGCATTTTGAACAGAAATGTTTTGTATTGTTTAATGCAATTTTCACCGCTTAATTGAATAACAGACAAATGCTAATTTCCTTGATTTGTAAATCGTTGTAATTTCAAAAGCAAATTTACCTTGAAAAATAAAAGCTGTCGTTTGTTGTTATTTGGTTACTGCTTCAATATTTTTGTATATGTATATATTTTTGGCAACACCAATACACGCGCAATACGCCACGCAACACACACACACTGTGGATAACACACGCGCGAACACTCGCACACTCACACTCTTACGGGAGAGCGGCAACTTCAGCGCGTCATAGCCAAGAGCAGCAACAACGAAAGTGGTGAGAAACTGGTCTGGATTCGCCTTCGCCTGTGTTTGCGCGTTACTCTCTTTCGCACAATGTTGTCGCTTGAGCACAGAAATCGTACTGATCGTCAGTTGAGTGAGTGGACGACCGGCTGGCCAACCCGGCACAGCCATTGAGCTTCGGCTAGCATAAGGCCGGTGAACGCGACGACTGCTGCCGACCCATAACTACTCTCACTTGCGTCGCTGTCAGAGAAATGTTTGCATGACTTAGTAGATTATCGCATCTACGGTCAAGGCAACACATGTGTGTGTAATTCTTTTTTAGAAGTGTGATGAGATCGGCTTAGGTTAGTCAGTTGTCAGACACCATAGTTTAATCAAGCTAGTGCTGCCAGAGAGAGCGACATAGCGAGCGCTACGTAAGGTGAGAGCGAGAGTGAATGTGTGATTGTGATTGCGAGTAAACAAACATAATTTAGTGAGAGCTTTTTTTGTGAGCAAGTGTGTGTGTGTGTGAATTTCGTTTTAACTTGTAACCTTCGCTTCGCTGCTCACACAGTTTATTTTGTTTGCTTTAATGTGTTTGTATTTCTAAACATGTATTGTGAGTGTAATTGTATTTATAGTTCCAGTGTAGCTCGACAACAGTCCCCTATTGTGTACTATCAGCTTCGTAATAGCTCCAGAATGGCACAAATCGCTGTCGATTTAATACATACATTCGACAAATAGAAATACACAAGTTTCATTTGCATACTTAACATGCAAGCGGACACTACTGTTTGTTTATGTGTAGACAAAGAGATTTCATACTGTGCCGTTCTTGAGTGACCTTCCATTAAACTGTACTCTCTCCGCATACCCTAAGCTTATGCTATGTGGTTATGGGGTACGCTAAGTAAAAAATATTTTTGGCTATATTTTTTTTATTTATAACGAGATCTCGTTGATAGGGTATCTTTTTCGTCGTTCATTGTGATGTAGACTGCGATTAGTTCTTCTTTGATTTCATATACATTATGTACAAATTTTTAAATGCCTTTTATGTAATTACCATGTGTCGATCAGCCATGTGCTGACAACCAACTATCGGTCAGGCGCCGGTTTGTTGAAATTTGTGTAGTTGTAATGCGTTAATTTCAATTTGAAACGAACGCTCATTGGCTCAATAAGTTTTAATTATCATGCTCGTAATTTTAGCTGCATTGCAACGTTCTTATTTGGTTGCAATGCACATTGGAGCGATTCCCGCCTCAAGGTCCAATTAGAGTGCTGTTGTTGTTCGGCTTCGTTTTATTTGCAATCCATTTTCAGTTTTCAGAATTCGATAACTTGACTAGAGAGGGGAAGATTACGCTTGTCATTAACTAGTTGTGTTGTTGCCAAGTCATAGATTAGGTGTGTGGATAATGCCGAGTAGATAATTTCAAAAGTTAATAATAATCTTGGCAAAATTCTATTATTTGCTTGCCTAAAATAAAATGGCGATAACACGTTTTAGTATCTATATCCATACAATATAATCCAATTAACTAAATGCTGTTTATCGTTCCTCAAAATATTTACATTTTGACACCAATAACAGCCAAAAGTTTTCCTCAGAGCTTTTTTTCGATGCTAAACTAGCATTTGACGAGTTGAAGTAGAGAAATGTCGCAACTTGATTCAACGGCCCATTAGCTCAGTTGGTTAGAGCGTCGTGCTAATAACGCGAAGGTCGCGGGTTCGATCCCCTCATGGGCCAAGAGTTTCTTTTTGTTTTTTTTTTTATTTTTTGTGTTTTATAAAATATGTTTTTTGGTGTAATAAATTATGGGCAGCACTTCATTTTCATTGATGGCTTCGGTTATTGGCCACGTGTGCCGCTGACAGCCATGATGAAGTGACAAAATGACCCGTTTACCATACTACCAATATACCAGAGTAAATAAATTAAGTGTGTATAAAATATACAAAAATATATATGTATGTCTACGATGTCGTGTCTGGCGTCTTGTGAACTTGGCCCAACTGCACGTGACCCGGCTGCCGCTTGTTGGCTGGCGGCGCCTTGTCAACGCCGAATATTGCGCACGCTCTCTAATTAATTGAATCCAATTTTATGGCATTTATAAATTGACTAAACGTATTCACTTCAGTTATTCTTTTGTGTTTGCATTGCAGTGTGTTTTTTCGTGGACTCCAATTTGTCAACATTATGGCCGCCTCAGTGCTGCTCGCCTGTGGACTCAATGAGCAGAAGCTGCCCGGCTTCGTGCACATCAGCGAGGAGTCGAATGTGGATGGCAGCTTCTTGATCAGCTGCATTCTGGGACAACGTTTGCGCATCTCCAATGCGGGCACCTTGCTCATCTGCCTGCAGCATCACTATCAGCATTATTTCAATGCGGGCATGCGTCTCGGCTACAACTCCAATATCTTCCTGGGCAAGACACTCAGTGTCATCGATGCACTGATTGATATGGCCACGGATGGCTTCGAATCCAAATGGTTGTGTGCCTCCCAACAACTGCCGCTCACCGAACAACTCATTGAGGACATTCGCACCCAATTGGCCAACAACTATGCCAATCGCAGCAGCTACACCATCTTGATAGACAACCTGTCGATACTGTTCAATCTGGGTGCCAGCAAGTTGCAGGTGCAGCAATTCTGCCAAGCCCTAGCTGAGCTGGCCAAGGAGCATTCAAATCTGACGGTCATCACGAAGCTAAGCAACAGCGACATCCATCAGCTGACCGACAACAACGTGGCCAAGTTGGGCAATGTGCGGATCCAGGTGCTGCGGCTGAAGAGCGGTGTCTTCCGTGAGGTCGATGGCAAGCTGCTGATCGAAAGGGTGCTCGAGGAGGGCAACTATACCTGCGATGAGACGCGCAAGGAGGTGCTCTACAAGGTGAATGATCGCAATGTGAAGATATTCAATCCCGGCGAGATTGGCGTTAAAGTCTAAGAGCAATTAATTACCTTTATACATGGAATTTATTAAAGCCACTTTTATACACTCGTAATCTTAACACCTTTGTACTTTTTTTTTAATCTGGGGTACTCCAACTGTCTGCCCAGAATTGTGTGTGCATGTCTAGCGCATGTCATGTGCCAATAGCAGCTGCTCCAATGCTCCAATGCTCGACTGCTCATGTGTTGTTAGTTTCTCCTTTCGTTCTAATTGCGTTTGTCGTTGTCTTTTGCGTCGTTGTATTCACATCTGTTGACGTCAAGCCGGACGCCTGCCCAGCTGGCCACATTGATGAGCAAATAATGATGAATTCATGTCTGGTCATGACTTTACACACCAAACAGCAATAGCAACAGCAGCAGCAGCAGAAGGAGCAACAGCAGCTATGTCGCATCAGAAGTTAACCAAAACATTGCCCGCAGTTCGAATGTCCTTCAAGCTCAGTGACCGCAGCTATCTTCGTAGCTAGGGGGAGCATCAATTTTATCAAAAACCATAAAAAAGGGCATATTGAATTTTACACAAAAAATGAACAAAAAAAGTAGAAGAAAATCACCCCCGTTCGTTTGTCTGCGAAATGTTAATTTACAAAATGCAAAGCATCAGCAAATTGTCTTAAAGCCACGTCCATAGAGGAATGAGAAGTTAAAGCAAGTTCCTCTCCGCTCTCAACTTGTCTAAAAATATGTTTAAAACAAGGCTTCAGCATAGCGGAAATGTGTGCCATAATAGAAAACTTTCTTTGTACTCCATCATTTCTGGGAAAAAAGCGGGGTCAAAGGAAATACAATCGGAAGTTGGCCTAGTAACTGGGCTAATATGTACATGCATAATAAGGCTTGACTGGTCAGTGAGCTAACTTCTATATCTACTATATTTATCTAGAGTGGAATCGAGTACAATAAGAACAACAAGTATATTATAATACATTATAATTTTTCTAGAGGTCTGATTTGGGCAATGGCAGCGGGTTCGTGTGCTAGGCAAGTTAATGACTGTGTTCTGGCCAATTTCATATGCGTGTGGACAATTTCGTTGCACACTTTCAGGCTGAAAAATACGAGTATTTATGTGCCTGTTTCACAGGCTGCACAAGCAACAAACAATATGGGCACAAAAAACTGTGACAATGGCATCATCAGCATCATCATCTTGCAGCAACGCATGCCGCAATTTATAGGCATATACATACATTTATATATATGATATATACATATATGAACAAATATGTATATATGTGGGCTGGAATTGGTGCGCGGTCCGCTCATAAAGTTGACTCGCCTGGCTGCCCTTTCATCAATGATAATAACAGCATATTAGTGAGGTCCAGACTGTGGGACATTTTTCCCTTTTTTGGCTAGCTCAATGGCCGAGCAGACGCGAAATCCCCCCTTAAAAGGATACATATCTAAAATAACATATATACTTATATGTATATATGTATATTTATATGCTGTCTTGCTCTCGCACGCCATCAACAAACGCCATCAATTTTTGAAGGTTCTTTTTGGCATGTTTTTTGTACTTTTGCTCGACAGCTGATAGTCTCCATATCTTTCGATTTTTATCGCGTATGCTATGTTCGCATCATATCATACACACACACTCACACACAGACACACACTTTCACAGTGGCACTTATATCAGTTATCGCTGTTTTCTTCTGCGTATTTTGAAGAGTTTGTTGTCATGCACATTACATGGCGTATACGTAATATTTATTTAACTGTCGCAATTTGTGCTTTAAAAGGTTTTTGAGTTAACTTCGTCTTCATCATCTTGTATTTATTTGATTTGCGGCGGCTTGAAATGCTTAAGCGAAAAAGGGTTCGGCAAATGGAAGGACAACAGCACTGAAACCATAAAGAGGACTCGATCTCCAAACTCCAAGCAAAAGTTTCATTCTGTCAAAGCGAAGACTTTAAGCTCAAGGTTCATGTCTGGCAAATAAATTTCAAATTTGCGTATATTGCCAACCGATTTAAAGTCGATTTAAAATGTATATATGATACATATATGTATATGGGAGTGTTGCTGTGTGTGTGTTGTGTGTGTGTCTGTGATGTTCGACACGTGCATAGATTTTTAAAATATTTTCTACTTGCTACAGAATTTAAGCATTTGAATGCAAAGCAGCTTGCGGCTCATTAAATATTTATTTAAAATATCATGCAACATGTCAAATTGTCATCAATTATTTATGCAAGCAGTTGAAAATTGAGTGGCTTTTAGTTGGTGTTACTACTGAAGTCAATCATAAATAAATAAATAAAAAAACAATGAAGAAGTTGAAGAATGTTGTACTTTTATTGCCACGCTGTCATATATTATCATTATACATATCTCCCTCTATATAGCCATTTATCAGTTAACTCGACCTTTATGTAAGTTTTAATATTATAATAAATTTATATTTTCTCTATATTTAACGATTACATTTACATATCTCACCATTTAATCTTAATATCTCATACACATTAATTGTGAATAAATTGAATTCCTCATTACATTTGCTGTCAATTATTTTTAACTTTTACCACGATTTTGTGGCAAGAGAAAGCTGCAGCAAAGTTTAGAAATTAAATTGTAACATTTTCGCTATATATATATATATATTTTTTTTTTTTTGTCGCAATTGTCGCACCCCAATTACAACATCTGCGACTGCAAAATGAACATTTCGTTACCGAGTCGTTGGAGCTGATGTGACGGAGTTTTCTCTTCACCTCTGCTTCCGGCCAAACAATTAAGGATATATATGTAAATGTATATACATTTTTTTTTTGTTAACGTATTCTGTGCAGCGATGCGCAAATTGTTGCTAAAAAAAAATAATAAAGAAAAATTAAATTAAATTTCATTTGTGGTAATGGAAGCTGCTTGATTTAATTTTGTTATTATCATCGTTATTTTCATTTTCCTCTTACTTGTTTTTCTCTATTCTTGGCGGTATCGCATAATTTGTTTTCATTAAGTGATCTAATACATTTTGCAAATTGTGAGTGAGAAAAGTAATGCAAGTTGAAGCTAACCGCAGCTGATAATGAACGTAACCAGCAAAAGGAACAACGTAACGCATCTAAATTGATTACGTTGCGTATACGCAACATTTGACGCCCGCTTGCTACGCAGTTTATGGCTTTTCAATTCAGCTGCGGCAACCTTGAATGCCACTTTGCTATCATTTTACCACCCCCCCCCACGAACGCCCAAAACCCGAAAACCCAAAGAACGCTTAACAATTTCTATGACAATTTTTGGAATCGGGAGACGCAGGATTTTATCAACGTCAATGGGTTCTTCATGCTTCTGTTGGGGGGTGATAGGAAGGAGTCGAGAGAGTTTAGCTGGGAATGAGATCTGTGGTTAACTGTGGCTATAATGTGGGCGTGTGTTACTCAATGTCACAGCTCGTTCGGGTTAAGTGCTGTTGTTACTTTACACCTACACAGCCAAGCGCCTTAATGAAAATCCTTAAGCGCAAATAGAGCATTAAGCGGTTTTCCACATGGTCGCATCGATAACAAATCCATGTGATTCTTGTGATTTGTTTTGCTTTGATTACATGTTGTGTCTCTCTTTAGATGTAGTTGTCTAGTTATTGTTGTCCTCATCCTGTTTGCATGCAAAATGCGAAGGGCAAACTTGAGTCTGAAGGTGGCAAGTGGCAAGTGGAAATTGGCAACAACAGAACGTGCCAGGAGTTTGGAATTTTATGAATGGAATCTATTGCAGGCAATAGACAATGAGTATTGACTCCGTATCTTTAGCTGAAACTGCAGTTGTATCTTTAACTTTAAATGGATTTCTATCAGCTCATTGATGTGTAGAAGGGGCGGAGTGAAAGTAGAAAGTTGAAAATGAGCTTAAAATATTTGAGTTTCTTTGGTTGACCAACCAAAAAAAAGCTGTCATCATTTGCATGTGTAGAATCTAGCTTCAGTCTTCTGCTGAAATATGCTCAGTTGCCATCTCTAATTGCAGTTTTCATTTGCACTGGAAAATCTCATTTTCAGCCAAAAATTACCCAAAGAAGTCGAAGTTGAAAGTCAAAGCAAAATTGCGTTTATTTCCAAGTATTAGCCAAGTAGGCGTTGGTCTTATGGCTCTGGTTATGACCAGACTGACCCAAAGATTTGCATGCCACTTGGCTGAGTGCAAAATTATGCGCCCACAAATACGTTTAATTAGAGGTACTGCCAAAGCCTTCTATCTCTATCTCTAGCTCAACTCACTTCCCTTGACTATAGCTGTATATTACCTTTCTCTTGGTATATCTCTCTGTCTTTCTCTCAATTTTTCTTTCCTTTTGGCTGATTGTTGGTAACGCTAATTTGCCTTCTGCTGACACTGCTAGCCAACTTTATTGCTGTAATTTTGCTAAAAACTTTGGCACTGCAGTAAATTTTCTGCGCTACGCTTTGAGCTGTCGACAAGGGGCGAATTGGTGGAGGGGAGCCCTGGATGGAGAGGGGAGGGGCATTTGATTTGTTTATACTACATGAGGGTGTGAGTATCGCTGTTGTGTCTGTTGTTGGCTGCTGCCAAAGGGCAAAGGCAACAATGTTGAGGTGGAAGTGGCGATAGAGGTGGTGCCGGCAAAGCATCAACACATGTGGCTAAAAGTAAACACTGACAAAACAATTACGGTTACACCCACCAGAAATAGGAGTCGTAGTAAACGCCTCCGAGTAGAGTGTATATATTTCCAGTATTTTATGTACTAATTTAGTTTTGTAGTGTTTTCTTCTACGAAACTAAGCTGCATTGCATAGTTGCTATTCACGTAATTGACATGGTTGCTCTTTAATCTTTTGGCTTCGTTTAAATGTCATGTTCCCCCTCTATATAGTATATATATATATATACCAAAAGACGAGAATGTTATGTTGCAGGTAAATACAAGCATATAAATTTCGCGCCTTTTCTTTGCCATTGTCGCAGCGTATTCACTTTCATAAAGACGACTCCTCCGCAACAACTAAGGATGTGCTCCTGGTTTTCTGATTGAGTTTGTGTTGGTGGTGGAGGTGGAGGCGGAGGTGAAGGCGGTGCCAGAGGCGGTGGCTGTGGTTGCTTCTTCTAGCCTCGAGCAGAGGCGTTGATGTCGACGGGCATTAAAGTGGATTAAAGCCGAAAATACAACAGGTTGCTAATCTGAATCTCAGTCCTTATCACCTTTGACTTGATATGCCAACGAAAGAGATAGAGATAGTCAGCTAAAGAGCGAGACGGATGGAGGAAAATGTTGGTAGTACATATCTGTATTTCGTTTGTATTGGCCGGCAGCTTGTTTACTTTGACTTATTTTAATTATTTCTGACAACAGTTTTCTGGCAAAGTCGCAACACGAGCTCCACTAACTTAAACACCCGTACACACATACGGACACACACACATACACATACATCTATATATATAAAGGCCAAAGTTGTAGCCAAAGATTTGAGGGAACCTGCGCGCCCAAAGAACAATTTATTTAATGAAATCATCAAATTAGACTAAATGTGCCGTCAAAATGTGACTGCCAAGCAACTTGTTGCCGTTGTTACTCAAGTTGCTGGGGAAGTTGTTACAGTTAGACCACATGAAATATAAAACCGCATACTTGACACGCCCCATCACGTTGCCAGAGCATAAACACTAGCACGTGTCCTTAACACAGACACACACTGACACCCATACCCGCCCAAATCCAGAGAGTTGAAATGATTTCCAGAATGTGACAGGAGAAATAAAAATGTCTTAGATCTATTCTTATACTATAGCGATTCAACGAAATGGCAGGATCTTAAGACTTTACATATAAAATTAGCTTTATTATATAATAACATAATTAAATGTGCACAAGTCGATTGGAAATAGACTTTTACAATTGGGGGCTCCCTTCCTAATAAGTGATTGCCTTCCAAAATTTTAAATTCCCATAAGTTTACCCAGTCTTCACCGATTTAAAAATCTTTTTGGCTGTCAATTTCTGGAATTATAAAGTTCATATAAAACTTTACTTGAATTGATTCGGACCAATATTTTAGAAAATATGGACAAATACGTAAGAGAAATATATTAAAAATGATAGTTTTCTATGGAAAATGTACCTTCTAAATTTTGAACAGTCATAACATGGCCAAAACTCAACCGATTTTCATAATTTTTTCACTTCTGATAATGGTTTTGATTATATAATAAAATTGCATTTAAGTTTTATTTATATTGGCAGTTTTAAGATTTTCGAAATTTTTTGCCAATTTTTCAACCCCAATTTTTTTAACCCCTTGCTAAAAAGTCAAAAATGGTGAAAATTTTAAATTTGAAATTTTTGGTGCCTTCTCGATTTTGAGTGTCAAAATATGCATAAAAAACATAACCGAAGTTGATTTGGACCAATATCTTCGAAAATATGGCTAAAATTGTGCAAAATCAACTTTTTTCTATAGGTGATGGCCTTCCAATATTTTAAATTCCCATAAGTTTACCAAATCTTCTCCGATTTAAAAATCTTTTTGGTTGTCAATTTCTGGAATTATAAAGTTCATATAAAACTTTATTTGAATTGATTCCGACCAATATTTTAGAAAATATGGACAAATACGTACGAGAGATTTATTAAAAATGAGAGCTTTCTATGGAAAATGTACCTTCTAAATTTTGAACAGTCATAACATGGCCAAAACTCAACCGATTTTCATAATTTTTTCACTACTGATAATGGTTTTGATTATATAATAAAATTGCATTTAAGTTTTATTGATATTGGCAGTTTTAAGATTTTCGAAATTTTTTTCCAATTTTTCATACTAACTCCTTGTTAAAAAGTCAAAAATGGTGAAAATTTTAAATTTAAAATTTTTGGTGCCTTCTCGATTTTGAGTGTCAAAATATGCATAAAAACATAACCGAAGTTGATTTGGAACAATATCTTCGAAAATATGGCTAAAATTGTGCAAAATCAACTTTTTTCTATAGGTGATGGCCTTCCAATATTTTAAATTCCCATAAGTTTACCAAATCTTCTCCGATTTAAAAATCTTTTTGGTTGTCAATTTCTGGAATTATAAAGTTCATATAAAACTTTACTTGAATTGATTCCGACCAATATTTTAGAAAATATGGACAAATACGTACGAGAGATTTATTAAAAATGAGAGCTTTCTATGGAAAATGTACCTTCTAAATTTTGAACAGTCATAACATGGCCAAAACTCAACCGATTTTCATAATTTTTTCACTACTGATAATGGTTTTGATTATATAATAAAATTGCATTTAAGTTTTATTGATATTGGCAGTTTTAAGATTTTCGAAATTTTTTCCAATTTTTCATACTAACCCCTTGTTAAAAAGTCAAAAATGGTGAAAATTTTAAATTTGAAATTTTTGGTGCCTTCTCGATTTTGAGTGTCAAAATATGCATAAAAACATAACCGAAGTTGATTTGGAACAATATCTTCGAAAATATGGCTAAAATTGTGCAAAATCAACTTTTTTCTATAGGTGATGGCCTTCCAATATTTTAAATTCCCATAAGTTTACCAAATCTTCTCCGATTTAAAAATCTTTTTGGTTGTCAATTCCTGGAATTATAAAGTTCATATAAAACTTTTTTCGAATTGATTCCGACCAATATTTTAGAAAATATGGACAAATACGTACGAGAGATTTATTAAAAATGAGAGCTTTCTATGGAAAATGTACCTTCTAAATTTTGAACACTCATAACATGGCCAAAACTCAACCGATTTTCATAATTTTTTCACTTCTGATAATGGTATTGATTATATAATAAAATTGCATCTAAGTTTTATTGATATTGGCAGTTTTAAGATTTTCGAAATTTTTTGCCAATTTTTCATACTAACCCCTTGTTAAAAAGTCAAAAATGGTGAAAATTTTAAATTTGAAATTTTTGGTGCCTTCTCGATTTTGAGTGTCAAAATATGCATAAAAAACATAACCGAAGTTGATTTGGACCAATATCTTCGAAAATATGGCTAAAATTGTGCAAAATCAACTTTTTTCTATAGGTGATGGCCTTCCAATATTTTAAATTCCCATAAGTTTACCAAATCTTCTCCGATTTATAAATCTTTTTGGTTGTCAATTTCTGGAATTATAAAGTTCATATAAAACTTTACTTGAATTGATTCCGACCAATATTTTAGAAAATATGGACAAATACGTAAGAGAAATATATTAAAAATGAGAGTTTTCTGTGGAAAATTTACCATATAATTTTTATAAATATGGTTATAATATTTTTTATAGTTGGGCCATTGGTTTATTTTTTTTTTGTTTGTTGCTGGAGTCAAAACTTTTTCAATTAACACAAAATTATGTAAATTTAGTGAGTGGCAAGGACCTGCGGCGAGTCGTGTGAGTCGTGTGTCCCTTTTCCCGTGTTGTTTTATTGTTAAAGTTACTGACTGGACTCGAACTCAGACTTGGACTTGGAGTCACGGTAACGCCATTAGCCTCCTCTTCCCCTGAGCATAAAGGTCTCGGTTCATAAAAAGCAAAGTTTGGGTTGTGTGTGGGTTGCATTTATTGAAGTGTTTATGGCGTAAAATTGCATGTAAAACAGACATTAGACGAGGCTATGCAATCCCAGAGCATCAAAAAGATGTAATTATTTCTTCATAGACTGTAAGGAAAATATGCCTAAAAATAAAATAAAAAATGGCACAGCGAAGTTGAATGAAATTTATAGGACATGTCAGTTATATTCTACCGATACGAGGAGCTTAAATGCAACAGGCAACTATTCACATGTTTAAAAAAATTTCATAAATTACCATATGATTTCTAAAATATTCTCGAAGCTCTGCAACTGACCTCGGATGTATCTAAAGAGAAAATGGGTACAGTTGCAGCATGCCACAAGTGCCGGCAGTTGCAATAAATTCGCTAAAATATACAGACCAGACGCACAGTTTTCCAATTTGGCGCGGGCATCGCCAATTCCCTCCATGTGGAGGCAACATATCAAAACGCAGAGTGTCCTACCAATCCACTCCCCTGTCCCCTGTTGCTTTCATGGCAGTGGAGTCCATTCATCAGGCTGTGGCCTTCAATTGTCTTGGCATGCTCCAAGTCGGTATCTTGGTGGTCTCGGTCTCTGTGGCACTTGCCTCATCTCGTTGCGCTCACTTATCCGCCTAATTTACGAACTGTGCATTGTTTCATTCACATATTGTTTCTAGTGAGTATGAGTGTCTCTCTGTGTGTGTGTGTGTGAGAGAGAAAATGGTTAGCACGGCAACTCCTGTTAAGCAACGTGAGTGGCAGACTTACCAAGCGTGTCTTCCTTGCTGCAGTTCATCTGTGAAAATGCAATTAAATCTTTCTATTAACGAGTTGTCGTTCTGCACGTTGAATTCACCTGGCATTTTTATTCGACTGGTGCAAAGCATTTAATTGCATTAAAACCAGCAAAAAGAAAAAATACTACTTTCATATGGGGAGAAAATGCAGAAAATCGAAAAGAGAATAGTTAATAAAGGACTTCTAAAGTTGCATTAAAAATAGCGTTCTTAGAGTAAAGGAATTAAATTTTGTGATTTGTTGTCGAGTTCCACAACAAACTCTGAGAAATTTAATGAAATAAAATATAAATAAAAATATTATCAAAATTGCGAAATGCCATGAAAACTGTTTAATTTCCGTAAGTTCAGGAATTGTTGTTTATATATTTTCTAAGGCTTGTCGCATAAATCACGTTGAGATTGACACGAGCGGCATTTATAAAGTAGTATTTGCAGTTGTGTCTCTGTTGACTATTTGTTATTTTTGTGTACATTTGCGCATTTATAAATGTTTTTGGACTGTCTATTTGTGAATCACTAATGTTATGCTCCATTTGCTCATGCCGGAGTGTTGTTTTCGTTTTCGTTTTGATTTTCATTTTCATTTCCATTTTAATTTTCATTTTCGTTTATTGTTTGGCTGCCTCGATAAATATTGCATAATGTGGCGCAAAAAGTGTAGCATACTTTGAGGAGTCGGCGATTTTTAGCTACTACTTTGAGCTTGTTAAGCATTGATTTATGCATCGCGACTCATGAGACTGGGAGTGACTATAAGGTGGCTTATAGTAGTGGGCGTGTATGTTTTAAATATGGGCGTGTGCTGTTTATGTGGCATTCGCCTCCACATTCTCAGCACAGTTTTCTTTGTGCGCCATGTTCATTTTTTCTTCTTGAAGTGCCTGCACTTGATTTGTGGGCCCGGCCAGACAACGTAGTCAGTGTGGACTGCCAATGAAAAGGTCAAATGATATATAGAATCTTTCACATTTGCCCCACAAAGTCAACTAAGTTAGTTTGATATAGGTATAGCACATGCACAGAAAAACTCACTTTAAATATTGTCTACAAGTTTGATTTGTGAGCCTGATTGTATGTGTTGTGAATTTAATGCAATTTTGCTGCTCTTTGCACTCTTCGCTGTGTCTGTGACAAGTCACAACACAGTCTGAGTTCGAATTGCATTTGCTTCGCTGCGCACACACACTCCCACACACTCGCACGCACACACAGTCTCAGCTTCAGCTTCTTCTCAAGCCTCAATGCGTACCCAAATCATTTCAATTAGCGTCGACTTGAGTCCATGTAAATATGGACACACAAGGCGAACTAAATGTTAAGCAACATAACAATTGAGTCAAAGGTGGTTGTGGATGAGGGTAGAGGCTGATCCAGCAGACCGTATGATACGTGCCCAATAGCCGTGGCGTTGAAGACGACGCTGCGAGTCAAAGGACATGCGAACTGTTAACATCCTGACTCGGAATTCCTTGCGTGTGTTGCTCCACCATCTTGTACAACTTGTTATGGGACTAACATAGTACGAGTACGAGCATGTAATTTGTAAAACGGATGTGTCCTGCAACGCGATATATGTACATATGTATGTATTTAGAGGACACATGTCGTATTTAACGAGCGACCCGAGTCCCGGCCAACTAGACTCCGTTTCACTTTATTAACCTTTTTATATTTATTTTCTTTTTTTTTTTTGCTGCTACTGCTGACGCTGCTGCCAACAAATATTTTGTTTCGTTTTCGGTGCGGTAATGGGATTGGTAACGGCAATTGTTAGCTATTTAATTTGCGTGTTGGCTTTGCCGCCATCAAATTTATTCAGCAACCGAAAAGCCTCAAAATGCAACTGTCGCCAAATTGCGGATAATATGTCAATTTCATGCGGTTGAACGGCAAATATTATGCTAATTCCTCTGGCCAAATGCTCTAACCGAACTCAACTGATTCGTTAAATTAAAGGCCACTAAGTGGATTAAATTAAAGCGCAACATTATTGAAGCTTTAAATATATTTTTAGCCGTAGAAATCTTTTTTTTTTAAATTAACATTTATTTATAGAGCAACTGTAATTCGATACATGTACCTATATTAATTAAGGAAAATAATTCAATTTGTCAGAAAATCGTTATAAATATATTATTAGCCATGAAATGTTCACTTCATTTTGCATTGCTCATTAAAATTAACTGCCAAAGTGAAAATAATTTTAATGCATTTAAAAAGTAGTTTGTTGACGTTATTGATTTGATGGAATATTTTGTAGTTATTGTCATTTCAATTAGTTTGCTATTTTTAAGCGGCTTCTATAATTTAACAGAAGACTTTTGATTTATATACCCCGTATAAATGGGAAGTGGGCAATTATAATTTGTCTAGTTCGGTCGCTGATGACAACTTAAATCAAACTTAATTAGTTGACGATTGGAACAACGTGTTCAACTTGAAAAGAAGTTGAACTAACGTTGGGCTAATTATTATGCACCAAGCATTAGCATTCAACTTAATACGAAGTTGTAACGGGCTCGGCTCTTCGTTTCTCTTCTTTCTTTTACTTCGTGCAACTTATTCAACTTACGAATACCACGATATGCAATTAGTTTGAGCATCGCATTCAACTTAACACGAAGTCGGTTCGAACAACGTGTTCAACTTAAGAAGAAGTTGTCTCAACGTTATGTGAATTATTGTGGTTCGAGCAACGCATTCAGCTTAACATGAAGATCGATCAGTTCGGGCAACGCATTCAACTTAATAGGAGGTTGTAACGGGATCTGTTGTTCGTATTTCTTCTTTCTGTTCCTTCGCGCAACTTTTCAACTTACGAATCCCATGAAATGCAACTAGTTTGATCAACGCGTTCAACTTAACATGAAGTGGTGCAATATATTCAACTTAAATCAAACATGTTGAGCAGTCACTTAAGAAGAAGGTTAAGTCAAGATCGCTTTGACTACTGTTTTGATCTAATTCTTATTATCAATAATTAAAAACACGGTATTTTTTAGTTGAACACTCTCTTCAGTTGCGCTTATACCTCTTCCAGATGGAAAATGTGAAATTATTTCATTGAACAGCTCAATTCGAAATAAAGACAAAGAGCTGAAAGTTTTTTGGCTGAAATGGAAACAGTTTTAATTAATAAAACTTTCGATATACTAATTAATAAGTCGAATTGAATATGATTTTATTTATTTGCGTAGCATGGATATGAAATCAATGCACAACTCGATTTACAACTATCATTTATTTTTTGAATTCTTAAAGTTATTTACTGGGGAAAAGAATAGCAGTTGCTATGTCAGGCTCTGACACGAGTTTGTTTTGCCGTCCATTAAAAGGATCTGTGTAAATTTGCTTAATAAATTTCAATTGAGAGCCGACGCGTCCCCCGCTTTCATCCACGCCTCTGGGAATCAAAGGCAGAATGTTTTAAGCCCGTGCGGATTACAATAGACACGTTTTCCGGAGGGGTAATACAGGCAGTTGGAATTTACAATTTGCTACGCAAAAGGCGAGAGACTCGATTACTTTGGCCTTGTGTCCCTGTAGTACGTAAGGCAAATTGTACTAATTGAAATGACAAAGTTTCGGCATTGAAGTCAATTCTTTAAGATCCCAAAAACTCGTTATTGTGCCAGGCTTTAAAGCCAAGTAATTATGGCAAGATGTCGTGGCAAGAAGTATCCCACAACTGACAAACGCAAACAAAACATAAAAAGAAATCATTTTACTGGGAGGATGGTATGCTGTGTATGGATGTTGGGTATTTCATGGGTCCTTGGTCAAGGCTAAGCGTTTTTATTGTACGGCTGCAATTGGACGAGTGCGAGTTCGAGTTCGAGTACAAGTACAAGTACAAGTATTTTCGAGCTATTTTTGGTCCTTCGCTGCAGATAATCTTTGGCTGTCTGCTCTGCTATTTTGCGCCTTTTGTTTTGTTTGCTTCAAGTGCGACAAGTACACTTTCACTCTATGTCTCTGTTCCTCTCTCCGTTGTACATGAGAGCTGCCATAAAACAAACACTTTTAGTTTGTTGAACTGTGACCGAGGCTGCGTTTAATTTGTTGTCAAAAAAAAGCATCAATATTTTTGGAAATGTTTGTTGCCGCTGCAACAGCTGCCAGCTGCTAGTTGCCTTTTTCATTTTTGAAGTAATTGAACCACAAATATATAAAATTTCATTTCTATTTCAATTGTATTGCAGATTTTAAAATTTTACACTTGCGGCTCAATTCTAAATAAATGTTTTTAATCTCTTGACTGCAGTTTGGATGAATTGTGGCGAAGATTTTTGATTGCATTTTAATTGAAGCGCAGCAAAGTATACTACAAAATTTCATTTGTTAACCGCACGCACACAGAAAAAGATACTTACGCACACAGATATAAAGATTTGGTTATAAATTTTGTAAAAGGCAGTTTCAGACAGTTGACCTCGAGTCAATGACAACAAAAGAAGAGCAAAAGTTGAAAAAAAATCGACAAAAATCAATTGGGTTCATCGAAACTACTCGAGTCTCCCTTGAAAATGGCAGCATATATACATATATAATATTATGAAAATACTATAATTTCGTATGAGAACTTTAATTAAAGCAAGCGAAGTTTTGAAGTGCTCCGTAAATTTTTAATTGTGTTTATTAGTTTTTGTAAATTTGCCGGCACTTACACAATCTAAATTTGACTCGTCAAGCACTTTAATTTGCCGATTGTGGGCAGAAGGAGAAGCTTATGACAAGTGTATGTGGCCTGGCCATGAAAAAAGTTCAAAAGCATTTCATGTGGCTCGTTAAGAGCAGACAAGAGATGCAAAATTCATACATATTATATATAAAAGGAGAATATATGACAAAAATACAGAATTTGTGTCAGAGTGAGTTTTAAAACTATCTGCCATGCTTTCCACTCATAGTTGTGTTGAGTTTTCTGCATTTTCTGGGACAGACGACAATCAAATTTTGAAGCTTATTCACTAGATATTCTGCTACACACTGGAGTTTATATATATGTTTATATATTTTTTTTGAATATTAAACCTAAAATGTCTGCACATAATGCCTGAAACAGACACTCTCCAGGGCTGTGCTTGAGGCATTCAACTTGTTGCCTAATAAATTTATGACTTGGAACTGATTTTGATTAATCAGTTTCAGCATTTCAGCATGCATTATGCGGCATGACAAACGAGTATCGAAAAAGCTATTTTCAGTTTAACATTCCATCGATAAAACTGTCAAGCTGCCGAGAGTGCTATAAACATATAAACGTATACTTAATCCAGCTTATGTATACTTAATATGAGGCTGCGAGTGCATCATAATGGAATAATCGTGTTGCTATTTTATTTTTAAAGCGAATAAATATAAAAATATTACTGAGTAAATAAATTTAAAAGGAAGTAAAATATACAATTGTTTCACTGCTGCAACTTTAAATCCTATTTAAATACTTTTTAATACTTTTTTCTTTGTTTTAAAGTACATGCATGTGACAATTAAATTTCCGTTTTGTAAAAGTTTGAAACTGTCACAGAATATAAAAAGAAATGAAATGGAATTATTTAAATGACAGGAAAGTGCCCAATATATAAAAAAAACAGACTGTGGCTGATATTAAATGAAAATAAATAAAATGTTGCACGACTGTGAATTTGAGCAACTGTCATTAGAGTAGAACTAGAAAAAATATAAGCAGCTTAACAATGTTGACTTAATTTTTGATAAATTTACAAATTGCACAAAATTTCAAAATTAATGCACATTATTTAAAGATTGAATAACGTAGTGTCTTGCAGTTGGTCGAGTTTGGAATATTCAACTTTAAGCTGAAACTTGTCATTCCAGAGCTATAAATGTTGAACGAAATCCACATTCACTTGGCAAAGTGCAAATTGAAATGGCTTGGTTTGCTGCAAGGCTAAGACAAATCCTTGCCATCAAGGATGTACAAAGCGCTCTTGGCTCGCTGTAGAAGTGAAAGACTTGAAACTGTAGATGAAGTCGCCTCCATCATGGATATACACATAGATAGATAGATAGATGGTAGAGGCTGTATAAAAGGCAAAACATTGTTTCTACTTCATCCTGGCAGCTGTGAATGCAGATGAGCCTGAGACAACGTAACATGAACTTGGCTGGCAGCTGGCTGTAAATGTGGGGAAAATGCTCGGAAAATGCTTGGAAAATGTAAGGAAAAGGCCATAAAGGAAAGCATCATGTTCTTTGTTTAACCTTTTGTGGTGCATGTTAGTAACAATTTTATTGGGTTTATTTACTTGTTGACTCTTAACACTTAATCGTTATTTATGTTTGCCGCGCTTAAGTACTAGGCGGACGATTACTTTCATGGCCAACTGTCGTTGGCAGTTCGTCAATTGTGCCAGTCCACGCCTCCATCTCCATCTCCATCTCCATCTCCATCTCCCTCTCCATCACCATCACCATCCTCCATTTGGTTGACTTTATGCCTGGGCATAAATCGTCTGGGCGAGAAGCTAATGCAGTCGCTGTCATTTTTACGATCATAAATTTACATGCAAATCGCATGCAATGTCAAGTTTATTGACCCCCAAAGTCATTAGGGGGGGTTGAGGGCAAATAGTGAAAGGGAACTTGAACTTTTTGTGTTGCTTCAAAACTTCAATATTATGCCATAATCTGTATAGTTTATTCTCTAGCTGCAAACAATGATAAATGCTATTCAATGTAAGATGGAGAGAAAGGAAAAAAACTTCATTTATTTTCTTCTAGCTATTCGATTCGTATGCGAACTATTCACTAACTATGCAGAGCTATTCAACGCCTAAGGCATGGCTGACAGTTTCACAATCAGCTGCAAATCCAGACGCGTTTATCACAGAGATTTGGGCGTGGCAAAGCCCCCACCAGCAGCCGCTGCTGTCGCTGCCTCATTCCGCTTCTGTCGTTTCTTGCGCCATGGAAACTTTCGCACTTCGCCCGTTGCCTCGTTGCCAGGCTCCTGCTCCCGCTCCCGCTCCCGTTCCCGCTCCTGCTCCGGCAGGCTACTGCTGCCACTGTAGACGGCAGCCTCGTCCCTACGGCTTATGACGCGCGATAGCTTAAGCCGGGTCGATGGCTGTGTGTCCTCTGTGGCGGCTTCCGTGGCGGGTGACAACAGCAGTGCCCCATTGTTGGTGGCGAGCATCGTCCGCTTGACACGCCCCAAACTGCCCAGCTCGGTGTCATCACCGAGCGAGGACATACGCGAGACCTGTGCTTGCAGCATGTGTTTGCGATGTGGCACCGCACTACCCGGACTCGCTCCATACAAGTCCTGTTTGCGTAGTCGCCTGCCTCCACTGCCATTCCCGGCAGCAGACGCTGCTCCTCCACTCTGGCTGCTGCTGTTAATGGTCGTTGTCGTGGTAGTGGTGTTCGTCCGTATGCTGTCCTGCAGCGACAGCTGATGACTGGCATCGCGGCAACGGAACTGCACCACTCGATAGGAGCCGTAGGGCTCCAGGGCATTGTTATTGACACTGCAGCTGGCCGGCTGCAGTCTCATCGAACCCTGTAAACGCATCAGTGCGCTATAATTGTGCTGATGATACTGGCTTCTTTGATGGTGGTTCCTGGCCAAGCCAAACTGGCGCGTCAATGTGATCTGCAAAAGCAAATACGCGAATCCGAGAAAACGAATTCGAGGAATATAGAAATGGATTTTCGAGGGAAATTCGAGAAAACGGTGACAATGTTTACCTTGAATGCTTCGCGGAACTTGTGGCTCATGATGTTGTAGAGCAGCGGATTGATGCAGGTGGACAGGAAGTAGAGCACACCTGAAGTATAGTCGAGTATGCGAAAGTAATCGTTGAAGGATTCGGCACAGCGACACACATTAATCAAGGACACGCCGTACACGGCCATCAGTCGCTGGGCGTGGAAGGGCGCCCAGCAGAGGAAGAAGGCAACGGCTACAGCTACTGCAAAAGATTGCGCACAAAATATTCACAGTGTTACGACAGTGTCTCTCACAAAAGTTCGCCAACTGATTAATAGCGAGTGTATATCGAGTGTAAGTGCCTTCACATCATTGGCGAATCATATGCAGCCCACATGGCGTATACGCATCATTGCCCAAAGTTTTCACATTTAAAATGCGCAACGTTGCGAGGCGACTCCCTTTTGATGTGGTTGCAGGGGCAGTGTGGGGCAGGGGACGGTGTATGGGAGTGGTGTTATGTGTTGATAAGTGGCAAAGAAGGCAAAAGCATGTGTTGACATTATTTTGCCAAAAAAATAATAAAAAAAAAGAAATATTTTAAGCAAAGAAACAACTTTTGATAACATTTTGCTTAGCTGCTGTCATTGCCGTTGCTTTTGCTGCTCGTGACTTGAAGTCAACAATCAATCAACTCAACTCAACTCAACTGAACTCAACCCATCTGAACTCAGCCCAAACGAGCCGAACTCAACTCACCTACCCAGCATTCTGATGACGCGACTCTGCGCATTGACGCCGCGATTCGCATCGTAGGCCCGCCTTGGCAGCGCCTGGAGGAGACGACTCCGCTTCAGCTTCATGCCAATGAGCACGTAGAGCACACAGATCGCGGTCATGGGTCCGCAGAAGAATATAAATCCCGATACGGCAAATACATGCGCATAAAAGTCATTCTCCATCTATAAACAGACAGCGCCATTAATGACCCATTAAAATCATAAAATCATAAAATCATAATAAAAATATAAATAAAAAGAGCAAACTCACCGTACACGAGTAACCATCATCCTGATTGACCACCGAGAACTGCATGGCCTGGGGCAGCGCCAGTAGAAACGCCGTCATCCAAATGGCGAAGATGAATTTGATGGCTCGCGATAACTTCGACATAGTATGTTGCCTGTAAGTGCAGTACAATTTTTAAAGGAACCCAAAAAATAAAGTGACATTCTTAAAGAAATTGCGCAATAATTTATAGAGAGTGCTCGAGTAGCAGTTATTATGAAATGCACAGAAAAAATTGTGACGTGATGAAAATACTTGTGCTGAACCTAATGTACTTGACACTGGCAAGGATAAGCAAGGATGTTAATGTTTTTGTTTTTTGTATATGATTGAAAATAACATAATTTTATTAATTAGAATGACCACTTACGTTTCTAAGTAATCTTAGAAAAGAAGTATTTTTGTTTCAATAAATTCAATTAAATTAAATGATGGGAATATTTGAGAAAATTGAATTATTATGGAATATATCTATATATTTGACATGTGGTATTCCTAAAATAGCTATAAGTATGGCTAAATATAAAATTCTAATCGAATTCATATGGTTTTAATAACTCAGAATATACGCATTTTCAATATCGAATTGTGCTTCACATTTATAACCCAAAGTCTGGAGCACGTGGCAAATACATTTGTATGTATATCCAATTTCATGGGCATCGTAAAACTATGCGAATTATTGCCACCAAAGTATAATTGAAGTAGATTAAATTTCGCTTGATTAACTGTATAAATAACAACTCTCTCCCCGTAATATTTTAGATACAGAGACAATGCTCCTCCACTCACCGAAATGGATGACAAATGGCAATGTAACGCTCCACAGTGAAGGCCGTAATAGTGAGCACGGTGGCATTGGCGGCCATTTCGGAGAGCACACTCTCCACTATGCAGATGCCGTCCGTAAATGGATACGAATTGGGGCACCAGAGATTGTACAGCTCCTGTGGTATGCCTAATGACGAAATGCCAGCCATTATCCCATTATGTATACGCAGCATTGGCCGCAAATATCCGACCGGATTTATGGCTTACCTGAGACGAGCAAAATCAAATCGGAGACGGCCAAATTGAACAGATAGAAATTTGTGGCCGTATGCATAAAGTTGTTCCGTGAGATGACAATGCAGGTGATTAGATTGCCCAGCACCCCGGCCACAAAGATGATGGCATAGCAGATGGTCAAAACGATGAGCAGCGTTGGCGAATCATTTGTAATTGAATCGGGAGTGTGGACCGAGATGGAGCTGCTGCCATTCGAGGAGCTGTTTGTGTTAAGCAGATTCGTTAGATTCTCTGTCGTAATATTCAGTAGTTGAGCGAAATGTGTAAGGAATTTATCATTGTGTAGCAGCAGCAGCTCTGGCGGACCCACACTTGCACTGGGTGGTGGTGTGATGGTGGCATGGAGGCCAAGACTTGCTGCCATCAGTGATTGATTGAGGCCATCATCAGTGGTGTCGGCTGGTCCAATGTCAACGCTTTGTAGCATTCTGTTCAGTTGTCAATTAATTGTGGGTGGATGGGTGCAGTAGTGGAGTGGTGCAGTAGCGGAGTGGTGTGCCTCCCACAATACTCAATACTTGGCACTTATCAATGTTATTAATATAGTGGTCGCTGTCAGCAGCTGTTCCATGTAATTGTTGTTGTTGTTGTTACTGTTATTGTGGCTTATCCCCTTCTTCACTGCTGTTCTGCACATGGCTGATAAGCGACAATGATGGCGACGACGAGGAGGACGACGAAGAGGACGAGGCAGACGACAGGCCAAAAATTGTGCGTTCGCCTGTAAAGCAAACAACATTAAAAGTCATTAGGCTCAAGTATGAATTTAAATTGAATCCTAAGTGTCGCAACAGAGCCCGAACTATGGGGCTACAGGTGGCTACGCCTACAACGAATTATGTTGCCGTCCAAAAACATCTCAATTCAATTGAATATGAATTCATCTTCAGTTTATTGACTGCAATCCGCAGTCGTAATTTCAGTCTCTATAAATAGACACAATCTACTAAACTCAAGTCCAACTTCTTGGTATGTCCTTTCGCTGGCCAAAAAGAAGAAAACTTTGCCGTCTTAACTTGTCCAACACAAATAAATATTGATAGAAAACGATTGGGTGTGTGTATGTGGTTGAAACTTGGAAGTTTCTCAAGTGAGTTAAATGACTCATTTGAGATAATATGCACTTGGGATCCTGGCCCAAATGATCCGACACATATGGAATTTATAACAACTTTGATAAATGGCGCTTTAAGCTCATAAATTTCCACAGCATTTTCGTTTACTTTGGCACGTTTATCATTTGCATGGCAAGTAATTTAGCAAAAGTGATAGATATTGGCTTATTTGGCCAAAAAAATTATATCTGTACGTATATACACATATAAAGCATTAATCATATTTTCAGTCACCTGTCACCCATCAGCTACAGCAATGATAAACTTAATTAATGGCATCGACAACTAACTATCCAGAGGACTTTTACATCTCTCATTAATAACGAACTATCCCAAATGAAACTAAGGTTTCCTATACCCAATTTGGGTTTATGTAACCTTTTTGGTTGGGAACAGTCTTAGGGGACAAAGATGAACGTCCGGAAATTGGGCCTGGCTAACTGAATATTGCGTCGTGCCTAATGGTAATTGAGGCAATAATCGAATTGCCAATTCAGGTGTGAAAGTTAAACAGAGCATACGATAACACAACTCTCACCATCTAACATAGGTAACATACATAAGTACGTAAATTCTGTTAACTTTCCAAAAAATATTTTCGAAGTGCGTCTGATTGAGTGGCAGAATTTCAACTGCAAACAGTTGAGATGGCTTCCAAAACATTCCTGGTAATTGAATTTTGCAGTCGAGTGTACGTGTTGTTAGTCCAGGAACGTGAAAATTCCATAGAATACGGCAAACAGAATTTATATAATTGATAAGGCACAGAGAATACGTTCTCGCTTACCACAAAGGATATATCTGTTGTCGTTAATCCAATCTCTATTTTGAATTTAAAATTTTCGCAATTTCGTTTAGTCTTGCCGCGGGAAAGGGTTTGAATTTATCTTGGCCACTTTCTTTTGTGTTCAACTTTATTTTATCTTTTGTTGGCTTTTCTTTGAGCAAGAAAAGTTTCTTTAGCGCATTCTTTTAACTTTTCTTTAAAGATGATTCTCTTTTCACAAATTTGCATAGCATTAAATTTTTGCACTTTTATTTTAAATTTTTCACAATTTTACTTTTTTATATTTTCTTATTGAATTTGAAATATTTTAAATAGTTTGAACTTAAACTGTTAATTAGTGTCCTTAGAACATCTCGCTTTTCCTTTGCCGCGAACACGTCTGATCAGCTGAGCAGTCAACGTAAGACTGAATCCCTTAGTGCCAAAGGCAGCACCACTTGACGCTGCTCTGTTAAGTCTTAGCGGCTGTCAGGCGTTAACAGCGCTGCGTAGTCCTGTTAAATAAAACAGAGTGCTCTCACTGCTGTACACATACTCTCACTCTCTCTTCAGTGCTGTTGCTCTTTTGCGGACCTTGAGCATTTCGACATAATTTCATTCATAAATTCATGCACTTTACCTTGACTTTGACGCCGATACCGAGATCACTCGTCGCATAGAGAGACTGAGAAAGAAACAAACTGCCTATGTTAAGTTCGTAGTTGTGGCAGGCCCCTATAAATTTTATCTAATACGACGTATGAGTAATATGTTGCTATTGCCATAAACGGTTGGTAATTTAATAAAACTGAATTGAATTAAAACTTGTCTGTGTCTGTACTTGTGTGTGTTTGTGTCTCTGCATTTTTCTCTCTTTTTTAGAGGCAATTGAAATGGCAAATGGCTCAAACCACTTACAGTTACTTTTAATATTTATTGGTGAAGTCGCCGCCCCTAAAATCCCACAACGGGTTCCTCGTTCAGCTTACTCTACTTTTTTGTCTCTATCTCATGCCTTGGAAGTAAAACAATCAAAACTCACGCGAAATAAAAGCAGCACTTGACTTAGAAGGCTCATAAAAAACGATAGCAACAACCGGAACTGGGTTGGGGTTCATGAGAACCTGGTAGGACATTTAGTACCACCGTAATCTGGGAGCCCACTGTTAAAACAGCGCCAAATTTGTGACATTTGTTTTATCTATTTAATTGGTTTGTATTCCACATACAGAGGTGCCATGCGGTATTGTATTTGTGCAAGGAACGAATCCAAAAATAAAATGAAATTATCATAACAGCATCAAACTGACGTCAGATCACCATCATTTAACAAATGAAACAATAATCAAAGAAGTAAAATGACGAAGCTACGTTAACCCTTTCTTATCGCCAATTAAATTCTAAAAATAGATTTTGGCTGCCTTAAATCCATTTTACAGTGGACAGGAAAAGTTTTGACACACAAATACTTCTTATATATTTATAAACATAACTATTTGATATATGAAGATATTTTCATTAGAATAATTTCTAAAAACTAAACAAGTTGATAATGACTTTGTAATAGTGTAGTAATAATTATAAAAAAATAAAAATTTTAATAAAATATTGAAATTTCTTTCACACACTCCCTTTAATTTTTAAGTGCTCCTTACTTTTATTTGTGATCCCTGGAATATCGATTTCAGCGATCGCCAAAAATATTTTTTCATTTCGCGCACAACAAGAGAACAGTCCAGACGTCTCGTTGAGCTATATTATTAAACATAGTATTAAACATAATTTTTTATATGTTGTTAAAACTTAATTAAATACAACAAAATTTATTAATTGCAACTTTAAGTGCACTAAGATATTTATACATTGTGTAATAAAAAATCGGCACGGAAAGAAGTCGTCGAATTTTGAATCCAAGTAACTGTCGTGTGTCTTTAAAGCTGTTTAGGTGTTTTATTTAAGAACTTGAAATATGGCAAAGAGTGTTGATATTGAGCTTGAAGACTGTTTGAGTCGGTCAGATGTTTTACTTGAAGATGAGAAGTTCCTCCTGAATTTAACTAAAGTGTTCAATATTTCTAGAACTATGTTAATAGATATACTAACCTGCACTACGGACACAATTTCAAATGATTCGCCAACGCTGCTCATCGTTTTGACCATCTGCTATGCCATCATCTTTGTGGCCGGGGTGCTGGGCAATCTAATCACCTGCATTGTCATCTCACGGAACAACTTTATGCATACGGCCACAAATTTCTATCTGTTCAATTTGGCCATATCCGATATGATATTGCTTGTTTCAGGTAAGTCACAAAGTTGACCAGATATTTTGCTACCAGTTTTTAGACAAATATTCTTTCATTAGGCATGCCACAAGAGCTATATAATCTCTGGTGTCCAGACACATATCAATTTAGCAACACCATCTGCAAAGTGCAAAGCGTGCTCTCCGAAATGGCCGCCAATGCCACCGTGCTCACTATTACGGCCTTCACTGTAGAGCGATACATTGCCATTTGTCATCCATTTCGGTGAGGATTTTCAAACTTTCGGAATGTCTTTATTAATGTCTCATTGCTCCACTAACAGGCAACAATCCATGTCGAAGTTATCGCGGTCAATAAGACTAATTTTTGCGACTTGGATTACAGCACTGTCCCTCGCATTACCTCAAGCCATACAATTCTCAGTGGTTCCAGGTGACGACAGTGAATTATCGTGTACTGTAAGTAACTAATTTTATATGAATTAAATTGAAAATAATATCATATATGCAATGTCGGTTTCTATAGATGAGGATTAACTTCTTTGCTCATGTATTTATCCTATCCGGATTTGTGTTTTTTGTCGGACCGATGACAGTCATCTGTGTGCTCTACGTGCTCATAGGCATCACACTGAAGAGGAACCGTCGGCAGCAGGAGATGCTTCGGCGATCCTGTGATGCTAATGGCAGCATCAATGGAGAGTCACGCGTCATCCGGATGTTAGGTAAGTTTATAATTGTAACGATCTCACTTCAAGACCACTAAACAATGATTATTTCACAGTCGCTGTGGCGGTTGCATTTTTTATTTGCTGGGCTCCATTTCATGCCCAACGGTTGATGGCGGCTTATGGCTCGAAATTGGCTCTCGATATGGTAATGCAGCAATGGTTTGATGATGCTTTCATTGTACTAACCTACGCATCAGGAGTCCTCTATTATCTGTCCACCTGCATCAATCCATTGTTGTATAACATTATGAGTCATAAGTTCCGCGAGGCATTCAAAGTACAAGTTTTGCCTTCCCTTCTATTCTTTTAAATAATCCAATAACTGTTTTCCACTTCCAGGTAACCCTAGCACGACAGTTTCGTCTGTGCAGAAAGCCGCCTTGTCAGGGATTGTCTCGCATCTAGTCATCGATTCTCTATTATTCAACTGTGTCATCAACTGATCCTGGTTAAATTTAAGTGCCTTTATGATAAATTCATAGTTGTGCCAGGCCGTAATAAATTCTGTCCACCATGACGTATGAGTAATATGTTGCTATTGCCATAAACGGTTGGTGATTTAATAAAACTGAATTGAATTAAAACTTTTTTTGTATCTGTACTTGTGTTTCTGAATTTTTCTCCCTTTTTTAGAGGCAATTGAAATGGCAAATGGCTCTAACCACTTACAGTTACTTTTAATATGTATTGGTGAAATTCCACAACGGGTTCCTCGTTCTTTCTACTTCTTACCTATACCCATCTTGCTCTGCAAATCTATATCTGTCTCTATCTCTTGCAATGAAAGCCAAAATAAACAAAACTCAGGCGAAATCAAGGCAGCAGTTGGCTGTTTAGAGGGGCTCATAAAAAACGATAGCAACAAATCTTCGATTGGGGGTGAGGTTCATTTGGTGTTGTTTTTACTGATTTTTATGTAGAAACAGGACCTGGCAGGACCTTCAGTACAATTGTGGTCCGGCAGCACACTGTCAATGCCGCTCGACCGCATATTAATCTTTGGTGGCGAAGAAGGCAGCGCCAGATTTGTGGCATTTGTTTTAGGTTTTTTGTTTGGCTTTTTTTTTGCTTTTCATTTGTTTTTTGTATTTTGAAGAGATTGGTAATGGTGTTGGTTGTGGCTTTAAAACGGATTTTCGTTCTGTTGTTTATGGTTATGCCTGCGGGGCTTGTAATGCCAACAGTTTGTCAACGACACGTAATTGCAAACTTGGCCAAAATTGTTGAGGCATAATGACTGTTTGGCCAAAATATTTGAAAAGTAAAAGATATTCGTAAAAAGTTTTTAAAGATTCTTGAAATTACTTTAAAGTTATTTCTTTCAATATCTGACTTCAGATTTCCTTACAGAAATACCTTTTCCCACACAATTTGTTACACAATTTTAACCACCCCGAAGGATAAGCTGAAGGACATCTGGCAGCTTAATGTGACGCAAATAATCGCTGGCAATAATCTGTTGGAGATGCCTTACGGATTATTCATGAGATATTAAGCAGCTGGGCAATGAGGCAACAAGTTAAGCCAATCTCTTGAATTGCTCATACGCCACGTTGGCCATCAACATATTCAATTGCAATTGCTCAATCATTTCGGGCGATTCTCCATTTGCTGGACACTAACTGATTAACATAATTCGAAACTCTTTGGGCCACATGTGAACACACATCCAGCTGGGAGGCGGACATCGTCAGCTGGCCAAGTCCCAACCAGGAGCTTAAATCAAAAAGGGTCCGACCACAGACTGGCTGGCAGTGCTGCTCTGCGGTTGGTGGTCCAGCAAACGCTTATCTTGATTTACGGCTGCAATGTGTTAAACGACAACGATAACGATAACGATAGCGATTACTTGACCCAACTTGAAGCCATTGGTATCCTTTGGAAGGCAGTTGGCTGGCTCCACTGATTGGCAGCCTCAAAGTACTTTTAAAGTCAATTTGAATGCGGAGTCTCCAGTGCGGCATTTGAGTGGCATTTAATTAAATGTAATTAGACTCAATGTGAGTGTCCTTGTCCTTGTCCCTGGTGCCCTTGTCCTTGGCGCAATGAACTGCCCGAAAACAATTTGTTGTTGGCAATGAATTGAAGTTTACTTCAGTTTATTTCACTTTCTCTTGCCGCATAACTCATACGACCCGTTGCACGCCTTTTATGGCCACACTTATTCCACACTTACAACAGCGTGTTGCACGTACCCCACGTGGGCGAGGCTTTTAATCAAATGAAGCCGACCGGTTATAACCCTTTTTTTTGGAATTTTTCTTTTTGGGGCGTGTGCCAAAATACTGTGACTGTTTTCCCTTTTGAGGAATTCAATTATGGCAACTAAAGGGCAACGGCTAATCGAAGACCGCAATTAGTCAGCAAATGAAATTCACAAATGGCCAAAAAGAAAAGCCATGACTTGTTGCCTGCGTGCGTGTCCTAAATAAATCGAATATTGAAAACAAGTAAATGAAAATAATTTGCTGACCAAGCAAACACTTCAATGAAGTTGACTAGAAGAAGGTGAAAGGTCAGTTACCCTTTGACAAAAATTCATTTAAAAATTAAACTTCAACTCGAATAATCACTAAAGTTAATTAACTTATTTTTCAGTATGTATCACGATTCTACTTCATATTCTTTGTAAATTTTCGAGAATTTCCCCAGCTGTCAAGCCAGACAGATATCAAATAACATAATGAAATATTTTGGTTGCCATTTTCGCAGAATTAGAGGTCGAAGACTGCAGCAGCAGCAGCAGTGTGAGAAACATAAGCAGATATTTCTAACTTATTTTGATAAGGTAAATTCTCGCAAGTGAAATTAAAGAAATATAACGATACCAGCAGAATTTCAATGTTTACCAAGAAATGCTGCTAATTTAAATTACAAAGGAAGAACAATGTGAATTGATGAACTCACAATTACTAAATACATTAAATATTACTTGGTTTTAAAATTATTTGTGGTTTCTAGTAATGACAGTAAAATTACAAATTTAATATAATTACATTTGATACAATTTTATATAATTAATATAATTGAATAAATAATTTTAAGTATTTGAAATTTTGTTTTCATAGTCTTTGATTTTGAACAAATATAATTGAAATCTGTACCATGTTCAACTAATATGGACTCTAAGGTTAGAGATATGTTTTGTTTTGTGTAGTTAAGAAAGAGAGAGCTATATAAAGAGAGAGAGAGAGAGAGAGATAGAGAAAGAGAACAACGGGTTGCTCGAACTGCAAATGACTTTTAGCCTGCAAGTTGTGTCTTAACTTTGCTATAAAACCAAATGGAATGAAAACTTGCAGAACAAATTTGTGAGGCGTCTTCAGCAAAAGGACAAACTGTATGCGACAATCACAAAACTTTCTCAGAAATAAGGAGATATATATAGAGAGAGAGAAAGACAACTAAAAGAGTAGATGTGACAGAGACGTGCTGATGTCATGTCCACAAATGTTCACAAAGAAAACAAACGAATTCACTTCATACACTTCAACTTGAAGGAAAACGAAAACAAACGCTGACTGAGCCAAAATTACAAAATTGAAATCTGATTTCCAAAAAAAGTTATAAAAAAGCACAAAATTGAACTCTATTCATTGCTTAAAAACGGAAAAAGTCTCAGCTGCTCTCAACTCGCTCCGTCCCTTGGCACGTGCTCAGTGTTTGTCTAGGTATTGACAAGGATATGGTATGCTTGCCCACTGTTTTGGGCCACTTTGGCTACCAATTGTTTGCTTAGGACTGTGTTTTGATTAAGTGTCGAGAAATTGTTGTTGTGCCTCACATAGCACAGTATTTGCATAAAGATTGAGATATTGAAGGCATGCAATAAATTTCATTGGCTTTGATATGATTTCAGTTGGCCATGTTGCATGAGGATAACAACGATCATACATCTTCCCAGGATGTTGGCAATTGTTTATGGCCTGCAGAGCCGTATGATAGATTTGACGGCACGCGGCCATAAAACCAACGGCTAACAAACGCCCAGCGGGCTCGTAAAATCTCGCCTGTCGCTATCAAATATACAACACGCGCTAAGACCAATTTCGGTTTCGGCCAAATGATTCTTGGCCAACACAATTTGCGCTCAAATTGAATTGACTTGGCTTTAATTGAACCTATGACAACCGGAGGAGAATTGCGCTTATTACAGAGAAAGAGAGACAAGTAAAGTTTACATACAGCATACAGTCGTGTCTACAGTGGTGTCCTTGTCACACCACGAAACAGTTTAATGTGGCAACTAAATAAGATTAACTGCATGCCACACAATATTAAGTATTTGCATTTTTATTTACTTTCTTTATCTGTCTCTTCCTCTTCCTCTACATCTTCTTCTTTTTGGAGCTGTCAGCTAACAGCGAGCGAGAGAGAGAGATAGAGAGCGCCGTCGCAGACTCTGTTGCCGAAAAGCAACCGGTAGTTCTGACGCCGCTGACGATGTCGACTTCGACGTCGACGTCGACGTTGACAGCAGCTGTTGCGTCGCTGTTATTGCCGGTGGAGAAGACAGACAGCACATGTCGTCGTTGTTGGCCAAAATAAAAATATATATTTGCTCAGTCGCTGTTAAACGGATGCTGTGGCCAGTTGTTGTTAACGCTGCGTGGGCCCGAAGAGTTTCTTACCAATCGAAAACGAAAAAAAATTCGTGAAACACACGCGCTACAACTACTGACATTAAGTAATAATAATATTAATGATAATGCTAAACAATTTATAACATTCAGAAGCCGAAAGTGATGCACATTGAAACCCGTTGAAATCAAAAGTGCGAGGAGCATCACGCGCCCGCCAAAGAAACACGAAATATCAATCGAATGAAGTGGGAAATTTGTGTGTGTGCAAGTGGTGGTGGGGATGGTTCATAAACCTTGTTAATAAACAATCATAATTAATATTTTAGCGAATTGTTACTAATAAACGAATGTGAACATGCAGTACAACAACAAATGCCAAAATAAAAGCAAAACAAAAGTTTAAAACAAATATACGACAAGTGCAATGCACGACAGAAGAACTGACAACAATATCAAATCAGTGCAAAGCGATAAAGAAAAAAAAAAATTAAAAATGAGAAAATAAAATAAAGTTCAAAACAAAACAGAATGCATAAAAATGTGGCAGGCAACATTTTATAAATTTAAATTAAACGTGTTTTAAATACACAAAATGCTCAACAAAAAGAAGCTACAAAATTATTTATATAATTAATTGCCTTAAAGTGAATTGAAAAATGCCGAAAAACGCGAAACGAGTGAAAGAGATATAAAAAGAGTTTCGTTTAGAATGATATTATCTAAGATTATCGCTTGAGATCTCGCTAAAACCAAACTGGCTACAACTGGCCCAAAAAGTGTCTTGGCCAGCTGGCAATAACTGATCTATTGATTGGTCCGTTGTTCATTAGGCCAAATCAGTGCAAAACATGATGCCACTTAAGGTTTGGGTCGTAAAACGCTGCACAAATTAAGACTATACAAAATTTTTAAATTTTATGTATGCAAAAAGTTTCCTAAACAAATATCAAATATTTTTCTATACTCACATTTTTATTTATTTATTTTTTTTTTTTGTTTTGTGATGAGAACTTTATGGGCATGAATGAGCCATAATTTTGGAAATCGCGTATAGCATTTGCCCATTTGGTGGATTGGCCATTACCCATCATATTATTATCGGCAATCGGACCATGTTCAGATGGGACTACACCTACCCTCCCCTCACACCTGACCGCATACATACATACCTATGTATATATATGTATGTGTATGATAATAGTTAATGAAAACGATACAAAGCGAGACGGAAACCAGTTTCATATATGTACATATGTACATACCTACATATATACATAATAATAATAATAATAAAACACAAATCGGCAACATTCTTGAAACATACGCGATTGTGCATATTTTGTATATAAATATTTATAACGAAACACGAAACACAATATCCACGAAAATATATTAGATGTATATTTATTTGGCCGATGCGAATTATAATAATGTCATCTAAAAGCTGTTAGCCGCCTTTTTATGACTCTGCTCGAGTGTCTTGAATGAATAACTTTCGAGTCGGACCTGATCCCAGGTCATTTACATAGGGTTAGGCTCGAGATACATGGTGGCCTTGATGACCTTCAGCCAACAAGTCAAAGCATGTCCTGTTCGCTGACAGATTTGCTGGCATTATTCCAATTAATTGCCACTTAAGAATGCAAATTAATTTCATAAGAACACTGTCAAGGACAGGTACAAGGACTCATCCAGGATCTCTCTCTCTGTTCGACTGAACTGGGCTAATATTTAATTTTCCTTTTAGGTCTGTTTGCTAAGCTAACGAAAAATTAATGTGCAAACTTTGTGTATTATTGAGACATTACTGAGAATTGGTCAGAACACGAAGAAAAGTTGAAAAACATTTAACGAAAAACAAAACAAACAAATTTGTCATTTATCCCGTTAGAAATTCAAATTCAAATTGAAACTCATCAATTTTCTGTCATATTTTGTGCTTCCCCTCCACAGAGCGACTATCAAATGATATTTTAGACGACACACCCCCTACACACGCACACACACCTGTATAGACACACACACACACACACTCGCACACATGTCAGCCGAGATGTTGGCGGCGAATGTGTCTGCGGGGGACACGCCCCTCCTGCCAGACTTTCAGATAATTCTCAACGAAAAGTTCTATATGAATCTGACACAAATGCTGAACATATCAGCCGATAATCTAACCAGTCTGCTGCAAGGTCTGGATACTGGGAACCTGCTGGAACCCACGACGGCACCAATGCCAACCCATACAGGTCTGCTGGTGGCACTGAGTGTGGGCTATGCGCTCATCTTTGTGGCCGGCATACTGGGCAATCTCATCACCTGCATTGTGATCTCAAGGAACAATTTCATGCACACGGCCACCAATTTCTATCTCTTCAATTTGGCCATATCCGATCTGATATTGTTGTGCTCGGGTAGGTCATCCCTTTGTATGCCCTACGTTGATGCCTCCATTGAGTAACCTTTTTGCCGTCGTAGGCATGCCACAGGATCTGTTTAACCTTTGGCATCCGGAGAATTATCCCTTCTCCGACAGCGTCTGCATACTGGAGAGTGTGCTCTCCGAGACAGCTGCCAATGCCACCGTCCTAACCATCACCTCGTTCACCGTGGAGCGTTATATTGCCATCTGTCATCCGTTCAGGTAAGTGGAGTAAGCTCTCTGGGCCATTGTCTTGGCATTGACTTGATTGATGTCAGTTCCCCCCCAGGCAGCACACCATGTCCAAGCTGTCGCGTGCCATCAAATTCATCTTTGCCATTTGGATTGCCGCCTTCCTGCTCGCCCTGCCCCAGGCCATTCAATTCTCGGTGGTCACACAGGGATCGGGCACATCCTGCACGGTAAATAATTGAATCCCTATATAAATCATGTATCGAAATATATTATTGGGATTGATGGGACAGTAAAGTAGATTATTTACAGGGCAGTATAAAATAAATAAAAATAAATTTAAAATAGGAAATAATTACAATAATTTTAAATAAAATAGATTACTTTTCTATTTCTTCATTTGAATTTTATCTGGTATTACATAAATTTAATAAGTTTTAAAGTATTTAGAGTCCTTTATAAAATTCCATTGCATATTTCTAGTAAATAATTCTTTCTATACAAATCGAGAACCCATAAAGAAATATCAATGTAAAGTACTTTGGAAGAATGTTTCTTCTGTGATTTTTGAAAAAAACAAACTTTATGTTATACTTTGATTTATTATTTAAGGCATTTATTTTCAATTTCCTTCATTTTCCGTTTTCATCTATATTTTTTTTTTGTTTGGCAGATGAAGAACGACTTCTTCGCACATGTGTTTGCCGTATCCGGATTTGTGTTCTTTGGTGGCCCCATGACAGCCATCTGCGTGCTCTACGTGCTCATAGGCATCAAGCTGAAGAGGAGCCGTCTGCTGCAGGCACTGCCACGACGCTCCTATGATGCTAACCGTGGCATCAGTGCACAGACACGCGTCATCCGGATGTTGGGTAAGTTCCCAATTGAAAGGGGGGTGGGCCACTGACAAGTTAACAAGATTTTTTTGGCAGTTGCCGTGGCTGTTGCCTTTTTCATCTGTTGGGCGCCATTCCATGCCCAACGATTGATGGCAGTTTATGGGTCCACTTTTGGTGTAGAGTCGCAGTGGTTCAACGATGTCTTCACCATATTGAACTACACATCCGGAGTGCTCTACTTTCTGTCCACGTGCGTCAATCCCTTGTTGTATAACATCATGAGCCATAAGTTCCGCGAGGCATTCAAGGTAGGTGGATATGGCGTGTCCTGGCATCGGCTGAGTATTATCTTTCTCGGCTTCTAGGTAACCTTGGCACGACAGTTCCGACTGTCCGGCAAGCATCAGGGTCAGGGATTGCCTCACACCTACAGCGCGCTGCGACGCAATCAGACAGGTTCTTTACGACTGCACACGGTAAATTGATGAGCAAGTTTAGGAATCTCGCTATCTCTCTATTTCCCTCTCTATCTCTGTATCCCTTTCTCCCCTCGCAGGACAGCGTACGCACCACCACAACGCTGACCACGTTGAATGGCAGTAGCGCGAATGGAGGTACAGCTGCTGGCGGTGGTGGAGGAGCTCGAGGCTCTCAGCGTTTACAGCGTGGCTCCTTGGGTAGCTCACATGCCACCTTGCTGAGCACACAGAGTCGCAGCAGGCAGGATCTGTTTGCCACACGTGTGATGGCAGCTGAGGCAGCAGTGGTAGCCGGAGCAGCAGCTCATCCACATCCTCATCCACTCCCCCCTCCCCATAGAACCCTGCAGACCCAGATATCGCAGTTGTCATCGGTGGGGGATGCCCATTCGTTGCTAGAGGCGGACCTCCAGTGGCCGGAGGAGCAGCTTGAGCTCTCAGCAGCACGCCACAAGTGCCAGCAGCAACCACAACCAGCAATGGGGGCCATTGATGAGCTCAGTTGCCAGTCAAGCGCGGCCTTTGATGCCGGAATGGCTGCTCCACTGACACGGTCTCGCCTCAAACTGACACGCATCACGCGCCAGTCACAGGCACAGCCCTCAGAGCAGACGCAGGCCCCATCAAGTGGAACACTTAGCGGCGAGGCAGCTGCAAATGGAGGAACAACGACGACGACGACGACGATGGCGGCGACGACCACGACAGGAGGTGGCAAAGTGCGCAAGGCAAAGGCCAAAACGCTCAGGACATCAAATACTCTGCGAGGACTAAGGGCCAAATTGAATTGGCGTGGCAAGCGTGGCAAGGAGAATGACGACGACGATGTTGCTGCTGTCGCCGTTACCCACAAGGATGAAACTATCGTCCACAGGGATGACGACGATAATGGCCACAAGCCGCACTCAAGTGAGGAAACAACAACGGAACGTGCTCTTTACTGAAGGCACTTCAAGTCTTGCTCCACATTCCACAGACGCGGAGGGGTGGGTTTTAGAATGGGGGAACAGGTAAATAACTGTGATAAGAGCAGCAGAAGCATCCAACAATTCCAAGTTGTGGTCAATTAGTAGCCGCTTCTATTCCTAGACATAAATTGTGTCCTTCCCGAAGGATATTGTTATCATTATCATTATTATGTACTCCAAAAAATTATGTACTCGAACTGAACTGGAGCTCAATAAACCAGAATACTCTCAAACTTTCTCTCCCATTACTTGGAATCCCCTTTCGAATACGTCATGTATTATTTCAGTGAAGGAGTCCTTCGGCTAATGAATTCCATGTAAGTTTTAACTACAGCACGCGCTGACTCTAAACCATAATCCCCGGCAATTAAGATGTCTATCGGACACAAAAATTCCCATTTGGTCTAGACGCTCACAAACTCTATGGCTGCTGGAAAGCGTTGAAAATAGTTGTGACAAGAAGAAGAACCCATCGCATTCTAAAATGCGCATCTGTCACTTTATACAGCCAATGTGTGTGTGTATGTGTGTGTGTGTGTGTGTATGTGTGTGTGTGTGTAATGCCTATGGAGAGATTTTCTATGTGAGTGCATGCCCTTGACTAATTACAGCTTGTAATTAGTGCAGCATCTGTACTGATGACTGGCTTAATACTCTTAACCAGTTGGAGATACTTAGTTAGTCAGCAGTAAGTTGAAGTCATTAGAACCAAGCAAATAATCTTTGTCCCTATTTTCGTTAAATCAGTTTTCTGCAAATTTTAAATTGCCATATCTTTGCCAAAAATCATCCGATTTTCAAAATTTTTGCAGTTTTGTCAATGGATTCGAACATATTTTGAATCTGCATCAAACAATTTTTCATATTGGGACTTTTTAATTTTTGACCATTTTTGCATACTAACGCCTTGATGAAATCATCAAAAATCGAAAAATGTTCGATCCCAATTTTTTGACTTCTGATCGCTTCCATGACTCAAGACAAACATTCTGCTCTTTATTTGAGGTGTTTTTGACCATTATTTTCCGAGATATAGCCAAAAATGTGCTTGAAAATGCCCCAAAATCCGTACGGCCAAGATATCGGGTTTCTGCAAATTTTGAATTGCCATAACTTTCCCAAAAATCAACCGATTTTCAAAATTTTTCCAGTTTTGTCAATGGATTCGATCATATTTTCAATCTGCATCAAAAACTTTTTCATATTGGCAATTTAAAATTTTCGACCCATTTTCATAATTTTTGCATACTAACCCCTTGACAAAATCATCAAAAATCGAAATTATTAGAATGCCAATTTTTTTGACTCTGATCGATTCTGTGAGTCAAAACAAGCATTCTGCTTTTTATTTGACGTGTTTTTGACTATTATTTTCCGAGATATTGGCAAAAATGAGTTTGAAAATGCCTCAAAATCCATATTGCCCAGATATCGCGTTTCCGCAAATTTTAAATTGCCATAACTTTGCCAAAAATCAACCAATTTTCAAAAATTTTGCAGTTTTGTCAATGGATTCGATCATATTTTCAATCTGTATCACAAAATTTTTCATATTGGGAATTTAGAAATTTTGACCTTTTTCCATTTTTGCATACTAACCCCTTGACAAAGTCATCAAAAATCGAAAAATTTTCGATCCAATTTTTTGACATTTGATCGATTCCATGACTCAAAACAAGGATTCTGCTTTTTATTTGAGGTGTTTTTGACCATTATTTTCCGAGATATTGGCAAAAATGTGCTTGAAAATGCCCCAAAATCCTTATTGCCCAGATATCGCGTTTCCGCAAATTTTAAATTGCCATAACTTTGCCAAAAATCAACCAATTTTCAAAATTTTTGCAGTTTTGTCAATGGATTCGATCATATTTTCAATCTGCATCAAAAACTTTTTCATATTGGCAATTTTAAATTTTCGACCCATTTTCATAATTTTTGCATACTAACCCCTTGATGAAATCATCAAAAATCGAAATTATTAGAATGCCAATTTTTTTGACTCTGATCGATTCTGTGAGTCAAAACAAGCATTTTGCTTTTTATTTGAGGTGTTTTTGACCATTATTTTCCGAGATATTGGCAAAAATGTGTGTGGAATTGCCCCAAAATCCTTATTGCCCAGATATCGCGTTTCCGCAAATTTTAAATTCCCATAACTTTGCCAAAAATCAACCGATTTTCAAAATTTTTGCAGTTTTGTCAATGGTTTCGAACATATTTTCAATCTGTATCACAAAATTTTTCATATTGGGAATTTAGAAATTTTGACCTTTTTTCCATTTTTGCATTTTAACCCCTTGACGAAATCATCAAAAATCGAAAAATTTTTGATCCCAATCTTTTGACTCCGATCGATTCCATGACTCAAAACAAGCATTATGCTTTTTATTTGAGGTGTTTTTGACCATTATTTTCCGAGACATTGGCAAAAATGTGCTTGAAAATGCCCCAAAACCCCTATTTTCATAATACAGGTTTTCTCTAAAACTTTGAATTGCCCTAACTCTGCTAAAAATCACCAGATTTTCAAAATTTTTGCAGTTTTGTCAATGGTTTCGAACATATTTTCAATCTATATTACAAAATTTTTTATATTGGGAATTTAGAAATTTTGACCTTTTTTCCATTTTTGCAACGACGAAATCGTCAAAAATCAAAATATTTTCAATCTCAATTTTGGGACTCTGACTAAAATATTTTTAAAAATATGGCAATAAAAGTAAAAACGCATAATGGTTTATAAACTACACTCTAGTTATTCTTTGAGTTGACCTACCCCAACATATACACTATCTAATGAGCTTAAACAGCGCCAGCTGTGCAATTTTTGGCGCTTTTAGTTTCAATTATGCTCGACAAAATTAATTAAGAGACATGTTAAATTCTGTGGTTTAAGTCGCTCGCACTCTATAGTTTCCTGCCTCTGTCATCTGGACCAAACAAATGATTTTGAATTCATAAAGAGCTGCAACATATGTAGCTTACATATAAACATACATACATATATGTCTGTCTGTCAGTTGTAAGGTTACTTAGGTGTAGTCCTCGTGGAACTAACCACAGTGACAGTGAAATGGAATGTTTCCATTTAATTCGAAACAACAGCTGGTTGGCTTATTATGTTAGAATATTGTGTACAAAATGTAAACACATTTAAGGGAAATTATTTGAAAGAACGAAAAATGTTATGTTGTTATGTCTGGCAAGTATGCTAATCATATGTTTTATGGCCGGCGTCTAACTGATGGAGAATGCCAGAGAGTCTGACAAAGAGAAACAAAATTGAAGGCTAAACTTAACTATTTAATCAAATGTACAAAGGAATTTTTAGTTGTGCTGGAACTTGAACTGGGTGAGAGGTAAGGCCATGAAATAGTTGCCGATGAACTCCATCAGTTTTATGCGCTGTCAAAAAGTAACAACAGAACCAAAGGAAGCCGAACAAGAACATTCACTAGGCATTAGAATAGAAAAAAAAAACACGAAAAAAGAAAATGGCCAAAAAAAAAAGAAGAGGGAGAGAGATAGAGAGGCCCATATATTGCAGACATGGCCAAAACATTACTTTGGCAACCACACAATAAATTTTAGTGTCCTTTCTGCCATCGAATTTACTATCAGTTTGGCCTCCATTCAACTGGTCTCGATGTGCAGACAGACGGGAATCGTATCAGTCAATTTACGGCCAAATAAAAAAGACTTTTCTCTGCTATTTTAAATTCACTAATACGTCTTTGTTTATATGCGCATACATATATACATACTTTCCATGGATTGCCTTAGAGTGAGTTTTTTTGTATGGCAAATTGTGTGCCGTCATAATCCATAAATTGAAGGCATCGTCTATGGGGGATGGACTGGGTGGTCTTGGTTACTGGGCTCGCAGGCGCAATAAACTCTCAATTCCATTTATACTATATAGCCCGTTATCAATTGTTGTGGGCGTGACGGCATGGGCGGCAATTAAGCCATAAAATATGATAGTCTAGTTATTCGCGTTTGGAAATTGAAATTATTTATCTGGCTGGCAAAGGTATGTTCGCATTGCATTCCATTCAGGTCAACAATTAATTAACACATGCTGCTTAATTAGGCCACGTTTATTGCTCTAATTTGGCATTACACAGACCGACAACTGTCAAGTGCCAGACATGGGCAATTTGCATGGCAAACAGGCCAAATCGAAGTAAAAGTCCGTAGTTTATTTCAGATTCGTAATGTGAATTTGAGATGCCAAACATGTTCTGCTGGACACACCTTCTACTCTCCCCCACTATGCCATAGTCCAGCCATAAACCAGGAGCACATGCCATGATATCACGTACAGCCAGGGAATGCCATTGTTGCTGGCTGGGATTTATGTTAGAGCCCGGCATTTGACTTGGCCCATAACATGGTACTATGATATGCTTCCCACTTTCCCGCAAATTCCACTTCATGCTTGGCTTGGCCTGATGATGATCTTTTCGATTTGCCATCGACTTGGACTTGCTTCAACCAAATGTATCTGTATCTGTATATGTGTGTGTGTGTGTGGTAAGATGGGCGTGGCATGGCTTTGTGACATTTGGCACGTTGTTAGTGGCCTCTGGGATACTCTGATACTGCGATACTGTGTGTGCAGTCGTAAAACGGAATTTGTTGGCCAAGGACATGGCATGCCCCCAGTTTGTCTAAATGCCAAATAAACTTGCAATTCAATCACTATACAAATTATTTGCCAAAAACACTTTTCTCACGAATTTGGCAAGAGTCCCTTAGGTAATTCTTAGCCCAGAAATATTGTCAAGTGTCATACGATTCGGCAATTCAAGTTTCTATAGCAACAATCACTTTACAAATGTTTGTTGAATCCTTGTAAATAGCACTAGCATAGAAAACACAAGAAATTAAAAAAAAAAATCTAAACAAATTTCTGTACTGAACTGAATTTGTGGTCAGGTCGGAGCTGCTCTGAATTTTTAAATTTGTTCAATAACAAAATGAATGAAAACAGAAGATTTTGATGCTGAGATGTTGAGCTTTTAGGTAGCTCGATTAACTACACGTGTTATTGTTTATTTATTTATTTTAGAAATTCTTAATTAATGCACAAGATTTTATGTCGAATACGGTTTCGAGTTTGAAGCCGCCATCGATCCACACTTGCTGACTCAACTCATCGTAAACAAATCTGTTTGTTTATGACCATTAAAACTTGTCCCTGACCGAATATTAAGTACTCTAACAATAAACATAATCACAAATATCGCATTAGACGCGCTTTGACATTATGTTGCCACGGCGCCAGAAACTACACAAAATAAAAAGAAAAAATGGATAAATTCCAAGGATTATGGAGTAACCGGGAGGAAACTTTTGAGCTGAGTTAATGGCAAATTTAAACACACACATAACAGCTTATCATACAATGGGTTTCAAGGATTCAAGTTGAAACTCAACTTGAGCAAAAGACATATAAAATAAATAAATATCGCAATCTGAAATTCGCAGAAAAATGATAAAGTATCTACAACCAGAGACATGAGACATTTAAACGGAAACGCAGTATTTTTAGCGTTTCATTTCACAACAGCAAAAAATAAAAAAAGAAAAAAAATACAATTAAAATGAAAAATGTGGGAAATGAGAGAAATGATTGAATTAAATGGCGACATAACAATCCTAATTAAGTGTAAACAAGCCATGAAAAAAGCCACAAGAGGAAAATCAATCGGCATATGGCTGCCTCCCCTTCGGCACCTTGAACATGACTTGGGTGTGGCATGCCACATCCAAAGAGAGCAACATGTGTGCAGCGGGAAGTGCCACTGACTGCACTGCACATATACACATACATATACATATCTATGTATGTAGATGGGGCATAAAGAATGACGACGTCGTCGACATTTGCCATTTGTACGCCAAACAATAATATTGTGATTGAATTTTTCTCTTTTGAGAGAGAGAGTTGCAGACAATATCTATAGGGGGTGAACTGTTGATGGTTGTGCCACAACAAAGTGGCATTTTATTTATGTCAACACGGAAAACAAGTTGTTAAGTCAAAAACGCAGGGGCAACCGCCGTTTTTGATTGAAAGCTACACTCGGCAAAAGGCGTCTATTAACAAGCGCAAAATAAAGCAGAATTCTTTAAGAATAAACTGATTGATTGTGTCATTAACCCCTTTCGAAAAGCAATTTCTATACGATTAATCCAAAGCAGCTGCGTCGATAATTTTGTTTATTTTCAATTTTATTTCTTGAAATTTTCAACAACTCAATTGCGATTTGTAATTGCTACGCAATAAACCACAACAAAATATTCCTTTGAACTCTATAAAGTATCATAGAAGAGGAAAGTTGAAATTCCCGAAACAAAGTGAGTGTATATAACCGATTCTCTTCTTTACAATCCAGGAATGTCGAACAACACTTTAAGTTTTTATAGACTATTGTTGAAGCTCTAGAGAGAAGTGTCCTTGTTGCACTTGAACATCAATTGCAGAAGTTAATGTGCCATAAAAATGATAATCATTCCACTCCTGACTCATATTTTCAATGATCATCATTTCCTTTTAGTTTCACTGCCAGACACTAGTCAGACACACAGCATTATCTTCTCAACTTTTCCGACAAGAAATCAATCAATTTGAATAGAGTTTCCTTTCCTGTCTGTATTTACAAGCGTATTTCTCTAGAAAAAATGCCTTCGACATTTGCTATATTTAAAACTGTAGAGTATATATACTTGTATTTGCATGTTTCGACTTGTTATTGCCATATTCATATTTAAATTAATATCTATATATATTTTTTTTTTTGAGTGATGTTATGCTGGGGCAAGTGGCGACAATCATTGCCGTCAGCAAAGCCAAATACCTCATTCCTCAATAAAATTATTTAATGATTCATTGTGACGGCAGTGCTGCAGCTTTGCAAATCAAAATATGGCTAAAAACATAAGTCATTTAGGTAATTTGTATTATTTTGCATAAGAAAAACACTCTTTAAAGAATTATAACAAAAAATTATAATCAAAATTTTATCCAATACAGAAAGCGAAAATTAAATAAAAAAAAGTTGCCAAGTAATAATTAATAATAATTAATAAATTAATTAGTTATTTTTGCTCAAAAAAAATAAAAATAATAAATATACTTAAAAATCTTAGTATAAAAATTGAAAAAAAAAAAACTGAATTTTAGGCAAATGTAGAATAGGGTATTTCTTAGTCGTACCTTCATCAACATCTTCACTCTTTAAGTAAGATTTATGTGACGGCAAGGCATTTAGCGCAGTATCAGAGCTCACAGATTTATTTATAGTAGTCCATAGACTAAAAGCCAAAAGAGACGTGGCCAACATATGCAAGTTTAAGAGGGAGGGGAGAAGTCGGAGGATAGGAGATACTCGTAGACTGCACTGATTTGTCATGTCAGTTCATTAAAAATGAAGCTTGTGTAAATGTTAATGAATTTTATGTGGCCGAAACAGCGGCAGCAGCTGTCAAATGCCGTTGGACAGTTGGACGACCACAAAACGTCAACCATGCGGTTGGGGCCTTAATTTATGAACGTTATTTATGTGGGCGCGTGCTGGCCATAATTCTAGGACAAGTCCTGGCATCCGCAGCAAAGTGCAGTTTATCGATGCTAAATGCATTCTGCGACAAATTGCTGCCAAGTAAATTCAAATAAATGCGCTGCAATTGCAATCGAAACTTTGCCAATAAACAGGGCTTATCAGGAAATGCAAATCGTAAAGAAGAACAATACAAAAGAAAGTAGTGAAAATTTCACTTGGCTAAGATAAACGCCAGGCTCTCCACATAAACAAATGCGGCAAATGCCAAGCGAATCGAAGCTAATCGAAACGAAGCGAAGCGAATCGAAATGAAATGAATCGAAAAGGAAAACGCAAATACAGAATGCGTTAATGGAAATTGCTGACAAGACATACCAAGCTAAAGCGAGAGAGATGGAGAGAGAGCGAGAAAGAGCACATAACTTTGACACATGCAAAAATTAAGTATACGCAGTGTGTTACGTTTCTGGCTGCATTGCACTGAATGCGCAATGAGCCGCAATTCGCCGATCGCTTTTGCCTTTTTCCCTAAAACTGCATCTGCACTTACATAATGGTATTTTCCCCATTTAGGGCCAACAGCAAAATTCAGTGGTCAATAGACAATATAATGCTGCATTCTCTCCGCTTGTTTTGACTTTATTTTGTGTTATATTTATGAGCTTGTTTGTTAAGCGCATAACAAGCGACTATAAATCAAATGTCATATTTAGTGGTCATGCTGTATATATGTATATTCATATATGTAATTCAGTAGACTAAACCAACAGTGGCAGACAGCGTGGATTTCGAGATAAATATATTAACTCGAATTTAAGCATTCAATTAAAATGATAAAACTGCATTTTAAGTAAAATTCATTACTTTGGTTTTCGCTTTCAGTTTTCGCTTTCAGTTTTCGACTCAGAGTTCACTCACATTACGCATACGCCGTGTATGAACTTGTTTCTATCTACTCTACATCTGCCTATGGATCACATACTATGATCTGAGGGTGTGTGTGTGTGTGTTTGTGTGTGGCATTTAATTACAGACAGTCGCGTCATTAAAGACTTTTTATTGCACTTCTTTAGCAAAGATTTTTATGGCCAACGACATCAGCAGCAAGCAGTTTTATGCCATTTTATGCATTTTTATACACCCTCTAGTTTAGCATATATATATATATATTTATACATATATAAAGTATAGTCAGATAAGAGCTTCAGTAGTGTCCAGTCATCCAATGGATCAATCTGCATATAAAAAGGGAGTCATAAAACTACGCATCAACAGTCGTCTGTCCGTCTACTAAATATGGTTCAATAAATATGTAAAAGTTGTGGCTATTAAATCGATGAACCTGCAAAATGTTGACTTAAGAGAATGCATACTTAAATATAAATAAAAATAAATTTAAATATGTATTTCGATTGCATTTAAATTAAAATGAAGGTGAGTTGGAAGAGGTACTTTACTACTCTTAGACTATTACTGCTATATAGAATATCTGATTGTATATTTCTATTTATTAAAAAAAAAAAAAAAAATGTATTTAATAAAAAAATAATTTAAAATAAAATTAAAGTCAGCTTATCATTAAAAATAATTTTTTAAATGCTCTATATTTTCTCTATAAGCACAGCCTTCATTTTTTTCTTCATCATCTTAAAATATTGAAGTTTTTGTTTATTTCTTGGATGTGTTTTCTCTACTACATCCAAATATTATATTAGAATTTTTGTTTATCTCTTGGCTAAACAATACAGCTATTTAAGATGCATAACATTGGCTTGCCGCATATCTAAATATTTTCAGTTGTGAAATTTAACACAAAAATTCATAAAACAATTTCCACAAATGAGTATAAAGAACTCAGTCTTGGTAAACAAATAAAATATGCATATATTATTTGAATAGAATACCAACATATGTGTAGCAATCTTAGCAAATTCTGTTTATATTATATGACTTTGAGTAAATATAGTAATTTAAGCGCCAAGCAATCAATATAAATCAAGTATTGAGAGATAACGACTATGAGATACCCTGTGCCCAGGTCTTCAATAACATTGCGCATGGGAGTACATAAGTAAATACGTCATTACGATAGCGCCCCTTTTTAAACGAAGCAGGGTATAATGATTCTATTTGTAATCAAGCGGACATACATCACGTTTCTGAATTATAAACAATATTTAGAGTAGATGCTTTAATTGGATAGATATGAATTGAAGCGAAGTCTTTAATATAATACTTTAGTTGGCCACAAGAAGTGCTTGAAATATCGCGAGGATGCGCTTAAGTGACGCTAATTAGTCCAATAGGCGTAGCCTTTATATCTATCTGTCCCTCTTACTATCTGTCTCTCTCTATCTCTCTGTGGTTGTCTCTTTCTGTCACTATAGCTGTTTATTCCACGCCCATAGCTGACAATTTAATTTTTACGAGCGCTTAATGTGTCTTTAATTACAGAAGAAGCCATCAGGCGCTCTTCGCTTGATTGAATATTTACACTGAATTAAGATTAATGGCGGGACGATGGCGATTGCTACGAAGTATGCCTGTGGCAGTCCATGGATTGAGATATTATTCACACAACATAAATATAAATGAGGCCAACTGGAGTGCCAACTTCCGCTTTTTGGCAACTGGCCATCAACTCCTCCCTCTTCAATCAGTCGAATTTATTTGCCCGGCAACAGCCAATTGATGTAATCATAAAATATTAATTGGAATTCCTGCATAGTTTCATGCCAATATTTAACCCAATTCAATTAGCGGCGAATGTAATAATTTAATCAACTTTCGTTTTCTGTGCAAATTTCATTACATGTCGAGTTCATGAGAATGTCAATCCAGGTTCAATGTTGTTATTGATGGCAATACATAATAAGCATATGATAACAAACATACTAGTTCTCGCTTCAGCTGGGATTATAGCTTAAAAAACCCCCCCAACAAGTCAATGCTCGCATTGGACAACATGGCGTATGAGTAATATGCTGAGAAGTTTAGCAGAACTCAAGCTGCCAGTGGCTTGACAATCTCTTTTGGCTTTTCTCTTGACCAGGGCATTATTATTATTTATTGACATGCAGACAATACAGACTGCAAAGCTATATAAGCTCAACAAAAAGAACAAAATTCACAAAAAAAAAAAAAGAAAACAAAAAAAAAAGATAAAATTGCTGAATTTTCAGCACATGCTGTATCTTGGTGGGAGGTAGAAAAAAGAAATGAAAAATATTTCATACTTATAGCAAAATGTTGAAAACAATGCTGAGTGCTTTAAGGCGTGTGAAATGAGAATTTAAGAACTAAACAACAAATATTTGTTTAAATTACCAATTATTTACTTAATAAATTAAATCGAGTTTCTTCCTTCTTGTGTGACTCATAAATGTGTTTAATGACGTCGATGATAAACTGCGAAACGTGTTTAGAATTTATGAAAATGTATTTTTAGACCGCGTATAAATATATATCAAAGATTATGAAGAGCTTAAGAAACCAAAAAAATGAGCATTGAAATTGTGCGTCAGAAGACGGCAACCGAACTTAACTCAACTCGAATCAAGTCAAATCAAATTAATTAAATTGAATTTCATTAAACAGTTTAGGCTGCTCGGATTTATAATATAATATACTAGACATATATTTATAAATAAATTAAAGACTCATTTGCAAACAACATTGTTAATGCTAATGCCTGTCTTCAGTTTACGAATTGCTCTACTTACGCTCAATTGAGACTGCAGACAGACAACATGAAATGAGTTTATCCTGGCCTGGTCTGGCCTCTCCTGGCTTGTCCTGGCCTCTCCTGGCTTGTCCTGGCCTTGGGCCACACTCCTGAGAGTGTGTGCGTAACATAGTTTGTAGGAAAGAGCAGTCGGATAACTTTATGGTACACAGGGGTATAGACAAACGAGCGCTTGCATTGGGAATTGCCTGGCTTCTGTTGCTCATCTCTCTCTCTCTCTCTATCTCTCTGCCTCTTTTAGTTTCAATCTCTTTCTCTGCCTCTCGCTGATTGTTGTTGTTGTTTGGCAATTGAAACGCCTGCAGCTGTTACATTTACAGTTGGCGAGAAGTTGGTCTGCAAGTGAAACACAGTTTGATATCCATTATCATGTCTCAATTGTGAGGCTTGTTGCCAGCGTCTGGGCCAGGTCGATATGTTAAAGTTGACCTTGTCTTTAATGTGGCCTAAGTGCGTCAAGTTGCAGCCCAGTCCTCAACCAAATTGTCAAACAACAAAATTCAGGCAATTTACGAGCCACACACACACACACATCACAATCAAAAGCAAATAAAAATCGAATTCAAATAAATCGCTCACAACTCGCAGCGATAGTTTATCTCCAGTGCCAAACAAAATATGCCCATTTATTTCGTTATATCCTGCACAGTCCTGGGTGATAATTTAATGGGTCTTTACAGAAATTTATGCAGTTGCCTGCCAGCGATGGCATTGATGGAATTGTAGTGTGTCATCATTTGGTGAGGAGTTGTCCTGATCGAAACTTGGTCGGTACACAAATCAAACTTTATAGGGAAAACATTATAATCAGTTGGCAAATACAATTCCGTTCAATCCGTAAGCCGTAAACAATTCCATTTAATGGCGGACTGACGTCATCGGCTTTTGGGTATCGCCTTCGACTTGGTTTATTGTCCACATGTAAACAAACATCATGTCCTGTGCCATAAACATTTTGCTTGACATTAAATCTGGTCATGCTCATAAAATCGCACAGCATTCAAATTAAACAAACACGCGCTCATTGTTGCCCATTTCCGTTTCCGTTTCCAATGCTTCCCACAATAAGAGTCGCAATTGTAGGTCACGTGGCAGATAACAAACTCATAAATATCCAGAAAGTCTAGATAATGTTGATGCTAATTTTGTTAGTTAAGGAATGCTGGAAGGACAGTGCATAAATCAATATGATGACTACCATTCAAACATTAAGACTGAAATTCTTAAATAGAGGCCGCCATTTTCTCGGCAGGCCAAAAGTAGGCAACACTTTTGTGCAAATATTTCTGAATATTGTATATGCAGAAATTCAATTTTAATTTCATTAAAAGTATGCTACAGTTTTGTTAAAATATTTTTGTTTAGCATTTAGTAACATGCAACAATTTCTGAAAATACTTAAATTATTTGCAGTTCACTTGTATACTTTTAGGCGGGTTTTAGAAACGCAGCTAAATATTTTATTTAATTTCGAGAAATACAAGTTTCCATATTAATTTAACAGTCATGGCTTCATAGAATTACTGGTTTATTAAAAATTTGTAATATTAAGCTTTGACAACAAATTGTTCTATACTTGACTTATTAAAATGAGAACCAAAATAATTACATACAAATGTTACACATTATCCCAAGAATCTATTGTAAGGAAAACAAAAATTGAGTTAAGGCTTTGAGTCAAACAAACAAGTTTAAGACGAGATTGGTCACTGACCAAAGACAACAAAATGCAAACAAAAAAATAAAATAATATACATATATACAAATATGTATATCAACCAAACCCAACAGAAGAATTTCGCATTCTAGACAAACATTGTTTATGGAAGGCCAACAACAAGAAATAAACCTAAGCTTAAAGAAACCAAAAGTTGACAAACTAGACAAATATGATGAGACGAGTATGAGTAGCATATTCTAACCAACTAATAAAACTAATAGTAATATACCCCATAAATAGTAATTTGGAAAAACATGTCTATATTCGCAGATTAAGAGAGAGAGAGAGAAAGACAAGGATTTAATAACATGCCCAGCTGTTCCGCTCATCTCAAACGAAAGGGAAACTCCCCCGTTTAATTTAATTACTTTTTGTTGACAATCTCTCTCATTTGGAGCAGATCACAATAGAATCTATACTGAGTAGTAATTCTCTTAAGCCATGAATCCGAACACGTTTTCAGCTCAGAACAAGTTTCTGCCTTCTGTCCGAGAGTGGCGGCTAATCATCAGCTCAGTGTTTTGTTTGGTGCTAAACGAATGAATTTGAATTTGAATCTGATACTTATAATGTGGCGTTGCTTTGAGTCTGGTGATCAGTTGGATGTGCTCTCCTGAGATGTTAAGATGCAACAGCGACAGCTAAACCGTGACAACAATGCGCCCAATGAACTGGACTACGATGACGTCTTGGAGGAGATCGGTAGGCAAATGCATCAGTTCCATCAATTTTCGTGAATGTATTTAATTCTAAGATGATCGACAGGCTATGGCAAGACCCAGTGGATACTACTGATAGTAAGTGGTCTGATGACAATCACCTCGGCGGCGGCACAGTTGTCCATGAGCATTGTGGCACTCGCCTCCCACTGCGAATTCCAAACGTCGCAGGCCGAGAAGGGGGTAATGATGGCGGCATGTGTGGCAGGTAAATATATTAAAAGTTGCAATAAAAATTTATGTTACTTTTTTAAATTTAAAAAAAATGTGAAATTTGAAAAAATATGTATATATTTTTGTATATATGTGCACTAAGTCGTGAGCTAATTTGCATTAGAAACACAACAACTGATGATATTGTGGTTTGCACATTCATAGGTATTTTCCTATCCACCTATATATGGGGCTATATCTGTGATGCCGTTGGACGTCGGACGGTTCTACTCTACGGCATGTTCATAACCAACGCCCTTCAGTTTGTTCTCATGTTTGTTACAAACGTTTGGCTTTTCAACATTATCAACTTTATCTCTGGCATCAGGTGAGTTTTATTACAAAAGAAAAAAACGTTTCAATTTCAATTTAATTAAATTTAAATTTCAATTTGAATTTTACGACGCATGTAGCACATTCCGCATTCTATTGTTTTTACAACGTGTGAGATAATAAAAACTAAACGCATTCCAAATGCGATTCCAGATTAATTAGAATATGCAACTTCTGCTCATTAGATCGGAAAACTAAACAAATATTGACTTTATGAATTGCAATTCTAATTCTCTATTATCTAAGAACCATAATTATCTCTTATTCATTCACAACTTTTTTTTATATATACGTAGTCTGGGAGGCGTGTCGGGTGGACTTTATCCCTATCTGAGCGAGTTCAATATACCACGTCATCGTGCTGTCACCATCAATTATTCCACCATGTTTGTCAGTCTCACAGGCATCTATGTGCCAGGTACTCTTAACCAAAATTAATCAGTTTAGAAAATAATGAATTTACTAATTGTGTGTACTTCTCCAGCAACCGCTTGGTGGATCTTGTCTGCTGATTGGTCTGTCAATCTGGTGGGTGACTTTGTCTTTCGTCCCTGGCGTCTGATAATGTTGGCCAATTTATTGCCGGGACTTATTGGCACTCTGATTACACTATATTATCCCGAGAGTCCGAAGCTGTTGCTCTCGCATAAGAAGGAGGAGGAGGCAATGGAGGCAGTTAACTGGATTAGCAGATTCAATAGAGGATTGCCCGTCAATCAAGTCTTAAATCGCAGTCACTTTACGCTGAAACCGGAAACGGAAACTGATGACAATATTCTGCAGGACTTCAATGGCTGCAACATCATTACAAATATTGCACGTGCCACACGTCCGCTCTATCATAAGCCCCACGGAATTAACTTTATGCTCAGCACTTTGGCATTCTTCTGCATGTTCTTCAGGTAAATTGTTAATTTAATATATTTTTAAGTATTGCATAAATTAATTTTAAAATTATTTCTCAGCTCTAATGGCGTGCAGTTTTGGTTCCCCGAGATTGTGAATCGTTCCTCCCAGACAGGAAATGCAAGTTCATTGACAGTTTGTGAAATTTTAGATAATTCCTATGGACAGGAGACACATGCCGCAAATGCCAACATGATGGACCCAATGGTAATATTTTTGGAAGAAATACATTTAGTTAATGGATAAATATTGAATTCTCCACTTTCAGACTTGCACAGCTCCCATATCGGATAAGACTTATATTGACAATATTATTGTCGGCATTGCCTTCCTTATAGGCTTCTCCATACAGGGTGTTCTCCTCAATCCCATTGGACGCAAGAACGTGCTCTTGGCAGCTCTGCTTCTGTCCATTCTAAGCGGAGTTTTATTACATTTCGTATCGAACACAATTGTCGTACTTATCATATTTTGTTTATATATATTGCTGCCAGGTCTCTCCATTTCCATAATGATTGGCGCTGTTGTGGACCTCGTGCCCACCCACCTGAGGTAAGCGGACTTGGTCCTGCTCCTGTCTCCAACTAAATCTCATTGTAATTGCAGAGGTAAAGCTGTCAGTTTGTCCATGTGTCTGGGACGTCTCGGCATTATTGCGGGCACCAATGTAATGGGGGTCATGTTACAGCCCTATTGTAATACCACATTTGCCCTGTTAACACTTGTACTTGTGGGTGAGTCAAAACTATACGATACTCATGTAATAATGTTTCGATATCTCTGATACTGAATTTTCCTTGCAGTTTGTTTTGCGACTGTTTATCGTTTGCCCATCAAAAATTCAACTTAATAAAGTCTATAAATTATAAAAAAATAAAAAGTTTAAAAAATTTCAATTTTTTTTTAAATTGCAAAAATAATTTAAGTTTTACGTTGAAATCTGAATCATTTATATATTTCTCAAATATATATTAAAGATTAGATTTATATTAAATTGATATGTGAGAATTTTTAGTATTTATAAATTTTAACTAAGTGCATTGATAACATTTTTGTGCTTAGAGGAACCAAATTATTTTGTATTATGAGACTAAGGTCGATTATGCGCTGATTCGATTCGAGAAATCATGATAATAATTTTTAAATAAAATTTTTAAAAAATAATCGTAGTTGAGATAGTATTCCTAGTATGAAATCCATTAATTATTAATACATTATTAATATGTAGAATTCAATTAAATTATGATGTATGTATGTTTCGGCAATAATTGATTCAATTCTTTATTCCTCCTCTTCCTCCTCATCCTCCTCCTCCTCTTCGGTCTCCTCGTAGCTCTCGGCACCAGTGGTCTCCACCTCAACCACATCGCCATTGTTCGAGTTGAACTCAATGATGGGTTCCTGAGCAGTCTCCTCCACCGGTGTCTCGGGCTCATCGACAATTGGCTCCACGACATCTCTGCCCTCCTTCTGGATGGCCTGCAGTTCCTGGGCGGCAATCTCGGCTTCTTGTCGTGCGATCTCCGCCAATTCGGCGGCTTGGCGCGCCAGTTCTCCCTCGCGTTCCTCCTCGGCTTGTTTCTCGATTTCGGTCAGACGAGCCAGCTCCTGTTGCAGCACAAGTTGCTCTTCTGCCAGACGCTGCTCCTCAGCTAAACGGGCTTCCTCGGCAGCTTTGGCTTCTTCGGCCACTCGCGCTTCCTCGGCAGCCTTGGCTTCCTCGGCTAGACGTGCTTCCTCAGCAGCCTTGGCCTCCTCAGCCAGGCGAGCCTCTTCAGCCAGGCGAGCCTCTTCAGCGATGCGAGCCTCTTCAGCCAGACGGGCTTCCTCAGCCAGACGCGCCTCCTCTGCTAATCTGTCTTCTTCTGCTTTGCGAGCGGCAGCTTCTTCGGCGGCCTTGGCCTCTGCAGCCAGACGTGCCTCCTCAGCTAATCTGTCCTCTTCGGCTTTACGTGCGGCGGCAGCCTCAGCTGCCTTGGCCTCCTCGGCCAAACGGGCTTCCTCGACACGGCGAGCCTCTTCAGCGGCACGTGCGGCACGAGCCTGCTCTTCGGCTTTAGCCTGTTTAGCGGCGGCCTCACGGCGCTGAGCTTCCTCCAGCAGAGCCCTAAGGTTGAAATGTGATGGTATAGAGGCTATGAGATGGGACTCGAACTAAACTTACTTCTCCTCCCGGCGCTTGGCTTCATCGGCACGCTGAGCACGCTTCTTCTCAACATCGATCTCGTCCAAGGCCTCCTCATTGACGGTCAACAGACGCTCCTGACGCAGACGCTGCTTCTCCTTGGCTTCCACATCGATTTCATCCTCCAGTGGTCGGGGACCCGAGAACTTTCTAGATGGACGATTGGGATCCAATTCGGCATCTAAAAGTCAATTCGCGTTATAGAAAATTTCTACGATTCTCGAATATGTTGCTTGTACATAAACATGAGTATGCTATGTACATGGTATATAATATACAAACTATACTTATATACAGCATGGGAGTATATGAGAGATACATCATACTTGGCTATGAAACAAATAAAAATACGTGTTAAGATACGAGTGTACATCGATGTACGAATTTATGACTATTATTTACATTTCCCAAAACAACAACACAATATGGGAAACAAATTACAAGGATAATCGTCCTTATGTACTTACTATTGATGTATGTAGAGGATCAGTCCGAGGCATCCGGATCGGTGACTTGCAGTTTTGAGAAGACTCCCATAATAGAGTAATTATTTTGTAATCAATGCAGTTGATTAGTGGGTTAAGTATAGTATGATTATGGATCGGATGAATTGTTAAACATTTGAAGCAATGAAATGAATGCCAAACGAAGATGTTGAATGAAAATGATTTCGAAATTCAGAGAAACCTAAACTATCCTCGGATGAACATTTGTGATATACAGAAAAAGAAAATATAGTTTGTATTTATAGATAGATAGACATCAGCAAATACTATATAGTTGAGCAAGAAAACATTCTGTTCTGGGGGGATAATAAATCAATCGGAATGGCAAATCGCAAATCGCGAGCGTGAAAGTTAATATTGACGTCATCAGTCATTGAGATATACATATATCAATCTAGTATTACATTATCTAATCAAGATCCCTCGCAAATATAGGTCAAGGCCATTAAAATGCGCACGAAATTTCATTTTTCATTTAAATTTTTTTTTTTTTTTTATACTATATATTTTTGCAACTTGTGTTAATCATCAGCGAAGTGGACTGATGTGTATAAGTGTATCTGTGGGTCTCTGTATTCATTAATACAAGTGTTAAATGCGATATTATTTCCCACCCTTGCTCCCCTAATTAAACACTCTTTATAAATTTCAATTAGTTTCATGTACATCAAGTGTACATCAATTTACATTGGATCGTTTCATTCATTATACATGGCATTGTTTATAAAATTAAGTTAAACAATTTGAAAATATACACATACACATACATACATAGATATAGATATATATGTAGTAGTTACATCATCTCAAGATGAGCAATTAACAAATTACGTACATTCGCTGTAAATGCCCAACAAATATTTCATTAATACATCATTATAATTATAAAAAGAAAATCTGATAATCATCGGCTGCCATAGAGTTAAGTTCTTTTATAACTAATACATATATTATATAGGGGGGTTATGTACATTATATTATTTTAGAATTAGTCACAAAATGTGGGCATATCTTCCAAAAGTAATTAGTATTCAACTGGAGTCGTCAGATTCTTAACTTGATTAATGTAATACATCTATTTTGGAGGTTAGATTTCTGGCTGATTTAGAGGTTAGTTGAGAAGTGAAAGCGACAAGTGAGTTTTGAGTGATATCATTGTGGTTTTATCTTTCGATATCGGCTTAGTTTACTACCAGGCAAACACAAGTCTTTTTCATTTTGGTATATTTTTTTAATTATTTTTAATTATTAATTTTATTTTGATTTTTTTTTTTTGGTTTGGTTTAGATTTAAAGAGATTAAAATATAGTGAAGTGTGTATGTCCATAAAATAAAGTCAGGCATGTTATCATTTAGGCCTCAACTTCAACAGCTTCAACTGGAAAGAATCAATCAATCGTAAAACGTATTAAGTTAGTCAAATACAAAGAACAAGGAACTATCTGGGTGCTCAAACCAAATGCGTTAGTTACACCTAACCAAGAGATCACGATTCAGTTTCATTGATAAATATTTTGATTGTTATTATTATTATTTTTAATATTTTCTATACATCGATCTCTGCTGATTGAAACTACTCAATAGATGATTCAGTTAGAGAGGGGCATGAGTGATAACTTTCTAACGGCTATATATACACGGCTGGAGAGTGGCATTTACAAGCATGTGGGGTTGGATAGTAGAAGAATCGCTTTATAGCTATACTCGATCTACTTACCTTCCTGATGAGCAGCATGCTTTTGGCTCTCATTCTTCCAGGTGGGATGTCTAAGGTACCAGGATAAGAGGTTAATATCAGTTCGGACTTTGTCCGAATCGTACATTGGCCTTCTAATATTATAAGCCTTATCACCACATATCCTTACAGATGCCAGGTGGCTTTTACCTTATTTTCACATATAGTATTTTTTTTTTAGAGGTTTAAAAAATAGCATCATTTAATACGAATTTATTATAAAACAACAATGCAGGTTGCAGCTTACATTCATTAATTATAGATCTGCCGCAGATATACCCAGATCGAGTGGGATTACTTACCAACATATTTGACAGCTGGCCTGGGGTAATGAGAAATGTTGTGCACCTCCTTGGCGATGTGACGCACAGGGTTCGTCACACGGGCCACATACGCATCCAAGGCCAATTGCGAAGTTGGACCATACGAATACCTATAGATCGATGGATATACATGCGACTTGAGTTGCCTGGATCTGCCCATTCGATCGATTCTCGATCACTTACCCAGTCACGGGGAAGGGAGTGCAGCTGCGGGCACGACGCACGACCGGAGTGTGGAGATCGCGAATCAGGGACTGGGCACGATTGCGGATTCTGCCAGTTTCCTCAGTAAAAGTCTAGATTTGTTTAAGAAACCTTAGTCTAATTCGTATTCGAATAGTGCCTTCAAGAATCTACCTACACTTGTGAGTGTGAGTGTGTGTAGGTTTGTGTGTATCTGTGTATGTATGTGTGTGTGTGTGTGGGAGTGTCAACTTACTGTAAAGGGTTCGGTATTGAGGTAATTGGTTAGCTGCCTTGCGCCGTATCCAGGTGGCAGTCTCTTCAGATAGGAAGGTGTCGCACGAACCGGCGATGTGGTGATCCTCACCGGAGTCACCGACCGAGCATACACACGTGTGACTGTTGTTGGATTGTAATGATACGATGGCGTGTATGTTGTATACGATGTTGGGATATAGCTCGAGGTGTAATAGGACGACGGCAGATAGGTGCTGGGGCTATAGTATGTCGATGGTGTCGAGCTATAGGTATAAGAGGTCGTTCGCTCCGGCGATGAGATGACACGCGTCGTCGTGCGCACGACACGCACGGGCGATGGCGAATGGATAACCCGCGACACCACTCGGGTGGGCGAGGTGACAACCCGAACAGGCGACGATATCACACGAGTGCCACTGACGATGCGTGTGGGTATCGAGTAACTCGAGTAGATCGGATAGCTCGTTTTGTATACCTATTGCGTTGTAATCATTTCAATTCATTTGTCAGCGTTAGTAGAGTAATTTTTCGACTCACTGTCATGAGCGACAATATACAGAAAGTTTTCAGCTAGATATGAACGCAGGCTAAAGGCAAAGTATGAAGAATGATGATGAATGATGAAGAGCGAAGAGTTACCGAAAATTGTTATTCTAATTTTATTTTTGAGAGTAATCAAAATAAATTCCCAATTTCCAATAAATCCCAATATAAGTTAGACTATAAATTTCCATTGCATTATCTGTAGTTAGTCACAGTCTAATATGTAGTATATATAGTATAGCGCATAAGATTCCAGTTGTTTGTTGATGTAGTGTGATTTTTGATGTTGTATGAGGCAGTAAGGCAGTGTGATAGCGAAAATATCGAGCGATTGAGAAAGTTTCAAGACACAGAAAGATAGACAGATAGATACAGAGATGATAAGCTCTTGCATGATGTCGGAGATACTTACGCGAGTCACTTTCTGAACCGAGGGATACTGAAAGAGAACGGTACAACAGACACATTTAAGTACAAATTTCCAATTCGAAAGTAATGCCTGACTTAATCCGAAAAAAGAAAGTCCGTTGACATGAACCAAAAGTCAAGCACAACTCATGTGAATATCGTATCGCATATCGTAAACGTTGACAGTTCAAATAATACGCTATGTTTGTATGTAGAGTTTTTAGTGATCGGGATTTGTTTATTTTTATTGTATCACAAATACTTTTATGGAGAGTATTACATCAGTTTGACAATGTTTCTCTAGCTATTTAACAATCAAAAATTGGATCATTATTAGTGATGTTAGTCAACTCGCATAGTTTTCACAATAAGGTTTCATACAAACAAATATTTATGTGGATGTTCATGTATGAGAGAGATTGAGAGAGATTAGCTATGGCAAGTTATATAATATATAGTATATATAGTATTCCAAGCGGATTGATTAGTTCAAATTAATTGTTAAGGTCGCATAACACATTTATACACGCATTCTGGGCAATCGAGACATTTTCACAAATTTAACAAGTTGAGAATTATTGCGGCCTAGACGTGGTATGAGAAATGACGGTATTTGGTGCCACCGGGCAGGGATCCAGATGTGGTGGATGAGTAGCTGTAGCCACCGGGTCCGGCGCCAGTTGTGCTGGTGCGCTCGGTGCTATAGTTGTAGGAGCCACCGGGACCACTGCGCGACGTTTTCTCAACAGTGGATGTGTATGTGGAGCGCTCCGGCCTGGAGTAGGGGTTGCTCGAATCGTAACTGCTCTTCTCTACGCTGGACTTTGTGGTGTACGAGTAGTCCGATGAGGCGCGGCTGCGATGCGAGCCAGGTCTATCCGTGCAAAGGTCTAAACGTGGAGTCTATAAAGTCCGATTTATGCATTTAGATGAGTATTCAATTTGGTTATGGCAAATAGAGTAGACAATCAATGGCAATTCAATCAAACTAACAATCTATCAATCAGTATACAAATATGTTATGCAACTCAAAACCAACTTGCTGTTCCAATCTGCAACTATATACTATATATACTATATGCAATCTGTATTTATTTACAATTCGAAATATTCGAATTGGAATTCGAAAATTTGAAACGATGATAAAAATAAGTGAAAGACTTAAGATTTACAAAAGGAAATTGAAACATGTTCGAATCGTTTGTATTTTTTTGAATTTTCATTTTTGATTTTTTTTTTTTAATTTGAATAAAGAGTTTTCTCGTTTTTCCATGATATATGTTGAATGTAAGTAAGAGTGGTAGAGTATAAAAGTCTAGTTCAATTCATTTACAGAGACAGATTATGAGATTATACGAGTAGGGTATTTGAATAAGATTAGATACGAAACGAGTTGTTGAATGTGTCTGATCTTGTATATAGAGTATTATGTATTTGGATGCATGTATATGTATGTATATATAGGAATACATATGTATGTGTGTATAATGATTTCTAGGGTTCTATGTAATTTCATTGACTTGATCAAGTCCGTTTTCGTTCGAATTGATTTGATTTCATTTCAGGTTCGGTTTGAATTTTTTGGATATTTGGGAAGGTACACTGGTACTCGTAGTCGTACTCGTTGCTCCTCGATTCGGTTTCGTAGGAGGTGGGTGTGATTTGGGCGTTAGTAATAGTATTTAGTGACCATAGCACCGGACTTTTCATTGCGATAGGTCTCCCGCCGAACCGGCAGACTCTCGGAGGCGGCGCGGTGTAGGCGTGGCAGCTGACTATCGAGGGAGTCGCGTGAGGTGCGGGCTGCGGTATTGCCACCCGCTTCGACGGTATCGATGTGCTGACGCACTAAGCTAAGGATACGTGAGCGATTCTTGTCACGCGTTGGCACATACGGCTCAATGGGCTGATGGACGATCCGATAGTTGGGCTTGATCGCAGCCCGATTGATCGGATCGAGTATCGATCGCTTGCGTTGCTCATAGTCCGTGCGGCGTACTCCAAAGGCCGTCACCGGATCGGAGATGAGTGAAGGCCGCGGCACAAAAGGAACTTTCTCCCAGTCAATTGGTGTTCTGTTTGTTTTCTGCAATGTTCCCAAAATGTCACACAATATGTGAGGGACTTTGTTTTCTGATTTGATTTTCGATTTTGATTTGGATAAGCCAGTTTGGTAACTTGCGATCGCGTTGTTAGAGTATTGGCGGTGCGATGTGACAATCGGGTTTTAGAACTCTCATGTTTAGTTTCGGCACAATAACGTATATACATACATACATCTGGATATACAGGGTATATCCGACTTGGAGTGAGTTAATATAAGCCTGGAGAAGTTGAGGGCTTCAACAAATTTACAAAATATATATGATATATACACAATGACGGGCTCGATCTGTGGACATGGCTGTGGCTGAAGAGGATTTATGCTTGATATATATATATATTTACAGTGAGATGTCCCTTAAACATACATATATACAGTATATATACATTGGATATTTACACATACAGTTAGCGTGTAGTGTGGCTGGAATAACGTGCAACATGAACGTGGCATTGGCATTTTTAGTGATCGGGTTAATTACAACTACAAATACAATATATATATATATATATATATATATATATATATATACAGTTTCATATAAGTAGAATATATTTACAAGTGAGTTAGTTCGTAGAGGATTATCATAGTCTGTCCCATAAAGCATTCTATAATTGCTCTAAATCTGTTCGAATTATCTCGCATTAAAATCCCATTTTGACTTATAGAGGTTGTCTGTCCCTCTCTTTGCCGCTTCCCACTCCCTCTCTCTGCCTTTTGAAGGCTATTCGAATTTCGATTTGCCCGCTTTTTGCCATGGTTATAGTATTATGAATGTATGTATTTTGGAAATCATCGAAAAAATAGATATTTTTAGCAACCGCCGCAAACGAAATGCGCGAGCAGCTTATATTACATACAAACACACACATGTGTATCTAAATGTGTGTGTATATATATATGTATATACATTATGTATACGCATTACATACACACAATTATATATACGAATGTATGGGCGGAATATATAAGTATTGGAAAAGCAAAAGAAAACAAAAAAACATTGAAAAATTCTTGCAGCATCAATTCGCACATTCAAAAATTTTTGTTTTCTTTTTTTTTTTTGAAAATTTTTTGAAAATATTTTCCGAATAATAAATAGCACAAAATTGCCTCTGCTGAATCTCTTATACTGCAACATTGAGATAATAATTGAAAAAAAAAAAAAGCCAAATAATCAGGTGATGGATAATTCTGTTGCTATATATCGTATTCGTATAGAATATTGAAATATTTGTGAACTGTTGTTTATGGTATAGAGAAATGGTTTGACGCCCCCCTCTATGTATGGAATTTTTGCGAAAAATTCATTAATTCTCAATTTAGATTTTATGTCAAAATTATGATGATAAAGAATATAGCCATAACCTTGGGAAATTTTGTGCAACGAATCAAGGCAATGCCGAAAATTACGTGTGTACTCAGGAGAATTTTCAGTTTCTATTTGAATTCGCATTCGTATAGCTGTCGTGGATGTCTTGTCTAACGGTAGCAGTCGTGGTATATCTCATGCATAAATATTTTTAGGCTCTCACGAATACACAAAATGCTGCTAATTCGCATACATACAGCAATAGAGATGAGATAGTATATACTATAGATATATCGTAGGTTTGTAAGTGGGCCGGATGTTTGCCTAGAGTCTAGTCTCTGCGAGAAAAGTGACTATAATATTGAAAATGTTTTTACTCTTGGGATTTATGCAAAACATCGACATATAAATAAATCCCCAAAAATACATATTTAAAAAAAAAAAATGTATACACATATATTTATTTTTTTAATTACTGATGTCAATATTCAGATTACGAAAATAACTGTTCCAGTCGACTTATATGATATATCGTATATACCATAATTCTTAGGTGAATACATACATAGATATATAAGTATTGTAATTTAATGCTGATACGATATTCATATGTGTGTTTGTGACATTCACTTACAGTTACATTTGTCTGTTTTGCGTGTATTGGTGTGTGTGTGGGTGTGTGTGTGTGGGCGTGTGTGTGTGTTTGTTACTTTGCACTCAAACGTGTTTCAATTTCATCAACTGTTTTCTTGCACTTTTGTTCAAAACGATATTACGGAATACAGCAAGTGGGATGTAAGCGATATATAATAATTATATGTAGATAAATATTTAGAGAGAATTACTTTCAAAGGAAATCAACAAAAAAAAAAATTAATAATAAGAAAAACTTTTCAACTCTTTTTATAAAATCGTCAAATTGATCTGCGGTTCACAATAAATTCAAATTTAAATTTTCTAATTTTCTTCATTTTTTTTTTGGAAGTTACATTTAATTCACTTTGGAATTCGCACAGATGAATTTCACAGATTTTAAAAAAGGAGCACCACACTACAGACTACTAATCCATATGGTCAAGATATTTTTGGGATATATCTTTCTTGAACTCTTATGTGTTGTAATAATGCTGATGGGGTTAACTTACCGTCACGGCATATGACGTGGTGACCGGTCTGGAGCTGTAGGTTCTACGGGTTGTAAATCCACTTTCGTAAACCATTTTGAATTTTTTTTTTTTTAGATATGTATTATTAACACTTGGGTCGATTATATATTATAATTTTTAGTTCGATTCGAATTTTCTCGTCGTGTGCTGTTCACTTGACGCCCGTTCGAGTTGTTCTGTTCAGAAATGCATGGAACACTTTCTTATACATTTTTGAATTCGACGAAAACACACACAATTCAATTTTCTAAATAGCCTTCGTGCCTCTCTTTCTCTCTCTTTCTCTCTGTTTCTCACTTTCGCTCTCTCGCTCACTCACTCTCTCCATTCTCTTGGCTATGACAGGCGAATACATTTATTTTTGGAATAACAAACATTGAAATCTCTCGAAAGAGCGCGCAATTTTCTTTTTACATATGACTTTATACTATATATATAATATTATTTTTTATTTTGCATGCACACAGACAGATGAAAATGTACATGGTTCATATTCATTGCAATGAATGTACGTACATACATATGTATTTTGTTGCTAAAAATTAAAACAATAATTTTTATATTATCTTATTTTGGCCTGACAATTCGTCATTTGTTAACCATTTATCAGGGTTAAAATCTATTATATTTCTAAAAATTTCAATTTTATTCTCTTTTTTATGACATACAGAAGAGCTATGTTTTCTTGTTGTCAATTTAAAAAAAAATATTTACAATGATGTAGAATAATGATTCAGATAGATTCATCGCATAGTCTAGCTAAAAGCGTCCAAAAAATATCATTATTTATTTATATATATATAAGTATAAGTATATAAATCGGCGTATTCATTATAAATAGATGCAAGGTGAAGAGACGACAATTTTTTATGGCATTAACCTTAATGAATGGCCATGAGAAGAAAAACAAGTTCAACTTTGAATTTGATGTCATTACTGTACGTATACGTAATTTATAAATATTACAACTAGTCCTAGTAAAAATCAGCAAGTCAAGACAATTTAGATATGATGGTTCATCAGCTATCCAGCCTAGGCAGGTCAGCAGATTCTCGGCAGGCACAGCATACAAGGACCACACGGCTGACAGGGATTGCACGGATTACAGGGCACACTAAAGGAATTGTGGAATAAATTATAAAAAATGGAAATTATAAATCTTTTACAACTGTTTGAACTACTCACAATCTGGACAGATCACGCTCCTCCAGCTGTACGCGCATCACATCACAGGCTCGGACTTCATCACTACGAGAAGGCCACTGATAGCCATCAGATCGCCTTCCCCTGTGCATGAACTTCGAACCCTTTGCTCCGCGTTGACGTCGCCTCGGTTCACCAATTCCAGATGATTTCTTGGGCATCCCTTCCTCATTGCTACCAGTATCCCCCTTCGTGTCGCCAGTTTTCGTTTTATCACCGCGATGAGATTTCTTAACATTTCCTGTAAGGTCAACAGATGATAACCTGCTCATCCTTTTGTTGTTCATTTGTTTCTTATCGGTTTTATCTACAGCTGCAGTCAATCCTCTACCGGTTTTCTTATCAATCTCTTCACCTGCAGCTTTGCCCAGTTTCCGGTTCGCAGCTTCTTTATCGTTGCCTGTAACTGCACTTGAACCTATCTTTCCTTTGGTTTTATTTGCTGTAGCTTCCTTGTCGCCAGAACCATCATCGGAGTCAGGTTTGTTCCCTGCTGTTTGCTTATCACCAACACCATCTGCTGATTTAGCCACCTTATTTCCTGATGATTCTTTGTCATCCAGTTTTTTGGAAACCTTTTCCGACTTTCCATGCGTTGATTCCTTTCCTGCGGATTCGGCTGATTTTTGTATTTTTTCAGCTGCCGAGCCCTTATCAACATCTTTTTTGGAAACTTTCTCAGATTTACTTTGAGAAGCATCCTTTTCAGCACTCGCACTATTGACAGCTTTCTTCACTGCAGACTCCTTTTCGGAAACTTCATTTTGAGGTCTGCCAACCTTCTTGGCTGCAGTTTCTGGTCCGTCACCTGCTCCCTTGGCAGCTTTCTTCCCCGACGCTCCCTTTTCAGAAGCTTCAGTTGAAGCTTTGTTCGCCTTATTGCCAGAGGTCTTCTTATCATTACCGCCATCTGTAGTCTTCATCTTTTTGGCAGGTGATCGCCCTTCTGTTCCTTCATTCGATGCATTGGAGGTCCGTCCACCTTTCTTTACCTTGCCAGATTTCTTGGAATTTTGCGCAGTAGTATCTCCATTAGTTCGTTCTTTAGTCGTTTTTTGCTGCCTAGACTTCTGATCAGCCATATCCTTTCTCGCAAGTGACTTATTTGTAGAATATCCTTCTTTGCCTGATTTTGATTCTACACCGTTAGTGGATTTGCCTTTAGCACCTCCCATCTTCATGGAAGATCTTTTTCCACTCTCTTTAGATAATCTTTTGCCATCAGTTCTCATATCTGTTTTACCCTTGAGAAACTCAGACCTTCGACTGCCCGCTGGACCAAATGAACCTTTACGATAGTTGGCTTTGGCATCCATTCCTTTCTCTCGTGCTTCTCCGCCATCTTCTTCCAGACATTCCCGGATGCTGTTGCCGCCTTCGAAACATGAATATTTCTCCCGGCACAGATCACGATTGTAATTTTTGATTATCTTGTGGCAAATCCTCTTGAGTGTGGAATAACTGTGATCATTCAGTATGAAATATCTGCAACCGCAAGAAGGTCGACAGGGACTACATCTATTGAAGTCCTCATCACAGAAAATTTTGGTGCTACTAGACGAGCTGAATGTGGATTACAATATTAGTTAGTTATTGTAAAAAGAAAAATAATTACTTACCTAGATAGCGAATCACAGCGAATCTGTGCTAAGTCTATTCCCATCTTACCGAAATCCTCATTTTCTATAAAGTATATATAATTTTGTAAAAATTTTGTAAAAATTTTGATCTACAACTTGATGCCAAATAGCTGAGCAATAATTGATTTGAATTTCCTTAAATAGCCTAACTCGATTGAGATCTTTAACAGATATACGACTACGAGATTTACACATAATAGGAAATCCCATGGAGCAGCAGTCACTGACTTAACGTAATACCAGAAATTTCTTGGTCTGCTGCTTTCCAAGATTGCCCCTGATGTGCCCATGCCCACATCGCAGGTGCAAATACTTCCACGTATAACGTATAACTATCGCATCCATACTTAACTATGTTGTAAGTCGAATACTATCTATGTGTAACCAAAAATATGATTGTGTGGGTTCGTCTTCAACTGTATTTTTTTCTATTATTTTTTGAATGTGTTGCGTTACTCGTTTGATACAATTTTCTGAAATAATTGAGTATGGCTTGCGAATGAATTAAACAATTGCACTTACCTTCACCAAAACATAAGTAAGTGTATTGTTATGCATATACCCTGTAAAATTTAGTCGAATGCTAACCGACGGTAATTTCAACTAACAATCTAAAAAAAAAAATTTTTGTTTTCTCATTTGACACATAATGCGATATATTATATATCATTAAAACAAAAAACTATACTATATTTATTTTCCTAAATTTACTTATTAAAGGATGAATTTTCACTACCAAAGAAAATATATATTCTACAAATAGATTTTGATTGAGAAACAGATTCAATAATACTTTTAAAGTTCACCAAGAAATTGTTAGAAATTGTTGTTAAATAATTGTATTCTGCTTAACATTCCCAACCAACTAGAGAGTATCTTGTCGTCTACTACCGCCTTCAATCTATCAGTCTTATGTTGTTATGTGTCGCATGTGCAGGTGTAAGTGGATGTAATATGTTTTCGTTGTGGTAGAATGATTTCATACATCACTCAGTGCTTGTGTCAGCAGCCTAGAGATACACGTACTCCACTCGTATGCTCAGAGCTATCCGTCAGATACATTTGTACATATTGGTACGCATGCTTGAAGCGCATAATGCCATTTATAATTTGGACAAATTGCTTGACAACTCCAAGTAACGCTCGGAACAATTTCAGTTTCATTTCGAACACAACATATGTATAAATATGCTTGGAGACAGATTAAACGGCATTAGTTGGGATTTCAAAGCCAGAGTGACAAGCGAAAGAGTAGCTCAAGCCAAAGATAAGGATTAACACTCAAAATGGATAAGAAAGGACTGCAGATGATGGGATTGTTGCTCCTACTGAGCTATGCTGCAGCTATTCCCAAGTACGAGACCAGCAAACAAAAGTGAGCTCCTGGAACTTCTGGACTACGCCTGCTGCGTTAACTTCATGATCTTGATCTGCTTTCAGAGCGTATCTGGAGAAGCCACAGTGGAGTCGCTCCTATCACAATGAGAACAAAACCCAGCTGCAGGAGCCGGAGACTGCCTCAACCAAAGACAGATTGGAGCGTCTGGGCTACACCACGGGCTACGGCAGTTTGAGTGTAAGTTGGAGAATCACTCCAAACAATGGATGAAGAATTTTCGAGTTGAAATCAAAATCACTTTCAGGGTTATCCTGGTGGCACTGGACTCTCTGCATATAATCCCATCAAACTGGATCTGGGTGGTGTGGTGCTTGGCACACTTGTTGGCATCGGCGCCATTATCCTTATACCCAAGATTCTGTCAGCATTCCATGGCGGCTACGGTGGCTACGGACGCAGTGAGTAGTCGGCTATACATATTGTTTATATCACGATATAATATTCCAAGTTGCAGGCGAGGATGAGGGTGACTTCGCTTCCATTTCGAGCATGATAAACAAAATTGATGACGTGCTTGGCCAGAATAACATCGACTCAACAAGTTGCGTGCAACGGGCCATCTGCGGCTATGTCCGATCCACTGAAAAGAATATGAAGTCCGGCGCACCGGATCAGATGGATGAATTCATTCACATGCTCTCCGAGTAAGTTGAACGAAATTCCTCAACTGGTGGGCATCATTTTTTTAATTTTTGTTTTTTTTTTTTTAAATATTATTTTTTGTTTATTTGTTTGCGTATTCAATGGGTGAAGCATTTCGCTAAATATAAGTTGTTTATAATGCCAGTCGAGTTCAATCCCAATGAATTAATGTCCGATCTATTTTTGAAATACCCGTATATAAAGACGCCTCAAAAAATCACGTATACGCACTGACATCTCTCGTTCTCTCTCTCTCTCTCTCTCTATTGTATCTCAACACCTATGGCAAAATATTTGACGATGCCCAATGTTATTCAGATTATAGCGAATAGTAAATATGTACATATTCAGTTGCCTGTCAAAGCAATTAGTTGGCCTCATAAGTGGCCAAGAACTGTGCTCGACTAGCAGATGCCATATAATTATCTCTTGACATTATTTGCAGCAACTCTCTGGTGGATTATCTGCTAGACGGCACCGCCATCAAGGAGGCCTTGGAGCATGGCAAGGAGGTGAATAGTAAGCCCTGTGAGGAGCTATACGCATCCTGTCTCTTGGACAACGCATCGGCCACAAATATTCTCATGAAGCTGCTGCCCAAGAAGAAGAAATCCTCCAAATCCAAGACCGCAGATTCACAATCTCTGTAAATACCTAATTATTGAATTAAATTTTTTGAATTTCTCATGTTATTCCTCAAAATTATGAATTGTAGCAGCAAAGCTTGAATTGTTTAAATATTTTAACAACAAATATATTGTATATTTATTCACTTTATTTTCTACATACATATTGAATATTACTCTCAAATGTTTCATAATAACTTTTAAGCTAGTTTTGCGCCCATCAAGGCCTGCAATTCCTGTTCCTGTTTCTCGATTATGGGCAGCCAGTGCTCCGACGGGAATACAAATGTGGACGGATCAAAGTTTCGAATGGAGCTATTCTCCATTGCCTCAATTAAATTCCTGCGCCTTGAGTTTTTCTCTTCTATTAGATTCTCCAGCTTGTCCACTAGGTTATTTGACTCCCTTATCAAGTCATCGATGGACTGCAGCAAGGCCATCCAATCGATTCTCTGTGTCCCTATAAGATTATTGCCGCTCAGGCGAAATGGAAAGGGTATAAAACTACGCCAAGGCTTAAGGGGTTCTATGGTATAGGGTATAAAGTGCTGTTCGGCGTTCATCTCAATAACATCATTCTCAAAGTGCCAAGAGGCCACAGTGGGATTCAACTTCATGCCTTGGTTGGTTTTCTTGACGTCAACTACTGCAGTGTTCCCATCAAGATTCAGTTGTCGAATCTTTTCAAGCTGATCCCGAATTTTCTGCTCCATATAGTCGCACTCATCCTTGTTATCCTCGTTGAATAAATATGAGTTACTCATACTTCCCATAAATGCCTTGGGAAGCAATGTTTGCGTGGAGACATCAGCGGTTCCAATGGCATCCGTCATTTGGGATATGGAATAAGTAAGAATATCTGGGAAGAAGAGTTTTTTTTTATTTTGAAATTTTATGATTATTTCGGTTGATAAGATTCACATTCTTGGTAGCCATCCTTCTTGATTGAATAGTGACCATCGGTTAAAATTCCGGCATCCTTGTATAGAATCAAATCATGCTGAGGACCTATACACGCCTCCTTCATTAGCTTGGTGGGCACAAAATCGGTCTGAAGTGCCACATTTGCTTTACCAGCTCTCAACCGTCTAATGAATATTTTTTTAAAATTTTAAAAATATTTTTTTTTTGAAATACCGTTATAAATTCACCTAGATGCATCCAATAACTTGGCTCGCAGCAGAGCATTCTTATCTGGCTTGGCCAGGGTCGAGACGCTGACCGCACGCCAAGGCGGACGTTTGGCTTCATTATCCTTTTCCTTTTCGGCCGCCAGTTCCTTCATGCGTTTCCAACTATTCTTCGCTCTATATTGAATTTTCAATGAATATCAATAAATAAATTGAAATTTCGTATATTTTATACAGTCTGAGAAATTCACCTGCTACGGGCTGAACTTAAATTCGTGTCTGGCGCAACCGTGGGAGGGTCTTCGATACTTGGGGTTTCACTATTTTCCGACGATGTGGCGCTGCTGTTGGCACTAGTATGGGGTGGTGGTGGTGTTCGTACTTTACTCATATTGAGAGATGCCGTTGGAATTTACTCCTTTCAAATTTGAATGTAAATGTTCGTTGGTGAGTGTCGTGTTACATCAACCCTCCCAATTAAAGGGTAGCTCCACCTTGGCAAACCAATATATCGATGCAAAACAAATTATAAAATTCCTGTTGCCAAGACAACCATCTATTATCCATTATATAAGCTATTATAATAGTCGCACCTTCAGCCCAACAATCCACATTATATGCCCTAATTATAGGTATACAATTTTGCTAAACACATTTTTTTTTTTGTTAAATGTTTTCATAACTTTATTAAACAATAATTATCAACATTAAGAGTTATTATAGAACGCGTTCAGAATGCGGAAGGCCTCATTGTTGAAACCAGCGAGATGTGGCCTGCCAGTTATGTAGGCACATTCTGTGAAGAGCTCCACACTTGGACGATGGAACCAATAATTTTTGACGGCACTGTTGCTGCTCAGATCCAGTGTATTCAGCTGGAATACGCCGAAATGAAACTCCTTACCGTCTGTCTGAATGCATTGGGTAACAATCGGCTTCTGTAGCGCTCCATCGGAGGCGACACCAAGTTGCTTGGCTCGTGCAACAGCTGCCACAAATGCCTTCAACAGCGTCCGACCATAAAATTGTGTCTTGGATACCTCCGAACCGTGAAGATTGCCCACGACAGTCTTATCGAAGTAGGTTATGAGTGTGTGCAGGTGGGAGCAGCTTATGTCCCTCCGAATAGCTATATTAATTTCAATTAATTATTTATGAAAATACGTTATACTAGTTTCTACTTACGGTAGAAATCATTTTCGGTATAGATGTGTTTTCTCTGCATGGACACTGTGAACTTCATCGGATGCAGATCAGGAAGTTCTCCTTCAAATTTACCCTTAATGGCATCCAGAGCACGATTAGCGGTGATTAGCTTATCTCCAGTTATATTGAAAAGCAGCTTGTCCCCATCCTTGGTCAACGCAGTTTGAAAGGTGACGTTATCTATTAACTTACGACGCACGGACACAGATCTTCCAGCCACTTTTTCGATCTCAAAGAGAAGTTTGTTGATCAAGAGGCGACTGAAAAAGTAATTAACCAATTAATATTGAAAGAGATCAGATGTAAATAGGAAAACGTACTTGCGTCTCTCATGCGACACTCCATAGATGCGGGGCAAGTTATAGGCAGGTCGATCTGCCAGCTTCACTTTGGGCAGTTTCACTTGCTCCGCATCCAACAATTGGGATGAAAAGATAGCATTCTGAATGTTTCGTTCAAGTGACTTTGGAAGTTGCACATTTTGGACAGCATCGTCAATTTGTTTCGGAAAAGCATTGATTTCAATGGAGTTGGTCAGAACTTGAGCCTGCGGTAATCCTCCAAGTAAGATGTTTCTATCGCCAAAAGCAAAACCGGCAATGGAGTGCCAATTGGGATGGGTTTCATCTTCAGGTACAGCTTTTGGGCCTGAGCCAACAATTTCTACACTATGAAAATGTAAAATATTTAACATTTCATTTAATTGTCAGTGAATGTAACTTACAGTTGTCGCTCTAAAGGCGGATTCAGAACTTCATCAGTGGTTTTCACTTGATGGCCCAGTTTGAGGAGCTCAGCCGCTGCACCCGTTTCTCGTGGCACACGCTTTCCCTGCACTTGCCAGTGCTTTTTGAAATGCCATCCAATGTGCTGTGCATACAATTTATTTGTTAAACGCATTTTCGGTTTTTATATGACTGCACACGGAGGTTATGAAATGTTTGTACATATGTAACGAAACCAGCTGATTGGCCCCAACGCACATTCGATAACAATTGAACCGACTATCGATTGTATTCACTTCAATATTTATTCATATTCTCTTATACTTTTCCATTTCGTTTTCAAATTATTTTTAATTATATATTTTTATAATTACTCATAATGCATTTAAATTTTTTTATAAAAATGTTATATGTACGTTATTTAACTTTATGCAAGTATTTTTCTTTTAAAAATGACTGGTCATACTTTTATTGTCCGTCTGGCAACTCGACAGCAACTGCATTTTCTAAGTTGCTTGTCAATCTTAAATTTACGCAAATAGTTTGCTAGTCAATTTGTTTATACGGTAAGTGGTAAAGTAACATAAACCTGCATTGAATTCAGGATATGTTTTCAACATAAACAAGAATATTTACTATTGAAATATAGTTACCATGTGTAACCGCGTTTCATTTTCAACAATACAAATACACATTCATGCGTAAGTGTGTGTGCGTGTGTGTGTGTGTCGCCACATTTGGTCGCAACAGATTTTAATTAATTTCAATGGCTGAAAAAGTTAATCGTATGCACTGATTGTATAATACGTAGTAAAAATTAGCATTTCCAAAATGTGAACAAAGCAGCGGCATTGGCTTCACATGCTAAATGAAAAAAGTGCGGCATGAGAAATATTTCGATTGGCGCGGATTCTGGCGTCACCCGCGGCTGTTTAGGAAGTATTCGACTATGAGATACTCTGTGCACAGCCATAACCATGTGTTAATTATGTGGCATAAATGTACATACACTAATGAAAATGAGATTTTGTTCTGTTACTTTCAGTAAATCAACAAAATGCCACGGTACCGCGAATGGGACTTGGCCTGCAAAGTGTATGTGGGAAATTTGGGTTCATCGGCCTCAAAATACGATATTGAGAATGCGTTTAGCAAATATGGTCCCTTGAGAAATGTGTGGGTTGCCCGCAATCCTCCAGGCTTTGCATTTGTTGAATTCGAAGATCGCCGCGATGCGGAAGATGCAACCAGAGCCCTGGACGGTACACGCTGCTGCGGTGCTCGGATTCGTGTGGAAATGTCTTCGGGGCGTACCCGTGACCGTTCTCGGCGTGGAATGCCCGATGGTGGTGGTGGTGGTGGTGGCGGCGGCGGCGGTGGTGGCGGTGGCCGCAGTGCAGGACGTTTCAGGTAATTCCACGAGCTATACTAGTATTTTAATTTGCATATATCAAAGTTGCCTGAGATGAATATAGTCAAAGTATTTGAAAAGAGATTGCGAATACAACGAAGATCGTTGAGAAGAGTGTTTAGTTTGTGTTAAATCCATGTTTAAATCGAAATTTTTCCAGGATATATCCTACTCTACTACTACCACTTCACCTCAGCAACAAAGAACAACAAAACAACAGCAACATCTCCATGATCAAAAACTACTACCTCCTCTCAACCAAAAATATCTCCACATCTACAAATCTCAAATCAGCAATGCAGGGCCTTAACTCCAAGCATCTTTCAGCTATAACATAAGACATAAGAAACCTCAACGATCGTGTACTGCTTCTTCTCAGGAGTACACAACTGAAATGAGCATTCAATACTCTCAGCACTTCACAGCAACAACAGCACCGCAACACATCAAATATATTTTTCCGAAATACTTAGGCATTTCAAAGAACTCATCCCAGTCAGTCAGCTGGATAAACGATATTGTGATATAATACCGAAATCAACAATTCTGTGATAATATATTTAATGAACAATGAATATGCTTACATACTATATATACTATTAAATGGACCCCGAATCGTCATCAAAATTGAATGAGTATATATAATTTTATACGTCATCTTTTTGTAGCTTTTGTAGCTGAACGACATGAATGAAAATTGCTTTTAGTTTTCTCCTTAGCGAGTTCAATTGGTTGTGATCTTTTTCAATGCGCTGCTCTTACAACAACGTAATATTATTAAGTTCGCGAATAATTAAATTTTGGTTCTTGTGTATAATTGTAATTGCAGATCCCGATCGCCGAGGCGCTCTCGTTCACCACGCAGCTTCTCCCGGGACAGACGTAGTCGTTCCGATTCACGGGACCGACGTTGAGAGACCCACATTATGTAAAACACAAATAAGTCCATCTGAAAATAATACATACGTTACAAAATACAAGAATAAGCTCGACAAGTAAATTTGAAGCCGTCTTTGACCAACACACTGATTTCAATACATGTAAATATTTAAAAACCCATACAAAAAAAAAATAATAATATCTATGAATGCAATCATTTTTTTTGTTTATAAGACTATAGTTTTGCTAATAAAGGAGTTTAGTATCATAATAATTCTTTGATTTGGGGGAGATAAAGCCGAGGAGTTCCAGTAAAATGGTGAGGCTTTTGTTGCCCACATGAATATTAATTTTATTTTCGTTTTATAATGAGACTTATGTGCAACTGTACAATATGTAGTATACTTAGAAGTATGCTTGATTAATCAGTTTCGAACAGACGCACAGTGGTACAAATTAGGTGTATGTATACTAAAAAGGTACACTTTAAAGTTTAAACTTATTGAAGGACGCAACACAAATTCGTTGCACATTTTCGCACTGAATAATTAATATATCTTACGTCTAGTCATCATTTATGTTTGCCTCCCGGTCTCTGACGGCATCTCGAGGCTAAATGGCATTATAATTCTAGCGCATGCGGTATGTATTCGATTCCTGAATCTCGGACAGTTCGCCTTTGAAATTAATGTCGATGACAAAGTCCAAATCTCGATTGTTGCGCTCATTGGGCTTCATTTGAAATGTGCCAGTGATCTCTTCGTTCCTCTTGGCAGTCACATGGTCATCCAAATAGAACACAGTCTGCTTCCAGTGTGTGTATGTGGAGTCGGGAGAGGTGCTGAACCCAAGGCGTTTGTGGCACTTGGTAAACTCAATGTTGAAGTATGTGACCAAGGCCTGGACAAAGTCATTGCGCTTAATCGTCAAGTTGAACTTGGAGGAGAAGTTCAGATCTGCCTTTTGGACAGTATACAGATCGACTTCCTTCACCATGCAGGCAGTGGACACAACTTGTTTGGGATCGACGACATCCACCAGTGGCTCAGTGACAGCCACTTTGCGTATGCAGCTCATGTCAAAGCCATAGACATCGTCCCACCAGTTGATCTTCTCATCCTTGTACTGGCGATCCTCGATGGCAGTAATGTAGAGTGTGCCCCTGTCTGGGAACATCATGCCATTGGACTTGAGCCACTTGTCGCGGGCATACAGCACAGTATCCAACATGGACTCATAGAACAGGCAATATCTAGAGTTGGCAGTATGGACAGTAAGTGGAATGAAATGCCTGTAATAATTGTTGGATAACTTACCCCATCCACTCCGAGATGATGATGTCAACCTTATCAATACCATTTGGCAACTCAATCTCTTCGATTTTGCCCTTCACCACAGTGATTACATCCTGCAAATTGTTATCGATAATCACTTGCTGGGCAAACTTTATGATATTGGAGCAATCGACAGCGATAACTTTGGCGGCACCGGCTTTGGCCGCAAACATGGAAAGTATGCCGGTACCACAGCCCACGTCTAATACAGTCTGAGGATGAAGGGAAGGTGTAACTAAAAATACCACAGACACACACAGCAACAGTTTCGAGTACCTTTCCTTGGAACAGATGCTTGTTGTGGTACATCGCATTGCGATATGTAATGGTGCGCACTTCATCCTTGAGCATTTCCTCGTGGATGCCGAAATGTGCATAAGAATCAAAGTAATAGTCCCTGGATGTCATATCGTCGGCATTGGCATTACTGCCCTCGCCGGGGCCAGGAGATGACGTCGCGCCGTCGTCGCCCCCCGCGCTTGTATTCGCAAGCTTCTTTATCACATTGTTCGTGTTCGAAGTTCCGATTGACGCTTTCACGCCGGTCGCGGGCGCGCCATCGACTTCAGCATTGGATTCCATTGGTATATCTGTAGAAGACTGATTGCGGCATTGAGTAGCCTCAATAAAAATCAATGTTATTTCTTACATACCATGTTACTTAATTTTTACTCGTCTTAACAAAGAATAAGTGCAAGATATAGCAATGTGCAAAATTCCGGTCTGCTTCCCTCCCAAACACACGCGAAAAAGTGCTACCCATCGATTCTTAGACAGGGTTGTTGCGATATCAACGCAAAGCGATACCACATTTACTTAATAATTTTCAAAATTAAATTTAAGAATGCTTTTAAAGAATTGTAAATATATTAAAAATTATTTAATAACAAAAAATAAAATTTAAATTATTTTGATATAGTAATTCTATACCAATTAGAAATAAAATATAGACATAAAATTTGCGATTACTTAATGCAACCGCTACCCGATAAATAGTGCCGACTATCGATAAAACGATGCTACTGCATTTTGGCGGCAAATTGTCGGCAACATTGCAAAATTAGTCGAGTTGCAGATTCATTAATTATTAGCGTCTGTTTTGTTAAGACGTGTTTATCAAAAAGAAGTTTAAAAGGTTTTCAATAAAATGGAGGGTTTTGATGATGCTGGAGTGTTTTTCTCAGACAACTTTGGAAATGATCAGGCTCCAGACGGAGCACAGATCAATTTGCAAGCAGTGAAGAAGAAGTACAAGGAATTTATACGCACTTTCAATGAAGACAATTTCTACTATAAATACAGGTATTTATAATTAATAATACATAAATCGTTGTTAATTTACATAATAAACAAATTATGCTAGGGATAATCTAAAGCGTAACTATTTAAATGGACGCTATTTCCTGGAGATCGAGATGGAGGATTTGGCGGGATTTGATGAGACGCTGGCGGACAAGTTGAATAAACAGCCGACGGAGCATTTGCAGATCTTCGAAGAGGCTGCTCGGGAGGTTGCCGATGAAATCACAGCACCTCGCCCGGAGCACGAGGAACACATGCATGACATTCAGATCCTGTTGATGTCCAGTGCAAATCCCACAAATATCCGTGAGCTGAAGTCCGATAGTGTCTCTCGCTTGGTCAAGATCGCTGGCATTATAGTGTCTGCCTCTGGCATTCAGGCCAAAGCAACTCGCATGTCCATTATGTGCCGATCCTGCAGCACCGTCATACCCAATCTCAAAGTCAATCCCGGACTGGAAGGATACGCACTTCCACGCAAGTGCAACACTGACCAAGCCGGCAGACCGAAGTGTCCTCTAGATCCCTTCTTCATAATGCCCGATAAGTGCAAGTGCGTTGACTTCCAAACGCTCAAGCTGCAGGAGCTGCCCGATTTTGTGCCTCAAGGTGAGATTCCACGTCATCTGCAGCTCTTCTGCGACAGATCCCTTTGCGAGCGTGTTGTGCCCGGCAATAGAGTGCTCATACAAGGCGTGTACTCCATCCGGAAGGTGGGCAAGCCCTCGCGTCAGGATGGTCGCGAGAAGGCTGTGCTGGGAGTTCGTGCTCCATATTTGCGTGTGGTGGGCATAACTGTGGACGCTGAGGGTGCTGGTGCCATCTCTCGTTATAGCAACATATCCACCGAAGAGGAAGAAACCTTCCGTCGAATGGCAGCTTCCTCGGATATCTATGAGCGTCTCTCCAAGTCATTGGCTCCCAGTATTTTCGGCTCCACCGACATCAAGAAGGCCATAACGGCCATGCTGTTTGGTGGCTCCAGGAAACGCCTGCCCGATGGTCTGTGTCGTCGTGGTGACATTAATGTGCTGCTCCTCGGTGATCCCGGTACTGCCAAGTCGCAGTTGCTCAAGTTCGTGGAGAAGGTATCGCCCATTGGCGTCTATACATCCGGCAAAGGTTCTAGTGCAGCTGGTCTAACTGCCTCAGTTATGAAGGATCCGCACACGGTAGATATCCTCTATATCCTCTCAATAATATATAGAATCTATTAACTCTTCTAATCTTCTCCGCAGCGCAATTTCGTCATGGAAGGTGGAGCTATGGTTCTTGCTGATGGCGGTGTCGTTTGCATTGATGAGTTTGACAAAATGCGAGAGGATGATCGTGTGGCCATTCACGAGGCCATGGAGCAGCAGACCATCTCCATTGCCAAGGCAGGCATCACAACCACCTTGAACTCACGCTGTTCGGTGCTTGCGGCTGCCAATTCAATCTTTGGTCGTTGGGATGAGACCAAGGGCGAGGAGAACATTGACTTCATGCCCACAATTCTATCGCGTTTCGACATGATCTTCATTGTCAAGGATGTGCACGATGAGACGCGCGACATTACCTTGGCCAAGCACATCATCAACGTTCATCTCAGTTCCAATAAATCGGCCCCAACGGAACCGGCAGAGGGCGAAATATCCCTGGGCACCTTCAAGAAGTATGTTCACTATTGTCGCACCCACTGTGGTCCACGGCTAAGTGAAGCTGCCGGCGAGAAACTGAAGAGCCGCTACGTCCTAATGCGCAGTGGTGCCGGACAGCAGGAGAAATCCGCTAACAAACGTCAGTCCATTCCCATTACGGTGCGGCAGCTGGAGGCTGTTATACGTATATCCGAATCTTTGGCCAAAATGCGGTTGCTGCCATTTGCCACCGATGAGCACGTCAATGAGGCTCTGCGTCTCTTCCAAGTATCCACCTTGGATGCTGCAATGACGGGCAGTTTAACTGGTGCTGAGGGCTTCACCACCGAGGAAAGCCAGGAGACTCTAAATCGCATTGAGAAGCAGCTCAAGCGACGCTTTGCCATAGGATCTCAGGTCTCGGAACAAAACATTCTGCAGGTAAAATTCTTGAAATATTGAAATCTTCAATTTTATTATAAATATTTCATTTTTTTAATATTCAGGATTTCCTGCGCCAGAAATATGAGGAACGCACTGTCATGAAGGTCATCCATACGATGATTCGGCGTGGGGAGCTTCAGCACAGAATGCAACGCAAAATGTTATATCGTATTTGCTAAACACTTGATTTCAATATTTTTAAATCTTTTTAAAAATCTTTCAATAAATTCATAAATTATAATTTTCTAATGCCGATTTCGACATATTTTGAAAATTGAAATTCAACATAAATGGATACACCATAATCTTTTATAGCGTGCCCCCATTCATATTTTATAGATCCCCCCAAAAATAATATTAAAATTTTATGTACGCGCGTATTTAGAATATAAGAGCGTTCGGATCAAGATCTCGTTTTTTGCCATGTACAAGTGCACGATATTACGGATATCGTAGAAATGTAAGAATTATTTCTATATATGATGAGATATTCAAGAAATGTTTTCGAATTCTCGAGTTCACTCCTCTCCAAAGGCTGTTAACGCCATTAATTTACTTTTGACCGCAGAATTCGTTCGTTAACGTAACCATTGCATAGTCATCAATTCGAACAATAAAGGAAATAAATATAAATCTATATATGCATCTATATAGACGCATTATTCACATGGTGTGTACTCTATAAAGACAAGATGAGATCTACTATGTGGCATAGTTGAAGATTGTATACCCTTTCTGAGTAAAGAAATTAAAAAAAATTAAGCATTTCTTAAGATGATGAATTTACAATTAAATAAAAATTAGTATTTAAGTTTTTTAAATATTTTCAAAATTTTTCAACTCGAAACTTATCTTGTTTTTGAAGTATATGAATATAGAAAAGATCTTTGATCGTTAAACTTTATAGATCAGGAAGTCTTGGTTCGACGATGCTGTTAAAATGGAATGTTTTTCTAAACATACATAAATAAATCTAAATTCGAATGTCAATTTAAATGCAAAATAACATGGAAACATCAACAAATGTAAATGTTTGTAAAGTTGCAGCTGATTTATGAACAAAAATACAAAAAAAAAATGAAAATGAAAATCGAAAGAAAGAAAAATTCAGTGCGAGAGATGAAGATTCAGGAATTGTTATTTCTGTTGGTGTTGTTTGTTGTTGTTATTTTTCAATTAAATATCATTAACGTCATGAACATCCGCGACTATTTTCAATTTCAATTTTCAAAGAGAACAAAACAAAAAAAAAAAAAAACAGAGAAACAACAACAAAAAACATATACATTTCTAGTACATACATTAGATATGAGAATACGTAAACCTCACACATACAATTAAACACGCAGACAATGCCATGTTCGACACACACACCCACACACACTTAGATATACATATATGTGTATTGAATGTATACAAATATAAAAGATGCAAATACACACGATACACAACAACACAGAGAGAGAGAGAAGAGGAGCAGACATGATGGCGGGAAGAGGCGAGGATGTGTTTGGTTGGGCATGGCATACATATGTATACACATATGTGTGTGTGTGTGTGTGCGAGAGCATAAATGCTGAGCTGGATGGGTGAGTGGGTGAAGGGAGGGGTGGGGAAGGTGTGTTTGGGGGGCACTTTTGTTTTCTGAATGGAAAAATTAAATGAAAATTCTCAGTGCACAGAGCAACAGCAGCCAATATACAGATCCCGAGTATATCGTACCTCAGTGCGGTGATAGGTCTCGTTGAAGTCGGTTCTGTTCTCAGTTGGGAAGTCGTGTAAATGTTGAACATACAAATATTGGGATTTGATTTGTAGATGCCATTAACTGACAAATTCGTGGTGGGCGCATATTAATCGTGGATAAGTGCTGTGCCTGAGATCATGTATATATACCCGAGCTCACCGGAATCAGCTTCATCGTTACAGTCGGAGGAAAGTGCTGCCGTTAAGATACAGGCCGGATTTCGTGGCTATCGTGTGCGCAAGCAACTGTATCGCCTCAACAAGCCCAGCAATTCAAGTAGTGGCAGCAGTTGTGGTAATCGATCCATCGGCCACAGTATATCATCATCATCATCTCATCATCAGCGATTCGCCAACTCAAGACGTCAGCAGCACACACGCGTTCAGCGCGGCAACGATCTGATGGAGGAGAGACGGCAGCAGTTCCCCGCCAATCGGACTGGTGATGGACAGCAGGTGCCAGCGTCCGGCACAGCGTCAGCAGCGGCAGCGTCGCCTGCCACGTCAATGGAAGATCGTTGTGCAACCAAGATTCAGGCAGGATTTCGTGGTTTTCTCGTGCGTAAAAAGCAGAAAATTGCCACAGATGCCGCCGTTAAGATCCAATCGAGTTTTCGTGGATTCAAGGCACGCAAGGAAGCCGAAAAATTGAAACATCCCTAAAATAACTAACTATATATTTATACTATATTCTATTCGTGTGTGTGCCAGAAGTGTACATCAAGTCCATTATACTCCAAATATTTATATTTTTAATAATGTAAAAACAAAAACCAAAAAAGGAAATACTTTGCATACATTCGAAACTGTATTCTGTATGTGGAGACTTTGAAAATACATCTTGTAAATAGATATAACTAGCTGTAGACGATAGACGTTGCCAGAGGAACAATAATAAATATATATACATACATACATACATATTATATCATATGCATACATACTTACTATATAGACAGTAGTTGGGAATATTGTTGGAAATGTTTCAATTTATTTTCGACACTCAAAATTTAATGACTTTCTTCAATACAGGGTATCTGGTAGTCATGCTGTTGTCATCGTGTAAACATTTTATTACATCAATTTGGCAATTAACTTGTCCAATACATTATTCGTTTACGAGTTTTTATTAAATCATCGTTTTCGTGTTTTCGTGTTCTTGGTGATCTAACCATATGCTCATCTAAAAGTCAGTCCGCCTGCACTTATAGTACATCTTTCCATCTGTGTGTGTGTGTGTGTGTGTGTGTGTTAATGGTATTTATATTTAACCCATGTGTGCATTTGAAAAATATATGTATGTACATATATCTACGTATGAACACTAAATGTGCACTTGAGCTGTCTATTTGTACAAGTACTAGGGAGTCTGGACCATCATCACCCACATCCCCACATCAGCACATCTGATGCAACTTGGAATTCGTATAAATTGAGAAGCAGCGTGTATGACCAACAGGTAGAATGAGGCATAAACTAATCACACAAAAATGTTTCCATATAGTATTTGGATATATGTACATATACCTGTGTGTTTTTGATCAGCATCAACAGCTGAGTTTATTTGTGGAGGCATTTTGAGGATGAGGAGGAGCAGCAACTGGTCGTTGACCCAAAATGCATTGATTGAAACGCACAGCAGGTATAAATGTTGAGCCTATTTAGAAATAATCTAAATATGTACTTTATATACGCACTTGCACAATTTATAAACACAGTTGAGCAATATTTATAGTTTAAGAGCACTCTTATTGTCTGTAATTATCCTGTCTACATGTCTTTCTATCTCACTCTAACTGCAATGGCGGCATCACAGCTATATCTAATGCCTAAAAGTAGGCAACGAAAACTTGTTGAATTAATTTGAATATATTGATAGATAAGAAATGGGGCAGCTCAAGATATGCGAATGAAATTTTCTTCAACGAATCAATTGCACTTGACCTTCATTACTTAACTGATAACAAAGTGCGTCTCATTTACGCAATATGTCATCATAGAAAGTTCCACAGTAATAATGGAGGAAGCCATAATAAAAACACAAAGGAAAACAACAAATAAACTGATGTTGTCTGAGCTACATATGTAGCTCTATACTGATAAGGTTCCGCTCGGTGTATCTGCCTAGAATTGTCTGGAGCCGTCGTCTTCTTCCTCAAAACTCAATTACGCAATTGATTCGCACATTATTTTCAGTATTAATAACAAAGCAAATATTACAGCATATTCACAAAATGATGGTGGCGGCCACGAGGCATCTCTCGCCAGTGGCCTACTTAAGGAGTGTTCTATTTGGCGTGGACGGAATTTATCGCTAAGATTGCGACGTCATCGTCAATCGGCCAACCAAATGCGAGCCCCTCAATTTCACGATTTCAAAACGTGCGATGTCGCTCTATGAGCAGGTGCCCTGTAGGAAATTTGCTCAAACTCAATAAAGTGCAAATTTGATTCATTTTGAGAGAGTATACGAATATGTTTTGCAATGTGTTAGTGACAGGAAAATCTGCTTTGTTGCCTGTAATAATGTTGAGTGAGTTTCATAATTGAGCTCATATTTAAGTTTAAGTGGCAATATCTGATTGACTGAATTTTCCATTCGCTACTTGCTACTCTCTGCGAGCAATCCAAAAATTACTCTCTCAAAGTAAACAGCTGCTACTCTCTCACTCACTCTCGCTCTGACTGCGTCGCGAAGCTTCGTCGTCTCCACGTTTGTTGTGCTTGTGCTGAAGTATTTTGGAAGCAACAATTCATTTTCAAATGTGCCGCAGATTGAGATGGAGGTATAAAGCCAAGTCATAGTTAGTTTATTGTGTTGATTTGTCGATTGTTAAATTGATTGCGGATTCCAAAGTGCGTGCAATAAAAGTGCTACATATAATTAACTAAATTAACATAAAACGGCAGACATGGAGCGGATTCTACGCGGAATTATGCGTTATCGCAATACAACGAGAGAGCAAATGGTCAGAGAATTCCAAAAAGTTCGCGACAACCCAGAGGTGAGCGAATTCAATCGAATAATATTGCAAGCAATGCACTAATTGTGTATTAATGTGCATTTATAAGTATGTATCAGATTTGGTTAATTAGAGAATCGGCGCGGAGTGCCTTGTGCTTTACCTTGTGTAGCATTCCATTTTTGTTATTGTTGTTCGTGTAGGTCATTATCACACACTTCGTAATGTCTGTCTGAACTCCTCGCTCTCGCGAGACGCGACACCTTTGATGACTTTTATGTGTCTCTCTCGCGCGTATGTGTGTTGGACTCTTCTAGATAGAAGAACGAGAGAGCGGCTCTACAGCAGCAGCTGTTTTGCTCTCTCCATCTCTCCCTCTTTACTCTCTTTCTCGGCCCACGACAATAATGCGTGTTTATGTGTTGTTGCTGCTTTCGTCATTTTCGCATTTTAGTAAATAAACAAAAAAAAAAGTAACCAGTCGAGTTCACTGAAATATTGCATTTTGTTATTGGTTCGTTTTGTTTTCGTGACTGCTTTTACTTTTCCACAGTTGTTTCTGAATTATGTTCTAATTAAGATACAAATTGAAAGGTGTTCAATATTAATTTTAAGTGTTAATTATAGTTTTAATAAGCTTTTTTTATTTAAAAATATTTCTATAAAAAGTTTATTTTAATAACACACGTGCACAACAATAAGTTGTTTCATTAAGTCCTTGTGTTAGAAATGAACGTCCTTGAACCTCTGTTGGGTGACTTCTGCCGCCCATCATTTCCCCATTTCCCATTTTCCATTAAAAACTTTGGCAGTGGGCCAAGTTGACCAACAACTAATATACATAGATATAGTAAATAATACATATTATTATCATAAACCTAACACAAACACATACATGTATTTATCTACTTCGCTGTGCTACGTTTACCTTCCCCTTATCAGCCAAAGGCCGTGTTCTTCACCTGCATGGACAGTCGCATGATCCCCACCAGATACACGGATACGCACGTCGGTGATATGTTTGTGGGTGGGTTGTAGTAATATAAACTAAATATAATAATATAATAGTAACATTTGCTGTCATTCCCATACTTCTAGTGCGTAATGCTGGAAATCTGATACCGCATGCCCAGCACTTTCAGGATGAGTACTTCAGCTGTGAACCGGCGGCATTGGAGCTGGGCTGCGTAGTGAATGACATCAGGCACATCATAGTGTGTGGACACAGCGATTGCAAGGCTATGAATCTGCTGTATCAGCTACGAGATCCCGAGTTTGCATCGAAGGTACAGAGAATCCGTATTGAGAACTATATCGAGAGAGAACTATTTTTAATCTAATAATATATTTTCAGTTAAATCGTCGGCTTTCTCCATTGCGCTCCTGGATGTGCACACATGCCAACACCAGCTTGGAGAAATTCCAGGAATGGCGGGATGCTGGCATGAAGGATCCCCTGATATTCTCCTCGGAGACGCCCTTGCGACGTTTTGTGGCCTACATTGACATGGAGCAGAAGTTCGCCGTGGAGGATAAACTATCGCAGATCAATACACTCCAGCAAATGTCCAACATTGCCTCCTATGGCTTCCTCAAGTCACGCCTCGAATCCCATGATCTGCACATACACGCTCTGTGGTTCGATATCTATACGGGAGATATTTATTACTTTAGTCGCGGAGCAAAGCGATTTGTGACCGTGGATGAGTCCACTGTGGATCAGCTGTCTGCGGAAGTGAGACGCTTCTACTCCTAATGTGTGGCTGGAGATGCGTCTGCTAAAAGTGCCTTGGATTTATGTGTCTGTGATATGTGACAGTCCTTTGTGGAGTCTTTTTTATGTGTTATATTATATTATATATAATTTTTACAGGCTAGTAAATTAACAAATTTTTCAAGACCTGAAAATGTGGCCAACAATTTTGAAATGTCCTGTAACTCGGGCAGTTCAATGGCGCTCTGGATGTCCTTCGGCCGGGTTATAGCTGTTTTTATGCTTCCTCCGAATCCTTAAATATCCTGACGAGTAATTAAAAATAGTTCATTTTTATATAAACTTATGGACTAGTTATTATTTGTAATCTTTAAAGCATTCTTATAAATGTAGGAAAAATCAACGCTCATAATTGTACGATACATGATTTGGAGATGCCAATCTCCTGGCTAGATACCTATATATCAGTATATTATATTATATTATATTATAGTATGTTATGGGAAGCAGTACGACTTCGATTTCTGTCTAACAACAAACCGTGTGGCATTCGTAACGTAAAACAAGCACTAACAGAAACGGAAAATTGTATAAACATTATAACATGCCTCATCAGTGATACTTCTGATTTTGGTGGTTCACGGTAATGTTGTTGGGATTCTCTAGCTCCTCGAAGTAGGCGCGTGCATTGCGTATATTGACGAGCGTCGCTTCCGAGGGCAGAGTGGGATCAGACATGACCACCATCACATACGTGTTGCTAGTGAAGGTATCGATGAAAGCGGCAAAAGCATTGTTCCGCACTTCCATGGACTGGAACTTGGCTCCCAGTTTGGAACAGCTCAGCTTGAACTGCTTGATGATGTTGGACACCTTCTCGAAGCGATGAGAATCCCGATTCTTTTTGCTCTGGCAGTGTGAGATCACCAAAAATGTTGCCTTCTCAAACAGCAGCACTTCGTCGGCCTCGATCACATTGGCGAAGTGCGTCAAAGAGTTTTCCAGCGCCGCCACATTCGGTATCAGCATGGTGACAATGGAGGACCAAGCTCTAGGATTAATTAGTAATTATTTACACGTCATAAAGAGGAGAAAAATAAGACCTACTTGTATAGTGTCTCATCCCAAATGCTGGTGCGGAAGCATGTCACATTGCCGGGCTTGGACAGACGGATAAGGTCCTCCTCACGTTCCTTGAAGACATTCTCGCGATGCTCCTCGGCCACCAAATCCATTTTGTGCACCAGGCAGAAGATCTTGGCATCTGGCGAGTTCTGCAGCAGTGCCTCCAGGCAGCTCTGATAGTAGTGTACATCTCGCTCCATCTCTTGGCTCTCCACGTCGAACACATAGATAAGCACTTCAACATTCCTGAAAATGTTGTCCCGCTGCTGTGCAAAGTATTGTTTCATGAACCCCTCCTGTCCGCCGCAGTCCCACAGATTGAGCACCAGGTTGCCCAAGAACCGCACATGGGAGTGTTCCACATCAACTGCACAGTTTTCAAAATGAGAGCGTTAAGTTGTGATCATAGAGAACAGTTTTAGAGATGAAGTCTTACTTGTTGCTCCGAGGCGTGTCGTATCACGGGCTATATAGTTGGCAAATATAATGGAGCGCATACTGGTCTTGCCGGATCCGCTTTTGCCCATTAGCAGTACCTGGTGAGTTGAAAAAATGATATATTTTCAATATGCGACGTTCAATATCAACTTATTTAGTATTAGTTTTTACCTTCTTCTTCATTTTGATACCGTTTAGACTTTGTTTTGTTAAAGAAAAGAGGCTGGGTTCAATTGGAGTGAAGTGTAAATGTATTTTATCGGTTATCGGTCGATTAACTCTGTTGGTTTTCGATAATTATGCTGATTCGCCAATGCGTAGTGCTTTAGCACACTGTTTACACTCAATCAAAAGCTGATTGTTATATCGCTCATTGATGCGGGTGATTTAAAATGGCGTGTTAAATTACTTAATTTTGTTGGAGATGCAGTATATTACTTTTAAATGACAAAATGCACTATCATTTCAGTTTCTGCTTTAGTTCAAATTCGACAACAATGAAAAGAACGTTGCTTATTATGTTACTATATGTAAAATATTTGCAATGCAGCGCCTATTACTGCGCTGGCAGTACAAAGGTAACTCAATGAATAGCAACATTTGCAAGTTTGCTAAGAAATTTACTTTTAACAGCGCCTAAATATTACTATACTGTATGAAGCTTTCTGCCCGCCAAGCAAGAATTTACTACTCGAATTCGCGCCATTTTTTGCAGAGTATTATCGGTGCATCGACTTAACTCTGGTTCCCCACGGCAAAGCCACTGTAAGAGCTCATAATGTACCACAATTTTATGTTATAATTTTATAATTCTTATCATTAGCGATCAGGTAACGGTTTTGATTGTCACCATGGTCCATTGGAGTGTGTGGCCAATCGAATGCAAATTTGTGGAATTCGTGTACAGAGATCTCAGTTAAAACAATTGCGATTCGTCGCCTGCCAAATGGATAAAAAATATCTAAATGATCAGGTTAATATGAGATGTGCGCGTAAGTTTAATAAGCAAGCAGAAATCAGAAAATGCATGGGTTATGATAGCAAAAGATACCAGCGAGAAGCAGCTGCAATTACTGCTCGATATAATTTCCAGTCTATTCCAGCAATTGTAATCAACGGAGTGAGTAATGCCATTGAACATTTAAACAACTTTAGTGATTCATCAATATTCAATATTAAATATATTTGCAGAAATTTCGTAAATCAATTCAGAGTAGTGCTGTTCATGATACCAATAGGTTTATATGCACTCAATTAATAGCATTGAACATTTTGAAGCACGGAGAGTGCCGTGCTTCTGAAACGACCGTTTCAAATCGATATGCCAACTGATAACTGATTCGATACGTTCAATTTGTGGCTATCGATATATTTTGCGCATGTTGTTTCGATTCAGATAACAAGCAATAAAAAGACGTTACAAACTTGAACCATTTGTAGCATCTGTTGAACTTCAAACTACAATCTTCTGTTGGCTTTCGAGTTGGTTGGACAGGGAGTAGAGTATAAACAATAGAGCTGTGTGATAAAACCAAGAATGTGTTTCAAACTCGTCACGTCTGTGTTATATGATTACAGTTAACACTTTGTTCTGAATCCGTGCGATAAATGTGGTCTTAAATTTATTGGTCGCTGAAAACCCATCAGAAGCAGCTGTGAATTAAAAACGAAATGAAACACACAACCAAAATATCAAAACCGGCTTACAACAGAGAGAGAGAATGAGAGAGAGAGGGAGAGAGAGAGAGAGAGAGAGAGAGAGGGAGAGAATGGCCTGTCATATGTGGAGTTCACATATGCTTTGTATGCATGTGTGGACTGCTCTTGTCCAAATAAGACCCCGAAAAACTGACAAAACGTTCAGTTGTTGAACTAAAATCGAATTGAGCGGTCGCATAGCATAAGCTGGGGTCTCGGTCTGGGTCTGGTCTTGACAACGACTGCTAAATTCTTGAGGTTCCCCGCAGAGTGCACCGAAGGTCGTTTGCCATCGATTAGTTTCGATTTCGTTTACAAATTGCTGATTCCACAGATAATCATGTTCAGAATTCTCATTACCTTGTGCATTTTTTCAATGCTGAACTGCAGTCTGGCGGACCAAGTTCCCCGTCCAAAGCGTCAGGCCGAAAAGGTGTTTAAGACCGTTTTCCAAATGTAACAAGAGTATTTGAAAGCAACTCTCTGAATATTTCCAGCTGCACATAACACTGCTCTACGAGTCGCTCTGTCCGGACAGCAGAAACTTTATGCGACAACTGGGCCCAGTGCATCAGGAATTGGCAGACTACATCGACTTGGAGCTGGTGCCATTTGGCAAATCTATCGTGAGTTTTGAAATCCCCTTGAAATTAATTTTAGTGCAAGTGCTAATCTGGGTCTCGTACATACATACATATATGTTTTGATGTAGTCGGAGCAGAATGGGGGACTGTTCCACTGCCAGCATGGGCCGGCGGAGTGCGAGGGCAATCGTCTGCAGAGCTGTGTCATCAGCAGCACAGCGGATCAGTCCGCTCAGGTGAAATTCGTGGTGTGCCAAATGTTTGCCTTGGATTATGCTAATGCCGACAAGGTGCGTACCTTACTACATTTCTTTGCGAATCCGGTGAAAGTCAGAATTTACTTAATCACTTAATAACTCCACACCACAAATATCTGTATGTGTATATAGTGTGCCAGTAGAGCGGGGCTGTCCAGCGACGTGGAGCACTGCATGAAAACGGAGACGGGCACCAAACTGCAGCTGGAGGCGGAGCAAATCACCCAACGCTACCGTCCTAGCTTTGTGCCCACCATTGTCTACAATCATGTAAGCAATTCAATTCATTACATTTCCAGTCCATTCCATCTCATTCATTGCCTTCTTTAACTGGTTTCTCAGGTATTCAATCAGCAGCTGCAGGACAAGTCTCTGCGCAACTTCCGCGCTACGGTCTGTTCGCTGTTGCGGCAACAGTACGTGCTGCCCGCCACAGTGTGCCAATAACCAGTGCAGCAGGAACAGGAACAACACTTGTCACAAGATATTAAAAATTAAAAAAAAAAAAATTAAAAAAAACTTTTTTTCTGTCTTATATGATAAATCTTCTGAACATTTTTGCAAATCTACTGGAGACATTTTTTTTTATTTAAAATTTTCTTCAAAGGTATGTAAAAATTGACGAAAATTTGAAAATTCGAAAATGATATTTTGTGCCATTTTTGACCATATCTTAGCAAATACTCCTCAGAAACACCTCAAATAAAAAATCAAATGCAAGTTTTGAGTTATAGAATTGATTATGGTTAAAAAAATTGGAGTCGAACAATTTTTTATTTTTGATTATTTTCTCAAGGGGTTAGTATGCCAAACTCTTCATAAAAGTGAAAAATTTTAAATTTCTCAAAATGACTGAAATTTAAATGTACATATATTTTCGGGACGAAGTATTTAATAAAATTTCAAATTTAATAGAAATCGCTTCATTTTTGACCAAATTGTGGTAGTTTCAAGATAAGATTTTTCAAATCGTATGAAAGTTCAACGATTACCTAATTATTCCATTTTTGTGGCATTATGTCAAGGAAGTTTGAGTGGCATAACTTTATCAAAAATCAACCAATTTTCAAAATTTATGCACCGAAATCATGGTATTGAAATTTCTAATCGATCGGTATCAAAATCTCAATATCGAAAATTGGACCCTAAGGAAATTGAATTTTAGCCCAGAAATTGTATTTGTGGCACTCCAAAATGGCATAACTTAGCTAAATTCCAATATTTAATTAATCAGAACAGTTCGTTGTATATATATATATTTCATAATAATAATAATTTACATTTCATAGAATCGATAAGATACAAATCATGGATTATCATACATGCAGTGCTTAGGGCGTCTACTTCATAAGCTATGTATATACAGCGCATATATCATATATATATATATATATAAATTCGTTTAGGGTCAAGCCCCATCGAAACAAAACAAATCAGAGTTGTGCATAAACAAGTATAACATAAGTATATCAGGTCTGTTCCAGCTCCCAAGCAGAGCTGCCCGCATCCCCAGATTGGAAATGGAGAAGCACAGCATATATATGTAGATAGAAAGTATAAAGTATATATATCAACATTTATACAATAATATCGTTAGGTTATATCCTTCCAACAACAAATGACTTAGTGTCTACGTATCTTAACAATAATCCTAGTGGCTACGACTACTTTATTTAATTATTTTTCAATTTCCGGCACTTTCTTTGTTTTTATTTTTAACCTGTGCACAGAAATAACAATAAGTGGAGGAGAAAGACAAATTCACTCTCTACTCTCCGTCCCTACTCTTCCTTTCAGACCGTTGTTCCTCTGGGTGTGGGCATGCCACCGTTGAGGGAACGTCGCGGTGCTGGCTTTGGTGGCAATGCTGGCTTCACAAGCGCTACTCTTCCTCCTTGTCCTGCTCCGGCTCCAGCTCCAGCTGCAGCTGCAGCTCCCACCGGCAACTGCATGCCGCCAGCACCTGCCTGGCTGCGCTCCTGCCTCTCCTGGTACTCCACATAACCGCTCTCATCGCTGCACTCCGAATCGTCATCAGAAATCAGCCCATTGTCTGCCTGTGGCTTTTGAGGATCGGCTATTTCCAGGCCGTTGAGCGATTCGCTTGGAGATGACGTGGAGTTCAGCTTGAGCGTGATGCTGCTGGAGCTGCTGTAGTTGGTGGCGTCGCTGTTGTGTCGCAGTTGCTGCCTGCGCTTCGACTCCTCCAATCTTTGGTACATCATTATCTGTTCGAGCACCTGATGCTGCTGCAGTTCCCCACCAATCTCGTTCCCACTCTCGTGCTCGTGCTCGTGCTCATGCTCATGCTCATGCTCGTGATCATTGTTGGCCTGTGACTTGTTGTACTCCTCCTGGTTGCCATTGGTCACAGTGCTAGCTGTCTCGCAGCCACTTGATATGGATCCCTCATCACTGTCTGGGCTCACCATGCTCTGCTGGGCACAGCCCGAGGAGCCGCCCTGCGCCATGCCACTGGCCGTCGTTGAGCTGGAAGCATTCGAGGAGATGGAGGACTGCGCTTGATGACGATACTGCAGACTGGCCTCGTCGCTATTCCGCTTGCGCATGGAGCTGCGATGCAGCATGGTGAGCATTGCTGCCTGTCTGAAGTAATGATCGTCGGCATCGTCCATGTAATCCTCCTCGCCATCGCTGCAGACGCCACTGCGACGCAGATGCACCACGTCGCCGCTATCGTAATCCGCTTGCGGATCGGCACTGGGATCACTGTTGATGGTGGGCAATAGACTCAGTGGTTCACCCTCATCCTCAACAACCGACTCTAAGGGTTCCACATGCAGCTCATTCAGGCTGCCCAGACTCTGGCTGCTGTTCTTGTGCAGCTGCATGTCGAAGTAGGGCAATAGCTCGTTGCTGAGCGTCGTATCAAACTTGAGCAGCTTCTCGAACTCATCCGAGTCGGAGCCATCGTTTACAGCTGCGGGCACAGCTGTGGCAGCTATGCTGCTGCTGCAATCTGTGGATGGGATCTGATTTAACTCCACTGCCGTGTCCATTTGCTGATGTGAGCAACAGCTAATCGCAGCTGGTATCTTGCCCGTGCGCCTGATGGAGTGGCCACGACGACAGCGTCGTCTGCCCAGTGTCATGGCCGGGTAGAGTGAATCACGCTGGCAGCAGGGTTTCATTTCAGGTTCATTGGTATCCTCGATCTCATCGCCCTCCTCCTCGCCGATGGCCTCCTCAATGGCCATCAATTTGGGCGCCGATTTCGAGCGCTCCAGCGGCGGCCTGTAATTGTTGCCGCCCACGCTGAGCATTATCTTGCGACGGGGCAAACTGGGATTGTCGTAGACGGCATTTGCCAGACTGAGTCGCGCATTTTGTTTAAGAATTTTCTCGCGTTTAAATTCACGCAATGCGCTCTCCAGGTTATCCTGTGAAAGAGAAGCAAAAATTTAAGTAAATGGATGTGCCTTAGTATCGTATACAACAAAAACCAGTTGAGAATTATAAGACTTTCACTTACTCTTAAGGTATCGCAAATGTCCTGTGCGATTTTCTCCTTGCTGCAGAGCACCGCATGACAGCGCAACTCGTGCTTCAGCTTTCTACCCTCATGTCTGTAGATCCAGCAGAAGACACGCGGATAGTTCTTCGGCGCACAGCAGTAGGTGATGCGATTCGCCCAGTACTCGGTGAGGCCATGTTGCCTGGTGGTCGCCTTCAGTCCGGAGGCGCATACCTTCACCCGCATGATGACATCCGGTTTGGCGTGCTGGGTGTAGTTGCGCCACAGCGTATTCAATTGCTTCTCCAGACAACCCTCACCTGCTGAAGAATACAAAGTATTAGTTAGTTTCTCTAGGAGATTTAGGCACAGCTGCAATACTAACCCTTAGCCCAGCCTGTCAGCACATTTCCCAGATAGGAGACCTTGTATTCGGGATCGGGAGTGCTAATGTCCACACTATGAGTGCGCTTCCACCAGAGCTTGCCCAATCCTCGGGTCAGCGTACGCATTGCCTTCGCACTCAGCTGATCCTCTACGCGCCCCACATGCTCCTGCCGACTGCCATACTGTAGATCCCGCGAATCCGTCGTCAGCGTCACCACATTAGTCACCTGCACCGACTCATCATTCCCGGCCACATCGCCATCCTCCTTGGACATGCGCTTAAACCGCTCCAGATAGGGACCAGTGCCACCACGTTGCCGCCCGCTAAACGTATGGAACTTGCCGTTGGCTTCGTTGGCCAAACGCTTCTGCTCCTGACGCTCGAACTTCCTTGCGTTGTAGGTGTTGCCCAGCAGACGAGCGATGCTGTTGCTCTTGGTAAACTTGTGTTGACGCGGTGGCGTGCCTATAGGTATCGGAGGCAGGTTGCCAGCAACAGTTGTTGTTGTGGGTGTGACAGCTGCCTCATTTTGTGACTTGTTGTTGGGGACTGAGCTTGATTTCTTGCTGCCAAAGTGAAAGAGGGTGCGACGTTCTTTGCTTTTCTTTAGCGTGTTGCTGTTGCTGGTGTTGTTATTGTTGTTGTTGTTGGTGACATTTGGTTCATTGTTTGGTGTGACTGTTGTTGTTGCTGTTGCTGTTGGTGTTGCTTGTGTTGTGATTGTTGCTTTGGCGCTGATGATGGCGCCATTGGCGATATTCAATTCATCATAATCGTTGTTGTTGTTGTGGTGATGATGTGTAGCTGCTATGAAGTCGACTTCATCATGACCAGCATCCAATCCCTCCCTGGAAGTCGAGTTGTTGTTGTTGTTGTTGTGGGTTGCCATGATTAAGCGTCGTTGTTGCTGCTGCTCAATATCTATACAATTGTGACATGTTACAGAGCTGGAAAGGACGAAAGAAAGTAATGAAATTAATCCCCCATTACTAGTAAACAGGTTAAGCAGACGATAATTTTGAAAACATATAGTAACTGACCAGGGTTATTCTATCTATTCTTTTCTATATACAGACCTCCTGAACTCAAAGCAGTTATAACTTTGCCATGTCTCAACCGAAAATGTTTCGCAAATGTTTTTGTTCTAAATCTAAACATAATCAACGGAACAAATATTGAATTAGACCTCATTTTACAAAGCATGGCGATACAAAAAAAAAAAAACTTCAAAATGGAATTTTCTTAAAAAGCTATACTTCGCACTAACATAACTTGGCCAAAAATCATCCGATTTTCAAAATTTTTGCAGTTTTGTCAATGGATCTGATCATATTTTCAATCTGCATTAAAAACTTTTCCATAATGGCAATTTTAAATTTTCGACCCATTTTCACCATTTTTGCATACTAACCCCTTGACAAAATCATCAAAAATTGAAATTATTAGAATCCCAAATTTTTTGACTCTGATCGATTCTGTGACTCAAAACAAGCATTCTGCTTTTTATTTGAGGTGTTTTTGACCATTATTTTATGAGATATTGCCAAAAATGTGCTTAGAAGCCCCTCAAAAGTCATATTTTCATAATACCGGTTTTCTCTAAAACTTTGAATTGACCTTACTTTTCCAAAAATCATCCGATTTTCAAAATTTTTGCAGTTTTGTCAATGGATGTGATCATATTTTCAATCTGCATCAAAAAATTTTTCAATTTGGGATTTTTAAATTTTTGACCAATTTTCACCATTTTTGCATACTAACCCCTTGACAAAATCATCAAAAATCGAAAAATTTTTGATCCCAATTTTTTTTACTCTGATCGATTCTGTGACTTAAAACAAGCATTCTGCTTTTTATTTGAGGTGTTTTTGACCATTATTTTCCGAGATATTGCCAAAAATGTGCTTGGAAGCGCCTCAAAAGCCGTATTTTCATAATACCGGTTTTCTCTAAAACTTTGAATTGACCTAACTTTTCCAAAAATCATCCGATTTTTAAAATTTTTGCAGTTTTGTCAATGGATGTGATCATATTTTCAATCTGCATCAAAAAATTTTTCATTTTGGGATTTTTAAATTTTTGACCAATTTTCACCATTTTTGCATACTAACCCCTTGACAAAATCATCAAAAATCGAAAAATTTTCGATGCCAATTTTTTGACTCTGATCTATTCTATGACTCAAAACAAGCATTCTGCTTTTTATTTGAGGAGTTTTTGACCATTATTTTATGAGATATTGCCAAAAATGTGCTTGGAAGCGCCTCAAAAGCCCTATTTTCATAATACCGGTTTTCTCTAAAACTTTGAATTGACCTAACTTTTCCAAAAATCATCCGATTTTCAAAATTTTTGCAGTTTTGTCAATGGATGTGATCATATTTTCAATCTGCATCAAAAAATTTTTCAATTTGGGATTTTTAAATTTTTGACCAATTTTCACCATTTTTGCATACTAACCCCTTGACAAAATCATCAAAAATCGAAAAATTTTTGATCCCAATTTTTTTTACTCTGATCGATTCTGTGACTCAAAACAAGCATTCTGCTTTTTATTTGAGGAGTTTTTGACCATTATTTTATGAGATATTGCCAAAAATGTGCTTGGAAGCGCCTCAAAAGCCCTATTTTCATAATACCGGTTTTCTCTAAAACTTTGAATTGACCTAACTTTTCCAAAAATCATCCGATTTTCAAAATTTTTGCAGTTTTGTCAACGGATGTGATCATATTTTCAATCTGCATCAAAAAATTTTTCATTTTGGGATTTTTAAATTTTTGACCAATTTTCACCATTTTTGCATACTAACCCCTTGACAAAATCATCAAAAATCGAAAAATTTTCGATCCCAATTTTTTGACTCTGATCTGTTCTATGACTCAAAACAAGCATTCTGCTTTTTATTTGAGGAGTTTTTGACCATTATTTTATGAGATATTGCCAAAAATGTGCTTGGAAGCGCCTCAAAAGCCCTATTTTCATAATACCGGTTTTCTCTAAAACTTTGAATTGACCTAACTTTTCCAAAAATCATCCGATTTTCAAAATTTTTGCAGTTTTAGCAATGGATGTGATCATATTTTCAATCTGCATCAAAAAATTTTTCATTTTGGGATTTTTAAATTTTTGACCAATTTTCACCATTTTTGCATACTAACCCCTTGACAAAATAATCAAAAATCGAAAAATTTTTGATCCCAATTTTTTTTACTCTGATCGATTCTGTGACTCAAAACAAGCATTTTGCTTTTTATTTGAGGAGTTTTTGACCATTATTTTATGAGATATTGCCAAAAATGTGCTTGGAAGCGCCTCAAAAGCCCTATTTTCATAATACCGGTTTTCTCTAAAACTTTGAATTGACCTAACTTTTCCAAAAATCATCCGATTTTTAAAATTTTTGCAGTTTTGTCAATGGATGTGATCATATTTTCAATCTGCATCAAAAAATTTTTCATTTTGGGATTTTTAAATTTTTGACCAATTTTCACCATTTTTGCATACTAACCCCTTGACAAAATCATCAAAAATCGAAAAATTTTCGATGCCAATTTTTTGACTCTGATCTATTCTATGACTCAAAACAAGCATTCTGCTTTTTATTTGAGGAGTTTTTGACCATTATTTTATGAGATATTGCCAAAAATGTGCTTGGAAGCGCCTCAAAAGCCCTATTTTCATAATACCGGTTTTCTCTAAAACTTTGAATTGACCTAACTTTTCCAAAAATCATCCGATTTTCAAAATTTTTGCAGTTTTGTCAATGGATGTAATCATATTTTCAATCTGCATCAAAAACTTTTTATATTGGCAATTTTAATTTTTCGACCCATTTTCATCATTTTTGCATACTAACCCCTAGACAAAATCATCAAAAATCGAAAATATTAGAATCCCAATTTTTTTGATTTTGATCGATTCTGTGACTCAAATCAAGCATTCTGCTTTTTATTTGAGGTGTTTTTGACCATTATTTTCCGAGATATTGCCAAAAGTGTGCTTGGATGCGCCTCAAAAGCCCTATTTTCATAATACCGGTTTTCTCTAAAACTTTGAATTGACCTAACTTTTCCAAAAATCATCCGATTTTTAAAATTTTTGCAGTTTTGTCAATGGATGTGATCATATTTTCAATCTGCATCAAAAACTTTTTATATTGGCAATTTTAATTTTTCGACCCATTTTCATCATTTTTGCATACTAACCCCTTGACAAAATTATCAAAAATCGAAATAATTAGAATCCCAATTTTTTTTACTCTGATCGATTCTGTGACTTAAAACAAGCATTCTGCTTTTTATTTGAGGTGTTTTTGACCATTATTTTCCGAGATATTGCCAAAAATGTGCTTGGAAGCGCCTCAAAAGCCGTATTTTCATAATACCGGTTTTCTCTAAAACTTTGAATTGACCTAACTTTTCCAAAAATCATCCGATTTTTAAAATTTTTGCAGTTTTGTCAATGGATGTGATCATATTTTCAATCTGCATCAAAAAATTTTTCATTTTGGGATTTTTAAATTTTTGACCAATTTTCACCATTTTTGCATACTAACCCCTTGACAAAATCATCAAAAATCGAAAAATTTTCGATGCCAATTTTTTGACTCTGATCTATTCTATGACTCAAAACAAGCATTCTGCTTTTTATTTGAGGAGTTTTTGACCATTATTTTATGAGATATTGCCAAAAATGTGCTTGGAAGCGCCTCAAAAGCCCTATTTTCATAATACCGGTTTTCTCTAAAACTTTGAATTGACCTAACTTTTCCAAAAATCATCCGATTTTCAAAATTTTTGCAGTTTTGTCAATGGATGTAATCATATTTTCAATCTGCATCAAAAACTTTTTCATATTGGCAATTTTAATTTTTCGACCCATTTTCATCATTTTTGCATACTAACCCCTTGACAAAATCATCAAAAATCGAAAATATTAGAATCCCAATTTTTTTGATTTTGATCGATTCTGTGACTCAAATCAAGCATTCTGCTTTTTATTTGAGGTGTTTTTGACCATTATTTTCCGAGATATTGCCAAAAGTGTGCTTGGATGCGCGTCAAGAGCCCTATTTTCATAATACCGGTATTCTCTAAAACTTTGAATTGACCTAACTTTTCCAAAAATCATCCGATTTTCAAAATTTTTGCAGCTTTGTCAATGGATGTGATCATATTTTCAATCTGCATTAAAAACTTTTCCATAATGGCAATTTTAAATTTTCGACCCATTTTCACCATTTTTGCATACCAACCCCTTGACAAAATTATCAAAAATCGAAATAATTAGAATCCCAATTTTTTTTGTCTCTGATCGATTCTGTGACTTAAAACAAGCATTCTGCTTTTTATTTGAGGTGTTTTTGACCATTATTTTCCGAGATATTGCCAAAAATGTGCTTGGAAGGGCATCAAAAGCCCTATTATCATAATATCGTTTTTCTTTTAAACTTTGCATTGCCCTAACGTTGCTAAAAATGCGAGTTTTGTGATGAAAATTGGACAAACCAAATAAAAAACTAAGGAAGGAATTTGAGGGTTTCTATACCCGAGTGTCATACAATTTTTCAATTTTTTTTTTATATTTTTAAATTTTTTTGTCATGTCGGTAATTTTAACGTTTTCCGATGTGCTACATCAGGTATTTGCATGTCGCAGATTGTTATGCGGAGGATTATTGCATGGGGATGCCTTAGTATGCAAAGTATCTCAGGGAATAGAGGTGAGGCATTGTCTTGGCAACTGGTAGCTGCAGTTGCCAGTTTATTTCTCTTTCACATTATTTGTTTGCAGTTTAATTACAGTTAAAGGCGAAACTATCAAGCTCGTCATTAGCTACTTGTATTAAGCGACTACTAATTATAGAAACTTAACATTACGTATACGTACTGTTGTAGTAGTAGCAGTTGTAGTTGCCACTAAATGTTCGTTTAGTTTGTTGCTTTTAATTGCAAGACAATCAAAATGAAAAAAAGCTGCAAACTGGTTAGATTTTCAGAATTCCATTGTTCAAAATTAAACGAGTTTTCTTGGCGTATTGACAGCAACAGTCCCCTCATATTCCACTAAAACTTCAACAGAATTCACACGTTTTAAATAGATTTGATTTCAAAGATATCTCTGAAAGTGCTTGTAGAACTTTAGCATTGCCAATTAAAATGATATACATATGTATTATACATATATTTTAATGCTATGATCTCATCAACAGTTTGCTTGTAAAAATAAAACTCTCTCTCTCTCTCTCTGCATGGTATCAGCACTCCAGACCAATTCCCGTCCATTGTCATCTCTACGATCAGTTGCGCTAATCGTGACATGCCACACAAACCTCAAATCTCAACTACCATTTGTTATCTAATCACTGCACGCCAGTATTATTATTATCAAAATAAAAATATTGTGTTTTTCACTGGCTGTGATTTCTCAAGTCAATTTATCATCACGGACGTCAGTCAGACGACATAGTTCCAGGAATTGTCGGTCAGATGAGAGATCTTGTATGCCTTTATTTATAGATTCAAATTCGGTTGCTTTTGCGACGACCTTGAAGCTATTCAAGTCATCGATTTTGCCAATCGATAATCTGTCTTCTTTTTATCATATTTTAAGGTCTGTAAACTGCTTTCACTTTCTATCGACGTTTGTTATTTTCCCCCTGACCAGTTCCAGTCCAAGTCCAAGAAACCCAAGCAAAAATGTCAACTGTGCGGGAGATGTTTCGTTCAGTCACCCAACCCATTCATGGCTTCAATAAAAAAGCCCAGCAGTCGTGGCCTCCAGGCCATTGACATCTTCACAAAGTTTTCACTCCAAAGAAATTCAAGCTAATCATGAAGATGCTGGCTGGTAATAATGATGTTGATGCTGATGATGATGATGAAGAAAGCGCGCTGAATTCGTATGAAAAGGTAAACAAAAGTAAGTAATTGTTTGGCAAAAAAGAGACGGCCCCACAGCACCAGCATAACAATAATAATATCATTTATGGTTTTTTTCTTTTTTTTATGTTTTGTTTTCCTCTTTTCCTTTTGGGCCATAATTGGCAGCCTTTTAACTTATTTATTTGCCGTGTGCGTGCCAGGCAACTGTCATTAAACTTAGCAGCAAATAAATACACAAATCGTCGACAATGTGTATTGAATTTTTCTTAACAATAAATGCAAAAGGCGTAATGAGGAAGTTTGTGTGCAAAATGTTAATACAAAACTTGCAAAGAGGAAGTGAACCGACAAAGGGGACTTTAGTTAGCAACAAATGAAAAAGGTTTAAGGGAAATACAGTAACGAGAGAAAAAAAACTATTATACTCAAATAATAAAAATTTTACGTAATGTCGTAATAATATGGAAATATATTTTATAATTCAATAAAAAATATACGACAACCCTAGATAAATCAGAATCGTAAAAAACTTGGAAAATTTATTGGAATTCTATCAATTTTTATTAAATGTCATATTAATATGGGAATTTCTTTTGAAAACATAAAAATCCAACTTTTTTTTTTTTTTATAAAATCCGACAACTCTAGAATAAACAGAGAAAAATAGACGAAAGCAAAAAACAATAAAAAACATAGGAAATTTATTAGAATTGTATAAATTTTATTAAATGGAATCTGGAAATTTTCGGACCATACAACAACATACAACCAACAAATTTTAACTTCTTCATTAGTAATAAAATTTCTTAAACATATTTGACAACCCTAAAGAAAACATTTCATTCAATTCCAAATTCCAGCTGCTTCTCTTTTATGAGCTGGCCAATAAATCTTAAAATGTTGGAGACAAACAATGCACAATGGATGACAAACTGCTAAAAGCTCAAGCTAAACAGCTGTGTCTTTCTTTAGGTTCTTAAGAGCCATTTTGGGCAGCTACTATTGCCACTAAAACATGGTCAAAAGTGATTGATCATCACAACACATAATTTGCGAGTGTTTTATCTCTGTCTGAGTATAAAAGTGTGTGTGTGGTGTGTGTGTGTTTTGGGGAGACAATGAGACAGCTTTAGCAGTTCATCAGCTATCATAAAAAGCGAGACGGAGTCATTTATCAAAATGTATTTTTAAGCAATTCTAACAGCTAAATTTGCGTTGAGGCTGGCCAGGTCTGGTCTGGGGCATTCCGATTCAAGTGTTTGTTTCCCAGGCAACTTAAGCTGAAAAGCCGCAGCATATTTGTCTTAAGACTGGCTGCACAGCTAAACACTTGAGACACGGCTCAACAAAACCAACAACAACAACAACAACAACAACAACAGCAATAAATGCAATTTATTATTAAAAAAATAAAATGAAGAAAAAAAAGTAATAATAGAGTTAAAGCTTGAGCTCAGGTGCAGCTGTGTCTGTAGTCCGTAGTTTGTTCTCTGGGGCCATGAAACTGTGTCAACAACAAATTGAAAAGATGATTTACAATAAGTCGAAAAAAATAGAATTCAGTTAACTCTGACTCGGTGTGTGTGAGTGTGTGTGTGTAGAGGCAATGTTTACTTTTGTTTAGGCCAAATTGAATTTAACCACAGCACCGCGTGTGGCTTGAAGCCGTGTTGTGTTGGCCCCTTGACGGCTTTAATAAATTGTAAACACAGTCTGGCCAACTGCGAGCCAAACCAGTGCCAAGAATGTCTCAAAATAAATACTCAAAAAACAACAACAAATACAAATACATAAATAAATAAATTCAACAGTTTTGCAATGCGATATTTTCGGGCATGTGTGTCACGACGACGTTCTGTCACCTCAACGAAACTGGGTAACAAAACCCGAATACGAAAACCAAGTCCAATACGAATCCGAATACAAATATTATAAAAAAAAATGCATAAAAAATATTTAGGCATGTTACATGCAGTATGAAAAACAACAATAAATAAACAGAATAAAAAAGGAAAGGAAGTTTGCCAGTTTTGTACGTGCGAACGCATCGGAATGCATTTAATTGAATATCGAATGGAATTGAGAGATCTGCCTTTGGAGTCTATAAGGAGACTCTGATTTACAAAAAAAAATATATATATATAAAAATGTTTGCTATTTTTACAATTATTTTCATAATTAAAACAAATATCTCTAAATATTTGAATTGCATTAGAATAACTATATTTGAAAAACATATAAAAAGAATTTAACTTTAAAAGAAAAATTAAAAATATTTTCGATATTAATTTGGGCAACTTTGTTATATCATATATTTCAAAATGTGTCATTCATTAATTATTTTTAAATTTTTGTTTTTTTTGTTTTTTGTTTTATGTACATTTGTTTCTTTTGCAATATTTTTTTAAGGCCACATTTGTGTCTTTATCTCACTTCAATAACATTCTATGGTATTTATTTTTGCATTCTTTATTTATTTCGTATATTTTAGCCATTTTTGTTTTTGGCAATGTGACTTAACCTGGTACCCATTAATACTACCACAAATTCCTGGCAGCAGCAGCAGCCATAAAACAGAAACAGTCTACACAGAACGAGCAGCAGAAGAGGCTAATTACAGTGGCAAATAAACGCTTTTTATTGACAGGCATAAAGTCATGCCAAGTTAATAATAAAACTGAAATTCGACAAACAGCAAATGACAGTGAAAAATACCCTGTAAAATGCAGCTTAAAATAGTAGTATAATGAGACAATCATTTGTTGGTCTTTATGAAGCATTTCTCAGTATTCGATACACATCTTTAGGGCTAATACTAAAACTAAGTTAAAAGGCATTTTGACACGTTTTGTGTTGTTGCAAGGCAATTTTACAGCGTATGTTTCAGGCGTATACTCTCAATCTCTGACTGCTACAGCACTTAAGCGTGGCTACAAATAGCACTTTATTAAGAACCTGACGCCCAAAAATAAACCCGTGAGATACTCTGCGTAAATTGCTCTCTCAAACACACACACTCACACCTTACACACACCTTACACACACCTTTGCTGTAATCGAACTTGTACATAAGTAAGTTATGTTTCTCCCTTTCGTTGTGGGGGTCTGCAAGGGGTCAGTTGGGAGCTCTGTTGGTTTTAATGGCCTGCGGAAGGGGATTCCAGCTCCGAATCCGACTTCGACTTCGACTCCAGCCACATGAAGTTCACTTTGTCTTTATGTATATATATTTTTTTAAGTTAATTGAGGCGGCAGCAGGTTTTTTATATACATATTATTTTCAATTTGTTTTTTCTTTTTATATACATTTTTTTTTTGTTTTTAATCTGCGTAATTTTGTTTTGCTTATTAAATTTGTTGTTCGTCTACAGAAAAAAAATATTTTTTTTTTTTCATTAATATATAAATTATATTTTAAAAAAATGTATTTTTGAAAGTAAATGCCTTGACATTAATTTGTTGCCAGTCTGCAGTTGTTGTTGCACTTTTGATTTACATTTTTAAATAATCTATTTTGGATTTTTGTACTTTTATGGCAAATCAATTTCCTGCATACAGTTTCTAGTTCAGCAATGTAATATGTTGGTCTTTTCATACAATTAATTAAAAAAAAATTTGTTCAAAAGTAAACAAAAGCTCGGCTAAAAATAAAACTTGAAGCCAAATTGCAAAAGAGTGAAAGTTGAGACCCAGAAATTACTTTGCTGCTTTGTCTAATTATTTTGATATTTTCAGAGACTTTTAGAGTCCCTTATCTTTATCAAGAAGCAATTCGCATATAAATCTGAGACTGAGGCTGCCTCTTGTCTTATAGATCATTTCTCAAGACAACAAACAATGAAACACTTGCCTCAACTGAAGCTGATGGCGTTTCACCAGCATGAAAATAAAACCCTAAAAAAGTAAAAGACAAAAACAAGAAGAGACGCAAAGTGAAGTGAAGAGATAAAAAAAAGAGTTTCATAAAAAACAATATACATGACAAATACGAGTAGTTTGTCATCGACCTGAAAGGGTTCGTTGCGAATTGCATGGCTATAAAATTTTAAATTTATTAGTAACAACAACACAAAGCGGGTTAATTGAGCAATAACAAAATGTTAAATGCAAAACATGCGACACAACGATGATGATGATGACGGTGATGATGACGGTGATGATGATGCCCCAAGTAATGTGCATATGTGGATGTGTGTATATTGTGTTGCAACAACAACTGCGATAACAATAACAACAACAACAAAAACAAAACCAGCAGTTATTGCATTAACATCTGCAATTACAGCAAATATCAAAGATATTTGATATCGCTATCCCACTCCTTTAACAGTTGCTGTCTCTGTCTGCAGACACCTGTTAGTTAGCCTATGATCACAGCTGTCCAAGAATCCATTGATCTCTTATATTAATTGATTGCAAAATCTCATTTTCGATAATTGTTCGATTAGTTCTCGATAATTACTGGAAGCTTATAAAATTATTATATTACTATACCCCGACATACACTTTTTGCTGCTTTTTATAGAACTCCCTCAATCACTGAGCATTAAATAAGAAGAAATTCTCGAAAAATGCGGCAAATAACTGAAAATTAACAAAAGGGAGTTAAGTAAAGTTGAAAAAGAGGACCAAAGTTGCCAAGTAACTCATTGGCCTCGAGAGGAGTTGCCAGCGGAAACGGAAACAGTTCAGAGTTGACTTTAAGTTGACAGCAACAAAGATGGCTGCCGCAGTTGAGCCGCCATGACAACTTTCACAGATGGTCAGGGTCTCAATCGATTTCTCGAATGATCCTAAGTCTTAACATATTTATCGTATGTTATGCACTTTTGAACAATATCATACTACCCCTTTTGACTCATTTATAAAGAACAGAGGGTATAAAAAGAGAGAGAGAGAGAGACTGTCCCACCATTGATTCTAATCACATCAATTACAAGTCTCTCATTTTTGTAAGTTAGATCCGCGTTCTTTCGAACTTGGATCTTCCCACATGAGAACGCTATAAATAAAGTCAGGCCTGTGGGCAAACTGAGCCATGTTATTGGCCAACACTGTGTAACTTGGCCTGTACTCAACTCGTACATGGACACGTTCAATTGCTGCTGTTTTGGTATTCAAATCATGTGTCTTGTCTAACGATAAATGCCATAAATTAAAAACAAAACAAAAATTAAAATAAAATTGAAAAAAACCTCAAGATCGACAATGACTGAACGAGCGACAACGACACCGAATCGGATTGAATCGGATCTAGAGGCCATTTGTTGCTGATCAGCAAATGTTTTATTATTTAGTGCACAAATGCTAAAAATGCTTAACAAATTAAATGTTTATCGAAAGAAATGCTGGCTAAAAATAAAGCGAGGGATTTTTTCAACTTAAAAACTAAATTCTTTTCCGAATGTGAGATTTGGTGTTAAATTTGACGGATCTTGTAATGTGTTTAGCATAAAAATTCAAGCCTCGCTTTTGTCAATAAATTTCTCAAGACGCAGTAAACAAAATATAAAAGGAAAAGAAAAGGTATACATACCTATATACTATTATTAAGTAATTAAATTGATATGCTATTGTTAATTGCTGGGCAGCACGCCATACGTTTTTTTTTTATGGCTAAAAACAAAAATTCCTAATCGACAACTGCGAAGCCTTTCACACCAAACGCTTTCGGCCCGGCCAACAGAGTGTCTCGAAATTGGCCAAAAACATCATTTACATTATTTGTTCTTAGGGTGTGTCGTTTGTTTCATCGTTTGATGATTTCATTACAGGGTGCTGCTACCACTCTCATGTATATTTTTAGCCACTCAACGCAATTAATCAAGTTACTTTCATAAATTATTAATTATAATATTTACAATGATTACAACAATTAATAAGCAGCTAAAATTGACGCCAGCAGTAATAGTGTGTTAATATGAATTTTAAATAAATTGCAATTCAACTTTTTCAATTTGTTGCTAAAAACTCTAGTTAGTATTATATGTTATTCAGATTGATCAGGCGATAGATAGCTCAAAAAGGAATTCGTGTTTGATTTCAAATTGTCCAACAATTAACACAAAATTTGTGTGAAATTCGTGTGAAAATTTTCCACTCTGGATTGAATTTGGATTATAACATACAATACACACATATTGTGGGCACTGTATATACTATATACTACTTTATTGGCACAGTGTCCAATGCGCAAAGATCAAGAGTCAAATTCTTTTGGCTTAGTCAGCAAAATTGGCCAAAAACTGCAGCCGAGAGTGTGGCCGAGAGATATTCACATATCTTTTAGCCATGTCAGTGCAGTGGCCATTAGCCAAGGTTGTTGGAGCCTGGTCCGTATGTTGGCCTGCCTCATTGGCTACTTGCAATCTCCCCCTGATATTTAGAATCGAGCTGCAATGTTGTTGCTGGCAACTTTATTGCCCTCTTATGGATTGCGCAGACGCCAAACAACAATAACAATAACAACAACAACAACTAAATACAACAACAAAATTGGCAAATATCGTGTATGTTGCCAACACACATACACCAACACCTTTCAAACAACAACAACGACAACAACAACAGCGATGTTGGCCAAGTAAATTGCCTTTGCCCAGCCCAGTTTGTGTTTTTCCTCCACTCTCGTTGCTTTTGTTGTTGTTGTTTTTTTTTTCAGTGTACTTGTTACGTGAGAAAATTTTTTCGAAAAACTTTTGAATTTTTGTTTTGGTATCTGCAGCGGGCAGCTGCTGCCAAAAAAATGTGAAACTACTAACCGTTTTTTGCAACTTTATGGCTTTTTTTGTTGCGGTCTCCGTTCTCGTCGTTTGCATTCACCAAAAAAAAAGCAAAAAAAAGCGAAAAAAAAAACTAAAAGGCGAAAAACTAACCGCAATATGGCCAAGCTACAACTGGGAGAGAAAACCTTGATGTATGGCCAACACTTGGCGAAGGGAGCTTGATATGAAATAGTTTGTTTAAACGCGATGGAAAAATACTTGTACTATATTATAAAGTTGGGTGGCTTCCGTATACGGGCAGTGAAACAATCGCTTAGAGAGTTGACCACAGCTATGAGGTGGCGGTGTGTTGAGAAAAGCCAATTCAATTTGATATTTTATGTTAGTATATTTGCGGTATGTTAGTATTTTGTGTAGCAGTATTTGTATGCCAGTGGAGAGACGAGAGCCACAATTTTGCATTGTAATTGGCATTTGGATTCAGCTGTAGACGCAGTCCATTGAATTTCAATTAGCGCACAAATTGCTTAGCAATTCCAAACGCAATTCCAATTTCAATAACAAAATAAATAAATAATAAAATGAAGCAAAAAAACAAACAAACAATAAGAGAAGGTAAGAAATTCCAACAAAAAAAAAAAACATACAAACAAACAAAATTGCCAAATTCAATTACAGAAAAAATATTAACTAAAAATTTGGCAATGAGAAAATTAAATATATTTGGCAGTAATTTATGCCCGTTTGCCAAATAAATCAAATCAAATCGAATCGAATGAAATTGAATAAACTCAAGTCGACTCGAATGTGTGACTCGCAATCAGTTGATTCATGAGTTTCGAGATATATTAGCCCATTCTAAAAGTCTGTGTAAATAAGCTAAGTAAAGTGCCAAAGCTGTTTTGTGGTATGTGATAGGATTGACTTGTTTTCAATTTTCTGTAAAGTTCTCAACAATCAGAATTGTAATCCAGTTGACACCTGTGAAAACCAACGAAACTTAGCTGATGAAGTAAGCCAGAGTTATATAAGCGAAAACTCTATAGTTTACAAAATATTACTCTCTATGACTTAATAATATAATAATCATCAACATCAATGGCATGTGTTCAGCAAAACACGCATACCTCGAAAATACTATATATACGTATATATCATTTAAATGGATTCCAGGTTTCCAAATGCGCAATTTTAGCTGGGAACAATAACTGGAGAGTCGAGAGCGTAATATATTTTTAATAACAAAAAAAAATATATATATATATTATTTCTATAAATATAAATCAAACAGATTACAGCAATTAGAATTGAAGAACAAAAGGGTAACCTTTGCCAACTCCCCTAACTACTCAGTGTGTATTTAGAGTATAGGGTATCTCAGCCTTAAAATAAAATTACTATAATTACAGCCATGCCAAGTGACATAATCACAGCGTCTGCTCATAATTGAAACTCATTTTCCTTAAATTAATTGTTAAAAGAAATTGTTATTAGATTTCGCTTGAAGACTTCTTGCTTCGTTCCGTACATTAAACTACTTAAATGCAAGTAATTTGTTACTCAAAAAAAAAAATTACAAAAAAATGAAAAATTGAAAATCACATTGCATTAACTTAAATGCAGTGCAACTTCCCCAAACAATAATTGAATTTTAAATTCCATTAAAAAACACAGATTTATTACTGCAAGCAACTAAAGTGATTTACAAAAATGTATAAATCTAGAATCGCTTAGCAAATCATTTGGTTATACCAATATTCTATGGATTTTTCCAAGAATTATAGAAATCCCGTCACCAATTAATATCCCACAAACTGAATAAATAAATAATTCATTGATTATTGAGCGAGCAAGAAAAAAAACATATATATATTTATAAATAAAATTAAAAAAATAAAACACAAAAATGCAAATTAATTATTACAAATTAACACAAAGGCAAATCCGCACGCGTACAACAAATAAATAACGAAACAAACTTTATCAAGCCAAAACACAATGTTTCGATCTTTGGTTTTGGTTTTTGCCTTTGACTTTTTTATTGGCCAATGGCAACTTAAGCGGGCCAAAAACAAACCACCGGCCACAATCTATACAATTAGCAACATTTTCTGCTGACGCACTTTTGACGTAAATTTCATAATTGTAAATGATTTTGATTTTATTTCAGACAACCCACAAAAAGAGAAAAACAACAACAGATAAAAAAAAACATCGATTTCTTTCAGCTACCGCAGCTTAACAAAATTAATAATTATTATACATTGATTGTGGTGCTCTGGCTTGTTGTTCTTGTGGTTGTTATTATTATTGTTGCTATTCATGTTCTGGTTGTTGTTGTTGTTGTTTAGACATTTTTCCTCAATTCTGTTAACTTGACTGACTGGTTGCCTCCAACTGGCGCTAACAACTGAACAACTGGTTGCTGTTGTTGTTTTCTTTGATGTTTGGCATGTGCCAAAACATTTTGCAGATGCCACAGCTGCTCAGCTGTTTTTTCTTTTTTTTGTTTTGCCCGTCCATCCATCTGTTCGTCGGTCTGTCCGTCGGTCTGTTCAATTTGAGCACTTTTACTGCAAGAATTTGTATAATGCTTAAAAGTGTTTTAATTTTGGCTTGTTAACTCTCACTGTGCCCAAAATGACATGTCATGTGCTGAGTGCGGACATATCAGACACATTCAACGTATACGTGACGAGTCCAAGTGAAATTGAAATTGAACTCAACTCAACTAAACTAAAAATAAACTGAGCCAAGTCTTGAAAAAATTATAATTTCAATTGCTTCCAAACAATGTCATGTCCAGCCAAGTGAAATCAAAAATCAACTATTTATACCATAACTAACTAACATACAGCTCCCAAAATAGCTCTAGAGTACTTTTAAAATTTTTTCAAATCCTACATATCGACCAATTTTATTAAGTATTTATACTTTAATCAACTAAACAATATATTTTTAACTTCCAAAATATTAAGTTAAGTACTTTTAAAAAACATTTTGAAACATTATGAACCTTACACATAATCCTCCATTTGCTGGCAAATCGCTAACCAGTTTCGTATTCATTATTATAATTTATTTCTTTTGTGCAAAATTGACAGCTTCACAAAAATTTTGAAATTTTGATATTTATGCGTTCACAAAATACACAAAAAAAAAAACATTTGGCAAATCAATTTAAAATTGATTGGATTTTTTTAAGCAACAGGTGCAAAGTTCAGTAAATAAATGATGAAGAACATTTCCAAAAATATTTCTTATAAATAATAATATTAGTAATTAATAAATGTTTCATGACAATTCCAATTCTTAAGCCATGTGTCTCTCTATAGATCCAGATCTCAACAGTCCCTAGTTCAGAATTGTATTGTTATTTATAGCTAATAGCTAAATGCTACGAAAACACAGCTAAAAATAGCCAAGTTAAGCTTCAATTTTTTTCGCATGTACGAACACAATAAAAAGCAAATTAGAGAACTCTAAAATAAAAAAAAAACGAAGAAAAAAACATACAATCAAAATTAGTAATAATTATTTGTAATGCATGTGCAAATTTAGCTATTGTACAATTTCCGCTTTCAGTTGACATTTGATTTTGTAATTTGAGTATCTACTCGTCGCTATTGTTTATTTCAAATGAATACAGCGAAATCTTCGATCGACGTCAATTAGGCAGAAGTGGATAATTCCAATAAATTATCATACTGAGAGAGTTTTGACCCTAAGCGTTGACCTCAAATACAGAAAATAAAAAACACACACTAAACATATATGGAATTATTACAGACCTCATGAGAGTCATACTATACGAGCTTGTTTCACAAATTACAACAAATTATAGCTACTATTCCAGCTGGGATACAGCTAATGATAAGCATTTGCATAAGTTCGAACTGAAGAGGGGGCAAAAAAAAGAAACATTCAAGATTTCAAAAAAAAAAATAACTAAAACAACAAGAAGATGGTGACCCCATTTTGGGGCTGGTGGTACGAGTATTACGGGTCGATGTTTGACTTCGATTTAGCCAAATCATGGTGTGCGAAAAAGTCCAGTTAAAAAAGGTTACGGCCAGCGAGTAGGCCAACATTTGTATACCCATATATACATATATATAATATATATATATATATATGCGTGTATGTATGCGTTTGAAGGTAATTACGTGTATGGGCGACGAGTCCAACGGAATCGCGCTCTGCAATTAAAACGCACACAAAGCTGCAAAAGCTGAACGTGCTGAAAAGTCAACGTCAGTGAGGCAAATTAACATTTAAATGCCGTTCAACGTTTCCCTGTATTAGTGTGTGTGTGTGTGTTACCTCAATTGAACACTTGAACAGGTGCAAAAATAGAAAAACAAAAAAATAACAGACTTTACAGCCCAAGTCATTTTTATAGGAATAGTGTCTGGTATCTCGTCTCTACAGTCCGTTCATTAGTCGGCATCAATAAGAGGAGTTATGCAAGCGGTTCGCTTCTTGGCCCACATTTTTAAGCCGCGCACTGTTCTGGGGATTAGGCAGTCGAGCATGTTAAACTGTGCGTGCCTAGAAGGCAAACGTTACGCTACATTTCAAACAATTAGCCAACATCAACCACATAAGCAAAGATTACAAATATTTCAACTAAAATAACGAAATCATTCATTTTAAGTATAAAATAATTTTTACTAAATTTTGTAAAATTTTATATAAAAAGTAAGTTGAGCAAATAAGTATCTTGCCTTAAGTATCGGTCAATAAAAATATTCAATATTATTTCTCGTTTAGATAACCTAGTAGCAATCATCCATCAAAATATAAGTAAATATGGTTTTTTTTTAAATTCATAAATTTTGTTTTAACAAGCTCTTAAATTAATTGTATAAGTTGGCAGCAAATTTTATAAATAACAATAAAAATAATTACCAAACAAATTAAGCCGGTTGCGTGTGTCTGCTATAAAAGAAAGAGAAAAAAACTATTAAAATATTTGTACTTTTATGTTGAAAGCAACTCAAAATCGATTCAAACATTTGCATTTACATGTATCGATATACATACATACATACATATATAATTATATATGTATTCATGTACAACATTTGAGCAATGGCATTAAAAATGTTTCACACGGCTCTTAAATAAAACCAAAAAAAGAAAAAAAAATATATATATAGAAAAAAGATACAAAACACAAATCGAAGCAAAATATGCGAACATGGGAGATATGCGGGCAACTTTCTCGAAATAGAAAATGAAACCGAAAACACTTTCGGGTAATTTGTAATCTCCAACAAAATCTGCAGTTATGAGTTAAGTAGTTCGTATCTCATGTTGTTTATTGAAAATGAAAACAGGCGCAGCTTGACTTTTCAAATCAAAATCGACAGAGAAAGATAGAGGAAAACAACCAGGCAACACACAATCAAACTAAAATTTAATCAAAAGCAATCAAGTCGAGCAATCCAGTCCAATTGCTGCCCAACCCCCTGAAATTAACTCTCAGATGCGTCACAGTAACGAATACAGCTGCAGATACAACTACAGATACAGATACAGCTGCAGATACAGATACAACTGCAGATACATTTATGTAGGTTACTTCTCATTGGCTCTTTGTGCTTTTGTCTGACCATTAACGCATCGCATGAATCAAACTACAGATACAGATACAAAAATTCGTACCATGTTCGAGATGCGCACCCTAAAGATTCTCCCAAGTCACTTATGCTAAGCAGCTTGGGCCTAAAGAGAGAGTAGTAAGTTCAGACAGGCAGTCTAAATTGAATAATACAAATTTTATTTCATTTTGAAAAATATTTAAAAAAATGGTATTTTCTGCAAACTGCAAATATTTCGTACATATTCATCGCTTTGCGAAGTATCTTTGCGTTGATCCCACATACGTGTTTTTTTTTTTGTGCCTTTTTTCATGTTGTGGGCTTGGTAATTGGCCGGGCTAACAGCCCAGAGAAACGGGTTAGTAGTCCCGGTGTGAGTGTCAATGCGTTTAAGCACCGGCGAAGGCCTCTCAAGCAAAGCGCATATCTGTCAGATATAAATGAATCTTCCCCCATTCCCCACTGCTGAGGCAACTATAAACTTGACAAATTGTTCTGCACCTCGACGACTGTGGCGTGTGTAACCAACTTAAGTTTTTTTTTGAGTTTTTTTTTGGCCAATACTAAAAGTCATTTTGGAAAGTTCTTAGCCTGACCTTATTTTCCGACGCACTTCAAGCGCCATTTACAGATGACAACAACAACAAAGTTAACTACGATAAGCCGCATGAAAACCATGACGACGACGACGACGATGATGATGATGATGATGATGATAATGTTCAGCTTGATGTTGATGAAGACAATGTCAGAAGAAGCAACTCGCTGGAGTAAATAAAGCAAAGTGTGTGGCTAATAAGGCACCCAAAAAAAACCTGGCAACAAATAAACTACTATAAACTTGGCCCCTCCTCAGGCAGCTGCCACTGCTGCGAGTAACAATTGTGTAAGCAATAAAAAAAACAAAATAGATAAAAAAAAACAAGTACAAAAACAGCTACTAAAACTGAAAAACAAAACAAAGGTAAGAGTTAAGACAACAGTTAGACAATAGCTAAAAGTATTTTAACTTATCTAGGATTGTTTAAAAAAAAAATAAAATTATATATATATGTATTATATAAATTAGAAATTAGCGAGTTGTAACTATTGATTGTATGCATGATAATATGTACTAGCAACTGCATGATTACATTTTGATTTACACTTGAATTAATCACTCAAGTAAATCACATCGAACTGTTTGACACTTGTCATTATACGACTTGGAGGAACAGGTTTAGTAAAAGAAAAACAATAATTTTATTTATCTTGTATATAACAATTTAATATAGCTTTGTTCTTAACAACAGCTAGAAAGACCCTATAATTAAATTCGCTTATTTTTCTAGTATTTTAAAATCATTGGTACGAGATATTTTGATAGTCGGGCATGTAACAGTTAGAAAACGCCTTTCATTGATTTCGCTTCGTTTTTTTATTATTATAAAATTGCTGGTACGAGATGTTTTTGTAGTCGGTCAGTCTACTTATGCTAACCTGTTTTTAATGCCAATTGAATGCAAATTGATGAGCCGCACAACTTGAAGTGTGCCAACAATAAATGTGTTTTAACATTAATAATTATTTTCAATAAGTTTATGACTTTTTTTGGACGAGAAAAATATTTCGAAAAAAAATAAAGCTGGGTGCGTCCTAAAACAAGCTCGATGCTGTGACAGCGGAGATTATTTGTGAGTGCATTGACTTGCTACACTCACGCATTCACAGTACAATAACAAACAAACAAAAAAATAAGAATAAAAATATAAATTCATAAAGAATTTCAGCATTTTATTGACGATGAGATTCTATATTTTGACGTAGGCTGTACCTGTCTATCTGTCTGTCTGTCTGTCTGTCTCTTTTTGTATCTTTGTATCTGTATCTGTGTCTGTGTCTATCTATGCATAACTATCAGCAGAGCTTGACTGGCTTGGTTGCTCCAACAAAATGCCTCGTTGATAATTTATATATCTGTCTAGATGTCGTCCGGCCCCCACAATCAAGTTACCAACTTGCTTTTGTTTCTACGCGCATTTTATAGATAAACTCACTGAGGAGAGTGAGAGGGGGTGGGCACGGAATGTCTATAAAAGAATCTGAAATAGAGTTGAGGGGAAACCTCTACCACTAACAAAGTGCGCTTTATTTCCGTTCCATTCTGTGCTCTGCTCTGCTCTGCTCTCTGTTCATGTTTGCCCACATCTTTTGGCTTGGCTTTGTGGTATCTTCTATGCCGTTGCCGTCTGTTCCTCCTCCATCTACACTCCAGAGTGCTGACCAACGCTTACACATGTAATTGCAATTGCCAAGTGGCTCACGAATCGACTTCAAGACGCGCACCTTTTAATTTGTGCGGCATTTTATGCCCTCGTACCTCTCTACATACGTATGCATGTATGTACATATGTACTTCCCTTTCTCCATCCTGCCTTTCTTTATCCCTATAACCTGCCTCATTTTAATGTTTGTGTGAAGACTTCTCCGTCTACTTCATTCTAAGACCCCGTTGAGCGGAGCGGAAGTGCGTTCATTATTTTTAATGATTTTATTTAGGGATACACTGAGAGAAACGGAATGCGAGAAAAGGTTCGTTGGGACTCTTAACCGCGACTACCTGTTCTCCCATACCTCTGTTTGCGTTTCCTTGCCTTGACATTAGAAAAGGACATCGGCTCATTAGAGGCAACAGCAAAAGGAAGTACTTTAACTTTTCCAGTACTACTCTCGGGCAATTAGTGTCTCTATAGACTCTATAGCCTCATTGCTTAGCTATTTATGCAAAGTACACGACGAGTCCGATAAGAAGGCATCCCAGGGAAAGGCACGATTAGCCGTAACTCGTAAACAAAGCAATTCTTGACTCTATGCACAGAGATTAAATATTTATGACTTCATATATGTACATAGATAGTACTCCCTATATATCTATCTACATACCTCATACCATGTACCACGTACATCTTATTCTTATCGTCTTGTGTTTCTATGCAGGTAAATTATAATCGTATTTCTAGTCGCATTTGTATTCACGTGACCAACTTATTGAGCATATAATTGGCCAATTGTAATTCCCCCTCTATTTGCTGAGTCTTATCTCTGTCTCTGCAGGCAGATCGAGCAAGATTCATTCTAGTCTTTGGAGAGATACAATTAAGAATCGGCATCCGTTTCCCCCGCACTGCATGTGCAATTAGCAGCGACTTGTGAGGTTTTGCGAACTAATTTTAATAATTGAATGCAATGGAAAAATCTACAACTCAACCAGACAAACAAACATACATTCATATATCTACATATGTACATATACAGACTGTTGATCGTTTATTATCATATCTCTCTGTATGTCGGTCTGTCTGTCTGTGGGCAAAGTTTATTGTCACATTGACATTCGGTTGACTGTCAGTCAACTTTGACCGCAGCAAATGCAAAATGCATTTTACATTTTACATTTTGTAAAGTTCAAACAAGATGCGCATGAACGGCCCTGACTGACAAGTAGTCAATCGGGAGGGGCTTTGGGAGGGAAGAGTGGAGTGTGCCTCCCTATACAGGGTGGAGGCGCGTTGAGGTCCAATGCGATTTGCGGCTTGTGGGCGCAGCATGCGCAATTATAAACAAAAACAAAGACTCAGCGGGAGACAAAGAGAGAGACAAATAGAGAGAGAGAGAGAGATAGACAGTTGCATGACAAGACGTCAACATGTTTGCCGGTTGCATGTTTGCAATTTTTTTCTCCATTTTTTTTCTACTTTTTTATAATTTTGATAATTCCGCTGACGTTTCAGCTCACGTTAGAGCCGAGAGCGAGTTTTATAGAGCTGATAGTTTCCATATACAAAATGTAAACATACATAAGTACATACATCCATACATAAATATGTATATGCAGAGATGAACGCAGGCTACTGTAAGTTGATGTTTCCTCAATGGATTTACATACAACAAACTCAAGAAACAAAAGCTGCATAGACAAAGCGTCATTCACTCAACATATGGCAACATCATCATCATAATGATCATCATCAACATAGTCATCGTCATCTTCATTTGAATCAATTAAACTGGCTGCTGTTGCTGCTGTGAGTCAACCCAAAGCTTCATAAATATCTACGTTTTATGTATTCGTTATTCATATTCGTATTTTGTATTCATATTCGTTTGTTGATGCGCCCTCAGTTGATTGATCATTGGAGAGGAGATGCGACTGCGATTGGGACTGGGACTGCGGGAGCCGCGCCTAGTGTCGAAAAATTCCATGAATTTTATTATTATAAAATCAGAGATTTTTCAGTTTGTCTTGTCTTGGAAAATGCTGCACATCAAAGGTCAAAAACACCGCACACACTCTAAACACACCTCAAACCAGTTCATTGAAAATCCCAGAAAATCCCACAGACTTAATCCCAATTCAAGCCAAGTGCATCAGAAATTCGATTCCCCCCAACCTCATCGAAAAGAAATTTCGATTTCGATTTGGATTTTTTTTTGTGTTTTTGGATTTTGTTTCGATTTTATTGTGAGAGTGTAGAGGTCTAGGTGATTTCTTTAGATTCACTTTGTGGCGACTTCTTGATGTTTGGCCATTGTTAATTTTGGGCTCTGTCAAACAGGTCTGGGCTAGGCTCGGCTTAGAATTGTTGTTGTTCTTGTTGTTGTTTATTTGTCTAGACGGTCGAGGTACTCAGAAATAGTATTAGCCGCCATTTTGGATATTTATGTTACGTTGATGACCCTAACACGTTGTTTGGAAAATTTTTAATTTGTTTTCGTTTTTGTTCTTTTCGTTTCATTTCCATTCCGAGAGGAATGTTAAGCCCAATAGATTAGGTACACAATGCAAGAGGTTCTAAATCAAATGCAAATGCAGCCAGAAACAGAAAAAAAAACAACCCAAAATCATTAAAACTAATGCCTGCTGTCTCATATAACAGATCCCCCGATCATATATCAAAGTTGAAATTACAATAACACAAGAAGAGATCTTTGATTTATGCAACTTGCTGAGGTAAACATTTCAAGTTGATGAGGCTACTTACGTGTTTTGCAATTTTATGGAAATTATCTAAATATTTATGCACAACAGTTGTGTACACAAATTGCTGATTAGCCTGGGAGAGGTAAACCCTCTCCCACACAAACTGATCAGAGAAGACATATAGTAATAATAACAATAATCATATGAAAATGGAAGTGGAACTGAAAATGTTATGATAGCGCAAGTGGGCGACGACTGGCTGCTGTTGCTGCCTCCATTCACAAAATCTACACAAGACAGAGAGAGAGGCTTAGGAAGTGGGGCAGAAGTGGCAGAAGAAGAAAACGAGAATGATGGCAATAACAAAACAATACAGAGCAATATGCAGTAATAAGCAATAAATGGAAATAAAGGTCAAGTTTAAGTGACACGACCACAATCATTGTTGCCGACAATAGAATGAGATAGCAACAACTTGAGTGAGCGAGATGGCTAACATCATGCAACGATGTATGTGGGTGTTGTAACTTACAGATCTTTGTCGATCTGTAGAACTGTGGACTCAATTGTGGGGGCTACAAGCAAACAGCACTCGCATTAACATATATATATACATACATATGTATATATGTATGCACATATAGCAGTTGTGTTTTCTACAAAATACTCTTAAGTATAAATTGCGCAACGAATTGAACATAACAACGAAAACAACAACAATTACTTAGCGTAGTTATTGCAGTGTTAGGAGACAAGTAAACAATAATCTACTATGTTATATTCCAAAATGTCAGAGCTAAGCATTAAAATTGCCACACATTTATCAATATTTTGATGCCACGTACCAGTGGTAAGATGGAATATGGTGTTTATAGAAGACAAAATTAATTTTAAGGGAGCATGAAACTTTGACGACTATACAAACAATATATTTTTCTGATTCTGAGTAGATAATTCTTAATTTATTTGAAGTCAACAGTCAAATAAAATTGTGCTATATTTAAATTAACTATAAAATTAAATTTAAATATAATTGTATAAAAATAAAATTAAAATTTTATATGTACTTCCCATTTGATTGTTAGTCTACAATCTGAGAGATATTCAATATAAATATAATAAATATTTATGAAGTTAAGGAACAGTACAATAAATCTGAGAACTTTAGTTACAAAAGTATGCTAGCATTTTATTCCCAAATCATTCATGGTACTTGGAATTATGCTGTTGGGCAAATTGAACGATAGTTTTTGTACTTGTTTTGTTGTTTCCGAAATTTCATAAAAATCAGTTAAGAGTTTATCTATTAGAGATACTATCTATCTATCTATGTGAGTATTGATATGTCAAATTAACTGTTAAGCTCTTTATCAGATTTCGTTTATGGCTCCACAACTGCCAATTAGTTACAGTTATTGAGCTCATAAGTGCGTCTAGGCCCCATTAGTGTCAATATGCCAGGAGAAATATTTCTCTAGAGTTGTCTCTCTCTCTCTCTCTCTTGTTATTATATCATATGTACATACATATGTATATTTATATAAACATGTGTACGAGTATGTCTTTGAGTAGTGCTCAAACATTGATTCATTCATTAAATTGTGACGCTGCCTGCACAACATCGCCCACTGTGCTGGGGTTAAGACCCCCCGCCAATTTGGATGAGACTCGATTCGACGAACCGCGACCAAGAGAGCAAGTGGCAATTAAAATTTGTAGTGCCACGCCTACCACCAGCACACTACGAGTACGCCCTCAAAATTCAACATACATAGAGATGGGGGTGTTAATTAAAATTGATATTAATTGTGTTTGAGCAATGAGAGAAAGAGAGAGAGAAAAACAGGGGGGACTTTACAGACCATCCGACATTTAACGAGCTTAAGGATTCTAAAAATAAATCAAAGTAGGAGAGTTGGGGTGTGAAAACAAAAAACAGACTTGATTTATAAAAATATACTAATTTTTTATATATATCTTTGTTATTTTTAGATATTTACTGAAGGTCGTCACGGCTTAGTAAAGAAATGCCAGACAATGTTAGGGGGCAGAGACTAATCTTTATTTTATTACTCGTACCCGTATACTGTATACTGTATACGAAGTATCTGTCCGTTGAGCACTGACTGCACATATTAAGTAATCTAGCTACTATATAGTCTAAAGCTGTCACACGTGTATGCCTTAACTTATCGGAAAATAGGTATTCCTTACAAACAATTGTCGGCATGGGGCACAGACTTATTGCACTTGATGATGATTCCATTTAGTATATATAGTTAACTTTAACAAGTTAATAAAATGCTTGATATGCATATAGCATAGGTTTTAGGTATTGCGCAACAGGTATTTCAACTGGATCGGATTGGACTGGATGGGGGGTTTAGAGTATCTCTGTCTCTGATGTAATAAAAATTCTAATATATGCGAAATTGCCATTCAGGTTCTATTTGAGTATCTTCAAATGCCGTAAGACTAGTTTTAATGCTGGGCAACCACTACTATTGCCACTATTGATGTCATCCAGTCGTAGATAATTTGTATTCTATTTAAAACATAATTATCTATATGGCATATATATAGTATATATAGATATCTCTCTATCCCCCTTTTATCACTAATACAATACAAATACGCGCACAAATTTCAAAATGGCTGCTCAGCAAAATTAATATTCAATGCACATTTCAAAAACAACAACAATAACAACAACAACAATAAAGTCAGAGACAATTGCCAACAAAAAGTCAGTCGAAATGAGGCCTTTGTCCGGCTAAGAAACAGCAACTGAAAAACCTTCGTGAAAAATTATCCACGATGTGAAAATAAAAAAAAAAATATGTTGTTTAGCCACCGCTGCTCACGAACTTACACAAAATGGAGTTGTTGCTGATGTTGTAGTTGTTTTTGTTGTTGGAATTGCTGTTGCTGTTTTTGGTTCCCCGCATTTCATTCATATGGCCAGCCAAATGCGTTAACGTTAACAGCAATTGGTTTGGCCTGCTGTTCGCTTTACGTTTTTGGCTGTCGGCTGTTGCCTGATTTTGCTTTTGCTTTTGCTTTTGCGCACAAATCAATTGACAGCGTCACGTAATCAGCGCAATCATTTCGGCCATAAAAAAAAAACCTACAAAAAAAGCCAAAAACAAAACAAAAAAAAAAAACAAGTCAGCAACATCGCGTCGCATCGCAAGCGCTTCAAGCTGCTGCTCAAATCAAATCAATCAAACTCGTCGCACCCAAAAAATAAAATAAGAAAAAAATCCCTCAACAAAACAGAGAGAAAATAAATATACAAAATCAACTTGTAATTTGGAAACAGGTTGGGCAATGAAACGAGTCTAAAAGTCTAACGATATTAACGACGCTTCGTGGATCTTGGCAACCCTTAATGAAATTATGATGAAATGCACAGCTTGCAACGTGTTGCAAGTTGTATGCCGCAGGTGAAGCATTCTTGAAACTGTCTTGAAGAGTGTTAAGTGGAGCAAAGTTGTCATGAAAATGAGGCCAAAGAATTACCTAAAAGAGGAGCAACTATAGTCCACTATCAGTAGCCATCAACAACTATCATAAACTGGTTGGTAATTTTAGATGAAAGTTAAGTTCACCTACTATAGCATATCATATGCTAATGCCAATTTTTCTCAACTGAATTCAAATTATAATTAATAGATGTCTCCTTACATAGCGGTAGAATATGTTCCAATCATTTTTTATAGACCCGTCTATCGGCTCATAATTCTTATAGTTTATTATGTTTACAGACAATAACTAAAGCCGCAAAAAAAATCATTAAATATATTTATATATTTATATTTTTTTTTGGTTTTGGTGTAAGCACAAAACCGTGAAAATAATGCAAACAAACGAATTTGGCACAAATAAATTTCAAGTAAATATGTGGCGGAAAAATACTGTGAATAAAAAGTTGTATGTGAAAATTTATGGCAAACCATTCATTGGCTGGAAGCAAAGCACAGATCAAATATAAAAGAAGTATAAAAAAAAAAAAAAAAAGCTAACAGACAGTTTCAAGGTTTCGCATTGCTAACCTACAAAACCAAAGTAAAAAATAAACAGAACACCCCACAACAACAGCAGCAGCAAAAAATCAGCAAAAAATAAAAAATAAAGCAAAAATCAAGCAAAATTTATTAACAAATAAAAATAAAAGAGAGAAAAAGGTATTTAGGTTTTGTTTGGTTACTGAACGAACACTAGTCTTTGTTATTGCGCAGTGATTTGTTTTGTCTATAACACAGTCATATGTGCTATTTGTTTTAACAATAAGAATCTGAATAATTATAATATACAGCAGGCAAACATGACAGGTATGCGTGGTATGCTCAAGATCAGCAAACCAGAATAACTGACAACGATGTCGAGCATTAAAACGGGAATGTATTCAATATTCAATATCAACTGACGTAATTGAATAGCATAGTAGACAGACAATTCTCTATCAGTTTCATAATAAAGTAAAGCTAAGAGATCCCAAAGATCCTTCCTAACTTTTAAGTGCCATAACTCTTATAAAAATTAACATATTTTAAAAATTTTTGCAGTTTTGTCAACGATTTTGACCATATTTTCAATCAGCATCCAAAACTTTTTCATGCTGGCAATTTTAAATTTTCGACCCATTTTCATCATTTTCCATACTAACCCCTTGACCAATCATCAAAAATCGAAATAATTAGAATTCAATTTTTTTTGACTCTGATCGATTCTGTGACTCAAAACAAGTGTTCTGCTTTTTATTTGAGGTGTTTTTGACCATTATTTTATGAGATATTGCCAAAAATGTGCTTGGAAGAGCCTCAAAAGTCCTATTTTCATAATACCGGTTTTCTGTAAAACTTTGAGTTGACCTAACTTTTCCAAAAATCATCCGATTTTCAAAATTTTTGCAGTTTTGTCAATGGATCGGATCACATTTTCAATCTGCATCAAAAAAATTTTCATATTGGCAATTTTAATTTTTCGACCCATTTTCACCATTTTGTATACCAACCCCTTGACAAAATCATCAAAAATCGAAATAATTAGAATTCAATTTTTTTTGACTCTGATCGATTCTGTGACTCAAAACAAGCATTCTGCTTTTTATTTGAGGTGTTTTTGACCATTATTTTCCGAGATATTGCCAAAAATGTGCTTGGAAGGGCCTTAAAAGCCCTATTTTCATAATACCGAGTTTCTGCAAACTTTGAATTGCCCTAACTTTTCCAAAAATCATCCGATTTTCAAAATTTTTGCAGTTTTGTCAATGGATGTGATCATATTTTCAATCTGCATCAAAAACTTTTTCATATTGGCAATTATAATTTTTCCACCCATTTTCACCATTTTTGCATACTAACCCCTTGACAAAATCATCAAAAATCGAAATAATTAGAATCGCAATTTTGTTGACTCTGATCGATTCTGTGACTTAAAACAAGCATTCTGCTTTTTATTTGAGGTGTTTTTGACCACTATTTTCCGAGATATTGCAAAAAATGTGCTTGGAAGCGCCTCAAAAGCCCTATTTTCATAATACCGGGATTCTCTAAAATTTTGAATTGTCCTAACTTTGCCAAAAATCATCCAATTTTCAAGATTTTTGCAGTTTTGTCAATAGATGTGATTATTTTATCAATCTGCATTTCATATTGGCAATTTTCACAAATTTTCAAAACAAACTCAAAACAGGCAGTCTGTTATTGCTGGGAAGCGCCTCAAAAATTCATGTTTCGATATTGATAAGTTAAATCAAGCATTATGCTTTTGACTTGAAGTGTTTCTGATGAGTATTTTCTGAGATATGTTCAAAAACCAGACTGGAAAGTACCAAAGTGCTAGCTAGGTGCATTGAAAATCCCCATAACTATATTGCAATCGCTATTAATGGCATGACAATTAGATAGTATCGAGGAAACCTTATATGTATTAAGTGCATCCCATAGAATTTCCTGTAACAAGTTAACAACAAAGATCTCAACAACTCGTTGTAGCAGCATTTTAAATATCAATTGCACAATTTTCCACCTGATTTTCCTTTTTCAATTAGAGAAATACACGGCATACACTTAACAGACGCCAATTGCCACATTAAAGCCCCATTAAGACTACATAGGATAAAAAAATAACAAAATTATAGAAAATTCCACAAGCGCATCATAAGTCTTTAACCTTTAGATAATAACATGGAAAGCCGAGATAAAGTAAAAACTTATACAAAGTGTAATAAAAAAAGAAAAATGGGAAGAAATGGGAAAAAAAACGTCAGCGGAAATTGGTGTAAAACTTGTCTTTGAAGGCGACGCGATGTGATGCGGTGCGGTGCGGGTTGCCAACCAACGCCAACCGCCAACGGCAAACGGCACTCGCTCTCCGAGAGCGAAAGATGGAATGGGTCGGAATCAGTTGCTCCCATTATTTTGTTGCAGTTGTTGCATAAAGCCAATAGCACTTTGTATCACATTGCAAGGCGTTACAGTTGCCATGGCTGATGCCGTTTTGCTGCAGACCTGGCGGAGAGTCAATCCGTGGTCGGCATCACACTTCCGAGAGGCTGCATCAATGACTCAGAGACTCGAGACCTGGAGAGACTGCAGCAACGTGTATGAGGCATAAACTTGACTCTCAGCGGAATGAGTTCATAACGTTCAACACACTCGGCACTCACTCTCTCAACAGCCGTTTGATGAAACTTTCATAATTACAGCAAGCAGGCATTCAACTTTTTGCAGTCACTGTATGTGCAAATTCACCAACAAACAACATCAACAACAACAACAACAAACAGGCAGCATTCAAGTAGCTAGCTGATTATTTAATCGAAATGATTATGTTTGGCATCAGACGGACGGATCATTAAGCGTAATCATGTGGCAACGATAACAACGATAACAAAATCCCATAGCACTTGAATTTGTTGCACTTTAATTGTTTATAATTAGGCAGGAAATAGCAACAACAACAGCATTAAAGATCCAAGATATGCAACAATAATCCAACAATTTCAAAAGGCAATCAAAGTGCTCAATTTTAAACAAATGACGGCAACATTTTTACACCCCAAAATAGAAACAAGTGAAAATATGGGAAAAATTTTAACAACAAAATGAATGCATTTTTTTTTTTTTGGTTGTTAACTGGAAGTCTAACTAATTGACAATAGCGGAAACTGGCTAAAGAAAGTACTCGAGTTACATTTGAAAATTTTGGGAAACTATAAAAAATTGTTTAAAAAAATTGAAATAATATTTGGCTTTTTTCTCGAATTTGGATATATAAAATTTGTTGACTTTCATAAGCCGCCAGATGTTAATTAATACCATCAAATATATCATAAAAATAAATAATTATAATAACACGTAACAGTTAGTTATAGACATGTATGATAGAAGTCCCATAGATATATCAACATATTTATTAGCTTTACAAACAGCTGGTAACTAATCAAATATTAAACACAACTGGCAACTGTCCAACAACAATAAGTTATACTAAAGTTAGTATAACTACTGTGAGTGCGTGCTGTTTGAATATTTTGGGCAAACTTTGACTAAGATACCGGCAATACCCATAAGGCGGCTTAGTCAATTTATCGTCAGCTTGTACACCCCATAATGCAAATATTTTGCGACTTATCGTGGGATAGGTTATATATACATATATATTCATATATACTCGACCCTCAACTACAGATATGCACATGTAACTGTTGGCAGCTGTGAAAACCGTAAAATACAGTTGTAACTCTTATTTCTCTCGCTTTTCACTCGAATCGAAATTCGAATTCGAATTCGAATTCGTATATGCCTTAGGGTTTAAGATTTAAGGTTTAAGGTTTTAGGTTTTAGGTTTTTGAGGTTTTAGGTCTCAGTCTCGGTCTTGGTTTCAGTTTCTGTTTCGGTTTCACCTTTAACGATGTGACGATGACGCTGACAAAGTCTTGTATAATTATGCAGTTCCAATTCCAGAGCTACACCGACTGTTTTAATTGCCCAATGCTCAAATTGGCCATAAATACTTTGACATGGTTTAAGCCAAGCTAAAAGGCATTCCTCTCATCTATACACGGGCAATATAGCGATATTGAGTCATAAAAAGTCGAGAATTAAATATTTATGGGGGCCTCCGACAGCTGTTGGAATTCTTTGCTTATAAATAACTGAAAAGGCGTTTATCACAGTTGAGAAGTAGACAATTAATTAAGACCAAGTTAACACGCAAAGGCCACACATTTCATTCTAATTAAAAGAACACTCAATAGTAATAAGGTTGAAATTGTAATTTCAGAATGCCTTGAATATGTCAGTTCAATGCATGTTGACCACTTGAGTGGAGTGTGCTCAATGTCGAGATACCCCACATTGAGTTTTACATGATCATAACAGATCAGCAAAACAAGAAGAAACAATGTCATGCAGTTGGAATTCATCAAGTATTTATCAAATATATTTCTAAATGATATTTAAGCATTAGTTTTTTTTTTTTTGTTATTTTGTGTGGTGTTTTTTTTTGCAGTTCTCTCATCTTCCTGGCCAAGTTATGCAAATGTTATTTTTGGTATTTGATTGTGGCTTACGAAAAAGTTGTTTCAAAAGACGAACAAAGCGACTCAAAACAAGTTAAATAACAAATTGATAAATATTAATAAGGCCAACAAGACGACAACTAAAGTTAAAAACAAAAACCGAAAAGTATTCAAAAACAAAATACACAACACGAATATTGTATTTTGTATCTCCCCTACTCTATATCGCTATTTTGTTTTGTTTGTTGTTCGCTTCGCTGCATGCCGAGATGCGCGAACTGAGCTTCAGTTGAGTTTGAGATACTTATACTACCGAAAAAAAACAAGATACTCGAACTACATGTGAGTTGTGTTGTCTCAGCGGCCCAGCGAGTTACAGTTACGACTCGAAATCATTTTTAACGGCATTCGTTGTATACTCATCATTCTCATAGTTGTATGCAAAGCACACTTTGTATCTGCTAGATACGAGCAAAGCCAGCTCAGAGCAGTTGCAATCAACTGTAAATACAAATGCGCCGACAAAATGCGACGCGTGTGCGCGTAACTTGAGATACAATCTCATTGTCTTCCTCTTAGTTGTTTATTTTGCAATATTTTGTTTATAATTTATATTCTAGTATATTGTATCTGTGATGTATGGTGGCTTATGCCGTGACATTAGATTGCGTCCTGCCTAACAAAATAGATACTTTCAGTAAGTTTTGCATCTCGTACCAAAAGTGCGACATGATATAGATTCATAAAAAAGTAACAATTTTGAAATTAAATATTTTGACTCAAGATCTGCAGATGCTTTAGATGTTCTTTTAATTTTTGAAAAGATTGAAGGCTTATATTTAAGCTTAGTACGAGATAATAAAGAAATCAGGATTCCCAACGTCAGTTTACTATATATTTAGTATATATTGCCTAACAGATACTTTAGTGCAAATAGTCTTTATTTTATTGTGAATTCACTGGAATTACTAAGCACAAGTATCATGGCAATTGTTATGATAATACAGTTGTAAAGTAATCGTAGTCTACATAATACACTTTTGGCATTTTATAGCACGCAGTTCTTGGCATGATTCAACTTTGATATAGACACTTAAGCAGGTGACTCACAGGCAGTTCCATAACCTTGATCCAAATAATATCAGGGCTCAATTGATAATACATCTACATACATTCTTATATGTACATATATAGATTGGGAGGATGTGCAGCGTAGCATAGAAGTAGAAATCTCTAGATCAGATGCAATAAGTACTTATCAAACTAATTGCCAGATACCGAGTCCGAACTGAGTGAAAAATGTGTCAACAAGTGGAAAACAATGTTTCTACCACTCGTCTACGAGATCTGATTAGAGTAGTATCTATCTAGACTCTATACTTATCTATATGATGTTACTCCAAATGTAGAGCACACATCGTATATAGTATATACTTAGAGTTGTTGCAATATTGCCTAGAGGTTTCCACTCCAATAAGTTCTACTCGACACACACCCTCCCCGCATAACCCCCTCACAAATACGCATGGGCACTCTCAGTGGAGACTGAGGTTCATTCGTACCGCCTTAAAGGCGACTCAATAACAACATTGATCAGCGAGTTGCAGTTGAGATACAGAAACTTCAACATTTTGTATCTTCTCCATTTGCCAATAACCTTGTGCCGTTTTGCATAGACTATACTTTGTATATCGTATATCTCGTATGTATCCGAAAACGACATATAAACCATAATTAAAATCGAAAAGTGTTGCCCCCAAAAGGCAAGTTCCCAGTCGCCAAACCATACGTTATACGAGCGGAGCAGAAAAATTCGCGATTGCGCATTGCGCACCTGTTTTCGGACCAACTATCCTCCCTCCCAGAAACCCCGCTCCTAGCCAGCTACGAACATGGCCAGTTTTGCGTTTTATGAAACAATTACGAGTCGCATTCACAGTCCAAGACCAACAGCAAAAAAAAATCAAAAAAAAAAAAAAAAAATTAAAAAAAAAACAACTGAAAAGAAAATCAAGCTTAAGCCAAAAGCAATTGAATCGAGTTGAGTTTTGAGCAGAGAGTAAACCCGGCGGCAACGTCGGCAGAGAACAACGCGCAGCGAATTCGAATTGATCGCCAAGTGGCCAAGTCAAGTTAGCCACAAGTCGGCCCATAGCCAGATTACTGCATGTCAATGCAAGGCACAGTGGCACCAAAGCAGCAATAAAGCCAACAAAATTCGAATTGGAAAAAGATTCTATATTTTATTATTTTACAATTAAGACAATTTAGCTAAATATTGTTTACGTAAATAAAATAATATTTATAGAAAATCAGTTTTTTAACGATTGAAAATAATCTTGAAATTACATGTTGATACTCATAGTACTAATATCACTTAATACCCATGGGCTTATCAAAGCTCAAGGGTCTACCGATAATAGTTTAAGGTCTTCCTTTGGCCCATGAAATAAACGTAAATATCAATTGTTATTAGACAATCAGCATAACGCTATATCACGTTTATATCCATATAAGAACTATTCTAAGACCTATAAGAAAGTAATTATACTTCCCATAATTATAGTTAGATTTGTATTACTATAAATTCCATTAGGACCGGTGCAGTCTATGATTATATCAAGTATTTGTCATAGTTTACCATTTGCCACAGTGCCAGCTGCATTGCTCCATGGATATGGATGTGGCTATGGCTGAGGTCTGGCCTGGCCCGGTTTACCTACTGCTGCGGTTCGAGGAGCATTGCGATCGCGGTCCGACCATTGCCATCGATTCGATCGGTGATCGGTCGCCTTTTTAGCTTTGGCGTAAAATTGCGGATCGTTGCTGCTGTTGCCGCTGTTGTTGCCGCTGTTGTTGCCGCTGCTGTTGTTGTTGTTGTGCGCCATTAAGGCAACAACTGCTACACACAGGCAGCGACAGAAACCTGTAGAATTTACAATTACACCAACAACAACTACAACAACAACATCAGCAGTAACAACAACAACAACAACTGGTAGCCCCCACGTATCTGCGTCAATGCATTTGCAATTGAAGCGTGGCTTAAAGTGAGCGAACGTCGCCTACTTGCCTCCCCACATCCCTCCCTGCCTACCTACCTCCCTCTGCCAACATGTTGAGCTCCTCCCCAACTCCTCGTTGTCTGCCATCACAATTTTTCGCCGCTTGTGTGTGCGGTTTGTTAACGTGTTTTTATATAACTTTTTTTATGTGCATAGTTTTCTTATTATTGGCCCGCTTGTTGTTGCTGCCTTTTATTTTTATTTTTTTTTTTTTTTTTTTTTAATTTTTTTTTATAAAGTTGTTGACTGGTTGCCTGCCTGATCTGTGCTCATTGCTGCCATGCTACTTGTTGTTGTTTAATTTATTTCTGCATTTTTTTTTTTTATTTTGGTGGGAATATTTTTGTTATGGTTTGTTTTTCTTTTTTTTTTCAAAGAGATTGTAGATTTGGCTATGAATCATGACTTTGGCTTGAACCGGGAAAATTTCTTGATATGATATCTCATTATAGACTTTTATTAAAAATTCCACTGGCTTTTATCCATTGCTACATACATTCGTATGTATATATCGTAAACGAGTATTTCGCAAAAACAATTCATTGAGCAATTTCCAATGATTATCTCATAATCAGCTTCGTTCGCCTCGCCTTACACTCCATTTGTGTTGAGGCGAGTTGAGTTTAATGAAGCTGCAAATCAGCTCAGAAATCCACTTTTAGGTTACATCAACCAAAGCCAACACCAAAACCAACACCAAAAGCGAAATTGAAAATGGAAAACTATAAAATAACAAGAAAAAAAAAATACGCTCAACAAATTTGATTTGGCATGTGCAACAAATTGTCATTGTATGAGTGTGCCTATACCTGTGTCAGGTTTGGGCAATTTTGGCGCGCAATTCAGTGAAAGTTGATCTTTGTGGGCTTGGTCACACTGCAAGTTCGGATGTTGATGAATGATCGGCGCCAAAGTAAATGCCGAAAACACTCACACACACACACACATACATACACTTGCAGGCACTTGCACTTGCAGTAAGTGAAAGAGAGTAAGCAGGCTGGCAATACTGCAGGTAAAGTCAATAAGGCAGAGCAGAGCAACCATAATATGATGACCCAATAAAAAACAGAAGAAATAAAGAATTTACTCACCAATTTTAATCAGCAAGTGGCAGCAGACTATGCGCGTTTTTGTGATAAACCAAAATAAAAAAAGCAAATAAAACTGGTTGGGTAATTGGCGTTACAATTATTTGTGGCTTTAATTCACTTTCGGTTTAATTCGATTTATTTAGCGATAAGGCTTTGTGTATTCTCATTCGTATACATTAACCCTTACGCAAACATTGGGGTACCTAATTTCCGCACTCTCGACACAATTATTAATTAAACTTTGTGTATCTTAATTTTTTGCGAGTAATTGCCGTTTTGTTTTCTTTAGTATTGTTCACACTTTTCACCACTTGGAATTGATTTTTTCTCTTCTTCCCTACTTTTCTTCTTTTAATTTCGTGTATGTGTGTGTGTGTATGTGTGTATTTGTATTTGTATTTCCTCTATTTCTATTTTCCAAGCAAAGGCAAACAAAAACGACTCCGCAAGTATTTTGTATAGGTGTGCTGCTCGTTGCCAAGTATTTGTGTGTCGGCGTGTACGTGTGTCTCACATTAACCGGTTTTCGTGTTTGTACTTTGCTTGTATTTGTGTTTACGTTGTGGACTGTTGTGTTGCTTCTTGCGCAGGCGCGACGCGACGCGACGCGACGGTCAGCGGATGGAACCAACGAACCAACGAACGAACGGCTGCTAAATGTTGCAATTGCAGCAAACTAATTGTTTATTGTTTTAAACACTGTATTTCTTTAATACTTTTCAGAAGTTTGCTGATGTCCCTTAAGTATCTGCAATGCACGCACAAATACTCATACTCTCACATTTACAAACACATTCGCGTTCACGCTCCGACACAGGTTCAGGAATGCAAGCAAACAGGTGTTGATTGTTGTTGCTGCGTTGTTTTGGCTTCTTTTCTTGGCCTGCTTGGACTTGTTGTTGAGGTTTATACACGTTGGATTTTTGGTTTACGGGTCGTAGTTTGTGTTAGTAATTATTAGAGAATCACTTCGTTTTGTTTTGAAAGTCTAGCATCGCATATTTACAAAGATTAACGCTGTTAGTACGTTTGGTATATCGAGCCTTACGCGCTCCGCACGTCAATTCGCTTTGACTTCACAAATGCAACTATTATCGGAGGTAAACATGTTTCGATAATCACAAAACGATTGTTTGCTAGCAGTAATCGAGTAGCGAACAGTGTGTCCACAAAAAAATAACTAAGTGGGAAATATTTTTGCGCGCAGCCAACTTCATGTGTGTCTCTTACGCGCGCACATCACCATTGTTCAAAATTAAATGTTGACTAAGCAACTGCGACGAATTCTTAAGATATATTTTACGAATATGGTTGTAAAATAAAAAGTATGTATTTAGTTTGCTTTTCATTTATTTGCATATTGTGATTTAAATGTATTTTTCATTATAACAACATAGGTTTACATTAATATGGACGGAAACGATCTTCTAGAGTTTTAAATAGTTGTTTTGGAGACATTTCATCATATCCCTGCTCAATTTTGTCAGTTTGTATGGTAGCCAGTACAATAAACTTGGCATGTGGATTCTAAAACCAAACAAAATTTGATGTCTCATATATGAACATTCTATATTTTCACAATTTACTTACGTCCTTCGGATGATCGTCCCTCCACAAATCGTTGGCATCCAAATAGGATTTCACTAGCATTCTCCAATGCCAGAAATTTTCAGGACCATAGAGTTTCGGTATTGCCGAAAAATCCAAACGGACGTGACCTGCACCCAACATTCTTGACTGTCCAACAACGAATATCGATCGATTTTCGCCAGACTGTCGCAAGTAAACTAAAATATGAAATACTTTTACTATCAACCAATGGACTTAAGCTATCAACGGGATTAACGGGCGCCAAAAAGCGTTAAACTTAGGCCCAGTGTACACACACCCCACAAAAAAAAAATAAAATAAAATAAAAAAAATAATGCTTATCAGCGAAGCGGAAAGTGTTGTAGCGCTTAAAACTACACCAACAAATGAAATTCATAATAATAGATGTGATGCATACATATTTGCACAATTAAACCATTAAGTTGTTAAAATCAAATCAAAAATGGAGGGGTGGAAATGGAATTCATCGTATCGCATCGCATCGCATTCGAACAAATGAAAATGAAAAGCGAAATAATCGCCACAAAGTTGTCAGCACAATTTTAATTTAAATAAATAATAACCACAGATCGGATATAACATTACTATCTATAGGTAAGCAAAGTTACAAATATATATACATGTGCGTAAGTTTGGGTATTACGTTAGCTATATTATGAATGTCAGTTGATTTAAATAATTTTGACCGCATTGATGGCCGTTTTTTATACCCTAGCGAAAGCTTCGCTTAGACTTTTCTGATTGCCCTGTCACTCTATACAAATTATTAGTTCGGGTATACAAGACTAAAGCATACTCTTTAAAAAAAATAATTATAAATTATAAAAAAATATATTCAACTAGAAAATTATAACTATTTTTTTGGAAAGTTTTAAAAAAATTCCTTAATTGTCTTTATACCCATCTCTGATTGTGCTTCAGTGTATAAAAATGATAAGTTAGGGTATGCTAGTCTACAGCATACTCTTTTTCAACACAAAAAAATGATTAAAAGTATTAAAAAATATTAATATACTATAAAATTATAAATATTTTACATTGAAATTTAAAGATTCTTCAAATATCCTTTTCTAATTGCACTGTCAGTATATAAAAATTATAAGTATGGGTATACAAGACTAAAGCATACTCCGTAAAAACTGTAGTAATAACAAAAAATATGAATTTAGTAAAGAATCGATCATATTTTGGTTGAAAATTTAAAAAAAAAATTTTCATCGATTTTTTATAGGGTATCTCCGTTGCGATCAACATTTATTATTTTCGCAATTTTTATTGGTTGTTTTATTTGCGTTTTTCTATTTGACTAGGAAAATCCCTGAGTTCTATGGAGCTTCAAGCTGAGGTCATTAGGCAGGTAATTTATTGTCGGTCGTCCAGTTGGGCTTGGGATGCCCTATATAGCCATATGGCTGCTTCGTTGGCCCAGTTAGTCGTTATTAGTCATTGGTGGAGCCATGTATGCATTACTGTTGCCGCTGCTGCTGCAATTGGTGTCGCTTGGCGTGCACAGCTGGAGCTTTGCCTCACTGGACCCTCAACAGACCCTGGCCGAGCAGTCCGCCCCCCAGCCCATGGATGTGGGCAATCTGGATAACCACACCTGTGAGTAGCTGAGCCCAGCTCCAACTGTTGAGATTATCCAACCAAGTTGACATCTTTGCAGTGCTAACGAGGCAACTGATTGTGGGCACGTTGCTGCCACCGCAGGTGCCACCCGCCAGCTGGCCTCAGCCGGCAATTGTCACACCTGGCACCACCAATTGCCGCTGTGTGCCGCCCTCCTCCTGCCCTAATCCGCTGCCCACGCCCCCCAACGATGGCAGCGGTCAACTGGACATACGCATAGTCAACAATGGCGGTTTGGTAAGTTCCATTACCTAATCTCTTGATTATCTTCACACTTCTTCGTTCTCGCCCCTCAGCCCACAGTGCCCACCACCTCCACTCCCTTGAGCTGCAGCTATGGTCTGGTGGCCTGCTGCCAGACGGGCAGCTATCAGTGCGGCTTAAGGTTCCCGCCGCCACCGGGCTCCTCGTTGGCCAGTCCTGGCCAGGCTAGCTTTGGCGCTTATCCCTGGCAGGCAGCTCTGCTGACCACATCGGATGTCTATCTGGGCGGTGGGGCGCTTATCACGGCACAACATGTGCTGACCGCCGCCCACAAGGTCTACAATTTGGCGTAAGTCTGGCGAGGAGCAACAGTTGGCTAAATATATAATTCTCCTCCAGTTTGACATCGTTTAAGGTCCGCCTGGGAGAATGGGATGCGAGCAACACCAATGAACCGATTCCTGCCCAGGATGTGTTCGTCTCCAATGTGTACGTGAATCCCGCCTTTAATCCCAACAATCTGCAGAATAACGTCGCCATACTTAAGCTCGCCACAGCTGTGTCCCTCACCAGCCGCTCCACCGTCGGCACCGCCTGTCTGCCCACCACCAACTTTGTGGGGCAGCGCTGTTGGGTCGCCGGCTGGGGCAAGAATGATTTTGGACCCACTGGTGCCTATCAGGCCATAATGCGGCAGGTTGATGTGCCCCTGATACCGAACGCTGATTGCCAAACGGCGCTCCGAGGGACACGCCTTGGCGCCTCCTTTGTGCTCAGCCCGACGAGCTTCATCTGTGCCGGCGGCGAGGCTGGCAAGGATGCCTGCACAGGTGATGGCGGCTCCCCGCTCGTCTGCACCAGCGGTGGTGTCTGGTATGTGGTCGGCCTCGTGGCCTGGGGCATCGGTTGTGGACAGGCGAATGTGCCAGGTGTCTACGTCAATGTGGGCACCTATCTGCCATGGATACAGACGACGCTGACGCTCTAACGGGATGCACTAGAGTGGAATCGGAAATTTTCTTACGAAAATTGAAAATTTTCAAAATTGAGATGAGAATATTTAAAAAAAAAAATATAAATAATTTTAAACTTTTGCTAATTTATTTTTATTCCACTTTTACTAAATTATTTTCCAACTAAATTTCAAATTTAATATAAGTTTATTTTTTGAAAATCTATGTACTTTTCATTTATTCAGAATTACTTTTAAATTATACGTAAATTATTTGTATATTATTATAAATTATTATAATTATTTCAATTTTAATGGTATTTTGAAAACTTCATCATTTCATAAATTTATCACACAATAAAATCTTCAATTTCCTTTTCTACTCTCTTTTTACATTTTGCAGGTCAGCAATTATCATAGCTAGCATTGATTACAACACCTCCACTGTAGCTGTCATCAACTTTTCGCCGGCCATTGTAATAAGCCGTTATGGCCAGACACTTGCATACACACACATACATACAAACGCAATGCCAACAGGTTGCTCTTCGTGCCATGTGTTCAGCTAAACACGCACACACATACCGACACACATATTTTCAGTGCTGTGCCTGTGCGAGAAAGAGACACCTCATTGCCATTACATTCCCAGTAAACAGTGTGCTGTCTTACAAACAACAAAAAGTACGCTCAACTTTGCTCATTTACACCCAATGCCCTCGGGTGTGCTGGTTCGCCTCTCCGCACTTCGCCCCACCCAAACAGCCAACTGTTAGACACGCCCGTCCGTCTAACATCTTCCACTACTACTACAACTCCCGCTCAATAATACTGCTTGCATTTGCCAGCCGAAACAGACAACGCATATGAGCGTGAGTGTATTTGTGTGAGTGTGTATGTCTCTCTCTCTCTTTAATTCTCTCTTGACTCTGTGCGAATTTCATTCCATTTTCAGATAGTATGCAAATTAAATGTCTCTTCATTCAACTCTATATGCGGTTGAATTGCAACTATGTTTAAAATGTCCACTGGGGAAGGTGCATGAAAAAGGTTTTTCATGCTCTAAGCCAAGCAACGCACTCCCTATATCCACCCACCCATTAGCCATCCCCAACTCGTTAATGCAAAGCGGATGCCGGAAATGTTTCTTGTCGCACAAACCGCAGTCAAAACGGAGTGCCCAAAAAAACTGCAAGCGACAAATGACAGGAAGAACCCAAACAAAAAAAAATCAAAAAAAAAAATGCGAAAACAAAAACAAAATCCGTAAGAGCAACGAAGAGGAACTGTTGTGCAGCGAATTAAGCTATTTGCGCAGCCTAAGCGCGACTAGCAAATACTCTAACTACAAGTAGCATATGAACACATTTTAATTTACTTTATTTTAATTGCAAGTTTATCTTTTTAATATGCTTCGCAAATTCATTGTTTTCATTTTTCATTATAATGTATGTGAAGGTCAAAGGCGAACACATATCAATAACTTGTAAGCGCAATTGAGCTCGTCACCTTGACCAACAATTCATATACTATGTACGGCAACTCCCTCTCTTACTCTGTCTACGCAAGTGTATCAACACAAACAGACAAACACCAGTAGAGACACAAGGGACAACAACAAATTCAATCCACTCAAACTCAATTTCGACTCAAACGAGTGCAATCGGCAGCCGCAACGAGTGACAATCGCATTGAGTCCTTTGACTCGGACTCGTGTTGGTTTGTTGTATTGTTCGGCGCTTCTATCGTGTTTAGTCCGTCCTCGGCTCTCGTACGCAACAGACGTCGTTTTGATGCTCGCGCGAATCAAAGCTCAAGCTCAGTAATAAATGAAAAGGCAATAACAATAAGCAGACCAACAACAGTAACATCAAGTACAAGAACAAAAACCAGAGTGAAGTGTCGGCTGTCGGCTAGAATGTTAGTTGCGTGTAGTTGGGCTTTGCACTAGCCAAAAGTTGAAAGACTGCGACAACGTCTCAGTTGCCATGTGTGAGTCCCACAGTGCAAGTGAAAGTGAATTTTTGACAGTTGCAACAATTATGGCAGCAGCTGTAAACTGCAGTGTTGTGTAATCGAGCATTGACTGCAGTTTTGTCAATCATATCGATTAATTAGCAATCGATACTTGACTGCCTAAGCAGTGATCGTGACAGACAACCCTGTCTATTTGTCTAAATTGTGCTTTCTGATTGTGCCTGTTGTGTTGCTCTATGTATGTAAATTGAAATTGTTATTGTTCGCTGCTCCCTATTTAATGTCCTTGCTGTCGTCGCTGTGTCTGACTGCCACGCCCCCGCATTGTCTCACGCGTTTCACATTATTAAATCAAATCTTTTGTGTTCCAAGCGTTTGTTCGCGCCGCGTGTGTTAGTGAATGTGTGTGTGTGTGTGTGAGTGTGTGTGTTTCTCTAGCAAAAGAAACTCACACTAAATAAATATGAAATTTGTGCTGCAAATGAAGTTGAAATTTCTAAAATACAACAAAATTATGAAATCATAATAACCACAACAGTTGTGAGCCAAAAAAAAAAAAAAAGAAAAATAAAAATAAAGCATACTTTTTTTTTGTGGGTTTACGTCATGTTTGCCAACGCTTAGAGGCGTTTTGTATGCCAGTTGTAGTTCCCACACACACAAACACATACACATACACATACACATATCTATACATACATACATACATAGATATATAATGTTGAATTCCTAGTATAGTACTATAAGCATATGCATATGTGTATGTGAGTGTGAGTGTGTATGTTACTCTGCCTGTGTTTGTGTTGATGTTCGTGTTTGTCTTGGAGCTAGTTTCTATTTTGTTTTTGTTGTTGTTCGTTCATTCGCTCGCTCTTCCTCTTTCTGTTTAGGCCTTGTCCTGTTGGCAGCAAAACTTCAGACACGCCACCAGAAATGAACTCAACTCAACAACTACAACTACAACTAGAGTATCCGACGATTTTCAAGTTCCCTTTGAATTTGAAAGCCTCTTAACTGCATGGCCAACATCGACATCGACTGCTTACCAAAAAAAAAAGAAATATATATATACATATATATAAAAAATACATATATAATATAATTGTAGATACTGTGTGCAAACAGTGTTAACTGTGTTAACAGTGCTCGTCTAATGCAAATTCAACAAATATATATAAATTATAATAATAACTGCACTGGTCCTCTGTACGCTCTCATTCCCCAGACCCGCTGAACTATTTATACAACTTTACGTAAGTTCTTGACTTTCTTTCTATTTTTATATACTACGTATTCTATGTAAGGACATTCCATAGTCCAAATACCGTGTACCGTTAACAGAATGGCTTTTGTCTCCTTTATAAATATTCATAATCATATACTATACCTATCTACATAAGAATACGATAAACTATTCATTAATACTCTCAACACTCGAGCTTATGAAATTGATATAGAACGTAGTTAGTTGATTTTTTTTTTCTAAAAATTATTTAAGCTAAATTTTTAAATTATGGCATGCTTATAACTGTTAATATCTTAGAGCTTCCTTATGTAGAGTTGGCAAGTATTTCTAATTAAATATTTTATTGGGTTCTTTTTTCTTAACTTGTAAATTTTAGCATATATAAATTTAAGTTTAACTCAGATCTCTACTCTCAGGGCTAGAAAACTTTTTGAAGTTCATTTAAGATCAGTCGAGACTATATTGCTCCAGTAAATTCTAAACTTCTGGCATAACGGCTTTGATTAAAGTGTTGGAAAGTATTTAAAAATTATTATTAAAGAATTTTAAACTTTTTGTTTATAATTATTTTTTTTTTAATATTTTATCAATATTATAAATTGTGCTTAATATTATTATTGAAATGAATATCGTAAATCAAGATTTAAAAGTCTTAATCATTTGACCTATGTGTATAACTTATCAAAAAAAACCGAAATATTTTTATCTTATATTTTAAAGAAATTAAGTAAACAGTTCTTTATAACTGAGTAATAAATCACTTTTAAAACCAAGAAATTTTTATAAAATATTTTGATAGTATGTATTCTTTTCGTTCCCCGAATATTGTGATAATATGACACTGATAAATGATATTGGAGGATAACAGCTGCCAGAGTTGCATTTGCGATTTCAATAGCTGTCCCCTGCATAACATGGCTGTCATTTCGATAAACGATAATCGTTAGCTATATGTCGATTTCCTGTCCACTACACATGCCACTTGGCATTTCTTGAGAATCCTGTTTGGTGAATCTCCGCTCGGTATGCAAAATGACATTAGTTTGCCCGTTAGACGTCGACTCTATAAATAAATGAGAAATTCATATGCATGAGCGGGGAGCTAAGAACCGTTTGACATTTGGCCAGGCGCTGACATGTTCACATATGTGCGAATGTCCTTTATACGCTGTACATAGGGCGCACATGAGTACATTCATGAATACACTCCTTCTATACAAAATATATCGTATATCATATCGTATATGTATATTACTCAGTTGACAGTTCATAATTTGGTTGCGTTGCGTTGCGTTGTCCTGACACGTCATCGCGTCATGGTTGCCATGGTGCGTGCAACCGTGAGATATGATGGGACACCACCTACCACTTACCACTCACAGCCGAGCAGAAGATGTCACTCTCGTTCCACATGCTCGGATGAGTCACAGCATGAGTTGTTGGCTGTTGAGCACCGCAATCAACTAAGCAAATGCGCCAAGTGCATTCACACTTGTTAACCGAAAAACAAAATAAAAAGGACAGTTGGTTGACTCGACTGCTTCAACTTGTTAACCTAATCCTGGCAGACACAGTCTCTCATACATATTCATTTCCATACTTCACTGGCTCTGAGCCAGTCTCTGGATAAAAAACAGAAGGAAACCGTTCTGGAAATGCACGCATCAGGCAATCCAATTAGCGAAATAAATCTATTGTGATAGCAAAACTTTTTTCCATAAAAGTTTTTTTTTCTCACTTTTTTCACTGCTATTTAAAGGGGTTGTGGAGTATGATATATGTTATAGTACCCCCAATAATTATAAGGATATTCGTAGCTTATGCTCACCCTCTACTTTGGCAAATTTTAAACGGTATTTCAGTGATGATTACAAAATTTAGAAAATTCTTTCGAATTTTATTTTATTTTAATTAAGAAAATATTTTAATAACCTAATATTTGTTAAAATAAAAACGAATTTTTATCTCTGGTAAAAATATGGTTTACATAAGTATCGTTTAATTTTTTCTTTCTTTCAAAAAAACTTGTTTATATCAAAATGGCTTTTATTGTGAAGAAGTAGCTTGGATTTTGCCTTTTAGTATTTTTATCAATTATTTATTTTATAACTGAATATTATTTTTTTTTTAAATTAAGTGTACAACTGATTTTAAACAATTATAATTAATTTCAGTGTTGGGAAACATTTAATTGACTCTCAATTTTCCATACTTCAAATATACGTTTTTCCTTAAAATTGTATTAAATTTAGAAATTTACAAAAATTTATCATAATTTTGAAATAAGATATAGTTTAAAATTTGCTATCATTTACAAATTTAAGTTTTTCACTCGAAAGCAACTTTCTTTCTATTATATAAAATATTTTTAATTTTCTAATAATATTTGATTTGTAACTATAGAATCAGGATGGGGGCAAACTCCCTTGGTTTATATCATATATACGAATTTTGTAATATCTTTACTAATTAAGAGTGAAACATTTTACAAAAAAAAACATTTTTTTATATTAATATTGTATTCAAGTGCGCCGTAACTCGCAGTTGATCAGTGTCCTTCAACGCCTCCGCTTATTCGTCATTTAATTATTACGTTATTCTGCCTTGACTACCGTTTAATCTGTGTGGATTTGTACATACCCCAGTTATGCTTAAGTCGAAAGCAATTGCCTCAAGGATCAAATGAGTGAGGGGGTGTGTGGAGAGGGGGATGGGGTGTGGAGAGGGGAAAATAGGGAATGACAATGACAATGTCAACAGATAGATAGACACGTTCATTGTGCCTGCCTGGCTGTCAATCTCAACCAGCTACATGGATACATAGGTAACACTCACATTACGAATAGTCCTTCTTTATATCCAGCACACCCCACCCCTCCCCTCCATTCACCCCCTCTGCCACTATGAACCACAACCCCCGCTGCCCGTAATTGTCTTTTGTGCAGTTGTGAAATAAAAAAGCAGAAGAAAAGTTTCATTCTCCGGGGAAAATCGAAGTATTTGACATGTGGCAGAGATGTCAGAGAGCGCAGAGAACTTTTTGTTGCAACTGTATGTGTGTGTGTGTGCAACGTAATACATAGGTATTTGTTATGCAGCGTGCAACGTGCAACATGCAGTGACAGCCATCAGTTCAATCAGGCATACATCCGTGTCTTTGTGCAATCGATGCTCCATGGTTTCAGAGTCGAGCAAGGATATGCCCAAAAGGGCAACCGCATAGGTAGTAGTCTAAAATGACAGGGTATGCTGGCAGTACATCAACTATAGCATACTTACTCAGTCACAGATTGCGCTTTGTTTGTTATTGTGCTTCATTGTTGTTGACTTGTTGTCCTTGTGCTTCATTTCCTTTTAAGCCACTGCCGAACATATGCAGACAACATTGCAAAAACACATGCACAGCTGCCAGGACACACACACAAACACACACACACACACAGCTACATAAGTAGATCAATTGTGTAAAAGGCACGTCAAAAAATATTTTATTGTATTTGCGTTTATTGTTATAACTTTTAAGCTGTTGGCCGCCTACTTAAAGCGGCGCCCACTCAGCGTTATCCTGTATTATCCTGGCACCACCGAATACAATTTATGACCGTTATTAGCTTCAATATTTATTCGGGCGATTAATTAGCATCGCACTTATAAATTTAATTTGTTGACAAATTTATGTGACTGCGCACCGAAAACCAATTCATTTCTCTATAGACAGCGTTGTTCCTTGTCGTCCTTTTTCAGATATGCGGCTATTCATGTTGTCGGCCACTGTTTTGATTTATTGCACAATCCCGTCACATGACATGGCCCCAAAATATGGCCATAATTACAAGTATACAACAGGGCCCTGGCCAACTACCTATCGTCATTTTCTTGCCTCTGTCTTCCAGCCATTTTCTTTTCTTTTCTGTTGAGTCTTGTTTTCTTTTTTTTTTGGCCAATATATGTATGTTTGAAATTTGCGACATTTGTGGTTTAATTGAAGAGCATATACTTATACTCTCAGAATAACAACAAACATAGCAACAACAACAACGACAACTTTGAACTTTTCATTATGCAAAGTGAGCCCCAAAGAAATGTTGGCGGCTTCTTCACTTTTTTTAGCTGCCTGTTTTTTTTTTTTGGCTTGAACTTGGACTTGGTCTCATTTCACTTTCATTTTCATGTTTTTTTGGCCGCCAGCAGACATAATTTTAAATATATATTTGTATATATAATATTTAAATATGTATGTGTGTATGTATGTATGTGTATCTGTCGCAAAGCTCATTAAGTACATGTTCTCTTGCCAAAAGTTGAATAACAAAATCGTTACAAGATTTCAAATTCATAAGAAAATTGCGTCCATTTGCCGTGCCATAAAAATATAATTTTACTAAATTATTATCAATGCACAGTGGTTGTGAGAGAGCTAAAGGCGAATGTAATACATTTTATATTATATTTAATATTAATATATTAATAAATATTTTTAAATATTTTACTTTTAATTTATTTTTGTATTTTTCCATTTAAAATTAATAATTTTTGTAATAAGTTTTTTAAGATTTCACACTGACATTACAAACAGAAGTTTTAGCACAATTCCAACAAAATTTTTTTTAAATATAATTTATATTATTAAATCAAAATTTGTAAATTATATTAATTTAATTGTAAATTCATTAAAGTGTTGACAGTTTCTAATTGCCATAATTTAAAGACAAACTTTTTGAGCTTGTCTTTTCAAAGGTATTAAGGACAACTGAAAAAAAAAAGAAAACAAAATGAAGGATACTCCGAGAGGGTATTCTAGGGGTTATAAAAACATTGAACAACTTGCAACATTTCACATGGCAAGTTGAACTTTTGCTTTGTGCTTTTGTTTAAATGTTTTTGAGTAAACTTTTTTTTTTTTTTTGATTGTTTTGTTTTCCGACTTTTGCGCTGAATTTTCAGTTGGTTAGAAAGTTGTTTTCTTTTTCTGGTGAAATTCTCAATTGAAATTCGTTGGCAAAAACAAGCGTCTACTTGAGACTCAATTGCCAAGGCAGTCAAATAACAAGTAGTATATAGTATATGCATATACCAAATGTAATGCTTTGAGGAGAATCGAGTTGAGGGTCGTCGTATCTTTGAAAAATGAGCACAAACAATTTGCGAGCTGCGTGGCCATAAAGTATGAGCCTGGAAACTTGATAAATGACGCGATTTCACACTAAGCAAACGCAAGCAGAGACACATACATCTACTGAAGGAATATAGCCAGAAAGGATATACAAACATGTGTGTATATAGTATTCTATATGGAAAGGATAAACAAAAGGCGATAGGGAATCCGTATCTACATATTGTGTGCGCTACAAGTGCTTGGATAACTGATTGATATTGTTTTAGTATTGGGTAGAGGGGGAAGGGGGAAGGGGGGAGGTGGGGGGTCAAGTTGATTGGCTTTTGGTTTTTGTTGCCTACATTGTTAACATTTCATTGGCCAGAAACGGTCCCAAAACAAAAAGACTCACAGAGTCACTGACCAAATGCACTGAATTATGCAAACAAAGAGGCAAACAAGAGAGACAGCGAGATAAAGGAGACAGCCAAGCGTGCCATGAGAGACAGAGAGAGAGAGAGAGAGAGAGAGAGAGAGAGAGCGAGAGAGAGAGAGAGGAAGTGTGGCAGTAAGAGAAGGGAGGTAGGGAGGTAGGGTGTGTTCGTTTGTTTTGGCATCTCGCATACGCCCCGTTGCACACCGAGCAAATTGCTTCAATTGACTTTTCCGTTCAGGCAAATTCTAAATAATTTATCATCATTTTGCAACATTAATATTTGTATTTAGCAAATACTCGCACTTAACTAAATGGCAAAACAAAAAGACAATTGACGAGCTGAAAAATAAATTTCATTTTCATCAAATATAATAGTATTTTCACAATAATTATTTTGTTATATTTATTATAAATTTAAAATAATTAATGATAGTTTATAATTATATAGAAATATTGAGAACAAATTAGATATTGTCAGCCAAGATCTTTCAGTTCACTTTCATTTTTAAACTTAATATTACCATCAAAAGTAAAATTAGCTACTAAAAGTAACTTCCTAGAATATTACGGGCTGCACACATGACGTGGCTACAATTAAATATTTATTGACGTCAATGCGAAGAAACACGCAATCTTATTATTGGCCAGATAAAAATAAATAAAGGTTGCACAGGTTGCCTCAACAAAACGCACTTCACACTTCCGAAATCGAAGTAAAAGTTATAGGCGAAATTCGAGTTATTTCGGAATTATTGGAATTTTCCATTTTCCAAATGGATTTCCAGTTCATAGTGCAAGAGGAGCTGCGACCCCAAATTCAAGTCAACAAGTTAGAAATTATGCAGACGCTACTCACATAGAGAGAGAGAGAGACAGAGAGAGAACGAGAGAGAGATAGACAGACAGAGAGAGAGAGAGAGAGTGAGAGTCTGAGAGAAATACCGAGAGGAAGTGAACTAGACAGTTTGAGTTTGGCGCCAAGTTGGGAAAGTTTAAATTGCAGCTGTTATTTGGTTTATGGGCGTTGGGCACGCAAATGCCGCCACTAGGACTCCAGCCAGAGGTTAAAGGCAGCAGGTCCTTTTGGCGTCGCTTATCGCAATTCCGTTTAAGCGATTGAAAAAGAGTCGAAATCGTGGCCAACATGGCGTATATGTGATGTGATGTCTTGCCTCATCACATTTTGTTTTTGTTTGTTCTATGTGCTTTCTCATTTGAAATGCGCTTTGCATTAATATCCATTTAGCATCATTTTTCATTCGTGATTAAATATGCTGTCTGCGCGAACTGAGAGAATTTCGCGCGACCTTCAGAAAGCAGATATCTGAATTTGTGTATAAATAAATGATATTCCAAATGAATTTAAGCTGCTGAAAATGCTGTGAAATATTTTGTATGATAACTTTGCTGTGATATCCCTGATATTCATGCACAAATATACATAAATATTTATGGAACGGATTGAGCGTTCAATAAAATTGCATTGCAATGATGATAACGATGATGATAATGATGATGATTCGGATTTCATATTTCGCATTTCATCCACTAATGCTGCGTTAAACATTTGCATATACAGCTGCGTTCATAATAATAGTAACTGTGGAAAATTAAAAACTATTCAATTTCTTGAAAAATTCAGAACTTGAGATTATATTTTTTGTGTCAACGAAACATATTAGAAAATACAAATATAAGCTTTAACAATAAACAATACTTACTATGCTGGAACTGAAATAATAGAAGGTTTCTTTTTTGGGTACTTAAATATATGTTCCATATAATGACGAATGAAACTAATAATCCCTCTAAAATACAAATTATAACTTAACAAAATGACTAACCTAACATATGTGGAAAATTAAAAAAATAATATTGGAAAAATTCCAATTTAACTTATAACGAAATTTCATAAATAAATTTAATTCAATTAATATCTAAGTCACCCAGAGATATAGAAAATGATCTCCGCTTAAACACAAAAGGAATTATTTATTTTTTTTTTATATTTCGACTACTATTATTTTGACCGCAGCTGTATATGCAAACGAGTCGGCGGCGGATCGAAACAATTTCAATGCTTTCAACGTGTCGTATGCGCAATGTGTGAAGAGGGTAAAGCAAAAATATTGTTGCATACCCACAGGGGACTCACGGGTTGCATATGGCGTGAAATCTCGTGATTGGCTGACCGTGCCAATTACATTTGTGTGTGGGGTTGTATGGGTGTGTGGGAGCGTATAATGTGAATCATATTTTATGACATTATGTCCTAAGTCAACTGCGAAATTGCCTTTGGTCGATAAACTAACAACAACCTTAGCAACACGACACGAGGCGAGTTATGGCGAGACGAAGAAGGTGGGGTACGATATGGGAAAGGATATGGAGTTGGTATAGGAACTTGGCTAACAATTTTAGCGAAGGCCAACAAATTTTTGCTGCATCATTCGCCAGCTTTCAGCTTAAATATTTATATTCAATTTGACATTTAGTGGCCTTGGGCTCTTAAATTGCGAATTGCAGACAACGCAGCTGAGAGCAACGGCAAACAGCAGACAGTGGCACCTAATCCCGCCCAGCACTGAAGATGTAACGAAACGTGTACCAGGACATGCCACAAAAGATGCTGGCAATGGCAGCACCATGTCAGCACAGTTAGAGGGGATGAAATGGGAGGGGATGAGATGGAATGGCAGGGAATGAAGGAGCTGAGCGATGTCGCTGGCAATGCTGACAATGCTTTCAATGGCTGAGCACTTGGATATTGCGGCTTCCAAGCTGCCTGCCTGCCTGCCTGCCTGCCTGCCTGCATGTCTGCATGCCCAGGCATGTCTCGACGATTGCCTCATACATTTTTGAAATTGAACCGCATTGACATCATCAAGAACATGCCAAAAACTAGGCAAGATAAATAGCATATACGTACGTATATATAGAAATCATTTGGCAAACGCAGCAGGTGCATTCACATTTCTGGCTAATGAGGAGCCAGGAACTTTGCCTTTCCCTATGCTTATCATCAGCTCATTGTGGGCTATAAGTAGCCTGAACAGGATGAGGCAAGCGTCATGCCTGCAGCTTCCTTTTTTATGCAACCCCTCCGAATACTCATTGAGTTTTGGGTCTGAAAAGTGTTCATGCTGCCAGCACATTAAGCAGAAAAGAAAAGAGAAGAAAGAAAATGATGAAAATTCTGGCAAACTTTACGACTTTGGCTTTGGCCTTGCCGGCACTAGCACGATATCCTGCGTTACGACTACGACTACGGATGTGGATGCGGATGCGGATGCAGACGACTGACAGCAAACTGGGCGCCCATAGTTAAAAATCACATAAATTGTTATGTAGGGCGCCAGAAAATTGTTATAAATAACCCCAAAAACGAAAGTGCATAAACTGAGCTGCCCTTGAACGAAATTATACTCGTTTGCCAAAAATACAACAACAACAACGACAACATTTTGTATATTCATTTTTATTTCACATCTATAACTACATTTTTTTAATGCTGATATCAAGTATACGACGTGTTGGCAGCGACATTGTGGGCATGTGGCCAACAAGGCAACTAGGCCAATGTGAGGCGAAAGTTGCTCGGCAAATGGAAGTGACAAATTTCGATAGGAGTGGAAGAAGGAAGGGAAGTGGAGGGAAGCTGTAGTTAAATCCTGGCAATTGCAATTAGTTCACAATTTGCATTGATGCCGTTTATCTACGTGCCATGCAGTCACAGTGGACACTTCAATTTAATGGCCACCCAAGAGAAACCAATGAGGACGATAAGATGAGGGAGAGAGGGGACACAATGAATTGTGGCCAATTAAATGTCGCTTCTCTACATACATGTGTGTGTTTGTGTGCGTAACTAACTGCTTTTATCTACTCTCAATGCGCTTCAATATTAATATTATAACAAAAGGGTATTTATAGCTAAATACTGAGAGACAGAAATTGGGATTATTGCTTGATTTTGTCTAAAATAGGGAAAACTTTCCGCTTCTGCCGATCTTATAAAAACAAAATTATTACTGTGAAATTTCTAAAAAAAATACTTTTTTTCCAAATTTAGCAGTACAACAAAACCCTAACGATAGTAAAAATAAATTTCTTAGTAAATTTTTTACATATTTTTATATCTTCAGAAACATTTTTTAATAAAATCGGAATCAGTTCTTAGAAAAAAAACACAAAATCTAAGATTCTTGCAATAATTTATTCATTTTATGTAAATTTATTTATTCATTTTATGACAACTATGATCAGTCGACAAAGATAGAACTAATTAAAAGATAGAATTAAAATTAAAATAGAACTATTAAAATATTTTTATATATAATCAGGAATACATATTTTTACAAAATTTTTTTAATTCATTTTTACTAACAGATAACAGATAATTCGTAATTCTCAAAGATATATTTATATAATTTTGTTCGACAATCCCAGAATTATGGATACTCACGTTCCACTTTATAGAGTATTTATTAGTTGGCTACACACACGTTCGATATCCTGGATATGTATGTGACTGTGTGCGTGTCTGTCGACCATGTCACACGATAAACAGACAGACAGACAGACAGGCAGACAAACAGACCGACCGACTGAACAACGTACAGAACTGGCAAGCCAGAGCTTTTATTTAGGCCAAGTGTATTAAATGTGCTTTTGGTATAATTCGAGCAAAAGTGTGGCATTTGCGACAAATCCCATATATTTAATTATAATATTCGTTTACCAGATTGTATACACATAGCATAGAGCTGGTAATTTATTTATTTACCGTTTCGGCCCCATCAACATAATCGCTGCAATACTGCTGACTCATTGCGCCATAAATAACACTAGAACTTGAAGATGAAAAATGGGGAATTTCACTGCCAATTTCTCTTAAATTTCTAAAGGATTAGTCCACGTTTAGTCACTGTGCTCGAACAGCTAAGAGCTGCGGGTTTAATTAATAAATTATTCTATTTATATTTTGTGGCTTTATGCTATCAAAAATGCATAATTTTGTTTAATTAAAAATTCATAGCATATTTTACAGAGCTGCCTGTGAAATGGAGCAGAGATAGAAGAGAGAATTCGAGGCAATAAGTTTTAATTAGTTAGCGCAAGTTTATCGTTATTTTTTGTCGAGCTACGCAATTGCCATGGCAATAAACAAGTCAAGTCGAGTATGCTCAACTAGCATATACCATTAGGCAATTGAAAACAGAGAAACAGAAAAAGACAGAGACACTTTCAACTATTTTCATTCGCAGAGAAAAAGAGATTCTCAGCTGTGTGTGCATCGTATTTTATAATGCGACAGACATGCCGTGAACAGCATCGAAATGCCAACATGGAAGCATTTCGAGTGCAATTGCAAAAGAAGCGAAAAAGCGTTAAGGTCGGACACGTAATTTGCTGAAACTGGTGAAATCGAAACGAGTCTCGGAACTCAAACTCAAGCACAAACTCAAACTCAAATTGAAAGTGCAAGGAAGCGCAGCAAAAGAACAAAAACTTCTTCTTCTTCTTCTTCTGCATGCTATAAACTTTTCATGGTTTTGGCGGCTTATTTTTTTATTTTTCCTTTTCCATTTGCATTGCGTCATTTGCAGCTGCGCCACAAAGGGAAAAACACAAACAACAACAACATAAAATAAAAATGTGAAGAAATTTAAGCCTAAACTAGCGACTTTGTCTGCCTTGGCTAATTCATGTGATGACCCCCTTTTTACCGGGTTGCACTACCCCCCAAGGGCTGTGGGCAGCGGGAAGCGCGCAACTGAAGGTGGAGGTGGAGAAGCTAAAAAGTAGCAGCGGTAAAAAAAAGAAAACACGGAACAACAGCGAATGTTGGGGCCGACATTAATTGTCAGGGCAACAACGAAACGACGCCCCGTTGCCAGGACAACAAAAGTAATGGCGGCAGGGGGTGAAAAAAAAAATACGAAAATGCGCAATCAACTTGCCTGTCACTTGCATATGTAAGTGTCACTGCGTCGTATATGTACATACATGAGTGTGTATGTGTGTGCAACTGTGTGTTGCTGTGTGTACTATAATAAAGTGCCATTTTAATTACATGCATAAAATGCCGCAGCACTTGAAAACGTAAAAATGGTAACTCCACACACAACTATACGCAATAGAGAAAGACCGAGAGAGAGAGAGAGCGAAAGAGAGAGGGAGAGGCAGAGAGAGATAGAGACATTCACATACACATAAGTCAGCTGGCAGTTGTTGCACATGCTTAATGAAGCGAGTTGTCCTGTCTGTCCACCTATGCAGATAGCGGGCATATTGTTGCCTTTACCAACACTGAACTGTGTGTTTAGCTAGTTGTCCCACTCTAACTCTAACAGCGTGCGCAGCCAACTTAACTGCTTAACTTTACATAGCTGAACTTTCACGCATATAGCATAGTTCCAGGGGCAGCTTAGACCTAAAAGAAAAAAATGATTTAAATATTGGTTTTTAAGTGAAAGTTTTTTTTATTAAACATATAAAAACCCTTACTTAAAATAAATAACGCAACTTTCTACATTTTTAAATGAGGTTGTCTTTTTTCCCATATCTCTATTAAACTTTATTTTTAACCGCTTTTGTCAGACAGCTCGATTTATCGATTTTCATAATAGTTATAGTATTATAAAGTTTATAATAATAATACTAATAAGTATAATTTCACGCTTGATTCACTTTTGCGAAAATTTACTTTACGAGCATTGTTGCCGTTTATTGCAAAACTTTAGCGCCCGCTTCCACCATCTCCCCATCCCATTTACCCATTAGATGTGTAAACAGTGGAAATTGTTCGCAGCCAGAGCACAACGACAGCAACAGCAAAGGACTAAACTAAAGTTCTCTCCCCCTTCCCCTTACTCTCTCACTCTTTGGCTACTTTGAAGTGCACTTTTGTTGTTGCTACTTGCACTTGCAACAAAACTTTGTGCACCCCACTCACGTACGCCCTCTCACAACTACGCATGCAACACATGCTATATACATATATATATGTCTGTGTGTATAGAGTATAGTGTGTGAGTTGGGATTGCGTAAGCCAGGATTCGTGCTACTAAATTGCAATGGGTCATCACACATGGCAAGGACTGTCTACCAAGTGTCACAGTAAAATGGAATTGTGCATGTAATCAAATTTTAAGATCAGCCATCAACTGTCACAACCTCTGGCTGAGCTTAATCCCTTTAAGTTGCCTTGCAGGACTTTCGGACTCTGCCTAACAGTCACATACCAGCAACAGCATTCGATTATTCATCGAATAATGCAATAAAGCAACAGCTTTTTCGGACTCTATTCATTGCAATTTTTTTCACAGCACACAGGTGCTGGCAGATTGTCACGTATGTTGCAGCAAAACTGGCAAACGAAATCCCATCCTTTTCCCCCGACTTCATGAATATGCAAAATGTGACATTTTCTGTTGCCTGCTTTTAGGGGCCACAGTTGCCATTCCTGTTGCCTTTAAATGATTTATGGTTAAGTAAATGACGTGCATTTTATGGATATTTACTGAGTTACAACTCAACTGAAAATTGTTAATCTGTTTGCAATGCTCTTGATATAATTGCTCTTTGGATTTAACAAGAGAACTTTTGCCGCAAATTTGTTGAAACTTTTCTGCTGGAATTCATTAAAAGAAACACACAAAACCAAGTAGTTATTTCCATCTGTGGCCAGCATGCCATCCTATATACATATGTATATGCATGCATGTATGTGGATACACTCTCTGGCATTACGTGTGCTATAAGTATGATAGATATTCGCAGTTGGCATGGGCTGAACACCTGTCTCCAGCCTCTTTAACCCGAACACGCGCTTCTACTCAGAATTTAATTTGCAAGTAGCTGTTAGATACTCTACTCGCATCAAAACTGGGCAGCCAACTGAGCAACGTTGCCACAGAGCAACCGGAGCTAACCAGGCGGACATGCCAACGGATTTCCGCTGAGCGTTGAACTACTGTTGAGAGAAGGATTGTGTTGGGGGGGGCGGGGAGAGGGAGGGCATGCTCATGCAATATGCAGCACATATCTACCGCTCATTCCGGCCAGACCAGGCCAGGCCAATCCAGACCAGACCAGACCAGAGGCCACGCCATGACTGTAAATATAAGACAGTGTCAGGTGAGTTTAGGTCAGGTCAGTGGGGCCTTAGCGTACAATTGAATTTCAAAATCAAATTACGTGAGTTTCGCGAATGATTCTTTTTATGTTTCACCTACCAAAATTGGCAAAATTAAATTAGTCTCGGTTCATTGTGCTTTGAATTGCAAATGTAATTTAACTACCTGCATATCAGCATAAAGGCTGCAGGCCACTTCAAGCCTGGTGCCAAGCATATCAAATTTGACTCTCGAAACTATGGCACGGTTGGCAACACAATCGTGTTGCTAAAGCTAAAGTTTTAAACGAAAACGTTCTGCATTTTTACCCACAAAGCCAAAAATTGTACTTTGTTGTATATATTCTCAAGAAACACTCGTCAGACACACCACGAATAAAAAACAGAAAGTAATAGTGATTTTGGCGCATTTTCAAGCACATTCTTGGCATTATCTCGGAAAATAATGGTCAAAAACACCTCAAATAAAAAGCAGAATGTTTGTTTTGAGTCACGGTAGCGATCAGAAGTCAAAAAATTGGGATCGAATATTTTTCGATTTTTGATGATTTCATCAAGGGGTTAGTATGCAAAAATGGTGAAAAATGGAAGAAATTTTAAAATTCCCAATATGAAAAATTTTTTGATGCAGATTCAAAATATGTTCGAATCCATTGACAAAACTGCAAAAATTTTTAAAATCGGTTGATTTTTGGCAAAGTTATGGCAAATTAAAGTTTGCAGAAACCCGATATCTTGGCAATAGGGACTTTGGGGCATTTTCAAGCACATTTTTGCCAATATCTCGGAAAATAATGGTCAAAAACACCTCAAATAAAAAACAGAATGTTAGTTTTGAGTCATGGAAGCGATCAGAAGTCAAAAAATTGGGATCGAACATTTTTCGATTTTTGATAATTTGATCAAGGGGTTAGTATGCAAAAATGGTGAAAAATGGAAAGAATTTCCAATATGAAAATTTGAAAAATTTTTTGATGCAGATTCAAAATATGTTCGAATCCATTGACAAAACTGCAAAAATTTTGAAAATCGGTTGATTTTTTGGAAAGTTATGCCATTTCGAAATTTGCAGAATCCCGATATCTTGGTAGTAGGGATTTTGAGGCATTTTCAAGCACATCTTTGACAATATCTCGGGAAATACGCATCCAAAACACCTGAAATAAAAAGTAGAATGATTGTTTAGAGTCATGGAAGCGATCAGAGTCAAAAAAATTGACATCAAAAAATTTTCCATTTTTTATGATTTCATCAAGGAGTTTGTATGCAAAAATGATGAAAATTTGTCAAAAATTTAAAATTCCCAATTTGGAAATTTTTTATGCAGTTTCGAAATATGTTCGAATCCATTGACAAAAGTGCAAAAATTTTGAAAATCGGTTGACTTTTGGGAAAGTTATGCCATTTCGAAATTTGCAGAATCCCGATATCTTGGGAATAGGGATTTTGGGACATTTTCAAGCACATTTTTGGCCATATCTCGGAAAATACGCTTCAAATACACCTTAAATAAAAAGTAGAATGCTTGTTTTGACTTGTGGAATGGTTTGTTTGTCTCTAATTTGTGGAGCAGCATCAAATTTTATTTTTTCACTTTTTTGATTTGATATAAGTTCTTATGTATGAAAATCATGTTTATCATCTTTTTTTCATCTTAGTCTAAAGGTAGAATTAATATAGTTTAACGTAGTTAGTTTGCTTATGGCGTTTGTTCACTCTCTGTCTCTATCTATGGCTATCTCTGTTGCACTCCTACACGTATGCACACCTACATATGTAAGTCTTTCTCGTAACTGTAACTGTATCTGTCAACATCTATAAAACTGTCACTCTTACTATCTTTAATCTTAAATAACTTTTCCAACTCAAGAAAAAAGAAGCTATTTCCAAAAATCTCATGTTGTACATTTGTTTTCTCTATTCCGTTTCTTTTTTATAGCTTCAAGCTAAGACAAAAAAAAAAGCATTAACAAACAAAATACATATATCTTTGCAAATAACAACAACAATAACAAATAAGTAGTTAAATGGTTTAAAAAAAATGCAACAACATAAAAATGAACAAAAACTACAACAACAACAACATCAGAAACAAAAACAAACATAACTGTAGATTGGTTTTATACGTAAAACAAAAATAAAACGAACAACAAACTTGAGCTTAAGTTTGTTGTAACAACAACAACAATAACAACAACAACAAACAAACAAACAACAAATTGCCGCTAAGTAGTTTTCTCTTTTTGTGGCACCAGCAAAACTCAATTTTTGGCATAGTAGACTTTTAGGCGCCGCGCACTTTAGCAAACAAAAAAAATCCAAAAAAAAAAAAGCTAAAATCAAAAACTCGATTACAACAAGTACAAGAACAAAGAACACTTATCAAGTACTCGCCCCATCCATACGAGCATCATACAGCAGTAACCATCAACAACAACAACAACAACAACAAGAACAACAACCACCACCAAACCACAACCCAAAAGCAAAAAGCAACCCTCAACACCACCATAACCACCACGAACCACATGAGCTTGAACAAGATCAAAAAGCGCGAAAGCTCTGACTTATGACTGGTCCGTGCCAAAGGCGCCAGCACTGCTGGCGTCGGCGTTGGCGTTGGCGTCGGCGTTGGCGTCGGTGTTGGCGTCAGCGTTGGCAGCGGCAGCCGTTACAAGGTGACGGCACGCTGTGTGCCGGAAGTGAGCATCACATCGCCATCGCAGCAACTGCCGCAGGCGCAGCTCAATCTCAGTGATGCACCGAATAAACATATAACGCTGCTGCGCAGCCGTTCACAGCCGACGTCTAACAGCATTTTCTCGCCAGGATCGTTGGGCATAGCAGCCGTGGGTAACGCCACGCTGGTCGAGGAGGAGGACTTCAGTCTGCTGACCACGGACTCGGCCAACGGCAGTGGCAGCGGCAACGGTAGCGGCAACGGTAGCGGTAGCGGCAACGGCGCCAAGAATGTCTTACAGCGTCAATTAGCCACAACCACGCAACTGGAGGAGCAGCAGCATCTGCCACTGGAGGATCTAGATCAGCAGCAGCAACAGCAGCACGGCACTGGCGAGATTGAAGCACCCAACGAGTTGACCCCGTTGGTGGAGGAGCGTCGTTGCGTCGCTGCCACAGACACACCCCCAGCCGCCACGACCAACAGCTACAGCCACAACTCCAAGACGACACGCTCCTGGCCGGTGATCTACAGGAATCCGCATCACTGCGACTACGAGGCGCTGTACGTGCAGCAACAGCAACAGCTACCGGCGGCGACACCATCCCAATCCTTCAAGCAGAACTGCTACTCCAATCAGTTCAAGCAATCGATTGTCTACTCCAGCAGCAATGAGGAGCTGCCCGGCGCCGGGCCAGAGCTGCTGAACGAGACGACACCGCCACCCAGGCAGACCACATGCTATTACTTTGCGCCCAGCCGGCATAATAGCATTTATGAGCATCCGTCGTCGGTGGTCGGTGGCTCCTTGCAGTTCGACGCCGCCAGCAACGCAGCAACCACAGCGGCAGCGGCTGCCGCCGTCGAGAGTCTGAGGCGGAGCAACAGCATCTTGCTGCGCCAGAACAGTTGCGCCAAGGTCATACAGCGCAGGGGGAGTGGCAGTGGCACCGGTATTGGCGCCTTGGACACATCGACGTCGCTGAGCTCGCACATGGACGGACTGGGCATGGGCAGCGGTACGGGGGCCAGTGCCTGCTGTTCCAGCTGCTGCATGGGACCGCCACCGGTGCTGTTCCTGTTCGTCACGCTGCTGATGACGACGAGTGCGACGGCGATGCTGTGTGCCGCCATTATGACTGATCACTGGGAGCATGTGACGTGGGATCGGAATAGTCTGGATCGTTACTCCAATCGGTCGGGCTTGCATCTGGAGTGGCTGCTCGACGAGAAGGTGGCCGTGCTCAAACCAGACAAAAGGGGTGAGTAGTACATCTGTAATTTAAAGGGATCTCTAGGGGATCATCAATTATTATTTCTGGCCCAGCGGATCATCGCTTCCGTCGGGACTCGGTGTTTCTGGTGCCGATGCATGGCGGCATTTGGACGCTGTGCATCGATCTGCCCATGCAGCAGTTGCAGGAGCTGCGACGCAATCCAAAGTTTCCGCGCGGTGCGCCGCCGTGCGTCAACTACCTGGCCGGGTCCATGGAGAATACACGTGGCGAGGAGCAGCGCAACGATTGGCAGCACAGTGAGTCACAGGTCATCACTCTGCAGCCGCATCTGAGTACGTATTATGGCGCAATTCAATCTCTCTCACTCTATCTGTCTCTCCATAGACCATACTCTCCAATTTTCTCCCATACTTTCTATACACTTTTCAATTCTTTTGTTTTCTGGGAGACAACAACTCCCTTTATTAGAGAATTCCAAATGGATTTCCTTTTTTTTTATTTATTTCATAATTTTCTTCTTCTTTTTTTAATATAAAAACATTATTTTATGCACGACGCACTTAGCACTAATTGTGATTGTAATCTTACAGACTTAAAGAGGATGATGGTTGGTTGTTGTATCAAAAACAGATAGTTCACAATTATATAAAACAGGAGAACATTTTTAGGGATCTATCAATGTATGTGAGTTGAGTGAGTGTGTGTGTGTGTTTGCTTTAAGTAGCTGATGTGTGTATGTCTGTGTGTGTGTGTGAGTGGAATGTGCCGAGCTCTGTCTCTCTCTAGACTGCTGCACGCTTGGCCGGCGAGCAGAGCGCCTCTGCCTCCGAACTGGGCTCCTCGGGCTTCTTGCGTTTGATCAGATGCGTGATATCTGTGGGCTTGGCCGAACTGCTGCTGATTGTCGAGGACGACGATGCCGCCGTCTGTCCACCAGTTGTTCCAGCTGACGACGAACTGGCAGCACCACCATTGGCAGCAGCTGCTGCTGCAGCTGTTGAGGAGGAGGCGGCCCCATCTCCACCGCTGCTGCTGCTGCTGCTCATAGGCTTTATATAGCTATCCAAAGCAGCGCGAACTTCAGCAATGGTCTAAGAAAAAAAAGTATTTGTACTTTTAATATTTATATTATATAATAATATTTAATATTATTATTATTATTTAATATTATTTAATATTTATATTATATATTTATATTTTTTAATTATTTATTTATGGTCTATTTTCACTTGACTAATTTTATCGTGTTCTTCAATTTTAAATTATATATTTTCCTTTTTTAAATTTTGAATTGATTGATTATTTCATTCACTTTGTATACGTGAAATTTTTAATATTTAACTTTATATTTTATTTAATTTATAAAAAGTTTTAAATTTGCTCATTTTATATCCTCAAATGAAATAATTTTTCTCACCTGCGCTTGTGTTTCTTCGATTTCCTGAATCTTGACCAGTATCTCTTGTCTGGTTTCCTCCAAGTCCAGCATGTTGCTCTTCTCGCGCTCCGACAGATTCTCCTTGGCCTTGGCCTCACTGATCTCCTCCTCAATAAGCGCGCTGGAGTTGCGTAGAGCACCAGCTCCCTCCTTGTTCATCTGCTGCATCAGATAGGTCAACCCAATCTTGTAGTGCAACTCGGCAAGAGCACGACGATTCTTGGTGGGCAGCTCTCCATGTATCTTCAGTGCCTTCTCTGCAATCCAAAAAATCGCACTGCATTAACTTCAACTTACTTGGACGAGTAGTGTTAGAACTCACCATAATCCTCGCGTGCTGCATCGAGAATGCCATTCTCAAATTCAATGTTAGCCAGCTCCGTTTGTACATCGGCCAGATAGGGTAGCCCACTGAATCCTTGCCGGGAGAATATCTTGGCGGCGGCTTCGAGTATTTCCCAGGCCAGTTGCAAGCTGCCGCTTACACCCTCGCCCTCCTCCTCGTCCTCCTGATCGACATCCATGCTGGCAGCAGCGTTGGTTGTGCCATTGCTGGTGCTAGCTATGGCATCACCATTGGATGTGCTGGGACGCTCATCGTCATTAGTGGCGGTTGCATTGCCATTGCTGCTGCTCACCTCCTCGACGCCTGTGGGCTTGGGTTTGGAGGAGCTACCAGCTGCTTCCGGCTCACCCTTTGCTGCCTGCTCGCCATCACCCGTTGAATCCGCCTCATCAGCGGCGGCATCTTCCTTAATGCTGTCCAATTTTTTACCATTGGTGCCATTTGCGCCATTTGTCTTTGACGCAGCAGCTGGTTTATCAACAGCAGGAGCAGCGGCAGTAGCAGCACCAGCCTCCTCCTCGTCATCATCCTCATCGACATCCTCGTCATCGTCATCGGCTGCCTCATCAGGCACATCAATCACTTTGTTCTCATCCAATGCCATCGCTATCAGCGACTTGGCATAGCTTTAATAAAACAAAAAAAAAACGAAAGTTATAGACAATCTTTTCATGTTTTCAATATTCAACATAAATTGAATTTAATCAATAAATAATACTCACAGCAGCAGCGGCTGTCCCAATTCATCAGCCAGCTCCCCATACACCTCCTCGTACAGCTGGCAGACCTGACTCAGTTCATCCGCAGCCTCATCGTAGCTCTTGACAAGAAAATTTCGCGATCCCTGACTGAAGAGCTCCTTGCCCCTTAAGATTTTCTCGGCCCGCTCTGTTTCTTCACCCTTTGGCTTATCCTCATCTGTGTCTGGCTTTTCTGGTGTTGTGTCAGCAGCTGCTGGCTCCACCTTCTCTTTCTCCGGCGCCGCAGCATCGGCAGCGGCTGTGGTCACAATGGCTTCAGCTTCGGCGGACATTTTCTACGTTGATATTAAGTTTGCAAATGTGTGTGTGTGTGTATGTGTGTGAGTGTGTGTGGGAGGAATAATCTAAAATGGAAGAGATTTAATTAAAAAAAATTAATATTTTTTTTACAGAAATACTATTTTATATTTAGAGAAAAAATTAGTTTTATTATGTTAAAACCAAGTTGGAAATTTCCGAAATTATTCTTGCGACTAGTCTCAGTCTTAAATCGTAACTCGAAATTTTATGTAATTAGTAAAAATTTCAGTTCCCTTTAAAAGAGGCAATTCGGTAGATACGTAATTTGAAATCCCACAAGACCCGTAGAAAATGTGATCCTTTACGGACTATCGGGACACGACTGTATTATTATACATGTACATATATATTATTTCTCGACTGATTGATTTTTGTCTTCAAATAATAATGAGTTCAAGGTATGTCAAGGTTATAACCTAGGAAAGTGAATATATGTTTTATATGATTTTAGTTTTACTTTTATTTTTTAAATATTTTAATTTAATTTAACTATTTATTTTTCAAATTTTTTTCAAATTCCTTTCTCTCACCCCAATTAATAATGATTGTAGAGGTTGTGCCCTAGACGTCACCTTAGATGTACTACGTAGAAAGACCGGCAAAAAAAGCAATAACAAAATAGAAAAAAATAATTAAAAAAAAAAAAAAAAACAATAAAAAATTTTAATTCTTTGTCTCTCGCAATGTGCTTTTGCTGTCAAGCTGAAACATCCACACACACACACACACTCACATTGCATTCGTCCATTTTTCTGGATCACTGAATCGCACTTCATCCGCACAACAGGCTCGACTTCGACCTGCCCACACATTTCACAAGTCATTAACGCAAATCCCCCAGTGCCTACCTAAGGGGATACCAAAAGTGCCCACAAATCCATCGAGTTTCACACAGAGTACATTAAGCCCAAGGACAATAACAACAGAAAAAGGGAGAGCAACAACTGGGGAATAGAGTCCAGGAGGAGGACAGTGACAATGACATATATTACATATAGTAATTACAGACAGTTACATAGGTGGAGCAACTCCTCCTCCTCCTTCTCCTTCTCCAATATCGAACCACAAATGTGAATGGGTTGTACCTCCATCCGAAATAGGTCAACCTGCGGTTTCTACGCCATCCTCCATTCCGAGTACACCATCCATCCATCCTCCCATTTGCTCTGTCCGTTTAAGCGTTGTAAATCGCATTTGGCACTTTGGTTTTTTGGCGAGCTTTTTCCAGTTTTCCACTGGGCGCACTCGGTGGGGATTTAATTGGTATAGCCAGACGGCAGTCTATTGGGTAATTGGTTTTAGTGTTTGCTCTGATTGCAGCCATAATGTCCCAGTTGAGTCCGTTTATAGCACAATTGAAATGAAACTCACGTATAATCTGCAACTGCAACTGCAACTGACCAGAGAGGCGATTACTTAACCGATTAGTTGCCCACTCGGATAACATCACTCAGCACCATCATCATCATCATCATCGACATCGCTAGAGCTTCTGCAGCTACGCTTAGTTACCTACTCCTTATTTCCCTTGTACATTAACTCCCCCCTCCCCCAACACTATCTATTAATTGTTCTTTGCTTGCATTTCAAATTATATTTAAACTAATCAAAGTTTTTGTTTGATTGCGTGTCAAAAGGAATGCAGAACCTGTCCATATCCTGTTCACTGGTCTGTCTCATCATCCTGGGCAGCGCTGCCTTGGTGGGTGCATTTGGGGTCTGTCAACGTCAAATTAGCGCCATACTCATCACGGGCGTCATGTATCTGCTGGCAGGTAAGTATCCTTGCTCCTCCATCACATCTGTCAATCTTTGTGAATAAAACTGTGCTCCTTTGTGTCCTTTTCAGCTCTCTTTGCGCTGTTCACACTTATGATTATACATTTTAAGCGGCAACAGGGTCGTCCCATGCTGGACAGTGATTATGACGGCACAGTGGATGGCATTGTGGCGCGTCCAGGTGGCGTGGCAATTGTGGCCAAGCCGCTGCTGGGCGCCAGGGTGTTCCTCACATCGTGGAGCTTGGATCTGGGCTGGGGTGGAGTTGTGCTGTGCGCGATCACATCGGTGCTGTGGATCCTGCTGTCGAAGATCATGCGCTACAACCCCTTCTCGGCGCTAATGATTTAGCTAAACGCCTTGCCGCTAGGCGGCTATGCTAGCTATGGCAGCTATGATAGTTATGGCAGCTACGGCAGCACGACCAACAGCAGCAGCAGCGGGGCAAGCTCCAGTTTTCTGTTGGCCGGTGCCACATCGTCGACGCGGCAAGCAGAGCATAGGGGCAAGGGCAAATACATACTCTGAATGAATCCCAATAATACCCCATCCTACAGGAGTTCTCCTGCCAATTATATACCAATACTTGACCTGTCTCTTGAAAATTTCCACACTGCATGCTTAAATTAACGATTGATTTCGATTTTGAATTTCAATTCCGATTTCGATTATTAACGGAAGACGCGAGAGGTTCTTAAACGATTATTTAGACAGTGTTGGAAAATGTACCAAACAATTTATAGCCCGCTAAAGTAAATGAATTGCCTTGTTCTTATATTATACGTATACTTATACTTGAACTTGTACTACTTATACTTATACCTAAACATATTATGTCTTATAACTTAACGTAAATCAAATTTACAATTCCCCCTCTTTACGAACTTAACACTTACATTTTTGTATACATTTAAATTTAAATTTATAGTTAGCAAAACTTTACACACACCCTCACACACACACATACAAGGAATCTCTACACTGAAAGAAACATGATTGATTGTTGGGGGTTTATTCACAAATGAAAATTCCCAAATTCCCAAAAATAAAACTCGGCTTTGGCTTTGAAGCGCTTATCTACAAGTAGTAACAATTTTCGCTTGCCTCTATAGCATTACCAGAAGTCAAGTTAATATGGGCCTATGGAAATAATCTATGTAGTTCCATTTCATGGTACAGTTGTACACACACAATATATAGGTTAACAACAACAACAAAACCATAATATACATACAAACAAACATATATAAACAAATATACACATAGAGTGCTTTAAAAGTATAGTTTACAAAACTTATTGTATTTCTAAAGGAACAAACCGAAATTGTTCTTAAAGTGTAACTAAACAAAACCAAACAAAAAATCAACAAGTGTATTTTTATGCAAAATGCTTTGCCTTAAAATTATATAAAAAAAAAGAAATATGAGTAAATAAAATATAAAATATATGATTAACAAAATATTAAGATTTCTACTAGTTGACATTTCTTTTTGGATCAAAAGGGAAAATGCAGACGACGATGATCGATCTAAAAATAACTGAAGCAGAAAGCGACAACATCTGCCAAATTGTGCGAAATTATATTTATTAAATTTGTATTGTACAAATATCGCAGGTTCATTAACATTGAGAGCGCTGCTGTTGAAACAAATTAAACAAATATGCAAATGAACTCGCCAAATATGAAGAAAAGTAAAGCAACATTTTTTCGACAAAACAAAACAAAAAGAGAACAAAAATTAAGCAATTGTTTGCAAAATGCAGCTGCTTAACAAGAGCAACACATCGAAAGTCTCCAACGATGTATGATGATCTTCACAACTCCATAGCGGTATTTGCCCAGGAGCAGCAGATGGAAATGCAAAAAGAGGAAATACCATCGAGTGTCTTTTTTCTTTATTGGCAAACGCTCAAAACAATTAAATATGTACACACATACACTCACACACGCACGCGCTCACTCACATGCAAACTGTGTGTGAGACCACAGAAATGAAGATTACAAAACAACGCAAAAAAGTTCATTCACCTGTGTGAGTGCGTGCCTATGTTTGTGTGAGTGCGCGCGCGTCGCAGCGTATCTTTGTATGGATGTGTGTGTGCGATCCCGCCATTCTCTGCCTGTCGCTTGTCATCAACGAAAAAGACACACACCGGTAGCACAATTGGCTAACAAAACCTAACACAAAACTACAGCAGCATTTGCAAATTCTGTCGAGTGCATAAAACAGCCACAAATTATAGTGTTTGGATAAAGATTCGCAACTTCATGTCTGGATGCCGTTGTATGTGTGGGTCTGTGTATGCGAATTGTGTGTCCCTCACTGAATCCACATTACAACGTAACTTACCCGTGTTTTGTGTGAATGCGGTTTCCCGAGAGGTTCTGATGACGTTAGTTATCTTTTAAAACACACCGAAACAATATTTATTTGCAAAAAATTATGCGAGCAAGCGCCGCGAAATGCGAAAGAAGTTAGCCGACTTATCGATGTGTGCAAAATTAATACGGTCACATGCGATACTCTGTGTTGGTATTTTTACATATCGATGTTGTATTTATATATATATTTATGTTACTGCCAACTTGTTTAGCAATCATCTGTTTATTTCAACGAGTTGGCAGCACATCAGCCGCCAGCAATTTATCTTACCAATCGAAAGCGCTGGCCGTCGATAACAGTTTCATTTTAGAAATCGACGTGATAGGACGTGTGTCGCGCATTTCTTCAAATTATTTTTATCACAACGGACGGGTCTACTCCACATTTGAATAAACAAACGACATTACGCCATAAATAAACGTGCTCATACAGTTCTGAATTCAAATTGAGCAGTTCGTAAATAGAGAAAAAAAACATTGTGATTATAAAGGAGCCACCCTCTGTTGACAAATATTTATACATTCTACCAGCGCACAAGTTTCCCCTGCTGAATTCCGCCCCCTTTACATTCAAGTTCGGTTAGTACGGTTCGTGTGTATGGCGCCAACATATGTAAAAAGCATCTATCTTGACACCCGACAATAACAACTACAACAACAACGACATAAACAAGCAGAATAGTAATTACTACAGTGAGTATATGAGTATTTATTTTTATGCTGTTGCTTTTGGTATGTTGTCCTTTACGCGCGCGTTTCTCTCCCACTACTATCGATTTTTTATTCGATTGTCGCTTTGGCCATCAACTTTGACTTCTTTGTTTTTGTCTTATTCTGTTTTGTGTCTTGCTCCACTTTGAGTCGTTTTGCGTACACACATACACACACACACACACACACACACACACACAGACATTCAGCTTTTATTTATTTGTGTGTATGTGTGTGTGTAATGAACGATGTCTTCTTTGTGGCGGCTGCTGTTTCATGCCTTGCTTTTTGTTGCTCTTTCTTGCGTGAGGGATGTAGTGGGGGTATTCCTCTGATTCACCTGCTGTTTCAGCTTCACGGGCAGCTGCGAAATCTCAGCTGCTGCTGCGACGCCATCGCAGACTGCGACTTCAATAACAGCAACAACAACAATAACAAAGGAAAAAGCTTTCGCTCAACTTGTTGTTGTTTTTGCTGTTACTGCAATAACCGGTTTCTAATTTCGTTATGAACATTGTGATAACTGTTATAATTGCTTAACTGAAATATGGCGCTAAATTAGTCTAAACAAACAGTGTCTCTAGTGTGAAATAATTAAATTTGCATCTAATTTGCAACTGCACTTACCGTTAACATGAGAGAGTCTTCAAACTTACCAGGAACTGAAGAAATTTAAATTCTTCAGAATTATAAGAAATTTGCAATAATTTGTTTATGACTCATATGCAACTAACTAGATTGACTATTCAAAATATATAAATTTCAAAGATTTGGTATTTCTGGGAAATCCCTTACGAATTCTTATTTTTAGACAATCCCAAAGTAAACACAAAATTCAATTATTAAAGGAATCGTCCGCTGTCTAAAACAACGACAAGAATCATTTATTACTGGCGAATCTTTATAGCATAATCTCTGGTGCATTGCCTCCCTCCCGCACTGCATGCCCTTCCCACTTTCCCAGTTACTTTATTTTCACTGCGCAAAATAGAACTTTACTTTATTTTTTTGGCATATTTGAAAATGCAGCACGGGTTGTCTAGCCAATTTTCAACCACCATGGGACAGCATGATGATGATGATGATGATGAACATAATGATGAGGATTTGGCGCTGAGGGGGCCATAAGCCAGCACACTTGCCAAGGATAACCTGCCCGACATGCCACAAATAGATTTTTGGGGTTATAAATTGAGGAAAGCAAGGTGGGCGTTAGACCTACAAAACCTTGGTGTCGTTGACTGTCCTCCGTCTTGTTTATACTGCAGCAACTGTCATTCGGAAAATAACAGGAAATGAATTCGGAATTCATCCTGCCACAATATTTGTTGCCTTTCTTGCGGCAGAAAGTAAACCTAAAATATTATGAAACAAGCTCCTTTTCACTTTAAACTGGTATAAACTTGACAAAAATATATCGATTTTCAAATATTTTTAAATTTTTTTGTTTTGATACTAGTTTAATTGTGCTTCAAAGTATTGCCAATTTTGACAATTTTAAATATTTATTTTTAGCTTGTTCGAAAATTATTCGACTCTGATCCATTCCAAGACTCAACACATCAATTCTACTTCTTATTTGAGGAATTTTTGATGCGTATATTGCCAAAAATGTGCTTGAAAATTCTCCAAAATCCCTACTTCCAAGATATCGGGTTTCAGCAAATTTTGAATTGCCATAACTTTTCCAAAAATCAACCGATTTTCAAAATTTTTGCAGTTTGGTCAATAGATTCGAACATATTTTGAATCTGCATCAAAAAACATTTCATATTAGGAATTTTCAAATTTTTACCATTTTTGCATACTAACCCCTTGATGAAATCATCAAAAATCGAAAAATGTTCGATCCCAATTTTTTGACTTCTGATCGCTTTCATGACTCAAAACAAACATTCTGCTTTTTATTTGAGGTGTTCTTGACCATTATTTTCCGAGATATTGCCAAAAATGTGCTTAAAAACTCCCCAAAATCCCTACGGCCAAGATATCGGGTTTCAGCAAATTTTGAATTGCCATAACTTTCACAACAATCAACCGATTTTCAAAATTTTTGCAGTTTTGTCAATGAATTCGAACATATTTTGAATCTGCATCAATAAATTTTTATATTTGGAATTTTAAAAATTTTTCCATTTTTCACCATTTTGATTGATTGAATATGAATTTGAATCCACTTTGCTGCTGTTGGATTATTTACAGTTTAAGAATTGCAATTGTTTTCTAAAACTTTCTCTTCCAAATTAACACTTATTATTTAAATGTCGTTAAACAACTTGAGGGAACTACTTGGAACTGAGTGAGACTCTATCAATTTCCCAGCAGTTTGGGAACTTTTTCCCCTTGAAAAAATATCGAATTTCTTGCAACGCAGTTAACGCACAATTCGAGTGGCGCCACGAATCTTGTTGGAATTCAATCACTTTCACCAGCAGCTAAAGAATTTTCCCTTTTCTCTTTTTCTTCTTCTTTTTCATCTTCTTCTTGGTGAGTTTGTGCTGTTCTGTAGATGTTGCTGGGAGGGAATTGGCAACTGGCGCACGAACTATGCACTCACATTTGCCAAATGCTTCTTTGGGGAGTTATGTAGTTGGTGGTTGTCCGGACAACAGCAGTTGCCAAACGGGGGATGCTGCATAAAGCTGTCTGTGCCCCCGCTCCACTTTGTCTAACTCCCATCCACAACTGGCGCGTTCCCAAGCTCAGCTGTCTGCCAGACAGACGACCACCGCACCCAGGACAACCCCATTGGAAGCAGGCAGGGAGTTGGCAAGCTACTGGGTTTCTCCTTTGTTGTCTCAATGGCATTTTTCAAAGTTAGTTTTGGGTTGGAGTTTTGTTTGCGAAAATACCAAGCGAGTTCATTCGAAATGCATTCGATAACTAATAACTTTTTTATGGCAGTTTCCATATATTATATATGTACATATGTACATATAGTAGTAAGGAATACACTTTAAAATGAAATTATTTTTGGATATATTTTCAATTGAAATCAATTTACAGCGCAATTAGCTTTAATCTCTATGAAAAGTTCATTGAATTCTTGCTGCTTACTTCAGTTTTCGTTCAAGCTGCTCACTGGCCACAAATGATCCGATGACTAATCCCGCCAATGAAACCTCAAATTAAAGCTAGATTGTGGGCAGCGGGTCTGGAAGGTTGTCAGCGGCAAACCGAAGGTGGGCAGTAAGCGGTCAGTTAACCCAATGCATCGCACCTGGCACTAAAAGCAGAGAGACGCCATTTGACACCCGAGTGTCGAGACGACCAACGTGGGGGAGAGGAGATACACAAATAGAAAGAGAGAGAGAGAGAGGGAGGGTATTAGAGAGGAGCAGATAGGGGCAAGTTGGCTTGCAATTGTCGTATGGGTCTTTGTTCGTCTTTGTTCTTTGGCCAGGGCCTTGACTTCTTTTCATTTGATATCCAAGCATTTAGATTTCATTTACATTTTAATACTTGCTTATGGCGACTTTGTCTGAGTCGACGCAGAGTTCCGCTACCTCATGCCTACCCTCCTCACACACATGGACAGACACTCTCGAACAGATGGGCGGACTTGCAGTGGTCTCAACTTATTAGTATGCCTGACAAGCCTTGCCGACGATGGACTCCAATAGTTAATAAAATGTATATAAAATAATTAATTTATGCACGTTTGGGTTTTAAAAACAAATCCTACATGCATCCATCGACAGACGCTGTCAAACTGCCATACAACTTTTTAAAAGGAAAAAGTTCAGCTTTAACTTTGGCTAAATGCCAAATACAGTAGTTGCCACAAACTTTCAAGTTAAGTCGATTTTAGTTGGCCCCAAAAAAATTACAGTTGGAAGCCATAACAAAGCCACATGCAGTTTGTCCTATTTACTTACACTCTATTTACTTGCTCTTGAGTATTTACCAAAAACAAGAAGTTCCTTCAAGTTGCTCGTTCGCGGATCCTTCAAATACAAATGGGGGCAAGTGGGGCGCGACCCCAAAAAAAAAAAATAGAAATGAAAGCAACAAACACGAAGCCTTGCAACGGAAATGGGCGATAAGAAATGAGGGGATGGGCAGGATTAAAACACACACACTCACACACACACACACATAGACAAAGCAGGCTCAATGCCCTGCAAGGGTAGCACTCGTAGTTGAATCCGTGGCATGAATGCGTCACGTCATTATATGGCAAGAGGCGATAAAACAACAGCGAGTTGCCTCCATATATATTGATGTCGTGAGTGCAGCCCCCATTGCATGTGAAAGTGCACTTTTGACACACTAAGATGCCAGAAGATCCCATTTCCCCATACTCCATCTACCCCCTAACAGATCTAGATAAACCCCAAGCGACCTCCCTTAGTATTCCCATTGCATTTGAAATGAAACTGTGTCTTCTTATTTATGGTTCCTTTGTAGAAGATTTTCTATGGTTTTTTGATGTCGCACTTTCAGTTTCATCACGTAGCAGCAGTTTCAATTGCCGGGCAAGTGTGTGGCAATAACACTTGTCGGAGCAGCTGCCTCATTATAATCCATTAATGCAAATTGTTTTTGGGGCCCTGCGTTGGCAATTGTTGCAGTTATCAGGAAATTGAACGCACCACGCAACCAACCAACCAACAACCACTCAATGGCCAATTAGCTGGCAATTTGAGCAATCTTTCATATATATATATATACATATATGTATATAGAAGGGGGAACCTAATGGAGTATTACCTACTGCACATACTCCCCCAGTAAGTGCCGACAACTCATTGGGAGAAGAAGACGTGGGGCGACGACTCTGCGGACTTTGAGTTGAAGGAACTGCCATACTGAGGTGTGTGTTTAGAGTGTGTATGTGTGTGTGTGTGGAGTGTGTGTAATATTCATCATATAAAATTTTAATTAGTCAGATTTTAATGGAGCCCTAAGCGGTTTTTTGACGCTGCTTTTGTCAGGAGAATCTCAGACTGCGACTGACGATGCATTATTAATGCCAGGTTAAAACGGGCTTTTACAGCTCACTGCACATTAGGACCAAAAAAAAAAAAAAATAAAATTTATTAAAAATAGCCTAGACATTTTTGCAACCTTCAACTTTCGTTTGACATTAAAAAGAAGAAGAAAAATGTAGATAGAAGAGCAATAAAAAAAAGTAAATTCACTTTCTTTACTTTTTGTCTATCAGCGCTTCGAGTTGCACTTGACTTATGGCAAGTGCTGGGGTGCATTGAATGCAGCTTGGGCCACCTTGAGCTGCCACCGCATATACATATGTATACCATCGTCATCATCATCATGATCATCATTATTTGCTGATGATGATGAACATATTTCAGCGCGTTGTCATTGCGGCTTTCAACGTTTTGCAAAAGATGCTTCAACACAGTCTGCCTCCGGCTATTAATTTGTTATGCATCTGCATAGATACACGTACCAGTCTGGTATGTTGACTAAAAGCCATCCCACCTTGCCCCCCCCTGCCACCCCTTTTCGCCATGGAGTCAGTGCAACCTCAACGGCGGCTTCAACGAGTTTACATTTCTTTTACTTTCTGAGCATTAAATCAACACGTTTTTCATAGAAAAGAATCTGCCTCTATACGCTTTGAGTTGCTGCTGCTGCTGCTGCTGCCGCTGCTAATGTTGCCACACAACTACTAGTTGCACTTGCCACACACACATTTGTACATATGAAGTTGTTGTGCCCTTGTGTCCTCTCTAATTTAATTAAATGCAAATACAATTAACAAGGCCAATGCAGCATCTCTCAGAGACCGAGAGATCTGTCGGTCCCTCGTCTTTCAATGAGTTTACTCAATCAATTATTTATACGCTTCAGGCGGAAATTCAACTACAACTAGACAATTAACGGCAAATAAACAAACAGAAACAAATATTTGCTACATATAAATCTTTCAAGTGAATTTGCAAATTGAACGAGATATAAAGAAAATCAAAAACAAACCGCACACAATAACATCTGGGAAGTCTAGAAATTTGCGGTCAGGTCAGGTCTCTTTGCTGCTTCTTCATAGTAACCCAGGTACCAGAGTTGCGATGTGATATTAATTGATAGTAATATTATATTGTATATGAATTCTATAAAATATTGTTATTCTTACTCAACTTCAACTAAATATGACCCCTGCTTTAATTTCCACCTAAAACCCTTTAAGATCTCAGAGCTTAGTATAGTTAAAAACTTTATTTTTCACATTCACAGATTCACATACAAACTCATCGGGTTAAGTTTTCAATAAATTTTGAAAACCATGAGGGACCTGGTATCACGTTGTTGGGCATATGCAACTTTAGTTCTTTAACTGATGTTTTGGTTATTTTAATGCCATCTGTGCTGCGATCTAAAAATACCAAGAATTGTTCAATTTTGGAGGGGGCACTTGATTGGGCCTTATAAATAACATAAGCTCTCAATGATTGCCACTTGCCCCGCTGCTGTTGCAATCATTTGGCCCATTTTCACGCCTGATTAGCAGAGAGTGTTGAAAATGTTGATTACTCGAATATATACTCGAATATATTCGAAAGTGTCGATTGATTGTGGCACACGACATGAAAAGCTACAGAGTGTGAAAATTTGAAACTTTATCATGGGTGTGTCAAACTATATACATTTCATGTGTGTTTGAGAATTTTCGAAATACTTGACACAATATTTATATAGTTTATTGTAAACAAAACTCAATGAAAGTCAGTGAACTTTCAGCTTCAAGCTCAACTTAACTCATTGTCTGTTTCCAACCATGAAGGCTATTCAATTGAACTCTTATCTTTATAGAGATCTGTGGTAATTTCTGCCACGCCTACCAACTGATCTTGAGTTCCATTAAAATCAAAATTAACACAAATTCTATATATTTCCTCTTTTTTTTGGAAGAAGCATTCAAGTGCATTGAAGCGCATTGTCAGGTCTCTGAGTGGAGAGAGCTGTAGAAACCTAAAGCGAAATTTGCCTGGCGATTTTCGCTTCTTTTTGTTGCAATCAATCAGACTGATTGAAATGTTGCACTCCAGCGCAGCAAACAATTCAATTTAGCAACAATAACAATCTGCGATTGAAAGCGATTATAGAACCCACAATGGGTTTAACCGCCGCACCCCAAAGCCAGACCCGACCAGGGCATGAGAGCATAATCATCTACATACTGCAAGTATCTTTGTGCCACAGAGACCCCCACATAGACATCGCCTACAAAAGATTTCAAACAATTTGCATAATGTTTTTTTTGTATTTTTCAAGCAATTTGCAGCTGCATTGCGTTTGCTCTACTTTGACTTGGAGAACTTAGAGAATAGTTTTCGAACTTATCTGTTGATGTTTTCCGCTGTATATTTCTAGATAATTTGATGGAAATTCTATTAAGATATATGCATGTATAATATGCTATATATAAACGAAGAATAAGGTCGTAGAAAAAAAAAATAATTTACTTCTTCTTAGATTCTCGGCAGATCTTAGATCTAGGGTCTATTTGCTGATTATTAGAAAAGTATATCTTAATATTCCGAAACTCCCAAATAGATAATTTATTTGCGGAGCTTTTAAAGTGTTAGATAGATCCCTATACGTGTAGATTATACAGATTGATAGGTATTAGAAAGAAAACTTAAAAGGAAAAGCAATTTTGACATTTATTTTATATTTTTGGAACAAATAAAACTTAAAAAGAAAAGCAATTTTGCCATTTATTTAATATTTTTGAAATTCTCGATCTTTACTCCATTTCAAGCAACTACAACTAATTTTCATACAAGAGCTTAATTTCTTCAATTCATCATGGTATTGAATGACTTTACTTATAGTATATTACTAAAATATAGTATAGTAAATGTGGCACATTTGACTGGCCATTGTCTGTGGCACGTGCCTAATGGTTTGCTTCATTGACTAACCGCAAACGGTCTCAAGTAGTCTCCACTTGCAACATATCATATTGTGGACAGGTTTGATTGTCCATTCAAATGGAAATGTTGTTTGGCTTTTCAGCTTGATTTCAATTACAATTGTTGTCGAGCTGTGAGGAGGTAATATAGTACTATAAATATGCTATACTAGTATTTAGCTTAACTTACAATTTGTTTAAATATTTAAAATATTTGAAACTGAAATTGCGATTTAAGTGCATTAAATTTAAGCAGTAGTTGCCTAAAAAACTATCAAAAATGAAACAGAATAATTAAAAGTTGTCAACAGTCGTTGCTCTTGATTAATTATACCCTGCAGACACGCGATAAGCAAATGGGGTATGCACACTTACTTAACAACTACATTGCATCTTTTTCGCTTACATAAATCTTCCGCTTTTCTTGTCGGGCATTTAAAGTTTAGTTTTTACAGCTATGAAATTGTTTATATTATTTTTGTGTTTGTTGTTGTTTTTGTGGATTTGCATTGCTGTCATTGTTGCTTGTTAATCTTGTGCTGATTGTGCAACGCGCTACACTAGAGATGGGCATTAATCGTGTTTGCATCGTGTCACGATATCTTAAGAAATAATCACATTTTTAATTTTGGAATACAAAAAAAGTTCGATTGGAAAATCAGCATAATATGGAAAAATCGCATCTTAAAGTATTCCCTGCTTATGCCCTATCCATATATCCATAAGCTAACTTTAAGTTGATGTAAAAGCTTTAAGTTCATTTTGTAGAACTTTTTTAGAGCTTCGCTTCTGTGGCATTTCATTAATCGCAACAACTGACAGTTGCATTAATCAGCCGCAACCTGCAGTAGCTGCATTAACTTTCTAAGCTCCCTTATTCCTTCTCTATTATCTGTATCTGCCCCATAGTTACTCTATGCTATCTTTTCATCTTTTTTGCATCCGTAATGAAGCCAAGCTGAAAGCCCCCATTCAGTATTCCCTACCCACAATGAGTTGGCGACTGTCGCTGGCAATCCTTTTTTACCATACCTCGCACATTTAGTTGCTAAGGGATATTGATGAGTATGTGTAGTTGATAATTATTAAAAAAAAAAGTCAATCAAATTTTGGATTAAATATTTATTTTTCTGAATCTTTCTGTGTAACATAACATTTGCAGAACAACTGTCTTAGTCTAATACAGATTTTTGTTTAATTAACATATATTTTAATTAAAATTCAGGAATGTTCTCAATTTCCAATTCGAACGAAATATACGGTTTTGGAATAAACCTTTTTATTTGAAAAGTCTTTCTTTTTTATTTTGAATAAATAAAATAAAATAAAAGAAAAATAATTATAATAATTTCATAAAATATTTAATTAGTCCTCAACTGATAGATGTTGTAAATATACCATTTAAAAATTTCTCAAGGGTATCTTCAGTTAAGTACTCTCTGCTGCAGCTCATTTCTTATTTGCTTGAGCTTTTGCCCGCAGCGACGGCATCCAAGTGCATCCTGACTTGGCTTGGGATGCCTCATTTAATTGCATAATTTATTGATAATTAAATATGCTTCTTCTTCATCATCGTTGTCATCTCTTCCACTTCAGGCAGCAACTTCACAGTCACAACAACAATTGTCGCTGCACTGATGAGAGGTGAATGCACCGCACTGGCCACTTGCAGGCGGTAAAGCCCTTCCTCCCAACTCCCAACTCCCGTTCCCTCCCGGCCCGCAGTAGGCAACTTAACGTACAACGGAGTTATAATTAAGACGAGCAGAGAGAAAAAAGCGAATTCTAATTGGAAGGGTCAGGAACTCAAGATGCCATCATTGAGGCAAAAGGTCACCACGTACTTTCGACAATTGAGTTTTATAGCGGAGCCCAGAGATGGTCGACGACGTGCCAATGGCAACGAGGAGACCCTGGATGATGGCAGCTTCATAACCAAATATTTGGAAGGGTAAGAGAAATACATCCACTCCCCTTATCACATCCTCCAGTTTCCTGCATATTTAATGACATTCCGTTTTTCCCCCGCATGGCAGTCGCATGCAACGCGAGTTTCTGCCCGGCGGACCAGAGATTTACAATGGACAGAATCCCACAGAGATGCCAGTGCTTAAGCTGGGACGCTATGACAGCGGCTCGGATACCATTACAGCCGCCTGCACGGGTCCCGATGAGGGTCTAACCGGCATCAAGCGCTCCAAATTGCATTTAAGCGCCAGCTATGCAGACGACATTGACTTCATAGACACCCAGCAGGAGAACGAGGATACCTACGGTGTACGCAAGAGTACTCCCCCAGTCACAGCGCTGAGTACAGCGACCCGTCTCTCCAATAAGTTTGCCCGACCGCCTCCAGGATCACGGCGACAGAGCAATGCCGACTCCTCTACGGTCGGAGCAGCATCATCGGCTGTTGCCACTGGCGGCTCATCTGGCATGCGTTCCAGAAAGAACTCCAAGAACAGCATCACAGCACAGTCGACGACGGCGGCTCCGACAGATGCTGGCGGTAAGGCCACCACCATTGTGGTCAGCATGGTCAGCAATAGTCCTGCCCAGGATCAGAATAACAAGAACCTCTTGAATGCCAAGACTGATGCAGCACGATCTGGGACTGATGGCACCTCGGAACGGGATCGTCTGCTACGTGAGGCTGTGAGCAATCTAGGCGGTAACCCCACCACGACCTCCACCACCACAAGCACCAGTGGCACTAATGGCAGCTTGTCTACTCCTGTGGCTGGTGTGGAGAACTGGCAAATGGACTGTGACTTTGCCTATGGCATCTCCGTATCGCTCTACGAGACCAATCAACTGACCAAGGAGCCCATGGGCAATCCCATTGCCGATTGCTATGGCTGTGTGGTGCGCGGCGAGGCAGCTGCTCTGGCCATGGCCGATGGCGTCAATTGGGGTAAGTGAAGATAGGAAACCTCTCACACCTTGAATGCAACCCCTTGGCGTATATCTTCTAGGTGATGGCGCTCGTCTCGCTGCTCGGTCCGCTGTGCATGGCTGCCTGGACTACCTGGACAGGGCTGTGTTTGGACAGTCGCGTGAATGTCTGGCCACGACTACACAGGACGTGTTTGTCAGTCTGCTGCGTAGCCTGTGGGAGGGACACGGTTGCATACTGGAGGTGGGTGGCGCCTTGTCCACGCTGACAATTGCTGTGGTGCTGCCGCTGGACGAAGCGCCTGGCAAGTATGTGGTCTGCAGCTGCAATGTGGGCGACTCCCTGGCCTATGTGTACTCCAAGAAGCATGGCGTGCGGGAGCTGACCCAAGCCTCGCACGACATCAGCTCCATGCGGGATATGCGCGATGCCTTGGGTGCACTGGGACCCGCCGATGGCAACAAGCCGGAACTGAGTAACCTCACCTTCTCGCTCAGCTGCATTGAACGGGGCGACATTGTGTTTCTCACCTCCGACGGCATCAGCGACAACTTTGATCCAGTGGTAGGTAAATTCGCCGAGGCCTGGACACCGGATGTGAAACTCCAACAGCAGCATCTTCAGGCTGGCAACCTGGCGCCAAAGAGACAGAATAAGAGCGCCTCGGCGATCTACGCCCGCCTGCATCCGTCGTCTGCCACGCCGCCAGGTCGCACACGTCAGCCGAAAGCGGGCAGTCCGCCTAGTAGTGTGCCCAGCCGGCCCAAGTATATGCGCTCCCAGACCCTTATCGATGCCCGTCATGGCGTGACCACAGCGACACCTTCGACAGCCACTCCGCCACCACAGCGCATACCCAAGTCGGCGATGGGTTTGCCACTGGTCACTGGACCGCAGCGACATGCACTGACTCTTTATCGTCTGGAGGATCTGCTCAGCTATGGCATCAATGGCACCTTCTCGCCGTGCTCGTCGGCACGTCGCCTCTGCCATCTGCTTATCGATTTTGTGCGGATGATTACCTCGGCCCGTCGCAAGACGCTCGAGCAGCGCGAGCTCTTCTACAAGCTCTCGACGGGTGCGGATGGTATCAAGCGCGAGGTGCAACTGAATCGCATGCAACATCGAGCGGCACGCAAACGTATTGTCGACAGCAGCGCCTTCTCGGCATTGCCTGGCAAACTGGATCATGCCACTGTCCTGGCCTATACAGTGGGTGGTGCCACCGAGGATGATGCGAGTAGTGGCGGGGGTGGAGGTAATGGCGGGGGCGGAGGTAATGGCAATGTGGCGCCTGTGCTGCAGTCCAAGGAATTCAAGGAGACAAATTTCTAAACAACTGCCACCCCCTCCCCTCGCACACACACATACAAACATACACACATACATACATACGTACTCAGCACATATATGCAAAAATACATATAAAAATATAATTTAAGACTATTATTATTATGATTATTTAATTGGTATTCGTGTAGCTTTTGTATTAGTTATATCCAAGTGTGATTTTTTCCATTTCGTCAGCCATAGACTTACGCCATTTTTGAAATGCACACACACATACACACACATACACACACTTAACACACACACACACACGCATACTCATTACACTTGCAAATGTAATGCAAACGCAATTGCCTCAAATGTTTTAAACTACCAAAAAGCGAAACAAAAAATGGAGATACAACAAAAACAAAAATTACCAAAAAATTAATAATAAATAAATACATATTTTTACACCTTCATATATAACGGCAGCAACTCAGCTGAGATACTTATATTATTATATTATAAATATTCATAGATAAAAATCTGAATATATCGTCACATGCGTAATCAGTCTGAGGGGTTGCCTACAGATGTCGTAACGCGCACCAAGCGAGGAGCCGGAGCCTCCCTCCGCTGGCACCTCAAGCAATCCACATTTTAAATAAACGCATAACAGAAACTGCGCTTTTTAAAACCATTTTTTATTATGCATTTTTACTTAGTGAATGGGCAACTCTAATAATTTAATGTATACCTTAAATAATTGTAAATTTTACATGTACGCTATGTGTTTAAATTAAAATAATTTATATTATTATTTAATATTTACTAAGGCAATAACTTGAGTCAAATGTAAGCCACAAAACTATAGTATTATTTGTATATATATGTAAATATTTAAGTCTTAATTCAGCCATTTTTGATTGCACAACAAAATTCAAGTCATAATTGAGCCGAAAAGACAGCTCAATTAACTAAAAGTCAAACACTATATATATAATGTTGAAACTATCTATTTTAACTATCTCGCATACGTAGCAACAATTTAGCGATGGTCTGAGCTCGCTTCGGCGACGTATCCTTCACTAGCTTATAAAAATGCTCCACGCCGCACAGTGTCTGAGGCTACACAAAAATAATAGATTTTCGACATTAATGGGTATGTAGTTGTTTATCAGGAATTCGAACTCACAATGGTTTCGCTGTCCAGCTCAGCGTGCGCCTTGTTAGCCAAGAGCCACAGCTTCACAGCCAGTTGACAAATCGATTCCTTGTCAAGATCTGCGTAGCGCACAATCCTCATAAACAGCTCCATGGAGAGTTGAGCCTGTGTGCGCTGTTGCTGTGCCACGCCCAAGGTCTTCAACTGCAGCAGTATTGAGTCCACAACCTGCCCACACAGATTATTCACCTCCGCCAGGAACTTGGGATCATGACCATATAGAGCATCGTTAGAAACCACTAAAAAAAATTTGGAATTTATAAAAAGGTATACAAATTTGCCAGTGACTTTGCCTACCTCCTTCTATGTGATAGGGGAACTCATGCAAACTCTGCACATAGAGCATGTCCAGCGCATGCAAATAGATGATAGTGGGTGCCGTGCTGTTGGGCTTAAAGCTGCGCCTGCCCACAATGTCCAGCAGCAGGCGTAGGAAGTACAACACTCCCTGTTCCGGGCTATCGGGCACTACAATCAATGAGGCCAGCATGTTGCACAAATAGGCAACCAGATAACGCTCCAAGCAGCGTGGTTTGCCATCAAAATCAACAGTGGCTGCGGGCAGTTCATTGACCAGCTGCAGGGCAGCCTCAATGCAGGCATCGGCTGTAGAGAATATCCAAATATAAAATATGTAATTGTAACAATTATAAGAACATTACCTTGACCCAAACATTGATGTCTCAGTGCCAACTGTCCGCATAATAGATACAAATCCATTTTCTGCTGTACGGAGGTAATACTTGGAATGGTTATAAAACAGTAGGCGATGCACGCCTTGATGAATCCCGAGGATGGCGTGCCTTTTTGATGGCTAACATGCATGGTGAGCTTGCATGTGGCATGCACCAGAGTTATGTAGACTGCATCCAAATTGCTGAAGGTGCCGCGTGCCTCCACATAGAAACTCAGCTGCTGCTCCAAATCCCTGCCAAAGTGAACTTTGTTAATGAAACCATTGATCAGCTGTGAGATCTGACGACGTTCGTCCTCCACAGTTAAAGCACTACAAAGGAATGAAGTCGAATGAAAAAAATTATGGATATTTTAGAGAAGATCCTTAACAAACTTGACTGAATCGTTGAGTATTTTGCCCAGATACATCAGGGCATTGGTAACCACGGCATCACCAGTCTGCTCCTCGCTGTTCTGGCGATAGTAACTCAGTATGGATTTGCATACTTCAACGCGCACCGATTCCTTGTGGAACAGATCCAAGTAGGGCAAAAAGTGTGGTTGTATCAAGAGGAGCTCTATGCTGCGATAGTTTTGCATGATGCGCGTCAAGATGCTCTGTAGTTGGCCATAATGCTTCTCGTATGCCTTGCCCAGACACATGCGAGAGTTCATCTCACCCAGCAGACGATTCACCTCGTGAACCTGGAAGGGATTACATGAGTAATGGCCTGGTACGGAACCGTTATGCACCTACAGTAAAGTACTGCGCCACAAATGGTGTCCATGTCTCCACACAATTGATGTACTCGTTGGGATCGGTCAGCGTGTTGATGGTCTGAAAGGAGGCATTTAGGAAGGCCACTCGCTGCTCCTGCATGGGTGCGCAGTTGCTAACACAGCTGCCCAACGGACGCAGCAACTGAGATCTGGTAATACCAGGAGTATCACAGATATTGATCAGCGCCAGAAACTGCATCGCATGAGTTGCTATGAATTCTCCTTTAAAGGAGTTCAGTATCGACAACAACATGGCTCCACTGAATGGGGGAATAAAGATGGCTCAATAAAAGATTTGAGATTAGGGATTCCCACTCACTTGTTCTTCAACTGGGTGCACTCCTCAAGCATCTCCTGGGCATATATGTCATTCCCATGAACCAGGCATTGCAGCATAAAATCCAGTGCCGGAGCATAGAGTTGTAGATAAGACGTGGCCGTAATAATTTCCGGATGCAGATTGTAGCGTGCAACCAGGCGAAAGATCTAAATGACCAGCAGGCAAATATTAGTTATGGCAACTCCTCCAAGTATGGACCAACTCACCTGTGGATACATGATGAACAAATCGTTGAAATTATTGCGTATGTAGAGTCTACTGGGCGTCACCGGCACCCCCACTCGCACCAAGTAGCACCTCACATAGGTGGAGACCAGAGGGTCGGCTATGCCACGTAACTGGCTGGTCAGGCGCAACAGCACCTGCTCAATCTCAGGCTGAGCCGTTGTCAGGAATTCGTAGCATCTGAATATAGCCATTTCCAGATAGAGACGTGGCAATAACTCCCGTATGGAGGCGATCTTATAGAACCAATTCTGGCAAGTATCACGTGCCACTTCCTTCTCACGCTGCAATGCAGCTGCCGACGCCCCCGGCGCACCCACTGCCTTAGCCCGCAAACGGTCATAGACCAGTTTACCGAATGCGTCCAGTATGTCAGTGATGAGCACATACTGACTGGGATAGAACTGGAGTACACTGGTGTCCGACAGCATTTTCGCACATTGTATGGCAATTTTGAGGGCCTTCACACGCTGATCACTGTGCCAGGATTGGATGAGCTCCTGTTTGAGCTGATCGAAGCGCTGTATGTACTCCTGCTGACTCAGATCCATCATGTGCCGCATGCTGCCGTCATCGAAGTGGTCCAACTGCTCCAAGCGATACTTCACCTTGTCGGCCACTACTGTCTGTGCCTTAACTGGGATTAGAGAGAGTTCTCAGATTTGCCCGCAAAATATGTCAACACTATGCTTACAGTTCTCACCGCCGCCCTCCGAATTGCCGGTGCAGAGGAAACTGGTGGAAAGCGAAAGCTTCTCATTGGTAGTGAAGCGATTCAATATGCCCAGTCGTCGTGTACTCCAATTTAAGGTATTGTCCTCTATTGGCTCTATTCCCTTTTCACGCTTGGATTTAAGTGAGAATTCACTGGCCATTTGACTCAAGGGATCATTGAATTCCTCCTCCTGGCGTGCAAATTTGGACAACGGATCAGTACCCTCCAGTGCCATTGCCAGGCTGAGGGGACTGTTGTCGGGCACCTGTTCAACAATACAATAAATTACTAATTTCTTTCACTTCACTCAACTGGGTGACGCCTTTCAAACACTCACGGTAACATTGATGGTCTGCTGCTTGAGAGGATGTTCGGTAGTAACATGGCGATGTAATTGGTTTTTGATCACTTCATAGGTGCGTGGCGCACATATCCTGTATGTGTGGATATATTGTTGGTGTTATAAACAATTATTTGTTTATTTTCGGCAAAAACTTACCATTCCAAAGTCGCCATGACGTGCTCAACAGTGCTGTTAAATATTTGGCGCCTGCTCTGTAAATTAACATAATGCTAACTTTTGTGTGAATGTCAAAACAACAGCAAAAAAAAAAATAGAGAAATATAAGTTGGCAACGCGAAACGTCGCGCATCATTTTTCATTCACGATTCCAACATTATTGCTTTTTCGTGAAAATCATGGCAAAGACAGGGAATAAATTCCTAAAAAACACTTGTAGAGTGTGTGGTAAATACGCCAGCTTCAAAAAATCATTCAAAATATTCGACAAGCCCAACAAAAAGCTACTCAGCAACATTGAAACGCTCACAGGCCTGCGGGTAAGTATGCGTTGGGCTTCACTTTTTGGCACTGCCTGCTAAAATTATTCTCACATTAATGGATGGATCATTGTAATCGATTCGCAGTTGGAAAGTTATGCGTGCTTACCCGAACAAATGTGTGAATGCTGCAACATCGAATTGGCAAGTGCCATCAGATTCCGAGACAGATGCATCAGCGCACAGAGAGACTTGCTCGCGGGGCTCTCAAGCCAGCAACTGGATGGAATTCCAGAAATATACAAGGCTCTCATTATGGGCGCTGATGAATTCTCTTCAACGCCAGATGATGACCAACAAACACACACTGAAATCAAATACGAGCTGGACGCTGAAACTCTTGGGACAGATGAAATATCAGAAGGAGCGCTACAGGCGGAGGAAGAGTATATTAAAAGTGGGTCGGTAATAGATGTCAAAATTGATGATGTTGATGATGTTACTGACCTCATTGAAGCGGACGAAGATGTGGAAAACGATGGCGTCATCGTTGAGGAACAATATGAGTGTCTTGTGGAGGACGATGATGGCAATATAGATAAAATTGAGGACGAGGATGGCGATGTGATCGAACTTGAAATGTCGGAACAACTTATAGTACCCGATTCTACTGAAGGATATATGTACGACTCCGACGACGAAGTAGCTGTATTGGATAATGTTCTCGATGACGAATATGAGCATGAGAATGTTGTTAAAAAGTCCAGCCTCCCTCCCAAACCAAAGATCAAGCCAGATGATCCACGGCGTAGAGGAGCAGGCGGCGTTTACATTTGCGAGCAGTGTGGCAATCACATCAAGGGCCGCATGGCCTTTGAACTACATTGCCGACGCCATCGAGGCGAAAAGGACTACCAATGCGAGTAAGTGTCGCCCATATTTGTGGGTTGCGTATAATTGAAATAATGAGTATATCTTGTAGAATCTGCGAGAAACGATTCTGCACAACGTCAGAGCTTAAGCGACATATGCGCAAACACACTGGAGAACGTCCATTTGCCTGCCAATACTGTGGACGATGTTTCTCCGACTACACGACACGAGTGAAACACGAACGCACGCACACCAACGAACGTCCTTATGCATGCGGCACCTGTGGAAAGGCTTTCACAACAGGCTACATTCTCAAGAATCACATGCTTACACATTCCGGCTTACGCTCCTATAGGTAAAATAATACATTCATACACCTTTACTATAAATTCTTGATTAATATATCCACTATTATTTTAGGTGTGAGCTATGCGACAAGTCGTTTATGCTTCCTACTCATCTCAGCACACATAGACGGACCGGTGTTCATAAACGTACCTTAGAGAAGTATCAGTTGAGTCAACAGATGCAACATGATCCGGAACTGCAGCTTAAGTTGGAAATGGATGAAGAGAGCTTGCACATTCAAGATTAATGGAAAAATACTTATGCATATGATTTCAATTTTACTTACGCACTTTTATATATTTAAGAGCAATTAAATGAATTTAACCGAATATATATGTATGTAAATGAAAATATTAAATATACTATTAATATTCAGCAACATTTCTTTAACATTTGTATGTATGTATGTCAATGTTAAACGTGATGTTTTCTAACACTGCTTATTGTTTTGTTGGCGCGCTCCAGTGAATGGCAAGTTCTACTGGCAGCTGAAAGGAGCGTCGTCAAAAATTAGAGATTTTGTTTATAAAATGTGGAAAAACATGTGTAGAGTATGTGGACGCTACGCAGCCAACAAGAGAGCCCTTAATATATTTAAAGATGAAAACATATTGTGGAAGCTACAAATGCTAACAGGGTTGCTGGTAAATCGTGTGCTGAACAAACCCTTTGGAACCACAACCACTAACGTCTTCCGTGTTTCAGTTGGAAAATGCCGAATTTTTCCCAGATCTCATATGCATTTGCTGCCAAACCGAACTGCGAGAGGCACTTCGATTTCGCAATAGAGTAATTGAATCACAGAATGATCTACTGCAGGGCCTTACAAAGGAACAGCTAAAAGACGTCTCCCAGGAATATAGAGACACTGTATTTGAATTTGCAGAGCACTCCCAAAAATCGGGCGGAAATATTTCTGAAGAGGATTCTGACTCGAATATTACACACCAAAAAGACATAACCATTGAATGCCGGTCGAATGATGGCGAGGACAGTGTGGATGATGACAAGCAGTCAGGGCTTGTGGAATACGATATCATAATTGATGATGGTTTCGAGGCAGAGGAAACATGTGATTTAAAAACATCTAATGAATCAGTTACGAAGATTGAATGTGAAGTGGAAGATGATTATTTGGATGATAAAGAGTTGGACGAAGAGTGCAAAATTTTGGACAGAGTCTTGAACGATGAGATCGCAGAAGCACAGAGCACTGGAAAAATTAAAAGAGGGCGAAAGAATCTCGGGAATTCCGTATTCCTGTGTGGAGAATGCGGCAGACACGTAACTGGAAGAGTCAACTATGAACTTCACTGTAAACGACATCGTGGCGAAAAACAGTATGAATGCGAGTGAGTTTAAACTTTATTATTATATTTATGTTTAATGTGGATTTTCATTCATCCGCTCTTTGGTCGATAGAATCTGCCAAGACCGCTTTTGCACAAAATCGGAGTTAAAACGACACATGCGTCGTCATACGGGAGAACGCCCCTATGCTTGTCAGTACTGTGATGGCAGATTCACGGACTACAGCACGCGGCTGAAACACGAGAGATCACATACCAATGAACGGCCATATGTGTGTCAAAGCTGCGGCAAGAGCTTCAACTCCACCTACATACTCAAGAATCACATACTGACGCACACTGGCGAGCGGGCACATAGGTAAGCCCCAAAAATACTTCCAATAATTTCAATAGTAATTTCATTTCATTTTCAGATGTGAAATGTGCAACAAGTCTTTTTTACGTGCCTCTCATCTTTCGAAACACTGCAAATCAAGTGCTCACAAGAGAAATGCAGCAAACCATGCCATTAAAAATTAAAAAAACACTTATTGTCAAGTAGGAAATTTATTTATTCCACTGACCATATAACATATAGATGGGACATTTCATACAATGAAAACGGCCACGAAATTTCTTTGCGAGATACCCCAGTTCGATGCGAGATACCCCAATCGGCTCACACGAACAAGTTCGATCTCCCAATGTGCGGACCTATTCTGAGTTAATAGCGTTTTGTACGTCGTCTAGGGCGGACGCTTCGTATAGAGCCCGCATGATACTCTTATGATAGAGAGTCCCTCACAACCAATGCTGTTCGCTGTTGAGAGCTTGCTCCATGCCTTGCCTGCCTCTCTATTTCTGTTACCAATTTTTTAGCAATGACAACAAAAAAACAAATTCACTCTCATCATCTTGTACGTACACATACTCATCACTGTGTGTGTGGGTCCACAGCCTATTTCATATTTCTGCCGTTTGCCTTTGCTGCCGAGCTCAGTAAAGTTTTTTCGACTACCTGCGACGGGTCGGCCCATGCACTGCAAGACGGATCTTGTCATTGCTTTGCATATCGCTGATTCCGATCTGCCCGAAACACCGATTTTCAGATACAGTTCTGGGCTTGTGGAGGGGTCCAAAAATAATGGTCTTCATTTGGACAATCGTTGAATGCAGTTTTGTTCAATATGCCAAAACTTGGAAAAATTGGCATCAAACTTGAAAATCGGTTGAGATTTAATGAAGTTATGGCTCATCGAAGTTATTAAAGACCCGAAACACTGATTTTCTATATAGTTCTGGGCTTGTAGAAGGGTTCAAAAATGATTGTCCTAATTTGAACAATCTTTGAATGCAGTTTTGTTCTAAATGCCAAAACTTGGAAAAATTGGCATAAAACTTGAAAATCGGTTGAGATTTGACGAAGTTATGGCTCATCGAAGTTTTGAAAGTCCCGAAACACTGATTTTCTATATAGTTCTGGGCTTGTAGAAGGGTTCAAAAATGATTGTCCTAATTTGAACAATCCTTGAATGCAGTTTTGTTCTAAATGCCGAAACTTGGAAAAATTGGCATCAAACTTGAAAATCGGTTGAGATTTGACGAAGTTATGGCTCATCGAAGTTTTGAAAGACCCAAAACACCCATTTCCGGATACAGTTCTGGGCTTGTGGACCAACCATAGTTTCTACATGTAAAGAATTTTAAATGCTATTTGAAAAAAGGATTAAAGCGTTTTTCAGAAATGTAAAAATTTTGAAAATTGGCTGATTTTTGGAAAAGTTATGACATCTTAAAGTTAATAAAGAAATTTAAAAATGGCCAAAAATAGTCAAAAATTAAAAAGTTGCAAAAGTAAAAAATTTTGATGCAGATTAAAACTATGTTCCATACCATAAACAGAAATGCAAATATTTTAAAAATTGGGGGATTTTTAGCAAAGTTATTGCTCTTCAAAGTTGACAATGTCGTCAATTTTCTACTAAAAACCGATTTCACTGCAATTTCATTCTCTTTCAACCATAGTTTCTATATGTAAAGAAATTTAAATGCTAGTTAGAAAAAGGATTATAGCGTTTTTCAGAAATGTAAAAATTTTGAAAATCGGCTGATTTTTGGAAAAGTTATGACTTCTTAAAGTTGATAAAGGAATCCAAAAATGGCCAATAATAGTCAAAAATTAAAAAATGTCAAAAGTAACCAATTTTGATGCAGATTCAAACTATATTCGTTACCATAAACAGAAATGCAAAAATTTTAAAAATTGGGTGATTTTTAGCAAAGTTATTGCTCTTCAAAGTTGACAAAATCGTCAATTTTCTACTAAAAAGCGATTTCACTGCAATTTCTTTCTCTTTCAACCATAGTTTCTACATGTAAAGAATTTTAAATACTTTTTGAAAAAAGGATTATAGCGATTTTCAGAAATGTAAAAATTTTGAAAATTGGCTGATTTTTGGAAAAGTTATGACTTCTTAAAGTTAATAAAGAAATTTAAAAATGGCCAAAAATAGTCAAAAATTAAAAAGTTGCAAAAGTAAAAAATTTTGATGCAGATTAAAACTATGTTCCATACCATAAACAGAAATGCAAATATTTTAAAAATTGGGGGATTTTTAGCAAAGTTATTGCTCTTCAAAGTTGACAATGTCGTCAATTTTCTACTAAAAACCGATTTCACTGCAATTTCATTCTCTTTCAACCATAGTTTCTATATGTAAAGAAATTTAAATGCTAGTTAGAAAAAGGATTATAGCGTTTTTCAGAAATGTAAAAATTTTGAAAATCGGCTGATTTTTGGAAAAGTTATGACTTCTTAAAGTTGATAAAGGAATCCAAAAATGGCCAATAATAGTCAAAAATTAAAAAATGTCAAAAGTAACCAATTTTGATGCAGATTCAAACTATATTCGTTACCATAAACAGAAATGCAAAAATTTTAAAAATTGGGTGATTTTTAGCAAAGTTATTGCTCTTCAAAGTTGACAAAATCGTCAATTTTCTACTAAAAAACGGTTTCACTGCAATTTCTTTCTCTTTCAACCACAGTTTCTATATGTAAAGAATTTTAAATGCTATTTGAAAAAAGGATTAAAGCGTTTTTCAGAAATGTAAAAATTTTGAAAATTGGCTGATTTTTGGAAAAGTTATGACATCTTAAAGTTGATAAAGGAATCCAAAAATGGCCAAAAATAGTCAATAATTAAAAAATGTCAAAAGTAACCAATTTTGATGCAGATTCAAACTATATTCGTTACCATAATCAGAAATGCAAAAATTTTAAAAATTGGGTGATTTTTAGCAAAGTTATTGATCTTCAAAGTTGACAAAATCGTCAATTTTCTACTAAAAAACGATTTTACTGCAATTTCTTTCTCTTTCAACCACAGTTTCTATATGTAAAGAAATTTAAATGCTAGTTAGAAAAAGGATTATAGCGTTTTTCAGCAATGTAAAAATTTTGAAAATCGGCTGATTTTTGGAGAAGTTATGACTTCTTAAAGTTGATAAAGGAATCCAAAAATGGCCAAAAATGGCCAAAAATAGTCAAAAATTAAAAAATGTCAAAAGTAACCAATTTTGATGCAGATTCAAACTATATTCGTTACCACAATCAGAAATGCAAAAAATTTAAAAAATTGGGTGATTTTTACCAAAGTTATTGCTCTTCAAAGTTGACAAAATCGTCAATTTTGAACTAAAAAACGATTTCATTGCAATTTCATTCTCTTTCAACCATAGTTTCTACATGTAAAGAATTTTAAGTGCTAGTTGAAAAAAGGATTATAGCGTTTTTCAGAAATGTAAAAATTTTGAAAATCGGCTGATTTTTGGAAAAGTTATGACTTCTTAAAGTTGATAAAGGAATCCAAAAATGGCCAAAAATGGCCAATAATAGTCAAAAATTAAAAAATGTCAAAAGTAACCAATTTTGATGCAGATTCAAACTATATTCGTTACCATAAACAGAAATGCAAAAATTTAAAAAATTGGGTGATTTTTAGCAAAGTTATTGATCTTCAAAGTTGACAAAATCGTCAATTTTCTACTAAAAACCGATTTTACTGCAATTTCTTTCTCTTTCAACAATAGTTTCTATATGTAAAGAAATTTAAATGCTTTTTGGAAAAAGATTTATAGCGTTTTTCAGATATGTAAAAATTTTGAAAATTGGCTGATTTTTGGAAAAGTTATGACTTCTTAAAGTTGATAAAGGAATCCAAAAATGGCCAAAAATAGTCAAAAATTAAAAAATGTCAAAAGTAACCAATTTTGATGCAGATTCAAACTATATTCGTTACCATAAACAGAAATGCAAAAATTTTAAAAATTGGGTGATTTTTAGCAAAGTTATTGCTCTTCAAAGTTGACAAAATCGTCAATTTTCTACTAAAAAACGGTTTCACTGCAATTTCTTTCTCTTTCAACCACAGTTTCTATATGTAAAGAATTTTAAATGCTATTTGAAAAAAGGATTAAAGCGTTTTTCAGAAATGTAAAAATTTTGAAAATTGGCTGATTTTTGGAAAAGTTATGACATCTTAAAGTTGATAAAGGAATCCAAAAATGGCCAAAAATAGTCAATAATTAAAAAATGTCAAAAGTAACCAATTTTGATGCAGATTCAAACCATATTCGTTACCACAATCAGAAATGAAAAAATTTAAAAAATTGGGTGATTTTTAGCAAAGTTATTGCTCTTTAAAGTTGACAAAATCGTCAATTTTCTACTAAAAAACGGTTTCACTGCAATTTCTTTCTCTTTCAACCATAGTTTCTACATGTAAAGAATTTTAAATACTTTTTGAAAAAAGGATTATAGCGATTTTCAGAAATGTAAAAATTTTGAAAATTGGTTGATTTTTGGAAAAGTTATGACTTCTTAAAGTTGATAAAGGAATCCAAAAATGGCCAAAAATAGTAAAAAATTAAAAAGTTGCAAAAGTAAACAATTTTGATGCAGATTCAAACTATATTCGTTACCATAATCAGAAATGCAAAAATTTAAATAATTGGGGGATTTTTATCAAAGTTATTGCTCTTCAAAATTGTCAAAATCGTCAATTTTCTACTAAAAAACGATTTCACTGCAATTTCTTTCTCTTTCAATCATAGTTTCTATATGTAAAGAAATTTAAGTGCTAGTTGAAAAAAGGATTATGGGGTTTTTCAGAAATGTAAAAATTTTGAAAATCGGCTGATTTTTGGAAAAGTTATGACTTCTTAAAGTTGATAAAGGAATCCAAAAATGGCCAAAAATAGTCAAAAATTAACAAGTTGCAAAAGTAAACAATTTTGATGCAGATTCAAACTATATTAGTTACCATAATCAGAAATGCAAAAATTTTAAAAATTGGGTGATTTTTAGCAAAGTTATTGATCTTCAAAATTGACAAAATCGTCAATTTTCTACTAAAAAACGATTTCACTGCAATTTCTTTCTCTTTCAATCATAGTTTCTATATGTAAAGAAATTTAAGTGCTAGTTGAAAAAAGGATTATAGCGTTTTTCAGAAATGTAAAAATTTTGAAAATCGGCTGATTTTTGGAAAAGTTATGACTTCTTAAAGTTGATAAAGGAATCCAAAAATGGCCAAAAATGGCCAAAAATAGTCAAAAATTAAAAAATGTCAAAAGTAACCAATTTTGATGCAGATTCAAACTATATTCGTTACCACAATCAGAAATGAAAAAAATTTAAAAAATTGGGTGATTTTTACCAAAGTTATTGCTCTTCAAAGTTGACAAAATCGTCAATTTTGAACTAAAAAACGATTTCATTGCAATTTCATTCTCTTTCAACCATAGTTTCTACATATAAAGAATTTTAAGTGCTAGTTGAAAAAAGGATTATAGCGTTTTTCAGAAATGTAAAAATTTTGAAAATCGGCTGATTTTTGGAAAAGTTCTGACTTCTTAAAGTTGATAAAGGAATCCAAAAATGGCCAAAAATGGCCAAAAATAGTCAAAAATTAAAAAATGTCAAAAGTAACCAATTTTGATGCAGATTCAAACTATATTCGTTACCATAAACAGAAATGCAAAAATTTTAAAAATTGGGTGATTTTTAGCAAAGTTATTGATCTTCAAAGTTGACAAAATCGTCAATTTTCTACTAAAAACCGATTTTACTGCAATTTCTTTCTCTTTCAACCATAGTTTCTATATGTAAAGAAATTTAAATGCTTTTTGGAAAAAGATTTATAGCGTTTTTCAGATATGTAAAAATTTTGAAAATTGGCTGATTTTTGGAAAAGTTATGACATCTTAAAGTTGATAAAGGAATCCAAAAATGGCCAAAAATAGTCAATAATTAAAAAATGTCAAAAGTAACCAATTTTGATGCAGATTCAAACCATATTCGTTACCACAATCAGAAATGCAAAAATTTAAAAAATTGGGTGATTTTTAGCAAAGTTATTGATCTTCAAAGTTGACAAAATCGTCAATTTTCTACTAAAAAACGGTTTCACTGCAATTTCTTTCTCTTTCAACCACAGTTTCTATATGTAAAGAATTTTAAATGCTATTTGAAAAAAGGATTAAAGCGTTTTTCAGAAATGTAAAAATTTTGAAAATTGGCTGATTTTTTGGAAAAGTTATGACATCTTAAAGTTGATAAAGGAATCCAAAAATGGCCAAAAATAGTCAATAATTAAAAAATGTCAAAAGTAACCAATTTTGATGCAGATTCAAACCATATTCGTTACCACAATCAGAAATGAAAAAATTTAAAAAATTGGGTGATTTTTAGCAAAGTTATTGCTCTTCAAAGTTGACAAAATCGTCAATTTTCTACTAAAAAACGGTTTCACTGCAATTTCTTTCTCTTTCAACCATAGTTTCTACATGTAAAGAATTTTAAATACTTTTTGAAAAAGGATTATAGCGTTTTTCAGAAATGTAAAAATTTTGAAAATTGGTTGATTTTTGGAAAAGTTATGACTTCTTAAAGTTGATAAAGGAATCCAAAAATGGCCAAAAATAGTCAAAAATTAAAAAGTTGCAAAAGTAAACAATTTTGATGCAGATTCAAACTATATTCGTTACCATAATCAGAAATGCAAAAATTTAAAAAATTGGGGGATTTTTATCAAAGTTATTGCTCTTCAAAATTGTCAAAATCGTCAATTTTCTACTAAAAAACGATTTCACTGCAATTTCTTTCTCTTTCAATCATAGTTTCTACATGTAAAGAATTTTAAATACTTTTTGAAAAAAGGATTATAGCGTTTTTCAGAAATGTAAAAATTTTGAAAATCGGCTGATTTTTGGAAAAGTTATGACTTCTTAAAGTTGATAAAGGAATCCAAAAATGGCCAAAAATGGCCAAAAATAGTCAAAAATTAAAAAATGTCAAAAGTAACCAATTTTGATGCAGATTCAAACTATATTCGTTACCACAATCAGAAATGAAAAAAATTTAAAAAATTGGGTGATTTTTACCAAAGTTATTGCTCTTCAAAGTTGACAAAATCGTCAATTTTGAACTAAAAAACGATTTCATTGCAATTTCATTCTCTTTCAACCATAGTTTCTACATGTAAAGAATTTTAAGTGCTATTTGAAAAAAGGATTAAAGCGTTTTTCAGAAATGTAAAAATTTTGAAAATTGGCTGATTTTTGGAAAAGTTATGACATCTTAAAGTTGATAAAGGAATCCAAAAATGGCCAAAAATAGTCAATAATTAAAAAATGTCAAAAGTAACCAATTTTGATGCAGATTCAAACCATATTCGTTACCACAATCAGAAATGAAAAAATTTAAAAAATTGGGTGATTTTTAGCAAAGTTATTGCTCTTCAAAGTTGACAAAATCGTCAATTTTCTACTAAAAAACGGTTTCACTGCAATTTCTTTCTCTTTCAACCATAGTTTCTACATGTAAAGAATTTTAAATACTTTTTGAAAAAAGGATTATAGCGATTTTCAGAAATGTAAAAATTTTGAAAATTGGTTGATTTTTGGAAAAGTTATGACTTCTTAAAGTTGATAAAGGAATCCAAAAATGGCCAAAAATAGTCAAAAATTAAAAAGTTGCAAAAGTAAACAATTTTGATGCAGATTCAAACTATATTCGTTACCATAATCAGAAATGCAAAAATTTAAAAAATTGGGGGATTTTTATCAAAGTTATTGCTCTTCAAAATTGTCAAAATCGTCAATTTTCTACTAAAAAACGATTTCACTGCAATTTCTTTCTCTTTCAATCATAGTTTCTACATGTAAAGAATTTTAAATACTTTTTGAAAAAAGGATTATAGCGTTTTTCAGAAATGTAAAAATTTTGAAAATCGGCTGATTTTTGGAAAAGTTATGACTTCTTAAAGTTGATAAAGGAATCCAAAAATGGCCAAAAATGGCCAAAAATAGTCAAAAATTAAAAAATGTCAAAAGTAACCAATTTTGATGCAGATTCAAACTATATTCGTTACCACAATCAGAAATGAAAAAAATTTAAAAAATTGGGTGATTTTTACCAAAGTTATTGCTCTTCAAAGTTGACAAAATCGTCAATTTTGAACTAAAAAACGATTTCATTGCAATTTCATTCTCTTTCAACCATAGTTTCTACATGTAAAGAATTTTAAGTGCTAGTTGAAAAAAGGATTATAGCGTTTTTCAGAAATGTAAAAATTTTGAAAATCGGCTGATTTTTGGAAAAGTTATGACTTCTTAAAGTTGATAAAGGAATCCAAAAATGGCCAAAAATGGCCAATAATAGTCAAAAATTAAAAAATGTCAAAAGTAACCAATTTTGATGCAGATTCAAACTATATTCGTTACCATAAACAGAAATGCAAAAATTTAAAAAATTGGGTGATTTTTAGCAAAGTTATTGCTCTTCAAAGTTGACAAAATCGTCAATTTTCTACTAAAAAACGATTTCACTGCAATTTCTTTCTCTTTCAACCATAGTTTCTACATGTAAAGAATTTTAAATACTTTTTGAAAAAAGGATTATAGCGATTTTCAGAAATGTAAAAATTTTGAAAATTGGCTGATTTTTGGAAAAGTTATGACTTCTTAAAGTTGATAAAGGAATCCAAAAATGGCCAAAAATAGTCAAAAATTAACAAGTTGCAAAAGTAAACAATTTTGATGCAGATTCAAACTATATTAGTTACCATAATCAGAAATGCAAAAATTTTAAAAATTGGGTGATTTTTAGCAAAGTTATTGATCTTCAAAGTTGACAAAATCGTCAATTTTCTACTAAAAAACGATTTCACTGCAATTTCTTTCTCTTTCAACCACAGTTTCTATATGTAAAGAAATTTAAATGCTAGTTAGAAAAGGATTATAGCGTTTTTCAGAAATGTAAAAATTTTGAAAATCGGCTGATTTTTGGAAAAGTTATGACTTCTTAAAGTTGATAAAGGAATCCAAAAATGGCCAAAAATGGCCAATAATAGTCAAAAATTAAAAAATGTCAAAAGTAACCAATTTTGATGCAGATTCAAACTATATTCGTTACCATAAACAGAAATGCAAAAATTTTAAAAATTGGGTGATTTTTAGCAAAGTTATTGCTCTTCAAAGTTGACAAAATCGTCAATTTTCTACTAAAAAACGGTTTCACTGCAATTTCTTTCTCTTTCAACCATAGTTTCTACATGTAAAGAATTTTAAATACTTTTTGAAAAAAGGATTAAAGCGATTTTCAGAAATGTAAAAATTTTGAAAATTGGCTAATTTTTGGAAAAGTTATGACTTCTTAAAGTTGATAAAGGAATCCAAAAATGGCCAAAAATAGTCAAAAATTAACAAGTTGCAAAAGTAAACAATTTTGATGCAGATTCAAACTATATTCGTTACCATAATCAGAAATGCAAAAATTTTAAAAATTGGGTGATTTTTAGCAAAGTTATTGCTCTTCAAAGTTGACAAAATCGTCAATTTTCTACTAAAAAACGATTTTACTGCAATTTCTTTCTCTTTCAACCACAGTTTCTATATGTAAAGAAATTTAAATGCTAGTTAGAAAAAGGATTATAGCGTTTTTCAGAAATGTAAAAATTTTGAAAATTGGCTGATTTTTGGAAAAGTTATGACATCTTAAAGTTGATAAAGGAATCCAAAAATGGCCAACAATGGCCAAAAATAGTCAAAAATAAAAAATTGTCAAAAGTACCCAATTTTGATGCAGATTCAAACTATATTCGTTACCATAATCAGAAATGCAAAAATTTTAAAAATTGGGGGATTTTTAGCAAAGTTATTGCTCTTCAAAATTGTCAAAATCGTCAATTTTCTACTAAAAAACGATTTCACTTCAATTTCTTTCTCTTTCAATCATAGTTTCTACATGTAAAGAATTTTAAATGCTAATTGAAAAACGATGAAAGCGTTTTTCAGAAATGTAAAAATTTTGAAAATCGGCTGATTTTTGGAAAAGTTATGTCTTCTTAAAGTTGATAAAGGAATCCAAAAATGGCCAAAAATAGTCAATAATTAAAAAGTTGCAGAAGTAACCAATTTTGATGCAGATTCAAACTATATTCGTTACCATAAACAGAAATGCAAAAATTTTAAAAATTGGGTGATTTTTAGCAAAGTTATTGCTCTTCAAAATTGTCAAAATCGTCAATTTTCTACTAAAAAACGATTTCACTGCAATTTCTTTCTCTTTCAATCATAGTTTCTACATGTAAAGAATTTTAAATACTTTTTGAAAAAAGGATTATAGCGTTTTTCAGAAATGTAAAAATTTTGAAAATCGGCTGATTTTTGGAAAAGTTATGACTTCTTAAAGTTGATAAAGGAATCCAAAAATGGCCAAAAATGGCCAATAATAGTCAAAAATTAAAAAATGTCAAAAGTAACCAATTTTGATGCAGATTCAAACTATATTCGTTACCATAAACAGAAATGCAAAAATTTTAAAAATTGGGTGATTTTTAGCAAAGTTATTGCTCTTCAAAGTTGACGAAATCGTCAATTTTCTACTAAAAAACGATTTCACTGCAATTTCTTTCTCTTTCAACCATAGTTTCTACATGTAAAGAATTTTAAATACTTTTTGAAAAAAGGATTATAGCGATTTTCAGAAATGTAAAAATTTTGAAAATTGGCTGATTTTTGGAAAAGTTATGACTTCTTAAAGTTGATAAAGGAATCCAAAAATGGCCAAAAATAGTCAAAAATTAACAAGTTGCAAAAGTAAACAATTTTGATGCAGATTCAAACTATATTAGTTACCATAATCAGAAATGCAAAAATTTTAAAAATTGGGTGATTTTTAGCAAAGTTATTGATCTTCAAAATTGACAAAATCGTCAATTTTCTACTAAAAAACGATTTCACTGCAATTTCTTTCTCTTTCAACCACAGTTTCTATATGTAAAGAAATTTAAATGCTAGTTAGAAAAAGGATTATAGCGTTTTTCAGAAATGTAAAAATTTTGAAAATCGGCTGATTTTTGGAAAAGTTATGACTTCTTAAAGTTGATAAAGGAATCCAAAAATGGCCAAAAATAGTCAAAAATTAAAAAATGTCAAAAGTAACCAATTTTGATGCAGATTCAAACTATATTCGTTACCATAAACAGAAATGCAAAAATTTTAAAAATTGGGTGATTTTTAGCAAAGTTATTGCTCTTCAAAGTTGACAAAATCGTCAATTTTCTACTAAAAAACGGTTTCACTGCAATTTCTTTCTCTTTCAACCATAGTTTCTACATGTAAAGAATTTTAAATACTTTTTGAAAAAAGGATTAAAGCGATTTTCAGAAATGTAAAAATTTTGAAAATTGGCTAATTTTTGGAAAAGTTATGACTTCTTAAAGTTGATAAAGGAATCCAAAAATGGCCAAAAATAGTCAAAAATTAACAAGTTGCAAAAGTAAACAATTTTGATGCAGATTCAAACTATATTCGTTACCATAATCAGAAATGCAAAAATTTTAAAAATTGGGTGATTTTTAGCAAAGTTATTGATCTTCAAAGTTGACAAAATCGTCAATTTTCTACTAAAAAACGATTTCACTGCAATTTCTTTCTCTTTCAACCACAGTTTCTATATGTAAAGAAATTTAAATGCTAGTTAGAAAAAGGATTATAGCGTTTTTCAGAAATGTAAAAATTTTGAAAATCGGCTGATTTTTGGAAAAGTTATGACTTCTTAAAGTTGATAAAGGAATCCAAAAATGGCCAAAAATGGCCAATAATAGTCAATAATTAAAAAATGTCAAAAGTAACCAATTTTGATGCAGATTCAAACTATATTCGTTACCATAAACAGAAATGCAAAAATTTTAAAAATTGGGTGATTTTTAGCAAAGTTATTGCTCTTCAAAGTTGACAAAATCGTCAATTTTCTACTAAAAAACGGTTTCACTGCAATTTCTTTCTCTTTCAACCACAGTTTCTATATGTAAAGAATTTTAAATGCTATTTGAAAAAAGGATTAAAGCGTTTTTCAGAAATGTAAAAATTTTGAAAATTGGCTGATTTTTGGAAAAGTTATGACATCTTAAAGTTGATAAAGGAATCCAAAAATGGCCAAAAATAGTCAAAAATTAAAAAGTTGCAAAAGTAAACAATTTTGATGCAGATTCAAACTATATTCGTTACCATAATCAGAAATGCAAAAATTTAAAAAATTGGGGGATTTTTATCAAAGTTGTTGCTCTTCAAAATTGTCAAAATCGTCAATTTTCTACTAAAAAACGATTTCACTGCAATTTCTTTCTCTTTCAATCATAGTTTCTACATGTAAAGAATTTTAAATGCTAATTGAAAAACGATGAAAGCGTTTTTCAGAAATGTAAAAATTTTGAAAATCGGCTGATTTTTGGAAAAGTTATGTCTTCTTAAAGTTGATAAAGGAATCCAAAAATTGCCAAAAATATGCAAAGATATTTAAAATTGGGTGATTTTTAGCAAAGTTATTGCTTTTCAAAGATGACAAAATTGTCAATTTTCTACTATAAAACGATTTCACTGCAATTTCTTTCTCTTTCAATCATAGTTTCTACATGTAAAGAATTTTAAATACTTTTTGAAAAAAGGATTATAGCGTTTTTCAGAAATGTAAAAATTTTGAAAATCGGCTGATTTTTGGAAAAGTTATGACTTCTTAAAGTTGATAAAGGAATCCAAAAATGGCCAAAAATGGCCAATAATAGTCAAAAATTAAAAAATGTCAAAAGTAACCAATTTTGATGCAGATTCAAACTATATTCGTTACCATAAACAGAAATGCAAAAATTTTAAAAATTGGGTGATTTTTAGCAAAGTTATTGCTCTTCAAAGTTGACAAAATCGTCAATTTTCTACTAAAAAACGATTTCACTGCAATTTCTTTCTCTTTCAACCATAGTTTCTACATGTAAAGAATTTTAAATACTTTTTGAAAAAAGGATTATAGCGATTTTCAGAAATGTAAAAATTTTGAAAATTGGCTGATTTTTGGAAAAGTTATGACTTCTTAAAGTTGATAAAGGAATCCAAAAATGGCCAAAAATAGTCAAAAATTAACAAGTTGCAAAAGTAAACAATTTTGATGCAGATTCAAACTATATTAGTTACCATAATCAGAAATGCAAAAATTTTAAAAATTGGGTGATTTTTAGCAAAGTTATTGATCTTCAAAATTGACAAAATCGTCAATTTTCTACTAAAAAACGATTTCACTGCAATTTCATTCTCTTTCAACCATAGTTTCTATATGTAAAGAAATTTAAATGCTAGTTAGAAAAAGGATTATAGCGTTTTTCAGAAATGTAAAAATTTTGAAAATCGGCTGATTTTTGGAAAAGTTATGACTTCTTAAAGTTGATAAAGGAATCCAAAAATGGCCAAAAATAGTCAAAAATTAAAAAATGTCAAAAGTAACCAATTTTGATGCAGATTCAAACTATAATCGTTACCATAAACAGAAATGCAAAAATTTTAAAAATTGGGTGATTTTTAGCAAAGTTATTGCTCTTCAAAGTTGACAAAATCGTCAATTTTCTACTAAAAAACGGTTTCACTGCAATTTCTTTCTCTTTCAACCATAGTTTCTACATGTAAAGAATTTTAAATACTTTTTGAAAAAAGGATTAAAGCGATTTTCAGAAATGTAAAAATTTTGAAAATTGGCTAATTTTTGGAAAAGTTATGACTTCTTAAAGTTGATAAAGGAATCCAAAAATGGCCAAAAATAGTCAAAAATTAACAAGTTGCAAAAGTAAACAATTTTGATGCAGATTCAAACTATATTCGTTACCATAATCAGAAATGCAAAAATTTTAAAAATTGGGTGATTTTTAGCAAAGTTATTGATCTTCAAAGTTGACAAAATCGTCAATTTTCTACTAAAAAACGATTTCACTGCAATTTCTTTCTCTTTCAACCACAGTTTCTATATGTAAAGAAATTTAAATGCTAGTTAGAAAAAGGATTATAGCGTTTTTCAGAAATGTAAAAATTTTGAAAATCGGCTGATTTTTGGAAAAGTTATGACTTCTTAAAGTTGATAAAGGAATCCAAAAATGGCCAAAAATGGCCAATAATAGTCAATAATTAAAAAATGTCAAAAGTAACCAATTTTGATGCAGATTCAAACTATATTCGTTACCATAAACAGAAATGCAAAAATTTTAAAAATTGGGTGATTTTTAGCAAAGTTATTGCTCTTCAAAGTTGACAAAATCGTCAATTTTCTACTAAAAAACGGTTTCACTGCAATTTCTTTCTCTTTCAACCACAGTTTCTATATGTAAAGAATTTTAAATGCTATTTGAAAAAAGGATTAAAGCGTTTTTCAGAAATGTAAAAATTTTGAAAATTGGCTGATTTTTGGAAAAGTTATGACATCTTAAAGTTGATAAAGGAATCCAAAAATGGCCAAAAATAGTCAAAAATTAAAAAGTTGCAAAAGTAAACAATTTTGATGCAGATTCAAACTATATTCGTTACCATAATCAGAAATGCAAAAATTTAAAAAATTGGGGGATTTTTATCAAAGTTGTTGCTCTTCAAAATTGTCAAAATCGTCAATTTTCTACTAAAAAACGATTTCACTGCAATTTCTTTCTCTTTCAATCATAGTTTCTACATGTAAAGAATTTTAAATGCTAATTGAAAAACGATGAAAGCGTTTTTCAGAAATGTAAAAATTTTGAAAATCGGCTGATTTTTGGAAAAGTTATGTCTTCTTAAAGTTGATAAAGGAATCCAAAAATTGCCAAAAATATGCAAAGATATTTAAAATTGGGTGATTTTTAGCAAAGTTATTGCTTTTCAAAGATGACAAAATTGTCAATTTTCTACTATAAAACGATTTCACTGCAATTTGATTCTCTTTCAACCATAGTTTCTACATGTGAAGAATTTTAAATACTATTTGAAAAAGGATTATAGCGATTTGGTATACAATCCACTTTCAAAAAGCATCAAAAGTTTATTAATATTGTCGTATTTAATTTTTGGATTTCTGTTGCCATTTTTGCATATTTCTGAAAACTCTCTCAACTTTGAAATGCCATAACTTTGTCAAATATCAACCGATTTTAAAAAATGTTGCATTTCTGTGAATGACTTTGATCCTATTTTGCATCGATATCTAACATCATTGGCTTTAATCAGAAAATATGGACCAGGAAAAACAAATAGTAAAGATATAGATTTTAGTACAAAATTGAAGATCTTCTTAACCTTAAAAACGCACAACTTTTCGAAAAATCAACCAAATTTTTAAATTCATGCATTTTTGTTAATGGTATACAATCCACTTTCAAAATGCATCAAAAGTTTATTAATATTGTCGTATTCAATTTTTGGATTTCTGTTGCCATTTTTACATATATCTGAAAACTCTCTCAACTTTGAAATGCCATAACTTTGTCAAATATCAACCGATTTTAAAAAATGTTGCATTTCTGTCAATGACTTTGATCCTATTTTCCATCGATATCTAACATCATTCGCTTTAATCAGAAAATATGGACCAGGAAAAACAAATAGTAAAGATATAGATTTTAGTACAAACATGAAAATCTTCTTAACTTTAAAAACGCACAACTTTTCGAAAAATCAGCCGAATTTTTAAAATAATTTATTTTTGTTAATGCTATACAATCCACTTTCAAAATGCATCAAAAGTTTATTAATATTGTCGTATTTAATTTTTGGACTTCTGTTGCCATTTTTACATATATCTGAAAACTCTCTCAACTTTGAAATGCCATAACTTTGTCAAATATCAACCGATTTTAAAAAATGTTGCATTTCTGTGAATGACTTTAATCCTATTTTGCATCCATATCTAACATCATTGGCTTTAATCAGAAAATATGGACCAGGAAAAACAAATAGTAAAGATATAGATTTTAGTACAAACATGAAAATCTTCATAACTTTAAAAACGCACAACTTTTCGAAAAATCAACCAAATTTTTAAAATAATTTATTTTTGTTAATGCTATACAATCCACTTTCAAAATGCATCAAAAGTTTATTAATATTGTCGTATTTAATTTTTGGACTTCTGTTGCCATTTTTACATATTTCTGAAAACTCTCTCAACTTTGAAATGCCATAACTTTGTCAAATATCAACCGATTTTAAAAAATGTTGCATTTCTGTGAATGACTTTAATCCTATTTTGCATCCATATCTAACATCATTGGCTTTAATCAGAAAATATGGACCAGGAAAAACAAATAGTAAAGATATAGATTTTAGTACAAACATGAAAATCTTCATAACTTTAAAAACGCACAACTTTTCGAAAAATCAACCAAATTTTTAAAATAATTTATTTTTGTTAATGCTATACAATCCACTTTCAAAATGCATCAAAAGTTTATTAATATTGTCGTATTTAATTTTTGGACTTCTGTTGCCATTTTTACATATTTCTGAAAACTCTCTCAACTTTGAAATGCCATAACTTTGTCAAATATCAACCGATTTTAAAAAATGTTGCATTTCTGTGAATGACTTTAATCCTATTTTGCATCCATATCTAACATCATTGGCTTTAATCAGAAAATATGGACCAGGAAAAACAAATAGTAAAGATATAGATTTTAGTACAAACATGAAAATCTTCATAACTTTAAAAACGCACAACTTTTCGAAAAATCAACCAAATTTTTAAAATAATTTATTTTTGTTAATGCTATACAATCCACTTTCAAAATGCATCAAAAGTTTATTAATATTGTCGTATTTAATTTTTGGACTTCTGTTGCCATTTTCACATATATCTGAAAACTCTTTCAACTTTGAAAAGCCATAACTTTGTCAAATATCAACCGATTTTAAAAAATGTTGCATTTCTGTGAATGACTTTAATCTTATTTTGCATCGATATCTAACATCATTGGTTTTAATCAGAAAATATGGACCAGGAAAAACAAATAGTAAAGATATAGATTTTAGTACAAACATGAAAATCTTCATAACTTTAAAAACGCACAACTTTTCGAAAAATCAACCAAATTTTTTAATTCATGCATTTTTGTTAACGGCATAGAATCAATTTTCAAAATGCATCAAAAGTTTATTAATATTGTCGTATTTAATTTTTGGACTTCTGTTGCCATTTTTGCATATTTCTGAAAACTCTCTCAACTTTGAAATGCCATAACTTTGTCAAATATCAACCGATTTTGAAAAATGTTGCATTTCTGTGAATGACTTTGATCCTATTTTGCATCGATATCTAACATCATTGGCTTTAATCAGAAAATATGGACCAGGAAAACAAATAGTAAAGATATAGATTTCAGTACAAACATGAAAATCTTCTTAACTTTAAAAACGCACAACTTTTTCGAAAAATCAACCGAGTTTTTCAATTCATGCAGTTTTGTTAACGGTATAGAATCAATTTTCAAAATGCATCAAAAGTTTATTAATTTTGTCATTTTTAATTTCTGGACTTTTTGTGGCCATTTTTACATATTTCTGAAAACTCTCTCAACTTTCAAAAGCCATAACTTTGTCAAATATCAACCGATTTTAAAAAATGTTGCATTTCTGTGAATGACTTTAATCCTATTTTGCATCGATATCTAACATCATTGGCTTTAATCAGAAAATATGGACCAGGAAAAACAAATAGTAAAGATATAGATTTTAGTACAAACATGAAAATCTTCATAACTTTAAAAACGCACAACTTTTCGAAAAATCAACCAAATTTTTAAAATAATTTATTTTTGTTAATGCTATACAATCCACTTTCAAAATGCATCAAAAGTTTATTAATATTGTCGTATTTAATTTTTGGACTTCTGTTGCCATTTTTACATATATCTGAAAACTCTTTCAACTTTGAAAAGCCATAACTTTGTCAAATATCAACCGATTTTAAAAAATGTTGCATTTCTGTGAATGACTTTAATCTTATTTTGCATCGATATCTAACATCATTGGTTTTAATCAGAAAATATGGACCAGGAAAAACAAATAGTAAAGATATAGATTTTAGTACAAACATGAAAATCTTCATAACTTTAAAAACGCACAACTTTTCGAAAAATCAACCAAATTTTTTAATTCATGCATTTTTGTTAACGGTATAGAATCAATTTTCAAAATGCATCAAAAGTTTATTATTATTGTCGTATTTAATTTTTGGATTTCTGTTGCCATTTTTACATATATCTGAAAACTCTCTCAACTTTGAAATGCCATAACTTTGTCAAATATCAACCGATTTTAAAAAATGTTGCATTTCTGTCAATGACTTTGATCCTATTTTCCATCGATATCTAACATCATTCGCTTTAATCAGAAAATATGGACCAGGAAAAACAAATAGTAAAGATATAGATTTTAGTACAAACATGAAAATCTTCTTAACTTTAAAAACGCACAACTTTTCGAAAAATCAGCCCAATTTTTAAATTCATGCAGTTTTGTTAACGGTATAGAATCCACTTTCAAAATGCATCAAAAGTTTATTAATTTTGTCATTTTTAATTTCTGGACTTTTTGTGGCCATTTTTACATATTTCTGAAAACTCTCTCAACTTTCAAAAGCCATAACTTTGTCAAATATCAACCGATTTTAAAAAATGTTGCATTTCTGTGAATGACTTTAATCCTATTTTGCATCGATATCTAACATCATTGGCTTTAATCAGAAAATATGGACCAGGAAAACCAAATAGTAAAGATATAGATTTTAGTACAAAAATGAAGATCTCCTTAACCTTAAAAACGCACAACTTTTCGAACAATCAACCAAATTTTTAAATTCATGCAGTTTTGTTAATGGTATACAATCCACTTTCAAAATGCATAAAAAATTTAATGATTTTGTCGTATTAAATTTTTGGACTTTCTGTTGCCATTTTTGCATATTTCTGAAAACTCTCTCAACTTTGAAATGCCGTAACTTTGTCAAATATCAACCGATTTTAAAAAATATTGCATTTCTGTGAGTGACTTTGATCCTATTTTGCATTGATATCTAACATCATTGGCTTTAATCAGAAAATATGGACCAGGAAAAACAAATAGTAAAGATATAGATATTAGTACAAACATGAAAATCTTAACTTTAAAAACGCACAACTTTTCGAAAAATCAACCAAATTTTTAAATTCATGCATTTTTGTTAACGGTATAGAATCAATTTTCAAAATGCATCAAAAGTTTATTAATATTGTCGTATTTAATTTTTGGATTTCTGTTGCCATTTTTGCATATTTCTGAAAACTCTCTCAACTTTGAAATGCCATAACTTTGTCAAATATCAACCGATTTTAAAAAATGTTGCATTTCTGTGAATGACTTTGATCCTATTTTGCATCGATATCTAACATCATTGGCTTTAATCAGAAAATATGGACCAGGAAAAACAAATAGTAAAGATATAGATATTAGTACAAACATGAAAATCTTAACTTTAAAAACGCACAACTTTTCGAAAAATCAACCAAATTTTTAAATTCATGCATTTTTGTTAACGGTATAGAATCAATTTTCAAAATGCATCAAAAGTTTATTAATATTGTCGTATTTAATTTTTGGATTTCTGTTGCCATTTTTGCATATTTCTGAAAACTCTCTCAACTTTGAAATGCCATAACTTTGTCAAATATCAACCGATTTTAAAAAATGTTGCATTTCTGTGAATGACTTTGATCCTATTTTGCATCGATATCTAACATCATTGGCTTTAATCAGAAAATATGGACCAGGAAAAACAAATAGTAAAGATATAGATTTTAGTACAAAATTGAAGATCTTCTTAACCTTAAAAACGCACAACTTTTCGAAAAATCAACCAAATTTTTAAATTCATGCATTTTTGTTAATGGTATACAATCCACTTTCAAAATGCATCAAAAGTTTATTAATATTGTCGTATTAAATTTTTGGACTTTCTGTTGCCATTTTTGCATATTTCTGAAAACTCTCTCAACTTTGAAATGCCATAACTTTGTCAAATATCAACCGATTTTAAAAAATGTTGCATTTCTGTGAATGACTTTAATCCTATTTTGCATCGCTATCGAACATCATTGGTTTTAATCAGAAAATATCGACCAGGAAAAACAAATAGTAAAGATATAGATATTAGTACAAAAATTAAAATCTTCATAAATTTAAAAACGCACAACTTTTCGAAAAATCAACCAAATTTTTAAATTCATGCATTTTTGTCACCGGTATAGAATCCACTTTCAAAATGCATCAAAAGTTTATTAATTTTGTCATTTTTAATTTTTGGACTTTTTGTGGCCATTTTTGCATATTTCTGAAAACTCTCTCAACTTTGAAAAGCCATAACTTTGTCAAATATCAACCGATTTAAAAAAATGTTGCATTTCTGTGAATGACTTTAATCCTATTTTGCATCGATATCTAACATCATTGGCTTTAATCAGAAAATATGGACCAGGAAAAACAAATAGTAAAGATATAGATTTTAGTACAAACATGAAAATCTTCTAAACTTTAAAAACGCACAACTTTTCGAAAAATCAACCAAATTTTTAAATTCATGCATATTTGTGAACGGTATAGAATCAATTTTAAAAATGCATCAAAAGTTTAATGATTTTGTCATTTTTAATTTTTGGACTTTTTGTGGCCATTTTTGCATATTTCTGAAAACTCTCTCAACTTTGAAATGCCATAACTTTGTCAAATATAAACCGATTTAAAAAAATGTTGTATTTCTGTGAATGACTTTGATCCTATTTTGCATCGATATCTAACATCATTGGTTTTAATCAGAAAATATGGACCAGGAAAACAAATAGTGAAGATATAGATTTTGGTACAAAAATTAAAATCTTCGTAACCTTAAAAACGCACAACTCTTCGAAAAATCAACCAAATTTTTAAATTCATGCATTTTTGTCACCGGTATAGAATTCACTTTCAAAATGCATCAAAAGTTTATTAATTTTGTCATTTTTAATTTTTGGACTTTTTGTGGCCATTTTTGCATATTTCTGAAAACTCTCTCAACTTTGAAAAGCCATAACATTGTCAAATATCAACCGATTTTAAAAAACGTTGCATTTCTGTGAATGACTTTGATCCTATTTTGCATCGATATCTAACATCATTGGCTTTAATCAGAAAATATGGACCAGGAAAAACAAATAGTAAAGATATAGATTTTAGTACAAACATGAAAATCTTCTAAACTTTAAAAACGCACAACTTTTCGAAAAATCCACCAAATTTTTAAATTCATGCATTTTTGTGAACGGTATAGAATCAATTTTAAAAATGCATCAAAAGTTTAATGATTTTGTCATTTTTAATTTCTGGACTTTTTGTGGCCATTTTTGCATATTTCTGAAAACTCTCTTAACTTTGAAATGCCATAACTTTGTCAAATATAAACCGATTTTAAAAAATGTTGCATTTCTGTGAATGACTTTGATCCTATTTTGCATCGATATCTAACATCATTGGCTTTAATCAGAAAATATGGACCAGGAAAAACAAATTGTAAAGATATAGATTTTAGTACAAAAATGAAAATCTTCTTAACTTTAAAAACGCACAACTTTCGAAAAATCAACCAAATTTGTAAATTCATGCATTTTTGTTAACGGTATAGAATCAATTTTCAAAATGCATCAAAAGTTTATTAATATTGTCGTATTTAATATTTGGACTTCTGTTGCCATTTTTGCATATTTCTGAAAACTCTCTTAACTTTTAAATGCCATAACTTTGTCAAATATAAACCGATTTTAAAAAATGTTGCATTTCTGTGAATGACTTTGATCCTATTTTGCATCGATATCTAACATCATTGGCTTTAATCAGAAAATATGGACCAGGAAAAACAAATTGTAAAGATATAGATTTTAGTACAAAAATGAAAATCTTCTTAACTTTAAAACGCACAACTTTTCGAAAATCAACCGAATTTTTAAATTCATGCAGTTTTGTTAACGGTATAGAATCCACTTTCAAAATGCATCAAAAGTTTATTAATTTTGTCATTAATTTTTAATTTTTGGACTTTTTGTGGCCATTTTTACATATTTCTGAAAACTCTCTCAACTTTGAAAATCCATAACTTTGTCAAATATCAACCGATTTCAGAAAATGTTGCATTTCTGTGAATGACTTTAATCCTATTTTGTATCGATATCTAACATCATTGATTTTAATCAGAAAATATGGACCAGGAAAAACAAAAAGTAAAGATATAGATTTTAGTACAAAATTGAAAATCTTCTTAACTTTAAAAACGCACAACTTTCGAAAAATCAACCAAATTTGTAAATTCATGCATTTTTGTTAACGGTATAGAATCAATTTTCAAAATGCATCAAAAGTTTATTAATATTGTCGTATTTAATATTTGGACTTCTGTTGCCATTTTTGCATATTTCTGATAACTCTCTTAACTTTGAAATGCCATAACTTTGTCAAATATCAACCGATTTTAAAAAATTTTGCATTTCTGTGAATGACTTTGATCCTATTTTCCATCGATATCTAACATCATTGATTTTAATCAGAAAATATCGACCAGGAAAAACAAATAGTAAAGATATAGATTTTAGTACAAACATGATAATTTTCTAAAATTTAAAAACGCACAACTTTTCGAAAAATCAACCAAATTTTTAAATTCATGCATTTTTGTTAACGGTATAGAATCCACTTTCAAAATGCATCAAAAGTTTATTAATATTGTCGTATTTAATTTTTGGACTTCTTTTGCCATTTTTGCATATTTCTGAAAACTCTCTCAACTTTGAAAATCCATAACTTTGTCAAATATAAACCGATTTTAAAAATTGTTGCATTTCTGTGAATGACTTTGATCCTATTTTGCATCGATATCTAACATCATTGGTTTTAATCAGAAAATATGGACCAGGAAAAACAAAAAGTAAAGATATAGATTTTAGTACAAAAATGAAAATCTTCTTAACTTTAAAAACGCACAACTTTCGAAAAATCAACCAAATTTGTAAATTCATGCATTTTTGTTAACGGTATAGAATCCACTTTCAAAATGCATCAAAAGTTTATTAATTTTGTCATTTTTAATTTCTGGACTTTTTGTGGCCATTTTTGCATATTTCTGAAAACTCTCTCAACTTTGAAAAGCCATAACTTTGTCAAATATCAACAGATTTTAAAAATTGTTGCATTTCTGTGAATGACTTTGATCCTATTTTGCATCGATATCTAACATCATTGGTTTTAATCAGAAAATATGGACCAGGAAAAACAAACAGTGAAGATATACATTTTATTAAAAAAATTAAAATCTTCTTAACCTTAAAAACGCACAACTTTTCGAAAAATCAACCAAATTTTTAAATTCATGCATTTTTGTTAACGGTATAGAATCCACTTTCAAAATGCATCAAAAGTTTATTAATATTGTTGTATTTAATTTTAGGACTTTCTGTGGCCATTTTTGCATATTTCTGAAAACTCTCTCAACTTTGAAATGCCATAACTTTGTCAAATATAAACCGATTTTAAAAAATGTTGCATTTCTGTGAATGACTTTGATCCTATTTTGCATCGATATCTAACATCATTGGTTTTAATCAGAAAATATGGACCAGGAAAAACAAACAGTGAAGATATACATTTTAGTAAAAAAATTAAAATCTTCTTAACCTTAAAAACGCACAACTTTTCGAAAAATCAACCAAATTTTTAAATTCATGCATTTTTGTTAACGGTATTGAATCCACTTTCAAAATGCATCAAAAGTTTATTAATATTGTCGTATTTAATTTTTGGACTTCTGTTGCCATTTTTGCATATTTCTGAAAACTCTCTTAACTTTGAAATGCCATAACTTTGTCAAATATCAACCGATTTTAAAAAATGTTGCATTTCTGTGAATGACTTTAATCCTATTTTCCATCGATATCTAACATCATTGGCTTTAATCAGAAAATATGCACCAGGAAAAAAAAATAGTGAAGATATTTAATTTAGTACAAAAATGAAGGTCTTCTTAACTTTAAAAACGCACAACTTTTCGAAAAATCAACCAAATTTTTAAATTCATGCATTTTTGTTAATGGTATACAATCCACTTTCAAAATGCATCAAAAATTTATTAATATTGTCGTATTTAATTTTTGGACTTCTGTTGCCATTTTTGCATATTTCTGAAAACTCTCTTAACTTTGAAATGCCATAACTTTGTCAAATATCAACCGATTTTAAAAAATGTTGCATTTCTGTGAATGACTTTGATCCTATTTTGCATCGATATCTAACATCATTGGTTTTAATCAGAAAATATGGACCAGGAAAAACAAATAGTGAATATATAGAATTTATTAAAAAAATTAAAATATTCATAACTTTAAAAGCGCACAACTTTTCGAAAAATCAACTAAATTTTTAAATTCATGCATTTTTGTTAATGGTATACAATCCACTTTCAAAATGCATCAAAAATTTATTAATATTGTCGTATTTAATTTTTGGACTTCTGTTGCCATTTTTGCATATTTCTGAAAACTCTCTTAACTTTGAAATGCCATAACTTTGTCAAATATCAACCGATTTTAAAAAATGTTGCATTTCTGTGAATGACTTTGATCCTATTTTGCATCGATATCTAACATCATTGGTTTTAATCAGAAAATATGGACCAGGAAAAACAAATAGTAAAGATATAGATTTTAGTAAAAAAATTAAAATCTTCATAACTTTAAAAACGCACAACTTTTCGAAAAATCAACCAAATTTTTAAATTCATGCATTTTTGTTAACGGTATAGAATCAATTTTCAAAATGCTTTAAAAGTTTATTAATATTGTCGTATTTAATTTTTGGACTTCTGTTGCCATTTTTGCATATTTCTGAAAACTCTCTTAACTTTGAAATGCCATAACTTTGTCAAATATCAACCGATTTTAAAAAATGTTGCATTTCTGTGAATGATTTTGATCCTATTTTGCATCGATATCTAACATCATTGGTTTTAATCAGAAAATATGGACCAGGAAAAACAAATAGTGAAGATATATATTTTAGTACAAAAATGAAAGTCTTCTTAACTTTAAAAACGCACAACTTTTCGAAAAATCAACCAAATTTTTAAATTCATGCATTTTTGTTAACGGTATAGAATCCACTTTCGAAATGCATCAAAAGTTTATTAATATTGTTGTATTTAATTTTTGGACTTTCTGTGGCCATTTTTGCATATTTCTGAAAACTCTCTCAACTTTGATATGCCATAACTTTGTCAAATATAAACCGATTTTAAAAAATGTTGCATTTCTGTGAATGACTTTGATCCTATTTTGCATCGATATCTAACATCATTGGCTTTAATCAGAAAATATGGACCAGGAAAAACAAATAGTGAAGATATACATTTTAGTAAAAAAATTAAAATCTTCTTAACCTTAAAAACGCACAACTTTTCGAAAAATCAACCAAATTTTTAAATTCATGCATTTTTGTTAACGGTATAGAATCCACTTTCAAAATGCATCAAAAGTTTATTAATATTGTCGTATTTAATTTTTGGACTTCTTTTGCCATTTTTGCATATTTCTGAAAACTCTCTCAACTTTGAAAATCCATAACTTTGTCAAATATAAACCGATTTTAAAAATTGTTGCATTTCTGTGAATGACTTTGATCCTATTTTGCATCGATATCTAACATCATTGGTTTTAATCAGAAAATATGGACCAGGAAAAACAAAAAGTAAAGATATAGATTTTAGTACAAAAATGAAAATCTTCTTAACTTTAAAAACGCACAACTTTCGAAAAATCAACCAAATTTGTAAATTCATGCATTTTTGTTAACGGTATAGAATCCACTTTCAAAATGCATCAAAAGTTTATTAATTTTGTCATTTTTAATTTCTGGACTTTTTTGTGGCCATTTTTGCATATTTCTGAAAACTCTCTCAACTTTGAAAAGCCATAACTTTGTCAAATATCAACAGATTTTAAAAATTGTTGCATTTCTGTGAATGACTTTGATCCTATTTTGCATCGATATCTAACATCATTGGTTTTAATCAGAAAATATGGACCAGGAAAAACAAACAGTGAAGATATACATTTTATTAAAAAAATTAAAATCTTCTTAACCTTAAAAACGCACAACTTTTCGAAAAATCAACCAAATTTTTAAATTCATGCATTTTTGTTAACGGTATAGAATCCACTTTCAAAATGCATCAAAAGTTTATTAATATTGTTGTATTTAATTTTAGGACTTTCTGTGGCCATTTTTGCATATTTCTGAAAACTCTCTCAACTTTGAAATGCCATAACTTTGTCAAATATAAACCGATTTTAAAAAATGTTGCATTTCTGTGAATGACTTTGATCCTATTTTGCATCGATATCTAACATCATTGGTTTTAATCAGAAAATATGGACCAGGAAAAACAAACAGTGAAGATATACATTTTAGTAAAAAAATTAAAATCTTCTTAACCTTAAAAACGCACAACTTTTCGAAAAATCAACCAAATTTTTAAATTCATGCATTTTTGTTAACGGTATTGAATCCACTTTCAAAATGCATCAAAAGTTTATTAATATTGTCGTATTTAATTTTTGGACTTCTGTTGCCATTTTTGCATATTTCTGAAAACTCTCTTAACTTTGAAATGCCATAACTTTGTCAAATATCAACCGATTTTAAAAATGTTGCATTTCTGTGAATGACTTTAATCCTATTTTCCATCGATATCTAACATCATTGGCTTTAATCAGAAAATATGCACCAGGAAAAACAAATAGTGAAGATATTTAATTTAGTACAAAAATGAAGGTCTTCTTAACTTTAAAAACGCACAACTTTTCGAAAAATCAACCAAATTTTTAAATTCATGCATTTTTGTTAATGGTATACAATCCACTTTCAAAATGCATCAAAAATTTATTAATATTGTCGTATTTAATTTTTGGACTTCTGTTGCCATTTTTGCATATTTCTGAAAACTCTCTTAACTTTGAAATGCCATAACTTTGTCAAATATCAACCGATTTTAAAAAATGTTGCATTTCTGTGAATGACTTTGATCCTATTTTGCATCGATATCTAACATCATTGGTTTTAATCAGAAAATATGGACCAGGAAAAACAAATAGTGAATATATAGAATTTATTAAAAAAATTAAAATATTCATAACTTTAAAAGCGCACAACTTTTCGAAAAATCAACTAAATTTTTAAATTCATGCATTTTTGTTAATGGTATACAATCCACTTTCAAAATGCATCAAAAATTTATTAATATTGTCGTATTTAATTTTTGGACTTCTGTTGCCATTTTTGCATATTTCTGAAAACTCTCTTAACTTTGAAATGCCATAACTTTGTCAAATATCAACCGATTTTAAAAAATGTTGCATTTCTGTGAATGACTTTGATCCTATTTTGCATCGATATCTAACATCATTGGTTTTAATCAGAAAATATGGACCAGGAAAAACAAATAGTAAAGATATAGATTTTAGTAAAAAAATTAAAATCTTCATAACTTTAAAAACGCACAACTTTTCGAAAAATCAACCAAATTTTTAAATTCATGCATTTTTGTTAACGGTATAGAATCAATTTTCAAAATGCTTTAAAAGTTTATTAATATTGTCGTATTTAATTTTTGGACTTCTGTTGCCATTTTTGCATATTTCTGAAAACTCTCTTAACTTTGAAATGCCATAACTTTGTCAAATATCAACCGATTTTAAAAAATGTTGCATTTCTGTGAATGATTTTGATCCTATTTTGCATCGATATCTAACATCATTGGTTTTAATCAGAAAATATGGACCAGGAAAAACAAATAGTGAAGATATATATTTTAGTACAAAAATGAAAGTCTTCTTAACTTTAAAAACGCACAACTTTTCGAAAAATCAACCAAATTTTTAAATTCATGCATTTTTGTTAACGGTATAGAATCCACTTTCGAAATGCATCAAAAGTTTATTAATATTGTTGTATTTAATTTTTGGACTTTCTGTGGCCATTTTTGCATATTTCTGAAAACTCTCTCAACTTTGATATGCCATAACTTTGTCAAATATAAACCGATTTTAAAAAATGTTGCATTTCTGTGAATGACTTTGATCCTATTTTGCATCGATATCTAACATCATTGGCTTTAATCAGAAAATATGGACCAGGAAAAACAAATAGTGAAGATATACATTTTAGTAAAAAAATTAAAATCTTCTTAACCTTAAAAACGCACAACTTTTCGAAAAATCAACCAAATTTTTAAATTCATGCATTTTTGTTAACGGTATAGAATCCACTTTCAAAATGCATCAAAAGTTTATTAATATATATTTGCATATTTCTGAAAACTCTCTCAACTTTGAAATGCCATAACTTTGTCAAATATCAACCGATTTTAAAAAATGTTGCATTTCTCTGAATGACTTTGATCCTATTTTCCATCGATATCTAACATCATTGGTTTTAATCAGAAAATATGGACCAGGAAAAACAAATAGTGAAGATATACATTTTAGTAAAAAAATTAAAATCTTCATAACTTTAAAAACGCACAACTTTTCGAAAAATCAACCAAATTTTTAAATTCATGCATTTTTGTTAACGGTATAGAATCCACTTTCAAAATGCATCAAAAGTTTATTAATATATATTTGCATATTTCTGAAAACTCTCTCAACTTTGAAATGCCATAACTTTGTCAAATATCAACCGATTTTAAAAAATGTTGCATTTCTCTGAATGACTTTGATCCTATTTTCCATCGATATCTAACATCATTGGTTTTAATCAGAAAATATGGACCAGGAAAAACAAATAGTGAAGATATACATTTTAGTAAAAAAATTAAAATCTTCTTAACCTTAAAAACGCACAACTTTTCGAAAAATCAACTAAATTTTTAAATTCATGCATTTTTGTTAATGGTATACAATCCACTTTCAAAATGCATCAAAAGTTTATTAATATTGTCGTATTTAATTTTTGGACTTCTGTTGCCATTTTTGCATATTTCTGAAAACTCTCTTAACATTGAAAAGCCATAACTTTGTCAAATATCAACCGATTTTAAAAAATGTTGCATTTCTGTGAGTGACTTTAATCCTATTTTCCATCGATATCTAACATCATTGGTTTTAATCAGAAAATATGGACCAGGAAAAACAAATAGTGAAGATATAGATTTTAGTAAAAAAATTAAAATCTTCATAACTTTAAAAACGCACAACTTTTCGAAAAATCAACCAAATTTTTAAATTCATGCATTTTTGTTAACGGTATAGAATCCACTTTCAAAATGCATCAAAAGTTTATTAATATATATTTGCATATTTCTGAAAACTCTCTCAACTTTGAAATGCCATAACTTTGTCAAATATCAACCGATTTTAAAAAATGTTGCATTTCTGTGAATGACTTTGATCCTATTTTCCATCGATATCTAACATCATTGGTTTTAATCAGAAAATATGGACCAGGAAAAACAAATAGTGAAGATATACATTTTAGTAAAAAAATTAAAATCTTCTTAACCTTAAAAACGCACAACTTTTCGAAAAATCAACTAAATTTTTAAATTCATGCATTTTTGTTAATGGTATACAATCCACTTTCAAAATGCATCAAAAGTTTATTAATATTGTCGTATTTAATTTTTGGACTTCTGTTGCCATTTTTGCATATTTCTGAAAACTCTCTTAACTTTGAAATGCCATAACTTTGTCAAATATCAACCGATTTAAAAAAATGTTGCATTTCTGTGAATGATTTTGATCCTATTTTGCATCGATATCTAACATCATTGGTTTTAATCAGAAAATATGGACTAGGAAAAACAAATAGTAAAGATATAAATTTTAGTACAAAAATGAAAGTCTTCTTAACTTTAAAAACGCACAACTTTTCTAAAAATCAACCGAATTTTTAAATTCATGCAGTTTTGTTAACGGTATAGAATCCACTTTCAAAATGCATCAAAAGTTTATTAACTTTGTCATTTTTAATTTCTGGACTTTTTGTGGCCATTTTTACATATTTCTGAAAACTCTCTCAACTTTGAGAAGCCATTACTTTGTCAAATATCAACCGATTTAAAAAAATGTTGCATTTCTGTGAATGACTTTGATCCTATTTTCCATCGATATCTAACATCATTGGTTTTAATCAGAAAATATGGACCAGGAAAACAAATAGTAAAGATATAGATTTTAGTACAAAAATGAAAATCTTCTTAACTTTAAAAACGCTCAACTTTTCGAAATATTAACCGAATTTTATAATTCATGCAGTTTTGTTAACGGTATAGAATCCACTTTCAAAATGCATCAAAAGTTTATTAATTTTGTCATTTTTAATTTCTGGACTTTTTGGTGGCCATTTTTACATATTTCTGAAAACTCTCTCAACTTTGAGAAGCCATAACTTTGTCAAATATCAACCGATTTTAAAAAATGTTGCATTTCTGTGAATGACTTTAATCCTATTTTGCATCGATATCTAACATCATTGGTTTTAATCAGAAAATGTGGACCAGGAAAAACAAATAGTAAAGATATAGATTTTAGTACAAACATGAAAATCTTCTTAACTTTAAAAACGCACAACTTTTCGAAAAATCAACCAAATTTTTAAATTCATGTAGTTTTGTTAACGGTATAGAATCCACTTTCAAAATGCATCAAAAGTTTATTAATATTGTTGTATTTAATTTTAGGACTTCTGTTGCCATTTTTGCATATTTCTGAAAACTCTCTTAACTTTGAAATGCCATAACTTTGTCAAATATCAACCGATTTTAAAAAATGTTGCATTTCTGTGAATGACTTTGATCCTATTTTCCATCGATATCTAACATCATTGGTTTTATCAGAAAATATGGACCAGGAAAACAAATAGTAAAGATATAGATTTCAGTACAAACATGAAAATCTTCTTAACTTTAAAAACGCACAACTTTTCGAAATATTAACCGAATTTTAAAATTCATGCAGTTTTGTTAACGGTATAGAATTCACTTTCAAAATGCATCAAAAGTTTATTAATTTTGTCATTTTTAATTTCTGGACTTTTTGTGGCCATTTTTACATATTTCTGAAAACTCTCTCAACTTTGAAAAGCCATAACTTTGTCAAATATCAACCGATTTTAAAAAATGTTGCATTTCTGTGAATGTCTTTGATCCTATTTTCCATCAATATCTAACATCATTGGCTTTAATCAGAAAATATGGACCAGGAAAAACAAATAGTAAAGATATAGATATTAATACAAAAATTAAAATCTTCTTAACCTTAAAAACGCACAACTCTTCGAAAAATCAACCAAATTTTTAAATTCATGCATTTTTGTTAATGGTATAGAATCCACTTTCAAAATGCATCATAAGTTTATTAATATTGTTGTATTTAATTTTAGGACTTCTGTTGCCATTTTTGCATATTTCTGAAAACTCTCTCAACTTTGAAAAGCCATAACTTTGTCAAATATCAACCGATTTTAAAAAATGTTGCATTTCTGTGAATGTCTTTGATCCTATTTTCCATCAATATCTAACATCATTGGCTTTAATCAGAAAATATGGACCAGGAAAAACAAATAGTAAAGATATAGATATTAATACAAAAATTAAAATCTTCTTAACCTTAAAAACGCACAACTCTTCGAAAAATCAACCAAATTTTTAAATTCATGCATTTTTGTTAATGGTATAGAATCCACTTTCAAAATGCATCATAAGTTTATTAATATTGTTGTATTTAATTTTAGGACTTCTGTTGCCATTTTTGCATATTTCTGAAAACTCTCTCAACTTTGAAAAGCCATAACTTTGTCAAATATCAACCGATTTTAAAAAATGTTGCATTTCTGTGAATGTCTTTGATCCTATTTTCCATCAATATCTAACATCATTGGCTTTAATCAGAAAATATGGACCAGGAAAACAAATAGTAAAGATATAGATATTAATACAAAAATTTAAATCTTCTTAACCTTAAAAACGCACAACTCTTCGAAAAATCAACCAAATTTTTAAATTCATGTAGGTTTGTTAACGGTATAGAATCCACTTTCAAAATGCATCAAAAGTTTATTAATATTGTTGTATTTAATTTTAGGACTTCTGTTGCCATTTTTGCATATTTCTGAAAACTCTCTTAACTTTGAAATGCCATAACTTTGTCAAATATCAACCGATTTTAAAAAATGTTGCATTTCTGTGAATGTCTTTGATCCTATTTTCCATCAATATCTAACATCATTGGCTTTAATCAGAAAATATGGACCAGGAAAAACAAATAGTAAAGATATAGATTTTAGTACAAACATGAAAATCTTCTTAACTTTAAAAACGCACAACTTTTCGAAAAATCAACCAAATTTTTAAATTCATGTAGTTTTGTTAACGGTATAGAATCCACTTTCAAAATGCATCAAAAGTTTATTAATATTGTTGTATTTAATTTTAGGACTTCTGTTGCCATTTTTGCATATTTCTGAAAACTCTCTTAACTTTGAAATGCCATAACTTTGTCAAATATCAACCGATTTTAAAAAATGTTGCATTTCTGTGAATGTCTTTGATCCTATTTTCCATCGAAATTTAACATCATTGGTTTTAATCAGAAAATATGGACCAGGAAAATCAAATAGTAAAGATATAGATTTTAGTACAAACATGAAAATCTTCTTAACTTTAAAAACGCACAACTTTTCGAAAAATCAACCAAATTTTTAAATTCATGTAGTTTTGTTAACGGTATAGAATCCACTTTCAAAATGCATCAAAAGTTTTTTTAATTTTGTCATTTTTAAATTCTGGACTTTTTGTGGCCATTTTTACATATTTCTGAAAACTCTCTCAACTTTGAAAAGCCATTACTTTGTCAAATATCAACCGATTTTAAAAAATGTTGCATTTCTGTGAATGACTTTAATCCTATTTTGCATCGATATCTAACATCATTGGTTTTAATCAGAAAATATGGACCAGGAAAAACAAATAGTAAAGATATAGATATTAATACAAAAATTTAAATCTTCTTAACCTTAAAAACGCACAACTCTTCGAAAAATCAACCAAATTTTTAAATTCATGTAGGTTTGTTAACGGTATAGAATCCACTTTCAAAATGCATCAAAAGTTTATTAATATTGTTGTATTTAATTTTAGGACTTCTGTTGCCATTTTTACATATTTCTGAAAACTCTCTCAACTTTGAAAAGCCATTAATTTGTCAAATATCAACCGATTTTAAAAAATGTTGCATTTCTGTGAATGACTTTAATCCTATTTTGCATCGATATCTAACATCATTGGTTTTAATCAGAAAATGTGGACCAGGAAAAACAAATAGTAAAGATATAGATATTAATACAAAAATTTAAATCTTCTTAACCTTAAAAACGCACAACTCTTCGAAAAATCAACCAAATTTTTAAATTCATGTAGGTTTGTTAACGGTATAGAATCCACTTTCAAAATGCATCAAAAGTTTATTAATATTGTTGTATTTAATTTTAGGACTTCTGTTGCCATTTTTGCATATTTCTGAAAACTCTCTTAACTTTGAAATGCCATAACTTTGTCAAATATCAACCGATTTTAAAAAATGTTGCATTTCTGTGAATAACTTTAATCCTATTTTGCATCGATGTCTAACATCATTGGCTTTAATCAGAAAATATGGACCAGGAAAACAAATAGTAAAGATATAGATATTAATACAAAAATTTAAATCTTCTTAACCTTAAAAACGCACAACTCTTCGAAAAATCAACCAAATTTTTAAATTCATGTAGGTTTGTTAACGGTATAGAATCCACTTTCAAAATGCATCAAAAGTTTATTAATATTGTTGTATTTAATTTTAGGACTTCTGTTGCCATTTTTACATATTTCTGAAAACTCTCTCAACTTTGAAATGCCATAACTTTGTCAAATATTTAATCCTATTTTGCATCGATATCTAACATCATTGGTTTTAATCAGAAAATGTGGACCAGGAAAAACAAATAGTAAAGATATAGATATTAATACAAAAATGAAAATCTTCTTAACTTTAAAAACGCACAACTTTTCGAAAAATCAACCGAATTTTTAAATTCATGCAGTTTTGTTAACGGTATAGAATCCACTTCCAAAATGCATCAAAAGTTTATTAATATTGTCATTTTTAATTTCTGGACTTTTTGTGGCCATTTTTACATATTTCTGAAAACTCTCTCAACTTTGAGAAGCCATTACTTTGTCAAATATCAACCGATTTTAAAAAATGTTGCATTTCTGTGAATGACTTTGATCCTATTTTGCATCGATATCTAACATCATTGGTTTTAATGGTATACAATCCACTTACAAAATGCATCAAAAGTTTATTAATATTGTTGTATTTAATTTTAGGACTTCTGTTGCCATTTTTGCATATTTCTGAAAACTCTCTTAACTTTGAAATGCCATAACTTTGTCAAATATCAACCGATTTTAAAAAATGTTGCATTTCTGTGAATAACTTTAATCCTATTTTGCATCGATGTCTAACATCATTGGCTTTAATCAGAAAATATGGACCAGGAAAACAAATAGTAAAGATATAGATTTTAGTACAAAAATGAAAATCTTCTTAACTTTAAAAACGCACAACTTTTCGAAAAATCAACCGAATTTTTAAATTCATGCATTTTTGTTAATGGTATACAATCCACTTTCAAAATGCATCAAAAGTTTATTAATATTGTTGTATTTAATTTTAGGACTTCTGTTGCCATTTTTGCATATTTCTGAAAACTCTCTTAACTTTGAAATGCCATAACTTTGTCAAATATCAACCGATTTTAAAAAATGTTGCATTTCTGTGAATGACTTTGATCCTATTTTCCATCGATATCTAACATCATTGGTTTTAATCAGAAAATATGGACCAGGAAAACAAATAGTAAAGATATAGATTTTAGTACAAAAATTAAAATCTTCTTAACTTTAAAAACGCACAACTTTTCGAAAAATCAACCGAATTTTTAAATTCATGCAGTTTTGTTAACGGTATAGAATCCACTTCCAAAATGCATCAAAAGTTTATTAATTCTGTAATTTTTAATTTCTGGACTTTTTGTGGTCATTTTTACATATTTCTGAAAACTCTCTCAACTTTGAAATGCCATAACTTTGTCAAATATCAACCGATTTTAAAAAATGTTGCATTTCTGTGAATAACTTTAATCCTATTTTGCATCGATGTCTAACATCATTGGTTTTAATCAGAAAATATGGACCAGGAAAAACAAATAGTGAAGATATAGATTTTAGTACAAACATGAAAATCTTCTTAACTTTAAAAACGCTCAACTTTCGAAAAATCAACCGAATTTTAAAATTCATGCAGTTTTGTTAACGGTATAGAATCCACTTTCAAAATGCATCAAAAGTTTATTAATTTTGTCATTTTTAATTTCTGGACTTTTTGTGGTCGTTTTTACATATTTCTGAAAACTCTCCCAACTTTGAAAAGCCATAACTTTGTCAAATATCAACCGATTTTAAAAAATGTTGCATTTCTGTGAATGACTTTGATCCTATTTTCCATCGATATCTAACATCATTGGTTTTAATCAGAAAATATGGACCAGGAAAAACAAAGAGTGAAGATATATATTTTAGTACAAAAATGAAAATCTTCTTAACTTTAAAAACGCACAACTTTTCGAAAAATCAACCGAATTTTAAAATTCAAGCAGTTTTGTTAACGTGATAGAATCCACTTTCAAAATGCATCAAAAGTTTATTAATTTTGTCATTTTTAATTTCTGGACTTTTTGTGGCCATTTTTACATATTTCTGAAAACTCTCTCAACTTTGAAAAGCCATAACTTTGTCAAATATCAACCGATTTAAAAAAATGTTGCATTTCTGTGAATGACTTTGATCCTATTTTCCATCGATTTCTAACATCATTGGCTTTAATCAGAAAATATGGAGCTGGAAAAACAAATAGTAAAGATATAGACTTTAGTACAAAAATGAAAATCTTCTTAACTTTAAAAACGCACAACTTTTCGAAAAATCAACCGAATTTTTAAATTCATGCAGTTTTGTTAACGGTATAGAATCCGCTTTTAAAATGCATCAAAAGTTTATTAATATTGTCGTATTTAATTTTTGGACTTTTGTTGCCATTTTTACATATTTCTGAAAACTCTCTCAACTTTGAAAAGCCATAACTTTGTCAAATATCAACCGATTTTAAAAAATGTTGCATTTCTGTGAATGACTTTAATCCTATTTTCCATCGATATCTAACATCATTGGCTTTAATCAGAAAATATGGACCAGGAAAAACAAAGAGTGAAGATATATATTTTAGTACAAAAATGAAAATCTTCTTAACTTTAAAAACGCACAACTTTTCGAAAAATCGACCAAATTTTAAAATTCATGCATTTTTGTTAACGGTATAGAATCAATTTTCAAAATTCATCAAAAGTTTATTAATATTGTCGTATTTAATTTCTGGACTTTTTGAGGCAATTTTTGCATATTTCTGAAAACTCTCTCAACTTTGAAATGCCATAAATTTGTCAAATATCAACCGATTTTAAAAAATGTTGCATTTCTGTGAATGACTTTGATCCTATTTTGCATCGATATCTAACATCATTGGTTTTAATCAGAAAATATGGACCAGGAAAAACAAATAGTAAAGATATAGATTTTAGTACAAAAATTAAAATCTTCTTAACTTTAAAAACGCTCAACTTTTCGAAAAATCAACCGAATTTTAAAATTCATGCAGTTTTGTTAATGGTATACAATCCACTTTCAAAATGCATCAAAAGTTTATTAATATTGTCGTATTTAATTTTTGTACTTCTGTTGCCATTTTTGCATATTTCTGAAAACTCTCTTAACTTTAAAATGCCATAACTTTGTCAAATATCAACAGATTTTAAAAAATGTTGCATTTCTGTGAATGACTTTGATCCTATTTTCCATCGAAATCTAACATCATTGGTTTTAATCAGAAAATATGGACCAGGAAAATCAAATAGTAAAGATATAGATTTTAGTACAAAAATTAAAATCTTCTTAACTTTAAAAACGCTCAACTTTTCGAAAAATCAACCGAATTTTAAAATTCAAGCAGTTTTGTTAACGTGATAGAATCCACTTTCAAAATGCATCAAAAGTTTATTAATATTGTCGTATTTAATTTCTGGACTTTTTGTGGCAATTTTTGCATATTTCTGAAAACTCTCTCAACTTTGAAAAGCCATAACTTTGTCAAATATCAACCGATTTTAAAAAATGTTGCATTTCTGTGAATGACTTTAATCCTATTTTCCATCGATATCTAACATCATTGGCTTTAATCAGAAAATATGGACCAGAAAAAACAAATAGTAAAGATATAGATTTTAGTACAAAAATTAAAATCTTCTTAACTTTAAAAACGCTCAACTTTTCGAAAAATCAACCGAATTTTAAAATTCATGCAGTTTTGTTAACGGTATAGAATCCACTTCCAAAATGCATCAAAAGTTTATTAACTTTGTCATTTTTAATTTCTGGACTTTTTGTGGCCATTTTTACATATTTCTGAAAACTCTCTCAACTTTGAGAAGCCATTACTTTGTCAAATATCAACCGATTTTAAAAAATGTTGCATTTCTGTGAATGACTTTGATCCTATTTTCCATCGAAATCTAACATCATTGGTTTTAATCAGAAAATATGGACCAGGAAAAACAAATAGTAAAGATATAGATTTTAGTACAAAAATTAAAATCTTCTTAACTTTAAAAACGCTCAACTTTTCGAAAAATCAACCGAATTTTAAAATTCATGCAGTTTTGTTAACAGTATAGAATCCACTTTCAAATTGCATCAAAAGTTTATTAATATTGTTGTATTTAATTTTAGGACTTCTGTTGCCATTTTTGCATATTTCTGAAAACTCTCTTAAATTTGAAATGCCATAACTTTGTCAAATATCAACCGATTTTAAAAAATGTTGCATTTCTGTGAATGACTTTGATCCTATTTTCCATCGAAATCTAACATCATTGGTTTTAATCAGAAAATATGGACCAGGAAAATCAAATAGTAAAGATATAGATTTTAGTACAAAAATTAAAATCTTCTTAACTTTAAAAACGCTCAACTTTTCGAAAAATCAACCGAATTTTAAAATTCAAGCAGTTTTGTTAACGTGATAGAATCCACTTTCAAAATGCATCAAAAGTTTATTAATATTGTCGTATTTAATTTCTGGACTTTTTGTGGCAATTTTTGCATATTTCTGAAAACTCTCTCAACTTTGAAAAGCCATAACTTTGTCAAATATCAACCGATTTTAAAAAATGTTGCATTTCTGTGAATGACTTTAATCCTATTTTCCATCGATATCTAACATCATTGGCTTTAATCAGAAAATATGGACCAGAAAAAACAAATAGTAAAGATATAGATTTTAGTACAAAAATTAAAATCTTCTTAACTTTAAAAACGCTCAACTTTTCGAAAAATCAACCGAATTTTAAAATTCATGCAGTTTTGTTAACGGTATAGAATCCACTTCCAAAATGCATCAAAAGTTTATTAACTTTGTCATTTTTAATTTCTGGACTTTTTGTGGCCATTTTTACATATTTCTGAAAACTCTCTCAACTTTGAGAAGCCATTACTTTGTCAAATATCAACCGATTTTAAAAAATGTTGCATTTCTGTGAATGACTTTGATCCTATTTTCCATCGAAATCTAACATCATTGGTTTTAATCAGAAAATATGGACCAGGAAAAACAAATAGTAAAGATATAGATTTTAGTACAAAAATGAAAATCTTCTTAACTTTAAAAACGCTCAACTTTCGAAAAATCAACCGAATTTTAAAATTCATGCAGTTTTGTTAACAGTATAGAATCCACTTTCAAATTGCATCAAAAGTTTATTAATATTGTTGTATTTAATTTTAGGACTTCTGTTGCCATTTTTGCATATTTCTGAAAACTCTCTTAAATTTGAAATGCCATAACTTTGTCAAATATCAACCGATTTTAAAAAATTTTGCATTTCTGTGAATAACTTTAATCCTATTTTCCATCGATATCTAACATCATTGGTTTTAATCAGAAAATATGGACCAGGAAAACAAATAGTAAAGATATAGATTTTAGTACAAAAATGAAAATCTTCTTAACTTTAAAAACGCACAACTTTTCGAAAAATCAACCGAATTTTTAAATTCATGCAGTTTTGTTAACGGTATAGAATCCACTTCCAAAATGCATCAAAAGTTTATTAATATTGTCATTTTTAATTTCTGGACTTTTTGTGGCCATTTTTACATATTTCTGACAACTCTCTCAACTTTGAGAAGCCATTACTTTGTCAAATATCAACCGATTTTAAAAAATGTTGCATTTCTGTGAATGACTTTGATCCTATTTTGCATCGATATCTAACATCATTGGCTTTAATCAGAAAATATGGACCAGGAAAAACAAATAGTAAAGATATAGATTTTAGTACAAAAATGAAAATCTTCTTAACTTTAAAAACGCACAACTTTTTCGAAAAATCAACCGAATTTTTCAATTCATGCAGTTTTGTTAACGGTATAGAATCCGCTTTTAAAATGCATCAAAAGTTTATTAATATTGTCGTATTTAATTTTTGGACTTCTGTTGCCATTTTTGCATATTTCTGAAAACTCTCTTAAATTTGAAATGCCATAACTTTGTCAAATATCAACCGATTTTAAAAAATGTTGCATTTCTGTGAATGACTTTGATCCTATTTTGCATCGATATCTAACATCATTGGTTTTAATGGTATACAATCCACTTACAAAATGCATCAAAAGTTTATTAATATTGTCGTATTTAATTTTTGGATTTCTGTTGCCATTTTTGCATATTTCTGAAAACTCTCTTAAATTTGAAATGCCATAACTTTGTCAAATATCAACCGATTTTAAAAAATGTTGCATTTCTGTGAATGACTTTGATCCTATTTTGCATCGATATCTAACATCATTGGCTTTATTCAAAAAATATGGACCAGGAAAAAAAAATGTTAAAGATATAGATTTTAGTACAAAAATTAAAATCTTCTAAACTTTAAAAACGCTCAACTTTTCGAAAAATCAACCGAATTTTAAAATTCAAGCAGTTTTGTTAACGTGATAGAATCCACTTTCAAAATGCATCAAAAGTTTATTAATTTTGTCATTTTTAATTTCTGGACTTTTTGTGGCCATTTTTACATATTTCTGAAAACTCTCTCAACTTTGAAAAGCCATAACTTTGTCAAATATCAACCGATTTTAAAAAATGTTGCATTTCTGTGAATAACTTTAATCCTATTTTCCATCGATTTCTAACATCATTGGCTTTAATCAAAAAATATGGACCAGGAAAAAAAAATGTTAAAGATATAGATTTTAGTACAAAAATTAAAATCTTCTTAACTTTAAAAACGCACAACTTTTCGAAAAATCAACGAAATTTTTAAATTCATGCAGTTTTGTTGACTGTATAGAATCCACTTTTAAAATGCATCAAAAGTTTATTAATATTGTCGTATTTAATTTTTGGACTTCTGTTGCCATTTTTGCATATTTCTGAAAACTCTCTTAAATTTTAAATGCCATAACTTTGTCAAATATCAACCGATTTTAAAAAATGTTGCATTTCTGTGAATGACTTTGATCCTATTTTCCATCGATATCTAACATCATTGGCTTTAATCAGAAAATATGGACCAGGAAAAACAAATAGTAAAGATATAGATTTTAGTACAAAAATGAAAATCTTCTTAACTTTAAAAACGCACAACTTTTCGAAAAATCAACCGAATTTTTCAATTCATGCAGTTTTGTTAACGGTATAGAATCCGCTTTTAAAATGCATCAAAAGTTTATTAATATTGTCGTATTTAATTTTTGGACTTCTGTTGCCATTTTTACATATTTCTGAAAACTCTCTCAACTTTGAAAATCCATAACTTTGTCAAATATCAACCGATTTTAAAAAATGTTGCATTTCTGTGAATGACTTTAATCATATTTTCCATCGATATCTAACATCATTGGCTTTAATCAGAAAATATGGACCAGGAAAAACAAAGAGTGAAGATATATATTATAGTACAAAAATGAAAATCTTCTTAACTTTAAAAACGCACAACTTTTCGAAAAATCAACCAAATTTTTAAATTCATGCATTTTTGTTAATGGTATACAATCCACTTTCAAAATGCATCAAAAGTTTATTAATATTGTCGTACTTAATTTTTGTACTTCTGTTGCCATTTTTGCATATTTCTGAAAACTCTCTTAACTTTGAAATGCCATAACTTTGTCAAATATCAACCGATTTTAAAAAATGTTGCATTTCTGTGAATGACTTTGATCCTATTTTCCATCGAAATTTAACATCATTGGTTTTAATCAGAAAATATGGACCAGGAAAATCAAATAGTAAAGATATAGATTTTAGTACAAAATTTAAAATCTTCTTAACCTTAAAAACGCACAACTTTTCGAAAAATCAACCGAATTTTTAAATTCATGCAGTTTTGTTAACGGTATAGAATCCACTTCCAAAATGCATCAAAAGTTTATTAATTTTGTCATTTTTAATTTCTGGACTTTTTGTGGCCATTTTTACATATTACATATTTCTGAAAACTCTCTCAACTTTGAAAAGCCATAACTTTGTCAAATATCGACCGATTTTAAAAAATGTTGCATTTCTGTGAATAACTTTAAACCTATTTTCCATCGATTTCTAACATCATTGGCTTTAATCAGAAAATATGGACCAGGAAAAACAAATAGTAAAGATATAGATTTTAGTACAAAAATGAAAATCTTCTTAACTTTAAAAACGCTCAACTTTCGAAAAATCAACCGAATTTTAAAATTCATGCAGTTTTGTTAACAGTATAGAATCCACTTTCAAATTGCATCAAAAGTTTATTAATATTGTTGTATTTAATTTTAGGACTTCTGTTGCCATTTTTGCATATTTCTGAAAACTCTCTTAACTTTGAAATGCCATAACTTTGTCAAATATCAACCGATTTTAAAAAATGTTGCATTCTGTGAATGACTTTAATCCTATTTTGCATCGATATCTAACATCATTGGTTTTAATGGTATACAATCCACTTACAAAATGCATCAAAAGTTTATTAATATTGTCGTATTTAATTTTTGGATTTCTGTTGCCATTTTTGCATATTTCTGAAAACTCTCTTAACTTTGAAATGCCATAACTTTGTCAAATATCAACCGATTTTAAAAAATGTTGCATTTCTGTGAATGACTTTAATCCTATTTTGCATCGATATCTAACATCATTGGCTTTAATCAAAAAATATGGACCAGGAAAAAAAAATGTTAAAGATATAGATTTTAGTACAAAAATGAAAATCTTCTTAACTTTAAAAACGCTCAACTTTTCGAAAAATCAACCGAATTTTAAAATTCAAGCAGTTTTGTTAACGTGATAGAATCCACTTTCAAAATGCATCAAAAGTTTATTAATTTTGTCATTTTTAATTTCTGGACTTTTTGTGGCCATTTTTACATATTTCTGAAAACTCTCTCAACTTTGAAAAGCCATAACTTTGTCAAATATCAACCGATTTTAAAAAATGTTGCATTTCTGTGAATAACTTTAAACCTATTTTCCATCGATTTCTAACATCATTGGCTTTAATCAGAAAATATGGAGCTGGAAAAACAAATAGTGAAAATATAGAGACTTTAGTACAAAAATGAAAATCTTCTTAACTTTAAAAACGCACAACTTTTCGAAAAATCAACCGAATTTTTAAATTCATGCAGTTTTGTTAACGGTATAGAATCCACTTTCAAAATGCATCAAAAGTTTATTAATTCTGTCATTTTTAATTTTTGGACTTTTTGTGGCCATTTTTACATATTTCTGAAAACTCTCTCAACTTTGAAAAGCCATTAATTTGTCAAATATCAACCGATTTTAAAAAATGTTGCATTTCTGTGAATGACTTTAATCCTATTTTCCATCGATATCTAACATCATTGGCTTTAATCAGAAAATATGGACCAGGAAAAACAAATAGTAAAGATATAGATTTTAGTACAAAAATGAAAATCTTCTTAACTTTAAAAACGCACAACTTTTTCGAAAAATCAACCGAATTTTTCAATTCATGCAGTTTTGTTAACGGTATAGAATCCGCTTTTAAAATGCATCAAAAGTTTATTAATATTGTCGTATTTAATTTTTGGACTTCTGTTGCCATTCTTACATATTTCTGAAAACTCTCTCAACTTTGAAAAGCCATAACTTTGTCAAATATCAACCGATTTTAAAAAATGTTGCATTTCTGTGAATGACTTTAATCCTATTTTCCATCGATATCTAACATCATTGGCTTTAATCAGAAAATATGGACCAGGAAAAACAAATAGTAAAGATATAGATTTTAGTACAAAAATGAAAATCTTCTTAACTTTAAAAACGCACAACTTTTTCGAAAAATCAACCGAATTTTTCAATTCATGCAGTTTTGTTAACGGTATAGAATCCGCTTTTAAAATGCATCAAAAGTTTATTAATATTGTCGTATTTAATTTTTGGACTTCTGTTGCCATTCTTACATATTTCTGAAAACTCTCTCAACTTTGAAAAGCCATTAATTTGTCAAATATCAACCGATTTTAAAAAATGTTGCATTTCTGTGAATGACTTTAATCCTATTTTCCATCGATATCTAACATCATTGGCTTTAATCAGAAAATATGGACCAGGAAAAACAAAGAGTGAAGATATATATTTTAGTACAAAAATGAAAATCTTCTTAACTTTAAAAACGCACAACTTTTCGAAAAATCGACCAAATTTTTAAATTCATGCATTTTTGTTAACGGTATAGAATCAATTTTCAAAATGCATCAAAAGTTTATTAATATTGTCGTATTTAATTTCTGGACTTTTTGTGGCAATTTTTGCATATTTCTGAAAACTCTCTCAACTTTGAAATGCCATAAATTTGTCAAATATCAACCGATTTTAAAAAATGTTGCATTTCTGTGAATGACTTTGATCCTATTTTGCATCGATATCTAACATCATTGGTTTTAATCAGAAAATATGGACCAGGAAAAACAAATAGTAAAGATATAGATTTTAGTACAAAATTTAAAATCTTCTTAACCTTAAAAACGCACAACTCTTCGAAAAATCAACCAAATTTTTAAATTCATGCATTTTTGTTAATGGTATACAATCCACTTTCAAAATGCATCAAAAGTTTATTAATATTGTCGTACTTAATTTTTGTACTTCTGTTGCCATTTTTGCATATTTCTGAAAACTCTCTTAAATTTTAAATGCCATAACTTTGCCAAATATCAACCGATTTTAAAAAATGTTGCATTTCTGTGAATGACTTTGATCCTATTTTCCATCGATATCTAACATCATTGGTTTTAATCAGAAAATATGGACCAGGAAAACAAATAGTAAAGATATAGATTTTAGTACAAAAATGAAAATCTTCTTAACTTTAAAAACGCACAACTTTTCGAAAAATCAACCGAATTTTTAAATTCATGCAGTTTTGTTAACTGTATAGAATCCACTTTTAAAATGCATCAAAAGTTTATTAATATTGTCGTACTTAATTTTTGTACTTCTGTTGCCATTTTTGCATATTTCTGAAAACTCTCTTAAATTTTAAATGCCATAACTTTGTCAAATATCAACCGATTTTAAAAAATGTTGCATTTCTGTGAATGACTTTGATCCTATTTTCCATCGATATCTAACATCATTGGTTTTAATCAGAAAATATGGACCAGGAAAACAAATAGTAAAGATATAGATTTTAGTACAAAAATGAAAATCTTCTTAACTTTAAAAACGCACAACTTTTCGAAAAATCAACCGAATTTTTAAATTCATGCAGTTTTGTTAACTGTATAGAATCCACTTTTAAAATGCATCAAAAGTTTATTAATATTGTCGTACTTAATTTTTGTACTTCTGTTGCCATTTTTGCATATTTCTGAAAACTCTCTTAAATTTGAAATGCCATAACTTTGTCAAATATCAACCGATTTTAAAAAATGTTGCATTTCTGTGAATGACTTTGATCCTATTTTCCATCGATATCTAACATCATTGGTTTTAATCAGAAAATATGGACCAGGAAAACAAATAGTAAAGATATAGATTTTAGTACAAAAATGAAAATCTTCTTAACTTTAAAAACGCACAACTTTTCGAAAAATCAACCGAATTTTTAAATTCATGCAGTTTTGTTAACTGTATAGAATCCACTTTTAAAATGCATCAAAAGTTTATTAATATTGTCGTATTTAATTTTTGGACTTCTGTTGCCATTTTTGCATATTTCTGAAAACTCTCTTAAATTTTAAATGCCATAACTTTGTCAAATATCAACCGATTTTAAAAAATGTTGCATTTCTGTGAATGACTTTGATCCTATTTTCCATCGATATCTAACATCATTGGTTTTAATCAGAAAATATGGACCAGGAAAACAAATAGTAAAGATATAGATTTTAGTACAAAAATGAAAATCTTCTTAACTTTAAAAACGCACAACTTTTCGAAAAATCAACCGAATTTTTAAATTCATGCAGTTTTGTTAACGGTATAGAATCCACTTTCAAAATGCATCAAAAGTTTATTAACTTTGTCATTTTTAATTTCTGGACTTTTTGTGGCCATTTTTACATATTTTTGAAAACTCTCTCAACTTTGAAAAGCCATTACTTTGTCAAATATCAACCGATTTTAAAAAATGTTGCATTTCTGTGAATGACTTTGATCCTATTTTCCATCGATATCTAACATCATTGGTTTTAATCAGAAAATATGGACCAGGAAAACAAATAGTAAAGATATAGATTTTAGTACAAAAATTAAAATCTTCTTAACTTTAAAAACGCTCAACGTTCGAAAAATCAACCGAATTTTAAAATTCATGCAGTTTTGTTAACAGTATAGAATCCACTTTCAAAATGCATCAAAAGTTTATTAATATTGTTGTATTTAATTTTAGGACTTCTGTTGCCATTTTTGCATATTTCTGAAAACTCTCTTAACTTTGAAATGCCATAACTTTGTCAAATATCAACCGATTTTAAAAAATGTTGCATTCTGTGAATGACTTTAATCCTATTTTGCATCGATATCTAACATCATTGGTTTTAATGGTATACAATCCACTTACAAAATGCATCAAAAGTTTATTAATATTGTCGTATTTAATTTTTGGATTTCTGTTGCCATTTTTGCATATTTCTGAAAACTCTCTTAACTTTGAAATGCCATAACTTTGTCAAATATCAACCGATTTTAAAAAATGTTGCATTTCTGTGAATGACTTTGATCCTATTTTCCATCGAAATTTAACATCATTGGTTTTAATCAGAAAATATGGACCAGGAAAATCAAATAGTAAAGATATAGATTTTAGTACAAAAATTAAAATCTTCTTAACCTTAAAAACGCACAACTCTTCGAAAAATCAACCGAATTTTTAAATTCATGCAGTTTTGTTAACGGTATAGAATCCACTTTCAAAATGCATCAAAAGTTTATTAATTTTGTCATTTTTAATTTCTGGACTTTTTGTGGCCATTTTTACATATTTCTGAAAACTCTCTCAACTTTGAAAGCCATAACTTTGTCAAATATCAACCGATTTTAAAAAATGTTGCATTTCTGTGAATGACTTTAATCCTATTTTCCATCGATATCTAACATCATTGGCTTTAATCAGAAAATATGGACCAGGAAAAAAAAATGTTAAAGATATAGATTTTAGTACAAAAATTAAAATCTTCTTAACTTTAAAAACGCTCAACTTTTCGAAAAATCAACCGAATTTTAAAATTCAAGCAGTTTTGTTAACGTGATAGAATCCACTTTCAAAATGCATCAAAAGTTTATTAATTCTGTCATTTTTAATTTCTGGACTTTTTGTGGCCATTTTTACATATTACATATTTCTGAAAACTCTCTCAACTTTGAAATGCCATAAATTTGTCAAATATCAACCGATTTTAAAAAATGTTGCATTTCTGTGAATGACTTTGATCCTATTTTGCATCGATATCTAACATCATTGGTTTTAATCAGAAAATATGGACCAGGAAAAACAAATAGTAAAGATATAGATATTAGTACAAAATTTAAAATCTTCTTAACCTTAAAAACGCACAACTCTTCGAAAAATCAACCAAATTTTTAAATTCATGCATTTTTGTTAATGGTATACAATCCACTTTCAAAATGCATCAAAAGTTTATTAATATTGTCGTACTTAATTTTTGTACTTCTGTTGCCATTTTTACATATTTCTGAAAACTCTCTCAACTTTGAAAAGCCATTACTTTGTCAAATATCAACCGATTTTAAAAAATGTTGCATTTCTGTGAATGACTTTGATCCTATTTTCCATCGAAATCTAACATCATTGGTTTTAATCAGAAAATATGGACCAGAAAAAACAAATAGTAAAGATATAGATTTTAGTACAAAAATTAAAATCTTTTTAACTTTAAAAACGCTCAACTTTTCGAAAAATCAACCGAATTTTAAAATTCAAGCAGTTTTGTTAACGTGATAGAATCCACTTTCAAAATGCATCAAAAGTTTATTAATTTTGTCATTTTTAATTTCTGGACTTTTTGTGGCCATTTTTACATATTTCTGAAAACTCTCTCAACTTTGAAAAGCCATAACTTTGTCAAATATCAACCGATTTTAAAAAATGTTGCATTTCTGTGAATGACTTTAATCCTATTTTCCATCGATATCTAACATCATTGGCTTTAATCAGAAAATATGGACCAGGAAAAAAAAATGTTAAAGATATAGATTTTAGTACAAAAATTAAAATCTTCTTAACTTTAAAGACGCACAACTTTTCGAAAAATCAACGAAATTTTTAAATTCATGCAGTTTTGTTAACTGTATAGAATCCACTTTTAAAATGCATCAAAAGTTTATTAATATTGTCGTATTTAATTTTTGGACTTCTGTTGCCATTTTTGCATATTTCTGAAAACTCTCTTAACTTTGAAATGCCATAACTTTGTCAAATATCAACCGATTTTAAAAAATGTTGCATTTCTGTGAATGACTTTGATCCTATTTTGCATCGATATCTAACATCATTGGTTTTAATGGTATACAATCCACTTCCAAAATGCATCAAAAGTTTATTATTTTTGTCATTTTTAATTTCTGGACTTGTTGTGGCCATTTTTACATATTTCTGAAAACTCTCTCAACTTTGAAAAGCCATAACTTTGTCAAATATCAACCGATTTTAAAAAATGTTGCATTTCTGTGAATGACTTTAATCCTATTTTCCATCGATATCTAACATCATTGGCTTTAATCAGAAAATATGGACCAGGAAAAACAAATAGTAAAGATATAGATTTTAGTACAAAAATGAAAATCTTCTAAACTTTAAAAACGCACAACTCTTCGAAAAATCAACCAAATTTTTAAATTCATGCATTTTTGTTAACGGTATAGAATCAATTTTCAAAATGCATCAAAAGTTTATTAATATTGTCGTATTTAATTTTTGGACTTTCTGTGGCAATTTTTGCATATTTCTGAAAACTCTCTCAACTTTGTTAACGGTATAGAATCCACTTTCAAAATGCATCAAAAGTTTATTAATTCTGTCATTTTTAATTTTTGGACTTTTTGTGGCCATTTTTACATATTTCTGAAAACTCTCTCAACTTTGAAATGCCATAAATTTGTCAAATATCAACCGATTTTAAAAAATGTTGCATTTCTGTGAATGACTTTGATCCTATTTTGCATCGATATCTAACATCATTGGTTTTAATCAGAAAATATGGACCAGGAAAAACAAATAGTAAAGATATAGATATTAGTACAAAATTTAAAATCTTCTTAACCTTAAAAACGCACAACTCTTCGAAAAATCAACCAAATTTTTAAATTCATGCATTTTTGTTAATGGTATACAATCCACTTTCAAAATGCATCAAAAGTTTATTAATATTGTCGTATTTAATTTTTGTACTTCTGTTGCCATTTTTGCATATTTCTGAAAACTCTCTTAACTTTGAAATGCCATAACTTTGTCAAATATCAACCGATTTTAAAAAATGTTGCATTTCTGTGAATGACTTTGATCCTATTTTCCATCGAAATCTAACATCATTGGTTTTAATCAGAAAATATGGACCAGGAAAATCAAATAGTAAAGATATAGATTTTAGTACAAAAATTAAAATCTTCTTAACTTTAAAAACGCTCAACTTTTCGAAAAATCAACCGAATTTTAAAATTCAAGCAGTTTTGTTAACGTGATAGAATCCACTTTCAAAATGCATCAAAAGTTTATTAATTTTGTCATTTTTAATTTCTGGACTTTTTGTGGCCATTTTTACATATTTCTGAAAACTCTCTCAACTTTGAAAAGCCATTACTTTGTCAAATATCAACCGATTTTAAAAAATGTTGCATTTCTGTGAATGACTTTGATCCTATTTTGCATCGATATCTAACATCATTGGTTTTAATCAGAAAATATGGACCAGAAAAAACAAATAGTAAAGATATAGATTTTAGTACAAAAATTAAAATCTTCTTAACTTTAAAAACGCTCAACTTTTCGAAAAATCAACCGAATTTTAAAATTCAAGCAGTTTTGTTAACGTGATAGAATCCACTTTCAAAATGCATCAAAAGTTTATTAATTTTGTCATTTTTAATTTCTGGACTTTTTGTGGCCATTTTTACATATTTCTGAAAACTCTCTCAACTTTGAAAAGCCATAACTTTGTCAAATATCAACCGATTTTAAAAAATGTTGCATTTCTGTGAATGACTTTAATCCTATTTTCCATCGATATCTAACATCATTGGCTTTAATCAGAAAATATGGACCAGGAAAAAAAATGTTAAAGATATAGATTTTAGTACAAAAATTAAAATCTTCTTAACTTTAAAGACGCACAACTTTTCGAAAAATCAACGAAATTTTTAAATTCATGCAGTTTTGTTAACTGTATAGAATCCACTTTTAAAATGCATCAAAAGTTTATTAATATTGTCGTATTTAATTTTTGGACTTCTGTTGCCATTTTTGCATATTTCTGAAAACTCTCTTAACTTTGAAATGCCATAACTTTGTCAAATATCAACCGATTTTAAAAAATGTTGCATTTCTGTGAATGACTTTGATCCTATTTTGCATCGATATCTAACATCATTGGTTTTAATGGTATACAATCCACTTCCAAAATGCATCAAAAGTTTATTATTTTTGTCATTTTTAATTTCTGGACTTGTTGTGGCCATTTTTACATATTTCTGAAAACTCTCTCAACTTTGAAAAGCCATAACTTTGTCAAATATCAACCGATTTTAAAAAATGTTGCATTTCTGTGAATGACGTTAATCCTATTTTCCATCGATATCTAACATCATTGGTTTTAATCAGAAAATATGGACCAGGAAAAACAAATAGTAAAGATATAGATTTTAGTACAAAAATGAAAATCTTCTAAACTTTAAAAACGCACAACTTTTCGAAAAATCAACCGAATTTTTAAATTCATGCAGTTTTGTTAACGGTATAGAATCCACTTTCAAAATGCATAAAAAGTTTATTAATGCTGTCATTTTTAATTTCTGGACTTTTTGTGGCCATTTTTACATATTTCTGAAAACTCTCTCAACTTTGAAAAGCCATAACTTTGTCAAATATCAACCGACTTTAAAAAATGTTGAATTTCTGTGAATGTCTTTGATCCTATTTTCCATCGATATCTAACATCATTGGCTTTAATCAAAAAATATGGACCAAATTTGAACAATCTTTGAATGCAGTTTTGTTCTAAATGCCGAAACTTGGAAAAAATTGGCATCAAACTTGAAAATCGATTTAGATTTGACGAAGTTATGGCTCATCGAAGTTTTGAAAGACCCGAAACACTGATTTTCTATATAGTTCTGGGCTTGTGGAGGGGTCCGAAGATGATGGTCTTAATTTCAAAAATCTTTTGGACCAGCTTCGAAAATTATCCCTACTTTCAAAATTGCTATTGGATTTTCGAAGCCTACTTCCAAAATTGGTATTGAAGGTCAGGGTTTTAAATTGTCTTCCCAAGAAGTCCCAAACAAAGTCACGCAAACATGAAATCATGTTTACACACAAAAAGCTATGCTTGTGTTTGTATATTCTGGCAGGCATTTATCTGGTGGGATAGCCCAATTCAGAATCAGCGATATGTAAAGCAATGACAAAATTAAACATATCCTGTACTGCACACAAATGCTTAACTTTGTGCTTCGAAACACAGGGTGAAGTCCGTCTTGCAGTGCATGGATCGACCCGTCGCAGGTAGTCGAAAAAACTTTGCTGAGCTCGGACAGCAGCAAAGGGCAAAAATATGAAAATCGGCTGGGGACCCATACACACAGTGATGAGTATGTGTACGTACAAGATGGTGAGAGTGTATTTGTTTTTTGTTGTCATTGCTAAAAAATTGGTAACAGAAATAGAGAGGCAGGCAAGGCATGGAGCAAGCTCTCAACAGCGAACAGCATTGGTTGTGAGGGACTCTCTATCATAAGAGTATCATGCGGGCTCTATACGAAGCGTCCGCCCTAGACGACGTACAAAACGCTATTAACTCAGAATAGGTCCGCACATTGAGAGATCTAACTTGTTCGTGTGAGCCGATTGGGGTATGTCGCATCGATCTGGGGTATCTCGCATCGAACTGGGGTATCTCGCAAAGAAATTTCGTGGCCGTTTTCGTTGTATGAAATGTCTCATCTATATGTTATATGGTCAGTGTTTATACATATGTACATTGTTATTCTATAAGGATTTTAGGAAAGTATAGCATCACGTTGGAACCACCAGGTGCCCAATTTCGGAGTGTCGCTCTAATTTGTCCTCCTGCTCTTTGCCCATATTCTGTTTGTGGGTATTGGAGCGATAATGGGTATTCAAATGAGTTTGCCGCGAGAACGACCGTTCACACAGATCACATCTGTCAAAACAATCGATAAATTAAGATTAACATTAAATAATTGTTCACGAACTCACCTAAACATGCGTTCTCCTGTGTGAACCAGCATATGGTTCTTCAGTATGTAGGAGTTTGAAAACGTTTTTCCACACTGACTGCACTCATATGGCCGTTCATTGGTATGTGTCCGTTCATGTCTTAGGCGTCCACTGTAATTGACATAGGATCTCTCGCAGTACCGGCAGGGAAATTTACGATCTCCAGTGTGCTTCACCTGGTGCCCTTTTAGTTCTCCAGCGGATAAGAAGCGGGCTGCACAAAGTCTGCAAAAAAGTAGTGTAATTAGGAAAGGATTAAGTGACTACTTGACAAGCTTACTCGCATTGAAAGGGTCTTATGCCATTATGTTTGCGTATGTGACGATCAAATGCAGATTTGCCCGATATGTTGTGTCCACATTGGTCACAAAAGAAAACAGGAATCTTCTGCTTTGACCGTAGAGGGTTTATGTTTTCGTTGTCACTCTTCGCTGCGATTATTTGCGCAGACACAACGGATGCGTCTTTTACACTATCATCCAAAGTTGAGTTCTCCGTCTCTAAGTGATCAATACCATCATCGTCGCGACCATTATCGTCCAATAGTGGTTCTACTTTGATAAGCACCTCAACAGAACCTAGTGGCATCGTAAGTTCTTGTCCATGAAATTCCGGCCTGTTAGCATTCTTGGATAGAGACCTTTCACTTCTACGCAGGTTGACAGCTGGACATTCAATTTCAGTAGGTGAAACGGGGAATGCCGGTTCCTTTGACTTTGTAAGAGAAGTCCATCTTTTCTGATTATGTAGGCATCGACGACGGAATGAAATTGCACAGTGTAAGTCCCTCAAACAGCCGTTACATATGATTTCGGGCAAATCGGATTTGGCCTCAAGCTGCAAGTATGATTTTATGTTATCGACAGTGTTTAATTTTTCTCACAGATCCACTTACAAAGATGCCGGTCACCAGATTTATTTGTTGCAATAGTTTAAGAGAACTTTCCTCAAATAGTTTTGTGACTGCAGTTGGACTGGGTTCCGTTGCACAAATGCGGCAAACGTTTTGCAACATTTTGTCACATCGAGTGTTAATTTCATCTATTCTTTGGCCGTTAAGTTTAAGCTTTTTCTTCAGACTGTGACTCTTGAGATGTTTAGCTTTCCTTATAACGCGTTGTATCGTTGACAAACTTGCTTTAACACCTAATTTTGCTTTAATTTTTGTAGATGAGATTTTCGAACTTGATGCTTGCCTTACTATCGCCAGCCTGTCTTCATCGGATATCACCCGAGCAGTGCCGCCTTTGAATCTTTTTCCATAATCTTTTTTATTTCGAAGAAAATTGGTTATAATTTTCCTGTGCCTTCCAGTTTTCTCTGAAATCTTTTTAAAAGACAGTCCCTTTTCAAAGTATGCCTCAATCTGGGCTTGTTCCGTGTCAGATAACACTGCACCTCTGCCCATGCTGAGTGTTTCTGCAAGGGTAATTATAATATTAATGGGATTTAATGAACAATTTGGAGATGTTATCGAAAAATAAATAAAAGGAAGCGCTAACCTTATGACGCACAGCGTTCGTTGTTAATCAATTGCAAATTGTAAACAAAACAGCTGGCTCACAATCAGAAACACCAACAGATTGTCGTTACTCAACTCTGGCAGCCAGTACTGAGTAATTAACATGGAAAACGAAAGCAGAGCTGAGTGCTATGAAACTACAACGCTTTTTCAAACTATTTCAGAACCTTCACCAATTTAGTATTTGGTATTTGAAGAATTGTGCGTCATTAGATCAAATATCTCGCATCTACATATAATAAGTGTAAGAATACAATCGGAAACTTCTAGTAATTAAAAAGTAGCTCCCTAAAATCTTCACGGAAACGCTATCCCATACACCAATGAAAAGCAATATCGATTAGTTAAAAATTATTCATTGTTTTTTTTCTTATTTGCTATACTCTGAATTTGGTGACTATATTCATAATTTCTTAATTTAGGCTTGGGAGCTATTGAAGTCTTCATAAGATCTGATCTGATGGTGCTTTAGCTGCAAATCCTTATGAAACAGTATCTCATGACGCAGTGCATCCGCTCGTTCACGCACTAATTTCAAATCAAGTAACTCCAGTCGACGTTTCTCAATTCGCATCCGAATATTATGCAGTTCCTGTTGGCGTTGACGTAATGTTGGGATTGTTCCATTACTACCACCAGCTGCCGTCTTTTTAGAGCGTCCTTTGTATTGAGTCTTGTTGATGAGCGAGGCTCCTGACCTTGATGTAGTGTTTGTATCCTTCCTGGATTTTGATGACTTTAATAGGGGAATACGCTTCTCGAGAGTCTCTGAACCACATGAATCGGTGTCCTCCAGTGTGCACATGCGATAGGCAAGCATTGGAGCAACTTCTCGCACCACTGCCCTTTGATGAGGTGGAAAGAAGCAAGTCTCCAATGCCACGTCTGTAGTTGCCAAGTTCGACTTGCATGTCTCCTCTTTTTGCTGATTTTCAATTGATTCGCAAGATATATATGGTGAGGAAGATGGAACGACTTGCAAACGATCCAACAGACGTTGCCATTGACCTAGGATGTGTCGTCTTCTGATGTTGGTGCCCACATCCTTATCAGATTCGTGTATCTCCTCATTTGCCTTTGCTATATCTTCATCTTTATTCACTAGTGAGGATCGTTGCTTCTTCTTAAAGTTGCGTTTTGATTTCTCTTTATCACAATAGGACTGGTTCGATCGGCCACTTGATGCAACAGATTCCTCCTTGATTGGTGCCAAAAGACGATAGTTAACAACCGAGTCGAATACCTCTTCCTCACCGTCCACTGTATTCCATTCCACGGGGAGACTGCTGTCCGATTGCGACTCACCAAATGTAGCCACTAAATAAATTATATTAAATTTTATGTTAGAGATTCATGCTAAATATCAATGACGGTCTTACCGGATTTCTGTTCCATTGCTCCGATATCGCAGATGTTTTATACCCAAAAAAAATAGAGCCAAAAATCTTTTAAATATTAATTTGTATGCTGTGTCTCTGAATAATTCTGAACTACAAAATTTGCTACTATCTGAATACACCTTAAAAAACCTACTGAGAGAGGAATAAAATAATTGAAGTATTAAATTTGAAGCAGGGATAGAGATGATTATGAAATGTAGTATATAAAGACAGTTTTGAATTTGTTGTTTTTGTTCTTTAATTGGTATTTTCATCAAGTGTATATAATTTGTCATAAAATCTTGCTTGCTTTTGGTTTTTGGTATTTGTTGTATTTGTTATAACTAAATCGTGTTACAATTCTTTGGTTATTCGAATTTTGACTACCGCATTTTAAAAATGTGTCTGTTGTTAACATTTTGCATTTCAACACAAAAATTCTTTATAAATATTATACAATTAAACTTGTCAACATAAGGATTATTAGTTAATGTGTCGTGGGATGGATGATAAATTGCACTACACTAATTGATACATTTGATGAGATGAGGGAGATTATCATCAGACTAGATTGCGGTTAAAAAGAGAAAGCGTGAATATAGTTCTTGTCCCCAACATATGTATGTATACTATATATATATAGATACAATCTTGAGAAACTTAAGGGGATCAGATGTAGTATAAGTATAGTTCACACATGGGTTTGGTGACATCTTGACGTCTTGAACAACTTACATAAGTTATTTGCTTTTAATGCTAGTTTTATATAAAGTATTTCATTAAAGTACACACATTGCCTTTTAAGTTTAACAGATTTTCGGATTTTTGAACTATAGTATTAAAAATTCTGTACTATTGTTTGATTCTATTTCCTCAATGTTGTTCTGTTCTACATTCTCTATTTGTTTCTCTAGCTTTTTACAGTTTATGTGCTTAAAGATTCAAGATAATTCGATTCCATAGTACATCATTATAATTTGTCTAGGGCATTTTTTTTTACATATAATTTTAATGTATACAAAAAAGTACATATAGTAAATATTTGGTTGTCTTGTCATATTGGTTCCAATTGATGCTTAGATGTTAACAATAGTTTTTTTCTTCTCGAATATAAAACCTTTATATATAGATGAACATTATTTTTACTATACACAAATGGAGATGCATGTATGTATATATAATGCGTAAGTATATGTATGTATATATTACATATATGTATATATAATGGTTTGGTTTCAATTTGTATATATACTTGGCTTGTGGCTCCTCATTATCATCATCATATTCAATTCTCATTATTGAAATTATTAATGTAGTTAATTTCGTTTTTGGTATATGTATTGCTAATCTCTCTGTTTACAATTTTCAATTAATAATTTCATTTATATTAATTATTATAATGTATAAATGTCTCGCCTTGCTAGTTTCATTTTAATGTTGTTTAATTTTATTTTTACTAATCATAAGTTATTGGGCGACACAGTGAGAAAACGAAGACGATGGCATACCACACCTCGGTCATGTAGAGAGCAATCTGTAGTGTACAAAGGCAATATTCCAGACGCAGCCTGTAGGTCTGCAGCAGCAGCAGATACGACACGCCCAATAAACAGGGAACGGTTAAAAAGACCGATAATATGGCAGTCCAACCTGTAGATAAAAGAGAACAAAAGAGAGTGAGAAATGCAAATCAACATATTGATAACAACTATAAATAGATCTGTGTCGTATCGTATCGAACTCTCTACCTCGCTCGGCTAGCGTCCCCTTGCGACCCATTATCAGACGCATCGTTTCGAGCACTATAAAGGTTATCATTACAGCCAAATCCTGGGCGAGCGTGTGACCTGTGTAGCTTAAATTGATGGCCTTCAGCAGTCCCATCGCCATCTCACAGCAGGCAAACATGCCAAAGTAGAAACTGTTGAGATATATTAGCACCTCATAGTTCATGCTGGGATTTGGCTTCTTTGGCACCAACGGAGGTGGTCTCTTTGGCGGCATTATAACTAGCTAACTGATTGAACTAACTACGATTTAAGGATAAAGAGTTTTTGTCTGTTCGATCTACGCAAATTTTATTCTATATTGATGTGATCCTCCCGGCAATGATCGCGATGCGCATCGCACATCACATTGCTCACGTTGGGCGCTGTATTTATAGACTGACCATAATAATAATGTGGACCTGCCTGCTGCCTGCTCTGTTGGCCATTGGCTCGACTGTTTCAACTAAATGTAGTTGCAGTTATTGTTGTTGTCTCTCATTTTATTTGAATTATGTGCTGGTCGTTGTCGCCTTTAGGTGCTTAAAATCTGTTTTGTAGCTGCATTATGTTAGGTTCCCCTCTTACACTAAATGACCTACACAGATACGAGGATCTATTGAAAGTTCACATTTAAAATATAAGCTAAGTCCCATACAAGCTTGGCTCAAATATGAGATTGTCTCTTAATTAGTTACGAACTATTCATCTTATGGTAGTGTAGTTGGCCTAAACTAAGTAGCTGTTGGTCCCGTATATATTACATTTAAATTAGAAGTGTACATTGCAACGCTGCTGAGCACCGGCGACAACGATGCCAATCTCTGTGGCTGCTGTTGCTGCTGTTGCTGGTGTTGCACATAGACTACTACTTATGTATGTATGTATGTCTGTGGTAGAAGCAGCAGGCATCAGGCTGCAGTCGTCGTGTTGTATGTGCATATAATTTTAGATCATTATAGGCGTATAAAAATACACCAACAACGACGAGCGAGAGGAGAGTCCGTGTCAACAGCACGTCACGGCGACAAAGGCCGGACAAAAGAATGCGCTCCGAATTCAAATCAAATGCAGCTTTTGATCGAAACGGACGAGTCGCGTTACGTACGTTGGTTGTGTCGCCTCGGGGTGATATCCGTGTGCCCAACAATGTAATATACCCACATATACATATGTTGTAGAGAGAGTGCTTATATAAGTATTATAATTGGTGTTCATATATGTACAAACCTCGTTAGAAAAGCGTTTGCTCGGTTCCCTTTCCATGTGGATTTGTGTTCGTAAGGACTACGCCAGCTTATTTTGGTTTGGATCATTAAACTAACTCGTCTTAATCTTCATCTATGGGTTGGATCCGTAATATTATTAATGGTGACTAGTGTGTGGGTGTGTGTGTGTATGTGTGTAACATAGTTGTTGTGGCTTAGCCAACATCAAAGTCGCTCAACTTAAATGTAAACTGCTTGACGTAATAATGCCAGAATGTGCGTTGTCGTCGTCGAACTAATGCAGGTCCTCCTGCAGCTGCTGTCGCTGCTGGCGGCTTGGGTTGGGTTGGTATCGGTATCGACGTGGCGGCAACGTTGATCAACTGCTAGGTGTAGGTGACGGGTCGACACATTGTACAAATGAATATGCTGGCGTAGACTAGTTCAGCACCTTGTAGGGTGATCATTAAGGCACTCAGAATAATTTCGAGTTTCAGAACAAAAGTTTGAAAAAAACATAAATAAATAACAATAGCAAGACTGGGCAGTGTTAATATTACGGATGCGGTCGCTTGCCAGCCTGAAACAGATACCACAAATAGCAACAAAAAATTAAATTAATTTGTCTTAATATCCATATATGTATATATGTATGTATGTAAATATGATAAATGAATAGTTTTTCTCTTTGAAAATTCGAATACAATCATGTATTTCTATAAAAAAAATGCTCATAAAATTTGTTATACATTTCTGAATACACATAATTTTATGAGTATTATTTTTTCTTTTTTTTATTAATTGCCAATTATTTAACATCCCTTTTTGTTATGGCAATTTCATAAATATAATGTACTCTTGTGTATTTGTATATACTTAGGGTCTCTGCTTGTGTACCAAATTACGCATAATGGGCGGATGAGCTGGCGACAGAGATGTGTGAGGGGGTGGGAGGCGATGATGATGATGATGATGATACCAAATAGTGACGTCGTTTGTCGCGCCATTGAGACATCATCAAAGAATTTGAGCATGTCATCATATCCACCTCATCCACCTACCCTTCTACTTCAGCAACCACCCATCCCACTCAACTGTTGAGTTGACCGCACTTTGGTCACAGCTCATTAAGTAAACAAATACAAGAAATAAACATGATGCATATTCATAATTGGTATTTTACAACACTGTAATGATACTCAACAAACAGCAGATTACTCACCACGATCGCTGAGGCTGCTCTTCCGTCCAAAGACAATGCGCAATGTTTCGATGATGCACAGCGATACCAAAATTGTTGCTTCACGTGACAGAGTGTTCTCGGCATAATGCAGATTGATTCCCTTCAGCACACCCACTCCCACCTCAAAAGCGGCGTACATGCCGAAATAAAATGAGTTCAAATACATGAGTATCTCATATATAAGGCTGGCATTCATTTTGCTTTGGGGTTTGTGGTTGTTGCCGCTGCCCCGTCCGCTGCTGCTGCCGCTTCAGTTGGTCAATGTGTTGCTGTTGCTTCTGTCGTTGGAGTTTTGGTGTACTCTCCTCTAATCTTAGCCTAGGGCAGGTGCTGCCCTTCGTTTCCTGCTGTCACCGGGACAGCTTGAAGCAGCAGCTGAGCTGCTGATGATTTCTGATGTAATGTTCCTTTTAAAGTTCTTCTACCAACAGCAGCAGCAGGTGGCTCACACACACACGCACATTTTTGCATTTATGTATATTCGTTCTGGAGCGAATGTGCTTCTGCGTGTGTGTGTGTGTGTGTGTGTGTGTGTAAGGGGAGGGGTGGAGAAAGAGGTCGATAGGTCGGGGAATTGGAAGTGCTTTGCCTCGCGTTAATGGCGCTCCGCTCGTGGTACACTTTTAATTATGTCTGCCCATATGTATGCGTATTTACTTTAACGTTATTGCTATTGTTGTTCTTTTTTTAGTCGTTTGAGTTTCGTTGTTATGGGAGACTCCTTGTTGCGGTGGTAACACAAAATGACGAAATGCGAGATGCGTGTACTGCATACATACATATGTATGTAAATACGTATACGTGTATGGATGCTTTTATTAAATATGCGATTGGAAATTGTTGAAATACATAGACGGTGCTTATATAAATTGTAATTTATAATTTCCTGCTCCGTTCTCTAACACACACACTTAATAGAAATGCCGCGGAACTTTTAGACTCTCACATAAACAACCGATTCGTAAATCACTACACATCACATACACATTGGCTGTGACAACTAAATGCCTATTTGGTTTAAATATTTCACGTAAATAATATCCGAATTTTTGGCTTTTATGGTGCTGTGTACTTGGGCTGCACATGTGGAGTATATTTGGATTGTTCACGAGTTGTTCTCGAATGAGTGAACATTAAAGAGTTATTCAATGTTAAGAGCTTGTTCATTTGAACTAAACAGTTCACTTGGGTTCCCTGTAAATTTGATCAGTCTCATACTTAATTTAAATGTATTTTGTTGCTCATTTAAATAATAGTTAAATTTAAATTTCTTATTTACAGATCTGTTTATTAAGCTGTTTTATTAAGCAAGATATTTTTTGTTCGGAACTCACTGGCCAGCTGTCTGTGAAGAGCAGTAATACATTGGAATTTTCCAGCACTTATTTAATCGACCGACCTCCACTTTAAGTTGGAATCGACGTTAGCGTATACTAAATAAAAATAAAGTACAATGCCCGCCGATCAAATTCAATACTCTGAGAAATACTTTGACGATTACTTTGAATACAGGTAAGCTTGCACATATTTGTAAGTAGAACAGCTACTTACATTGAATTTGCTATTTGCAGGCATGTCATTCTGCCACCTGACATTGCCAAGCATGTACCAAAGTCTCATCTAATGACCGAGACTGAATGGCGCAATCTTGGAGTACAGCAAAGTCCCGGATGGGTTCACTACATGATGCATGCTCCGGAGCCACATGTGTTGCTATTCCGCCGCAAAGTTACGGAGCAAGAGAAGAAGCCCGCACCTGATCGTCCAAATGTCCCTGACGCCCCCAAGTTGATTTCAACCTAAGCTTGAGGAAGCAAACTCTAATCAGAAGATAACTATAAGAAAAAAACCACTAAGACATGTGAAATGAAGTTGCCTATATTAAGTTTACCAGAGTTCTATTATTTTTATAAAGTATATACATATATCTCATCATGTTACTCGATGTAAAAGTACCTAATAGTATGTTACGGAAAGCATTTAAAAATGTGAAAAGTTCAATTTCATTAGATTTATTTACGATTACTTATCTTATAATAAAACGTACGCTCAATCGTGTACAAATTAAAAACATTTAGGCTAGGATTCGAATTTAGTTATAACATCGCCAAATGGCCGGAGTTAGGTGATCCTTCCAGCTGTTGTAGTGCAGGTCGCAGTTGCGTTTCGCATAATACTCCATGGCGTACAGAGATATTAGCATGCCATTACCCAGGATCAGTGAGAACCAGAGGAATATGTTGCCCAGAGTCTTGGGGGCTCTTCGCATAAGGAAGACCAACGCCACACCAACAACGCCAAAGAACACGAACATTACCGGGAAGAACACCTGTAGAGCAAATCCCAAGACCTGTTCATGAACTAACGCGGATATCATGAAGACGAGCAGAGATGCAGCTACTTTGGATCCCTTGAATATATGGGTATAGATATCTCTGTAGACGTATTCGTAGAGCCAGTCGTGCACTACGACATTCCAGTTGCGATAATAACCATCGTAGGTGTGCGACGTCCACCAATCCTTGTAGAACATACGATCCCCGAACCTCAAAAGCTCGGATGTGAAATTCAGCCACGAGTGAAGAATCATATAAAAGCCACATAGGAATATCACCGCACTGGGCAACATCATACCGAAGAGCTTCACAATTAACTGAGAAGCTCCCAGTGGCTCCTTGCCAAACTGTCCAAAGTGCTCATTGATGTGGCGCTCGTGGATAAATGCATAGAGGAAAGCGACAGCCACAATCTCTAGGAATCGACTAATGGCGAACTTCCAGCGTATGTGTGAGGTACGTGGATAGCTGTCGCGATAGATCAGTGTGGGAGCAAACAGGAAGTAGACATAGCGCTGTAATGATGGCACATATGGACGACCCGTAGAGGCAGCGGTGGCATCATCAGTCTTGAGTTTCCCACTCAACACTCGCTCCGCATTGAAGCGCACAAAGGCGTGCATTTTCATGAGGAGACGAGTGCTCTCCAGGAGCAGCACACAGCCACTGACAAAGGCCAGATCAAACTTAAGACACAGCGAGGTGGTGATATAACCAAATACAAGTTGGGAGCTGATATACATGATGAGGCAGCTGTGCGACCAGAATCTCTGTAGAGAAGCTAAAAAGTTTCTTGTTTAAGGATGGGTCTTAATTAAAAGATCCTTTGACTTACCGTGGGATTGTAGTTTCTGACGCACCAAGGCCCATCCCTGGAAGGCATAGTAGAGTGCCAGAACGAACACATGCTCCAGCACCCAGGCACCCATCACCCAGTGCAGCCGCTTCAGTCCGCCTCGAAACGTACCGAGCCCCAAATTGATGCGCCCCTCAACAAAATAGTCGTAGCAAATGACGTTGAGGAGAAACATGACCAGAATAATATAGAAGATATGATAGATGGTGCGCATGTGCTCCACCTGCAGCAGAGCCGTCAGGTACGATTCCCGAGCCACAAACACTTTGTCGGGCAGCTGACGACGTTTCGTTGGATTCAATTGTTGTTCGTGTTGTTGTTGCTTCGGCGGCTGCTGCTGCTGCTGCTGCTGCCAGTGTTGTTGGTGCTGCGCTGGCGTCTGCTTATTTTGGACATCCGTTGCTTTACTTGGACTATCGCTGACATCAGCAGCTGTGGAAGATCTGTGTTGCTTACGATTGTGCCAAGTGGAGTCCGAGTTGTTCGTCCTGTTGCTGTTGTTATCGAACTGGCGAAACTCGTGCGCCCGCAACTCCTGTTGCCTAATATCCTGCATCACATCCTCGATTAGGCAGGAGATGCGTTGATCAAACTCCGCCATCACTTTACTCTGAAACTTTTCCAATTTCTCGCGCACAAAATGAGCTCGCTGAGTGGAAGGAGCCGAAGGGCAACACCTTGCCATTGGCTTGGAATCGTCGTCGGCCATGGTAATAATAGTTTTATTTTACTGCCTAACACCTGATGCTTTATCAATATTCAATTAAAAATACAATTTTTGCTGGGCAATAACTGTGGTGTAGTCAACCAGCCGCTGAGACGTCGATTTCAACAATGTATCAAAAGGTCCGCGGCGCAGTCACTTCTTGATTCTGTCTGCTGTAATCAACTGCATGAGATGATAACGGCATTTAGACAGGGTCGCCGTCGTGGGGGTTATTTTATCATCAGTTCCCATGCTGTGCTGTTTCTACGCCTCTGCCCAGTGTCGTAAAACGCTCAATACTGTCCTTACTCCGCTCTAGCTATATCTGTCTCTTTCTCACGCTGTTATGGAAGTGCGTCGCTGTTGCTGCTTGTACGTAAGTTGTTGTTGCCGCTGTTAGAATAGTTTAGCCAAGTACATTACAATTGAAGAACAAATTTGATTACTCGTGCCTTAATCTGGCCGATTAGCTGTCGACGGCACTTAAAGCGAATCTTATGAGTTGCCCACATATGTATATGGACTGTAGCTACTGATAAGACCCATTGTCCATTGGCCCCGTTGTAAGCGGGTACACTTGCACTCGCCTTTGGTCACTCACACCAACGCACTCAATATACGCATGTAAATAGTATGTACATATGTATGTACGTATGTAAGTATGTACATATATGTATTGCGTATATTTAATATGGCGGGAAACATACATATGAAATGATTAATAATATAAATGTTACGTAAGAAGAATTTCACATTACTGTGTAGTATATGAATTATGAGTAGAAAGGGGTGTGTAATTAGGACTTGAAATAATTAAGGCATCCTTTTTTACCCGAAACTAACGTTTAACAGGAATATCTCAGGAATTATTTGTACTACTATTTCTACTTCTATATTTTTAGCCTAATTCCTAATTCCTTTTCTATTCTAATTTGTATTTCTCCTTATCAAGTAAGTGATTTATATTACCATGTTACTTCTACTATAAGACTAACATTTGTATTGAAAATTAAATTTAAATTTTATGATTACGATTACTCGTTACAAATCATTTTATCGGAAGTGAAATATCGATAATTGCATCGATATAACCGATGTTAAGAAAGCACTGTTTACATCGAAGTTCTCATCAATATATTTCCACCTCTAATGTAGTTGATGAAAACAAATGGAATCTCAATTTGAGAACGCAGAGTAAGTTGATTGCAGTATGTAAAACAGAACGTAAGTTAAGCATATAATATTTCCAGTGAGCACTATTGGAATCGCTCCTCGAGAGCTGCATTCAGTTTTGATGATGATGATGACATCGCTGTTGGAGTTGGTGGCATTCGCTTCAGTTCTAGTCACAACAAGCTTAGCACAAACAATGCAATATTTAACGATGACACCATTTCCGAGGCAAGCTTTGACAATAGTGCTGCTCTAGGCACATTGAATCATCTCTCCATCAAAGCGATACTAAGCGATGAGGCGCTTAAGCTAGTGCTGCAGGAACAGACCCTTGATGATCACGTCCTACCCAAGGGAGTTTCACCTGAGGAAGAACTGAAGCTACTGCGTCGCCAGATACAGAGCACACTCTACAGTCCCAACCTTGAAGCCACAACCGAAAAGCTTCTGCGCGGCAAAGTGGTATCCTTGGAAATGTTTAAGTCTTTGCAGGAGAAGGAACAGTTGTTGGACTCGGTGCTAGCCAAAGGAGGCGATGCTATAATTGGTGTGCTTCTTTTCCTAAAGCGTACTCTGAATGCCACTCACTTCTATAGCATTCTAAGAAAGCGCGCCAAGTCGCTGGAACACTATCTTAGCTATTTGAAGCAAAGCGGAGACGTGGCCACCTATATCGATATACTGCAGCAGTTTGGAGGGCATCAAGAAGCGGCAATCAGGCAATTCCAGGCTGCCATGGCCTGTAAAGAGTTGGCTTCGCGGAAGCAGCAGTTGCAGCGGCTCATCGATGCCTATGCCACTGCCAGAGTAGGCATAATTCCACTGTACGAACAAGTCTTTCATGCCGCACTCAAGCTGCAGTTGGTCTTGGAGAAGGAACCGGCCATTGCAGCTGCTATTCAGCGATTTGGCGATCAACCCACACCCATTGAAGTGCTCTACGTGTGCTGCACGCAAAACAAGAACTGGAAGGATCCGGACATTCTGAAATTTAACTCGCCCCAACGATTTGCCGCTGATCAAGAGATCTCGGCAGCCCAATTCGAATGGACTGCTCTGAACGAACGTGCCCAAGCACAGGCCTATGCTGATCTGGAATGCATATTTGAGCGAGTGTCCATTTGGCATCCTCTCAAACCAATGCAGTTCCACATCAGCTTCGATTTGGCATTAGCCATACAGCGGCTCTTTGAGCTGCAGGCGCCATCCACAGTCCTGCAGCTGTTTCTCTCCAAGATGGGCAAGGCCAAGGATAAGCTGGAGCTGGCCCAGCGTGTCAAATGCGTCAAGGCGGTGATCGATGCCATGGTGGAACTGAAGCAACAGCAGGAGCTGCAGCAGCTGAGGGAAACGCTACCCGATCGGTCAGAGGAGAAATTCTATTGTGAAAACGCTTTGAAATCTTTGCAGAGCAAACGATGGACGACGGACAATATTAAACTTAAGCTATAGTATAAATGTATATTTTATTATTATTATTATTGTTAATACGTATGTATGTATACACGCAATTACTTATATAAAAATTTTATATATATTTGTATTAAATAGTTGGAAACAAAATCACAAACTGAACTTGACTGAAACTTTTGAAAAGTGTGACTTCTAGGGATTTCAGATCATTCTAGTTGAGTAGATCTATAAACAATGTTAATTTGATTTAATTTTTTTTTATATGGTTTATTATTGAAATATTTTTTTTTGTTCATTTTTATTATGTAAACAAAAAGCAGAAGAAACTTTAAAGCCAATGGCAAACAAAGTAATACAAAAAATTGAATTCTTAAACAATTTGTTTGCCTTAAATATTTCTCATAAATAACATTCGCTCGCTATAAAAGCTATTTATATATAAATATTATGCGCAGCAAAACGCAAACAACAATTATGTAATTAAGTATAAACATGTGTATAGCCAGGAGGACAATGGTGGCAGGAGGGTTAAACAGATAGATATATATGTATGTATGTTTGTATATAGAGAGGATAAAGTCGGAAGAGGGTATTATGCGATTGATCTTTGGTTTGCAACTGCTCGATCTATCAACAATTGAATCTAATCTTTTCTGAAACTACGATATTTCTATTACAATCAAAAACAAACAACGAAACGGAAACACAAAACTTTCAACAAATCAGAGGAAATTAATTAAAATCCAAGTAAATTCATAGCAAGACCAGAGGAAGTCCTTTCACCTTGATGCCGTGATCCTGACTTCCATAGTGTAGCAGAGAAGAGCATTGTAGCCAATGTTAATTGCTGGCATTGGCATCCGAATCACAATGGCTGAGCAATCGCTGGCAAAGGATTGTCTTGAATTTCACCGTGAAACTGTCGAAGATGGCGTCGGTGTCCTGCAGCACATTCGAGGACGACTGATTACTATCCGCCAATGCGATCAGCTGTTTAAACTTCTCGTTGAGATTCTGTTCCAGCGCCGAATTGTTGTTATTGAAGTAGAATACATAGGCCAACTCCAGCCAATAGTAGTCCAGATCACCCATAAAGTATCTCTCACACTCGAGCATATCGAACTTGCGTTCCAGGAAGTGCAGACACATGTGATAGATGAGATGCTTGAGATCTGATCGATGCAATGGCACATAGCCCGTATCCTTGCTGAAGTACTCGAAGATTTTCAGTGTGCGCTGCGCATTGTCACAGCTCTGCAGGCACAGCTGGAACGCCTCTACGAACCTAAAGTTGAGCATGCAAATCCGAATGCGATACTCGTTGCGATGCGAACGGGAGCATTCGCCTATCTTATCCGGATTATACATGCCATGGAAGGCATACAGGCAGTAGTGTATATAATGACGCAGAGGCTGCAGTGCAGCCTCATCTCCCTCATCGGTGCTGGGCGTATATGTGCTCACATCCTCATCGTGACCCAGCAGAGCTGCTGTTGTATTGCTTTCCATGCCTGGCATTGCCATTCCCTGATTCGGTAGAGGTAAATAACTCTGTTCATCCGGTGAATAGTCGAGATCCAAAGAGCTGTTCGCATCACCCAATTGCTGCGCGTTAAACGAGTAGCTAGCATCGTTATGGCTTAGATTTTCCAGGCTGCTCAGCAGGTCATCCGAATCTTGGCCGGTCCCAGCCTGCTCTGTGCTTGACTTGTAGTTGTTGGTGGCCATGGAGTGGCGGTGCTCAAAGTTAATGCTGGCCTGTTGCAGGAAATGTGGCTGATATGGCGGTATCACCTTCAGGTATCGCACTGGGTCCTGATCAAGACGGATACGTGGACGTGGCAAATTGATCTCTACTGGAGCCTCCACACATTGGCTTTCGAAACGCATCAAGCGTTTTGTCGTCGGCAAGCAAACGACACGCTGTCGCATTCGATCTAAGCTTGCGCCCAGATCACGTCCACACTGACCGTTTGAGTTGCCACCAAAGGCCTTCACAATGTGGTCTGTGGTCATCACCAGTGTAAAGTCAGCACCACAATCTACATACATGGGACTCTCAATGCTATCAATGGGCGACGGCTTGAGCACTGCTCGTCGATCTTTGTCCTCGGTGCCCAGCTGATGCTCGAGATTCTTGCCCCACGTATACAAGGTGCAGGTGGAGGATATCAGAGCAAAGTGGAAAAGTCCGCTTGAGATCTGCAATATCTGGCCAGCTACCTCACTGGTATCCACCAGGTGCGGTGTCATATGCTCCGTTGGATCAGGTTCACTTGGTTGCTGTGTGGAAGCTGTCGAAGTTGTGCTTCCTGTTAATGTAGAACCGATATTCTCACTAGCACTCGATGGTATCGCCTCATCTTCTTTGGTTTCCGCTTTCGACTTGGACTTGGGAACAGCTCCTCCGACGACCGCAGCATAAGAGGTTGTCGGTTCCACCATGGCACTGTTGTTGCTGTTGCAAGCGGGCAACAGAGTCTCCTCCAGTCGTCTGCTCAGCATTTCGCGCTGTTGATTCTCCTCCATCTTCTGCTTGGCGTTGGCACGACGCTTAATTTGATTTGCCAGGCGTAGAGCTTGTGGAGAACTTCCCCACGTATACATACGCTCCTTTTCATCTACAGCTAACTATAATACGAATATATTTAAATCAGTATAACCTGATTAAGTACGTTTAATCATTTGCTTACATTTGTAAAAAATTTCGTGTGAATCAGTCTTAAGCTGCAGTCTCCCAGTACAAGCCGTATAGGTATACTTGTCTTCGTATCGGCCTTCTCACTGCCAATACCAAGTTGGCCGAAATGATTAGAGCCGAACACGAATAACTCGTTGTCACTGCAATTAGCCTCTGAGTAGTTGTTGTGGGCCACTCTGGTGCGGCACAGCACCAAACTGTGCGCATGGCCCAAAGAAATTTGTATAACTTTCTGTCAAGTAAATATAATATATGTATAAGCGGAAGTTGGAATGAAAGATCATCTTAACGCACCCTGTACTTAAAGAAACTGACTAGTGTTGGTGTTGCGATGTTCTCGCAGCTGCCATTGCCCAATTGCCCATAGATACCCCACCTGAAAAGAAGTAACAATTATCAACTTTTTCATAAAAACAAAAAAAAATTTAATTGGAGTTTCCAACTCATCTCAATGGATTTTGAAGCTTTAATATTAATAGAAGCTATTACTCACCCCCACATATAAAGCCTGCCATCCACAACAGCTGCATTGTGATATTGTCCTGCCTCCAGCAAGGTGATATTCATGCCATCCAGTGCCTTCACCAGCATTGGCTGTAGTGCCATTTGCATGTGCTGCCCAATTCCCAGCTGACAGAGATTATTATTCCCCATGGCATACAGCTAATTAAATATATTAACCATCAGCTTAATCTTCAAGTAATTAAGAGTAGAAGTGCCTACCCCATTGTTAGTTAGTATGAGCGTATGTTGGCGGCCACATTTCAGTGCGTGCACCTCCAAATTAAGCTGGGCAAGTAGTTCCAGCGTCTTGACGGCATGTGCTGGCTCTGGCGGTTCTAAGAACAGAATACTAGTAGTCACAAGATGAACCTGCAGTGGATTAAACCAGCTTACCCGTAGATTTCTGGGCACTGAAACAGCAGGGCACGCCGCTGGAGCCCCAGAAGTAGGCGACACCATCGACCACACAGGCGCAGTAGGCGCAACCAGCTGAGATTGGTTTAAATCTTGAAGATTCGATAGCAAACTGAAAAGCAATGTCGTTGATGAGATCAATGATTGATAATGTTTTCAGAACTTGCCTGATTGTCTTCGTAATTGATGCGAAAGTTTGACAATGCATTTACAATAGAATCGTGCTTAACGCGCTGGGACTCCATATAGATGAGCACCGCCAAGTAAGTCTCAATGAGGCATTTGCAGAACTCAAATAAATGCGCATTATTGTCATTGTTGCTGGAGGTGTTGCTCGAACTGTATGATACAATGGGACGCAGTGAGGGTGCAAAGGGGTTCAGTTGCTGGGACAGGCGCTGCAAGGAAATAAATCTATATTAATTACATATCTTTGCCAATCTTGAATTGAGGATTTTCTACCTGCAGAACACAGGGTCTAATGTGTTCAATCTTATCTTGTATGAAGGCAAAGTAATCCATGGACACAAATGGCAAATACGTGATCGTCTCCATAAATATGTTCTGGCTAAGATTATACAGGCATACATTGAGCTCATTATACCAGCCAAACTCCTGGGCCACCACGCTGACCAGCGCATTAAAAGTATCCAGGCAGACGCCCCTCACTTTGGCCAAGATAATGGCCGAGGAGAAGAGTCCACTCTGGCACAAAACAATGCTGGTCATGTTCGTATGGTATTTGCTGTTGGTCACCAAAAAGTTCCTGCAAGTTAAAGATGTAATTATAGATAAGGGGTTTCAGAAATACAAATGGAATTAGGAGAAATCTATAATTGAAATCTTACTCACCACAGGGGCAGATAGTTCTTATCGTTAACAGCCTTCTCGGCCAATGTAATGAGCAGCAAATTGGCCAAGTGGAACTGGGAGGAGGGTGACATTTGCAGTGCACTGATCGATTCATCCACACCATAGTGATAATCACTACATGGCGCGCCTTCATTGATCACCGAGTCACCATCTCTCCCAATTAGGGGTAGTATGCCCCGCACATCCTCCGAGTGTCTATAAGTAGCGTCCGCAAGGATGCTCTTCAGCAGAGAATGGCACAGATGACGCGATCGCAGCAGATAAGACGACTTAAGCGCCATAGCGCTCAACTGCATCAGGGCATACGTGTGTCCATACATGGCCAACTTCAGAGCTGTGCGAATGGGTTTCACTCTGGCCACATTATATGTGATTAAGGCTTGAGTGATCTTCTTCCTGCGCAGCAAGTAATCCCCGGCAAACTCAATGCAGTGCTCGAAGGACAGATCAAATGTATTACAGAACTCCCGGCACTGATTCCAAGAACTATTCAGCGCCGCATCCAAGAACAGTTCAAAAGGTTCTTTTCTGCAATTGGAATAGAAATGAATAGGGAATTCGTACGATAAAGGAGTCCAACTCACCTCAGTTGTATAGTGTAGACATTCTTGTTGGTAATCACATAGCAGGGATCATAGTTAATTTTGGGGAACTCCGACTGCATAATTTCCATTTGCCGCAATGAGAACTCACTGCTCACATCGGCCGTCTCATAAAACTGCACATAGTCCATGGGCGTGTGTATGTCCTTCACCTCAAATGCCTTGGCCCGCTCCTCTTTGCTGATGTTCTCAACTGGATTACTCTCAGTTCGAAATTGAGCCATCTGGTAAAGATGGAGTACAGTTTCTTGCTCAAACCGAAAGAGCGCTAGCTGTGCCTGATGATTGAAACGCTGAAAAATTAAGGATATTCATAGTGGATATAATACATATTAGATGGAGCACATACATCTTCTTCGGTGGTGTGCAGGGAGGCCATGGCACTGCTTATAACACTGACAGCATTGATGGCATTACTGGGCATATCGCTCTGATCAATACTTGATGCACTGGTTGTGGTTGCACTTGTTTCATCACTTTTGACAGTCGGTCCCGGCTCCGCATCCATTTGCTCCAATTTCTCAGTATCGGCGTCAAGGCTCTCCTTCTCAGTATTCGCCACAATTGGTTCCTCTAACGATGATGCTCCTCCAATTGAGCTGACCGATTCGTTTTGCACTTTTAGGTCCACATATTGTACACCATACAGTAGATTGGAGCTAATCAGGATATCCACGCAGTGTCTCGGTATCTTGTAAAGGAACAGTGGCTTCAGATTAATATCGATGCTGTGCACAGTGAGACTACAGCTATTGCTATGAAGGGCACTCAATAGATAGGTGCTACGAAGGTTCTGTATATTGTAAAACGAGCCCTGGGTGTTCCCCAATGGTTCTGGCGTAACCGACGGCGAGTCCATGATCGCCAAATTGCCGAAATTGGAGTCTGGCATAACTATAATGAATCAAACAAATAATCAAATTGCTCACACGAGATTATCTCAGATTACATACATTCATCAATTTTTTGGCGCTGATCCGAGAGTCGCATTTTTATGGCCTGCAGCTTCTTGGATCCCAGACTTTTCAGTGAGGCCAGACGTGCTCGGGTGGCTGGTAAAATGCCTTCAAAACTATTCCCAGCCAGTTGTTGTTGTTGCTGAAAACGAATAGCGCTGTTCTCGTTGTAAGATGGCGGAGCCGGTGGTGGCGTCGGTGGCGAAGAATTGGTGGTAGATTCACTAGCTGTCGACACGGCTGATGGAGCAGAAGCGGGCACAGATTCAGAGGATGAAGATAGTTGTGTGGTTGATCCATTCTCGTCATTGGCAGGTGGAGCGAATACATCCTCCTCTAACTGGCTGCTGTCTGAAGCCGGATCAGAGCTGTTACTCTGTCGCGCATCATTCCCAGTCACATTATGATGCTTTGAATGTACGGACATGACAATCTGCCAAGCTCCTTCGCGTGTCGTTGGCGAACTATCACCAGGGTATACGTACTTGATGGCCTTCTGTTCAAGCAGCAGTTTATATTGATCTTTTATGGACGAAGTAATCTGAAAACAGACATCATTAATCATGATTACCATTAAAGATTAGATGGATGTCCTACCAGCAACATGACCCCGTCAAAGGTAGTATCCTTGCAGATGGTTAGCCGAACAACAGACCCGTTCTGAATGGACGTACTGGCAATCATTGGACAGTTGGGGCTTAGGCCCACGAAACAAATGGAGCCATCGGAGTAACCAATGATGGCACGGTTTAAGCCATTATAGGTTTTCCACCAAGCCACCGAAAGCGGAAAGGGGCATGTCTTTGAAGCCATAAAGGATGTCGCCATCACTTGACTGTTGCCTGTGGCATCAAAAGGGACTGCCTGCTGCGCCTGGACGGATTGCTCCACAGCCCCTGGCTCTTCCGCTGGTGGTACATTAGCTAGCATATGCTCCGGCAGCTCGTGCACTAAGGGCTCTTCATCTAGATTATCAGCCTCTTTGTCTAGTCTCACATTCTGCAGATTATCCGCCAAGTCATCCACTTGCTTCGGCCGTTGCTCCAACCCTCCAGTGTCGCTTATCGCAGTGGAATGATTTGGACACATTTTCGAATTTGGACATTCGTGCGGACCCACAAATGGAATTATGTAGGATGTCACCTGGCTGGTGCTATACACCGCATTGGCAGCCTCCAAGCTGTGCGCCTTATCCACCAGAGACAAGGCTGGCACAATATGCAATGTATTGTCGAAACCTGTTGATATAAAGGTAGGCATATTAACCGAGTTCAGTAACACTTTAATAGATACCTCTCCCCCCTCTCCTCCACCAACTAGAACGAGAAAATGCAAATCAAAACAAAATACGCAAGAAAGAAAATCAATAATGTAAACCGCACACACACTTACAAGCGACGCACATAAAATATTCACCCATAGCCACCCACAAGAATAAAGTAATTTTAGGCCTTACTATGTAGTGGTCATAGGCCAATGCCTCATTCCCTGTTAGCACAAGAATGTGCTTCCCAACTCCCAATCTACCACCCTTAGGAATCATACACACACAAACTCGCACATACTTACAGAGAACCAAGAGCCAAACGCCCGAAGGATCGAAGCAGACATCATGTATGACACGATTGGTGCGGCGAAACCAGGAAATCATCTTGAGCACCTCCTGGGCACCTGCTGCCTTGCTAATATAACGCAACACAATCTCATTTTCCTCGCTAACGAGACACAGGAATTGTTTTTCATCGAACGGTGTAACTGTGACGGCGGACAGCTTACAGCTGAAGTTCGTTATGAGCGGACGCAGCTCAAAAATTTGCAAATCTTTGAGTTCGGCATGCTCATGCACCGCCATCACTTTTAATTAATCGTTATTGGAATTGCTTAAACAATTTTTACCGTGCGCAAATCTTATTTCTATTTCCTTTCCTACAATTACTATGTTTCCATAGTGAACATTTTGTTATCGATTTAATATTAATCGAGCATTGACGATAATCAAATTGTTATCAAATATTAGATTTGTAGTAACCAAATTTAAAATCTAATACCTATCTGATTGATGAGGATATAATTGAAGTCTATTAATAATTTACCAAATGTATCTATTTCTGTATTTTCTTTTACTATTTTTAAAAACCTGATTAATGGGACTTATTATGAAATAACTAAAATATTGTGAGAATCAACTAATTTTGTGGACTACCATTTTATTGCTCAATACGTCAATTTCTAAAAGTATCGTATAATAATTTAAGCAAACGACATGCTGGCAACTCTGTTCGAATTCAACCCTGCAGTCAAACTTAACGGCGCTCGTCGCATATTGGCGTCGCTTGTTTTCGATGAAGAAGAGTTGTAAAATTTTAAATAAAAAGTAGAAATTGTAAACAAGGGAATTGTTATGGAATCACGCTTACCAAAACCGACAGGCCTTAAACGGCCTTTGCCACCAATGAAACCGATTTTACCAACTGATCGTATTAAACCATCTGCCGGGACTTTTCATCCAAATGTGACTTTTTCGGGCCATTTGCCGCCTTTAACCAGAGACTTGCAGAACATACCACAGGCCTTGCCAGGGATGCGAGGTAAGTAGATAGTTAACAATGACGTACTTTACATTTGGCTAATCTATGTAAAACAGCTCGTGCAGAATCACCAGAACCTGGCTACAAGCTACCTCCCATGAAAAAATGCAATTTGCGGCGCAGTCAATCAACGAGCGACTTGAACAAAATACGCGGACTGAAACGCTTTGGAATGTCTACGTTGCCCACCATTCCGAACAAAATCACTCGACATGCCAATTCAAATACAGTATCAGTAGAAGCAGCATCAACTGTTCGGATTGTTCCGTCAACATCTTCAGCTGCAGGAGTTTCCCGGCTTGGCCGTACTGCAACTACCACAGATAGTAAAAAGCCCGTAACAAAAACAACGGCAACTTCCACAAAACCTTCTAGCCGACCAGTGCCACGTCCAGTCACAACTGCAGCACCAGCTAATAAAGCCAAGCCAGCAGCAGCAGGGGCAACAGCAACAGGAGGTGCTGCAGCGCCAGCAGTGAAGCGTTTTGCGCCATACGATTTCAAAGGACGTTTTCATGATCTGTTAGAGAAGCACAAGGTTTTAAAAGCAAAATATGAGAAGCAAGTAGAAGACATGGTGGAGCTGGAAGCATTACCATCTCAGTTGGTGGAGGCGCAGTCTAAACTAAACAGTGTCGAGGAAACACTTGAGACAATTTCGTCGGATAACGATCGTCTGCACCGTCAAGTGTCCCAGCAGACGAGTAAAATTGAAACCATAACTAGCTCCTTGGGCCGGACTAAGACGGCATTAAACGAGTTGGAGATCGCTCATCAGGTAAGTTAACGTTGTACTGCCAATAGACTATTTATTTATGGATTCAATTTCAGAAACTCAAAAATGATCATGACTCGGTCATGGTAGAGCAACAAGAGCTTCGAAAATGTAACGAGCAGTTAGTGGAGGATAATCAGAAACTAGCCGAGGATCTGGCTTTATGCCGGGAGCAACTGTTTCGGTCGAATATGGAACGAAAGGAGCTGCACAATAACGTCATGGATCTACGCGGCAATATTCGAGTCTTTTGCCGAGTGCGACCGCCGCTTGATTATGAGCAGTCACGCTTATGCTGTAGCTGGACATATCATGACGAGGCCACCGTGGAACTGCAAAGCATTGATGGTCAAGCGAAGAACAAAGTTGGGCAGCAGATATTCAGCTTTGATCAGGTGTTCCATCCGAACTCCAGCCAAACAGATATTTTCGAAATGGTCGCTCCCTTGATTCAATCTGCAATGGACGGATACAACATTTGCATTTTTGCATATGGTCAAACGGGCAGTGGAAAGACCTACACAATGGACGGTGTTCAAGAGAATGTAGGTGTTATACCACGAACCGTTGATCTGCTTTTCGAATCCATTAAGAACTATCGCAGCATGGGATGGGTTTATGAAATTAAGGCCACATTTCTGGAGATCTACAATGAAGTCCTCTACGATCTATTGAGCAACGAACAGAAGGAAATGGAGATCCGTATGGCCAAAAATTCGGTTAAGAATGACATCTACGTATCAAATATAACTGAAGAAACTGTCACTGATCCAGACCACTTAAGGCATCTAATGCAAACTGCAAAGATGAATCGTGCAACTGCATCCACAGCGGGCAACGAGCGGTCGTCGCGATCCCATGCGGTCACGAAGCTTGAATTGATTGGATATCATGCCGAGAAGCAGGAAACATCGGTTGGCTCCATCAATTTGGTCGATTTGGCCGGTTCAGAATCACCCAAAACGAGCACCCGTATGACCGAAACGAAGAATATCAATCGGTCTCTCTCTGAGCTAACAAATGTTATATTGGCACTACTGCAGAAACAGGATTACATACCCTACCGGAACTCCAAGTTGACGCATTTGCTGATGCCAGCATTAGGAGGTAACTCCAAGACCTTGATGTTCATCAACGTCTCGCCATTCCAGGATTGCTTTCAAGAGTCAGTCAAATCATTGCGGTTCGCAGCTTCTGTTAATTCATGCAAAATTGCCAAGGCAAAGAGGAATCGATATCTATGCAATACATCCGGGATTAACAGCAGCACGGAGAAGTGAGCATTATGAAACACATTTTTTCAATATTTCCAACTTTATAAATCATATAACACTTTGTATTTCAATTATTTTTAAGACAACGCATATAAATTATATTGTTTTTATTAATATTTAATGTCTTATAGTTCTTTAACAACAAATAAAGTGGCAACAAAGCCTTTATTATTTGTTCTTATTTATGGTGACGCGAAAGAGTATTAATAGTAGTGGAAATGGCAGCAGAATTTCTAGTAGGAATTGAAGTAGAAATGAACACGTGTTGCCAATTTGAGCAAGTTACTTGCTGAGCACTTTTGTTCGCCTGGTATTTTTGCCGATTTTCGAAACTGAAAATAGAATCTTTCCGCCTATCAAATTTAAAAAAAAATTTTTGGAGTTGGCCCAAAATTATACCAACTCAAAAAATTTTAGAAATTGGTCTAAAATTATCCCAACTCCAAAAATATTCGAAGTTGGGATAATTTTGGACCAACTCCAAAAATATTCGAAGTTGGGATAATTTTGGACCAACTCCAAAAATATTCGAAGTTGGGATAATTTTGGACCAACTCCAAAAATTTTCGAAGTTGGGATAATCCAAAATTATCGCATAAGATAATAATACCCTTCTATGTTCTTGTTCAGAGAGCACCGGGTATAAAAATATAGTCATAACCATAACCTTAAGTCATTTATTTATTTACTTTAAATTTTGCTGCTGCCAACCAATTGTCGCACATTCGAGGGAATCTTCTCAACCAACTGATTGTGGTCATTCCCTATACTTGCAAGCACTCCTCTCCGATTCACATGCTCCACATTGGCGTTATATTCATAGTGTTCACCATTGATATTTGTCAAGGTACCGCCACAGGCTTCAAGCACTGCCTCTGGTGCGCAGGTATCCCACTTCTTGCAACCTGGTGTTGCGAACACATAGGCATGCGCCTTCCCTTCGAGCAGCTGCAGCACTTTATAGCCGGCACCCCCAACCTTAAGCACCTTGCTAGCATTGAACACATCCACAGCTCTTTGGTGCAGTTCATTAGAATGCGAACGTGTAGTGGTTATAATAAATTCATTTTCTGGTGGTGCCACCGGTGAAAAACCTCCAGTTCCCAGTCCTTTAAGACCCCAAATAGTGCGACCGAGTTCTCCGCTGGATTGTTTATAGAAGGGTTGATGAATAATTCCACCCACAGCAGCATTTTTAATGGCGATTCCGATAAGTACAGTGACATGTTCCACAAATCCTAAAGAAAAGGATTACTATTATTCACAATAATACTTATACAATACAAATATGCTTACCCTGTGTATATTCCGCTGTGCCATCTAAGGGATCTACCCAGATCACAAAGTCTTCAGGTTGTGCATCTTGCCATGCAGCCGGACAATTTTCCTGGAGGAATGATTCGTTCAATTCACTAACCAACCAGTCATCACACACATTCATGTCGGTTCCGCCCTCCTCACCGATTATTTTAATGGTAGGAAATTTCTTTGACAGTGATGCTATGATGCACCTCTCCGCGGAACGATCTGCTTCTGTTTGTGGATCATTTTTGCCCTTGTCCACAATGCCCAAGTCTCCCTTCTTTAGCACATCGCGGATTATACCTCCGGCACGTTTTGCTGTATTTATGGACAGAGCCATAACTTTCATAATAAGTGGACTGCTGGACATGCTTGTAGAACTTAGAATTGGAATGGAATCGATGTATGTAGTTGTAAATCGAAATGCGCTTTCACTTCACGCTGTAGTCTGAATTGCTTTGCAGTCTGAAGATGCCTATCAGCTGTTATTTAAAGCGCAGACCGGTACGCTGCCCAGTGGAAGGAGCTGATTAAGGAATTGTGAGACTTCCTTAATATGTGACTATCTCAGTTACTATTAGCTAAAGCTAGTCGCAAAAGTTATTATGTAAAAGTTTAACAAATATTAGCACGAGGAGGTAATAAAATTTTTTAATTACAGCTTGTGCATATTGAACCAGGGATGCACATGTACTATTGACCACAATCTAGGAAGTATACTATTTTATCTAATTTATATACAGCCTAATATAATTCATAATCTTATATGTAATATTTCCAAAAATTTAATAAATTACGATTTATGTGTTTAACAGCGTACTAATTTGTTGCGACGGTCACACTTTTTGAAATGTCTGGTAACGCTGTGGCGGCGATTACAACCTTTGGACCCCCACCCCCTTCAAATTAGACAATATCAGGCTCTGTTCGAGAGGTAAATTTGCATGCTGCACGATTAATGAGCAATCAAATTATTAATCAATTTATAATTACTTAGAAAATGGCTCGTGTTTTGGTTGGTGTAAAGCGTGTAATTGACTATGCCGTCAAGGTGTGTATAACAGAATATAACAAGTGACTGTTGCTTCGAAGATCTCTTCCTCTTATCACTTGTTGCGCTTTGCTTTGCGTAATCGTTTCTATTAATTTTAATTAATGGAGTCGTCTCGTTTTGGGTCCCACAGGTCCGCGTCAAGCCAGAAAAGAATGGCGTGGTCACCCAAGGTGTCAAGCACTCGATGAACCCCTTCGATGAGATTGCCGTCGAGGAGGCCGTCAAGCTCAAGGAAAAGAAGCTGGCAGGAGAGATCGTTGCCGTGTCAGTCGGACCTACTCAATCGCAAGAGGTCATCCGTACTGCGCTGGCCATGGGTGCAGATCGTGGTATCCATGTTGAGGTACCCGCTGCTGAATACGAGCTACTCCAGCCAATTCATGTGTCCAAAATTCTTGCCAAGCTGGCACTGGATGAGAAGGCCGATCTCGTTATCCTGGGCAAACAGGCCATCGATGATGATGCCAATCAGACCGCACAGATGACCGCCGCTGTTTTGGACTGGCCCCAAGCCACTTTCTGCAACAAGGTTGAGAAAACCGATGCTGGTCTGACCATTGTCCGCGAAATCGATGGCGGCTTAGAGACCATCAAGACCAAGACACCAGCTGTGCTGAGTGCTGACTTGCGCTTGAATACACCTCGTTATGCCACATTGCCCAATATTATGAAGGCCAAGAAGAAGCCCCTGAAGAAGGTAACACCAAAAGATTTGGGTGTCGACACCACGGCACGGATTGAGGTTATCTCCGTCGAAGATCCACCAGTGCGCCAAGCTGGTGCCGCCGTTGCCGATGTGGATGCTCTGGTCGCCAAATTGAAAGAGGGTGGTCACATCTAAATCATCTTCCGTACATATTGTGAGCAAAATTCTCCGTGTTTTTAATTAGCATACATAAAGATTGATTATCAGAAATGTGCATTTATCTACCCTCTAAAGATTCAGTTGCTTATCTGATCACCGAGATTCCTCGTGCTATTTAATACATACATATATACATACATATAAGTGAATGTCGTTCTGGAATATATCGTGTGAAGCCTTAAAGAATAAATTCGAGTGATCTAACTATAAATTTTGGAGTGATCTAACTACAAAAACAAAGCAAACAGTTAAACTAAGTTAGTCCGTTTCGAGATATCGATTTCTAGATCGTTGAAACTTCCATTTATATCAATCAAAAAGTGCCTTTTAGAGACTTGATTGAGTTGTAAATTCTTCCTGTTCTAATTGAGTTACCTTACTAATTGTAATTCCATTTAAAAAGCCATAGTTGGCGGGCATCTAAAATAGCATCCAGGGTCGTCCAGTGCTGTCTCATATCCGTCTATTCCTTTTCAGCGGATGTCGGTGATCTTGAAGCTCCAAAATCATCGTCGAGCACGAATGAGGCCATGGCGTGATCAAGTGCAAGGCAAAGGTCAAGTCGAATGTTTTATTATTTTGTTGTATAAAGTTTTTATTAAATGTCGTCTAATTAAATACACAAATCTTTATGTGTCGTGCTTTGTACGCCATATACTTTTAAAAAATGTTGAAAAATATTAATTGTAGTTGATATAAAAATATTTAAATACGAGTACATCAATATCCTTAAAATAGACTGTGGACAGTGGGCAATGGATATAATATATGTATATGTATAAGAGACATGGCAGGAGAGAGCTGTACCTAGTTTTATGATAAACATTTGATATATTATCTATACAAAAATCTAGATAAGAGTGCATTGATGGCAGGAGTTGGCGATTTGATAAAAAGAAATATTTTGATTGCCTGATCAATTGACTGATTGATTGGTGCTGAGTTTTCTAATAGAGAGAAATCAAAGGTTACGTGTTTTGGATTGAATCAAATATCACACTGCCCGCATGCAGCCATGCCCTAACAGCACCATTTATCGAATAGGTTAGTCAGAAGACCATTTGCTAATCAAACACGTCCAGCCGGTGCCTTCTGCTTATCGCTGAATAGCAAAATGCGCGTTAACATTGTGGTAATGCAGGGTATTTGCTTCTGCTGATGCATTTCAGGGGTGTCTGGTGTGCACGACTCGAAGTCGACGGCCACCCGTTGACAGACGAACGTCAAGAGGGTGAGCATGTCCAGACGCTTGCCATTGGCCGCCAGCTCGGCGCACAGACTCTGCATGAACCAGCTGCCGCGTGTGGTGTTGCGCCAGGAGTAGAAGCCCGGTATGGTTGAGTAGGCGATTAGAAAGTCTGCATGGATGGGGATTTTATAGCTCATGGAGGAGTCACCGTCGGTTTCGGTGCGACCACTTTTCATGGTTACACCAGCGTCCAAACGGTCACCCTGGCAGGCCTGTATGAAGAATAGTTTCGGTTTGCCAGCCAACGTGGGGCAATGATTGGCCGTGAATAGGCTCCAGATATTGTCCAGCTTGTACTGCATATCCTTGGCATAGATGTAACCCATCTCACCGTGGGAAAGTATGGCTACCAGTATGCAATCGTTGTCCTCGTGATTCTGAGATGCAGCATACTCCATTGTGCTCAGTATTTCCTTGTAGCGACAGTCCTTGTACACAGTCACATCAAAGTCGAGTTGTTTAAGGACACGCGATAGATTCTCACAGTCCACATTTGTGCCCGCACGGGACTTTAGAGTAGGGACGTCGAAATGCTCATGATTGAAGATCAGGGCCATGCCGCGGTTCTTGTGTCTCATATTGTACTCGGCAGCATGTCGATCCGTGACCATCTTGGCCACATATTTGTTATATCCGGAGGAGCTGTAGCCATTAGAAGCTAACTGTCCAATGGCACCGCCGCCATAAGGACTATTGTGATAGCCAGAGTGTGAGGTGCCACTAGTACTGCTGGCACCAACTGAGCCAAAGGCATCAGTAATATCGTCTGTGTTTGTGGAAACCTCACGAATGCCCACCTGGTCGGTGGATTCAATTTCCTTCTTGTCATTCGCAGCCATTGTGAAATTCCTTGATTTTCCTTTAAAAAAATATGATGAGTCACAGCTATACGGGGTTTTTGGTCCAGGTTCCACTGTAGTATAATTTTCACAAAATATCCCTTATTCGCGGTACAATAGATATTGTTAAGAGAATTTACGCGATGCGAGAACTTGTTGTTATAACAAAGAAATGCAATATGAAAATGCAGCACAGTGGCCACAGCTTGCTTTTGTTTGTTGTTGCTGCTGTTGTTTGGAATAATTGTTTTCTGTAAAGATAAATGGCGTCCCATCGCTTAACAGTTTGCAAAATGTTATTAACAGCGTTAGTGGTGACACTCTGCGGAACATTTGGCGGCATACTAATTCAACATTTGTGTGGCTATATTTATACTTTTATTTCTGGATATTTATAAAATTCAATGAATTTAGAAGAATTAAAAAATAGAATATAAAATTTAGATTAAGCTTGGTTAAATACACAAATGTACAACAAATATTATGAAAACACTTTATGAAATCAAACAGAAGCAGTTTGTGACTCATTTTTATCGCTGAATAATAAAACTCGAGTTAGCATTGTGTTAATGCAGGGCATTTGTCGTTTTTTGTCCAGCTCTTCTAGGCAGTGACTAGATTCAAAATCAACGGCAACTCGTTGACAAACAAAGGTCAACATAGTGAGCAGGTCCAGACGTTTTCCATTTGACTCCAGTTCAGCAACTAGAGCCTGTATAAACCAGGACCCCTTTTCTTGATTGCGCCAAGAAAAATATCCCGGAATTGTTGAGAACGCAATGAGGAAATCCGCACGAATAGGTAATTTAAAGCTTTGTGAGGAATTTCCGTCAGTTTCGATATGTTTCTTAACCATCGTAACGCCAGGTTGTGCCACTCTCCCCTGGCAAGCTTGTATAAAGAATAGCTTTGGCTTCCCTGCCAGGCTTGGACATTTGTCAGATGTCAGCTCACTAATGATGCTGTTTAACGTGTACTGTACGTCATAAGCATAGATGAAACCCATCTCACCATGAGACAGTATGACCACAACAAGGCAGTCGTTACCTTTGTGCTTTTCCGATGCAACATCTTTGATATTTTTCAAAATATCTCCATAGGTTAGGTTGTCATGTTGGACAACATTGAAATGCAGATGGTTAAGCGCACGAGTTAAGTTAGCGCAGTCCACATCAGTTCCAATACGATCCCTTAATTTTAACTCTTTATCGAACGTCTTATGGTTGAAGATAACAGCTTTTCCTCTGTTGTTGTGCCTCATATTGTATTCCGCGGCATGCCTTCCAGTTGCCATTTTGGACACATATTTGGTAAAGTCATTGGTGTTTGATAAGGCTTGTGTGATTGTTTTTCCAGAACTGGATATCTGTTTGACATCTTCGTCATCAAAAACGGCATCCGGAATATCGTTAATGTCGCCGCTTATAGGCATTGTGAAATACTGATAGTAGAGCGGTTAAACAGCTGCTTAGGAGTTTACACCGTGCGATCAGTAACGATAGTTGTCAACAGCTCTGGTAGCGTAATCATATCGATATGTACTCGATCTTTGTTAACATTGCTTGCCATTTAAAAAATATTGACTCAGTTTGATATTTCTGGGCGATAGTAACCAGTAATTCAAATTTTGTGTTTGTGAAAACTGACTGCAATTGAGCTATGAAATATATTAAATATAATGTTATCTTCGGTTACAATTTATCCAAGAATTGTTTTATGTAAAAGCGTAGAAGCTCGAATACGAATAGTACAATAGCTACAAGTGTTCCATAGAAGAACCAACGAAATGGAATTTTGAAATCATCAAGTTGCAATGCTCTGGGCTCGATTGGAATGCTATAATCTTTCAAGTGCATACGCCTCGCTTTCACCATTTCGTAGAAACTGTTCCTAATCCAGTATAAAATAAGACCCGATTGATAAGTTCGAAGTGTAAATAGCTTAAGTGGCTCATTGTATACAGAGTCTTCCTCCAAAACGATGCTATATGGAATACAATCGTGTAAGCATAACTCCGAATATCTAAATATCGTTCGTTTGAAATTTCGTTGCTGTTCCTGCATAACACTCCATTTATTCGATGTGATGCTGTAGGCCCAAGAGGTATTAAATGTGTTTCGCAAGGTAAAGAACATATTAATGTCATCCGTCAATCTGAAGGCGGACGCATAACGTGCACGGAATTCACCGGGTAAAAAGTAAAATTCTGAATTCATTACCAAGATTCTCAAATCAGACGCAATCAATGCGTCAAAGCTGTCGATGGGCATATAACTTGGACTATTGACGAATAGGAAAAGCAATTGAGCCTGACAGGCACATATCAGAAAAGTAACCGGTAGTCTAATAATGCTAAGAACGTAATTCCTTCTTAATCTATAAATTTCTAAAAAGGATAAAAGGCAACATGTGAAAAATACGATAGCCGTTAGGATTAGGGGACATCTCCGAAAAACGTGTAGAAACATTGTGCATATCTCAATTGGTCGTTCCAAAGGCATCATAACACACCAGCTGGAAAATAGCACGGGATACGAGTGCTGGTAATATCTGTACATAGATTAAAAATGTTTTGAGTGCAATCATTGATTACGATCGTTATAATATATAAGGTTTTACGCACCCATTATTGAATGTTTTGGGTAACTGCACAGTAACCAAACCAATATCAATAGACTTGTTTCTTGTAAATTCCAGCATATATGACGCACCTAGACTGCGTCCAAGCTGCCATGTCGGGTACAGCAGAGTCAAACTGGCATTCAGTTTCTTTGCAAAGGTCTCCACGAAGTGCCAGAGAAATCCGCCAATATTGTGATTTCCATTATCTTTAATAATAAGTGTATTTGGCTCTGATAAGTCGGGCATTACCCGCATTGTGAACCCTTTAAGGTTCATCAACTGATTTGGGTACAATTCATCAGATGTAATTCCAGTTTTAAGCATCCATTTAATCATAGTAAATTCAGGATATGCATCGAATCTGTAGAGATTTAAAGAGTGCGTCCAGTTCTCAAAGTGCAATGCCACTTGATATATGTTTTTCTGGCGGAATGCCAGCAGAATATCCTTAGCCAGAGTTTGATTCTCGCTACCTAATACCTCGATTAGAACCTTCGCATTTGTCAAATGATTTATACTGTTAAGTAATTCTGATAATTCACTAGATTCATTGACACTCGGCAAACACGCCAGTACAAATATATTTTTGTTATATTCGTTATTTAGTTGAACGTTGATGTCCTTGGTGTTCCACACCCATTGGGGCTGTCCAGTATAATTAAGACATCTCCACTCACATTGCAAGTCTGGATTGTAAAAAAAGATGCTCTGCTCTCCGATAATTGATAAAATCAAAGCTAAAGAAGAGCATATTTCAGATGAAATATTAATGTTTGTGTTATTCCACATATTGGCTGAAGGTGACTACATTAACTGTAGAAGAGTGGATTCCTTTTATTGCTTTCCCCAGAATATAGGGTAGACTCATCGCATATCCTCAGCGGATACTTAATTGACGAGGGACTTCCTGATAATTTATGACAATTTTTCTGTTCTATTTTGTATGCTTAACATAGTGTTTTTTTTTAAGTAAATTATAGTATGAAGTGCAAAAATTCTACTCGTGAGCATAAAATGATAGCTGCAATATAAATATGGAAAAGTATAATTTCAACAGTTCGTCGGTGCTATTTGGCGCTCACAAGAATCATCGGCTGTTGCGATACTATTATAACCAGTAATGTTTCTCTGTCCTGTAAAGAGTCTGGCATCGAAAGGTATCGATACTTTCCATTATTTTGGATGTATAGTTGCATCCCTAGCACGGCGTCGCGTTTGTTGTTTTTTATTTTATTCGCTCGGGGAAAAAACGAAAGTTTAAATCTTAGAATTTAAACGAGATCCAAAATAAATTCTTATCTATAAACGCAGCGATAGTGAATTATAGTTGCAGTCCCGATCTGCTGAACATTATTTCGCTCAAATAACGTCTACAGAATGGCAACAGACACAGTTGCCAACTCTGAAAACTTCAATTTGACAAACAATGAGGAAGATGTGATATGTCCCAGCTGCGACACAAAAATCAGGCGAAGTCAAGTCGCTGATCACTGTCAAGTTGAAGTGGAACGCTTACACACTATGCAATTGCGATCCACGACAGACGCAAGTTTAACTCCAGCCCCTTTGCCGCCTACAGGAAGCTCAAGCACAACCACATCTCAAGCCCAGACAAATTCTGATGGAAGTCAGCGAAAACCGTGGAGCGTGTTCCAGCGTGTGCAGCGTAATCGACAGGCTCGTCAGAGACAACGCTCTAGAAAGCGACCAACTCCACCCCCCGCACTAGCACCTGCCTCATCGTCCGCCTCTGCTCCCAGCCAATCCACCGAATCCACATGCACCTGCCCAGTGTGTAACAAGAACTTTCCACAGACACAGATTCAGGAGCATGCCAATCAGTGCCTACGCTCGAGTCGTCGGAATGGGCAGAGCAATGGTGAGCGGCAGTCCAGTGATGACGAAGATGACAGTGAGGAGTATGAGGAATATGAATGGGCTGGTCAGAAGCGAATACGTGTCTCAACGCTGGTACAAGGAGGGTATAGTGCATTAAGCCTGGGTCAGACAATCAAATACAATGGAGGACAGCAGGGCAACGAAGATGACGATGATGTTAATGTGGATGAAGACGATACTCACATATACGGGCCCACACAATACGGTGAAGCGGATGTGATTCCTCTGGCTAACGACGACGCTGAGGATGGTGATGTCGGCGAGGCTGACGTTACCAGTTACGTGCGCAGTCTGATAGCCTCCAATGAGACGCCCAAGAGCATTAACCATTCCAGCGAAACGGCTGCCACAAGTGAGGCGACGCCAGATGGCAACATTGAGGATGTCAGCCTGGCGCCATCCACATCCCAAGCAACAGCTGCATCAACGTCGCGGGCTAGTAGCAAATCGATTCAAAACCAACAGCAAATTATTGATTCTCTAAAAGCACGGTTACGATTATACGAGAAGCAGGCGCAGAGCAAGCTCAAGTGCTTAATCTGTATAGATGACTATAAGAATCCCGCCATTTCCGTATCCTGTTGGCATGTTCACTGTGAGCAATGCTGGCTGCAGACATTGGGAGCACGGAAGCTCTGTCCGCAATGCAATTCCATAACTACTCCAAAAGATTTGCGACGCATTTACCTGTAGATGTTGTTATAATGTTGCAATTTAGCTTATTACAATTTTATTAAGGTTCCTTAATTTGGATTTTGCGCTCTTAGGCTGAGACAAGGATTTCACATGCAGTTTGTTCGTTTTTATAGTTTTAGTTTACAATCCATATTTATTAACCATAACGCAGCTATGATTACAATACGTGACATTACAATAAGCACTATGTAACTTAAAATAAAGACAAAAAATTTATATAAATCCACAACATACGCGTTTATTTATTTTTGAATTGAGAGCTGTGGGTGCGGGCAGATTGACGGCGCGGTATCGATACTTTGCAAATGGCATCGATTACACACCACTAGTTGACAGTGCTGTCGTAATATCGAGCAAGTTAGGTCTATCGGGATAACTATCAAACTGCATATCGACTATCAGAAGCGATTGTCACTTGCCAAACAGTGAAAACTTGAAAAGTTGCTTTTTTGTCTCCCGTGGACTTTTTTCCAGGGATTACTAATTCGCGAAAAAACGCGCGGTTAAGTGCGTGCCATTTTAAAGGTGGGTCGCTGTGTGATATACATTAACGCGCTTCAACAAAAGGCTACAAGCATTTGCGTTTCGTGGGGATCGGTCGCCTCCACCTTCACACATCGCCGCCTCCGCCGCCACTACTGTAGCAAAGTCAACCGAACCTAGCACGGGTCCAGTTTATACATATATATATATATTCATATATATATATATATATATCTATTTAAATGTGTGCGTATATATGTTTATAGATATATTGCAAGTTGCATACGTACGTTGCGCGTGGATTATGTCATTTATTTATAATAAAAAACATACTAGTTGACAATATGCAAACAAATGCACACTAAATGTTGCACCAAAAGAGAGTCGAGAGTGCTAGAAAAATAAACACGTAAAAATGTAGACTGTTTAAGTGTGTGTGCGTACTCGCGTGTGTGTGTGTGTGTGTGTGTGCCGCAGATAATATGGATGTTTTAGTGTAGTAAATAATATCAATATATACATAGATCTATGTATATACACCGACAGAAACACATACACCTACAAGTAGCATATATGTGAAGCATATGCGACGCAGCGTCGCCGTCGGAAGTCGTCCTCGGGGGGTCATTGCGATGCCCCTTGCCGCTAGACTAGATCCAAGTAGAGTTAATCTAGAGTTTATAAATCCAACTATCCAAGCATCAACAAATAAAACAATAACAACAGCAACAACAACAACAACAACAAATGGCAACATTTAACGCAGCAAATGTGACCAGCAACAGCAGCGCGGATATATTAAGTTCCTCGGCTGCTGCCGCTACATTCTTAGTGCCCTCCACAACAGCAGCAGTCGGAGCAGGAGCAGCAACAGGGTCTGTGGGTGCTCATCCCCTTCAATTGGAACCGTTTGGTGCTCTACCCTCACATGCGCAGTATATGAGCGCTGCTGCGACGCCTCTGTCGCTGCCTCTGTCACTGCAGCATCAGCATCAGCAGCAGCAACAGCAGCAGCAGCAACATCATCAGCAAACCAACTCGTCATCGTATACGTTTGTTCAGATCAAGCGGGAACCATGTCAGGTGTCTGAGATTAGCTCCAATAATTGCCGTCAGCAGCAACAGCAGCATCAGCATCAGCAACAACACCACCTGCAGACAGCGTCCACATCCCTTGGACTAGGAGGCAGTGTTACCTCGTCAACAGTGACGGCCACCTCGAAGACCATGTCGGCCTCCACGCTCACCACTCTCGTCAAAATCGAAGCCTCCTCGCCAAAGGTGTCCGATTTGGACAAGTCCTCGTCCAGCACAAGTAAGTCTTTTAGTGGTATAATTCGATTATTGGCGGAATCTAATTTCTATCCAATTCAATCAAATAGGCAACTCGGTGCCCATTGGCATTGCAGTGGCGCGCAAGCGGCCACAGGAAGCCAACAACGTCACGCTAAACAGTGGAGGAGCCACCACTCTGCCGCTGCAGCAGCCGCTCAACAAGGACATCAATTGCTTCGGTATACGAGTCGCTGATCTGGGTAAGTTGGGTTGTTAGATGTTGGAGGATGAATGAGACAGACTGCAGGATGTCACAGAAGTATGCTCCACTGGTTTCACTTTGTTGGTGTGCATTGGTTCGTTAGTCTCCAGTATGACTCATCGCTGATGAAGTGGTGTATGGTTGGGTTGGTCCATCTGTCCTATAGAGGCAATCAAATATAAAGCAACAATTTATTCATGTAATGATAAATTTTCAAATAATAATTTAACATATTATGCTAAGTGTGCCACTTGCTGTGCCAATATTTAATTTATATATATATATGTATAAATGTATGTATATAAAGCAAACATCCCTTAAGGGATGCATCCCCTAAGATCAGCGGCTAGATATTTCATCTCTTCAAAAGAAAATTCTGAAAATGTTGACTGTTATTGGATCGGCCTTTAGTTATTTTTAGCATTTAATTGAATTGTGTGTGTGTGACTCTGTGTGTGTGTGTGTGTGTGTGTGTGTGTCGCGGAGATTTATGCCTTCCAACTATGTCTGCGTTTGGTTAATGACAAGCTGGGCAGGCTCATGTCCCCTGCGGCAGCATAAGCGACATAATTATGCAGGTTTATTGTGGACACTGAGCGTGTGACTCACAGCTGGAATAGCTGGACCGGAGCCATCGTTGGCACTAATAGGATTTCAGTTAAGAATTCAGAATTCCATCACTGGCTGGATGGAGAGGGTGTCTTTTGGCTTTGCTTGACTTGACTTGGGTATTCAAAGGGCTGCAAACACCCCTCTAAAATATTTGACAACCATATGTATGTGTATGTATGTGTGTGTGATGCGGATATGAAAGTGAAAGTTGATGTCGACGTTGGCGGCGACGGTGACTGCGACGTCGAGCTGGATTAGTTCGCCTGTCGTTGTTATGACAGCCCTGACTTGTGCCCTTATAGCCAAGGGGCATGGTCCTGGTGCGTAGCTGAGAGTTCTTTTTCGATTGAAAAGTAAATGTCTGAATGAATGGAGGTAACTAGTGAGCGCGGGATGAAAGACAGAACTTTCCGAAAGTAATGTAATTGAATGCAAGGAACAGCGCAAAATGTATCCCCTTCAAAGATTGACAGCAGATAGCTCAAACACAAAAAAAGAGGCAGCAGCAGAAGATTACAATCCAGAAGGTGGTTTTGCTCATAGGTAGTTTCAATTATAGCTCCTGTACTGCTGTCTCGTTTGGCATGTTGTCGGTTGCCTGTATGGTGGTATCATTCTGCGTAAGCCTTAGCTGAGCTGAGAGTTTCCACGTGAATGCGTGTCAAGTCACAAGTTGAAGGTGGTTGGTGATGGTGATGGTGATGGTGATGGTGAAGTTGATGTTGATGTTGAGGGGGAACTTTAGGGTAAATCGTAAGGGATGCTGCATCCGAACGGAACGACACGGAACACAACTAGGAAGCAGACTGAACGTCAACTAGAATCAGGACCACGACCAGAACGAACAGAACAGAACCAATCTGCCGAAGCGCAACGTGATCTCCGTAAGTGGTTTGGGTATGCGACCATATGGTAAAGTCGCCCTCAAACGCCCCGTCCGGTTTCTATTTATAAACATAAATTTATGCATTTGCCATGGATGTTGGCTTTTACATACATCGATTGTACTTACTACAGTCCCGCCCAGAATAAAAAAAAGGACGAAGGACGAAGTACGACGTTCGAGGGAAGCAAAGAGAAACTAAATGTATCGCTAATTGCACTGTGTGTCAGAGCTGCGTTTCTGACATAACATCAATCTGAGGTCCTTAATAGTCCCTTAATGTAATGCAATTAGTGATTCGTGTACGCTTTAATCGAATTTCTGTAAAATTATCCTGCCATTGGCAGTGGCTCTGACACCGTCTCAGGCACAAGGATTGCCGCTGCCGCTGTCACTGCCTGCTAAGGGTGGCTACGTGCGGTGTGGCGGTTGGTGGGCCGCTTGGATAATGCGATAGTATGAATGGTGGGCGGGTTGAGTGGGTCGGGTGGGTAGGGCGGTAGGTTGGTCGCCAAATGCATAGTTCAAGGACATTGCAATATTTTACGTATACACACACATTGCACATATACACACACACACACACACATAAGCGATGAGATGCCACACACATACATACGTGGGCTGCGCTGCGGTGCAAAAACAAAAACTTTATTAAATAATTGAACGTCGAGCCGAAAAGTTGCAGGACCTTTGCTCTTCCTTCTGCTTTGTCACAATTAATTAATATTTAAATTGAAGATTGATATGAAAATAAAATTTTGAGAGTAAATAAAAGAGATTAAATGAAAAATATGTAGAAATATATTTATAACAAGGAAACTTAACATTTTGCATTACAGGTGCCACAAGTTGCGGCAATCTGTACTTTACGGGCAACGGTGACCTGATGACAACGGGCACGGCTTCAGCCGAGGAACTGGCACTGAGTGCAGCCGGCATCAATAGAGCGCCCTCCACCTTCTGGCAATATCCAAGTGAGTGCACAAGGATTGAGCATGAAGTGCATGTCCTTCTCTAACCCTCCTGTCTCTCTACACATTCAATTCGAATCAACCTAAGCATATTTATGATTTATGATATTTATTTATTTATTTTTTTTTTTTGGAAAATTTCGATTTGAATTTATTTTGTATTTCTGTTCTTCTGTTGCGTTTGTAGATGCATTGCCCATTGAATCAGTGATTTCCATGTCGCCCGCCACGGTGGGTTTGCAATACTCCCGCGAGGCCAGTCGCGGGCAGGTGGTGCTGCTACCGGCAACTCCAGCAGCGCTTGGTAAGTCACTCTATCTCTCTATCTGTCTATCTATCACTTACTATCCATTATCAATCGAGCAATCAATCATCTATCAACCAATAACCATATACATACATACATATACATATAGATACGTATTATAATCATGACTAATGCTTGATTCATTGTATCCTTAGCTAAGTTAGCTTGATTTCGATTTCAAGAAAAACAAAAAGAAACTAATTCATGCTTTTATAACTCCGCTTTTCTTCCTCCCGCCCGCCCGTACAACTCCAAATCCGAATCCATAATCAAAATATAAACTGAAAAAATTATAAACAAAAAAAAAAACAAATTAAAAAAAAATACGAAAAAACCCATAACTCGACTATGCACAATGGCTCAGCAGGCATATCAAATTTTCCCCTCTTAACGCCCACAGATCCGTTCCAGCAGGCGGCAGCGGCGGCCTTTGTCTGGCCATCAGCCTATATACCGCAGGCAACGGCGGGGGGTGGTCCAGCGGCGGCAGCAGCTGCTGCAGCAGCGGCTGCACTGCAGCCACCGTCCAATTTTATCTTCCCTTCAATGGGCGCCCACTCCACATTGGGCGCCACACCATCGTATGCCTCCACGTTGCAGCTGTACCTGGCAGCAGCGGCCACCGGCAGCTCAACGTTGTGCCAGCACAGCAATCAGCAGACCAGCAGCACCACCACCACCAATTCCACAATTAATCTGAGTCTCGGTGCCACAGGGGTTGGCGTTGGTAGTGGCGTCACCAGCAGCAGCAGCAGCAGCACGACCAGCTCCAGGTTCCTGAGTTTGGCTCCTCAACCAGCCGCTGTGACGCCGAAACCCTTGCCTATGAGTTCATTGCTGTTGCCGCCCGCTGCCTTAAAGCTTGAGGAGTATCCTGTAGCACATCCATTGCATCCTCTGCCGGATGCGGCACGAGAGACTGACCAACAGGCCCTCAATCTAATGCGTCTGCCCACGCCGCCCACGTCGGCCACAATGGAGCCCAGTGCCACACCGCTTGGTCAACAAGTTTCCCATCAGATACTCTTCCAGACGGCACCAAGTACGCCCACGCCAGCGCTGCTGAATCTGTCCATGCACGGTGCGACTACAACTGGTCCGGCCATCATTGGCGACGCAGTCAATCCTTGTGACGAGGCGGCTCTCAACTTTAAGTTGCATGCGCCGCTAACGCCGCAGACGCCTCCTCGACTCGGCACCGCCATGTTGCTGCCACAAATGCAGGACGTCAACATACAGACGGATACGCCCGTGTGCAGTGAGGACGAGAACTCTTCGTGTCCACCACTTAAAGCGACACAAGACGCCACCGAAGAGCAGCTAGCCCAGCCGCTAGAGCTAACCAAGCAACCCAGTGAATTGTCCATTGTCCATACCCATACCCATACCAACCATGCCAATCAACCGAACGAGTGCCATACCCAGACCAGTCCCAGTGACATATTTAGTGCCAGTGCAGGAGCAGATGTTGCCCCAGAAGCATTCCCGAAAGAGGCAGGAGTTGCTGTCATTACACCAGCACCTCAACAACAACAGACAGCGCCCGAGGATCTCACCGGGCTGGTGCTGCTCTCCAACATCAGCACCAATAGTACACCCTTGTTGCGGGTTAAACAGGAGCCCATGGAACACTATGAAACTGCAGTGATACCGCCAGTGCCAATGCCAATGCCGGAGCAACCACCTCAGATGGAGCCAGACCAAATGGCAACCACAACCACGCCACAGCGATCGCCAGTTGCATCGCTGCAGCCTCTGCTGGATGTGGACCGAACACAGTCGGAGCCGCTGGGCGGCTTGAAGCTTCTGTGTGCTCTAGCCGAGCAGCGCATCCAGGAAGAGGTTGTGCAGGGCAGCAGTCTGTTTGCCACACCCACATCCCGTAGTCCCTCACCAAGAGCCAATGCTCCAGCCTCTGAAGCAAGCAGCTCCTTTGACAGTGCTCCACCGCCAGTGGCATCCACAACGACGATGACGACGGGCTTCTTCTCACATACCTCACCCACGTTTCCCTCAATGCAGGGCATTGAGTTGCCAAGCACGTCTGTTGCTGGCGGTGAGTTGACTCCCGTCAAACGCAAGAAACACAAACATTCCAAGTCCAATTCGTTGGGCAGTGACCGAAAGTCCTCGCGCTGCAGCAAGAAGAGCAAGAAAAAGCGACGACATAGCCTAAGCCGGCAACAGCTGCAACATCAACACCAGCAGCTGCAATCCGATCCAGATGCCGAGCTGCAGGATGAGGAGCTGCAGTCGGAGCTGCGTAATGCCCTCCACACCATGGATCCCAGTTATGCGCAACGCTTTGGACAGGAAGTATTTAATATCATGGACAACAGCATGAGGATGCGTTTGGCGGATATAACGAGGCAGTATCGCAAGAAGAAAAGAAAACTCGATGAGATTTCAAAGCACAAGAAGAAGAAGAAGTGCTCCAAGCAACTGCAGCAACAGCAACAACTCCAACAACAACAGCCAAGCCATCCACTTCAGCAACCGCAACTCACACTCAGTTCCACTTTGTCCAGTGTGCTGGGGTAAGTTTACCTTCTGATTCTCTGGAGTAATCCCTATTGATGTCTATCTTATCTATTTCCACAGCACTTCATCGCCTTTGCGGGATTATAAATTCCCAAAATTCTCGAGTGGCAATCATCTGCAGGCAACGAGCTTTCTGCGATTTCCCGAGAAGACGACACACTCATTTCCACCGCCTCCTCCCCTCCTGCAATCACAGTCACAGGCGGAGACCAGTACCTTGCCCAGCAGCAGCTCGCCGAGCACATCTAGTTTTGTGCGCCTTGAGCCCAGTGCATTAGACGCCGCAGTTGGCACTACACCAATTACCTCATCCAGTTCTTCCAGCTCCTCGCATAAGCAATCCCACTCAGGGAACAGCATCAGCAAGTCGGCAACTCGCAAGGAGCGCAAACTGAAAGCGAGCAGCGTTGATGCCCAGCAGGCCACAGAAGCAAAGCGACGACTCAGTGCGGCCGATGCCGAGCTGCAGTTGACCAGCGACCATCTGTACCGGGATGAGACTCGAGTCCTAACCGATATGGGTGGTCTGTTCTATGCGGGCGTAATGAAGCCACTGCGTCCGCCGGATGTGTATGCCATCACGTTGGATGGCGAGAGAGGCAATAAATCGCATGTGATGTCACGTGAGGATATACTCAAGGATACGGTAAGGAATCCCTCTATCTCTCTCTCTAGATGTCTGTAATCAATAATATTATTTGCGCTTGCAGATACTGGAAGTGCAGCCAAAGAGCGTGGATAGCGTGCCTGTGGGTACAAGATTGTGCGCTTATTGGAGCCAGCAGTATCGTTGTCTTTATCCAGGACGTGCCATCGAGTCGGAAACAGCAGAAGATGCGGGTTCGACAGCCTCGTCTTCAGGCACGGTGTCCGGAACGCCGCAGGACTTTATCAGTGTGGAGTTTGATGACGGAGACAGCGGCAGGATCCGCTTGAAGAATATACGCATGCTGTTGAGCAATTATCCCATTGCAGGTGAGCCCTGATCTCTGCCAGAAATATCTCCATATTTTTCAGTAGAGGGCAGAGACCGAATTTATGCATATAATTCTTGTTGATTGTTCCTCAAGTCTATCCTCTTTTTCTGCGTTCTTCATCAACGTGCTCTTTATTTACTATGATTTCTTTCTCTTTTCCGTTTTCGCCTTTGAATCACTTGTCTCCCGCTTCCCGATACCCGTTATCGTCCTGTCCACGGTACAGAGTACAACGATAATCCCCTTTACTCAGTAGGCAAGCAGAAACGCGGCAATATACGATCTGGAGGCGAGTGTAGCTCAGGAAGTACCCAGGATAATGCGCCCAACGCACCAAGTGCAGAAGTTGATGGTCACAGCCATCATGGCTTCAGCATGACCAGCGACAATACAACCTCGCTGGCTGCCACCATGGAGCTGTTTACGCAGCGCAGTGAGAAGAAACGTTTAAAGAAGAGCCTGAAGAAGCTGACGAAGGCGCAGAACGGTACTGGTCAACTTAAGGAGTCGAATGAGGATACGGCGTCTGCAACTGTGGCCGGGGATGCAGCCAGTTTTGATGATGGCGGCACTCGTAAGCATCATAAGCATAAGAAACGGAAGAAGCACAAGAAGCACCATCGTAAGAATGGCAACGAAGAGACAGAGCCGGCTCAGGAATATTTGGCGACAACTGCGACTACACAGGAAGTACAGCCTGCAGCGACCGTAAGTTCTGGAGTAGCACCAGCACCATCTGTAGCAACAACAGCAGCAGATCAAACAGCTACCCAGGCAACGCCACGCGTCAAAGTTGAAGTCAAAGTGAAGGCGGAGCAGTTGGATATGGAGGAAGAGACCACCTCAAATCTAATGTCCGAAATATCCGATGAGGTTTGTATACAAAATTATGCAAAGAATCTTACAAATTTAAAAACCAATTAGGTCAGAAATATATCAAAGCTCAATATGTTAGTTTTGAGTCCTAAAATCGAATATAATTTGGGGACAAAGTTGTATAATTAACTTCAATATATAAATAATTTCCAAATATAAATTATCTCCTTTTTCAGGTCAAGGGCGACGATCTGGTGGAGCACAACAACTCCAAGGGCAGCAGCAAAATTGCAGCATTTCTGCCGGAGCGGCAGCTTTGGGGTTGGTTTGGTACCGCCTACCGCAAGGCTGGTGTCAAAGGGCGTGCCAGAAAGCAATTCTACAAGACAATCAAAAGGGGAAAGGAGACTATATCGGTAAATAATACCATTCATCTCTGTCAGCGTACATGAAATTTGATTGATTATACTCTGGATTGCAGGTCGGGGACAGTGCAGTATTTCTATCAACGGGTAGACCGGATCGTCCCTATATTGGACGCATCGAGTCCATGTGGGAGACAACCGCTGGCAATAGAGTGGTGCGTGTGGCGTGGTTCTATCATCCGGAGGAAACTACGGGATGTCCGAATTTAAAATATCCGGTAAGAATCTAAGTCGATACTCTCGGTTACGTTGAATTAAAATGGCTTTATTTTATTAAAGGGTGCATTGTTTGAATCCCCACACGAGGATGAGAACGATGTGCAAACAATTTCACATCGGTGCGAGGTTCTTCAGTTTGTTAGCTACGTTGACAAATTCGGAGCTGATTCGAAGCAATATCAAACCATTTACGATAACAATGATACATATTATTTAGCCGGGCACTATAACCCAAGGTTGCAAGTGCTCAAACTACAAGACGATATTCCAACTCTTGAAGAGCTCCAGGATACAACTACAACTACTACAATTACTACTACAACAACAACTACTACTAATACTAAACAGGATTAAGTGAAGTGTAGATAGGCTAAGGCACAGAAAGGACACTTTGGCATACTGCACAAGTGGATATATACATATATTACGATATATACACATATATTTTACAATACGTGAAAAGATGAGCATATATATATATATATATATTATACCTATACACATATTATTTCTATATTTTATCGTATCGTAAATCATAAAAAAAATCGAAAAACAATATATATATTAATTTGTGAGACATTAAGAGAGAGAAAAAAGAATAAGCAACTAAGCAAAAGCCACTAATTAAAAAAAAATTGTGCAAAATTAAGCAACTTATTATTTATAACTTTAAATTTGTAGTGTATAAAAGGAGAGATTAGTTTTGATTTAATGTTCAGCAAATGTTTAACATTTAACACAGAATACACAAACATAACAGATACAAATACAAATACAGATACAGTTTCAGACTCAGATACAGATACAGGTACAAACATACACAGATACAGAATGTATACTTACATATATTATATGTTCTAAAATGAAATTTAACTGATGTTTTTAAAAGAATTTGAAAGGCAGGCAACAAGCAACAACTACTACTATAAATGTAACAATTCAATGTGATAGCAAAACAAAACCAGATGTTGAGATGTGTATAGAGGAAAGATGAGAGAATAAGAATTAGATCATAACGATTAACGATAATGATAATGATAAAGAGAACAGAACCGCAATGAGAAGTGAAATCTGTTGAATATTTACAGCTCGTTGATTCAAGAAACAACAAAGTATATATACAAAAATACACATATATACATAGAAATATATATATATACATTCATATATATAATATACGAAATCAAATCAAATCAAACCTATCTATAACCACAATATAAATATATCAATAAACTTGCCGTGATTATTGTACTTACAACTTTAACTCATTTTACTAAAACTGAAACATTTCGCCTTATTTAGGATATATTTGAAAGCTGCGATATTTTAATTTGAATGCACCTATGGAGTTTGGTTATTGACAAACAACTTTCAACTGGCGCGAAAATTCAAATTCATTAGTTAAACCAGTGCTCAACAACGTATGAAGAATTTCTCTTCCGCTGCTCGAAATTCTTTAATTTCATATCAATTTGTCGATAATGTAACAGGCCATCAAAATCGTGCAGCAGCAAACGAAATCCACACGATCCTCAACGATTTTCACTAATGTTGTTTGACCTTGTGCGAGACACAGTTACTTATTACTCAGAAAGCAAAAACATTGGCCCTGATTGGTTGACTTGATTGAAGAACCGTTATCGGTTATTGAGTGCATTCTAATGCATAAGAGATTGCATATACAAAAGTGTGAGCGGGACAACTATAGGTGCCGCTGTGAGAGGATGCCATACTTGTTTGAGATTGCATGCTGTGCAAAATGCGATATTCACCTTCTGAAATTTCTGTTTACCTGATGCAATTTCTGACTGAAATGTAGAAAAACGACGTTTTCTTTTTCGATCTGACAGCAATGACAGCTTTGTTTTTTATTTTCAGCAGTTTCATCGCGAATCATCAGAAGCCATTGCAAATCTGGAAATTAATTGAATGTTCTTAATGTAATGTACTTGTACCTCTCAGCTGCTCTGTTAGGGTATAGATATTGTCTGTCAATGCTGTTTAGTGACTAGACAGAGTGCTAGACAGCCAAATGCTGCTGCCACATGTGGCACATGCGTGCGTTGCCAGGCGATGAGTGCTTCTTCCACTCATCGATTAAACAGGCGCTGAAATTTGCATTTCAGTGGAGGTCGACGCAGCACAGAAAGGATAAAGGACGTAAGGTGGATGCGTGCCGTGCCTGGGAGACACAATAATTAAAAAGCGATTTACGGCAGGGGCATAGGCAGTCGATTGGTTTTGGCGGTGGTGGCGGAAGCGGAAGTGGAAGTGGAAGTGCGAGGGTGTGTGTCTAAGCTAAGCAAAGAAAGTCCCCGCCTCGCCTAAAAGGGGGCAACGAATATCGAAAATGAGCACGACACCAAAATGGTACTGCCGCAACAAATCCCAGCCGATGCACACGTTCGTGGAAATTGGTAACCTGGGCCTGGAGTTGCGCCGCATCACAAAGCGGATTGTGATTGATGTCAACTCCTCCATATTCAGCGAACATGTGAGTTATTCCGATTAGATAACATTTCCCACTCCTAGCTGATTGTAAGTTGGTTTAGGATACCATTCTGGAGGAGTGCGAACAAGTGGTGGAGCTCTACTGGAACCTGAAGGATGAAACTAAGAATGCTGACTTCCAGTCCCTGTCCAAGAAGATCAAGCGGAGTCCCTACAATGCCCTGCTCATGCGCAAGTTCAATCTCATCATGGAGCTCAATGACAAGCGCTTTTGCCAGCTAACTTTCGTCCTGAAACGCACAGTGAGTATCGCCACAGGATTTCTTTACCTAGTATTTGGACATGTAGAATCTGTTGCAGCTCACTTTGCTGTTGCGCAAGTCCATGCAGTCCGAGATGTGGCTTAACTGGGCACTCCACATCACTCAGCTGTACAACAAGTGTCGCAATGTGAATGCTGACAAGCAGGAGCAGGATGTGCAGCTGCAGCAGGACCAAAGTGTGCAACAGGACGAGGATGGGGAGCCGAAGCTGAGTGGAAAATGCAAGGAGGAGATGCATGCCAATGTCTGCAGCAACATGTACCCTGCTCTGCTGATGTCCCTCAAGAATATTGATTTCGGTTTCGTGCTGCAAGTGAGTCCAAGTCCTTTGCTGCCGCACATCATTTATGGATTGCCAACTCTCCCCTTAGTATGTGGCACAGACGCGCATGGAGCAGAATGCCTTGGATTTGGTCTTTGGTTTGTTTAACATGGGAGAACAGGATGCCTGGCGAGAGCATCAACAGCACCAACAGAACAACGAGTCCACCTCGTCCAGTCTGGAGATACTGCGCACTCTCAACATATCCTTTGCCGCCGGGGACTATCAGCAGTATTGTGATTCCGCCCAGGACTACAATGCTCTTCAACTACCCGGCACAAGTGGTCAGAATATAAACACGGAGGTATCGCTGGACGAGAGGTTGGACCATCAGAGTCTACGCTGCAAGCACACCGAAAGCTTCCTGCAGAAGGAGCGTGTTTTTATAGCCCAGCTTATAGCCAAGGCCACCGACATCTGTCCAACCATATTTGGTAGGTATTAGCATCTGTCAGAGGATACTGATCCTTTGTTAATCTTCCACAGATAGTCGCAAGGGGGGCGACATTGACATGAATGTCTTTATTGTGCGGGGATTGCGTCTGCTGTGGTCCTATGTGGGTATCATACTGGATCACATACTGCTCTGGTGGATCGATACCCCCATGTCCTGCTACAATCTCACCCACATCGACTCCATACGTTGTTGGCTCTACCACCAAAGTGTCAATGGTGAGCGGTATGGGATACTTCTAGGCAGCATATATTAGTCCTTCTGATATTTTGTAGATATTCCTGAACCTGTCTTTTCCACTCTACGTGGCATAGGCGAAATCCTGACGGGTTTCATGTGCAACAATATTTGGGATCAACTGTTCCGCTTAACCTTGATCTCCTCGAGTAATCCCAAGCGGCTGGTACAGCAAGTTGTCCAACAATATCGAGATGCGCCCCAGAATGTGAGAGATATGTTATATACTTATAATTATACTTAGAATTTCGTTGTAGGATCATGGCACTCCCACGGGCACCGTTTGGATCAGTGTCTTCTCCAACCTGGTGAACCTGAGCAATCAGTACTTTGCCAACACGGATGCCCATAACAATTCCAGTCTGCTGCCAGTGGCTGAGCAGATACCCATACTGCATCGATTGGGTGTGTACAGGCAGATATCCTTCTTTCCATATCCTTCACATTCATTCCAAAAATGAATTCGCACTTCAGATCATTCAGTGCATTCGATGCGTCTTTGGGTCACGGAACAGGCGAAGCTGCTGTGCTGCGAGTGGAAAATGGATCGATTCTTTCAGATCCTGGAGCAGGATGTCAAATTGTGCCTCAATGTCTTCACTACCTTTAAGCTGCCCAAACTCACTGCCGATCTGAGTGATATCCTGATGCTTGTCTGTGTCGCACTCCGCACCAAACTCATCACGGAGTCCACCAACAACATTGATCTGCTCAAGGTGAGATCTAATCCGTTGCTGTCACTGTTGCTGTGATTTCTGGACTTGCTCCTCTCCAGAAAACTACCGACGAATGTGTTCAAATACTGTCCGCCGTATGTCGCATCCTCAGTTTGGCCAATTTCACGCTCTGCTTTCCAGCCGCCAGCCACTGGCAACGGAGTGTCTACAATGATGAGGAGAAGAGCTTGTATGTGGGCTATGTGCTGGACGAGATCTTCTTGCCCAGCATCAAAGCCACCAATGACATTGTGATTCTCAAGCTCATATTGAAGCTCATCTGTGAGGCGTGGCTGGACTTCATCTACCAGAAACGCATCCGCTTCAGCGTCAATGGTGCACTGCGTCTGCTCAACGACTTTGATGATGTTCGGGAGTGGATACTGAACTGCAGTCTGCTGGATGAGCAGCAACTGGATAAGCTGAGTAACCACGAGGTGTTGAGAATGTGCAAGGGAGTTGGCAAGATACTGCTACGCAAGCCGGAGGACATCATTTCCATCACCCAGTCTCCCAAGTTCGACAAGAAGTCGGGTAGGTATCGGGTAACCTATCTTATCACAACTATACTTATCTGTAGGCTTTCCACTAAGTAGATGATGCGAATGCCCAGGACACACAACTGCCATCTGAAATGTTTGTCTCCAACCAGAAGCACTGGCTCCAGCTACGTGCCAGCGGCGGCAATGGATTCCCTCTGCTCAAGCTCTGCTGCGGTGACGTGGCCTGAACCTCAACTCGGAGACGCGGGGGAAATGGAGTACAAAGAATAAAGAATTGATATGTTTATTGTGCAAAAAATGAAAGATCTACAATATAATATTAATATTGTGTATGCTGTTATCATTATATCCTATGTTGATTATTCCCCTAAACTACGGTCCTCCTAGGCGGGCACCTTGCGACTGATAACCTTTATCAGTTCGTCAACACGCTCGCTTTTCCCGGCAAATTGTTTTGGATGCGGTCCAATCATTTGAATGATCATCTGTACGTCTGGCGAAACCTAAGAAAAGATAGAATAAATAAAAATATACAACAACAACAAATAAGACATATGATGAGATGACAGCTGTCAATAGAAGGCGCTTGAATGTGGGTCAGTACCTCGAGGAAACGTGCCAAGGCCTTCAGCGTGCGGAAGATCTGATCCTCATTTGGACTGCTCTGGAAGAACTGTAGTATGGCCATGGCCAATTCAACGGCAACGTCATCGAATACCTAGAAATAGAATATATGTTTATAAATAATTAATGAAACAATAAAAATATTAATTAGAGCCCTAGAGCCTGTCATTCTTCTTCTTACCACAGTCTTGACCTCCTTGATGGCAATATTGTAGAGTATCATTGAGCCGATGTTCTTCAGCTGCGGACAATTGGAGAGTATGCAGTGCACGGCCACCTTGGTTGTCACACGTATGTTGGAGATGGTTTGACCATTATAATCCCACTCAGAGATATACAGCAGCCACTCAGAAGGACCCACATTCTCGAAGAGATTACATGTCTATGAAAATTCAGTTTAAGAGTTAAGTAAAGTTCTTGAGTCAAAGAAGATTTCTGAGTACTTACAAACATGGCCCAGGCTTGCTGCTCCTCGGGTGTATGCTTGTCAATGTCCTGTGCGAAATTCATGAGCGTGTGATCGCGACGATCCTGGTGCAGAATTATGATGACATCATCCTTGAGCGCCGCATAGGCCAGTGTGCGTATCATGTGTATCCTTGTGTCTGGCGAGAAGGCCTGCACATCCCTCAGCACACGCTGCACAAATACCAGAAAGTTATCACCCAGAGCCCAGGAGCCATCGTCCTCGATCAAATACTGATGTAGCTCCTCCATGGCCACTTCCTCCTCCTTGTAGATTTTGCCATCCAGCAGCTTCACAAGGCACTCTAATTCAGTCTTGATCTGCAGATAATATAAGAATATATATCTGCATAAATATACATATGAACATTTGTCTGGCTGAGATTGCAATTCCCTACATTGATGTCTTTGCACACCAGGGCAGGTTCGCGTGGAATCTCTTTCTCCTCGGTTGACGTGGAACGTTCCTTGCCATTCTGCGTCTGCTGCTGCTGCTGCTGTTGTTGGGCCGTCGGCTCCGACATATTTCGGTCTAAAAATAAAAGTGTGAGAAACTCGGCATTAAAATAAAAATACAAATAAAGAGGAATAACAACAAATCAAATAAAATACATTTTAATGAAATTTTCATTTTCATATTTATAAATAAAAATTGACGACGACACCATAACAAAGCCCAACTGCAGCTGCGGCGGACATGTTTTTCCGTGTCCCACACACATTTTTCCGCCATTTCCATACATACCTACATACACGTTCATATTAATAAGTACACCTGCCAACTTTTAAATACCAATTGGTATTTTTTTTGCACTTCCATTTCAATTAAGAAAATAATGCATTACTGGTAATTTAATTTTGTCAATGACAATAAAATGTGGCAAAAAAGTGAGAGTTGTGTACTTATATTTGTGAACATGTGTGTGAGTATCATGATCACACCTATCAACTTTTATATCCGTCTGGCAATTAACAGCAATGTTTACAGAGATTTTCGAGTATTCTCGAGTATTTTGCAATTCCCATCAAATTTTCATTAATAAACAAAGTGTCGTATGAGGAAACATGCGAGTAGGCGTGGGCATGGGCGTGGGCGTGGACGTTGGCAAGTGAAAGGAAAATCGAATACCGAAATGCGAAATGGGGCAAACTGGAAAGTTGTCAAGCCCATGAACAAACACAGTGGCAAGAATACGAAGAGTGGCGGCAGTAAAACTGTTGAAAACTGAAAATAGCTGAGGCATTTTCATTTATTTTTAGTGTTTGAAGAAATAATACTGGCAATGTGCAATGCGCAGTCTTCTAGACACAACCACAGCTACAGGTACCGAGATATAGATACACATATGATTTCTTGTAACTATATCTATGACAAATATGCGAGTTATATACGTACATATGTATGTACGGTATTTGAACTCTTTCCGGTTACTAAACTTATATATATATATTGTATAATTTGTGTAGAATGTCCATATTACTCACGTGCTATTTTAGTTGAAATGAGACAGAGATTTTTTGTCGATCGCCGCTCTCGTTTTAACGGCTCTGCGATAATCAATTCAAATTTATCAGGCGTGCCACAAATTTTTCTCAATATTATTTTGGCTTGCTTTTTGTTGTACACAAGTTGCACAAATTTGTTTATTTATTGGCCTGTCTGTTGTAAGAATTATTCTTTATGATTAAATTTTTTTTTGTAAATTCCCGATCCGGAGATATCTGCGTTCCGTATTCACCGAGAATCGTTTCGATATTGGCCGAGTTGTTTTGACCGAAAATTCCTGTGGAAAACTTTCGGATAATGCACACTTGGGTACAAGCATTTGCCGACTATATCGTGCTCATCTACACGAATATATATCCATATACATATATCTACACTCTCAATGTATGAGTGTTGGTTTTCGTGTCGGGTCTTTATAAATAGATATAATAGACTTCTCTCATCTCTCTCGAGTTGAGATTCGCCGTTGCATTTACACAGTAAAAAATTATGCTAGAGTTTCCAAATTTTTCTAAAATTTTGAACTATATAAAAATAAAAGGTAAGTAAAGGTAAGCTATTTGACCCTAGTATACCCGATAAAAAAGGAATATCTGGGTACAACATTTGAATTGACAGATTGGAAAATATAATACAATAAATTACTATTCTAAATCCTAAAATTTCGCTAATTTCTCAGTTTCAGTCTTAAAGTTGCAATCTCAGGTCTTAAGTTTCTGGACCATGTCCTTCATTCCTATTTTTCATTAATATTCAACAGTTGGTAAAGGCCAAAAGACTAAATACCAATGAACATTGGCGGTTAAGCGGTCGGGGTCTGAGTAAGGTCGGGACAAAAACACAAAAGGCTATTAAGTGGCGACCAAAATACATTCCGTACACAGCGGGCAGTCCTGTCATATCCTGAAAGGCACAAGTTTCACATTGCGTAGCCGACATGTTGACCAAGGACCATGAACGCGATATGCCTTCAATTGTTTGTTGACCGTTAAACGCTGCAGTCCGTCAAGCGCATAATCTCAGCCGAATCTCGCATCGCAGCGCTAAGCAAATCATCATGAAAAATTGTCTGGAAGTATGCCTGTATATGGCAGTGATTTCCTTCTGTGTTGTAGCGGTCCATGCATCGCTAGAGACCGAAAATAATGAAGTGAATGTGAGTAACACTAAAATCGCAGCATAAAATATGCAACGACAATCAAATAACAACAGTGATTAAAATTATAGCGGTGTGACATATTCCCCTAAAATTTTGTTTTTGATATACAGCAGGATACAATTAAAAAAAACATAGCTTCTAAGTGTGGAACAGCCAAAACTCAATAGTCCATGAAATTTTAATGTTCGTCAAATTTCACTCCCAATTTCTTCACTCATTTTGGACTCACAAGTGGCATTTGACTTTAACTTGAGGTTCATCTAATGAGGCCAAAAGTATCGCAAAAATAGACCTCAGAACCCGAAAATCAATTTGAAGCATTTTACTAATTTTGAACTGCCATAACATTTCCAATTCTCAACCGATTTTGATGAAATTTGCAGTTTTGTCAATGGTTTTGATCATAGTTTGAATCTGCATCAAAAATTCTTTCAAATTACCTGTTTTAAATTTTTCAAATTATCTGACCAGATTTGCATACTAACTTCTTGACAAAATCATCAAAAATCTTAAAGATTTCAAACTCGATTTTTTTAATAAAAATCGATTCCGGGACTCAAAACTAGCATTTTACTTTTTATTTGAGGTGTTTCCGTTGAGTATTTCACGAGATATAGCCAAAAGTATCGCAAAAATAGACCTCAGAACCCGAAAATCAATTTTAGGCCTTTTACTAATTTTTTAACTGCCATAACTTTTCCAATTCTCAACCGATTTTGATGAAATTTGCAGTTTTGTCAATGGTTTTGATCATAGTTTGAATCTGCATCAAAAATTCCTTTAAATTAGCTGTTTTTAATTTTTCAAATTATCTGACCAGATTTGCATACTAACTTCTTGACAAAATCATCAAAAATCGTAAATATTTCAATCTCGAATTTTTTGATCACAATCGATTCCGGGACTCAAAACTAGCATTTTACTTTTTATTTGAGATGTTTCCGTTGAGTATTTCACGAGATATAGCCAAAAGTATCGCAAAAATAGACCTCAGAACCGGAAAATCAATTTTAAGCATTTTACTAATTTTGAACTGCCATAACTTTTCCAATTCTCAACCGATTTTGATGAAATTTGCAGTTTTATCAATGGTTTTGATCATAGTTTCAATCTGCATCAAAAAATATTTCAAATTAGCTATTTTAAATTTTTCAAATTTTTTGACCAGATTTGCATACTAACCCCTTGACAAAATCATCAAAAATCTTAAAGATTTCAAACTCGAATTTTTTTAATAAAAAGCGATTCCGGGACTGAAAACTAGCATTTTACTTTTTATTTGAGGTGTTTCCGTTGAGTATTTCACGAGATATGGCCAAAAGTATTTCAAAAATTCGCTTTAAACCTCAAAATATTTATAAAAAAAATATTTTCAAATATGTGAAATTTCGCAAAATTTACTTGTTCTGCTATTTTCTGCACTGTTAGTTTTGAATTCTGGAACTATAATAGGACTATGAAATAATTTGAAATTAACGTAACATTGGTTTATTTTGGCAGCACAAACTTAGCGGGGTTATTCAATGGAAGTATGAGAAGCGTCCCTTTTGCAATGCATTCACAGGTGGGTTTTTGCTTTTTTAATATTATATTTACTTATGTATAGTTAAATTTTATGTTGCAAGGATGTGGACGCAAGCGCACTTCGTATCCTTCATATCCGCCGTACTCGCTGATAAAACGCAATGAGATCGAAGAGAAGCCGTACAACAATGAGTATCTGTCGGAGGGATTAAGTGATCTTATTGATATTAACGCAGAACCTGCAGTGGAGAACGTACAAAAGCAGATAATGTCACAGGCCAAGATCTTTGAGGCCATCAAGGAGGCCAGCAAGGAGATCTTCCGGCAGAAGAACAAACAGAAAATGCTCGAGAACGAACAGCAACAGTTCCTGCAACAACAACAACAGCAGCAACAACAGCAAATGGAACAACGCGAGAATAACTAATCCACAACTATAGCTGAGATCATCCCTCGTCCTGCCCCTCGCCAGAATCATTGCCAACTTCGAAATGAGTTCTAAGCATATGAAATTGTTCTCTGTAAATATTATATTCTATACTATATTAATCTATCGATAATCTATCTGTGCGATAATACAAGTGCAACAAAGCATTTAATAAACTGTGTTGATTCTATTTATATGCACACAGTAAACTCACTATACATTCTATATTCAGCCCAAATCACATTCATTAACATTCACAGTCACACTCACATATGTATGTAGGTACACTTCCATAGATTAACTTTGCCCTGATAATTTCATTTTTGAATGCCCTCCCACTGATAAGGGAAGCTTAACTAATAGCACATAAATTATCTATGAGCCACTATCTTAAATGGAATCTTATCAAATTATTACAATTATTATGACATGGTCAGTGAACATTGATTTCATAAAATTGGTGAAATTGCATTCATTTCTGTTGTGGGCGTCTCTTGGAGAGACGAACCTTGACTCCATCCTTGGGGAGCAGGGCAATGCCACTGGCCTCATACTCGATCGTCTGTTTCTCCATTACCTCAATATTGAAGTATTGGAGGGTCTTCACCACGGCCAACTTGGAATTGATGCGACCCATTCGCTGGGCAATGCATATCCTGGGCCCCTCACCGAAGGGCATGTATGCCACGGGATTGTAGTTCTTGGTTTCCTCGGCAAATCGATTGGGATCATACTTGTCGGGATCGGGGAAATATTCTGGATCTCGATGCAGGCTGTAGAGGGACACTACAACTGGGGTTCCTTTCTTGATAACAAGATCCGTATCTGGCACAGTGTAGTCCTGGGTACATTCACGGTTGAGTATCGGTAGACCGGGATACTTGCGCAGTGTCTCCTGAATGCACAGATCTAGGAATTCCATTTTGTTCAGCACATCGTAGGTAATGTTGCCATCGTTCTGCTTGAGGGTCTCATCCACTTCCTGCTGCAGACGCTTCAGATGCTCAGGATGTTGGGCCAACTCAAAGATTGTGAAGGCTGCTGTCGAGCCAGTTGTCTCCTGTCCGGCAATGTAAAAGAGGAAAGCCTGCGCAGTAATGGCCTCGAGGGACATGCTCTTTAGGTGCCCTGAGATTTAAAAAAATATTCAATCTTTTTTTTCGAATTAGAATTTTGTCAGGAGACTAACCGTCTTCGGAGGTCTCTAGGCTCCAGACTTTGTGGTCGTCATCGTCGATGTTGCCGTTGTTTCTCAACTGCATGAACAACTGCATCATATCCTTGCGGACTATGCCACGTTTCTCCCTATTTTCCATGGTCTCCTTGACAATCGCAAGCATCGCTTTTCCAACTGGATTTTGTAGACCGATGCTAAACAGAAACTTTGCAACACTGTGGAAATAATCGAGGTTCAGCAAGGAAATCTAAGACCCACTGGGTTTGCAACTCACGAGGGTACCAGGAATATCATCATGCCAAAGAGCGCATTAAAGCGACTATTGTTCCTCACCAGGGTTACCATTTTGATGAACTTGTTGTCAGGCTGTGCATAGCTATTGATGTCCAGACCGAAGATTGTGGAGGCAATGATGTCGATCGCATAGGTCTGCATCACAGCCTTCATGTCGACCTCTTTTGAACCCTGTTCCGGCAGAACCTTCTGCAGGTGGTCCACCATTTTGTTGCCTATATCCTCCGAGGTGCTATACATGCCCTTCAGCTTGCCCGAGGTGAAGCATGGCGAAAGCTTATGACGCATGGAACGCCAACTCTGGCCGGGCAGTGCAAAAATGGAAGCCGACAGAGGGTTCTTCTCCTCATCCACATAGACGCCACGATCATGGAAACTTGCGAAATCCTGAGCCAAAACCCGACGGGCCAACTCTGCATCGCGTACGAGGACAGCCGGACGAAAGAGCAGATATGTGCCCAGTATGCGTTCCTTACTCTTCAAATACACATCGTGGATGGCCATGCCCATGGCCTTCTCCACACGCCACACACTGCCAAGGCAACCGAAGGGTATGCTCGAGTTCTTATCACAGGGAAAGCCACGTCTCTCCCAATACGTGTACTGGCGCTGGACATAGTACCAGGCCAGCGTCAGTAGCGAAGCCACCAAAGCTATAAATGTAAACATCTCAATGTTAACGTCGCGATTACCAAAACTTGTCTGACTGGTCGCGACCGATTCTCCCGGCATTATATACGCTCCCCACGATTCCGATTTCATAATTTACCTGTTCTCTTTCGTATGTGACCGCCTAAGAGAGACTGAGAGAGAGAGAGAGAGGAACACCAATATTATTAGCAACAATTGGAACCGATGCGTAATTCGAATACTCTTTGGCTCCACTTGTGGTAGGCTCTTATCTGGCCGATCGCTGTACTATATACAAACATACATGTAAGATAATGGCTGCGTTTAATGCGGTTTGCAGTTGGAGGAGCAACTGTTACTTCAGCTAATAGTTTATAAAATTCATACACAATTTGTTTAAACAACTAGTATACTTAATGTAAATAGTTATTGCAAGCGTCTCTCTCTGATATAGACAATAAGTCCATATACTATGCCTTGGGATCGATAATCTCAAAGTGTAGGTCATACTGTTGGTCGAATCCTATCAGACAGTCCGACATCAGGTAGAGCGTCAGTTGTAAGCGTCCACGACGCGGAGTCGCCTGGAAAGTAATTCGATTTGAGCCGCGAGTTCCGCGCAGTGTGAGACGTTTCATGGCCATCAGTTCATCATTGGCCTGGGAACCTAGGGTCAGGAACCAAGCCTCGTTTTTGGGTTTGGGATACTTGGGACAGTGTATGCTATAATTCTGGCCACGCCGATGCCCGGCGGTCACATTGAGACGCTGCAGATCCACACAGAGCACATAGTCCTCGTTGGCATGCAAGGGTATCCATTCGACGGCAGCATCCATAGAGATGGGGCGCTTGGCGTACTCATTCTCTAGATAGCGACCTTCCACCGAGATTTTCATTGCGATTTCAGGTAAGTCTTGTATAACCTAAGGAATAAGTGGGAATGGTGAGTTGGGAACATGGGAGGAGGAAATGGAACCTACCCTGTACATTTGTTCAATCTCGTGCTCCTCGAAGTTATCACGTAACGGAGCTGCCAACACCTCATAGTCCTTTCTGCACAGATCCTTGAGCACAGGCAGAGTCAGGTAATCGTGTTGTTCATGCGGTATGTTCAGGAAGACATCCAAATTGGATTCTTTGACTCCGGGCAGAGTGAGGAACTCACAGCCATCAAACCAGCGTGCCTGAATGACGCACTGCATCAACTGTTGTACAACCAGACTGGTGGATAACCAGCCTCGTTCAGCTGTATAGTCCACCATAGCCTGCATCACACGGGTCGCATTGTCCAGCGCCGATTTGGTGTCCGTGATATAGTCCGAGTTGGGCAAGGATTCGCGGGAGAAGTGCGCTTGCAACAGAAGGAATGTCTTTGTGTAGGGCGAGTCCCAGCTGGCGGATGGTGGTCGGTAACGACTTGTCTCCGCCATCTGTTCACTGTACTTATCCTCGTTGTGACGTACAGGTTGCTGATCGAATTCGTAGGAATCTGCAATGGCCAGCAATACATCCTTGGTGTCCATGCCGGGATGCAGATCCTCTAGGAAATGCTTCATTGTGCGGTACGACAGATAGTAATACGAACTGATTCGACCCAGAAAAGTGGGCACCAGTAAGCCATCCTTCTCCACAACACAGGCTGCTCCCGTCAAGTCATAGATAACATGACCTACAAGTCCCGAGAGGAAGGAATTCACATTCTCTGGCTCCACACCTTCCAGCTGATAATAGGATGGGTTCTTAAGCAGTCGACGGAAGAAGTATGTCCACGTGAGGTAGTCAAGGGCTGCCTGCTTCGTCTGGACTGTGCCCGCCACGATTTCCGCATTGATATGTTCCGCCAAGACGCCCAATAAACTTGATTCCACAGGGAATGGATCGTAGAGGAACTTCTTGTAGAAGTTCTTCTTCTCATCATGGACCAGAACGACGGCGACTCCCTCGTTGTCAAACTGCGGACGACCAGCACGTCCCATCATCTGTAGTACATCCGTAATGGGCATGTCCACGTACTTCTTTACTTTGCCATCAAAGTACTCGGTGCCCTTGATGACCACCAAGTGAGCGGGTAGATTCACACCCCAGGCCAAGGTTGCAGTGGCCACCAGCACTTGGATCTTGCGATTCAAGAAGAGCTCCTCAACGCACTTGCGGTCCGCTTCCTGCAAACCAGCATGATGTAGTCCAATTCCAAATGCGAGGCAGAACTTAAGGTTCTGATCCTTGATGTTCTGCAGTATCAGCTCCATCTCGTGTTCGGCAATGTGCAGAAATTGCTTGGGGTTCTCATCACCAGCCACAAAGGTTATCAGGTCTAGAGCTGTCAGACGTGTCTGTCGTCGGGACGAGACAAAGACAATGGTCGGTTCACAGGGCGAATATGTGCGGATTGCCTGGAATGTGGGTCTGTTCATGGTAGCCATGCGCGGACAGTAGTGTTTGCCAGGGAAACCGTTGATGTGGACCTGTAACGGCACAGGTCGCACCGAAGGCTTGAAGTTGTACAGCCCCATCCGCTTGATGCCTAACCAATTGGCCAAGTCCTGAGCATTTGCCAATGCTGTGGAGAGACCTACGATGCGAATGGAACGTCCTGTGTGCGAACTAATAAAGTTTGTGCGCGAGACGATGACCTCGATGACGGGACCTCGATCTTCGCCTAGTAAATGAATCTCATCGATCACTATTAGGGTGACATGTTGGACATACTCTCGCGTCTGCCAGGATCGACTGATACCGTCCCATTTCTCGGGCGTAGTCACAATCAATTGGGATTCCCTTATGGCCTGAATATCCGGGGTCACATCTCCCGTCAACTCAACGACCTTCAGCCCAAGACTGGAGCGCTCAAAGCGTTGCTGCCAATCTGCAATCCTTTCCTTTACCAGAGCTTTAAGTGGAGCAATGTAAACAACTTTGCACTCGGGATTCATGTTCAAAGCACGGAATATGGCAATCTCTGCAACGATGGTCTTGCCACTGCCCGTCGGTGCACCGAGCAACACATTGTTGTCCGTGTGATAGAGGCAGTGGAAGATCTGCGTCTGTATTGGATTGAAGTGGGTGAAACTGTAGAGGGACTCATAGAGCTCGTCGTCCAAGCTGCTGACGGGAAGTGGACGCAATGGTAGCAGTTCCGTTAGTGGTGGATGATGCTCGGGCAACACTAGATGCTGGAATGAAAGCGGCACACAGATGGTGCTGCCCAGCCAACTGTCGCTGGTAACTCGAATGTAGTACTGTGGAGGCAGTGGCTCCTTCAAGGGGATGGTCATAACCAGCTGCTGGGATTGTCCGCTGAACACGGTCCTGCGCGTCACCTGAAACATTTCCGAGTGGTAGATATAATTGGACTCGGGATCCTCAATCCATAGCCAGAAATGTTGACTCGTCTTGCCATGCACTCGATCGTTCCACGTAAAGTCCGGATAGATATTGACGGTGATTCTCAATACTGTGCGTGTGATGGGCTGCAGAGTAGCTTCCACTTCCAGCAGCGGCAGTTCCCGTGCCGATCGTATGACCAACTCCGCGTAGCGATCACTGCGTAGCCATTCCGATAGCTCTCGCTTCTCCATGTCCCTTAGCCGATAAGTGGTGAGTCCGCGTCGCTCCAGCTTGTCTATGGTTTCCGGATTAATGGCGGGAAACTGCCTCAGATGGCTATCCGAATCCCACTGCCTACGCTCAAACATCTTCGAGAGCTGCAGCATGCGTCCCGCTAAGATGGCATTGTTCTGCCTCAAAACTATGGAAAAGAGGGCACGAGCTATGCGGCCTATATTCTGGGTTATGTAGGACATGTCTGAGCTGAGCGAGAAGGACTTTACATAGCCATTGGACAGGTATGTCTGTATCAGGATATTCACCTAAAGTTGGAAAGAATTTAATACTAACAAATTGGTATATTTAAGTTGGTCTTCCCAACTGCAATATTCCTAGCACAAGCTGCTCTAAGATGAGCTGACCAATGATCTCCAAAATATGGAGATTCATTCGACTTCAAAATGTTTTGAAACCAACAATTTTAAACAGACTTAAGATCACTGCTGATCCAGAATCAGAATATATATGGCATGAAGAACATGGGAACAGACACCAATTTCTCTCTGTTATTTTAAATTTGGTTTTGCACTAAACTAATATTCTTCTATCACTTCGGTACGAGGCATAAACAATTTTTACTAAGAAATAACTATGAAGGTATATCTTACCTTGCCACAGACATTCTCGCTGCCTCCAAATGCCTTCAGTTTGCAGCAGTAGCTTCTTAGTTCGTCCAACTCATCCAGTTCATCGTCGCGCACTTTCAACTGCTGGAATTCCTGTGCCTGGGACATCATGGCCAGCAGCTCAGCCTCGTTCATGAAGGGCTTCATAAGCTCATTGAAAGTCTCCACTGTATCATATTTGATATAGAAATGGGATGCAGTGCGTCCCAAGTCGGTGATATTCATGTCCATGGTGCGCTGATTGAAGCGCATCATCTTCGCCTTATCCAAACTCATGGAAGCAGACATGATCAGTTGGCGACGACGTGCCTCCAAAGTGGGATCCTTCTGCAGCTCCGTGTACTCGATGCCATACACATGAGGATTAATCCGCATGCGCACGAAGAGGTATCTATAAGGAAGGATATTCATTTGGAAAATAAGATGAAAAGGTTGAAGTATCGCAACCTACGTGTAGCTAAGCCATTCGATTGCCTCCTCCACATTGCAAATGGTGCCCAGCGTAATCTCTGCGTTAAGATTATCCGCCAGGCATTGCACAAAGTTGGATTCGATGGGGAACTGGTTGGTGAGCAGCGATAGGTAGTGGTTGAGCTTCTCGTAGGTGGTGATAATGGTGCCCACTCCACTTTTGTCGAATTGTGGACGACCTGCTCGACCAAAGATCTGCAGTACATCCAATATGCCCAGATCCACAAAGCTGCCATGCTTGGCATCGTAGATATCCGTGCCCCTGATAATGACAGCATGGGCAGGCAGGTTGACACCCCAGGCCAGTGTCGCAGTGCACACCAGAACAGAGATGTGTCCATCCACGAAGTATTTCTCGACCATTTGACGATCGGCACGCAGCATGCCCGCATGATGCATGGCCAGGCCGCAGGAGAACAGTTCCACCAACTGTTTGTTCCTGCTCTTCTGTATGGAACGTGTAGCCAGACTGTGGGCATTGCTATCCTTGGGTAGGAACACGGCACTGGTGTTATTCTGCTGGGCCAGTTCCCTTAGCACATTGGCAGTTCGAACGGTGGCATTGCGGGCATGAACGAATACCATCACTTGGTGTCCCTGCTGCACCATCTCCAGGCACTTCTGATAGCAACACAGATCCATGTCGGCATTCTGTTGCAGCGGCTTTACCGACTTGATGCCAATGAAGTTGGTGTCCAGGGGCACAGGTCGGAAACGGGAGTCAAAGTAGAATAGTCCCTTCATGGGATTAACCCGCAGGAAGTGGGCCACATCAATGTAGTTGGGTAGTGTGGCGGACAAACCCACGATGCGAATCATGGACTGAGAGGACTCTACCAAACGAAGTGTACGTGCCACTAATGCCTCCACCACTGGACCACGCTCGCCATGCAGCAGATGCACTTCGTCGATGATAAGGAGTTGTACAAGGTTAACTAAGGAATCGTCTCCAGTACCTTCGAACAGGAAAGGATTAAACTCAGTTCCTTAACCGTACTTGCAATATTGACTTACCCTTTCTGGTCACCACATCCCATTTCTCGGGCGTGGTGACAAGTATCTGTGTGGCCGCCATCTCGGCCTTCGTCAGCTGCATGTCTCCCGTCAACTCCCGCACGCTAATCTGCAGGGAACTCAGCCGCTTGGAGAAGTTCTCAACCATTTCCGCGGCCAAGGCCTTCATGGGTGCAATGTACACAATTTTGAACTGATCCCGATTGATGATGCCCTGCTCCAAGTGACAGCGTATGGTATGCACTATGGTCAGCATGGCCACGTTGGTCTTGCCCGCTCCCGTCGGCGCACAGACAAGCATGTTCTCATTGCTGTGATATGCCACGGGAAAGACCACAGATTGGATGCGGTTCAGCTCCTTGCAGGTGCTGAACGCCATCTGACCAATGTCATCCAGCTCGGAGATCTTCACCCTCTGGTTGCCCACTGTGAGCGGTGGTGGATCACTGGCGGGAATCTTTACCTCCTCCCACTGCTTGTTGTCGATCCGCTCGGCATTGTCCGGCAACGTTATCCTACTACCTCCAATGAAGCCGGCATGTTGCTTGGCCTCCAGCTGGCTATCAAAGACATAGGGATAGTGAATGGGACCCGTATACGTGGACTGTATGCTCTTCAGCGCCTTGGTGTCCAGGAGCAGTGGCTCGCGCTGTGCTGCCTCCAACAGCTTGCGCTGATGTTGCATGCGCAGCTGCTGCGCCGAGATGGCCACAGCTCCGCCACAGTCATCGTCCTCGTCCTTCATGTTCCGCATAATACGCTGGAGTTTCTTCTCCTCTCGTCGCTGCTGTTTGCCCAGCAACTTCTCCTCTGCTGACTGAACCACAACAGCGGTGGCCACAGAAGGACGCGATTCCGTGCCAGTTGCCGCTTGCTGCTCACGTTTGCTTTTCACCTCCTTGACACGACGGGACCGTATCGCAAATTGTTCCAGCTGCTGGGCAACCTTTTCGCGATCCTGCAGCAGTTGTCCCACGAGCTCGAACTGTTCGAAGCCAAGCAGTTCCATTAGCTCGTTCTGCAGGTTCTCATTGCTGCGCTTCGAGCTGAGCATATCTCCCACGTGGTTCAACAGTTGCTCATCCTCCATCTGCTCGGAGATGCTCAGCAGTCCAGACAACTCGGGACTCAACTTGTAGCCATCCTGGATCTGCACTGGCATCTCACCCATTGCACTGTTTTTGGTATTGTACTTCATAGTGAACTTGTGGACTGTGCGATTCTTGAGATGCACATCGGGCGAGAGGTTCGTCAGCAGGCTGACGTCGAGCCACTCAACAGGACTGCACACGACTTGTATATCTTCACCCCACATGGGTCTATCGGCGAAGGATCTTCCCTGTGACTTCCCCCAATGCTTGAGAGCTTCCACTTCGTGCTCCTCCATCTCGTTGGCTATGGCCATCACAGCCTGATGGATCTGTGTGCGTTTGCGGTCGAAGATGTTGCCGAACATGGTGTGCAAGCGGTTGGTGGTGGCCACGAGCAGCACACGCTGATCCAGCAGCAGCCAAAAGAGATAAAGGGCGGCATGCTCCACAACCTGTGGCTTCTCCTCGTATCCCATGCATTCCTGCACCAGATTCCTCAGCTTCTGCAACTGAACCTTCGCTGCCGGCTGTTTATCAGTTGGCAGCTGTGCCAACAGTCTCGCTATGCTCTGCTCCCTATATAATATTTATGCATTATTATCACTGATTGTATCTGTACATGTATATGTATGTGTGTGAGCATTTCATGAATTGTGAAAATCTCATTGGGGACTTACTCGGTACAATGTGCCGTCGTGGACGCCTCAACTTTTCTTCTTGCTCTTCGCAGGTTAATGAGATGCAGCTTTTTCGATTCTAGCTGTGTTTTTGCTCTCATGGAAGCACTAAATCGAGGTGGTAGCCACATTATGGTTCAGTTAGTTTTCTAATTAAATATTCTATAAAATAACAAAATTTTGCCAACGACGAAATCTGCTTTGATTCTGCTGCTGAAATTATCACAGCTGTTACCGCTCAGCTGTTGTTGGTCAGTGTTGGCGTTGCCACCTAGTAGAATGTAATCAGATGTCGTAGAATTCGTATATCGTTAAGCGATTATCGTAAGAAACTGAAATTGGTCTTTGAATTCGTAGTAGCTGAATTTATCACAAAGTATCACAAAGTATGCTATGATTTACATTTTATAAATAAATGGTATACAAAAAATGATTATCACAGATTTTATTTATTTCTCAAGTAAACCCAACATTTGCATGCAAATTGTGTGCGCTGCAAACTTTAATTGGTTGCAAGCTGTTGAATTTGCGGTAGCCCCATCGCAATCCCAAAAAGTATGCTACAAGTTTTCAACGGACCTGTTGCGCAAGATGCAATTGTGTGGGTCTTTGTTTATTATGCGTCTCATGTCCATATATCCATACTTGGATGAATCTCTTTTAGTTATTGGCCTGTAACATGGTCCAGTGGTCACTTTGAATTTTACTGCCCCCATCTCCCAACACTGGTTCGTGGGTGTGTGCCTGTGTGTTTCCCCTGTCAGCATGTGTATAAAAGGAGTCCTGCAGAGCAAACGGTCTTTTCAGTTTCTGTTGATGCTTCATGACTCGGGGACAGCCCAAGGAAGCACCACCTATGTGTCTAGCAAGCTGCTGAACAACAATTCCCTTACCAAGATGCATATCCAGTTAATATTCATAAGTAAGTCATATTAGAAGTATGAATATATTCTCTTATCGAACTGTTTCACAGGCATCTGCATTATGTATCTTGCCTGCTCCAATGCGATTCCTTGTGATTCCTGCGGCAAGGAGTGCGCCAGCGCTTGTGGCACAAAGCACTTTCGGTAAGTTCTAAGCAACATTTATCTTATATAATAATATTTATACGTATTTCCTTATAGCACCTGCTGTTTCAATTATCTACGAAAACGCACAGATCCTGATGCACTGCGTCTGAGCTCGAATAAGCGGCTCATAGACTTTATTTTGCTGCAAGGTCGCGCTCTCTTCACACAGGAGTTGCGCGAACGTCGCAACAATGGCACCCTCATTGACCTCGACCTAAACACATACTACGGCTAAGGGTTGAACAACCCCTCTTAAAAACATGATCTACACCGGCACACAGAATATTACGATTACATCGATCTGCGACTGTTTGATATGTTAATTTTGTAATAAAGGGCATATAACTCTCTGGGGCAAATTGCCTTAAAAGGCAGCTGACTGAATTGTCGACTTAATCCTTTGATTAATACAGATCAGATTTTTTGATTTTACATCAATTGCACTTTAATTTCTCATTTCACATTTTTTTTGTTACATTTTTATATTTGCTATCTTTTTTTTTGGATTTTTTTACTCGTCCTTTGAATCCTGTAAGTTTCTCAGTTAGCTCAGTCGTCGTCGTGGTATCCTCTTCGTCATCAGCTGCAGTCGTCGTACATTCACTATGCTTTTGGGGAGTTCTCTAAGCCTGAGATTCGCTAACCTCGGCGGTTGCTTGAGTTCTGGAATCAGAGGCGAACTCATCCTTGCCACAGGCCAGGCAGGGCATCTTCTCTCGCAGCACCTGCTTGTACTTTGGATGACTGAAAGAGGCAAGTTTTTCAAAAAGAAATTCAATAGATTCCTGCGGACACTGGACTAACCTTAACCCATAGATGATGGGGTTGTATACGGCATTGGCTTTGGCGAAAACCGAACCGCAAATTGTTGACAAGGGCGAGAGATGCATCGACTCGAAGATGCCCGCATAGTTGATGATTGTGTAAGGTGTCCAGGCAAAGAACCACAAGGAGATGGTTGTCAATGCCACCTTGGCCAGCTTGATCTCGATGGCCTTGCTCTTCTCTGCCTCGGTGTTGCGCAGTGAGGTGACATTCATCTTCTTGGCCTGCTCCCGCATGGCCTTCTCATGGGCGGCCACAGCCTAAATATTTCACAAATTATAATAATATTGTCGCTAAATTAAATGTTTCATATGTTTATGCTTACTTTTAGAATATGGTAGTAGGAGAAGATGATGGTTAGCAGTGGTGTCAGATACACCCAGATGGAGTACACAATGATGTATGATCGATTCCACCAGTCCTTGGCGAAATAGTCAGTTCCGCAGGCAGTCATGTTGCCCTCGGGCACATACCGATTCCAGCCGAAAAGTGGCAGCAGAGCCCACACCCCGCAGACCAGCCAGACAAACAGCAGACGGACCACAGCCGCTGCAGCCGTTAGAGGTTTGCGAGCCATGCCCTTGACGATGACACAGTAGCGATCGTAGGCGATGAGTGTCATCGACCAGATGGAGACACAGCCGAATAGGGATCCAAACATGCCGTACAGTTCACACAGGAATGGTCCCATGATCCAGGTGCCGTAGAATCCATTGAGCACAACGGGCGGGAACATGGTGAACATCATCATGAAATCGGAGAAGGCCAAGTTCACCACGAACATGTTGGAGGGAGTTCGCAGACCCTTCGACGAGGTAAACACATACATCACAATGAAGTTGCCCGTCAGCGACATGATGCTAGGGAAGATGATGAGGATAAGTGATACTACCACCAAAGTAATTCAGTTGATATATTACCCCAGCACGGCGATGACGAAGCCAATTATGCCGAACCACATGGGCTCCAATGGTGGCCACTGATACCAGTAGGGATCCACCATGTGCATAATCTCGGCCGGCACAGTCTCGGCCAAGCTAAGATTATGCCCATCGCGTAGATAGGAGAAAGAAGGTTTGTTTAGACTTATCATGGCCATGTTCCTCCTCTTAAGTTAAAGCTCTCTCTCTCTCTCTCTCTCTGAACTCGGTGGTCGAACTTCGTTGGTACTGCTTGTGGATTGGTTTTGATGGCTACTCCAGGACTGACTATTTGCTGTCCATAGCAATGTGAATGCTGGCGCCGGACTGGACGCGAATGCCCTGAGCCATCGACTTGGGCTACCTTTATATGTGTCTACTTGGGTGGGAAACACTTGAGTTTAGGTAGGTCTTAGACTAATTGCCCGCTAATCCAATTAGGATGCACTTGGCCAATCCAAAAGTAGTTGGATTTTTGAATTCGATTACCAATTGCTGCGTCGGATTAGTGTTACCGCTAACTGCCAACCGTCCATGCGGTCATGGTCAAGTTTGAGGCAACACCGCTAGCTCCACGCTGACCACCTCCCAGATGACCCCCCTCGACCAATTAGATTAGGACAAATGCTTTTACAGTCTATATCTCGAATTCACGTTTTATTCACAAATCTTAAGTTATAGCTGACTGACACTTGGTCGGATCATCAGTGCCATTGGTAGCCCAACTTGCGTGCTCCCCGCATAATTGTATGGAATTGGAATTCCATAGTGCCATAGGATTCCATGCTCAGACCTAACCAAGATGAACGATGGAGAAGGTAGTTCTTTGACCAGGATAATTTCACTTACCTTTGCACTTCAGATTGTCCAACAGCACTGAGGGATCTTTGAGTTCCGGTAGGCGGCGCAGCAACCAACTGGTCAGATCAGCCAACATATTGGGGCACTTGGGCATCAAAATGGGCACTGCATCTAGTTGCGAGATTTGATCACCCTGACGACGACTGCCAAACACCGGAAGATGAACGTGGGCATATCCCAAGAGACACTCAGCATTATTACCATTCTGTCCAAATACGCTAATCAATATTTGTGGCCCTGGAATTTTGAATAGAGTTTAATATCACCCGAAAGTTATCGAAAGTTGAACCTACAGCCAAAGGGACTGGTGCTCCTGTAGGTCACCTCGATGGGCATATTGAAGATGATTTTGTCATTAAAGTGTCCGCTTTTGTTTGAGGACATCTGTGTAAGGCCGTGCTGTGACCCCGACGCCAATTGCCAATCCGGACCCGCGACCAACTCATAGCGGCAGAAGACATATTCCTTATCGGGTCCGATGGGAAATGTGGCCGACACAATTTGACCCGTTATGCATAGACTGAAGTAGGTAACGGTTCTCTCCGTTTCCTCGGCCTCCACTTCGTCCTCTTTTGAGACACTTGTGCCTGTGCTCGACTTTTTTGCCCTTCTACGCTTTTGGCTACTTTGGCTGTCCCGTTTTGTGGTGTTGCCACTCTCGTTGTCAGGGTAACCCATATCCTCGCTATCGTCCATGGCTAGTGACCGCTCAGAGGGTGCTTTCATATGGAACTGGTTTCGATTTCTATTTGGTTTTAAACTCCCTAGTACAACTGTCATGAGTTAGGGTTGGAAAATGTCGAAATTAATAATTCATAGTTTTCAATATTATCCAACACTTAAATATAGTTAAAGACAAATTCTTTACAAGTTACGGGGGATTTCGAATTACTGAGATAAATAACTATTTTATTTTGTTTTTCAAGGGGAAAGAATCTTTTACAAGAATTTGAGAATTTTTATAAAATTATATTATGTGTTATTATTATTACATAAAAAATTAGATTTGCTATGAAATTCCTATAAAAGCTTAGCTGCAAATAAATCTTTTTGACTAATATCTAATATCGGAAATATATTTTTCTTTTTATCCGTTTTCCGGACGTGTTATTCAGTTATTGGAGCTTTGAGAACTCCTATTAAATTGCTACTAGGTGAAACTCCCATGTAATCTTAAAGTAAATTATTATATGCATGTTGTTGGCTTGCTAATTTATTGATATTTACAGATATACTGTGTGTAGTCTGGGGGAATCAAGTGGCGCCTGCTTAAAGTCCCTTGTAAATGTCACTTAATTTATTTGTTATTACAAAATTATTCTTGATGTTGTTGTAGAAGTTCTTCCTCTTATTGTGTTTTGTCATCACACAACATTTATCTGCGATCAATTAATAATTTTGCCCATACAATTTACAAGACTATAATTAATTTCATTTGTCTGGCACTGACTCTCAACTCAACTGAGTCTCCAGTTGAGGCTGGGGTCTAGTAATACTATATCTCTAGGCGTATCTATTGTTCTGGCTGTGACAAAGGTCAATTGTATATATAGCTGATGTATATGGAAGTGGTAAGTTTGCTGGCCTATAAATAATGTTGAAACTGTTTCGGTTCGAAGAATTATGAATTATTATGATACTCTTCGAATGACATTCATTTTAAAATAATTTCAATATTTTTGCTACAGGGTATAACTTATATTACCTCTAAAATTGTCAAATTTTTGTCTCAAAAAAAAGGGTATAACTTCGTCGACTGACAGTCGCTTGTCGAGTTGAATTTGCATGTTTATAAATCATTATGACAATTTGCTGGCGCTACTGTGGTTCCTTAACATCGGTGGGTTGCCCCCATCACCATCATCGTCAGCACGGGTAACCAGTAACCAGCCCCGTGTCCAGCAGTTGAGATTATGCAAGAAAACCCACAGAGAGCGGACCGTTCAACGTCTAATTAAAATGCGGCACAATGTGTGTTGCGAGTGTCTAATGTCAATAGTTCAAGGCAGCTCAAGGTGTTAACTCGATGCCTGAGAGACGTTTCAGGTTTTCCAATTTGGCGGAATTGAAGACGTGGCAGCTGCACAGCACAGCTGGCATTGCTATCGCCAGGAGAGGATCAATTGTTGCCTCAGTTGCCACGAGTGGCAAGTGTCTGCGTTTGCTGCTGGGAGAGTTGCAATTGATCGAGTACCATGCGCAATTCTACGGAATAAGCCCATTTCCCATACCATAAACAAGAGCTTAAGCTTGAGCAATCATCTCTCGGCTATAAGCCGCAAGAGATCAGCTAACAGGCAACTGGCAACTGGCAACCGGCAACAGACAACAAGTCAAGAGGCATAAGCCGGCTCACATCAGTTAGCCTCGGTGCGATGTCTGCAGTCATCGGCTTGCAACTGGAGAATGCAACGTTGGAGCTCGTGCTGCTGACACTGCACTGAGAATCGAGGACTATATACCACACATATATAAGTATATATGATATATAATTTATATTTTTTTCTGATTTTTTTTTCCCCTTATGTTGAAGCTTCTAATGCGGCATTTATGCATATTCATAATTTTATTTCATGTGGCTTTAATTTCGTTTTTGGAATCAATGAACCAACAGAATTAATGAGAAATACATAAAACATTTCGGTTATGTTTCTTTCATTCTCTCTTTTGTTTTTTTTTCTTTTTGTTCTTTTACTGGCCACCCCTTTTGAGTGGGGTTCTCTTTGGGGTAGTATCGGGTTCAGGCAGTGCATATTATATGCATGTCTCACTCAATTCATTGAATAAATAAATTGCATACAATTATATACAGACATCGCTTAGATAATGTTGTAAGCTGAGAGTCTTCAGTTATTCATATAATCACTTATGTGGTGTATTTAAGGTACTCTTCTTGGCTTCCATCTTGCCTGGTTGGCATCTCTTTCAGCATGCGCTCCATTCTCCCATTTGGCGGGCAGTTCAAAGCAGTTTGGGCGACCTTGAGGTTTGATGACCATCCAGGAAACTACTACATTTTTTCAACAAACAATGCTATACTTAAAATCTATTATATCTATATATGAAAGTCAATTTTTTATGATGCCGCTTCGCAAAGTATCATAATTCGGGTTTTTATGGCTCCGTCCCCCCTTGCCTCATCGTCATAATTAACTCATCAGTTGATAGATACACAATGTAGTATCTAAAAGCTGTATTCCTTTCATATATGTATATATGAGCATATGAGCATTGCTGATCAGATTATCTGATGGATTATATCAAAGTCAAAGTCGAGTCGAAAGTGGAAATTCGCATATCCAATACTTTCCCTTTCAATCAATATTCATCTCTTTCACTTTCGCACCCTTTCAATTTGTCTCATTCTATAAGTAGTTTTCTATATGTGTGTGTGTGTGTGGATCCGATATATGTATATACATGGATCTATATACACTAGTTGATATTTGCGCATTTGCGTGGGCGTTTTGTTTCAGGGTCAACGGACAACAGCTTCATCAACATCAGCATCAGCAGCATCCCCATCGCCATCGCCATCTGCCCAAAATTTCGAGTCGATTGTACGCGTGCAATGGATCTATTAATGGTATATAGCAAACATATGTATGTGGATGGGATCTTGTTGAATGGATGATGTATGCCATATACTTAAATACCGATACACGCAACTAGCGCACTAAAAATTATCTTACGCATGTCTTCTCTATTCGTTTCTTCTCTGAGACCTATTTCGATTTAGATCTTCGATTCCTGCTGATTGACAGCGCACGTAATTGACTTTGATTTTTTTTTTTTTTTTTTTTTTTTTTGTTTTTTTGCGAAATTTTTCAAACAACAACAAGGGGGGGGTGTTGGGGGAATATAAAAAAAATATTTGAAAAATTTAGACATCACAGCCGCTCTCCAATATACAAGTATCTGGAATCCCACATCATCACAAGCTGCCAGTCGGGAGAGGGTGAATGTCAAAAAGGTTTGTGTTTAGATAGCCCAAATATTTGAGTTCATTTCATTTCAAATCATTTCGTTTCGTTTCGTTTCGTTTTGACTTCCACTTCGATTTTGATTTTTTCCCTCGATTTGATTTGATTTGATTTGATTGAGCAGCTGTCAAGCGAAGCATCATAAACCTGAGCCTCCACATTTATCTATTAATATGAGGTTCGCCATCAGTAAAGAGCCCACGAATATCACGTCTTTCGCATGGCCATTTAAGTTTTCGTAAGATTTCCATCATTCAATCAGGATCAATATTTATTAATCAAACTCGCCAAAATCAACTGCAAAAACAACAACAACATAACATGCTGCAGTCTGGCATACTCAACTTCAAAGCACCACACAAATACAGAATTGCCATTTAAATAACAATTGTATTCCGATGGAAATAGAGAATTTTTCATCAACTAATACTGCCAGAGAATTCTCAACATAAACAGTGGGAAGCACGAGTACTCATAGAGAGAGAGAGAGAGAGAGAGAGAGAGTGAGTGAGAGGGGCGGGGGCACATCCCAAACAATGACTAAGACTAACATCCATATGGATGATCAATGTGAGGAAGATTGCATCTGCAAAGATAGCAGAGCTCTGGGCAAGTCGATGCCGATCTGTGCCGCCCTCCAGCCCTTGGCGGGGCGTCGATTGATGCGAATACTCTGTGGCAACATCACATCGATGGGGAGAGGCAGATATCTATTTTGGCATTTAATGTTAAACAAAAAGATACAAGTTTATGGCTGCGCGTGTCTCTGCCTCTTCCTCTGCCTCTGCCTCAACCTCTGCCACAACCTCTGCCTGGCAGCAGAATGTCTAATGCTCTAAATGCGTTAATTATTAAGATGATGGAATCATCGAAGCGGCACCGACGGGAATGGCTCGACATGGCCTTAGTTTCCCCACTACTGCTGGGTGGTGGGTAACCCATGTGAATCCGCATAAAGCGGCTTCAAAGTCAATGCTCTGCCAAGTTGTGGCAGCATATCGGAGATAGCTTATCCGTTTTGATAGAGTATTCAAGTTTCGACTCGCAACTCGAAGAGCAGAAAATCATAATCCGATGCAGAAAACTGTTGGCTGCTTTTTAAGATTTGTTGGTCAGCTGCTGTTTAGTGTTTTCTGTTTGATTTTCCTGCCTCTGGCTAATTACAGACCATGTGTGTTGCATATATGTACATATGTGGACTACTATAGACAGACATGTCTGAGCCCCATATGCAACATCTTACGAGTACTTGAATTGTTTGCTCTATCAATTTCATCTGTTCTCCCATTTATTAGCATTATATTTGAACTCGGCTAAAAGTGTTCCATTCAAAGTTCATTAAACTCTACACAGTATGCAAATAAATTTCGAAAATGAGTATAGCATTTTAAAAATATTTTAGAAAATTTTTCAAATATAATATTATCAATGCAGTCTCGCATGAGGTAATTCCTAGGCTGAGAGCTCGTAGTTTTCTGAAATGGATTTTTAATTTTCAACTATATTTTAATGTGGCTAACGAGCTCCTCCAGTCTTCATTTAATTGATTAATTCTTGTGTGTTGTTGCTGCGTTTGATTAAAGAAAATATTTCTATATGCAAAGAGGTCAATTGCCACATATGGTAATTTGCAATGAAAAATAAAAACAAAAAAATATATATTCATATATGTATGTTATATATATTGTAGCTCTACTTATAAAGAGGAGTTCTGAAAAGTCGTGCTATTTTCGACCACTGATGTAGTCAGACCAAAGTCAAACTTATAGAAACATTAATTAACAATTTTTTCGAGAAATGCTCCCAAGGTCTATAAAGATCGACAAGCCTTAGTTTTGTAACGTAATATCTTAACAAATAGAACTATTGCTGATAAAGCAGAAAAATTGTAGAATAAGGTAAGTAGATTTCTTCCTAAATATAATAAAACTCAGTGTGCAGCAATCTTCTCAGAAGATTTTGAAAATAATGGGAAATGATAAATTTTTCTACCCACTGATCGTTCTTTAAATAAACCATATATGGCCCCACGAACCTATCATAAAGGACTATCACTGCCACCGGTTTTAGTGAAGCTGCCTGCATAACCTATCCTAACTTTGTAGGAAAATAATAAAAAAAATTATACATATATAGTGGAAAATAGGAGATATACTAATATGCACTTCACATCAAATTGATTATAATTTATACATATTTATCTCTCGACTCGACGCAAAGCACTGCGATAAGCCGGCTAAGTATGTAATGCATACACAACAACAGCAACAGCAACAACAACAGCCATTGGCTAAGGTGTTTCTGTAAAGAGAGCGAACCGAGAGAGAGAGAGAGAGAGAGAGAGCAAGTTGAAGCTCGAAGCTCTCTTAAAAAGCTTGCTACTTTTATGCACACACTAGTGTCGTAAAAAGCACATTCATACATATGCGTCTGTGCGTGTGTGTGAACGTGCTTCGTCTGGTGGTGGTGTTGGTGTTGCTTAAGCTGTGTTGCTGTTGCTGTTGCTGTTGCTATTGCTGCTGATTGTTGATCTTTTTCTCCGAGTCCGCCAAAACAGTCTGAAGAGCGAACTCGATCGAGCGAGACAAGCGCGCATTTTAAAAATTTTGTTTCTGTTATGAATTTATTGCTCTCGGTTGATGGCTTTTTATTACTTAGCGCGCGGCGAACAGTCTAAACAACACTATACACAACATAAAACTGTCTTTAATTCCGATCCCGATTCCGCTTCTGATTACGCTACCAAATCCGATTTCGATCCCCAAACCAAACTTCCTAATCATCAACATACGATTGTCGTCGTCGTCGTCGTTGTCACAAAAAAACCAAATCGAAAATTAAAACAAAAATTTACTAAAAAGTTCGGCTTACGTGGTACCGCTATGGCGTGCGAGAGTTAACAGAAGTACTCGTATGTAATGCCAATGGAGAGCAGTCGAAACAATAACCGATTATAAATGATATTTTGTATATAGAATTTATCTTGGCCATTATATTCACATGCGACTGTTTACGCTAAAGCTACGCGCATGCTTGTTTGACACTCCATCTCCCTCTCCTTCTGTCTCTATTGCCTTCTCATTCTACATTAATGAATGCGTGTGTGTGGCAAGTATGTGCGTGTGTGTGTGCGAGTGTGTGTGTGTGTGTGTGTAGATGTGCGTGTGTGTTTGCTCAACTTTGACTTGTTTTCGGCAACCTTCACTAAGTGTCGCTGTGAAAAAAAAAAAAAAAAAGAAATAAAACAAAATAAAATACATATATAAATGTATAAAATTAAGTATAATAAAATACAAGAAAATAGAAGAAAAATTGTATGAAGAGAAAAAAGTTTGCCAAAATAAATAATAAAACTGATAAATATGAATATGCAGCATGAAAATCCAACAACAGCAACAACAACAATGACACTTATACAACTTGTACTTGTATTATCTAGACAAATTCATACTAAAATATCATTTTCAGTTAGTTAGTTAATTAGGAGCTGCGTGTGCATGTGTTTGCATAGAGAGAGAGAGAGAGACAGAGAGAGAGAAAGAGGGAGAGAGGTGCCATGTGTTTTTTTTTTGTGAGGCATATGTAGATGATAACATAGAATATCAGTAGTTTATCTTGTAGTTGCTAACTGCCTAAATTGTTTTATTCTATGCGTACACTCATTATTACCATGAAGATGGCCAGGCCCATAGCCAACCAGATCCTACAGCATCTATTACAACAACAACAACAGCAACCACAACAACAACAGCAATTGGCGAATATATCAAAAAGTATCTCTCAGCACCCGAGAGCATCCGTAGGCAGTTATCTGCTAGATACAAGATGCTTATAATGTTAGCCAAAGCATAAGAAATTGGCGGGCGCGTGTGTGTCTGTGTGTGTGTATGTGGACAACAACAGCAACAATAATAGGAGCAACAACAATACCATCGTCAACAACAACGACTGCCGCATTTCAATTAACAAAATCAACATAATAGATAGATGTACATACATACATACATACATACATACATACATACATATGCACGCACACACACTGAAGAGCAGCAGTAACAGCAACAATTGAAGCCACTGCCAGTGTGGACAACGACAGACAGTGAGCCCAGAAAGTTTTCACGCACAATTCTTGTACGTGCCACCATTGCCAAATAATTGAGCAGCTCCTCAGCTGTGTGAGACAATGTCTGATCCGATGACAGGAACGGAGCTGTCAACGGTGCAAGCGGAGAGCCATCAGCTGCTCCGCGAAGACACAGCCAAGAAGCGACGCTGGCAAGATGATGATCAGCAGAGCAGCAGCAGTGATACGGAGACGGAAACAGAGACGGCCATGGCCACACTGCGAGTGCGACCCACATGCGTGGACAGGGATCATCAACAGGGGCGACAACTGCATCCGGCTGGCATGGATACTACAGTTTCCGCGCCCGATGACAATGTCCTGCGTTATTCATTCAAAGGAATGCCGCCAGAGCTCTACTCGCCCGAGAAGGAATTCATCTACACCCGTCCGCTGGTCGACAATCAGGTAAATACTCCAAGCAGATCCATAGAAAGACCCACAAAATACCCCAAGAGATAGAGAGAGAGAGAGAGAGAGACAGACAGACAGACGGATGGACGAACAGACGAACAGATAGACAGACAGAGTCAGAGACAGAGTCGTCGGACCCAGCCCTTCGTTTCGTATTTCATGGCGTGATTTTGGGTTTTGACTCTTCTCTCTGGACTTCGGTGAGTCTCCCTCTCCCTCTCTCTCTGTCTCTCTTTGAGTATTGTTGTATCGTTGTTGGACCTTTTGTTTCACGAAATTCACAACAAAAAATAAAATGTATAAAAAAATCGAAATCAGCTTGCATAGCAAAAAAGTCGCATTGAAGCGCAGTATCCAACTGTGAGATACCATGTAATTATATGTTAAGTAGAAATTCATAGTACTCTTGGCGAGTTCCTCTTCTTTCACATTAAGATGTACTGTTATTTTGACTTTTATAATGAATATGTTTTTTTTTGTCAATTTATATTTGTCAATGTTGTTGTTTAATAATAAAGTATACCCTAGAAAAAGTGTGTAGAGGAAATCAACTTAATTTATTGCTTCGATTTCGCATCGATTTGTGAGTTCTTTCATTTCTCTTGATTTGTTGTCGCTTCGCTCGTTCTGTCTTATTTGGCGCTTTTATTTTATTTCATTTCATTTTATTTGATTTTTTATTTTATTTTATTTTACTTTGTTTTTGTTTTAGTTTCTTTGTGGTATTTATTTTGGAATTCACTTTTTTCTTACATTTGAGAGACATTGAAAGAAAGCGATCGTCGCATTTGAATACACACGAGTTCAATTTTATGTATTGCAGTTAAATTTATATGATTCGTACGCCGTCAAAACGTGCGGTCCCAACGACGATGAACCCCCTCAAGGGACCCACCCCTCTTGGGAGACCTTAAGTTAATACCCATCATAGATGATATTGTTGAAGCTTTTTAATTTTTTGGCGGAAATCATGTTGTCAAATTTAGAAATGCGTAACTCCCTGGGGTTATTTGTGTATTTAGAAAGATACTATATACGTCACAATAAATTTGGAGCATAAGCATAATATCTTTACTATCACACACACACACACACACACACACACACACACACACACACACACACACACACACACACACACACACACGCACACACACACATATATACATATATATAGAGCTGACCGATAAGAGATTACCGCAGCTTTGTCGTAGTATCTAAATATTGTCCATATTGTGAGACATATGCTTCCGTTCCGCTTGATGTTATTTATCTCTGGTGTTTTAAAACAATTCAAAGAATCAGCTGATTCATCCAACGATAAAACATTCTATCTACGTAGACGATGGGAATACTATGCACATACATATATATAGTAGAGTACTGCTCCGATTTTGTAGTCTCGTGGGTATAATATGCTCGTCGCAGCAGCTGCAACATCAAATGCAACGTTGCAACTTCCAGTTTAGTGCAAATCTAGCACATTTTTTTCCATGTCTTACACGTCTTTTGTGTCGTTTTTTGTGGAAACGAACAAGGTGTTGATTATGATAATGATAATGTTAATAATAATTACAAATTGGCCAGATCGATCTGAGCTATTTGCGTGTTGGAAGGTGACATTTTCGCCTGTGTTAACAACAAAAGAAAAAAAAATAAATTAACGGAAACAATCATGCCAACCCATTATTCATGATACCCTGTGAGAGACCCCATCTATTGGGAATTTGTGTATTCACAAAAGGCTATTTTCGCAGTGTGAAAGCATATGTAAAAATGGTGTGTATCTGTAAGATATCTTTGCAATGTCAATTATAGCTTAACAGTAACTTTTAGATTCGATGATATTATCTGGAGCCGAATAAGGTATTAGGGTAGCTGTACAGTCGAGGTCTCCTCGTAACTGTTGTAAGTTAACGATTTGCATTTTATCAGCGTTTCAGCTTGTAACACCTAGAGTATACCTATCCGTACTTTAGTATATAGTATACAAGTTTATTTTTGTATTTGAATATATTTGAATGCACCGCATATAGCGACAAGGACACTGTAATAGTAGTTATATATATTATATGTAGGTATGTGTGTGGGCTCAATTGGTAGAACTGTTTTTAATTTTGTAATTTTGAAAAACAACACGAACTCTCCATGTAAACAGAATTCATAAATAATGTTGCCTGCGTATTAGGAAGTAGATGAGCAGCTGACAACACAATTCAATACATACAGGCCCAACATAGACAGATTACAGACACTACAGGCACTTGACATCGTATAGACTGTGTATATAGAATGTTATGTTAGTTTGAGTATTGATAAGACCCCCTTATGGCCATGTGTGTAACCCCTACGGATTGGCATTGGGCGTGACACCCATTTGTATCGCCTGGTACTTAAAAACTGGACTAGACACGCTCAGCTCCAATTCGAATGGCGTCAATTGTACACACACACACACACTCACACACACACACACATATATATATATATATATAAATATATATATACTCTGCTGTCACCGAGACACTGCCCTGCCCTAATTCCCTATAGAACAACACAGCATTCACAGATCATACTTAAAAGCTTGCATGAAAAATTGTTGAATTTTTTATGTTTTCATTTTCAGTTTTTTCTTTAGTTTTTTTGCTTTGTATTTTTGTTGAGATTTGTTTTAAAAACATTTTTCTAAATAAATTCAGTCATTTTTTATGTGGCGCTAAATGTTGTAAGTACTGAAAAATGCGACAGACTATTCTGGTATTTTTATATTATATAGAATTTCAACGTTTGCCCCCATCCAATTTGTATTTCAACAATGATTTTAAATTTATTTCTATATAATTTATTTTTTTCGCTTGTACAGCGACGCTTTGCGCGTGTTTCTTAGCCTCTTTTGTTTTGTTTTTCTCCCTCTTTCTTTTTGTCAGTTATTTATTTTGTCTACTTTAAATAAATATCATGAAAAATTTTAGCGTTCGTTGACATCGACGAAAAATAAGCAAAAAAAAAAACAGAAAAGATTTTTCGGAATTGAACATTTGTCTGTCTTCGAGTAAAATGTAAAAATTTGTTGAGACTGTTCGTACAACGGGTGGTATGTGTAATATCGAATATTATAGGAGCACAATTTTGTGTATAGAAACTTGAAATATTCTACAAATTATTCGCCTCTTAATTATTCAATGCGTGTCGCGTAACCTGCAATTATAATTCATCCAAAATTTTATACGATTCTTGGGATGGGCCCTTCGCGAGAGATGGCGGCCATTACAGGCAGCTTTCCTGAATGGTAATGTGCCGATTTGAGCGAGAAGAGGCTTTCAAAAAAATTATGGCCAAAAATAAAGATAAATAATCGCAAGTTTATTGTTATTATTTTTTTTATATTTTATTTTTACCGGGGCGTGACTTTAGGGTGTTCAAGTTCAGTTGTGGTTTCGGCTTCAACGCCAGCCTCTGTTATGAGTTGTGGGTTTGCATTTTGAGCATTACCCAGTATAATTATTATTATTATTATGGGACATGTATTTACGTGATATATATACTAAAAAAAAATAAAAAATCTAGAGAGTCGAGCAAACCCCTGGCCGCATTTCGGCACCCACATTCGAATTGTATTCTTAAATATTTTTTATGTTTAAAGAAAAAAATTATCAAAAAAAAAAAAAATATAAAAAAAAAATACAAAAACTGTCAAAGTGATTAAAAAAATTAAAATAAAATGAATGTCAGCAAGAATCACATCGCGGCACAGATGTGAGAGACGGACGACAAGTGTTTGTTGATTTTAATTAATTCTTTTTTAATTTATCAGTCAAGATTAATGTTAAACATTTTCAACCTAGTGAACAGTTGGTGAACACTTTGAAAACTGATTTTAGATCTCATATTCTCGCAGTCGCAATCGCAATCACATTCGCATTTTAGATATCAGTTTCAAGACTCGGCACCTTTCAATATGGCAGAGTCTAATAAGTTCGCTTAAATAAACAATAGTATTTAACAAATGGGATATCTCAAAAGTATCTTTTGATATTCAGAAAAGAATTGCATAGTTATGTGCATATAAGACAGAGTCTTCTATAGTTGTGGGGACTCGACTGTAGCCGCCTGGCAAAATTGCTAAATTTGAGATTTGAGATTTCGGACTTCGAATCTTGTTTCATTTTGTTGTGCTTTCTGTCCCTGTCCCTGTCTCTATCTCAGGCTATTTATTATTATTTTAATATGGATTTTAGGCAGCCATTTTAAGCAAGGCATTAGCATAATTGCTTACCAATGTCCAACCACACTCGCAGAGTCACCTATCCGCCTATCCGCCTAACCGACTATCCGCCTATCCGACTATCCGCCTATCCGCCAAAATCCGCCTAGTTGTGCTCATGGTGTCACAGTTGGTCGTCCATTCAAGGCGAAAACACCTCTAATACTATACTATATACTATATGTTATAATTGAATCTCCAATTTTTCTACACATTTGTTTTGGTGTTTTCTTGGGCTGGTGTTGAAGTTGTTGCTGTTGCCGTTGTTTCGCTCCGTCTGTCAAAAGTTGTGAATGAATTTTTTGGCCAAATCGATTTTAGTGTTATTGGGAGGAGAAGATATTTGAATTTGGATAAGTAATAATTTGTTTAACTGATTTGTTGGCTTACATCAAAAGCCAGAACCGCCTATAAAGTTGAAAAATTAGCCGCATCGAAATCTGGTTTCCACCAATAACAGAATGCCTAATGTTTTTTATTTATTTATTTTTATTTTGTTATCTACCCTAATGCCATAATGCTTTATATGGTATTTAGTGTTAGGATTGTCTGTCCGAATTCGCGATCCGAGCCATAATAGGAATACTCATAAGAAGAAACGCTCTTAATGATTTGGAATTTATTTGCTGTCATTTGTTGTTAGGGCCGCAGTTGAAACTTGTAACATAACTTTACATAATTTCATTAAGTATATTATTATTGTGTGTATATCTATTTTATGGCACTCGTTTAATTATACTCCCATCATACAACTGTTGTCATCGTGCCCTGGTGGCATCATCACACCAACAACCATGCTATATATACCACATACATACAGAGCTCTATTATCCACATACGCATATCGCTTTGCATATAAATTGGGGATCTTGCCGCCTTTATTCATATGCTAAATTCATCTCTTACTCAATTCAGAAGTCAAAGTGACTTTGGATTTGGATTCAGCTTAAGTTTCGGCTTCGGCTTCGGCTTTTACTGAGCCTCACTCCACCCACCCTCTAGTCTAGACTCTAGAGGAGGCATCATCACTTTATCATATCGAACTTGAATGGGTGCAGCTATAGGAGGGGGAGATCTACATAACATATAAACTGAGCGAAAGAAGCCTGAACTTGAGAAACAAAACAAAAGATTCTTTAATAGCAGGGTATTCGAAATGTTTCTCTTTTTCTTATTATTTGTTGCCTTTTGCTGTATTTGTATTAATATTTCAAGGAGTCTGCGGTCTGTCTGTATTTTTATTTTTATTTTTACGTTTTTTTTTGGTATTGCGGCTTTTGTTTCGATTCCCTGGAATTAGACAAAATGTTTGCGGTTTTTATGCTGCGATCTATGTGCGCTCATTTGATTTATGATCGCGCTCTGATGGGAATTTGAATTAACTATGCATCGTATTCAGATATACAGCATGCAGTTCCTGGATCCTCTCGAATACTTTGCGATTTCTTGGAAGCTCATGCTTAGCCATATCGATATCTCGATATATTCATAATCGCATTAGACCCTCAAACACACCCATTTATCGATTTGTTATCTATAAATGTCTTTAGCTGGGGGGGCTTCTGATCAAACTATAATTTGCATATAAATTCCATTTATTGTCATAATTAAATCGACCAGTTTTATTTATTATTTATTATCTATTTGCATTTGCGTTGACTTCATAGCAAACAGCCTCTGACCACTGTGCTTGGACAAATATTTCCGTGTTTGTTTTGACTGCCGCTTGCTAAATGACGTCTATAGATCTAGGACCACACACTCTGTCCATTCATGGCTAAAACTGACCCTTAACAGCACATGTTTGCCATTAGCTGCAGAGTAAGCGAGAGAGAGAGAGACAGAGAGAGAGAGAGAGAGATAGAGAGAGAAGAGAGTATACCTGCCAGCTGATAGATGTTAATTTGTGGCTCAAATGCTAGTGATATTTACTCAAATGTTTAGCTGGCAAGTGATGCCGCTCAACAGGGCGTATGCGTATTCAGCAATCAGCATATTATGTATAAGCCCCGTTGTACATTTGATCAGAGCACATTGCTCTGTGTCGCTGTATCTCTATCAAAAAAAAAAAGAAAAAACTCTATTCCGCACTCGGGCGATCTTATCAGCATGACATAGAACTTGAAGCCCCCGTTGGTGATAGCATCCCGTGACCATCCGTGACGATCTGCGCACTCTTATCAACGGGAACTCAGTGGAGAGTATGTGAGTTGAGGCACGTTTGCCGATGGCTTAGAATTGTCAGACTGTCCATCTGTCGCTCAGTCTGACTATGTATTCCTCGAAAATCTAAAAAACAATAAATCCATTTATAGTATCTGTTGAATCCCGCGCGTTTTCGTTATATGTTAATCTATTAAATTGGGTACAAATTTTTTTGGTCAGCTTAATTGACCTCCAGAATGAAACTAGAACTCATTACACAACCCGTGCCGTCTAATGCAATAATATTTGGATTCAGATCGATTCGAGAGGCAGACAAGCTGCACTGAAATATACTATGTACACACGCCTACTCTACATATGTACATATGTATGTATTTATATATCGGTCTAAGTACATATAAAATTGTATGTTTTCTTTTCAAGAATTGTGCATACATACGCATACAAGTTTGCTTGTTTTATTTATTTATTTATTTATTTATTATTTGGACAAGTGCATGTGCGATCAGGCTTAAAATATACTCACACCACATGCTCACCTTATGTATACTATGTACGTATACATTTATATACATGTACCTACATACATATATACATATGATATGATATATGTATATACAAATGTATACTTTTGCTTGGAAAATGAATAGATATTTTTGCAAGATTTTAATTATTGTATCAAATGCATTTTAGAAAAATTCCAAATGGATACAACATGTATTCGAATATTTGATTTCGTATTTTCCAGCATTTTAGTCGAGCGTGCAAAGTTCAAAAATATTTCGAAAAATATTTTCAAAATTCAAATTCAGCTGAATACATGCATATGTATTTTAGCACTGTCCGAACAATCGATGGATGTTGATTGCAATGTGGATCGAACGATCCAATGGAACTACTATAACCATAACGATAACCATAAACTATAAACTATACAAAGTCATTGCCTTCAAGTACGGCAAGAAGAATGAGAAACAAAATCGAGAAACATGAATGTGAAATGGATAGCAGCATGAATTGAATGGCGAAACGAAATGGGTCAAAAGGCCTAAAGAAAAGACTTGGACTTTATATATTAATTTTTTAGCACTCCAAACAATTGGCAATTTTGCGTCAGGTAAAGCAGGCGTGTCAATTACTCAACAATATACACAAATTACTCTGCACCAACAACAAATACAAAATAGAAAAAAAAATATGTGTGTACAAAATAAAAAAAGAACAACAACAAACAACTCGAACACAAACAGCAACATCCAATAAGTTGGCAACTGTTGCCGCCAGCAGCAACAGCAGCAGCAGCAGTTGCTGGTTGTGGAAATGCTTCGATAAATGTGTTAACTTCTCTTGAGACAGGCGTCAATTTGGATCAAATGGATCACCAATGGATATCGATAACATTTCTATCGATTAGCAGCTGTCACCTAATACTATCGATGCACAGCCGTACAGTAATAGATTTGTAATCAAACAGATGTAGACGCAGAGTATGGGAAGCTTTTTGCATAATTGCGCCGCTCACCGCTAGATGGCGTTGGTGGTCTCTCGGCGTATTTGTGAAGCATTTAATAAGTAATTATGAGAGCATTTGTTTAAAAGTATCCATTGTTCACTGTGAATTGATCGATAAACACACGCACACACATACACATGGGAATGCCTTGTTATTGTACAATTAGTTTGTATTTATATTTCGGCTGCTGCCGTTGCTGCTGCTGCTGCTGCTGTCGTATGTATAATTAAACGACCATTAGTCGTATTTAGCTATGAAATTTGGGTCATTACCAAAGCAACAACAGCAGCAGCAACAACAGAAACAACAGCAGCAGCCCAAAACTGAAACACGTGCTGTTTAGGCTGGAGCTACAAAATGGGGCTGAGGTTGTAGGTCTGTGGGGGCTGAGATGTGTTTATTATGATTAGACGCTTTCGATTATGTCTGACACTCGACACATCATCGACATCCGAGTGGGCCTGTGGCCAGCAATCTATCTATTCACTGGCCTATTGCGTAGCCGACACATCTGTTCTACATAAATGTGTATAATTATATAGATATATATATAAATTATGGCCGGCTGGCCATCAATTTGCATTTGGAATAACAAACACATTCTAATAGAAGGCGAAAGTCTGAGGTTGCCACGAGTTGCATGCCCCAAGCTGGGCATGCGTGAAGAATTCCAAGCGTGGGAACTTTGACGTTCAGGTTCTCAATGAATGCCACATCAACTCAATTCAACTCAACTCAACTGAACCGTTCGTTCGTTTGTTCGACTTTTGCTTGGGGTCGGTTGGGGTTTGGCTGTTTGGGCCCCGGGGGCCCCCAGTTCGTGTTTATGGGTTCACTGACAATGCAGACAAACCGACAGCCTGACGGAAGATCGAACGGACAGGTAAACTCAATTATTGACTAATGAAATCTGCAAGAAAGAAATCAGAAACAGGAAAAAACACAGCAAAAAACAAAAAAAAAAACAAAAAATTAAGATAAAAAGAGAAACAACTAAGTGAGAATATATACACCCTCGTACACCCGCAAGTTGTTGAATTGATTGTTGTTAACCGTAACAGTTTTTGGGTTTGTAAACCTGCCAGGCATGTGTCAAGGAAATTGGGTCATATCATATGGCCAAAAAGAATCAGACACACTAAAACAGAAACTACAAAGTATGCCTAACTACCACATACCACGCAGAACCTAACAAAGTCAGTATAAAATAATATTTTCAAATTTATTTACTTAAAAATTGAATATTTAAAGTAAATTAATTTTTTAATTTCTCTTAAAATTTTCACCAATATGAAGACCCCTTGGCATCATCATTAAGTGGTATTTTTGACAAGAAATATGTTTATAGTATTTGGCGTAAAACTTGTTTCCGCTGAGGGTACGACGCTGAGTGGGAGGGAACTGATTGAGTGACAATGCCTGTAGTTATATCCACCCACAGATGAACTCTCTCAGTGTAATTGTGGTGCCAGGTGCTATAAAAATGCTATAAAAGTTCAATCATATCGAAACTGAACGTATCGAATGGCTAATGCAAACTATATAGCCCGATTCGAGGCAACGACTTCTTGTCATGTTATGAACTCGCATAAATTTTATATATTGCATGCAAATATTATAAATTAGAATCAGAACGTGGTAAACTGATACCCTCGGGCATATTTTTTATATCTACATACATATATATATATATATATATATATATATATATATATATATATATATATATATATATTGGGGTATTTGGGGGTCACCAAATGGTAGCGGTTAATGAACGCAGTCAAAAAAATGCAAACAATGCAAATCGATTAACAATTGCCACCGTCTGCATAATCATATGTTAATAAAAGACAAGAGTTATGGGTACTCGTATTGAGTGGTAATACTCGTACTTTATTAGCAGAGAACCGATTGATTTCCCAACATGTTTCGCGTTTTCGCATATCAAGTTAAAATAAAACATAAACTGATCGATTCAGCAATAAAAACAAACTAAACGAATTTACACTCAAAAACTGAGGAGTTAATTTCAGAAACAACGAACCGTTCAATTTTAAATGAGACGGTATTCCGCATTTGATTTGTATTCGTACACTGTACATTTTTATATACCAATTTTTATTAATTTTAATAGATTTATAAAACGAATAGTAAGTGACTTATTGAACCCCAGCATCTATAAAACTATTTATATACCACCATATTTAGTATATGTTTCTCTATCAGTAATTGTCTATGACTTTTACGAGTCGAACTATGCTAATCAGATTCGTCTTAAGCCATTCTGACTGAAAATACAGTAGTAAAATGCGAACTTCGAAGATAAACTTGTTTCATAAAATACAAAAATAAGATACTTTTAATTGTCTCTCTCTCTATTAATACTCTAGTTCGATCGAAGGTCTACAGGGTATAGCAAAGTTGATCAACTGCCTCATAATACCATATATTTATTCATAGCCAAGTTAAAGTGGATTCTGAGGTGAATCTCACGACGGAGTAGCCCACGGATACTGAAAGAGACACTTGGAGTGGCCTCTCCCTTGATGCATTTTAATAGCGAGAGGTTCGGCAGACACCTTTAATTGCTGGAGTCGAGTATTGGCCAAGTTAGTGCTACCCACTAAGGAAATATAGTCAGTGAATTGAATTGAATTGAGAGACCGATAGACTGTTGAATTGAAGTACATACTGCGAAAAACACATTGCTCAAGTGGCAGACAGCCTCAAAAAGGCGTTGAATAATTAAAATCAAAAATTTAGAAAAAGAAAAAAAAAAACAAATACTGCCAGCAATAAATATTAATATTAATGTATGCGTATTAAGGCCATATACGCTGCCTTAATATATCCAAGACAATGGCTGTAGTATAATGCACTGGTTAGCCCACTTGCGAAACGACTGACATAAATGGAGACGAATCTTAGAGATCTTTAAGATGAGATGAGCTGATATTAAAAGCAGTTTTTCAGTCAGTTAGTCAGAAAATTGAGTCGACTTGATGATTGATCAGGTTCACGAATTTCGCTCCTTTTTGGTAAAAGATAAATGAACCTACTTGCTATAGAGGCTAAGAGATTTCATACAGATTTTGGGCATAATTCGGTATCGGGCAAATGGAACTCATCATCATTGGGGCGGAAGTGTTGCCCATTAACTTTGGTGCCCACAAATGGGGTCAACTGCGATGGGATCTTCTCACTGTTTTTTACACAACTCCTGATGAAAAGCAGCTGCTTCTTCAGGGCATGTAATCAAGTCCAAGGCGAAAGTTCTGTAGGCTCTGTGTTATCGACGGAACAACAATCATGATATGTATAGTGAATGTACGTATGTTTACAATGTCCATATAATATATTAAAAATTATTGTAAACATGTCCAAGTTGAACCAACACAAATTAATTCTTGGCTGTCTGTGAGAACATCCGACAGCTGCAGGAATCTGTGGCTCTTCCTCTGCCTTCGCCCGCCAAGTAAATAACAACATATCGTAAATGTATATGATTACAAGGCTAAGTGCTGACGCCGATCGAAGCCCCTATATCATCAAGATGCTAATGTAAATATCTCTAGTAATATACGTATTCACATATTATAAGTATATCTGATATGTCAAGTGAGCGAAACGTTCACGACTTTGACACATGTTGGAAAATATTTCTAGGAACTAGACTAGAATGGAGACTAACGCTGCGATATGAACAAGAACTGTTGAAATGAAACGGTTTTTAATGGAGTTCACAGATCTTCAAAATTGAACAACATTATTTTTTTTTTTTTTTTTTTTTTTGTGGCTTGTCATGGAATGACTTGGCAGGCTGCTGCTCAACAATAACAATCTGTTAGATGATTTTTGTAAATTTGCTCGTAATAGCAACAAGAACAATGAGTAACAACAACATGATGGAAATAATAATAATAATAATTTCAACACATTTTGATGAGAACTGTCAAAAATATTTAAGAAATTCCAACAAAGTCGCCCAGTTCGTCACCCAAACTACAAACACCAAACGCAAAACGCCAGCTCAAGTCCCCAATTTGAGACCCAGTTCCAGCAATCCCAGATTCAGTTCCAATGCCACTTGGTTGCTGCCTGCCCGCCTAGTTAATGAATATAATCTCTTTTGATGGATTGACCAGCGCCCAGGCCAAAAGCAAAGAATTGGTTTCTTGAGCTCGGCTTTTTGCCATGAACTTTGTTTTGTTTTCTTTTCTTTTCATTTCATTTCATTCAATTTTCGTTTGCCGTATTGTTTTTTGTGCGTAATAATATAAACCGAAAACTTTATTAATTCCATCTTTATTTTTTCTCTCTTTGACTGCTTACTCTCCAATCATGAGAAACTCTCTGGCGTAAGTCTCAAAAGATACCCTACACAATGTAGTGTACATATGCTTTCGGATAGATCTGTTTGTTGGGTCTCTATGGCGATAAGTTGTGAAGTTAATTCGAGGCTTACTTGTGTTGCGCTTAATTGCCGATAGTGGGCGCTTTAACTGAACCCGTAATTAGTTAATGATGCTTATCCGATCCTTTCGCCATTTAACTTAATGTGCCAATTGTTTAATTCAATATCTAATTATCAATTCCAATTTAATCAATGCCTCTCTTATAGTTCCGGTTCGCCATATTCTTATACTTTTCCCCCCCTCACCAGCAATCGTCGGGTTTCGTGTAGGGCACTTGAGTACCTCAATTAACTTGGATCTTGATCTCGTGTATCTTTGTGTGTGTGATTGCTTTGCAGACCAACTGGGCTCCCAAAACGGCAGAGAAAGAACAAACCAGTTTTACATACTACATTGTACATATACCAGTCTGGTTGACTCTTTCCCTTCTCCGACGACAGACAGACGGACAGACAGACAGACAGACAGTTCATCGGCGTTGCCTTTTTCCACCTTCAACTCTTCAGCCTCCTGCTGCTCTTCCTCTTCATCATATTTAGCTTTTGGCTTCTTTCATATGTACATTTCTCAGCTGTCGCTTTGGATTTCGCTAGTGGGCGCTACATGAATTTAATGAAGCGTTAATAAGTGTCCATGAAGGGTCTTATACACACATATTCACATACATAGATACCTACATACATATATGTACATATATCGACCTCGCCTTTCCCCGCTAGCCATCTAAATATCTGTCTTTAGATAGGCATCAGATAAGCTCGTGAATACGCAAAGAATGTCATCCCGTCGTATCGAATTTTGCATACAATAAATAAAAAAAAACCTGATCAATCGACACGTGTAGGGTATATACATATGTAGGGTATACTCGTGCATACTGACAACACTGGTCAGCGCTGACAACACTGGTCAACACTGGCCAACACTGTGTGAGTTATGGGCTCGTTAAATTCATTGAAATTTCTCATTCCTAAATACTTCCAAACACTGTTGTGGTTGTTGTAATTAAGATCAATCCGAGGCAAGCCAGTCGAAGACAAAGACAATGCCAAAGACAGTGATGGGAGCATTGCCTTTGGTTTATTGTTTATGCCTGCTAGACGGGGACGGTTGCCCAATGATTGCCGATCATCGCAGACAGACCAACAGTTGTTGCCACAGCTCATTTTTCATTAAATTGTAATAATAATTCATTACAGCTAAAATACAATAATTTGAGCAGCAACAATAACACTCTCAGCTGAGCAGCTGTTGGTTGGGCGCCAAAACTGGGCGATGCCCAACAACACATCAACTCGCCCCGCCAGCAGCAGAGCCAATTTATTTGTCTTAACTATAAGCAGAAGCAGCAGCAGCATCATCAGCAGCAGCTGACGACGTCAACGACGACGTCGGCGTCGCCAACACCAACGCAGGCGCGCAGACTGCGCCCTGTCCTTTTGCAGCATTTGCAAGCAGCAGCAGCAGCAACAGCAACAGCAGCAGCAGCAACAGCAGCAGCAGCAGCAGCAATATGTTGCTCAAGCAGCAGCGTCGCTGTTGCTGTTGATGTTGCTGCTGCTGCTGCGAATGCGTGCACAGGCATTAAGCATGTTCCAAAGTTGGCTGATCTTTCAGTCGTTCGGAAGATGTAGAGCCACAACATACTTTTTTTTCCTTCAAAAGCGGCGACGCGAGTGCGCGACACACCAACACACAACAACACACACACACACAACTACACACAGAAATATATATATATATGTAGATATATACGCCCACAACGCGCAGATACTAAATAAATAAAGAAGAAAAAAAGAAGTCCTTTTGAGGCTTGGCCAAAAGTGCAGCTTAAACATTTTACAAATTGCTCTCAGTTGCGGTCCGATTGCCGTTCCCTTCAAACGAGAACCGAGAAGTGAGAACTGAGTGAACTGAGTACCGGTAACCGGGAACCGTGAACTGGGAACAGCAGCGGGCACAACATGGCCACAGTTTAGTGAACTTGCCACAGTAACACGACAGTTGTGTCTGGGATTTGCTCTGCCTGCTTCCTTGTGGGCATTTCAGATTGTAATTGCAAACACAAGTTGATTGCTGTCGTGCATGTTGCTGTTGCTGTTGCCATTGCTGTTGCTGTGCTATGTACCGCTGTCGATGCTGTGATTGTGTTTGTATTTGCGACCGAGCGTGAATTGCATGTGGGCGTTAAGTCTGCGCATGCGTAGCTATCGAGGGCTATATCGAGTGTTAAACAACAATCATTGATCACAGAGTGACTGCAGACTGCAACCACTTACAAAAAACAAAAAAGCTAAGAAAAAAGCTAAACAACTAGAGAAACTCAGTTCAAGCTAGTGTAACGACTAGAGTGTCCTACAAAAGTTGCTCAAGATGCTGGGGTCTGTCTCAAGGTCCGCAAAAAAACAGACGAGGAGGAAGCAGGTCGAGAAGCCAAACTATGCCATCGACCACTGTGCAGAGGTAATTAAAAGTGCAGCTCGTAGAGTTCTCCCCAGTTGAGAAAAGTAGCCAGAAAAACGTATTCAAAAAATACTTCATGAGTAGTATTTCAATACTGATTTTCAATGCAAACAAATTTATGTTGTGGTATTTTTTTTTTATGTTGACCCCAATTGGTGTGCCATAAAATTTGCTTGCTGCTAAATTTTAATGTCTTGTAAAATGTGTTATAAAATTTATGCTCGCAACTGCGCAGAGAAAAAGCAAAGAATTATTGCCATGTTTTTTAAAACAGTGTGTAAGTGGTTTGCCATAAAAGTCAGCTTGCTTTTTATTGTTTAATTATGATTTTATTATGGTGTAATTAGGAAATCATAATCATAAAAAATCAACTAGCAGTTGTTTTTGCTATTGTCTATTTGGTTGGTCTGCCTTCATTCAAATCTTAATTGGATCTCTCATTACTATACATACATACATACATACATACATACATTGAATTCTGGGGAGGGGAAACCAGTTCACAACAATTTGGCAATTGAATATGTATCTTTCAGATCTATTTTCTTAGAGTGAGCGTGTAGTTCTCCCATTTGTATAATTTCCTTTCATTTGTCGTTATATCATCTTGGGAATGAGAGATGAGAACATGTTTGACAAGTGGAATTCCCTATAAATTCGCAAAGTGTCACACGCTCATGGGAAAAATCACATAAATTCGATATAATTAAAGTTGAAATAATAATGTAGAAATATGGAGATAAATCGTTTGCATAATAAATTGCATATAAACACTTCCTAGAACTTTCTGAGATGAACTCACATCTCTCTGCCATACAAAAACGGAGATTGGCTAAGACTAAGAGCGAGCGAGAAGTCAACGCACCCACATCACACATCAGATCAGATCAGATCAGATCGGATCGGATCGGATCACATCACAATCAGACGGAGGGTCGGGCGGACGAATGGACGATCTTTAGCTGTTCTCTTCTCAATGCCTTTCATCTCAATCGGCAGCAGAGAGTGTGGGGTGCGACGTGGGACGTGGGTGCGGCACGAGACTTGTCACAGCCATTTGGCAATTAACGCCAAAATAACACAACAACCACAACAGTATTCGGGAAATGCGCCAAAAGATGCCCGCTCAGTCGCCCAGGCGTTCCGACTTTATGGGATCATAAATTCATAGAAGGCATTCGTTGATGCGCAGCGTCCAATGAGCCAAAACGCTGCCACACCCATTTCCATTCCAATTCCCAGATATACATAGCTCCCTCCCACTCCCACTCCCCCTCCATCTACAGCTACAGCTACATTCACAGACAGAGAGGAGACGCAACAAGAGGAGACTCTATACTAGACACACGCCACAAAACAGTTCCAGGCTGAAGGACAGACAATAAATACACATCCATATCCATGCATAAACATAAACACATACACATCTACATCTACATATGCATATGCATGTATGTAGATGAACTTGGATTATGTCAGAGCACACACCACATCAACTTAGCCAAAAAGCAGGAGGAGGGATCGTGCAGGGTATTCGCAATGGTCAAGAGCACACAGCGTCGCGTCTCGGCGACGATGGCGCCCAGTTTGAGACGCGGCCATTTTCATTTCGAATTTATTGGGATTTTATCTAATTTGATTTTGTAATTTGCAGATGACTGTAATATATTATAATACGTCCACGAAACATATGTTTATAATAATTGAAAATGTATATTTCTTTCTGCACATATTCGCAGTATATACACTAGACACACTTAGTCTACATACATACATACATCCATACATATGTACATAAATTATAAGAGAACATGTAGTTGCAATTTAAATTTCAAAATTAGCATACTCTACGCCGCTCTCTCTCTCTCTCTCGCTCTCTCTCAATCGCATCTCTTCCTCCCTGTCTCTCTAGTTTAGAGGAAAATTCTAAATTTATTCTTGGCGCTAACAACAACATAAAAGAAAGACGAAAGTTTCGCCAAGAGATGAGCAGATGTTCAACAAAATTATCAATATATATTTTGCTCAGAGAAATCGCCATTTATCGAGCTTTCGAAAACAGCTTTTGAAATAATGTAGTATATTTTATAAAAATTATAAAAAAACTCGAAAAATAAATTATATTTTGTTTAAATAGGTTTTTCAAAAAAACCCCCAATATTTTGGATTTTTAAAAAGTACACATTCAATTGATGATAAAAATGTCTTTTTTTAAAAAATATTTTATTATATTTCAGTAAAAAAAAAATATTCAAGAAAATACCTTAATGTTTATCCCCTCATTTTTGAGTAATTCAAGCTGAAAATATTCGTGTGATTACCCACTGTAAGTGAGAGATCCACTGTTCTCCCACTATATGCAAACAGTGACTACAGTGAACTCTCTGTTTATACCAGTATGGGATGCTGTGAGAGAGGATGTTATACACAGTATATGTACATCAGACATAGCGCGTAAAAATCTTTTGAATTCTTCTGGCACAGTTTTAGTACATTTTCGAATTTCGCGAACGCGAATGTTTTTGAAACCACTCTCATGCCCACACGAGTCGTAGGATTTTTAAAATATATAATATCGGGACGTACGCGAATTGACGAAAATGTCATAAAAGTATTATTATATCAAGTTAAGAAGCGGACGAAAATTCGACAATTGCCCCATAATAAGTGACATAAAACGAAATTACAAGAGTGCCAGAAAAATTTTGGTAATAATTTCGAGCTTATACTTGAAAGGTGAATCTTTTTAAAAACTTTCCGAAAATATATAATCTTGTGTTGTCCTTTGAAATGTAACTCTAATGTTGCAGTGGAATTGGATTAATATTTAATAATGAAATTTATCGAAAGATTTCAACTTAATTCATATTAGTCACAAATTTTTTTCTATGCTGTCTTTCTTTGAATTCTCTAATGAAAGGACTTTCCAACTGATTTTGTGAAATAGAAATTTTCTTTCAAATCAATACAAATATTTGAAAAAAAAAAACGGAAACCAAATGAAATCATAATTTTTTGGCAACTTTTTGCATATTTTTAGTTTATAAATATAAAGGGGAAATATCAAAAACTATAAAAGCGAATTTCAAAAATAAAATATACCGGCCCTTTGCTAAAAATAGTAACACCCACGCCCATTCCTTACTGTGGCTGTCGATGAGATCGTGATGTGGTCAAACTGAATATATTGCAATAGAGACTGCTCAACTATAATATACCATGTACTCATATCAAGAATAAAATTTCTATGATGAGTATAACCTTGATATTATTAATCTCCAATATTATAGTTTATAAATTGGAAGTGTTTGCCTCTTGATTATCATACTCTTTGCTAAAATGGAACATGGTATAATAATTAGTTAATATATTTACAGTCCGAAGAAGCTGAGGCAAAACCAAACAAAAATTAGAAGAAATGTCGGAAAAATAAACAAAATGCAAGAAAAAAGAAATTGTTCTAAAAAAAATAAAAACGAAAATTTAGACAAATGATGAGTGAGAAAGCTTTGGGGTTAGATTTATAGCAAAAATAAAATTTCCCAAAGGTATCAACAAAAAAAATAGAAAATAAAAGAAAATAAAAGCAAAAAATGAGTCTGCATGGCATAGAAACGAGAGGAATCCAAGAGGCGAGGATTCAAAAATAGCACATGGCCGTCTTTTTTTAATTTTTGGCAATTTTTATTTCTTTATTCATTTCTCCCCCCTAAAGTTTTATTTACTTTAACTTGCCATTGTGTGTGCTTATGTTTGGGGAGCAGATAGATGGAAGCGTGTCAGAATTTTGATATATTTGTTTGGAATAAAAAAGTATATCAAGGCGACTATATGTGTGTGTGGGGAGGGTCTCGGTGTGGCCATTAAATGTATTATATAATTTAAAAAAAACGGAAAGAAATAAAAAGACAACGAGGAAACGATAAAAATGCTTTAATTAATCCAACAAAAGGTAAAAGAAAACCAAACCCAAAACCGAAACCAAAACCAAAACCAAAACCAAACCAAGCGAAAGCATCATCAGCGAAAAAGTCCAACTAATTGCAATAAAAATTGTGATATATGCTAGACATAAACAAAAAATAAATATAATAATAATAATAACAGAAAAATTATAATTAATTGGCAATAATTAAAGTACATCAAAATGAACAGCATATCAAATATGTAAAAATGAAAATAAATATATGTATCTATGTGCATGTACATATGTATATAAATAACAAAAACAAATAGAAATATTTAATGCAGACTAAAATAATAAATGGATGTGTGTGTGTGTGTGTGGCACATGTGGCAGAAGTTGACTTGAATTTAGTCGAGTGTTGAAATGTGAGTCTCGGGTCGTCGTCGAGCGGCATACCACATATTCTTGTAAGATTTATTAGCCGCAACTAGACATACTCAAATCCCCCCGAACCAAATGTATCTAGATACATTAAGCTATACACACACTGAGCCACATACAAACGCATTTGACGCGCACTGTGACATAATTTTGTAGATACAATATTTTTGTTTATTTTTTAATTTTTTTTTTGGATTTCTGCTAGAGTTCGACGGCATCGCCAGCAACTTATATAAATAACATAATATGTGTAGTATATGGTATATATATATATTAAATAAATAACTGAGATAAATTTGAAATAAACAAATTTCATAAATGTCATAAATGAAACAAATAAATGAAAATGTTGCCAGGAAATATGAAGTATTAGAATGATCACATACACCAAGTGCAGGATAATCAGAGAACACGACACGACAACAAATGGCCGTAACAATGCAAATTTTTAATAGACTTGTCACAATTACATGATCTACAATTGTTGTGGTTGTTGCTGTTGTTGTTCTGCTCGTTGTATTCAAAAATAAAACAAGTAGAAGAAGAAGAGAGGGAAAAAACGTGCCGGAAATTGCGTGACAGTTGAAAACACGCTGAAATTCTCATAAATTCTCATACCACATATATGTACATATACTTTAGACCCGCACAATACTCGCAATTGTAACATTCGTTGGCATTACCCGTTTTGCTTTAACGGCTCATGTTCCCATACCCTGTACCGAGTGGGTTGTATTAGCTGCCGTATGCAAGATGACAACCCTACATAACAATTGTCATGGGTTAGGGTATCTGACGACAGGGTATACTCTACTATACAACTCACATTTGATTGTGGCGCACTTCCTTGGTTGACCATTTCATTTCATTTCATTTCATTTCTTGCTTCCGTTTTATTGTCTTCGTTCTTTTGGCATATTTCTCTTGTTTTGTTTTGGTTTTGGTTTTGCAAAGATCATTTATTATATGATATATACAAATGTGAGAGGCTGTGAATATCGTCGCCGAGCATCACTGTCCCTGTACCTCCACTCCACTCCAATCCAATCCAATCCACTCGACTCTAGTCCAGCATGCGTACTGTTTTCTCCGGCATTGCCAGGGGCCAATCAATTTTAATTATCGAACAAATTAATCAGTCGCAACTTTCGTATCATTAAGATTAATGATGCTGACCAAGCTGGGTGGCAACGGTACCCACAATACACAATACACAATACAGAGTCAAAACAATACCCAACAGCAACCAGATCGAGATCAGCAGCAACAATCCAATAGAGATCTCTGCTGCCTATGCAAATAGAGCGCACTTTTTGGGATCCCGGGTTTTTTTTCAGACTCGACACGAGTCGCCCCGTTCGCGATCTCCAACCTAAGCGTATCGCATGTCGACCTAAATGAGCCGTGGTTAATGTGATTAGAGCGCGCTTTAATTGCTCGCTTTGTCTAATTATACGCCTGATATTACATACACACCACTCACACACACACATCCACCCACCAACACACACTCAACACACTCTCTAGATGAATACGTACATACATATGTAGTATTTCCAATCCGAATTTATAATTGTCGCGTTTGCCGAAAGTGCACTGACCCCCCCAACTATACATGAATATATATATATACATATATATGAGCATACCAATATACATAGTCGATAAGTACAAACATACTCGCATATACTTATATGTTTTATGGTAGCATTTTTTTGGCTGATTCATATGTGTCCCGTTCGTTCCTGACGACCGATCGAAAAATGAGGAAGACACAAAACAAGTGAAAACGAAGTGCGACAAAAATAAAAACAAAACCAGCAAGAAAATCAAATTCACAAATTTTAAAAACAACGGCGACTGCAGCTCTTCTTCTTCTTTTTCTTTTTGGCCAGGGATCATTGGCAACTCTACCGACAACGTCGACGGCAACGTCAACATGGCCTGTCACAAAGCATATTTGACAGATACAAAATGTACATGCAGTGCAGCTTATGAATTATTCATGCTTGGCACACAGAGTCCCCTTCCCTCCCCCCAACCCGTTTCCAGTCCCAAAGAGGGCCAGAGCAGCACCCAAGAGAACCCGTCGAACTCTGAATGAAATTGAATTGGAAAAAAAAGGCATCGACTTCACTTCAACTTCAACTTGCACTTCGAGTCAGGGACAATGACACAAGTCGGAGACAGAGATAGATACACAGACAGAGAAATAGACAGAGACAGAGACATCGATGCAGCTCAAGCCCCCTCCTTACGGAAAGGGGCCGGACTAATGACAGACGGACAGAGAGACAGAGAGACAGACAGACAGTCAGAGAGACAGACTGAAATACGAGCAAAAGTTCGAGTGCAATGTATGTACATATTGAACAACTTTGTGGGAGAGGGAGTGGGATAGGGGGGGTACGATGGTAGGAGGTTAACAGTGGGCATGCAAATTTTTAGCGATTAAAAAGCCATAACTTATATTATCAACGCAAAGCTCTGAGGTTAATTGACAAACCAGACCAGACCCACAGCCAGACTCAAGCCCAAAGTGTGCTCGAAAATTAATGTTGCACATAAAAAGTGAAGAAAAAACAAAAACAAAACACAAATAAAAGAGAATTATTTTCGAATAAATGAAATGAAATGAAATGAAATGTGAAGGTTTTACAGAAATACTTTTCCGCATACAGCACAGCATTTCAGAGCCTGGGACCTGCCACACATTAAATTTATTATGCACTTTATCAACATCGTATTGAGATGCCAAGATGGCAACAGGTTATTACCCGTACTTGTTCAAATTTCAACGATATATATACATATATGTACATATGTATATGCTGTTTTATGTGGAAGTGAGCGAAGGGCTTCATTGGAACCGAATACAATCCATCATATATGTTATGTACATATCATACATAGTATGGGTGCAGATTTCTGGTGAAGTTCTGGCTGGGAATTTATTTCGATATGCATAGGCAGCATTCTCACAGTGTTGATTAATCCAATCTCAAAATATTTCCATTTAATTTTGATAACAATACAATGCGCCCAAAAGAATAAAAATAAAAAACAAGCAATTCTTGCGATTGCTTAGTGATTCCTCTAAATGATTGATGTGGCGCCCCTTAATGTGGCGACCAACGACAGCAACAACCTCAACCACAATTTAAAAATGCAATGTCAGGGATACAGATTGAGGCAACACTTAATGCACAATGACAGGCGAAAGGCGACAGGCAACAGCTGCCACTAAGTCTGCCTCCTTATAGACATACTTTTCCGACTGACTGAATAACTGACTGACTGACTGACTGACAGCACCGATTGAGCATGATGTATGTGATTGTCTGAATGTGTGCCTGTGTTTATGTAGTAGTCACAAATAAATGTAAGGCTTTGATATCAATACTCAATTAATTGCTGGGATCTGTTCGTGTGGCAATTTGCATTGGAAACTTTTTAGCCGCAGATAGAAAACATGCGCCCCCATCAAACCTCAAATAAAATGCCAGACCCAGTTACTAGTCGAAGTGGTATCTGCCCATATCCCATCCATATCTACTATATATTCTCAAGCACATTTCCAATCCCCCATCTTCTCCATCGATTTGTTTATTTTCTCTTGCAAAATTGGCATTCCACATATTCAAGTATATACATATATATATACATATATTTTTTGTTGTATATTTATTTAATGCCACTATGCCTCGAACTTTGGCCTCACACACTCTGCCACTACTCCTCCCCCTCCTTCCCGCATAAAATTAATAATGCTCACCTGGTATATCTACTCCAAGCAGCGAGAATAATACAAACAGTAACAGTTTGCTTATAGAGCCACGAAAAACTCTTAATTACCCAATTTTCACTTTCAACTACTTAATTATGTTTCGTGTGCTACCCTACAGATTCCAAGATATATATATATATATGGTATCTAGATATTTTTGGCTGAGGTAAATTATGAGTCAATACCTGAACAGACCAGACCACTGAGCGACTGATCGGCTGATCGACGGCGAATACCTGTGAGTAAATCACGCCGGCCGGCGAACTCTATGTGAGGTCTTCAAATCGAGATACTTATATAGTATACTATATAGTATATGTGACTATTTTTATTTAATTTGCTGGCATATAACTCATCAGTGGATAGACGAATATCTATAAAATAAAGAATTTGGCATTCTTTGCCTTTGCACAAGGCTACAAAATACAATAGACTGATTGTGGGGGCGGGAAGTCGCATTGGTTGATGGACTTGGCTATAAGCGTCCACAACCATCACGTGTCCCATGCTTTGAGGAATGCAATCAATCAAATTGTGCACTCAATTGGTTACATTTATTGAGTCGTCTGACAGCTTGCAATTTGATGACTTACAAAGGGGCAGTCCCCATTGTCAACAGGCCAAAAAAAAAAAAGACAAATAATAAATATGAAATGAGAAAAAACAGCAGTATGAATTAAAATAACAATAACATGCAGCAACAAAATGTTTACATGCCGTTGACAGCCAATAGCTAAATTAAAGTGTCAGAGGCGTTGCAGTCCATAAATCAGGCGCATTATCAGCGCCAATTAAAATTGAAGGGCCTTGTCAGCACCAATATCAGGGACTCCAATTGAAGGTCTCGTAATATTATGCCTTGGATTGTAGATTTTTTCGAAATTTCTTTCCTTTTTCACATTCAGATTTTAAAATGAATATTACATTTAGATAGAATGGGAATAATTACGTGTAGCTCAAGAATCCATATCATTTGACAACAGAGTATGTCCGCAACATTTATTAAACTATTGAACTAACTAAATATTTAAATATTTCTTTCTTTTTTTAATAAATAGAGAAAGTAAAGAGTCTGTACCTTAACATAACATGGGAACTATTCAATGATTTTTTTTTATTTTATTTTTTAATTAAGTGCTGGACCCATACAAACAATAAAAAGAAAGTTTCTTTCGCAAAAGAATTCATTGCATACGCATAGGCGCATTAAATTTGTGTCATCCTTTAATGGGAATTTTGATTGAATAGTGTGTGGGAGGGAGTCGATGATTGTGTCATTGCGGTACGTGATTCCGTGCGTCAACATTTCCTCTTTTCATTGTTTAAGAAATACATTTAATTATACTCGACGTTTAAATATTGATAACACTTAGTGTTTAAATATGCCTGCGTGTTTTCATTGGATTTTAGTCATTGTCAGGATTCCAGGTGCGCGCATTGTGTTCTCGCTGTGAGTTTTCAGATTCGATTATTCATATACTATGTACAATATATGTATATGTGTGTATATATTCGAGATAATATAATATTCGTGTAGAACGGTATTAGTTGAAAAATTCTTGCTCTTTGTTTAGATAATAATTGGCTTAATTATTGCAAATTGCTGGCATACCAAAAAGAGTAAATTTTTACTTTTTTGTTTACACTTTGGCACCTTGCCGCAATTAGTTTAGTTTCAGTTAATATAGCGCCCTCTCTCAGAATTCCATTTCATTATTTTTTATGTGCAACCTGAGTGAGCCACATCAAAAATAAACAATAACTAAATGTGGCAACTAAAATACCCAGTGCATTCCTCATTTGCCCACAAAAATCTCATCGCGAATGGCAATTAAGCTTAAATGCTTATTAACACCCTCCAAAAGGTATAAACACGATCGCGATCACGATCGGGTACGGGATCGCGATCCGATCTCGGTATAATGTATCGCTAGTATCAGTCTCCCAGAAGCAGTAGCAGCCATCTGTTTAGTTCACGATATCCGAGAGTGTTCCAGGAATCCTCTTTGAAGTGCCCCCCAAAAACGAGCAAAACAATAATCGTTTCATTAGTCAGCGTGGAGACTGTAAAGCAATTTCGCCTTAAGAAGAATCTTAACTGAATCTGTATTACTGCACATAAACATCAATACATATATACATATGTATATACATATATGATAGTTAATCGAGAGGCGCGCCACGCCAGGTGGTGACCACCGGGCAACGCCTTCGGCATCAACGAGTTCCACTGTACAAATAAACACGCACACACTTTGTAAGCGTCCAAAAGTAAATAAATATTTGTAATTTATATGTTTTGCACAACGTGGGCAAAGCAATTGGCCACAGATACAGATACAACTACAACTAAAACTACAGATACAGATACAACACTTAAAAACAAAAATACACAAATGTATGTATATGTATGTATGTATGTGTTGCATGTAAATAAAGTAAACGTGAGATTGTGCGGCATTGTGGAATGCTGAATGCACTCTACCTGCCATATATCATCACAGTCCATACCCAACCTATATCATATGTATAATAACTCATCTTTGTGCTTGACGCCATGCGAATATTGATTAGTGGTTCATTGGAATGACAACCAGATATAATCATAGTCATTATCATCAGATTGGGCAATGTGCTCTTAAAGGATACACACCACGCTCCATCTATTTCAGCTAAAAGCGAATACATCACAAATATGTATTACGTATACGCACCGTATGACCATAAATTGAAAATTCACAATTCTCTGCGGCTGTTAAATTCATGCCATTTGCGGAAAAAAGTGTGTGCCAAATAAATCAAACATGAGTCGAATCGAGTCGAGTCGAGTCGAGTAGAGTAGAGTATTAAATGCAACTTGAGTAAATACACAAATTTGCGGCTTTACGACACTTACATGGATAGAAGATTTCATTTTATGGATTTAAGGATGTCGGCGTGAATCATGAGTCAGAGAACACGCCATTTGGCAATAACATTTATGATTTGTATTATTATGCAAATATCAAAGCCAAACATTCGAGACGAGTTCTTGTTGCCTGTTGGTGGTGGTGATGGTGATGGTGGTGGTGATGGTGGTGGTGATGGTGGTGGTTGTTCATGCTTTTCCATTTCAATAATTCTTTGCAGTTTATTTTGTGCAGCAATTTTATGAAACGCAAGATAAACAAAGTTGATTATTTTATAGTTTCAAAACGATCGAAATATACATATCATATACTCGCCGTTCATTTCAAGGTTAAACACGCAATAATTAACTCGGCGAAATTACTTTTCGGGGGTATATACCTCCCCCGGCTGTGCCATGTGCGTGGCAATGTCAGAGGCCCAAACAGAGCATACTTGTAGTATAAACAACTGGACATGCCTATGATGACGATGATGTGGATGACGATGATCATCATTGGCAAGCACATGGCAGACACGAAGCGTGTGTCCAAATAGAGATCATTCAGCCAACCAGACAAGAGGCAGCCAGCGAGACACACAGTCAGACCAACAGACTGACAGACAGACAGACAGACAGACAGTCCGTCGACTCGTTAAGCCAAATGGCATTAAAGTAGTTTTGTTGGCGAATGCATTATGTTGTTGCCCATATTTTCAATTAAGTTTTTGCCAAACGCATTTTTGCCAAGGTTAATTGATTTGCAGCTGCAACTGATGCTGATGTTGATGTTGATGCTGATGGCTTTCAATTGTGAATTCTAAATTCGAAATACGAATTATTGCAAATTGTATCTGTGTGTGTGTGTGTGTGTTTGTGTAGTGAAGTTATCAATGCACTTCAGGTCAATGCTGATTTCAATTTAGATCCACAATGCCAAATGCATATCCTACATCATCATCATCATCATCTATTTATTTAGAATGCATATTCATCTTTTATTGTTGTGTATAGACAGTATAGTTCAATGTTTATTTGGGCGTGGGGGATTCACAGCGAAGTGACAACAGATTCTTTGCATTTGCAGGCGATGATTGTTCAACAGCAGCAGCAGCAGCAGCAGCAGTTTTCTAACGAATCCTGTGGGGGTAATAATATTATGGAGTTTTTTTTTTTTTTGTTTTTGATTTTATTATGTTTTTGACTTTTGGGTAATTCTTGTTTTGGTTTGAATTTCAGTGTTTTTGTTTAGTCGCAGCCGATTTGTTTGTGTTTTGGGCAGTGCTTCCCACGGTCTTTATAACGAGAATTCGTTGTATTGTAAATTGGAAACATTTTCCGGGAAATGGTTAAATGCAAATTCGGAAAAAATATTTACAAATACTTTGCAGCATACGTGCGATTGAAACGCGTGAACATTGCTTCTCAAAGGCATCTAGGATAACCTCCGCCACCACCACCGCCATTTTCAAAACTGATTTCATTTCCACTTCCATTTCAATTTCAATTTTCATTCGCATTCAATATTTCAATGAGTCTACAATTTCGGCATTGTTGCAAATGCAGCACGTTCATTAAATAATTCAACAAGTTTATTTACCACCAACATATCATCCAAGCAGGCCGGAAAAGTATAGAGTATAGAGTGTCTGCAGAGTACATACAATGGAAATCTGCGGCAAAGTGCTTCAATCAAAAAAAAAAAAATTTTTTATATATATATGTAAACTATGTAGTATTTGAAAACGTCAGGCATGTTCCATCAACGATTTGATTTATGTGGCGATAAGTACGTGAATACTTAAATGATTTCGATAATTTGTTAATTAGTCAATTTGTTAATTTATGGTCGGCGCATGCGGGCCCCCCTCGATAATTATAAACAATTGTCGCATTACGTATACGACGCATGGTACGATTGAATGCAACACAAACTCCAACTCAATAGTGACGAACAGATACAGATACGGCATGGCAAGATTTGCAATTAAGTCATTAAATACAAATTAAACGCAACAATGCTGGCTGTGTAATTAAGCGTAAGAGTATATTGCGCATACGCCTCGTACGCCAACCACGCAGACACGTCCCTCTCTGTCTCTCCCTCTCTGATTCTCACTTAGCACCTCACAACACCTCGATCAATTAGCTGTGGCCACAAATTGTGCGGTTTACAACACATCGAAATATCGAATAGCAACCACAACGAACATAGTCCGATACGAACCTAAGGTCGTTTGGTGGATGACGATGGAGACTGAGAGTGAGACTGAGACTGAGACTGAGACTGACCGGCGTCGTCGAAATGCTGCCGCGCAGACAGAGTGTCTGTCGGCCAAAATGTAGCCATTGGCATAAATTATGGCACTCGGCTGGCAACTTAAAGTAATCGACTGACATACAAATCGCTTGCTTTTTTTTTAATTTTTATTTTGGATATTTTGTTGACTGCTCATTTCCAGCTGTTTGCTGGTTGGTCAACGCTGTTCGTGGCCAGGTGTAAACAGGTTTTCATCAAACACTCATTGGCCTGGGATGTCTCATGAGGGTTCTTTTTCATCGCTATGTGATGGGTTTTGTTTTTTTTTTTTTTTGATTTTCATAATATTTTTAATAATTTTTGTGAATTTTTTTTTTGGAGTTTAGTATTCCGGCAGTGACAATGCCATCAGCTCATCGATGCGGTCAATTAGTCAGCGGCGAGGAACCACTTTGATTTGCACATAAATTATTTGTATTATATTAAGTGGATATGAAATAGCCCAAAAAATAGTTCATGCGGTGTTGAGGGTTGCCAATGCTGTTGCGGCACGCAGTTTACCATTTGCATATTTATGAGGCAAGGTTTGGAAACAAGTTAATAAGCAGCTCAGCGAAACGCATGCATAACTAACAATTCAAAGATAAACAGAGATCATCAGAATGGCTCTTTAATTAAATACATAAAGATCCATATAGTATAGTATATATGGCGATCCATGGCGATAGCCAATGGCCAATGTCATTTGCAATGCAAATCGTCTAACAAATTTATGATAAGCCTCACACCAGATATTTTCAATAGAATTTCTTAAGCGAAAACGAGCAACAGTTTCTGAGAAAGCAGCTCTCTCAACGGAGGCCCACTGATAACCCTCCCTGTCAGTTTGCATAGCCCCCAAAAGCCAAGCAGATAGAGATTTTGATTAATGTTTCTCCGCATAATAAACATTTGTACAAGAAATATTGATATAAGAAAGCCTCAACCCACTTATCAAATATACTATATACTATACATACATACATATATATTTACATAGTACAGATAGCGCTCAAAAGTAGGCAAACATTGGCAAGGACCTGAGGTCGACTTGAGAGGAAGATATATTCTTCAATCTAAGATCATGATATTGGGTTACTGATTGATGATGATCGTTCAACTTGATCGCCATTTATATGGCTCTATCATGTGTGACGATCGTAAATCTTCGTTGATCTATAGATCCATTTGACATACGTATGTTTGTATGTATGTTTTGTAGTTGATCTATTTCCAATAGAAGACCTCACAACTCCACAAAAGGTCAATGACAATCAATATTTCTTAAGATTGTCATCAAGTTGAAGGTTTGCCACAGCAACCAAATGGAAAAAGAAAGAGACCAATTCGAAACGTGTTTATTATAAATACTGTCTTCGGATTTTATGACTTTTATTTACAACGGAAATCCGAGCAGAGGCATTAGCGAAGGCGTGGCCATTTGGTGTCCATAAATTGGAATCCGACATAACAGATTTATCGAACCATCAATCGGTGTTTGTCGCCGAGTTCAGAGAGCGACAAAATGCCGTAAAATTATGTAAAATGCGTTCATTATTTAGTTAAATTGATTTGGCAACTAACTAATTTTGTGAATACAATATATGTGCATTTTTAATTTCAAATTTATTTCATGCGAAAAGTCAGCAAAACAGCATCTATGTGAAACGAAAACAAAACTTTGATCATGTTGCGCCAGTTGCACAAAATTCGTATAATTTCTGCACGCTCATATCATATAAATTAACAAATTAAAGGCATATAATTTGCCGTTGACCCGAGGGGGTACTTAAGCTATTTCATCCATCTATCTTTCGCTCTATCTGTATCTCAACCAGTGTCTTTTGGTCTTCTTTGTATCTGAATCTGCTGTATCTGTATCTGTATCTGCATCTGTCTCTGTTATTCTTTTTAGTTAGCAGATATTTGTGCCTCTGGCAAACAAACAGAAATTGCCTTTGGCACACTTAACACCTTTCAGTTTAAACAGCAACAAAAGCGAATAACAAAAAAATCAAAAAAAAATCGAAAAAATATCGAAAAAAAAATGTGCGAAATTGTATTGTATTGTGTGATGCGAGGAAGTATTTTCAACAGTTCTATAGATCTGTTGCGGATCTGTTGAGCATCCCCCTCACAGGTGATACACTCACTCACTCACTGACACACTCTGGCCAGATTGGCGTCTGTTCATCAATTAAATAACACTGCGCTACATGGTTTTATGACCTACTCATCCATTATTTGATAATCCGTATACCAACCATGTGTGTTGAATAAAGTATTGTAATACTTATGTGATCATATTTTTGGCTAAATTAGGCCCTCAATCTATCAATTGCCGCCATCTCGCTGATGTTTGGACTGTCGACGGTGTCAGTGGAACGTGCTCAAGATCAAGCGTTAATCTTCTGAACTTTCCCATGTGGCATGTGGCAATCTGCATTGAAGGTGTGAGAGAATGCAGTGCGACTCTTTCAACTTTCAGTTTCTTTCAATCTTTGTAGAATTGGTGGCGAATATTGCGATTACCACAAAATATGTTACTCTTAACTTTCTTTTCCATATTTCTTATGCATTTTCTTACTTTTCTCCGTCTACAGCTCGTTCTGAAGAAGACCTGCGAATGGTGGTTTGTTAAGAATAAATACGGCCTGAACATGTCTACGCATTGGGGATCACAAGTTTTCGCCATTTTCGTATTGGTGTTGTTCGCTTTGGGCGGATGCATCTTCTGGTACAACAGTGGGACGAACAAGAATCCCAGCATTATGCTGGATGAATTTGAAGTACCCAGACAGTTTAACAACGACACAATTATTCCAAATTGGGGTAACGATTTGAGCGGCGATTTAGATGGCGACGATAGTTTCGCGAATATTGAAGACATTGGCGACGATAACCTCAGTGGGTTTGTCATACCGAAAAAGGTATATAACTTTAGCCTCAATGATGAGGATCTGCTCTACGAATCGAAGCGACACAGCGGCAGCAACAGCAGCCAGCGAGGTGAGTTTACAGCACATAGGGATCACAGCGTAGAGGATAAAATTGTGGCATTTGCAGACGCAACGTCCGCGTTTAGGAAAACCGGCACATTCCGCAGCAAAACCCATCTCATCTGGGATCCACATCCGGAGTATTTGCTGCAGATATTTGGCCGAACATTGCACCTGGGCCTGTACCAGGACACCTCTTTCATCCCATCAAACACATTTCGAGTGATACGCATTCTCCATAATCGTACGGAGGAGACCGATGATGAGGAGATGGGCCACTATCTGGGCTGCTATTACAAGGGTCATGTTCAAGGCGACAATCAGTCCATGGTCGCCGTCTCCCTCTGCGGTGGCATGGTAAGGTCAACACGAGCAACGGCATTGGCCGAGCAGCCATTTTGCATGCCACATAAATATTATATATCGTTAAATATGAATCTGATTGCTAATTAGCTGCTCTCCTCCCTCTCTCTCTCTCTGTCACTCTGTTGCTGTCATCCAATCTTCCCAATCTATAGACTGGATATATTAAAACGAGTTTCGGCACGATGCTCATTCAGCCGGTAAATCAGACGAACAGCGACGAGATCTTGCACCGAGTGTGGCGCAACTCGCAGCGAAATGCCAGACACGCTGTCTCCGACATGGAGATGGTGATGGAGGCATTCGAGCTGGTGGAGAGTGTGCGAGCGCCACTGACGCGACGAAAACGACACTTTTTGAATCAGGGCAATCAGGTGTACACCCTGGAGGTGCTCATCGCCGTTGATAGCACCATGGTGGAGTTCCACAAGAACGATCTCACTTCCTACATTCTCATATTATTCTCGATAGTATCGAATCTATTTGCCGATGCCAGCATTGGCAATTCCATACACATTTCCCTCATCAACCTACTGATGTTGCGGGATATGCAAAACGTGCGAGGTTCAACCTCCGAAAACCTCAAGAATTTCTGTTCATTTCTGTCCAAGAAGGGCTACCACTACGACACAGCCATGCTGATCACACGGTAAGCTCCCCTTTCAATAAAAAAAACCCCAACATCATCTTTCGGAACCTCCTCAGAGATCAAATTTGCGGCAAGGAACGAGAGGAGCGTTGCAGTACCCTAGGCATGGCCGAACTGGGCACTGTGTGCAAGGCACGCTCCTGCTCCGTAGTCCAGGACAATGGTTTACCTGCCGCATTCACCATTGCCCATGAATTGGGTCACATGTAAGTAGTGAACCGCAGAATCCATTTCCCGATTTTTCTCGATTCAAATGATATACCTCTAGTTTGAATATGCCACACGATGACGATGATCGTTGCAAGGGGTACAACACGATGTCGGGCAACAATCGCACCCTACACATCATGTCCAGTGTCATGGGTGATCACATGTACCCCTTCTCATGGTCCAAATGCTCCCAGCATTATGTGTCCGAGTTTCTAGAGTAAGCAAAAAAAAAAACCCCTTCAAACATATTCTCAAATCAGTAGCTAATGAGATTGTAACTCAACCATAGAAAAATGGACAAATCCTGCCTAGAGAATACGCCGTCCTCCTATATACGAAACCTCAACACGAAACTGCCAGGTGAGATCTACTCCCTTGATCACCAGTGCCAGCTGATACATGGCAATCGAAGCACACATTGCACATTCGAGACGGAATGCCGCAGACTCTTCTGCAATGCAAATTCACACCAGAACACACTGTGCCGCTCCAGCAATCTGCCCTGGGCGGATGGCACGCCCTGCAACAACGATAGGTATTGGTGTCAAAAGGGTCGCTGTGTGCCCCGCATAGACGGATCCCTTCAAGTTGTGAACGGCGGCTGGGGAGCTTGGAGCGCATTCACTCCTTGCAGCTTAACCTGTGCAGGGGGAGTACAAGAATCACGACGTGAGTGCAACAACCCTTTGCCGGCAAATGGTGGCAAGTATTGTGTGGGCAGTCGGAAGAAATATCGTTCGTGCAACACACATCCCTGCCCACCGGGCACTGTGGATCCTCGCGAGCAACAGTGCTACGATATGAATGGCAAGAACTTCAATATACCGGGCATAAGCCCCGCCTCCAAATGGATACCCAAATACGGACGTAAGTCAACCTCATACGAGAGAAAACGAGTCCTTTAACTAAATGAACTTTTCCCAAAGTGAATGCCCATGTGACTGACAAGTGCAAATTATATTGTCGCCTGGAGGACGATAGTGCCTACTTCCTGCTGCAGGACATGGTCAAGGATGGCACCACCTGCACTGTGGATAGCTTCGACAAGTGCGTGAATGGCATCTGTCGTCCCGCTGGTTGTGACAATGAACTCAACTCCATTGCCAAGCTGGGTAAGTAATTATTCGATTATATTATATAACGGATAATATTCGATACATAACGATTACAGACAAGTGCGGAGTGTGCGAGGGACGCAACGATACGTGCGTGGAACATACCGGAAACGTGTTCGTCTCCGATCTGCTCAAGCAAAAGAAGCCCCCATTCAGCCTCTACTATGTCACGACAATTCCTAAAGGTGTGTACCCCCCATACCCATACCCATATCCATACCGGTATCTCATACCCCATACCTGTAGCTATCTCTACCTAAATGTCTGTCTATCCATAATCGTACACACCCTAACGCATATTCAAAATTACATAAAAAAAAAAAATATGCTAAAAATTCTCTAATTAAATTTTTGGCTAATGAATTGATGAATGAATGCTAATGGTAATGTTTCTATTCTTGCTGTTGCTGCCCATTGGGACTTAATGTGCTATTAAATAGTTTTATGTTTGCCATTTGCCAATTACGAGCAAGTCATGATTATAATTAATTTTTCATTTCACGTCATATCATCTCTTCACGTATGTATGCAGATTGTTGTAAATCAAATAAAATAAGAAGTTACTAGGAAATTGTAGCAATAGAGTACTTAGTGACTGACGTGGCCTTCAGATATGTATATGTCTGGGAAGGACACCACTTGGTCTCCCACAAAAGGATGCTTTTCAAAGCGCTTAACAACTATCATGAATTCGCCGCTGATCATGAAATGCAAAATACACGTACTCACCCCTTAACAGGCAGATCACCTTGTTGTTGTGTTTGTATTGATGCTTGTCACACGTGTTGCTCCGTTAAATTCTCAGCTGCATTACATGTGCTATGCCAGCAGATCTGATTTGTGTGCGAGAGTGTATGTCTTGGGGGTCAGAATGTCAAGCAATCCAATTGACATTCTGATTCCTAGCCGACATCGCATGTCTGTGGCGCCGCACGTACTTTCTGATTTGCCAGACGCTGTAATCAGCGGACGCAACCGCAGCCGCAGTCGCCGGCCACAGCGACGCCACCTCACTCAGAAATAATTATTGCACTTATCACATTTCAATTGAAATTAAACATAATACATGCAATGAATGCAAACGTTAGTTATTTGGGCACATTAACTTGAATTCTGCGTATGCTATCGTTAGAACGCCGTGACTTGCAATAGACTATTCCAGATTCTTCTTCAAGTTTGGCCAGCTGCAACTATGTGCAATCGATAGTTTTTATCGAAATCACTTAAAACTTATTAACCATGTGTTTGCTCCTTTACGTATGACATACATCATACATCATCATGCATCAATGATGCTTGCCAACATTAATGAACATCATGTTTTTATATAATTATATGTCTGAACTCATCAAATGCGTAATGTAACATGTTAAATGTTCAAAAATGTTTGTAAATTTAACTAAATTTGTAAATTGCAATCTTATTTACATACATGTAACTATAAGCGGCAGTTACTTAGGTATCGATACTTTTTAGCTTCTAGCTTTTAAAAATAGTAATCAAAAAATAGTACCTCAGGGTACACTGAGCTACCCAGGGATGGGTTAGTGAACGAGACTGAACTCGTTCTGGATCTGGCTACGAACTGAGGGCATTGGGACCCAGCAACCCATCCCTGGGCACACTGAGCTAGCTGAGGTTGCCCACCCGGAAATAATCGGATCGTAACAAAATTTAAAGAAACTCACCACACTATGCTGTCGCCTAACCTAAAAGCAATCGACAAAAAACACAGGTCAAATGTATTTTGAAATATTAGCGACCAATAAGAATTTTCAAATTGTGGACGCTGTAACGTTGTGTTCATTTGATTTTCGACCGCAATTCAAATAGTATTTAACATAGTATTCTTAAGTACTATCGGTCAGAGTTGCCATATTCCCAAATTGTATTCTATAAACGTTACACTTTAACGGATAATGACAGATAAGAGATGATTTTTTATTGTAGGCGCCGCAAATATTGAAATTACACAGCCAGGTTATCCGGATCAGAATTACATTGTGCTGAGCGATGATAAGCACTCTCCTCTGTTAAACAGCGATAAGGTGGTGACGCCCTATCCCAAGAAGTATTCGTACGCTGGCGTTACAATAGATTACAATGGCTCCAACAGCACCGTGGAACGTGTCAACACTACCTACTCATGGAAGCTGACTCGTGATCTAATAGTATCGGTACGTAACCTTAACTAATAATAATCTAGTAATTTGTATAAAATATTATCATTTCTCTAAATTGTCTGCAGGTCATTTCGATAGACCTGAGTGGGGCGAAGAATCAGAATACGGAACTCATTTCGTATACGTACACGTTGGATAGACCAAATATGCCGGAGCCGGAGGTGGAGATCTACCGCTGGCAAATGCAAACGTGGAGCAGTTGCGATTCCCTGTGCCAGGGCACCAGCCACCGCCAGGCGGCCTGTGTGAGCACCACCCAGAGCATCAAGGTGGCATCCCAGTTCTGTGATGAGTCCGCCATGCCAAAGTCCGAGGCTCGAACTTGCAACACGGACTGTCTATTGACGTAAGTTTATTGATTATTCTTGGAAGAATCCTTTTGACAGAGAACCCACCTCTGCAGATTGAATACGACGGGCATCTCGGAGTGCTCCGCTTCATGTGGAGAGCTTGGTACACGCGAGAAGACCTTCAACTGCATACAGACATTCCCGGATATTCAGCGTTCGAATATCGTGGACATGTCCTACTGCCAACTCAAATACGAGATCGTACGCCACGAGCAATGCCGCGAGGGTTGCTGGAACTATACTGACTGGTCACCGGTAAGACAGATCTTACGAAGAATCCCGCTCTGTATCTGATGTCCTCTTTGTCCTTCTTAGTGCTCAAAAACTTGTGGAATTGGATCCCAGGTGCGTGAGGTGCGTTGCTATTTGAATGGTTCCCCGGTCAGCAATGATCTCTGTAATCCACGCACCAAGTATGAAATGAAGGATCTGCTGCAAACGTGCAACATGGAGCCATGCCGCAGTCACTATCAGGACCTCACAGTAATTATCCTTCATAATCCTCAGCTGTGATCCCAGCTTAATTTGAAATCCTCTATAGATTCGTTCTGTAAGCCACTGGCTGGCGGGTGAGTGGGGCGAATGCAGCGACTGGTGCAAGATGAAGCGAACGGTGACATGCACCCATGCCTATGGCAACCATTGCCCGGAGGATAAGAAGCCAAAGGAGGTGCGCAACTGTTGCCACATCAAATACACCAGCGAATGGGACCAGGTGAGTCTCTATCAGGTCCAATCCACTTGACCAACATACCTTAACTGTCGGTCTTCCCCGCAGTGTTCGGTTGAGTGCGGCACGGGCATAAAGCGCAAGTTGCAACGTTGTGCCCGCGTCTACAAGTCAGAGGTGCCGGGAGCAAATAAGCGGCGAGAGTATATCGATGATTCCTACTGCACAAGTCTGAAGGTGCGCAAACCCATGCTGCGCAGGTCCACGAAGGTTTGCAAGATCAACTGCCGCTGGACGTCGTCGGAGTGGTCGCACTGCTCCAAGGACTGCACCGACGATTATCAGTCGAGGTTCGTGCGCTGCGAATCCTGGCAGGGCAACAGCGTCAGTGAGTGGCATTGTGATGCCAACAGACGTCCAATTCGACGCCGGATATGCAGCAACTGCGTGACCAAACAGTACAAGGTGTTGACACCCGTAAGTAATGATGATGTTGATGATGATGTCTCCTCCAAAGCAACGATTAACTGATTTCCTCTTGTAGTGTGACTGCACGGGATATGAGAGAAGACGCATCCATTACTACGACTCACAGATGCGCAGAGTTTCCAGCAGACCCAAGCAGGAGAAGCACAAGTGCACTCCGCCTCCAAGCTGCCGGCCAAAGAGTGCCATTAACTATGCCTACAGTGTACAGAGCCGAGCGGTGCAGTCCACCGCCCTGAGCCTGAGCCGAGCCCCACAGACCAGTGTCCAGGTCCGAACGGCGCAGAACTGTGCCGATCTGCAGCGCATGTATCGCATCTACAAGGATGGGGAGTATACGCTGCTGGTGAGATCGAGGCAGGTGCGCATCTACTGCCATCAGATGAACAGCCTGTCACCCAAGGAGTACATTACAGTGGAGCCACAGGAGAACTACTCCATCTACTATGAGAACAAGACACGACTGATCGACAGCTGCCCGCCCGCATCGCGATCCCATGAGTACCCCAATGATCAGAACTCCGGTCGGACGCACTTCAGCAAGCTACGTCTGAACATCAGCGATATGAGGATCATTGAGAATGACTTTGAGTTTGCGCAGTCACGGGGACAGCGGCAGGCGCTGGGATCAGCTGGAGATTGCTATAATCGCAACATGAACTGTCCCCAGGGTGACTTCTCCATCAGTCTGCAGCGAACGGGATTCGCATTGAGGCCGGGAACCGTCTGGAATAAGTTCGGCAGTCGAGCGGTAATGCAGCGCACGAATGGGGTAAGTGAAGATTGGTCTAATCCCACTTGGTTTCCAACATCCTTTCCCGAATCACATTTATGTCTAATCGCATAATTCCATAGTTCGAAACATCGTCATTGTCGCGACGAGCCTTCTGCGGTGGATATTGTGGGCGTTGCTTCATTTCGCCCTCGTCCGGACTCTATGTGGATGTTGTGTGATCCATGTGGTGGTAGACTGACTAGTGGAGCCTCTCAGCGGGGGCTTGATGAATCCTTGGTGCTAGCTGTTGTTGACCGATCACCGATCACTTTCGGCTCTATCTCTAATGCATTTCTGTCTGGTATGGACAGCACAAGTGAGAATCCATCTCTATGAGATGTTTCTTGTACACCCATTTGGACCAATGTGATGTGGTTATCCACGTCCTCACACCAATGCACAGACTTTAACACTAATTTACAAATTGAATACATAGTATTATGAATATCGATTCAGCCTTGTACAGTCAAGGACAGAATAATAGGAATAGCAATTTTAAAAGCAATTTTTCGCAAACCGAAAAAAAAACACGAGGAAAAAGAAACTTACAAAAAAAAAAAATTAGATTTATATTTAGTTTGTTAGTTTTTTAAATGTCAAAAGTATTTTCGAAATTTTAGCTTAACTAGATATCATATTGGGGTCTACAATAATAATAATAGTTTAGATATTATTAACAATTTGGGCGTGGCATCTATAAAATGGAACTCGAACAAATTGTACGCCAAATATTTTTATAAGTTAATTAAAAAGTGGAAATTAGCATATATATATATATATATATTCATCGCCATTCATAGCCAGTAAACACTGTAATTACGATCATTATTTTAAAAATAACAAATTTCAAATCAAACAAAAATTGTTTGTTAATTAAATTAACAAATATATATAGAATACAATCATTTAGTGACGACGAATTTTGTTGGTTCAGCTTAGCGTGTGTTCACTGTAGTGCATCAATCAATTGTTGTTATGTTAGAAGATAGGAAAAGTGCAATGCCGCCTTATACAATATTTGTACAAATATTTAATTAGCATTAAGCTCGATTAGTGCATAAACTATGTATATTAATTAATTAATTGTTTAATTGAATGTTCGCATATGTATAATTATTGTAATTAACTAAGGAACAATGAAATACTCATATTTAATAAAACCCCCACCAAGCGTTACAATTAGTTCACATTCAACTTCTCTATTAACAAACATCCAATATTAATTGAATTTAATTTTAAAGTGAAAACAAAAACAAAAAACAAAAAAACAAATAAATATCGCAATATTTTGTGTTCAATTTAAACGCTAATCGACTCTGCACACATACAGACATATGATATATACATGTATGTATATATGTATGTATGTATGTATGGATGGATGTATGTATTTATAGTCGTATGTATGTATGTATGTATGTAACATATATAACACTGCCCTCGCTGCCAATTATTGAATACTAATGTATTTTGGTATTAGATTATTAATTAATTGTTTACATTAACAATAGGCATTTATACATATACATATACATATACATATATAAATTATATATTAACATAGCGTATGCATAAGCTAATTAATTAATAACATTAATTAATACATTAATTATGTATGCATAATTTAAAACAAATACAAATAAAAATTGTTGTTAAACCGAAATTCATTTCATTTTCATCGGCATTTTCCATTGCAGTAGCAGTAAAAGCGGCCAACAACATTGATAGAAAAAAAATTGTTGTCTTTATTTGAAAATTGTTATATATTTGTAATGGAAACTATTTATACATATACATATATACTATATACAGATCGTATATATATGTATATATATTTGGCTTGCATTTCACACACTTAAAATATGTAAAAGCACTTGCAATATACCACTTGAGGTTATGGACACGAGTCGATTTTCAGTTGAAGTTGATCGTGGTGAAAATCGACTGTGTCTTTGGGTATTTGCATTGATATTGGTAAATGGTATTCGGGGTATTCCCCTAATCATGCTGTTGTTGTCTCTTTCTTGCTGCTTGAGGTGAACAATAGTCGTCGTTGGTGTTGGTGAAAAGCTCACGGGTTGCTGCAGCTGCTATTGGTGTTGGTGTCGATGTTGGTGTACGAGGTGTACGTGGTGTACGCAGTGTTGGTATGAGTCTTTGCTAAATGGGTGGCTGTCTTGGTTGATCTTTCGCTGCGCGGCGAAAGATTTAGAAGCATTTGCGGTGCACAATACCAGGACCGGACTCATCGTATTCCTGCTTGGAGATCCACATCTGCTGGAAGGTGGACAGAGAGGCCAAGATGGAACCACCGATCCATACGGAGTACTTTCTCTCAGGTGGCGCAATGATCTTAATCTTGATGGTGGATGGAGCCAGAGCTGTGATCTCCTTCTGCATACGATCAGCAATACCTGTAATCGAAACAATCATTAAATCAAGGATCATTCAATGATATCCTTTGATTTGTTTACCTGGGTACATGGTGGTACCGCCGGAGAGCACAGAGTTGGCATACAGATCCTTACGGATGTCCACATCGCACTTCATGATCGAGTTGTAGACAGTCTCGTGGATGCCAGAGGATTCCATGCCCAAGAACGAGGGCTGGAACAGAGCCTCTGGGCAACGGAAACGTTCGTTGCCAATGGTGATGACCTGACCGTCGGGCAACTCATACGACTTCTCCAGGGAGGTGGAGGCAGCTGCGGTGGCCATTTCCTGCTCAAAGTCCAAAGCGACATAGCACAGCTTCTCCTTGATGTCACGGACAATCTCACGCTCGGCAGTGGTGGTGAACGAGTAGCCGCGCTCGGTGAGGATCTTCATGAGGTAATCGGTCAAATCGCGACCAGCCAAGTCCAGACGCAGGATGGCGTGGGGCAGGGCGAAACCCTCATAGATGGGCACAGTGTGGGAGACACCATCACCAGAGTCCAAGACGATACCAGTGGTACGACCGGAGGCGTACAGGGAGAGCACAGCCTGGATGGCAACGTACATGGCTGGCGAGTTGAAGGTCTCAAACATGATCTGAGTCATCTTCTCGCGATTGGCCTTGGGGTTCAGGGGCGCCTCTGTCAATAATACTGGATGCTCCTCGGGCGCCACACGCAACTCATTGTAGAAGGTATGCTGCCAGATCTTCTCCATATCATCCCAGTTGGTGATGATGCCATGCTCAATGGGATACTTCAACGTGAGAATACCACGTTTGCTCTGCGCCTCGTCACCAACATACGAATCCTTCTGACCCATGCCCACCATCACACCCTGATGGCGTGGACGACCCACAATCGATGGGAACACGGCACGTGGGGCATCGTCACCAGCAAAGCCGGCTTTGCACATGCCCGATCCATTGTCGATAACTAATGCACCCGCATCATCGTCACACATTTTGACAGTTGTTTATCTAGAATTACAGATTGGGAAATATTTTTTGAAATACTTTAGAATTTTTTTAAATATCATAATTAAAAAAAAAATGTATTTTCCACTCTAAATTTAAAGTCTTCAGTTATGGTAAATGTATTCCAATTTCACATATTCCAATTGAGCAAGAGATCTGCGCATATCCTGGCGAGTCCTTGTCTTGGGTATTCATTTGAAAATCACACACACTCACACACCTTTTTTAGGCCAAACGAAAGGATGTGATGAAAATAAATCGCACGTACGATTCTTGTTGGCGTCTAGACTCAACAACAAATGGCAAGAGGTTGCCCCAAGTACTGTTTATATATCGCAGGCTCTCCCTCGATGGCTCCTCTCGTGGCCAACTCAATTGGTTGGCAGCCGAGCATAGAAAGAGAGTGCCAAACTGAGAGATTCTATAGAGTACAATTATTTGCCACGCATTCAACGTGCATCGATCCATATAAGCCGTTTTCCCAATTGCCGGGAGACTGACAATTGACCGACTATATACGACTGCTGCATACCCTACCGACGAACTTCACGCATATGTGAGTAGTGTACGATACATATAGTGCTACTCCTGCCACTTAAATCCAATTATAGAGTATGTCAAGAGTTAAGGGACTTTTTTTGTGAAAAGGGAGAGCAGAGAGTACCCGCGATTCGGAGAGTATCACTGAGTGCGTCAATGGGGCAACAATGCGATTCACTGATAAGCAAGATGTATGCCGCGAGAGAAGCGTCTGTTGATTAGCCGATGACATGGCGGACGATCTCTCAATGTGCCGAAGATGCAACGACTCGTTGCCAATTCAGAAAATAGAAACGAACCTTAGAAGGACTGGCTGATGCCGCAAGACAATTGGCCGCCCAAAGACCCTGAGCAAAACAGCGCAACAGAGACAGCCCCTATACAAGAAAGAGATGCACATACCCAATGATAGCGTAATTGAGAGAGAGAGAGAGAGAGAGAGATTGAGAGAATGCACCGATTAAGATGCAACTCTTGGAGGCAGCCACCAAAATAGATGAGACTGCGGCGACACCTATTAATCAACATCAAGGTTGATATCCGCGACGCCCCGTGGCTCAAGGAAGAGCATCGACCGTTTACCCCCCTCCCAACCCCCCTCCGCAACCAATGCCTACCATGACGCGCCACGCCTACCACGCCCATCGCAACGAAGTTGCAACATATTTGTTTTTGCCATGGCGCACATTTATCATGCCAATTTATTGCGATTAACCAAAATCAGCAACAACAACAGCAAACAGATAAATTCTCATAGTACTATTATAAAGAGAGAGAGAGAGTGCGATATAGTGAGTGAGCGAGATAGCAGATCATTGTCTGTTTCACAATCGCCAAGAATGTTCTTTGCGCGCATTCTTAATTCTATTTTTTACTCGGGCCAATTGAACTTATCCTTTTAAGCTGATATTATTCAGCGTGCCACATGTTACGTGGCAATTTATATATATACACATACATCGTGCGAATATCTAGAATATATATATATATATATATATATAGATTGAGAATATCTAAAAATAATTGACAAGTGATCGGAAGTGATTAAGTGAAATTCCCGCATTTGCCAGTGATATTATAGTCAATTTGTCAATTGCAACAGTGCACTGGCAAATTTTTTGCTTCAAAATTCAAAATAGAAATTTTTACTTCTGTTTCTTTAAAGTACTACTTAATATGTTACCCGAAATAAAAAGACAAATTTTATTCTGCAACGGTGATATAATAATATACATATATTACAAATTTAATTTACTTTGATCAATTCTAGTATGGACATATTCGCAGATATGGCCAAATACACAATTTCAAATTATTATTTTTCTCTCAATTTGAAAGTGTCATAACATTGGCAAAAATCAATGGATTTTCAAAATTTTTGCAGAATTTTAATATATTTTGATACTAAATCGAAAAGTTTTTCATATTGACAAAATCATCATAGCATTTTGCATTTTATTTAGGGAGTATGGCCAAAATCGCTATTTTTGAAATATCGGTTTTCTTCAATCTTCAAAACACTATAACTATGCTAAAAATCAACCAATTTTCAAAATTTTTGCAGTTTTGTCAATGGATTTGAACATATTTTGAATCTACATCTAAAACTTTTTCATGTTGGCAATTTTTAATTTTAGAAAATTTTTCACTAACTTTGCATATTAACCCCTTGACAAAATCATCAAAAATCGAAAAAATGTTAATCCCAATTTTTTGACTCTGATCGATTCTGGGACTCTTAACTAGCATTTTGCTTTTTATTTGGGGAGTTTCTGATGAATATTTTCCGAGATATGGCCAAAAATGTGTTTGAAAGCGCGCCAAAATGGCTATTTTCAATATATATCGGTTTCGCTAGACTTTAAAATACCATAACTATGCTAAAAATCAACCAATTTTCAAAATTTTTGCAGTTTTGTCAATGGATTTGAACATATTTTGAATCTACATCAAAAACTTTTTCATATTGGCAATTTTTAAATTTTGAAAATTTTTCACCATTTTTGCATACTAACCCCTTGACAAAATCATCAAAAATCGAAAAAATCGTAATCCCAATTTTTTGACTCTGATCGATTCTGGGACTCTTAACTAGCATTTTGCTTTTTATTTGGGGAGTTTCTGATGAATATTTTCCGAGATATGGCCAAAAATGTGTTTGAAAGCGCGCCAAAATGGCTATTTTCAATATATATCGGTTTCGCTAGACTTTAAAACACCATAACTATGCTAAAAATCAACCAATTTTCAAAATTTTTGCAGTTTTGTCAATGGATTTGAACATATTTTGAATCTACATCAAAAACTTTTTCATATTGGCATTTTTTAATTTTTGAAAATTTTTCACCATTTTTGCATACTAACCCCTTGACAAAATCATCAAAAATCGAAAAAATCGTAATCCCAATTTTTTGACTCTGATCGATTCTGGGACTCTTAACTAGCATTTTGCTTTTTATTTGGGGAGTTTCTGATGAATATTTTCCGAGATATGGCCAAAAATGTGTTTGAAAGCGCGCCAAAATGGGTATTTTTGAAATATCGGTTTCCGCCAGACTTCAAAATACCATAACTATGCTAAAAAACAACCAATTTTCAAAATTTTTGCAGTTTTGTCAATGGATGTGAACATATTTTAAATCTGCATCAAAAACTTTTCATGTTGCCAATTTTTAATTTTTGAAAATTTTTCACCAATTTTGCATACTAACAAAATCATCAAAAATCGAAAAAATTTTAATCCCAATTTTTTGACTCTGATCGATTCTGGGACTCTTAACTAGCATTTTGCTTTTTATTTGGGGAGTTTCTGATGAATATTTTCCGAGATATGGCCAAAAATGTGTTTGAAAGCGCGCCAAAATGGGTATTTTTGAAATATCGGTTTCCGCCAGACTTCAAAATACCATAACTATGCTAAAAATCAACCAATTTTCAAAATTTTTGGAGTTTTGTCAATGGATTTGAACATATTTTGAATCTACATCAAAAACTTTTACATATTGGCAATTTTTAATTTTTGAAAATTTTTCACCATTTTTGCATACTAACCCCTTGATAAAATCATCAAAAATTCGAAAAAATTTAATCCCAATTTTTTAACTCTGATCGATTCTGGGACTCTTAACTAGCTTTTCATTTTTTTTATTTGGGGAGTTTCTGATGAATATTTTCCGAGATATGGCCAAAAATGTGTTTGAAAGCGCGCCAAAATGGGTATTTTTGAAATATCGGTTTCCGCCAGACTTCAAAATACCATAACTATGCTAAAAATCAACCAATTTTCAAAATTTTTGCAGTTTTGTCAATGGATTTGAACATATTTTGAATCTACATCAAAAACTTTTACATATTGGCAATTTTTAATTTTTGAAAATTTTTCACCATTTTTGCAAATCGAAAAAAATCGTAATCCCAATTTTTTGACTCTGATCGATTCTGGGACTCTTAACTAGCATTTTGCTTTTTATTTGGGGAGTTTCTGATGAATATTTTCCGAGATATGGCCAAAAATGTGTTTGAAAGCGCGCCAAAATGGCTATTTTCAATATATATCGGTTTCGCTAGACTTTAAAATACCATAACTATGCTAAAAATCAACCAATTTTCAAAATTTTTGCAGTTTTGTCAATGGATTTGAACATATTTTGAATCTGCATCAAAAACTTTTTCATATTGGCAATTTTTAATTTTTGAAAATTTTTCACCATTTTTGCATACTAACCCCTTGACAAAATCATCAAAAATCGAAGAAATCGTAATCCCAATTTTTTGACTCTGATCGATTCTGGGACTCTTAACTAGCATTTTGCTTTTTATTTGGGGAGTTTCTGATGAATATTTTCCGAGATATGACCAAAAATGTGTTTGAAAGCGCGCCAAAATGGGTATTTTTGAAATATCGGTTTCCGCCAGACTTCAAAATACCATAACTATGCTAAAAATCAACCAATTTTCAAAATTTTTGCAGTTTTGTCAATGGATGTGAACATATTTTGAATCTGCATCAAAAACTTTTCATGTTGTCAATTTTTAATTTTTGAAAATTTTTCACCAATTTTGCATACTAACCCCTTGACAAAATCATCAAAAATCGAAAAAATCGTAATCCCAATTTTTTGACTCTGATCGATTCTGGGACTCTTAACTAGCATTTTGCTTTTTATTTGAGGAGTTTCTGATGAATATTTTCCGAGATATGGCCAAAAATGTGTTTGAAAGCGCGCCAAAATGGGTATTTTTGAAATATCGGTTTCCGCCAGACTTCAAAATACCATAACTATGCTAAAAATCAACCAATTTTCAAAATTTTTGCAGTTTTGTCAATGGATTTGAACATATTTTGAATCTACATCAAAAACTTTTTCATATTGGCAATTTTTAATTTTTGAAAATTTTTCACCATTTTTGCATACTAACCCCTTGACAAAATCATCAAAAATCGAAAAAATCGTAATCCCAATATTTTGACTCTGATCGATACTGGGACTCTTAACTAGCATTTTGCTTTTTATTTGGGGAGTTTCTGATGAATATTTTCCGAGATATGGCCAAAAATGTGTTTGAAAGCGCGCCAAAATGGGTATTTTGGAAATATCGGTTTCCGCCAGACTTCAAAATACCATAACTATGCTAAAAATCAACCAATTTTCAAAATTTTTGCAGTTTTGTCAATGGATGTGAACATATTTTGAATCTGCATCAAAAACTTTTCATGTTGTCAATTTTTAATTTTTGAAAATTTTTCACCAATTTTGCATACTAACCTCTTGACAAAATCATCAAAAATCGAAAAAATTGTAATCCCAATTTTTTGACTCTGATCGATTTTGGGACTCTTAACTAGCATTTTGCTTTTTATTTGGGGAGTTTCTGATGAATATTTTCCGAGATATGGCCAAAAATGTGTTTGAAAGCACTCCAAAATCGTTATATAAAAATCAACCAATTTTCAAAATTTTTGCAGTTTTGTCAATGGATTTGAACATATTTTGAATCTACATCAAAAACTTTTACATATTGGCAATTTTTAATTTTTGAAAATTTTTCACCATTTTTGCAAATCGAAAAAAATTTAATCCCAATTTTTTGACTCTGATCGATTCTGGGACTCCTAACTAGCATTTTGCTTTTTGTTTGGGGAGTTTCTGATGAATATTTTCTGAGATATGGCCAAAAATGTGTTTGAAAGCGCGCCAAAATGGGTATTTTTGAAATATCGGTTTCCGCCAGACTTCAAAATACCATAACTATGCTAAAAATCAACCAATTTTCAAAATTTTTGCAGTTTTGTCAATGGATTTGAACATATTTTGAATCTACATCAAAAACTTTTACATATTGGCAATTTTTAATTTTTGAAAATTTTTCACCATTTTTGCATACTAACCCCTTGACAAAATCATCAAAAATCGAAAAAATCGTAATCCCAATTTTTTGACTCTGATCGATTCTGGGACTCTTAACTAGCATTTTGCTTTTTATTTGGGGAGTTTCTGATGAATATTTTCCGAGATATGGCCAAAAATGTGTTTGAAAGCGCGCCAAAATGGCTATTTTCAATATATATCGGTTTCGCTAGACTTTAAAATACCATAACTATGCTAAAAATCAACCAATTTTCAAAATTTTTGCAGTTTTGTCAATGGATTTGAACATATTTTGAATCTGCATCAAAAACTTTTTCATATTGGCAATTTTTAATTTTTGAAAATTTTTCACCATTTTTGCATACTAACCCCTTGACAAAATCATCAAAAATCGAAGAAATCGTAATCCCAATTTTTTGACTCTGATCGATTCTGGGACTCTTAACTAGCATTTTGCTTTTTATTTGGGGAGTTTCTGATGAATATTTTCCGAGATATGGCCAAAAATGTGTTTGAAAGCGCGCCAAAATGGGTATTTTTGAAATATCGGTTTCCGCCAGACTTCAAAATACCATAACTATGCTAAAAATCAACCAATTTTCCAAAATCGTTATTTTTAAAATATCGGTTTTCTTCAATCTTCAAAATACCTTTACTATACTAAAAATCAACCAATTTTCAAAATTTTTGCAGTTTTGTTAATGGATTTGAACATATTTTGAATCTGCTTCAAAAACTATTTTAATATTGACAATTTTTAATTTTTGAAATTACTTTTGCATACTAACCCAAGGGTTGTTCTTGTCAAGACAAGATCATCAAAAGTCTATAAAATTCTAATATATCGATAATAATGAAGCATCTTCAGTTTTGTTAAGCTCATAAATTTGTTTTAAAATAAGCATCTTTAGTCTTATTAGTCTAAATAGTGCTTTCGAAAAGCAAATAAATATTTATATGATTCTGTTTCGAATATTTCCTTAAGCAACTTTGAATTATTAATGGTTATACAAGACGGTGAAATTGAGGCCTACAAGACTCTGAATGTCTTACTAAAAGAGAATATTTTCGGCAGCAGCATGAACAGCGTGGATGGCATGGGCAACATAGGCAGGCACCCCAAAACAAAGAAAAGAGCAAGTTAGTCAAGCGAAAGCTAAACGAAACGAGCGAAGCAAACGTGCGGCAGTGGCAAACGAAAGACTTAAGACACGAACTTGCGCTGGGACTGGGCATGTTACTCAGACTTGGACTGAAGACTGGAACTGTGGAACTGTGGAACTGGGAGTCCAAATGAGCCATGCCGAGCTGAGCCAAGCTGAGCTGAGCAGATATAGAATGAGCTAAAAGCATGCAGCAAAATCAAGTTTGTGACGCTGCTGCTGTTGACGCCGGCAGCGACGCTGGCAGCGCTTGAAAAAGAAAGTGCAAGTGGACGCGGATGCTTAAGTATTCCAGGCACCGTGTAGCTAACTGCGAATGCGTGCCTGTATGAGTGTGGTGTGTGTGTGTTTGAGAGTGTGTCTGTGTTTGTGTATACCTTCTTTTTTAGTATTCTGCTTATTACTATTGTGCTGCTGTTGTTGCTGTTTGGTGTCTGTCGAGACCAAAGCAGTAGTGGCTACGTTAGCGTCGGCAGCGTCGACGCTGACCTACTTCCACGCTCTTACAATCAGAATGTTTCATGTTTCGATTTTATATTATTTTTTTTTTTTATTTTCTTCTTTCTTCCTTTCCTTTCGTTTCGTATATCTTTTCGATTTGCTTGCCCGCAGACGCTGATCAAATTGTTCATCAGTGTGTTGGTGTGAAGTTACTTTTTCTTTTTTCACGTTTTTTGTACGTTTGAGTTTTGGTTTTTGGATGCTCTCAATTGCTCATGATGCTTTTAGGTAGGCCTATGAAAGATACGCGCAGCAGAACAATTTCATATGCGATGACTTTCCAAAATTTCATATAATTTCTTGCAGACATCTGAAGCTAAATTTTGTTAATTACTTTCGAATTTGAAATCTAAATTTTATTGAAATTCTCAATACCAAAGGGTTAGAATTTACAATTTATGTTCTATTAGAAATATTCCCACTAAAAGATTTATCAGCTGAAGAAATTTCCATGGCTTACTTCAGACTAGTATTGGTTGAGTTAGAGAATTTTGCTCCACTGTGCAGCAAATGCTTAATTTAGTGGAGTTTTGCTGCTGCTCTGCTGTTGCATGACATAAACTTTCGATTGTCTGTCTGAGTTCGTCACATAACTGTTACCCCGTCACACACACACACTCACACATACAAACACACACTCATACACACTGAAATGCAGCTCAAGATTGAGAGTTTCTGATTCTCTTGATGATCAGCAGCATTTTTGGGCTATGGCTTCAGAGAAATGGGTAATTGGGTCAGTTCTCGACGGGAAAAGCTTTCAAATTCATTTCACTTGAAATTCTTTGGGCTTAATGTTTCCTTACTTTTTTTTTCTCATTTCGTTTCGTTTTTTCATTTTTGGTTTTTTAGTCATTCTTTTCTTTTCTCTGAGTGCGTTTCGTGGGCCGTTCTTTACGACTCTCGTGAGTCGAGAAGATCTGAAAACTGAAATCTCATTTCTCATTGAATTTACAACTTTCATGGCTTATTTCTTACATTTTGGCCGAATACCGCGTTTTTGGTGTTGCTTTAATGCGTTTGGCATTGTTTTGGTTATGGTGTCTCTTTTTTTTTTTTTTTTTGTTGGCTTTACCTTTTCTTTCGCTGGTTCTTATTTATTTCTGTTTCTTTCTTTGGCTGCCTGGTTAATAATATTATGTTAATTATTAAAAAGTGAAAATGCTTTTTTTTATATGTATGACGACGATTCGCTCTCGAATTTCAACCAACAAAAAAAAAGTAGAAGAAGAATGAAAAAGTCTTGACAAAACATTTGCTTCGATTCTCATTTCGATTTTATATAGTACATAGTATATAGCATATATAGTATAGCTTGAAGGATTCGTAAATATGAGCAAATATTTCGAAATTGTAATGTATTCATCTCTTGCAATTCTTGACCTAAGCAGAAGCCCCTCTATGTGTATGAGTGTGTATGTGTGTGTGTGAGTGTGAGTGTATTTAACATACAACTTTCACCCAAATAGCAGTAAGAGCGCAGTAACGGCATCGGTATTACCATCAATCGGTGCGACGGATGCCGCCGCTAAATCTCTGACTGACCATCATCATCATCATCATCTTCATGATGGTCATCATAATGCATCAAGAGATTATAAAGTACTCTAAGTTCACCTGCATGCTGATCACCAATACCAAACCAGACTAGATTCATGTGCTTAGAATTGTAATTGTAGTTGTAATTCGTGTAAAAGTTGAACACGATTGAAATTCTCTTCGTTGATTTCACAATGTGCTGGGAAAAATCTCAAAAGAAAGAAAAAGCTTCGCTTAGCAAATGGTAAAAAAATACATAGTACAATAAAAACAAAAAAGAAAATAAAATAAAATGAAATAAAATAAAATATAGAGGCCTATCCAACTACTGTGTAAGCAGCGGGCGTTTCAATTGAAGCGAATGAAACAGAAGACTCTCTGGGCTCTTGCTCAGATAGAGAAAGAGTGAGAGGAAGAAATTGAGATAGAGATAGAGGGGGTTAGAGATGGCTTCTACATTAGAAAGTTTTTCTTTCAGCCGAACAAACGACACAAAAGAAGCAACTGTAAGTGCAGAGCCAACAAGAGCCTAAACATACTGAGATACTTTTAACTGAGTCTGCGATTCAGACTGCGACTGCGACTGAGATTGAGATTGAGACGAAAGATTGAAGAGTGGAGCTCGGGCTCAGAGGCTACAAGTGACCGAAACCGAACTTGACTGCAGCTCTAAACTTGACCAAATGCAACAGCAGCCAGCTCACAGATACATAGATACATTTTGGTATAGGCATAGATACTTTAAAGTGAGCAGGCAAAGAGATTTAAGATTTAATCTAAAACTTGCTCAGAGTGCATAGTTACATAGTATTTTTCTTACATTTCTTTAACTACTTATGAAATGTGCGACTTTATATGAAAAAAAAAGTATCTTTAACGAGAAAATTTGAAAAGAACAGGGAAAAGAACAAAAAAATTTCTGATACTTATCTTGAAATACCTACAAGTAAATTATTAGAAAAATATAATATTAATTAAGCAGGAATATATCTGAAATAGTTTCAGACAGAAAGTAAGATGATCAGCAATACAAGCTAAGCTCATAGAAATACATTAAAGATACTTTTCAATGTCTATTCGCATAGATACAGAGATACTTTTCTATACATCCATTAACTGTTGCTGTGGGTGATCTGTCTACGCCGAAGCGGACTGTCTCATCAGCCAATTAAATTATAATTAAGAATCCAATGGAAATTTCACTCTTCTTGGGGCATAATTAGCGTCGGCTGAGGCTCTGCGTTTATGCAAATAAAAGTAAAACTGAAGCAACAATGGCAACAACAGCAGCAACAACAACAACAATAGCAACAAGAAAGTAAATTACTTTTGCAGAAGTTACAACGCAGCAAAAGCCCACAAAACAAAAAATATATACATATATGTATACATATAGAAATACAAAATAAAAAAAAAAAAAATAGCAGAAAAAAGTTTAAATTATATAATTAAAAAAAAATCTTGACGAAAATAGACGAAAGTTGTAATTTGCAGCCAAGCAACGGCAATGCGTATAACAAAGATGAAGCAGAAACCACAAAAAGAAAAAGCAACACGCCGCGTGAAAGAGACAGCATGCCAGAGAGATAGACAATGGCAGGGAGAGAAAGAAGCAAAGCAAATGCTTAGAAGGCAGCAAACGAACAAACGGCATTCGCTGAAGAAAGTTAAAGTTAAAGTTATAAAAGTCATAGTTGGAACGCAGTGGAAACAGAACAGCCATATAAACTCAAAATAATTCACTCTACGTTTGTTTGTGTGTGTGTGTGTGTGTGTGTGAAAGCATTTTGAGCGTGGACAGCGCAAGCAACGAAAAGCTCTCAGCGCACATGGCAGAGCCTCCAAAGTGCAGACCAAAACAAAAGACTTCAACGAAGAACAAAACTTACAACTCGTATTGAGAGCGCATGTGTGCGAGAGTGAGAGCAGTGTACGTATGTGTGTGTATGTGTGAGAGATTGGGCGAAGAGAAAGAAATGGAAATGGTAACAGAACCAAAAGCTGAAGCTGAAGCGCAACCAACATGTAAACTGGCTATGCTTTAGAGTGTATGTGTGTGTAAGCATAGGTGTGCGTGTGTGCTTGTAGTGTTAAGCGAAAGCGTCGGCTGAGAAACAAAATGGAATGGCATGAAATGAAATGAAATGAAATTTCTTAGCGATCTTTGGAGGATAAGCGCTGGTTTCACTACGCGCTGCCGCACAGACGTCCACAGTGGTTCGAGGCAGACGTTACGTTCGTTCAACACGCTCGGCGCGCAAAACAACGCCAAACAAAAAAAGAAAAACACAAACTATCATAAATATATATAATATAAGATATATATGCACGCTGAACATTTTGCTCGGATAAACTAGAAAATTCGTGGCTCTCGCTTAAAGTGTTTTTGGAAAATTCGTTCTCAAAAATGTTGTGCAATTCCCATGCTGACAAAATGTTGACTCCTCTTGACTTTAGTGCGCCCAGGCATTTGATTTGAAATCAAAATATATTGGATAAATCAGTTAATTACCAGTCGCCAATGAACTATATCGTGTTGTCGTACTCACTGCGTATCAGGCGACAACAGCAATAATTAAGAAGAGCTAAAGAAGCTTAAAATAAAACAAAAATACATGTATGCACATATATACATATAATAAAAGAGAAAAATCAAAAGTGAAAGTGTTTTTTATCACTGTGCTGCGGTTTTTTGGTGTTTGGAGGTACTCGACGTGTCTGTGTCTAAGACATGTGTGTGTGTGTGCGTGTGTGTGCCTCTTGAATTCCAAATATCTAACGATGGAAACCAGGCAAACTACCAAATAAGCAGCCCGCAATCAAAGAGAAACTATCAAAAACCAAAACAATTTCTTGCAACAGGCAACAAGTTGCTGTGCGTGATTACAATAAAATACAATTTCAAATACACATACTATACGACAACAACTACAACTAAATATATACGCATTGGATTATAACAACAACAACAACACAACAACGGCTTAAGGATACATATACTCGCTAAAATGGATATGGCGGCTAACGAGATAATGGCACCGACAGTCAACGCCAACTGTCAATATTCCACCAGATATTGCTGTAAGTTCATTAACACAGTCAATAAAAGTAATCTCAAGAAACTACGGGACGTATACTTAATATAGCTACAGATATTGTTGAGAATTCTGGTGCTATGCGGCGTATACTTGATATGCCAAAGTTTTCTTCGCTGACCAAAGAAAATTCTTGCGCTTCGAATCTTTAAGAAAATATAGAAAGTTTTCTTTAAAATGTTGTTAGTTTGTCTTTTGTCTGTATTTTTTTGTTTTGTTTTTTGCTGTTGCACTTTTGTTGGGTGTCTGCGCAACGTTGTGTGTGGTGTGTTGTGTGTTGTTGCCCGTGTTGAGCATCAGCATCAACTGCGCCATCGCTTCACGTTTCTACTGCTCTTCTACTGCCTCATTGTCTGCCTCTCTTTCTTTTACACACTCTCCATCTCTATCTGTCACTTGTAACCAGCTATCTTTCTCTTGCCAACTGTGTGTGTTTCAGTTTCTGTTTCTGTTTCTCTAGCTGTTGCTTCGCTTCTGTCGTCGCTACGACGACTCGAATATTAATAGGTGAAAGTTGTTGCTTGTGACTTTTTTTCCCCTCTCTTCTTCTTGTTGTTGTTGTTTCACTCTGCTTCTGCTTCTTCTTCTGCTTCTTCATCGGCGCCCGTCTTCGTTTTCTGCCTCTGCTGTCTTCTTTCTTACAGCTGCCTCAGCAGCTCCAACAGCGACTCCGACTGTGATTGGGATAGTGATTGCTGCTTCAAGACCCTTGTGCGATTTATGTTTCCTTTTTTTTATTTTTTTTAATTTTTTGCTTTAATATTTTCATTTCATTTCTTTTTTTTTTGCTTTAATTCGATTTGTTTATTTGGCTGCTTGAAACTTGTTTTATTGGCCCAGAGTGTGTCTGTCACTGTGTGTGTGTGTGTGTGTGTGTGTGTGTGTGTGTGTGTGTTAGGGTGTGCAGGTGATTGTTGTCGTGCTTAGTCCTGACCCATTTTCATGCTTTATCAGCTGTCAAGGTAATTTCGTCCCTCTCTCTCTCACTCTTTTTTGGGCCTCCTCCAATTTGTTTTTGTGGCAGAGGGGGGGAGAGAGAGGAGTGTCTTGTGGTCATTTCTAGAGATTTCGCTTTTGTCGCCTGTGTTTCCATTTTCATTATAATTAAGCGTCGCTTACATAATCAAGTTTTGTTTACAAATTTGTGCTGCTGCTGCTGCTGCTGCTGTTGGCATCATGTTTGCAGGTTCGCGTTTTCGAGTTCAATGTCCCAACTTGTTGTGTCTACACACAACACACACACACAACACACACACACTAATACACACCTGACTTGTCTAACTATAACTGTCGATTGCAACAGCTCCTGGGTGTCGTGTGTGTGCTTTTCTTGTTGTTGTTGTTGTTGTTGTTGTTTTATTTGTGGATCTCTCTGGAATCCATGGCGTATGCGCAATGAATATGCTGCCAGCACATATATGTATATATATGCATATATATATATATAACGATTTCTGGTTTCGCTTTCGATTTCAATACCGATATACGTTTTGAATTTCTATGCACACTTATATGTTTAGCTTGATAAATATTATTGTTACTACTGCGATGATTATAATTGTTTGGGGCACACACTCTTTAGCACGCGCAATTATTTAGAATGACTCATCGGGTTTTCTGTTGGCCAAATTTGTTGCCAAAATAAAAACCCAATAACAAGAAACTCAGTTGAAACTGTAATCGAAATCGAAACAGAAAAAAGATCACGCGTTTTTTGGCTGTTTTTCTCCTTCTTCTTCTTCTTCTTTTTCTACTGTTTTCTGTTTTTGAAGTGCATAACAAGAAAATAGTTTCAAAAATTGTTGGCGAGTATTGGAGTGTTGGAGTCGATTCGAGCTGATTCGAGTGGAGGTTGCTTAATAATACCGTTCGTTTGCGCTGATAAACCGCTACAAATTACATGCACAAACACATATATACATACAATATATATATATATACATATATATACATACATCAATATTTGTTGTCGACGTCGCCTTCTTTTTCTCTGTTTTCTATTTTCGTTTTTTGAATGCGAGAGATTATGCAATATTTTGAGCTTGAGCTTCGCTTGTTTTCTTGTCGTTTACCTCGAATGTCGTCGTCGTCATCATCATCATTCGTTGTTGGTTGTTGGTAGTTGGTAGTTGGTTGTTGATTGTTGGCCAAGTAATGCGTCGCTGTCGCATCTAATGAAAGCCAAGTCATTAAGCACCCTTTTTGCATTAGCCCCTTTTGCATTATTATTAGCATACAAACACAGCCACACACACAACTAACCACAAAGTATGAAAAGAGAAATTTACCAATAGAATTGCCTCTTTGAAAACTACTATTATTACTCCAACTGAGCTTCGTTTATCTTTTATTTTTTATTTTTTGTCTTGCTTTCTAACTGCGATAATCCATCCATACGCCAGCCACTGTGGCGAGTCTTGTGGCATGCCCCATCTGCTGCCACCAACTTGCGTGAGTTTTGAACATTCCCAACTTCGAAAAACTCTTTCGCTTCCTATGTGAAGGAAAGAAAAACCTTATAAATCATAGTGCAGTTTTCAAACTTATGCAATATTTATTAATTCTACAATTTGTGGCCGAGTGTTGTAAAGACTCCTCCTCCCCTTCCTCCACTTTTTAGCCAATTTAATTGGCCATCAAAAATATGAAGAGAAGTTGAGTTTTCCCTTTTTATAAACAAAAAGTACATCTAGTATTTTATGTAAGCAACTTAAAAGCTGTAATTTGTTGGCAACATAAAATGTATATATTATTTGGAAAAAAAAACTTTAGAAAAATCTAGACAAAGCTAGCAAAGTTCCTTTCTATTTCATTATTTCAAACGGTAATTACTTAAAAAGAAATATCCTAAAAAATAATGGCAAACAAATATTACACAATTTTTATGTATATATTGTATATATTCTTCAATTCTATATTGTTTAATATAATTTGTTTAATTTTATATTATATATTTACTTTTTATATATTTTTATTTATTGATTTCATTACTCTTTATCCTTAAAATAGGGGTATTAAAATTTTTTTTTAATCATTTTTCGAGTATAACAAATACTGATCCCAAGAACCATAAAGAAATATAAACAAATTCTAGACAATTTTTATACTTATTCTTCATCAATATATAAATTTAAAAAAATTTTTCTTAATTTAAAAAATTTATTTAAAAATATATTTAAAAATTAATTAAATAAAATTAAATTTTTAAATATTTTTTTTAAATAAAAATAATGAAATTTTTATATATTTTAATTTATTTATTTTTTTTATTTTGATTTCTTTAAAAAAAAAGTTATCAAAAAAAAGGTATTATAAATTTTTTAATCACTTTTCGAGTGAAATAAATATATATTATTACTAATAAAATAACTCATTTATTACTTTTAATATATATTAATTTAATTTTCTTAGAAGCTTTCTATATATAGTATTTCATCTGCTTTCCCATATCAAATTTATCTTCAAATTGGCTTTCTTTCAAACACTCGGACTACCACAACACAGGCCACGATTTGAGCCACGATTTGAGCCACGATTTGAGCCATCATTTGAGCCATCATTTGAGCCATCATTTGGTAGTTGTTGCCAAGTGTTGCCCGCATGTCTGTTTGTGCCACACAAGTACTTCAGCTGCCTCCGCTGCTCACCCCCCCCCCCATGCCACCTCTCATTTCCTGCTCTCCACTTTACTTACTATATTAGAACTTTCACTTTAGGTTCGCCTCAATTGCGGTTGCTTCCTCTCTTTCTCCAACTTTAGCTCACTTCTTCAATACCATGTTTGTCGTGGGAATTATTATTCAATATGGTAAAAATTATAAATAAAAAAAAAAAATAAACTATGTCAACAAATACTCTATAAACTGACCGACATTTTAAGTTTAAAAGCAAGAAAATAAAATAAAATAAAACAAAATAAAATAAATGAAATAAAATATGACAGTCAAGTATTTAATTGCGCAGCCCAAAACAAAAAATATATAAATAATTTTTTCAAAAAAAAAAAAAATCAAAAAATTCAAAATTTGGCTTTCATATGGCGAAGGTTAAAGTTTTTTTATGTAAGATGCCACAATTTGATTCGAGTTGAAGCAACACACACACATACAGATACACATACAGATACAGATACATATCTACAATATCTTTAATGACTGATTTGATTTTTAATTTGTATTTTTGTGTTTTTTTTTCTTTCTATATTATTTATTTCGTTGGCTTTTGTTTTGCAATTTCGCGAGACGCGCCAAAGTCATTTGAACTTTTGTATCTGTATTTGTATATTTGTATCTGTATCTATGCGATAGCATCTATGGCACGTAATCTATGTGCGTGTGCGTGTGTGTGTGTGAGCCGCTTATGTATTTGTGTGTGTGTGTGGCTCTTACCGCTATTTACATTAACATTAGAGCTTTACTTTTGCTTGATTGCTGTTGTTGCTGTTGTTGCTGTTGTTGCTTCTGACAGCGCAAAGTGAAAGTTGTAAGCGCGTGTCTGTGTGTGTGAATGTGTGTGTATATGTGTGAGTGCTGAGCCAAGACTATGCTGACGCATATACATATGTACATACATATATGCATATGTATATCGCAATATTTATAAATAAACATAAACGTAGACAAGCAATTGTTTAGAATACAAAATGGCAGCATGGAAATGAAAAGTGTTTTCCACTGACGAGTTTTTCTCAATGCTTGCAATAAATCATAGCAACCGCAATTAGAAAATGCAAATAACAAATTGTAAATGCTAAATTGTTAAATGAATATCACAAACAGCAACAATGAGCTGCAGATGTAAATATGCTGCAAAAGTTGCACATACGCCATGTTGCACTTTCCAAAGAAAAAAGAAAGATGAAGAAAAAAAAACACACACGAAGTGGAAACGAAAGAAAATCTTTGTTAAAGTTCATAAACCTTCTGGCAGACAAAAGACAACTAACGAGATGGCAGCAGGCGATTTTCAAACAACAACTATAACAACAACAACAACAACGACAATTGTTGCAAGCAGGTTTTTCACGGGGCTTCTATGAAAAGCTTCCAAGATTTCCCAAAGCCAAGAGAAATTGTGCAAACTGCAAAACTGAGCGCATAAATAACTCTGTATAAATATATAGTATATAAAATATATAAAATTTGATGTATGCATTTACTAAATTACTTCTGATTGCAATAATCACCATGATGATGTTCATGTTGATGATGATGACGTTGATGGTAATGACGATAATGAAGTTGTTGGCAGCTCTATAAGTAGCACGGAATTTCCACAATTGTCGGCTGCAGCGTGCATTCAACTTGCAACAAAAACAAAAAAAAAAAAAAAAAAAAAAAAGAAAAGTCACTTGCCGCGTGCAGCATGCGGCATGTGGCATGCAACAGGCAGCGCTGCCAAGCCAAGTTGCTCGCTTTTGCTCTCTTAAATTTTCCAGTTAATTAGCAACTTTTGACTTTTGTTGTCGTTTGTCTTGTGCTTTCTGTTTTTCTCTTTTCTATCGTCTGTTGCGTCTTTGCATCGCCATCGTCTTCTAAAACTTTGTCTGAAATCCACAACAAATACATACGTACATATGTAAGTGGGGAGAAATAAAAACTGCTGCTCGCCGCCGCCTCTTTAGATTATGGAAAATTACAAAAATACATTTCAGCATCATTTGGGAGAGAAAGTAAAAGCCCGAGAATTAAATGCCAGCCTGCAGTTGCCGTTGCCGTTGCAGTTGCCGTTGCCTGGTCGATGACTTAGACAACAAACCTCAAGATGCTGCCGCTGCTGCTGCTGTCGGCGCACGCGGCGTATGCGCATTGCCAGCGACTGCAGCGCCAACAGCGACAGCGACTACGACGGCGACTGCGACTGCGGCTGGCAGAGAAAACTTTCAAGAAATGCAAGCACAAGTAGAAAACTGACTGCAAACTTGAGCTGCCTGCCAACTTGCTGTTGTTGTTGTTGTGAAGTTTGTTGTTGTTGTTGTTGTTGGAAAGCCGCATCTCAGCATCTCGTATTTCATTTTGAGTCGGGGTTGCAGTTGCAGTTGCAGTTGCAACGCAATCGAATTCTTGCATTCGCCTTGGCATTGTGTTGCAGATCGAGAGGCAAGAGTTTCACATTTTATTCAGGGCCAGCATTATTCGAAAGGAGAAGAGATTGTAAATTTAAGCCTTAAACTTTAAAATCTACATATTTTTTCAACTTATATACATATAAACATACATATCGTATTTTTTAATTAATTTTCTGTTTGAGAACAAAAATTATTTATAAATTTCTTAATTTACATGCAATCTACGACCTTAATTGGCAACTTTACAGTTTAAATTGACACAAAAAAAAATTATAAAATATTTTTTCAATTTACTATGTATACAAACTGAAATTCAAAAAATTTTGAAAATTAACTTTCAAAATTCATATTTTCAAATCTCTCCAACTTTTAGCTCTACTCATTTCATCTTAAGGCACTCATTGAGTTGTACCGACTTTTCACTTACTAAATATATGTAAAAATAAAAAAGAAAAGAGTTTGGGCAATTTTAAGCCAACCTGCTGCTGTAATTAGCTAGGGTATTCTACAATAATGAGGTTATTTGGATTAACTCAAGCATTTCCAATCACTTTCTTTTGGATAATCTGCAGAGTAGGGCACGTCAAATGGTTCATTGGATTTCCCAGCTGGCAGCACAATCAATCCTGACCCAATTACACATTCTCACGGCAAGCACAGTGGGCAGTCTCAATAGAGAAAATGAGAGAAAAAGGCAAGAAGCAGAACACGATGAGCAAGAAGATGAAAAATACACTGTGAAAAAGCGAAACGTCACGCTTAACAATTTCGCATTTCATCAAGTAAACAAATACACAAAATTGACCAACAAAACCAACTAGACAATGAATCAAACAAGAAGCAGGAGATAGAGACAGAAGGGGGGTCTTCTCTGGGAGAAATAAGCGTGACAGAACCCAACAAAAAGAAAGCAAAAAAAAAAGAAAGAAAGAAAGAAAGTAAGTAAGTAAGCAAGGGGCTTCAACTAAAGGAAGCAACACAAATTATTGGCCATGCTCCAAGCCATGTCTAAAGCCAATTACACGTCTGTCTATAAAAAAGAGAGTTACCGAAAAGACTGTGGAAAAGATCTTAAGAAAATTGAGAGAGGCTACAAGATTTTAAGTGATGAACTAGCAGATGCTGTGCAGAGAATTAACAAAAAAAATCTATGATATTTATGAGCTTTTAAATATTTTCCTTTTAATTTTAAAATTTTTTTAAAAATTATTTAAAATTAATTAATTATTAAAATTAATTAATTAATTAAAATTAATTAATTAATTAAAATTTTAAAAGTTCCCAAAAAATATGATTTTCATATAAATAAAATTTCAAAATAACATAATTATTCCACAAAAAATTATTAGAAATTGATTTTTCATATAAATCCTATAAAAATGCCAAATAATTATTAATTTAAAAAAAATTAAAACATATATAAAAATAAAGAGATAAATATATAACCAATATATAGAAAAACAAAATATAATACAAGAACTATTTTTTTAGATATTTCCAAGTAAATAATATATATGGAAATATCCCTTTTTTAAAATATATTTATATGATTTTGTGATTATAAAAGATTATCATTTAATTTATATGAGAAGATTATACTAAAATCAGAAACAGTCAGAGGACTTGCACAAACCCACTACACTCGGTTTACGCGGTATGCAAAAAGAAGAAGAGAAAAGCTAAGAGATTCGATTCTGTTGAAAGAAATGCAAATGTTTGGATGTTTCATGGGTGAGATGATGAGTCGGCGGCAGTTGTAAAGGCCTAGAACCGGTTCTCGTTAGCTAAGAAAGTGCTCCAAACGGAAGTGAAACAGACTCTGAGAGAGCAAGCGAAACAGAAACACCGAGAGATAGTCAGAGAGAGTGAAAGAGTGGAACAGCTATCAAGCAGAACGAAGGAGAACTTAGAGTGGAGTGGGGTAAACATAGAGCTTGAGCTTGAGCTGAGTGAGAAAGAGACAGTGAGCCACGCAAAGAGATAAAAAAGAACAAACAACAACAAAGACGCTTCTTTGCACGAATATAGGTCAAAAGAGAAACTAACGGTATACGCTGCGGCTGCTATTGTTGCGATCGTTGTTGTTGTTGTTGCTGCTGCTAAGACAACGTTTCGGTTTTGTCTGCAGAGAAGCTGCTGCTGCTGCTGCTGTTGCTGCCGCCGCCTCTGCTGCTGCCTTTGATGATTTGGGTTACATAAAAGGGCGCGAACGGAAAGTAGAAACCAGAAGACAACTCTATGCGTATGCTAGTGTGTGTGTGTGTATATACTCGCTCACTCACTCACACACACAGCGACTGACAGTGAGTGTAGAGGGAACAACAACAACAACAGCAGCAGCGAAAACTTGTTGCAAAGAAAGTGAAACTTCATTTCGAGTCTTAACGCTGACGCGTCTCTCCCCCAGGCAACAATATGAACCACTTCTTCTTCTACTGCTTCTTCTTCTCCTCTACTTCTTCCCTCACTCGCACTCCCACTGTCCCCCTGCTACTGCTGCCTGGCACCTTCACTTCACTGCAAATCACCTCTCTTCACTTCACTTCTCCACGCTTCGTGTCGTCTTGATTTCTGCGCGAATCTTCTGCGTGGCGTGGAGTGGAGATGGTGTGGAACCTGAGCTCTTGTCACGAATCGTGCAGAAGGTTGAGTTGAGCTTGTCTTACACGGCATGCCGATTGCAGCTTGACTTATCAATCCATCTACTATATAAATATATAAAAATATATATGTACATCTATATAGATGGGGGTTGGGCTAGGTTATAGCGCTGTGATCACACCATAAAAATGTAGCTTGGGAATTGCTCAAATATCATAAAAAAAACTGTCTACAGTTAGATATCTATCAATCTCCAGCTAACAGACGGCCTTGCCCTGCCACAGACAACATATTTTATACATACATACATATAATTTTATATATATTTTTATTTTTGATAACAGTCGTGTGACCCACTAAATAGATATATATTTTTTAAGAGTGGCAGATTTTTTAAATAAAAAAGATAATGAAAAAAAATTGGGCGTTTAGAAAGTAACTTTTATCGCATCGTGGGCCCAGCTTAGAATGCAGTTTGTTAGCCCGGTTGGCAAAAAGGCTTTTGCAACTTGGCCAATTGCGATTCGTGCTCAGCTCTCCAGGCTAGATCCGGCTTCAGTTTATTTTCTCTTTAGTCTGATACGTTTTTTTCCCATTTTTCCCCCTTTCTTTTGAAGTCTTTTCATTGGTTTTCTTGTGGTGCTTTCTGAAAAATAATCCAAGCAAAGCAAAGCAAAAGCAGAGAAAAAAGTGAGCGCAAAATCCCACTAAAGCAGAAGCGAAAGAGTGTAAAGGCAAAAAAAAAAGTGAACGAGTAGAAATTACGGTAAATAAATAAGCGACGAGAGAGATAGAGAGAGAGAGAGAGAGAGAGAAGGCAAAGGCAATAGCAAAAGAAAGACGGACAAAAGAAATAAGCGAACGTCGTCGTCGTCATGAGCGAAAGTGAAATCTGCTAATGAATTCTTCAACGTTGAATAGTTTTCAGTCATTATGCTGTTGCTGTTGCTCATGGCGTATACATGATGATATATGTATGTATGCGCATGCCATAAATACATATATGTATGTACGTATGTTTATAAGTACATAAATGCTAGCTAGATATCGATAGTTTTCAGCGCAAGTTGCGATTTTAAAGCCTCAGCTGATCTCGTCTCCGACTCTGTGACTCTGACTCTGAAACTGAATTGAAATTGTTGTTGGAGATTTGGTTTCGGTTTTGATTTTTGGTTTCGATTTTGTTTTTGGATTTTCTGGTAAAAGTTTTGTAGATTCGTTATAGCAATTAAGTTGCCCCAGCGGCGCATCGATAACCATTTCTTAAGCGGATTGCAATGAGTGCTTTTTTTTTATTTTAAGACAGTCTTTGCGAATTGTATTGTGACGGGTTCATTGAAACATTATTGTTGCTGTTGTTGCGACTTTAAACTTGACTTGAGTTGCAGTTGCAGTTGCAACTGCTGCTGCTGCTGCTGCTGTGGCAAGTGGCAGCTGATGGAAAGTTGCAGTCAGATCATTGGCCCCTCTCCCTCTCTCTGTCACTCTCTCCTGGCTTAATAGTCATCGCACTGCCAACTATCGAAATTAGTTATTTCTAGTTTTATACGATAGTTAGTTTCTATATCGATTTAACGATCCCCCGATTTCGTCGTTTATGTTACCTAATCAGCAAAACGATTCAAATGATTGCATAATAATTTCGACGAGTGCCCAACAATTGTTTAATTTGAAACTCATTTATTATTATTATTGCTGAAATTTAATGTTAAATTTATTGTGGTTTTTTTTATATACTTATAGGGGAAGCCGAAAAAGTCAAATCATTGATCAGATTACGGGCCGAACTCTCGCCACTCTTCACGGGCAAAAGAAACGCCTCCAAATATGCCTGGGCGTAAGTACTTCAAGAAACCAACGCCAACACCTAATCCCACCTAACACTCCCCTCCCACTCTCTCTTCTCGAATCTTTAGTGTGGTTGAACGTGAGCTGAATGTGCCGCTGCCACTGTCGAAGATCATCAAGAAATGGAACAATCTGTTGCAGGAGTACAAGGCCATCAAGATGTCGGAGGAGCCGAAGCGTCGCGAGTGGCCATTCTTCATATTGATGGATGTGTACTTCAGTGACCAGGTGAATGATCCGTCACTGCGCCTCTTCTCCTCGACGAAAACGCTCAAGGAGACCCTCGACGAGAGTGTGTTCAAGGATGATCCGATCATTGCCTCGGCCATTGCTGCCGCCTCCGACGGTGCCTTCATGGAGATCGACGAGCTCATCCGTCGCCAGAAGGAGCGTGCTGCTCTGGCCGCGGAACGGAAACTGGCAGCTGTCGCTAGTGGCGACTACAAGTATGATCTGAAACCATTGCTGGGCAACATCAGCAACAACAACAGCAGCAACAAGTTCAACAGCAACAGCGACATGTTGAAGCTGTCCAAGAGCGTGGATGATCTCTCCATGCAACAGTACAAGATAAAGCAGGAAATGTTGCGGCAACGTGAGCAGGATCAGCAGGAGAACATGGTCAAGATCAAGCAGCATGCACGCCAACAGCAACAGCAACAGCAGCAGCAGCAACAACAGCACCAACATCAGCAGCAGCAGCAGCAGCAACAACAGCAGCAACAACAGCAACAGCAGCAGCAGCAGCAACATCTGCAGGCTCAGCAGCAGCAACAGCAACGATTCATGGGACATCAGGCGTCGCCACATCCGCATCGCATGCAGTCCTCGACCACACCACCAGGACTGCAGCATGCACTGCAACAGCAACAGCATCTGTTGCAGCAGCAACAACAGCATATACAGCAACAGTTGCAACAGGCGCAGCAGCAGCATCAACAGCAACAACAACAGCAACTACAGCAGCAACAGCAACAGCAGCAGCAGCAGCAACATCGCTTGGCACATCCTCATCAGCAGCCACCAACACCGCATTCCAGCTCGCCGCCCACCACCGCACAACAGATTCACATCACAGCTGCTCAGCATCAGGCAGCACAGCAGCAACTGCAACAGCAGCAACAGCAACAGCAGCAACAACAACACAACAAACAACAGCAGCAGCCCTACACGGATCCCAATACCATAGATCAGTACCTGCTGTCGTGGAACAACTTCCATGGCAACATGTGCCGCGGCTTCCATTCCCTGCAGAAGGACGAGAAGATGGTGGACGTGACGATTGCTGCCGGCGGAAAGATATTCAAGGCCCACAAACTGGTAAACTGATGGCTAACCTCATGGAACCGTAACCCTAACACCTGTTTCCTCTCTCTCTCTCTCTCTCTTTCTCTGTCTGTTTCTCTGTCTTCCCATCTCCAACTTCATGCATTGCAGGTGCTGTCCGTGTGCAGTCAATACTTTCAGCAGATCTTCCTTGAGAACCCATCCAGTCATCCCATACTGCTGATGGCCGATGTCGAGGCCAGCCACATGGCGGGACTCCTGGACTTCATGTACAGCGGTCAGGTGAATGTCAAGTACGAGGATCTGCCCGTGTTCCTCAAGGTCGCCGAGGCCATGAAGATCAAGGGACTACACACAGAGGTAAGCGATGGCGCCTCTTGATCCTCATACATATGCTCATATTTTTGTGACCCATAGAAAAACCTGGACAGCGATGCCAGCGACATTAGTTCACCCATGGAATCGGAGTCCACCGAGTGTCGCTATGAGCGTGGCACACATAGTGTCAATATAACCAGCGGGCATGGTGGCTATGCCGCCACAGCTCTGGACCAGCCGTCCTCCTTCAATGATCCTGCACCCCTCTCCCTGGCCAGTCCGGGTGGGACTCAGAGCCAGGATCAGGGATATGCCGGTTTCCGTGACCATATCAAGTCGAAGGCCACGCTGGCCGAGAGCTTTATCAAGAATCTCAATCGTAACAACAACAACAACAGCAACAGCACCAACAACAACAACAACAACAGCAGCAACAACAGCAACGATAACAGCAGCAGCAACAACATGTCGGATGCGAAGAGCAACTCGTATGCGATCCTGCAGGCCAACAGCAAGAAGATGCTCGACTCGGCCAGGAAGCAGCACAAGTATCTAGCCAAGCGCAAGGTCCTGATGCACTACAACACAGAGCTGGGCGGGGATGCGAAACGGCTCAAGGAGTTGGACAGAGACAGGGAGAGGGAGCGTTATCCGAGCGCCGAGCAACATGACGATGCCCTCAACAACAACCACAACCACGCCTACGGACAGGACATCTTGGATCCCATTATGACGATTGTGCCAAGGACACCGGAGCCACAGCCGCCACCGGCAACGCACAACCACAACTTCAAGATACGTCTCGTCGAGAGTCGTCATCTCACCAACAACAACAGCAACAGCAACATCAACAACAGCAGCAACAACAACAACAGCAATGAAAATGGAAATGACAGCAGCAATGAGCACAACAGCAGCAATGAGAACAACAACAATGAGCAGCATCATCATGAGCATCATGATGATGAGGAGGCATTAAATTTGGTTAATGGCAATCGGGCACGCCCACAATCGCCAACGCCCCCCATAGATATAGAGCTGGTGAAGGTGGAAATGGAAGTGGATGCAACTCCCGGCGATGCCAACAATAACAGCAGCAACACCAGCAACAACAATGGACATGATGAGGATCTCGCCGCTGGCTATAAGCGTATATACGATGACAACAACAACAACAATCACGGCGTGGACATGGAAACCGATTCGAACAACAACAACAGCAACAGCAAGCCCAACAACACAGAGACCAACAACAACAACAACAACAATGGAATTGGAGTAGATGCTGGTGTGGGATTGGCATTGGCGCTGGGCAAGCACAAGTTGCTGAATGCGATCAATCGGAGCTTGGAATTGGAACAGGAACGGGAAAGAGAACGAGAGCGGGAGCGGGAGAGGGAGCGAGCAGAAGCAGCTGAGCACGGCAACAGCAACAACAACAGCAGCAACAACAGCATTAACAACAGCAATGGAGATCACGACAACGATGACAACAACAACAACAACAATCATAGCCAACATCTGGATCTAAGCACCATCAAGAACATCGCCACAGCGGAGATACTGTGCGGACTCAAGAGCAAGGTGCTCAAGCTGGAGGAGGAGCAGCGGGAGCGGGAGCGCGAACGGGAAAGGGAGATGGAGATGGAGAGAAGGAAGCCGGCCGCAACCTGAGCGAGATTAAGAATGCCGATTGATGGCGGTCGGGGTCATTTGGGGCGGGATCTATAACATATACATATATATATATATAAATACACTCCACATATATACATATATATACGATATATGGAATTATGCATTTGATTAAATTAGAGAGAATCCATTATATATAGTACATATAGCGAATCATATCTATGTATGCTACTTATAGTTATTTATTATATCTTTTAATATCGTTAATCTAATTTTAAACAAATCAATTAATCACACACACACACACACACACACACACTCTAGTGGTTCCCCCATATATCCTCATCCTGGTTTAGTTGGTAGGTCTAGAAAACTCCCTCAGCGAACTCAAGCGATGTATCCACAACCCACACATTAGACTCTAAGATTCATATAATATAATATAATATAATATATAATATTATGAAGAAAAATTACTAACAATTTATGGATAGTTGAAAGAATTTCAAATTTATTAGATTAGCATTTGGAAAATTGGCCCTGTTGCAATAACTATTAAGATTTTATGAAACAAAACACAAGAACAATATTATTATTATGATTATGAATTATGATTCATGTTGTAGGCAAGAGACATATATACATACATATGTTTTTTTAACAATTATGCCAACAACTTTTTCCATTATGTATTCTTATTATGATTCGAACAAATGTATCTCAACAACAATCACGCATACATACATACATCACATTCATATATTATATACATACATACATATATTATAATTGACATATTCGGCATTGCTCCATCATAGATTTAGATGCATCTCGTTTTTAGTTTTAACTTGCCAGTCCTTTTCAATGTCCAGCTGCCTCGATGCTTCTCGTAACCCTGGAATGGTTCCGGAATATTGTTAATTGTTTTACATGCTGATGCGGCTGGTACCCTAACCTCACAACATACACTGATCAAAATCCACCCAAATCAAAAATATATACAAAAAAAAAAAACAAAATAATAATTACAAAATAAACTTAAAGTTTTACACACGGCACATTTGTTATTCATACTTAGCAGATACAGTGTAATTCGTAATTGGTACAATATTTATTAACAAATTGTTTACATTTTACAAGCAAACAACAACAACAACATTTATGTCTAGTATAGTATTTCATGCTGTTGAACCATTTTTTTTCGTGTACAAGGATCAATGAAATAAAGAAACTGACACATTCAAACTGTCCATCGATAACTCTTGTAAAAATTCAAATTCGATTTCTGTTACAACAGGGTGGCTCTATGCAGAACTATTATTTAACAGACATCAACAGGGTACAGCAAATTCAACAATGTTAACTAACAGCGTCACCGCTTACAGCGTAAGGATGTGAGAGAAAATTTCTCGGCTCTAGCTCGCTCTGTGTCTCTCCCTTCACCCCTGTGATTGGCACGAGCTCTTGCTCTCCTTGTCACTCTTACCTGTAGCATATGTAACCATGCACTTCTCGGCTCTCTGCCGGCGCTCTCTGCAGCGCGAGTGAGAGAGAATCAAACGCAGAATACATTTTGTGTGAATTTTCGGTGGTTGCAGGATGGGGGCGCGCCTTTTTTGCCCTTTTTTCGCGCGCATCCCAAAGCATGTAACTGAAAACTATACTAAAATACGAATACGAAGTAATAGTAAGCCGAGTGCTGCTCACACGAAGTCGCACACACACGCACTCTCACACACGTAAACGAAGCGATTCAACAAAAAAAAAAAAGAGAAAAAAAGTGTACAGCGAAGAAGAAAAGGAACAACGACGGAGACTAACAGAGGCCACTAACAGCAAGCAGTTGGTTGTCCGTTCTGTTCTCTGTTCTCTGTTCTCAGTTCTCAGTGTCTCTGTGTGTGGTTGTAAAAAGGCGAAAACGTCACGAGAAAAACCGGTTAATAAATTATTGCCAATTGAATGGGAAAATGCTGAGTAAATAAATGTACAAATAATTTACAAAATTGATAACCGAACGATACAAATTATAAATGTGCACTAAATTTGAATATACAATTGTTAATCGAGTGAAAATTCCAAAGTGAAAAACCCAATGATGAAAATTTCGCAGAACATGGCGTTTGTTGCTTTTTTTTTTCCTTTCATTTCTGCGGCCATTTCGAAACTGCGCAAAAAAACGTTCTGCATACACACACATACACACAAATTCACACTCTCACACATACAAAAAGTAAAATACAATGAACATAAAAGTTGTAAAGAATTTTGAGTAGTTTTGTGCGAAACAATGAATTGAATATATTCAAAAAAAAAGCCAAGTATACAAAGGATACAGAAGTTGTGAAAGGATATACTAAATATACAATTTGCCAGCGGAGCACCCTGACAGCGGAGCACCTTCTTCAAACAAGGAAGAACTGCGATCGGAACTTCATTAAGTTATTTGTGGTAATATTGGATTTTTCAAGGATTCGCCACAATTAAAGACGCACATAATAATTATGTACGAACGGCAGCGGCTTTTTTGGGCGGAACACAGAAAGTGGGCGAGCAGCTAAACCTACGGCACGGGGCAGGACGGGGGAAGGAGCGGAACATCGTCGCGGCCGTCGCCCCGAAACAGGAACAAAGCTGAGAGCTGCCAGCAGCAGCAGCAGCAGCGGTAGCGGCAACAGCAACAAAAACAGCCAAAAAGGATACGAGCCGTAAATGAATTTTACGTATTTCGGTATACACACGACGACAACGACGACGACGACGCCGATGACGATGATGATGATGATGATTGTGACAATGATGACGTTGTTGTTGTTGCTGGCAATTGGGGTGGGTGGCAAGGCAAGTCCGTCTGCGACAGTAGTAACAACACACACACACACATGCATACGCACACAGACAACACCCTTACCAACACACAGCAGATGGTGGGTACAGAAAGAGCACACACACACACACACACACACACACACACACACATGCACTCTCAATGGAAATGTGTAGTAAAGCGAACAGTGAGAAAGAGAGCGGACAACATTAGCATGAGCGAGAGCGAGACGTAGATAGGCAAGGCAAAAGGAAGGAACTGAGCGAGAGATAGAGCTAGAGAAGAGAAAGGCGGCGAGAGTGCCGGGTACGTGCCAAATAAGGGATGGTACGTCAATTCTTCACTTTTTCACAACTTGTATGTACTGCTGAGCATATGTATGTATGCATATATACATATATACACATACATACTTATAGGTATGTACATTATTGTGTAGAGTTCAATGCGGCTGCAACGACAGCAACAACAAAACTACACACAGCAACAACAGATAATTTCACATATACATACATATGTATGTATACAAATCAATATGCCGGCTGGACAACACCCTACATTGATGTACATACATATACAGACATACATACATACTTATGTAAATGAATGAAATGTAAAATTGAATGTATTCATCTTGAGCGTAAAGCTGTGATTGAAATGCATATGCCGCTTATTTGTAGCGCACAATTTCGAATTTTGAGTTCGAATTTCGATGCTAAAATACTTTTCGAATCGCTCTCTAAACAACGATAAAAATGCGAAGAATGGTGGTTTGTCGTTGTTGTTGCCGCTGTTACTGTTACTGTTGCCGGATACTACAAAAGGGAGTGCGCGCTAAGGGTGTATAAACACATACACACACACACACACATAGAGAAGGCAGACAAAAGTTGCCAGTTAGACTGACTGGCAGACACTTAAACTGTGGCAGAGGGCGGTGGTCGCAGTCGCAGCCTCAGTCGACGTCAACGTTGCCGTTTTACTGCCAAGTAATATACACACACTCTCACACCAATGCGAGAGCTAAAAATATACATACACAGACAGCCAGAGAGCAGAGCTCACATACATACATACATACATATCTATGTAAATGCTGTGTACGCATGCAACATGCAGTAATTTTTTTCCGCTTCTCTTTTTTTTTTGACTCACTACTTAACCTAGAGAGCAGCTTGAGATTAAAAATTCTTGGCTGATGCAAAGCGTTAAGTAGAAGCCTCCTGACAAACTCCACTCCACCCACAAACAAAATTCATCTGCACACATACAAATGTAAGTATAGAAAAAAAAACAGAAATCTCTCTCTCACACACACACACACGTGCAGCTACATAGCAAGCGAAAAAGGTTTTACGTTACGAGAGCCGAACGTTTACGTCGTCTTCGCCGGTTAACGTCTTTGTTACTTGACTTGTCATACTAAACGTGCGAGAGTGTGTGGGTGTGTGTGTGAGTGAAAATATGTGTGTGTGTGCGTGTTTGTGGGTGTGAATAGTGCATGTCTCACTTACAATGTCATCAAAAAGGGCTGAGAATGATATATCTGCAGTTGAAGCGTATCACAGCCAGCTTTGATGGGCATTGCAAAGGGCAACGTATACGTGACGTATTCCTTGACACATATGTACATACATACGTATGATACAACATACGTATTCATACTTATTTGTAACGTAAACAAGATTACAACAAAGCCAACAAGTGTTTGTAACTCATTACTTACGGACATATGTATACATATGTTATGCCGTGTATCTTCGACCATCTTCCAGGCGGATGGAGCATCGATGCAGGTGTGGATTGCTGAACTGTGGATTCTCTTCAACAATTCTTACGTAACTCTTCAAGGGGTTGTGAAATGTTGCAATTATCGAGTTCATATCACAGCCATTTTGATGAGTTTCGTGGGAATTATTTAACTGCCGGAGGAGTCAAGATTATCCTGGCGATCTTGTGGTTCTCATCTTTCTTATACCATGTCGTTAAAATGATTGTGACCTTATGTTTTTCAAATCATATCACAGCCATTTTGACGAGTTTGGGTAAAGAAATCTCAACAAAGGATTCCCCCCACCCACCACTAGTTGATCCTGTGTAATAAAGGTATCGGGAAATTAAAAAAACGCATATTGTTTCTTTTAGATGTTTTGTTTTTTTTGTGGTTTTTGTTTTTGTTTTATTTTTTTTGTTTGCTTTTGTTTTTTTTTGTTATATTTAATAATTATTTTGTTTTTCTTTTTTTCATTAAGGAAACTTTACAAAACAAAACAGAACCACAACAGATGCATCTGAACATAATCGAACTGATTCATGATTGGCAAAAGGATATAGAAGTTCTCACTATCTGGAGGACAACGGAGGCACTAACAAACCCAACAAACCCACTTGCCGACTCTGGACATATGTATATATTCTCGATATTCTAGTCTCGATTGAAAAAGAGAAGAAACATATGGAAACTAATAAAGACTGAAAATAATTTTGTAACATAATTGTGTTTTTGTTTTGCTAATGTGAGATGTATGACAAATGTGATTTCGATGTACGATGAAAACAAAATTAAATTTAAATAAAATCAATCAGTTTTTACAATACCTTGGAAAATTCGTCTAGCGATAGCGACGCTATTCTCAATCAATGTCGGTTAGCATATTTTCCGCGAGTCAAGCAAAGTTCATTATAATTGGAATCTACAATTTCAGTTTTTGGCATAAACAATCTTAATTGTTTAGTTTACTCCATGATTCACATAATAGAAATTTAAAAAAAATATATATATATTTGCAATTTTTCGTAAGAAATCAATTGTTACGTAGATCTGAGCTCTTAGAGCTTACGTTTTCTTTTTACTTTGCTTGAATCTTTGGAAAACTTTTAGATATTTCTTTTTTTTTTTTTCTTGCATTATTTGGAATGATGTATGTGGATTTTGTTGTGTCTGTGGCTGCTTGTCAATGTCTGTGTATATGGGGGGTGTGTGTGTGTGTGTGTGGGTGGGTGCATAGGGAGTGTAATTGTATGGGTTGTGATTTAAGCTTTAAGCATAATAATAATAATAATGTTACAAAAATGTATAAATGGGGATTCTCTTTGTTTTCATCATTGCTTCTCTAAATAGGGCACCTATGCTTCACTTCAGTTCAATTTTTGTCACATTCTATTCTCTTCACTTCCCATTTCCCATTGTTATCATTTCTAATTGTTTTACAGCAGTATTGTAATCAATTTATAAACAATTCTCTCAACCAACGTCTTTTTTTTCAAAAATATAAGAAAAAAAATGTTACTCTTGATGTGGTTGCGTCTTCCGTTCGATGTCTTCTGGCAATTTGACATTTTTCTAGTTTCCAATATTTTTTTTTCATTTAATTATATTTTATAATTTCCTAGTTGTGGTGTTGTTCTTGTTCTTCTTGTTGTTGTTGTAGTTGCTGTTGTTGTTGGAGTTTCGCTTGTATTTTATGATTGATGCACTGCAGCAGCACCAGGTGGCGCTAGTGATGATTGAATATATGTATGCATGTATGTATGTATATGATGCGCTTGGAAGGGGGAGTGAAGATACATTAACATTATGCTCAGAGCTTTCACACGCAGCTACCACTCCTCATCTCTCCTCCCGATCAGATAAATTATCTCACACACACGCACACACACACACACGTTCACCTACTTAGAGTGTTAATAGTGTGTGTGTGGCGGTGATGAACTGATGTGGGTGCAAGTGCGTATGTGTCTGGGTATGTTGAGGGAGCTGATGCTGCATGGGATGTTGTTGTTGATGTTGTTGAGGTTGAGGATGACGACGTCGATGTTGCTGTTGTTGTAGCTGTGGTGGCTGCGACTGTGGCTGCGGCTGTTGCTGTCGCTGTGGTTGGCTGTGCATAATTCTCGAGAGGAATAGTGGGGGGCTATAATGAGATTTGGACGCTGCTGTTGTCGGCGAGGCTCACTGCGTGGGATGCTGCTGCATTACCAGCTGGAACGGTTGATTCTGCTGCGGATGCTGTGGCGCCATGTACGGATTGGACATGATCGGCGGATGTACGCACATCAAGTGGTATGCCTGTGGCTGTGATTGGGGTGGAAATGCTGCCTGTTGCGGTCCCCCGCCGGCAGGGGAGGGCTGTGGTGGCGGATGGAACGTCTGATGCGGCTGGCCCGGCGATGGTGTCGTCGATGGCGGCGTCTGCGCCAAGAACTGTAACTGCGCCTGCGCCTGCGGATCCTGATACACGCGCAGCGGCATTGGTCCAAATTGAGATTGGAAGGGCTGTGGATGCGGGTATTGTATGAATTGTGGTATCTGTCCCGTACTGATCAACGGTTGACCAGTTGCTGCCGTTGCCGACACCTGCATCTGCGAGACGCCCGTCGGTCCGGGCACGAAGCTGCGACGCATACGTGCGGGCTGATTGGCATGATGGGTCGGCTGCTGGAATGCGTGCTGCATCAAATAGATGGGCGGGTTGGCCGCGGGCAGATGAGTACCCGTGGTCGGGTATATGGCCTGCACCGGCACCGGCGTCTGTGGTGTGTGTGGTCGCGATGGATTCGGAGTGCTGGGTCCTCGCGGTGTGAACGGTTTCGCTGATGGATTCAGCACGTGCGGTTTCTTAACAACGGGCGTGGTGCCGCTGGGCGTGGTCGTGGTGCTGCCACTGTTGGCTGTGCCTGTTGCCGTAGCACCCGTCACCGCCACAGTCGGGCCACTGCCAGTGGCACTCACCACTGGTGTGGACTTCTCAGCACCGGCACCACCGGTTGCAGACACCGTCGGAGTACTTGCGATGCCAGTGGGCGTGGTTGTGACAGTGTTGCCCGTGTCCGGCTTGGGTGTGACCGATTGCAATGGCTGCTGCTGTGGTGGCGGCGCCTGCTGCTGCTCCAGCAAACCAGGTGAGCTGATAACCACGGGCGAGGTCTGTGGCTGTTGTACTCCGACTGCGGATGGAGCTGTCATCACATGGTACATGGGCTGTGATTGTGGATTGGGATCTGCCACCAGCTGTGTTGTTTGCTGCTGTTGTGTGGGTTGCGCTTGTGGTTGACCCTGATGTGGCTTGGGCACATGTTGATGCGTATTTTCCACCATAATTTGCTGTGGTTGCGGCTGCTGCTGTTGTTGTTGCTGTGGCGGCTCCTTTTGCTGAACATGTTGGACATGTTGCTGTTGTGGCGGCACCGGTTGCTGTTGTTGTTGCGGTTGAGGTTGCTGCTGCTGCTGTTGTTGTTGCTGAGGCACATAGTGTTGCGGTGGCAGCGGCTGATGATGATGCGGCGGTTGCACATGATGTGGTATGGCCACCAATTGTGGCTGCTGCTGTTGTTGCTGCTGTGGCGGCGATGCCGATTGTTGCAAGTTGCCGCGCTGCATCGCATGTGGTTGTGGCTGCGACGGCGGCGGCTGCTGCTGTTGTTGCGGTGCCAAATGAAAGTCCTGTCCAAACTGACGCAGCTCCTGCATTTGATTATCCCGGGAACGCACTTGTCGCTGTGGCTGACTCTGATGTTGTGGCGCCTGCTGCTGTTGTTGTTGCTGCTGCTGCTGCTGTTGGGACTGCTGCTGCTGCTGCTGAGGGCCGGTCTGCAACGGCGGCGAGTTGCTGTTGTGCCCTCCATGCACATGACCACTGTGCATCGGCTTGCCAAGCTGCTGACTTTCGCCGCCATAGTTAAGCGACGAGTTGCTCTGGGAGCCCTGGTATTGACGCATCTGGCGCTGGGGAAGCGGTTTGCCGGCATTGGAACCGCTATCGCCGCCATTCAACTTGGAGGCGCCACTCAAGTGACCCTGGTTGCGGTACTGTGTGGAGCTGTTGGAGTGACATTTGAATTAGAAAATATACCATTTATTTATTTCAGGGCTACAATACTTACTTGTGAATGATCTGTGAGTTGCCCTGGTAGGAGTACTGATTCTGTAGGCCCATCGACGACTGATAGCCGCCTCCCTTGCCGCCCACATTGTTAGCATTGTTGCCCTGCGGCACATTGGACGTATTCCCGGTGCCAACGATATTGGGCGGAGTTCCGCGCATGATTTTGCCACCTTGAGGAACGGGTTTGCGTTTCATCATGGGTCCACCGTATTTGCTGCCCGCTCCCGAGTCCGTTGAGGCATTTACGGACGAGGAAGTAGGTCCGTTGTTCTTTATGTTGCCAGTGAGCATCAGCACAGCGGAAGACTGTTGAGATCCTCCGCCACTCTGACCCATTCCCTGTCCCATCATTATGGGTTCACCTCGATTATCGCGTCCCGACGATTGGGAGGACATGCCGCTATGCGGTGGCGGTCCATTGTTGTTATTTCGGGTTTGCTTTGTGATATACCGGTCACTGCTCATGGTCTCGCGCAACTGATAGTCGCCGCCAGGACCACCTCGTGGCTTATTGCCACGATCACGATCGCGATCACGCTCCCGTTCGCGTTCTCTCTCCCTCTCACGTTCTCGCTCCCTTTCACGGTCACGCTCTAGCTCCCGTTCCCGCTCCATCTCTTGCTCTGGCGATGGCCTTTCAACAGCCGCAAATAGTGCCTCCTCATCACCATTCTCTAGATCCAAACGGTCACGGCAAGTGGGATTATTTTCAATTTCTGCAGCTAATTTCTCAGCCTTGGCCTCGGCCTCCTTGAACTCAAGCGAATCGCCCTTGTCCAGGGCCACTGTGTATGAGGACAGTGAATCATCGAATGTTGAGGTGACGCCAAACTGATTCTCGTTCTTGCGGAACATCTCATTGGCATCCCAGCCATTGGCGGCTCCGTCCAATTCAATGTCAATGTCACCATTGGCTCCGGAATCCCATGGTTCCAGCTCTTTTTCATCGAAACGTGTTCCTGTCAAGAGAAAGTTACACATGTTAGGCATATTGATTCCACGACCATTAGGGATAAATGAAGGGACATTACCATTACACTTGTCGGATATGGCTCCGTCGGTCTGAAAGGCGCCGGCTGTGGCATATTGTGAATCAAAGTCCTTGGCGATAATGGTCACCACGGTGTCCGCCGGAAATATGACGTGGTTGGGAACTGTTTTGCCCTCATCGGGCTGATTTTTGGACTTGATGCACGACGGCAGCTCCAGTGCGACATCAAAGTTGCCCGAGAACGTGCGAAAGACGCCCTCGTATATGTTGCCCGAACGCAGTCGCACCTCCACAACGCTGCCAACCAGCGCTGTTGCCGAGTGCATGAAGAAGGTGTTATTGTAGACGCCCTGTGCCAGTGAGCGTCCAACTCCGGCTCCAGCTCCGCCTCCGCCCGTCTTGTTGTTCGTTGGCCTTAGATTGCTATCGTTAGCGTTGTATCTGCAAATGGTCAGAGGGGCATGAGGGGTGTTAGCAAACCACAGCAATTAGTATATACTCGACAAGCCCCCGCATCCTCCCCACCCTCCATTACCAACAATTTTGCATCACACACACTCACATACTGTGAACCACCATAGCAATGGCAACGAGACATGCAAACCAATCGAACCCGAACGCTGCTCAGGGTCGAGTCACTCTTCTTCTCTGCCTGCACCATGTGCCATGTTACGATATCGATTCGTTTATTCCGCCCCCTCCCCCTTTGCGTCCCTTAAAAATAAATACGTGTTGGACATATAGGAATATGAATATGAACGTGTGTGTGTGTATGGGGAGTGCTCGTAACTGTGTTTGCGGGGATTTTAAGGTTCAGTCCAGTGAACTCAATTTGGAAAACTCTTTCCACCTTATGAACTCCATCCACCCTACGCATCTATTGCAGCAGGTGCGTGCAGCTGTGGCTAAGGAACTACTCTGTATATTTTAATGATATGGAAACTATTTTTCAGCTCCACTTTCATTTTCCAACAACTTCTGGCAGAGAAACTTTTTACTTGGGGATTAATGATTTCTTGGACATTAAAATCGTTTATATTTTTAGTTAAAGGGGCTGGACTAAATAATATAATTCTGGTCATAAATTGATGCATCAAAATGTTTCTCGGCGAACGGCTCTTGGGGTTGGTTTTTTGGGATAGCGTGCAAAGACAGGCGTTTAGACCAGGATCGACGACCGTGAAATGCTTAACTCGTAACGCACATTGAACCCAACGGACTGCACGCATATAAAACAAAACAAAAAACAAGAAAAAAAAATAAAGAAAATAAATGATATACTCTACAGATACTTTACCACAACTACATACATACATACGTATCTGAACGATGTATGTATATGAGAAACAAATAAATAAATAATAACAAGAATGATATCAAGAACTCACTGGCGTTGCCTCATTTCGGCATGGTGTAGAAGGGGGGTGGTGGTTTGTCATGAATCACGCTGCACTGCGCACATTTTTCGTCAATGAAAACAAAATTGAGTTGATTTTACGTTTTACAGTAATTCAACGGAACAAAGCACCGTTGATAAGGAAGCAAAGGACAAACCAGAGAACACAGCTGCCTTTACCTGTAACAAACACACACATTTACATTTATCTATGCTTAAATATGTATGTTTGACTAGGCACGACGGACTTGAAAGTTGAGCCAAATGGGCTGAAGCCGAGAGTCACGTACATGCATGCATGCCAATGCGAGTGTGTGTGTGTCGTAGTCGAAGTATGCCTAGGTAGAATGCCGACTAAACAGAGAAACGGCGTAGAGAGCAAGCAAGAACGATGCGATACCCGAACGATTGTTCGTTCGGTCAGCAAATTGTAAAGTGACCCAAATTCTGTACGACCGGCGGGAGGGCGAAGTGTGCCAAGGCAGCAGCAAAAACAACAAAGACAGCAGCAGCAGCCACCATAGCGTCGCACGTCAAACCAGCGGCAGCAGCAGCGAAACTGCAAAATGCTGACAATGCAAGAAAAATGCATACGAAAAAGAGGCAAAGAAAACGAAGAAGAAATGTACGATATATGCACAGGCAGCAGGCAGGCTGGCAGTGGGCCCCAAAAAACCAGCTGCTAAACAACAATGCTTGCCCATGTATGTGCGAGCATTTCAGCTGTAGCATATGGGTATGGTACCACTGTGCCTACGACAAACACAATTGCAAATACAAATAAATATACACAACATATGTATGCATGCAATATGTATTTGATAGTGTGCGTGTTCATGTATATACACAGCCATATATTTCAATTGAAAACTTAAAGGGCTTGTGGGTGAGACAATGGAAGAGGAATCATATTCATGTACTCTCGTCGCAGAGGGGGTGGTGATGGTGGTCAATTGAAAGCCTTTAAAGTTAAAACATATAATTCATTGAGTTTTTCCGCATTCATGTTTAACGTTCTCCCTACAGTGAATAGGCTGTGAAAGGGAAAAGTAAACAAAACAAAAAAATATATACATAAACAAAAAATACCAAACTATGTTTGCATATGTCAGAAGTAGACATAGGTACACACACAAACACACGTGGATTGTCAGTGGCATCAGCAGATCCAACACATACACTCACAGACACACACGCACACATATAATAAACTAGCACAGATACAATTACACGAAAAGTGTGGCGTATTATATAAGTGGTTGCAATTTGTCCCGATTGCTTTTGTTTTTGTGGACCCCTTTATTCGATTTATAGGTATCACAACGCAACAAATTACAGAATATTTGCACATTACTAATATAATAGTAAAATATTTAGAAAACATGAAAACGATCAATGCGCTTTCACCTATCACGACAGCGGAACCCGGAGAGTAATATTTCTTCTTTTTTCTTCGATTTTCACAGACTGCAACTGGCAGCTGCTGCAGCAACAACAATCGCTTAGTCTGCCGTCTGATGCGTTTGCGTTTGCTTTTGCATTCACTTCGTGCTTTCGACTACAGCAGCAGGGCTGCTTCTTCTTACCTTGAGATGCCGCCGCTGGCACCGCCTCCTCCGCCTCCACCTCCTCCACTAGGTCGACTTTTTCGCTTGCTATTGTTGTTCATAATAGTAGAAGATGGGCAAGTCAATTGCCAATTGCTAGAAGCACCAAAAGTCGACGAACGCACGATATTTGTAGTTGTATTTGTATATGTAGATGTAGTTGTAATTGTATTTTTATTATGTTTTTCTTTTTGCGTGCTTGCGATTGTTGTTGCACTTATTTCAGATTTCAATTTTATTTTTATATGCGTTTCTTCGTTTCGGTTTCGTGTATTTATTCTGTGCTTTCTTCCACTTTCTGTTGCTGTTTCTGTTTCGGTTACTCTCTATTTGGTTGTGGCTCTTCTTTTGCTTCTTTGTGTGCCTCTTCTCGCTGGCTTTGGCTGGGTGGCTGAATCTGAATTTCGCTTGGCGACGTCACGATGCACAAAGGTAACGAAAGGGGGAGAACGCAGAACGAAGATGGGGACCGCCGAACGGTACGATGTCGACAATATGCTCGCTTTATTGAAGGAGTTGTCGCCCGATCTTCTTTGCTTTTCCCTTAGCCAGCATTCAATGCACTTGTAATTTTCAGTGATTTTCTGAAATCTTATTTTAGCAACAACAAACGAAACGTAGACTACAACGACAATAACAAAAACACTGGCGATCTGGCGTTAGTTTTTTAAATATTCACGCACTTCTATTTTATTATATTTTATTTTTTGTTTTGGGGGTTAGCCTTTCGTGCTTTGTGGCTGGTCGTTTTCTGCTTTTGCCTTTGCCTTTGCTTTGCCACCTCCTTCTGCGTCTTCCTCTTCTGCTTTTGCTCTTTTCCACTCGCACTAGCACTCGCTGCTCGATATTTGCGAATTTTTGCTTTCATCAATTGTTGCCTCGCGTTCCAACTTTGCGCTCTTTCACTGGCTACCGTTTTTGGCAAAAAAACGAGCGTTGGCGACAGTGCTTTAATCGTTTACAGTCAGTGAAATATAATTTTTGTTCCTAATTATATTTTTATTCGCTGCGATAAACGAGCAAGGTTGCACAAAACTTAGCTGAACTGCATATTTAATTCAACTGATATGAAAAAGTATCGATAAATACCTTACAACCGTGGTGGACATCAAACATTGTGGAGGTATGCCGACACATGAGTACTTTTCGTGGATAAAAAATTAATAATGAATGACAAAGAAAGCAATTTAAAACTAAACTATTTTTTTATATTTACTTGTTATTCGATAATTGTAAACTTTTTTAAACTTGATGTAAACCATTCGATACTTTAAAGTACTCATACATATCGATATATGTAAATATAATATGACTTACAAAAATTTTGAGCATCGATACCTCTTAGAAATACCGGATACGATATGTTTGGCGCAATATTTAAATTGAGTCACTGATAGTAGAACAACCGATTCCCATAACTTGTATATCAATTATATAAACTTCTTATGGCTAATTATAAACGCAACTAGTTCTTATCTCTGTTCCAGGTACAAAAATAGATTTATTTTTGCGATACGAATGCGTCGTTAGATATTTACTTGATGAGATAAGCCCAAAACGGAGTCCGATCGCTGCTCGTCACTGAAGTAGCACAGACACCGAACGCGACCTTCGAATGCCAGACTCTTTAGCATACATTTTAGACACACGGTTATCATGTGTACTCGAAGACGTGTTGAATGATGTAAATTCATTAAAAATTTATGAGATAACTTAGCAGATTACAAGACATTGAAATATTATTACCTTACATGGGGGATTATAGACGGCACATGTGTCTTGGCTAATAAACTCACTTAGATAATTAACACTTAATCGGAAGCTGGCAAGCACATTATTCAATTCTGGGAACTGATAACATATAAGTATGTACATATGTATGTACTTAGCAAGTGACCCTAAAATTCGATGACAGATTTGGACATGGAAACAGTCACAAGATATCACCATTTGATTATCACATCGATCAGCTCGAATTAAATGTGTATTACTTATGCATATATCGCAGTCTGTCTCAACTAAGTTGGGGCACAAATATTGAATACCTTAGGAAGTCTAATTGATTGAGAACGGAAAAATACCTTGTCATCCAGCCACAGATCAAAGCTCTTATCAAACTTATCAACAATACGTAACAATGATTATCAAAGCACTTTTAGTGGGCAGTGGCTCTCTGGTGGCGGGCTTGTCTCCAGCCCACTAATACATCATACTACATATGTATATAATACCCGAGGAGTACCTCAGTGCCTCCCAGTCCCAGATGTTTACCCATCTGCCTGCCGAATGGGCGTTAAGTGTCTCATTGTTGTTGGGCTGGCGTCGCCACAGAAGCTGACAAAAATAAGACAAGAAGAGAAAAGAAAATAAAGAAGAGACGACTCGTATAAAAAAGTGTCGCCGTTTTCTTGACTCTTTTCATTTCTGTTGTTTATCAGTTATATCTGGACCGACCTTACTTATCATTTCAAAATTCATTCATTCGGCAGTTTTCATTAGATTGTGGGCCGATGCACTTGGATCAACGCCACCTACATATAATAGTCCTGCGATCCTTATAAACATTTTGATTTCGTATATTAACAAAATTGAACATCAACAATGACAATTATACAAAATTTATCCTTCGACGGTATGTGCTCTATTATCCAAATCCGATCTGAACAAAAACTGTGCTCCAACAGAAGTGCAAGTGTTTTAATTTAATTGAATTCAACCAAATTATCAACTATTTTTTGTGGTTTATTTTTAAAAATAATTGAAAGTGATCATTTTGCGACAAGTTGTAAGCGGAACAACAAATTGAGTTGACAAGGTCTTCAAAACGATGAGTTCTATTCGGAGGGGTCACTGACTAATACTAATACTAGTACTAGTACTAATCTAGTGACTGGTGAAAAATATAAATTTTAGTATAAATTATTCAAAGAGTCCAAATTGAAGACACGCTTTCAATTTATGACTCAACCTCGTAAATGTTACGCATTTCGCACATATTTGAAGGCACGTTCAAAAAGCTGCTAAAAATTCGATGTGAAGTGATTATAATGAAAGAGATCATGATTTTGTCGGTAGGCTATATAGTATGGATATGACATACCCCTGCTGGAATACTCTCGAATGAGAATTTTATTTTCCATGATGTACCTATATTCTCTAATATTGTTTATCATATGATTCAATCAATTGCAATGATTTCGCATAATTAATTTTGTTTAAATTACATCAGAAACAAAGCGCACTTTAATCAAGTAAATTACAGAGAATCAGTTAAAACTTCTGTTTTTCAAGTGATAGACTTATAGATACCCAGAAAATAACAGGGTGATCTTAAAAATTTTTTATGATAAGAGTGGATTTAAAAAAATTTCATGCCAAAAAAAAGTTTGAATTTTTTTGTGAAATGTTTTCTAATTTTTTAAATATAATAATTTTATATTTTCATTAAACTTTTAATTTAGGAAAAAAATTTGTATGTCTCTCTGTTAATTATATTTAAAATTGATAATCTTTAATAATTTTTAACATTTCATTCAAAAGAAAAGGAAATTTTGGAAAATATCGTACATTTAAAAAAAGTTGAAAATTTAATATACTTTCTACTTTTTCAAATTTGATCAGTTTGTATCAAATTTTTTTTTTGGAAATCTTTTCAAATCATTATTTTTTATATTTTATATTTCCATTTGACTAATAATACTATTAAAAATGAATGCCTATGATATTTTAGATAATTTTCACACTTTCCAACACTTCTTCAAATTTATAAATATTTTTTCAAATACGTAATAATTCACTGATACTTAATTGGCAAAATCGTAATTAAAGCAAATTAAAGCTTAGATTAGTAGTTGATTGAGGAAATTATATGGTGGATATTGACATTCATGGTCTGTGAATGTGGCAAAAAAAATATATATACATATATATAAAAATTTCACTCGAAATCAAATCTGTTATATCGAATTAAATAAATATTGGTACTTAGATATTGGCCTAATAGATTAACATGGTCAGCAATATGAGGCCAATGGAATTTTTTACGCTACCAAAAAATAAAATTAGTTGACAAAATCAAGAATGAGTCAAACTTGGAATTTATATATTCAGGGGCTATAGTTATTTATAGGATATGCGAAATCAAGTACTACAAGTGCTAATTTATAGCATAAATAATGCTCACGATAACTGATTGATCAAAGTCTATATGCTTGAGTCGGAAGAGAACTCGTCATGTATCGAGAATAACAAACAGTAGTTGGAAGTAATTAGTTGGTTGACTCTCCAAATTGTTCAAATTATTAACAATTATTATGCATGTAACACCAACAAAAAAAACAAATAAAATAAAAAACGAGAGCGAGCAAAAGAGATAGAGAGAGAGAGAGAAGGAGATTGCTGAAAAGAGAGGCAGATGTTACTGAAACTGGTTTCGATGATGTTTCGTGAACTATTCTCGCCCTAAAGATCGATAGTTTTTTTTTTTTTTGCTTTTTTTTTTTGCTGTTTTTGTTGTCAGTGTTGCCACAACTATTTAGGAAAAAGTAGCTAAAAATCTTGCCAGAAATAGCTAAATCAGAATAAAATTGATAAAAAAAATTATAAAACTTTTTAAAATTATTTAATTTTGAATATGGTAAGGAAAAACTATAAATATAGCACATTTCTGAATATATATTATACAATTGTTAAATAATTTAACACATTTTCTTAAACTAACAAGGATATTGATGTTGTCCCCCGAAAACATCGGTGCATCATCATCATTAGGTGCAGTGATGGGAAATATTATAGAAACGAGAAGTACTCATATCTAAGTAGCTAAGTTTAAGTTATTTTTATATTCAATTAAAATCTACCTCGGATGATACCTAGATAACGTTACTTCATTATGATCTATTATTTGAGCGAATTTCGGGCATATCTTATTCTCTGTATAGGATTTCATCTGTATATCAAAATAGCTAGAATTATAGCTAACATTATTTTAGAAAATGTTCTAGCTGTGGAAGTTTCAAAATGGCAAGATCTAGCTATAAAATAGTTAAAAGGGCAACACTGGTTGTTGTTGTTGTTGTTGTTGTTGGTAGTGATCACACATACGTCACATGGGCCAGGCATGACTGTTGGCCATTTAATTGCGGTTTCACACTGCCTAAATGTGTTTTGGCCAACACTTTCGACTCGAACCGAACCGAACCGTACCGAACTGAGTTTCGGCCCGGCTTACAGGCAAATAACTTGTTACGTTCCCTACTGGCAAAATTAAAAAAAAATCCCCCTCATGAACAAAACAAAATTAAATACAAACAAATGAATGTTAAAAGCATTTACTGAACATTGTTGAAGCGGAGTATATTCAGTACGAAATGCGTTGGCCGTGGAAACAGACGTTTGGCATTGCCAAAGGCCGTGATCGTCGTCGATCCCAGACTCAGTCACCTGCCCGACCTACGGTCCACACCATTTACGATCGTAGGACCTACACAGCTGCAGATCTTCCCCACAATTCAGATCCTTTTACAATTGAATATCTCTAATTATATTGCAGCCAACTGTGGGGAGAAGGACAAGTATACGACGAAGAATGGCGAGGAGAACTATGAGCTGGATCACACCGTGGACATGGACATGCAGAGCAAGTACAGTCCGCCCAAGGAACCCCATTGGCTGCTCCGTCGCATATTCATACTTAGCTGGATCAAGGACTATGATCGTCCTCAAGCATTTGCCGATCTCATTGCTGGCATCACCTTGGGCTTGACCATCATACCCCAGAGTATAGCCTATGCGGCGCTGGCAGGTCTCTCCTCGGAGTATGGCCTGTACTCGGCGTTCATCGGTTCCATCATCTATGTGTTCTTCGGTACCATTCCTCAGGTTTCGATAGGTCCCACCAGCTTGATGGCCATCATGACACTGCAATTCTGCATGGATAAGCCTGTGCAGATTGTCATAGTGTTGGCCTTCCTGGCGGGTCTCGTCGAGCTGATGATGGGCATCTGTCAGTTGGGATTTATAGTCAGTTTTATACCTGCTCCGGTTACCAAAGCCTTCACTTCCGGCACCGCCGTCATTGTGATGCTGGTGCAGCTGAAGAACCTACTGGGAGTTCAGCTGAAGAAGGTGCCATCGATTGGAGACTTCTTCAGCAATATTCGCTTCTCAGATGCCTCCATGGGCATAATCTGCCTCTGCCTGCTGCTCGCACTGCGTGTAGGTTTCTATGATCTAATTTAGAAGTGGGATCTTTTCTTCAAATAAGTGTCCTCTATATTCTCTGTAGATGCTGTCCCAGGTCAAGTTCAAGCAGGATACGCCATTCAATCAGCGGCTGAAGAAGGTGCTGTGGTACATCAGCATCTCAAGGAATGCGCTGGTCGTGTTCTTCAGCGGTCTCTTGGTCTACGTTTGGGTGCACAACCGATCCATGGAGGCGGTGCCATTTGCACTCTCGGCGAAGGTGTCCTCAGCCATGCCCACTTTCAAGGTGCCGCCCTTCGCCTTTGAGTATCAGAATCGCACCTATGTCTTCACGGATATACTGCAGGAGCTGGGCAGCGGTGTCATCTTGGTGCCCATAGTGGCTGTCCTGGCCAATGTGGCCATTGCCAAGGCCTTCGGTGCGTATACTTGATATTTTGAATATATCGATTTTCGGTTAATTATGTTGGTCTTACAGTCAAGGATGGCAAGCTGGATGCTTCCCAGGAGATGCTCACACTTGGCCTCTGCAATCTGGCGGGTTCCTTCTTCAGTGCCATGCCCACTTGCGGCGCCTTCACAAGATCTGCTGTCAGCCAAGCCTCCGGAGTGCGCACCCCCATGGCGGGCATCTACACGGGCCTCATTGTGCTGTCCGCGCTGTCCATATTGACTCCTTACTTCCAGTATATACCCAAATCTGCCTTGTCAGCGGTGCTCATAGCAGCGGTGGTGTTCATGGTGAGTTGGCATGGGATTGGGAAACTAAGGATCTCATTTTCAAAGCAATTTTCTTCCCTTAGATTGATTTGACACCAATTAAGGAGTTGTGGACGAGCAGCAAGAAGGACTTCTTCAGCTGGACGGGCAGCTTCATCATTTGCCTTGTGGCTGGCGTGGAGATGGGTCTGCTGTTTGGCATCGTCGTCAGCATGATCTGCATACTGCTCCGTCTGGGCAATCCCAAGATCGAGGTGACGCTCAAACAGGTGGGTTCCTCGACCTTACATACGATAAGTTGTGTCAACATACTTAACTCGATTACCGCAAATGCAGCACGAGTCCGGCTACTATGTGCATGTGGTGCCTCAGTCGGATGTCTACTATACGGGCGTGGACACGCTTCGCTCCGAGATTCGTTCGGCGTGTCTCCTGTATCACTACGATTTCCCCGTTGTCCTGCACTGCGCTCGCTTCACGCAGTTCGATGCCACCTTTGTGGAGATGCTGATGGCTGTGGCCAAGGAGCTGGCCGCCGATGATGTGCTCCTCATCCTGGATCACATGAGCCTCAAGCAACAGCAGATGCTGCCAGTGACCAGCAACATAAGGTTCCACAACGCGGACGAGGATACGCTGCCACTGGAGGCCAAGCAATAGATGCCCCCATCATCCGTCGATTTGTTGCGTCAATCACTTCATTTCCGTTATGTGGACAAACGTCAACCCCATGGCGATATTGGGAGCTCGCGTGCGCCACCTAATCCTCCACAGATAGTGCCCCTTTTTATGAGCCCTCATTTAGATAGATCTGCCTTATATATTATAGACATATCTATATAGTCAAGTATGTGTTTATCTACTCTGTAAATACTGTAAGTTTCATTGTTTTACTGCATTTTCTGTTTTGATTTACTTTTGTCGTTTATCGTTTTTCGTTTTTCCCATGTGAGAATTGCGTATACGTACGTATACGTGATATGAGTACGTACGTAGTTCCTTGACGAACGTCAGCCAAACGCTGCTTAATCTGTTATTCGTAAATAGCTAAGCTAATATAATACCTACAACTATAATATAGCCTAATATAACTAATTAAGATAGTCGAGCCATGTAAACTTTCGTTTCCCCAAAAAGAAATGGAACAACAGCAGCTGGTGTCACTTCCATAAATGCTGCCACAATAAACTTAATTAAATTCTTCCTAATCTCAATTGCGTATAATATAAAATACCAAAAAATTTGTAGGCGAGTGTCTAAAGATAGTAATATGGGAATACTTGAGAATAAAAGTGATAAGTTAGAATCTCATCAGTATTTGTGAGAGGGGTATTTCTAACACACATTTCACTCTTCAAAATTCTTAGAAATAAAAAACAATTTTTAATTCTCTTTTTGAATTGTTAATTCAATTAAGTTTTTCGCCCTTTTCTGGGATTTCTATCATATTTTTATTTTTTATTATTTTATAAAAATAATTGGAATAACAGCTGATGTGATTTTCTTGTTAATAAGAGCTGCCATAATAAACTTAATTAAATTCTTCCTAATCTCAATTGTGTATAATATAAATTTCCAAAAATTTGTAGGGGAGTGTCTAAAGATATCAGAACTTTGCTAGGGGTATTATTTGGAAACGAAAGTTGAAAGTCAGAAAATCACCAGAATTTGTAAAATGGGGGGCATTTTTATAGTTCTGAAATATTTCTAGAAATAAAAAACAATTTTGAGTTCTCTTTTTCAATTGTTATTTAATTATTATTTTTTCGCTTTTGTTTTTTTCTCGGTTTTCTCTCATTTTTTTATTTTTATATTTTTGTTTTTTGTTTTTGTTATTCAATAAGGAAATTATAAGTTATAGAAAAAGTATAATAATACCGTATAACAATTTAGTTACATTTTATTTTTCTTGTTTCATTTTGTTTATTGGTTTCTTTTATCATTCCGTATTGCATTACGAGTTGTTGTCCATTTGTTTTATTTTTACTTTTTTGTTTTTGTTTTTGTTCATTTGCCTTTCTCTATATTTGTGTTTAACAGATTTTATTTAGTATTTTTCGGTTTTAGTATTTTTTGTGATGTTGTTGTTGCTGTTATTGAATAAGTTGTAAATGTTTGCTATAGTGTACTGTGTGTATATAGAGTAGTTTGAGGGGTTGACATGTTATGTTACTAGTGCCTATAGAAGTCCTTGTCAAGGACTCGTTATGTCGAAACGAGATCTGATTGAAATCGAGATACACTTTGCTGATTTTGTTAGGGTATTTGTAGACGTCGTCGGTTAACCGAAGTTTCAAGTCTTTTGACGTATTCAGTATTAACTAAAGTTTTCTAACTGCCTGCACTTCTGCTCTATTATTTTTAGTTTCACTTTTATTTCTGTTTCTTTATATATTTCAGAGTTGTAAATTAGAGTTAAAATGATTGATTTGTAAGGTAAAAATTATGTACGTGGGAAAAGTTAACGCTTGTTTCATCCATTCAATTATTTTTATATTAGAATTGAAATTGTAGTTAACATATTCTGCTGCTGTAACTTTAACTATTTATCTGCTGATCTGATATATGTATATATATATATATATATTCCCTCTGTATGTGTGTGTGTGAGTTTTTAGAATTTACATTTGAATTTGTTGTGGCTGTCTACAAATGATTTCTCTGATATATTTTTCAGTTGCCTATATCTGTGTCTGCAGTGTGTCTATGTTGATATCCTGTGCTGTCCCTTGATTAAAGTAAAGTAATGCATGTCCTGGTCAAGTGTCTCCTTCTCTCAAATATGCCAGCCTGTGCTATCAATACGTTTACAAACATTTCATCAATTGCTCAATTTTGTTTGTCACTTCATTTTGTTTATGTTTAATTATATGCATGTATATGTATTTGTTTGTTTTGTTTTGTTTCATTTCTGTTTATCGTAAAGCAAGAGGTACGCGATGTATTTGTATGTTTTATTTTTATGTATTTTTTTTTTGTTTAAATTTTGTTTTTTTTTTGTTTGCTAAAGCAATTATTAAACATTAGGAAAGATGTGTGTTATTCTTTATACAGGAAAAAAAGCAAAAGTTCTCTCATTGAAGTAAAGCCTTTTCTTATGGTGTATCTTGGATAAGTCGAGTAGTTCCTTTATCTATATATATATATATGTATATGTATGATTTTTTATTTTTAGGTTTTTGGAAGGTTCGATTTGATTCTCGTAGAAAGAAAATATAAGTATATACGATACGATAGTTTTGGAAAAAATGTTGAGAAATTTTTGGAAATGCGTTCGCTATAAGTAACTATTCTCAAGTATTGTATTGAAGGTCTGAGCTCTGCTTTGGTCAGGGTTTCTCCTTAAACAGTTAAGCACTGAAGCAATGAATTGTATGGATATCTGCTTTATATATAACATATAGTATATGCTATACTATATCATATTTAACTATCTAGGTAGCTCTGGATAGGATAGGATAGACTCTCCGAAGGAAATGTTTCTATTTGTATGGCATCAAATAATTCCCTGCTCCAAAAATTTGAAACATTTGCAAAGCATGTAACTAGTGTGTGTGTGTATTGGTGTGTCTGTGTGTGTGTGTGTGTGTATGCAATACAATAAATGTCTGTATGTATATGTATATATATTTATTTATTTTATAGTTTATGCTTTAAGTATTTGTTGTCCAACATGTTGTCTCGCTTCTTTGCCATATTTCCATTTTCCATTTTGTTTTTCTTTTTTTTAAATTTATTTTATTGCTCAACTTTCCGTTCTTTCACTTTTGGGATTTGATTTATAAATTTAATTTAAATGTTTAAGTTTTTTGTTTTTTTTTTAATATATTTTAAATATATATAATATATGTATGTTTTGTTTTTTGGATTTCACTTATAGTTGTTATTTTTTTTTTAAATTTATTTATTACTCGTATTTATTTATAAACTGGTCAGCAACAGTAGCAAATTTAACAATGTGCGTTAACAAATAATTGTAAATATAATGTATGTATGTTTATATAATATATATATATATATATGTATATATATGTATGTATGTATCCGTCTGCTTCTTCTTCTTCTTCTCGCCCACTAGTATATAGTATATGTATATATCTATATGTGTGTTTGTGTTTCATTTGTTATACTTGTTTTTTTTGTTTTTTTTTTGCTATCAATTTACTTAAACTGGAAATTTTAATTTAAGTTTTCCTCATTTTCTTTTTATCCATTTTACAACAATTTAAGTGTGTTAGTGTGTGTGTGTGTGTGTGTGTGTGATGATGTTGTTGTGATTTTCCTCTTCTTGCTGTGTGTGTGTGTGTGTTTGTCAAATATTTCTATCAATTGTATTAATAAAAAATATTATCATTATTAGTTCTATTAGTTGCTTTCATCATCTCGCATAAATCATGAATCATCATCGTCATTATCAACAGTACAACATCATCATGATCATCCGTCACCTCCCACACATTTTTTTTCTCAGTGTATATTTTTCATTTTTGTATAAGTATATATAATGTATATGTATGTATGTATGTATATTAGCTTAGTAATCGTCAGAATCATAATCAGAATCATAATCGTAATGATAGTGACTGAGATAATGATCATGACAATCATAATCATAAACATAATAATTGTTATTTGTAATTATAATTGTAATCATAATCGTAATCATAGATCGTATCATAAATAAGTCTAATCTACGAATAATATAACAGGACCCTATGGAATGACCGGGGTTATTTGCCAAAGCCGAACCCGAATTTCCCAAATAGATCTTTGCCTTTCGATAGTACATCGCCGCCGGGCGCCGCTGCTGCGATGCCCTTGAGCCCTCCCAGCAGACCGGCGCCCGGCCCCTGTGGCGGTGGCTGGGATTGCGGTGGCACTTGTTGTTGTTGCTGTTGTTGTTGTTGCATGCCCGGCTGTTGCTGTTGCTGTTGTGGCATGCCCGGCTGTTGCTGTTGCATGCCCGGCTGCATCTGTGGGGCACCAAAGGCGTTTGCTTGTTGCTGCGTTGGCTGCACACCACCAGGTGGTTGCATTGGATCCGTTTTCGCCGGTTGCTTCGAACCAAATAGACCACCGGTGGCAGCCGAAGTAGCACCAGATAGCAGGCTAGTCGCACCAGAGAACAATCCGCCCGTTGGCGCCTGCGTCGTCACAGGCACCTGCTGCTGCTGCTGTCCCATTCCCATGCCCATGCCGCCCATGCTGCCCATGCCGCCCATTTGCTGTCCCATGCCGCCCATCTGCTGACCCATCTGTTGACCCATCTGCGGGCCCATCTGCTGTCCCGGCTGTTGACCCATGCCCATCATTCCAGTCTGTCCCATGCCCATTTGCTGCTGTTGCTGTTGTTGCGTCTGCTGCTGACCATACGGTAGTTGTTGTTGCTGCTGCTGCTGCTGTTGTTGTTGCTGTTGCTGCAGTGCAGCATTACCAACGCGACCGATCATCTGTAAAGTGGCCATCGATGTACCATATGCAACAAGACAGGGTATCGGATTAGTCGAGTATTTGGCACAATTTCAAAGCATTCGCATATAACGCATCTCAAACAAAATGGGCAACTAATCAATTAAATATAATTGTAATTTGTAATAATCTTGACGGTGGATCGATTCTATTATATATATATTATATATATATATATATAGAGAGAGAGATAGAGGGAGAGAGAGAGAGAGCGAGAGTATAGGGAATATATATGTATATGTATATTTGTTAGTATTTAGTTAAACAACGATCTCTCCCTCACTCACACACTCTCCATCATAGAGTTGGAATTGAAGTTAAAGGTCGGAATTATAGTTAAAGTTGAAGCTGAAGATATATAGTGATATATAGCGCGCCTACAGATCAAGTACTTGCGATGTGAGTTAGTTGAATGAAACGGGTTTTTGAATTTTTGGTTAGTATTCAGTTCATTATTATTAACTGTTGCAACTACAAACAAGAATGCTCAACTACAGATACTACGCAACTCTTGTATTTCAATGTGAATTGAATTGTATGCTGTGTACTTGTATGTATATACTATATACGATATGTCAACTATTGCTATAAGCTCAGACTCACATACAGGCAAAGCTCACACACACACACACACACACACACACACACATGGCTGCCATTCAACATACTAAGTCAGTCTAAGGAAAAAGATGGCAGGTAATTTCCGTTAGCTTTCAATCGTAAAATGAATGACCAGTAACAATACGTGATAGAAAATATGAATATTTTTTTTTTTTATATCTTTATGTAGAACTAGCAACTTTTTATCATAAATATTTGATTTTATTAAATTTAACTTATAGAAGCTACTCTCAATTCAAGTTGCAAACACAGCTATCAACTGAAGAGGGAAGAAACAACTCAAGCCATAAATGAAAAGTAAAATTTTCAAAAAGTTTTTTTTTATAATTTTATGATTATATACACCAGTTATCTTGAGTCCCGCATCAAGCTTGCCCCTCAATTGAAGTTAAAAACTAGCAGCTGATAATTCATGAATCAAAATGAAAAACTTCGATATATATTATATTGTTTAAGATAGTATGTGTATATGGCAGGGGTAAAGCATAAAGGCATACGGAACTAAACTAAAAATTGAAAATATCGAAATACTAAATAAATTTGACCATAAATTATGATTCATAATTCAAATACGAGTAGTTTACACAAAGGAATACAGTGAATCACATAGAAATTTGTACACATTACATCCAATATTCCATATAGTATGTAGTATAAGTATAATATGAATAATTATTAGCGCAAATAATAATTTCAATTATTAGTTTAAAATATATATAAATATATATATATATTTTTTTAGCATATAATACGAATATAATTACGAGTACCAATACGAAAACGAATACGAATACGAGTATATAGTCAGTATTTAGACGGGTTGCTCTTATCACAATTTGGAGTGTTGTTTTTCCAACAAAGTGTTACAGTTTTATTTGTTAATTGTTAGTATATTTAGGTATTATATGTACTATATGTATTTACACACACTTTGGCTAATTAAATAAACAATTAAAATATAATTTATGATCATTAAGCAAAGTATTTGAACTGCGATGACGCGTTGTTCCTCAACTGTATTCAGAATAAGGCCGAAGAATATTTTGCAAAATATATTTGAAATTAAAATGAAATTTAATTCAATTATAATTTAAATTAAAATTAATGAAATTAACTGGAAATGTAACTGTGAATGATTTGTGGTATATTGAAAATTCAAACTGTTGTCTGTAGTTGTATTCGATATCGTAGTTATAGCATGATCTGAAGCTAAGTATGGTAGTATATAGTACTAAGGAGTTGCCATTTGCAGACACTGTACACACACATTTATTATGATATTATGTAATATTATTAACAGTATTTTCGACTACATATCTATATTGACATATATGCCTTAAAACACATACATGTTAATCTAACTGATATATGTATGTATGTGTATGGAAGGTGCTTAGCAAGGACTTGATATATAGCAGATAAATCTATATACACGGACAATATATTATAGTATGATTGATTGATTGATTGATTGATTGATTGGGTGACTGATTGATGGTTTGATTGATCTGTGGTTCTGTTGGCACTAAACAAGCTGCTATTCACATGTTGCTAGCTATACATAATATTATTGTTACGAGTATACAATGCATCGTTTCTATTTTCATGTACTGTACTGTAAGCGTTATAAGTGGAGAGAGAAAGGAGACAGAGAGAGAGAGAGAGAGAGAGGAGTATATACGCACAAACATACAACAAGATGGCGATGTCGAGAGAGAGAGATAGAGAGAGAGAGTGTGTATTTTATTGAGGTGTTCTTGGAGAAAGCTGGATAGCAAAAGAAGTAGTGGAGAATAAGAGAGAAAGTGAAAAGAAAGGCAAATAGCGAGAGACGACAACAATGAACTATATAGAGATATGATCTTATGATATCAATTTATACAGTATATCCAAGGAATGGGTATGGATATGGAAATGAGTGATATTTCTATGGACAATTTATGAGGACATCGCAATCGAGTGAGATAGAGAACCGAAATGGTTGTGTGAGAGAGTAAGACAGAGAGAGAGAGAGAGAGCAAGTTAGCTGTAGTTGGAGTATTTGTAGCATCATTTTGGTATATAGCGTATGAGTCGTGTTTATATAGTATGCAGTATATTTTGGATATTAGAAGTAGTCTTCTGGGAGTAGTATTTTTGTATATTCGTTTTAGCAATTATTTTCAAAAATAAACTAGAAACTGTTTGTAGTATATAGATATTAATTCTTTTCTTTTCTATTAGCATGTTTTAGCAAGTATTTTTTTTAATTATTTTGTTTTTTGTCAAGTATTTTTATTTTGAAACGAAAAAAGAGAAAACAAAAGAGAAAGAGTATTTACCTGCGTTTGGTGATCGGGGGCAGGGTGGCCCGTGTTGTCTAACAGTGTAGGGGAAGCAGGGCGAGCATCTATAGCAACGAATATAACATAAAGACTTCACATTTACCACAGCAGACCATTACAAAAAATTATTCGAAAGAAGTAGTTTTGTAGTAGTAAGTAAAATGTATAATCAAATCATAATCAAATCATACTCGCTGATTTCAGATCACACACAAATCAAAAAATTCAATTCGAAAAACCAATTCGAAGAAAACTAATTTCAATATTCTCTCAAAGATTGAATATACATATATATATATATAAAGACAAAGATATTTTCTTCAATTTGAGTTTTAGTTACAGTTTTGAGTTACAGCTGCTGCTTGTAAGAACCATATATCGTATATTTGATATAAGGTCGGGCCTGTAAGATTTCTGTTACTTAGAGAATTATATGTAGATATCATATTAGTATTAACATCGATTTCGCGTGGGTCCGATATGTTTCAATACTCATTGTGTTTGTTAAATCACCGCAGTTTTCAAACAGAAAAAAAAACGAACAAAACAATTTAAAATGAAATCATGGAAAGGAAAAGAAAGTCAAAATTGAAACCAATTAAAACCAATTTAAAAACAAATTATATTCATTTTCAACTATTTACGGGGCATTTAACATTTAATTGAAGTTGAATGAAATTGAAATTGGAAATAGAAATGGAAATTTGAAATTTTATTGCATTACAAAATGTTTAAAAATTCCCAAAAATTTGTTGGCTAGGATTATCATTAATATTATTGAAAAATTGTATATAGATTGATTGATTGGTTGATTGATTGATTGATTAATATTATCTATGAGATATATATGTAAATATTACCTTTGGCACATCGGGTCTTACGGACATTTGAAATCCCTAAATCGTGTATAGTAAGTCTGCTCAGGGCAGATAATTGATGAATTAAATGTTTATACATAGTTTATAGATTGGCCACTCGATAAAGCTAAGTATGTATATGGCAAGTAATATATATTATAGTATATATAAGATAGATAATATGATTTGTTGTTCATATATTTTACATTGAGATAATTTACATAGATTACAAAGAGAGGTAGAGATAGGTGGAGAAATCGGATTGTGAGAATTGCTCGCAAGTCAATTGCATTTACTCAGTTTGAATTTTCCAAATAATATTATATAGATTTGAATGAAATATTTAAGATATTTGATATTGTTATTGGATATTTAAGTGCTTAAAGCCCCTGCGGTGTTGTTGTTTTTGTTGTTATATATATATCTCTAAAATGAACATAAAATTTGAGGAAGATATTCTTTCCCAACACGAGTAAAAATTTGTCTAAAAATTGGCAAAACAAACGAGAGCAACATTCAAAAACCAGCCGGAAATAAGTATTTAGTTAATATGACATAAGTTTCAACAGAATTTTCGAAAATCATACTCAAATAAAAAAATACACAAAATTATGAAATATTATATTTCTGAAGAAGCAGCGCAAAAATATAGATTTCATACACTTATGTAGGTAACAGCAACCGGAGAGGGGGCGGGTTTTTCAAATTCAAATATTTAGCTGAATCGAGCTGAGAGTATCGTCTACATACTTCGCTGCATGTAGGGTTCATAATAGATTTTGTTTTTTTTTTTTTTGTTTGTTTTTGGTTTGTTCGATTTCAATATTTACAACTTTTTGCAATTCAGTAGGTAATCAGAAAAGAGTACAAGTTGAGCTGTATCTCAGTTCAAATAGATCAAATTTAGATATCGAATTCTAGAATTTATCGGTGATCAACTAAGGTATTAGAATTACATATCATTCGACAATCAGGTGCAGGTTCAACTAGTCGTCACTCATTATGCAAATCATTTAACAACAAAATGGAAATTATATTGATAATTTTTGAAAATATTGTTTAAAGTTGAAATAGTTTTAGTTTGCATGCAAGAGACCATCTAGATAGTTTGCAAGGCTATTAAAAATCACGCAAGACAAGAGACAAAAATTGACATAACTTTACTTTAAAAATCATATATACTTTAGGAAAGTGTATAGACAGTAGGGGATGTCGGAATCAATATAGAAAAAAAAAATGAAACAATAAATAGTTCAGATGACAAAAATGATGATCGAATGGAAAAGGTTTGAATTGAAAATCATTTCAAAAGAGACTTTCAGAGTGTGTGTACAACAACAAGAACAACAACTATGTATCTATATATTGTATTTGATATGAACCCAAAGTAATTACAAACAAAAATTTTGAAATTAATTTGAAAAAGAGAGAATAACTGACTTGTGCTCAACATATGAAATATTTTACAAGGTATTAATCATTTGCAAAAAGTTTCAAAAAAAATTTGACAAAATAAAATCTGCGGAATGTTAATCGAAACCAAAAATGTAACAAAATATTCGAAAATTGAAAATTAGCGGCGTTCAGAAAGTAAATTGTAATTGTATTTATATTTTTTCTTTTGTTTTTGGATTATTTATATATTTCATCTGTATCTGTTTTGGTTTTTTTAGAAGAGTATTTTGAAATTTTGCGATAGAGTTAGACAGAAAGAGAAAAGAGTGGAAAGATTTTTCAGTGTCGTCACGAGTTTAGTTTTTGATTTCTGTTTTGTATTCAACATAAATATATATGTGAATATATATTCATATTTTGAAAGAGTGATCGTATTGTGTTTTCTTCATCTTCATGGTATAGTTTGATTCCGAATAACATTTTGTTAGATGAAAATCAAAAGAATCAAAAACGAAATTGGAATCACATTTGTAGTCCTGCCTTTGTTTTGTGTTGCTTGGAAAACCTGCATATTGTTTTTTTTTTTTTGATTATTTTATAGAGTGTATAAAGATTGCTTTGAGATTTTCAAATAATTTTCTGTTTTCAGTATTTTCTTTTTGTTAATGAAATGAAAATCGTAAAATATAAAATATTAAGCCTTTAATTGCTTTTCGAATAAGTTTGCTTGTTTCCAGTATTAAGTAGAATATCGAATGAGTCGATATATATCGATAAATATTTTGTATTTGAAATGAAAGTAGAAATCATAAATCGATTGAAACATAAGAGAGATATAATGCAAGAATTAATGTAAGAGCCAAATCGGATCCTACTTACTTTTGCCTAGTGGACCACGTGGCCCGGCCACGCCGGGCATCATGTTGTCTCTTGGCGGAGGCGGCGGTCCCCGTGCACCCGGTCCTTGACCCCTGCCCCGCTGACTGAGGCTGCCACGCCCGGCGCCAGGTCCCATTTGATTGTTGTACTGATCGGGCGCATCGGCAAGGAAATTCGATGGCACCAATCCTCGAACACCATCTAGTTCGCCCATGTAGAAACCATCTTCATCCATATCACCATAAACGAGTATGATTTCACCCGTCTTAAAACAAAGTTCAACTTGCTGCAAACATACGACAGCTATTATATCGGATTTCAGAGACCCCATAATCAGGTTTTCGAACCTCGGCATCCACGTTCGGACTCAGCTCCTGTGGATCGTAATCATAGAGCGCTATCATCCGCTTCACCGGCATGTTCGCATAAATGTCGCCCCAACGATCCCGGCTCACATTGCGCATACTCTGCTGCGGTGCGCCCTGGCCGGGCATCACCTGTGCCGTTCCAGGCGTGGCACCGGGCTGCATCTGACCCGGACCCATTTGGGCTGTGGTGTCCTCCACCTCGCTGACCATGTTGTGCGGCACATAGCCGCGACGTCCGCGCAGTTCGCCCCAATAGAAGCCATCGGCATCCTTATCACCGTACACCTGGACAACGCAGCGGGAAAGATCAAGATCAAGGTGTGAGTGTGGATAGCAAGGATGGCAAGGATAACTTGCAACGATATGCATAATGTTGCTGTTGTGTATTGAGTATAGAGTGCATACCGCTAACTTAACGGTTATTTATGGAACTAGTTTAAAGAGAAGAGAACAACTTTCTACTTAACATAGTAGTGTGTGTATGGATGTATGGGTATGTGAGGGTGTAGATGTATATATGTGTGTGTGTGTGTGAATATAGTTATAGGTATATATAGATTACTGTATAGTTAAGGTAAGTATGATAGGTCTTATAGTTTACGATCTCAACTTAATGAGGAGGAGGTCAGGGTCGTAGGGGGAAAATGGAACAGACTGAGTTCTTGTTGAAGGAAAAACATGCACTCATATCATTCGACTCAATTAGGTTCTATCGAAGCGCCGCCAAGTTATTGGCATCTTTCCAATTGAGTTCATCCAATTTGAATCATATTGCGGATTAACAGTTTGCTGATTGGTGTCGGCATTACCAGTTATCGTTGATCATTCCCAGATTAGTGGTTACGGTTTCAAGTATCGGAGAGGGGCCCTAATTATTGTAGGTGGTGGCTGCTTTGGTTGCTGTGGTTGCTCTGGCTGCAAAGTGTTTTTGGTGGTTCTGTGTGGCATCAAGGAGTTAGTGTGCGCTTACCTTGATAGTGTCACCCTCTTGGAATGGCAGTTCTTCGTCGCATCCATCGGGATTGGGACTCATTGTGGATGGATCGTAGTCGAACATGGCCACAAAATAGCGTGGCTTCTTCTGTGCCCCGGGCATCTGTTGTCCTGGCTGACCGGGCGGACCCTGCTGACCCGGATGTTGACCGGGATGTTGGCCCGGCATCAGTTGACCCTGCTGCATCTGTTGCTGCTGCTGATGCTGCTGCTGTTGCTGTTGTTGTTGCTGCTGCTGCTGCTGTTGAGTGAGTGGACCACGTGGACCCATTGGACCACCCACCTGACCCATCACATGTACCTGACCCTGCATTTGTCCAGGCATTTGTCCGGGCATCTGTCCCGGCATCTGTCCTTGCATCTGCCCTTGCATTTGACCTGGCATCTGTCCTGGCATCTGACCCGGCATCTGCCCTTGCATTTGGCCAGGCATAGGACCATGCATCTGGCTCTGTATCTGCCCCGCCATCTGGCTCTGCATGCCCATCTGGCCTGGGACTGGTCCACGAAAACGAGGACCTCCCATGGGGCCCTGTTGGCCGTACGGCGGCTGCTGCTGTTGCTGTTGTGGTCCCTGGGGCCGTCCTGGCACCATGCCGCGCTGTGTGGCGCCCGGCTGGTAGCCCTAGTCATCGATAAGTTATCGGTATCGATATCGATAATGGCACCCGCATCGATTTTGAATTAATTTAAATGAATTTGGAAAATTTTAAAATTTTGTTAGCGTTTCATCTTCTTGAATTTGGTTGTGTTTTTTTTTTTAGTTTAGTTTAGTTTAGATTAGTTTAGTTTCGAGTTTAATTTAAAGATTCATTCTTGAAATCGCAAATACAAATTGTTCTTAAGTTTGTACTCTGTTTTTCATTCACATTGTCTATAGAGAGATGTTTTTGCTTATAGCTTTTTGAAGCTTTAGCGTCTCAGCTCGACTCAACTAAAAAGGTCAGCTATATACAAGTATTATATATATGTATGTATGTATGTATGTATATATGTATATGTATAGTATGTATTAGTGTATATATGTGTAGGAGTACAAGGAGCTAAGCACAGCTGGAAACTGGAAAATTATAAGTCTATAGTAGTAGGTATGACTGATATAGGTCAGAGGCAAGTACGAAGCTAAGTTATAAATGGATATACATATATTGGAAGTAAGAAAGCGTATATATATGTATACATAATATATATATTCGTAATTGTGTTATCTATGTAAATGTGTGTGTGTATGTGTGTGTGTGTGCGTATTAGTATGTAGGTTAACACACACACACACACTCATGTCTCTAATATGAACTGCGTTTAGACACATCGGCTAACTAGGCGTATAAGTAATATGAATTATAATAATTATTATTAAGATATTTGATACTTACAGAGACACACTTATACTTAAATTGTTACAAAATATTTGCCTATACGTGGGCATACTTAATATAGTATGTATATGATAGCATATATATGAAAGTCAGAATCGAAGTTATCGAAAAAAAACTAATACAAAATTTTAAACTAAGCGTCCCCCAAACCCAACTAATCCCATGCAATTGCTCAACAATATCCTAGTCAATAAATTATAAAATAATATTTAATAATTATTAAAAAAATTATAAAAAAAATTAGATTTGTATAATCAAGCTTAAAGCGTATATCTACGATTATATAGATACATTTATGGATTGACTTTAAATATTTCTAAAATATTGTATATTTGAAATGCAGTCAATTTAACAATTCAACTAACATTTGTTTGTAGCTAAGTGTATGTGTGTGAGAGTGTGTATGTGTGTGTTTGTGAGTGTGTGTATTTATAGTATATATGACTATTGTGGTATGAATGTTGTGGGGTATAACTTACATTCTGGTTCACTTGATTCTGTGTGGGTTTTGAGAAGAGGCCACCGAGCAGGCCACCTAACAAGCCGGAGCTGCCGTCGGCCTGTTATCGATTCGTTATCGTAATTGGTATCAGAGTATCGGTATCGGTATCGGTAACGGTATCAGTATCGGTATCGGTATTGGTTTCATATAATGAAAATGAATATATTGTATGTAGCTTGTATTGTTTAAAATTGTTGCTTGCTTTGCATTTTCCTCAATACACAGTACATTTTGTAATTGCTTTGTAATTGATATTTGGTAATTATTAATATAATATTTATAATTGCTTAACACATTATGTAATTTAGAACTATGGGTAATCCGAGTCAAAATTGGAATAATCATTGCATATTTTGCGACCGCAAATATTTTCAACATGCTAACATAATTTGTGAGTCGTTTTCAAAAATCATGAATCATTTAACAAAATTCAAATACAATCAAACTCTAGCATTAACTAATTAATTAATTAATTAATTCAATAAACAAATTATAACTTTACATACATACAAATTGAATTTCTGCTCTTCTTTGAATTCTTATAATTAGTTCAAACTTCTTTTCTCACAGTTCATTTCATTTTTAAATTATTTTGCTTTTCAATAAATTTGGTGTGTGAATTAATTTGTGCGATTTTCATTGAATATACATATATAGATATTTATATTTATATATATATATATATATATAAATGTATATATAAATTTGTATAAGGTTGGTGTATGTATGTATATAATGTGGCTTCTTTTGCAAAAGAATTAAGAATAGTAAGAATAAGAGTATATAGAAAAGGAAAGGCAATTCAAAACCGATTTTGAACAAGAGAGTAGTGTACTTGGCAAAGTCGAAATTAAGAAGTTAAATCAAAACATAGGGTAGAGAGAAACGGAGACAGAGATATACAGAGTATAGATAGATAGAGCGGAACAGATAAATGATGTTGCTGATTGATATAGAACAATATCTCCTTACTCAAAATTTTCAATCTCAAATGTTTATACGTTCCAAATAATTACTAAACTGAAAATCAAGATAAATCAAAGGCTAGTAATGTGTGAAGTCCTTTTCTGAGGTAAATTCTATTGATATTGATTATGGGGTTGTGCAGTATATAAAAATTATATGGAATTTGTTTATTGATTTTGGCATTCCAAATCAAACGGTTAATGATATGTGAATTGGCTTCATTTTGTATTTGGGGTCATTTGGAAGAACTTTATGTACAATACTTAAAGATTACTGAATAGCCTTGCAGAGAATATTAACAAATGTCATATATGATGAGGACTTCGAAAGGTAATTCGCAAGAATGTGTCAGTCCAATTACTCACATCTGCCTATATTATTTTTGAAACCTATTCGCAAAAATTTTGCCAAAGTATTGGGAGTCCCGCAAGTCCCATTTTCTTCTATGTGATCGGGCTTGTGAAGGGTTCGAAAATGATGGTCGTCACTTTGAAAATCTTTGAATGCAGTTTTTTAGTGTTAGTCAAAACTTGGAATTTCCGGTATCAACTTTGGAAATTGGTTGAAATTTGGAAAAGTTATGGCAGTTCAAAGTATTGGGAGTCCAGCTCGTCCCATTTTCTTCTATGGGTTAGGGCTTGTGAAGGGTCCGAAAATGAAGGTCACCATTTGAACAATCTTTGAATGCAGTTTTTAAGTGTAAGTCAAAACTTGGAATTTCCGGTATCAACTTTGGAAATCGGTTGAAATTCGGAAAAGTTATGGCAGTTCAAAGTATTGGGAGTCCAGCTCGTCCCATTTTCTTCTATGGGTTAGGGCTTGTGAAGGGTCCGAAAATGAAGGTCACCATTTGATCAATCTTTGAATGCAGTTTTTAAGTGTAAGTCAAAACTTGAAATTTCCGGTATCAACTTTGGAAATCGGTTGAAATTTGGAAAAGTTATGGCAGTTCAAAGTATTGGGAGTCCAGCTCGTCCCATTTTCTTCTATGTGATCGGGCTTGTGAAGGGTCCCAAAATGAAGGTGGTCAATTTGAAAATATTTGAATGCAGCTTTTAGTGTTAGTCAAAACTTGGAATTTCCGGTATCAACTTTGGAAATCGGTTGAAATTTGGAAAAGTTATGGCAGTTCAAAGTATTGGAAGTCCCGCAAGTCCTATTTTCTTCTATGGGTTAGGGCTTGTGAAGGGTCCGAAAATGAAGGTCGTCATTTTGAAAATCTTTGAATGCAGTTTTTTAATGTTAGTCAAAACTTGGAATTTCCGGTATCAACTTTGGAAATCGGTTGAAATTTGGAAAAGTTATGGCAGTTCAAAGTATTGGAAGTCCCGCAAGTCCTATTTTCTTCTATGGGTTAGGGCTTGTGAAGGGTCCGAAAATGAAGGTCGTCATTTTGAAAATCTTTAAATGCAGTTTTTTAGTGTTACTCAAAACTTGGAATTTCCGGTATCAACTTTGGAAATCGGTTGAAATTTGGAAAAGTTATGGCAGTTCAAAGTATTGGGAGTTCCGCAAGTCCCATTTTCTTCTATGGGTTAGGGCTTGTGAAGGGTCCGAAAATGAAGGTCGTCATTTTGAAAATCTTTGAGTGCAGTTTTTTAGTGTTAGTCAAAACTTGGAATTTCCGATATCAACTTTGGAAATCGGTTGAAATTTGGAAAAGTTATGGCAGTTCAAAGTATTGGGAGTCCAGCTCGTCCCATTTTCTTCTATGTGATCGGGCTTGTGAAGGGTCCCAAAATGAAGGTGGTCATTTTGAAAATATTTGAATGCAGCTTTTAGTGTTAGTCAAAACTTGGAATTTCCGGTATCAACTTTGGAAATCCGTTGAAATTTGGAAAAGTTATGGCAGTTCAAAGTATTGGGAGTCCAGCTCGTCCCTTTTTCTTCTATGGGTTAGGGCTTGTGAAGGGTCCGAAAATGAAGGTCACCATTTGAACAATCTTTGAATGCAGTTTTTAAGTGTAAGTCAAAACTTGGAATTTCCGGTATCAACTTTGGAAATCGGTTGAAATTTGAAAAAGTTATGGCAGTTCAAAGTATTGGAAGTCCCGCAAGTCCCATTTTCTTCTATAGGTTAGGGCTTGTGAAGGGTCCGAAAATGATGGTCGTCATTTTGAAAATCTTTAAATGCAGTTTTTTAGTGTTAGTCAAAACTTGGAATTTCCGGTATCAACTTTGGAAATCGGTTGAAATTTGGAAAAGTTATGGCAGTTCAAAGTATTGGAAGTCCCGCAAGTCCTATTTTCTTCTATGGGTTAGGGCTTGTGAAGGGTCCGAAAATGAAGGTCGTCATTTTGAAAATCTTTAAATGCAGTTTTTTAGTGTTAGTCAAAACTTGGAATTTCCGGTATCAACTTTGGAAATCGGTTGAAATTTGGAAAAGTTATGGCAGTTCAAAGTATTGGAAGTCCCGCAAGTCCTATTTTCTTCTATGGGTTAGGGCTTGTGAAGGGTCCGAAAATGAAGGTCGTCATTTTGAAAATCTTTAAATGCAGTTTTTTAGTGTTAGTCAAAACTTGGAATTTCCGGTATCAACTTTGGAAATCGGTTGAAATTTGGAAAAGTTATGGCAGTTCAAAGTATTGGGAGTTCCGCAAGTCCCATTTTCTTCTATGGGTTAGGGCTTGTGAAGGGTCCGAAAATGAAGGTCGTCATTTTGAAAATCTTTGAGTGCAGTTTTTTAGTGTTAGTCAAAACTTGGAATTTCCGATATCAACTTTGGAAATCGGTTCAAATTTGAAAAAGTTATGGCAGTTCAAAGTATTGGAAGTCCCACAAGTCCCATTTTCTTCTATGAGTTAGGGCTTGTGAAGGGTCCGAAAATGAAGGTCGTCATTTTGCAAATCTTTCAATGCAGTTTTTTAGTGCTAGTCAAAACTTGAAATTTCCGGTATCAACTTTGGAAATCCGTTGAAATTTGGAAAAGTTATGGCAGTTCAAAGTATTGGGAGTCCCGCAAGTCCCATTATCTTCTATGGGTTACGGCTTGTGAAGGGTCCGAAAATGAAGATCGTCATTTTGAAAATCTTTGAATGCAGTTTTTTAGTGTTAGTCAAAACTTGGAATTTCCGGTATCAACTTTGGAAATCGGTTGAAATTTGGAAAAGTTATGGCAGTTCAAAGTATTGGAAGTCCCGCAAGTCCCATTTTCTTCTATGGGTTAGGGCTTGTGAAGGGTCCGAAAATGAAGGTCGTCATTTTGAAAATCTTTAAATGCAGTTTTTTAGTGTTAGTCAAAACTTGGAATTTCCGGTATCAACTTTGGAAATCGGTTGAAATTTGGAAAAGTTGAAAATCTTTAAATGCAGTTTCTTAGTGTTAGTCAAAACTTTGAATTTCCGGTATCAACTTTGGAAATCGGTTGAAATTTGGAAAAGTTATGGCATTTCAAAGTATTGGGAGTCCTGCAAGTCCCATTTTCTTCTATGGGTTAGGGCTTGTGTAGTGTCCGAAAATGAAGGTCGTCATTTTGAAAATCTTTAAATGCAGTTTTTTTGTGTTAGTCAAAACTTGGAATTTCCGGTATCAACTTTGGAAATCGGTTGAAATTTGGAAAAGTTATGGCAGTTCAAAGTATTGGAAGTCCCGCAAGTCCTATTTTCTTCTATGGGTTAGGGCTTGTGAAGGGTCCGAAAATGAAGGTCGTCATTTTGAAAATCTTTAAATGCAGTTTTTTAGTGTTAATCAAAACTTGGAATTTCCGGTATCAACTTTGGAAATCGGTTGAAATTTGGAAAAGTAATGGCAGTTCAAAGTATTGGAAGTCCCGCAAGTCCTATTTTCTTCTATGGGTTAGGGCTTGTGAAGGGTCCGAAAATGAAGGTCGTCATTTTGAAAATCTTTAAATGCAGTTTTTTAGTGTTAGTCAAAACCTGGAATTTCCGGTATCAACTTTGGAAATCGGTTGAAATTTGGAAAAGTTATGGCAGTTCAAAGTATTGGAAGTCCCGCAAGTCCCATTTTCTTCTATGGGTTAGGGATTGTGAAGTGTCCGAAAATGAAGGTCGTCATTTTGAAAATCTTTAAATGCAGCTTTTTAGTGTTAGTCAAAACTTGGAATTTCCGGTATCAACTTTGGAAATCGGTTGAAATTCGGAAAAGTTATGGCAGTTCAAAGTATTGGAAGTCCCGCAAGTCCCATTTTCTTCTATGGGTTAGGGCTTGTGAAGGGTCCGAAAATGATGGTCGTCATTTTGAAAATCTTTGAATGCAGTTTTTTTGTGTTAGTCAAAACTTGGAATTTCCGGTATCAACTTTGGAAATTGGTTGAAATTTGGAAAAGTTATGGCAGTTCAAAGTATTGGGAGTCCAGCTCGTCCCATTTTCTTCTATGGGTTAGGGCTTGTGAAGGGTCCGAAAATGAAGGTCACCATTTGAACAATCTTTGGATGCAGTTTTTAGTTTTAGTCAAAACTGGGAATTTCCGGTATCAACTTTGGAAATCGGTTGAAATTTGGAAAAGTTATGGCAGTTTAAAGCATTGGGAGTTCCGCAAGTCCCATTTTCTTCTATGGGTTAGGGCTTGTGAAGGGTCCGAAAATGATGGTCGTCATTTTGAAAATCTTTGAATGCAGTTTTTTAGTGTTAGTCAAAACTTGGAATTTCCGATATCAACTTTGGAAATCGGTTCAAATTTGGAAAAGTTATGGCAGTTCAAAGTATTGGAAGTCCCGCATGTCCCATTTTCTTCTATGGGTTAGGGCTTGTGAAGGGTCCGAAAATGAAGGTCGTCATTTTGAAAATCTTTAAATGCAGCTTTTTAGTGTTAGTCAAAACTTGGAATTTCCGGTATCAACTTTGGAAATCGGTTGAAATTCGGAAAAGTTATGGCAGTTCAAAGTATTGGAAGTCCCGCAAGTCCCATTTTCTTCTATGGGTTAGGGCTTGTGAAGGGTCCGAAAATGATGGTCGTCATTTTGAAAATCTTTGAATGCAGTTTTTTAGTGTTAGTCAAAACTTGGAATTTCCGATATCAACTTTGGAAATCGGTTCAAATTTGGAAAAGTTATGGCAGTTCAAAGTATTGGAAGTCCCGCATGTCCCATTTTCTTCTATGGGTTAGGGCTTGTGAAGGGTCCGAAAATGAAGATCGTCATTTTGAAAATCTTTGAATGCAGTTTTTTAGTGTTAGTCAAAACTTGGAATTTCCGGTATCAACTTTGGAAATCGGTTGAAATTTGGAAAAGTTATGGCAGTTCAAAGTATTGGAAGTCCCGCAAGTCCCATTTTCTTCTATAGGTTAGGGCTTGTGAAGGGTCCGAAAATGATGGTCGTCATTTTGAAAATCTTTAAATGCAGTTTTTTAGTGTTAGTCAAAACTTTGAATTTCCGGTATCAACTTTGGAAATCGGTTGAAATTTGGAAAAGTTATGGCAGTTCAAATTATTGGAAGTCCCGCAAGTCCCATTTTCTTCTATGGGTTAGGGCTTGTGAAGGGTCCGAAAATGAAGGTCACCATTTGAACAATCTTTGGATGCAGTTTTTTAGTTTTAGTCAAAACTAGGAATTTCCGGTATCAACTTTGGAAATCGGTTGAAATTTGGAAAAGTTATGGCAGTTCAAAGTATTGGAAGTCCCGCAAGTCCCATTTTCTTCTATGGGTTAGGGCTTGTGAAGGGTCCGAAAATGAAGATCGTCATTTTGAAAATCTTTGAATGCAGTTTTTTAGTGTTAGTCAAAACTTGGAATTTCCGGTATCAACTTTGGAAATCGGTTGAAATTTGGAAAAGTTATGGCAGTTCAAAGTATTGGAAGTCCCGCAAGTCCCATTTTCTTCTATGGGTTAGGGCTTGTGAAGGGTCCGAAAATGAAGGTCGTCATTTTGAAAATCTTTGAATGCAGCTTTTAGTGTTAGTCAAAACTTGGAATTTCCGGTATCAACTTTGGAATTCGGTTGAAATTTGGAAAAGTTATGGCAGTTCAAAGTATTGGAAGTCCCGCAAGTCCCATTTTCTTCTATGGGTTAGGGCTTGTGAAAGGTCCGAAAATGAAGGTCGTCATTTTGAAAATCTTTGAATGCAGTTTTTTAGTGTTAGTCAAAACTTGGAATTTCCGGTATCAACTTTGGAAAACGGTTGAAATTTGAAAAAGTTATGGCAGTTCAAAGTATTGGAAGTCCCGCAAGTCCCATTTTCTTCTATGGGTTAGGGCTTGTGAAGGGTCCGAAAATGAAGGTCGTCATTTTGAAAATCTTTAAATGCAGTTTTTTAGTGTTAGTCAAAACTTGGAATTTCCGGTATCAACTTTGGAAATCGGTTGAAATTTGGAAAAGTTATGGCAGTTCAAAGAATTGCGAGTCCCGCAAGTCCAATTTTCTTCTATGGGTTAGGGCTTGTGAAGGGTCCGAAAATGAAGGTCGTCATTTTGAAAATCTTTGAATGCAGTTTTTTAGTGTTAGTCAAAACTTGGAATTTCCGGTATCAACTTTGGAAATCGGTTGAAATTTGGAAAAGTTATGGCAGTTCAAAGTATTGGAAGTCCCGCAAGTCCCATTTTCTTCTATGGGTTAGGGCTTGTGAAGGGTCCGAAAATGATGGCCGTCATTTTGAAAATCTTTGAATGCAGTTTTTTAGTGTTAGTCAAAACTTGGAATTTCCGATATCAACTTTGGAAATCGGTTCAAATTTGGAAAAGTTATGGCAGTTCAAAGTATTGGAAGTCCCGCAAGTCCCATTTTCTTCTATGGGTTAGGGCTTGTGAAGGGTCCGAAAATGAAGATCGTCATTTTGAAAATCTTTGAATGCAGTTTTTTAGTGTTAGTCAAAACTTGGAATTTCCGGTATCAACTTTGGAAATCGGTTGAAATTTGGAAAAGTTATGGCAGTTCAAAGTATTGGAAGTCCCGCAAGTCCCATTTTCTTCTATGGGTTAGGGCTTGTGAAGGGTCCGAAAATGAAGGTCGTCATTTTGAAAATCTTTGAATGCAGTTTTTTAGTGTTAGTCAAAACTTGGAATTTCCGGTATCAACTTTGGAAATCGGTTGAAATTTGGAAAAGTTATGGCAGTTCAAAGTATTGGAAGTCCCGCAAGTCCCATTTTCTTCTATGGGTTAGGGCTTGTGAAGGGTCCGAAAATGAAGGTCGTCATTTTGAAAATCTTTGAATGCAGCTTTTAGTGTTAATCAAAACTTGGAATTTCCGGTATCAACTTTGGAAATCGGTTGAAATTTGGAAAAGTTATGGCAGTTCAAAGTATTGGAAGTCCCGCAAGTCCCATTTTCTTCTATGGGTTAGGGCTTGTGAAGGGTCCGAAAATGATGGTCGTCATTTTGAAAATCTTTAAATGCAGTTTTTTAGTGTTAGTCAAAACTTGGAATTTCCGGTATCAACTTTGGAAATCGGTTGAAGTTTGGAAAAGTTATGGCAGTTCAAAGTATTGGAAGTCCCGCAAGTCCCATTTTCTTCTATAGGTTAGGGCTTGTGAAGGGTCCGAAAATGATGGTCGTCATTTTGAAAATCTTTGAATGCAGTTTTTTAGTGTTAGTCTAAACTTGGAATTTCCGGTATCAACTTTGGAAATCGGTTGAAATTTGGAAAAGTTATGGCAGTTCAAAGTATTGGAAGTCCCGCAAGTCCCATTTTCTTCTATGGGTTAGGGCTTGTGAAAGGTCCGAAAATGAAGGTCGTCATTTTGAAAATCTTTGAATGCAGTTTTTTAGTGTTAGTCAAAACTTGGAATTTCCGGTATCAACTTTGGAAAACGGTTGAAATTTGAAAAAGTTATGGCAGTTCAAAGTATTGGAAGTCCCGCAAGTCCCATTTTCTTCTATGGGTTAGGGCTTGTGAAGGGTCCGAAAATGAAGGTCGTCATTTTGAAAATCTTTAAATGCAGTTTTTTAGTGTTAGTCAAAACTTGGAATTTCCGGTATCAACTTTGGAAATCGGTTGAAATTTGGAAAAGTTATGGCAGTTCAAACAATTGCGAGTCCCGCAAGTCCCATTTTCTTCTATGGGTTAGGGCTTGTGAAGGGTCCGAAAATGAAGGTCGTCATTTTGAAAATCTTTGAATGCAGTTTTTAGTGTTAGTCAAAACTTGGAATTTCCGGTATCAACTTTGGAAATCGGTTGAAATTTGGAAAAGTTATGGCAGTTCAAAGTATTGGAAGTCCCGCAAGTCCCATTTTCTTCTATGGGTTAGGGCTTGTGAAGGGTCCGAAAATGATGGTCGTCATTTTGAAAATCTTTAAATGCAGTTTTTTAGTGTTAGTCAAAACTTTGAATTTCCGGTATCAACTTTGGAAATCGGTTGAAATTTGGAAAAGTTATTGCAGTTCAAAGTATTGGAAGTCCCGCAAGTCCCATTTTCTTCTATGGGTTAGGGTTTGTGAAGGGTCCGAAAATGATGGTCGGCACTTTGAAAATCTTTGAATGCAGTTTTTTAGTGTTAGTCAAAACTTGGAATTTCCGGTATCAACTTTGGAAATCCGTTGAAATTTGGAAAAGTTATGGCAGTTCAAAGTATTGGAAGTCCCGCAAGTCCCATTTTCTTCTATGGGTTAGGGCTTGTGAAGGGTCCGAAAATGATGGTCGTCACTTTGAAAATCTTTGAATGCAGTTTTTTAGTGTTAGTCAAAACTTGGAACTTCCGGTATCAACTTTGGAAATCCGTTGAAATTTGGAAAAGTTATGGCAGTTCAAAGTATTGGAAGTCCCGCAAGTCCTATTTTCTTCTATGGGTTAGGGCTTGTGAAGGGTCCGAAAATGAAGGTCGTCATTTTGAAAATCTTTAAATGCAGTTTTTTAGTGTTAGTCAAAACTTGGAATTTCCGGTATCAACTTTGGAAATCGGTTGAAATTTGGAAAAGTTATGGCAGTTCAAAGTATTGGAAGTCCCGCAAGTCCCATTTTCTTCTATGGGTTAGGGCTTGTGAAGGGTCCGAAAATGAAGGTCGTCATTTTGAAAATCTTTGAATGCAGTTTTTTAGTGTTAGTCTAAACTTGGAATTTCCGGTATCAACTTTGGAAATCGGTTGAAATTTGGAAAAGTTATGGCAGTTCAAAGTATTGGAAGTCCCGCAAGTCCCATTTTCTTCTATGGGTTAGGGCTTGTGAAGGGTCCGAAAATGATGGTCGTCATTTTGAAAATCTTTAAATGCAGTTTTTTAGTGTTAGTCAAAACTTGGAATTTCCGGTATCAACTTTGGAAATCGGTTGAAATTTGGAAAAGTTATGGCAGTTCAAAGTATTGGAAGTCCCGCAAGTCCCATTTTCTTCTATGGGTTAGGGTTTGTGAAGGGTCCGAAAATGATGGTCGTCACTTTGAAAATCTTTGAATGCAGTTTTTTAGTGTTAGTCAAAACTTGGAATTTCCGGTATCAACTTTGGAAATCCGTTGAAATTTGGAAAAGTTATGGCAGTTCAAAGTATTGGAAGTCCCGCAAGTCCCATTTTCTTCTATGGGTTAGGGCTTGTGAAGGGTCCGAAAATGATGGTCGTCACTTTGAAAATCTTTGAATGCAGTTTTTTAGTGTTAGTCAAAACTTGGAATTTCCGGTATCAACTTTGGAAATCCGTTGAAATTTGGAAAAGTTATGGCAGTTCAAAGTATTGGAAGTCCCGCAAGTCCCATTTTCTTCTATGGGTTAGGGCTTGTGAAGGGTCCGAAAATGAAGGTCGTCATTTTGAAAATCTTTAAATGCAGTTTTTTAGTGTTAGTCAGAACTTGGAATTTCCGGTATCAACTTTGGAAATCGGTTGAAATTTGGAAAAGTTATGGCAGTTCAAAGTATTGGAAGTCCCGCAAGTCCCATTTTCTTCTATGGGTTAGGGCCTGTGAAGGGTCCGAAAATGATGGTCGTCATTTTGAAAATCTTTGAATGCAGTTTTTTTTGTGTTAGTCAAAACTTGGAATTTCCGGTATCAACTTTGGAAATCGGTTGAAATTTGGAAAAGTTATGGCAGTTCAAAGTATTGGGAGTCCCGCAAGTCCCATTTTCTTCTATGGGTTAGGGCTTGTGAAGGGTCCGAAAATGAAGGTCGTCATTTTGCAAATCTTTGAATGCAGTTTTTTAGTGTTAGTCAAAACTTGGAATTTCCGGTATCAACTTTGGAAATCGGTTGAAATTTGGAAAAGTTATGGCAGTTCAAAGTATTGGAAGTCCCGCAAGTCCCATTTTCTTCTATGGGTTAGGGCTTGTGAAGGGTCCGAAAATGAAGGTCGTCATTTTGCAAATCTTTCAATGCAGTTTTTTAGTGCTAGTCAAAACTTGGAATTTCCGGTATCAACTTTGGAAATCGGTTGAAATTTGGAAAAGTTATGGCAGTTCAAAGTATTGGAAGTCCCGCAAGTCCCATTTTCTTCTATGGGTTAGGGCTTGTGAAGGGTTCGAAAATGATGGTCGTCACTTTGAAAATCTTTGAATGCAGTTTTTTAGTGTTAGTCAAAACTTGGAATTTCCGGTATCAACTTTGGAAATCCGTTGAAATTTGGAAAAGTTATGGCAGTTCAAAGTATTGGAAGTCCCGCAAGTCCCATTTTCTTCTATGGGTTAGGGCTTGTGAAGGGTCCGAAAATGAAGGTCGTCATTTTGAAAATCTTTAAATGCAGTTTTTTAGTGTTAGTCAAAACTTGGAATTTCCGGTATCAACTTTGGAAATCGGTTGAAATTTGGAAAAGTTATTGCAGTTCAAAGTATTGGAAGTCCCGCAAGTTCCATTTTCTTCTATGGGTTAGGGCTTGTGAAGGGTCCAAAAATGATGGTCGTCATTTTGAAAATCTTTGAATGCAGTTTTTTAGTGTTAGTCAAAACTTGGAATTTCCGGTATCAACTTTGGAAATCGGTTGAAATTTGGAAAAGTTATGGCAGTTCAAAGTATTGGTATTATCATTTTGAAAATCTTTGAATGCAGTTTTTTAGTCAAGGAGATTGCTCCTAAGATATTACTGTGTCCTGGTATCAGGATATTTTATAGTCAAACATTCTTGACTATACTGTATTTCTTGTTTTAAATTATTGTGCAGTGCTATTCAGTAATCTATTTTATGGAAGTATATATTTTTATTATTAATTAAATTTTATATTTAGAAATTTGAAAACCAATCGCATGAAAATAATAATAAGTAACCGACATATTCGAATTTTAACATAATTATACAGTTGTATGTATATACAGTGACTGGGAATTCGGATCTTTGTGCCATAGTAGGTATAGCCTCATATAGATCTAATTCCGGAACTAATCGATTTGTTGCGGATTGGAGGCACACTCACCTGATGTCCTGGCTGTCCTTGGCCTGTTTGCTGGCCAGGCTGCATTCCCTGCTGCTGCTGCATCTGATTGGGATCGTATTGTGTGTGATCTTGTGGACCGCCCATCATATGCTGCTGTCCCATTTGGCCGGGCTGACCAGGCATGCCCATTTGCTGCTGCTGCTGCTGATTGGGCATGCCATGGAGACCCGGCTGCTGTGGCATATGTGGACCCATACCCATCTGATTTGGTCCCCGGCGAGCGACAGCATTGCGCACGGTATCTATAGATCAGGGCAATCCAGATTAGATATATGAGTGGGTTGAATTGAAAGTTGCTCCACTTACTTGGTATCAAAATGGGCGCACTGTCCGCCGACTGTGAATCGCGTGATTTGGTGCGAATGGTGACGGCACGTGGATTGAATACGCCCAGTTTGCCGATGTCGATGAGCGCATGATCGCCGGTCGGTGAATTGATGTCCGTCACTTTTTTACCATCGGCGTACACAGCATAGCCGGTTACAGGCCCCGTGGACGTAGGTCTGTTAACCGGCTGCCATGTCACCAGAATGGTACCATCTTGAGGACCAGCCTCAAGTTGGATATCCTGTGGCGGATCGGGCAGACCCTTGGTCAGTGTGCGAAAATCTGCATAGGCGCCCGGTGCCTCCTCCTGACCGGGTCTGCCCGGTGTCTGCGGCGTATGCTGGCCGACGGCCCGCAAATGCTTGGCGCGCACAGTCACCCGATATTGGGTGCTGGGCGCCAGGCCCGTAATCGTATGCCTATACATGCCCGGCTTGACGGTGCGCACCTCCACATTGTTCACACACACCACGTGCTGGTGGTTGGAATTGGCCGGCAGCCACGAGATAACCGCCGAGGAACACGTTATGTGCGAGGCGCGCACCGCCGAGGGGCCCAAGTGCGAAGTATCTCGTCCGATGATCATTGTGCATGCCGCATCCCTGGACGTCTGCCTGTTCTGAGTTACGCTGCGTACGCTAATCCGATGCGGCTACAATTGGGAAAACGGATCAGTTTGTGGAATCCAAGTCCATTGATATCGATTGTCCGGCCATCAACTTACCCGCGTGGAGTCGACGCCCTCGATTAGAGCGCGTGTGCGTTCGTTGGCCTTCACCGTGACCTTGAGCACACCATCGACATACACATGATAGCTGTCGATGAGATTGTAGCCCACCGGTTCCGGTGGTGACCATCCGATGAGCACGCTCTTGTTCAGCTGACGTTCCAGCGTTAAATGCTTCGGAGCTGGAACTACGGTAAGGAAGATGGGATTAGTGTCACCCCAGATTAGTCTCTCGATGGCATCTAGCATAAGCCTAAGTTACGTTAAGAGTGCATCTGCTCAAGCTACACTACATGCAAGTACTAGTCTCAAAAAAGATTCATATGCTCACATATGCCATGACGGTGGCCATTAAAAAATCAAAAAGAGAGTTGTGAGAACAACGAACACGACAGAGTGGAGGGAACTGAGTGTGGATGTGGATGTGGACTGAATTGATAGTTACCATTGTCGCTAATGTCGTCCTGGTCGTGCTCCAGATCGGTGTGCGTCTCACTCAAACGTGCCAGATCCTCGTGCGTGTGTGTGAGCAATGGGTTGTGCGGCGGCAAGGAGGGCAGCGACGTTGTATCGCACTGCATCGACCCATCCTCGGCGTCGCGCAGTGTCGATAGCACCGCCTGATGGAACTCCAGCAAGTCATCACCTACACAATAGTCCCCTTAGTACCATTTCATGTTTCCATATTCCATATTTAAGGACTTACCCACAAGTCGCTGCACAAAGGAGGCGGGCACCAGGCCCCGTCGTCCATCGAGTAGCTCCGCATCCAGATAGCCACCCTGCGGTTCACCACTGGTCCACACCAGCAAGTAATCCCCAGCACACAGCGACAGCTCGCCCTCCGCCTCCCTACAAGGAAAACTCATGAAAGGATTTGGGAGTGCATCGTTAGCTACGGTTCACTTACTCTGGAGGATCGTAGGGAAAGCGTGCGATGAAGACACAACAGCGACCTTTGCCCGGTATGTCCAACATGTCCACCTGGGGTTCACTGGCGCCATTCATGGCATGATTGCGGGCTGTCAAAGGTTTGTCAAATGAGATTCGTTACCTTCGCCCAAGTGGGATTCACTTACTGTCTAGATCGAGGGCGCCCAGCGCCAGCCCGCTGCGGTTGTGCATGATGGATGTGGCCAGGCCATCGGTGAAGTCATCTAGTCCCCAGCTACCATGCGGCAATGTGGGTATTGGGGAGCAGGGCGAGCTACGATTACCGTAGCGTGCCAACGGTATATCGATCTCGTCAAGCAGTTTCATTTTGCTGGCCTGACGCAGTGCAGCCGATGTGAATGGATATGAGGCGCTTGAGGCGGCATCCATGAACGGTTGCCCATAGGAGCTGCCCAAACCGCCAGTGACACCAGCACTCAGACCATAGAGCGAGGTGGCACCCGTTATGCCGGCACCAGCGGGTCCCAGGCCCAATAGGGCGCTCGTATCGAGCATATTGATGTTGCTCATGGTGGGATGAGTTAGGGAGGAGCCGACAACTCCGCTGCCGCCGCCGCTCAGGCCCAATGCCGAGTAGCTGGTGGAGCCGCCAGGCGGCAGATTATGCGCGTTCAGTGACAGGAGGGGCATGGTTGTGCTCTGCAAATTGTACAGTTGTATTGTTCCGCGCTTCTCGTTTCAATATCAAATTCAATTTTAATTTCAATTGCAATTGGAAGTGCATTTCGACAGTAATTTTTTGGCATTTTGATTTGTTTTTGTTTTTTTTTTTCGAATTTACATAGTGTTGTGGTTGTATTTGTTAGTAGTTGTTTTTGTATTTCGTGTAGAAGTATTGGAGTATAATATATAGAGCAGAGAGAGAGAGACGACACACACACACACGCACAGAGAGAGAGAGAGAGAAATACACACATATGTATTTGACATAAATTATTTTCATTTCGTTTCGTTTCGAAACCGAAATTATCGGCACAGCGAGAGAGAGAGAAAGATAGAGAAAGAGAACGAATCGAAGAATGAGTTATTATACAAAAAAAGAGAAAAGAGTTAGAGAGAAAGAAAGAGAAGAGAGAGAACACACAAAAAAAAGGGGGAAAAAGAGATCACAAAATACACATTTATTGGTCAATATATCAACATGAAAGCCAAAGCTATGAATAGAAACAATATTAGAATTGTATTAACTATGAGAACATATTTCAGAAACTCTGTTTTTTTAAACATGTATATGAATGTGTGTGGTTGCGTGTATGAAAGAGAATATGAAGTAAGAATTGCATAGACAAGAAATTTGATCGACAATGAATTCGAATATTTTTATGAGCTGAGGCCGATTTCAAGCAAGACAAGAAGATGATAAACAAGAACTGGAGTCTCCGCACAAATATCAAACGGAGAGTGTAGTTAAAACTACACAACAAAATGTGTTGTGTGTATATGTATGTATGAGTATATTATGTATTAGGGCATGTCCGGTGCAATTTGAATTGAATTTCAAAGCCAATTTGTTTGTATTAGTTAAGATAAAAACAAGCGAAATGTCTATGAAGCCCAATCTACAGGCTTTTCAATGCTAATACTAATGATAACGAAGGTTTTTTGCATGCAATAGAAATGTAGAGTGAATGATGCCCACATAGGTATGCTACATCTTTTTACATGTGAGTTGTGCGCGCAAAATGGCGTTGCCCTCAGAGGTATGCTACACTTTTCAGATAAAACTGATGTTAATGGAAAATTCTATTTACAGATAATGTACATGTGTGTGATGGCTATGTGATTATGTGTGTCTATGTGTATGTGAGTATTATGTACATATTTTCAATAATGAAACTACAACAAAGCACAATTGTATGTTGTGATTTACACAGTGAGGTTTGTTGGACACTGTGAATTCAACTTTCAGCAATTAGCATTAATGATGATTGATTAATAATTAACTGATTAGCTGTTTGATCACAACAAATGAACGTTACAAGACGATGGCTACTGGAAGCATGATGATCAACCCGTAGGAAGAGAGCCAAAGCCGTATCATACGTATGCCAGGCGTCAAAGCGATTGATCGATTGATTGATTAATTTATTGTTTTTGCTTTTGATTTAGATTGGAACTACACGATAATTGATAATTGCATTTATAACTGGCATTTGTTAATTCTATGCTTATAAATGTATGTTAGTTATTGATAAATTATCGTTAGAATATTTCTGTTGCTTGTAGTTGCATTTCATATAATGAAAATAGTTGGTTTACCTGACTTAATGCCGTTGGCATAGCCTTCATCGTATGAATATTTACCGGCAATGGTGGAATGCCAGTTATTCCACTAGTTCCACTCAACAGTTTCTCAACGGAGGTCTGGCCAGCCCCATAGGCAGCCGCATTCAGTGATTGTATAGCATGGCTGCTCAGACTCGACGATATGCCGCTGATTGAATTGGGCACCAGGGCCGATATGGATGTATGACCACCGCCACCGCCACCAGCAGCACCAGCTGCAGCAGCAGCCACACTCTGAGAACCAACACTAGTGCCACTCAGACTGGTGCTGGCTCCATTGGCCAATGTGGAGGCCAGCGATTGAGGCAGGCTCGAATACCCGGAGGAGAGTGCCGAGACACCCCCGCCCGATGCACCGCCCAATACTGCTCTTTTATAACGATTCAGTTCTTCTTCGAGTTCTGCAATGGATCACAGCTTAGACTCGCAATCAACTATGAGTATGAATCTCTCACTCACCACTCTTTGATATGGTTCTAAATTCGCTATTTCCCGCGCTCATCATGGAACTGGGCGGCAATGCAGACATGCTGGCACTGGCCGAAGTACGTGGCTGCTCCAGCTCGGCCAGCACACGATTATCCTGTAAAGAAATCAAATCAAAATGAAATTCACAAAATCAGTAGGCTTTGCTAAAACCGAATATTAAACAGAGTTGTCAGATTTTAACTCAGTCCGAGCTGAGAAGTCGTACACGAATAATATATATTTGTCTTTGAAATAAAAATGAATCCGATTCCAAATCTAATTAACCTGGCAGAGCAGCTCTCAAATGGACTTGGGGAACTAGTTGACAAGTCGGAAAGTTTACTGGCCGATGGAAAACACTTGGAGGAGAAGATGCTAAATGTGTCGAAGGCCAGTGGGAATGAAGAAACTTTGAAAAGACTTATCAAGGAGTTCAATGATGACAACTTTAACGACCTGCTGGAGAATTTCGAGCTAAAGAAGACACTGGAGGAATATAACGAGGCCATAGAAATCATATTCGCAAAGTACAAGCAACATTCAAACATTGATGAAATCAGAGAACAGGAAGGGGCCAGTCATGACGAGGTACGTGTTGAACTCGAGGCTGCCATGCAAAGGACTCTGACTGCCCTGCACAATCGCATGGACCTACTGCTCCTGACTATGCAGGCCAACCTGAAATATGGTGACGATTTCAAAGAGGAGATTCCAGTTATCATTCACCAGCTGAAATCTGAGAACGAAATGATGCGTCGTCAACTGCAGCTTAGCGAAGATCCTGCTGTCCAGGATCCGCCAAAGCAGGAAAGTCAAAGTACACAGGTCGACCCTGAACAGCTCTTTGCAGCTGCCTACGGTTCAGAATGTTCAGTGTCCTCAGATAGTGACGAGAGTGTTATATGTTTATCCGCTGACAAGTAAATTTAGTGTTTAAATATATAAATATTATTCACCTGCTCGATCTTGGCCATGATTATATCAATCTCGGATCCTTGGTCCTGGTGACTGATTGTCGGTGCCCATGTGACGGTGGAACTGCTGGCCGATGTTGGTATGCTGGCTCCAGCTCCGTATGCCGATGATGCCGATATCGATGCCGGAACCCCTACTCCTACTCCTACTCCCACTCCAGCTGCATGTGCAGCAGGATTGCCGCCACCCATGCTGGAGGCAGTTGATCGGGCTGCCTTCGCCTTGAGAGCAGCAGTCAGTTCAATTTGCAGCTCCTCACAGTGCACATTCTCCAAAGCGACCTATGAGAATATGGACAGTTAGTATATCCTGTTCTCCTACAGAGATGGACATAACTAGGTACCTTCTTTTCCAGCTCTCGTGCACGGGATTGCAGATTCTCGACAGCCTCAGTATCTGGTCGAGCACTGCCACTTAGGTTGCGTATTTGTGCCAGAGTTTCCTATAAACCGAATTAGAAGAATTGGAATCTGAGTTGACCAAGGACTAGAGGAGGAACTCACCTGATGCGCCCGTTCGATTTCGGTGCGTCTCATTTCCGCATCGCGCAGCTGCAGACTGAGTGCGTCCAGCATATTGTTGGGCGCTACTCCGGCGACTACCGCAGCGGCCGCCGACTGATGATGGTGCATCGACTCGTACGGCATGCTGAGGCTGCCCCTCTAACGACTGCAACGAGAGGAGGCAGAAGGAAGTGGCATATTTAGCTGCGAAATTCGACTGCGTCTGTTCTATAAATTACACCCAAGGAGGCAAACACATGAATGTGCCGGCAAAGGATTTGAGGACATTACGTGCTCTTCCCTTTAGTCGTTTTGGCCGCTTTTATTATTTATGTGTACGAGGCGAACAAATGGGTCAACAGCTTGACTTGGCTTCAAAAAAAAAAAAAAAAACAGAAAAGAAACTTGGCAGTATGTCTGTGTGTGCTTTGAACTTTGAACTTTTGGGTTAATTACCGTTCTGCGCCCATTCGAAGGACGTTTTGCCCACTTGCTAGCCCAATTTAAAAATATACTTTCAACTGTATTCAAATAGGTTGCCGTTTACCAACGTCTCGAATTATTAATAATATGACGTATACGACCCGTTGCTAACTTGATAATGCAATAATCGATTTGATGGTGACTTCTTAACTGCACTTTAATGCATTGACTGTCTGCCAACTCTCTCTCTCACACACACACACACACACACACACACACACATACATACATCTGCGTACACAAAGAAACAATCACTTGTAGACAATTGTATTACTCATACGCCATGTTGAACGCGCCTCAGAAATGAATTGAAAGCTACCCAGTGTATATGGAAAGTGAATTAAATCTGTACTAGATATTGGACAATATTAATGGAGTATGATCTTGTGCCAATATACCCCACTTGGCTACATTTCTAGGGTAGCAAAAACACGCGCCAATTTGTCTAGACAGCCACAAGCCACGACATGATGAAGCGGGTTTGCGTACACAGAAAAAAAGAGAATTCTCTAGCGATTGCTGAAAGTTAAGTTAAGTAGAGAGAGAGCGAGATTGAGGAATAGTTGCTGGCAGCAGAGGGCGACTAAAGCTGGAATAACAATTTTCTTATTTAATTGCTGCCTTAATGCAATAATAAATTGCAGTAGAAATTCAATTTGAATCACTTTACGGCTCAATGCTGTCCATGCGAAAATCCAGCGTAAATGAAAAATCCCAAACGCAGTACACACACACACACACACACACGTACATACAGATGCTGCATGCAAACATCAATATCCTTGTTGCTGTCGTTGCTCTGCTGTTGTTGTTGTTGTAGGTAACCACTTTGCCGTTTATAGTACATCCATCTACATTCATCTGCCCCACCGCGCGTCCCATTGACATTTAAAAGCAATGACAAGGTTTATACTGATGCCAGCCCCGCCCCCCGCCAATGTGGGCGTTTATGACAGCATCCAGCAGGTGGGCTGTGGCATTTACTTGACGCCCATCGCGCAACAAGCCCTACATGTATTGTAGATGGTCTGCACTTGTTCCATCTGCCCAAAATATCAAAGGCATATCCCACACACACATCGCGCCCCTTTCTCCCCTGGAGAAAGGCAATACAATGCACTCTGACATACTCCCACACACAGAAAGAGGGAGTTGGCAAAAAGCAATCACAACTTGCATACACTATGTGATTTTTTTTTTTTGTTAGACACACAATTTGGCACAGCATACTATATTAATTAATAATATTCAAAGAAGTATATTTGCTCACAGTTACCACTACAACTCAAGTATAATTAGACGTGTGTGCAGCACGACGCAACGCAGTCAAATGGCAAGCGCAACAGCAGCGAAGTCTCATTACGGCCACTAGTTGCTGTTATGCACAGTAAACGCTGCCGCTGCCACTGCCGCTGCCTCTGTCTTTGTCTCTGTCGCTGTCAGCATTTTACGTGTGTGCAAAAGCAAGAACAACACAACAGCATAGGGGGAGCTGCCTTTGCCTCTTATTGCAAATGTATGCAGAGCACAATTTGAATGTGCGAACAAGATGACAGCATTGCCTGCATTAGTGTGAGTGTGCACGCTACAACGAAAGATAGAGGGAGAGCAAGAGAGAGCGCAGCGAAGTGAGAGCGGACTGGTGAGTAAATATCCCAGCAAGAGATTGCAATCTATTTAACAGCGTTGGCGCATGCGTTAAGCTCTGCTGTTAACAGTGACACTCTTCACTGTTAAACTCTTAACATCATCAGACTTAACAGCAGAGTAGGCAGACTGCGAAAATATGTATGTTAGCATGTATGAGAGTGGGTCGCAAGCACTTTTTAATTATGATTATGAAGTAGGCGTGAGTCTCTCTGCGTAAGTGTGTGTTTGTGTGTGTGTTTGTGTGTGTGTGTGGGTTTACGTGAGTGTGTATTTGTGTTCTTAGCTTTTTTCCTTAGGATTTTTCATAATTATTTCGTTGGGCCCACAACGTTAACATCAGATGGTCCGATGTGTATCTCAATGAGACTGCTTGTCATTTCCGTATATGCCTTATCTCTGCCCACTCACAAACACACACACACTCAAAGCTGACTCAGACACTCACACATATTCACGGACATCTTGGGTAATTTGAAATTTGCATTCATTCCATTTCAGGTTACACTTAAACGGTTAGGCGTCGTTGATCAACAAACTCAGGCATTCAGCTAAACAATTAAGCATTTAGTAAACAGCAGACAGGACCAATAAGGAGCAAGGATAGAGCATAGCAGATGGATGCTGTGAAACTGCTTTAAATTTTAATGAGTTCTCAAAGTGCTCTTACTCACGTTCTCTTCATGGTTCTCTCGATGTCTCTCTCTCTCTTTTTTGTTCTATGTAATTGGAAATCCGCATCCCAAAAATACAATCCGCATCGAATGTAGGTTGCGGCCTAACGTTGCTTTTACACTCTATTAACCCAATTTTGAGGCAATCGCCATCATCAGAGCAAATTAAATGGAAAATTCGCATACGTTTTCCATTTCAGTTCATACAACTCTGAATTTATGTACAGAGTACATAAGTAGTACCCACTTGAAAAACATTCGTAAATAAAACTTTAACTATGGAATGTACAACAGTTGGAGGCAAGCAGGTCATTCAACTTAGGCCACAGTCAACTTCAAAGTAATTTAAGAAGTTCTCAACAGTTTTTCAACAATGTTTATGTGTGCGTCACCGTCAACTCAACTCTTCAAATGGGAAATGAAGATGGGGAAACTAACTGAAATTGCAAGTTGATGCCAAACTAGTGCCACGCAACTTTTTGCACAGAAGAGCAATTAATTTGAATGTTGCCTAAACTTAAGAAATTATCAAGATGTTTTTAGGCAATAATGTCTGTCGACTGCAGATACCAATGAGTGAAATTTTTATTGCATACTTTCTAGCTAAATTTAAATTTATTATTATAATTATTCTAGCAAATGCTTTGATGTCATACCAAAACACAATGTGATTCAGTGACAAGTAATGTCTCAGCTGTAGGCGGAAACCTCTTTAAAGCTAACCAAATTTTATGCTCGAGCACATTATAAAGTTCACTATCCTGCTGACAGTTTGACCTCAATCTAGAGACAAACAGCAAAAAAAAAAAAAAAAAAAAACAGTAACGAAGCGGAGTGGAGAGCCTCAGCACAAGCAACAAAAAAAACGAGCACAAAAACTATCTTGGCTATTTATAACTAGTATACTCACACATACACTCTCGAGACAAAAAAAAACGCTGGTGTTGGGAGTAAAATTTCATGCGGGCTAAAACCCACACACTCACACACACGCAGCTACAAAGAGAGAGAGAGAGAGAGAGAGAGGTATGTACGTATCTGCTGGCAATATGTGTAGCATAGTTTTTGGGGACCGACCAACACATGTGCTTCGTTTTTTTCTGGCCTTTTTTTTGTGCAGAATCAAATATACGTACGGAGACCAATACAGACATGCCATTGAATGATTGCCATATGTCAAAATTGAACATGTACCACGATTAATCCTAGGATGTCACATACATACGCACATATTCATACATAGTTAAGTCAATGCGTGACTTTCCATAGTTGCAACAGCAACAAAAAAAATATTGAAGAGACAAAATAAAATAAAAGACAAAACGGAAACGTTTGATAAATGTAATTGTGTGTGTGTAGAGCCGCGAATAAATATAATCAAAAAGTAAATTGCGAAAACGTCCAAAAATAGTTATTACATTCTCTGCGGCTGTTACTGTTTACGTACACACACACAGACACACACACACACACAGTCAAGTACATACATATAAATACATGGCACGTTAGCTAACTGCGAGTGACAGAAGGCGACCGCATGGCAAACACCTGCCTGCCTCTCGCTCCCACTGTTAGTACTCTCCCACTCTGTCAGTTTTCAACTCTCCGCTACTGCTGCTGCTCTATAGGCAGACACACTGTTGGAGAGACAGACAGCGAGATGTATATGTATGTGCATGTAGTTGTGCACTTTCTGTTACGCACGCAGCAAGGCAAACAAACTTTTACGCCTCCCACGCGGCCTAACTGGTGTTGCTCCTGCTCCTGCTGCTGCTGCTGCTGATACTGCGCGCCAAGTGTTAAAACCGCCCCCGAAAGCAAAATGGGGCACTTTTCATTTATCTTTCGGCGCTGCTGCTGTTGCTGTTGCTGTGGCTATTACTGCGGCTATGAATATGAAACTCACTGTCATACATACTATGTACTTATTGTGGTTGCTGATGATGATGCTGCTGCTGCTGCTGTTCCAGTTCCACAGGCTATTCACATTCTACGTTAACGTACACTTTATTCATATACAGAGGACTATCATCTATAGTTGAATGTGTACGTACATATGTAGATATGTATATATGTATGTATGTATGTATGTATATGCATGTAAGTTGTGCGCGCGCGCCTTTTTTTTAGCACAAAATGCAATTTGTCAATTTGGGTTTACTTATTTATGCATTTCCTTCTGCTTTTGTTGTATTTTGTGTGTCTAACTAGTAGCACAACATTAATCCACAAACACACACATCCACTTCCACACTCACACACACATACACTCAGCCCACACACTTGAACGTATTCTGCTTTCATTCAACATTCTGTTTGCTTGATTTTAACATTCGCATTTAGATTACGATTTCTGTTGCCTTTGCGTGCGCGCGTTTAGTCACACACACACATACATACAACCACACAATATACATACATACGTACGTACGTACGTAAATGCCTATGTATGTGTGTGAGCTTGTACTCAGCCATGCATGCACCCCACTCACTCCTCATGCATATGTATGAGCATACTTGCGTGTGACGGTGTGTGTGTGTGTGTGTGTGCGAGTGTGTAATTTTACGTTGACTTTTTTATCGTTTCATCGATATGCCTCCATCTCTCCATCTGGTTTTGGTCTCCAACTCTCTTTCTATCACTTCGGCCGAGTGAGTCCCTTGCTCAATCAAAATCGCTTACACTTTTACTTTTCACATCTCCCTTTTGGGCTTATTAACATTTGTTCTCTTCAGCAATTTATAACACTAGAGTTAAATGTTGGTTAACGTTAGTTATCGTTATTGCACTTTTTTCCGTTACGTTACTCAATTTATGTTTTTATTTAAGTTACATTTTATTCATTCTTTCGTTATTTTCATTAGAACGTTTGGTGTTAGTTACACACATGCCCCGAGCAGCCTGCGGGCGAGTTCGACGGCTGCTGAGAAGAGACAGAGAGAGAGCGAGAGCAGCAAAAAAAAAACAATTTTCCCCCATTTGGTGTAGAGCGAAATTTTTCGTACGTTCGCCCCGCTGGCCCCACAGTCGTTGGCAATGGCAGCCTTCGTTTTTCAGCTATCGTCCTGAATTGGAGCACTTTTCTTTTTTCCGTTGAATTAATAGAAATATTTCACGATATATTCAGAATATTGAATATGCTTTCTATGTGAACACACAGTAATGGCGAACCTTTTGCTGCTGCTTTTTGATTGGGGCTGTTGGTGCTGAATTTTCAGGTGGCCTTTTTCCACGTCCACGTTATCGCTGGAGAATTTACATAAATGCATAGAGTTTACACTAGTTAACGATACAGTGTTGTATTGAGTTGTACATAATATAATTAATAGTAAAAATATACAACGCGCGTTTATTGTTTAACTAAATAACTAATTTAGAAAATTAACTGCAATTTTATATTAATTCTTTTAGAGCAGTTGTTGGATTTGTATGCGAAAACCGAAAAGTGGGTCATCTCGGTCGCGCTGCTCGTTTGGTTTGTACTCTGATTTCTATCCAACTGCCTGGCCAGAATGGCCCAGTGTGAAAACGAATCGATTTTTCTGTCAAATGACACTGAAAAATGGGCAATTTTCTCTCAGCCATCTCTCTGTCTCTCTTCAAGAGAAGATGAATTATTGGATGACTTTGGGCTCTCTTTCATACTCACACACTGTAGCTCTCTTTCCCTTTTATCCTCATAAGGGGGTTGCAAATGTAAACTTGCTGTACTGTTAATCAGTTAACAGAAACCTGTAATGTTAAAGATTGAAGAAATGCAGTTTGTTTTGGAATATAAATACATTTTATTTGTCGTTTTGTTTTACTATTTCTACAATATGCGCTTTATTTTTTTTTTTTTTTTTTTTCGTCATATAACATTTATTAAAAATAAAATAATTTTTTCTTTCATTTTGTTTGCTAGTGATGATCGCTGTCTACTGTCTTTCGCGTTTTCGAATTGAACATATCGTTAAGTAAGTGTACGGTGTTTCTATGTATAGTTATAAATTTCAAACTCTAACAATTAAAAACAGTTAAAAATTTAATTGTTTGTCATATATTTTTGTTGATCTACATTTTTCTCATAGTATATTTCCTGTGATCCGTTTTCGATTTATTTCTTTGCATTTTCTTCTTTTATTTTTATGTTTTTGTTTTTTGACGAACATTAAATTTATTTTTTGTGTTTGCGTTTCCCTAAATAAAAATAAAAACAGCTAATCATATCATGTTCTGTATTTTGTAACGGAAAACGGATGAATTATTTACAGTATAAATCGTAAACAGAATCGAAGTCATTACAGAATAGAAAAACATAAACTAAAAACAGATGCATTCAATTGACTAATTACGAAAAGAATAGGTTTTAAAATTTCTATTTGCTAACGTATTGATCATCGCATATTCTTGATTTGTATTGGAATTTAGTTGTGATTACAATTATTTAAATACATTAGGCCTATTTGTTTATCAATTTGTTTGTATGTAGTTGTCTGTCTTCTTCATTTCATTTCTTTTCTTTACAACAGGTTTTTGCAGCGACTGTGAATATTTGTTATGGTTTAATTACTACTGCTATTGCAAATTGTGTTCCTTGCTTATTAGTTTGTTGTTGTTGTTATTATTGTTGTTTTTTTAATAAATTGTTAGTTAAACGTAAAATTAAAATGCCACTAAGTTTTGCATTAATTAAAACATTTAATTCTCTACTCGCATTTACTCTTAACTGTCAGCATTATTTGATTCGTTTGCCTTATTAAAAAAAGTGCACTTATGAATACTGCATTCGGTCTGAAAGTAGAGAATTGGAAGATAAGAGAACGAATTAAAATGCAATCATAACAATTCAGCAATCAATCAATCAGTCAATCGTATCAAGGTCACACTATCTCTTTATGAAAAATTGCAGCAATTTGCTCTTCGTTTAAAATGCAACCACACATGGAGGCAGGCAACGCAACCTCAGCCACAAATCAAGTCGCAGTCAACTGATAAAATTGATAAATACTACGAAAATCGTAGCAACAATAGGATGACATCATTCTTTACGGAGTCCGGTCAGGGCACAGTAGTTAGATAAGAAACCAGATACCGAGACGATTAACGAAACCGGCTGTTGATACTTTACAGTGTGTGGGGGGAACTTAGTGTGTGTATGTGTATGCGAGGGTATGGAAGTGGATATAGAATTCCATTCTGGATTCACTGCTTAATTTAATGGTAGCACTTACTGTCCTTCTTTGAAGTATTCCTTCAGCGTTGTGCTGAACTTCTTTGAATATTTAACAAACTCCTTCTTCCGCTGCTCGACAGCCTGCTTCCCAGTCACCCCCGGAATGAATGAACCAATCTCGTTGACCACATCGAGCAGTTTCTTTATGGCGCTTGCAATTTCCCTACAAAAAGTAATTTCATCATTTTTTTAAATTTTATAACTCTAAAGTAGATTATTGTTGTTGGCTTACTTGATGGTTTCAAGGAACGTCTTGCGATCATTGATCTCATCTGGTATACGGCTGAGTATCACTTTAAGGGCCACGGATTTGCGATTCAACTCCTGGAAGGGCTCCTCGGTGCGCGTTAAACGATATTCATTAACTGTGCCAGCAAATAGATCAAAATATGTAGAAGAGTTATTATCTTCAGATAATACACCACATTTCAAGCATGTACACAGTATAACAGTACAGGTGTGTGAGTATATTTGCGTTATACTTACGGTCTGCTTCGGTGATATTGCCCTGCAAACGCAAGACGGCCTCATTTAGGTTGACATTTAGATCAGTTCGTCGCACGATCGAGGCAACGAGGTCATAGCAGAAGCCCGGATTGTTCTGCTCCGATTTGAGTATGGCCGAGCGCAGTGACTGAGCCGCGCCAACGTCGCGTCGCTCGAGCTGTAAACAAAGCAAAAGCAACAACAAGAACAACATCACAATACAATTTACGTTTACGCAACATTGTATTTAAACTGGGACGATACAAATACATCAGCCCCCGCTCCGCCACCATCTCGTTTAGTGGCATGGAGTCTCTTCTCTATCTTACCTGTGTGAAAATAGGCCTCAGTATAACGGGCAGAACGAGAGACGAAGTTGGCTCACGCTCGCCCATGGTCATTTTCTAAGACGTTTCGTTTCGGGCGCGTACTTATACTTGATTAGGTTTCAAAACTATTTATAACACTTGGCACATGCTGGAGTCTAGCTCGTAAGTGTTGTGTTGTATTTGCACGTCGATGAAAGATTTATACAAATTAGATTAAAAAATTAACAATAATTCACAACAAAATGGGCACAGTGTTGCCAACACTGCGATACATGTAGTGTTGTTGATTTTCTATCGATTAAACTATACCTATCGATATACGTAGATGTCAAATACAGCTGTGCTACATCATCCAACTTAACGTTACTCAATTGTGCGTTTATGTCGATTATTATATACAGCTGCCAGCTGTTGAACAGTGCTCAGTAACGGCGTCTTTAAAGTGAAAAGTCACACAGTTGGAGTGCAATAATTAATAAATACAAAATAGTAGCATTTATTAACAGTTATGCCCACATAGACAAGAGAATAATATTGATCTCCTTGATAGGAGACCTATCGTGCGCGTCTTACGTGTTTCGCATGATCGTCTATGCTAATTGTGTAGTGTGCCCTTCTCTTTCCTGTTTTCGTTAAAAATTGTTGAGAAAATTGTATTTTAATAGTGTACAAAGTGTGCCAGGCTGTCATCGGATCTCTGATTGCATACATTTTATTAAGTGCTAAAATCTAAATCAAGTTTTTGATAGATTTTGGCATCAGAGGTGATGACGTCCACCAACAATTTGGCCGATATTGTTCGCCATTATCAACGCAACATTGAACGTCATGGAGAGGATGAGACACGCGTAAGTTTCCAATAAAAAAAAAAAACAAAACTGCCCCGCATTCAAATAAATGGTTACTTCCGGTCCAATTCACATTTCAATCAGTCTTGGACCTGTTTCTGAATTTGTGAAATTATTCCCTTTCCCACTCCCATTTAAACAAGCTATTTTCCATTGCTGCGGCGAATAGATAAGCCGTCCAATAGTAGTTACCTGCACACACATACACGCACATGCACATGCATATGCATATCGCATAGGTAAACCGTTGCATGAATGTATGTGTATGTGCAAACACAGATCGACAGACGATACGCATACATAGATAAATACATAGATAATTCGCTGAGATACATAACGACAGCTGCAGCCCAGATACATGGGATGGGGTGCATGCTGTTCTACGGTAGATCGTGTACATAGAAATAGATGTATGTATACAATAGATAGATTGGAAAATAGGGGAGTTTTTGTATGAGATGTGTAAAGAATGACATTAACCCTTATGTGTGACAATTGTAGTTAGAATTGGCATAATCGAGACAAGCTGCTTTAATCCGCTTTTACCTACTGCCCAAAACTCAGCTGCTGCACTGCATCACTAAGCTGTTTAACCTGCCCATCACATTCGAGCACCTGCAGGAGACCGGCATTGGGAAGACTGTAAACGCTCTGCGTAAGATCAACGGCGAGGTGGGCGTCGCTGCCAAAACTCTAGTCACAAAATGGAAGGCCATGGTTGCTGCCGAGGAAGAGCCCACAGCCGGACAACACAGTCACCCTAACGGCAATGAGGAGGATTCAAACAGATCAAACGGTCGACGATCCAGTGACGAGGATCAGGATCAAGAGAATAAGGGCAGCAATTCCTCCAGTGGTTGCGAAGATACGCGTAGTAGGCACAGCACTTCCAAGTCAAAGCACCATGATGAGCGTCGATCCAAGACCGACGAGCATAAAAGTAAATCCAGCAGCAGCAGCAGCGGCAGCAGTAGTAAACATCACAGCTCGAAGAGCCGCCACGAGGAAGAAAAGAAGCATCGGAGTAGTAGCCATGATAAGACTAGTACCAGCAGCAAGGAACGTAAGAGTGGCAGCAGCGGTGGTAGCAGCAGTAAATCGAAGGATGCGACACCTGCCAAATCAAACAGCAATCACAAGAGCAGCAGCCACGAGAGCTCGAAACAAAGTCATCACAGCAACCACAAGAGTGAACACAGCAAGTCCTCTAAACATGACAAGAGTAGCAAGGAGGTGCGTACACCACTTAAATAAATCATTTTGATACACATAACACTTAAATGAAAAAATTCTAATTCGTAGGATAAATCCAAACACAGCGATCACAAGTCGACCAAAGAGAAATCGTCGGAAAAATCTGAAAAATCAGATAAACAAGAAAAATCAGAGAAACACAAATCATCTTCCTCATCGGCGTCGAGAGGCAAGTCGTCATCGAAACGTGGACGCAGTCAAGAGCGACCTGATGACGACTCGCCCAAGGAGAAGAAACCAAAAAGCAAACCATCCAAAGTGGATGCAACTCCGGAGCGGAAGGAAGAAACCGCTGATGGCTTCGATTCTAGCATGGGTGCCAATTTCGATGATGTCCTTGGCATGCTGAATATGCCGATGAGTGGCAAGAAGATTCCAAATAGGTCCAAATCCTGTATCGTTAAAGCAACAGTCGTAGAACCAGCACCAACCAAGACTAACTCAGTCTTCACAGCGCCCTCCGGTGTCCCCAAGCGTAACTCAATCACACCATCATCAACCACATCAGCATCCCCAGCGGTGTATCTGAAGCCGAGCACAAAGGTAACTGGAACTGCAATTTTACTAAGACCAGGATTCTCAATTATCTTTTCTTTCTAAAGAAACCTGAGCTGTTGGCTTCATCTGCCAAATTGGAACCGCTGGATCCCAGCATTGCCCTGGAGTTGCCGACAATCCCAAACAACTACAGACCCATGCCGTTGAATCAAACTGTCATGGATGTAGTCTTCAATCATGGAGCAAGCAGTTGCGTCAACCGTGCGACTCGGATGAATGAATCCGAGGCTTTGGCAGCGGGTACCTCGTCCAGAACAATGCGGTGGGTACTCAATGATATACTCCTACCTGTTAACCAATCTCTAATGCAACATTTTTGTATTGCAGCACCAAAATTTATTCGGGTGTCCGCACAGGACAGATCCTGCAGGTTCCTTCCCTATTCGATCTATGTATTCGAGTGTTGCAGAAGAATATTGATGGTAACTAATAGTTCTCTCCTCTGTATTTAGCTAAATCTGATTAAATTTTGTTACATAGCTTTGGAGTTTACTGGAGGTGTTCCCTTCGATCTGCTACGACCTGTGTTGGAGCGTGCCACGCCCCAACAACTATTAAATATTGAGGAGTACAATGCGTATTTGATGGAGGACACCGATATACTCTGGCAGCAGCACGTGCATCGACAACATCGTGCTCAGAAGCGGGAGGAGATGGAAACATGGCGAGAAATGTTTCTGGTATGATGTGATCTATATTAATTAACAGTTCTTTATTTATTTTGTTTTATGTTGATTAATTAGCAATCAATTAATTTATGACTAATTTATTACCTATTAATTATTTACACATAATTTATAGTTACTTTCATTTTTATTCACTTTAATAACAGTTATTGTAATTACAAACTTATAACTCACTTTGATTATTTGCTATTTGCAGCGTTGCGAGGAGCAGAAGGAGAGGAAGCTGAGCACACTGGCCGAGAGCATTAAAGCATCACAAAAGATAAGCGAGGCGCCAGTGCGAAAAACTCAATTGGCATTCGTTGACTCGATGGTGAAACCACCACGTGGTGTGATGCGCAAGCAGGAAATTTATGGCACCAAGGGCAAACTGATAGCCACACCAGCAGCTCGAGTTGCTGCTCTCTCCCAGGTCACGCCCAATGCGGCTAAGGTGGGCGACGCTAGACTTCGTGTGCTTAACGCTGCTAAGGATACAGCGCAGCTAGGTAAGTTAATCATCAATCAATTTAATTCAAATAATTAATTGAACTTCAACTTTTTTAAACAGCTGTTGCTCCGATTCGCAATAAGAAGGCGCCACTCATGGCCAAGACCTTGCAGTTCATGCGTGGGCGCCACAAGCGTTAAGGGAAGTCAATTAATAACATAGAACGGATGATATGATGAAGATTAGCATGGAAAATCTATACTCAATTGTTATATATAAACACACCCCTAATAATACTGCTAAGATAGTCACACTGTGCAGGGCTGTTAATAACTTCAAGTTCCACACGATTTAATGCTAAATTAATTAATTTCAGAGAACTTCGTAATCCCTAAATAGTTAAGTATTTCTGCAGCGAGAAAATCATTAATTTATTCATATTGCATATCCATCACATTTATGCATCTAGTTAAGATCCCTCAAAAAAGGAGAGAGAGAGTGAGTTAGATCAGGAGATTTTTCGAATAGTTTAGACCTCTGGTTAAACAATTGTAGAAATTAATATGTACTAACAACCATTGCTCATTCAACCAATTCATTAAATTATTAATTTTAGTTTTTGTTCAATCAATTGTACATTTCAAATGCATGTTAAGTAATTATATAAATTAAGCCTCTTAAATTGTTTACTTGTTCCAATGGGCTGTGCGAGTGTCCAGATTATTGATACATGATCAGGAAGTACACTTCTCCGATTGCACAGATGTTTATATCCTCTACATATGTTTTGCATAAATATTCAATTCTGCAGCTAAAATTGAAATTCATTATTTTACGCAAATCTTTTGACTTTTTTTCCATTTATTTTTAACGAAACTTGTATCTATTGCCAGACAGAATAAATATCTGGCTATTGATTCTACGTAAATTTATATACATAGGGAAGAGGCGATGAATTAGGAGAAGGATGAGTAGGAGAAGCAGGTGGTTGAGGGAGAAGAAAACACGTTGAGCCACTTGATTGATAGTAACAGTAATACTTATTATACACAGACTTATTACAAATAAATTATTTTAAAACAATGAACTATCATCATCATCATCTTCCTTTACTTTTCGCTTCCTTCCCTTCCTCCCTTACTTCTTCTTTAACCTTCTTCAAGTGCCTATGCAGTACAGTGTTTTACTGCGCCCATAGAATACATCAACCAGACGCTGGCAGGAACTATTTAGAGTTAAGAGACGATTCGTTGTTGCTGATGATGAGGATGAAGAGGAGGAGTAGTTGCTGCCACTGCTGTTTTCACTAAGGATATACCAAAACACAGAGATATTAACAATTTCAAACTTAAATTAAATATATTCACCTCATGGGAGTCAATTTCTTGATGTCCCACAGTCTAAGACTGCCATCGGAGCAGGTGGTCGCTAACTGTTGGTTATGGGCACCCCATGCCAACGATGTAACACTGGCCGTATGATCCTTGAGCTCACTCAGCTGAGCACCAGCAGCCAAGTCAAATATCCGCACCTTAGACTCATCCCCGGCAGCTGCCAACATCTTGCCATCTGCACTAAATGCCAGGCTGGTGACTGCTTGACGGCAATCGGTGAAAACTCGCATCAGTTTGCCACTGGTTGTGCACCACAGACGCACAGAATGATCCGCCGAGCCAGTGGCCAGATAGTTGCCATTCGGATGAAACGCGACGCACTGCCAGGAGATCAGGGATTCATTATAGAATACATTCATAAATTTGGTGTAGATGTTGTAATTACCTCCACGTCTTGGGTATGGCCTGCATAGATGATAAGCGCATGTTCGCGCTCCAAGGACCACAGTCGTGCGCTCAGATCCTTGGAGCCAGTGACAACATACTGGCCCACAGGACTCTCATCCAAGCACCAAATGGGATAATTGTGACTACGATATATCGCCGCACACTGTAGGTTATGGGCACGCCAACATCGCATCGTGCTATCCTTGGAAGCACTATATAACAGCGGATAGTGGGCAGAGAAACGAACGCTGGTGACACCACAGGTATGTCCACGAAGATGCAGTCCACCATACTCATTGCTGCAATCATAACATAGAATGGGTTAAGCTGCCAGGATTACTAGACTGTCGCTATACTTACAACGAGTTGCCTGCGTATTTCTTACGAAGCGCCTTGCTACGTTCCCATCGTTCCTCGGCACTGCATCTGGCCGAAGCTTCGTCATCGCTGTCCAGTTCCTCTTGCTCAGACTCTTCCTCTTGCGTACAATTATTGAGCTCCCATCTGCATTCCGAATGCGGAGCACGTCTGTAGAAACTCTTTCCCCTGCATCTATGCTGATTCAGCTGCCATAGCTGCACCGCGGAGTTGTCGAAGCCTGCCACCAGGTGGCATTCATTGGCATCAAGATGGGCTGAGGTGAGACCACTAGTGCGTTCGCTTATCCTATAGAAGCGCGGTATGTCCACCTGAGCCTTGAGTAACTGTGCCGCAGACGTTTTCAGTGTCTGAAGGCAGGCATCCATATTGAGTTTATTTCTATCGGCAACTGATTCTGGATCCGCCTCGCCACTTTCTGTCTTGATGTCCGCCTCTAGTTTAATGGTTGTCTCCTCGGCGGGTCTCTTCTTGCTGCTCTTCTCGGTGGATTTGCTGACGGGTTTATGCTCGCTGCGGTTATTGGTGGTCGGAGTATCCTGATCGAATCCTTCTACAGGATCAATTTCATCGGTTATGCCCAGCAGATGATCCTCCGTGAAAAGCCGCTGGTCATTGTCAACGATGTGTATATGAATCCATGTGTATAACAGATTCAATATAAGCACATGGCCTCCACTCTGCAAGAACGCGCCAATTCTGTCCACCACGAGAGCCGTCGTATGCAGCTCGTATTTGGAGGCGCGAAAGTTTGCTACTGTGGCGTCCGCCTCGGCAGTCTCTAGCTTGGTGCAGCCAGATAGGATTTGTACTAATTTCATAAAGTAATCCAGCTCCGCGTCACCTGTATTCTGGGCTTCGCTGGCGAATCGTATGTGGCAGTCGGAGGCGACGGCCAGTTGACCATCGCTTGTCACCGAACAGCCATTAATCTTTGTGGGCAGCGGAGCATCATAGAGATCGACGGGTGCCACGAGATGTGCATATTTCTTGAGAAACTCAACGGCGTGACGCGACTCGCGAGCCTTGAGCAGCTCCAGGTACAAATGGCACAGCATAGGCGCATAGAATCGTTTCATTTCGATGCGAATGGGTTCCGGCTGAGCTTCCACGAACTGTGAGAAGCGTCCAAACTGCTGGTCAACCATGTGCTGATTGTTTGTGATTACCTGGACATTGGAGTAGGTGAAGCTGTTGCCGCCATGCAAATCTCTGTCTATCATTTTGTTTACTGCAAATTGACTTTTATTCTGCAGCAATAGAAAGTCGGATCTGCGGAACTTCTCGCTTCCCTGTAAATAAAGCAGTGTTAATAATTAGATTTGGCTTGCCAGAAGACGCTCTTTGCACATACCACATAATTCTTTTGCTTGAGAAACAAACCGACGGCAGCTCGCATCAGGTCGCTTTTTGATGTTTTCTTTATGACAGGCTTGTTGCTATTACTGTAGATGGGCGATGATGCATGATTGTTGTTGTTCGCATTCGGCAAACTCATATTTCTTAGCGTGATCCTTAAACGAATCCTAATCCCGTCCTGCAGCTCACTCAAAGCATCCGTGCTGTGTGTGTTGATAGAGTGTTGTGCAACGGTCAAATCTCTTCATCAAGTGTTGTGGCCGATAGGCGCACATCCACACATATCGATAGTTGCACATTTCGCCGACAACAAACGACACAGCTGTTTCTTCGATGACTGCTGTTACTGTTGTTGTGAGTGTATCGCCGAGCAGTGGTAATTCCCGCCGTTCTCACAGAATTTTTAATTTTAATTATTTTGCATATATGAGCACAATATAATATTCAAGTGCAATTTGTAATACTTAAGAATGGGAAGCACTACAAAGTTTGTGAACGAATTCTGTGATATAATTGATTCCTATGGCGGACGTGATAAGGTGAGCTATAAATTACAATTACTTCTCTTGAAGTGTATTTAGTGAAATAATTGAGTTGACTTTCATTTGCATATGTACATATATGGGTTATGCATATTTGATCTTCAGATATGGTTAATATTTTGAAAATGTAGCGTGGCAACCAATAGGTTGGGTCTTGCTTTACCGCTCCAACAGGTTTTACCTATTTATCGAAAGTGTTATTGTTGTTTTTGTAGTTGTTGCTGCTGCAGAGGGAACCTTGAGCATAGTCGGAAGTTGAACCTTGTTTCATTTCTTCGAATTGTTGCAATGCGTTAATACTTTATCAGACAGATGCTATCAGCATTATAGTTTAATAGACTCCAGTCAACTGTTATGTTCAGATAATGCGAAAGATTACGAGAAGTTCAATTGATTGGTCATTTATTGTTTAAAAATAATATTAATTGATTTCCATTAGCATTTATGCTTTAATTACCCCACATACTAGTGCCACAAGACCCCCTTTTTATGGACTGCTGTTAGGTGGGTAAACAAGCGAAGACAAACACCTTCAAGTATTAATAACCCCCATAAGTAAATACGATAGAGAGTCGTGTCTTGACTACGTTGCCTTCACTTAACTGACTTCAGTTGGAGCACGAAAAGATTGTTGTTGAGATGTTCGTGGCATTTGCTGTGTTCTTTTTATCGCTGATAATATTTTATCTCTTCGTAACGAGAAAGCAATGTGACAAATTGCAATAAAGTGCAAGGAGAAATAGGGTCAAGAAATTGGCACGCATGAAATACATAAAAATTAATTAATTGAATTCCAGGTAATGAAGGCACTATGCTACAGCGCCAAACTTGTCGCCGGCTACCATGCCCGGCGAAATCCTGACTTAGCCAAACGATATGCCACTGCCAGTTCCAAGATATCTGGTGCGAGGGCAACGTTGAGGCTGATTGATGATATTCCCATGATCCAGTATGCCCTGGAGTATGGGCTGGGGCAGGATGAGCCTGATCGTATTATGGCCATACTGGGAGTGACTGCCAATATTGTGGATTTGCTGTATTATCCCATCGAGAAGATCTGTTGGCTGTCTGAGCACAAGATAGTGAATGTGAAGCATGCAGACAACTGGGATAATCTCAATTCGATATTCTGGGTGGTATCAGTGTATCTCAATCTAATGCGGTGAGTCTTCAATTCATATATCCCCAAACTGATTTATTATAAACTTTTAATTTGCAGCACACTTCGCAACTTCTGGATAAATCAGGATAAACTTAATCGCAGTCATCAACTATGCACGTAAGTCAAGCATTTCCTATGCCCCATTATCCAAGATCATAACTAACTATTACTTATTTACGTACTCCTATACCTTTCCAGTCCCACAACTATTGATACGAAGTCGCTGGCTAAGCACCGACTTGAATTGTTATCTGTAATTCGCATATCCCTGGATTTTGTGCACGCCGTCAGCACCTTGCCAAAGGGGTATCTGTGGGGTGGCAAGTTGTCCACCTTGCAGGTGGGTGCAGTTGGTACTCTGTCGGCCTGTCTGGGCATCTATCAAATCTTTGCCAAGAGAAGACTGAACAAATAGATATTGAATGGTTCCCAGAACCTATTGCATTTTTTCACTAGTCCTTAGGGTCTGTTATTTATTAAGGAAAATTCAAGGCACTGCTGCAATGTGAATGTTTTTGTTTAGTTGTTAACTCTATGTAGGCACAAAAAGTAATATATTAAAAAAAAATCTGTTTGAAAAATGAAGAAATGCGGTTTCCTTTGGTCTGTGTGTCCTTTATTAACTAATTCCTTTTTTTTTCATGTATTTGATGTACATTTTCTTTCAGTTTGCATAATGTTTAACTAGGTATGTCTTCAATTTACAGGCTCTTCAATATATTGTCGTCTCTTTGAGGGTTTAGTATGTGTATGTATGTATGCATTGTATATATGAATTTATTCGTATGTATGTTTAGCAGTCATTATTATTGTTTTCTCAATTCTCTCATCGCTTTGAGTATATTACATGGAAAGGGAAATATATTTATATGTATGTATGTATATAATTAGTCGATTATTTAGTACAGACATGCAGACCTCTTGTTGTTTAGTATTTATTATTATTGTTGTTGTTGTTGTAAGCTTGTAAATACAGATTAACAATTATTATTCAATTGGGATCTTGCTGTCTCCGATTTAAGCTCTTTTCTGAAGTACGATTTTGGATTGAGTGTTGACATGCCACATAGATCGTATATATTTAGATAAAATTAATTTAGATCATGATGTACACATCATATATATGTAGTATTTCATCAATTCATCATGACTATAATTGTGAGCCGCAGCTCTTACCTCATCTAATTTTGCTTCTTGAATTTATTTATTAAGCGCATATCATTAAAAATCATTTTGATATTCATACTATAATTAAATATACATATAGGTTTATATATATTTGGGGATTTGTTAATTGTTTAATATACCTAACTATTTCATTGCAGTTATTCTTTTTTGTGTACATGCTGATTATTATAAAATTATGTACGCGGTTTTTATGTGTTGTTGTTGCTTTCGAAGCATTTTCAAAATGCTGTAGAAAAAAGCCTCAAAAAATTCCAAAAAATTTTACGCACTCAAATATGTTCAACTTTGTTCCATTTGCGATTTACTTTGCATTCATTATTTTTTCATCGTCATTTGTCGTGTTTTTGTTTTTGGTTTTTAACTTTAATGCAATTTGAACTTTAGCTCATAACAATTGTTAAATACATAAATATAGTTATTGTATATATATATATGTGTGTATGTGTATATATATGTATACTAGGTATGTACGTATGCATGTATGTATGTATGTATATATAATATCGTATATATTTATTGTTATTATTATTAATATTATACTTATCGGAAGCTATTTAAAATGGCACTGCAGTAATTTTGTTTATATTCCTATTTAAGGTGGGAAAATCAATTAGAATTTGGATGAGAACAGTTCACCTTGATCGTGATCGTGATCGTGATCGTAATCCTGATCTTGTTATTGATCTTGTCAATGCCAATGGATGAAACTGAATTCTCCCAATTACTATTATCCATATTATTCTAAGACCTCGCTATATACTTTAACAATATATATGTGTATGAACTTGCAATAGCTTGTATATAATTTAAGTACTTTTCGCCTATCAATCATTTATCGAATCTATTCGAATCGATTATTAAAATATATATATATATATATATATATATATATATACGTTTGGTACTTGATTATTGCATTAAAAGCTTAGTAATGTTTAATCAATATTTTTCATTGTTATTATTACTTCTTTAGTATGCTTACATATATCTGTAGATATATGTGTATATAGTATATCGTACGTCTGTATAATAGTCTTTTTAAAAACCGTTCTTATTGCGTGTTTTTTTCAACATTCTGCAAATATTGTTTTGTTGAGTTTAAAATTCAATTGCAATTCATTTTATATATTTTAATCTTTTGCTAATGTTCCCCCAAAATGTGTCTCACATGTTGCTTCTGTTTCTCAATGTATTCGTATTATCGTACTCGTATCTCGTATATTAATATTAAGTACATAAATATGTATGTGTATATAGCTAGAAATTTAGCATAGTTTAGTTAATGTTTAGTTAATTATTAGATATTGTTTATAAGATTAGCAGTTATTTCACCTTAGCTGACGTCTTTTAAAAAATATTCTTAATAGGGAAGAGAGCAAAATGGAGGAGGAAGTTATACAAAGTATGTGAAATCACTTAAAACACAATTCGATTACTATTTTATATATAATATTTTTGTAAAATACATTCATGTATAGTTAGTTTAGTTTAAGTTTTTTACTTTGCATATTTCTTGTAATACCTCATTAATTTTTTTGTGTTTTTCTTTTTGCTAAAACTTTTAATATTATCGGTTTTGCGTGGGAAGCGTTCGATTTTGGTTCCATTACATTTCGTTTTATTCAATTCATTGATACATTTTCATTTGAATTTTAATTTTGTTCTCTTATCTCTACATTTTTTTATTTTAAATAATAATGAAAGCGTCTTTGGAAAATGTTTAAAATTGTTTGCGTAATAAGTTACGTTATTTAAAAGTTTAGCTCGTAAAAGCGTTAAAAACATTGAAGTAAAAATATATTTAAGTATATTAATGAGTTTCTCCTTTTCAATATTTGTTTAGTTACCAATAGGGGTCTAGGTGATAATCCCCAGAAAGACCTTAAAATGTTGTTTATCATCATTATTTAGTTTAAAACGTATCTCAATTTTGTAGCTGCGTATGCAGTTAATTTAATTGTAGTAAAAGTATATTTTTATGAGTAATATAAATTTTATTTTATTTAAAAGTCAAGCACGTCTAGTATTTGAAAAATTAAAAACAATACGGGGAAAATTATCGAGTTAGCTGCCATATTGCAAATTGTATCTTCATCTTCAACTTGAGCCGATTTTTTCATGATCTTAAAAACATTTACAATACCTGCGATTAACTGTGTAAAATTGCATTTTAATATTTAATTCTCATTTCAAATTGCTTAATTTTTGTTAATTAGGTGAGTGGTGAAAAATACGTTGAATTTAAAAAGATTTGCAATTTATTTATCCCCAATTGTTGTTTGTAGTTCAAGGTGTTGATAAGAAAAGAATGATGTGAAGATTCGCTTTTTGGGGTTCAAGTCTTATAATTACATTGTAATTATATTGTATTATAATTCAGCTAAAGCACCATTTCCATTTCAAGTATAAATGTGTTTCGCGTCCTTCATTCAATATTTACAGAATTTATTATCTAGTTAAAGGTATATATGTTCGTTATATGTATACGTGTGTCTGTCTCTAACATATATATGTTGATTCGCCATCCGACTTGGTCGTCGTTATTCTTCTTGATTATAAATATTATTTGATAAATATTTGTTATTTATATATTTAATGGCGACACCTGATTCCGATTCGCTTCCTAAATTATTAATTATGTTTATAATTTATTAATTATGAATTACTATATGTGTATATTTAAGCATTTTGATTTGTGGTTTTTCGTTAAAGCGATTTGATTTTCATTTGAGTGGGTTTTTTTTTTATATATATATTATTATTATAATATATTAAATTAGGTTTTATTATTTATTTGGTTTTCACTGAAGGCATTGACTATGTATGTTTGCTTAGGCTTGCGTGGATTATGTAGGTATATATAAATATATAGTATATAGATAACAATGCGGGGTAATTGTCTAGCATTCGATAGCCGATTTCTTTTCAATATTAAGCGTTAGCTAGCTTTGATATATACAAACTATATATATATATATGTATATATATTTATGTATAATATTTATGCAGGTCTTGCCAACAAATCTTGTCAAATTATTGTACAACTGATTCCAAGTCCCAGTCTAGGCAAAATCAAATTAAACTAGGCGCTGCTACAACAGAAACCGTTACACTAAGAGGCCTCCAAGTTAATCCTAAAACCCGCGTATCTTTCAACATTTCCATTTATTTGCATTGATTACGAAATTGCTTATTATTGTTTTATTGCACTTGCTGCTTACATGCTGAAACTAAACAAATTCAACTACAGAACGAACTTTATTTAGTTGTAACATTTTGGTTTCTAGCTTTATACGACGAAGACTACCATAAAATCCCTGTAGGTTCATAATGCATCGCATCTGCTGCATGTACTCGTATTTCTCATAAACTTATGATACTAACTAACAAATTATAAAAATTAAATGATCTATCGGTTTTAACTAATCGGTATCTATTTACTTAAGTAATTGAGTATATTCCTATTCACTGATTATTCTCGATTCGCGTACTTCTTATTGTTATTGAGTCTGGAGTATTTGGAGTGTCAATGGTAAAGTAATTTATCGTTATCATTTTCATATGCTTTGATTGTATTTATGCTTAAATTCGTTGGAATTTAACAATTGATATTACGACTACGGATAAGTGCAAAATTTTCAGCAGGAAAAACGCATTGATAGTTGGGTTAGTAATATATATACGAATAGGTTAGGAGTGCTACTGTTTTGAAATAAAATGAAATGTTTTAAAACAATACAAATTGTATGTGTAAATGTGTATTATATTTGCATGAATGTGAGTTAAGCTTGAGTACAAGATAAATGTTTGCTATTAAATAATTATTAAATTAAATCATGGATGAGTAATACAATAATATTACAAGTAAAGCGTCTAGAGATCCTTTCTCAAAATACATGAAAAATATTATGCAACATAAATAACAATATTTAATTATTGTATTTTTTGTTTTTGAAATTTAAAACTATGTTAACCCGTATACAGAGGCAAAAGATACATAGTTTCACATTTAAACGTATTGTAAATTTTCAACAAAAAAAAAAAAAACAAAATATCAACTTAAATCTCGAAAACTGAAAAACATTGGTTTTAAATTGGCAATTTTTAAATTCAATTTAAAAATTGCAATTCTCAGACATATCCAAATTGATCTTTTTGCCATGGCTAATAAAAAAGAATCTATAAAATTTCTGATTGATAGCACAACAAAAATTTTCAAACCATTAAACAAAAAAATATGGAAAAAAACAAACAAAATGTATAATTCTTAGTATACTTGTGAATAGGAAGTCTGAATGCGAATGCAAATAATGCGGGAGCTTCCTTAGCTTTAAATAACTAATATTAAATCAATGTAAAGAATAAATGACTATTTCCAAGTTGTATGTGAATAGCTTGGGTTAATAGCATTCGAATACCCGCTTCAAATGCTGATATGTAAGCATGATTATCAAAAAATAGTATGTGTTTAGGTTAGAGGTCGATATAGATATATAGAGTGTGGGTGTATATATAAAGAGAGAATAGTGTAGGTAATAGTAGGTAGATGAGGCAAGTGCTCAAGGATTATCTTAAAAGAAACAATGTGGTATGTAGTATATACATATATATATATATATATACTTATAGTCGTACCGCTTGTTTAAATACATCAGAATTGAGATTCAATTTCGTTTACATTGCTGACAGTATTCACACTTCTCTTGCCATTTTCAAACGATTCGATTCTCCGCATGATGCCTAAAAGTATGTAGTAGTTTTCGTATTACTTAAAATTCAAAAATACATCCATTTGTAGCACGATAAAACGGTACGCTAAAATGTTGGACCAATGAATGATTGAAGCTTAGATTCCCTGATGTTGATGTGGCTGATGTTGTTGCAGTTGCTGCTCCTGTTGCCTTTGGCGATTTCTCTGCTGCATTAGCTGCTGCTGTCGTTGGTAATCTAACACTGAGTTACCGTTCGACAACACATTCAAGTTACCTGACAGCTGTTGCTGCTGCTGCTGTTGCTGCTGCTGTTGCTGCTGCTGCTGTTGTTGCTGCAGCTGAATCTGTTGTTGTAGTTGATGCTGGGTATTAGTGAGATTATTATGATTCTGCTGCTGCAAGTTTGGCTGATCCAAGGTCATTCGACTTCTATTGCTCTTCAATGACAGCGAGGAAGTGGATGTTGGCCCAAAGCCCACCAAAGTCTGAGACTTTGAGTTCCTTGTTAAGGGCTTATGATGCTTTACAATATCATGACTATGTTGCCACTGCCAGCAGCCGCGGCAATAATAGCTGCAAAGGAGATGAAATATTGAAATCTTAAAACATCTCCCTCTGCTTAATACATACCGGAAGCAGCACAATTCACGGCAATAGTATGGTCCGTGCTGCACGCCGCACACTGAACACAAGGCATCCTCAAGGTACGGATCCACTTGAACCTTCTTTGTGAACTTGTTAGTGCGTATCTCAATGAAAGCGGCCGAAACCGCCTTCATATAGGAGCGGAAGTTACTAAAGGTCACACGACCAGACCCAATTGGATATTTATATTTGTCGGTGTCAATGCCAGCATAGAGCACTCCATCAAATAGATCATCCATAATTGTGGCCAGTCCTTCGGCCGTCAGTTTGCCATGAAGGGCGCCAACGAAAACCGTCTTTGTGGGATCTAATTTCTGCGAACTGGAGCGCACAAAATTTGAATCCGCTATAATCCAAGGAATTACTTCCACCTAATATTAAAGCAGAGTATATATTATCAAGAATTTCGATTTTTTTATTTTTTACTTACGTCCTTTGATTTGATGCGACGCGAGGATATTTTGAAATAATAGTTACTGCCGCTCTGCGAATCATCTACTTGCAAGACACAAGCCGATAGTAAGGCCTTGACCTGCTTATCCGATTCAAATATAATATAGACATATCCTTTCGGCTGAGTTGCTTGTAGCTCCTTCCCAGGCCATTCAACCCTACAATGAAATGATTAGTATTTGGAGATTCTTAATGTTAAATGCGGTTTACCTGATAGAACCAAAAGGCTTAAAGATCTGTATTAAGGACTGCTCGCTAATATCCCAGGGAATGCCACCGAGAAATACTTTGGGCGAATAGTTCAACATGCGATGTGAACGTGGCGGCAGTTGACCGCTCCAGGTGCATGTTGCATCGCACAAAACTGCATTGTTTCTATACAACTTCCAACTTTCCAATTGACAGTCCAATATCTGATGATTGGCTAGGCCAGAGCCATTCGTATTGCCCAGCAGATTCATGTTGTTCCCTGTGCCGCACCTTGCGAAGTTCGCACCTAAGCTACTCTCGGAGGTCGTGGTTCCAATGGCATTGCTACTACCTGGGATGCCAGCACTAGGCATATTGCCAGCGTAGCTCTGCAGCAGCTGGTTGAGGATGGGCATCTGTTGGGTCTGTGCCTGCAGCAGCTTAAGGGTATTTATGCGCTGCATATTCTGCAGCTTGGAAAGCTCCATATCCACAATTGAAAAGTTCTCCAGGTTGCATTGATTCAGACTGTAATCATTGCCTCCGCTCACATCAAAGTTGGCTTGTGGTCCACTAAACAGCTGTGACTCATGGTTGCGACATTGCTGTTGTTGCTGCTGCTGCTGCTGCTGGAATTGTTGCTGCTGCTTTTGCTGTTGCTGTTGAAGCTGCTGCTGTTGCTGAAACTGCTGCTGTTGCAAGGATGCGAGCTTATTATTGCCAACCGAGAGCAAATTCTAAAAATATTAAAATTGCATTATAATTTCAACGAATGTGTTGCTGTTGTTGTTGTCTTACAATCATGTCCAGAAGATTGGGCTCATTGTTCGACTGGTTGCTGTTCTGACTCTCTGGCGAGTTGGAACGCGTTGAGGCATTCTGTATATTAAGTCCAAAACTGCCGCCACTGTTGCTGGTGCCCAAATTGGTGAAGCTCTGCTGTGGATACAGCATGTTAACCGAATCCATTGAGAGGCCATTGGCGCTTGAAGAGTAGCTGCTGTCACTGCAATAAGCACAAGGCACATTATGAGAGTCGATGTTCATTAGAGTATATGATGAAAAATATATATCGGTGCCGCATTTTTACCTGACTAAAGGTGAACTGTGAAAGGAGCGATTGTAAAGAGATGAAGGCGTACTTGGCGATAAAGGTGCAGAGCAATCGAAGCTGATGTTTGATCTTTGGAAAGCCTTAAGTGGGTTACTTTGTGCAACATTTTCAAACTAAGTTCGCCAATTCACCCAAAAAAGAAAGAAGGAAAGAAAATCAAATCAAATACACACACACAGACATACATACATATATAGAATAAATTATTTAACGAAATCATAGACATAGATTAGAACTCGCCACAAATATCACATAATTTAGAATTTTTTTTTTTTTTTTTTTTTGAAATTGTTTGGAATATTTCGAGAAATATTAATTAGTAATTAGTCAAGTACATTTTATTTTAATTTATGCCAGTTTGTAGTGTTTAGTTTAGTTTTTGAAAAAAAAAAAATATGTATTCAAATTGGCTAAATATCCCTTGAAATTGAGACAGATTTATAATGTGGCAAGTCATTTGTGGCAAGAAATATATAGTAGTAAGACAAGATATCATATATATAAAGAGTTGTTGGTGCAATTAAGGTGCAATTATTGAGTCAATAGTAGTAGGATAGATCAAATGGGTCTCTCCTCCATGGAAAAACTTACTTGAAAATAGTCGAAGTTAGACTTGGTGCCCGGCGACGCCGAGGATTGCGTTGAGCTCGGGGTGAGTGGTGCATAGGACACATTATTTGTTGATAGTTGTTGCCCACAATCGCCATTGCCAATGCCGGTGTCAGAGGCACCTGCAGCGTAAAGTGGATTACGAAGAAGCAAGCCACCGTTCTTGATGATGTTGCCGGTGAGTTCGTCAACACCTGCTGCCGACAATGATGTTGTTGTTGCTGATGCAGTTGCAGCCGGCGCTGTTGCTGTTGCTGCTCCTGTTGTTGTCTGGGGTGGCTGCTGTGCTCCTCCCTGTGCCACAATTGCTGGCCCGCTGTTGCTGCCGCTGCCGCTGCTGTTGCTGCCGCCACACAAGCCAAGCAGATCATTCAATGTGATTGGATCTGAAATTACAAAAAAATACAAGTTATGTAACTAGTAATAACTAGAAGATGCTGTAGACGAGTTCATTATATTGTGAGTTATGCTTGTTGTCCACTTGGCCAAAAAGTCATATCGATAAATCAAACGAAAACACAAACTATTATCGCAAACTACTAGTACTATTTGAGAGGGGCAGAAGAGGGTCGCTTTTGCAATTGCAAATTTGGCTTCGAAATGGGCTCTCAAGCGTTTTGCAAATATTCAAAGAGCTGGCTAATAAATTAAGCATAAATATATGCTGAGTTCGCTGCAAGATGGCGGGCGGAGTGTTTGTGTTCATTTCTCTCCTTGCCTTTTTTTTTTGGCAGCAGCCTGAAGATGCTGCAACTTACTGCTAAAGTTGTCGTTGTCGAATTCCAAATGCTGGGCGCCATCACCAATTGCTTTTGCCATGCCCATTGCAAGGTTCCCATCGTTGCAACTGCCCAAGTACTTGCCCAAGTCCACGTCCATGTCCATGTCCATATCCATGTCCACATTCATGCCCATGTCCATGTCCACATCGAAGTTACCACTGTGCGCGACATTACACTCGCTGTTGCAAGTATTGCTATTGGTGTTGCTGCTACTGCTGCTGCTGCTGCTGCTGCTCATGGTGGTGGTGGTGGTGGTGGTGGCGATGACATTGTCGGTGCTGCTACTGTTACTGTTACTGTTACTGGCATCATCATATTTAATGCCAAATTCGAATGTCTTCTGCGTGGGCGACCTACTTGGCAGAGCATTTGGCTTCTGCCTCACATATAGTTCCTCAATTCCTAACATCTTTTGTCCGGCCACTTAACCTTCCGTTGCAACACTGTTTAGCAATGTTCTCAGATCGTGAAACTCTCCTTGGCATGAACTGAGAAGGAATCACGCTGTTCGTTGGTGCTTCTAAAATTTGATTATCACTGGCAAATTTTGTTGCACTTGGCTGTAGGTTTTCAATTTATTTTCAATGTGAATTATTATTGACTTCAGAAAATAAAAAGAAACGTTTCCCAAAATACTATACATCTAAATAAACATAAATAAACTAAAACTAACACTTCATTGGACGACAAAATATAGCAACATGTAAATATGATTTCGAAATCAAATCGAATTAAACAATTTAGAACAAAATTACAGCAAGTTCACAGTTGACTCAATTTGAATTTTTATTGGTGAATTCTTTTTGAGATATTCCTATTGATTTAAGTTCTTAACTGTTTTTTTTTTTTTGTATACTGACCATTTATGAACGAGATGAGTCCATCATTGTTGGCATCGTTGGCGCGCCTGCCCAACAGATCCTGGTTCTGGTGCTGGTGCTGCTCCAGCAATGAGCTAATTGTATACTTCTGCAGTAAATCATTGGAGCTGGCGCCGCTCAAGGCACGCATATTGCCGCCGGCGGCAACGTTGCAATCCGACGTCTCGTACTGCAAATTGAGGATTTTTCACAAATTTGAATCCGAATTCGAATATTGGAATTGTAATAAAAATCATCATGTGTTCGCACACAAAATGCAAATCAAATCATATATGTATATATATATATAATATATATAGTTATGGGATATATGGAGTGGCGGCGGTCACATATGTGCGCAGAGTAATGGCTGCAGTTGCAACATTTTGCGCCATTAAAGTCAAAGTCAGAGCAGAGCATTGTGGCAACTAATGAATCGTTTATCTTTTGCATTTCTTGCCACATGGCGACGTGGCAGGCGACGTGTTGCAAGGCTGCAACAACGTAACCGTAGCCAAGTTGGCAAAGACAGCAGCCACAAGCACCACGACATACAAACAGTCACACTCACACTCACAGTCACAGTCACAGTCACATAGCACCCACAGTCACAGCAGAAAGTACTTGCCCCATTCTCTCTTACTCTCTCTCTCTCTGTCTCTGTGTGTGGCACAAGTATACTCGAGCGTTTGGCGCAATTAAAAGCGCATCAAGTGTCAGTGGAGCACACTTAAAAATGCCAAATTAGTGCAAATATTGTTATCAGGCACTCGCCAAACAATTTAGCGCAAAATGGCGTACACAACTCATTACGTGCGATTAATGCACATACAGCCCAAAGAGTGTTAGGCATCGGAGGGGAGTAGTGGTACTGAGAGGGGTGTAGGGCATATACTAAGTAGAGTGGTAGCTAGCTGTGGTTTGCCATTGAACAGGTGTCTTCAAAATTGAAAGATAGTTCGTTAGTTACAAGACCCAAGTTCCTTTATTGCAAGTTGCGTGCAACTTAAAGTTGCAAGTGAAGTGTCTATTAAGAAGTGTCTGCCATAGAGCAGTCTTCTGCCAGGCTTAGCTCTCATATGTATAGCTAAAATTGTGTGTGTGTGTGTGTGTGTGTGTGTGTGTGTGCGTGTGTATGTTCGAGTAAATGGAAGTCAGGACAACGCATACTTAGGTTTTTGTCAACTTGTCACAACTATGTTAAGTACAAAACTTGCTATGGATTTAAAAATTGAATGACAACTTGATGAAGGTACGTGAAAAGTCGGAAATGGCATTCGCATACGTACACCCACACACACACACACACATACACGTAGAGAGGAAACTCACACACACCCACACACACACACACGCAAAGGCATAGCCAATATTGAGTCTATAGTGTGTATAGAGATTGTTACTGGACAACCGAGAGGACTGCCTAGCTACCTCTCTACCACTCTCTCTTTATCACCATCTTTCTCTCTATACTAGCCTGTTGACACATTTACCCCAAGTGTGTGTATGTGAGTGCGTGTGTGTGTGTGTGAAGATTTCACAGTTACGTTGCCAGCCCCGCACTTGAACAAAGCGATAAAAACGGCGTCAATGAATGCAAATTACAAATAGAGACTTCAAGCCATTTCGTAATGCCGAGGCCACGTTTGCTCAACCCACACACGCACACACACACACACACACACACACTCCCACTCCCACAGACAAGAGAAAACTTGCCACACATTTGGCCGGAAATGTAAAAGCCAAAAGAAACTAAATACTTTGTAGTTGCGGTTTACTTATGTATGTATGTCTGCCTGATACAATTCTCCTGATTCATTATTGAAGGTTCTTTTGCAAGGATTCAAACAAACTATAGACTTAAGAGCAGTCGTTTTTGTGATGAATAATTCTTCTTCTACTTTTACGCTTAACTTTGAGGAAATTATGATAAAATCTATTTGTTATTTCTTAGAACCTACAACAGAGCATGTCCTAGTTAATGTACTCCTCATGGTTCAAGGGAAAGATGGAGAAAAAAGTCTCATAAACTAGGAAATTGAATACGACAAAAAATCTTAACCACTTGTCACATATACTATATGGAAACTATACTGGGGAGGAGCTGTTGTAACCCCAGAGCCATTCACACCAATCATGCTCCCATGCCCCTCCAATTTGTCTTAGTCAACCAAGCGACTCTGCTATTGCCCTTTGTTTGTCTTTGACTTCAAGGATTTTCCAAATTTGATTCAATGGTGTTTCCCTACTGCTTATCCTTATTGCTGCTGTGACTGCTGTGGCTGTTGTTGTTGTTGACTCCATGCTGATGCCTGCCTGCTGATTCTGATTGCCACATGAAGATATTCCGAATCTGTTGGCATTCTCAAGAGATAGAGACAGATATATTTTTAGGGAGATGTGGGCAGAGGGGTGTTTGAAAATAGGGGGAGCACTATAACTCTCAGTATGTAGTTATTTATCCAGTGTCCATTTTAGTTCTATTTGGCTTCTGGCTTTTCTTTTCTCTCTGTGCATTTCCATCTCTACTTCTACTTCTTCTGCTTCTTCAATTCTCTGCCATGCTTTTCTTTTTTTTATTTTCTTTCGGTTTTCTTCGTTTTTTCTTTTTTTTTTGTATTTTTGGCAAACGCTTTTGGAATGTTCTGGCCTGCATTTTAGTGCATATGTGGCAGGACTAAGGACTACCCCCCGTCTATCCAACATCATCATAAAAGAGACGAGAGCCAGTCTCTCTTTCTCTCTCTCACTGTTATCCAATGTGCTTTTCTCTCTTTTGGCTGTTTGAGAAAATTACAAGTTTCCGCTTTCAGAAGTCTTACAAATTATTATGTTTGCATCGTTTACAACACTTATTAGATGTTGGACGTTGCAAGCAGTTGGCATTGTCGTTGTTGCCACTGCCACTGCCGTTGCTGCTGCTGAGGCTGCTGTTGACCCAGGGAGGTCCTGGCCAAAAGGGTTCGACATTAAAATTTGATGGCATGTAGTGATAAGCGTTCAATGACGATGTCGTTGTCGTTCACTCCTCCACGTTGTCGATACCATGCACTGCGATACCAAAACGAGACCAGTGGGAAAGGGGAGCGGGAGAGAGGAGAGATGACGACCAGGCAAAACGATTCGGTTGGATTCCTACTGTTTTCTCTCTCTCTCTCTCTCTCTGTGTCTCTGGTGGCCAGCAGCAAAAGGTTAATGCACAGTTGTAATTTTTTATGGCCGATTACATGTTGCAACACAACTTGGGAGCTGTAGTGCAACAGTCCATAAAGAATAAAAGTTATTGGCAAATACATTTGAATTTACTTTACCCCCTCCCCCCACTATCACCCCCACCAACCCACCACACACATGTACTCCTGGCAACTCATGTTCGCTTTTTTCTAACGGGCCGTTGCATGTTCAAAGTGAATGGACGAAAAGAAGGAGCAGTAGGAGAAGCTTTTAAGTAAGTGATAATAGCAGTTGCACCAATCGAACAAGTTGCAAGTTGCCATCACATCATCTCAGGATGAAGCTGAGATTTCTTGAGAGAAATTGTTTCTCTAGCGTGTTAACTGGGATTCTCCTTTTGGCCAACAATTGCGCCTTTAATATTGCAAATTACAAAATAGTTGCAGCTGCTGCACTCGATATGCAGTCTCTCTCTCTCTCTCTCTCTCTCCGTCTCTCATTCACTCTCTCTCTCTGTTGTCTCTGCATTTCTTGGCAGTTTGTGAGCAATCGATGCCGATGCTATGGAAATGCTATGGATTCAAATGCCTGCAGGTTATATTCTACAGTGGGCACGTAATTGCAGTTGCCTAGAAGTATGCAACACAACTGCCTGCCGCAGCAGCAGCACCAGCAGCAGCTGTTGTTGCTGCCTCTGCCACTGCCTCCGCATCTACAGCGGCAAATTAAATTGAGTTGCATGTTAAATGTCATTTCATCAGGCGGCATTTGATTTGTGCGACTTGCTTTGACACGACCCACACACACACACACACACATAAACATACACAACAAATACATACACACACGCAGTTATTGTGTATGAATGCAAAGCATTAAATGACGCCTCGAATGAACTATCAAGCAAGTTGCAGCAAAATACTCCTGCTGCTGTATTGTTGCTGCCGCCTCTGCTGTTGTTGCAACTGCTGCTGCTGCTGCTACTGCTGCTTCTGCATCCATTTAATAATAACAATATCGTAATTCAAGCAACTCCATGACAGAGCAGCACACCGCTTACAACAGCAACAGCAGCAGCATCACAACCAGAAGCATAACCAGGAGCAGCAGCAGGACACGCAGGCAGACGCAGAGTGTGGCGACATTTCAGTTTCAACGGCAACATTTCCGATGCCTGTGCGCTTTTGTTGTGCCACTGTCGTTGTTATTGTTTCACAGCCTACAACAGAGCGAGCAGAGCGAGCAGCACAGACAGAAAGACAGAGGGGGAGGGTTGCAGGCAGAGCGTGTGGCAAGAGGCAGTAGAGAAAAGACAATTTTTTAAACAGCCGTCAACAGGCATTCGATATGCTCTGCGTGGGTGGTGGCAAGAGTGTGTGGCAGGTGGGTGCAATTGTGGGGTGGTGTGTGTATGAGTGCTAAGTGGAAATAAAACACGCGCTTTTTTTGCCCAACGTATTATCTGGTGTGCGCGCGTCATGCTGCCAGCAACTTGCCACTTGCCACAGGCCAAGCCAGTGGACATGCCACACAGCTCTGAACTGCACTGCACTGCACTGCAATTCAATAATTCCAAACCGACTTTATTATCGCAACCATACTCAATAATAGCAACAGGTTCGCCTTCAACAATTTCAATTAAAAAGATGCGGTGCAGGGAGGGGGAAGGAGGAAAATAAAAACACAGCAAATTGTTGGCAACACAAATAAATCGGATTAAGTTGGGCATGTCTGCAGGGTATCTACATAGTCTGGCAGTTTGGGCCGTTGCATTTGTTGACTTTTGTTTTATTTGGAGAATGGAAACTTTTTCATGCCTATTTAAAAACACAGCAACTGCAGCAGTTGCAGCACCACCCACCACCCACCACCGCCAGTGGGAGGGGGCGGGGGTGGGTGTAGTGGGGTGTGTGGTTGGAGGTGGCGTTAAAACTCCGCTTTGGGCGTGGTGTGTGGCCTTTTGTGGTTGCGTTTATTGTTTTTGTACATTTCATACCCATTCCACTCTTTTGTGCCCCATCCCCCACCTCCCCCCCCCCCTCTCTCACTCTCTCTATGTATTTTCTTTGGCTGCATTTTTGCTCGCTTTTAATGATAACAACAGCAGGAGCAGTAGTAGTATTGTGCTAACTGCCACGCCCATATGCAGAGACAGACGCACACGCCCACGGCCACGCTCAGGGAGAGGGGGGGAGGGGAAAGAGAGAAAAAGAGGAACAGAGGTGGAGGCGGAGGCAGAGTCTCATGTCGACGCATGGTCTCATGCATTTAATGCCAGGGAAAGTGTATGCCACGTTGTCTGCTAAAGTAAATTCAATTGAATTTTTGCAATTTTTAATGCCAGCGGCTCATATTACGCCGTACACCACATACCACACACACACACACCCACACACATACCGCAACGCACAACCAAGCTGAGTCCTGGCAACCTCAGACCATCAGGCAGCACCGCAAAACGCGTCGCATTTATATATACATTTCTCTCCATTTTTTTTTTTATCTTTATATTTTTTATTTTTATTTTATCCCTGTGGCGGTGTCCGGGGGGTTCGGGGTGGGGGCATGTGATTTGCTTGGTATCGACATTTTAATGATGTGCCTCGGGGCGCTTTCGCCAAACCATTGTCGTCCCCATCTCCAGCTTCATCTCCAAGTGAACGTTTGTTGGCGGCGGGCCGCATCTTGTACTTTTGCCATTTGCACGAGGACGACAGGAGAGTACGTGGGCGTGGAATGGCTGATGACGTGGACGACAACGACAACGACTACGACTAGAACGTGGCCCGCCGCCACGCCATTGACGCCGGCTGGTGCAAGGCATTCCAAGACATTCCACTGGCTATCGCCATAGACGCTAAGCTGTCATGCTGGCCCGTCTTTTGTTAGCGAGAAATACATATACATACATACATACATATGTATATAGTTGCTATATATATTTACTATATGCACATCGGATATATGTATAAGATATAGTATATAAATTTGCATATTTGCAAGTGTTGCCGAGAAATGGCATTGCTTTTAGAATGATTCCTCATTCATTCCATTTGGAATCGTTCCGTTTTGATTCGCATAATGTCAATGATTTGGCCCTTGAGCAACGAGCAGCCATTGGAGTAGGAGTCGGATGAGGAGTTGGCTAATAGATGGCAATTGCAGTCAACAAATTTGGTTGCTTTCCATTCATCAGCTAATGGTGCATATTAGCCGGCATTGTCCGCGCTTATTAAGCTGAATATAATTTCCATTTCAATGTTAAGCTTAAAGCTCCTTGAAATCTGGACTTTCATGCCGAAGCTTTTTGAGCTGCATTGGAAGCACAGTAAAGTCAGCCTAAGTGGAACCGTCTATTATTATTTTCTGGGTACTGTTAAACACTGTGCCCGAAACGGTGTCACAGCAGGGGCGATCACTAGCTGAATAAGAAGGAGCGGAGCGTAAAAAACTTTAGCAAATAAAATGCTGAACAACAAGAGCGACAAATGTGCTTTATTTATAGGCATTTTGAACAGCAGGCCAACTGCACATAAATAAAATATATTACACGAATACGAGTTTACTACACATATACATACATACATACATACATAAATAAAGGAAATGAGCAAATATAAAGTATACGCCGCATGTACAGCGAGGACAACGCAGGCCAGGAAATATTACCGCATGAAGGAGTCGCATTTTAGACGACGACATTACCCAGCACAATAAATATGAATAAATTTTGTAAATACAATATAAAAGAATATAGAAAGAGACGACCATACAGCAAGAGTGATCAACTCTCTATCTCTTTCGTTTGTCATCTATAAATATGCATTTTGATATGAAGACAACGACAATGGCTTGTTAAGCCTACAGCCTACAACCGACAGCTTCCCTACAACCAGATTCCCCCCCCTGCAGACATTGCCATCTATGCGAATGCCGCTTACACGACAAAATTGACATTTTGCATTTACTTATTTTTGCTATCCATTTTATTTCCTCTACTCCATCTCTCACTTTTTTCTTATTATTTATTTTTTCGCTCTTTTTTGCTGGCAACAGCAGCAGCAGCAGCAGCCACAATAAAATGAGAAGAAAAATTGCATAATAACCCCTTTGAAATCGTCGGATTATCCTTAAATATTTGTGTAAACATTGTAACAAATGCACAGAACCCCCCTGCCATTGTCAGGCGAGGCCTTCCACACGCCGCCCACGACCCTACCCACCCATCACCCACTCTGTTCTATTTCCGTGTCCCTGTCGCACCGTCCTCAAATGGCTGAATGATGAGCAATAGACGGGCCCGTCACAGTCGACAATGAGTAACTTTGTAACTTGCCTTTCGACACAAGGCTACACGTCTGTTCGAAAGAGATAGAGCATCACATTTGCGAAAAAGAGATGGACAGATGAGACGCTTACGCATGCAACAATGCAAAAAAAAACGGAGACGGCGTATGGCTACGAAGGAGACGTCTTAAAATACTTTGGAATCGTTTAAGCCGGGCAGCAAGCAAGGCACCAACAGAAGAAACAGTAGAGGAGGGGTGGGCCGGGGAGGGGGAAACGTGGAGGGAGTAGGGGGCTGTGCGTAAGCTGCTACTATATTATAATGATTACATGTGTGTCACTTGACTAAGCATTGGGCGGATGGATGGGTGTGATGGGTCGCTGGGAGGTTAGGCGGAAGCAGTCGAGACAAGCGACAATTTTGGGTCTGAAGCGAACCGCGGGTCGGATTGGATCGGGTCGGGTCGGGTGGAGTCGGACATGGCTGGGCTTAGTGCAAATTGTCGGGACTGACATAACATTGACTTGTGTGTCACATTTTCAGGATATCCTTAAAGCTGGGCTAGGCATTTAAATTGCCAATTGTTATTACCCACCCGCCACCCAAAAGAGTGCCTAGGGTGGAGTCCTGCGGCAAGCAACAGCTGTGCCAGCCGTAAACTACATTTCAGACTCGTATGACGAATTGGAATCGCTTCAATTATTCGAGCTCAGCTTGTTAAATATTTATTTGAAATTGGTATCAATAGTTGGAATTGTCTGGCATATGACATTATAATCTTCTTAAATAATACTAAGAGAGACAGGACTCAAAGCACAATGTAATTCGTTTGCCTCGCAATTTTCTCGACGACATTTTCTTCTAGAGTTCTTCCCGTAATCTTCTTTTCTATTATTATGGGCGCATCATCATAATTTACAATGTGATTCCCAGTTCTGGGAAACGTGTCCTTCAATTAAATAACATTAGTTACCGCTGAATAGGACATCACATTGTCGACTAATCAAATCAACTTATCTAAATGAGTTAAAAATATTTAAAAGAGCAGCAAATTAAATCACGCAACAAAGAATACAATTAAACGCAAACTCCTACACACATGCTCATCCTTGTTACAGGATAACAAGCAGACAGCTGTGATGAAGGCGTTGCACTGTCTAGCAGCCGCAACTTTAATCGAATTCAACTACTCATAATGTGCAACAGACAACAAGAGTCGCGACACACACAAAGACAGAGAGAGGGAGAGTCACAAAAGGGAGCAGATGATATGCCGCGAGGCACATAAAGTTAAGCACTAATCTTATTAGGATCATCCATCTATCCAACCATTCATTCATCCACCCATAGTTGGTAGCAAAACTTGAGGCATCCCACATCCCAATCAGCCGAAGGTGCAAAAACCATTGTGACGAGAGGCAAAAAGTGCCGAGTCCAGGAGTGGAACGAGAGGTCCCTGTCACTATGAAGGGCGTGGAAAGTACATGCGACCGACCGACCAGCTGATGCGCTCCTTATATAGTCTGTGCTCTGGCTGTTGCTTTTGCTCATCTGGGTGTCGTACGTGAGCGGCGCTCAATTACTGGGATGTTGCTCTGCTTGGGTTACTCTGCAACAACCTCCCCATTCTACGGCCATGTGGCATTCGGCTGCGGAGTGCGAATGGGTTTTATTATTATTTACATACCTGTTGCAGCAGGGGCATTGTTTTGAATAAAAATTCCAATTTCCACACTTGTATTTCACGTGCCGTTTTATCCCTGTCGTATGCTCGCTCTTCTCCTCTCGTTTAGCGCCTCGTGCTCGTGTTCGTTCTCGCCCTTGTCCTCGTCGTCGTCGTTGGCATCGGCTAAAGCATCGGCTGCCGGATAAGCTGACAAAGCGGCAAAACAGATGTCGCCACTTCCGTATGCTCGCGCGCGTCTCTTAGACGCCTCGTGTGCTCGCACTCGTACAACAATAGCAACAATCTGCCGCCGACTCCAACTGCTTCAACTTAGTATATGTATTCTTGCTCTTCTATTTTTTTCTCTCAGACAGTTGGCACACTTCGGCTCCCAATTTCGCTCTCGGCACTCTCTCTCACTCTCTCTTGCAGTATTCGGTCGCTCTTTTGGCATACGCTCAGTTGGCAGTTCGTGATTCGAGCTCGTAGTGCGCAGCGTGTCCTTTATTTGAGCAAAGTTCGACCCGATGATGCGGCTGCCCAAAAAATGTTGGCTGGCCGGCCTCAGGCAAACATGTTTGTTGGCCAAAATGGTTTGCTTTACTATTCTCTAGTTGTTGCTAAATTGCTCTTGTCGTAGATTCTCGCTGCTGTTGTCCTTGTTGTTGTTGTTGTTGTTGGTAATCAGGATTTGGCAGCAGCACTCAACACTTCGACTGGGCTAGCAGGCAGGCAGGCACTGAGGCAACAGACAACAGGCAGATGCGGTGGCCGTATCAGCTGACGCAAATGGTCATCGATTCATTATTTGCCGTGAATAATGCAAATCCTCTTGCTTGATCCCTCTTTCTCTCTGAAAGCAGACAAGATAAATATGCGAATATTAAACAAACTGCAAATCCGTGCTCTATTTGCAATGAGATACTGTGCTCCCTCCATGAATAAACTATTTTATCTATTTATACGAAAATCAATTACTAACACATTAGATTAATCCTTTGTCTTGAGTGAGTCGAGATTCTGGAAACTAAAACTATTCAATTGGAAAAGCCTTTTCATGTTATTTATTTATTTTGGACTTCAATCCTCTCAAAAGACACGAGTATAAACAAACAAATACACGCCCCCACATACATACACATACTCACGCACTCAAGCAAACCATTCAAAAAGCGTGCGTAAATGAGCCCAGTTAAGCGTTAAACGTTGTAAATCGATCAAGGCGTATCCCCGCCGCAAACATAACTGTAATTAACCAATTTCCGTCATTCCCCCCAATTCGTTAGAAAGAGCAACAGAATGGGAGAGAGAGCGGCTGATGTCGCTTGGAAGTGCTTTCGTGCGAGCGACTGACTGCTCCATAATTTTGTCGTTCTCCCTAATTATTTTAATTTTCATTTTTCTGTGGTCTAAAAATGTTTGCTCGACTGTCAGGGTGATGGTGGAGTGCCTAAAATGGACACTCAAAGGGGAAACTTCAGTGTCCTGTGTGCGTTCCTGAGTGCGTGTTGATGATGTCGATGGCTACGACGAGTACGGCTACGAGTATGTCTATGCGCGTGCCGCTTCGCATTGTATGGGTGTGCTCGTGTGAGTGTGTGGAAGCGGCTGTAATCCTTTTGAGAAACAGGAAGCGAAGCTATTATTAGAACCATAAATCAGCATGAAATGAGCAGAACGCCGCAACCAGGCAAACCAACAACTCCAACAGCAACAGCAACAGCTACAGGAACAACAGTAAGCGCCAACAGAGCTTTAGCTTCGTTTTTGTTGGTGTTGTCTATGCCCGTTGTCCGCTCTGTGCGTATTTGTAGTCGTAGTCTCAGCTGAAGTTGTAGCTGTAGTTGTAAGTGCTCGTCTAGTATGAGAATTGTAGCTTGTTGTAGTTGGGGCAAATGACGTGAGTATGGCAAGGCGTGCGAATGTGAGTGCCAGTCAACGGAACAACGCAACGGAAAGTAGTAAAAAGACACTGACGAAGGAAGCCTGATATACCGACTCCATACACACACACACACACACACTAGCACCAATATACAACAACAAAAATAAAATACACGCACTATATAAAAGGGCATTGAAGCTGCAGTCGATGAGAGCATAACTGCATCTGAGACAGAATACTCTATCTTGGGACTACACACAACCACAATACTTATGTATATGTATACAGAGCACTCACACTAACACACAAACACATGTCTAACTTTCAACGAACTGTTATGCCGGGCCCATTTAAGCTTTTCATTTATTTTAGTATGTGTGCGTTTCTTTTTAATAAATACAACTATATGTATTCATGAATAGGATGGCAAGTTCTACGAGTATTTGTGTACATACCCAATATTAGCAGCAGCAGCTTGTAATGTTTACTTTGTTGCACGCGTCTCTCACATAAATTTCGTTAATTTTATTTGGCTTGTATTTGAATTAATTTAAATTTTGCACTCGCATTCAATATTTCTCTCGGCCCAAGCTCTAGTATTGCTGCTGCATGCGTGCGAAGCACATTTTTACTCCACACTCTGTTTTCTATTTCTGCTCTGCTATCGTGCTTTGGGAACCGTTACTTCAATTTCTGTTGTACGTCTTTGCACGCTTTTCGTTAATTTTACTATGCTACGCTATTTCTGTTATTTTTTGGCTCTCTTTATTCCTCGTTTCGTAAGTATTTCGCGTTTGAGCAGCTTTTTTCGCCTTTTGTTTTGTAAAAATATGCTTTGAATTGAGCCGCTGTATTTATTTCCTATTTATTAAAAAGCGACAAAAAGGAGTACTTATTTGCACGGTGCTGTCTTAGAGCCCTACGCTTCGTCAGGAATGCAATAACCTCACCTAACGAGCAATTGAAATAAACTGAAGTCAGGCGCCGACAGATGCCTCCGAGAGAGCCAAAATGGCAGCTGCTGCTGCGCCAATCCTCAACTACCCCCAGCCCCCAGCCCACCGCCCGTGAAACACAGTATGTTCACGATGTTCCTACATAGGGCATGTCGAACTAACCAAAAACTTCATAGGATATGTGTAAAAATAATCGACCTTTAGTTAAACTAATTGAAACACATTTTAAAGTATTTATCGTATAATACTAATTAAATCAACAAAAACCCTTGAATTTTGATCAAAGCTTTTATAACCATAGCAACGTAACGGTTTTGTAGTATAAACTTTAAAATCAGCTGCTGGTTGTAGTGCTGCCAGATCAATTTAGTGCTGGGTGAATGTCAAAAGTGTGAATGGCAACCAGATGATTTCCCACAGCGTTGCCAGACTAATTAGTACTAAAAGCGCTTCCCGGCCAAAATCACCTAGGGAAAAAGTGCGCATAATTATTCCTTTTTTTGCTTAGTAATTGTCAATAAAATGGCTGGTGAAAGTGAAAATAGTAACACAGATACCTCAAACGATCATATTGATCTGTCGGTGTACCGAAAACTAGTCAAACAGTTCATAGACATGGTAAGCGAAAATGTCGATTTTACCAACTACCGACAAAATGGTCAACTTCATAATTGGACTTTCTCATTGCGCAGCGTCGATATTCATCGGCTCTTTTTTGGGCCGAGAAAGTAGCAGTGCTGAGTGGAGAGGAACCTCGAGATGTTTATTACCAGGCACAGTGCATGTTTCTCCTAGGTGAGTTCCATCGTGCAGCCCATACCATTCAACACCACCAGCTGGAGAAGACTTCGCTGCCATGCTTCAATCTGTTACTGGAAAGCCTCTATGCGGCCAAGGAGTTCAACGAGGCAGCTAATATCATACAGGCCGTCGAAGTGGAAGCCATGAGTGCATCGTTAGTTAACCAACAACTGGACGGCGGCAGCACCTGCTTCCAGGAGAGCAACAGCGTCTTTGGTGGCGAGGAGAGCAACCGCAATGAGCTGCTGGCTTCCATCTATCTGATGAAGGGCAAAGTATACGAGGCTCTGGATAATCGTGGCATGGCCATGGACTTCTATGTCCAAGCCCTACACAAGTCCGTATATTGCTTTGAGGCGTTGGAGGCATTAGTTCAACATGAAATGCTCATGGCCTCGGAAGGTAACAATAAGAGAATCGCTCATGTGTCCATCTAATAACAGATTATGTCTTCCAGAGTTCGAGCTAATGCATCACTTGCCACTGGCACAACAGTCCAGTGAATCGGATGCCAAGTTTATACTCAAATTGTATGAATCTCGCTTGAAAAAGTACTATGAGCTAATCTCTGTCAATAGTGCCGAGGAGATCTCACCGATATCCAATCCCGATGTGCTCAAGTATATCAAGGAGTTCACGGGGCGTGTGCAGCAGACTTGCACCTCGGACACACAATTCCCCAAGACGGCGCCACAGAAAGCTTCAGTGACTCCCGGTCAATTCATGTCGCCCGCCCAGAAGTGCGTAAAAGATTGAAAGTATTTTATTTAATTTATATTTATTAACATTTTTGAAATCCTACAGAGTTTTGGAGGATCTAAAGGCGCCCACATTTTCGCTGCAGACCAGTCTGTCGCGTGCCTCGTCCATGATTGAGGCCACTCAACGTTCTCTATTCGATGCCTCCAACCGTCGCACATCAGGGGATGCCGAGTTGGACACCCTGGTTCCACTCAACGACTGCCTAACCCGTGTCCAACGAAGCACAGATCTCATGGCTGCTCAGGCCGAAAAGTGTTTCTATGACTGCGACTACAAGCAGTGTCTGAAGATCCTTAATGAGTAAGTCGACCTATTAATGGGAGTTTATACTACTTGAACTAACCTATTTCTCTTTAGCTTACTGAAGATTGATCCGTTCCACAACAATGCGCTGACCATACAGATAGCCTGTCTCGTGGAGAATGGCGACTTCAATCGACTCTTCTACGTAGCCCACAAACTTGTCGATCGCTATCCAGATAAGGCAATATCGTGGTATGCTGTGGGCTGTTACTACGACATGATTGGCAAGAGTGATCCGGCACGCCGCTATCTATCCAAGGCCACGTCCCTGGATCGACTCTATGGACCCGCCTGGCTGGCCTTTGGTCACTCCTTCGCCAATGAGAATGAGCACGAGCAGGCCATGGCGGCATATTTTAAGGCCACTCAATTGATGCGTGGCTGTCATCTGCCATTGCTCTACATTGGCGTGGAATGCGGATTGACCAAGAATCTGGAGTTGGCCGAAAAGTTCTTTTTGCAAGCGATGACCATAGCTCCAATGGATGTCTATGTGCTGCATGAGCTGGGCGTCATCAAGTATGAGTACGAGTACTACGAAGGAGCTGCCATGATCTTCCAGTGCACCGTGGACATTATCAAGCAGCGGGCCAAGGCCAACAACGAGGAGATTTCCGCACGCTGGGAGCCACTTTTCATCAACCTGGGCCACTCCTTGCGCAGAATTCAGAAGTACGAGGAAGCGCTCTACAACTTCAAATATGTAAGTCAGAAATTTTGCTAGTCATTTTCGCAGTTTTTATACATATGGATTCCAGGCTCTCCTGCTGAAGCCCCAGACTGCCACCACGTACACATCGATTGGATTTATACATGCCCTTATTGGCAATTTGGATGAAGCCATCGAGTACTTCCATAAGAGCTTAGCTCTGGATCGTGATTGTATTGTGACGTCAACGATATTGAAGAGTTGTATTGAGGATCTCATGGATGACAGCGCCACCATCAATGAGATCTGCAGCATTGCTCTAAGGGATGTCACCGAAGCAATAACTGCGAGCAGTCGCCAAATGCTCAATGCGGATAAACTGAATGTAATCAAGATGAACCTAAGATTCGATGAGGAGGAGGAAGAGGAATCTGCCTCAGAGTCAAACATGGTTGTGGATATGAGTCTCGATAACCCTTAACCCCCCACCTCCACAGTATTTATAGATGATTCACATAGTTTTTAGAATATGTGTGCTTGAAGACAACTGCAGCTGCTGCTGCTGATGCTGCTGCTGCTGATGTCGCCTGCACTTGAACCTAATTTGTGCCCAAAGACTGTCACAGCTGTTCCAATAATTGCGATCGCAACAGAGAGAAAAAAACCAGAGTGAGATACTTGGGAATTTTATACAAATATGTTTTTCCCCGAAACCCCAATTGATGTTGCCGCTCGCTATTGTGCTTTGTATCAGGTATTTAAGTAAAAGAATTCTTTAAAATAAGTTTATTAATTTGAAGACAGAGTTGGATTAAGCTAAACTCCTGCTAGAATGTATCCTTACCCCCTATTGTATAATCAGAAGCGCCCCAAAATTTCCACTCCGAATCACAGACGATTCTGATTCTTGTGGCAGCCATAAATCTATCCAGCAGGAAAGGTCAACGGCGATTAGGCTTATCGGTTATTGTTATGTGTGAAAAACTAAACGGGGAATAATGTCATTAAACTTTGCATATATGCAAATAAACTACTGATACACATTATGGAAATAATTACACCCGCCTTAAAAAGTAAGCATAGAGCACACGTATGACAGCGTGCTCAACTCCAAGCGTTAATCAAATATTTGTCCACAACGATGACGATGACGGCGAAGACGAAAACGAAAACGTCCAGAATGAAGGTCTGCCGCTAAAAATATGTTTATGTTCTCAACTGATAAAAAGCCGGCACGATACGTCTACGTCTCACTATATAAATCCATTCCCGGCCAGAACACAGTCACAGTCCAACGTGAGACAACAAACCCAAACAATTCCACTTCTTTCAATCAATCCTTCCCTCTGCGTAACATCCTTCAACATGTGCAGATTCACATTCACACTCCTGTGTCTGGCGGCAGCAGTTCATGCTGTGCCTGTGACGCTCTACGATGACATTGACGACACCGACGTCATCGAACTGCCGGAGAATGGCCTGGAGGAGCCACCAGCACCCAGCAAGGACGTCATTGACTTGAGTTCCTATGGCAGTGCCTTGTATGGTATTCCCGATCAGAAGGTTACTGCCGCTCTCGTCGCAAACTACAGCGCCGAAACAAATGAAGTCAATCCTGAGGAGCTGGGCAGCTACTTGGAGGGAGACATCCTCATACCACAGTCAGAGCTCACCATGAAGAACGGCTTGACCACCCAAAGCTCACGTTGGCCCAAGGGAGTTGTGCCCTACGAGATTCGTGGTAACTTCAATGCACGTGACATGGCCACCATTCAAGGAGCAATCGAACAGTATCACAAGCGTACTTGCATCCGTTTTGTGCCCTACTCGGGTGAGAGGGACTACATCTCCATAGTCAGTGGCAACTCCGGCTGCTGGTCATCAGTTGGACGCGTAGGCGGCAAGCAGGAAGTCAATCTCCAGTCACCCGGCTGCCTCACTCGACCCGGCACAGCCATTCATGAGTTGATGCATGCACTGGGCTTCCTGCATGAGCAGAATCGCATGGAACGCGACGCATTTGTGGCCATCCAGTATAGAAACATTCAATCCTCCGCCATGAACAATTTTGAAAAAGCTGCCAGCACAGAGGCCTTCGGTGTACCCTACGATTACGGCAGCGTTATGCACTACTCGGCGAATGCGTTCTCCACTAATGGACAACCCACAATTGTGGCCATGGTAAGTATCAGCTGGCATCAAAGAGGAAATACTCAGTATTAAATATCTGCCTATAAATCTACAGCAAACAGCTGGAGCATCTAAAATGGGACAGCGTAATGGATTCTCCGACTTCGATGTGGACAAACTGAACCGAATGTATGACTGTGCCGCAGGTGTGCCGGTTCCAGTTGCTCCAGCTGCACCAGCTGCGATAGCTCCAGGTGCAGCAGCGCCAGCTCCTGTGGTTCCAGGAGGAAATCCCATTATTGACAGTTTCCTTAGCGGACTCATCAGTGGTTTGGGACTGGGAGAGGAGGAGGAGCAACAGCCAAACGAACCTAGCAAATAGAACCTGCTTGCCACAAAGAATCTAATCAATCACGGAATCACCAACTCGACCAATTATTTAATCCATTAGCACCATATATTCCTATCTGTATGTAGTATTTCTATATCTGATCAAACTAAGCAATTAAACAATTAGAAAATGTTTATCAACAATAGTTTTGGGAAGACTCATTTAAAAATAGAAGATAGTTATAAAAAAATATATTGAATGTATTTAATTTTAGGATTTTTAGAATATGGTATCTTTTAAATATCTTCCTGATTGACATTTCATTCATTCATTTCACAATTTTTATCAAATTAGTTATGAAAATATTATTTAAAACATAAATGATAAGATTATGAATGAATAAAAGAGAATAATTATATAACTAGAATATTTTAATGACAATAAAGTGAATGTGCCAAAAAGTGACTCAAAATGCCACAAAATCACTATTATTATTATTTTGAACTGCAATATCTTCGCGAAAAATCAACCGATTTTAAAAATTTTTTCAGTTTTGTCAATGGTTTAGACAATATTTTGAAACTGCATCAAAAGATTCTTCATATTGACAGTTTTGAATTTTTGACTTTTTTTGACCATTTTTCCATACTTACCCCTTGACAAAATCATCAAAAATCAAAAATTTTTTGATCGATAATTTTTGATGCCAATCGATTCTGGGACTCAAAACTAGCATTCTGCTTTTTATTTGAGGTGTTTCTGATGAGTATTTTGCGAGATATGGCCAAAAATGTGCCGAAAAGTGACTCAAAATGCCATTTTTCACAAAGTCAATATCATTGAAACTTTAAACTGTCATATCTTCGCGAAAAATCAACCGATTTTAAAAATTTTTTCAGTTTTGTCAATGGTTTAGACAATATTTTGAAACTGCATCAAAAGATTCTTCATATTGACAGTTTTGAATTTTTGACTTTTTTTGACCATTTTTCCATACTTACCCCTTGACAAAATCATCAAAAATCAAAAATTTTTTGATCGATAATTTTTGATGCCAATCGATTCTGGGACTCAAAACTAGCATTCTGCTTTTTATTTGAGGTGTTTCTTATGAGTATTTTGCGAGATATGGCCAAAAATGTGCCGAAAAGTGACTCAAAATGCCATTTTTCACAAAGTCAATATCATTGAAACTTTAAACTGTCATATCTTCGCGAAAAATCAACCGATTTTAAAAATTTTTTCAGTTTTGTCAATGGTTTAGACAATATTTTGAAACTGCATCAAAAGATTCTTCATATTGACAGTTTTGAATTTTTGACTTTTTTTGACCATTTTTCCATACTTACCCCTTGACAAAATCATCAAAAATCAAAAAATTTTTGATCGATAATTTTTGATGCCAATCGATTCTGGGACTCAAAACTAGCATTCTGCTCTTTATCTGAGGTGTTTCTGATGAGTATTTTGCGAGATATGGCCAAAAATGTGCCGAAAAGTGACTCGAAATGCCATTTTTCACAAAGTCAATATCATTGAAACTTTAAACTGTCATATCTTCGCGAAAAATCAACCGATTTTAAATTTTTTTTCAGTTTTGTCAATGGTTTAGACAATATTTTGAAACTGCATCAAAAGATTCTTCATATTGACAGTTTTGAATTTTTGACTTTTTTTGACCATTTTTCCATACTTACCCCTTGACAAAATCATCAAAAATCAAAAAATTTTTGATCGATAATTTTTGATGCCAATCGATTCTGGGACTCAAAACTAGCATTCTGCTTTTTATTTGAGGTGTTTCTGATGAGTATTTTGCGAGATATGGCCAAAATGTGCCGAAAAGTGACTCGAAATGCCATTTTTCACAAAGTCAATATCATTGAAACTTTAAACTGTCATATCTTCGCCAAAAATTAAGCGATTTTTAAAATTTTTTTCAGATTTGTCAATGGTTTTGATAATATTTTATCAATAGATTCTTCATTTTTCCATACTTACCTCTTGACAAAAAAAAAAAAAAAATCGAAAAATTTGTGTCCCTTTTTTGATTCTAATCGATTCAATGACTTAAAGATAGCATACTGTTGTTTATTTGTGGTTTTTCTGATGAGTATTTCCCGAGATATGTGAAAAAATGTGCTCAAACTTTGAAGTTCGCCAAAAAGCAACCAATTTTAAAATTTTTTTTATTGTTGTCAATGGTTTTGTTCATATTTAAAATCTACATGAACATTTTTTTTTGTCAATTTTTAAATGACAAAATCATAAAATGTCGAAAAAGGTTATCATTAAGTTTAGACTCTAATCCAAAAAAAAATAATCAAAATTTCCTTTCTAACTTGTAACTGCCATTAAGTATGGTAAAATTCGATGGACTTACAAATTTTTGGGGGATCGTCAATGTATAAAATAACAGAAAAACACTTTAGAAATTATTGCTGATGACTTATACTGTGTCACTCCAAAGTCTATATAACAATAATGTTTGAATATAATAGGACTCATCAGTTATGGTAATGGCTTGTTAGTATTGCTCTGATTTGATGTCGTTCAACTTGAAACTGTATGAAGTTTAAAAAAACTATGAAAATGCGGAAATTATTAGAGTCCTCAGTTGCACTACTAACAAATACCCTCTCTAGGCCAATACTATCAGATAAATAATTGTAGATAAATGCTATTTATGTTATTATATCTGTCTTCAAAGATATCAGGGTATACAAACCCTATGAATTATTAGAATACAATAATGTTGCCAGTAAAAGGTTGAAAAGATATCAGGCGATATTGTAACTGAGAACTGAGCTAAGTACGAGATCAGTCAAATATATATATATATAAATATATATTGTAGAATAGTCTCAGATGCTAATATATATTGAAGTTCACTGTGAAGATTTGAATCAGTAACGGAATAGCTTGCTTAACATGAAAACTATTCTTGTGTTATTTGTTATATTGGGAGCAGTGTCTGTGATCGCGGCATTTACGATGAGATTAAAAGCTACAGATACTATAGATCTCAGTTTTTATGGCAACGCCATGTTTGGCAGTCCGGACTATACACGGACTGGGCAGATATTAAAATATTACAATCCCCACACAAATAACGGTAATCCGGAGGAACTTGGCAGCTATCTGGAGGGCGACATGCTTATACCCCTGACCAAGGTTCAGCTCCGAAGCGGTCTCGTCGCTGAGAGTTCACGGTGGCCGGATGCAGTTGTGCCATATGAAATACAAGGAGACTTTAAGGCCACTGAATTGACGCTGATTCAGGATGTCATCAATATTTACCAGGAAAGAACCTGCATACAATTTCGACCACATGACGGCGAACCGGACTACATAGTTATAACCAAGAAGACGTCGGGCTGTTGGTCTGCCGTCGGACGAGTGGGAGGTCGTCAGGATGTTAACCTTCAGTCACCGGCCTGCCTCAGTAAACCTGGCACAGTGATGCACGAACTGATGCATGCCCTGGGATTCCTCCATGAACAGAATCGCATGGAACGCGACAATTATGTAATAATTAATCACAAGAATATTCTGCCTGGAAGCGAATCGAATTTTCAAAAAGCGGAAAGATCGGAAGCATTCAATGTATCGTATGACTATGGCAGCATTATGCACTATTCGAGCACTGCCTTCTCCGTCAATGGAGGCCCCACAATACTAACACTGGTGAGTAATATAAGCACTGTCATCCAACTTTGATTTCTGATTGCCCGATTCCACCAGAGAGATCCCGGCAGAACTCGGATGGGACAGCGCATATACTTCTCGGATATGGACCTGCAGAAGCTCAACAGAATGTACAAGTGCACACATGAAAGCTACGGTGCTCTCGGTGGCACCTTCAGTGTGCCCCAGCAGACTCAGTCCCTCTATCAGAAGATATTTTATTAACTATTGAATAATACAGGCAAACATCGAAAATGAATAAGCGTTGATAACTAGATTACGAAAGTGAAAATATTGATGTGCAGAGAGTCGTAGCGAGAGGGACGAATCTGTGGTGAAATGGGAGGTACCTTGTTGAGTTCCAGAAATCACCACACACAAAAAGAACTATTATTTTATGTGACATTGAAATACATTTGAAAATATCTTAAAAAATACCAACAAAAATCATTCACACCTGTTCTCAATTCCGAATCCGAAAAAAGTGTGCGGTTTCGCAGTGGCTGTGAAAACCGCAGGATTCTTTCGGATTCGTAATTGGGAACATTTCTACATATTCTTTTAAAATTTTATAATTTTTTATTATTTTTATTGACATGTGTAATTCTTGTAGATTTTGAAAGTGAATGTGATTCACATGTTGCGCCTGGCGGCCAACATGCGGGAGCGCGGAAGGCGGCACTGACTGATGCTGTGTAGGCGGTACTGCATCTCTGGTTGGGTGACCTTCTCGTAGAGCTTCTGCCTGATCTCTTTGACCGTTTGGATGACGGCGCCATCACCGCCATCGTCCACATTGAAGTCTTCACCCTCGGCACACTCGGGACACTGTTGGGTTAGCACAATGTCATTGAAATCGGTGGGCATCTCGCAGATCTTCTCAATCTGCTTGACCACATAGTTGACATTGCCCTCCTCCTGCCGCTCCATTATGTACACGCTGGCAACAATGTCCTGGAGGCGTGCCTCCAGCAACAATACGAATCGCTCCACATTGACCAGATTGACGTGGGTGTTATCACCAATCAGCTCGGCTAATGGTGTCGTGTCCACTGAGCACATCTCGCAGAGCATCTCAATGCCCTGCAACAGACTCTCGAGACGTTTGTCGTTACTTTCTCGGGAGTTGGCCAGTTCCTGGTTGGAGTTTTGCTTCTCTGTAATCTGTTCCTCCAGCTGACTGATCAAGTCCAACTGATCCTGCAGAGAGTTGGAGTTCTCGCGCTTGAGCTCAACAATGTCGGCGAACAAACGATTCACGGAGTTGTTGAGCAGCGTGATATGGTAGCTGATCCCAATGGCATAGTCGATGAAGGAGTAGTAGAGGCTCTCCTGCTCCCTGAACTTATCGATCACCTCGTCCACATTCTGCGACTGGGTATAGTCGAGTATCTTCTTCAGCACCGAGTTGTACAGAGTGATCTTCTCGTTGTGTTTGCGACGGAACTCCTCACGACGCTTATACTCCTTGGGCTGGAGATCGGCCAGGACCCGTTCCCTGCCCTTGCATTCCACAAATGACGAGTTGAAGGCTTCGGCGGCCACCTTCCGCATGATACCCTGGAGCTCAATACGTCGGACCTCGCGCTCCTTGGCCTCACGTTTGGTGATCTTGTCGATCTTCTCGTAGACATCGATGCACCCATCGAAGGTGTTCAGCGCATACTCGATGAGATCGATCAGATACTTCTTGTCGTTGTTCAGCTTCTGGACCATCTTCGTGTAGGAATCGTTGAAGAATGCGCGATGGTTAAGAATGCTGATCAGCTGCTCCCGGAGATCCGCGTTGGCCGCCGTAAAGGCGCATTCCTGCCGCACACCCACCTCCAGGGAGTTCTCCAGAATGACCATCTTCTTGCGCACCTTGGCCACATGTGCCTGATGCTGTTGCTCCGGCACCGTCTGCCGATTCAGATTGTAGATCTGCTTCCTAACACGACCGATCTGTCGCTCCATGTTGGTTATGCTCGTCTTTAGCTTGGTGATGTCATCGGAAAGTTTCTCCTGGCATTCCACATGACAGCGTATCTGCTTCAAGTACCGCTTGTCCTTCCTGATGTGAGTGGCTCCATTTGCCACCCAGATCTGTGCTCTCAAATCATTCCGCTCGTCCTCCAAACGATCGATGGTATTCTCATAGCTGGCATCGATGATAGTCTCATTCCGAGTCTTCACCTTACTCGACAGCAGCTTCTTGTACTCCCGCTGACGCTTCCCAAGATCTCGATGCTTCAGCAGGTAACTCTCCAGGAATGTTGACTTCCGAAAGGGTTCCTTCTTCTCTGTTGCCATTGCCAACAAACTTGCTCAACTTTCTAGAATTTATAACTGAAATATAATTGAAAGTGTTGAAATATGTATGAGTTTTGGAGCCCTCAAATACGATAGATATTCCTGGAATACTAGAACTAAGGAAAATATATATATGTAAATTGTTTTCCATTTGTTTTTTTTCAATATTTGCCAAGACCTACTTTGTTAAAGTTATAACTAAAAACAATTGCAACATTTACTATTAACTACATAATTTGGACATATGGATATATACATAGATACTAAGATTACTACTGTGATATTCCAGAGCTTTCCAGTGCCTGGAATATCTTAAAAATCGAATATATATAGGCGGCAGTTCGCAGATCGTTGCACAACTGAAACTTATGGGCCGTGCTCTTGATTCCCAAGGCTGCCGCTTCCATGACCGTCTGCAGTGCTGCATCCACAATTGAGGCCTCCTTGGTGCAGTCCCGTATATCCATGAGGCGTCTGTTTGCCTTAACTATGGGCTGCAGCCACAAAAGGGAATCATATTCATAGTTAATTTAAGTATACGAATCACTTACGATATTCAACTTATGATCACTTCGAAGCGACTCATTTATCGAGTTGAGAATCTCGACAATGAGCTCAGAGCTCGACTTCGAGGACATCTTTCCGTGGGAAACATGATTGATGTTCTTCAGATACTCAAAGTAGGAGACGGTGACACCTCCAGCATTGCAATACAGATCTGGCACAATTAGGACGCCCTTCTCCAACAGGATCTGCTCTCCTGCTGGAGTAGTGGGACCATTGGCGCCTTCAAGAAGTAATTTGGCTTTGATGTCCTTGGCATTCTCACTGGTAATGACCTTCTGTGTCGCACAAGGTATCAATATATCGCACTCCGCGACGAGGAGATTATCCTTGGACTCCTTTGCCTTCGGATAACCCTTGATTGATTTATTTTTCTTTTTGTAAGCGATCAGATCCTTAGAAATAGTAATTGATTTAGAATTGAAATAAACCCAATTAGGCTCAACGTACATTTATATCAATACCGTTATCGTTCACCAGAGAAAAAGCTACTTCCTGAATCCCAATAACCTTGGCGCCCGCTTCCATTGCGAATTTGGAAGCAAAGGATCCTACATTTCCGAATCCTTGAATAATAACTTTCTTGTCGGTCCATCCAGTTTTCCAGCCCAGCATATCCATCCACTCCTTGTCCTGGAGGAAAAGATCCCCGGCTTTCCATACACCTCGACCTGTGGCCGAGTTACGCCCATTGATGCCTCCCACATGTATAGGTTTCCCAGTGACAATGGCCGCTGCATTGATGTCCTTATGACCGAATGTCTTCGTGTATTGATCAACTATCCAGCTCATCTCTCTTTGGCTGGTGTTGACATCTGGAGCAGGCACGTCAATTCCGGGGCCAATCATGTTCCTTTTCAAGAGTTCCATAGTATATCTTCTTGTAATTGTCTGCAGTTCAGTGGCTGTATATTTTGAGGGATCTATTCGAACCCCACCTTTGGATCCGCCGTAGGGTAAATTTACGCAGGCACATTTAAATGTCATAATGGATGCCAGAGCCTTGATCTCCTGTTCATCGACATCCATGGAATATCGCATGCCTCCTTTCAGAGGAAGACGGTTTCGTATGTGGTGAGCTCGATATCCGGTGATGATCTCATAGGAACCGTCGCACCTCATGATGGGGAAACTGACCTCAATGGAGGTGCAAACACTGCCGATCATATTTAGAATGGCGGAGACTCGCGCCTGTTTCTCTTGTGGTTTCAAATAGGAATACTTATCCATGTCTTTGACCAAGTCCTTCTCCATTAAGTGGGCTGCTTTATGATAATAGTATAGGACCATTTGTGAAATTTGTGGATCTTTGTCCGTAATTATTTTTTTCAGATTTTCGGGTATCTTGTGTTCATATCTCTTTTGAACTTGCGGTTGCGATGGTGACTGTATTCTTCTAATTTCAGTTTGGTAAATAAGATTGGAAACTACGCGAAACATTTTCTGGGAGACTTTTAATTTTAATAGTTTTCACAAAATCCTTAAATAAGTATTTTAAGTTATTTTTATAAACAAAAAATAACATTGGAAGGTCCATGGCAACTTTGTTCTGGTTTTTTGATCAACATAATCAAATATGATCTTAACATCGCATCCGAAATCTTGGAAAATCTTCGTATTATTGCTGCGATATGCCGGAACTTTCGACAGCACGGAATACCTTTTTAATACTTTTTATATAGGTTGCAGTTCTCAGATCATTGCACAGCTCAAACTTGTGTGCCGTGCCCTTGATTTCCACGGCTGCATATTCCATAACGGTCTGCAGGGCTGCATCCACAATCTTCTCCTCGGTCGAACAGTCCCTTAAACGTTTCAGAGCAGCATTGGCTACCACGTTGGGCTGTAAGTTAAGGTACATTATTGAGATGCTCGAATAGGATTATATGAGCGATATTTACTCACCAGTTTAACATCGGAATCCTCTAAAGATTCGTTTACCGAGTTCAGTATCTCCTGAATGAGCTGTCCAGTGCTCTTCAGAGTCATCCTCCCAAATGACACATGATTGATGTTCTTCAGATACTCAAAGTAGGAGACGGTGACACCTCCAGCATTGCAATACAGATCTGGCACAATTATGACGCCCTTGTCCAAGAGAATCTGCTCTCCAGCTGGAGTAGTGGGACCATTGGCACCTTCAAGAAGTAATTTGGCTTTGATGTCCTTGGCATTCTCACTGGTAATCACCTTCTGTGTCGCACAAGGTATCAATATATCGCACTCCGCGACGAGGAGATTTTCCTTGGACTCCTTTGCTTTCGGATAACCCTTGATTGTTTTGTTTTCCGCTTTATAAGCCATCAGATCCTAATCAAAAAGTCATTAGCTTATCACAAAATCAGAAATAGTTGACTCCGCTTACATTTATATCAATACCCTCATCGTTGGTTAGGGAAACATCTATTTCCTGAATCCCAATAACCTTGGCGCCCGCTTCCATCACGAACTTAGCGGTAAATGATCCTACATTTCCAAATCCTTGAATAATAACTTTCTTGTCTGGCCACCCAGTTTTCCAGCCCAGCATATCCATCCACTCCTTGTCCTGGAGAAAAAGATCCCCGGCTTTCCATACACCTCGACCTGTGGCCGAGTTACGCCCATTGATGCCTCCCACATGTATAGGTTTTCCAGTGACAATGGCCGTTGCATTGATGTCCTTGTGACCGAATGTCTTCGTATATTGATCGAGAATCCAGCCCATCTCTCTTGGACCCGTGTTGACATCTGGCGCAGGCACATCAATTCCGGGGCCAATCATGTTACGTTTCAGGAGCTCCATAGTATATCTCCTCGTGATCATCTGCAGCTCCTTCACCGTATACTTAGACGGATCGATGCGGACCCCACCCTTAGACCCACCGTAGGGTAGGTTAACGCAGGCACACTTGAATGTCATAATGGAGGCCAGAGCCTTCACCTCATGTTCATCCACATCCATGGCGTAACGGATGCCACCCTTCAGGGGCAGACGATTACGGATGTGATGGGCTCGATAGCCAGTGATGATGTCATAGGAACCGTCATTCTTAATGATGGGAAAAGTGACCTCTATGCTGGTGCAGACAGTGCCGATCATATTCAGAATGGCCGAGACTCGAGACTGCTTCTCCTTATTCGAATAGTGAGTGTATGAGTCCATCCTCTTCAAAAGGGCTGGCTCCATAATCTGGGCTGCCTTGTGGAAGTAGTATAAGATCATGTTGGAGAAATCGGGATCCTTGGCGGTGGCGATCTTCGCGATATGTTCCGGCATCGTATGCTTATAGCGCCTCAGTAATGGGAGGATTGACAAGGTCCTTCCCTTCTTGAGGCTATCAGAAATGCAACTCATTTTCAATAGAAACACAAAAAATTTAGAAATTTATATTTAGTTTGACTCGAAAGTGAACGATTGAAGAATGAAATCGAGAATGTCAAAATTTATAATTTTCAAATTTATTTTTTATTTTTTTTGTTTGTTTATTATTGTATGTATATAAATACAGTATTTTCAAATTGCTCTACATAATACGTGGCTACGGGCTACGAGCTATGCTTAAATATCGTATATTATAGCTATACACAAATTGTAAAGTTACATAAGTATTGTTTTTTATGTTTTTGAATCTTTTTTTTTTATTTTTTGTGTAAATTGTATAAGTGTATGTATATGAACGAATGGTCAATTCTTAACGCATGGAAAACTCTAAGCAGCCAATAATTAAAAAATATACTATATACGGAGTACTTAAGAAGACTTTACATACATACACACTTATATATTTAAATATTTTTATAAATTGCGGCATCGTTTTACGTTTAAAACTTTTGGGTTTGCTGGGAAGCGCAGAGTTGTTTAATGGGTGGGGAGGGAGGAGGATGGAGGGATGGGGTATATGGGGCATGGATAGCAATTAACTTAGTTGTAGCAGTAGCACAGGTTACACATAAATATGATAGACTTAAGCGTAGATTATAATGTAATTACAACTATTATTTATTTATATATGTATATTTTAGACTATATACAGATGCACACACATATAGATACAGATACAAGTAATTGAATTGTGATTTGATAATTTGTTTAGAACTAGTTTATAGAAACTAACAATAATCATTATTATTATACATATATGAATAATAATAATAAGAAAAAAGCGACCCCATTTACAAGTTGAACAGTAAACAAAAAAAATGTTACAATTAATAAAAAATGTAAAATGTATCGTTTTAATATCACTTTGGGGGCATGCACACATTTCTCTTTCTCTCTCTCTCTCTCTGTTTCTCGACTCTATATCTTTCTCTTCTCTCTCTCTCTCTCTCTTATGGCCTCATTTACGATGGATATATCTAGGTTAGTTCCATAGATAGATAGTTACAATTGATAGCATATCGCATTGCACTCAAGAATTTCACTTTCAGAATTTCGAACATTTATGAACTGCGTATTTTGAAACTGGTTTGAATTTCGTTGAATATTTTATATGCATGTATAGTAGATTTAAGCCTTATTTATTAATGTGGTAACTGCTTATGGGATACAATACGGCTAACAGCTAGGCGTGTATTTTCAATTAATTTCAAATTAATTCAAAAAAGTCTCTCACTAATCATCAATAATTACAATTACCGTTACAGTTACAGTTACAGTTACAATATTATTACGACACATATACACACATTAATCTCGTAGCAAGATCGCAGTTATAGTTGCTGCTGCTTAAAATTTAACATCACGCTTGGAAACAATTGACTCTCAAAAAGAAAGTAATTGTTGCTCGTTATTTTATTTTGTTTTTGTTTGTTTAATTGAGTACTATATCATATCATTTGTGGCCATACTGTGTCTGATCGGATCAGAACTTCTTCTTAGGCAGCTGCTCGACTACTTGACTGCTAGTCGACGTCCTTCTTCTCGATCTTCAGATCGAACTTGGCAACCAGTTCCTCTGGTGTGTGTCTATAGAACAGAGAACGAAATCAATTAGAGCAACTTCAAGATACATTTGAGGTATCTTTGATTACTTACCCCACCAAATTCTGTAGATCACAGACAAAGCGATAGACATAGCGTTTGCCAGCCGTCTTGTGTATAATGTTCTTGTCGTAATAGTAGCGCAGTCCTCGGCTCAGTTTCTCGTAGTTCATCTTGGGCTTGTTCTTGCGAATGCCCCAGCGTCGCGCCACCTAGCGTTCAAAATAGGCAAACATTTAGTGAGGAATGCGATTTGATTGTTTGGAAATTGAGACTCACCTCATCGGGATCTGTCAGCTTGAACTCCCAGCCATCGCCCGTCCACGAGATGAAACTCTGGCAGGTCTTGTCCAGCAGCAACTCCAGCAGGAACTGCCACAGCTGTATGGGTCCGGAGCCGGTGAAGCAGGGCACTCCACCCTGCGTTGTGTAGCCGCCCAGCAGCGTCTTGTCCAGGCCCAAGGTGGTCATGTATGCCGCCGGATGCTGGTGCGCATGTGCACTCCACTGATCCATATTGGGCTGGGCACTCATCGACTGGAACTGTGCATCATACGGCGTGAACTCTGACGGGAAGGCGTCATGAAATCGTGCCCGATTGTACGTATTGTAGAAGTCCGGACTGCCATCCATGCCGTAGCCATTGCTGTTGGTGCTGCCACTGCCGTTGCCCACACTCGATGCCTGACTCTGATGCTCCTGCGCCGAAATCGTGCTATGATAGTCGCTATCATCGCCGCCAGCGCCAGCACCGCCTCCACCAGCACCACCGCCACCTCCACTCGCATTGCCGCCGCCACCACTGTAGTGTCCGGCCACCGCTGCCGCCGCCAAGTGTACGGGCAGACCGTAGCTGCTGAGATCTGTGGGATCGTTTTGGGCATTGGTTATGTAGGCAGCGTTGCTGCCGTTGCTCGACTGGGTGCCCGGCTCCTCCTTCAGCTGATGGTGCTGGTAGAGAGCCGCTGCCATTGCTGTCATGTAGTTGATATTATTGTTGTTGTTATTATTATTATTATTGTTGTTATTGTTATTATTGTTGTTGTTGTTGTTGCCGGCATTGTTGTTGCTGCCGCTGCTGTTGTTGCTATCGACAACATTTTGCTGCTGCTGTTGCACACCAGGCGGCAACATGTTGTTGCTATTACCGCTGTTGTTGTTGTTGTTGTTGCTGGCGGTGCTGTTGTTGCTGCCATTGATGTGCTGTGACGTTTGCTGCGGTGGCGGGCTTGTGTTGCTGCGATCATTATTATTGTTGTTGCTGCTGCTGCTGTTGTTGTTGTTGTTGTTATAGCCTGTAAATATATAGAGATAAAAAAAGAATACGTTTAGGATTTACTCCATTTTGAATTTTGCGCATTTGATGCGATATGCAGCATCCGCAGCCGCGATGGGGCGTCGTCTCTCTGACACGAGCACACAATTCGGCGGGCAATCGGGTTCGGAAGCCAATCAAAATTCGAAGCACACACACACACATTCATTCACGGCGCACATAGATAAACACGCACACAAGGCAGCTACAGAGCGAGTTGAGCAACCCTCTCACAAGCACTAGCACGCGCTCTCATGCTATTGCTCTCTCTTTGATTTACTCTACGTGTGTTTGTGTGTGTGTGTGTGTGAATCTAATGTGAGCGAAGGCAGCATTAATTGCAAATACATCGAAATTTCACACATTCGTCGAGAGACAACGTATGTGTCTGTGGAATACGTATAACGAAAACCTGTTGAGAAACAGCTGCGCTGTCTCGCTCACTCGGACGCCATAGCTAATGACAGCGGCTGTCTCTGTTGCTCACGCTGAGCGCATTGCCGTCGGTCGCTTGGCGAAGCTTTGGCGCGTTTTCCCATTCGCTCAGCGACGGTATTGCGCAGCTACAGCTACAAAGAACCTCACGCTCGTTGGCTGAAAGAGTTGGGTGCCTCCTCCCACACAAATACAGATGGACGGACAGACAGACAGACAGGTAGAGAGACGGAGGCAGCATCTTCAAGGCTAAACTAGTAGTGCATCTACACATGTATCTGTGTATCTGTATCTACAGCCCAGCTACTGCTAAATGTATCTCTGGTAGTTATTCAACAACCCGTACTCTTTCAGGCATTTATCACCCGCTCAATCTGAAAACGCAATCTCAATCTCCGCCTGCTCGCACACACACATACCCACCCACCCCTCCGCCCACAACTTGTTGCTGTTGAGGTTACTATTGCTGTTGCTGTTACTGTTGCTGTTGCTGTTGCGGTTACTGCTTGCGGGCGTCAGTCAAACAAACGAAATTACAATTTAATTATGCGCCGAGGGTTGTGCGCACTTCTTTTGAGCCAATTTTCACACTCCAACACCTCGATTGTAATTAAAATTGTGAGGCATTTGATGTCCGCAAATATTTGTCAAGCTACTTGTGGCAGTTACTATCGTTGAGGTTGAGGTTACTATTGTACCTGAGCTAAAGAAGTTGATATCCGAATCCGTGTAGTAGGTATTCCCCGCTGTATGATGATGCGATGACGTTGGCGAGTAATCGCTGCCTCCAAACGGTGCCATGTCATTGAAGTAGCCCAGACCCAATGAGGCTGCCGTGGAGCTGCCCAAGGCGCCAGCGAGTCCTCCTATGCTGCCGCTGCTGGCAAAGCTATGCGCCGATGCATTCGAGGATGCACTCGAGCTAGAGCCGGAGGATGACGATGCGGTGCCATTGCTGCCAGTGCTGCCGCCGGAGAGACGATGTTGCTGCTGCTGTTGTTGCTGTTGCGTGGGGGAAACATAATGCGTATGTTGCTGCTGTGGTTGGTGCGGCTGCAGTTGATGTTGCTGCTGCTGTTGCTGGTGCTGTTGGTGCATATGTTGCTGGGGCTGATGCTGGTGCAGTTGCTGATGTTGCTGCGGATGCTGTTGCAAGTGCGCTGTCTGCTGAGGCAAATGATAGCTCGCATAGTTGTCGTAGCTTTGTAGCACCATATTTGTGATCGGATCCTTTGATGTTGTTACTTCTGTTGCTGATGTTGCCGATGTTGCCGATGTTGCTGTCGTGTAGTTGTAGTTGGGAGCCTTTTGGCAATTGTTGTTGCTGCTGTATTGTTGCAAGTGGCGGTAAGTATGTTGCTGCTGCTCCGTGGCAATTGCTTTGTCGTTATCGGACGACGCGTTCGCTGCACTGATTATGGTGGCATTAACTAGGAACGCAGAGGGCGGCATTTCTTCGCGTTTTCCAATTGATCAATTGTCAAAAACTGAGTGTTCAAAATAATGCACGTCATTGACTTATTTCAGATATACACATATATGCCCAGTTTAGTATCTATGCCCAATATATATTGTTAGACAAATGCAATCAAATCTGCGGGATCCACGTTGAAGTAGAGGAGGGAACCCAAGCAAACCCACAACTGTCACTTCAATTGGGATAAGTTCTGTTCTCGTTCAGTTATTTCTGGATTTATGTTTATGCTGGTGGTACTTGCAGTTGTATTAAAATTGATTTCACTTTTGGCTTTTTATTTTTATTTTAATTTTTGCACTATCCAAAATACACAAATACACACAATCACTGAGGGAGAGATGGAGAGGGAGACGCACAATGGAGGATGCGGGCTCTAATCAATTGAGTGGCTTCTGTCGACTTGATTTCGGTTCTCATAGATACATACATATGTCGAATATCTTTTGCAGAGCTATAGTTATGAATATCATGTGGGCGTTTAGCACTTGAGTTTTTCATTTATCATTCATCATTTAATAGTATGCACGTATGTATGTATGTATGGATGTATTTATCATTTCCAAAAATTCATTTATCACTGAATTTGATATTATATTTTTAGCACTCTGTGGAATTTTGCTTAATTTCCGTTCGTTTTTATTTATTTTATTATGTAAATTCTTATTTAATTCGCACACTTGTTGAGATATCTGAAATATTCTTTTTTTTTTGCGATTTTACGAGTATTTGCTGATGTTGTTGTTCAAGTTGGCGTCGCTTTTTCAATTCTGATTATAATTTTTTAGCACTTGCTCTTTTTTTTTCAATTATACTCGCAGAATATATAAAATGTATACTTATTACAATGCGAACGCACACAATGCCAAACTTGATAAATTAATGCGCATATCGTACACACACATATTAACTATATACATATCTCAATTCATATATTAGTATTATTGTTATAATAAATGTATCAAGAACTGCACTGCACCATTTTGTGTTTTATTCTATTTGATGGCTGATTATCTGCTCCTTTTTGTGCCTTGGGTACAATACTGCGTATGCGCGATCTTCGTTTTGGCTTCGATGGAAATTATCGGTTCGAATTTCGAGTTTAGTCGGCGTGCGAGCGTGCGACAGTAGCTCTTCTACCTTCGACATCCGTTCAAGAACTGAAGTTGCCCTGAAGTTGTGCGTCGTATTGTTGCCTGCTCTCGGCCTCGCACGCCAACTATCTCATTCGTTCCCTCTCTTGCTGTGTGTGCCTGTGTGTGTGTGTCTCACTCTGCCGTATCTATGTCGCTTCGTTTGGCTCTGTGTGGGAGCGCTTCGTGTGCGCTCGGCTGCGAGCCACACGAGCCATGCTCGCATACTTATACACTACAATCGCGCTCTCTCACACACTACACATACACATGGTATGCTCGCTCTCTTGCCGTAATGTGCCATCAGGGCTGCCAATTCCGCTTTTTTCCCGTCAAAACTGGCTTTTTTTGAAGGCCAACTGCGGGAAAAATTTGTGAATTGCGGGAAGCGGGAATTCTGGCTTTTTTAGAAATTCACTTGGCTTTTTCCCGATTTTTTTTTATGTAGTACAAAATTAAGTACAAAATGTGGTGCGTATCGATTGTTTTTCTCGATATACGCTATTGTCATCACTTGCTTACTGTTCCATCTCTATATCAAAAAAGCGTAAATTGTGAGTAAGTAATATGCCGAAGGAATATAAGCAAAAATGCCGCGATGTGTGGCTCAAAAGTGAAGAATTCAAGGCGTGGATTCGCAGAGACGAAATAGACCAGCAGAGGGTTTATTGCAGCTATTGCAAAACAACGATCACAGCCAAATTAAGTGATCTTCGAGCTCATGCTGCTACAAAAAAGCACACAAGTGCCATGAGTGGCTTTACCCAGGCGAACAAGATCAATTTCGCAAATGCTTCACAAAATTATATCGTGCAAATGAAGGAAGCATCATTGTGCCTTTTATTGCACAACATACAGCAATGACGCAAATTGACCACTTGGGGAGCCTGTGTAAAAAACGGTTCAACGAGGCGAATATAAATCTGCACCGGACAAAATGCAGCAACATTTTAAAGAATGTATTAGGACCACACTTTTCTGAAGAGTTACGCGAAGATATCGGAGAATCAAAATTCAGCCTCCTCCTCGACGAGTCCACAGACATAAGCGTTACTAAACTTCTAGGTATGTATTATTGACAAAATTTTTAATAAGAATTAATTTTATTGAATTAAATATTTTTTAAATTTATTTTGTGAATGTATATATGTACATATATTTATGTAGGTGTAGTCATCAATTATTTTTCGTTGCGACGGGGTGTATTCGTCTCTACGTTTTTAAAAATTGTAGCTTTAGAAAGTGGAAATGCCGAAGCCATTGTCGACAGCGTCAAAAATGTATTATCATTATATAAATTAGATATAAAAAATCTGATTGGTATTGGGACAGACAATGCCAATGTCATGACAGGCCGAAACCATAGTGTTTTCACAGAGTTGAAAAAGGAAACTCCAAAGCTAATTTTGATAAGATGTGTGTGCCATTCTGTGCAGTTGGCTATTAGTCAAGTTTGTAAACATCACCTCCCAGAGAATTTGGAATTTTTAATCTATGAAACGTTTAATTGGTTTTCAAAGAGTTCAAGCCGTCAAACAGAATATCAGAAAATTTATAAATGTTTAAACGATGATAAGGTATTTCAAACTATTGTTACAGACACTTGATTTTCTGTCTTAACATTTATGTATTGTTTTGTAAGTGTTCGTGCGTATTCCGTTTATTAACTTTATTGTGCCAATTATGTACTGTTTGTTCTGTGTGAATTGTCCTGCATGATGTTTTTAACAGCGTGAATTATTGTTTCAATAACATTTTTATTGTATAAATTAAATTTATGTAACTATTTTAATTATGTAAATTTTTTCTAAAGGTTCCTTTGAAAATTCCCAGAGTCAGCGACACAAGGTGGTTGTCGATTGAACTGGCAGTGTCGAGAATATTGGATCAGTGGGAAGAGCTGAAATTGCACTTTGGCTTAGCTGCAACTAATGAAAAGTGCTTTAAAGCGCAAATGCTGCACCAGCAATTCAGCGATGTTAATTATCTCTACCTGATTTTTTTAAAGCCAATTCTTTGCGACTTGCAAAAGGTAAACAAGTCATTTCAAAGCAACAACACCAACGCAACAGAATTGCTAAATGATTTGGAGTTTGCCATAAATTCCCTAAAGAATGGAGTTATACCACCAGGAGTTGAATTTGATATATTTGAAACTGATGATATTGAGAAGTATGCGGACACAACTCTCCAGAAGGGCTACGATTTTGAAAAAAAGATAAAGTCCCTAAATATTGATCAGAATAAAGAAAAAGAAATTCGGGACCGCTGCACAGATTTTACAATTGAATTGATTAAACAATTAAAACAGAGGTAAGCAATTTTGTGTTATTTTTTATAAGCGACTAATTAATTTGGTTATTACTTTTAGGCTACCGGATAACTTTAAAATTCTGAAGCAGATTGATGCTTTTTCCGTTACAAAGACATTGTGCGCAGTAAAGAAAAATATCACAGAAATATTTGAGTTCCTGGAAGTTGATAATATATCTGAAGTTGAACGCCAATACAACAACATCAATTTAGTCAGATGGGAAAACATCAGCGACACAAACAAATTTTGGTTTGAAGTCCTTAATTTTAAAGATTCTGGTGGTAACCGCAGATTTTTTGAGTTGGCAACTGTGGCCATTCAAATGTTGTGTTTGCCCTGGTCGAACGCAGAAATAGAAAGGACTTTTAGCCAAGTCAACTTAATAAAATCTAAATTGAGGAATTCGATGGGCCTCAGCACCATTAACAGCATTCTATGCATAAGGTAAAGTGTTAATTTTAAACAAATTATATAGTTCTGTTATCATTATTATTTTAATATACAGATACGGTTTGCGAAGAATCGGAAAATGCTGCGTCGATTATGAAGTGCCTACAAAATATTTGCGTATGATAGGCACAAATATGTCATACGCAAATGATGATCCAGAATATATTGATAACATAATGGAAATTTTGTAAAATAAAGAAAATAAAGAAGGTCAACTGTTATTTTTTTTGGGATTTTTTCGCATTTTTGATAAAAATTTTGTTCAGCTTTTTTTTGGATTTTTTTATAATTTTTTTTGGCTTTTTTTCAAATTCTTCCAGTCAAAAACAGCTTTTTTTGCTGGCCAAAAGTTGGCAGCACTGTGTGCCATTGGCAATAATAATAATAATAATCGAGAGGAAGGCGTACTTGTATAGCGCTTACTCACAGATACTACCACAATCTCTCTTTCGCACTCGCATCGGCATCAACAGCAGAGCAGAGCAGAGCAGAGCAACAGCAGCAGCAGCAGCAGCTTCAAGCTGCCGTAACTTAAGTGTATGGAGCAGAGTCCTATGCTTAACTACAGCCAAAATGCTGCAATATTGGAACTCAATTTAGATTAATTGAAGTTCCACTTGTTTGCACCCACAATTATGTTTCACTTAATATGTATATTTCTCTTTTTGTAGGCGTTGTTAATTAGTTGTGCTTTGTTGTACAGTTGGCAATCGAAATGAACTCCAAAAAGAGATCATTAACACAAACAACAACTAAACAACAAAATGAAAATGGCCAACAGCGTCCCACTGACCAACCGCTTGTTCGGATTGGACCTAAAGAGTATGTGTATCATGTATGCGTGTGTGTATGTGTGTGGGCAGTAGCACATCAGTTGAAGAAACGCCAACATACAACATTTCGTTGATGGACCATACAGAAAAGTATAAAAGTATCTCACACACACTCGCACATAATTGAACAAAGTTGGGATTGGCTGGGGCCGCATGAGATCATAAGCCCCCACAAAAAGATCGGCCAACAAACCCAAGCAAAAAAAAAGAAGAAAAAACTAAAAAAAACAGAAAAAAGATGTTGGCGAGTCTTAACAATGCCAAATTAGTTTGCCTGCCTTTTTTTATGATCATTTTTCAAGTTTTTCCTTTTTTTTTTTTAATTATTTATTATTTTTTTTTGTTTTGTAACTTTGAAGGCGTAGTACGTGTGCTTGGCAAATCTTTGAGATTTTTGTCGTTGTGTATGTGAAATTATTGTGTCGTTCAAAATGAAAATTGAAATAAAATAAATAAAATGGTGGCCCTTGTGAGACGTGTTTTCGAGCAGTTTGTGGCAACAGCCAATGACAAAAAAAAATTGTACAAATAATATTGGATGTCTTGGTATTACGTGTAGAGCCAAATGACACGTTCAACAGATGCCAAAACTCCAAAAATACTTGAATGATTACAAGAACTAGCAAATAAGAATACATAAATGACCACAGCAATTGAAAAAATAATGATAAAATTGGTTTTAAAAAGTTGTCGGCCATTGATAATTGCAACTACATACATTTATCTGCAGTTGCTTATCATTGCAGTCAACTGATAAGCGGTTTTTTTAGACTTCTTGTTAACTGATAAATGCAATGACAGAAATCATATTGTTAAAAAAATATATGTGCAAAAACTGCAAATGGCCTCAAGCTCAAGTATTTCCTGGAAAATTGTTGCAAGTACGAGGGTTTCTCTTTTTTATGTATTTATTTTTTATTTTTGTAGTAACCTTGTGTGTTGAGTTGAATGCGCTGATAAAGCACAAAAAATAAAGAAAAAACAAATGTTGCCATCAACTTTAAGTTGGAGTAGAAAAAAATGAACGTGTAACTTCATAGCGGACCTCAAATTATGTTGCTTAAAATGCATGAATCCAACGAGACACGTTAACAGCTGTTGGCCATTTGCGGTGGCTTTAATGCTGTCCGACCACAAAAGGATCGCTGAATGGATTTTTCTTATACTTATACATTTATTATTATCATAACTTCTATTACCAATAAGCTGGCGTTCGGTTTGTTTACTTTTTTTTTTTTGGCCAATTACAAATTCTGGCAGCACACGCGCCTACCAAACAAATATGGTCAAATGCAACAACAAACGAATAGTACAGAATGAAAAAATATATATTTATATATATATTTTTTCTGATATTTTGATTTGCTGCGTAAAGTGGCAAGAACAATGGGAAGCATAAGCGGAAATACAAAAAAAAATGAGAAAAAAACAACAAACTGAAACTGAACTAAGCGAGGCAATGACAGCTGGAGAAAAGAGAGAAAGGGAGATAGAGGTAGAGAAAGATAGAGAGAGAGAGAGTTTGGTGATGATGGTTGATGCGCCTCGCTTACGGCCATTTCCGGTTGAAGCACGTGCGCACTAAAGAGGAGACACTGCCACATACACATACACATACAGGGACACGGGGACAGTATCAGAGCCAACGAGGCACCGCCGTCAATCCCAATCCCAAACCCAATTCTATCGCAAAAGCAACCACCGCAACATAGCGCACAACCAATCACAAAACGAATCCGAATCAAAATCAGCATAGGAATGAGTAGTTAGAGCATAGGTATGTTGTAGGTTTATACACACACATACATATGTACGTACATATGTCGGGGGTTAAGGGTATGAGCAAGGGTTATCCTCGCCGTTGCCGCATCATCAACTACTTGCCCAAAACGCACACGTTCAAATTTCAATACGAAAAATTTGACAAAAAAAAATAAAAAGAAAAACGCGTCAAGCCGAACATAATAATTATTGTCTCTTTGGCTCCATCCCCTCTCTCTCTCTCAGCTTGAGTGAGAGATGCGAATGAATACCAAGTGGATGAATACCTCGAGGTAAATGGTAAATGGTGTGTGCCAAAAGGATTGAGGATTGAGGCGTTGCCCAGGAGCAGGCGGCGGCGTCGGCAATAAATGCTGTTGAATTTCAATTAATGGAAAAAGAAAAACTTGTTCCTTACAGCAACAACAATAGATACGAATAGTATACGTCTCTCTGTCTCGTTTTCCCATTCAACCTTTCTCTTTTTTTTTTTTAAGATGAAGAAGCAACCCTTGGTGGCAAATAGGGATTACAATTTAATGCAATAACGCGTTATGCTGCAAATAACAAAATAAAGATGAACAACTGGTACTTATGGCTCTGCCTACTCCTGGCCCAACGTTGCAAGGGGACAGGGAGTTGCAGGAAGCGAATACTGCAGAGGCAACAACAGCAGCAGCGGCAGCAGCAGCGGCAGCAGCAGCGGCAGCGGCAACAGCTGTCGGAGGCGTCGCTTAGTTAGGGAGCCGCAAGGGGAAATCATCGCTGCTGACACTTGAGCTCATCTTAACAAAATTGTATATGTATAAAGAATTTACAATAAGAAGAAGCAGCATTGATATCAAATTAAGGCTAGCTGGATGTGGATGTGGATCTGGATCCTGGGACACGTGTGCTATTCGTGGCATGCCGAGAGTAGCAGCAGCAGCAGCAGCAGCAGGAGACGGGCCTAAATCAAGGTCTGAACTCGGCACTCGACTATTGATTGTATTGTTGGTAAGCAGCACTTCCGCTGCCACGCGTTTCTCTCTCTCTATCTATCTCTCTCTCTTTCTATCCGACTCTCTCTGTCACTCATACAGCGGCTGACGGCACTAATGTAAATCGGATGTCAATGCAGCGTGATGTGTATATAAATTAACAGCGAGTACAGAGACAGAGAAGAGAGTGAGAAATTGTGGAGAATGCACTTGAAGAGATATGTAGAATGTGTGGGGAATGGGTGGAGGGGAGAGAGAGAGCAAAGAGAGCAAGCTAGAACCTGTTAGTAGCAAAAGCCACATATAAATAAATAAATAAATAAACTGTTAGTCTGCAAAACGGAAGGAAATCATAAACACAAACCAAGCAACAACAACAACAACAGCAACAGTGGCAGCAACAGCAGAAGCGGCAGCAATAGTTGCTGTTGCTGTTGCTGTTGATATTGGTCTCAAGTTGTTGATGTTTTGACACGCATACTATCATAATTGCAGCTGCAACATGGCCCACCGACCCGACAGACACCCCACAACACACACACACACACACTCACACAGATAGTGCCACACACACCTGTTGCTGATGTTGCTAGTGCTGATGCTGCTGCTTCCGTGGCAGCGGTGGCAAAGAAAAATATCAATTTTCCACGTAAAGCAAATTTGTTGTTGTTGCCAAGATGCGTCCGCAATTTAACTATATAGACAGAATAGAAACATCTGTATATATAGAGCACCATATGATATGATACTGCCACTATATATGCACATACGTACATATGATGGTAGCCAGAGATTGAAGATTGCAGTTGCAAATGGAGCTGGAGATGGAGATGAAGTTGGAGAGTTTGCTGTACCTGTAGTTTTGACAACAAAATAAACAGATGCTGCTCTAAAGATATGCTTTGATTGTTAGACTTGTAAACAACACACTGTTGTATATACACTTGCTGCAAACTGGGGAGGATGAGAATGTGTATCTGTGAGGTTGCATTATCATGGCAGCAGCAGCAGCAGCAGCGGCAGCTCCTTGGCGCGCATTTAGAGCGGAAATGAAACCAGATACTTTGATAGCGAAGGCCTCTCAAACACTCTCAGACAAACAGGAGTCACAGGCAGTGGCTGTGGCAGTGGCAGTGGCAGGTCTCTGCATCATTATCGATCCACCAGACACTGTGTAATGATCTTGGACCATAAATGAGGCATTCTCTACTCATACATTCATATATCGATCTTGCAACTAGATACTTGATGCTTGATTAAATGCCAAGCTGCAAAATGCGCCTCACGAACTGCCAACAATGGGCGACATTCTTATTTGAACCCAGCTGAAAAGGGAAGTAGATACTTCTAATAACTGCCACACCATTCATTGATTCATTCAGACATTCATTCTTCACTTCTTCATAAGAAACTCATATTGATCTTTGAGCATTTTGTGGCACCGGAAGTAAACAGTAATCGATCTGGAGACTCGATCAATCAGAGTACAAAAAATGCAACGCTTGTTTTTCTTGTTCCTAAATTCAAGAAGAGAGAGGTTGTATGGATGTAGGTCCTTGTAGGTCTGCAGTTCCTTTTTGCCCAGTTGCGACCAGTTGGTACGAGTTGATCCTAAAAATTGTTGAGTGACTCGCTAAATGGCTCATTTAATGCCCGTTTCCCACTGCGCACAGAACACAGAAGGTGGCATGCGGTCAACAACAACAACAACAACAACAGCAACAGCAATAACAGTAACAACAACTACAACAAGCAATAAAGTGAAGGCAAAGCACAAACGAATGAAGCTGAAACGAAACCCTATGCGTAGTCAGAGAGTAACTGCAAGAGAAAGAGAGAGAGAGAGAGTGCGAGTCAGAGAGTCGAATGAACCCTCCTGCAGCAGCAACAGCAGCGAACGTCAGCGAACGAATTGTGCACCTGTCCGACTATCACCATGACTACGACAGCAACAACAACAACAACAACAACCAAATTCGGACAACATGTGTGCACTGTGTGTGTAGAGAGAGAGAGTGTGTGTGTAAGGGAGAGTCGTGGCGACCCCAGCCTCAACTCAACTCTACACAACTCGGGCTCGCAGCCCGCACAACAGTTGTGTGTTGTGTGTGAGAGCCTGAGTTTGCTTTATTTTTATATTTTGCTCTCCACTATCCCTCTCTTTTTCATCAGTATACGTACATCGTACAGATTGTATGAAAGCGAAAAAGAGAGAGGAAGACCGTCGCCCACACAATTTCCGAGTTTCGGTTCCGAGTTGTGAACGCTGTGGGAACCGAGACTGGGACTGCAGCGACTGCAAGGATACAAAACGTTGCACAGATCGTTGTATTAGAATGTGGCATGTCGACTGCTGGACGACTGACTGACTACCTGCTGTTGCTGTTGCTGTTGCTGCCACAGGCGGGCCACTTCTTTAAGGTGCTTGCCTAATTTACTTGCGCCGACGCATTGTCCTTCGCTGCCACACAACTCTCTTCTGTCTCTCACTCTCTCTCTCTCTCTTTCTATCTCTTTCTGTGTTATGTTGCACTTGTGCAGACTGAGTTTCATTCATAAATTCTAAAATCTCTGGCAGCCAACAAAAGGCAACTGAACTGAATTGAATGGAATTGAATGTAAGGTTCTTAAGGTCCTGCTTGAGGTTCCTTTTAGTATCGCAGTGCATGTGTGTGTGTGTTAGTGATACGGAACTAAAGGAAGTAAATTACCGGATGTTGTATTCTCATTTGCTTGTTGTTTGCTCTTTGTGATTCACCGAGATATGTATCCTGCGGCTTTTGTCCACTTGGACAGACAGACCGACGAACAGACAGACCGACCGAAAGACAAATCGTCTCCGATTGATCGAGAGCCTTGCTCATTTGTCATGCTGTTCTCTTCTCACCTACGGTTGCTTCCTCTTCTCGTTTTTGGTTTATTCACGCTATTTTTTTTTATCCATTTTCGCATGAAATGACCAATAACAAACCTTTTTCCTTTTATTCTTTTGCCTTTTTCCTGCCTCTTTATATCTGAGTTCCTTATTTTGGCAACCCATCAGGCGATCGAGGCACAAGTATGTGTATGAACCTCTATAGAACTCCTTAATTGCGCATATGCAATGGCTTTTTAATAGCTCTCTCCCCTCTCACTATACTTGCAACTGCAACGTAGTGTTTTCCCACGCAAGTTCTTTTTTTTTTTTGCTTTTTTTTGTTTTTTTGATAAATTACACGAGACAAAGTTAAAGGCGGCGCACGGCTGAAGTTGTAGTTACGGCTCATTGCGTTTAAATTTTGTTGTCCTGGCCAAGGATACAACATGCGAACTGCCAGTTCAGTGTAGCGTGGGAGATTGAAAGGGGGAGATATGGAGAAAAATGGTTGATGGAGTCAATATAAATATAATTAAAATTTGCTAGATATCTGTGTTGAAGTTGAGAACTTATAATTTAATAAAATATATGAAAATGATGATTTTCAGTTGCCTCACCATTCAAGGACTACTTTCACTTCACATCGCTAGTTTGCTCAGTTTCTCTCTGCGAGTCTCCCTTGGCCTTATCGCGACAAATGGAAGGCACTATTAGTCTGGGCAAATACTTAGCCAAGAAACATGGCGAGTAAACAACAACAAGAAGAACGCAAATTAAACAATAATATTAAAACAACAACAACAATAACAAATCAGCTGCGCAAGCGCAAAACAGATCAAAAGCCAAAATGCCGACAGCTGATGGGCGTTGAGGGAAATCGGGGGAGACACACAGCGAGTTCGACTTGGCCAAGAAAACGAGAGAAAAAATACAGAAAATTGCAAAAATAAAATAAAATAAAATAAAAAATAAAACTAAAGCTGAACTCAGCCGACACACAAAGCTGACAAAATTAAAAGCTAAAAACAAGCTGAAAATTCAAATTTATTTACACTTTGACGCATTTAAAGCAAAGAGAGCGACAGAGAAACAGAAACAGAAAAGAGAGAGAGAGAGAGAGAGAGAGCGAAAAGAAAGAAAAACGACAACAAAGACTAAAAAGCGCCGCCCAAATAAAACGAGTCGGAAAAAAATTCAAAAAAAAAAAAAAACTAAAACAAAATGTAGGCAAATAAATGAAACAACAACAGCAACTCAAACAACAATAGGCATAACGATGTGAAAATGAAATGAATGAAAGACAGAGAAAGATAGCGAGAGATTGACTGAGAAGCACGTTAAAAGCCAAACTAAAATGAAAGAGAGACGAAGAGAGAGAGAGAAATTAAAATAGGCAACTAACAGGGCGTCAAACTGATAAAAATCTCAAAAATTAAGAAAAAAAACATTTGCACAGAATTTTTATAGAAGTCGCCACCAAATTGCATTTAGCTTTAGCCAAAGACAGATAGAGACAGACAGAGAGTGAAAGAGAGAGACAAAGAGAGAGAGAGGGAGAGAGAGAGAATGAGAATTTTCCCACGTTATTCAAAACTTTTCAACTCTCGGAACAAATTGCGACTGAAAACACACACTCGGGAGAAAACATTATTTTCAAGTGACCAACGGACGAACAACAAACAAATTGTGCAGGAGCAGGACATACCCATGCAGGTCCTGCGACTGCTGGTGGTTGTTATTCCAACTGCAACTATGCTGATAGCCATCATCAGGTGTAAGAGGGCAACAACCACCCCCTGTCTCTCTATTGCTGCACTTGCTCTGGAATTTTATATGGGCTGCTGCACCCTCATAGGGAGAGAGAGAGCGGGAGAGAGAGAGTGAGGGCGACATTTTGTTGCATATTCCCTCATAATGTTACCCAATTGCATTTCTATATAATTTTGTTATTTGTCTGTCAGGTGACAAGTGTTGGCATTCGACTCCCCCTCGTTCCCTTCCCTTTGCCTTCACTGATCTCTGCCCCACACCCTAACTAGGTTTTGGTTTTCAGTTCCCAAGGGTGTCAGCTCACCCTCACCACGATCACGATCTCCTGCAGCCTTAGGGGTAGTTTTCGATGACAAGGTCATATTCTTATCGCTATGAGAACATTTTTGTAAATTAACATTTTATTAGCTCAAAGATTTCGAGTTGGAAAAAATCTTTCATCTTTTTATGGAAAATGCATATGCAGTAAAATTCGCATATTTATTTGATCAGACGATGAACTGACATTAAAGAAGAATTATTATTGCACAGATACACACAACTATTGTTGATACGTACATACGTATCTAAAGTGCCTCTCTCCGATTCATGTATCTATATACCTACACATATATCTATCTATCTATCTATCGATAAAATGTGAGAGATGCAGGCAAGTCTAGCGTATAATTCAATCGGAAAAGTTCACACAATTCAATTAGCTTGGCGGCCACAAAATTGCGTTAATGAAAATTTTGTAAAATGCGAAAATAAACAAAAACGAACATGAAAATCCGAAATGAAAATGAAAATGCATTTCGTTCGCATTTCGGGGAGGAAAATGCGAAAATCGTGCGCCCGTTGAAAACTGTAACAGCGGAAATATGCAAGGAAATTGCAAAAGGCGTTGACGGAATCTCTTGAGGCACACACACACACACACACACACACACATACATTCAGACTCACATATATAGTACTATATAGTGGGTGAACGGATATTTACGCAGACTGCGAACTTTCGTCTTCATTGCGTTTAGACTACAACACGGAAATTGCAGCTTAAAGGCTAAAAAATTACAGAAAAAAAACTAAAAAATATTTAAAAAAAATAAAAAATTATATTAAAATATTTTAAAGCAGCCCTTAAAGTGCTTTCACAAAACTGTTGACCTGTTAAAAAACCTCCAACTTATATCAAGGGTCTGTCATCATTTAATTTAATTTATTTGTCTAAAAAACATGTTTGCAACATATTTTTTTGTTGTGATAATTTGATGTGCTTTTGGTATGAAATTCGCATTAATAATGTAATTATTGGCATACACACACCAACACAACAACACACCAACACACACACTCGCACACTCATACAGTTACTCAGGAGTAAAAAAAGCGCAGCCTCACATCCGGTCAACATTTTGTCGCCGTTGCCGTCTCTTTCATGTGAACTCTTTTGTGGCAACAACAGCAACAACAACAACTACGAAAAGAGAAAAAATTTACAAAAAAAAAAAAAAGAGGTAAACCAAATTACACAAAGCTCACACACACACACATACACATACACAGATAGAGATAGAGCTATTGGCAAATGGAAGCCGGGCAGCAGTTTGGCAAGTCCAAAGAGAGCGAGACAGCTAGAGGGTGAGAGAAAAGAGAGAGCAAACGTTGAATATTGGGAGACAACGGTCAATGGTCGTCGTCGTCGTCGCTGTCGGTATACTAGAGAGAGGAGACCTGAGTTAAAGTTTTTTTTTTGAATTCTGTGAGCAGATTGTCCGTTTTGTTTAGTTAAGCGAAAAATCTAAAACAAGTTACAGTTCATTCATTTTCCTTTCATTCATTCATTCATCCATTCAGTCACTCATTCACACACACACACACACACACACACAGTCAGACTCATTGAGTTCGATTGAACCGGCTTTTGGTTGGGTCTCCTCGGTTACCTCTGGTCTTCCTTGGTCTCCTCACCTACTCCATTCAGCGGATGTTCGCGCGTAGTTCTTTAGGGGGAGCCCCAGCTCGGACCAGGCCACACTTACAATCTCCTACAACTCCACCACTCCTCTCCCCAACCCAACACCCCTCTTTGTTAACTCCAATACATCTCTGCAGCTGCGACCTCACTCCACTCTGCGGAGAGTCTCCTCCACTCCCTATAGTCGTCGCCACACAATCTCCTATATAGCGACTAAACACACTCGCGAACATAATTTGATTTTATTTATTTGTTCGTTTGCCAGAGTTAATAATTATAAATTGGCATACGAGTTGGCCAACAACTCTTGGCCACAATCTGTGTCCCACCACACATACATACATACATACATACAGATGTATGTATTTTGTCTGTCTATTTCTCCATTTTGTCGTTTGTTTCTTTTGCTATTATTGCTGTTGTTGTTTGCCTAATTCTTAATGATGCATAAAGTGTTTGTTGTTGTTGCTTGGCAAATAAAGTTTTGAAAGTTGATTGCAAATTAATTGCCAACCTGCCTCCAATATGCATGTAGTTTTTTTTCTTATTTTTTTTTTGTTACGTTTTAACGTCTTCTGGGCCAAAATGCCAAACGGCAATCGATATATGCGAAATGATTAATCTATAAATATACGATTTGAAAGCTGAACTACTTTGCTCTTTCCTAATAAACATGTCAAATTGGAGTCGATTTTGATAAATTGCATTAAAAATAAATTGGAAATTTGAGTATAATCCACATTTAAGCACTCCACAATAATCACTTTGGTTTTAATAACATAAATTTTTAACAAAACATAAATTATACAACAAAATAATTTGGACATAAGACTATAAGCAACATTTAAGTACTCCCAATTAAAAAAATTCATTTTAAAATTACTGTATATATTTTTATTAATTTTCGCATAAAACTTTTCACCACAAAAAATTGTTTGATTTTTTATTTATTTTATTTTTTTAATTATGCAACAATTTAAGTGATTTAAATGGCGCTTGAATCGACTACATTTTGCATCGTTTTTGCTATATTAACACCTAGTCTAATTGTGGTTTTTATAGTTATTTGTATTTTGAATGCATTTATGTAATTGATTTATAATTGTGGCCATTCCATTAACATTACCATTAAATGTTTGCATTTAATTTATGAACTTTTTTATCATTCGAATACGTATTCGTTTTCGAGTTTATATTCATATTCGAACTGCCTGAAGATATGGCGACAAAGAGTTCAGGGCAGTTCACAATGTTTACGAATCCATCTGCGAATCTGTTGTTATCTATTCATCAAAATGCAGTTATATTTACATACATATGTATGTATATGAAACTAACTCGAAATGTATTCAAGCAAGTACGAGTAGTATTAGTATTCATTCGTTTTTTTTTTGTTTTTTTAGTAATCGTATTCAGGTTCCAATGCAATTCATCTCTTTCTGCGTTTCGTTCATTGCCTTTGGCTTTCAGCTGTTGTTGTTGTTGTTGTAGTTGTAGTTGTTGTTGTTGCTATTAGCGGCTTTCGCATTATACAATTTAATGTTTAATTTTTTTCCCCCCCGAGTCGAACAACTGCAACAACAACACACAACGACTCTCTGATGTTGTGTTCTTTTGAATGTTCTTTGTTTTAAATTAACTCGACCGTAACGCTTTTCTATGGCGTAAATTTACATCTACGTACGTAACGAAATAAAACGAGCACAACAACACCAACAACTAAAACCTAAAAAAAAAAAAAATAAAAGCAACAAAGTTCGAGTCCCAACAAACGAGGAGACGCCGTCATCGTCATCGTCATCAGCAGTGCTCCGACTTCGTCGTCGACGACAGCCAACAATGGGTATATTCAGTCGTCTCGTCTCGTCTACCAAAAAATATTCGAATCTGCTCGGCATATCCATTTGAATTTTATACCTATGACAACAGACTCTGACTGACTGTGGAGTGAGGGTGTGAGCAAGAGGTCGTAGAGAATTGTAGAGTGAGACAGCTAGATTTTAGAGCCAGTGGTGTCATTTCAGCTTCTTCCCGTCAGATCTGGCTTTTTTTTAAGTGTGCTCACGGGAAAAATTGGAAAAGAGCGGGCAGCGGATATTCTAGCTTTTTTTTAAAGGGAACTGCAACTGCTTTTTTGCAAGTTGAACTTTGACTCCAGTGAGAATGGAGTTAAAATAGGGTTTTAGAGAAATGTTTTAATTATTTAAGATGTACAGTTTTTATTAAATTTTTTTTTTCAGCCTTGTTTTTTTTTTTGATTTCGACATAAATTGGAAATTTGTAGAAAAATGTCTTTTGTCATTTTTAGTGCTAAATAATCAAAATTGAATCCTGAAATTTAGCTTATTTTGTTTAGCTTTTTCCGCTGAGATTTCGCTTTGGTAAATCTAGCTTTTTTTGTTTAGAAAAGAAAAATGGCACCACTGATTAGATCTTCAATGCCACTGCTCCCCGGCTGTGGCCTGGTGTTGCCGTTGGCGCGCGTCACCTTCAGCTGAATATGGTAATAAATTAAACGAATTCTGGGCGAGAGAGTGCAACAATGTGGCAACCACAGAGAGAGACAGCAACAGCAGCAGCGACAGTGACAGCGACACAAAAAAAAGCCACAAAACACTGAGAGTTGCAAATACTCCCCCATTAGAGCGAGAACTCGGCTTAAATTCTAGGTTGTGCCGCTTTTGAACCAACACAGAAATAACGAGAAAACGAAAAAAAATATAAAAGTAGAGAAAAAATCAGAAAATAGCATTAAACCGAACCGTTGACTTGAATTTTCACAGCTCTCTGCTCTCGCACCTACCACCACAGCCAAAGTGGTAGTGATCACCACCAGATCAGGGCCAAAACCCAGGCAGGCAGGCAACACCACCACCACTACCTACCACCACCATTATCATCACCACTAAAGTTTTGACCAACGAAGCGCGCAGGCGCGTAGTACAATTCCAACTCCCATATATATTCTGAGTTGTAGAAGTAGAGACTATGTTAATTAGCTTGGCACAATGTGATTTCTGGCTCGAATAGGTCTCTTGCCCCCTCTGGACTACGGCTAGAGTGATTAATATGCTGGCCAGTATCTAAGCCGAGTTGCTACTAACTTGGCCTAGCATTAAATTCCGCTAAATGCTATAATAATATGCCTCAAGCTGGTCTACTTTGCTACTGCTTCTTCTTCATCTACCTTATTTGCTGCTGCTTCTTCTTCTTCTTCTTCTTCAACTTGAAACAATGGCGTTAAAATTAAAAATGAAATTTAATTTTATGACCTTAACAAATTTGCAATCAACATAATTTTTCTCAGTCGTCGTTTGTTATGACTGAAGGAATTTTATGTACTGTAACTTGTAACTTGGCAACGGGTTCTGTTGTCTTCTCCATGATGCGTGAATCGCAGCTAAAGACTGACCGACCCGCCCCCACACCACACACCCCCTACCGACCCTACCCAACCTTACACTGCTCTTAGACGAAAATGATGTTCTGCTCTGTTGCCACATAATTTGTGGGAGGTGCAAAAGTGTCTTGCGTTAATGGCTGAATTTAGCGTAATTAATATTACGCGTTGGAAACCCTAAACTATTTATTTCGGATTCTTTTGCCATTATATGCAAATGAACTCGACTTCGACATATTACATATATAATAAACCAAATATAATTTTAACTAATATTTCTAAGGCATTAAATCCAAATATGGTTAGTAAATAACGTCCCAGAAAGCCTCACGTCATTTTTAGGGATCGAAATTGAAGTCCTAGATCCAAAATCTTGAATGGCAGTTTCGTTGATTTTTGAAGATTTTGGAAAGGAAAAATTGTCAAAAAAAAGTTAAAAGTTTAAAACTGTCATTATGAAGAATCTTTTGCTGCAGTTTCAAAATATTTTTAACCCATTGACATAATTGAAATAATTTTGAAATTCGGATGATTTTTGGCGAGGATATAGCGGTTCAAAGTTGTAATGGTACAGACTGTGAAAATGGCATTTTCAGTCACTTTTCGGCACATTTTTGGCAATATCTCGCAAAATACTCATCAGAAACACCTCAAATAAAAAGCAGAATGCTAGTTTTGAGTCTCAGAATCGATTGGCATCAAAAATTATCGATCAAAAATTTTTTGATTTTTGATGATTTTGTCAAGGGATAAGTACGGAAAAATGGTCAAAAAAGGTCAAAAATTCAAAACTGTCAATATGAAGAATCTTTTGATGCAGTTTCAAAATATTGTCAAAACCATTGACAAAACGGAAAAAATTTTGAAATTCGGATGATTTTTGGAGAAGTTATGACAGTTCAAAGTTTCAATGATATTGACTTTGTGAAAAATGGCATTTTGAGTCACTTTTGGCATATTTTTGGCCATATCTCGCAAAATACTCATCAGAAACACCTCAAATAAAAAGCAGAATGCTAGTTTTGAGTCTCAGAATCGATTGGCATCAAAAATAATCGATCAAAAATTTTTTGATTTTTGATGATTTTGTCAAGGGGTAAGTATGGAAAAATGTTCAAAAAAGGTCAAAAGTTCAAAACTGTCAATATGAAGAATCTTTTGATGCAGTTTCAAAATATTGTCAAAACCATTGACAAAACGGAAAAAATTTTGAAATTCGGATGATTTTTGGAGAAGTTATGACAGTTCAAAGTTCCAATGATATTGACTTTGTGAAAAATGGCATTTTGAGTCACTTTTGGCATATTTTTGGACATATCTCGCAAAATACTCATCAGAAACACCTCAAATAAAAAACGGAATGCTAGTATTGAGTCCCAGAATCGATTGTCATCAAAAATTATCGATCAAAAATTTTTTGATTTTTGATGATTTTGTCAAGGGATAAGTACGGAAAAATGGTCAAAAAAGGTCAAAAATTCAAAACTGTCAATATGAAGAATCTTTTGATGCAGTTTCAAAATATTGTCAAAACCATTGACAAAACGGAAAAAATTTTGAAATTCGGATGATTTTTGGAGAAGTTATGACAGTTCAAAGTTTCAATGATATTGACTTTGTGAAAAATGGCATTTTGAGTCACTTTTGGCATATTTTTGGCCATATCTCGCAAAATACTCATCAGAAACACCTCAAATAAAAAGCAGAATGCTAGTTTTGAGTCTCAGAATCGATTGGCATCAAAAATTATCGATCAAAAATTTTTTGATTTTTGATGATTTTGTCAAAGGTAAGTATGGAAAAATGTTCAAAAAAGGTCAAAAGTTCAAAACTGTCAATATGAAGAATCTTTTGATGCAGTTTCAAAATATTGTCAAAACCATTGACAAAACGGAAAAAATTTTGAAATTCGGATGATTTTTGGAGAAGTTATGACAGTTCAAAGTTTCAATGATATTGACTTTGTGAAAAATGGCATTTTGAGTCACTTTTGGCATATTTTTGGCCATATCTCGCAAAATACTCATCAGAAACACCTCAAATAAAAAGCAGAATGCTAGTTTTGAGTCTCAGAATCGATTGGCATCAAAAATAATCGATCAAAAATTTTTTGATTTTTGATGATTTTGTCAAGGGGTAAGTATGGAAAAATGTTCAAAAAAGGTCAAAAGTTCAAAACTGTCAATATGAAGAATCTTTTGATGCAGTTTCTTTCAAAATATTGTCAAAACCATTGACAAAACGGAAAAAATTTTGAAATTCGGATGATTTTTGGAGAAGTTATGACAGTTCAAAGTTCCAATGATATTGACTTTGTGAAAAATGGCATTTTGAGTCACTTTTGGCATATTTTTGGACATATCTCGCAAAATACTCATCAGAAACACCTCAAATAAAAAACGGAATGCTAGTATTGAGTCCCAGAATCGATTCTCATCAAAAATTATCGATCAAAAATTTTTTGATTTTTGATGATTTTGTCAAGGGATAAGTACGGAAAAATGGTCAAAAAAGGTCAAAAATTCAAAACTGTCAATATGAAGAATCTTTTGATGCAGTTTCAAAATATTGTCAAAACCATTGACAAAACGGAAAAAATTTTGAAATTCGGATGATTTTTGGAGAAGTTATGACAGTTCAAAGTTTCAATGATATTGACTTTGTGAAAAATGGCATTTTGAGTCACTTTTGGCATATTTTTGGCCATATCTCGCAAAATACTCATCAGAAACACCTCAAATAAAAAGCAGAATGCTAGTTTTGAGTCTCAGAATCGATTGGCATCAAAAATTATCGATCAAAAATTTTTTGATTTTTGATGATTTTGTCAAAGGTAAGTATGGAAAAATGTTCAAAAAAGGTCAAAAGTTCAAAACTGTCAATATGAAGAATCTTTTGATGCAGTTTCAAAATATTGTCAAAACCATTGACAAAACGGAAAAAATTTTGAAATTCGGATGATTTTTGGAGAAGTTATGACAGTTCAAAGTTTCAATGATATTGACTTTGTGAAAAATGGCATTTTGAGTCACTTTTGGCATATTTTTGGACATATCTCGCAAAATACTCATCAGAAACACCTCAAATAAAAAACGGAATGCTAGTATTGAGTCCCAGAATCGATTGTCATCAAAAATTATCGATCAAAAATTTTTTGATTTTTGATGATTTTGTCAAGGGGTAAGTATGGAAAAATGGTCAAAAAAAGTCAAAAATTCAAAACTGTCAATATGAAGAATCTTTTGATGCAGTTTCAAAATATTGTCAAAACCATTGACAAAACTGAAAAAATTTTGAAAATCGGTTGATTTTTGGCGGAGTTATGGCAGTTCAAAGTTTTAATGATATTGACTTTGTGAAAAATGGCATTTTAAGTCACTTTTAGCATATTTTTGGCCATATCTCGCAAAATACTCATCAGAAACACCTCAAATAAAAAGCAGAATGCTAGTTTTGAGTCTCAGAATCGATTGGCATCAAAAATTATCGATCAAAAATTTTTTGATTTTTGATGATTTTGTCAAAGGTCAGTATGGAAAAATGGTCAAAAAAAGTCAAAAATTCAAAACTGTCAATATGAAGAATCTTTTGATGCAGTTTCAAAATATTGTCAAAACCATTGACAAAACTGAAAAAATTTTGAAAATCGGTTGATTTTTGGCGGAGTTATGGCAGTTCAAAGTTTTAATGATATTGACTTTTTGAAAAATGGCATTTTGAGTCACTTTTGGCATATTTTTGGCCATATATCGCAAAATACTCATCAGAAACACCTCAAATAAAAAGCAGAATGCTAGTTTTGAGTCTCAGAATCGATTGGCATCAAAAATTATCGATCAAAAATTTTTTGATTTTTGATGATTTTGTCAAAGGTAAGTATGGAAAAATGGTCAAAAAAGGTCAAAAATTCAAAACTGTCAATATGAAGAATCTTTTGATGCAGTTTCAAAATATTGTCAAAACCATTGACAAAACGGAAAAAAATTTTTAAATCGGTTGATTTTTCGCGAAGATATGACAGTTTAAAGTTTCAATGATATTGACTTTGTGAAAAATGGCATTTTGAGTCACTTTTGGCATATTTTTGGCAATATCTCGCAAAATACTCATCAGAAACACCTCAAATAAAAAGCAGAATGCTAGTTTTGAGTCTCAGAATCGATTGGCATCAAAAATTATCGATCAAAAATTTTTTGATTTTTGATGATTTTGTCAAGGGGTAAGTATGGAAAAATGGTCAAAAAAAGTCAAAAATTCAAAACTGTCAATATGAAGAATCTTTTGATGCAGTTTCAAAATATTGTCAAATCCATTGACAAAACTGAAAAAATTTTGAAAATCGGTTGATTTTTGGCGGAGTTATGGCAGTTCAAAGTTTTAATGATATTGACTTTGTGAAAAATGGCATTTTGAGTCACTTTTGGCATATTTTTGGCCATATCTCGCAAAATACTCATCAGAAACACCTCAAATAAAAAGCAGAATGCTAGTTTTGAGTCTCAGAATCGATTGGCATCAAAAATTATCGATCAAAAATTTTTTGATTTTTGATGATTTTGTCAAGGGGTAAGTATGGTCAAAAAAGTCAAAAATTCAAAACTGTCAATATGAAGAATCTTTTGATGCAGTTTCAAAATATTGTCAAAACCATTGACAAAACGGAAAAAATTTTGAAATTCAGATGATTTTTGGAGAAGTTATGACAGTTCAAAGTTTCAATGATATTGACTTTGTGAAAAATGGCATTTTGAGTCACTTTTAGCATATTTTTGGCCATATCTCGCAAAATACTCATCAGAAACACCTCAAATAAAAAGCAGAATGCTAGTTTTGAGTCTCAGAATCGATTGGCTTCAAAAATTATCGATCAAAAATTTTTTGATTTTTGATGATTTTGTCAAGGGGTAAGTATGAAAAAATGGTCAAAAATTCAAAAATTCAAAACTGTCAATATGAAGAATCTTTTGATGCAGTTTCAAAATATTGTCAAAACCATTGACAAAACTGAAAAAATTTTGAAAATCGGTTGATTTTTGGCGGAGTTATGGCAGTTCAAAGTTTTAATGATATTGACTTTGTGAAAAGTGATATTTTGGGAACACCAGTAAATCTTATTTAGCCCTGTATTTGAAGGCTTCTGCAGGGTCTCAAAATTAATAATTTTTGAATGCAGTTTTATTTTTGGAAGTCGAATCTTGGAATTTCCGATATCAAACTTTGAAATCGGTCTAGTATTGACAAAAGTTTGGGTAACCCTGCAAGACAAATTTTCATAGAGTGGGGCGCTTGTACATAGAGAGTTTCGGAATTAAGGTCTTAATTTGAACAACCTATGAATTCAGTATTGTAATATAAGGTGATACTTGGAATTTCCGATGTCAAACACAAAAATAAGTTGAGTTTTGGCAAAGTTGTGACAGATGAAAGTTTTGGGGTTCCCTCCAAGTACAATTTTCCAAATTTTTTGCTGCACATTCTTTGCAGACCCAGACCCTTATGTGTATCTGTCACATGGCTGAGAATTTCTATTGTCACTTTCAAAATCAACAAAGTGTAACTCAACTAAAATGCTTGGCACACACTCAACTATCCAACAAATGTCACAAATATGAGTAGTACTACTCGCACTCACACTGTATATTCATATACATATATTCGCAGTTATTCTAGCCTAAGAAAGAGATGGCATGTCAAGTCAGAGTGTGACAGAGAGAGAGTAGTCGATGAACGACGGCGTTAGTTCTGACTCTGACCCCGAGGCGTTGTCAAAGTGAGCGAGTCGTGGAGAGGGGTTCCAGCAGTGGGGTGGGGTGGTGTGGAGGGATGAGTGGGGCTTACATACATATCTGGATGTGCAGTCAAATGTATCTACAAGTCAAATATGCATTAAATGTGTCATTTTGTGAGGCAACAACCTACGCGCGGCACGAGCAAAGACGCGACTTGCAGCGCGCAACTTGCAACGGCCAAGCGATCTGAAAAGCGAGTGAAGCACTCGCTCATCAGTCTGTTCGACCGTCCATCTGTCTGTTCGTCTGTCCATCCATCTGTTTGTGTGACTGTCTAACTGTCTGTCTGACTGGTTGACTGCTGGCTGTGTACCTCCGCTCGAGCCATCTCTCTTTCACTCAGGTCTCTCTGTCTCTGATCGGTTGGTTGACTGGGCTGAGGTTATACTATGTACGTATGTACGTACATACGTATGTATGTATGTATGTATGTATATGCATATGCCGACATCAGCATGATGTTGTTTCTGCTGACGATGATGATGAACATGAATCAACAGCCACACAATGGCAAACTCTTCAAGCTTGGACAAACATTTCACGCATCAGGCATTTTATTGTGTAGAAATACACATAACAAAAATAAAGACAACAACAACAAAACTAAATCACAAAAATACAAATAAAAGAACACAAAATAGAACAAAATGTAGACATATAACTATTTTTTTTTACTAATTTTTCGCAAATCCATAAAACTTTTCAACAATGAAAGATGTTAAAATTGGCCATTCTAGAAGCTTTTCAACGCTTTTGCGATTCTTGGCCTGGCCCAAAAGGGGTCTCTAATTAGCGGCCAAAAGAGATTAAAACATTTGACCATATTTCAAGAGAGCCACAAAGAACAATGCAGAGTCAGAGCAATAATAAAAAACAAAAGCAAAATATATGTTTTTTTTTTTTTTATTTTGCGTGCAAATATCTAAGATACACTAGCCTAGATGCGCTCTCAACCAAAACATTGAAAAGACCCTGGCTGTCCACACACACACACACACACACACATAGTATACTACAAACATATAGTCATAATTGAGTAGGAGGTATCTGTGAGCTATTGTATCTTTAGCTGCTTGTAGAAATGATGAGTAAGCGTTAGCTGCGAAAATTGATTGAAAACAAAAAAAAAAAAAAACAAATGCCAAATGAAAATAATCAGCAGAATAATAATAATGAAAGTGAAGAAACCAAGTGGAACCCCACCCAGTGTCCAGTGCCGCATGTGGCATGTGCCCCACGCAGCATAGACAGAAAGGGAGAGAGAGAGAAAAAGGTGGGGGGGGGAGAGTCTCACTCCAACACCTAAAGTAATGCGTTGCTAGAATATGCAACATTTTGTTGTAAATCACTCGACACGGGGTATCTTTGTTCAACTATGGATTATACATTTGTATCTTTTGCATCTAGCTGTGTGTCTATATCTGTGTATCATCTATGATGAAACTCTTAAAGTATTTTCTGTTGTTGTTGTTGTTTTTGCCGCTTCGTTGAGCCGCGTTGTAGGTGTTGCACGACGCAGAGTTGCTGCCTCAAATTAAAAGCAAACTTCACAAAAGAATACACACGTTTGAAAAAGGCCATAAAATGAATATCAAGTTGGCAGTACGTAGCTCCGACGATCATGACACTGTTTCTTGGACGTTTACTCCTCAAGACTGTTGCAAGCCATAAACTCAATTTTAAATGGCCACAATTAGTCATAATTTGTATTAATTATAATTAAATGATTATTGCCACATTTTTGGCATTTGATTCAGCTTTTTAGCGAGGATTACCAGGCACACCTGGAACCAATAAATAACCTCGAACTATGCACTTAACAGTACTAACCCCCCCTCCCAGGTCAGAGATGTCAACAAGTCACGCATTCTATGGGATACTTGGTAAAGTATCTCAAAGTGTGTTTGCAACCCTTGTGTGAGAGATACAACAAATTCACACATATGCTACAAAAGCTTTATAAATTCAGATATGCAAATGTAGCTACACAAAAGCCTGAGAAGTAACACAGAAAGAGAGAGAGAGATAGAAGAGAAAGAGAGGGAGAGAGAGAGAGAGAGGTAGTTATAGAGGTAGCTGGCAGACATCAATAATATGTAAATGCGGCAAATTAATGACTGACAAAAAGACAATCGAAACGAATTAAGCAAACAACCTACAAGATCAGCAGTAGCATGGACATCAGGGGGGGCAGATACACACACACACACACACACAGATACATTTACAGATACATGACAGACCCTCTCAGACGCACAAACGTAATTTGTATGCGGGCAGTCGAACAGAGTTGACAACACAGTAAAAATAAAATAAAAAAAAAATATGAAATACAAGATACATGCAGCAAAGCTAAAGATACAGATACAGACAGTAGGCAGCAAAAGTTGATTTCAGAAAATTATTGAATCAAATTGAAGACGTAGTCAGAGTCGAGTATCTTTTGGCGAGGGGCGTTCTCAGCTTAAGAATTCAAGTAGTTGCTCCAGTCTGATTTCTCTATAAGATATATAGATATATAGTAAGTGTATTTCGTATTCGTCTTCAACTATATTCGTGGCTTATTAAAGTATCTGTAAGTTTTCATCAAATTAGTTTGATTGTTTCATTAACATACGTTGCTGCCACACACTTGAGACTTGCAGCGCATCTACATACATACATATGTATGTGGATATGTAAATGTTGATAACATTTATGGCCATAATGTGTCAAAAGAGCATAAATTCAATTAATTTATTATAATGCCAACAGCAGCATCTAACTGTAACTGACCAGACTCGGACTTCATCTTGAATTTTTGTTTTTTATTTTTTTCTTGTTGATTATTAATAAATTGGTGGCGCATGCTACATCATGTTAACACTGCTGCGGCATGCCACAGATACAGATACAGATGCAGACGCAGACTCAGTTACAGATACAGATACAGAAACAGTGCATTAATGATGCGTCGCTGTCGCTCCAATTTGTATAGGCGACACAGCATTAAATATAAATGTATCTCAAGCTGTGCAGCGTCTGCAATCTGCCCCTGCCCCTGCCCCTGCCCCTGCCACCAAAAGCACTCCCTCCACTCCCGTTATTAGCTGTTGTTGTTGCCAATGTCTAATGCCTAAATATGTAAACAATTTAAATAGTTATTTAGATATGCTGTCTGTCTGTCTGTCGAGTTGGTCTCCGGCTGCCTACGCTGGCGCCACCGCAAACGCCACAGCACCGCAGCACCGCAACACCGCAGCACCGCATCGGCAACAGACTCCTATTTGTTTTAAAATTTAATTTCCGTTTCAATTTCAATTTCACATAAATAAATTAAAAGGCAATCCGAAAGATACATTAGCACACCAAACAACTCAATGGCGATTGCATTCCAACCATTTCAGCAATTAATAAAGATCCCAATCCGTATCCAAATCGGCACCCCTTATCTTGATCTCTGAGACAGATATTGTGGCCATACATAATCGTAATCGTAATCGGAATCGAGATCGTAGGTGACTTTGATTGCTTTTCAGCCGAAATTATTGAAATTGAAACAACAACATTCCGGCGGATGCACTAAACATATGCCAAATATATATCTATCTATGTATCTACCTATTTAGCCATATTGGAGATACTTGTATGCGGTTATAGATTCAGTTGCCAAAATGGTTTGGAGGATGTAACATAAACAACCTTTGATAGTTTAATGGGATTTCCATGCCGAATTCATTTATCATTCATTTAACACTAATTAGCTGGAAACAGTTTCAATTGTATCTGCAAGATACAAAACATAACAAGTTGCTCACCTGAGTGCGAATGCGGCGTCATGCCAGGTGTGTGCGGATGCGGATGCGGATGTGAATGTGGATGTGGATGCGGGTGGAAGCTCTGGTTGCTCTTATCACTGCTAGCTGTGGCGCCACCTGCTGCTGCTGCTGCTGCTGATGTTGCATAATCCATTGATAGGCGACTCGACAAACTGTTGCTATTGTTATTATTGTTATTATTGTTGTTGTTGCTGCTGCTGTTGCTGTTGTTGGTGCTGCTGTTGTTGGACACAGGCGTTGTGGCAGGTGTTGCTGTTGTTGTTGTGGTTGTTGTTGCATAATTGACTACCTGATGATCTGATCCACAGACCGAGGCAGTCGTTGCCGACTCAAAGGAGCTGCCATGCACAATATCCTCATTTGGTTTCTCGCAATCTGCAACAACAGCAAAAAAAAAAAAAAGAAAAGGAAATTCAATTCAATTTCGAATTCGAAATCCAAATGCAAATCAATAAAAGAAATAATTTCAAGTAATATACGAAATTCTTTTAAATTTAAATGTAGTATTTGCAAATGAAATGCGATTGAAAACGTTTTAGAAATTGTGACACTTTTCATTGACCTTTATTATTATGTGAGGTCAGACCTCAGTCAAATTGAATCAAAGGCGGACTCAGACCGGACAGGAAGGAAGCGACGTTGCAACCCTTTTACAGACTTCTGTCTCTCTCTCTCTCTTTCTCTCCCTCTCTCTGTATTTCTCCTTTACACGTGTTGCTCCTTGATTACGTTAACGTTTGTTGCCTTGAGTGGCCCGTCGACTTCCGCCTGTTGCCAATTTTCCAATTTCGCCAGTCACTTTTTTTTCTGCGCTGTTGCCTAATTTCATTTGAGAGCGCAAAATACCGTTATTCAAGTGAGGAGTTGAAATTAGGCTTATAAATCCAGCTAAAAATCTCTCAATTCTCACATTTTAGAAGAACTCCCCACAAATCTGAACTATAATAGTATGGAAATTGATTGAATCGATTGTCTGTTGACAGTGGAGGCAGCAATGTGGCGCCAACTGTTGCTCTTCTATGCTGGTCACGTGCCTGGCTAGGGTTTTTTTTTCGGAGGGGGGGATGGTTGTGTCTCTTACCTTTCTGTAGTATATCCAAGTGCTCCCAGAGTATGTCGCCAGTGAATGCTGGCGTTATGGCCAGGAATTTCTCTTTGCCCAGTTCAACCATCTCACGGCCCGTCATCTTGCAGAACGGGCCCAGATTCATGGACAGCAATGAGAACTCATTTTTGGCCCAATTCAGCCAATAGATGACATGCTCCTCCGTCCATTCTCGGGGATCTAAAAAAAAAAAACACACACACACACATCAAAATGAAATTATAATTTAATTTATAACAATTTCTAATGTTCATTGACTGTTTTCATTAATTATTACAGTCGAGTGCGTGGGAGCAATTTAAGCCAAAAAAGAAATGAAAAAAAATCCATGAACAAGTCTATATTGCTGTGGGAAACCATTAATATTCATTTATGATCACGTCTTTTTTTTATGTAATTTTAAATTATTATTTTATTGGCGTTGCCAATGCAACCAATTTAGATTTAGACAAGTGCATGGGAAACAAAAGCGTATTCGAATTTGAATTTCAATTACAATTACAATTTGTATCTATGAATGTGGTGGGACTTACCTTTGGTTATATTACAGTTCTGCACCTCCTTTTCCCAGGAGGCAAACGAAGCCTTCAGCACCTCGTTCACCTTGCGATTGGTGCCGGGGGTCAGAGGTGGCAAAGCGGAGGGAACATCTGTAAGGAGAAGACGAGTTGAGTAGAGAAAACAATTAGTGAAAAGCACTTGACGAATAGCGTGTTTTAGCTCTAAAGTATCTGACAGATACACCGTTAAGTAAGTATCTGTGGGGGTTCACCTTTCAGTTTCAGCTGCTGCAACTTGTTTGCTTTCAAATGAAATTTACTCGTTAGACACTCGTAGTTATAATTATGGCCAAGATATGTTTGCGGATTATTATTATTATTATTATTGTTATTAATATTGTTATTGTTATTGCTGTTATTGCTGTTGTTGTTGTTATTGCTGTAATTGGTTGTGCGCAGCGGCGGCAACATGCGGCAATCACTCCAATCGATCCACTCATTTGTCATAATTTTGCCGTTGGATATGTTCAACTGGCCAATCAAATTGTGACTCTTCTCGGGCACTTGGGTGTCAAATGTCAATTCACTTAGAGGGGGGCGGGCGGTATTCGATGAGCGCACATTCAATTGGCTTCAATTTATTGGCGTGAAAATCAAAGCATCAACAAATTTAACCCGAAATGTCAGGGAAAGTCGCGACCCTCTCTCTCTGTTAACGATCTTGTAGATACAATTGTATCTCAATGTGTGCTGGCAAACTGTTGATGCGCCCTCTGTCACAGCTAATTACTCATCACAGCAATTATGGCACACTCTTCTTGCTACGCCTTATCAATTATCACTCGAGTATCTGTCAGTTATTTTGCACACACTACCACACTGAGATACGCACACATACATACATACACAACTGTATCTAAACACGCGCAGTGAACTGTATACGAGCGATAAGATTTATTTAAATTTATTTAAGTGAATTTTTTTGTTTTTTGCGTGTTATTGTGTTTTGTGAGCGTTGCACAATGCAACAACAAAATAACAAAACTGAAATAATTTTCAGTCGGTTCTCTGTGTATCTATTGGATTGCTGGATTTGTGAAGCCAAACTGAAACGAAACGATCAGATCGTCCGTTGTGTATCCTAAACAACGAGAAGAAACGAGCCAGCAGAGCACACACACCAATACCAATACTGAATGGGAGAGAGAGCGCACAACGCTGCGAGAGCGCATGCAACAAGTGGAATTGAAATACGCTCGGCCCATACGCGTAACGCAAGCATAAATCTCAGAGAGCGCAACGAAACGAGAGAGAGAGAGAGCGTGCGAAACGAAATGGAATTCATTCACAAACGAAACTGTTTGAGCAGCAGTGGCGGCGTCGGCGGTGGCGACGAAGACATCGGCATGTGTGTGTGTGTGTGTGAGTGTCGAACGGAAATGGGCATCACATTGTGCCGACAACAGGGCAACACACAGCAACAGCTACACCTAGTAAAACAACAAGAATACAACACACGAATAATAACAGCAACAACTACAACAGAGGCTCGCTCGCTCGCTCGCACATTGTTTGCTTAGCACTGGGAAGACAAAAAATATATATATATATGCACGAAATGAAAGCCAAAGCAAACAACAAATAAAAACAGAAATAAAAAACATAAGCGAAAAACGCCAAAGGCAATGGCAACAGGTGACACGCTCTCTGTCCCAGTGTGCGCCTACAAAGCGTACAGGGTGTAACAGGTGCATAAAAAGTCAAGTCGAAAGTTCAAAAGCTTTCGCACTCTCTGACGCCCTCTCGCTCACACCCGCACAATGCAGATCAAGTAAATGTAAAGTAAAGTAATGCATATGCCATGTACATATGTATGTTTATATGTTTGTATGTGTGTGAGTGTGTTCACATATGGCAAATCTACTCAAGTTTCTTCTGCTTGTGCATGGGCCCGAAAACAACAGCAACAACAGCAACAACGACAACAACAGATAGCAGGCGAAAATGAAAGAAGCAGCAAGAGCAACGAAGGCATCGTATTTATGAATGAATTTCTTGTGTTGCCTTCCACACGCATTCTCCTCGAAGAAGAAAAACAACTCCAGCCAACAGACAATGGGAGACAACAACAACAAGAACAAGCAGTTGTGCAGCCCGTAAACGAAGAAACAGAGGCAAAGACAGAATTGAAACATAGGCGTCGAAGTCGGCGTCGACGTCGGCATCGCTGTCGCTGTCGTTGCCTTTGCCGTCGGCTCGTTTTCTTTTGCGTCAAAAATACATAAAAATAACAACAATAGCAACAGCAACAACAACAACAACGACAAGCAAGAACGAACAGCAGCAAAACAACTGCAACAATGATCGACGTCGCTGCTGACGTCGACGCTTCCGCTGCTTCCGTTCGCTGCGCCTCGTATTGCGTATCGCGGCAGTCCCATGGTAAATAATATATGAGAATATGATAAAGTAAGCGCAGGAGTATATGTACATATGTTCGTATGTATAACTATGCTTGTATGTGTTTAATCAAAAAGCAAGAAATAAGACAAAGTGAGATTGAGATAGAGAGTGGGAGAGGTAGAGAGCGAGAGGTGGAGAACAGAAAACGGCGAAAAGGCCGTAAGATAGAGCTATTATGACTACGCCGCGACCAGGTAAAAATTTATGAATGAAAGCGGCGTCGAGTTTTCGAGTCTATGAATGAATTGAAATTACGTGTGGCGACGCGAGGCAGCGACTGCAGCAGCGGCAGCGACAGCGACTGCGACTGAGATCATTTGCTCATTATCACAAAACCGCATATAATTGGCGACAACAACTGCAAGGGGAAAACCCTTGGGCTGCCTATATTTTTGTATCTGCGAGATACTCGGACTCCCCCTCAGATATTTGACATTGCAGAAGTATCTATAGATACATTAATATCTTTGCATGTTTGAAGACCGCGTCTGAGTCTGCGCATGTTTTGGCCCTGTGAGTTGTTGGCCATAAGGGAAGAAAAAGCTCTTTAAAAAAGCAGTAGTTACAACTTGAAATTACAAAACGTCTGTGCGTGTCTGAAATTCATTATGACTTGACTTCGACCCGAACAAAACTCTTGATGTCAGTTCCGTCCGTCCATCCGTTCGTTTGTCTGTCCGTCCGTCTGTATGCGAGTCTCCCTCGTCTGGGCCACACAACAAGCACAGCTACAACAAAATAATAATATCTTACAACTTGGGTGTTAATATACCTAGACATCATTCCTAGTCCATACATACATTCTTCTTGTATGCGTCCGTCCGTCCGTCTGTTCAACTGATTGCATGCGAGATGATGCGGTCACTCATGAGGTGTTCATTGTTTGCTCTTCACGCTATGAACTGGGTCAATCAAATTGTTGAATTCCGTATTACGGCAAATTAATCCAAAGATTAATGATCAAATGGAATTCCTAGGAATTATTATTCTTCTTAAAACATTAGCAGATTCTACAGAATCAGAACTAAGTGCCTGGGTTATTTAGGGATCTCATCTACTGACATGTAGCTCGTCACGTACTCCATAAATTATGCAAAATTTCCATAGAATGTGATTGTTTTTTGTTTACATATGTATGTATTATATGTATATTATAAAGCCGCCCACACTTTTCTCTAGTTTAGTCATATGCCTAATCTATTCAAATATTATTGTTTTTCATAATTCCATTTCTATATGCAAGACGCAATACATTCAATCGATAAACAGCAAGTCGCTTAGTCTGGCCAATAATAAAAGGCTCTTATCAAAATTCCAAGAAATACTGCCTAGCGACAAAAACAAAACAAAAAAAAGAGTGAGAGAAATAGAAAAATATATATGTATGTGTATAGTATAGACCGACGACTTATAGACGATGTGAGGCCCTCACGCAAATGGAGAACTCCCAAAAATTTATTAGTGCAGGTTATTTTTGTACAGTTAGCAATGTGTGATTCCTTATCATTGTGCTCTGATAAGATGACGGCCGAATTCTTATCAACATCATACACATAAATACATATTTCCGAAAAATGAAATGTAATGAGGATCCCGAATAACGGAACTCTCCAAGAAAATTAGTTACATTCCGCTGCGAAATGCCAACTATATATAAATATCTTCTCTTCGATTCTTCGTCTTCGCAGTTAGATAAAATTAAATATGCGTATGAGAATATATTACGAATATTTTGTTTTGGCACGCGTGTGAACCAGTTCACTTCCGTTTCAATCAACCGGAAACTGTATGTTATCGGAGTTGACTTTTGATAACTGTGAATTGCCAATTCAATTAAAGTCCATTTTGAAATTGATTGGGAATACTATTTGCTCAATATCTACGCTGCACTCAAATTAATGATAAAAAAAAATTCACATATTTTTTATAACACATAAATTTATGATGTTTTCCTTTTCTTTTTTTTTTAACGGAAATGCATACATATGTTTTTAAGTTTATAGATTAATGATTAATAAAAATTTTGTTTAGCGGAAAAGATAATATTTGCACAATTTAACTCAAAATTCAGCAGTCTAATAATTTAAATTAATTTTAAATGTTTCCAAAATAAATTATAATATTTTAAATTTATTACTTTTAAATAATACTTTAAAATTTTTAATAAAATATTACTTTATAAATCTTTTAAAAACATTACTAAATATATATTTTTAAATATCAATTTATAAATTTTTTGAAAATTGTTTAACAAAATTTAATTAAAATATTACTTTAAAACTTTATAAAATATAAATTTGTTCAAATAATGTTTAACTTTTCTTAAATGAAGAATCTTTTCCTCATAATTCCCAAATAAAATTCAAGGCAAACACATTTAATTAAAAATACTTTAAATTGTCATAGGACCAATTTAAGATTTTCGATATATAGTATGTATTGTGCAACTCAGGCACACCTTTAATTGTGGTGTCTCCTGCTGCCAACTGGGGAACATCGAGTCAGGGAAATTAGCAACGGGAAAATGGCAGCCAAAGGCAAACAAGCAAACAACCAACCGCAAAGCAACGAGGCAACGAAGATACCTCTCCTCAGCTCTGGCGAAGCTCAGGCCCAATCTCAATCAGAGTCTCAGGCCGGTGGCAGGCAGGCCAACAACATTATTAAGTATTTGCTATTGACTTCCGGTCGTTAGATATTTCATTACCAACTTGATGGACTTGATGGAGGTTGGAGTTGGAAGTTGTTTCGAGATTTTCTCTTTTGGGCCCAACAAGTCAAAGAGCAACATTCTTGTTGATTGAATTGAGAGAGTGAGATTCTCTATCTTTCTATCTATCTATCTCTTTTGCCAATTGATGACTCCAACTCGTGCGATTACAAACTCTATTATAATCCATTTCCATTACTTTCTCCCATTTGTCTCTGCATGTCCTTTGATAAGCATTCTCAGCCCGAGGACAACATTTTGTACATTTCCATTTTCCATATTTTTTTTATAATTTACGATTGAAGTCGTAACGAGTCGACTTGCTGACATTTTAATTCCTAAATTATGTCAATAATGGGGTGCGACATAAAAAACATTTATATAAATATAAATACGAGTATATAAAATGCCAGACGAATACGAATATGAATATGAATCCGAGTCGCCTCAAATTCTGAGAAAAGCTGCAAACACAAATTATACAAATTGATGATAAGTTTTGCACATGCTTCTTCTACTAACTTGGGGTATATCTCCTGACCACAAAATCACAATTCGGACTCAAGTGTACTCTAATATATAGTAGAGTATCTCAGAGTCTATATGGTGATGAATGTAGAGAATTCTACGAATTATGTGTAGTTGATTTTCCTTATGCTTTTTATGCTTTTCAATTTCTCGATAAAATCGTGGAAACTTTCAACAAATTATATTGAAGGCGAATAAATCAAATTACGACATAAACGATATGCTATAAATAAGTATATATACTATATACATATATATTTATATATTGTGATATGACCATGACAGGCTCAAAAGCGGGGGCTGTGGGTTGTCTCTCCATTAATTTCTCTCTGTTTTCGATATAAAAATAATTGCAGGAATTGTGTGAGACGAGAAGACATTGGACAAGATACTTGTCGCAGTGGCAGTGGCAGTTGCAGTTGCAGCTGAAACAGCATAGTGTGAATGACAGAGAGAGAGAGAGAGAGAGAGAGAGAAGTTGTTGGGGAGCTGCCGCAGAAGACAGAGAAAACCAGGCAGAGATGTGGCCCTGACGACGGCGACGTCGACGACGACGACGACGGACCTCGGAGTTGTCGTATGAAACTTACTACACCGGAAATATAAAATTACACACTCAACACTTAAATTGTGTATGCCCGCCTCAGCTGAGAGTGTATGTGTGTGTGTGTGCGAGTGTGTGTGCTTCTCACATGTTGCATGCTGCATGCTGCAACCGTGCAGATGATTCTAGTGGTTCGGGTGCGTGCCGCTGCCACCAACAACACCAACAACAACTACAACTAAGGAGTGCAAAACGATCAGAAGAACCCAATTCCAAATATTTCTCCCAGAATATACAATATTTTATGTTTTCTTGAGATACTGGAGAAATAAATGATATAATTAATTGCCAGATTTGATGAGGGTTGTTGCCAAACAAAGCAGACGAATGCACTATATCGATGATAAATGCCACAGCACCTGAGAGAGTGTGATAATTGTAAATCCACCAGCTGCAAGAAAATACCATGAAAATACCAAAAAAAATACTACTACTACCCTACATACTATATAAAATATATATTAAAATTTATTCAATTTGTAAACGGCATCAAAGGTTAGAGAAACAATGAGAATAATTCGCAGAAATAAATATTCCCACGCACTTGAACTTGAAATTCTTTTTCACGGTCTCTTATTTTGACATCTGTAGGTACTTCTTTTTTGAATATCTTTTTGGAAGTATATGCCGAGATATACATATATGTATATAGGTATGTATGTTGTGTGTATATTTGTGTTAGGCAAGCACACGGACAACAAGAGAGGACTCAAATTACACAGACACTCCAGCGAGAGGACTTTTACCTGCTAATCCCTCCCCGTTCCCAAAATCCTGACTAAACACAACCTCAGCCAGCAAAGAAAGGGATACGCTTGGAGAGGTGAATACCCTGTCCATTTGGCGGCATATTCGACTTGTTGGCCACTCTGGCGAATCTCTATCGGAGTGCATACAATTTAATCAGAGAGCCAACTATCATTCGCTTTGGCCCAATTCAATGGGATCGCTCTTTGCATCAAGGACTCTCCGTCTGGCCCCAAGAGTCGTGGGAAATACTCAAAAATATATGTACACATGTCTCTCGATTCTCAGTTATATGCCCTTCATTTTTTCGCTCCTTTTTTTGTTGTATGAAATATAAAAATTCTCAAGCTCCGCTGGGGCCGCAAAATAAAACTCTTGTCTCCCCCTTCATCTTTCAGTTCATTTTTGGTTTTCTTCATTCTTTCTTTTTATTCCACTTCCCCTTGATTCGGCTTGCATACTCCCACTAAGGTTCCGCGGTTGCGGTCGCAGTCGCAGTCGCTGGTCCGGCTTAGTCACCTGATCAGGTAGCCAGGGCCAAGTACTTAATTGGTCGGCAGCCGGACCTACCGATAGCTGATAACAAAGCCAGGGCTGTGTCCGTCCCCTGTGCCCCATTTGGATATCGCAAAAATAAAAAAAATAAAAGGTCTGCAAATGGGTAATCCCCGTTCCCTGTTCCTGCAGTTTTAGTTTCATACATATTTGTAGAGAATAGTGGGGACAGTGAAACACGGCCAGAGATAGATAAGTTTTAGCGACAACTGCTGTTAACAGAGATACTAAAATTCTAAGAATCACGCGACCATACTACATATACATACATATACTATATGAGTAATATTTGTGTTATCAGAGAAAACAAGTCCAAATAACACGCTGTCTGTCTCGTCGCACTTCCAAACCCCAATAACTTGGTCATAGACGACCGTTCAGTTGCTCTACAATGGGCCTCCATTCAAAATCATTTGTCATGCATTCGATGCAGGAGAGGAAGGAAGGTGGTGGTGTTGGGTAGAGAGAATCTTCAAAAGCGACATTCTTTTTACTAACCTACTCCTCCTGCCTCTTGAGTCATACTAATTGCCGTCTTTCAATTTTAATTTCATTCAATTAGCCTATGGAAATCTGTAAAGTGGAGGAACCTCCCCAAAGGAATGAATTGTGCGCGTGCGCAGAAAACATTTTGCAGCTTTAATTGTCCATAGTTATGTTAGTCAGTCAATCTGTCCCACTGTCCGTCCATCAGTCCCTCAATCAGTACGTCAATCAGTTAGACATTTATACAGTTTAATTGATGGTGGGCGTTGCGAACACTTTTTGCCTAATTGCATTTGCTTTATGCTCTCGATCCCGGGTCTTTATTAGGGGGGATCAGACTTGACAAATTAATTCAAAAAGGGGTCGAGATGAGGACACATAAAAGCTCTATTAAAACCAGATAAAACATCGAGAAAACTGCATATATATACATTTGTGCATACTAAATATTAAATAAATGACAATTGTCTCTAATGGGCATCAACTTTGAAGACAAGTTGTTGAAATCTGGAGAAAAAAAAGAAACTCACAGGAATACAATAACAGCAACAACAATAGATTGGGGGAAAATGTTTATTTAGCAAACGATCAACACACAATACACAATTTATATAGACAGGCCAAAGTCAATCGATAGTTGGGGGTGTGTGCGTGTGTTTATAGAGACTGGAAATCCCCAAGCAATACAAACACAGCAATTGAAACCCCAAAACTATAAATTGATCTATTAAAATACCCTGTAAAATGTTAGAGATCCGAAAAATATCAAGTATATGCTGAGTAGACTAACGAAATTACATTTTTAGTTTGATATACTAAGATACCCTGTACAATTAAATTAAATGGTTGTGCAATTGAAACCCCAAAGCTATAAATGTTGATCTACTAAAATACCCTGTAAAGTGCTAGGAATCTGAGGAAATCAATTATATGATGAGCAATCTAAAGTAATATAATTTATAGTTTACCCTGTAAAATGAAATGTAATTGAATCCCCAAAATTATAAATATTGACCTACTAAAATTTCAATCACATTTATAGTTTGATATATGTACTTACTTAGATACCCTTTAAAATGAAATGCAGTTAAAACCCCGAAGCTATAAAAATTATAGTTATAAGAAACTCTGCAAAATGTTAAAACTCCGAAATCTAAAGAAATTAAGTCTAAGATGAGCAAACATAAGATATTTAATTTTTAATTGCCATTGGAAATACCCCACTCTCTCAGTTAGTACAGGGTATGTACCCCCAAGTCGTGCCATGTAATAAAATTGATGATCAAACGAAAACTCTCACATTTTGTGCCTCAACTGCAATGCATTTGGCATTGATTGCCACAGTGAGCGAGACAGCAAGTGTGTTAGAGTGAGAGAGAGAGAGAGAGTGAAAGAGAGAGATAGTGAATAGCTTGAACGGAACTGAGATCAATCGTCCCCTGGGCACAGAGAAATTGTGGGCCAATTTGTTTTCTAGTTCTTGCAGAAAAAAAATCCAAAAAAATGGAGGAAAATTCAAATAAATTAATTTTTAATATGTTGCTGGGAAAATCGTAGAAAAACACGATGAAATGTTTTTGTTGTTGTTTGATTTTCATATTTATACAGCACACATTTTACTTTATGGCTGATAGTATATTGTTTCAGCCAACAAAATAAAACACGGTCTAAAAAACAAATACAAATACAAAATATAAACTGCAAGGCATTTCTCAATATTGAAATGAGAATTTTTATTTTTTTTTTGCGTTGATCATTTGATTTTCAGCGGAACTTGTCAATGTTTATAAACAAAGAACAATAACAACAAATTGCCAAACATTGTGCGTGGGGTTAATAATATGCTAAATAATCGAATGCATAAATAAAGTCGAATCTGTACAGAATGTATATGTATATGTATGTACATATATATTTTATACCACATTATATGCGGCAATTTATTTGGCCAACAAATTGCTGCACAATAAATTCCAAGTTCGGGACGCATCCGAAAAAAGCGCATTTGTTTATTTATGAAATGAAACACACAACAACAACAAGTAGGCAGAAAGCAAAATAAAAATTAAAATTAAAATAGTGTAAAAAGCAAACATCAAACGACAAAAAAAAAAAACAATGAAGACGGTGAAAACGTGTGGAAAAGCGGAAAATGTACAACGCAAAAAACGATTTTTATGTGGCACGAAGAACATTTTGTTGTATAGTATCCTATATCTATGATAGAGCCAAAGATACTTCTTCCTGTGCTGCCCAAGTAATTGTTAACCCAAAATCATTATAACACAATTATGATTGTTGGACAGAGATAGCAAGTTCAACAAGAAAGAGAGAGGGAGTGGCAGAGGCAGAGGCAGAGGTAGAGGGTGGGAGTAGGTGTTAGTTGCAAGTAGATAGATCAAAGCATTTGCTTTTTATGTTTGTTGCTATTGCACTTGTTGTTGTTGTTGCTGTTGTTGTTGTGGCTGCAGCACGTCTACGTTGCATGCAACACAAACTGGCAAGTGGGGTTGGTGGAGATGGAGGTGTGAAAACGGAAAGCCACCGAAATGTCTGATATCAAACAGACACTTTGGCAACGTTTGTTTGAAGTACTCTCATCTAGATTATGATTAGATGGGGGGGGAGGCCGGCAAGGGGGGGTGTGGTAGGTGCACTTTATGATGCAACTAAAGGCATGTTATGTTGTTTATAGTAGGAAGTGCTAATGGCATTATGAAGTTACGCAACTTCGCCTAATAATTGCCAATCCAATTTGAAACTATAACGAAATGCGATTTGATTGATTGGCCCCAAATTGTGAAGTAGATGCTTCATTGATGGCCAATAAAACTAAATTAATGACAGAGTAGGATATCCCATAAAATTTTAAAAATTAAAAAAAAAAAACAAAATAGAGAAAAAACAAACTGATATAGCTCTAGATTGATAGATGAATCGATCGATGTCTAGATTATGTTTATGCTGTATAAGAAACCAAAAAAAAAAAAAAAAAGTTTTTAATCAACACTCATTAAACTCGATGGAGATCTCGACGGCAATATAATTAAGAGAAATTATGTATCTCTGCTCGAATCCAGCGGCTGATCGACCTGTTGGATCAATGGAGGCAGTTGCCACTCGAGATTTCTGCCACCACTTCTCCAGCTCCTCCAGCTCCACTCCTCCTTCTGCCTCTTCTTCTTGGCTGTGCTTGTTTAACAATTTCGCAATTCAGCTGTCGATCATTTCATTCATAAAATGTGCATGCCACGGCAAAGAGGGAAGACTCACACACACACATACTATTCATTCACACACATACACACACTCCCTCTGTATCTAAAGTGATCTGGAAACTCGCACACATCCGCACATGCTGCGTTAATACCCAACCATCCACCCACCCACCCGCCTGCTCCATGCCATGGCAGCTCCACAGCAAACCAAGTGATTAATTCATGTAGTGGGCAAATATACCCCCCCCCAACACCACTCAGCCTGCCCCAGTTCCCCCCCCCCGCAGTTGGTAGTGGTCAGCGCATTGGGGGCCTCCTTTTGGCGCTCATTTTTTTTTTTTATTATTATTTTCTCTGAATGAAACTGGTTTCGTCAGTTCGATTGTTGCCGTTGCTTGTTGATATTGGGGCTTATGTTATTATATTCATCCTCACCTGATCCCCAGCAGCTGCTCATCCGGTCAATGTGAGAAAAAACTACACACACACACACACACACACAGACACACATAGACAACACATTGCAAAAATACAAAAAGAAGAGAAGCAGAAAAAAAAGAAAAATCAAATTGAAAAAAAAAAGCATAGAGAAATAGACAAGCGCAACACCAAGTTGCACGCAAACGCATTGCATGCAACAACTTTTTCTTTTTCTCTCTTTTTATTATTTTTTTGGTTTTTGAGGCTGATCATTTGTTTAGATATTGAAGTCAACTGCAGGTGATAGAAAGAGACAGCCGCAGCTGCAAATGAAATGCAACTGGGAAAGTTGTTGTTGTTGCTCTCAGGATATCTATGCATCCATGCAGTCATCTATCTGGCATTCAAATCAGGCAGCAGCTTTGGCCAACACACACACTCACACACACACACACAGATATAGTAAACAAGTGGCCCGCGTTGCAGTTGCAGTTGCAAGTCCAAGTCAACCCATTTAAGCATCCGCAGCCGTAAAGGAAGCAGCGCAAAAAAAAAATGTTAAGCAAAAAAAAATGTGTTTTGCTAGAAAACTGGAAAAGCGTCTGCGGAAGTTGGCCAAAGCATGTGGAAAACAGTTAATGCACACAGGATATGTTTCCGCGCCAAACGAGTTCAAGCAGCCCAACTGCCTCCCTTCCCCCTCCCGCCGCCCCTTTACTTTATAGTCATTTCTTCTTCTACTTCTTCTTATTTTTTGTGTGCTAATCACAGTTATTAATTAACAATTCCGTTTGTATATCATTTGCATAGATCTGTGGGCGATATTCTCCATGGCCAAGAATAAATTGATGCCCCGATACTTTTAGCCAAGTTAATTGACTTTTAATTGGTTTGGGAAGCGCGCATTAAGATTTTCACAAGTTTCACAAATTTCAAGAAATTTCATATGATTCGAAAGAAACAAAAAAAAAAGAAACTCATTCATTTCATTCAATGGGAAGTGGCACATGGGATGAGCTTGCGTTGCACGGTCAATCAACTCTCAAAGATCTCAATTTAAATTCGCCATAAAAATAACAACGAATTCAATTTATTTATCAAACATAAACTTAAATAATAACTTTTCAGTATTCATAATCACACTGATGATCAGCTCCAATCCCAGACAGAGATAGCAACAACTGATAGAGAGAGAGAGAGAGAGACTGATAAAGAGAGGGAGAGAAGTATTTAAGAAGTTCGCATTTTAAAGCGCAAGATAAACTCAAGAGGAGTCGAGTTGCTGCCACCGCTGATCGCATCAGCTGCCTCCGATTGCGGCAACAACAAACAGAGTGGCAGCAACACAGTTTCGAGTGTGTGTCTCTCGCGAGGGGGGATGCAAACTGAAGGGGGAGGGGGAGGCCGCTGAAGCTGAAGTAAAGCTAAAGTGAAATACAGTAGCCAAAGCAGTAGCCGGCAAACAAATTACACACAATTCCAACTCCAAACACAAAACTTCACAGCATCCACAACAACAACAAGAACAATAACAACAACGAGAGAACCACATCATCATTAACGTAGTGTATGCCTGGCGCTTTAAGCTGGCACCCCACTTGCTATAGACCGATCATCATTATCAACATGATAATCACGTTATTGCTGCTGCTGCTGCTGCTGATGATGATGATGATCGTGATGTCGTCGTACAGACATAAGAACGTAAACGAATCAACTCAAGAGTGTTGTTGTCGCTGTCGACATCATCATCGTTGTCGTTGTCGTTGCTGTTCTCTTTGTTGTTGTTGTTGTTGCTACTGTTCAATGACTGCGGTTGTTGTTGGGATGCTTCGTTCACTTCGTTCGCTCTTCGCTGTTGGACCCCATTCGTGTTTCGTTCAATGCGCTTCGCTTCGTACCGTTTCGTATCGTATCGTATCGTCTCGTCTCATTTCGTTTCGTTTAGTTTGTTCGGTTGGTTGTTGGGTTGGTTTTTCGGTTAGTAAACCGGATGTTCCTAATCATTGCTAGTTTGCCTCAAATTAAATATGCTGCATATGTGTGTAAGAGTATGAGTGCGAGTGTGTGTGTAGAAGATAGATACGCGGTATATCTTTTGTTTGTGCACGTTGTTCTTCAGAGATTCGAAGATACGTAGCAAGCAGGCAAAAGCCGCACCGCAAATTATGAATGAATATTAAACCAAAGCTCTCCTCTTCCTGCCTCCCTCCCGCTCTCTTTCTCTTACTATCAACATTCAACTTGGCATCTACATACATACACAAATTATGTATCTATTATCAAGTTTCTATAGATTCATGTGACGCATCTTCACCCATAGAATATAACTGTTTAATAAGCAGTTAGTTAGATAGTTAGTTAGTTGTTACTTCCGCCTGATCAGAGAGTTATCTTTTGTTTTTTGTTTTTAGTTTGTTGTTGTTGTTTTTTTTTTTATTTTGCCAATCAAGTCGCCAAACGACTTGTTTATTCATTCATACCCAATTGTGGCTGGCCAATTTAATTGATAGAACTGAGCTAAGCTTAGCTGAGAGACCACACCACAGCCAACGAGTGAGATAGATAGCTATATATATATATAGAGAGAGATAGATAGATAGAGAGATATTGAGTGAGAGATCCACAAACAACACCACATCACACATTCATAAATTCATTTCTATCAGCATCAATTAGCCATAATTATTCATTGGCAAACTGGCAATGGATTTTTATCTAGAATGAGCTTGATTGACTCGAATATATACATATACATATATATACATAAATACATATGCAAAGATAGATGAGAGTCTTGATGCTACAGTTATGCCAGCTATATGTTTCAATTAAGTTGAAAAACAACTGTAATTAGAGTTGCAGGGAGTGGCAGAATATAAAAAGGGAGAGGGTATTGAAACGGAAGCTTTTGAAAAATTTTGAGCTAAAGAAAACTTTTAGTTTCCCAAGTAACTATAGTAAATACTTTTAAGTAAAAATGTTGAAAAATATTTATAAAATTGCAAAAGTTTAAAAATCAATTTAATAATATTTGAAAATCATATCTAACTGATACGTCATCAGAGTCTTTAAAAATTCTAAAAAATACCAAAATTTTCTCATTACATTCACACAATTTCATTCTTTTCCTTTACAAAATTATTTTTTTCAAAAAAAATTTGAATTTGTGAAAACTACTTGAAAAATAACTATCAATTTTTTTTCAGTTCTCGAAATTTGTGAATTGAAACTATTTCAAAAGTTAGCCAAAGTTCTTCAGATGTTATTCTTCAACTCTCTTTCAAGATTCTCACTCAATATATTCGGTTCTCGATCAGCTTCTGTTTTAATAGCTTTCACACACTTAAAAAAACAAAAGAGAAAATGTTTGAAAAAAAAATCGTAATAATAAAAGCGATTAGGCATTATAATCTGAGTGGCGGCTTTTAACAGCCATTTGGTAACGGCATTGCATAAATTAAGACACCCAAAAAAAACAAAATTAAAATGTATCTTTTGGGTAGTAAAACATTTTGTTTTTTATTCTAAGCGGTTTCTTTCGATTCGGATTTCTGTATTTGTGTTTTCGAATGGTTTCTGTTTGACAAATCTATGGCCATTAATTGATAACAATTAAGATGAAGACATTTCGTTCAGATTTAACCATTCATAGTGTGACGGAAAACATTTACGGATTCACCCGATAACACATCAAGAAGAAGATGAAGAAGAAGTTGCCACAAAAGAAGCCATTATTAATTGTTGCTCCAAATGTAGATTGAAGTCGAGTGGCGCCTGCGGCCCACATGATCAACCACAAATGAAATCAGTTTCATTTCCTTGCCACAAATTGACAGTGGGCAGCAGCAGCAGCTGTGATCTTCTGTTCTTCTTCTTCTGGCAATTCCTCTGTGCTTCATCAATATGAACATTGAATCAGAAGAATCAGCTTGCAACGCGCACTTACAACATAATTCTCAATGAAGTTGCAATTGGAGTGCCGTAATAAGCCCACGCCAGTCCAAACTGCAACTGCAACTGCAACCGCCACAATAACTAGAAGAGACAGCAGAAGTTGAACCAAAAAGGGGGAGAGACCTCAACTGGACTATCAAGTGGCAACTGCTTGGGTCTCGAGGATTGGGCTGACTTCGCTATGCTATGCTATGTGGAGCATAACACCTGGTGTTCTGCCCTAGCCGGGCACAAACTGGACTTGTGGCAGCTTACCCTATGTGCCACTTCCCCCCCGCCCCTCTCTCACGCCACCCGGCCATTTGCATATGCCGCTGGTTGAGGGGGGCTCTCCTCAAGTGATACCATATACTGATCATTAGACTATTTTTAATAGAAAGACGACACGCAGCTGTGCCGGGGGAGGGGAGTGACGGAGGAGCAGGAGGGTGGCAGGCGAAGAAGCATAGACCAGTTTGTCAGTTGCTGGCAGTTAACTGGCAAAAGTGGTCTATCCAGCTACAGAGTTTCACCTGCTGCTGGTTGAGAGTGCAGCTTGCGAGCTGGCTAAAGTAGAATCAGAACTTGCAACACGAGGCGCACGCAGTTGCAGCAGCACCATCATCATCAGCAACTTTCCGGTGGCAAGGCCTCGACTATTTGCTACCTAAACAAGCCCCCCAATCAATGACTACAACTTCGAATATATGTATATATGAGTGTATGTGTGTGTGAGTGTGTGTGAGTGTGTGTGAGTGTGTGTTAGGTGTACTTGTGGCTGCCCCAAAATGTGCTCAATGACAAAGTAATTTATGCGCCCAGGCAACAAATCTTTTGCTCTCAAATAAACAAAGCCAAATGATACACTCCCAATACATATATCGTATATATGTATGTATATGTATATATATGCCCGATCTATACTACATTTCCCACTAAATATCGTGCAATACACATGCATAGCATAAATTAACTTCCGATCTTCGATTCGTATTATCCGCACACAAATCTATGTATACAAATTTATGCTCAGTCACAAGTGTTGCCCCCGCTCCGCTCCTGTTCTGCCACCTTAACGGTAGAGAGTGAGACAGCAATATATGTACATACATATATGTATGTATATTGAGTGAGTGAGTGAGTGAGAAGATGCTGGTGTTATGGTCAGCATCAGGCGGCAACAATTATAAAAATGCAAGAGAACAACGGAACAACAAAAACATTCAATAAAATGCGTTGATAAATTGCGTCGAGCATCAAAGGCGAACCACCAGGCAACCCACTGAGTTGATGGCGCTACACACCACCACCTCACCTCACCCCACCCCACCACACACACACCCATATGCATACATGGAAGACACATGTATGTATGTATGGGGAGCAGTTGCAATCTTTGCCATGAAAATTTATCGATTGTTTTTGTTTAGAGAGCATCGAGAGCGGAGAATTGACTTTTGCTTTTTGGCATAGACACAAAAGCGCCAGGCCCCAAAATGGGGGAGCAATTAGGCCTCCATGTGGCAGCCAAAAGTGAATGTCAGTTGGTGAAAAGCCACAACAACAAAACAAATATATACATATACTTACATATATACAGGTAAATAAAATATCAATTTCAGCCGCAATTATCTATAATAAACTAAATTAATTGCAAGCAATTGATCAGCAGCTGCCAATTAAATTTAGAAAATTATTTACTTTTGGCACACGATTAATTTTGAAATTAGTGCCTGGCAAATTTCAACTTTCCCTAGAAAAGGTTTATACTTTAAACTTACATCACAAAATAAATTATTTTAAAAATATTATTTATAAAAAAAATCCATCAAAATATAAAAAAAAAATATTTGTCTAGATGATCATATAATAAATTATAAAAAATTTTATGCCCACCACAAAAGTTCTATATAATTCTAATAAAAGTTTTATTTTCTCTAGTTGATTATTTAAAACAATTCCTGGCAAATTTCTAAGTCACCCAAAAAAAAAAAAAAAAATGTTTAACTAATTTACATTCATTTCATCTCAAGTCTATGCTCGATGAATTTCTATCTAACTGCGATCTGTGAACTCTTAGATCTTAATGGAAATCTTGGACATAAGTGGAGTTTTGCTGGTGACTTGGTCGAGTGGCATGACGAAATGGCTTTTAATTCAAATGACAATTAAAAGTCCGAGTGCGTTAACAGCTTTTCTCAATTTCTCAGTTTGTCAGTTTCTCTTTTTCGCTTTCTGCGCGCTGCCACCAAAAAAATACACAAAAAATAAAAATAAAAATGTGCTACAAATTATGACAAGGCATAAATTGGTGGAAGGAAGTAGGAAAAAGGTCAGTAAAGAAGAGCAAGCTTGGCTGCGCACTGGGCCAAGTTAACAGAGAGGTTTATGAAGTTTCATATGTTGTTAATTTGTCCATTATCTTTGCTGCCTGTTTCTTTGTTTTTGTTTATGGGCATATATAGTTATATGTAGATATCTTTTGGGCCAATTGAAGCGTTAAATTATCAATTGGGCTCAAAGGCTTGCAGTTGCCCAGGGGTGGGCAGCAGCGTTAAATTGGCCCTGCACTGCCCTACAGCTATCGGCCCCTACCCCCAATGAACCCAGCCGGACACGCTTCAATTGATCGGCCATCAACTCCTGGAAAAACTATAAACTATCAGCTATGATATCAACTGAGAACTATTCAAACTACCAACTCGACTTTCCCCGATGCCTCCCCTCAGTCAGGCAACTGGAAAATTGTGAAGTCGATGTCCAATCATAACGCGATTGTGCCGCAGGTGTGCCATATATACATACCATATATACTCATGATCGTTAAAAAGTATTTCCAAATGCCCGAATGCAACGTTGCAATCATATTGAGATAGATACATACGTGTGTATCTATCGATCTAAATGTAGCTGTGGAGTGGAGAGTACGCTCCAGATACTCTTAAAGTTTGTCAATTCCATTGCATTATCAATTGGCCAAGCTCAGCTCTGATCGGCGACTTGTTGACGGTAATCATTTTGGCCAATTGATGCAGCCAGCCCCAAAGAACTGAGAAAACTGGTTTGCAATGGCCACATACTCAATTTGTATCTGACGGATACTTATGTCGCTATATAGATGTCGATGTCGCTTTCAACATTGCCTTTTGTTGCACCAACAAATTGATTCATATTTGCGCGAGTTTTCGCTTAACCATTTCGAATACGAATATGTTTTAATTGATTGCCAAATTTGGTCATTATGATTAATTGAATTAAGCTCAAGATGGTCAAGACAACATCGACATCGAATCCGACATCGAAGTTAGCTTCGTTTTAATTAATTATAATTATCCACAGATAATACAAATATGTTAATGCTGCTGATTATGTTTTGTCTATGACGGGAATTTCCGTTTTCCATTAAAACAATTTAATTAGGAAAACAAATAGTTTCAGATATTTAAAAATAAATTGAATATTAACTTCACTATCTATGGGATGTTGAGGTACTTATTAAATTGTACAGATTCTTCACTTATTTAAATTATTTTGAAAATTTTGACTTGCATAAAGAAATGAATGTTAAAAAATCAAAAAGCAGAAAATAAAAACAGGTTTTTTAAATTTGAAACTCCTCCACAATACTAAATATTATTGAAATCTGTCCCCTCTAAGTCCTTTGAGAATTTGAGAGTCCACGAGACCTTATAAATGGAACTACTTTAAGCTTGAATCAAAGAAATCTCTTCGTTATTTCATATTAAATGGAAAATAAATACGAATATTTCATTTAACAACTAAAAGTATGCTCGGAAATAAATCCTCAGACAAAAAGTATGCAGTAAAAACTTATTCTTATTTAATTTGCCTGTACTTTTCTATGAGGTCGCCAATTATTTTAAAGGAGATATTTAAAGAGGAGACTGCTGTGGTCGTATCCACTACCATTAGAAAATACACAGTTAAGGAAGTGATGAAAGGAAACAGAACACTACTGAATACAACACTAACCTACAGCTCATCACTATACATATGTAATCGTCATACATAGAATTGAAGTTTGGTTTCATTTACACAATCTAATCATGTGATGTTAAGGCACTTTAAGCTGTACAGTTTCCTCACTTGTTAAATTTCATAAAAAACAGAATATTGCATCAAAATTAAAAATTCAACTTTCCTGGAAACCGAAATAAATGGAAAATATGAATATGGCAATGGTCGTGATCATAAAAGTATGCTACAGTTAATAATCAAAATTTAGCAAGTTGCCGCACTTAACGGCAATCTATAGCGAAGACACACACCAACTGTCTGTAGGTTTCAATTATTGTTGATATTTATAATTATATCTTTACATAAATATTATTATTATACAAATTTTAATATCAGATAGACTATTTGACATTTTTTAAAAGCCATGCAGAGATGACGTTAGTGTTAAAAAGATATTGAAACGGGACAGTCGACCTATAACTACATTGCCAAACATGTGGAAAGTGTTGGTTGTGTTTTCTTTATATATCGGTTGTGACTTTGTGAGCTTATTAATATTTTATATATGTGATATTCCTAATTAAATATAGATTTTCTTACTGCAGGCATTCCGCTTTAAAATGACGAATGTTGTCTGCGAGTCCTTCAACAAGTCCTGGGTGGTCTACGACCATGGTATATTTTTTGGAGGAGGTTCGCAATTGTCATGTTCATATCCAGGTATTTCAGAGGGCGAATGGATATAAACCCTTCCTGGTTAACTTTGTGATTGATGCATGTCGACTTTTACGAAAAAATAACCATCCTACTGCTAAAATTATAATGAACCTGGTAAAGGATGTATGGACCTTCAATCATACATGCCCATATATTGGTCTAAATGGCGTCAAGGATTTCTACTCAATTGAAAAAACACCGCTAATTATTCCAACTGGCGATTATCTCTTCAATTTCACATGGCTCTTTGATAGGCGTCCTCAGTTTGTCACTAAAGTGTATTTCACTTTCGTGGAGGACTAATCAAGACAATAATAATCGTGAAGTGATTTCAGTGAAAACAACATGAATTTATCATAATTATGTCGCTTATCAATCAAACCATTATTTTCACGCTCGATTTTATACTCTAAATAAAATATTATTTTGATTGTTTTGTTTCAATGGTTGTCAACTTTGATTGATGTTAAATATTTATGATCTAATCTTCAAACCGCCTGAAAAAGGAAGGTTTGCAAATAAATGCTACTCAATTAGGTGGAATTTCGCAGTAATTATATTCACGACTTTAAATATTAATCACAGAATGATTATAACTTGAATTTTTCCATCAGCTATGGATTTGGGTAAAATTAGTTTGAAACAATCATTGTGGCGATAAAGTCGTAATACCATGCGGAGTTATTGGAAGGAGTTTGCAATAATTCTCATAAATTTTAGTGGCAACTACGTGAGTTCATATAGATTATAGGTCTTATATATCCACTAAATCCAAATATATTTCTGGGTTTAAGGCATACCGCTTTAAGATGACAAATGTTGTCTGCGAATCCTTCAACAAATCCTGGGTGGTCTACAGGGAATGTCGGTTGCGTGCGTATTTCTAAAAGAACCGGCTCATAATATATTTGTCCAACTTCAGGTATTACAGAGGGCAAGTAAACCTAGTACTTGATGCCTGTAAATTTATGCGAAAAAGACATAATCCCATTGGAAAAATAATATTGAATTTGATAAAGAATGTCTCGACCATCAATCACACGTGTCCGTATAACGGATTAAACGGCATCAAGGATTTCTACTCAATTGAAAATTTACCACTCGTGATGCCGAGCGGGGATTAACTCTTCAATTTCACCTGGATATTTGATAAACGTCCTCAGTTTGTCACTAAAGTGTATTTCTCATTTGTGGAGGACTTATCATGACTTTACAGCTATAATGTTAAAGAAAAAATAACAGCAAATTGAATTTTAATGATTCATATAAACATTAAAACTTAATACTTTTTTTTAATGCTATGGTTCAATGCATTTTTGAGAACTATAAACAAATTTATGCTATAGAGAGACAGACAACCGAAAATCTCGTACCAACTTTGTAACTTTCTATTATATTGTAAACGTTATGTTAAAGTTTGAATTTTCTACTCTTAATAATAAATTATTTGACTATATGTAAATCAATTTTAAAAAAAAATTAAACAAAATTATACGTAGAGATCTTTTGTTAGCAAAGACACCAACCAGGATATAAAAGGAATTAAATTATTTATCACAATAGACAATTTTGATTTAATAGAATTCTAATTATGTGGATTGAAATGAATATCGATTAGCATCGAACGATTTTTTGATGAAAAACAATGTTGAAAAAGTTAGTTTGTTGTATTCATTGAACCGAGGAAGTCATAAAGCAATGTGGAAAATTTTCGTGGTATTTTCAATATGCTTCAGTCATTTCAATGTAAGTTGTTTGCTATCGATTACGTAATGTTTTTCAATAACATACTTCCATTCGAACTTAGGCTTTTCACTTCAAAATGACGAATGTGGGATGCGAGTCCTACAACAAGTCCTGGGTGGTCTACAGGGAATGCCGCTTGAAGGCGATCAGCCGAAACAAGACAACCCTGACCGCATTTGTATTTGTCACGGAACCTGCCCACAACATTTTTGTTGGGGTTCAACTATATAAGAAGGCCAATGGATATAAGCCATTCCTGATTAACTTTAGTGTAGATGGCTGTAAATTTATGCGGCGACGACATCATCCAGTTGGTAAAATAATCTGGAACTTGATTAAACATGTCTCGACAATCAATCACTCGTGTCCTTACAATGGCATAAACGGTATCAAGGATTTTTACACTATAGATGGCATCCCACTAATTTTTCCAACCGGGGAATATCTATTGAATCTGACGTGGATATTTGACATGAAACCTCAGTTTGTGACAAAAGTCTATTTCACATTTATAGAGGACCTGTAGAGATGCGACTTTAGCAAGAATACAAATTTTATAATATAATTACGTGGCGACTCCTAGTCGAGCTCAACAGTAGCTATACTAATAAAGAAATTTCGGATAATTAAACCTCGATTAAAAATAAATGGCAATTGAGTTTTGAAAAGTTCATTGAGTAAGTGAGTGTCCCCAGTGAGGTTAAAGCAATGTCGAATATTAGGAAAGTTCTTGTCATACTTCTAATATATTTCACCTATAACTCGGTAAGCAATTTGATTCCTTATATAGACATATATGACTGTTTCAAACATATCCTTCCTTAAAGGCCTTCTACTTCAAAATGACGAATGTTGGCTGCGAGTCCTACAATAAATCTTGGGTCGTCTACAGGGAGTGCCGATTGCGTGCAATCAGTCGCAATAAGACAACCCTAACCGCAATCGTTTTTGTCTCGGAACCAGCATATAATATCTATATATGGTTCCAATTGTTTAAGAGGGCTAACGGCTATAAGCCCTTCTTGGTGGACTTCAAATTCGATGCTTGTCTATTTATGCGTCGACGTCATCATCCAGTAGCGAAACTTGTTTGGAATTTCATCAAAGATGTTTCGACTCTCAACCATACCTGTCCTTACAATGGTATAAACGGCATCAAGGACTTCTACACTATCAAAAGCATACCCGTTATGCTTCCCAGTGGTGATTACCTCTTGAATCTAACCTGGATATTCGATATGAAACCTCAGTTTGTCACAAAAGTACATTTCACTTTTTTGGAAGATTAACTCAGATAGTAATAATGTGTATAAAATCTTGATAACAATCTCAATTACCATTTTATGCAAGGAAAAAATAAATATATCATATTCTAGTACTCAATGAGTATTTCCTGAGATATTGCCAAAAATGTGCTCGGAAGTGCCCCAGATTTTCAATTTTCGAAATATCAGTTTTCTGCAAACTTAGAAATGCCATAACTTTGTCGAAAATCAACCGATTTTCAAAATTTTTGCAGTTTTGTCAATGGATTTTTTCATATTTAAAAAATGCATCAAATAAGATTTTGTATTGCAATTTTTACATTTTTCATAATTTTTCACAATTTTTGCATACTAACCCCTTGACAATATCATCAAAAATAAAAAAAAATTGTAACCCAATTTTTTGACTCTAAACGAATCTAGAACTCAAAACTAGCATTCTAGTTTTTATTTGAGGTGATTCTGATGAGTATTTCTCGAGAAATGTTGAAAAATGTGACAGAAAATGCCAAAAAAAAATCAAGATTTCTCAGTATGAGCTATTTTTTAACTTTAAATTGCCATAATTTGGCAAAATCTTAACCGATTTTCATGAAATTTACATTTTTGTCAATGATATTGATAACATATTCAAACTGCATTCAAAGTTTCATAAAATTGAGTGCTTTCAATTTTTCGACATCCTTAAGTCATTTTCCATACTAACCCCTTGACAAAATCATCAAAAATCGAAAAATTTTGCTTACTTATTTTTTGACTCTGATCGATTTTAGGACCAAAAACTAGCATTCTGCTTTTTATTTGAGGTGATTCTGATGAGTATTTCTCCAGAAATGTCGAAAAATGTGACAGAAAATGCCCAAAACTCAAGATTTCTCAGTATAAGCTATTTTCTAACTTTAAATTGCCATAATTTGACCAAATCTTAACCGATTTTCATGAAATTTCCATTTTTCAATGATTTTGATAACGTATTCAACTCGCATTCAAAGTATCATAAAATTGAGTGTTTTAAAATTTTCGATTTCTTTGAGCCATTTTCCATACTAACCCCTTGACAAAATCATCAAAAATCTAAAAATTTTGCTTACTTATTTTTTGACTCTGATCGATTCTAGGACTCAAAACTAGCATTCTGCTTTTTATTTGAGGTGATTTTGATAAGTATTTCTCGAGAAATGTCGAAAAATGTTACAGAAAAGGCCCAAAAATCAAGATTTCTCAGTATGAGCTATTTTTTAACTTTAAATTGCCATAATTTGGCAAAATCTTAACCGATTTTCATGAAATTTACATTTTTGTCAATGATATTGATAACATATTCAAACTGCACTCAAAGTTTCATAAAATTGAGTGTTTTAAAATTTTCGATTTCTTTGAGCCATTTTCCATACTAACCCCTTGACAAAATCATCAAAAATCTAAAAATTTTGCTTATTTATTTTTCGAATTTGATCGATTCTAGGACCCAAAACTAGCATTCTGCTTTTTATTTGAGGTGATTCTGATGAGTATTTCCCGAGATATGTCCAGAAATGTGCTCGAAAGTGTCCCAAATTATAAATTTCCGAAACATCAGTTCTCTGCAAACTTTGGAATGTCATTACTTTGGTAAAAATTCACCGATGTGCAAAATTTGTATTGTTTTACCAGATAGTATAGCTACGAAAGTCGTAATTAAGTTGATTAGTATCATGCATGGCAGATTTCAATTATTAAACTTCGATTAATAATAAATAGTAGTTCAGTTGATGGTTAGTTCAGTTAGTAAAATTTGGAGGTTACCAATACAATGTCTAATATTTGGAAAGTGTTTGGAGTGTTATTCCTATTTTCTTGGTATAACTCTGTGCGTAAAACGAACCAAAGTAAATGATATGTGTGTTTCATTATCAATCTTTCCGTAGGCTTTTAAATTCAAAATGACGAATATTGGATGTGAGACCTACAACAGGTCGTGGGTCGTCTACAGGGAGTGCCGACTGCGTGCGGTTAGTCGCAATATGACAACCTTAACCGCTTTTGTGTTTATATCAGAGCCTGCCTACAATATCCAACTGCGATTACAGTTATTCAAGAGGGCCAACGGGTATAAACCGTTTCTAATGGACTACTTTATCGACTGTTGTAAATTTATGAAACGACCAAATCATCCATTTGCAAAAATCATTTTAAATTTGATTAAGGAAGTTTCGACTGTTAATCATACGTGTCCCTATAATGGCATCAATGGCATCAAGGATTTCTATACAATCAAGGGCATCCCCATTATACTTCCAACCGGTGATTATCTGCTTAATTTCACATGGATATTCGATAGGAAACCTCAATTTGTGACCAAAGTGCATTTCAACTTTGTGGAATAGTATTTTTCTTCCAATTTTGTTTTTTAATTTAAATTTTTCAATTAACACGCTATCTATTACCATAATTTGCAATTTTACCGAAGGAATCACAACTGTCTCTGAACACAGGTCACAATAAATTTACATAACATCATAACATATTAGAAATGCAGTAAAATTCGAAATAAATTCCGTTTAAAATAATTATCGGGATTAATTTAATTATAACTATTAAAAAGTCTAAAATCCAAAAATAAAATCAATGTTCACTTAAAGCCTTAAAATTACTATAATTTTCTTTCATTTCAAAATACTTAAATCAACTTAGCAGAGACATGAACCATACACCAGTGCAGCTAAAACTGTATTCGCTATTTGTTGTTACCTTTAATGTGCATAATTATAGTGTCGAGCAGCAACCATTCAGTCTGAGTGCACACTTTGGGGCAACAACAAGTCAAGTGCTGAAGTTGCCTTTTCGAAAACACTGAAGTGCCTGATAACGACGACCTTATCAGAGGCAGTCATAAACATTTTAGTTGTGCCAAGACTGGAGTAACTATAGAAACAATAAGTTCAGCATTTTCTCAAGGTCGTTTCATGCTACAACTGTGGGTGGGGGGGGGGGTTGAGGGGAGTTGCAACGTTGCGCGTGCAAAGGCAACACAGGTTTCCAATATACTTCCAGAAACAATGTTTAAACAACTGCCTCGATTTCTACTCCCCTCTTTGTCCAAGTGTTGCTATTGCTGTGGAGGTTGATTTTCCAATCTGCCATCTCTTTCACACTATTTCATTCTGTCTCTGTCTGGTGCAATGCGCGTGCTGATTAGGCATGCCCCAAGCTCAATGTTGGGGGATGCAACAATTTGGTCATTTCCGTTTTTACACATTCATCATGAAAACGCAATTAAGTTTATTAGAATAAAAAATATAATAAAAAAAAAATGTTATTTATCTCCACATTTTTATGAATGAAATTTCTTGAGTGCGTTTATGGGTTTTTGTGACTGTGATTAGATGCTGTCCAAAACTCTATCGATTCCATAGTGCCTTTTTTTACGAGTTCTATGGACTTGGGTTTAACCCATCCATGGTAAACTTATCAACAGAATCCCAATTCATGAAATTCGGAAAAGGAAGTAGAGATAATAATTTGATTGGCACTGGCAATTCTCTTTGATTGGCGGTGCTGCCAGAAATTTAAAATAATTTCCTAATTAAATTTGCAATCAAAAGTGTCATCAAAATGCCTCTTCTGCTATAAATATCGTGCGCATCGCTTTATAATAAATAAAAGTAAGGAAAAGGCAACATGAATGAAATTTATGAATGAAAAAGAGCAAGAATAACTAAGAGAGACCAACAACACATACACACATTCAGTCAGCATAAGTGTGTGAGTATGTGTGTGTGTGTGAAGTGGCGTGCAAATTAAATATAAAACAGACGGGCAGCCATAACAACAAAAATATATTATGAATGAACGAAAAATTGTAAACGAAAAATAAAAAAAAAAGAGTCAAAAAGTTGTTAACGCAGCAGTTCCACGAATCAAAAAAAAAAAGAACGACAACAACAGCAAGAAATCTGTGAACATGAAATTTGAAAGGTAAAAACTTAAATTAAAACAAAACTTAAATATACGAAGAAGAAAAAATAAAATAACACGCAGCAAGTGTCGAGAGGCAGCAGCAGCAGCCACAACATGAGCAGAGACAGCCCCAATCTTGGCCGCCGTCAACTCCAGCAACTGGTTTGCTTTCCAGCAACAACAACAGCAGCAGCAGCAGCAGCAGCAGCTGTCCACAAATGTGCGTTAGGCTGCGGTTGGGGACTCCGAGTCCAAATTATGAATAAATAAAGAGCGCAACAACAACATGCAAACGCAAATCAAAATAAATACACTCAGAAAGACACAAACACAAAAACATGCTGCCAGGCCAAGACGCAGCAGCACAGCGCAGCGCAGCAGCATAAGTTGGCAGCAGACGCGCCCACGTTGAAGTCGTTCATTGCAAAGCCGAACACACGAAGCAGAACCCGAAGCCTAAATACGAAACCGAAGCCGGTTTACAGGAACTTCGTTGGGGGGGAGGGGCACATGCAAAAAAGGAAGGAAACAAACATCAAGCATCAAGTCAAGTCAACAGCAACTGCACACACACTCTCACACATTTGAGTGTGCATGGTAAGCCAGAAGAGCAAGAGGTAGAACTTTAACAAAGCAACAAATCGAGAAAAAATAACAAAAACAACTATAAGTTCCCCTCTGTATGGCCATTCAGAAAGCAAAGCGAAATGAAAAGAAACGTAAGCAGCAGGCAACCGGCACCGCCGTCGCAGCTATCCACAGTCAAAAAGCCCCAGCCCCAAGTCCCAATGTTGCTGCTGTTGCTATATTCCCCATTCATCAACTGCATTTCAACGCCGCGAGGCGATCAAGCAGCAGCAGCAGCTACAGCAACGGCTACGGCGACAGCAGCAGCAGCAGCAGCAATGGCAACAGCGCCGCAGAACAAAACCAGAAACTTTTCTACTCGCGCCGTAAGCATGAATGAAAACGAACGTGTTTTTTTCTTGCTGTTCATTTGTATAGCTGCTGAGAAAGAGAGACCAGCGAGAGCGGCGACTGTATGAATGAATCGAACACGCTGAGCGCCAAAGCGAGCGCCCAAAATGAATGAAAGTTGTGGCGCTCTCACGCTCTGCCACTCTCTTTTGTTTTGCTGCTGCTGCTCTGCTGCCGCTGCAAAGACAGGCCTCTGCTGGCTTCATATGGATTTGTTTTTCGCTCTGCTCTCTCACCGCTCTCACCCATACAAGTTCAAATGCAAATCATACGAATTATTAAATTTATAATTCTTTGTTGCTCTTTTTGTTGTTATTTGCATTTATTTGATTCTATGGGTGCTTTGCGGGTTTTGCAGTCATTTTCAAAATTTATGATTAATAGGCGCTGATTAAAAGGGAGCAGAACAAATTATACACATACATACATATACCACACAAATTCATATATACACACATATGTATGTAGATACATAATTAAAAATAAGGACATACAGCATATACACACACATGTACGTAAGTATGTATTTGTGCCTGTAAAATGTATTTACGTGACGCGCTCTGTATTTCCCCCTCTTTTATTTTTTGTTATTATGTATTATTATTGTTATGTATTTTTGTTGCTTTTCATTGAATGTCCCCCAGCATCTGCACAACTGTCCCCGTTTTGCATGTTTCTCTTACGCTTTATTTTGCCATTTTATGAGTGATCTTCTAGCGGCGAACAGATAAGTTCACTGGGCATAGGGATTGGGGAGAACGCTGTGTGTGGTGTGGGATGCCAGACCCAAAGAGAGGCAGACCAAGACAGAGAGAGCGAGAGAGCGTACGATAGTTGGCCACTGACTTTGTCGCCCGATTACTTTGCTTTGCTTTGCGTTGGGTTTTTTTTGCGCTGCGTTGCGTCGCGCCGCGTTGACATTGAAATTGTTTTGGGTTTTAATTTTTTGTTTTGTTTGTTCTTTTTTAGTTGTTGATTTTTACGCAGCGATAAGGCATAAATACTGTTTTTTTTTTATATATATTTTGGTAAATTTATGATCATGTGTGTGTGACGCAGACAAAAATATCTCATTTTTGTGATTTGTTTTTATAAACAATATTTAATACCACCGTAGACACACTTTAGTAGCAGGCCAAAGTCTGTAAAAGTATCTGACAGATACATTTGATTTGTATGCACTGAGAATCGAACAACAACAACAATAACAGCTGACCATGGATACTACTCCCAGATAAAAACGCACTGAAATACACTGAACCTTTTGCCTTGGCTCATAACTGATTGAATTTAATGCTGGAGGAATACATACCATATATTGATGTTGGGATTGGATTAAATATTCTAACAGCTGTTTGTTGTGCGCTTTGCTATTATAGAATGTTTCCCAGCATTGTGGGCTGCATCAGCATTCACACCGCAAAAAGATGCATACAAATTACCATAAAACTGTCAGAAACATTAAGACATAAATACATGCACATGTGTAGAATCATAGAAAGAGAGTGATGATGAGAGAGAGAGCAGCATGCAATGCAAAGTAGTGGACATAGCATGTAAATACATACATACATACATACATCTAGAGAAGTGGAAGACACATGCCAAAAGAAGAAACAGAAGAACAACAACAACAACGTGAAGAAGGAGGAGGAGGAGGAGAACATTAACGACGACGTTTTGTCACATAGAACGTACACACACGTAAGGTATTTTTGCTGCCGAGTTGAGTGGCTGACTGACTGACTGACTGACTGACGTATTGCCTGATTGACAGCAACAACAGTGTGAGCGAGAGGCACATATGTATAGATGTATATAGTTAGGCAAAAAGAGACAACTAGAGTCGAGTGCACATTTAAGATATTTATTTCGTGTATTTGAAATGCAAATGCTGCGAGGCAATGAATGACTTCAGTTGACTCGACTGCGGTGGTGGGGGGTGTGGGGTGGTGGGGGGCGAATGGGCAAATGTAAGAATAACTAAATGAGTGAACGCATGAATAACTGAATGAATGAACAAATGAATGAGTGCGAGTACGTTTGAATGAATGAATCTGTAAAGTTCGCTTGGCACTTTGCCGCGCACTATGGGGGCGAGGTGCCTTCCAATGGACACCGGAAATAAACGACGTGACTTTTTATCAAAATATTAACCAACTATGCAACATACACCACACATGTACATACATATGTACATATGTACATATCTACAGCTTACACTATATAATCCCAGTGATGTACACATTCACATGTTTTCAAAAGTACAATAATTGACTTTGCCCCTAACAAAAAAAGAAAGAAAAAGAAAGAAAAAAAAAATATTTCGCTTATTACTTTGCCACAGTTTCCAATCACAAATTAACAATTCCTAACGTTAACGTTTTTGCAGTGGGTTGCTTTGTGTGTTGTTATCTTATCGCAAAATAATTTGTATTTGGAATTGTTTTTTTTTTTTCGTTTTGTTTTTATTTTCGTTCTTTTTTTCTTATTGTTTTTGTGTGCCTCTCGTTCTCCGCGCATTTTTTTTATCGCTGCGTTCAAAAGGCATATGTGAATAATAAAATGGCAACAACAAATCGTATATAGCCCCAAAGAGTCTGAACATGACTGATGATGGTATGGGTGTGTGTGTGTGACTGTGTGTGTGTGTGTATTATTTATGATATACTCACACGCTTTGGCGCTCTCTCAATGCGAATATATATGTATATATATAACAAATACCAGAGACTATATATGTATGTGTATGTGTGTGTGTCTGAAGATAGCGCTAAAGAACGAAGAGAACCCCGAGCACTAAAATCGTATGCGAGAAATAATATTCGAAAAAAAAAAAAAACAAAATAGAAAACATTTCGCACAACATATTGCCATTTAATTATTTCCATTTCTTAGAAATCTGTTATCTGGAAATGCCTACAGCATTAGCCTCAGAACCAGACCCAGACCCAGTTCCAGCCCCAAAACGCCATATATCATATTCATGGCAGTTATAGTATAGTTATAGTATGGCAATATCAGGTAGACTTCTGCACTCTTCTCACTCCCACATATACTATAAATAGTCACCCCATTGATAAGCATCGAGAACTTTAGCTAAATATACATACTTGTGGTAAGGGGACTTGACTTACCCAGTGATGCCTCGTGATCTGAAATATCCGATAAGCTGCATACTGCCAGATCCTTGCAGCCATTGACAGGCTCCTCCTTAATGTATTTACTGGTGGACTAAAAATAAATAAAAATTTACACATATTTTAATGAATACATTTTTTTTATACAATTCATAAAATCGATTATTTAGCTGTTGACGAAAAAAGATTATAATTACATTTTTATTTTAATTAAAAAAAAAAATTAAAAATAAATATTAAAAAATAAAACTTATTTAAAATATTTACTGGTAGACTAAAAAATAAAATATTTTAATTAAAATATTTTTGATTATATTATTGTTAATAAAGTCGATTGTTTAGCAGTCGATTGAGAAAGATTAAAATTACATTAAAATAATTATTTTTTTAAATAAAAAAAAATTAAAAATAATAATTAAAAAAAAACACTATTTAAAATATTTACTGATGGCATAAATATATGAAATACAAATATAAATTTATTTATTTTTTATTAAACCGATTAAAATTATATTAACATGTCTTTTTTTTACATAAAAAAAAGTAAAAAGTAATATTAAAAAACTACAAAAAAAAGAAATGAAATTAATTTAAAATGTAATTGTTTAGTATACATTGTGTGCTATATACAGCTGAGCTTGAGCTAATTAAACCGCCGTAAATACTAATGTTTATAAACAAAAGCAGATTGAGTAAATTAGTGCAGCCCCTCAAAAAAAAAAGTATAGTCTTTAAAACGCTCACAATCAGCGCTCAACATGGCATAGATTGTCCGCAATTGAAGCCATCCCCTGGACCCTGGAGAGAGGGAACGGAGAGAGTAGGAGGAGTGAGGTATGCGGGTGGGAGGAGGGCAGAGATGCCACTGTGCCTGCCCCAATTGCCCAGTGCCAGTCGCAGTCCCATGTTGAACGCGTTCTAATAAATTGAATTGTACATTTGACTTCCACAACAGCTACAGACAGAGACAGCAACAGACAGCGAGAGAAAGAGATAGAGAGTGAGAGATTGATATGGAATGGCAGCTAGGCTGGATAAGGACAGAGCATCTGTGGGACGGTTTCGAGTCGCGTTTTATTGCCGTTTATGATAATGGAGGTCAAAGTAGTCAAACGAAATGTTTCATAAATATCGTAATCAATTGACGCCAAACAGACAATCCAATTTGAATTTCGTATAACCGAATTCCGAATTGAAATTGAAATGGGAGTGATAATCGGAATGGAAATGGGAACGGGAATAGGAATGAGTATGGGGGGAATCAGAATCAGAATGAGAATGGAAATTGGAATTTGATTCCTGTGACAGACGCTGTCCCGTCCGTCATCACGACACAGTCTCTTCCAGCTATCTTCGCCAGAAGCTTCTGTTACGTGGTTTAACTGACCCAAAAAATAAAAAAAAAAACAAAAAAAAATCCCATTTTAAAGAAAAAAAATCCTCAAGAAAGAAACGTATGTTTTATGGAAATTTAAGACTCAAGTTTTCACCAGACTGTAGATTAAGTTACCCGACTGCATTTTCCACACGAGTGCGCATGCGCACACACAGGTTCAATGCAGGTCCTTTGACATTGGAAGGTTCCTCGCCCAGGCTGTTGACCGAGCGCAACCGGATGAAAGTGGTCAACTGAACGGATATGTTTACCGCAAACTCAGCGCCCAAAAAAATGCCATCACATGCACATGCCACCGAATGACACTTTCCATCATCGATCATAATCAACTCACAGATACTTCTTAAAAGGTTCTCAGAAATTGTCATTTTCAGTTGGGGGAAAAAAAATCCAAAGGAATTTATTTTTGTCAAAGTTAAAGCTCAAATTTGAAAAAAACAAGTCGAAAATAATTTCAAGATAAATTCTGAAAGTAACCCCCTTGACTCTCCCTTCTCTTCTATCTACAACTCTCTGTCTCAAATGAAGCCTTATAATTGTCTGCCATTTTGGGAAGAGTTACGTCCAAATATTATTCAGACTTCGTACAAATCTATATTTGGGCACATACGAAGTGACTCTATGATAATCAGCTGATATTCTCGATTCATCGTCATCAATATTCTCGCTGAGATCGAATGCAATTTAATTGCTAATTGGTTTTCATATTTAAGACACGTCTCTCTTTTTCTCTTTCTCTCTGTTTCTGAGTGTTAAAAGTGCATACTGTGCAATATAGCATAATAATATTAATAATAATAATAATAATGATAATACATCATAATGACAATAATCATTGTGTATTGTTTGGGGCACTCAAATTTAGAAGCATTCGACGTGATCTGCATATGAACAACACAAATTCAGCGTCAAGATCAACGCGTCATGACGTCGCCAAAAACAGAAACAGAAACCTGTCAACTTAGCCATGTGGCAGCATGAGTTGAGTATGGAAATGATCAGAGATCGGAGTCTTGCAACCAAAAGTGATCGCAACGTTGGGCAGTTGTTGCAAGTGGAGGATATACAACTGGGAGGTGTTTCATATGAATAACAAATAGTACGTAGTCAAGGATCAACAGGATGAGGTCTCAGACAAGACAGCTGTCTTTCAAACTGAGGTTGTTCTTCCTCAGGATTGACAGTTGTTATCACCAACTTATGATCATGATCATGAAATGAGTCTCTAACTAAACTTGTATAATATAAATAAGATTTTGTGGCAACTTACCTCAACTAAACTGGATAGAAATGTGACTTTGCGATTCTTTTTGAGCCGCATGTTGGTGCTGCTGCTGCTGATACTGCTGCTGTTGTTGTTGTTGATGCTGTTTAGGATGGAGGTGTTGCTATTGCTGTTGCTGTTTGAGGAGGTGTTGTAGTTGCTTTTGAATAGATGTTGTCCGTGGTTAAAGTTGAATAACTCGTTGATTTGCACAGCCCGATCGAGGAACGAATGTGTTGCAGTTGCATTTGCCGTTGTTGCCGAGACCGACATCGACGCCGTTGTTGTGGCAGCAATTGGCAGCGCGGGTGGCAGCATAAATTTTGTGGCAGACAGTTCAGTCTTACAAATGGCCAATTCCATATTGTGCACTCATCTGCAAAGCAAACAACAAAAAGAAATCCAAATAAATTAGTTAACAACCATAAAAACAATTGTAAGAAGAGCAATGAAAATTTCACAACGGCGCTAAGAACTGTAATTGGGCAATTACTTAGCGGGACACCCAATGGACACCCATTCACACCTTCCTCCATATGCATACATATATACTTAGGTATATACCCTATATGGTCTACAGACAGGGCTGTTAGCTGTTGGTTGTTGGCTGTTAGCACATTTATGCCCAATTTGAGCCATACTTCCAACCCTTGTTGACTCAACGAATTATGACACTTTCGTGCGACTCCAAAAAACAAAAAACAAAAAAAAAGATTCTCCGATTGTGGCACGTTGTGAATGCTGTACTGCACAGTCTCGCGCCACGCGAACCAACAACAACAACACTAATAACAACAACAATAACATAAAAGTACAACATCAAAGTATCCGCAACTCAATGGCGACAAGGCCACAACAAAAGGAGCCGCCAACAGTTTGCATTTGAAGTATAAAAGAGTTCTTTCTGTGTTTACACAGCATCCATCATATCATCTTCAACTCATCTACGGCTGCTGTTGCTGCTGCTTCTTCTTTCTCTCTTAGGGCCTATATTAGGGGTTTCGATTTTACTCGGAATACAAAAGGTATATATACATATATATATAGATTTCTAATGGCAGCGCACTTGTTGAACTTGTTTAATATTTACCGAGCCCAAAGTTCTGCTTAAATGGATCTATTTGCCTCGGGGTTTATTTTTTTTTATTATTAGTTTCTAAAGATTTGGTGAGTTCTTTTTTTTTATATATTTTTGGGGTTTATCGGAAGAGCTTCCGGTAAGCTAAAATTATAATATCAAAATGTGCTGATAAATAACTTGCTAATGAGATCCCCCAAAAAAAAACAACCATATGAGGACCCACACAAAAGAATGACCCCCAGTTTTTATCGACGGAAGTAAAGTCTAGTGTTTGCCTAAGAAGTAATCTAGCTAAATGGAACCAAGAGATATATACTCTTATAAACATATGTAAAACAATATATACTACATATATAGGCTGGAAGAAACTCGGTAGCTGATACTATAAATAATAAGCCCCATGTGAGATAAACCCCAAGCAATTACGCACTTTAAATGATATTTACAATGTAAAAGACTTTCAAGAGAACCTACATTAATATATATACATACATATATATAAAGCATATAGTTGATATACATATACATCAACGTATGTATATAGTATCTTTCAGTTGCGTAGCTAAGTTATGCATTAAGAGACAGTGGGCTCTGAATCGGTTTAGATTTTTGAGGTACTTTTGGGTCTATGGTAGTGCCGTATAATCAGATACGGTTCTATGCAAATAGTGTCTGGGGGTCTGTGACGTTGACGCTTGAGGTGTTCTCAGTTAGCGTTATCTGCGCAAGTTATCTCTAGAGATATCTGCATACAGTATGGAAGTACATACTATATACACCTATCTATATATACATATATATGTATATATATATTGTAGGTATACGAATTCGTGTGGATGGAGCATCTAACTGCATATATTTTGGAATCGTAAGTATATTCGTGTATTCGTGTTTGCGCTTGTGAAATCAATTTTGGATTTGATTTGCTGATTTTATGGCCGTTACTCGCAACAGATCTGACCGACAACTGGCTACCCCACATACACCCATACAGCTGCATATACATACATCTATAGATATATATGTATATATATATTTTGATATGCTATGAGAGCGCGACAGTCGCAGTTCAGATCAAGTGTGATTTAAGTTAATCAACATTTAAATGGATAATAAAAAGTGCATTCCAACTACAACAACAAGTTGCAACGAGTCTCGAGTCTCGTTGCAAGCAATAATATAGCGAGTATGCTCAACTAAAATATACTACGCAGTATTCACAGACAGTTGAAGTAGGTCCAATGTGTCATAAGTACCACATCAGATCGAGGGTATATAGTACTCTTATAGAAATCTATAGGATATAAGTATCTGAATGAGCAGAATGGGAATGCATCTAATTGATTTGACAGCGCGCATAGTGTGAAAATACACACATATACATTCATGAGCTATATCAGCCGATATGCGCTTTCTTCGAAAATAATTTATTGACTCATAAAGCTGCTCAAAAATAATAAGCGAAACGAATTAAGCGAGTGTATTTATAGTATTTATATGAGATTTCTCGATTGATTCTACGTATCTGTTCAACACTGATCAGTTGTAATTCAACAGAAATTATTTAATTATATGTATCTGTGTATCTGGGTGTGTGTGTGTTGGCCTGGTCAAGTATGGGTATTTGATAACAGTTGTTATCAACTGATTTGTTAGCCAAGTGTCAACAGTCTCTGTTAGCATAAGAAGTCACAATCAGTCAATTAGTGGGAATTACAAATGCTTTTTCCAGTTAACTATAATGAGTACTCTCTCTCTCTCTTTCTCGTTCGCTTTCCAACACTGTCTCTAGCTTATCAACACCCATTGATTTTACAAATGGAACTTAATTATGCTATCTGCAACTGAGCTCAAAAAGGTATCTAAACGATGCTACCAAAATTTATGCAGATGCTAAACACATTGATGCTCTCTCTCTCTCCCATTGAAAGTTAAGAGTTTCTTGGCCTTGATGACAAAGTATCCCAAAATATCAATGTGTGTCATGTCTATGTGAAGATAAACCCTCGCAAGAAGAAGATATTGTAGGTTTTGCAATTCGACAACCAATTGGAAGTCTATGTAATGTATCTGTATCTAAAACACACGCAACAAGCTGACATTATCTCACAGATAAGACGTGACTCAAGAGAAAGATACAGAGTGTGTGGCAGAGGTAGAGGTAGTGGTAGAGGTTGTTGCAAGCAACTTTCTACGAAATTGAATTGAAAATCGGAGCATATGTTTTCTCTGGAACGGAGCGTACACTAATGTGCATGGAGCATATTTAATTTTGTAGGCGTCACAGCACAGCCACCGCAAATGGAAGGAACCAAAAGATACAAAAAACAAAACCAAAGAGAGTGAGAAAACGAAGAAGAAGTAGAAGAAGAAGAAGTAGTAGTAGTAGGGACAACGGACAGCAGATGCTCAAAGGAACAGATTGTAAACGAATATGATATTTCGATATGGTGCACACTCCTTGCCCAGACTCAGATTCAGACTCAGACTCATCTCCAGACTCATCCGACTCAGGCCGAGTCCCGTCGTCCCTCCAGACGATGACAACGTAGCATGCTGCATGCAACAAATAGGGGTGCAATTTTTGGTGTGTGTGCAAGTAACGGTAGTATGGCAGTATCTCATATATAGTATGTTGCTCTTTGCCCATTCCCTGTTTTTATTTCATTTTTGAGAAAGGGATCTTCTTGCTGATCTTCAGCATTGTCCGTCCGTCTGTGCACATGTGTTCACTGTCTGTCCGGCTGTCTGTCTGCCATCTCCCTCTAACTCTTGTGTGTGATTATTATATTGGTATCGATCTTTTCAGGCTCAGCATGTCTGCGGCAGGTTGTTATCCAGGCGCAAGCAAGGATCAAAGATCATTAAACGTAGCATGGGGCAACGAACCATAACCATATGCGAAGTATGCCTCTTTCACTCGCTCACTCTCTCTATCTCTCTTTTCTCTTTATGCTCATTAAGGTTTCTTAAATTTGGAACACAGATTTTAAGAAAATTATTAATACAATTGTTTCTTTTTTAAGAGTATAACTTTAGTAATTGGGTGGTTTTTGACGAAGTTATGACATTTTCAAGCTTAGAGGCACCACAAGATAAAATTTCTGGAAAATTCTTGCTTCTGCAGAGTAAAATTGTTGAATATAGAATTATACCGATCAATCTGAAATTTCAAAACAATGACTGTAGTACAAAAATTTTTTAAATTTGTACAGTATTTGACAAAAATTTTATAGCATAAAGGCACTTCAAAATGGATTTCTTCAATAGTGGTAAATTTCCGAATATCAGATTTTGTCAGAAATAGGAGATATTAAATTTGGACAATTTTTTGTATATTTTTTTGTTCCATAAAATATGTTTTACTTTTAAAAAAAAATTGCCATTTTCTTCAAGCAATATTTAAGTCCCCTGTTAGTTTTATCTCAAAAGTTGAAACAAATCTTTAGTACGTGATGCTTTTAACACTATTCGGGCTTGATTAGATAGATAGTCTGGCATTTTTATGGCCTATATCAAATGGCTGTAAATGACCTTACGCGTTCATTGATCCACATACTCGGGACCCGACCCATTAAGTGCCCCCACAGTAGCGCTTTGGTGATACCAGAATCTCCGAAATCCGAAAGACAAACCACAAAGGCATTAAGAAACTCATTCCCATTAAACGAATGGGAATCAATGTCTATAAAACGGTTTTTTTTTGTTTTTTGGGAATGAATGTAAGGAAAAGAAATGCTACCGGAAACTGTAACAGTAGTAATTTCAATTATGTTGCAGAAAGGGTTGAGACCGAAGCATCAAATGACCGAAGACCCATTCCTTTCCCTACTCGTTTGGGCCTCGACGCAGCGCAACAAGTCCAAAGATTGCCAACAATCCTAGGGCCTAAAGCCAAAATTGCTGTGCGGCAAGTAGCTATTTTCTTCTTATTTTTCTTGGCTCAAACCAGTTTCTTTTTCCTAGATTCATTCAAGAAAACGGGCAGGCAACACACACACACTCACGTGCATTCATTTATAACTATGTGTGTATGAGTGTATGTGTGTTTACACACACACATGTGGGCACAACATCGAAAGGGTTTTGTGGCTTGAAAAGAGCTGAGGTTGAGGCTGAGGCTGAAGCTGCTCCGAGGTTGAATAAAAATCAACTTCAACTACTGTTTTCAACACTTCACTCACCGGTGGGGCAATAAAATAGAGGCGTGTGACGCCCCTTAATTGGTAGATGAGAAGCAGGAGGAGGTGATGGTAGCCGTTTGAGGTTTTGTATCTTTTTCCTTGTGTCTCTGGTCTTTTTCGGATATTCTTGAATTTTTCTTGTTGTTTTTCTTCGTTTTATGCTCTTTTTTTATTAGGGTATCCAAATTAATTACAACTTCAAATTAGGCGCATAATCTTGATCGCCAACACCGAGAGCAGGAGCGATTTCTCTCTCTCTCTGTCTGTCTGTCTGTCCGTCTCTTCACTCTCTCACTATGTTTCAGTGCTGCTCATTTAGTTATGCTGAGAGTATATGCAGCTTATAGAATGTATCTGTATCTGTATTTGTATCTGTAACCCTCTGTGTTTATATCGCGTGGATCAGCAGGCAGGTTGATTATGGCCGGCACCGAGAGAGATTACGTACGTGCCTGAAACAAAAGCCAGCACGAAAGGAAACGAACAATCTGAGGATCGGGATCGGGGATTGCAGATCGAAACCCGGCGACTCTTGCCTTGCCTTTACTTCGGCTTATAAGACGCTGACGCTGACGCAGACGTTGACGTTGACGCAGACGGCGACGCAAGCAGAGTTGGAACGACGAACACACGATGGATCAGAGCGCGACCCACACATATATACACACACAGAGATAGCGAGACAGGCTGATCCACACACACACACACACGCACGCATACACTTACACGCACGCACTGTGAGACGATCTTTTAAGCGATTTTGTGGTTTTTTTTGGTAGACAGTAGAATTTTGAATCTTGCAACGGTTGCTCGTTTTGTGGCACGAAGAAAAGGTTTAACGTTTTTGCCGTTGACAATATGTGTATGAGGAACCGCTCTTTAGCTATTTTTAGCTCTTTCAATATTTGCACACAAACACATTCAATTCAATTCACATTTCAATTTTGAAACTGCTTCAATTTCGATTTCAATTTCAATTGCACTCGTTTCGATGACACAACAATAATCATAACAATACGCGATTTCGGCTATCGATTTGCGATTATTTGCTGTTGTTTGTTTTGTTGCGTTGATTCATTCTTTTTTTACTTATTGTTGTTGTCGTTGTTGGATTTGCTATTTCATTCTTTGGCAACGAACGGAGACGACGCACTCGCGATCACAGTGTGAGCAGTGTTTTCTTGCTAATTAAATTATTGAGTTATATTTTATGTATCTGTGTATATTTTACGTACATTAGTGCGTTGTGTTTGTTTTCTATTGCGTAGAGTTTAAGAAGCATTCAAATATTCAAGACACACAACCGTTAAGCGATAATAGCATACACAAGAAGAGCACACACAAACACACCGCGTCGTCCAAACGCAAAGAGAGTCGACAACAAACTGAAGCAGGCAGCGCTGCGCAGCGCAGCGGCAACAGCAGCAGCCGTTCGACGCCGACGCTGACGGCGACAGCAATAGCAACGGCTGCGACGACGCCGACGCGTTCATGTGTGAGGGAATTGAGCGAGCGGAGCAAGTGCCTAAAGCAGAGCCACAACCAGAGCAAGAGAAGCAGAAACAGTAAGCAGAACAACAAGAAGAAGGCGAACAACGAACACGGGGCCAAAGGAGCGAAGAACAGCGAACGTGGGGCGCTCTCTCTCTCTCGCTCTCTGGGCACAGCACAGTGGCAACTGATAACGAAAAAAGCGAGAGTAGTTTTTTTTGCACTGTCTTTGTATTGCTCACATAACCACACTTACACGCACACTATTGGGTGAGCATAAAATAGAATAGAATGATATAAATACATACACATGCAATTGTAATTGTATATACTTTTACTTAAGTACATAATTAATCATGCACATGCAAAGCAATTTTGTCAAATGAAAACGCATTACAGATCAAAAGAGAGCAGAGCGCGTGGGAGCCGTAAGAGAGCCAAATTTCCCCCACAAACAGAAACAGCAAGAACATTCACACACACACACTATTATTTTTTTGCAGTCTCTGGGTGAAAAGAAAATCAGAATAACCCAAACGACAAATACAAAGTGTTGCTGCGAGTAAAACAAAAGCAAAAGCAAAGGCAACAACACAGCGAAGATAAAAACTCTGCGTGGTCAGAACGCTACATGTGTTGAGTGTATGTGCCTACATACATACATACATACATATGTGATGCTTGCTGCCTGAGTGTGTGTATCACATTAGCGCATGTGTGTGTGCGCGCCAGCAATCATTTTTAGCGAGCGACGCACAGTGACACACAACCGCCAAATCAATTGCCGAACTGTGCCCATCGTATCAGATGAAACGCTCCCAGTAAGGGAGCTGCTATAATCAGGTTTATAAGCATCAATACATACATATGTACCTATACTCTCCTCTCAGCAGCACAAATCGGCGCATATGCATGCCATGCATGTGTGTGTGTGTGTTGGCAACGCTTTTCGCATAAATTACAGTTGTATGCAGCTGCGTGTATATGTGAGTGTGTTTGTGTAGCGGAGGCGCACTTTGTATGTTTCTGGTTAGGGGAACGGACAATAAGATTTAGTTGAGGGTTCCTGCTCCCTCTAATTTCACTGTTCACTGTTCACTGCTGCAGATGCACTCTTGCATAACGAACACGTGTAAAAAATATGGTTCGTTGATTGGCAGCAAACACAAATTGTCAACTTTTTTTTAGGGGAAGCAATTAAATTCTGTGACGACGAGAAGCGACGCGACAAGTGCACGGCGCAACAGGACTAGACTAACTTAACGAAAGAGAGTTGCCAATGGCATCATACTGCAGGTGAGAGCGCAAGAGAGCGAATGCTACTGTTTGAGAGAGAGAGCGCTTGCGCGCAGCGGGCATTCTATGTGTGTGTGTGTGTATGTGTATGTGTATGTTAAATAGCCATGCATGCGACTGCGACTGTGAATGAGTGTTTGTGTGTGTGTGACTGTTGCTCGACGACTGCATTTTTACTACGCGTGTAGGTGAGCCGGATTTTATGAATGAATTTGGTTGTGTGCGTGTGTAATTTGATTTGAAGCTGGAAATACATACATATGCATGTGTGTGTGTGTTTGTTCATACATTATTACGGTCATATAATGGAAAATAAACTGAATGGGGCTGCGTACTAAGTGTGCATGTACATATGTATGTATGTAGGCTTGAATTTAGGTCCACCAACTCATCTAGCAAACAGTTTAATTGCAACCTCAATGCACATGCCAAAAATATAAATGTTGTCACAAAAGTGCAACTTCACAGCAGGGGGTCGTTTAATATAACCAGCTTATTGAGTGCCTATTAAACTGTTTATATGTTAAATAGTAAATCGGTATCTACAAATTATACTAAAATATGCTGCTGTTATTTGCAATTGTTGTAGGCAACTGTAAAAAATATTTATATAATATTTATAAAATAATTAAATACCGCCACATATTTAAATTTCTTTCGTTAAGTTCGGCTATTTCGTCAAGTTGGGCTGCAGCCAACTTAAAGTTATTTAATTTGGAATCGCCGCCAACTTCAAGCGGCGCAATATTGCGTTAACACAAAAATAACGATATTTAAAATAAAAATATATGTGTTCTTAGCGCTATTAACATGTTATAATAAATATGATTCTATAGGTATTAATTGTCGGTGTAAAACTTTTTGGTTTAAAATTTATATTCAACAACTTACCGATAATAAACTTATCGATAAATATGATTTTTGTCGTGTTACCAAAAAACAGCTGATATTTTGGCGCGCATTTTTGCTGCAAACAATGCGAAATTCGCGCAGTTCGTGATTCGTTAAATATTTGATTTGTAAACAAATTCAGCATGTTTGTTTAACATTTTGAATTCCCATTAAAAATATTTAAAAAAAAGAAGATAAATATAATGACTGAATCTGGCAAAGGAAAGGTGCTGCAGAATACGGGCAAATTTGTGAGCGAATCCCGTGGAGATGGGTATGAAGAGAATGGAATTTGTTTAAATAAATGCACTTATGGAATATTACTACAAATGCTAGGGATGATTTCTTCAATGAGGGTGGTTACCGGCAGGCCCGCGAAAACGACAAAATCGACTCCAAGTATGGCTTCGATAGAGTCAAGGACAGCTTGGAGCGCACAGGATATCTCATCAACATGCACGCAGTAAGTCTTCACGGGGATGAATTGTTCATTGTTCCACTTACCAATCATATACGTTCCAGAACGAAATACTCGATGAAGATAGACAGCTGGTGGCCGCCTTGGATCTCTTCTTCATCCAGATGGATGGCTCCAGATTCAAGTGCACCGTGGCCTATAAACCGTATCTGTTGATCCGTCCCGAGCAGAACATGCACCTGGAGGTGGCACGATATCTGAGCCGCAAGTATTCCGGCCAGATAGCCAGTCTGGAGCACATCACCAAGGAGGATCTGGATTTGGCCAATCATCTGTCCGGATTGCAGCAGCATTACCTCAAGTTATCCTTCCTCAATCAGACCGCCATGACAAAGGTTCGTCGTGAACTGATGGCTGCAGTGCGTCGCAACACGGAACGCGAGAAATCCAACACCTACTACATGCAGATGCTGGCCAACTCCCTGGCTCAATCCTCGAGCGCTGGCGACGATGGTGGCGGGAAGCGGCAACAGGATTATCTGGACTGCATTATGGACATCCGGGAGCACGATGTGCCCTACCATGTGCGGGTGTCCATCGATCTGCGCATCTTCTGCGGACAGTGGTACAACATCCGTTGCAGGAGCGGCACAGAGCTGCCCACCATCACATGCCGGCCGGATATATTGGATCGGCCGGAGCCAGTGGTGTTGGCCTTTGACATTGAGACGACCAAGTTGCCATTGAAGTTCCCGGATGCCCAGACGGATCAGATCATGATGATCTCGTACATGATCGATGGCCAGGGATACCTCATAACCAATCGGGAGATCATCTCCTCGGATGTGGCGGACTTTGAGTACACGCCCAAGCCGGAGTTCGAGGGTAACTTCATTGTCTTCAACGAGGAGAACGAGATGCAGTTGCTCCAGAAGTTCTTCGACCACATCATGGATGTGCGTCCCCACATCGTGGTCACCTACAACGGCGACTTCTTCGATTGGCCCTTCGTGGAGACCCGTGCCGCCGTCTATGATCTGGACATGAAGCACGAGATCGGCTACTCCAAGATGCGGGATGGCAACTATCTGAGTCGTCCCTCCATTCACATGGATTGCCTCTGCTGGGTGAAGCGTGACTCTTATCTGCCCGTGGGCTCCCAGGGCCTCAAGGCGGTGGCCAAGGCGAAGTTGCGCTACGATCCCGTCGAGCTTGATCCGGAGGACATGTGCCGCATGGCTGTGGAGCAACCGCAGGTGCTGGCCAACTACTCCGTCTCCGATGCGGTGGCCACCTACTATCTCTACATGAAGTACGTGCATCCCTTCATCTTTGCCCTGAACACCATCATTCCCATGGAACCGGATGAGATCCTTCGCAAGGGATCGGGTACTCTCTGCGAGACGCTGCTTATGGTGCAGGCATATCACGCCAACATCGTCTATCCCAACAAGCATCAGAGCGAGCTGAACAAGCTCTCCAACGAGGGTCACGTCCTAGACTCCGAGACCTATGTGGGTGGCCATGTGGAGGCCCTGGAGTCGGGTGTCTTTCGGGCCGATATACCCTGCCGCTTCAGACTTGATCCCGGCATGGTTAAACAGCTGATGGAACATGTGGATGCCGTTCTCAAGCATGCCATCGAAGTGGAGGAGGGCATTCCCCTCCAGCAGGTAAGCAACTTGGATGAAGTGAAGCAGGAGATTATACAGGCGCTGCAGGGATTGCACGATATACCCAATCGACTGGAACAGCCGGTCATCTATCACTTGGATGTGGGTGCCATGTACCCCAACATTATCCTCACCAATCGTCTGCAACCCTCGGCCATGGTGACGGACCGCGATTGTGCCGCCTGTGACTTCAACAAGCCCGGCGTGCGTTGCAAGCGTTCCATGGACTGGCTGTGGCGTGGCGAGATGTTGCCTGCCTCACGTAACGAGTTCCAGCGTATCCAGCAGCAGCTGGAGACGGAGAAATTCCCACCGCTTTTCCCTGGCGGACCTACACGTGCCTTTCACGAACTCTCCAAAGAGGATCAAGCAGCCTATGAGAAGAAACGTCTCGCGGACTACTGCCGCAAGGCCTACAAGAAGACCAAGATCACCAAGCTGGAGACGCGCAACTCCACCATCTGTCAGAAGGAGAACAGTTTCTATGTGGACACGGTCCGAGCCTTTCGCGACCGTCGCTACGAGTACAAAGGTCTGACGAAGGTCGCAAAGGCATCGGTGAATGCGGCCATTGCATCGGGAGATGCCGCTGAGATCAAGGCAGCCAAGGGTAGGGAGGTGCTCTACGATTCCCTCCAGCTGGCCCACAAGTGTATCCTCAACTCCTTCTACGGCTATGTGATGCGTCGTGGTGCCCGCTGGCACTCCATGCCCATGGCGGGCATCGTTTGTTTGACCGGCTCCAATATCATCACGAAGGCGAGGGAGATCATTGAGCGTGTGGGACGTCCCTTGGAGCTGGACACTGATGGTATCTGGTGTATCCTGCCGGGTTCATTTCCGCAGGAGTTCACCGTGCATACAACCCATGAGAAGAAGAAAAAGATTAACATCTCGTATCCGAATGCGGTGCTCAACACCATGGTCAAGGATCACTTTACCAACGATCAGTACCATGAGTTGCGCAAACCGGACCAGGAGGGAGATTCGCCCAGTTACGATGTGCGCGAGGAGAACTCCATATTCTTTGAGGTGGATGGACCGTATCTGGCCATGGTGCTGCCCGCCGCCAAGGAGGAGGGTAAGAAGCTCAAGAAACGCTACGCCGTCTTCAATTTTGATGGGTCTCTGGCGGAGTTGAAGGGATTCGAGGTGAAGCGTCGTGGAGAGCTCCAGCTGATCAAGAATTTCCAGAGTTCCGTCTTCGAATCGTTTCTGGCCGGGAGCACGTTGGAGGAATGCTATGCATCCGTGGCCAAGGTGGCCGACTATTGGCTGGACGTACTCTACAGTCGTGGCTCCAATCTGCCGGATTCGGAACTCTTCGAGCTGATTGCCGAGAACAAGTCCATGTCCAAGAAGCTGGAGGAGTACGGAGCACAGAAGAGCACCTCCATATCGACAGCGAAGCGTCTGGCCGAGTTTCTCGGCGAACAGATGGTCAAGGATGCGGGTCTGGCCTGCAAGTACATCATCTCAAAGAAACCGGAGGGAGCTCCCGTTACGGAGCGCGCCATACCGCTGGCCATCTTCCAGTCGGAGGCGAGTGTGCGACGTCATCATCTGCGCCGTTGGCTCAAGGACAACACCATGGGCGATGCGGATATACGGGATGTGCTCGACTGGAACTACTACATTGAGCGTCTGGGTGGCACCATCCAGAAGATCATCACGATTCCGGCTGCTCTCCAGGGTCTGTCCAATCCCGTGCCGCGCGTGCAGCATCCCGACTGGCTGCACAAGAAGATGCTGGAGAAGAACGATGTGCTCAAGCAGCGACGCATCAACGAGATGTTTACCAGTCGCCCCAGACCAAAACCCGCCTTGGATGCAGAGAATAAGCAGCTGGAACTGGGCGATATGGAGGATCTCGCTGGCAAGGAACAAACGGAGGCCACCACTTCGGGGCGTCCGATGGTGACCAAACGGAAACGCACTGACTTGGATGACGGTTCGGGAAGTCCCAGCGACGATGAGCCCAAGACTTGGCGACAGGCTCTAGGAGCTCCTCCGCCCATTGGAGAGACGCGCAAATCCATCGTGGAATGGGTGCGATTCCAGAAGCGCAAGTGGGCGTGGCAGCAGCAGCAACGCCAGCGTTGTCGCCAGCAGAGCAAGCGAGCACGTGGCTCCGATGAGGTCACCTCAGCCGCTGGAGCAGCCGCCGCCACCCGGGCAACCACATCGGCTGCCACCTTGGGGGGTTTCTTGCGTCGGGCACAGCGCACACTGCTGGATCAGCCGTGGCAGATTCTCCAGCTGGTGCCGGTCAACGATCTGGGCCAGTTCACGGTGTGGGCACTGATTGGGGAGGAACTGCATCGCATCAAGTTGACGGTGCCGCGCATCTTCTACGTGAATCAACGCAGTGCGGCGCCACCGGAGGAGGGACAGCTGTGGCGGAAGGTCAACCGAGTGCTGCCCCGATCCCGTCCAGTGTTTAATTTATATCGGTATAGTGTGCCGGAGCAGCTGTTCCGGGACAACTGTCTGGGCATGCTGGCGGATCTGGCGACGCCCGACATCGAGGGCATCTACGAGACCCAGATGACACTGGAGTTCCGTGCACTCATGGACATGGGCTGCATCTGCGGTGTGCAGCGGGAGGAGGCACGACGACTGGCGCTGCTGGCCACCCGGGAGCTAGAAACCTTTAACATTGAGCAGCTGGAGCAACGTCCTCAATCCCATGTGCGGTACCTGCAGCATGCCAGCTCCAAGCTACGGAAGATCTACCTCTATCAGCATAATATCCCAACGGCCAAGAAGGAGATCTGGGCTCTGTTCGTGCTGCCCTCGAAGAAGGCCTATGTCTTCGCCCTGGACACGGTCCGCACCAACCAGATGCCCAACGTCAAACAGCTCTACACCGCAGAGCGTCTGGCGCTGCTCAAGAATCTGCAGCAGCAGCAGCAACAGCAGGTGGACAATCTGCCAACGGAGGATTTCACTTTCGAGGTGCTCATCGAGGTGGATGTCAAGCAGATCTACCGGCACATCCAGCGTGCGTTGTCCGCCTACAAGCAGGAGCAGTCGGGTCCAACCATGCTGTGCATGCAGACCGCCATCGAGGCGAGGAAACTGAGCGCCGTCATGCCCGTGCTGCTGGAGTTCCCCCAGGCCCAGATCCACATCTCCGATGATGCCAGTTTGCTGTCTGGGTTGGACTGGCAACGTCAGGGCGCACGAGCCGTGATCCGTCACTTCCTCAACCTCAACAATGTGCTGGAACTGATGCTGGACCAGTGTCGGTATTTCCATGTGCCCATTGGCAATATGCCGCCGGATACGGTGCTCTTTGGTGCCGATCTCTTCTTTGCCCGATTGCTCCAGAAGCACAACTTTGTGCTCTGGTGGTCGGCCAGTACCAGGCCGGATCTGGGAGGTCGGGAGGCGGACGACAGTCGTCTGCTGGCCGAGTTCGAGGAGACGATCAGTGTGGTCCAGAATCGTGCTGGTTTCTATGGGGATGTCTGCGTGGAGTTGGCCTTGGACAGCCTCGCCGTGAGCGCCCTGCTGCAATCCAATAAGATACAGGAGATGGAGGGCGCCTCCTCCGCCATAACCTTTGATGTGATGCCGCAGGCTTCGCTGAAGGAGATGATAGGCACTGTGCCCGCGGCCACCTTGCCCAGCTACGATGAGACGGCTCTCTGCTCGGCCGCGTTCCGTGTGATGCGCTCCATGGTCAATGGTTGGCTGCGGGAGGTGTCCATCAATCAGAACATCTTCTCGGACTTTCAGATCGTGCACTTCTATCGCTGGGTCCGCTCCAGCAATGCGCTCCTCTACGATCCCGCCCTGCGTCGATCCCTCAACAATCTCATGCGGAAGATGTTCCTGCGCATCATAGCCGAGTTCAAGCGTCTGGGTGCCACCATAGTCTATGCGGACTTCAATCGCATCATCCTCAGCTCGGGCAAGAAATCCGTGACGGATGCCTTGGGCTATGTGGACTACATTGTACAGAGTCTGCGGAACAAGGAGATGTTCCACTCGATCCAATTGAGCTTTGAACAGTGCTGGAACTTCATGCTCTGGCTGGATCAGTCCAACTTCTCCGGGATACGTGGCAAGCTGCCCAAGGGCATTGATGAGACGGTGTCCTCCATTGTGGCGGGTGGAACAACGCTCCGTGAGAGTCAAGCCAGGCGAGAGAGAGGCGGCGAGGAGGATGACGAGGACGACGACGATGATGTGCAGGAAATTGAGGAAGTTGGTCAAAGCGAACAGCCGGAGGAGGACAACGAGGAGGAGGAGTTGTCCCTGGAACTCAATTGGACCATAGCGGAGCAGCTGCCGGATGAGAACGATTGCCGCGAGAAATTTGAATCGTTGCTCAGTCTCTTCATGCAATCCCTGGCGGAGCGCAAGAGCACCGAGCAGGCCATCAAGGATATCTCCCACTGTGCCTTCGACTACATCCTCAAGCTGCACAAGAACTACGGCAAGGGTATGTCCAGTCCCGGCCTGCAGCTCATCCGCACCATTGTCAAGGTGCTCAGCGTGGACAAGGGATTGGCGGAGCAGATCAACGAGCTGCGTCGGAATATGTTGCGTCTGGTGGGTGTCGGTGAATTCTCGGACATGGCCGAGTGGACAGATCCCTGTGATACGTACATCATCAATGAGGTCATCTGCAAGGCGTGCAATCACTGCCGTGATCTGGATCTCTGCAAGGACAAGCAGCGCGCCATGAAGGATGGCATGTAAGTGATCCTTTCCGAAATCTCTAGAACATTTCCTATTCCTATCATTTCTGATCTTTTCAGTCCCGTCTGGCTGTGCGCCCAGTGCTATGTGGCCTACGACAACGAGGAGATTGAGATGCGTATGATTGATGTGCTGCAACGTAAGCTGATGTCCTACGTCCTCCAGGATCTGCGCTGTGTCCGCTGCAACGAGATCAAGCGCGAGAATCTGGCCGAGTTCTGCACCTGTGCCGGGAACTTTGTGCCGCTAATCAGCGGCAAGGAGATCGAAACGCTGCTGGATACCTTCAGCAATGTGGCCAGCTATCACAAGATGCAGTTGCTCCAGCAGACGGTTCAGCAGGCACTTAAGACTCCACGCTAGATGGCGCCAATTCAAATTACAAAAATACAATTTTTTATATAATAAAAATTTTTCAAAATAAAATCATATTTTAAAAAACATTTTTTTATTTGTTTAGCGAGAATAACTGTTAGATCCGATATATGGATATATGGGTATAGTAAAAATATCAAAATCTTTTTTGATTTATTAATTTATTTTCGATAATCGTTTAGTGTGAATAACTGTTAGTTCGGATATAGTAAAGGATATATAGAGATATATGGTAAAGGTATCATATACATTAACATAAGGATAAGGATAAGAATAAGGATTAGTTTAGGGGCGCTTAAACCACGGAGACCGCCTTGCCATCGCGGATATACTCCTCGAAGTTCTTGTCGTCCAGTAGACCGGGATCGAAGTCATTGATGAGCTGCGGCAGCACGGGATTGTCCAGCATGGTGGTGTGGTTGCCCTCGATGACCTTGAGCGTGACCTTGCCGGTGGATAGCTGGGATAGGCAGTAGTCCTCCTCAATGTCCTGCAGTGAAACCTCCGCAGGTCGCACCAGCATAATGGCTGACTTGAGGTCCTTGACGCTCTCCAGATCATAGTTGGCGGCCATTTTGACGCGGCGGAACATGGCCTCGACCATGACTCGGGAGTAATCCTTGCTGTAGATGTTCTGCTTGTCCACATATTCCATGAACAGCTCCATCTTCTCCGCCAGTGTATCCAACTTAAGGAAGACGACGGCTGCAGATTCCTTGGTCTCCTCGGGGAAGATTTGGTTGACGATGCTGGAGAAGAGCAGATCATAGAGATCGTTGTCGGTGAAGTTCTCGCCAAGGGTGAGGTTGGTCAGTCGCTGCAGGAAATGAGGTGCGCCATCGATGAGCATGACATGGCCGCGGAAACCCAGGTTCTCCAGCATGGACGCCAGCTGGAGTGCCACAAAGGAGCCAAAGGAGTAGCCAATAAGATAGAAGGGGTCCGAAGGTTTCAGCGTAGACTTGACGTGCTATTAAAGAAAACGAGCAAATTTAAGTTGGTATAGAGAGGAGTTGAATGAAGATGGACCCACCTCTAAGCTCTGCTGGGCAATCTCCTGGACAGTCTCGAGCTGTGCAAACTGATGCAGCTGCAGGACATTGGCTCTGCTTTGCAGGGTCTCGCCGATCTTGTACCACGCCTGTCCCGCTGTACCCTCCATGCCGGGTATGATGATGTTGGGGGGCACACTCTGCTTGGAGGCAGCCGCATTTGTGCGGAGCGTGTACATGACCTGATCGCAGTGCGATTCATCGCCAAGGTTGCGCAGCAGCAGATCCATGCCGAGTATGGTGCCCTCGGCGGCGAAGATCATTTTGACCGCATCAGTGTTGTCCTTTTCGCGTGCCTCCATGTACTCCTGCAATTTCTGGAAGGTCAGGGCACGTAGATCCTGTGGCGTCAGCACCAGTTCGAAGTCACGTTCCAAGGTCTGTTTGATCTCCACCGCCATCAGTGAGTCCATGCCCATCTCGGAGAGCGTAGTGCCCAGGGAGACCGATTTGAGATCCCGAATGCCCATGATGTTCATGACCGTATCGATGAGACTCTCGTTGCCAGAGCGACCTGAACGCTTCTCGGCCACTACCATGCTGGCTACTATAGCTGGCTTGGCACACAGCAGCGTGTCCAGCTCCTGCAGGCAGGAGGAGATGCGTTGCTGCAGCGTGCCGCCAATTTCCATGTCGATTTTATCCTCGGCCATGTCGGCGACCAGACCCACCTCTCCAACGGCGCCCCACTGTATGGCCTTGGCGGGCAGACCGTCTCGATGCCGCAGCTCGATGATGCGCTCCATGACGGAGTTGGCCATGCCGTAATTGGTTTGTCCGGCATTGCCACGACCGCAGGATACGCTGGAGAAGACCACAAAGTGCTCCAGCTGCGGGCACAGACTACGCGAAAGCACATCCAAGTGCCGTGTGGCAATGGCCTTGGGCGAGAAGCTCTCCACGAACTGCTGACCCGTCTGATTGGCAAATATGCCATCCCGCAGGGCCACAGCCAGATTGAAGATGCCGCCAATTGGACCCAGTTTGGCTGCTGACTGCAACAGACTGCGACAACCCTCGAGGGTAGAAATGTCCGACGTATTGATGACAACCTCACAGCCATAGGTCTTCCAGAGACTAAGAGAGGGTGAAATGCTTGAAGGATGTCCGTTAAATGGTTGAGGCAAGCTACTCACGCTATGCGATAGGACTGATAGTCCTTGCTGAGGCCACGACTGGAGCTGAGCACCAGTTTGCGTGCTCCACGCAGTGCCATCCAATCGGCCAGCTCCATGCCGAAGCCGCCCAAGCCGCCGGGTATCACATATGTTAAATGTGGCTTAAAGTAAATCTGGCTAAGGACACGCACTGGCAGCGTCTCGGCCGCCTCGGGGTTGTCTCGCACTTGGATAATGACCTTGCCAATATGCTTGCCACCGATGAGATGCCTGAAGGCCTGTTCCAGCTCATGCGCCGGATACACTGTGACTGGCAGTGGCTGGATGATGCCGCTGGCAATGTCCGTGTCAATCAATTGCTTCAAGTGCTACAAAAACACATACGTAATCAACACCATACGATTATCCTCCACTGTAACTGTAACTGAATCTATCAGGGACTTACCCTAATATCCTCATCGGGCGCAATGAGGAGCGTGTCGGCCAGCACGGCATGGAATGTCAGTTCCTTCAGGAAGACACCCAGTCCCAGTTTGCTGTCGTTGGCCATATCGAATTTGCCTATCTCCAGGAAGTGACCCGACTGTCCCAGGCAGCGCACAGATGCCAGCAGCTTGTCCTCCGAGAGGGAGTTCAGCACAAAGTCCACACCCTTGCCATCGGTTTCGCGCTGAATCATCAGCTCGAAGGAGGTATCGCGGGAGTTGCCAATGTGAGATTCTAAGGGAATTAAAGTTATGAAACAGGTGAGAAAATTAACCGACTGCAAATATATCTCCTACCTGTTCAAAGAAAATAAAAGACTAACAAAATAAATATGGAGTATCTAAGAGCCTATCTAGGGTGGAATTCGACTGCATTGAAAAACCCGACTTTTAAATGATCTCGTACCTATTTTTAGGGAATATCCTTTGAATGAAAAAATGATAGTAACACTTACCCTTTAGCTGTGGGAATGTGTCCAGCAGGAACTGCTTCTTCTGCGGTGTGCTGCAGGTGGTATAGACCTCCATATTGTAGGCCAAGGCAACTCTTATTGCAGCCAATCCAATGCCACCAGTGCCCGCATGGATGAGTATGCTCTTGCCCTTGCGTATATCCGTGGCCATGAAGAACGCGTAGTAGACTGTGATGTAGACAACAGGGACTGTGGCTGCCTCCTGCAGTGTCCAATGATCGGGAATGTCCCAGATCAGTTTCGATGGTTTCTCCACATACGAGGCAACGCCTCCCTTGACCACCATGCTCATGATCCTGCGACCCGTCTGCATATTGATGCCCGAATACTCGAAGCCCAGCACACAGCTCTGATCGATGCGGTTATTGCCGTAGATCTCAACAGCCAGACGACCTGTGGCCAGCATAATGTCCCGGAAGTTGAGCGAGGAATAAGCGATCTTGATCATGCAATCCTTGGGAGCGAGAGGTCCTTCGAACCAGCGCAACGAGGAGAGGTCACCGCGTTGAATGACATTGCCATAAATGTGATCCGCTCGTGGTTTGAGCTCCTCATCGGCAGGCAGCTGCAGATGCCGCAAACTACCCCACGATCCCTGAAAGAAATTAACAAAAGTTAATAAAGTCAAGAAGTCTTGTGAAGGGATCAGGAATTTACCTCACGGTAGATGTTGATGGCCAGGCCCAGAGCATATTGTGAGGCATAGAAGGGATTTGCCAAATCAAATTCGGGTGCATTGACATCATCGATATAGAAGCAGGTCACCAAATTACCATCGGGTTCCTTGCGCAGACAGTTTACCATGCCCACCAGTCCGTTGAGCTGCTCCTTAAAGGCATATGCCACAACTGGCGTCTTGATGCTAATGGCGGATTGTATCTGATTGATCCACTCGAAGGTTGAGTCACTGTCGGATACCTTAACGACAGCAGGTTCAATTTGCAGTTTCTTGGAGACCTTCTGGAGCAGCAGGAGTACCTCATCGTTGCTCTCGATGGGAATTACAGAGATTAAGCGGAATTGTTCCGGCAATTTGAGGCTACTGAGATTCGTGGTGGGTCGTTCTCTGACCAGCAAGAAGCCATTGTCGACTAGTACCTTCTGCGACTGCTGTATGGCAGCCTCATTCGCCTCACCACAGATGCCGCCGACAATCAGGAACTGGTAGTTGGTCAGGGCTGAGAGTTTGCCATTCTCCACATGAATGCCGGGCAGATCCTCCAGCTTCTTCTCGGTTAGATACATATATTCGCCGGTCACAACAGGCAAATCCTCGATGGCATCGGTAAACTTTTCCAGTATGGTATCTCTGCCATCGGTGTCCACCTCCACCAGCTTCATCTTCAGTATGGGCACATTCTCCAACGCGATCTGCACACAGATCCTTGCTGCATTGGACAGATCCACCTCAGGTGTGGGCAGATACGGCATGAACTCGTATTTCTCCAGCACGGGAATGCCAGGAGGACGACGACGCTGCACTGGACTGGCATGCAGACCTGTCAGCTCAATACCTCCAGCCACAACGCGATCATACTTGTGGTCCACATAGACATCGAAGACTCGATTCTCGGGATCCATTTTGGTCATCAAATCAAAGTGATGGACGCCATTGATGCGCAGCTTGCGGATCTTGGTGGGCAACAATAGGGTGCGGGAATCACTACCAAGTATATGGATCTGTAGCATGGCATCCATGAAGGTAACCCAATTATAGTTCCACTCCACCTGTCCATAGAGACCGTCGGAGCGAGCGCTCTTCACGGCACGGAAGGCACCATTGTAGTGGTAACCTCGTAACTTCAGCTCCTTGTAGAAGTCCTTCTTAGACACCATGGGGAAGTTGGATTCCTTCTGGAAATGATAGATCTCCGGCACAGTGGGATTCTCAATTTCACGGATTCTGCCTGTGACCACCAAGCTGCCTCCTTCCGTAATCTAAAATGGACGAATTTCGAAAAATAAAAATTTGAGGATATTCTCCTCAAGGTGTCAACCGACCTCAAAGTGTCCTGTGCCGTAGTGAATCATGACATTCAATTCCACCTCGCCGTTGACAGACATATTGGTGGCTCTCAAGAACTGCACTTCCTCGAACTCAACAGGCACATCCATGTAGCTGGGACCGTGGTACATGAGGGAGAAGGTTTCCCACACATATTGTAGGTAGCAGGTGGCGGGCACAAGGATCTTGCCATCGATGACATGGCCACTCATGAACTCCTCGTTGTCGCTGGCCAGATTGATGGGAAAGACACGCTCGCCGCTGGACTTGGTCTTCATGTTCTCATACTTAGTGACAAACCAATCCTCGCTGTGATCCCAGCGGATGAGGGAACTGATGCAGGGTGTTGAACGCGACACAGGGAACTGAATCTTCGGGTACAACATAGAAACGGGAACCATCAGGCCGTTCTGATAGAGTCTGGCACGATTAAAGGATAATTATTTGATATATTCAGCATACTATATACGATATATTCTTGAACTTACTTGCCGAGCGCGGTCAAGAAGAAGAGCGTATTGTTCTTGTTGCCACGGTTGGTGAGAGGAATATGTACCCCGTTGGGCATAGATCTCTTGAGGATGGCACCCAGCAGTCCATGAGGTGCTATCTCAATGGTCAAGGCATTCTTGGGCAGCTGCGAGAAGGTCTCCTCGAAGAGCACACTATTCAGCAGATTGTTCGTGTGGTACTCCGCGGAGCACAGTTTACGCTCGGGCTGTTCCCAGTCGCTCTTGGGCACGCTGGTGCTCAGCCATCTGGTTGTCCTTGGCTTGGGCACTGGGATGGTCTCCTTCATGTAGGCCAATAGTGGAGCTCCCATCTGGGCAATGTAACGCGAGTGATAGGCAATGTTGGAGCAGGGCACTTCCTTGGCGAAAATATCCTTGGCTTTGAGATCCTCTACAAAACGACCGACATCCACAATGGGACCGGAAATGGTGCAGGAGTCGGGTCCATTGTGGCAGGCCACTTCGATGGTTTCGGGCAGCATGTTCTTAATGGTCTTATAGCCAATACCAACCGCCGCCATGGAACCTCTGATCTTCTCCGAATCCACGCTCACCTTACCACGATAATAGGCAGCCAGGATCATTTGCTCAGCGGTGAGACCTCCGTCCGCATAGGCACAGCCCAATTCTCCCACGGAGTGACCTATGATGTATTCCGGCTCGAGGTCCAGGGATCTCAGCACATCGGTCAGACCAATTTGTACGGCGGCAATGCCCACAAATGAGTTGAGGATATTCTGGTAGATGGCAGGATCATCGGAGGTGATGATATGGATCAGATCCAGACCCTTCTTTAGCAAGACCTGGTGACAAGCCTCCACTGCCTCGCGGAAGACCGGTATGGCCATTAGGGATAAGCCCATCTCGTTCCATTGAGAACCCATGCCGCTGAAGACCCACACAATGGGACGCTTCAGACCCGTATAGTGCTGGACATCCCTGACCACAGCCTTGGTGGGTTCCACTCCGTTCTTGGTAAAGATGCCGTAGCCGCGGAAGACCATGCCAGAGACCTCTTCCTCCTGAATATTCTGCAAGAGTCCAATGAACTCCGCATCTAGCGGTTTCTTCTCAATGGCATTGATGATCTCATCGACAGCCGCCTCTGATCTGCCCGCCCAGGTGAGTATCCTGGGTAGATCGTCCTCGGGCAGACCGAAGTTCACCTTGGGCTTGGGATACGCCTTTAGAATGGCATGAGCATTGGCTCCACCAAAACCAAACGAGTTGATGCCAATGTAAGGTTTGGGCAAGGGTGTTGGATCCTTTACCACAATCAGGCGTCCTTCGGCCAGGGAGGTAATGGAAGGTTTCACCTCCGTGAAGTTGATATTTGGAGCAATCATGCCAGTTTCGAAGGCGAAGCAGGCCTTGACCAGGGAACAGATGCCCGAAGCGGCCTCCGAGTGTCCCACATTGGACTTGACAGATCCCACCAGGAGAGGTTCATCTCGCTGACTGCAGAGCACACTGTCGATGGCTTTGCACTCCTCGGGATCACCCACAACGGTGCCTGTGCTGTGAGCTTCCAGGTAGCCCAGATCATTAGGAGTCAGATCGATTTCCTTGTAGAATTCCTGTAGAAGTTTCTCCTGCACTTTACCTGAAGGATAGGTTATGCCCTCGGGCTTGTAGCCATCACAGTTTGTCTTGGAGTAGACTACGCTGGCATAGACACGCTTGGCATCCCGCTTCCTCTGCAGGAACATACAGTTGATGGTCTCCGAGCGGGTATAACCACTGGCATCCTTATCGAAGGGACGGCAGAAACCATCCGGTGCCAGGACACCCAATCTATAAACGAACTCTAAAAATAATCCACACCAATCAAAAAACCATTTCTCTTACCTTGCAAATTGCAGAGTAACGAAGGGATGGAGCAGCAGATTGGAGCCACCAATAATAGCAGCGTCAATCTCGCCATTCCTCAAAGCGCTGAAGGCATTGTCCAGCGCATACATGGAGCTGGAGCAAGCGGTGTCCAGCAGAAAAGAAGGTCCCTCCAAGCCCAAACAATACGAGATGCGATTGGCCATCATGGCGCGACTGCAGCCCGTGATGCCGAAGCCACCCGAGGACACCTTCTCGTAGAACCAAGTCTTCTCCGACTCAGAGATACAGGAGCCCACATAGACACCCGTTTTGCTGCCACGCAGAGTCTTCGGATTGATGCCCGCATCGATGACCGCCTCATAGGCGGTCTCAATCAAAATTCTGGTCTGGGGATCCATGGTGTGGGCCTGCTTGAAGTGGACGCCAAAGAAAGTGGCGTCGAACTTCTCCAAGCCATTGATTTTGCCGGAACGTTTAGGTATCTCGGGATTAAAGTGGCGCCAGCGACGCTCATCATCATCAACCATATCAATCTAATGTTGCACGGGGCGTATGAGTAATAAAATAATATTTAAAGGAATTTTGCCACTTGTTGGGTATTCACCTTGTTGTACAGATTGTATTCGTATTCGGAAATATTTTTGGAGTTTGGGAATTTACCGGCCATGCCGGAAATAACAATATCATCGCCATCACTGTCCGGGAAGGAGCGCGAGAATTTTTTATCCTTTTTCGCTAACATTGAATTTGCCATTTTCCTTTCCAATATTTTTAGTATTTATTTTTCTTAGCACTTCACTTGTAGTTTGTAGGAATGTCTTTGAAATGTCCTTGAGTATAATCACACTTTTGCACTTTATATAGATCACAAGCAAATTATCGGTATATATCCTTCGGTAGGTATTATCACTAGGTAATCCAGAGTATGTCTGTGCTCGAATTGCCAGACAAATAGCAATTGACAAGCAAATTAACTAGTAGCTACTTTTATACACCAGCTGCAATGGCCACATATTACAAATTCAAGTAGGAATGTTCCTATAATTTGGAATACTTTGACCACACACACACACACACACACACATGTACAGCTATAGTAATTAAAGTCAACGAATTGCATAAATAAACTTTTAATTTCGATATGCAGTTCGCATTTCCAAGGGCCCGCAGACATTAAGTACTATAACTTTAGTTTTTTCTTTTCCAATTTGCGTACATACTAAGTGTATACACTTCAAATGTAATAAATTTATAGTATATTTTTAAAAATTTTAGTAAATAAAAGTTGGCTTGAAAAATGTTTTTGAAAAATCAGCAAATATTTTTTGAGTAATTATTTTTGAAATTCCGTATGCGATTTTGGCATGAGAAACTTGATGCTATGTTTGGATTTATGACTAATTTGCATTAGTGTAGGGTATGCAATGAATTTTACATTGTAGGGTGCAAACTTAATTTCATCAGGTGTAGCTAAACATATACATATATGTATATATAGGGGGACTTAAATTGTTGTAATGTTTTCAAAGTTAATGAACTTGAAGACGAAGCGGCGACCGGCAAAATGTAAATCGCGTAAACCGTTCGTTGAACTTGGCGTAAAAACATGCGTTTGCATATGTGATTGATTCTAGTAAATACACATATCGTACTAAATATACTATATGCACCTCTAATTTAGTATACGATATATTTTAACAATGTTACGATACATATATGTATAAAACTGAGCGAACTGTATCAGAAATCTCCCTCAGCGATTTACGCCAACTGCCAAAAATAAACACAATTTAATCAAAAATAAATTCATAATTCATCAAATTTTGTTATAATGTATATATATAGTTTGGATTTGCGTGTTATGAGCCATTGTAGTATGTGTACTAAATATTTGGTATTTGCATAGGCACTTCGCTCTTATCGCTCAAGGACTATCAATGATTGTTGCTAATAATTTGCTGAAGTGGCTTGATTGCGGCCAGGAAATGCCCAAGAGGCTGCCACACAATCAATGGCAATCAAACGCTTTAGATTTTGCATACCTTTTGTTCACCCACAAATACACACACACACACACACACACACACACACATACACAAATATATACATATGTGTATTTGGCCAAAGGCAAAATGTATTCTGGCCAAAAGAGAGTGTCAGTGTCAAATGAAATATTTATTGTGAACAGACACAGAGCTGAATATAGCATCATCCCAGCCACCCCCCCTTCACATTCCACTCCCCCAGCCCGCATCGCATATAGCTTCACCGTTGTTATCTATGCAAATAGCCAACTGAGAACTTGAGCGCCATATGCAGCAGCCACAGCAGAGCTTTCTGCCTTGAGCTGTGCTACATGCCCCAGTAATCGCTATAAGCATCTATGAATATAACTCTAACCACATAAGCTCTACCTAAAGTGCAATACGGTTTTCGCATAGCAGGGCAAACTTTTTTGTTGGTTTCAATTCTGCTTAGCTTAATATTTGAAATTCATTATCTTTGCGTATCCGTATCCAACTAAAAAGAAATGTGTTTTAAAATTTTAATTCTTACTTACATACATACATATGTATACATATAATAATCTTTACTTTAGCTTTGCTAATGCCAATTAAATGAGAACAAAAGGCAATTATTCAACAGATAAAATCTTTTTAATTCATAAAAATAATAAAAACATTTGCCTAAAACAAAAGTTCCCGTACGAAATTTAAGTTAATTCAGTAGAATAAACAAACTGAGAAATTTCCGAGAACCTTAAATAAGCTGGGATTTTAAACGCGTAAATTTAATTTTGTTGCATTTTTAAGACCTAAATGTAGAAATATATAAAATATATAGTTTATAATATTTTTCCAATAAAAAATTATTAGTTTTGTTTTTCTAAAAAACATTAGTTAAATTGGGTTACTTGAAAATTTGATAAGAATTTGTTTGAAATACATTAGAATTATCAGTGAATTTTCAGTAAACATTAGCTGAACTAAGAGCAGTACTAAGGAAGCTAAGCACAGTGCCGTCGAAAATTTTTGTTCTAGCTAAACTTACTTTATTCGTCAAAACTATGCGTAACCCTAAGGCTTGCAGTTGATAACCGGCATCGATTTGGCTCCCAGCTGAGGAAGCTTCGGTCTGTGTCATTCACAAGACGGACGCCTATAAACCCCTCAAACCGGTTTTGATAATACACACAACTGGTCAAAAGCTGGACGCAGTTAATGACGTGCCCTGCACTCTCGAGAGCGTCCTCTCACAAACTCTCACACACACTCTCTTTCTCTCTCTCTCTCTCTGAGCTTCACTCATACGCTCACGCGTAATCAAAGTTCAAGATCAAAGCTAAAGTCTCTCTGCGTGTCTTATCAGAATACAAAGTTGGAGTGAAAGAGAGCAACCAGTAGTGCTACGCAGCTGAACGCACTTGAAGCTTACACTCAAAAGCTCTCTCTCCTTCTTTCTCTCTGGCTGACTAGCAAATGAATACGATTGGATCTGAGCTCCTCAAGGTAGTCGCTATTGAAATACGTGCGCGTGTGGAGCTCTTCTTGGAAGAGTCGCGGACACAAACGGAACGGGCATAGCTGGGCTGGCTTACAGGTCTTGTTTGGCTTCTATAGGAGAGATTAATAAAGCGTTAATCAGCAATCGCTGGGATTTCTGATTTGGATTTTGATCAAAAGTCAAGGCTATCGCTAAACAGCAACAACTACACAAAAACCAGGTTAGTACGAGCGCGTCTCAAGGAAAATCCGCAATCCGTTCATAGCTGCCAATATAATTTGACGTCACGAATTACTGGGAATCTTTTTATAATTATTATTTTTTTTGTTAATAAACATTATTCAGATGACTTAACTGTATATTATTGCCATATGTTGTTGTGTGTGTGAGATTATATAGCACAGGTTCGTAAATTGTTGTAGATTCTAGAGAGATTCGCCAAACGAGTTTAACATGATTCTCAGGTTTTCATCGGGGAAATTTCCCCCAACTCAGAATCAAACAACTTTATGCTAATTTTTAGTTTTGTTTTGATTGGGGTTAATTTAACTTGCTATGGTATTATTTAACTAATAACAACAGTAGAAAATTATCATTAACTAATTATGTATTGTTTAATTTTTGTTTTAGATAATCATGGGAATTCCATCTCATCTCTGCCTGCTTAGTTTGGCGGGTTTGCTTGCCTTGGGACTGGCGGCACCACAGCAAAATTCGAATGTGGATCGGAATATAGATGAGATATTCAATACGAATCAACAAGGACCTACACAGGTCACGCAGGTCACCGGTGGTACCGGCATTGGTCGCATAGTCACCCCAGATCCCATAGATCCCAACTCACCTGCCATCAACTTCAACTCCGTCAGCGGCAAGCAGGCCAACTGCAACTGTGTTCCCTACTATATGTGCGATCCATCGACGAACAGCGTCACGGAGGATGGTACCTTTGATGGCTTCGGAGTGATTGATATACGCTTTGGCGATGATGATCCCGTCTGTCCCTCGTCCGTGGATGTATGTTGTGGCGGCAATCGTACTCGTACTGAGGTCCTCAACCCAACTCCGTTGGATCAGCGTCCCAATCAACCCAAGGGCTGTGGCATACGTAATGTGGGTGGCATAGACTTTACGTTGGCTGGTGCCACACAGAATGAGGCGGGATTCGGCGAGTTTCCCTGGACCATAGCTCTACTGCACGCCAGCAACTCCACCTACTTCTGTGCCGGTTCACTAATCCATCCGCAGGTGGTGCTCACCGCCGTTCATTGTGTCCTGCCACACGGTCCAGGCACGTTTGTGGCCCGTGCTGGGGAATGGGATGCACAGACAACCAGGGAGCGACTGCCATTCCAGGAGCGTGGCGTACAACGTATCCTTACACATCCGCAATATAATCCGAGGAGTGTGGCCAATGACTTTGCCCTCGTCATTCTCGCCCAGGAGTTCACTATGGATGATCACATTAATGTGGTATGCCTGCCGTCGCAAGGTGCCAATGCCGCCACCCGCACCACCTGCTTCTCCACCGGCTGGGGCAAGGATGTCTTTGGCGTGACGGGCAAGTTCAGCGTCATCATGAAGCGTGTGCCACTGCCTGTGGTCGATTTCAATACCTGTCAGACACAGCTGCGTGGCACGCGACTTGGCCCTAAATTCGGCCTGGATCGCTCCTTTATGTGTGCGGGCGGAGAGCGCGGTGTCGACACCTGTCAAGGCGACGGCGGTGCACCACTTGCCTGCCCAATTGGCCTCACCTCCGAGAACCGCTATCAACAGAACGGCATTGTCGCCTGGGGCATTGGCTGCAATGAAGCCGTCCCAGCTGCCTACGCCAATGTGGCCACCGCCCGCACCTGGATTGACCAGCAAATGTTGGCTAATGGCTTTGGCACCAGCAGCTACTCCGCATAACTGATTCAATAATTCACATATCCATAATATACTCGTGATTATAACGCATTCGCTATAAGGAAATCGTATGAATAAAATCTATTTCTCAGAACTCATTCTACAGTTTCGTGCAATATGCTAAATAACAGTTAAATCTATTTAATGAAAATCAACAGATATCTAAGAACATTTTTGGCCATATCTCGGAAAATACTAATCAGAAACACCTCAAATAAAAAGCAGAATGCTAGTTTTGAGTCCCAGAATCGATTGACATCAAAAAATTAGGGATACATTTTTTTTTAATTTTGATGATTTTGTCAAGGGGTAAGTATGGAAAATGGCCAAAAAAAAGCAAAAATTTAAAATTTCCAAAATGAAAAATCTTTTAATGCAGTTTCAAAATATTATCAAAACCATTGACAAAACTGAAAAAATTTTGAAAATCGGCTGATTTTTGGCGAAGTTATGGCATTTTAAAGTTTTAATGATACAGACTTTGTGAAAAAGGGCATTTTGAGTCAATTTTTGGCATATTTCAGGCCATATCTCGAAAAATACTCATCAGAAATACCTCAAATAAAAAGCAGAATGCTAGTTTTAAGTCCCAGAATCGATTAGCATCAAAAAATTAGGATAATTGTTTTTTTTAATTTTGATGATTTTGTCAAGGGGTAAGTATGGAAAAATGGTCAAAAATATCAAAAATTCAAAATTGCCAAAATGAAGAATCTTTTGATGCAGTTTCAAAATAATATCAGAGCCATTGACAAAACTGAAAAAATTTTGAAAATCGGTTGATTTTTGGCGAAGTTATGGCAGTTTGAAGTTTTAATAAAACAGACTTTGTGAGAAATGGTATTTTGAGTCAATTTTTCACAGATTTTTGGCCATATCTCGGAAAATACTCATCAGAAATACCTCAAATAAAACGCAGAATGCTAGTTTTGAGTCCCAGAATCGATTGGCGTCAAAAAATTAGGATAACAAAGTTTTTGAATTTTTGATGATTTTGTCAAGGGGTAAGTATGGAAAAATGGTCAAAAAAAGGCAAAAATTTAAAATTTCCAAAATGAAAAATCTTTTAATGCAGTTTCAAAATATTATCAAAACCATTGACAAAACTGAAAAAATTTTGAAAATCGGCTGATTTTTGGCGAAGTTATGGCATTTTAAAGTTTTAATGATACAGACTTTGTGAAAAAGGGCATTTTGAGTCAATTTTTGGCATATTCCAGGCCATATCTCGAAAAATACTCATCAGAAATACCTCAAATAAAAAGCAGAATGCTAGTTTTAAGTCCCAGAATCGATTAGCATCAAAAAATTAGGATAATTGTTTTTTTTAATTTTGATGATTTTGTTAAGGGGTAAGTATGGAAAAATGGTCAAAAATATCAAAAATTCAAAATTGCCAAAATGAAGAATCTTTTGATGCAGTTTCAAAATAATATCAGAGCCATGAACAAAACTGAAAAAATTTTGAAAATCGGTTGATTTTTGGCGAAGTTATGGCAGTTTAAAGTTTTAATAATACAGACTTTGTGAGAAATGGTATTTTGAGTCAATTTTTCACAGATTTTTGGCCATATCTCGGAAAATACTCATCAGAAATACCTCAAATAAAACGCAGAATGCTAGTTTTGAGTCCCAGAATCGATTGGCGTCAAAAAATTAGGATAACAAAGTTTTTGAATTTTTGATGATTTTGTCAAGGGGTAAGTATGGAAAAATGGTCAAAAAAAAGCAAAAATTTAAAATTGCCAAAATGAAAAATCTTTTGATGCAGTTTCAAAATATTATAAAAACCATTGACAAAACTAAAAAAAAAAATTTGAAAATCGGTTGATTTTTGGCAAAGCTATGGCTGTTCAAAGTTTTAATGATACAGACTTTGTGAAAAAAGGTATTTTGAGTCAATTTCTCACAGATTTTTGGCCATATCTCGGAAAATACTCATCAGAAATACCTCAAATAAAAAGCAGAATGCTAGTTTTGAGTCCCAGAATCGATTTGCGTCAAAAAATTAGGATAACAAAGTTTTTGAATTTTTGATGATTTTGTCAAGGGGTAAGTATGGAAAAATGGTCAAAAAAATGCAAAAATTTAAAATTGCCAAAATGAAAATTCTTTTGATGAAGTTTCAAAATATTATAAAAACCATTGACAAAACTGAAAAAATTTTGAAAATCGGCTAATTTTTGGCGAAGTTATGGCAGTTTAAAGTTTTAATGATACAGACTTTGTGAAAAAGGGCATTTTGAGTCAATTTTTGGCATATTTCAGGCCATATCTCGAAAAATACTCATCAGAAACACCTCAAATAAAAAGCAGAATGCTAGTTTTGAGTCCTAGAATCGATTAGCATCAAAAAATTAGGATAATTTTTTTTTTAATTTTGATGATTTTGTCAAGGGGTAAGTATGGAAAAATGGTCAAAAATATCAAAAATTCAAAATTGCCAAAATGAAGAATCTTTTGATGCAGTTTCAAAATAATATCAGAGCCATTGACAAAACTGAAAAAATTTTGAAAATCGGTTGATTTTTGGCGAAGTTATGGCAGTTCAAAGTTTTAATGATACAGACTTTGTAAAAAATGGTATTTTGAGTCAATTTTTCACAGATTTTTGGCCATATATCGGAAAATACTCATCAGAAATACCTCAAATAAAAAGCAGAATGCTAGTTTTGAGTCCCAGAATCGATTTGCGTCAAAAAATTAGGATAACAAAGTTTTTGAATTTATGATGATTTTGTCTAGGGGTAAGTATGGAAAAATGGTCAAAAAAAGGCAAAAATTTAAAATTGCCAAAATGAAAATTCTTTTGATGAAGTTTCAAAATATTATAAGAACCATTGACAAAACTGAAAAAATTTTGAAAATCGGCTGATTTTTGGCGAAGTTATGGCATTTTAAAGTTTTAATGATACAGACTTTGTGAAAAAGGGCATTTTGAGTCAATTTTTGGCATATTTCAGGCCATATCTCGAAAAATACTCATCAGAAATACCTCAAATAAAAAGCAGAATGCTAGTTTTGAGTCCCAGAATCGATTACCATCAAAAAATTAGGATAATTGTTTTTTTTTTAATTTTGATGATTTTGTCAAGGGGTAAGTATGGAAAAATGGTCAAAAATATCAAAAATTCAAAATTGCCAAAATGAAGAATCTTTTGATGCAGTTTCAAAATAATATCAGAGCCATTGACAAAACTGAAAAAATTTTGAAAATCGGTTGATTTTTGGCGAAGTTATGGCAGTTTAAAGTTTTAATAATACAGACTTTGTGAGAAATGGTATTTTGAGTCAATTTTTCACAGATTTTTGGCCATATCTCGGAAAATACTCATCCGAAATACCTCAAATAAAAAGCAGAATGCTAGTTTTAAGTCCCAGAATCGATTGGCGTCAAAAAATTAGGATAACAAAGTTTTTGAATTTTTGATGATTTTGTCAAGGGGTAAGTATGGAAAAATGGTCAAAAAAAGGCAAAAATTTAAAATTGCCAAAATGAAAATTCTTTTGATGAAGTTTCAAAATATTATAAAAACCATTGACAAAACTGAAAACATTTTGAAAATCGGCTGATTTTTGGCGAAGTTATGGCATTTTAAAGTTCAGGCCATATCTCGAAAAATACTCATTAGAAATACCTCAAATAAAAAGCAGAATGCTAGTTTTGAGTCCCAGAATCGATTAGCATCAAAAAATTAGGATAATGTTTTTTTTTTAATTTTGATGATTTTGTCAAGGGGTAAGTATGGAAAAATGGTCAAAAATATCAAAAATTCAAAATTGCCAAAATGAAAAATCTTTTGATGCAGTTTCAAAATAATATCAGAGCCATGAACAAAACTGAAAAAATTTTGAAAATCGGTTGATTTTTGGCGAAGTTATGGCAGTTCAAAAATTTAATGATACAGACTTTGTGAAAAAAGGTATTTTGAGTCAATTTCTCACAGATTTTTGGCCATATCTCGGAAAATACTCATCAGAAATACCTCAAATAAAAAGCAGAATGCTAGTTTTGAGTCCTAGAATCGATTTGCTTCAAAAAATTAGGATAACAAAGTTTTTGAATTTTTGATGATTTTGTCAAGGGGTAAGTATGGAAAAATGGTCAAAAAAATGCAAAAATTTAAAATTGCCAAAATGAAAATTCTTTTGATGAAGTTTCAAAATATTATAAAAACCATTGACAAAACTGAAAAAATTTTGAAAATCGGCTGATTTTTGGCGAAGTTATGGCAGTTTAAAGTTTTAATGATACAGACTTTGTGAAAAAGGGCATTTTGAGTCAATTTTTGGCATATTTTAGGCCATATCTCGAAAAATACTCATCAGAAACACCTCAAATAAAAAGCAGAATGCTAGTTTTGAGTCCCAGAATCGATTGGCATCAAAAAATTAGGATAATTTTTTTTTTTTAATTTTGATGATTTTGTCAAGGGGTAACTATGGAAAAATGGTCAAAAATATCAAAAATTCAAAATTGCCAAAATGAAGAATCTTTTGATGCAGTTTCAAAATAATATCAGAGCCATTGACAAAACTGAAAAAATTTTGAAAATCGGTTGATTTTTGGCGAAGTTATGGCAGTTTAAAGTTTTAATAATACAGACTTTGTGAGAAATGGTATTTTGAGTCAATTTTTCACAGATTTTTGGCCATATCTCGGAAAATACTCATCCGAAATACCTCAAATAAAAAGCAGAATGCTAGTTTTAAGTCCCAGAATCGATTGGCGTCAAAAAATTAGGATAACAAAGTTTTTGAATTTTTGATGATTTTGTCAAGGGGTAAGTATGGAAAAATGGTCAAAAAAAGGCAAAAATTTAAAATTGCCAAAATGAAAATTCTTTTGATGAAGTTTCAAAATATTATAAAAACCATTGACAAAACTGAAAACATTTTGAAAATCGGCTGATTTTTGGCGAAGTTATGGCATTTTAAAGTTCAGGCCATATCTCGAAAAATACTCATTAGAAATACCTCAAATAAAAAGCAGAATGCTAGTTTTGAGTCCCAGAATCGATTAGCATCAAAAAATTAGGATAATGTTTTTTTTTTAATTTTGATGATTTTGTCAAGGGGTAAGTATGGAAAAATGGTCAAAAATATCAAAAATTCAAAATTGCCAAAATGAAAAATCTTTTGATGCAGTTTCAAAATAATATCAGAGCCATGAACAAAACTGAAAAAATTTTGAAAATCGGTTGATTTTTGGCGAAGTTATGGCAGTTCAAAAATTTAATGATACAGACTTTGTGAAAAAAGGTATTTTGAGTCAATTTCTCACAGATTTTTGGCCATATCTCGGAAAATACTCATCAGAAATACCTCAAATAAAAAGCAGAATGCTAGTTTTGAGTCCTAGAATCGATTTGCTTCAAAAAATTAGGATAACAAAGTTTTTGAATTTTTGATGATTTTGTCAAGGGGTAAGTATGGAAAAATGGTCAAAAAAATGCAAAAATTTAAAATTGCCAAAATGAAAATTCTTTTGATGAAGTTTCAAAATATTATAAAAACCATTGACAAAACTGAAAAAATTTTGAAAATCGGCTGATTTTTGGCGAAGTTATGGCAGTTTAAAGTTTTAATGATACAGACTTTGTGAAAAAGGGCATTTTGAGTCAATTTTTGGCATATTTTAGGCCATATCTCGAAAAATACTCATCAGAAACACCTCAAATAAAAAGCAGAATGCTAGTTTTGAGTCCCAGAATCGATTGGCATCAAAAAATTAGGATAATTTTTTTTTTAATTTTGATGATTTTGTCAAGGGGTAACTATGGAAAAATGGTCAAAAATATCAAAAATTCAAAATTGCCAAAATGAAGAATCTTTTGATGCAGTTTCAAAATAATATCAGAGCCATTGACAAAACTGAAAAAATTTTGAAAATCGGTTGATTTTTGGCGAAGTTATGGCAGTTCAAAATTTTAATAATACAGACTTTGTGAGAAATGGTATTTTGAGTCAATTTTTCACAGATTTTTGGCCATATCTCGGAAAATACTCATCAGAAATACCTCAAATAAAAAGCAGAATGCTAGTTTTGAGTCCCAGAATCGATTGACATCAAAAAATTAGGATAATTTTTTTTTTTAATTTTGATGATTTTGTCAAGGGGTAAGTATGGAAAAATGGTCAAAAATATAAAAAATTCAAAATTGCCAAAATAAAGAATCTTTTGATGCAGTTTCAAAATAATATCAGAGCCATTGACAAACCTGAAAAAATTTTGAAAATCGGTTGATTTTTGGCGAAGTTATGGCAGTTCAAAGTTTTAATGATACAGACTTTGTAAAAAATGGTATTTTGAGTCAATTTTTCACAGATTTTTGGCCATATATCGGAAAATACTCATCAGAAATACCTCAAATAAAAAGCAGAATGCTAGTTTTGAGTCCCAGAATCGATTGGCGTCATAAAAATTAGGATAACAAAGTTTTTGAATTTTTGATGATTTTGTCAAGGGGTAAGTATGGAAAAATGGTTAAAAAAAAGGCAAAAATTTAAAATTGCCAAAATGAAAATTCTTTTGATGAAGTTTCAAAATATTATAAAAACCATTGACAAAACTGAAAAAGTTTTGAAAATCGACTGATTTTTGGCGAAGTTATGGCATTTAATGATACAGACTTTGTGAAAAAGGGTATTTTGAGTCAATTTTTGGCATATTTCAGGCCATATCTCGAAAAATACTCATCAGAAATACCTCAAATAAAAAGCAGAATGCTAGTTTTGAGTCCCAGAATCGATTAGCATCAAAAAATTAGGATAATTGTTTTTTTTTTTAATTTTGATGATTTTGTCAAGGGGTAAGTATGGACAAATGGTCAAAAATATCAAAAATTCAAAATTGCCAAAATGAAAAATCTTTTGATGCAGTTTCAAAATAATATCAGAGCCATGAACAAAACTGAAAAAATTTTGAAAATCGGTTGATTTTTGGCGAAGTTATGGCAGTTTAAAGTTTTAATAATACAGACTTTGTGAGAAATGGTATTTTGAGTCAATTTTTCACAGATTTTTGGCCATATCTCGGAAAATACTCATCAGAAATACCTCAAATAAAAAGCAGAATGCTAGTTTTGAGTCCCAGAATCGATTGGCGTCAAAAAATTAGGATAACAAAGTTTTTGAATTTTTGATGATTTTGTCAAGGGGTAAGTATGGAAAAATGGTCAAAAAAATGCAAAAATTTAAAATTGCCAAAATGAAAATTCTTTTGATGAAGTTTCAAAATATTATAAAAACCATTGACAAAACTGAAAAAATTTTGAAAATCGGTTGATTTTTATCAAAGCTATGGCTGTTCAAAGTTTTAATGATACAGACTTTGTGAAAAAAGGTATTTTGAGTAAATTTTTCACAGATTTTTGGCCATATCTCGAAAAATACTCATCAGAAATACCTCAAATAAAAAGCAGAATGCTAGTTTTGAGTCCTAGAATCGATTAGCATCAAAAAATTAGGATAAATTTTTTTTTTAATTTTGATGATTTTGTCAAAGAAAATTGGTCAAAAAAGTCAAAAATTCAAAATTGCCAATTTGAAGATTATTTTGATGCAGTTTCAAAATATTATAAAAACCATTGACAAAACTGAAAAAATTTTGAAAATCGGTTGATTTTTGGCGAAGTTATGGCAGTTCCAATTTTAAATGATACTAACTTTGTGAAAAAGGCATTTGGAGTCATTTTTCGACATCTGGAAATCGGTTAATTTTCGGCTAAGTTGAAAGTTGCGAGACAACGTTCATTGTGTCAGAAAAACTATGAATAATTTGTATGCATTAATATTCTAATAGATATGCACACGTGATAAAACTGTCCTAAACTTTTTTAGTTAATTTAATAATTCGCAGTGTGAGTTGAAAGTGGAATAAGATTTGTTAAATTTGTGATGGTCTTGGTCCGTTTAAGCCGAGTTAGAGAATAAATGTGGGCAGACTGTGACAGCTTTAATTAAGAACTCCGTTGGCATCAAATTAAGTTAAAGATGCAAACAAATGTGTCCTTAGACCGAAATGGTGTCAAAATTCTTGTCACTTCAAACACGCCCACAAAGTGTTGCAATTATATTTGTCATGCATGCAGAGCATAGCATCTGCGGGTAGCCAGAATACTACTATGTAATGTATGTATGTATGTATGTATGTGCATACATACACACAGTTGCAGACACACACACACACACACACACACACACACCATGTATGCATGTAGTTGTTGTTGGTGAAGTCAAAGCAAAAGCGCGCCGGAGATGCCTGAAATGGCGACGGGCAGAGCGACAATGTTGCCAACAGGCAGGAGGCAGCATGCAGCATGCAGCATGCAGCACCTGCCCTCAGCTGGGTTGCAGCTATAGCTACAGCTACAGCTGCATCTGCATCTGCATGTGGAATGCTGTTGGCTGCCAAGTCGACTCTCGTTACAGTTATGTCCGTCGCGCAGCTCGTTAAGCGTGCCAGAGGAAGGTGAGCGTCAAGTCGCACTGCGAGATATGTATGTACATACATATGTGCATAACTGAAACAGCAACTGTGACTGCGACTGTGACTATAAATGTGACTGCGACTGTAAATGTGACTGCGACTATGACTATGACTGTAACATAACATGTGCTTAACCCAAAACCAGACGCAGCAACCTTCTTCCCCTCTCTCTCTCTCTCTCTCCTCTTTTTTTTCTCTCTTCTCTCGTTCTCTATGTTTTGCGACCCTTTAACATCACCCCGCTGACATGTTACAGCCTAATTGCAGTTTTTTCAAATGTTGCAGTTGCTTCCGAAAAAATTAGGGTCATGGAATTTTTAAAGGCGCCCCGTCATTGGAGTAGCTAGCGGCTTAAAGAAACTACGATGCCAGCATACACTCAGTGAGTGGGTGATGTGTGTGGGGGGGGGGGAATGACTGTAATTCGAGGATATGCCAAGATGAAATTCTTTCTTGCACTTTGGTGGGGAATAGCCGTCGTCGTTTCTTGGCAGCAGCACTTAAGCTTTTGTTTAAACGAACATCTTGCAACTGCAACTGCAGTTGCAGATGACACTTTGCGTCGGCAAAACCGATTTAATGCAAACTTCTTTCTGCTTTCCGCCATTTTAAGTGGTGCAAGCCATCATTAGGTTTATGGCCCAGTTAAGATGCGAATTTCCGAGCCCTCTGTAAGCAGTCGAAACTCTGGCATAGATATGATTGGCAATGTGCGATGAGGTCTGTCAGCTGTGGCCGTAATAAGTTAAAGAGCATTTGCCAACAGACACGCCCCCCCCCCCAACCACCTCTAAACACAATCTCCACTCTCTCTACTCTCCACTCGCCCCGGCTGTTTGTTTGTGTGTCGTTACCCAGTTTAGGCCACAAGCCAATCCATGGTTGAGGCAACATCGTGCCGGGCTTGACTCTGGCAATGGAGAAAGTTTGGAGACTGCGTGGAGTGTAGGCTGCCTGCATAAATTCCATAAGGATACCAAAGGCAACCGCGAGGGAACCTGTGCTCCACTTCCCCGCTACCTTTCCCTCTCCCTCTCTCTCTCTCTCTCTGTCTCTCTGCCACTCTCTCTCTCTCTCTCTATCGATGTTGGTGCTTAGGCGTCGTAAAATAGTTAAAATATTTGTGGAACTTTTCTCCCTTGACTTAATGAGGGTTTAAATGGCTTGCATATATAAGGTCTATATGATGCAATTGTTGAGCAAATACTTTTCATTTTCATTTTCATTACCCCCCAAATTATTATTATGAATAGCAAAGTTGACACACATTCGCTCATATGCAACGAGTTCAGTTATTCAGTTATTGGTGGCAGGCATAAATGTCATAAAAAAAATGTGTTATTACCAATTCGTTGCAAAACGTTGCAAAACTTTTGCTAAACAAATGAAAATTCAACTTTTCCATGAAAACTAACACAAAAACTGGAAATGGGGAAAAAACTGTTGGCAGCTGGCGGTCTGATTGGCAAAAGGGGAGCTTCAGTCGAAGGCAGACGAATTGGAGGGAACTGCGGAAAAGCGGAGAAGTCTCTGCTTCAGCAGTTGAACGTGGCAAGAAAAGATGAAATTCTCGTTGCAGGAAAATGTTCCATTAATTTTTACATACAATGACCTGAATCAGCGTTTTTGGCGCCTCGACTTTGCCACTAGAATTCTACAGGGGCTGGCGGGGTGGAAGTGTGGGAGAGGGGAGTGGGGAGTGGGGAGGGCGTGGGAACTGCTCGGCCAGTGACTTAACCAATTACAATGGCAGTGGACGACAACGACGACGGATGGTTTTTGTGGATGCCGACGTGAGTGCGGCTAAGGCTCCACAGCTGCCCAATGAATTGGCGTTCAGGTGGGAGTTGCTGCACACTCCCCCCTCCCCCCTGCCACTGCATGTTGTACTTGTTGTACTTGCTGTTGTTGTTGTGGAGTTGAAGCTGAAAAGCGTCGCTTCGAACGTGCAAAGAATCTAAAACAATTTGAAGGCAACAAGAGTCAAAAAAAAAAATGGGAGAAGATGAAGAGAACAAGAAAAAGGAAGCAAAAATTCAGAGGATCTATGTGGAACGTGCAGCAAGCTGCAAATTAAATAAGTTATGCCACACCGATGATGACATACACTAAACAAGCTACACGTCAAGAAGAAAAAGGAAACAAAATTAAAAAAAAAAAAAAAAAAATTACAAAAAGTAAAAAATTCTATGAAATATGTATAATAAAAGAGCTGCCAGGAAAAGCTGTTGCTTTCACCTTTCTTTGCTTAGGTTAACTCTTTCATCGGCCATAATTTAATAGTTACAGCTGTGGCAGGAAGGCAGCCAACAGAAAAGCTGACAAAGTCTTTATGCTCATCTCTGGTTCTGCTCCAGGACCTCCGACTCCTTGTTTCGTGGCAAATGAATAAGCTGTCGGGGCATTGCCATTGCCTAGTCATTCACAATTCTGCTAGCCTTTCATTTTGCAGTGTCCGTGCGGACACGGAGAGTGGGTGGCAGCAGCAGACTGATGGAAGGCACTGTTAACCAAATTATATAGTTGTATACATAGTTGGGCCGCCAAAGGTCAACAGACGGACGACGACGAACTGAGTTCACAATTGCTTCATGTCTGCAGAACTTAAATTAATCAAAAACAACAAGTAACAAGAAACTAGACACTAGACACTAGAGACAGAGACAGAGACAGAGAGAGAGAGAGAGAGAGAGCGCAGACTGATCAACTAGGGAATACTAGGTGTGAAGAAGCACTTGAAAGTTTTGCAGAGACTCGGACTTCATTTTTAGCATGAATTTCATCATACACAATTTTTTGTTGTTGTTGAAGTGTTCGGCATTCAACGAAATTTCGTATTAAATATTGCACAAAATAATATTAATGTTGCAAATGAATGAAAATATTTATGCAAAAATATATTTTTTAAATATATACAATTTATATGTTGTTCATCAAGGCAAGTTGTGTTGTGTTAATATTTAACTGTAAATAGTCGTGTGCAAATAAACTCCATACATTCAGATATTTTAATAATGCACATAGAAACGTTCTCACTCTTTCTCTTTCTTTCTCTATTTGTGTGTGTGGGTGTGTGTGAGTGTGTGTATTGAATCGAAAAACCAACTTAAAAACCAACTGCTTTAACGTTATTTTACAATTTTTGCTTTCATTTCATTTTATATTTTCGATTTAACGCAACGAAATGCAATTCGGAAAAGTGTTGGAAATACCCATAAAGGGGAGAGGAGACCGCCCACTGTGTGTTGCGGGTGACCGACACTGGGCTACATAAATATACATACATACATGCATACATACACATATACATATAAGCAAGTTTGTGTATATAATAAATATGTACATATATCTACGATACACATCCAACAGACAGTGTTGTCGGAAAATTTTCAGAAAAAATCACTAAAATGACGAAAAGAACTAGCGAGAACTGGCAAAAAATATAGCTAAAAAATACGTATTTATTGTTGAATATAGTACTGAAAAACTATAAATATAACACATTTCTGAATATATTATAAAATAAGCTAACTAATCTGAAATATTTTCTTAAACTAATAAGGATATTCACTCAATATTGATGATGAACTAGACAACATTGGTGTATTGCCATCATTAGGTATTTATATTTTAATGTCCGTATCTATAAATTTTACTATAATATAGAAATAATGTAGCTTACTGTGGTTCTGTTGTGTATATATTTTTCAAATTTAGCTGCTGTTTTCTTGTTTACTAGAAGCTGCCTAAAACTAAGAATTGCTCATAAGCGATCGAACTAGGTTTATACATAAATTTTAAAAAACTTGATAAAAAAAATTGTATGCCATCCTTAAAATACATGTACTTTTTTTTAGAAATAAAAATTGCTAGAATTTTAGCAAATAGCGATTAAGTAAATGTTCTAGCTTAAATTGCTAGATCTAGCTATAAAATAGCTAAATTGGCAACACTGCTGCCAGCGTCTGCTTGTTAAAAATACCCTTGAAAAAAAGTAACACCCCCCAAAAAAAAAAAGAGAGATGAATCAATTTGAAGGTGTTGAAAGTGAAGTTAAGCCAAGAAAAATATATACAGAGAAAATAAATCGCAGAGGGATTTACAAATTCTAAATTAGTAGTAGTGGTAGTAGCTTGTAAGTGGTATCTGTTAGTCAATCAGTGGATGTATGTGTGTGTGTGTGTGTATGTGGTCATGTGTCTATCTAACTTATTTATTATGTGAGTGCATATAACTCATGTTGTTGCTGCATCAGCATCAGCATCAGCATCGACATCAGTTTGTAATTGTTGTCGTTGTTGTTGTTGTTGTTGTTGCTGTTGGTTATTTGAACAATGTTTTATGGTTTTTGGCAGCATTTAAATGGCGAATTCATTAAATTTTAGCACATTGGGGCAAACGGAGTGCGCATACGCCCCGTTTGTCAGTAAAGTGAAAACGCTTTTGCACCAGTGGTTGTGGTTCAACATGCAACGCTGCGTATACGTAACGTACCCAAGTTTAATTACGAAAAACAGTAATAATTGTAATTAGAAAAATTACCAACAGAGATAAACAAAGAGAGAGTTAGTTGAGGGGAGGGGAGTGGTAAAACAGGAAATTCGAATATTCGTGCGAATATAATAAATAATCAACACACGGCAGATGGATTCATCAAGAGAAATATGCTTTTCAATTTTTTTTGTTTTGTTTTTTGTTTTATTATCATCTTTGTTTTGTTGCTGGCTTTTCATTAAGCGTGTAATATTGTTCGCCACTCATTTGCAGCAAGGAATTTATTGCAAAGTGCTTGCGGCTATTTAAGGTTTTTAATTGAAAAAGTTTTGTGTTTTTTTTTTGTTTTTGTTATTTGGTGTTGTTGTCGTATCCGGTGAGCCGCATTGCCAAGACAGACGAAGCCACTTGACTCACCACTTGAGCTATGCACTCCTTGTGCCGTGCTATCTCCTGCCCAGCTGGTCACTGGCATGACCAACAACCAACAACATACAGTATAGTATGGTATATATACCCCATGGAAACATAGAGAGGAGTAGAGACTGTAGTAGAGTCCTTTAGTCTCTAAGTTACCGCTGTCAGCGACAACTACTTGCCGGCCACTTATCATAATTAGCCCACTGCTGCCGTAACGGCAAATGAAGAAGTTTTGCTCAATATTCCACTGGTAACGAGAGGTGGCCACTTGGGCTACCAACTACCACAGCCATTAACAACTCATGGCCAACACCGACACCACAGTTCGCCCCACTCCGTTGGCCAAATATCACATCTTCTGCATACACTTGGACAACTTTCATATACATTTTCATTTTCATAACTAGTACAAAAGTGAAGGGAATGCAGGGAACTGAAGTAAAAAGAGAGAGAACGAGTCAGATAGCGGGATGGAAAGAGATGGCTGTAAGTCATTCTGAGTTTTTGGTCCACTTATTCATATTGTTTGTTGGAGCTGCTTCATCATTATTGACAGACGCAATCAATTGCAGTCCATTAGACTTTGCAATCGTTGCCAATACACACAAAGACGTCCAAACCGAGGAGCACAAATCAAAATGACAACGAGAACGACAATGAAAATGAAAATGAAAATGACAACAACTAAAGCCAAGTGAAGGCAAAATCCTAACACAATTACTACTAAACAAGGATAATAACAGTCTCTCTCCCTCCCTCTCTCTTTCTCTATATATATATATTTTTTTTTCTTTGTTTTTGCCTTTTATGTAGTATTCTTGTAGTGAAAATAGTTTTCTTTTGGTATATTGTATATTGGCCTTTATCGGGCCATGCAAATGGCAAATATAATTTATACAGAATGCTTTTATAACGCATTTGTATTCGTTGGTCTCCTTTTAATCTGCTTTGTGGCAAGAGGACGTGCCACACTCTCTTTGCTTTGCTTTGCTTTTGCCAAAATGTCGTTTTAATTAAAAAGTGGTTTGTCATGCCGACCAGACAGTTATTAAATTGCCCAAAAATTTATATAAATTTAGTGTATAACTTACCATATCATTGTTGATTTAGAGATGTTTTAATTCCATTTTAACGAACGCGTATTGCATATTATCTTCTTGTATTTGAATGAACCGTACGCATGCAAACAGACACCAGTGTAGCTTATAGTAAAACAACAACGCACTTACAATAACAATGCGGCTGAAGACAGCATTGCGCTCTCTTTCTTACTTGTTGCTGCAGATCGCATAAGCAGATGAACAGACAGCATGCGTTCCCATTCCCTCTGTGTGTAGTATGGCTGTGCTCATCATCGCAGACAGCATTCGTCGTTTGCTGCTTGCTGTTTGTATTAGTGAATGACCCGACTGACCATCACCAACAGTACCGAGTAAATACGAACTGCGTGCGACAACATAATGAAGTATCAATATGTGCGAGAGTCTGGTTGGATGTGTGTGTGTGTTTGTGTGTATGTAATGCAGTCAGCAGCACTCAGAGAGCTTTATGCTCTCTCACGCTTATCTCGTCTATTATTGCCTTAAATGCTTACACACATGAGCAGCCCGATGAGCTATCAAAGAGAGAGCTTAGCATAACGAAAAGTCAATAGTCGATGAATGCGACGATTCGATGTGATAATATTAATATGAAATATCAATAATAATAATATGTAATTGTAATACGTATATTTGTTTATTACCCTGTTTCATGAGTTAATCCCAAAGATTTAAAATCAATAATATTTATGTTAAATAAAAAAAGGTAAGAAAATGTTTACATTTGCATTTAATTCAATTTCACTGTTGGCTGAAATCTGAATAAGCCAATTACATTTATTAAACAATATTTATTCTGGTCTGTCTGTCTCTCTCTCTCTCTCTTTCTCTGTCTGTCTGTTTCGCGTCGCCTTATAACAAAAAAATTATTGCAATTCGTATTTACTTGATGGCAAAAAAAGAACAGAACAAACATTTTGTCGACAAGTATTGAACTGGAAGAAACAATTGCAATTACAATTACCAACACAAATACAAATACAAATACCAATACCAATACAAACACTATTACAATTACTCTTACAATTACCAATACAATGGCAAAGGCAAACAGAGCAGACGCGTGTGATACGAGTGAAGAGTCGAGTGTTTGGCACTCAATACTCTTCTTCTTATTATGCTTCTTCCACTTCTTCTTCTTCTTCCTCTTCTTCATATTCATCACCATGATGGCTTTTGTTTAACAATTTCTAAAGGCTTTTCATTCATTCATTCAACTATGCTTGTCTCTTTAAGTATGTATCTATGTATGTATGTATGTATGTATGTATGTATGTATGTATGTATGTATGTATGTATGTATGTATGTATCTATGTATGTATGTATGTATGTATGCATGTATGTATGTATGTATGTGTTGGTGATTCATCATATTTCAGAATTTTGTCTTTCATTTTTCACTATGAACGAGATTATATTTATAACGGTGATTGCACATTTTATATGTGAAAGGTATTTTATATAATTGATGTACTTCTTATTGTATATTTCTCATGTATCATTCAATTCTCATTTTCGGAATTTTCGCTTTTGTATAACTGTATTTCTTGCGCATACGCAATACCAGACAACTATATATACAATTTATACTTTAAACCAACAGCAAATGGATCTTTGAAACCTGCCTGCTGTTGTTTTTTGAAAACTCTACCTAAATCAACTTCCAACGGACAACTCTTAACTTTTCTTTGGACAACTCACAGTTGCAGACATCCTTAACCATAACCATCAATCGAGAGGTTTCAAATTTAACAAATCAGAGAGGTATTCAAAGAGACGAAATTCACTTTAATACTAAGGTTTCTATCGTAAGGACATCTTTTGCTATGTTCTTTTATTATGGGTACTGTCTAAGGTTCTTAACGAAATTCGGCATATTCTCAATTAATTTGCTAAATATTTCGTTTAATTTTAATTTTTAGTTTGATATGGTCTAAAATTGTTTAGTTTTGGAATACAAATAAATTCATTGGTCTCGACCTTTATAATGGAAGCGAAATTGAGGCTTTTACTAGACTTTTATTACTAATGAAGGGAATGTTTCTTGGACAAATTTATCAGTAATACGTATTTAATTCCCTTCTCTGTTAAATTGGCCGAAATTTCTGTTAAGAACCTTAGTTAAGTACATGGTATTGGGTTGTCTGGCATTTCGGAAGTATTTTTGCGATATCATTATCTAATTCATAACTGGTTCGATTAGTTTTAAGTTTTAAAGTACAAACTTTAGTTTTGTTATTAATTTTGTTAAGTTACCATTTGTTGGTTTTAAGGCAAATAAAACTCTCAAGTTGTATGATACAATCCCTCCCTTTTAAAGTTTCTCCTTCATACATCCTGATTTGTAAGCTTACGACTAGAAATTCATGAAATAGGTTTACTAATTATATGTATATACTATATATAGTATGTTTCTGTAGTATACATCGGCTAGTATACTAGATATACCAATTTCTTTTGGTATGTTTTTGGTATTAAAATTTATGCTAAATAATCGTACATATGTTGATTTTTCTAAATAATTTCAAATGCTCGAATGTACGAGTTAGGGGTGTGTCCTCAGCGGTCACCCATTTGGCTATGATCTTAGCCCACTAGGGGTTATAATTTGATTCAGGGATTGCGATTCGAGTTATAAGTTATATAATCATATAGTTTGTATAGCCTCTAATTAGCTAATCTATAATTAACTGTAGAAATATGCATAAGTTTGCAAATATGAAATTTTTACTAACTTGAGTTTAGATCCCGGAACAAATCCGAATCCGAATTGAGTCTTACACTATTTACAAGTAGAAGAGGTCCTCTTCCCCATCCTTAACCCTATCCCCATCCTTGGCATCGTCATCTGGCAGCTTCTGTTGCTTTTCGGCGAGATAATTGTGAACAGTTTCCGGGCCCGCAAACTGATCCTAGAAGCATTGGCTGCGTCCGGACACGGACATGGGCATGCCGCTGCCGCTGGCACTGGACCCGGCTCCGGTACCGGCACCGGTGGGCGTAGTCGTCGTGGTCATGGTGTGGCTGGCGGAGCGTGAGTCACCCGCTGAATGCGGTGGTTTGAGCGCATGCAGCAGTGAACTGGGTCCTGGCGAGGCTGTCACTGTGATCGCCGGTATGTCGGACTTGTTGTTGGGATTGGTGGGTGTGCCGGCACGACTGCCACCGCTGCCATCGGTCATCAGGGGAGAGCCCAGGCCCATGGTGGCCGACATTGGCAGCATGTTGAAGTTCATATGCGGTTGCGGTCGCACCGCAATGGCGATGGGCAGCGAGGCCTTGCGGTTAAGCGAGTGTCATCCATAGAAATACTGAGCACTGCTCTCCGTCGACAATCCACGTGCCAAAGTCCGTGGCACAGTGCTATCATAGTAGACACCGCTGCCGCTGCCCGATGCCAGCGAATGCGGTGGCGGTGGCATTGCACCCAAGCTAGCCGGCGGTGGTGACGGTGACCCCATCAGACCCATGCTCGTCGGTATCAGGGTGCGACGCATCGTCCCGGCATGGGTATGCTGATGTCCCGGCACCATAATGGTGCCACTTATGTAGGCCGGCGAGACGCCGCTCAGGCTGGAGGGACCGAGCATATGAGGACCTGTGTTGGCACACAGCAAAGATGTTTTCGCATTGAATTATGTGTTTAAGCGAATCCTGAGGAATTCATTAATGAATATTTAAATTGGAGTCGCACTCACCGATAGTCATGGCGCCGCTGACTGCTGGATGTCCTGTCATGCTTGTATAAATGTTGGCTTGGTTGGGTGGTTGCATCAGCACGCTTGTGGCCGTCGACGAGGTCGGGTGGTGCAGCTGGGGTCCAGGTAAGCCACCATAGTTACAGTTGGGTGTCGGTGCGTATGTCATATACGTCTTTTGGTGTATGCATATATGTATGTGTGTGTGTGCGAGTGTGTGTGGGAGTGAAGAATGTGCGGCATGTGTGTGTGTTTGTGTAAGTGTGTGTGTGTTTTCACAAGCCAAACACAGTTGGCAATGCCATTTTGCGCCGCATGCAGTTGACGAGGACGTTCAGGACGACGACGAGGACGAGGACGGTGAGGACGATGTTGACGTTCCAGGTTGACGATGACGATGACGACGAGGCAAAGGCAGAGAACATGAAAAGGCAGAGCAGCAAAGAGAGAAACGAGTTAAGCCCAACGTTCATTTATCCCTGTTATTGGAAATGGCATTTCCGGTAACAGGAATCTGCCTTGATAACCCCTTCCCCACACCCACACCTACTACCACCCATCGCCTCTTCAATTGTCCTGCTGCTGGCGCTTCATCATAAATTCTCTATTTTAAATAAAGCACAGATTCAACTTTTGCTGCTGCTGCTGCCCATATGAAAAATATCCTTTTAATTGCATGTAACTACTTGGCTTTATCTCACTCTCAGCCATTTACTCTCTCTTTTTCTCTCTCTTTCTCTGTCTGTCTCTCTCATTCTCTGTCTGTCTATCTTAAAGTGATTTCAGTTAAGCATTTAAGCAATTGTTTGGCTGTTTGTAAATTTCTTAACATTTCCACTTGTTATTCTCGGCCTTTGAAGGGACTGCAACGTGCCACCTCAGGCATCTGTCCAAACAGGGGAGCAGGACTACACGGGTGTGCGGGCACAGGATACGGGCTTTTCGGACTGTTGTAATTTTAATTTTCCACCTTTCAGCAAACCATCAGAGTGCCTTCACATTCATGCATAACCGTAGACACGGATACATTGAACACACGTATCTGGCTACACTAAAGAGGCACTGGCACTGGCAATGACTCCCCTCTAACCTATCACCACCCCAACCCACCACAACCCTCTGCACCCCACTACAACTACAACTACACAAAAAAGTGGAGAACTAAAAAAAAAATGTTGCAACGAGGAGCATTTGGAGCAAGGCTACCACTACTAGTAGCATTTTCCCCAGTGGATCTGCATGTCGAGGTGCAGAGTTGAGTTGAGTTGATGTCAGTCAGAGGGGGGAACATGGCCAAAGGAGAGTCGGGGTTGGCAGGGGCGATTTAAGGACTCGCTTGCTTTTGTGTTGGCCAAAATGGGTTTAATGGCCAGGGAACTTTACTCTATACTCTGATGCGGTACACAGAGGGAGAGAGAGAGAGTTTCCACTCATTTCCTTTCAACAGACAACCCACCGAGAAGCACTCACCACAATAACAACAATAACAACTAGAGAAGCTGTAACAACTGGGAGCAAGAAGAAGCAGCAGGAGCAGAGAAAATGGCCGCTTGCTGCTTTCATTGTCTATTTGTCGGGGCAAGCGAAGCAAGAACAATGAAATTTCCATATTTAGAAATGATTATTTAGCTAACGTAATGACTCCAGGTAATGACCAGACCATGGCATCTAAGGGAGGATCGGGGTACTATAGAGAGGAGAGTGGACGAAGCCATTGTTGAGCTCATTGAATGGTGATTTACGAAATTACAACGAGTTAAGCTCACCAAAGTAAGTAGAGAAAGAGAGAGAGAGAGAGCCTATTATCTCAATAATTATAATAATAATATATAGCCTATTTTCAGGCGTTGAGCCGCTGCTGCTTCTTCTTCTTCTTCTTCGTCAACTTGTTACACTTCCAGTCTTAGTCAATTAAAGTGTAAACTTACCTCGTTGCGCGACGAGAGACTGGACAACGGCACCGGCGCCGTTAGATCCACATCGACATCCATGTCAGAGATGTCATCGCCGAAAGTGTCGCCCAGATGCGTTTCACCTGTTGCCAGTTGCTGGAAATTGCCACCACCAACACCAACACCACTGCCACCGCCAGTGGTGCCAGCAGCTGTGCCATCAATTTGTGTGTCGGCAAAGTTCTTGGCCACATTGCTGACACTGGAGCTACGCTTCTTGCCGCGTCCGCCACGTCGCTGCAAAGTCAGCCGACCGATGACCAGAGTGAGGCAGAGCAGCACTCCGGCTGTCACAGATATGATGAGATACAGGTAGAACTGTTCCTGGTGCTCTGAGTGAGTTAAATGGCAAAAAGAGAGATAGAAAGTTAAAGGAAGAGAAAGTTAATGCAAATCAGTTGAAAGCTTAGGGTAATAACCAACATCCTATAACGCATGAAGGAGTTGAAGTTGTCGAGTTACACAGTTACAGAGTTGGAGAGTTACACAGTTTGTAGAGTATGCGGAGTTGGGGAGCTTGGAGTTAGTGTAAGCCTGGCGAAGCACAATGATGAGTTTTACACTTGGGTGCTCTTCGTTGGCGCGCTTGTCTCCCGTCTCTTATCTCCCGTCTCCCTCATCGCCTATCTGGTGTCTCCTGTCGCTTGTCTGCATTTTGGTTGCAGCCAAGTTAAAGTTTTAATCGGGCGACTTTGTATATGACCGAAACGAAATCAAAAAGTTTAGCATGTGGTAAGCAACGAGCAGCGAGCCGCATGCAACGTGTGCAGTGCCGCACATGCAACTTTGTCTGTCTGGGTGTCTGTCTGTGACCTCCCCATGTCACCTACTGCTCGCTGCTGATGACAGCGAATCCCTTTCATTTGGGGAGGTTACAGGCAATGTGGACTAAAAATGGAAAGATGATTTCTCCGTCGTCGTGTCTGTCGCTGTTTTTCTATATTTTTCTATATTTTTTTTCTTCTCTCGTCGTCTGCGGTGTTTGGAAACGTGACAGAGTTGTGGCAAACTGTGCTTGTCGTGCCATTTGAGTGTGTGTAAGGATATGTAAGGATATGTGTGTGTGTGTATGCGAGGGAAAAGTTCGATTAGTTACACATGAAAGCCTGAACTAAACTGAACTCAAGTGAACGAACTGGCAAACGGAACGGAATGAAATGGCATGGCATGAAATGGCATGGAACAGGCCAAGCACACAAACAAAAACAAGAAAAAAAAAAAATTCAAGAAAGAAAAATACAAACAACAACAAAAGAAAAAAATGAAGCTGTTGAGTTTTGTAACTCACTTCGGATATACAGATAGGTGTTGAGCCAATTTGCCAAGAAACCAACCACTTGGACACGTTCTGTGACGATGTCCTCATCGGTGCAGTTTAGACCTATTGGCCCCCAATCATCAACCAACTGACACTTGCGTCTACTGAAGAAATTCCCATTATTAGGCCCAGTATTGGAACTGTCTTCCTCTTCATCTTCTCCTTCTCCTTTGTCTACAACTACTTCAACTTGTTCATCTTCTGGGGGCGCCTCAATTGGTTTGTTGGCATCATCATTAGTATCATCGTCGTGTTGTGGCGTCGTTGTCATAATGTGGTCATTGGCCAATGTTGCAGTTGTTGGGGATACCAATTGATGGTTGAATGACTCTTTTATGCGCTCTAACAATCTCACTGATGACTGCAGACGCTCTACGAACAAAAGTTGAGAATGAAACAGAAACAGAGAGAAAAAAAAAGCGACAGTCTCATATCTGTTTCTGTTTCGAGACATGCCAACATATCGCAAGTTATCCATCAAAGGCGGCGCTTCCAGACATCATTTGACATTACTTTACGTTACGTTACGTTACGTTGCGTTACGTTACGTCGCGTTAAGTCTCGTTACTCTGCGGATACGTAACGTTAGATAATGCAAAGCTTGAGTGGAAGGAGCTCCATCCCTGCACACACACATGTGCTTCAAACGCCAGCTGGCTAATGAAGACGGATGGGCATGCTCCTAAAATATTTATGCACAATGCGCAGTCGAGGCACTTTGCAGTAAGTGGAAGGAAGGACATACACACTCACACACAGAACGAGGAGAGTGATACATTGGCGGGTTGTGAACTCCCGGCAAATCGAATTATCAATCTATAGTCAGCACTTAGACCTAATCTCTGCAGTTTGATATACTCTGAAAGGGGCGGGGGGCAACCTTCACTTACCCTCCAAAGAGCCATCATTACGCGATAGCAACGGTGGCAGCAACGTGCTGGTGCCACCATCCTCTCCAGCTGGATTCATGTCGAAGTCAAAGGAGCGTCCCACATTAGCGCCCTGCAGTTTGGGTGCTGGCGGTATCGCCTCCGATTCCTTGTAGAACTGATCCTCATCGTACAGCTCATCCTGATCCAAGTCCAAATCCGTCTGCTGCGGTTCATCCGCCTCAGCAGCAGTCTCATAGCGATCCTTCAGCACCTTGCGTGGAACTAACATGGGAAATTCATCAGTTTACTCTCCACTGGAGTGGACTTCAATAGACTTACTGCATGTGTAGACGACCTTCAGATACATGCGGACATCTGTCTTGCAAGGTCGTCCAAAGGTGCCGGCATCAGCTGTCACCGAGCAACGTCTGCGTCCATGACAGATCTGCATGACGGTCTCCGTGGCATAGGACACCAGGCAGGCTAATGCACCGGGCAAATGGAATTCATTATCGTTAATCGTAAATAGTTTATCGATAAACTCGTTAGATGAACTTACTGGGCGTGCCCGTGTCCTCGCGATTGATGAGCACATTGCCGGCTGGTGAACCGCCTTGGGCACCACACTGCACACTCTCCCGCTCCGTGTGCCCAAAGGAGGCACTGTAGATGGCGATGCGGGAGTATGGGTTGCACATTAACGGCATGTTATCGTTCTCGCAGGCCAACTTGCTGCGGAATTCATCTGCGAAAAGAACAAAAGCACACCGTAAGACGAAGTTGGCCGAAAGATGATTACCAAAAACATTTGTCAAGCGAACGCAGAGGAATTTCTTTTGCGCGAAAATATCTCCTAATTGCGGTCAGTGAAATTTGGCAAGTCATAGTTACCCATAAACGAAGGTAGCATACAAAAACAAAACAAAAGAAACAACAACGACAAAGAAAAAGAAAGAAAAATAAGCCCACAATGCGTATACTTAATTACTTATACGCAACGTTGTATGCGGCCAACAACAAACTAAAAAAAACAAAATAAATTTGATTTGTCATTTGCAATTTGTCAACTATTTTGCAAAAATTAAATATGTATTACGAATTTCACGAATTGTTTATATTTATTTACAATGCGCATTGTTTGCATTGTTCTTATATTGTTGCGCATACGACACGTTGCACAGTTCCCATGTCGATTTGACGCATAAATTAAATACCAAAAATTTGTGTTGTAAAGAGCTTTTCAATGAAAATTCATTACATTACATTTGATATTTCCGAAATGCACTTTATTTAGCTGCTAAATTAATCAAAAGGTCAACACGGAAAATGCTTTTTTCTATCAACATCAGAACAACACAAAAAAAAACAAATGTAAACAAATATTTCTTTTAAAATAAATTTACATTTAATGTGACAAAAAATGTTTAAACATTTCTATGCTGTTGATATACGCAATTATGTCGACGACTACTTAACAGACATTAAGAATCTCAACAAATATGCACATAATGTTTGCCAATTACTGTTGCTTTGCTTGCCCAACTGCATATCCATTACATAATGTAGAAAGAGATGGGGAGAGGGGGAGGGGAGAAGGGAAGTGGGAGAAAGGACAACACATTTGCTGAATAGTTTACCAATACCAAATTTTGCTAACAAAAGCAAATAACTGGAGCTGAGCCAAAAACTGAGATACTTGCAGGCAATTGTCAGTGGCGAGTTGAGCCAACAAATATATTCAACATATGTACATATGTATATACATATGTATGTGTGTATGTATATGTGCATGTATGTGTGTAATATGTATGTGTGTGAGACTGGAATGTGCTCTTTTCCAGTGTCCTGATCCTTCACTGCTTTACACCCTTCTCTTTGCCAGTAGCTCTTTCTGCTTACCATCTAAGCAGTGCTGTCATTTTAGCCTTTTTCCCGTCAGATGTGGCTTTTTTAAAGGTGTGCTGGCCGGCAAAATTAGAAAATAGCGGGCAGCGGAGTAGTTTGAGATTTAGGTGAATAATTTTTTGTTGTCTTTTCACAAGAATGAAAAACATCCATTCCGTTTTAAAAATTTGGGGAAATGTGTCTAAATTTGGAACAATCAAAATTGCTACCTGAAAATAGCTTTTTGTTAGCTAAATATATTTCGCTGAGATTCCGCTTTTTTAGCATACTTTTTTGGTATATCCAGCTATTTTTGCTGAGAAAAATGATGACAACACTTCATCTAAGTCCACAATTGAAAAAACGTAGCTAAAGCAATTATGAGAGTTCCCTCCATCTATCTCACTCTCTCTCTCTTTCTCTCTCTCTCTTTCTCTCTCTGACATAGTATCTCTTTCTCTCTCATTTTGTTTGAGCACTTGGCCAGGCACCTTTTAAATATGTACGTCTGTTTATATGCAGCATGTACATATGTATGTGCTTGTGGACTTATGTATGTATATAACAGTATATACATCATTTGCTGCATACTAAAAAGAATTGCTCTCTGTCTGTGTGTGTGTGTGTGAGTGTGTGAGTTGGGATGGTCAGAGATGAACTTTAATAAATTTGGTAAATATTTGCATAGCATGTTTACAGGCCTGAGCCTCTGGCATTGACTGCACATATACACCCACCCACAGAGCATCCCAAACTCCTCCCATCTGCCATTTCCCACTTCCAAAACATCTCCACATCCACTTCTTACAGCAAATGCTCCATTCATCCACACTCTGCCAGTTATTTGGCCCTTTTTTTGTTGCTGGTTGTGACTCCCACACGTTACGTGCAGAGGCGTTCTATTGGGTGCTGTGATTCCTTGCTCCTTGCTGCTTGTGCCGCGCCAGCTTTGGTGCCCTGCGAGTGCACGTTTTATTATGAAGAGACGTGAGAAAAGTTGAAAATTGCCATATTTTTATGACCACAATGTGCCGTCTGGCGCGCAGTGCACCTCCTACTCCTACTCCTCCTCCAACTTCTACTCCTACTGCTTCTTCTTCTACTTTGCTTCTTCTACTGCTGCTGCTGCTGCTGCCTTAGCTCCAGCAGCTCCTCCACGACTGTTGCCCGACTCTATATGTATGCAATGCCAGCCTCAAGCGTCGAGGTCTGCGTTTGAGGTTGCCACTGACATGGCAGGGCATGCGGTGACGGTTGAGGTGTGGCTGGGGTTACGGGGTAAGGGAAGACCCTTGCGCTTCCACGCACATAACCAGGCCGTAATTTTTCAACGTTTTCCACTCGTACTTTGCAGTTTTATTACTTGTCGCTGGTGTCCATAATGAGCAAAAGATAACAGACAATTTAGAAAAAAAAGACAGAGCAAAAAAAAAAAAAAATGGAAAAAAAACGTAAAGAGACGGCTCTCCTTAATTATATTACCTCAGCGTTTGCCCGTCAACGCCATACCCCTCCAGACCCCTCTCGCGCTTAGGTTGCTCCAGGGCATGTGCGAGTACTTACTGTCAGAGTGTGAGTGAGATAGATAGCCAGTACATGGCTGAGCTGTAGTAACCCATCCCCATCCAACCTCTTCTACCTCATCAGCAGAAGGACGACCCCCCCTCAGCACCTCAGCCTGTGGCACTCTTGCCAACCCGCTGTGCATTTCCTTTTTCTAATTTGAATGGGCCGCTCTCGTTGCTCGCCTTTTGTCTTCTACTGCTCCCTGATCCTCCTGCCGCTTGTTTCACTCACTACTTTTGGTCTGTTTGTGTGCTTTTTAACAAGATAACATCTGCGTCACTTGTCACAAAAAAAAGAAAGAAAATACATAGAGGCAGCAAACAGAAAGAATACAAAGCGAGAAAAAAAATAGAGAAGTGGCAAATATTTTCAGCCAAATCCAAATGCAAAGGGCTGACGCAAATTACCAAAGAATTACAAGGCGACTGCACAGGACAGGACACCATCTCAGACCATCTCTGAGTTCGCCCAAATACTCGAAACTGGCATCTCGAGTCGAATCTGAATACAAAATCGAACTGGAAGGGAGTATTAAGGACTCGTTTAACGACTATCAGACAATGCAGCTTGAATACTTAAGCCTCGCCAGGTGAAAATGAATGGAAATGTATTGAAGCCAGGGGTGTGTGGTTGGGTGGAGCAGTGGAATCGTGGTTAGCTGCTTAGTTAGGTTAGATTGTGTGGATTCGTTGGGTGGGTGATGTTCACTTATCGGCTGCTTCTGCTGTTGCCTGATTGCGATTAAACACGAATTGCTTAGCGGATCGTAAATAATCGAGTGCCATTAGCCCAATGGCCAACAGCGGGGGGGGGAGGAGGGGTCTCACGGCATCCGCAGGGGGAGCGGATTGCAAAATTTTGTGCAGAAGAGGTCACTCAGTCAGTCAGATGAGTTGGATGAGAAAACTATGCAAATAACTGGGATAGCAAAAAGTTGATTCAACTATTTTTAATGTTCGCAAAAAGCAAAAGCGCAGCTGCATTTTTCATTATGCTTCTAGCTGAATTAAATCTGCAAATAAATCTACCAACCCCCTCCCGCAGGACACCCCCCCCCACCCCCCACGCGACTCCAATGTAGTTTGAGTTCTCATTAATTTCATTTTATAGCAAAAATGTGTGAGAGAGAGAGGAGAAAGCGAAAGAGCAATTCCTCTTTCTCTTTCTATAGCTGTCTCGCTGAGAGCACTTTTCTGACAGCTTTTAAAATAAGAATTATGGCCAACACCTTCTGTTGGCCAAGTTAGACAGAGATAGAGAAAGAGAGTGAGAGAGAGCAGTTTGAGCCTGCTCTTGTTTTGCTATTATCATTATTGTTATTGTTATGGGTGTGGTATTGTATATGATAATCATAATCATAATAATCATAATCATTATCATAATAATAATTATTTTTATTATTTGCTGTTTGCGCATTTCAGCGCATAGATCAACAGTAATTATGTTCGTGTCTCGTTGTCATTTGGCCACTAGATTATTGCCTCCTCCAGCCCCACCACTCTACCCCCTCCACCTAAAACAGTTTCGTGAGGCAAACACATTATGCAACTGTGCTATTTGTTTATGCAAATTAGCCCACCAAAAACACTAAATGGGGGATCTAAATAGTTGTGGCATTCAGTTCAGATAACTTGCCACAAAGTCTGGCCAACTAAACTATCAATATGAAATTCAGGTAAAATACCACATATTTTTGAAATCTTGACAGTTTTCATATGTTTACCTCGACATGCACATACATACATATATTTTCCCCCCCTTTAGTTTGAAAACAATTTGAATTGCCTTTTGGCTGCCAGCAAAAATTGTTGTTCTGTTTGTCATAGATTTTGCAGCAGGCAAGAAAAAAAAATTTAATATATATATATATTTATTTTGCCGCAGAGCAAATAAAATATATATCATGGTTAACGCGGCCAGAGAGTGCACCCCACTGCACTCTCTCTCTCTCTCTCTCTCTCTCTCTCTCTCTTACATACTCATTCTTATTCTCCCTCTTTCTCTCTCTCACTTCTGTGTCGATTATATTTGCTTTTAAGTGCATGGCGAGTGTGTGTAAAGTGCGAAGAGGTGCCAGTTGGCTGACCTCCTAAAGAGCAACCTCTGCTCACTAGCTATCTCTCTCTCTCATTCTCTCTCTCTCTCTCTCTCTCTCTCTCTCTCTCTCTGTTGTCTCTTTCTGGCGTTGTGGCATACTTACATGGACGACATTTGTAGGCAATCTCAACGAATTTTCGTATGCCTGAGCAAGGATCTCCGGCCGTATGCGTTTTGGAATTTGCAGCGAACTTGCAGTGTCTCTTCTTTTGGCAGGCATCCACAACCGTCTGCAGCAGTGCATACTGGAAAGAGATAGCAATTGTTTGACAGAGTGAGACAGAGATATATTGATACATATAGCAGTAGTTGTACACGATATACATATAATATATAGGTATATTGGGACTGAGTTGTATGTTGTATGTGGGTGCGGCTGCTATTGATAGAATATTGGGCACAGATGGCAATTGCCTCTTCTACTTCGTCTTGTTCTTCTTCTTGGTGTTGCAGTGGCAACGGCAACGGCAAATGGCAAACGGCAAGCCCGGATTGTGCTGCTGGCACTTGCAACTGCACCGTCTGCCTCACTGCTTGCCACCATTTGCTGCAGGCTCGTAAATCTTTGTCTATCTGTCTCTGGCAACAAGATAAAGTAATGAATGCATTTTATGTGCCTTTAACAATGCGATAGGCGCATTAAGTTGCAAGTGCTGTAAGTGCCGCACAGATGTTGCACGTCTAGTCAAATATGTGGCAAGCAATTGATACAATCAACATGATTAGCCAAGTGTGAATTGCGTTACACAAATTCAATTAATTAAAAGGCCAATCAAAATGTTGCCACGCAATTGGCCTAATTCACAATATACTGGCTTTAAATCACATACAACCAGGGCTACGTAAATGAGGCACAATAAAACACAAGACAATGGCAACAATGCCGAGAGATCCTTTTTACACTTGATTCACAATCAGTACGCTTCATTCAGCAGCTGTCAAGTGCTTTGATTTGTTATTAATTAGTGTGACCCTAACACACACACACACACACACACACACACACATATATATATACACACCAGCGATTCATTTATACAAAGATGGATAAAAGCTGTAATTGGATTTTGAGGTTAGACCCCAAAGTAGGCGAGGAGGACCTCAGAATTGTGTCGGCCAGAGGTCTCCATCGATTGGAGTCGCTTCGTAATAATTTGTTTACTCTCGTTCAGCACTGGGCATAAGCATAAGCTGCCCTTAATGCAATGCTACCCATAAGTCAAGAGATATCCCCACCAAAAGAGAGAGAGAGAGATAGAGAGGGACGGCTAAAGGATATATAGAGAGGCTGCCATGAGACCGAACGCAATTCAGTTCCGCTTTAAGGAAGCGCCGGAAATGAAGCGTGAGTGTCCTATCCCACTGGCCTTGTGCCTCTCGTGCCTCTCGTGCCTCTTGTGCTTTGCTCTGCTCTGTTGCGGTTATATTCACTCGGCCGTATGCTACACATCAACACATACACATACACACACACACACAGAGTGAAAGGGAGATATATACATAGAAAGAGATAGAGTGTGTGTAGTATACATAATACATATTGTATATGAGAAAGTCTCGCTCTTTCTCTCTATTTCATAGTCTTACTTGAAATTGATGTGCTCAATGAAACGCAATCAGCAACGCAATCGCTGCTTCTTCTACTTCGTCGTTCCTTGACGAGCAACATCTCGAGCCCTTTTTCTTTTTCTTTTTCTTTTTCTTTTTTTTTTTTTTTTTAAGGGATATGGTTCAATGAAAAATTAACCACTACATCCATTTCGTAGGTTAACAGCATTGCTTGCCAAGGCCAAAACGACCTCATAAATGTGACAAATTGCGACATACCGATACACACACACACTCATACACAAACACACATACACTATATACATATTTGTATGTATATATACACATATATCTACATCTACTTTTAGTATACTTTCTATGTACCGTGAATTTCCTTTTACTGAATTTAATTTTGTTGCGCAATCTATAGCATATTTTACGAGCATGTTTCCCCTCATCTCTCGGGGGAGAACTTGAAATCTTGTTGTACAGCTGCTTTCAGGTCAAGTCTGCGCTGTTTTTGAAATTGCAAATATTACGAGCTTCCACACACATACACACACACACATACACACTCCACATGCTGCACACACTCTGCAACACATACCCAAAGACATTTCTACAAGTTATAGCTATTTCGTGGCTATACTTTGTTTTAGCTTTTATCGATGGACTTATTGATGCGCCATACTTAATTTTACTACTTCCACTTAGCGCAGAAAGTTTTAGCATAATTTTTGTCTGAATTTAGTATATCCAGTTTGGTATTTTCTTTGACATTTGCTTTAGCATCATTTTTCATTGTCATTTTTTTTTTTACTTTAGTTTTAATTTAGTATATGCTGTATGGTATTTTCTTTGGAATTTTTTTTTACATACTTTCTCTTTAAAAGAATTTTAGTGCGTATATAGGTATTGGTATTTTTTTTTAGTATTTTTTAACATTTCCGCATCTATTAATTTAATTTTATTGGTTTTTAATTTAGTACATGAGGCTTTGTAATTTCTTAACTATTTTTAATTCAAAATACTTTATTAACAGAACACGTCATTTTCATTTCCCCTTTTATATATTTTGTAGGAAGGGAAGCGAGTGAGGTATACGAAAAAAATTTAAATACTATCTTGAGCTTATAAAAAATCATATATTTTCTCGTGTTAAGATCTGCGATACTGTAAAAACGATTAAGCCTGTTAGGTGGGCTAGGATTTACACATATAGTATGCGCTAATAAATGGTGTATGGGGTCGGTTTAAGCTTTTGACTGGATAAGTCCCTAAAAATTGTCTATGATTTATGCCTGCAGTTTTGGACCAAAGTGAATCGAATCGATTTTCATTATGAATTATTGCTGTTTTTATGGCAGCGTTCTACTTCACTGATTCATTTTTTCTCCACCACTCACTCTCTCCCTCTTTCTCTATTGACTTGAGTGTGCTGCTGGATTTTTATTTGTATTGTAGAGTCTCATATGTGGCATGCTTGTGTCTGACCCAAAGGGAGCCATTTTATCGCGCTTCCAAGTGTATAAGTCTTTCTCTCTCTCACTCTCTCCCACTCTCTTCCACTCTCTGTCTCTTTCACTGTTGTGGGAGTCTTTGAATGCACGCTGTGGAATCGTGCGGAAAATGGGAAAAACACATTTAGACGGCAAAAGGTAAGCCGAAATGCGGTCTAAGCATGCCAAGCAGTGTGGAGCACCTACTGCCTGGGCAACCTTATGAAAGGATATATCAGTTGAACATCTACTTAGGCATGTCCACACACACACTCACACCCGTACACACATATGTATAGCTTAAATATATATGTATGTATATGTATGTATGTATGTATGGGACGTTGTTCGATGATGAGTGCGACGATGATGGAATTGCAATTATACTGATTCAGCTTACCTGTAATCCGCTTACGGTACACGTTTCCGGCGGTTTGACTTCGATTTCGGTGCCGCTGTGGATGACAGCATCCCCAGCACTTCCGGTGGTGGTGAGGTCCTCCTGCGAGACCGGCGGACACAGGCTGTGGTCGGATAAATCTGTTCAAGTGGACAAAGAGGGCAATTTTTCGTTTATTTTTTCCATTTTTTTTTTGTCTTTCTCATATTTTGCTGTTTTTGTTGTTGTTGCTCATGTTATGTTTTTATTTGTTCATATTGTTGTTGGTGTTGTAGTTGCTGCCAGTTGTGATTTCGTTGTGTTTTGTGAACGTGTCGTTGTCATTTGCCAAGTGGACAAGTGGTGCCACTGGGAAATGGGAAACAGCAGCAGTGGCAGTGGCACTAGCAGTGGCAGTAGCAGCGCAGCAATGCCAAGTGGCAATGTGAAGTGTTGTGGCAAGTGCTTCCTTGGTTGAGATGCGATGTCCACACAGAAGTAGTTACAGAATTCAATGCAAACTCTTCAGCTGATCAACTGACCAACCATCTGCATCCACAATTCCAACACCAACACCAACTCCAGCTCCATCTCTCTTGAATGCAATCCATTTCCAAATATGGCCATCAACTTGGGCATCGCATGACATTCATGGCCGGACGTGGCTCTGTGTGCGTATACTTGATATGGGCGTACGCTTCTCATTTGCGCTCGAGTGTGGAGGCGTGTGTACACACACACACTCACACAAACATATATACACAGACTGACTGAAAACATGTGCACACGTGCTCACTCACACATACAGAGAGTAGAGACTATATGAGTAAAATACAATGCGTACAACGGACAAACTTTGGGGCAACAATCAATCAATTGAGATATTGGCAGTCGATAGCAGCCAATGCGAATTGAACTGATGGCAAACCCAACCAATACACACACACAGACACACACACACACAGCCTGGTCATACAATGTTCAGTCCACTCAACACTGGACGCCTTCTGCCTCCACTTGCCATGTACAGCTTCCAGCTACATCTCCAGCTCCATCTCCAGCTCCATCTCCATCTGTTCCCATCCAGGCGTTGCCACTGATAACGCTTCATGCCACTGCTGCTGCCGCTGCTGCTGCTGCTTGGAACGTGACAATGGGCAACTTACCTCCTGCACGCCCATACTGTGCCAGCTCTATGGAAATGCTAGTACCACGTGGACAGCTGAGTGACAGCTGCTCTGAATCGCATCCGGCACGTTGGTACGTACGCAAGGTGGCCGCCAGCAGAGCTGAAAGCAAAACAAATACCAAAAAAAAAAGTATGAGCAAGAGAAAACATGAAAATCAAGATGCATTAATTGACAGTAGAGAGAGTGAGAGAGTGCCTCACTGGGGAGGGGGGGGGAGTGAGCGGTGTAGTGTATGCGGTGTAGCTGAGTTTGTGTCGTGTAAGAGGCGACAGCACAAAGCAAAAGTCGATAAATCGCCAAATAACAACTCTCAGCAAATGTAAACAGACTAACAGTCAAACTATACATATTTCATACACACACACACACACACACACACACACACACACATACATACATACATACGTATGTGTATATGTATATCTATACATGCCACGCCCACACACGCCCATTGTATCTATAGAAGATTGCAAAGCGCATATTCTGCAATAATATTTGTTTGAATTTTTTTTTACATCCCTCTTTTTCACGATCTTTAAACAATTTTTATACCGCGTGCCCTTTTGAAAAGTGTAATGTGTGTAACAGAGAAAAGATATATGTATGTATTTATATATATTCTGACTCAGGATCAATAGGAAAAGCGATTGTGCCCTGTGCGCCCGTCCATCCGTTTGTCCGCCTGTCTAGAACTCAGAAACTATAGGAGCTAGAGATTCCAAATTTGGGAATTTTTCTAGATTATCATTTTTTTGATTTGATGTCTCGCCCATTACGCCCACAAATAAAAAGAACCGACAACGTGAGAAACTATAATGTTACGATATCTACGTATTTGACAAATATATATTTATAAAAAAATGAACATTTTGGTAAACGGGCGCAGGGTATCTCATAGTCGGACCCACACTGCTATAACTTTCTTACTTGATTTATTTTTTATTCCTTTTTTTGACTCTCAAATAACTGGTACTACACTACGCTGCAGGGTTTCAGTTTTGCATGCGCATATTCTGTGACTTTTGTAACGAATTGAATTAAATTCATTGTGTGGCACATTTCATATGAATATATATGTTTGTATGTATGTATATATGTATATAAAAGTGTTCTTCTCATGTTAAATGTCAATTCGTAAATTGATTTTGTATTTATTTAATTTTATGTGGGTTTCCATTTAACAGTTTTTCGATTTTCGCCATTCTCGCCATTTTCAATTTTCAATTTGATTTTTCTCAATTCAACATTATAAAGTATATATTGGCTGCAAGTAGTATAGGCAACGATTTTCACATTATTCTCATTGTGGCAGGATGCTGCGTAAATAGATATTAATTGTATTTAAGTATTATTCAAGCCAAGTGACATTGATGTGGCTGCCACAGATGCTGCTGCTGCTGCGTAGTGAAGTGTGTGGCAGGTGGAAATTGGACTGGGGCGATTTTGTGGCGCTTGTGGGAATCGAATTGTATTGAACATATACAAGAGATATATATATATATATATATACATATATACATATATTCAGCATATATTGGAAGTACGTGTGCTCGACTGTGGACTGTAGTAGTACAGTGAAACAGCAGTGTATGTTTCTGTGTGTGTGTGTGTGTGTGTGTGTGTGTGGCGAAATAGTCCCAAAGTAAAGTAAACTGAATTTCCATTATGCAATCGTTCAGTCTTCAACTTAACTGACACTTGACACCTAAGCAAACTCAGACATTCAATTTCATGTGAAATTATTTCCCCAACATTTTACTCCTCCTCCTCTTCTCCTTCTTCTTCTTTTTCTACAACAGCAACAACAACACCAGCAACTGTAACAATCACTAAGAAGCCAAGAAACATAGAGAGAGACAGAGGGAGCGAGTGAGAGTGTCTGTGTGTGAGAGAAAGAGAGTGCAAATATAACAAAAAAATACAATGAAAAAAAAAATAAAGAAAAAAAATTGTCTGCCATTTGTTTCTGTTTATTGTACATTTCTCTTATCCACTTTAGAGGCGACAATGCTGATGGGGGGGAAGGACGTCCTCTGAGCCAGTGACTTCATTACCCAAATTGTTTACGTGTGTGTGCCTCCAACTGTATAACTGTGTGTGAGTGCATGTGTGTGTGTGTGTATGCATGACTGAGTGTTTACACTACAAAACAAATGCCTTACAATGGCTGCCAGCAGAGAGTGAGAGAGGGGGAGATATAGAGGGGAGGAGAGGGACTGTAGTTGCTATCTAGGTAGGAGTAAGCCAATGTCTTTGCCATAAAACGCGACTGGGGCAATGACTATGTGTAAGGATTACGTGTGTATACAACACACAAATACACAAACACACCCCAAAAAAACACCCCCTTCTATATGCACATATGAGCTAGTATTATATTTATATTATTGAAAACAATTTGCCGGTGTGAAAATGACAATATTCCCCCCGTAAAATAGAAAAAAAGATGGCAGCACCTTCTGTGTGTTTGGAATTAAGTAATTCATTCAACTTAAATAGGCTTAGCAAACAGTCAACTCTCTCCCTCTCTCTCTTTTGCTATTCTCTCTTTCTCGCTTTCACACAAAATAAGGATTATGGCCAGAAAAACTAAGCCATAATGAAAATACAGACTGTATGCTAAGCAGAAGTTAAGTTGAGGCGAAAACAACTTACATAATTGATGCATTTATTCATTTATGAAATTTACAGTAATTATTATTATTGTGTTATTATTATGAAATAATTTGCATCACCATCAACATCAGCATCAAATCAAATCAAATTTAAATGCTGGCAAATTCATTGAACCGCAACAAGAAATGAGAGTCCCTTCAGGGTAAACAGCTCTCTCTCCCTTTCTCTATCCGGTACTCTTCGCTTTTTTTCTCTCTCTTTCACTTTCACTTTCTCTCCCTCTCTCTCTCTGTCGCTCTGTCTCAGATTGAGCTGTCAGTGCTGGCTGTGCGGAAACCCTTTCGAGCATCTTAATAATTGTAATTGCGGGTACTGGTTATGCCCATTAAAAGAGGGTGACAAGTGGGTGGCGGTTAGGGGTGGCAACCCCTCACATAAAAAAGTGGTGGAAAAATTCCTCACTCTGTCCACTTGCCATTCCATTACCATTCACAGTCACAGGTAACAAGGTACAAAGTACGCATTACATGTGTGTGCCATGCTCCCTCCACTCGTATTTTCATTTTCATAAATCAGATGGCAGTTCTGGCTGCTCTGGACGTGGGAAGGACATTTTACGACCGCGATGCTTGCCAAGCAACAGCAGGAAATGCCGTCTTTAGGCGCTGCCAACCCCAAACACACACACACAGCAGAGGCATAGAGATTGTGTGTGGGTGGGTGGGTGTGTGGAGGGCACCAGGGAGCCACTTCAGGCGGACGTAGCATGCAAATTTATGCGACATAAAATGATAATAACTCTTTCACTTTTCATAATTTTGGCAAGCATTTACCTGGCTGTTTAGTTGAGCGCGTTGAACGAGCCGCCGTTGGCCACCCGCGTGCCGAGGTAAGCTCAAGTGTTAAGCATGATATAAAGTAAAACATGGTAACTTAACATCGACCAACAGATACCCTGCAAAACTGGGGTTGCAAAAACAAGCGGACCTCGGTGTGGTTATCCTCTTAAGGTTTAAGTTCTCATAGGGTTACCCTTTGAGGTTAGGTTAACATTTAGTTTTTCGTTTATTTGTGAGGTTATATAGTAGTGCACTGTCATTCTATAGTCTCTTCACTTTGTAAATATCTACAGATATCTCGAAAACATATACCTCTTATTCAACAGGTAAGTATAAGCCACCGGTAATGAGCTTAGTTCCCTTAAAAACCTACCCTTTTTGGTGGTAATTCCCAGGGTATTGACAGAAAATAGAAAAACAAGAATATTAACGACCCTGCGGCTTCTGTTGCCGTTAAGAATGCGGCTGGAGAGTTGGCAAAAAAAAAGAACGAATGAAAAGAAAAGCAAAGCAAGGCAGAGAAGAGAAGAGTAGAGTACAGTAGAGAGCAGAAAGCGGCTCAGAGGTAAACTCAGCGCCATCGTCATTTCCATCTCCCATGTCCTATCGCCATGACAGCCACGGGTTCCATTGTGCGAAGCGACTCGTCCCGTCTCGAGACGAGCCATGTCAGTGCCATGTGGGAGTAATGGGAGGAGTGTGCGCCGAACAGCGAGCATCCTGTCGCCTCCAGTTAAATTTTACAGCTCATGCAAGACACTAAAAGGCAACGTCGTGCATGAAGCATCAGGATGAGCCTCCGTCTGAGCCTCAGTCTGGGTATAGGTTGAGAGAATGGGTGTATGTATGATGATGACAAAAGGCACACAAGGACACAGGACACACAACATATATATACAGTACACGTATATACATATATATTCGTATTCGCATGCGTCTACGTCTAGGTCTTTTGCATCCCCTCAGGATGCTAGTCGCTTCCTTGGCTAAAGATGGCAGATTAAAGCACATCTTAATGGGAACCGACTCGGGGAAATGTGAAACAAGCGCGTAGGCCATGAAACTTTCCGTTTGCTGTTATCAACGCGACCCAAGGCGCCACTAGATGAAGACGACAACGTAGCAGCAGACCAACAATGAGGAGAGCAGGGTGAGATATAGCGGAAGGTACAGGAAGAGACAGTTTCGACAGAGAGAGAGAGAGAGAGAGAGAGAGAGAGAATTCGCCATATATTAGTTGGGCGTGGCGCATGGCATATGTATCAGCCTGATTGTATTATCTATCTATCTGCAAATATTAAAAAGAACCAGGCTCAAGTGCAAAAAGAAACGTAAACAAATAAAAACATCCACAGATACATATATGTATCTATATATATATATATAGCAAACACGCACATGCCAGACACAGCAATTGAATATTTATAGGGTTCCTGTGACGCACAAACTGTGCCAAATGGTATCCCCCTACAGTCCCTATGCCATGTACCCATACCCCTACCCCAACCACTAGCCCAATCCTGTTGGCTTGTGTGTGAGTTGTGGCCACTTTAGCGACAAACAGTTAGCAGCAGCCAAAGTTGGCATAGAAAACATGGCTCGGCCTTGAATTTAATGGCCCAGACCGTAAAGCACTTGAAAAAGAAAGTTTTTGCGCAAATATTATTTAATTATCATTAAGTTCACAGAGATGTGTTGAATTCCCCTATTTGCAACTGCCACAAACTGAGAGCAACATACACACACAGAAAAAAAAGAGAGATAGAGAGAGAGTGCCGTGAGAAAGAGAAATAGTTATGCTACCCGCATGCTTTCTCTTATATTCACAGCTGTATAAGAGCGCGCAAATCACTGCTCGCACAATTATTTCTGTTTCTCAATTTATAATGTCACTTGACAAGTGCAGCGAATTTTTCGAAAAATATAATTTATTATTTATAATTAAAGAAATTGTTTTCTTTTTTCAAATACATTTTCTGTATGCTCAAATTCATGTTTATTTCTGTTAGATATATAAACGTTACTTCATTTAAGCAGCTGCCTCAACTTGTTTGACATTGCGTATACGCAACGTGTGCATGCTTCGTTAAGAATATCACTGTATTTTATTTACTTTATAATAAAAGAAAATATGCATTGAAAACATGGTATTTCTGTTAAACAAGAATTAAAACTAAAATCAGTTGAACGGCTGCTTCTGCTTGCTTATATGTATCATATGTATATCACATATTGCGTATACGCACTGTTTGCCCGCGAGGTATCAAGCAGTCGAGTGCTCTCTGCTGTTCAGCAAACAATTTGTACATGTTCGTTTTGCAATTAAGAATTTTTCAGAATTTTATTTATGTTGCCAATTAATTTTTGTGTCTTTTTTTTTTGGTTCGTTATTGTTGTTGCAGCGAACTGATGAAGGACTTTATCGATAAAGCAAATGAAAAGCTGCTGACAGACAAGGCCAAGAAGATGATAACGACTGATATGGGCGCCGATGATGGAATGAGATACTCATAAATTACGCAACGGATTCGCGACCAACTCAACTACAATATATACAAATTTACATATACATATATATATATCCAATATATAATAACGTATATAAAGTAAATGTTTCAAAATCCAGCTCAGGCTTGATTGGGCGCGGGGGGTCATGGACGGCATTCAATATTCTCCAAGTGGCGGACAATGGCTTCTAGAGCAAATAGGGGAATGGGGGTGGATGGTGGGCGGGGTGGGGGGTGGATTGAAGATTGGCATCGACTTGGCGAGTATCCAGTGCGATGAGCGGGCAGTTAATTAATGTGGTTTAATTTATGAATGTTTGCTTTGGCTACCCTATTAATCATTAATGACGAACATAAATATTTGGTTGCTCTCGCTTACAGATCATTTGCCGAAACTTTTGCCTCAGCTCCACTCAAACTGGACAACGGGCAACACAACAAATACACACACACACACACACACACACATACACACATATACTGTTGCAAGTCGCTGTGTGTCCTTAATTATGATTTATACATAATATATATACTGATTTAGTGTATACTGATGTTATTTGGCCTGACGACAACGACAGTTGACTGAGTGCTTCGAGTAGGAGTAGTAGCAGGAGGAGCAGTTGGAGTGGAGGAGGGGGTTGGCCTGGCGCCTGCATTAGCCAAAAAGAGGCAACCTCTCTCTTCAATCCCTCTCTCTCCCTGTGCTACCCCTCTGGTGGCGCACAGTCAACTCTGTCAGTCCCCGGCCAGGGACAGTGGCTGCCATGTCAGGGGATGGTTATTGCTGCAGATAAAACGCAGGAAAGCAAAACGCGATTTTCTACAACATGTAGAACTGTTGCTGTTTTGCTGTTTGCTGTTTGATGTTTGCTGTGCTGTGTTGAGCGAGAGTATCTGAAAATGTGGAAAAAGGGAAAAATAAAACAAAACATTTACCCAAAGGATCAACTCGATAAATAACTTCCGGCATGACGGGCCGCGTCAGCAGGCATACAACAGCCAACATCCAGGCGAATCTCCTCCAGCCATCAGCGCTCCAGGAGCTCGCTTGGTATTGCACGTGCCGACATTTGCTAGGCCTTAGCTGGGAATCACATTGGATGGGGACATCGCACTGGAGTTGGAGTTGGAGTTGAGGCTGGGGTGGAGGCTGCTGTTGCTGCTGCTGCTGCTGCTGCCGCTGCAGATGCTGTGCGGGATTGGGCTCCTGCACGGCCATTGCCAACGGCCAGAGTATTGCTTGGATCCTTCTGTTATCCTTGTTATTCTTGATGCTGTTGTTGTTGTTATTATTACGGTGCTGTGTCCTCGACTCGTGTGGAGAATGGTGTTTGGGCAATATTATCGTTGGTTAGCGTCTGCTCTTGATTTGATGTTCTTTATGGTCGATTTTATTGTGCTCCTCCCTCTCAGATTTGGCAATTTGCATTTTTTTGTTTTGCTTTCTTTTTATTATATATATTTTTTCTGATATTTTCGTTTTTAATATTTTATTGTTGTTGCTGTTGTTGTTATCATCAACGGCGTCGATTGTGATGGCTCTTAAGACTGGTCAATATACTGACTACACTCACTGTTGCCGTCACGTTCACATTCAGATACGTATTCGTATTCGTATTCATATTCATAGTCATATTCTTATTCATATTTTTATTATTAATACTGGTATTCATGGAATTGCCTGTATCCGTTCATCTTCATCTGAAGGGGAACACTGTGGAGGAGTGGAGGGGTGGGCGGGTGATTTTGGGCCCGGAAAGAAATGTGAAATGAATACACGGTTATTTATTATTATTAAAATTATTATTTATTTGTTTTATTTTGGGTTTTATTGCACTTTCGCTGTCTCTCTTGATTATCACATGCACTCCTTTTGCATTTGCATATCCTTTTTATTGGTTTTATTACATTTCACATTGGTTTTTTTCGTTGGTTTGTTAAATCCTTTTCCAATCTATATGCTATTTGTTATTCTACAATATATTTGAAATATTTTTTGTTTGCTTTTGTGTGTTGAGTTTCTGTTTTTATTGTGGTTCGACCGTAAAACAATTAATTATATTTCACTCTCACTTTTTGTACTATTATTTTTTACTCTATTTCTACTTTTTTTTCTTTATTTTATTGTATCTCGCTTTCTCACTCTTATTAATTTATACAAGCACGTTGTAGATAAACAATGCAAATGGAAGAAGCAAAAAAAATATATATATATATCACACACACACACACAGAGAGAAAGATAACTCGATTATTTAATGAAACAAGGACCTTCATCAATTTGTTACAATTGTTGTTGTTGTTGCTGTTTTTTTTTTTGTGCTTAATGACGATACAAAATTATTGAATTATTTATTTATGCATGTAATTTTTTGTATTTGTAATTTCTCGCGGTCTACTAATTGGGTTTGGTTCTGGGATTTTGGTTTTGTTTACTTATTGAATTCCAAATTAATTTGAAATTAAAACAAATTCGCCACTGAAATCACATTTAATTAGTTTGGTTAACAAATTGTAAAGTTTTGTCGCATTTTTTTTTTTGCACCCAAAAGAATCGTTTTTTATTGGCAATTGGCAACAGGATTATCCTTGAATTTTCTCACTCTCACTCACACACTCACACGCATACCGCAATTTCCTGCAAAGCCCCCCCTTTCAGGCTTATTTTGTCATCAAATTTTATAATTCTAGTTAAATTTGTTGCCCGCAAGCAACCTACAATCGGAACATCATTCCTCGCCATCTAATTTATTTTTGTGAATCGAGTGAACACGAGGACCAAAATGACGATGAGGACGAGGACGAGGACGAGCACGATTTCGATTTCAACTTCGATTAGATTGGGTTTTCGATTGCGTTAATAAGCGAATCGGGTTGGTTGGTGGACGGGGAGGGATTTTGGGGGTGAAACGCTCCAAAGAACTTTTAATTGAAAAATTCCAAAAAGCATTTCCCATTAATTATGTGAGCACGGCCTGCCCCATTTCCCCACAAAAACAATCGTTAAGAGTCTCAATTTGATGTGTGATTGGGTCCGATTTGTTAATGTTCCAAAATTCAACTACAGAATTTAAAATGGATTTGCAATGGATTTTCAGTTTGAAACTACATTTCGGAAAACAGTCTGACTATCTGCATTTTTGCTATATTTTTTTCCATTGACTGTAAATTTTCCAAAAATGAATATGGAACAAGATTAAACTTTTGCCAGTGTTTATTTTTGTAAAATAGAACTAGAATATGTAAAGAAAATACAAAACATAAGCTTAACTTGGTTTTACAAAATTTTCCACTACTGCTGCAATGCCCACAAAATATTATCCAAAAAATGTTTATACATATTTCTTTTTTTTTTTTGAGGTTTGGAAAAACAAAAGATACTCAAAAAATATATGTGTATATTCTCATAAAATGCTGGGTGAATTCGTATATATGTATATATATATATATATAAATTCATGCATGATAAGACTTTTCTATTTGGTCAGCTGCCATTTTTCTATATAACTTTTTTTTTATCAAAAAAAAAAAGAATGGAAAAAAAAGTATTGTTGTTACTTGGATTTTGCACCCATGGGACTGTAAATGATGATCAGGCTCTGAGCTGGGGGCGCTTCTGACTAGATTAAAAGTACACAAAAGGTATCAATTGTGTTCATTTATCCATGAAATTCTAACATTGATGTGTGGCAAGCCCAAGTCGTAGCTGAAGCAGCCACAAGGACGACGGCGAACAACAGGAGCAGAAGCAGGAGCAACCCATTCGACAGATGAGTAATGGGACTATTTCCCACACCCAAAAGCCAAACACTCAAGCACCCGAAAATTCACCAAAAAAAAAGAGAGAAAAAAAATGGAAAATGCCAAGAGAAGAAAACCAAAACACACATATAGGCATACACTATATGAATGTGTATTTGCTGAGAGTGTGTGTGTGCATGTGCATGTGTGTGTGTGTGTGGACGCACACAAATTGTAAACTGTTTTGGGGTTGGGGCAGGTTGCAAGTTGAGGTCTGTGAAAGATGCGAGAACTATGACAAAACATTCATTAACTGACACTTGCGGACCGACGACAGACTGACTGACAACCAACAGAAGAGAGAGAGAGAGAGACAGATGCTAGAGAGTGAGTGAGCGAGACAGAGTGGGAGTGACGGATATGAGCAAGTGACGGCTGAGCACAAAACTGATGAAAGCTGAAACCCAACTAAAAAGGGGCTAAAGAAGAAGCAACAACAAAAAAAAAAAAACACTAAGTTTGAGATCGGGTTGAGCATTAAGCGTGCAGGGAGACCAAACAAATCCCTTGTTATCCTGAGAGCTATGAGTAAGTACGTCAGCATGAGCAGAACACACACACACACACACACCGACACACTTATCATATATGTATGTACACACATATAGAGGCACAAAACCTGCATATGTTTAGCTTGGGCTGAGAAATGCTTCTTTATGTTTGGCTTAATGTATTTCTCGGCGCTTTCTTATTGTTGTGTTCGTCCTGCAAGGAAACCCAAAAAACCACAAACTTTCAAAAGCAAACTTCATATTTTGCAAACTGAGCGGAAAGTGCTTACCCACCGCACTCCACTTGAGACTCTCTCACTCCCTTTGCCCCCTTGCAGCTGCCGCACTAGTGACACCATTATTATACAGAGCAGAGCTGAGAAAGAGGCTATGTATAGTATATGTATATGTATGTATATATTTTCAGGGCTGCATCGACGTCAGCTTTGACTATGCCTTTGTATCTGTATCTCTAGAATTGTATCTGTATCTATAGCTATAGCTATATTTGTATCTGAGTGACGTGCCGTCGCATATCTCCGCTTTGCTACGCCTTGTTGAAGGCTCTGTTTGTAGCAGAGTAGTGCTTGTTGCAACTACCACTCACCATGATGAACTTTCAACCGAACTTTGCTTTATGGCTTTTCGATGTGTTTTTCTCCCTCTCTCCCCACTCATCCCCACTCTTTCTCTCTCCCTCTCTTACTTTCTGTGTGTTTTTTCTTCATTTTTGGATTTTTGATGCCGCTGCTTCCGCTTTTAGATTCTGTTTTTTTGACAGAAAAATTAATATATAGGAATATTTTAGCTTTCATCTTGGAGCCGCAAGCAGACGCTGTTGCAAGACCAGCAAATGGAGGCAGAGGCGCCACTTGTTCAACTTAACTTTGAAGGGAGGGGGGAAGGTTGGAATTGTGGACTAGTTAACAGTTTTTTTTTTTTTTTTTTTTTAGGTTGGTTTGGGGGGCCATTTTGCGTACAGTTGTGAGTTATTTATTCGAATTTATTTAAGCGTAAAGTTGCGCTCGTAATTTTGCTCATCTTTTGTGCTCAGTTCAATTTAGTGGAAAATTGAAATCATATTGAAATTTGTCGGTCAGCGAACTTATCCGTCCGCGAACAACCAAAACCGCTCTCAATTTCATTGCATAAATATCAAAATGCCTGTTTATTTATTTTGCCTCCTTTTCTGTTTGTTGATTTTGTTTATTTGTTGCTTGCAACACCCATAGTAACATGAGGCACGCAGATAGACGGGCTGCCATTCAAATGAAATCAATTGCAGTTGTGAACACATCAACAAAGTGAAACGCCTCTGGAAAAGTGGAACTGTCAGCAAAGCATACCACAGCCGGGGGCATGCAACGAGTCCCCAACTACCTCCCTCCACCAATCAAAAAAAAAAAAAAAATAAAATGAAGCAAATCCTGGCAGAGTTTGTTGAATAATTTTGAAAATTGTTTGATGCGTTGCGATGATAATGCCAACAGTAAATTTGAATTCAATTTTTAAAAACGAAAGAGAGAAGTGCAGATGGACAGCGACAGGAGACAAGAGACAGGTAACAACGTCAGAGAGAGAGAGAGAGGGGAATTCCCCTTTTGGCCACATTTCAGTTCAGGATTTTTGCCAGCATGTTAATAAGCCTAAAGTTCCTGCACATATGGCATCTGTTTTCGGCGGACATATCTCAACTCAACTCGGATTGAAACAGATTTCGTTACACGTATCAATAGATACTCTTTGTTTTCTCTGCTTTGATTGAGAATTGAAAATGAATATATGTATTTCTGGCACAATGCATACACATAAATCTTCAAGTCCTGATATCACAAATATCTTGGAGCAGGTCATCCTAAAACCCCCTGCAACCCTTGCCAGTAATACAAAATTCATATTCAGTTTTAGGTGATTGATAGTCCAACCAGGATTGGCCTTGGACAACGATTGTGAATATTGTAATTCTCTGCTAGTTTCTCTCTCTCGGCCTTTCTCTCATTGCAGGGAAAGGGGTGAAAGTGAACCCTTGCCTCGGCTGGTGATGGTTGTCGACAGCAAGCAATGTGTGCTCGCTGGAAGATAAATGCACGCTTTAGGAATCTCAAGCAGCTTTTTCAAAGGTCTAAATCAAAATTATGGCTTAGTGTCAGGCTCTGCCAACAGGGATTGGAAAGTTGTGAAGAGGATTACGGTGCGGACCGAACGGGGGACAACTAAATGCAGATGTATGTATGTGGAACGACCAGGGGCACGATTTACAACGAACCTTCATGGGGGTTATGGGGGTGTGAAAGGGGATGGGGAGGGAGGATGAACTGGGCAAGGTAAATATTTATTAGCTCAATAATTTGGCAACATTTCGCAGGATTAATGTGCAAATTCCAGCGCCATAAATTATTTGCAGGCGTATTCCTAAATTTTATTAAATAAATACAAAAAAAAAAGGCAAAGAAAAAAATGCCCCCTCAACGCAATCAGAGCAACAGACGTGTGTGCGTGTGTGAATATGTGGGTGTGTGTTTTGTTGTTGTTTCTGGCCAGGACACGCAACCATAATAAAAACTTGTTGAAAAATTTACGAGCAGCAGCGTCAAAGGACAAATCGGACAAACTGGCGGGTCGAGCTGTGCCGAGTTGAGTCCTGGCATGTCCTGACGGGGTGCCAGGTTCGGGGGGTTACACGTGAAATAACCGCTGGTACGGCCGCTGGTCACGTTCCGGTCTCCAGAACCTGATCCCTCGACCCTCATCCAGTCCAATGGCAATGGGAATGGAAACGGCCATAGGAATGAGATTGGGAATGGGCATGGGCATGACAGTGGCAAGTGGCAAGTGGGAAGTGGCAATGGGCATGGGGACATCATAGGCATGGGGGTCTGCCAGGGGTAATTGGGGTGCGCGTTGGGCGTGTTTATTTATGTTGTGCCCACCGCTGAAAAGTTTAGTCGTTGTACGTGTCAAAAAGTTTTGACAGTGCAATGGCTTCTCGCTTCATCTTCCTCTTCTACTTCTTCTTCAACAACAACATGGAGAACTAGTGAAAGAAGAAGAAGAAGAAGAAGTCGCCACGGCGTCACAGCTGCAACATCATCACGGGCTCTCGCAGCTGCGGGCCTATTAAAAATGTCCAAAATGAAGACGAAAGTGGAACTAATAGCGATGCCAACATTGCCCAAAGTTAAGACACTGAGTAATTTGGTTAGCACAAAACTTTCATTGCCTACTGTAAACGTTAGCTGGAATATGTATGGATGTGTTGTGTGTTATTAAATAATCTCTGGTACATGCACATGTACATGTATTAGCCACCTCATCAAAACCCATGGCAGTAGTCCTGGTCTTAGTCATGGCCAAAAATCAGGAAAAGATGCCACGTACTGTCACGAGTACGACGCGAGGCGTCTTCATTCACTAAATAATTGATCTGGGTTCGTGCAAATCTCGGAGCATCTGTGTCGGCGCACAGCCGGAATATTAAATGTGGAGCTCCGCTGTCTCCCTTCCCCTCTCTTTCTCTCTCTCTCTCTCTCTGCTAGGCTATGTTTGATGAGGATATACTTAGTTAACCTCCATCTACTCCTTTCGCCTTAGACTGGCAGGCAATCAAGTTATGCAGGCCACAATTGCTTTGCTTTTCTCTCCTTTCTCTAATTTTTTTCTCTCTCTCTATCTCAATTTTCTGTTTCCTTTTTTTTTCACTTTTCACCAGGTATTCTTTTCAGGCTTCGCCTCACATTTAATCTTTTAGCTTGAAATCGAAACGCGTGGCTGAGCTTTTAAAAAGCTGATTTCATTCCAGCTAGATAAAAAAATCCCACCCATCCAAAAAAAGAAAGTGTAGAAAATATAAGCAGCCAAAAAAATTAACCACAACTTTTACTCTACTTTTTTTTTGTTGTTGGTTGAGTCTAATATGATCTGTATAGATGGGTTTAAGTCTCTCCAGGTCCTCCCTCATCAGAGTTTTGCTTTAGCGGTTATGACAACTCAAAAGAATTTGCAAATACCGTATGTCTTCATTGACTCGACGCTGCCAAACATACCCTGTAAATTGTGTGCATGAACCGAGGTATGCTCGGTTTGTTTTTGGATATTTATTAGTAAATGTCTGCAGGATATTGGCGCAAATAAATACAAATGTACTGATCAAGCTGTTTTTTTTTCTTCGTTCACAATGAAAAAAAAAAAAAGGTGAAAACCGAAAAGAACTTTTCATGCGGAAAAGTTAAACCGTGGCCAAAATCGTAACCTTGCCACATGTAGCAAGCGAAAATGGGAGGGAGTGTGCAGGTGGCACAGTTATTTTGTTAAGTGTAGAGCTTTTTGGGAACACCTAACATATTATATGAGAATATATAAGTAATAAAATGCGTATGCCACAAAAACTGGAAGAAGAATCAGTCTGAGAGGTGGAGGAAAACTGAAAGAAAGAAAAACAAACGAGAGAAACTTAACAAAAAGTGCTTCGTGGTATCAAGGGGAAAAACATACATTTTCCGCTTTACGATGGCATTTGGCGAAAGTAAAATGAAAGGGGGTCCCTGAATGAGCATAGCAATGATACGGTATATGGTATGGTATAGTGGTGTGGCATGGTATGGCATCCTGATGGTATGGCATATGGTATATGTAGGGGGGACGATGGTCATGCTGCTGTTACGGATGCTGCGCAGCTGCGTGGCGTAAAATGACGAAAGAACAAAGAATTCTCGCTGGCTGCGAGTACGGAGTATGGAGTACGGAGTGTGGAATATGGAGTTTGGAGTCCAGGAGTCGAACAGTCTCTCCAAGTGCACAAACTACGTAGGAGTAGCATGGCCAGCATGGTGGGCGTAAAGTGACTTGTATGTGTGTATATAGCTGTGTTTGTGATTGTGTGTGTGTTTGGTGTGTGTGTGTGTGGCAGGAAAATGGTGGCAAGCATACGCGAACGGTGAAATGTTGGCTCCGTTGAAGGCAATAAAATGAAATTACAACTTAATTGTCATAAATAATTCAGAAGATTCCTTTGCCAAGCGTCGTTGGGAGTCACAAGAACTCAGCTCAGCACAGCACAGCACAGCACAGAGCTCTCTGCAAAAGCGAAATCAGAGCGACCGACAAATAACCCCAACTGCAGATTCATCCATTCATTTCCCCGCTCCCTGCACTAACATCTCTCTTTCACACACACACACACACAGTAAATGTCTGTCTCTGTCTTTTATTCCTCGAATGGCATGTCCACCTTTTCACAAAAGCTTAACGAAAATTTTAAAGCCAGCTGCTACTTTGAAGCGAAAGCAAAGCACAACGGACACGGACACGAGCAGTGCGGAATGGGATGAAAAGCAAAGCAAAGCAATGCAAAAGCAAAGCTAAAGGCGAGCAAAAGACAAGGTAATGCAGGGTAAGGGATACTAGCGGGGAAGGGAATTGGTTCACGGCAGCTGCAGTGGCAATATTGCGTGTTTTATTATTAACAAAGTTAATCCCCTGACCTAGTTAACTCGACTCAACACACACACACGCATACACACACACACACACACACACATACAAGTATTACACCGAAAAACAAATACAAACAAAATGTAAGCGACGCTGATGCTCATAGACAAACCGCAGAATAGTGCGCGGCGGGGCCGTTAATAAAATATTAGACACAGGCGCAGTTAAGTTGGGTGGGCGTGGCATAGTTAACATTTCCAAAAATAAATAGCTGATAGGAGCATCAAATACGGTGTCGTCAGTTGGGGCCAACTAGGCATTCTAGAAGTCAAGTGGAATTGATTATATTTAATTACGGCTGGCAAACATTTGCCAAATATCCTTGAGGCAAACAAAACTGCTCCTGCTCATACTATTTGTATACATACATATATACAGTGTGTGTATGTAAGTACTTGAGTTGTAGTTGTGTGTGGATAAGTTGGTAGTTGGTTTTAACGCCACATTTGAGCCAATTACTCGCCAATTGCTATCCATTGACCCCTGCAAGTCACATGAAAATCCAGCTGTGGTTTCATTTTCAATTCTTAAAGCTGCCCAGAAATTTGATTACATTTATAATTGTGGCAAGCAAGCTCACACACACACACACACACAAACACATGAGCTGTGGCATACCAAAAGGATAACAGAGTTTTCTCTTTTGTTTGCAGCCTTTTCAGGCTTGATTGGCATTGCATATTTGTGTCCACACATTTCTCTCCTTCTCAATAATTTTTTCTCTCAGTGTATTCTACGGGCGGATGCCGCTGCTGCTGCTGCTGCTGCTGTTGCTGTTGCTGATGTAAACAACAAGTAAATAATGGTAAATTAGCAAAATGACAAAAGTTCTTCAACAATCACAATCATGGACACACATACATACACTCTCACACACACACTCTCACACACATTTATCCATATGGTCTATAGGCATACAATATTGAACTGCTTGGGGTTGGTGACTGCTGTGGTGTGTGTGTGTGGGTGAGAGAGAGAGAGCGGGGTGCAGGTCCTGATTGCCAGTTAAGAATGTGCAAACAAGCAAACAAAGCGACGGCGGCGACGTTGGCAGCGACGTCGGCGTCGGCAACTGATTGTGATTGTTTGGGCTGTGGACTGAGAGAAAGCAGGACCAATACCAGTAGAGCAGATGGGGGTTAGCAGGGGGACCACAAAAGGGGCAGGATGTGCTGGTGGAGGCAAGAAAATGCTTACGAAAACAAAAAAGAATGTATAACATGTGTTCGATGCGTTTGCGAATAGGATTCGCAAAAGGGAACATAATATTTCTATGCCCTTTTTTGGCCAATAAACCGCTTTGGCCAGTGACACAAGCCAGAAAGAGACACAAAAGAAAGAAAGAGAGAGAGAGAGAGAAAGAGATGGAAAGAGATGGAAAGAGGCCTTTAAAAAGTAACACTCTGTTGAACAAACAAACGAACAATTTATTTTGGTTTAATAATAATAAAAGAGCCAAAGCGTAACGACAGAGATAGCAAAAAAAACAATGACTAAGAGACAGAGACAGAGTCGGAGAGAGTGAGAAAGAGAGTGTGAGTGATAGAGAGAGAGAGAGAGAGAGCGAGCAAGTGCAAGGCAAGTGAAAAGCGAGTATATGGAGTATATAAATGCCCGCCGGACATCGCATGAAACCCCGTTGAAAAGGACGATGGCCGAGCAGCGACTCCTTTGGCTCTGGACGTATATTAAAAATAATGTAAATATACGCATTCGCATATCTACAATGAAAGAACAACAGCACAAAATGCGGCCAGCAAAAACAACAACAATAACAAAAAAAAAAGAGATGAGCAAATGTAGCTTAAATTGAGCTGCTCAACTCATAGATACCCTATAAGAAACTTTAGCAAACTGTAGTTTATTAAATAGCGGTAAAATCTGAAACCTGCGCACACTTCATTAGACAAATTTCAAAGTAATTGGGCCAAGTTGCTTCTTAATAAAAACTTTACAACAGTTTCTTAAGCATCAATTAATTGTTTTTTTTTTAATAAGTTTAGTAAGTTTAAAATTGTAAAAATAAATAATTTTGTTATATAAATTAAATTTAGTACGTAAAGAATGTGAAAATAATAAAGAGATAATAAAGATATTTTTAAACAAATTAGTCAATGCAGAATCTAAAATAATAAAAAAGAAAATTATATAAAAATTTTACAATTTAATTTCATAAATATAGCATACTTTTTTGTTAGGAGAATCAAAAAATGATAAAAAAAATAATATATTTAAACTTAATAATTTAATTTCATAAATATAGCATACTTTTTTGTTACTACAGAGTATAAATTGCTTTCGGCTAAAAGATGGAGATTGAATATTGAAAAGCTGGCCAAAAACAAAATATCAAATGGAATTGCCTGTCTCTGTCATTTCCAGCTAATAATATTGCCGCATCTGTGTACACACACATATGCACACTCACACACACACACTCATATATACACTGATATGGGAACTATCTATAAGGATTTGCAGCCGTATAAATTTAAGCTGATACTGATTTATGCACAATAAGCCAGCGATAGTTAATAAATATTTTCAGCTTTCGTTGGCAAAGTTGCAAAGTCGTTTGTGGAGTCGCCTCCACAGTTGCAGGCCGGCAGCAATTATGCAGCAAGTTGCAACTTGCAATAAGTTGCAAGTCTCAAGTGGCAGGCAGGCATTGGTCAGAAGGATGCAGAAAGTCGTAATTAAGCGAAAAGTTTTTTCCTTTTTTTTTCCTCTTTTTTTTTTGGGAAAATCTAAGCAAGCAATTAACTAAATCTGAGATTCATTCCTAAATTGTGCGGGCTTTTCGCCTGATAAGACACGCCTACTTTTGTGCGAGACGCCCAAGTGGGCAGTGGGCGAAAGCAGGGGGCAAGTTCGGGGCGGGCATTTGCTCATCTTACGCGATAAAGTTGTGATAATTTAATTACATGGCGCAACTCGAAGCTGAGAGAGACAGAGAGACAGAGAGAGAGACTGAGAAAAACAGAGAAAGAGAGAGAGAGATTGAGAGTGAGAAAAGTAAAGGATAGTAAAAGTGGGTAATTGGAACTGTGGCATTGACAGAGCAAGAGAGCGTGCAAAAGAGAGAGAGAGACAGATAGTGACAGAGAGAGAACGTAGAGTACTTGTGCTGCAAGTGGCAGAAGTGCTTGAGTAACTGCGGTAAGTGGCAGCTATGTAAATTACGCGTATTAATATCAATTTATAATCCGAATCCAAAAACTGAAATAAAAAAATTAAAAAAAAAAAATTACGGAGCAGACATAAAAGTAGACGAAGTAGCAGAAGATATACTTTTTTTTTGTGCAGAGTCAGGATGCCGACGATGATGCTGCAAATCCGTGATAAATCCTTAAAAATTACTTTTAATTTCGCGAAATGAAACGAACGGAAAGGGCGCCAAGTGCAAAGCCTCAAATTGATGCCGTCTCCCCGTTCCGACTGCCACATGCCACATGCCGCATGCCACAAACCGGACGAACTGCTGCAGTCACAGGAGATAGTCGCAGACAGACAACAGCCAGAAAGTGCTGCGGGATTTATCAAGGGTATTCCAGAGATACTAGAGAGAGAGAGAGAGAGAGAGAGAGAGAGAGAGAGAGAGATAGATAGAGACTAGCCTATACTACGCCAGATATTCCCCATATTCCTTGCACCTCTGCCTCTTCCACCTCCTGCCCGAACATCGAATTGACTTTATCTTGGGCCGTCCGTCTGCCAAGGACTATATGGGACTATGAGAGGGCCGTGTCTAGATTAAAATAAGTCGAGCGATGAAAATAGATTACGCGCGTATTTTGCGAATGATGCGGCCCCCAAAGCGGAGAGCGCTGCCTGCGTTGACGTTGTCGCTGGCAACGTCAGCAGAGGCGTGAAAAATCCCCCCAATTTAATTTCGAGTTTTTCCCCGACGGTCGCTGCTGCCGTTCCCGTTGCCGTTGCCGTTGCCGTCGTTCTCTCCCTTTGTTTGATTAGTCGATTTTGTGGACTTTGGCGCTAATTGTGCACATAGCAAACAAACACAGCGTGTGAAAGAGAAAGAGACTAACAAAGAGACAGAGAGAGAAAGCGAGAAAGAGGAAAAGGAATGGGAAGTAGGAAAATTGCATATAAAATTTGTTAAAGTGTGCGTAGTTGGTGTGGGGCGAAAAAAAAAGATAATCGTCGCAAAAACCCCCCCCATAAAAAAGGGAGTCTGGGGAAGAGGCGCAGCATCAATGCCGCATCCGCTTATGCTAATCAATTTCAGTTGGCTAACACATACACACACACACACACACACACACATAGTCATACTCATACATATATAACGCACGCACTCCGCACGCAGCGAAATACTGAGTTGCCGTTATATTTTTGCAATATTTGCATAATTGCTTTTGTTGCTTTCGTTTTGTCGGCTTTTGGTGCCTCTCGTTTGCCTGGTTTTTCTGCGTCGTCTCCTATCCCTCTATTCCTCCCTCCATCCCACTATTTGGTGCTGTGCTCGCTGTCGACTATGTGCCAAATATTTGCACAATGTCCTCCTCCGCCTCCGTTTGCCACGTCTGTTCGGCGTTCGGGGTTTCTCTAATAACAGCCGCGACTCTCGACTCTCCACTGCACGACTGTCTCAGTTTGTGGCAGCAACATTTGGCAATGTTGTCGACGACAGCGCCGCTAACTGTGTGTCTACGTGGACCGCCTCCGGGGCTTGCGGTCGCTCAATTTTTGGCCAATTTCACAAGTTGCACTCGCACTCGCACTCGCACTCGTGTTCGTTGCTTGCCACACAGCCTAGACTAGCTGTTGCCGTTGCCATTGTGCCTGGCGATGGCATACACATTAACATATTATAATTAGCACGTTTCCACTGTGCCGAGCAACGTATTTTATACGCAATGCACAAATAACACGGCGGCAACAGGAGCAGTATCTGAGGCAGGCAACAGTAACAGTAACAGCAACAGCAACAGCAACAGCGAGAGGCGTCACTTGCCGCAATGCGATTATTGGCAGGATTTTAGGCGTCTCCCGGCATAGGCTATGCGGACAACGACACGGTCACACACACTCACACACACACAGTCACACACTCACAATCACTTTTACAGTAAGTGCCAAAAGTAAGAGTCTCGGTCTTGGTACCGTTTGTTGTACTCGGTTACAGTCTAGCGCTTTCACGACGTGTTTTGGCGCTCCACTTTTCAAAAATTCGCGACCGCAAAGCGTCGCTTTGCCAAAATAACAGACGCACACACACACTACATATAGCAAAGTATCCACAAGCCACGAGTATTGTTCGTCTGCTGCCCGCTGCCCACCGCCCGGTGTAACAGTCACTCAGTCAGGCAGCCATTGGCGTTGGCCTTCGAACGTGTCAACAGCATCTTAATAATGCTGATGTCACGCTAGCAGCAGCAGCAGCAGCAGCAGTAGTAGTAGAAGCAGAAGCAGATTCAAAGCATCAGCTGAGGCAACGGCGACAGCCTCACAAACACACACACACATACACTTACACTTAAGCACGAGACTACAACGACGACAATAACGGCACTGACGAAGACGGTGGGGGCTGTCGGGCAGCCATCACGAGGCTATTAACGAACAGAGCGAACGTACGACGAATTGCAGCTAAGCGCGCGTCGTGTGTTTACGTATCCACTGGTCCCGTCAGACTGACTGACACCGACTGGCGGCACAGGCACAGGCACAGTTACTGCTGCTGCTGCTGCTTGGCCCAAGCGGCTGAGCAGGCGCCCACAAGGCGCACGACGACAATAGCAACATACGATGACAGAGCAACACAAGCGCTCTCTTCTACGCAAAGAGAGCGTGCTAATGCTGCCTAGGCAGTGCAAGCGAGAGTGCGCTGTCTGTGCTGCGACTGCAGCCGAAGTAGAGGGTGACTACGAAGCCAAAAACGAACGAAGCTCCAACTAAACGAATGCATTGTGAATGAGTCTGTGTGTGTGAGTGAGAGAGATGCAGGCATAGTGATCGTTGTATTTAAGTATAAATAAATTTTATGAGATGGAGAGTGAATATTAGAAAAAATTTATAGAAAATTGTATTAAAAAATAATGTTTGCTATTTTTATAATTTAGCACAAATTTTCTATTACAGTTCTATTATTGAATTACACTGCAAGCACTAGCTGCATTTATTATTCAATTCGAATATATCGTGAATTTCGCCTAAAATGTTGCCAGCAACATGTTGCTAAGCGAAATATGCTTCAGCAACATACCACACATATGCCGCAAACAGCGCGCAAAACTCTTATACGCATAGGATGCGCAACACATGTGAGGGGTTTGGTGCGGGGGTTGGCAGTGGTCAATTTTTGAGCGGGCTGACCAACATTTTGGGTGCTTTGAGACCTAATTTGATTCAAATTTATGTAACTATTGACAACAATAGAGCGAGCCTCACACATGCACCCACACAAACACACAGTCACATACACAGAAACTCTCTCTCTCTCTCTCCCGCTCTCTTCTACTTGGCAGCACTTAATATGTTGCTTTTTGTCTAGGTCTCTTCTGCCTTGTGTATGTGTGTGTGTGTGTGTGCCAAAATTGTTTACATTGCTTTATTGTTGTCCTTTTTAGGCCGTGTGAAAAGTAATATCCATAAGTAGTCTGAAGCTGCTCCCAATTCAAGCAAAAGGTCTTAGACAAAAGGTGTCTTACATTTGTCAGAGGATTAAGAACAACGCATAATACCTTGTATATGATCTAGATGATTTTATGTGTATATTAGTTAAGGGGATGTTCAACCCCTTCGGGGTGTCAATTTCTTTGTGTGACAAGCCGAGCATATTATGCTATCAATCATTTCAGTCAAAGGTGCTGAATCTCAGCCAAAACAGAGTCTTATACGTTACTTCTACGTCTTATAGGGATATGCAAAACTACACGTTACCTACCCAACCACCCCCTACTCATTTCCGTCACAAACGGAAACGCAAAGTGACAAATTCAGTTTCCCTCAACTTCCTTCAACTGATTGCCAATCACTCAGAGTCATTTGTAAATCGGTCAATCAACACCCGCAACGTAATAGATACTTCCTTTGGCTACATTTCGAGTGACTATTCAATTAATTAATTTGAATTCATCGGCTTGTACTACCTTTAGTTGATTGCACTTAAAGTAAGTCCTTATCACCGGACCCTTGGCAGGACACGTATTTGTACATATCTGATATATACATATATAGTAGACATATATGTATGTATATAGGGGCATGTGTGTTGATTGCAGTCAAATAACCGCACTTCAACTGAAAATGGAATCATGTCTAAGCAGTCAGAGAGATTCTCATGACAATCAGCTGGAGTAGCGAGTAGGGAGTATGGGCAGGGGCGGGGGCAGTGGCAGGACCTGGACCTGTACGTGAACTCTCTCCCCCTCCCCACCCACCATGACTGGCTGTGGGGCATTTGCATAAAACCAAGATAAATAAATTCCACATGCAGACGAATGGACGGGAGAGTGTCAACCGCAGATCGACCGGTTAAAGGTTAACATTCTCCAACTACACATACATATATACTATATCTGTATATATAGTATAGATGTGTATGTATGTGTGTGTGTATGTGTGTGTGGTTGGGCCTGAAGCCCTTTTGGAATGACTCTGGTTGACGTTGTTGGAGTCGATTGAGCATCATCGATTTAATCGCAGCGATGTGATGTGATATGCCCGGATTGAAATTTCTTTATCCGGCATCAGAGTGACCAACAATTGTGATTGGCTTACACATGTACACACATATGTGAATGTGTGTGTGTGTGTGTGTGCCACACAGATTTAAACTTTGATTGACCATTTAAAGGGGGGCCACCATCAGTACTGGGAGAGATAGAGATTGATAGAGAAAAGTAACTACATCACATACATACATATTGCATACACTCTTAATGGCCACCCTGACCTTATCAATGACTCTTTGCAGCACATGTGTGTGTTGAGTGTGTGGCACAGTTGCGTGAGAACATAATCGAGCCTAAATGGGCAGCTAAATGAATCCGTGTGCAACACAGTCGAGGCAAAGTGAGGCACTCAATCGCACTAAATACCTTTGGCTGCTTACAATTTGCATGTTTAAATGAAATACGAAATAATGTTAATGAATATGCCACGACACGGCACGAGGAGGCAATGATTTCACTCGCAACTAGCAACTCGCCACTCACATTACCACGTTGCCACATTGCCGCATGCCACGGCAAAGCGGCACCTATTTAAATGTTCATTTCGGAATAAATTATGTTCGGTAAACAATTGTACGTGGATTCATACAACTTCTCTATTTGCCACACCTCAATGCCGCCGCCATTCAATATACAGGCACGTCTCTCGGTCTGTAGGTCTCTCGGTCTGTAGGTCTGCCTGTAGGTCCGACTGTAGGTCTGGCCTGGCGCCTGTCCGCCGTTGACTACGCATCGTTTATCTTGGTGAAGCGGAAATTGCGGTTGAGTTCGCGCTTAAAACTTTGTTGCCAACTGATTATCGTTGACACGCCAAGAGCTTCACAGCTCCTGCTTGCCACAGCTACAACAAGTTGCAAGTGTGGCAAGTATATATATCTCTATCTCTCCCTCATCTTTCTATCTATCCATCTGTCTCTCTGTCTGTTTGTCTGTCTGTATGTGTGAATGTGTGTGTGCGTGCGTGTGTGTGTGTGTGTGTGCGTGCGTGTGTGTGTGTGTGTGTGGTATGGGTGGCATAACATTTGCCGTCTGCTGTCAGTGGAGCAGCAGCAAATCAGCGTGGCAACTCTTTGCCAGAGTTGTCAGAGCTGCGACAGTTTTTGGCGATAATTAATCAAGACCATCTGCATGCACAGGGCGTAAAAATGAAATGTCACAATAAAACCATTTGCGAGTTCTATCAAATGGACACACACACTGTCACACACACACACACACAGATACACACTCACATGTTGAATCAGTGCCCAACACTGGCAACAATTAGCTTTTGTCAAAGGCCATGACAAACGGATTATACAAACGTCTCAATCATTCTGCCACAAAAAACACACAAGGAGCAAGAAAGTGAAAGAGAGACAGAGAGACAGAGAGAGAGACAGATAGAGAGAGAGAGAGAAAGAGATAGCGTTAGGAAGGCACGCGACAAGAAGTCAGGGTTATGGCAAGGCAAAACGTTGTGCGTGCCAAAAAGAACAACACATCCTGACAGACAGCCCAAATACACGCTTTACACCGAGAGAAACTTGGCTTAATCCTTTCTAATTGCCTTTCATTGCTTTTGGCCGTAAGCCATTCCAGTTAACAACAGCTGCTGCTGCCATTTCAGCAACCATGGCCAACATTTTATTGAATATTAATCTTTAATAAATATATCTGACAAATTATGCATTATGATTATCATTATTGGGCCATAAATTTCAAGAATTTACAGAATTTCCGTGCAAATATTTGCCCAACACTTTGTCTGGTTTAGTAGTAGCGAAGGGACTCCTGTTTTCAGGATTAGGGTATTAAATTTCTGTTTAAGAATTCCATTTCAAGTATTTCGACACTTTAAAAAGTACATTTATTTTACAAGTTTAGCATTTTTATAGCCCAAGTATATATACATACATATATATATATATATATATATATGGTATAGTTTGAGTGTATTCCCATGCCACATGGAATGTGGAGGAACGGAGAGACAACGACATCGACATGGATATATAAGCATAAAATTGTTGTTGTTGTTTTTCTTGGTCAACATGGGGCAAAAGCCAGAGCTGGATGGTGCCAGTCGTTGTGTAAATGATGGATCCCCTCAATGAACTTTGCCCCCACACACACACACACACATACACCCACACACACTCACACACTGACAGAGGTCTCGGGGCGCGACACTTGTAAAGTTGTCGCAACATTAATCAAATCGAGAGAGTGCAAAACAAATGCATGCCATAAATTTACAGTTCAGTTGAGTTGAGTTCGTAGCTTAGTCCCTCGTGGAGTGAAAGTGCCGGTGAAAGTAAGGGTGAAAGTGACTGAGTGTCGTCTGTTTGATGAGCCGCAGCTCAAGCTCTGCTTCAACTGTGATAGCAGCATGGTGACAAATCTGCTGGCAATGCGCAGGTATTCACTTTGCCCACTGCTTTTCCTTTTTTTGTCAGCATTGCAAAGTGTTGCATGCAACACACACACACACATACACACACACAGATAGATAGAGAGATGTAGATATATAGTTACGGCCTGTCGACGATCGGCACAATGTGGAGGCGCAAGGACATTTGGCTTTCCGGTTGTTGAACAGCTCGTTTAATGACGCAACGTCGTTGGCCATGATAATGATGCTGCCCCATGCCACATGTCGCACGCCTCCCACTCCTTCTCCAGCCAAAATGATGTCCCTCAGTACTGGCAATTAGCCGTTACGAGCTATGAGAAAATAAAAATGGCAGGCACAAAGTAAAAACTCTCGCTCTCTCATTTTCAGTCTCCCTCTCTCTTTCGCTCTCTCTCTTTTTCTTCTCTATCTCTCTCTTTCTGTCTGTGTGTTGCAATGTTATCTGATGCGAAAGCGAAAACGCGACTACAAACCAATTTTCGTGCTGAAATGGCAGCTGAAAAGGCAGTCAACCATTCAGTCAACAGGATTTAATGCCGGCAAGCTACTTTGCTGCCACTTGCCACTACTACCACACCACACCGCACCACACTTGCTACACTTGCCACGTGATATATGCCACACAAATAAATAACGGGTAAATTAACGTTTTAACAATTTGCTGCACACATAAAATAAACAAATTCGATTTCAAATTGTACAAATTTGGCACAATAAGTCAATCGAAAAAAGGGAATGGCAGTTTGACTCGCTAAATAGCGGGGTATGCCGCACTGAGAAACACTCTGTAAGTGCAGTTCTGAGAAAATCATAATGTATAAAGGAAACGAAAGCATGTCTAAAGAGAAGTCTTTCAAGGTGTTAGACGTAGGGTAAGTTCAAGAGATACAATGAGCTATGACTGAAATATAAAGGTATGGTATGCTGTACTACAACATACCCTGTAGTTTAAATACTGAATTTAGAGAATAAAATAGATGAGTACTCCTAATAATATAATAATTTTTAGTTACATATATTCTAACTAACATAGAATAAAAGTTATATTTTGAAGTAGAGTTATTGTAGAAGGAGATTTCGCGGAATCAGTCTTTAATAATGAAAATACCCTGTAATTGTAAGTTAATCACAAGTTCATTAAGGTCATTACTTCACGAAGAAACACAAAAAAGCTTTAGAATGAGACCCCTCTTTCTTTCTAGAGATTCCCCACATCGAGTCGTATTTCTTATACAAATACCAACAACTTCTAGACTGGGAGTGCTCAATTAGTGCAATCAGTTGACACTGACACCCCCCCCTCCCCAGTAGGAGTCAGCAGTCTCCAGAATTTCCCTATTCAGTTAAGGGCCAATTAAGTTGCGTACGATATTGATAATGACATCGATGCCACGACATTGACATTGCCGCCGATTTCATGTAATTGATGGATAAATGGCTAAGAGAGAGAGAGAGATATAGATAGATAGAGATAAAGAGAGAGAGAGATGGGAAAGGGGAAGAGAGTGGAGCATGTGTGTGGTGCAAAGTGAGGGCGCTTGCTGCAAGTGATTTCGCTTTGATCCAGGTTAAACAGCTAACACGCTGTGAACCATCGCGAATCTCAGCAAATCCACTCATGTGGAATACACTTAATACCCGCACATGTTCCGCAGCCGAAGGAGGCGGACTTGCCGACGAGAGCTGAGGAGAGACGACCAGGTGGGGGTTGGCGGTAGTGGAGTCAGTGTCCTGGCTGGGTTTAACATGAGAGCGGCGTGGCTGCCACGGCTGCCACTGCTATCTGCCTCAACTACCCCGAACCCGCACCCGCACCCGCTCCCGCTCCCGCTCTGCTATCAACATGCTGTGCCACAATTGCGCCAAAAATAAATTACATTGTGGCAGTATGAAACCGACACCAACACCAACACCACCACCAGCAGGAGCAGCAGCAGCAGCAACTCCGACACCGACACCGACACCAACAGACGACGTTGGCGACATATCAAACCGCTCACGAAGAATCAACGCGCACAATTTTTTATACACAATTTACATACACATGCATATGCACACACATACATCCCCACTAATACATATGTATGTATGTATATTCATTGGTTGACAGACAGCGCAGTAAGGCAGGCGATCGACATGGCGGGTAATGCCACAAGACACGGACACGGACACGGTCATGGAGACGGAGACGAAGACGAAGACGCAGACGGAGACACCGCATCACGATACCAGGCGACACCAACAGCTTCGCTTGCCGCCTAATTCGGTTTTTCGGATGGCGTCTGCCTTTTCCCTCTCTCTTCATATCTCTCTCACTCTCTCTCTCTCTCTTTCTGTCTCTCTCACCCACTCCCTCCTTCTCTGTACTGCTCTGTTCAGCTATCTGCGGCTGCTTCTTTGCTAGCAGCAGCATTTTTATCGGCATTGCCGCCTGTTGATAAGGTGGCAACGGGCGGCGTCTGCCTCACACCCATTACACATCCTGACACCAGTTCACGACGCCACCTCACTTACCCCCCCTACTACTCCTCTCTGCCTTAGGTTGGCCTTGCCACGAAGCTACGTTTGACGTTGAAACATGTCATGTAGTTTTTCTTTCCAAACAAACGACACCCACAAACACAATCATGTATGTACGTGTAACTCCCGCTCCCTATCCCCTCACTCTTTCTCTCTCATCTTCTCCCTCTCTCTCTGCCACTTTCACTACGAAATGGGACTCCACAGTCAGTGGGCTTGTCTGTCCTGACTTTTTTTTCCACATGTTTCGGCAGCCCTAGTTGAGCTGTAGAGAGAGGGGTGAGGAGGGAGGTTTTTTTTGGTAGGGCTGTCGGGGGAAACGTCTTTCGGCGTGCTTCCTTTCCGCTTTCCGTTTTGTCCGTATGTGCCACGTGCGGCAAACTTGCCCCTGCTGCCACCACTATGCCACACCTCTCCCACATTACCACACTCCTCTACTACGCTCCCTCTCCACACGTGCAGCTGCGGTTAGTTCGCTGTTGCGCTCTCTCTCACTCTCCCCCCCCTCTTCTTTCTGTCTACCTCTCACACACTTTTCTCACTTCTTCCTCTTCGCTTTGTCGTCGCTTGCCACATTTTGCTATGAGTTGCATAGAGAGAGAGAGAGAGAGAGAGAGACTCGACTGTTTTCGTTAGTTAGGTGTAGATGTGTGTGTGTGTGTGTTTGTCTCTCTCTCTCTCTCTCTCTTTCTCTCTCTCTGTCTCTGCGGTGAGCGTGTGTGTGTGTGTGAGTTGGGTGAACGTGGTTTCTTTGTCGCACCAACAAATGCGGTGGCGCTCATTGGATGGAACAGATTGGTTAAGAGTTGATTTTATGGGGCATACAATGACATTCCCGCTTGGGAAGTGAAAAGGGCAGTTCCCTTCTCTTCTCGCTTTCCCAAAACTCTCTCTCTATCTCTCTCTTTCCCTACCTCCCTCTCCCTCAAGCAGCTTCGGAAGTAAGTCTTTGGGTTCAAAGATTTCATCAATATGGCGGCGGCTCTTTCTCTTCAACCAGCTCTCTCTCTCACTCTTTACCTCTATCTTTCTCCCGCTCTCTCTCTTTCTGCGGTTGTGTGTCAAATAATTCAATCCGAAATTGAACCCCTGATTTGGAGAGAGGGAGAGGGAGCGAAAGGGGTCAATGCTGTCACAGGTAAATTTCAATTAAGCCAAAATATTGCAATTGATTCGACTTGATTTTAATTATAATATAACTGGAGGGGGGAGATGTGCCGCAGAGCGATGGCAGTTGCAGCTGCCACTACCACATTTAAAGCTTGCCACATTCGGTGTTCGGTGTTCACAGTAGGCAACAGTTGGGCCAACACGCATAGATGGGGGGGGAAGTCGGCAGAGAAGTGTGAGAGAGACACATTGGCTTACTAAGCTCATACATGTAATGCCAACTGGACAGACTTTTCATTCTCCTCCTCCTCTCTCATGGTCCCTCTGTTCCCTCACCATGCTTCACTCTCTCTCTCTCTGTCTCTCCCTCTCTCTTTTACTCGGTCTTGCTGTCTCTTTCAGTAGCTGTTACTAGCATTGCTGACATTTGTTGCAGTTGCCCATGGGCTTGGCACCCTCTTGTCCAGAAGCCGTGCCCAGGCAACCATATCGACCAGTACCAAGACCAGTACAAGGATGAGGACGACGACGAGGACGAGGACACATGCACACCTTTGTTTTGAGCCTTTATCGCTGTCAGCGTTCAATGTTTGCCAATGGAAAACAAAGTGAGCCCCGGCTCATGTTTTGAATTTGATGACGTCGTCTGTGGCTTCTGCTTGGCTAGCTACCCAACTCGTCTCTCTCTCTCTCTCTCTCTATCTAATTTTATATACCTCTCTCTTTCCCGTTCTGTCACCTTCTCTGTGCATTTCATTCCCTCTTGTGGCTGTGCGTGTACCTGCTGCGGGTAATAGTCGATGTGCTCGTATTTGGCCAAGTTGTCTGAAGCACAGTTGGGTTTCTGGCGTGGCACAAACACACACGCACACACACACTCGTAGACTCTCCATTGTCAGCATGTGGCATTGTGAATCCTTTGTTCCACAGTTGACTCGCCATTTGCCACCAGCAGCAGTAGCAGCAGCAGCAGAATCGGAATCACAATCCCAATCAGAGTCAACGACAGCATCAACGATAGAGTCGGAGGAGACGCGTTGCGAGCTGCGAGTCGCGAGGCATTCGCACGTGGCATCCACTGAGAAATTGGCGCAACACGCTACGCTCCTAATGCATGTGCCACATATGTAAGCACGTCTGTACATTAGCACTAAATATGGATGTTCCCCACTCGTTACTTCCCTACCCTTCACTCGTTACTCGCTACTCGTCGTTAACAGCAGACATCGTACAATTTGCACGTTTATGACTTTGTAATAGACTCGAGCAAAAAAAAAAGTCCCACATATTATCCGCGAGCCCAAAAATATATCTGTGTTGGGATGGAGCTGCGGTGGTGGTGGCTTGAAGGGTTCCAATTAGGTCGCCTTAAAGCCCTATTGGATCATAATGAAAATTGTCCCCACACATGAAGTTGGTCCAGCAAATAGACTAACAGTGAAAGGATAGGGACAGAGATGGGGGATTGGCTTTGGAATTGCCGCAGGATGTTGGGCTGATTGCAGGCTATTTTTGTATGTGTGTTTGTGTGAAGTTTTTCCCCAACATAATGGGTGTTAAATTGGATTTATCGCTTGACCAAAATGATTTTCCGCCTTTTACCAGGCAGGCAACACCAAGGGGGGAAATTAGGCTGAAGGTAGTGGATAGAGGGGCGATAGGGAGTGGGGGGTCAGCTGGAGGACACCTTAATTAAATTTCAGAGTTTTAGTTTATTTTTAAACGAAGTTGACAACGAAAAACAGGTCATTAGGAGCATTATCGCATCATAATTCTGTCACTCCGATAACAAAGCTTTCAATTCAATTTAACTAACACACACACTAACACACACACACACACTAACACTTCCCTCTCTCACCCTCTGTGTTCCCCCCATCGAAATGTTGATTTTGAAGCCGGTAATGCTCGTTTGAGGGGGTGAGTTTATGGGGTGGGTTGAGGGGTGGTTGGCAATTGGCGGGGGAGCACATGTCAATGAGAATGTTAAATGTTCATGTGTGTGCGTTGGGGTGTGTGTGTGTGTGTAAATGTGTATGTAAGGCAGCCAGATTCATTGTATTCATATGTAGTTGGCCAACAGAGACACAGCTAACAGATTGTCATTCCTGCGAGAGAGGGTATGAGAGAGACAAGAGAGTGTCTCTGCCTCTCTCTGTCTCTCTCGGGGGAGAGGGCAAACAGGCTGTTTGCTGTATTTGAATGCAGGCCCAAAATGATATTGTATCATGTATAATATATAATTTCCATAGAGCGAAAGAGAGCTACTAAGGGAAAAAGAGAGAGAGAGAGAAATAGGAAGAAAGTGAGAGGGAGATTCAAACATCTGTCAAGTGTTTCAAGCAAAATTTTGAGAGGGGCTGCGTTCTTGTTTACTTTTTATCAAGCAAAAACCCATAAATGAACTCCGACAAAATTTGTCTTGAATACAAGTGAATATATGTACACATGTACATATATGGAATACAAGTGAATATATGTATGTGAATATGCATATTTATGGCGACTTTTGAATATATTAGTTGGCTCGTTTAAAGCAATCAGAGCAGCCATTGCCATTGCCACGCTGAGCTGGGAGATCCTCCAGCTACTCCAGCTACTGTCTGTCAAAAGTGTCCCCGTCAGTGTCTCATGTATGTGCGTCTGTGAATGTCCATTGGCCCCTGAAACTGAAACTGAAACTTGCATCTGATTTCTATACCCTGTTCCTGTCCCAGTCCCTATCCTGGTGCCTCCTCGCTGGCATTTCAAATGTAAACTGCCAAGTAGGCATTTCGGCCATAAGAATTTGCATAATTTACTTAGTTTGAATATCCGACAAGCCGCAAAGGGACAATCACGAGGCAGCAAACCAAGTGGAGGAAGAGTGGATGTGGCTGTGAAGGGCAGGGCAGGGCAGGGCAGGGCAGGACATGCGAATCGTTGTCCCGAACAGACCGAGGAGCCAAGATGAAACTGGAGACGTATGGAGACGACATCAATGTAGATGTACATATTAGTCCGCTTGTTTGCCAGACTCTCCATCCACAACAACAACAATAGCACAACAATAACAATAACATTTTGGGAACAGAATGTGTCTGTATCTGTGTCTGTGTCTGTGTCTATGGCAAATCTGTTGATGAAGTTGTCTGTCCTCCGGTCCAACTTAAAGTTCGAACTGCGCAAAGTGATGCCCATTAAACGTGTCAATGCTCATCCTTGGATTGCGGTAATTGCCCATTCACACCTCTACCTTTAGCTGCCAGCTATCTCTATCTCTATCTGTATCTCATTGTCACTATCTCTCTCTCTCTCTCTCTCTCTCTTACTCTATCTGTATGTTGGCATCTCTTTCACTGGCTGTGTGTGTGTGTGTTTTTGTGGCAAGCTAAATTGAATTTGCATAACATGGAAAGTGCTGCCGAGAGACACAGTTTAGTGCCTCGACTTCAATCACATAATTTATTATTAATTATTTATGTAATCTCAACAATGTATATTATTTCAAATTAACATACACTTTGCCATTGTATGAGTGTGTGTGTGTGTGTGTGTGCGTGTGCATAGGTGTGAAAGCCATTGTTTTTAGTAGAGTTATTCGGACCACAAAACGCTATTAATTGCAAATTAATTACTTTGCAAAGAATTTTCGGGTAATCCATCAATAAATTCGATAACTAAAATCAAGACACTTTGAATTTTCTCCCTATATATGTACATATACTTAGACGACTATGTGTATGCCCTACACTCTGCTACTGATTTATGCCGAGCCATGAAATTAACATCTGTTTACTCTTATCGAGCGGCACTAATTGCTCCTGGCATTCCAACTTCTCTGACGAGGAGACACCCTTGGCAGGGCACTCGAAGTGTCTCCACAGATCTCTGATTGATTTTATGTGACTTGTCAGATATGTACATATATGTACATATACACACACACATGATGTCGAGATAGACTCGTATTTGTTTTTATGACACTTGGACGCCCTTCTTGGATTCCTGATGAGTTTGAATAATTTGAAAATGAAGCGCGCATAGAATTCGAAGTAAGAATGGGAGACAATGAGTAAAATTGGAGATTGGAGGGGGACTGTCACGCATACATTCAAATAGACATATGTAAAATGGAGTACATAAATACTTGCGGCTTCCACTGTGGTTGCCTTTTGATGTAGCTGCATGCAACATGCGGTGGCAGCAACGTAGCAACAGCCACACATTCATGTCGCATTATTCTATTCTATTTCTCTATTCTCTTGTTGCATTGAAACACGCGCCTGGCGCCAGGAGTGCACGTGAATATATATATGTATATATTTTTTACATAAAACAAAATACAACCACATAAAAAAAAAATCTATTGTGCATATAAATGCATTCACAATTGCTTTCAATTATTATTTACAAACGCTCCGACATTTCTTTCTCCATGCACAAAGAGATTCCAATTTGTCCATAAAGTTGCCTTATCCTTTGATAGGGTATTCAAAGCGAAAGTTGCTTCCAAGCTCTGAAAACTTAAAGCTCATTCCGAGCTTTTATCCATTTGGATATTAACTAAACTTTCAACCTCGGAACAGGGTGTGTACAAATATGTAAGCGAAGCTTGCAACCACATACAAAACAATAGAAAGCAACACTCTCGAGTACAGTAGGCACTCTATACGATATACATGCAAAATATTATAGTTATCTAGAAACAGGTGAACATTCTTCTTTTTTTTATCTTGGGGCAGCCACAAACACAATTTTAACCAAAACTGCGAAAATACTTATCAGAAACACCTCAAATAAAAAGCAGAATGCTAGTTTTGAGTCCCAGAATCGATTGGCGTCAAAAAATTAGGATAACAAAGTTTTTGAATTTTTGATGATTTCGTCAAGGGGTAGGTATGGAAAAATGGTCAAAAAATATCAAAAATTCAAAACTGCCAAACTGATGAATATTTTAATGCAGTTTCAAAATATCATCAAAACCATTGACAAAACCGAAAAAACTTTTAAAATCGGATGATTTTTGACAAAGTTATGGCAGTTGAAAGTTTTAATGATACAGACTTCATGAAAAATGGCATTTTGAGTAAATTTTCGGCACATCTGTGGCCATATCTCGTAAAATACTCATCAGAAACACCTCAAATAAAAAACAGAATGATAGTTTTGAGTCCCAGAATCGATTGGCGTCAAAAAATTAGCATAACAAAGATTTTGAATTTTTGATGATTTCGTCAAGGGGTAGGTATGGAAAAATGGTCAAAAAATATCAAAAATTCAAAACTGCCTAACTGATGAATATTTTAATGCAGTTTCAAAATATCATCAAAACCATTGACAAAACCGAAAAAATTTTGAAAATCGGTTGATTTTTGGCGAAGTTATGGCAGTTTCTAAATATTATCAAAACCACTGACAAACTAAAAAAATTTTCAAAATCGGTTGATTTTTGGCAATGATGTATCTATTTAAATATTGGAAGGGTATAGAACTTTGAATTCTCGGAGAGTCGGACCAACCCGAGTGTTTTAAATTGATTTTTTTATCTGAGATTTAATTTTGCTTGCAAATAATCTTCAATTATGTCAATTAAGCTGACAACAAGGTGTAAATTATTATCGGACTCACCTTCATTTTGAGCGTTTACATAACTTTGAATGAAGTGAGTGATTATTATTTCCGCTATAATGCAGCATATTTTGAATGTCATAATAAATTTTCGCTAAGTAATTAATCCCACAATCACTCGTGCTAATTATTATCACTTAATATATATATATATATTTATAAACTGATTAAGATTCACATAAGCTATTTATAACGAAACGAACGTCTGTTTCGGCTGACGATGTGCGAAGAAATGAGCAACTGCGTCGGGCCAACTGCAGGTGAATGCTCAAAGGATAACAGTAGACCAAATCAGACTCAGACCAGACCAGCATTCGCATTGTTTGCGTGCCAGCACATGACCATAGTCCTCCGTCCACTGTCCACAGTCCACAGTCCACTGTCCACTTTGTCCGTTGTCTGCATTTGTGTTAAAGGACAGTTGCCACCGTGATTCGTGTTCGTCTAGACGACTCCAAAGGATACAACATGCATGCACAGCACATATACGATCCCTTTGCATATGCAGTCACCCACATATTAACACCACTCCAACCACCAGTCACCCCATGGGCCATGGGCTTGGCCAACTCTGGAGCTGCTTAGGGCACCATTGGGTGGGGTCAACACGTCGTTTACTTGCAGTCCCGGAAGGGGTGCAGTAATGCGAATGCCTTTCATGCTTAAGCAAATCACATAGGGCGGGGCAGGAGGGGTAGGACAACGTAGAGTCGTCTATGCCCCATAAAATCAGTCAAGATGGTAAAAATAAAATGTGAGAAACTTGGCAAGGTTTTTAAAGAGATGCAAAGTGAATTTAAGATGAGTATTTAGTTGCAGTATGTTCAAGCGCAATTTCATTTTATTTTATTAATTTGGTCGAATGCGAGAACACAAAAGGACACTAAGGACACAAGCCACATAATAATATCGGTATGTTTTCCGCGCATTTGCTCCCCAAAAGAAGCTTCAACTTCGTTAAAATGACAAAGCAAAATAAAACTGACAATTACTCGTTGGGGAGCCGTGGTTATCACCACCATCCACCCCATCCACGATATCCTGGCAACCACCCTCCGATGCCGAGAACCCTCCATGATGATTGCCAGAGACAATTGGAGACTCATTTACATTTAGCAAACGAAACCGAAACCGAAAGCGATTCTCAATGTGAATGCGAATGCGTTGGCATGTCGAAGGCGATGCCTGGCATTCAAGCCATCAACCCATCAGACCGTCACTTCGTCCATCCATCTGTAGGTCTGCCTGACTGCCGGTCTGTCTGTCTGTCCGTCGTACCACCCGTCCGTGTTGTGGGCCAACGTTGTGGTCCATATGGTGGCATTGTTCAGGCAAATGCCTATAAGCTCTGCAAATTGAATTGCCAAGGTTGCCTCTGAAGGATCGGCAAACCTTGTTGCCGTGATGACTCTTCAATGAGCAAGCGAAACTTGACAGCTCGACAACAACAACAACAACAGCAATACCAACGAGGACAATACAGGACTACACAGCAGATGCTTCAATTATATGGTGACAAATTCCATAACATCCCCAGCTGCCTCAACCCCAACTCTGACTAAATGCAAACACAAACAAATTAACACACAATTATTTGGAATTAGTATCCTCGAGTGCACATCCTGCCAAACTATTGACAGGATGCTCGTGTCTCCAATCTCCCAACATCGACATCTATTATATACGATTTCCAGTTTAATGACGTATTATTCGCATACCACAAATTTAACTGATAATTTTCTGGGAAGCGGAAAGTGGCATAGGGATAGAGATAACCTTAAAGAACCTTCTGCAGAGTTTAAGGGAGTTTCTCTTATCTCTGTTTACCTTACATTCCATATCTCAGACAAATAATGTTACTTATTGATAAGTATGATATATTGGAAAAGGTTTAAGACTTCTCTGAAGATTAGTTGCAAGTTGTCAATCGAATGGAGAGATTGGGTCTGTGCCTCATCGGGTTTCTCGTATTTTCTGCGGTATCCGCAGCAGAAACTTCCAACGAACCTTGTCTTAATTACAGACTTATTTGTCAACATATCGAATCAACTGAAAATTGTTCAAAATATCAACTGGAAAATACCTTAACTAGTGAAATATGTGAGTTGAAACTTTGTGAGGTGCTGACCGTGAGTTGCCTCGAGGATAATAAGTGGGCAGGTAACTGTAGTTACCAATTGCTGAGGAATCAAGGAGACGCAGTTCTTCCAGCCTGTGCTCAAGGATACTGCGAGTCGGACACCTTCCAACATGACTATATTATCAATAATCATGAACAGATTCCACACACCAACAGCTGGAAAAGGACTAAGATTGGCGAGCTGAGCACTCTGCAGGATTTGTGTCTGCAGGCGAGTGGATTACCCGTAACACGAAGATGTGAGGTTCACAATGGACTAGCTCGTTGGGAGTTCATTGGAAACTGGCCACCAGTTCTTTGCTTCAGGCAGTATCGAGAGTCATCAATTAGCCTGGAGCTGAACAATCTGTTTGATGATATCCTGGAGCGAAAGCAGTTGCTAAATAGCAGCCAGGAGCGCAGCAGAACCACAGCTCGCCTTGGTGACATATTCCGCCAGTCTGAGAAGATCATACTGCCCGTTGATGTCTACATAGCGGGGCAAGTGCTCTCGGAACTTATGGCACAGCCCGCGGATGAAACTATAGCTACGGACTTAGTTGGTATATGTAGCGAGATTATGTCCTCGGAGGACAATGTGCTGGAAATAGCTGCTCAATTGAATGCCACCAACACAGTGCTAAGTAAATTCGAGTCCTACATGGATGCACTGACTCCGCAGCTGGTGCCCAGCGAGAGCTGTGGCATTAAGCCAAGTATGGAAAGTGTTAAGGACGAAGTGGAAGTTCTCAACTTTGCAGATCTTGGTGTGCAGGCAAGGATCAGCAGCAGGCTGAGCGTGTTCTATGTGAATCCCGAGTGCAGTAACATCACTGGCATCGCTGTTTACTCCGCGGCTGGCAAGGAGCGACTGCAGTCCAGCAAAGGATTTTGGTATCGTTTTTTATACTCATGGGAGAGTGTGGAAGCAGTGATGCAGGAAAGGAATCTGGAGACAGGCAGCTTTATGGCAGAGGAACTGTGGCAACAACTGCAACATGAAGGCGCCTCCTACATCATATTGAAGATCTATGATCATGATGCACTCTTCGTGGACACTTCGCGGGAACGACGAAACCGCAGGCCTGGAAGCAAGATACTGTCCCTCTCCATACCAGGATTTAAAGGTAGAGTAATTATATATTCCTCTTAAAAATTATTTATGAATAATATGTATATTACTAGATAGATCTTTGCCCAATTTGCTGCCCATAATTTTGAGAGCTAATGACAATTTCGTAGCCAAGTCTAATCTGGGCCAAGTTAACGGCTGTGGCTATTGGAACTACACGACCTGGCTGACTGAGGGCATCTCAACAAATCTATCAACAGAGTGGAAACTCGATCCCATTGTTGTCTGCCACACATCCCATTTGACGCCCTTCTCCTTTGTGCTGCAGGACACGCATCGAGGCAGAGTCTTCGCTAATGATGTATTGATATCTCCGCTGCAGGAGCATGTGCTGGACATCATCTCACTGCTGGGCTGCAGTCTGTCACTGCTCGGTATGGTTTGCATCCTATTGACTGCCTTGTGCTGCAGAAGATGGCGTCAGAGGCCATCAACCAAGTTGCTATTGAATCTCTGCCTGGCCATCGCCTTGGAATTGATACTCTTTCTGCTAATCAGCTTGGGTTGGACAACGAAATCGAATAGGATTAGCTGCATGATGCTGGGAGCAGCACTGCAGTACTCCATTCTGGTACTCTTCAGTTGGATGCTCATCATAGCCACTCTACAGTACCAACGCTATGTCATAGTGCTGGGCGTGGAGCAACCAGGACACTACATACTCAGGTCAGCCATGTTGGCTTGGTTGTTGCCACTGATTCCCACATTGCTCAGCTACCATCTCGATCCGGAGTCGTATGTCGGCGGGAACAGCGACATCTGTTATGCCTCGGGCTATGCCCTCAGTCTAGGATTACTGCTGCCCCTTGCAGTCATAGTTGCCGCAAATCTCTTGATCTTCATCTATATATTCTATAGCGTATCTCAGCACATCATACAGTTGAGGGAGAATGTCCTGAAATTGCTGCGACTGTTCGTCTTCCTCTTCTTTCTGTTGGGTCTATGCTGGATCTTTGGCATACTGATGTACCTGGAACTGGGTGAAGTATTCTCGTATCTCTTCTGTCTGACGGCGACGCTACAAGGATTCGTTTTGTTCCTCTCCACGCTACTCGATGAGGAAGTACAGAGTATATGGCGTAGGGTTGTTTGTCTCAAGCGCAAACAACTCTATGAGGTACAGGGTATCTCGGGGTGCAAACAATCTGTCTCGTTTTCTAAATAAACAAATCCTTAAAATCACAAGTATGGGGGGGGGTGTGAGTTGTTGTTGTTATCCTGATGGTTTTGGTGACAAAAGAAAATTCAATTTTGTAAATTGCGCTCATCACAATAAATACTAACGAGTGGTGGGTGGAGAGGGATGGGATACTGGTACTGGCAGGAGGAGCAGGAAGGTTCTATTTGGAGCGGGATGATTCTATGCAAAGAACAAGCAAACATTTGGTTAAATGCCAACTGGGGATTAATAGAGTAAACCAAATGCGAAACCGGCCACAAAATACGAGCGATAACTTGAGACTTGAGACATGACTTGGCCAAGGACGAGACGCGTCCACGAGAATATCCTTATTTAACGAGAAACAATCACAAAATATCGCAAACTTTTCGGAACTCCCAAATACCCCTACCCCATCCCTCTTTATTAGGTGACAAAAAACGCACGTCTGCGACAACCGTAATGTTGTGCGTGGCGAGCAGGAAGGATAAAGAGGATGATAACGGAGTGAGGGGATGCGCTGCTGTTGTGTTTAGGGCTATTCGACTGCCCTTATTTTGTTTAGAAACTATTTAATGGGTTTTCTTTAGAGTTCAACTACGGCAAAAGTCCTGCAGTTAGTTCCAAGTTGAAGACGAATCCCAGGAGTGTGGATTGAATTTCATTATGCAACCTGGCGGGGGCGTCCTTGCAACACCCAAAGCCGCAATTAATCGACCACACACCCCCTCCTTTTTTTACTACATTCCATATCTTTGGCCTTAAGGCAACTTTTGGGCAGAAACTTTACTTGAATATTCATAAATAAGTTCAGGGGAGGCGTAATTAAATATGCATTGATGTAAAGAAATTGATGAAGATATTGTATATGTAAATATATATATATATATGTATATATTGAATATTCACTTACCAATTGTTTAATCCGTGTTGTATCAACTGAAGCGGATACTTTAAATATCTGATTGCCCCGTTTTTTTGTTTAATGTTATGCACTTTTTTATTATGAATTTCGCAACTTTTTTCGCCAATTTGCAAAGACTTCATGGCAAAAATTAGATGAAGATATTTCTGCTTTATACACTTTCACTTAATAAATTTATACATTATAAGCTGCCCCGAACACTACATTTCACATTGCAACACATTTTATATCATTTAATGCACTTTTTAATTATTCATTTTAATTATGTATTTATTTCCAATTTGCAAACACTTTTTGGCTGCAGCTTCAGGGCAAGAATTTGTTGAGATGATATTTCACTTTAAAACACTTGTCAATTGATGAATTTATGCACTATTAGCTGCAGCACACACTAAATTACTGATTGACACACATTTTGTTTAATTTAATACACGTTTTACTAATTATTTTTATAATTTCATTGCCAATTAACGAATTGCATGCGAAACACGTTTTGGCGGCGGCGTCACTTGTGCGGCGTTGCCACATTTTGCGAAAGAGGTGGCAAGGCCGGCACTGCAATATCGCTTATGCGATACTATCGCGAGCTTTGAAATGCATGTGTGTAAGCTGCGAATACGTTTACAACACTGTCAGGACTTAATCGACATGATCATAATCGATATAAATAATTACAATAGTCTTCAGCTGAATAAATATGAATTACTGGCAAAGAAATGGTGAAGTTATAAATGCGTTAAACACTTACGAATTAATTTATCAGCTGAAGCGAAACTTTAAATCTGCAATGCAGTATCGCATATGCGATAATATCGTTTAATTGTTGAGTGTGAAAGCTACGAGCACGATTACAGCACAGTCAGGATTTTATAGACATGATCAATAATAGATAATAATAATTGCATTAGTCATCATCTGATTGTGTTAGTAAGGTGTGCAAACTACTGTTGTTAATACATTGAAGTGCTTCTGATGAATTTAAAGTGCACGCTAACACCTGTTGCTAAACTAATTAGCATGCATTGTGGCAAATCAAAGTTAAAGTCATTTAATGCATCTAATTATGCTTGGATTCACCATGTAATTGAGCTGATTACGAGCCCAACGCGCTGCTGAGTGGAGGCAGCCGCCGGGCAACTTCGCTGCTGACATGGATACAGTCACTGGCCCCGCACCGCTCCCTGTTGCCAACACAGCAAGGGGCAGGCAGTAGTTTGCCCAGTTGCCTGTTAAACGGACATTAGGCAAAACGGATCAAAACAATGCCATAAAGAAATGAGAAACTAGAAACTTTGTCTCTGCAACTTGAAACGGATGGCGGGAAACGTGAGACGACATTCATTTGCCCCGGCCAACTAGGAAAAGTTTATAGAGCTAATTACTTAAACCACTTTAAGACTTAAGCGGCATATAGAACTCGCTTTACGGAATTATAATGATAGCGCTGGGATTAAGCAAGCAATCGGAGCAATGGCGCTTAACAACTTGCACATAGTTTTGATTCGCAACATCATAACAATGTAGTACGTGATATAGCCAATTAATGTTCCCCAGCGCAGGTGACAAATTGCAGTTGCTAATATCATAATTATATATACATGCATATGCATATTAATAGGTAAGCATACTCTCCCGCTCTCTCCCTCTTCAATACTCCCATTACACACTGCACACACACACACATACAGTATGTTGGCATATGTAATTGTGGCCTCAGCATCTGTCATGTTAGTCAACGTGCATTGATGACTGAATGAAAGGTCCGGTGCGTAAGTCAAGTGCTGCGAAGCTTCCGTGAGAGTAAAGCGAAAGCTCTCGCAGCTTTCAGCGCTCTCACAGCGTTTGGTTATATCTTGGCTGCTCACACTCAAGCGGCCATATACGTATGCTGTTGGAGCAGTGCAGCTAGCGTTGTTTGTCTGCACAACTAAAAGCTTCATGGAATTTGTTTGCAATTCTCTTAAGAGCTGCAGCGACAGCATCTCTCTCGTATCTCTGTGCGTGGGCAGTCGGCAAAAGCATCCTTATCTCGGCTCGTATACGGCTCAAGTGCTTGGCCCTGCATCTATGGCAGACACTGGCACAGTGAGTCAGTCCCGTATCGCTTCGCACCGCAACCAGAGTCTGAATCTGAATACAACGGACGAATACTTATCGAGTTCACGAAACTCGAACTCAAAATCACGCAAAAATTCAACGAACTGAAGTTCGAACACAAGGATGTTTCGGATATCGTGTTGACTTAACCAAATTCAAAATTGTGTTAAGTGAAATGTGAAAATTGTCTAAGATTGAAAAAAACTAAAAAAAATCGAGAAATACTATAGTTATCTATAGCCAGATATATCTAAAATAGATGAAGTGAAATTGTGTCCTTCTCAATGAATCAATTTATTTTATTGCTATTAATGAAGCTTGTGTATGAAATGGCTTTGTTTTTCTAACAGTCAAGAAATAGAGTGAGAAACAGAGAATAGAGAAGGAGAGGGAGACAGCGATAGTTGGGATATTCATATGTGAATGTGAAAATGTGAAAATGGTTTGGCCATAATTTTTCATAAATTGCGATTGAAGGGGTCAGCGACAAGTCAGAAGACTCCAGCAAAAGAAAATTTGAATCGCAACAAAAATTTCCCCAATGCCCATCGACTGTTTTTGTCGTCGACTCAGCAAATTAATATCCTTTTGCCAAGGATAAACTCAGTGTCTGTGCATGTGTATATACATATATGTATATGTGTGTTTGTGCTCCTTATCGGAGCTAAACTAAACAGCGAAGCGAACAGCTCGAGTTCCTCGATCCCAAATAAATTCAAAATCAGAAGCAAAGCAAACAGAGGAGGCCCTCAAGGCTACTCGAGTGATAAATAATCAAATACAATCAAAAAATAAAAATAAAAAAAAAAGAAAATAAAATAAAATAAAATCGACGGAAATCGAAGGAGTGTGTGTTCAATACGAGTTCCTGTGTGTGCGATTCCAAGAAAATTTGGATTTGTTTTTCTTGACTCGCCAATTGAAATAATTCCTATGATACTCAGTGAGAGGAGTCTCAAGCTGACAAAGCTATAGAAACCTGCTGTTTTTTGGAATTCGAAATTCGAATTCAGATTGTGCCGTTAAGTGTGACACTTTGACAGTTGACACGTGAAGGGATAACACTGAGCAAGGATAATAAGTCCAATTACCAACTGAGTTGATTGACTTTGTTCAAATGAAACACATACTAAAGCCAAATATCTTTCGGATTAAATGCATACCTGAAAATGGTAAGTTAATTGCCCATCGATCAAGGATAACTTGTCAGTTATGAAAATCGGTGATTGAGATTCCATTCTCTATTTGCAGTTTACAAACTCAACATGACAATGGCAACATGCAAAAGGATAACGCTCCTTACGCACTCAGTGTAAAGTGGGTGGATGTGGGTGGAAGTGTGTAGTGCTCGTAAAGTGAATGAGAAATGGACCATGTATTGTGAAGTGTCCTGATTTCGACAGCAGAGCTACAATAGAACAGAAAGCAAAAGACAAAAAGTGAAAGTGAATGCGAAAGCGAAACTAAAGGAACAGCATAACAAAAGGATCAAATACTTATATTTATGCGAAATTTACTTAAGCAAAGTGAAACGAGAAAAAGAAAGAGAGAGTGGGAGTGAGAGAGTCTCTAAATGTTGAGATACGTACAGTCAATTGGGTTTGGTCCTTCAAGTGTTGCCATTACCATATGCTCTCTGGTGCAGCTGTTGGCCTGAAAGAGCACCAATCGAAGCGTAAGAAAGTCCATTTAAACGGCGGAAAAAAAGGAAGTGCAAAGGACTACCCTACCCGGACCCAACCCGACCCCACTTGGCCTGGCCTGGCCTCTAATTGCAGATGAGCGGCAGGACACTCACTTGGAACAACTAAATTTAATAGAGATATCCTTTGTATTTGTGAGTGTGTGTGTGCGGCCGCGAAGAAGGAAGCGCATTTCCCTAACTGACCGTAACCTCATGCCCTTCGCCCCACGGCGAAGGATTGCCGAAATGGAGCCGCGTCCCAAGCAAAGGTTGCCCCATGTAGGAGGAGGAGGAGGAGCAGGAGGAGTAGGAGGAGTCGCCGTCGTACTGTTGGCGTTGCTATTGACGCAGTCCTTCGACAGCGTCCTGTGCGGCGAGAAATTGGGTAAGTGGCTTTATCGTTTCTCTTATTTACAACTCGGCTCACATCAGTGGGTCGCAATGTGCCGCCGACTAGTTGTATCGCGAAATCAACAAGAGCCTCGGAGCCTCTTTTGAGAGCAAGACCATGTCCTTTTGTCTCGTCTCGTCTCTTATCTTTTATTTATTCGAGTTGTTATTTGACATTTTTCTGTGTCGTTGATTTGCTTGAGTTTTTGGCCGTGGCAGTGGCAGCTGCCACAGACTGTGCCACAGTCTCTGCCTCTACCAATTCCGCCATTACCACAGCGAGTTCATTAAGGTTGAGAGAGTTTCTGCTTAGTTGGGGTTCGCTCTATTTACATTCGCTCGCTTAACTCGATGAAAAATGCGAAAACTTTACACTCTAAAATACCCATCAGCATTTATATCATCAAGTCAAGTTCTGCTCCTTTCCATTTGCTCCTGCGATATGCCGTATCCTGCTTGTTGTTGTCTACCATCATCCGTCTACAGATATTACGCTTCCCTGAGCTATCGACTTGTATCGGGTTGTTGTTGGTTGAGAGTAGATTTCGGATTTCGTCCTTTTAATTGCTTTCCAAGTGAACGCTTTTAACGCACTGCTTCTGCCAATGTTTTGGCCAACATTCTGAGCCAAGTACCTACAGCATTGAATCATTTTGTGCTGTATAAATATACTTTTCGTCCTTATTCGTCCTTCTATGGTCTATGTTTTCTTTTCTTGGCTACGTTTTATGCGAAACAAGTTTTTATGTGAAGTGGAAAACTATAAATGTGTGTCCACTGGGAATTGGAAAATCGCTGGGAAATGGAAATTGAACTACGTCCATGGGTATGGGTAAGAGACTTATGCTGTCCAAGTTTAGGACAACATCACATGCCATTAGGTGAGAGGGGGGAGGGTGGGAGGCTGGAGGCGGGGGGGCAAAGTTTGCCGTTACTCTCAGTGCGCTGACACGTCAACAACTTGATGCGATAATCAATTGGAGATGTTAGTTGCCGTATGCCTATAACCTTGAGGCAGCTACTCCAACTGCTGCTCCTGCTACCGAATCTTTGCTGGCACACATCTGCACATCTCCACATCTCCACGTCTCCACGTCTCCACATGTGCCTTTCGGCTCGTTGATTGTCATCTGTCGTTGTTATTCCTGCAGATTGATGGCTTCCAAAACGTTTTTTGACACGTACGTGCCGCGTGTGTGTGTGCGTGTGTGTGTGCGTGTGTGTGTGCGTGTGTGTGTGTGTGCGTGTCTACTTTTGGCTGACATTCAGCTTACTTTCACGTTCCTTTCACGTGTCCTTCATATTGCTTTTAGCCGTCTTTTGTTTCTGTTATTGTCAGTGCCAAAGAAAATCGGGCATAAAAAAAAGCGAAAACTTGTCTTCCCTTTGAAAGGAGCAACAGGCAATGCATTGCAAGTCCTTTTTTTTTATTTATATCATTTTTTTTATTTTTATTTTTTGTAATTTCAATATTGAAGAGCTACTCCTTCCATTGTGCTGGCAACCCATGGCTCATAATTCAATGAAATTTATTTCTACGGAATTTGATTTCAGAGTTTCCAGGCACGTTGCATAACTCAATGAACTGGGGAATCTAGGGAGTATCGTGGCAGCAGCGGGGAGTGGTGGTGGAGGATTCAAACTGTTTTTGATAGATACAACTTTTGGGTAAATAAATAAACTGTCGCTGATCAAATTTCGTGAATTTATAATAAACCCAAAAAGGCAAATTCTCTACAAATCAGTAACAGTTTGCAGAAATTTGATTGAAGTTGATTGAAGTGGCTGCTGTTGTTTGAAACAGTGTTTTTTTTTGGCAGTTTTATGTGGCATTTATAGGACTTTATTAATGTCGGCTTAATTTAAATACAAATTAGTTAAATCAAATGACGTAATTTGCGTTAATTCCGGGCATAATTTGCAGAAGCCGCAGTTACTTAATTCAAATGAAATTAGCCAAGTGTCAGTTACACATGTGTAGTGGGGAGGGGTGTGTGTATGGGGGGGTGTGTGTGTGTGTGTATACTTATGCTAAGCACTTACACTTCACTTAATGTATGTGTGTGTGTGTGTAAATGGATGGAGGGGGTGGTTGTAGGGGGTAGGTCATGCAGGGAAAATTTAATATAAAGTTATGATCTTGAGGCACGCATACTTCTGGGGGAGTTTGAGGGGGTGTGTGACGGGGGTAGCAATGCGTTTTTGATTGCTGCTTGCGGTGGCATTTGCCACAGATAAGCCCCAACACGGTGGCAATTGCAATCATCACACACAGCCACACCCACACACACACACACGCACAACCAGCTAAGAGTGCGTAAATTACGAGAAATCTTTTTTTTTTTCCTCCCTTTATTGTTGTGAGTCAGGGAATAATGTTGCCTCCCTCTGGTGTCAGTTTACATATGTGCATGACTGTATGTACATATGGATGTACAGGCAGGCTATGCAGATAAGTGTGGCAAGTGGCAGTTGTTGTTGTCGTTGTTGTTGTTGTTGTCTGCGGCAAGTTGTTTATAAAGGGCAACGAAGCATTCGCATTAAAAAGTTATGGGCAACAATATTCGGGGCAATAAAAAGCGACGACGACTGAGACAACGATGTCGCCCCAAAATAAAAAAAACAAATATATAGTATATATAGCAAATATATATGTATATATGTATGTCTGTTTATACAAAAATCATTGAGTATATGTCTCTATGGGAATGTGGCATGGGAGCTCATAATCGTAGAGCGGCTCCAACAAAGCGCGAATCTTCATCATTTCCTTGTTCACAGTTTCTCTCACATATATGTATATATACTATGTACAGTAAGGACTACAAAAATTAAAGTTTCTGCATCATTTACATATAACTTATGTATCTCAATGTATGTAGATATGTAAACAGGACTATTCGTTACCAAAATGTCTCCAAGGATACAAGTTCTTAACTGATTTGCAACCAAATGTTGACTTTGATGTTCGTAATTGGTCAGCTTAGGTTAGACAATATTTCTCATTTATATAAATATTATTTTTTGTAATTTATATTATTATTATATATATAGCATAATTTCACATACATACATACCTGTAGAGGAGGAGGAGGAGGAGGAGGTCCTCGTAATCATCAATGTCGAAATTTGTTTTTTAATTGTGAAAATTTTCGGAGCTGTTGCGTTAATTGCCTTTTGCGCAAGCAGCTCACAAACAGAACCGGCCAAGGAACAAGGAACAAGGACCTTAACTTAATTTCTTTGCTTTGTTTTTGGCTAATATTCTCCCCTCTCTCACTCCACCCTCCCTCCCTCCCTCGTTCTCCTATGTTTTGGTGTAATGAAACATTTCAAATTTATTTGGCACACCGGCACGTGCCTTGCATACCAAACAGATCCTGTTCCTGCTCCTCTCACTGCTCCTGTCCCTACAGCTCCTGTTGCTGCTCCTGCTTCTGCCAATCCTGTTGCTGTCTATGATTAGCTACCAAGTTGCCCCCTCGCCCCCTGCCGCTGTCAGCAAACGGACTCTGACTTGTTTATAACTTGCAACTGATGTACTCGTATTTATGATGCAAACGTACCACATTTCGAGTATTTACTGTACTGTCATAATTGGTGACTGTCCCAGCAGCAAAACAAAGTGATTTCAAGTGAAAAGCTGCTTTCAGGAGCAACTGAAGCTTTGGCATTTATGTATTAAATCTGCCCCGAGGAGGTACTAACATTGCTTGTGGCATGCAACTGACAGAGACAAATGTGTGGCACATAGGAGAGGGGCATGCCCAGCACTTGGAGTAGTTTCTGCCATAATGGATTGGCAACCGATTACATCCCAAAAACGTTTCACTTACGTACAACTCCGACTTGCCACAACGGCAGCAGCTGATTTATGTGTCTGTTGCAAGCATAGGTACAGCTTGGGGCGCCTTAAGATGCGCACCTGTTGCACTTAACAATATCTCAACTCCAAAAATTCTATATACGTACGTTTTGGGGACAACAAACATATTTATTCTCCCCAGTTGTCAACGTCATGATCCCCTCTTTTCTATTTCGGGAATTGGGGGGGACCTCAGGGAGTTCGTGTTGAGTTTGTTTTTTGTTGTTGTTATTTTTCTAGCCACAAAAGAGACACGTACAACATTTTATTGTCAAATTTTCATGCAACATTAAAATATTAGTTTCAGCATGGAAGCTAGAAAATGGAATATGGAAAATGGGAAATGGGAAAATGCTAAGAAATGTTGCTTGGCAACAATTACCGAACATTTTGACAGTTTTCCTATGAAATCCCCTCCAGAAATATTCCCTTTTTGGGTATGCCTAACAGATTGGGGTCGTGGCATGCAAATGAACTGTTAGTTATTTCTACACATTTTCATAAATGTTGAATGAATGTTTATAAATCATAGAAATGTCAAACGAAAGAGAGGGTGGGGGGAAAAGTGTGTTCGAAAAGCGGAAGAGATTTGGAAAAGAGATTTCGAATTTTGAAGTTGAACATAAATTGAATAGTTATATTTGTTTATTTATATTTTTTATTTGTATAGTAAATAGTATTATGTGTTTACTTAACAATTCAAATGACACAATAATTGATGAACAATTCCAAAGAAATTTTCCTCAAATGAGTTTCGATTAGTTTTAAATGAATTTTCGCATTCGAAATTGAAACAGGATTAAATAAACTATTAGCTCAGTTGTGTGAATGAATTTGTAAATTGTGCGGACACACACACAGAGTGTCCTGCCACAGGACACTTTACTCACTCCACTCTTGGGGCAACTCTTGGGCAAATAAATTGCGGAAAAGTTCATCCAGCTGCTGGCCATGTCTCTATCTCTGTCTCTGTCCTTGTCTCCTTCTCCATTTCCATTTCCATCTCGGTTTCTGTCTTTGAGTCGTACTGTGACTTTGACTATGAGTATGACTGTGATGGTGTCCTGTTTGACACATCCTGTCATCATCATCATCATTGCTGTGCGCTAAAACTTGCCCACATGCATAAGAATTGCCAGGGATGTCTAATTTCTCACCTCCCTGCGGATACTTCTGCCTTCAATATGCATTGAAAATCGCATACAAAAGTTTTTCAATGTATCGGAAAGGCACGAGTGAGAGAGTGTGTGAGTGTGTGAGAGAGTGAGTTAGAGAGAGTGTGTGCGTGTGTGTTGGTTACGTGTGTTGATTCACAGTGCTGGCCACAGTGCTGTCCACAGTGCTGTCCACGTGGTTGATGTCGTGTGGCAACTAGGAGTGAAGGTGGAGGTCAACTGTTGGCGTGGGCTGAGTGCGTTCCGGTGTGAGTGTGTCCAGTGTGTCCGGTCTGCAGTGGCTCTTGGCTGACACTGCGTTGCTCTGCATTTTAATGACTCGCCATTGGCATGAAGGCGACATACTGTCGAGGCGGGGCGGCTTTAAGTCGCATAGCGGCGGATCAAAAATGAAGAGCATGCGGAATTTTAAGCAGCCAACGAACCAACTGGATTATGATGGCTCTACGCCAAAAAATTGTATTAAACATTTTTTTTTGTTCTGCTCTTCCTTGCTTTTCTTTACGTTTGCCTTGGGAATTCACAAAACACACATATACACATATGTATATACACTTGCATGCCTATGAAGCGTAAAGTGTGTGTGTGTGTGTGGGTGTGAAATCGATGATACCTTTTTTGGTGTCTTCTTCTATTGCTCTCCCTACGCTCTCTTGCACTCACTGTTCACTGTTCAGTCGCGCTCCCTCTCTTTCTAGTTTGGTGTAAAGCAGAGCGCAGAGAGGAATTTCAATTTGACGCTCATTAGCGGCAATCAGGCACCTGAAATTTTGCACACACAATGCGGGCGCACTCACTCTTTACTCTCTCCACTCTCCACAACTCCGCTCTAACTGCATGCGTATGTGTGTATAGGTGTTTGGTGCTCAGTTATGTACGTCACTCTGCCCTTCATTTCGTTGGCCCGCGAGCAATTCGCACGTGGAGAAAGAAGCAATTTTCCGCCTGGCTGCAGTAATAACTTCTCGAGTTTCGGTAGCTGTCGAAGAGTAGCATGGAGTGGAGTGGAGATTTGACAGTGTCTGGGTGTCTGGGGAGTTCGGATATTGGTGGAGTGGCATCGAGTACTCTCGCATAAACGAAACGAGGCTAAATAAGTCACTGAATAACTGCGACAATAAATTGTAGACATAACTCTGTCAGCGGTGCGACCCCAAGCATCTGCTCCACATCAGCAATTTACATATACACTTAAGTTGTGGATGGGGGGCGAAAAACGCAGCGATAATGACATCGATTAGCTGAAGTCTGTTCAAAATGCAATTATATGACATTTTAGTGAACATACCTTCATACTATAAGGGGCTTAAAATTGGGATAATTACTTATACTTGAACAATTTGTGAGATTGAGAGGGATTGTAGTTATTTAGAGTCTGACAAATGAAGTTAGTGTAATTTCCTTAGCTTTAAAATATTCAGTCTTTTTTAGATTTTCCTACTTAACATTCGGAGGATTTATTAGCAGCTCTTTTCTGCACTGCTTTACATTTTGGGACACTGACTTCCACTGCTTCGTAATTATGGCATGTAACAGCACTACAGCACTGACTAAATAACATACCTATGTTAATTGGTTGGCAATAACAGTCTGCTTTTGGTTAGTATAAGACTTTCTGTTCAAGTATATTTCTGTTACTAATATGCTTTTATACGCTGTATGCAAAAAGCGGAGTATAACATTATAACCAACCCGTAACATTTTCTAAATTACAAAACTATTCTAAAAGTGAGTATGTATAACAAGCCAATGTCACCAATGTAGAACATTTTCTTGTATGTCAGAAATTTTTAGACAACATGAAAATTAGTGAGATGCACCAGGATTTTCTTATATAACAGTTTGAGATATCTCTGCAGCTGTGCTGTACTATTGTTATACTGGTGTATCTTATAACAATATTCGGGCTGCTCTGCAATGTGAGGTGTGTGTCTTTGCTAAGTATAACAAATGAATGGTTAGTGTCTAAAATACTCTAATGTGCCGTATCTAAAAATGGTATAACTGTGATAACTGCATACTATTTGTGAATTCACCATTATTACAGTATTACTTTGAATAGGAATAGAAGTATTTCAATTAGAATAGGAACACTTTCATCTTTGTATAACATTTGTCGGCTGTACTAGGATAGTTATACTATTTATATAACAACTATTTATCAAGATAGTACAGTTAAAATATATCTCTTTATCACAGTTACAATGCTTTGTTAGTGTTTGCTATTTACTATATGGTAACTCTGTTAAATTAAAATCGTATAAAAAACACACCAAAAATGTAGGAAAACTCAAAAAAGTTAATCATATACATATTTAATATCAGTAGTTTTAGTAAAATACAAATATTTGTCTGGTCGTAGATATGTCCCGCAAAAGGTCCCATATCCGACAGTTAGCAGAATCGGAGGTATGACATGTGTCTAACGGGATATATGACCACTGACCAAATAACATATGTTATTGGTCAGTGATATGACTTACATTGCGTCGGAAATGTTACACCAACATTCTTTTTGTAATATAAGTTGAATTATTATAACCACTGACCAAATAACATATTACTTGGTCAATGTTATAACCCAGAATTTTCCTTTCAATTATTTTGGGACAAGCAGTTGACTCAGTCAAAAAAGCAGTTCTATAAGCAGTGAAGTAGCTACAGGAAGTGGAACAGATTATTTTGTGGAATATATTCTCTTATATCTGTTATATTTGTGGACCATAAATTTGTATAATAGTATAGATTAATAATCAATAATATTTAAAAATCACTGCAAATGGTGTATAACAGAAAAATATTTCCAATTTTCCTCAATTCCCAATTTGAGCTAGTACTCAGTTAAGGTAACTCCAGGCGATTTATGATTGTGGAGTAGGCATCTGTTTTGGACAATTCCTCATCCTCGGGTTGATTTGGGAATTCATTTTGGAAATGGCCAGAAGCCTGAACATAATGTTGGAAAATGGATGAGTGGTGGCTGGCGGCCATACGACAGTCTGTGTTGGAGCTGGTCAAAAGTCAAAGCCAGATTTGTGATGGGGTAATCAAACCGCAATGCAAAGGCACAGCTCGGCACAGGTCAGGTGACCACTGCGTTCATCATTCGCACAGCTGCAATGGCAGCAGTGGCAGCAGTGGCAGCAGCAGCATTCTGAATGTCCTCCAGTTGTGGTGCCACCATCTGGTGGAAGGTGTCCACCGACTGAAATGGCCACGATGGCGGATGCACGGAAAGCAAGGAGGTATGCAGGTTGGAACAACAGCAGCCGGATAAGAGCTTAAATATGCGTGGCAGCTAGCCGTGTGTCCTTGTGTCCTTGTATCCTTGTGCCGACTCGTCCACAGCTGCGGTTGTCCCGTAACGCATTCCTAAGCGACTTCGACCTCCCTCTCCCACTACCTCCCTCTCTTTCTGCCAATGCCATGTTGACCATGGCCAACAACAGCGTTAACCTGGCCGAAGCTTCCAGCTGCATGTTAATGTCGAGTAGCAGCGAGAACTGTCCACAATCCATCATATTAATTATTTGTCCCAGATATGCAGGACTAACAAGAATTTTATCAGGATTTCGAGGTGGCAAAATGGCATGCATAGGTTGAACTTTGTCCTTGACGAAGAGATTAGAAATGAATAGAGAGAAATGAAAGAATGAAAAAGTTAAGAAGAAGAGAAGTGGAGTGGATTTCCTCAACCATATTATTATGGATATATCTTCCAATATTTACGGAGAGATTAGAAATGAAGAGAAAAATTATTTTGGGAATAGTTCCTAAGATAAGAAATGCAGAGAGGGATTATATAGGCAAAGTTTTCTAAGATAAGAAATAAAGAGAGAGGAATAAAAGAGGAAAAGTTAAGATGTGAAATGGAGTAGATTTCCTCAACCAATATAATAATCAATATATATTTCAATATTTACGGAGAGAAGAAGAAATGAAGAGAGAAACTATATAGGAAAAATTTCGTAAGATAAGAAATGATTAGAGAAATTAAAAGTTAAGAAGAAGACAAATGGAGTAGATTTCCTCAAAGTGAGGAAGATGTGAAATGATGTAGATTTCTTCAATCACATTATAATAGAAATATCATCCAATATTTTCGGTAAAAATAGCAAAACTATAAAAAAAATGGCGACTTCTCCATCAACTGTTTTTGCAACTCATTTGAAAACGTATTGATTTATTATTCCGTTTATTGAGCGCAGATATTGAATGATTGACTTTGTGGTGGCATGTTGCATTGTTGCACTTGTCAAGGGGGCAGACAATGTATTCGTGCCACAATGTGGCACAAGCATATCGAATGCGATTGCAACATTATAACGAAACAGAAATCGTTCGAAGTTTAAATTTGATTTACCAAAATTGATATATTCCAGGCATTCCCTCAGTTGTTCAATTCTTCAATTGTTTAGTTCATAAAATCCAATTAATTAGCATAATTTGCAAGCATAATTTAATAAGCATTAAGTATATTAAATTAATTTATGCGCTTTTCGCCGAATTTATTATCCCAATTAGTTCGCTTTTCCTTCCTCAAATGAGGAGATTTTTCAAATGTAACCCCTATAAATAAAAAAAAATATATATATAAAATGGCATTGCGCTAAAAATATAAATATTTAATTTAAATATATTGAACTATTGTTGTCTTTTTTCTCTTCTCTTTCAAAATGAGTTCATTTGCCTAAACAAATGCAAATTCAATTTTTATTCTTTATTTTATTGCATTTAATTAAATTTATATTGAATAATATGCATACACTTGATATAGTTGACACCGTATAACGGATGTTATCCTCCCCGACAATAAATCAAATATTTGATTGCAATTTGGACACATTTTGACCAAATTGTTAATGTGCCTCCTCTTTTATAGTTGTTGTTGTTGTCGAAACTATAAATTTAGTCAACATATTTCTTTCGCATTTGATATTTGTGTTTTCTCTCTCTCTCTCTTATTTATACGTATTTTTATAGCATATCTAGTGCATAGTTTATTTTATCAATAGTTTATTTGACTAACAAATTGTTTAATTATTTGTCAGTTTATGCTGTTGACATTAATTGGGAGCAGCGAAAGGACAATAAAAAAGGAGATAAATATGCTAAATTATGACTAGTATTTTATACCACGTAGGCTGATTTATGATAAAGTTAAGGCTGTTTAAAAATTTCGACTTTTGATAGTTCAAAACATATAGTTGCCATATCTCGCAAAATAATTATCAGAAACAGCTCAAATAAAAAGCAGAATGCTAGTTTTGAGTCCCAGAATCGATTGGCGTCAAAAAATGAGGATAACAAAGTTTTTGAATTTTTGATGATTTCGTCAATAGGTAGGTATGGAAAAATGGTCAAAAAATGTCAAAATTTCAAAACTGCCAAACTGATGAATATTTTAATGCAGTTTCAAAATATCATGAAAATCATTGACAAAACCGAAAAAATTTTTAAAATCGGATGATTTTTGACGAAGTTATGGCAGTTGAAAGTTTTAATGATACAGACTTAATGAAAAATGGTATTTTGAGTCACTTTTTCACACATTTGTGGCCATATCTCGCAAAATACTTATCAGAAACACCTCAAATAAAAAACAGAATGATAGTTTTGAGTCTCAGAATCGACTGGCGTCAAAAAATTAGGATAACAAAGTTTTTGAATTTTTGATGATTTCGTCAATAGGTAGGTATGGAAAAATGGTCAAAAAATGTCAAAATTTCAAAACTGCCAAACTGATGAATATTTTAATGCAGTTTCAAAATATCATGAAAATCATTGACAAAACCGAAAAAATTTTTAAAATCGGATGATTTTTGACGAAGTTATGGCAGTTGAAAGTTTTAATGATACAGACTTCATGAAAAATGGCATTTTGAGTCACTTTTTCACACATTTGTGGCCATATCTCGCAAAATACTTATCAGAAACACCTCAAATAAAAAACAGAATGATAGTTTTGAGCCCCAGAATCGACTGGCGTCAAAAAATTAGGATAACAAAGATTTTGAATTTTTGATGATTTCGTCAATAGATAGGTATGGAAAAATGGTCAAAAAATGTCAAAAATTCAAAACTGCTAATATGACGAATCTTTTGAATCAGTTTCAAAATATCATCAAAACCATTGACAAAACCGAAAAAATTTTGAAAATCGAATGATTTTTGGCGAAGTTATGGCAGTTGAAAGTGTTAGTGATACAGACTTCTTGAAAAATGGCATTTTGAGTCACTTTTTGACACATTTGTGGCCATATCTTGCAAAATACTTACCAGAAACACCTCAAATCAGGATAACAAAGTTTTTGAATTTTTTATGATTTCGTTAAGGGGTAAGTATGGAAAAATGGTCAAAAATGTCAAAAATTCAAAATTGTCAAATTGAAAAATATTTTGATGCCGTTTCAAAATATCATCAAAACCATTGACAAAACTGCAAAAATTTTGAAAATCGGTTGATTTTTGCCAAAGTTATGGCTGCTCAAAGTAAATTATTTTGTACGTATTTTTTTTTAATTATGAAGATATCAAAATTGTCTCATGCTGCTAAACAAACTGGGTATACCCGCTGAGTTGAATATGTTGTATGAATAAATGCTAAACAGCTGCACAAACAAAATGCAAGTTGATAAAAGTCTAGAAAAATAATGAAAGTTCGGGAATATATTGTTGGCAAATTGAAACGTGTTTAATAAAAATCAATTTACAATGCGCTCATTGTTGAACATTAAAAAAGGTCAATAAATTGTTCCCCTCACCACCACCCTCCCTCCCTTCCCTTGACGAATATTTGGGGTGGGGGATTAATATTATTTGTAGATTTGTCGAGAATTGAAGATGATTGCCCCAATTCTGGGAAACGCACAGCCTTCACCTTCAATCACCTGATATTGGCAACAAGTCCCTATTATGTGTTCTTGTCCAATCAAAAGTACACACACACACACGCACACTCAGGCACACACATACAAACGCTTAGCTTGGAAATGTTGTAAGTGATAAAAGCGATTCCATGGCGAATTATGACGCCAAGCAAACGCGTTTGCCATAATCACCGTGCCACACGCACACACTCAAACACACACACGCACATGCTCACATAGACTGTAGCAAGGACTAGTGTGTGCCAGGACGATTTGAGGACTCTGTCAGTTGGCCACTAATTTACCTACGATAGGCTAAATCAATGTGTTAAGTTGACTGTAAACGTTACATTCGATTAAATGCGGCGCTCTCATGCCCTTTCACTCTCTCTCTCTCTATCTCTATCTGTCCCTTTTCACGCACACACACACACATGTACAACAGAAGGGTTTGTGGTTCAAGGGATGGGGGTGGGGACCTGTGGGATAGGTTCATACTGACCCAGTTACGCGGCTCGTCAGCCCTTGGCCGTAAAGTCAGTTTCGGAAATTCTCTGCCCACCGACGAAGAGAATATTTCCCGAGGTTATGGTTCGTGCCTCGTTTCTGTGTGGCAGCCGAAGTGTCCGCTTCGTGTGGCACGATGGCGACTGCTGACGATTGTGTGGGGCAGCATTCAGTTTCAGTTTCAGTTCTTCGCCGACACTCAAAAGCAACGGACGTGCAACGGACGTGCAACGCATCTACGTCGTGCCCCCAAACTCGGATTACAACACAGATAATAATCGACGCCTCGCCGGTGGAGTCTGTGTCTGTGTGGCGTGTGGCAAGTGCCGTGTAGCGTTGGCGTTGGCGTTGCGCATTCCCGCGGCCAGTGCCAAAATTGGCACGTGCTTCGCGTTGTGCGTGTTTTTAGCCCGGTTTCCTCGAAATTCGAACATTTTTTTATGTTGGCTTTCGTTGTTTTGGCCAAAATGTGAGTTATGCCTTTGAGTGGCGAACGGTTATAGTCCGCTGACCGCGAGGACACTCCTCCGCCCCCACCTCCACACTGTGCTCCATGCTCGTCCTTTTTGCATTTGCCAACAATTTAAATGAGCATTAAAAAGGCCAACACCAAATCCAACCAACTAACTGGGCTAAGAGGGCGTGTGGCGAAAGAGAGAGAGAATGACAGGGAGAGAGAGGGTTGAGGTTGGGGTTTAGCTAAAGTTGCGGCAACGGCCACAAATATGCGCGAATTAACAAGCAGCGTCGGCATTTGGGCCAGGTTTGTTGTGTTTTGGCCTCAAATCTGCAGAGTTTGTGGCCAGCGTTAAGCCAGGACTTCTCAGACTCGTTTCTCGTTTCTCTTTTTTGCTGACACGTGTCACACAGAGATACGTAGAGAGACATAGAGAGAGAGAGAGACAGGAGAGATATATGCTGAGGATACTTGAGTGCCGCACTTTGGTGTCTAGCGGTTTGCCGCTTCGTTTATTCGCCTGAGCTTGTGGCAGGACTCCCCCTTCTTCCCCCAACCTCCCCCTCCTCCTTTCACCCACCATGGACAGCATGTCCTTTTTGCAGCTCGCGTTTATTTCAATTTTGTCGTCAGCTTGCAATGTGACCACGCGCTGTGTGGCAGCACCTCATTTGCCATTGTCCTAAATGACAGCGAAAAAAATGTGGCACACACACACACATACACACCAACTTACACACATTCCAGCCACACACATTCCCACACACACACATACACACAAGGCACATAAGTTTGAAGTGGAAGTGCAAAACGTTGGCATGGAATCGCATCATTAATCAAATGTCAAAGTGCGCGAATAAAGCTCAGATTCCAACAAACACTCACACACACACACACATTCATGCCACACCCACTGCCCCCCACCCCCCGCTCCCTTTAAGTTGCCCCACGATAGTAATTGAATAACAGATTCCCAAACTAATGCCAAAAACACTTGCGGGCCAAGTCAAGCATGTTGACTTTGAGTTAATCTCATTGAGAGCAACATAGAGATAGAGATAGAAAGTAAAAGAGAGAGAGAGAGAGAGAGAGAGAGATACAGATAGAGATAGTTATAGAATAAGGGCACGCAATTGGGCTGATGGCAATATAATTGTGGAAATTGCCTCAGGGCCGTGTGTCAGCACTAAATGTAACTCACAGTTACTGCGTAAGCTCAATTAAAAAATGCAAATCAATGAGAGGGGGTAGCCAAAGAGAGAGAGGGGAAGGGAGAAAGTTGAAATTGCTGCTCAGTCAGCTGATTCAAGTAATAGCAGCCAAACTGTCAACTGTCAGCTGTCAACTGAGAATTCACAATTGTTCGCCACATACATACATACATACATCCATATGTATACGGATACAGTGCGTATACTTAATCATTGCACAGATCACGTATACGCCACGTAGGCTGTAGCTGCAATTAAACATGGAAAGCGAAATCGAATTTCAACTTGCTTAATGAAACGCAATCCGCAATTTCCACATGTTTGCATATCAATTTGATATCATTACTACCACAGAGAGAGAGAGAGAGAGAGATAGATAGACAGATAGAGAGAGAGGGAGAGATATACACTTGACACAGTTTATAATGAAAATCGAGCGCATTTAAAGCAACATTCATGGCATGGAAATCAACGTGTGATAATATTTTGAGATTTCGATGTACAACATGATGTACAACATTCATACATTTCTATGAACATGTATACATAATATGCCTAGTCGGAGCAACATTTGTCCCCTCTCTTTGTCCCCTCTCTTTGCGCCCTCTCTTTGCCCCACCACAATTTTAATTAAAAGTTGTTGCGACTCTGGGATTTGTCTGTGGGGGGAGGGGGGATTATAATTGGGGCAGCTGTGCTGCATGCCATGTTGATGCCACATGATGGATGTGCAGACGAATTGGCGCATCAATGGACCAACAGCGGCAACACGGCGGCAACTAGAACTTGCAACATGCCCCAGTTAGATTGGCGGCAATTCGTCTAGTTGAATGTCGGAATGTAATTGCAGCATTCGCGTTGCAAGTATTTGGCAACTGTCAGTTAATGAGACTGCAATTAGTGTGTGGCTGCCACACATACACACACTTACCCTCTCACACACACACTACGACACTGCAGAGAATAGCCAATCAATGACAGACACTTTCCCCGCTACACAAATGGAAATGAAAAACCGAATTTTAAATGCGTGAAAAATTGCAGTTATCGTCGCTCGTGACAATTGCGAAATTTTAACAATTTTTACATTTTCACCATTTTCTCCACGTTTCCACACTTGACCATTTGCTGCATTTCCACCTACCATATTTCATTTTCCACTTTAGTCCTTTTTTTGTTCTCTCCCATATGCAAATACATGCGTCTCTCAGAGAGAGAGAGAGAGAGAGGGAGAGATAGAGGATCCCGGCGCCTTTGGGGGTTGCCGGCAGCAGCTCTTGGCAACCAAAGTGGCAACTGTGTGTGACAGAGATGGGTTGTGTGAACTGGGAAGAAAAGAGATAGATAGCTGGGAAGATCAATTTGATTACCTACATAACAATCAGAGAGAAAGAGAGAGAGAGAGAGATGAAGTGATGAGGCAGAGAAGTGAGGAAAGCTGAGGTTAAGCGGGAGGTAGGTTGCCGTTTTTTCTTTATTTTGGTGATGACCTTTTATGGAGCTGGCGTGGCATGCCCCAACACTCGAGTAGCAGCAGCAACACTCGGCCAACACTGCGTATTGATAATAAATGCAGAATCGGTTTTTTGGCCGCAGCTGAAAATTGTGAATATTTCTGTGCATTTCCTGCAGCAAGTTGAAGCCATAAAAGTGAACCCAAAGTGAAAATAAAACACCAAAAAAATACAAAGAAAAAAATGTAAAGGCAATAAAAAATAGCCAAATTTAAGGAAAAAAAAAATAAGTATAAAAAATTCAAGTGAAATCAAACGAAAGCTGAACAAACAGGACAACGCCGCCGGCAACTCAAATCGAATTTCACTCCAACCTCAAAAGAAGAAAAAGAAAAGGAAAATATATCAAAAAATAAACTGTAGCTGGAGCAGCAGCTGGTGTAGTACTAGAAGCCCCCATTGACTCCAACAGTTGCCACCCCCGAACCACATCCCCACTAACAAAAACAAAAAAGGGAAACATTTTTTTGATTGCCAATTGAACTGCCTCTGATCGATTCTGTGTTTTTGGCTGAAAGCGAAAATAAAAGTCGATGCGAATAACGATTGGTGCGACGGGTGGTGACGGTGGTGCTGCGGTGGTGCTGTGGTGCGGTGGCGCTGAGACTGGAGCTGTCTGCCCGTCTGCTTGCAACTGAAGTGCCTGTAATGCGCTGTTGCTGCTCCTCAACCCGCAAGGATAATGGATTATACGCAGGCAAAGTGTTTAATGCTCTCCTTCCTCTGTGCACTGACTGCGGTCCGAGCCGAAGGCGAAATCATATTCCGGATTGATCCCCTGGGTAAGCACACACACACACACACACACACTCAACCCCAGAGGAGGCACAGCTTGCCAATGTTAATTAAGTTTTTATGGCATAATTTGTGTAGAAGAGTAGAGGGAGGGATGGGGGCCAGGATAACGTGCGGAAATGATTAACTAGCGAAAGAAAAACACACAACATAAAACTCCATTTAGTATGTTAATATGATATCAGACAAATCACATATGTAGATATGTTGTATGTGGGGGCAACTGCTGAGCATAGGCATGTAGACAACATGTCCAACTAGACAAGGACTCGCAAGGACTTCCCTCAACACGGTTGTCGCTGTCATATACATACTTATATTCCCCCGGGGTACTTAAATCTATTCATTTACATATCTCACATGCTCCAACTGAATGTAAATGTTGCAAGTTACAAAAACGAGCATAAACGAAATATACTCAAATATTCTCTCAGCACTTGTCTTGAGAATTCTCTCCCACTCTATCTCGCTCTCATTCTCTATCTCTCTCTCTCTCTCTCTCTCTCTCTCTCTCTCTCTCTCTCTCTCTGAGCGGCCAAAGAGACGTCTGAAGGAAGGTAATCCTATTCCCGGCTTTATTTAATGTGCATACAAATGCGCCGTATGACAAAATATTTCATAGCCCATCTGATAGAGATAGACATAGCAATAGAGATAGCAATGCACAGAGAGAGAGAGAGAGAGGGAAAGAGAACAGGAAGTGGGAGAGTGGGGAGAAAACTCTTAGCGCGAGCACATAAAATTTATGCTCTCAATTACGTAAAGTAATGTCTGCCTCGAGTTACGCTCAGCAAGGACACACTGTTGCCCATGCCACAAAATATCTCTCTCTCTCTCTCTCTTACTTTCTCTCAGCCACTTGTCGCTGATGTGCAGACAAACACAAAACAAGACAGAAACAACTAAAAAAAAATAAATACAAAAAAAATTTTAGTAGAAAATTCAGATAAAGAGAGAAACTTTTTAACGCGACGCATTGCGTCCAAAATGTGTCACAATCGTTCTCCATCTCTGTCACACACACACACACTCACACTCTTGTCCACATTTGAGGTGCAGAGCAACTGTCCAACTCTCCCCCTCTCTCCATTTGTTCAACTGTCCAGTCAGCCATCCATACATGACAAAACACGTTCATAAATTTTGTTTTTGTTTCCGCCGAGTTGCAAGGGCTTAAAGATGGATAAGCTGCGGATGGCTCTGCACATAAGGGTTGCAGGGGGTGAAATGGTGGGGGGGATGGTTGCAGGGAATATAAAGATGGCGCTGGCAAGCACAAGCGGATGGAAATGTGCACAAGTTTTCACAAAGTATTAAAAAAGCTCGTAAAATGTCATAAACTTTTGTTTCCTCTGGATTAGAACCCGAGTCCACTACAAAGCACAACCCCTCCGCGCTTCAACCCTCTGCTACCCCATAAGCAAACTGGCAGCGTCAGCAGAAAAAAGAAAAGCGACAAATATATAAGGGAAAATATTATGTCTACATTTTGCAGTTCACTTTCATTCTTTTCACTTTTGTTATATTGTTTGCACTTTATGAATGACTTATTTCCGCCGAGAGACCCCTTTCATAGCTCTCTGTGAATAACTCTCAGTATTTGTTCTAGCCAAAGCATATAAATACTCCAAAGAGAATAAAGAGAGAGAGAGAGAGAGAGAGAAACAGAACAGAAAGAGAGTGGGAGTGAGAGTCTAACTAAGATTGTGACTAAGAAATCACTAGGAATCACCAATCCTCATTCTCGGAATGAATCATCGTTTATGCCTTAAAGCATTTTATGACTTGGAAATCGATATTATGTTTTGGTTGAGATATTAAATTTCATTTAATTAGATTTATTTGGACATGGCTGTGGAGGCAGCGTATTGAGTGGGCGCCAGGATGCTATCAGATACATATCAAGTTTTATAGGTTTCTCGCTGCGAAAAGGACAATGCTGCCCTACCCCCATACCAATTTGCCCCTTGGGGTCGCCTGCCACACAGTATCGACAGTGGCAAATTCCCATTTATTAAGCGAGTCAAATGGCACAATAAAATATGAATGTGAATGTGGGAGGACGAGTGGGAGATGTGGGAGACTGGCAAGAGGTTATAGGCTTGGGGACAGCGCAAACAGGACAACAGCCTTGGCCCCCATGGCAAGAGAAACTTTGCATGAGAACGAAAAGGCAACGGCAAAGAAGACAGGACCAAGGCAAACATCAAAGCGACGACTGACAATGAGCCTGACTGGAACAGGAGCAGGAGAAGAAGCTGGAGCGGGATCTATAGAGGCAACTTGGCTAGGAGCAGCCAGAGGCACCAGTATATGTATCCGAATAAATCAAAACAAATCAATTTCTTCTACGCCATTGACTCGACCAAACTCCCGATGACAGAAACGAATGTAAGCGAATGGTGCCACAGGAGAAGAGACAGAGGAAGAGAGTCAGAGAGAGAGAGAGAGAGAGAAAGAGAAAGAGAGAGAGAGAGAGAGAGAGAGAGAGAGTGAGACAGTGAGAGTGCAATTGTGATTCAGTTTTTGGCCTAACACTATGCGACATACAGCCCAAAAGTCGGATGTTGACAGGCCTCCGCCATCGTCTCGCTGCGGATGTCAATACCAAATGCGAAGGACGATGTCGATGTCGATGTTGAAGGCAACAGAGGCAAACGGAAAGGATAAGAGCAAATAGTTGTGACAACTAAATTGGGGTTAAGCGAGCGTATTGCCTGTGCCCTCCAGCTGAACGCCATTTTGTAAAGCAACAGCGAACAAGAGAGAGAAAGACATATATAGATAGAAAGAGAGAGATATACATAGAGTTAGCAAGAGCGATATACACACACACACTCCCTATTCACACTCGCTTTTTTAAGTACATTAAGCATACGCCGCGTTGTACAAAAAAAATAAAAAAAATGAAAGCGAACTCTTGACTCTTCATAAATCTAGTTGCGACTGCTGCTTATGGAGCTCCGATAATGGGCCAACTGCATTCAACTGCTGCCACTTTGATAAATCTAAAGTACATTGAATAATATATCAGCCGCTTATCGAGAATAGCGAAGAGAATAGATGTGAAGAGAAAGTCTTTGGCACTTCTTTGGATTTCAAGTCGAGAAGAAAAGTCGTTTGTATTTTGTGATTTTCAATAGCAACGAGAAAGTTATTGATAGTTTGTGATTTTGAGAAGAGAAAGTTTATTTATACGTGATTTCGATAACAAAAGAAAAATCACTGCTGTCTTTGGAATTTCCAACAAAATACAGTGTTTTCTAGTTTTGTAAATCTCTAGTTTTGAAAAGAAAAGTAATGTTTTGAAAGGTAGTTTCTAAAAACAGTAGGCTAAATGTTAAAGATTATTTTAGGTAGAAATCCGATTTGATTATGACTACGTATAGAACTTTTCCGAATTTACGATATTTAGAAATTAAAAAAAGCATATAATTTTTTATTACGAAATGAAAAAATAATTTCGAAAAGAAAAGATAACTTTTTTCTGAATTTAAGACTTTTAGAAGTAACGAAAAGTATTTTATTTTCAATTTCGAAAAGAGAAAATAGCTGATAAACTCTACAGTATTATGATTTCAACTAGAAAATACTAAGTTTTAGTTACTTTATTTGTATAAAGAGACAAAATTCTCTAATGCGTTACAATTTTAAGTTTGTGACTTTTAATATGTCATCTGAAAAGATTGAATACATTTAAGTGCCGAGCGAAAGGCTTACTACAAATCTTTTCAAAATCCTTTAAAATATATATGTATATTTGCGTAAGTTTAAGGGGTAAACTTATTTGCCTTGCCATGGGACCCTCATGCATTGTGAATTTAATTGAACTCAAAAACAAATTCAAATACAAATACAAATGCAAATGTAAACACAAATCCAAGTAGATATAGAAATCGGAATAGAAATAGAAAGAGTTTTAACTTGGTCATGGATTCAGCCTTTGATTCAATGCGCAGTCATCTCATCTCATTTCATCTCCATCTACTTTTGTGTCTCATGCTATATAAATATTCAATTGTTGTCTTATGCGAGGGGTTGTTTGGGGCTACCCTCTGACAGGGCAACGCACTTGTAATGGTGTTGCTGGGTGGGTGAGTGTGAGGGGGTGGGAGGGGGCACTACACACATTTAAATTATTCATAAGTATGTAAAACGTTGCGGTGCACATGTGGATAACAAACTCACACACAGCACACATGTATTTGTATGTGTATAGGTTGAAAAGGCTTTGAGCAAATTTCATGGCCGACAGTTTTCCGTCACAAGACACCCCTCTTCCCCGGCACCACCCCAGGCCCCATTGGTGCGTGTGGTTTGGTGAAGTTACTCCGGCTGCCGGCATCTGTCTGGACCGCTTTCAATTTCAAATCAAATAAAAAGTTTCATGCAAGCGCCTAAAAAGTGTGGCATCATCCAAGTACTGCTCCCCCTGCTGTGGCATGTGGCATGTGGCAGCCAAAACCGCAAGGTCAAAGGGACTTTTCTCTTATGCTGTATGTGTTTTATGCATATATATATTTTTTTTTTTTGTAATATTGTTTTTGCAATTTAAACAATCCACGGAAACTGCTTTCACTTTAAAAGGTAAACTTTCACTCGGACTGCGCATGAACCTCAGCTAAGGTTGTGGGTGAAACCCAGACTGCCAAGTTGGTGGCAGGAACAGGCGATTCACTGGATTTTTATGACCAAGCGGAAAGCCAACTTTTATTTGGATTCGCTGTTCCATACGTTTGAAAGTGGAAGTGATTCGATTCGCTCTGCCTCCACAAAGTCAAATGGCACCAATAAAAACTTGAAGAGTCTCTTGCTTCCGCTTCCGCTTCTGCTCTGTTCTCATTTTGGGGTTGGGTCTCGACCATCTCCGCAACCATTTGAAAGTTTCCCCTAGACCAAAGGCTGTAAAGCCATAACAATTAATTTAATGTAATGTACCGCCAGCTGGTGGCACAAGTGCACAATATACAGTATCCAGAGATACTCCACAACAGAATGAGCGCAATTTGCTCAGCGAAATGCCATAAATAAATTAAATATATATATTATAGAATTTATTATTTATATTTGCAATCGCATAACAACATCATCATGGCAATTGCAATTGCAAATTAAACTGAAATTCAAACCCAACCAATCATAATAATAATAGTAATAGTAGTAGGCAGACAGGCTGTTGAATTGGCAGAACACTTCAATAAATTTATTGTCTGCTTATACGTATATATAAAATGATTCACAGCTTAAAGTATGCACATCATATTCTAAACTTCTAACTTCCTTAGTGTTAAAACGATTAGACGCATTGCATCATATGTAGTGTAAAATTAAAGATTCTAATGTTTAGAGTAACATAGTGACTTCATTTATTGTCTACTTTTTATTTTTATTAACAGTACATAATAAAATAACAAAATACTGCTTATTTCAGTCTCACAGCTTATTTTATGCAGTTACTTTCAATTAAAGATAATGACGAAATTGTCAGATTTCAAATCTATAAAATATATATATCTGATATCTACTCTCCTGTAGAACTTGCATATCTTTTTTGTGTGGGCGGCAACCTGACATTTGTTTGCTGGCTATGGGGCACATGATTATACTTTCCCCAAAATTCGTTATCTCCGAATATAGTCTGTCTATATATGTATGTTATATACATATGTATGCATGTAGAAATAATTACGAGCTGAGAGCTGCACTCCATCCTCCCTGCTATCCACCCCCTCTCGCATGCCGCAAAGAAACTCGGCATTTAGTTATAATTTATGGCTTGCAATATAAATCAGTCGGTTGCCCGCATTTCGCTTCTGCAATATCCTCCAATCTCAGCAGTGTCTGCCAGCTCTCCTTCTATTCCCTTACTGCTGCCAGGAGCCGCCTTGCCACGCCCCTGCCATGGGGCAGTCGTCAAAAACAAAACCAATTCGCCAACGTCCACCCCAAACTCATTAGGGATATAATGCGGAGCTGCCAGCTTCAATAATATTTGTCGACTGCCCCACCCAAAGAGTATACTACCTTTCTCTTTCTATCTCTCTGATGGCATCTCTTTCTATCTTCTCACTTCGACACACGCCATTTAAATTGGTCGACTGATGAATGGCTGTAGTTTTGGCATCATTATATATGATGTTGTAGGAAATGAATTTATTGCAGAGCATCATAAGAGGCCACAGGACCTCAGACTATCCTTAAAGAGAATTTTTTTTCTGTATAACTTCAAGCTACCCCACAGCACTTCAACATTTTCTAGGGTAGCTGTTGTAGTATTTTGCCAAGAATTTGTTGTATATGTAGTATAATTTGGCTAGCAGAGTCCCTGGGGCAGTTCCTCGAAAACGTTGGCTAAAATACTCGAGAATGTTGCCTAAAAATGTGCACTTCGCGCCTGGTTTGAAGTGCGGAAGGAAGCGCATTTTTCACGGCATGCCAGGCGCAGAGCAGACCTGACGAGACCAGGATACAGTCTTGCTGTTGCACCTACAAAGTATAGAGCTTGTTGCCACAAACATCCTGGCCAACTTGCCCCCCGCCCAATCGGCCTCCTTCATAGCTACAGTCGCTGCAAATTGTTTGTTCAGGTATGACCTCAACTCTCCTGTCTTAACCTACGTCCTTCTCCCACAGGCAGCCGCATTGAAGGCAACGTGAAATGCTGCAAGACAGCGTCCTGTCATTTTCAATTTAGTCCTTTGTTTTAGAAAGGAAGTTGTAGACCCTTTGCAAAGTCTCCCCAAGGAGACTCAACTGAATCGGAGTTGATTCTCGTAAATAAATTGTACTGAGGTGTGCACAACGTGACATATGCGATTATTACGTTATTACGTAGCACTTTTAAAGCTTTGCGTAAATCATTACGTTGCTTTTGAACATTACGTATTTACAACAAATATACAAAAGTTGAACTGTTTCTAAATGACTAAAGTAATTTTACTCTCAATCATATTTATGCATTAAGAATATAATATAAATCAATATGAATTATTTTACTTTAAAATAATCAAGGATAAATAGAAACTAATATTAACATCATTTAATTTAAAATAATCAAGTAACAAATAATAATATGAAAATAATAAAGAGAAATAATATTAATTACTTTTATTTAATTAATGTAATATTTTGATTAATATTAATATTTTGATATAATTCTCTTAATTATGTTATTATTTTTAATTTATATATTGAGAAAAATATTATAAAGAATTATGAATATGATGTACTGAAAATTATGATACAAAAAAATTATATTAATTGCAATTTTTTTAAATAATAAAAAAATGTATTTAAAATAATAATAATGAAACAATAATCTTTGATAATCAAATAAATAATTTAAAAAAGTATTAACAAAATTAATATTAATTAATTTTATTTTTAACAATCGTAAAAATAAATTACATTTTAAAATCATCATATGAAATGTTATTAATTATTTTAAACTTGTCTCTTATCTATTTTTCATGTGCCGACTTACTGCTGACTGCTATTGCCATAAACGTTACATTTATGTGCCACATGCCGCATGCCGCATGCCTGATGCTGCATGCCACGTACAGCTCTTTTATCGGCCACACTGCGCACATATCAGAAAGCGGCCTGTGATACGGATCAGGTGGTAATTGCTTGCCCGCGCGGCACCAGCATTTCAATTGAATTTGCCCAGTACAACAAGTTCGTGGCAAAAGGTAAGTACTTGCCACACCCCAAACCCCACCCCCCACTCACTTCTCACACTAGTATGGCACTCTCACTCTGGCTCTCTGGAGTGCCATGTTAGAGCCATTTATTCTTGACACGCCTGCCATTCCATGCTTTATGTTTGTTCCCCAATTGCTCAGATGGCTACAGCATAGAGGAGCTGTGCCCCATTGCCGGCACCGTTAGGCCGGAGATACGCGGCAAGGCCAAACATTTGCTACGCGGCTCCATATTTGGCTCGACGACTCAGAAAGTGCCCGCCAATCGCTATGTGAACGGTGTCTATGCCCTCGCCATGGATACTTCTTCTGCCACTGCCACTGCCAGTGCCACAAGTGCCAGTCCAACTGGTACCGAATCCTCCACAGATGATGCACAGAACGGTGATGGTAATGGCTCCTCCGCCTCCGCCTCCGAGAACTGTATGTGGCCCAATGCTCTACAGGTAAGCCAAGTTATGCAGGACTCGCCTTACAGGATATCTCCCATTTCATTTCATTCTATTTCATTTTGTTTTATCTTTTTTGGCCTGAATTCTCGTTTTGGTTTCGGTTTCCATTTTGGGTTTCGCTTTCAGTTTATGCCTTGAACTGTGTCAAATTAATGTGACCATGGAGATTTAAGAAGTGTTGACAATGATAATTGAATTTGACATAGAATGCAAAGATTTAAGCCAGGATAAAACGGTATCTGTGAGCAACAAGGATGAGCAGGGCAAAGGATCTCTCAGATTGTAGTTTTGTAATTTAAACGTTATAATAATAAATTTATGAGGCATTTACGAAATTCTTTAAATTTGGCCAATTAGCAAGAGAAAAAAGGATGCCCCAGGACCCCGCCATGACCCGCTTCGATTGGGAAGTCTGTTCACGCTGTCCGTCTGTCATTAGAAATTCTGAGCTAGAGTTTCGTGGAATTACGTTTTAGGGGTGGATTGTGTCCGAATTCCAAATAACGCTTCCAATTCATTAAACATTTTGCTGTTGCTTGCCAATGCGAAGGCATCCTCATCCGCTTCCTTATTCACATCCGAATCCGCATCCTTTGAACCCCAAACTGGAAATTCATGCGCAGCGGACGAAATCAATTTAAATTTAGAGAAGAAAACTGAACAACGTAGAAAACAATACGAGACAGCTGAATTCATTTCAGTTCTTTTTTTTTTTTTTTTTTTGTTAATGTTTGTTAAAAGTTGGCAGTTGCCAGAAAGACACACACACGCACACATCCTTCCACACACACACATTTTTGTAAGAAAAAATCGTAGTGAAAAGAGAATAAAATAAAAATTGACAAAGGCCCAAAAGTTGCCTTTTTTGTCAAAGGCAAAAGGCAAAGTCAATGGCATTTAGCTCCGTCCTCGCACTGTCCCGTTGAGTTTCGCTGGGACTCCCTAGATTCCTTCACGTCGTCGTCCCATGGGGTATCATTAGGCCATCCGTCGACAGCAATCCCAAAGTTTCAGCTCAGCTTGCTCCTGCCACCCTCTCCCTCTCTCACTCTCTCTCTCTCTCGCTCTCTCTCTCTATGTTTGTCGCCAAAAATGGCAACCGCAGCATATAATTTCTCGCATCGTTTTTGTTTCTCATTCTCTAGCTGGAGAATGTGGGTTTTTTGTTTTCTCTCTAGAATTCGCCATTGTTCGAATACTATGTGTCTGTCTGTATGTCTCTGCAGGGCGTTGTTATTAGATTTCGTCAGGGCTGCTCGTCCGACAAATCTCTAAACCTGCTGTCACCCATTGTGGGGGGGGGGGTACATCTCTTCCCCTCCACTCTCCCCTTCAACTGTCCAGCTGTCGGAGTGTCGCCTGTCAACACAAGATAGTGAAAAATAACTTGAAAATAAACAGTTTACATTCGCGCTGCGGATTACGACACGACATACGGACACACGAGGCATCATTCGTGTGACATGCGCCATTTTGTGCCTGTCACATTTTCATCTGGAGGCTCAGACAGGACCTGCCTCCAACTCCAACTGTCACTCTGTCCGTCATCACAGTCCAAATAGAACAGTAAACAAAGCGGAATATGCCAACATAATTCTGTGAAAAATGCACATCGTTAGCAACAATGCGGGCTCTGATTGAATAGTTGAAGGATAACAGGCATATGATACTCCTGGCCATAATAAATGGCTTAACAGTCTGTTTCATTCAAGAATACTATACTATATACATTTATATATATATATATATAACTAGTGTTTGACAGGAATAACAATTTGGCCAACAAATGTCATGGAAAACAAGCAAAAGAGAATTGCGAAGAAAAACTTCAACTCAAATTCAAGTCAAATTCGAACTCGAACTCGAATTCGCATTCGCATTCGAACTCAAACTGGCAGCACTTCAATTACATTTTTAATACAAATATTTTATTTCAATTTGTAAAAAAGTTTACAATTTCCGCCCAGTTCCTGAACTCGTTCACTTTTCAGCTTCCTTTTCGTTCTATTTTTCTTTTATTCTTCTTTCTCTGTTTGCTCACATAAAAAATAGTAGAGAAAATAACAGAAAAAAATAGTAAATTCGAGACGAAAAGAATTGAAAACTAAATTGCAACTGATTTTTCTCTCTACTACTACAATCTATATATATATATCTCTCTCTCTCTCTCTCTCTCTTGCTCTGTCTCTCACTTGCTATATCTCTTTCTCTCTTTTGTGTGTTTACTTACAGTACTCGTTGCTGCAGACGGTTGTGGAGGCCTGCCAGAAGAAGAAGCACTGCAAGTTTCACGGCTCCCCGCAGTTCTACGGTTTGGGTGCCAGCGGAGTGGGAGACGCATCCGGCACCAGCAGCTATCACAGCAGCACGGCCAGCTCCAATGCAATCAGCAACGATCCCTGCCCAAAGCGCAGAAAAATTGTGGAAGTCGCCTACAAATGTCGTCCATGTAAGTCATCATCACCAACCAACGAGGGGGCAGGGAGAGGGCTCCAAGCTCTCCAGCTCGTTACAATTGCTGCAAAAGTTTTCTGTTTAATTTGGTTGAATTTATTGGGCGTACAATGGGACACGTAAAATGGCCAACAAATTGTGTATACATAGCCAAAGCGGAGCATCCAATATTACGTATACGTATTACGTATACGTTGCCCGTAATGGAAGCGGAGTGCAAGTGGTGGGAGGAAGGGGCGACGCAAACAGAGCTGAACAATCTCGACAGCCGGAATCGACACATAAACGTCCAGGCGAACGAGTTGAACGAGTGTTGCCATCATCCGGACCACGGACTACGGACTACAGACTATGGTCCTAGTCATGGCTTTGAGTTTGGCTTTTCGGATGGTTTAGCATTTCAAGTGCGATGCCGACTGAGTCTACGACTACATATACATATTCGCTGTTTTTGCCAAACACATCCATATATACATACGTTGGAGGCTCTACAGGCCAGGGGTCAGAGAGGGGTCAGAGGTTATAGACAGAGACACAGACAAAGACAGAGACAGAGCAAGTTAAGCGAGCTGTCGTGCGTTCCAAAAATTCACTCAGGTGGAATGGAGACGCGGGCAGGCAGCAGCAAAGCCAAAGGGGGAGTTAGTGGTGGTGGTGGGGGGTCGGGGGAGGAAGAGGGCAACTTGTGCCCAGGAGCAACAGCAACAGCAGCACCAGCTCCAATCGCATTTGAAAGTGCCTTGTGTAACTCGAGAGAAAACATCGCCGATACAAAATTAAGTTTCTACTCTGGGCAAAAGACGAAAAATGCCTGCAGAGTATATCTCAGGGAGTCCTATGAATATTTGAGTGTAAGCCGGAAGAGGTAGGGGGAGGGGGAGGGGGCGGGAAGCTAGGAAAATGATTACCCCGTGACTTTCAATTACAAAGTTCTGAATCATTGATTACACTTTAATCAGTACGACATTATCTTGCCTGAATTGAATTGGCAGCCAGAAACAACAGGAAGAATGATATTCTCCACCTTGTCAGAGAGCAATCAAGTCTCTGCTTAGCTGTACTCTAATGAAAAGTCTTTTTGGGAAAAAGCTGAAGACCGAAAATGAAAATTACAAAATCATAGTTATCAGCTGCAAAAATGTTGGCAAACGTTCTCAACTGACTTTGCAATTTTCATTTGATTTTTTTTTATTTTCTTCTATTTTTTTTTCCAAAATTTTGTAGATGAGTTTCGCAGCAAGGTGGCCTGTCATAATGATGTCGCACAGCTGGAGTGCAATCCCTACTCAAGGATCGCCGTGTATAGCGCCAGTTTTGGACGTACCGAGTACGAGAGCATACAGTGTCCGCAGCCGCAGGGAGTGCGAGAGGAGAGTGAGTATTGTCCGTGTGGATTGCATCAATCAAGCTGCATGCCACTCCATCTATAAGCTCAACTCTGACTATACCATCTATCTGCCTCTCTTTCTCTCTCTCTCTCTCTCTCTCTCTCTCTCACACTCTCTATCTCTGTCTGTAATAGCGTGCCTTGCATCGTTTGCCACAGAAACTGTGATGCAAATTTGCCATGGCCGAAGAAGGTGCAATCTGGCGGCCGATGCGAATACCTTTGGCACCCCCTGCCAGCCCAACTCGCGGATGTATCTCAAGGTTGTTTACACATGCGGTAAGTGGTCTGAGCGTGTGGGCGTGGCAGCTATCTAGAGTGTAGGAGGTGGCTGGAGAAGGGGGACGGATGGCGTTCTGTTGCTGCCACTCACCATGATTTAGGACGCGCCTTTGTTTGCCGCGCATCACATAGCATTGCGCGTCAAGTCACAAGATTGATGCCCGGTGCTTCTGCCAATGACGAGGAGAACTCCCATCTCCCATCCCCCAGCCCCCAGCCCCTCATCACCACTCTTGATGGTGTCCCTATCTTGACTATGTGATTTATGTGGCTCGTACCGAAATCTTTTTGTTTGTTGTGCCTGCAGTGCCGAAGCAAGTGCTGAAGGAGAGCAACGAGTCCGAGGTGGAAGCCGATGAAACGGAGGACTTTGAAGGCGACATGAATGACCTGTACGATGACGAGCTCATCTATAAGGAGTCGGAGGCCATACCCAAGCTCTACAGCAACACCACAAAGACGACGCAAGCTAATGGCATCGGCAATAGCAACGCCACCAGAATCTCATCCAGCTCGAATCCTGAGGGCACCTCGACGATGACAAACGGCTCACTGGATGCAGATGCCGATGGCAGTGTCGTCAATCCGGTGATGACACACAGTGCCGACCTAAGCCTGGAGGGTAAGTCCAACTGTCGAACAGCTCCAACTCAGCTGGCTACGTTGCCGAAAACAAATGCAAGAAAAGAAAGCAAATGATGAACTAGCAGATACTCTGTAGTGTAACTGTTGAAGAGAAATCTTCAAATAATTTCTAGCATATTCTACCTCAATATTAAAATGAGAAGTAATCCTAAGAAGCAGATGTTAGCCAGGATTTGCTAGACCACGTTTCTTTTGACTCTGTCAGCCACTGCCAAGTGATGAACTAGAAGATACCCTGTAGCATCTCAGTAGCAGACAACTGCTTGCCAAACACACCCAACTAATTTCTAGAGTATTCTTATACTCATAAGTAACACCTACTAGAAGTCGTCTGTTGCCTGGAGCTGGAGTCCAGTTGTCTGTCTTTTGGCTCTGGCAGCAGCTGGCCCTATGTATAAAAGTCGGTGGTAATCCCAAAAGGACGCGCTGTCACAAAAGGACACCCGCCGCTGACATTTGTGAATGTCAAATCCTGTTTACAGAACAAACAGCTTTAAAGTCAACTTAAAGTCAAACTCTGAGGCTCCTTGCTCTCTATGCAAATCCTTGGCTCATCTTACAGCCGCGTCCATTGAATGCTCCAATAATGATATGCCGAATGTCCTTGCTGAATATCCTCTATCCTCTATCATTGTTCTTTGCATTTCAGACGACCAGCAGCGTCTCTATTTGTATCTGTTAATAGTTGGATCAGTTGGTGTGCTTTGCTCCATTGTCATCGTTGCCACGCGCCTCGTCCTGCAGCGTCGCCGCATGGCCAGCGACACCCATTCGAACTCCTCCACGAAGGGGGGTGGCGCTGGCAATGGAGGCATTGGCGATGAGACGACCATTCCGAGCGGTTTCAATGACACCATCTCCGAGATAGACGCCGACATTGACTTGACCACATCGATGCCAGTGCCCAGCGTGTCTAAGAATGAGGTAAGCCTAGTAATCCTCTTTGAGCTCTTCTCTTGCTCCTGCTCCTGCTCCTGCTCCGGCTGCACCAGCACAGCAGCAACTAAGCCATCTCTAATTTCTTCATTACCTTCCATTAAAGAACTATATCACCTATGCGCCCGCGAGCAGCCTCTATGCCAGCCTGGCACCCAGTCAACTGGCCACAGTGGGTCCACCTGCCCAGGCACCTGGCATGATACCCAGCTCACTGCTGGTGGGTGCACGTCAATCGCCGGATCTGATAGGCATTGCGCCCAATCCGTATGTGGCCACGAGCAGCGCGGGGAGTGGTGCGCCCGGGCCAGCAACCATGACAGGGATTCTGGCGCCGGCCATTGTCATTGGTGCCAATGGAAACGGTGGTCCTCTGCCCGGCAGCAGTGGCATGAGTAAGTATCCTTGTAAGACTATGTGCCATGTCCTGTGTTTGCCTAGCCCAGCATTGGTTCCTTTGTCATCCCACTGCACAGACACCATGGTGCCTCTCACTTCGCTGACGCAGTACACCACGGCACCCACCATACGAGGAGGCTACCTTATAAATGCAGAGAGCGTGGGCGTGCTGCAGCGTGCTACGAATACGCCCACGCCGCCTCCATCCTTGGCCAGCGGCTCACCAGCTCATCCACCTATGGCACAGCAACAGCAACAGCAGCTCCAGCAGCAGCAGCAACAGTCGGTTACAGCATCGCCTCTGGCCATGACACCGCTGAGTCATGTAGCTGTGCCGGGCACATCCACGTTGAGACGCACAAAGGCGGGCACGGCGGCCATGTTGCATCCACAGCTCTCGTACGATGGCACGGCCCCGAGGACACTATCCACCGGCTTATCGGTCAGCTCGCAGTTCTACTACGGATGACCCAGCTCGGTGGACTGTGAACCACATGTCTATACAACGGCCATCAGCGTCACCTCCCCGCATGTGCAGAGTTATGCCAGGCAGAATACAGCTGGGAATCCAACTCCGACTCCGCCCACTCAATGCGATGCCAGTGGAGAAGGTATCGGTGGCAGTGGCAGTGGCAGTGGGTGTGTCGGTGCCGGTATCGTTGCTGATGGCATTGCCATGGCCAGACCCTAGCTGGAAGCCAAAAAGGGTTTAACCATGTCCTTGGCCACGTTTAGCACTGAAGACAATACAAATCAACAGGGGAATTGTCCGAGCCCCGAGCCAGACTGTCACAGCCGGAAACAGAAACTGGAGCAACAACAACAACTACAACAACAGGTGTGTAGAGAGTGAGAAAGGACTAGCTGAGCTAGCTATCTCTTTTCAAGCGCTGAATAGAGAGGGAGATAGATAGGCATGAGTTTGGGAATCCTTGCCAACTGCAATCTGAATGCGTACGAGTATTTTAATGGACGAGCTTCCTGTAAATGTAAATTACTAATGAACGGAATTATGCTAGGACGATTCTCTCATATATTAGCAAACATAGGACATTTTCGTAGGACTTTAGGGTAGATACGAAATATTTAGTTTAAGTGCAAGAAAATGTTTGTCTGCCCACGTACACAACACACGCCGCAGAGGGATATGTTTACTAAATAAATAACAAAAATTAATTGTGTAAAATAAAATAAAAAAAAAAATAAATTAAATAAGAAAAAAATTTAAAATTAATGAAACAAAAAAAAATAAATAAATAATAATAAAATGAAGCAAAATAAATTAAAAAATATGAAGAAAAATAAATTAAAAAGACTTATTTAAAATGAAATAAATTAATAGAAAACAGAATAAAAATAAAATAAACTAAAATTAAATAAAAAAATTAAAATAATAAATTAAGTGAACTAAATAATAAAAAAACAAAAGAACATTAAAAATAAAAAAAGTGTTTTCTTAACGAGATCAACTGCAACTTGAAGATGCCAAAAGGATACACACGCACTGCTACAAAACACGTGCTCATAAATGAGAATAAATTGCGTAAAGCTCATTTAATGTCATCAATAATGTAAATACACGCATAAACATAAATACAACAACAGCAGCGGCAACATCAACAATAACAAACAGCAAACATCAAGAGCCAAACAAATAGAGGGGCTAAAGACACACACACACACATACACACACACATATATTCATGCTCACATATGTGAGCCTAAGAACAACAAGAATTCCAATGAGCACACACATACATCAAGGCGATTTCCACAGCATGGCGTTGTGGGGGGGTTGAAGTTTGGAGGGGTGGCCCAGCTCAAGACGAGTTGAGCTGCGTTGTGAGAGTGGGGGAGTCGAGAGTCAAGCGGCCGAAATATGTGCATATGCGAGACGATACATAACCCAACATAAATTTTACCAACTACCCTTCGCTCCCCTATTCTTAACTCAATCGCTGCTGTTGCTACCCCTCTACTACCACCACAACCCTCTGTGTTCTACTTCAATACTCTGCTGAAGCAGCTTGAATCTTCATAATTGTCTACAAGCCGACAAACAGACTGACAGTTGAATGTATATGGATATGCTGATATATATAGGTGTGTGTGTGTGTTAGAGTATGTGTGTGTTAGGTGGTAAGCTGCTGGGTAAGCATGCTTCATTGGCTGACGCTGCACCCTTTTCGAGTTGCGGAACAACATGGCGTATGAGCGATTTTCGCGCGTGTGCATAATTCAGTATGTATTTCGGATTAATGTGCTACAAATGGATGAGTGTAATTAATATCCGGTTGCTGTGCGAATATCTGTGTGTGTGTGTGTTTCTGGCCAGCTCGCTAATAGATTGCCCTCAACGTGTAAGCTCAAGTCCAACAAACAAGCCACTATATGCTCCTTGCATATCCTGCCATGTGTGGATGTGTGTGTGTGTGTGTGTGTGTAGGCAGACAAACTGTTAGTTGATAGTTCCATGTACTTTCATCAGCTGCAAATATCTAACTATATATGTATATTTACGTGTATATATATATATATATAGTGTACTCGTTTGTATGTATTTGGGTATTTAAACTTGGGTCTACACTGTCGTGACTTTGTTAATGTTTGACGTTATATTGTTTCAAATGTCAAGTGCCTTCCTAATTAGCATTTAAGCGTATACCGTACCATATGTACTTCTAAATACGATAAGTTCAAACTTAAAATACGATATTCATATAGAAAAGCGATAGCAATAGAAAACTTGTACTCCCAAATACAAAGAGAAAGCAACTTCTTAAAAAAACCCCCTTTAAAACCCAATTAGCCAAAGTTGTATATATGCTAAAAACAAAGAAAAACAAAACATAGATCAAAATCAAGACAAAACAAACTAAAGAAGGAGAAAAGAGGAGAGTACTCCAGCTGGCCACAGGCAGAAGAAGAGCTCCAAAAAACCACAAGAGAAACTAAAAGAAATACTTAAACTAGCTGGAAATAATGCTAAATTGAGTTAGGGGTTGAACTTGGCCAGTATGGAGTGTGTAGTATGTACTATAGTTAAGAGGATTGTGCAGTGAGACTCAATTAATTAATAACAATTAAAGCATGTTCGCCATAGAGAAGTTATTCACTAAATGTACATACCTAACTAATCGTATTATTAAGAATATGAATAAATAATTTAAAATAATAATAACTTAGAATATATATGCGTATTTAGTGAGAATAAAACCCAAAAAGTAAAAAAAAAAATATAATTCGTAAATGGAAATCATTGAAAATACATGCAGGAGAATTAATTAAAGATTCCGATTTCCATACCAAATCCTATTCCGCAAATGCATTAGGCAAATGCCAATCGCATTAGGTACTCGGCCATTCTCTGCGATTATAAACTAAATAAATAAAATACCAAAAAAAAAAAAAAAATATAACACAAATGTTGCATAATTACTTAATACTCATGCCACAGCGTGTGGCATTGTGGGAATGTAAAATTTGGAAATAAATGTAGCATTAAGTTTCCAACTTTCCAACTAAACTGTGAATATGATTTTGTTGTTTATTTATAGTTTTTCCACTTGTGTATCGCACCTTTTGTACGTTTCATTTTCAATAATTACATTTACAATACATATAGTTAATAAATAAAAATACTAATTGAAAAATCTAATTAGACAACTCTGTGTATCTATTGTCATTTCCCCAACTTTAATTTGAATCGATAAACAGTGATTAGCCTAGTCAAGGCTAAGCTACGACTTTGTTTGCTTCCCATCTAGATAATCCCACCAACTACATGAATCGACAGCAGAGAAGACGTAGGAGAAAACAAGACCACGGAGATTCCTCTCTCTCTCTCTCATTTACTTTCTCTGCCTCTATATATCTCTCTAACCAGGCACAACAACTAGTTAATTTATATTCGGATGCGAATTAACGAAGCGTGAATGAAATCAAGTTACTCAAAGAACTAAGTGCACGCCTCCCACAGACACCATTGGACACCATTGCGTCCCCCTGGAGATCGACCCTGGACCGCAGTCAAAGAGTAAAACTTCTGCTAGTCTACAGAGGGGGATCATGGGGGGAGTGTTAGCTGACATAGAGAGAAAAAGAGAGAGAAAGAGAGAGAGAACAGGCAGCCAAGTGAACTGTTTGATTAAATTTGTTGGCAGCGGAAAATTTATGGAAACGCCATGAGCTTCGGCTGCTAATTGGTTTATAAATTAGAATTTCAACGGAACATTAAGCCAGACATCTCAACCAAATAAACCCACCGCAACAACAACAGCAACAACAGCAACATTAACAACAAAACACCAGTTTCAAAACACCATCGTAATCAATATTTATTGTACAAGAACAAGAACAACAACATTAGCAAGAGTTTCTCAAAGTGAGAAACATTTGCTAACTGAATATTCGATGGGTAATAAGTTTGCCAAGGGGGGGGGGCTGTTGGTGAGAGTGGAGGAGTTTCCGTACCAAATTCAATGGGATTAAATTGATCTACGGGCATATTTATACTAACAACATTTGCAATTGTCTTGAATGCGAGGCACTCAAAGGGATTGACTGTCGAGTCCTGTCAAACACATGCTCGGCATCCTGTACATGTTAATGATATTTTCGATTTTGTTGAATTTGAAATTGAGACTGGAATTTTGTTTTGATAACTGCTAATTGGAGTGTAAGACTTTTTAATTAATACTATGGATAAAGCGCATATTAATATAAGTGCTTACATGCGCTTAGCAGCATGTCCTAGCGAAAGGCACAGAGAGAGAGAGAGAGGGAAGGAGAGACTGCTGCGATAAGCTGCTTAAGACAAGTCCTCGCTTGCAATTGCAATTGAAAGTTTTACGACTGCTTCACAAATTACAATGGCTACTAAAATTTTATTTACTCTGCTACAACACAACTTTAATCCTAGTTTAATAATTACTCATTTGCCATGGCACCGAAAAAGAAAAGGAAAAGTGAGAGAAATTCTTATATATATAGAGAGGTGAGAGTTTTTAATACACTTAAAATGGAGATTGACATCACTCTCAGTTTGGAGAGAGAGCGAGAGAGCGAGAGAGAGAGAGAGACTTGGTCAACACATACTTAACTTGGTACATATATCAGACTGAAGTTCGCTGAAATCTAATTAAAGATAATGTAAGAGGCGTTATTAATTAATTTGTGGCCAACAGCGAACATGTTGAGGCCAAGAAGCAGGCACTCCATTAGCGCAGTACGTTTGCTTTTTGGCCAAGTTTTGTGAGACAATTAGCAAAAGCGAACAACTGGCAACTGCCACATGGGACTGTAATTACATTTGCCTCCAGCTTGTTGCATGTTGTGTTGCCCAGCCTCAGATAGTTGCGTGATCTTGTCTTCTTGGTCAGATTTGTGGCCATAAAGCATTTGACTTGGCCCAAAGTTATCATCGTGGTCATCACGGTCATCATGGTCATCATGTAATGTGATTTCGACCACAATATGTCAACTACAAACAGGAAATTTGCCTGCAACACGCCGTGTTAATTACATTAATTCGCATTTTGGCATTCACTGTCCAACCGTGCGTCGAGTGATGTCAACTTCCGCTTGTTACTCTCTCTCTCTTTCTCACTCTCTCTTTCTCTCACTCCTTGCGTGAATAATTTTCGCCGAGTCACGAATGTGCCGTCAGCGAGAATGTCCTGTCAACCGTGAGGCAGTCAAAGTAAATAGATAGTCAGCCGGAGAGAATGAAACAGAAGGAGCCGGACTGAGAGTGAGAACGAGAATGAGAATGAGAGGGAGATAAAATACCTTGCAGGAATTTCATTACGTCAGTTGGGAGAGCGGTGCTCTTCATAGTGCTGGTGACATTGTTTCTCCCAGCCTCACTCTCTGGCGGTGCACTTTAATATGTTCTTAAATGAAAATCGATAATTCATAAAACACTTCCCTATCTCCCCCACACACCAACACACATGTGTATGTGTATGTGTATGCGTAAGTACTTTTAAAGCAAGTTGAGTGTGCTCCGGCAAGTCCAACGAAACTTATGATAATTTCCTTTCCTTTGTCAAAGTTGTGGATAATGCAAAAAGTCAACCAGGCTTGCCATAAAACGGAAGCTCACTTGAGATTCTTTTCATTTTTCGCATGGCCGAACCATTAAATCGATTATGCCGTCACATGCGTGTCTCTCCACTTCACTCTGTGACCTTCTCTAGGCGATTAAGATTGCACCTTTCCACTGGCAGCAGAGCATAGGCAAAGAAATCTATGAAGTACATCTCTTTGTTGGCAAACAACACTTGAATATCATATATGGGCTGTTGTGCCATAACAGAGTCAAAAATAGAATGAAAGTGAATAAAGTATAGCATACTTTTTTGGGCGGCCATAGACTTCTATATATATCTGGTACTTTTGGTGCTTGTCCTTAAGTCTAGGCATTAGCTGAGAGTTATTAAGAGCTGTTACATTAATTAGCCGAAGCCCAGTTTATCCACATAAGCCAGTTGTTGAGTTGGTGCGGTCCAAGGACCATTCAAAAAGGATATGTAAATTAAGGCAAATATAAGAGTAAGTCTGCCTGGAGCAGAGTCCGGTAAACTTGCACTTTATTCTCATCATATTTTTTTCACTTTTCCTTACTATTGTAAAAAATTCGGACCAAAAAGAGAACGCTAACAACACAAACTGAAGAAAAATGACTAAAGCTCAGCTGCAGAAGTTCGTTAGCCGGATATTTCGCGGCGTATTGCCATAGCCACTGCCAGAGATGTAGGCAGAAAGAGAGACAGAGAGACTCCGACCACGACTCCGACTCCGAGTCGGAGCAAGTCTGTGTTGTCCTTCGCCTGAATAAAATATGAGTTGAAGGCAAAGTTTGGAACGCTCTTTTCCTGCCAACAAACTCACCAATCCCCACACAGTACTTGGTGGCACTTGGAGCCACTTGGAGGCAGTGCAACTAAACCCCAAAAATTGTTGTGTTTACGTTTCGTGTTTGCATTTCATGTGCCTCGGCTTTTGCCCGCAAATTGAATGCTTCTCAAATAATTTATCTACATTTTTTTTTTGCTTCTCTCTGACCTAGAGAGTTTCATGTCGTTGGCCTCTGAAGTCGACCCATATGTGAATCTGTACTCTGTTTTCTTTTCATATATTCAACTGATGAAGAGGCAACTCATATAAACGATATGATATTTTGCCAATCTTCTCAGCATTTTTTCACATTCTCCTTGGAGTTCTCACACCTTTCAACTTTTTGTGTGAAACGTGCCAAATGCCAACTCTGAGAGAGAGAGACCAATTAATTTGGACTTTTTTTTTGAAAGGTCAGCTATAATTCTATACGACTCTATTGGATTGTCCAAAAGGGTGTTTTTTATTCCAAGAAGTTTAATAAGTAATTGACAAGGGTCACAAAAGTTGGCAAATGATAAGAAGTGTCCAGCACTCTTGTGTGTCCCTGATTGAAAATCGAACAATTACAGGGAAAAATTTAATATCTCTGTATTGAAATGGAATTTCCATTTATTGCGCAGCAGTTTATGATTTTCTATTTTCCAATATATATTTTCCCATTCCGTCCAATCAGCAGAGAATAAGAGCGAGTAAACAGTGTCGAATGATGGAAAAGGTACAAAATTTGTTTATCGGAAAATTCGTCGAATGCGTGGGACGTCATTGTCCTTTTGTATATGTTTTTTAAGGGGCAGTGACAGTTCATTTTGTGTATGCCGAAAACAATATGCGGAAAATTCACAATATTCGTATACAAAATATGAGTTGTAAACAAGACAAAAAAAAATACACACAAAAATAGCAGGTGAGTTTTCCTCTAAAAATAGAAATTTAATCTCCGACTGTATGGCAACAATGGCAGAGGGGAGAATGAATGAATGAAGATGGTATCTGTGATTAATTAGTGGAAAGTGAAGAGAGGCAGAGAGGAGAGTGGAGAGCAACGAAGTATGCGCTTGTTATACTTATAAAGCCGAAGTTTCCTTTGACATTTGTTTTGGCTGCCAGTGAGAAGGAGAAGTATGAGAGAGAAGACAGAGATGGAGACAAAGCGACAACTCGGCAATCATCTTCATTCATCAGAGAACTTACAAAGACTAGGGTCAGAAAAGGACCCCTAAAGGAGACTCAAATACAAGGCAAAGGCAAGTGCAATGGTTCCCCAATGCATCATAAGTCCCTCTACTCACACACACACTCACGCTATCTCTCTTTCTCATATTATTCTATCACTCACTCTCTCTCTCTCTCTCTCTCTCTCTCTCTCTCTCTCTCTGTCTGTCTCTTTCTCTGTCTTTGACTTAGTGCTGAGTCCTGCAGGCTGCTTCTGAATTTGGTTGAGTTTAGTTACTGAGCGAAGCGTTTGATGTGAAGCACTCGATTTCAACAGCCTGCCAGAGGCAATTAGAAAAGTTTTGTGACGTCGAGTGGCAGTAGTTGCCCAGCATCCACCTCTCTCCTTCTCTCTCTCGCCAGTACCTCTCTTTCTTGTGTTGGCAGCCAACAGTGCGTGATGTGGCCCATTGTAAATCGTCAAAGCAAAAGCCAAGTGTGCACAGTGTGCAGCAATTGCAATAATGGAAATACGCGAATTCAACCCAAATTGCAGAAATTGTTAAGCAAAATACAAATAGTCGTAAGCATATATGGCCAAAAAGCAAGAGTGCGAGTGGTGGCAAAGGCAACTCATTGCAATTGCATGCTTGCATCCAGTGGGGAGTACGTTGGCTCCACTTCGGCACAAGGTCACATCTCCGAGCTGTGGTCACATGTGCACTTAATCTGTTTGCCCGACATAATTGCGCAAACTTCTACATATTAATATATCCATACAGTTATCCATATATATACACCAAATATCTATATATGGAGTGTCTGTGTCCTGTATTAGCTGCACATGCTGCTGCTGCTGCTGCTCGTAATCGTTGCTGGCATGTCTAATGGAGACTTGGAGCTGCCAGCTGTATGCCATATCACGTATACGCATCTGATTGGCTGCGACAGCCACACATGCCTCGTCCTGCCTCCTTTCTGTCCCTCTCTCCTGTCGTCCCTTTCATTTGGAGACTCGGTTTAAGCTCACGCCCAGACGCAAAATTCGCTGGCAGCTTAACCTCGGATAATTACTTAAAATGACACAATGAGATCCATGCCTGACCCGTGCTCTCTGTCGCATAATTAATAACGTAGTCGTGACCCGGCGACTTTCACGACACACAGACTGTCTAGTACTATTTCTAGGACTCACACATATGCTATACACTATATGTGTGTGTGTGGGTGTGTGAAGTTGCCGCTAGTGCATTATTTATGAACTGACTGCCAGACGGCATCTCCATTGACAACTTGTCGTTGGCATAGCCCTGACAGAGACACGTCAAGGACAACGACAGCGACATCGACAAGGATAACGAGGACGACTCGCTGCGTACGCACTCGGCAATTCATTCGACATTAGGCTTCGCGTTGCAAAAGCAGATTGAGTTAATCATCGGTTGACCGCAGACCAGACCCACCATTCGGTTTGGCCATCATCGGGCAAAAAGAGATGGTGCGGAGGATGGGTGTGTGGAGGAGAGAGAGGGGGAAGAGCTGCCAGTCATGATGGCAATCAGTCAAAGTCATCAATCAACTCGGTGATGCTGTGTGGCCACATCAAATTCACTTGAGCCGCGGCGTGAATTGCCCCATCCCCGACGCCCCCCTCTACAGTTGGCAGGTTTCTCTTCATTGATTTGGGGCTGGTCGCGAGAAGCAACAAATATGCGACGAGTTATGACTAACGATGTCGTCAGTCTGAGTGTCACACACACTCACACACACACATACAAGCATACACACTCGCTTGTAGTATACGTATAAAAGTGCTACAAGGCAATAAACACAAAATTGCGTATACGACATGTTGCAGGCGCATCAAGAACTGGACGCTTGAAGCGTTGGCGTGTTGGCAACTGTAAAAATCTCTTTGCTGCCAGAAATTCTACAATAAAAAATGTTAAATGCGTAAGGCTTTCCCACCACCCCCTTCCCCAACAGCCTCTTGTACACCCACTCAGTGGAGTCGTCTGAGTCGGGAAAGAGGTTATATCATTTGGCTTTTATTAGTGTTGTTCTCTCTCTGCTCGGCTTTCTTCAATTTTGTGTGTTGCTCGTTGTTGTAGCTCTGCTTGTTTTGTTTACATTTTATTGGATTTTTTTCACTTTTATGTCTGCAATGCAGAGCACCAGAGCATTAAGTAAGACGCGGGCGCCCAGTAGGCTGTCGTGAAGGTCAAAGCGGTCAAAATTATGCTTAAGCACCTTATGGCGCCCAACATCAGGATACTCTCGTATATGTATGTAATGTACTGCCTTCCCTCTCTCTCTCTCTCTCTCTCTCTCTGTGCCCCACTCCTGTGCACTTCACTTCATTTTACTTGACTTCACTTCACATCACTTTCATGGCAGCTCCCTAGGGAAGGGAGGGCAGGAGGCAGAAGTCGTTATTTGCGCTGAAAGTAAAAATTGTGAGGAAATTGCAAACAGAAATTACTATACATATACGTACATACGTATACGGTATTGCATATACGATATACGACTTGATACGCTACGATAAAGTGTAAAGTCATTGTCCATTGATGCCAGCATACTCAATCAACAGGACACACATCTTCGCACACAGGACATTCTGCGGTGCATTGCATTGCATTGCAGTTGAGTGCCGTGTGGGTAGCTGGGGATGTCCTTAAGGACATATGCAGCCCAATGCCCCCCAACAGAGAGTTGAACTCATTGTCGTCGATGCCGTCGTCGTCGTCATCGTGGCAGGACCAAAGCAATTAAGATTGCCAAGCAGATGCTGCTGCACATATGTATGCGTATCTATGTATATATGATGTGAGATACATGCACACACTATATAAGTGTGTCTGTGTGTGTGTTGTAAGTGTGTGTGTATCTTGTGTTTTTGTGAGTATACCACATGTAATTTGCATCCCGAAATTTGCACTGAAAGTTGCTGAGGCAGCAAATGAAACTTTGATTTGTAGCTTTCCTGTCCCGATATACAACTATGCACATTGAGGTTATACTCATATACATATGTGTGTGGGTGTGTGTGTGAGTGTGTGAGTGTGTGCGTAGGAGTCAGACATTGTTTGATTGTGCGTGCCGTTTAGTCACGTAGATATTGTCGAGTGGTTTATGCCCCTTTCCAACGAACATGCAACTCATTAGACTCCCGTTGCATGCATTGCTCGATTTATAGGGTATGCTGGCGTCTGTCAGGGTAGGGAAAGGGCACTTTTCGTTATTGTTGATATTTCAGTTGACGTAGCTTCCATATGGTCATTAAATTCGAAGCACGAATCCCACGGAATGATTTTAATGAAATACGTTGCAATATTCGTTTACGTATTCGTCGTTATTCATATTCGAATTCATATTCGAAACTGTGACTGCTATGCAAACTTTATACTTGCTCTATTTGAATTACAGATATTACAGATATACCTTAGCATAAATTTGGGAACATCAATAAAGCAACGCTATCGGCTTGTAGACAATCTTAAGTTTCCTTATGACAGCTAAAGCACGCGCCAATTCAAATTGACGTGTTGGGACAGTTCCCACTCGAGGTCCAAGGATTTCCACGAATAGCAAAAGGACAACTTTATACATATATAAAGTATATAGTGTGTGTTTGGACTCATAATGTGTGATAAGGAAAAACTTTTTGCTGGGCAACAGCAGAACAGCAGAAGTTTTGGCAAACGAGTTTGTTGTACACTGAAAGCTTAACAAAGTGACAAATTTGTGGTAAATCTACAAGAATATGAAATTAAATTAACATCGAACTGTTGGCCAACTTTATCAGACAATCAACAGTGGCAGTGGCAGTGGTAGGAGACCAACAGCAGTATAACTGGTCACGCGAACCACCAACTTGATGGACGGACCTTGGCCCGCTTGATTAGAGACCATCTATCGCCATGGGAAAAGCCCTCTCATTCTGCCACAAGAAAACTTTCGCAAAAGATGTTTTTGGCCAGGCCAGCGCCAATTTGATGGATGATGGTCTTTATGCCGGCCCCCAAACAAGAAGGCGTCTTTTGGCCAAGTTCAAATTTAAGACAGTCTAGCATTTTCTATTTTTAGTTTTAAAGTGAATACTTCCTTTAATTGATATACCCGGTTTAAAGTTATGCATACACTCTTGGCCACGTTATGCTCTCGGCTTGGCCAACTTGACAAACGTTCTGCGACAAAAGCAGCTTTTATATACGACTCATAAGCCATGCAGAGACTACACTCACTCTGCGAATGTCCTAATATGTTCAAATCTCGCATTAGGTTTAGATTTACTACCGGCATTAGTAGTGGTAGTTGCAAGGGATAGTGAGGGCGTGGTCAGTTCGTAACTCCGACATCATGGAGGCCAAAGGCTATTCGCCTCTAATAAAGACTTGAAGTTACGCACCCCTCGTTTAGCATAACAATGGCGAATGGAAGAATGAATGAATGTGGCTGTATATGACTATTTGAGCAAGAGTATATTCATAACCAAGGAAATTTATTTGTGCATATATTTACTTTTATAAAAACTATACTATGGCAGTTTTGAATTTTCGATTCATTTTTTGACAATGTTTTGCTACTTAACCCTTAACAAAATCATAAAAAATTTAAAAAATTTTGTATTTAAATTTTTTGATGCCAATCGATTCTGGGACTCAAAACAAGCATTCTTCTTTTTATTTGAGGTATTTCTGAAAAAATGTGCCGAAAAGTGACTCAAAATGCCATTTTTCATAAAGGCAGTATAATTAAAACTTTGAACAGCCATAACTCCGCCAAAAATAAACAGATTTTTAAATTTTTTTTCAATTTCGTCAATGGTTTTGATAATATTTTGAAACTGCATCAAAAGATTCTTCAATTTGTCAATTTTGAATTTTTGACTTTTTTGACCCATTTTCTATACTTACCCCTTGACAAAATCATAAAAAATTTAAAAAAAATTTTATTTCAATTTTTTGATGCCAATCGATTCTGGGACTCAAAACAAGCATTCTGCTTTTTATTTGAGGTATTTCTGATGACTATTTTGCGAGATATGGCCAAAAATGTGCCGAAAAGTGACTCAAAATGTCATTTTTCATAAAGGCAGCATAATTAAAACTTTGAACTACTTAATAACTTCCCCAAAAAACAACCGATTTTCAAAATTTTTTCGGTTTTGTCAATGGTTTTGATAACATTTTGAAACTGCATTAAAATATTCTTCAATTTGTCAATTTTGAATTTTTGACTTTTTTGACCCATTTTCTATACTTACCCCTTGACAAAATCATAAAAAATTTATAAAATTTTTTATTTCAATTTTTTGATGCCAATCGATTCTGGGACTCAAAACAAGCATTCTGCTTTTTATTTGAGGTATTTCTGATGACTATTTTGCGAGATATGGCCAAAAATGTGCCGAAAAGTGACTCAAAATGTCATTTTTCATAAAGGCAGCATAATTAAAACTTTGAACTACTTAATAACTTCCCCAAAAAACAACCGATTTTCAAAATTTTTTCGGTTTTGTCAATGGTTTTGATAACATTTTGAAACTGCATTAAAATATTCTTCAATTTGTCAATTTTGAATTTTTGACTTTTTTGACCCATTTTCTATACTTACCCCTTGACAAAATCATAAAAAATTTAAAAAATTTTGTATTTCAATTTTTTGATGCCAATCGATTCTGGGACTCAAAACAAGCATTCTGCTTTTTATTTGAGGTATTTCTGATGACTATTTTGCGAGATATGGCCAAAAATGTGCCGAAAAGTGACTCAAAATGCCATTTTTCATAAAGGCAGTATAATTAAAACTTTGAACTGCCATAACTTCGCCAAAAAACAACCGATTTTCAAAATTTTTTCGGTTTTGTCAATGGTTTTGATAACATTTTGAAACTGCATCAAAATATTCTTCAATGTGTCAATTTTGAATTTTTCACTTTTTTGACCCATTTTCTATACTTACCCCTTGACAAAATCATAAAAAATTTAAAAAATTTTTTATTTAAATTTTTTGATGCCAATCGATTCTGGGACTCAAAACAAGCATTCTGCTTTTTATTTGAGGTATTTCTGATGACTATTTTGCGAGATATGGCCAAAAATGTGCCGAAAAGTGACTAAAAATGCCATTTTTCATAAAGGCCGTATAATTAAAACTTTGAACTGCAATAACTGCGCCAAAAATCAACCGATTTTCAAAATTTTTTCGGTTTTGTCAATGGTTTTGATAATATTTTGAAACTGCATCAAAATATTCTTCAAATTGTCAATTTTGAATTTTTGACTTTTTTGACCATTTTTCTATACTTACCGCTTGACAAAATCATACAAAATTTAAAAAATTTTTTATTTAATTTTTTTGATGCCAATCGATTCTGGGACTCAAAACAAGCATTCTGCTTTTTATTTGAGGTATTTCTGATGACTATTTTGCGAGATATGGCCAAAAATGTGCCGAAAAGTGACTCAAAATGCCATTTTTCATAAAGGCAGTATAATTAAAACTTTGAACTGCCATAACTTCGCCAAAAATCAACCGATTTTCAAAATTTTTTCGGTTTTGTCAATGGTTTTGATAACATTTTGAAACTGCATCAAAATATTCTTCTATTTGTCAATTTTGAATTTTTGACTTTTTTGACCAATTTTCTATACTTACCCCTTGACAAAATCATAAAAAATTTAAAATATTTTTTATTTAAATTTTTTGATGCCAATCGATTCTGGGACTCAAATCTAGCATTCTGCTTTTTATTTGAGGTGTTTCTGATGACTATTTTGCGAGATATGGCCAAAAATGTGCCGAAAAGTGACTCAAAATGCCATTTTTCATAAAGGCAGTATAATTAAAACTTTGAACTACTATAACTTCGCCAAAAAACAACCGATTTTCAAAATTTTTTCGGTTTTGTCAATGGTTTTGATAACATTTTGAAACTGCATCAAAATATTCTTCAATGTGTCAATTTTGAATTTTTGACTTTTTTGACCAATTTTCTATACTTACCCCTTAACAAAATCATAAAAAATTTAAAAAATTTTTTATTTAAATTTTTTGATGCCAATCGATTCTGGGACTCAAAACAAGCATTCTTCTTTTTATTTGAGGTATTTCTGATGACTATTTTGCGAGATATGGCCAAAAATGTGCCGAAAAGTGACTCAAAATGCCATTTTTCATAAAGGCAGTATAATAAAAACTTTGAACTACTATAACTTCGCCAAAAAACAACCGATTTTCAAAATTTTTTCGGTTTTGTCAATGGTTTTGATAACATTTTGAAACTGCATCAAAATATTCTTCAAATTGCCAATTTTGAATTTTTGACTTTTTTACCAATTTTCTATACTTGCCCCTTGACAAAATCAGTTTTTACAGCTTTAAATGTCGCTGAAGCTGATGAAGGACTTATACGTGCTCTCTCACACTCTGTCTGACTTTCTCTCTCCCTCTTGGTCTCTCTCTCTTGGTCTTTCTTCTTAGTCTGTCTCTCTCTCTCTCTCACACACACACACTTCATTCTCTCTTTCTCCCTCTGCTCGTATTCATATGCGTATTTGCATATTTTGTATGTCACATATTCATTTATTGCCTCGAAATCCTGTAGCCTTCATTTAACACATGCCTAGGATGCAGGCATTGGCATCAGTAACAGTAACAGTGATGGTGATGAGGCGGAGGAGGGGGTAACAGGCACAGGAGCAGATCCTCTTTGAGAATAAATTAAATTGACAATGCAATTCGTGCATTTATTCGTCCACTCGTCGCGTCACGTCCCTCTGCTCCTCAATCCCTTTGTCAGTCTATATGTCCTTCTGTCTCCTTGCACAATGGCGCGTTATTTTAATAAAAATCGATTATTTTTTCAATTTTTTTGGTTCTTGTTTTTCGAATCAGAAAAGTTGAAGCTGCGCTGAAACAAATACGCATTTATTTGAATGGTAATGGGTGTGTCTGTGCGTGTGTGTGTGTGTGTGGTTGTGTATGTGATTGTAATATTTTTTATCAAACACATATGAATGCAGGCAAATGCAAATTATGTGTTATTGGAGAGAGACAGACAACAGTTCTGTGGGGCCAGAAGCTGCTGCTTTCAGGCCACATCCGTTGCGTACAAATTTGTTACAAAATCAAAAATGAAATGAGAGAAGAAGGAACAAACAAAAAAAAACAAAAAAAAAATAGAAATGAAAATAAAAATAAAAAATGCTGCTGTGACGGAAATGATTTTTGGTTTTATTTGGTGCGCGATAAGAAATATGTCAATGCCAATAAAAGGGAATATAAAATTGTCATAAAAAGCATGACGAGATGTTTCAACAAATTTCCAGCAAGGTGCGTGCCCCCTTATGACGACACGAGGCAGGACAGGACACAGAGCAGGCATTACCAGTGGCACCACCATCATCACCACCAGCAGCAGCAGCAGTAGCAGCAACAAATCAAATCAATAACCATGCCTCGGAGCCTTTCATGAGACGACCATTTTTATGGTGCGCGTGGCAGGACATTAAAACCAACGTGCCGTATACGCAATAATTCAATTACAGTCGCTCTCATAATTAATTTCTTGCGTCCTTACGACAAAATGAAATGCCTTCATTCTTTTGTCTCTTTGCACCGCATGCAAATGTACTTTCAGCCAACTGATTGAAACTTTCACTTCGTTTCCATTAATTTTTCAAGAATTTCTAATAAATGTGCGCCAAAAAAACAAGAAAAGAAAGTCAAGAGCTGCTTTAAAGATAAAAGTCCTGGCACTGGCTGCAAATTCTGGAGAAGGGGACGTGAGTTCAAATAAATTAAAAAGTGTGTGTGCATTTCTTGCACCTGTGGGTTGACTCCCAACCCCACGCCCCCCTTAACTGCCCCTCGTCTCAGCCAAAAGAGTAATTTGCATGCTGAAGTTTTCACACCGATGAGCAGCAAACACAAACAGAGCAAAGAAAGGATGTGACGTGCCAAGTTCGCACCACTGCAACCACCACACAGATACGCAACCCCCTTTCCACCCTTCCACTCATACAAATACAGAAAAGGCAGCTAAAAATATTCGCTTGCATATGCAGAAAACCATTTTACACAAACAAAAAAAATATATATATGTAGAATGGTTGGATGCAAAGGGAACTTCCCAGAGGCAAGGCGTTGGAAGCTGTCGCGTTTTCAAGGTGGCGCTGCCTGTCGTATCCTTGCATCCTTATCCGAAACTGAAGCTGAGTGTGTGCAGCCGAAGGTTAGATGACTTCACTCACATGGCTGGGTTCCGCTGATGACAGGTATTTCACTCTCCTTTCCTCTCTCTCTCTCTCTCTGACTCTCACTGACTCAGTCTCTCTGTCTCTGCATGTAAATTAGCAAAATGCACAAATTACGCATACGCACTGTATGCCAGATTTAAACGTACTTTAAAAGGCTGCTCAATGATTCATTAGCAAGTGGCTTGGGTGTGGGATTAAGTTCATCCAATATGCTGACAAAAGTTCATTTCACTCAGTTTGTGAATAGCTGTTGCCAATGTTGCATGGTGAATGGTGGCATGTCAACTGCAGCTGCTGCAATAGCAAATCAGAGTCTGGGCTGCAAATGATGGCATATGGGAACCGCAGTAGACAGGCAGTGGAAGTGTTGGCACTCTTGCCCTCCTTCTCCTCCTCCGCCTCCGTTATCTCTTTCAACTGTGTTGCAGTTCATTTTGTGCAGGACTTTATAAAGACGCATCCTCAAGATATCGTTAGGTGGCAAACATGTCTGTGCCACGCTGCGGCTGTCAATCTCAGCTCGCTTATATGTAATTGATGGCGTTGCCGAGCACATGACACTCTGCCCGAGGACTGCCATTGATGCCACAACGTCATCAACATATAACAACAAAAATTATTCCAACAAAAGGCTTACAATTTCGCTATAATTTTATGAAAAGGTTTTCCGTACAAAAATAATAATTATTTCAAGGCATTGTAAAAGCTGTAGGTAAATTATTTTTCCTGCCACAACTAGATAGGTACAAACAGACAGAGAGATACAAGAAGAGACCATAAAAGAGAGAGAGTGAGAGAGATTGCATATCAGAGTGAGAGAGTTGCTGACTGAGTACAATAATATTAAAAATTAAGTACGGAAAATGAGGCAGGCAGCAGGAAACAGAATTACAAGCTGCAAGTTCTGACATCATGTCAAGCGCTCGCAAGTGTCTTTTGAGGCGTGTGGCAAGCGGCAAGCGGCATGCGTCATGCGGCATGGGGTGCATGCCGCATACAAAGGCGACACCAGGCGTTGCTCTGACACGGCTGAGGGAAGACGCATTCACAATACGGGCGGGCAACCTTCCCATATTTCTTCAAGGCATTCAAGGCACAAAATGTGCATTCAGCGCAGCTTGTCAAGCAAGTTGCTCCTCCTTCTCCTTCTCACTATCTTTCTTTCTCTCTCTCTCTCTTTTCTTCTTTCAACCTCTCTCTCACTCACATTCGTTATCTGTGTCTTTGTCTGCTTCTTTTTGTGGGTGTTGAAGCACCCAGAAGCTGCACAAAACAGACGGTCGCAGTTGTCGCCACACTTGGCCAAGTTCGCCAGTCGTCTGATTACCGTCACACCAGTCCAAATACAGCGCCAGAGAGGGACACATATACCAAACGGAAAGAGATGGAGAGAGTGTGAGAGAGAGTGGGAAGTCAACAGTATCTGTGGCACTGTCGTTGTGCTTGTCGCGCGGTTGTCAACGCGGAGCATGTGCCGCCTGGCATTGCATTTCCTTAAACACATAAAACTGTTTTAGCGCTTCCTTTTCAGCCTTTTCAGAGTCCTTTGGCGAGGCGTTAATGGGCATGAAAAAAAATACTCCCACATCTCGCTGAGAGACTGAGCTGGAGATACACGAGAATTATATGCGAGGGCTCAGCGTGAGAAATGCTGCAGTCACGAACCCGAAAACCGCATCCCACCGCACCACCCTGCACCACCAACGCATCACAAGGCAGAGGCACCACAATGGTAATGCCAACAAAAAGCAGATACAAAAGCCGCACTCTGTTCTCAGAACATGTCCTTAGTCCTGCCTGGGTCCTTATCGTGGCGTGTTCGCTGAATGCTTTGCTTTGCTCAGCTTCTGCTTCCCATGGCAACGGTTATGCAACCGGCAACTTGCAACTGCAACTGTGGCACGACTTGGCTCGTATTAACGCGCCACCTAACTTCTCATTTGCCATCGTTTGTAGTCAAGTCCTTGCCGAGGACACAGACAGAGGCGGCTCAGCTCCAGCTCCAGCTCCTGCCCAAGTGGAGCAAGAAGTGGCAATTCACAACGCTTTAGTGTTGACCGCTTTTATATATAAATATATATATTTTTTTTTTTTTTTTTGAAGACGCCTTAAACGCCTTCTGAGGGTTCCTTAGTTTTTCCACTTTGTTGCAGCCACAAAGGGGCTGGCACATTGTCACAGCCTCTGCCATATGTAGGTGGATGTATTAAGTTTACTAATTAGCAGTGTGCCACTTGCCGCATCCCTTTTTGGGGGCAACTTCAACATCAACTCTCCAAGTTCCAATCGATACGAATCGCATTGAATTTCATTTTCAAATTGCCTTCATAAATTATTTAGCCTTGGGTTCATTATTTCTGCAACAATAAACTTCATGCCACTTCGGCCAATACCACCGACGATGCCTGCTGTTGCCACACGACCGCCACGTCCACCACAGCCACCGTCTGTGCCCGGGGGCAAAGGAGACAAATTACTGAGAACAATTTTGCACAGCAAGCTGTTTGCCAACCCATCCTCCGCTCCACGCCGTGCCGCTCAGCACCGCTCCAGTCGTGCTCCAAGCCGTCTGTTTTCTGCTCCCACTGCCAGTTACTCTTCCTTGCCATCTCTCTCTATTTATCTCTCTATCTCCCTCTCTCTGTCCGTTATTGGGTCTCTCTTTTGTAATTTCTGTTCGCTGTGTCGAACAATTGCTTGAAATTAATTTCACATTTGACTCCTGATGCTGCACACTCTTTCTCTTCCTCTCCCCTCTCTTCATCACACTTTTTCTCTCCGCTGCTCTCTGTCTCTTGCGCCTTCTTCTCTCTTGCAGCGTGCTGCACTTATATACAAAAGGCACTTATCGTGAGTGGGACTCGCATCCGCTTCCGCACTCTTTCTCCGGCCCTCTTTCTACCTCTCTCTCTCTCTCTCTCTCTATCTCTCTCTCTCTCTCAATCTCTCTCTGTCTTAATGCACGCCAATCGCCAGCGTCAACGCCTGCACCCATGCTGGAGGAGCTGCACTAAGTGAGTTACCAGAGAGGGAGAAAAAAAGAGAGAGCGAGCGAAATAGAGAGAAAGAGAGACAGAGATATAGAGAGAGAGAGAGAGGAGTAGCTGCTTGAACAAATGGCACAATATTTGCGCAGCGTGTGCGTTCGGGAAATGAGCTGCCTGCAGTTCCGCTCACCATGCTGTGCTGGCACTGAGTCCGCATCCGAATCCGCATCTGAAACTGAATCTCTACAACACCAACTGCAGCGCAGCCGAGGATGGGTCTGACTCTCACTCTGTCCAACTCTCTGTATGCATATCCTTACAACAATTCCTGCTCATGCTAAACGCATTTAAATGTGCACATTAAAATGTGAAAATTTGATCAAATTGTTGTAGTTGTTGCAATTGTTGTTGTTGTTGGAGTTGTGCTCTGATTAAACAAACAGGCTCATCTCTGGCATGCCGGTTGCCTGCAGGGACGCCAACAGTGCCAGGAATCTGGATTTGAGTCTCAGTCTGCAACTGAGTCTGAGTCTGAGTTTGAGTCTGACTCTGACAGTGGCTTCATACATCAACGGCCTGAGCATCAACAGCGGGAGCAGCAGCAGCTCTGGGAGTTGGGCAGCCGCAATCACTTACGGCGCTTTAAGGCGCCATGAGTACTCCAAATATGCGTGTGCTTTTGTGTGTGTGTGTGGGTGTATGTGTGAGTGGCGGCTTTAGTCGATTTCGTGGAGTCCACATTAATTCCTTGAGTTTGCTTTTGGCATTTATATTCGTACGAGTGCCCAACACCAACAACACCAACAAAACAAACAAACTTAAATTTGGGGCGTCTGCTGTGTCCTGTGGCAATTTCAGTCTCCTTCGCATCGTATACGGAGGTGGGGGGGCTGAGGCGATAAAGTGCTGCGGCAGACATTTTTAGCGCCATGTTGGCCGCCATTACAAAGTCGATCTAATTATACACTAGCGCCTGTTATTGTTCTTTCGCCTGCCAGACCGTCGCACTGCTTTCCCTCCCCCTTCCCACGGACAAATTCCCTCGTAGTCCGCAATCCCTGCGGAACACGTCCAAAAAGGCAGCCAAAGTGCCAAGTAAATCTATTTGTATGCGAATCCTTGTGGTTTGTTTTTGTTTGGCTTTAAGGAAGACGCAGGCGAGTCCAAGACAACTAGAAATGGAAGTGGATATCGTACTAGGAGCTAAAGCTGAATCCGTAACCGAGTTGAGGCTGACACCAATCGCTTGAGTGCCCTGAGACTGGCAATAGGGATTTGCATTGGAAGGATGTTGTTGTTATCCTTGCTGCTGCCCGTGACATGGCACCGCCTTCGCAGCAGTCGTGTTTGTGGGCGTAGCGCCAAAAAAAACGCAGAGCGTATAAAATTAAATGGAAACGAAAATGGAACAAGCATAAGAAAATACCCAGAATAAAATGCCAAAAAAATTACAATTTTAGCGTTTTTCAAGCGAAAAAGCGAGAATCGAAAGTGAGAAGTTGTGATCTCCATTGAATATTCAATTCGAGTTTAAGCTGCGTTCATATGAAACAGATTTGAGTGTGAATTTCCTTTCAACTTTTAACTTGACTTTTGTAGCTTCTTCGAAGTCCCAACTGATTAGAGCAGCCAAACAGAGTTCTTTCTCTCTCTCTCTCTCTCTTTCTCTCTCTCTTTCTCTTTATCTCTTTATCTCTCCCTCTCTGATAGTCTCAGTTTGCCTCTATTCACAACTGATTCGCATTGAGTGGCAGTTGATGCCTCAAACTCACTTGGAACAGTTGCCACCATATGTATATGCACCTCTGTTCTCTTCCATACCCACTGACGGGCCATTACCCCGCTTGGCATACCATGCCGGGTATCTGCCAGATTAATGCCCAGCATTCATCACGTGGACAACGCAGGACGACGACTCGTGACATACGACTACGTTTGTTGACTGAACTCCAGTTGCACTGAAATTGAATTCAAGCCACGCCCACTACGCCTACACAGTCCACAGCTGAATTCAATTAGGTAACTTACACGCCCGCAAAAGAGATTTGCATTGAATGCATAGAAAGAGAGAGAGAGAGAGATTCGTAAAGAGAGAGAGATAGAATGAATAAGATAGTGAGAGAGTGGAGGAAACTGAGCTGAAAAGGCCTTTTGAATGCCAGATAGCAGCTAATACAAACACTTGTAACTGTGACAGCAGCCGTGATAGTGACTGTGATAGTAACTGTGACAGTGCAGGCGACAGTGATTCTGCTGATAACTGTGACTCAGCTAGCAGCGACTCCAGCTGTGACTGGTAGCAGTTTATGGGATTATGGCATTCATCTTATTAATAATTTGATATGCCAAGGCAAATCTAGCAATAGTGTGGGTGTGTATGTGTGTGAGTGTGTGAGAGAGTGTAGTTGTGTAGGTGTTCGGCTCACAATTAAAATGGTTTGCAAGGGCTTTCGCCATTATTTGCTCAAATAACCAGAAGATATGCACTCAGGCACGCAGCTGCTTAATACCCTTTCACAGACACGCACACAAGAGAGCTTACACTCTCTCACTCTCACACTATCTGCCTATCTTACTCTGTCTCTCTATCTTTGTCTATCTTTCTCTCTCTTTCTCTTTTGTGCCTTGCCTTGGCAGCGGTGCGCTGAGGTCTCGAGTGTTTGAACGAACTTTTGCATTGTAAGAGTCGTAAATATTTGCAAACCGTTTAATGCTCGTTAAACGATGCCAATAACTGCGAGAGGCTCGACACCAGACACAAACACACTCACACCCACACACACACACAGTCACACATACATTCACATACATTCACGCACACTCCCAAGCACACGAACCTGGACACGGTTACGACCGCAGCAGTGGCAAACGGCAATGGCTATGGACCCCAGCTGAGAGACACCTACAATGGCCGCTGGCCTGAGTGTGAGTATCTGCATGTGTGTGTGTGTGTGTGTGTGTATATGTATATGTGTGTTTGCCTGTGTGCGTTTGCTGCATGTGGCATTTATGTAAATGGCAAAGTTGGTAAGAAAACTTCCACCTCAAGATATGCCACTGACAATTATTGCATTTCCCATCGGCATTCCACAATTCCTGAGAATTGTAATTAAAATAATAAAGGAATTGACCATAAACACTTTTAGCCATACTTTTACACTCACTGCAGGTATTTCCTTTCAGGCTTAAATACACTCATTGAACAATTTCTCAGCTTGAAGAGTATTCATTAGTTACTCTGCCTCTCTCTGTTTTCAGTCCTTGTTCAGTTTATTAAATTATATGTGTGTTGCTGATTTTGAACATTGTTTTGCAGTTAGGGGCCAAAAGTTTGGCAATAACTTGGCCAAAATTTATTAGGCATACTTCGAGTTGTGCGGTAACTTAATAAGTTTTTAGCCATACCCCGCCAAGTTGGCGGCATTAGCACATAGTTGGCTAGAACCTACCTGCTCTGCCAAGAATCAACTACCAAAAACTATCAAAAATGTTGGCGGATTAGTTTCTGGGCCACGATAACTTTTTGGCCCCAACAAGAAGAAGAAGCTGAAGTGGGAATTATTTATACATTTTCAGCATAAACTAATATTCGAGTATCTGAGTATTCGAATGTATTCATATGCTACCAAGTGAGTTCATTTCATTTGGCAACTTTTGCATACACTTGTGTCTGTTCAGGTCTAATAACACTTGCAAATTAATAATGTCATTGGGCTGCTCACAAGGCCATTATTTCCAAAGGATTACCCTCACTTCTCTTTCTCCTTCTCTCTCTCTCACTCTCTCTTGGTCTTTCACTGCCTTGCAACTTGCAACATAAATTGTTCCCTGGAAACCTTTCCTAACTCGACTTGTGACTAACAGATACTCAGTCTGGCAATTCGAGTATAAATAGCTGCAGCTCGTTATCAGTATACAAAAGGATGCAAGGATGCCAGGACACCTGCAGCTGCAGCTAGTAGAGTAAGTTAATTTCAAACTGTTTGCCACTGAGCTGCATTTAAGATAATCCAAATGCTTGAGCTAGAATTCTCTCTCTCTCTCTCACTTTCTATCTCAAATTATATTATTAAAAATGTAACAATGTAAATTATTGAGGCTCCCCTAAAAAAAGCGGTAGAAGAGTAAGAGAGAGAGAGAGAGAGAGAGAGTTCCAAAGTCCGATTATCTCGCTGCAACCCTAAACAAGCAAATCTCTTCCCTCTCACCCTCTCCTTGCTGATAACCGCTTTTTTGTTGCCGCTCGCTGGGTGCAAAGAGCAGGCTAATAAAGTCCTGACACAGATTATACTCTCAGAGTTGAGATCTAAGGGTGTGCTGCGGGGGGTTGAGTGGGTGGACAAGCGCTGAAAAGAGTTGTTTACTCTGAGATTATCACTTCATCGAAACTGATGATGTTACTGCTACTGCTGCTTTTGCTTCTCGAATTTGGTGGCTACGGTCCGTTGCCTGTCAACAACATTTTTCCGGGCACTGTGTGTCTGGGGCTTAACACGTTCCCTAACTTGATGGCCCAATTGTCTTGGCCCAGAGAGAGAGAGAGAGAGTCTGTTAACCTTGCCTTTGATTAGCCGCAGCTACTTATTCAATTTCCATCTCTGTCTGGGTTAATGTAATTAAACTAAATGCTTTTTGCCACACACACAGACTCATCTGTAATATGAGCAGCCATTTTGGAAGCCATTTTAGCCGGGCATGCAGTGGGAGGGGGTATCCATTATCCATTATTTATGCCTAACCCCCAGTAAAGAATTATACGTAAATAGTGCCTGTCGGAAAATTGTTGGGCCACATGAAAAAAAGATTCCATTTCACTTTGCAGCATTTAAAATTGAATAAATATGCTCTTGTGTGAGTGTGGGTATGTTTGTGTGAGTATGAGTATATATATATACATACATATGTATATGGATGTGTGTGTGTTCGTGTGTTGGTAAACCCTTGCAAGGATATGGCAAAGTAAGAGCTTCGAAATATACATATGAATTTGAAATAAACTTGATTCTTCCGCACAGAATCCTTCGAACATGGTACACCAATACCAACGCACAACTGTGTGTAAACCACATGCACACATACATACACACACACACACACACATGCACGAATGCATACACAGACAAGCACGCGCAGAGAGATACAAGTTACGTGTGTATTGAGTAGAATAAGAAAGTTCAAGGCTTATGCCGGTTGTGGCAAATGTTGACATGTTTGCCACCCCTGCACCCCCAAGGACTCTCGCAAGGCTTGCTGCGGGAATAATAATGGCAGCCCAGTTTAACAGCTCCTCGCATGGCTATGTATGTGGAGGCGGCTGTGGTTAGCTCCAGCTCGACTTCTATCTGTATCTGTGACTGTATCTGTAACTGTAACTGGAGCACAGCGATGAGCTATGGAAAATGGAAAATAAAAATGCACAAATAAAAAACAATAACAATGACAATGACAACACTGGATGGGAATTATGAGAATGAGCGTGTGAGTGAGATAGAGCGAGGGGGGTGCCTTACCAGCAGAGGGGGTAGTTCTGGCAGCTCTGGCAACCACTTAACCAAATAAATCACAAAGTAAATACCATCTATTGTTTCTAGCAAAAACTCTTGAAAATTTATTGTACCCGTTCCACCCGCAAAAAGAAAGCATATCATATAGGAACATAGATTCACCCCCTACTTCGCTGCTCCTGCTGCCTGTCAGTTTCCGAATGCCGATGCCAATTCCAAAGGACTTAGAACTGTTTCTTCTGCCCACACCTAGCTGCAAATTCAAGGATACACACATATAAACGATTTTAAATACTGACTGACGTATTGCAATTAATTAAAGTTCGATATCTTTGGGCAAATATCTATGGCCTGGATTTATGGTTACCCAGGACTAGCCTGAGGACACGCAGGATATTTTGGGGGCAATCTAAGCGAAACCTTGCCAAATATTGTTCTGATTATATAAAACTGTCAAGGACCAAGGCACAACAATAATAGCAGAAGGCAGTAGCAGTGGCAGTGGCAGGAAAGGACAGAAGGACACGTGAAAATTTGAATGTAAATGTCGTTAAGGGAAATCGGAACAAAGCTCTTAATGCAAAATCACGTCCTGCCATTCATTTTTACATTAAGACAGCCAAGTCAACAACATTAACTTAAGTTGCTCCGTTCTCAGCCTTGTACTCACGCCCCCCTCACTCGACCTGCCCTCTCACACTCTCTACTTTAAGTATGCTGTCACCTTGCGGGTTGGCGATAAGAGAGTAGCTAAGTAATTCATTTTTATATACTAACCAAGCGGAAAAAGGGTTCTCCACACACACACACACGCACACATCTATAATTCACACACCTATGAATGTTCATATTTAGAAATTCTGTTTAAGAAACCCAAATGTTGCAGCAACAAAACGAGATTGATTAGTTATGTTCATCACCGCATCTCCTCCCTTCTTGGCAACTCAATTCAGATTGTGATTAATTCAGTGGAGCAATAAGTTTGATCTTGACCGCAATCCGGAGATTGTTTTAGCCGAGTGACAGCTAGAGAGACACCAGGTGGGGGGGGGGTTGGAGGAAACCGCCATTGCGGTAATCTCAGCATAATCCCGAGAAGGGGAAGATATGTATGTACATCTTGAAATGAAACTGAAACATTTAGAATTCAGTCAGGCGAAAGTAATTGTCTGTCTATCTGTCTGTTTGTTTGTTTTACTCCTTCAAATAAATGGTAGGCTGAGTGTGTGAAATGTAGGCGTGGCAGGCGAGTTATTCATTCATCATTGCTGAGTCTTATTGTGCATAATAAATGTTGTTTTATCCAAACCGACATTTTAATTTGTTGATGCTGGGTTTATGGTTCGGTGGTTTGTTGATTTTGTAATTTGTCAATAATTACATCGGGTTTTCGGTTATGCGGTTTGTTTGTAATGAGCATGCAAATGTGAATAAACGAATAAACTCACTCTATATGTATTATATTCCCGAATATAGTATTTGCCAAAGGCAGCTCTCATCTAATTTGCCATGAACTCGACTTTAAATTCAACTGAAAATTCATTACAAAAATAAGATAGTTCGAATCGTTGTAAGCGTAGCTAGATAATTCTGTAAATGCAATTAGTGAATAGTTGATAACAAATATGTTGATTCGAAATGCAAAAGACAGTTGCTGTCAATCTGCTGTAAATGCCACTGTTTTTCTTCAATTTAATAACTTCTCGAAATGCCCTTAAAGCATTTGCACTGCATTAAAGCCCGCAGTCAGAACATAAACATGAATCCTTAATAAATTATGATTAGAATTGTGAATAGTGAGTGGTAAATAGTTGGGGATGAAAAGGACCCCTTCAAATCGACATTTGAAACATCTGCAAACAGTTGGCACATTGTTCGAAATTATGAATATTGTGGCCGCCTCATTGTGGAAATGGCCAAGCCACAAGCTGTGGATCAGGATGTGTTTGAGGGTCCTCTTAGTGGCGTACTTTGTCATAATTTACTTTAAATAATGTAGACAGGATGTGCATGCGCCTGCCCCAAATTAGGAATTTAATTAAAATCTCAAATATTAAAATGGAATTAAAGCAACAGCAGCTGAAGCTCGAGCTGAGCAAGCACAACAAACTGAAGATGACGATGAAGATGAAGCTGAAGCTGAAGAAGAGGAACGTTGACTCCGTATGTCAAATTATTTCCGAGATTTAATTACTCTACACAGCGAGAGGAACAATGCAGCAAGGATATTCTATGATGATGCTGTGGGGAGAAGAAGATGGAGGCGGCTTGTTGCTTGGGTAACTGTAACTGTGCCGCACCTAAGCCACACTGGATATTAATAAACGCAAAGTGTTCACAATCTGGTGTAAATATTTAATTTATAATTTACGAGAGATTTTACAGGCGGCTGGGCGTGGCTGTGGGCTTCGCTTTGAACGTGCGTCGAGATGGCCAAAACGGATGCCATGTATATGATGGCGCCTGGGGTCGATTGTAGGCACGTGCTTAAATGTCATTGCGGATGTTGACGATTACATTTAAATTATTTACGAGCAGCGCTCCCCTATCCCATCCCCCCAAAATCTACCCTTACACCTCGACCCTATGCTGTGGTGCAACCTAGTACACCTCGTACTCCAACTGACGTCGCAGTCATCGTCGTCACATTTGTTATTCGCTTAACTTTTATGGCAATGGCGGGCGACACGGATTTCCTTTAACCCCTCTCGCTCACGCTCACGCTCTGGCGTGCTAGGTAGGGTCCTGGCTAAAGGATCCCTCAACTACAAAACAAACAGCGAGGCGTCATCATATGAAAACGCTTTGACAACACCGATTTACGAGTTTCATTTAAAATTCACATTAACTTTTATTAAAGCAACCAAATGAATGCGACATTACGAGTATTTTGCTGTTGCTTCCTCTTCGTCAACTTCTCCTTCTCTTTCTTGTTTTTCAGTGGCATGCAATTGTCGTTTCCCTCATTGCAAGGCCCCCCTTTCTCTTTCTGTCTATTTGTCTTATCGTTTTAGGACTTATCATTACACTCACATTTATGACATTTTAATGCCAAATTAGCTGCGAATAGTGTCTTCCGTTGTTCCTTTCGTTGTCTTCTACGATCTTCACGACACATTTGCCATTCACACATTTCATTTCATTTGATGGCCATGAATTCCAAAGGAAGTTGTTATGCATTTAAGCAGCTGTTTTAATAACCCATTGCTGCATGTCGATTAACTTCTTAAGCTTCACGCGCATTTCCTCAACAAACGGCGGCCATTTTGAACAACTTCGCCTGAAAGTATGCTATAAAGTATAAGAGACGAGATACTGGTACCTGATACCGAGTCTGACTTAAATTAGCTCATCATATGATAGTCGCTCTCTAGTGTGACTTTAATGGTAACCCAGTTTGGCATTTGTGTGATAGTTTAATTGCAAGTGTTTTTCAGTTGGCAAAGTATGTGTTGTTGTGCTATACGTCTTTTTTAATTTGAATTAACATATTCATTTGCCGCTCGCTGGCAATTCATTAGCAGTTGCAGTTTGCACAGCGAGAACATAAATTAGTTTTTAATTTCATTTCACAATGAGAGGCGTAGACACCGACAAAATGTGAGTAGAGTATGAAGACGAAAAACTAAACGAAAACTGAAGTCGAGTGCAGATTGTTGGCAGAACAAACCAAACGAAACCAAACCAAAACTCACATAAATCAAAAGTTGTTGCCACTTCTTTCGACTGCAGCGACAGTAGCAACACGAAGAAGAACACAGAGATATAGGTGGCAAGCTTTTGAGACTCTCTCGTCCTGTCTGGATAGCATATAGTATGTATATATTGGGTAGTCTGACCAACAGTTGCCGCCGGCCAAAAGATTCAATTATCTTTTGCCTCGACCAATATTATACACATACATATATAGTATATGTTATACAGCTTATATATATATATATATGTAAAAATATGTCTGCATGTTTATTGCTCTCAAATTTGACTTTATTTCTACCCACACACACACACACACACATATATATTTATAGATGTATATAGACATACAGAGCAGGACAACGAAAGCAGAAATGCCAAAATAAGAATTTACTGCAGTGGAAGGCATAAATAGTTTATAAACTAAGTGACACCGAAAACAACTGACCCAAGCACTAAAAACACTAAAAATAAAGCACAAAACCCGACGACAGCAACAACAACAATAACTAAAACAATAATAACAACAATAACAGGAGCAGCGTCGCAGTCAAGTGAACAGAGTTAACACAATGGCAGCATTTGCCATCAGAAAATATGTATGCACACATACACACATACACACACACACACACACACACATGTGCACGGCAACTACAAACACTCGATTTACTTTACAGCAACAATAAAAAATAATAAATTTTACTTCCATAATTGGTACCGCCACAAGCAGCCCGGCTGCGTCTTGGTCACACCACCCACAGCACCACCAACACCACCAACACCACTAGCACCGCAATTCACTCCAACACTCCCTCTCTCCGCCATTGCTGATGCTGATGCCGAACCAAGCAAGCGAATTATTTGAAATATTTTCTCGCTTTATATATACTATACTATACCATACTATACCATTCTATACGATACCATACAATATATATATACGACTGTGTTTTGCTTGCCGTGCCATGTTTTCCATATACTTTTCACTTTTTGTTGTTTCACTCTTTATTTTGGCTGTTTGTGTTTTCGTTTTCGTCTCCCCATCTTTCATTCATTTTTTTTTATTTTTTCTTTTTTGGTCCTCGCAGGACACAGTTTCTTACAGGCAGTACCCATTACCAACTGCTGACTGCCATCAACGGTACAAGAATTGTCGCCATCGCCATCGCCATCGTAACCGCCAACTGCCATGTTGTTCGCACTTCCCCTTGCTGCCTCAAGCTGCCACAGCCTCTCCCCCCTCAGCTCCCTCTACGTCTGCCACTTGGAGAGGGGCGTTGTGCATAAATTTAATTAATGGCCGTTTGTGAATTTGCAGTTAGTTCACTTGTTTTATATTATTGTGAAAATTTTATTTAAATAAACAAAAGACTGCCAAGCCCTTCATCGACTCCCCTGGAAAAACTCATAAATTTCCCAGGGAACAAATTTCAAGAAAATTCGAGAAAATATCATATTTTATGTTGGGGTAGAAACTGTGCACTGAATTTGTGGACAATCTGATTGTAAGCTCGTTATATTTACACTATTATTACTGTTATGAAAAGTCAACTATTAATCAGTTTTAAATGTTCTCGCTGGAAAACACTTTCAGTTGCAATTTATAGACCACATTAAGTGAAAACTTCCTAGCTAATGGCAGAGTCCTTAGATGCACTAAGTCGAGTCTGGAGTTGAAAAACAACAAACATTTTCTTTTTAAACTGTTGGTGAAAAAAAGGTAAACAACTTTTGCTTTTGTGATCTTTTGGTTGCTCACGAAAGTTCACTCAAGATGGAGCACAGCAAGCACAACATACATTAAAGAAAGTTCACAGCAGGATAAGGATTTGGATTTGCCTTGGATTTAGATTTTTTTTATTGCTCCACAGAGTTGAAGTTGCGTCTAGACTCTCGAGGGGGAATAACAACTGTGAATGGTTGTCTGCTGGCAATAGAGACAACAAAGCACCATCAATTTGTACAGGAGATCTCCCCCATATATCATGCCCCACCAATCCCCCTCAGAACTTCTCCTCAAATCTGATTTTAATTTATGCATAGAAAAAAATCACACGTCAAAATGTTTTCATTTCTGCCAAGCAAAGAGTTCATTGAGATTGCATCAGAAATCACAAACAAATATTTCGGCTAGAAGATGTCATCAGCCATATTCTTGTTTTTGTTTCTCCCGTTATCAACATTCTGATAAGCACAATAACAACATATGTTTCCTGCTGCAATGTTTCACTTCACCGCACCACATCCATATAGAATTATTGAATAGAAAAAAAGAAGAGAACGAAACTTGTTTGGTTCCGCATTGGACACTCAACTGAAAGAAACTAACTGACACTGACGTGGCTCTAATTACCTGCAATTTTTTCTTTGCTCGAAGGGTATTATCGACTATTTGCCAATATGTGGAAACACTAAATACTCCACTTAATTGTGGTATTGCGCTCTCGATACTGCTCGTGATGCAAGTAAGAGGTCTGTCTGACTGCCTGACTGCCGGTTGCTCCAGCAAGGTCACCTGGCCCGGTTGGATAGGTTGGATACTTCTGGTGTGGTGGCCACTTGACGCAGACACGACACCACACGTCACGAAACTTGTTTTCGATTTTGTAAGCATTTACAAGTCAGGGCGGGAACTTGCCTGGATTACAAGAAATTCTACCAGATTTTCCAGATTTCATTCTCTCTAAGAAAGAACTTTATTTATTCCCCAAATCATATTATGGGCATTGTCAGGCTAGAGATTCTGTTATTAATAGCCTTAAGACTCAATACACTTCGATTTGGTAGCGATATTGTGGTATCGCTGTTATCTGCTTGGCAGACATAGACAGGTTTTGGGTTTTTAATCCAAGCCAGTGGCTGTGGCAGCATCACTTTTCCTTTCGAATGGAAGTCAAGGTCGCCGTTGATTATAAACACAACGAACAAAAGCCAAAAAACGAAAACAGAAATTGAAACCGAAACTGAAACAAAAAAACAAAACAAAAAATGAATAAATAAAAACAGCAAGAGCTGAGAGAGAAATATATTCGAGGCTCATGAATACTTGGATAGGGCGGCGTTATAATCTTCCGGCGATACGTTAGAGTTAGAAAAAATAACATATACTATATCATTTCATGAATATTTATGATGCACATTTTTAGTTTAGTTCAGTTCGGTTTTGAGCTTTGCTGACGTCTGTCCTAAGAAACCGGTGGTGCAAGAGGCGATTGTGGTGCTCTGGCACAGTACAAATCAATCGAGATTATTTTGTATTAGCGCATAATTTTCATATTGAACCGGTTTGGCATTTGGCAACACTCTAACAACCCCCACCAGCCCCTCACCCACCCTCAACCTAGCCGCAGGCAACCAACCGTCCCAGTCTCCAGCGCAGTACCAATGGTGCCCCAAGCACTTAATTTGTTTATAACTTGTTGCCTTAACTGTAGTAGAAGTCTGTTTTACTTTTTTTTTCGGCATTTTGTCAGAGAACTATTGGCATTTTAAATATTCATAATTTCTTTTTCACTTTTCGTATTTTTTTCGATACATTCTGTAAATTCATCGATTTATTATTAACTGCGAGTTATGCTGCAGTTTAGCAGCGCATACACTGAGCAACCTTGTTTGGTTTTATTTTCAAGTTTTAAAATATTGACACATCAATTCATGCCATTTGGCCCCCAGTGTACAATTTGTTTGTTGGCGAATTGAGGTATAAAATTTTACTTAAATATATTGCGAACAATGCGCATAGCAGCCCTTTGTCAATCCATAAACTAATTAATTGAAATTTAATTTGATATTCTGGAAAATGCTTTCCGACAGCGAACAATGCAGTTCAATTGTTGTTCAAAGGATAAGGTTCAAACGAAAACATTTTAACCATTTTATTAATTAATCTATCTCTGCATAGCACTCCTCTTTTTACTAGTACTTTTTTTATTTATGTATGTACGTATGTATGTACATACATAGATGTTATTAATTTTCTACATATGTATGTATATGCAAATAGCCGTTGCTAAAATAAATAAATCCACAGAGATACCTTCAGTTTCAAAATGCCAGAGTTCAATTAGTCCGATCACACAAAAGGTAAATCAGGTTTTGGCATCAAATATACTTTCAGATTGCCATAATTACAGTCGTGCTGATTTCAGACCTGGAATGAGAGCAAATTTAATTAAATACATTAATTAAATCCAGAGTACATGGTTAACCAAACAATTTGCGTTAGGGTGACAAACATAAATTTACACTTGCAAAATATTTTCATTGTCCAAATGAAACTTTAATTAAAATAAACCAATCGAATTATATGAATATATTAACCACAATTATCAATTCATGATAACACCAACTGTAATGATAAAGAGACAGCTAACAAATAAAGTGTAATTTAATTACAGAGTAACTTTTAGCTTAGCACATTCTGTTTGACACTTCTGCAGTTTTTTGTGCAGTGTAGCAAGTCTTATGCTGCGTAGAGAGTCTTTCGTCTATTGTACTCGTTTGTAGAACGCGAAAGAGCACTTGTCACTAACACAATCACGTTCACGATCGGCTGCGCTCTCTTCATTATGTACGACGCGATAAGCTTAAAGCACGTTCACTCTCACAACAGTTAGAGTTGTTGTACTCAGCGCCCAAAGAGTGTGTGTACGAATGGGAGTACGAATGTGAGTACGAGTGAATGTGCGCGTAGTTGTTGCTTATTGTGCGGGGCTGTGGGGTCAGCCGAGCTTCGACTTCGTCTTCGGCTATGACTCTTTCTCTGCGCGCTCTGTTGACTCTTTGGCATTAACGATCGTCGTCGAGCGTCAGCGGATCGGGGGCCGAAGCGACCGACGCTGACGCTGACGTCGGCAGCGGCAACGGCAGCGAACGCAGCGACGTCGTTGGCCTATAAAAGCAGCGCATTTAGACTGTGTTGCTTTTTCGAAGTGAGCTCAGTGTTAAGTTGGCCAGCAGCGGGAAGGCGAGCAGCGAACAGTAAACAGCGAAACGGACCAACCTGTTACCACGTCAAAGTCAAAGACTCGAAAATCAAACGAAACTCAGCCCGAGACAACACACAAGTAATTTTAATGCCAATAACGAACTGTTTGCACTCTGCAGTGCAGTGTAGTGTAGTGTAATGTAGTGCAGTGCGTATTTTAGTGTAATTATTAAATTTTTTCAAACTAATGGTGGATATTGACTAATCTGCAGTTCATGTTCCATGTCCAACACTCTACGTATATTTGTTGCACTCAACGTGCCCCAAACGAACAGAATCACTCAAAGCACCCCCCATCTGGCACTTTCCCCTCCCCCATACCACCTGCTGGGCTGCAGCTACGTAAGATTGCCAATTGGCCAAAGTGTTTGATGGGACACATCGTGAATTCGGAATTCGCAAATCGAAAAACTCTTTTGCTGCGGTGGTTTGTGGATGGCAGCAGAGGGTGCGGTGTCTGTTTTTGAGTGTTGCCAGCACAACACAACTCTAATTGAATTATTTAATAACGCAGTGCAAAAGCACAACAAACACACAAATACACTCGAACACTATATGTGTATATCATAAAGTATTTATATGCATACATATATAAGTATGTATAAATGTTACGGAGCAACAAAACTCGCTTTAAACCCGAAAATTGCGGTCAAAAATTCGTTTGTCTCGTTTGTCTTACATAAAATACCTGTTCGCCGTTTGCAGCACGTCTGATTGCCGTTTCAGACCACGAACACTCACACACACACAGATACACACACTCTGAACAAAACTGATAAAAGAAATATTTAAAACAAAAATAAGAAATATTAACAAAGTTGCAGAGAGATGATTTGAGATGTGGCAACAATTTACATGCCGACTGTATAAACAAAAGAAAAATTAAAAAAAAAAAACAGTTTAGATCATTTCAGTTCTATTGTGGAGTTTCTGGAGTTTACTCAAGTGTCTCTCGAATGGAAGACATTGCATTAAACAACTCAATAATAAATATTGCAATGCTATAATTACAATGAACTGCCGCAACTAATTAGCTTAAAGATCTTCCATACGTATCTCTGATATAATCGTATATCAAATATCTGTAGCATAGGTCAGCAGAGGGATATACATATAGAAGAGACTCTCACGGGTTTCGTATCTGATAAGCGAATGAGAGTTGAGGTAATTCAGCATTATTTTGGATTCACACAGTGCGTATGCGTAATCACTTTAGATTTCAATGGGTTTCCGTGGAAGTCTATAAATTGTTTGTTAATGCTCTTCCACAGATTACGATCTATCGCAGGGAGTAGAAGAGACAGAGAGAGAGAGAGAAAGAGAGTGAAAGAGGGGTAGTGATATGTATATATGTATGTACATACATATATGTGGGAAATTCTATTCCCATTAAACTTATCTGCAATTGATAAGTCGTGTCTCGGGAGTTTTTTTTTTGTTAGCTACGTTTGATTCATTAGATAAAATGCTTTCCTTGTTTTGTTTACAGTTGTTAGGAGAACGTGTACGAATAACAACACAGCACAGTAAGAACAACAACAAATAGCAACGAACAACTTTATAGGTAATGAATTGTGCAGCGGGAGAATCATTTTAATTACCGCACAAACGCTTCGTTTCATTTCTGGCCAACAACAAACGAAACATGGACATGGTAGCTCACAGTCCAGAGCTTTGAGCCGGCCGGCAAATTAAAATGCCAGCCACAGCTAGCAGGCGTGACTGACATGAGTGCCCCAGCAGAGACAGAGATAGAGATAGAAAGAGAGAGAGAGAGAGCGGGTTGTGGCATGTTAACTATTAATGATGGCCACTGGAACAACAACAGCAGCATATACGTGGCAAAAGTCGGGGTGCATTTCATATATGAGAAGCTTTCAAGAATTCTGTCGCAATCGCAATCGGTGTCGCAGAGTGGAAAAGACCCAAGAGCACCAAGCCATGTAAAGTTGCGTGTACGTGTTGCACCTGATTTGACCGACACTGATGTACCCGTTACCCATACCAACCCCTCCACAACCGCAACCCACCCACACATCACAGCATATACATACGTACTTATATATGTATGTATGTAGATATGATTGTGGCAATTGGCGCTGTAAACACGTTCTGCGCCAAATGATAAAAATTCCAATTTGTTACGCCCATTCAAAAGAAATTATACTCGAACTTGTGTGCGTATGTTATGTATACTCTATGCTGATTCCGATTCAAATCTACATACATACATAAATTCCAAATACACACACATAGAAATATGTATGTATGTATGTGGGTATGTGGGTATGTGCGTAAGAGAGTATTTCTCTCGACGGCACCCGGACCTGGAGACGACTTCCAGCTACGTGTGGCGACACATACACTCTATGTGGACGTAGATATATTTATATCTTTGCCACAACGCATATAACTAGATGAAAACAATAGCAGCAGTAGCAGTAGCAGTAGCAGCAGCAGCTGTACAAAAAAACAACACCAAAAATAAAAAAAAAATTTATAATAATAACAAAAGAAACAAGAATGATTAACTATCTTTGTCAGCGTCGCACTCTGAATACCCTTTCAACCCGCTCAGTTTCATTTTGACAAACTTCTCTTGATAGCGCATGGACAGAGCTTGAATAACTTGAACGCGAATGCTCACAACAAGAAATTGCCATTTACGTTAGATCTGAGAAATCATGTTTGTAAAAAACAAAAAAAAATAACACAACACGAGCCACAGTCGTGTTCCATGAAGCCCAAACTCAGACTCGGACTAAGACAGAGACTGAGAGACCTAGAACTCGAACTAGAACTAGAACTAGATATATTAACTCAGCTTCAAGTCGGAAAGCGGAAAGTCGGTCTCTGTGAATTGCATATGTGAAGAGTTGATAAGAGAAAACTCGCATAGTTGTAATTCTTAATATTTTTATTTATTTGTTTATTATTTACATATGATAAAAATGCTGGGTAAAATTTAAACTGAAATATATATGTATATAATATAGATAATATTTATACATAATTTTATATATTTATATATTTTTCCTTTTTTTGTATTACTAATATTTGATAAAATATTTCAATTTTATTTTATTTTTATTTTATTTTATTTTATTTTAATTTTTTTTTTAATTTTATTTTATTTACTAATTATTAGTTTTGTATAAAGAGTTAAATAGATTAAATATTATGAATATATTAATATTATTTTAATTATTTTATTATATTTTTAATTTCGAATACGATCGAAATCAGTGGTTTGGCACTGACATCTATTGTAAAGCCGCACATTTCTATCAGATTCAAAATTGAAAATATTCCTGATAGTTATTTACTTATTATTATTTAATTTTTAATTTAACTGAAATATTTTTTTGTTTTCAGTTAAGAAGCAATCGAGAAAAATATTGAGTAAGCAGCAAAATGTGTGGTGAGTAGCTTATACAAAATAAATATATACTATCATATATGTATATTTATGCAAATATCTCGCTTAAGATTGAAAAGACAATAACGGAGCTTGCATCACTGAGCACCAGCATTGCCAGAGTTTGTAAATATTTGCAAGAATGCGGCAATTAATCTGATATTTATTGCATTTGAAATCGCGTCGACGGCCTTTCGCTGTGCCACTCGAACCCAAAAATAACTTCCATTGAACGCCCACAAGAGCCACCAGCTGAGCCACTTGGCGGTGGCTAAGCCAAGTGGTGCAGTTGTAACCAAAGAGTCAGAGAGCCAGAGAGACAGAGTCGGGGCCAAAACCCCAAACTGGTTTCTTTCTTGGCTCAGATGCAGATTTCCTCATAACTGGTCGTGTTTTTGGGCTTGCGGCTCAATGGGTTTGTGTCGCTTGCGAAATATGTTTGTTGCATGTTTATCTGTTTATCTTGGCAACAATTTTATGTATATGTACATATATATTGAAAAAATAATTTATAATATTTATGCAATAGTTTCAAGTCGTGACTAACTTGGTGTTCATTTTGCAGGCATTTTCGCATATCTGAACTATCTGACGCCCAAGTCGCGGCAGGAGGTGCTTGATCTGCTGGTGACAGGACTGAAGCGATTGGAGTACCGTGGCTATGACTCCACTGGAGTGGCCATCGATTCGCCCGACAGCAAGAGCATCGTCATGGTGAAGCGCACTGGCAAGGTCAAGGTCCTGGAGGATGCCATACAGGAACGTAAGTAGACTCCTGCAGACAACTGTATATAGACCACAGACATTTCTCAATCGATTTGTATGTGGAATTTTACGTACACAGACTTCAGCGGGGGCGAGTACAGTGAACCAGTGTTAACCCATGTGGGTATCGCACACACCCGCTGGGCCACCCACGGTGTGCCCTGTGAGCTCAACTCGCATCCACATCGCTCCGACGACGAGAACAGCTTCGTCGTTGTGCACAATGGCATCATCACCAACTACAATGACGTCAAGACTTTCCTCGCCAAGAAGGGCTACGAGTTCGAATCGGACACGGACACCGAAGTCTTTGCCAAGCTGGTGCATCATCTCTGGAAGAAGCATCCCAACTACTCCTTCCGCGAACTTGTCGAGCAAGCCATTCAGCAGGTGGTAAGTAGACGCATTCAATTGTGAATCCCTCCAACTGTGCCCAGTGACACTTTTGCGGACACTTGTGGACACTTTTGGACACTTGTAATCGTAATTGTAACTTTAATCGGAATGCGGTGCTTTTTGCAGGAGGGTGCCTTTGCCATTGCCGTGAAATCGAAGCACTTTCCGGGTGAATGCGTCGCTTCACGCAGAAGTTCCCCGCTCCTGGTGGGCATTAAGACAAAGACTCGCCTGGCCACAGATCATATTCCCATTCTCTATGGCAAGGGTGAGTCTCGATAAGCTACTAACTTTATTCATTTAAATTATAATTAAGTGATTTCTAAGTTCGTCTGAATTTCGCTATGTGTATATATTCTAAATATTTTCTATAATATTCGAATTTTCTATATTTTCCATATTTTATTTGTATGTGTCTGTGTTTCGCTATATGTGTTTGTTCTCTCGTTTGATATTTTCCAAACTATAATTTGCCGTCTATCTTCAACTCTACAACTCCTCAACTATATCGTCCCACTGTCCATCCCCGTCTAGATGACAAGAAGCAGAGCTCCGATCAAGGTAGAAAATCAATCTATCTATATGGTGTTGGCAACCTCATTTCCCCACATCTTTCTCAATCTATACTCACTCTGATTAGCCCCAAAATGGTGTTGGTTTCTCTATTTGATACTAACTAAATTTAGTTTATAGCTGAAAATAATTGTATTTTGTATCTAATTCTTGACTTGATTCAATGTTAATACCTCTATATGTATTTTTTTTTTCTCTAATTCAGATGCCGAATCTGGCAAGCCCCAAGGTAATTACAAGAAATTCAAATATATTTTGCTTTTGTGCTTCTATACAACTTGCACTACTCCTCTCTCGCTCTACCGCTACCTTCTCTATCGCTCTTTTAATTTCCAAAAAAAAAAAAAAAACAACATCTCCAATTTGTATTGATATTTACATGCATAGTTTATGAATATCGATAATATTCATTCGATTGATTCTCCAACTCAACTGCATATTCATATTCAAGCACGATATGTATGTAAATTTTGGAAATTCATTTTTAAAGTTCATAAAGTGCCACTCGATGGTATATTCAAATGATTTTAAACAACAGACCTTCAATTTGTATCTAAATCAGACTGTAATACTTACACTAATTCAATAAACTATTTAACTATACACATATTTAAATAGTTCATGGTACGTGTCTCTTTGATATCTGATTCAGTTTATGTGAAATTGGCATATTTGTAGCTTAATTAAATTTAAAAAAAAAATAGCAAAAAAAAAATTGATACGATTTGTAAAATTTGATTGGCAATTGGCTTTCATAATTTAGCAGCGTTACTCAAACGAAATTACCAATTTGAGTTTCCTCTCTAACGTTTTTCCGCTTTTCCGACCCGCTTTAATTTTCCCTCTGGTGTTGGTCACTTTGCGGCCTTTCAGCCAAATGTTTGGCCATATCATATGTATGTATGTGTTGTTATTGGCCTGCTCTCGATTTAATTTCATTTTTGATTTTCATTATGCCAACTCTCTCTTTCTCTCTCTTTCTCTTCATATATATATATCTCTCACTCGCACACGCATACACACGTATATATTAAATATTGCTAAATATCGCTTGCAAAAACACCGAACTGCCTTGTGCTCTATATACCGTTCTCATTGCTCTGGTGTAAACGACATCGACATCGAAATCGACAAATGCAACATGCAACTGCAACATGCAACATGCCACTGTAAATGCCACCCGAACGTGCAACGCCATCAACACAATCCAAAAACACAAATAACCAAACAGAATTACGTCCACATGGACAAACTCGTGAATTGCCAGTGCTGCCACGTTCGGAGAGCACCTCGGAGTTCATGCCCCTCGAGGAGAAGGAAGTCGAGTATTTCTTTGCCTCCGATGCCTCGGCTGTTATCGAGCACACCAACCGTGTCATCTACCTGGAGGTAAGTCTCTCCCACTTCCACTCTTCCTTGTCCCTAGGTATTAGTCCCTATTGTAGTGGAAACTAATCGATAGCTTCTTAACAGGATGACGATGTGGCAGCTGTGCGCGACGGCACTTTGAGCATTCATCGGCTGAAGAAGAGCCTGGATGACCCACATGCCCGTGAGATTACGACACTCAAGATGGAGATTCAGCAGATCATGAAGGGCAACTATGACTACTTCATGCAGAAGGAGATCTTCGAGCAGCCAGAGTCCGTCGTCAACACAATGCGTGGACGCGTCCGTTTCGATGGCAACTCCATTGTCCTGGGCGGCATCAAGGATTACATTCCAGAAATCAAGCGTTGCCGTCGCCTTATGCTCATCGGTTGCGGCACCTCCTATCACAGTGCCGTCGCCACCCGACAACTGCTGGAGGAACTGACTGAGCTGCCCGTCATGGTGGAACTTGCCTCCGATTTCCTCGACCGGAACACGCCCATTTTCCGGGACGATGTGTGCTTCTTCATCTCGCAGTCGGGTGAGACAGCGGACACCCTGATGGCACTCCGCTACTGCAAACAGCGTGGAGCTCTCATCGTGGGCATCACCAACACCGTAGGCAGCAGCATCTGCCGTGAATCCCACTGCGGTGTCCACATTAATGCCGGTCCTGAGATCGGTGTGGCCTCCACCAAGGCCTACACTTCACAGTTCATTTCGTTGGTCATGTTTGCCCTGGTCATGTCCGAGGATCGCCTATCGCTGCAGCAGCGTCGCCTCGAGATTCTCCAGGCTCTGTCCAAGCTGGCGGATCAGATTCGTGAAGTGCTGAAGCTGGACTCGAAGGTGCAGGAGCTGGCCAAGGATCTCTACCAGCACAAATCGTTGCTGATCATGGGTCGCGGCTACAACTTTGCCACCTGCCTGGAGGGTGCCCTGGTAGGTTAAGGATTGTCCTTCCAAATGCAAAGATTCTATATCTGATTATGCTTACAGAAAGTGAAGGAGTTGACCTACATGCACAGCGAGGGTATTATGGCTGGTGAGCTGAAACATGGTCCTCTGGCACTCGTTGATGACTCCATGCCCGTGCTGATGATTGTGCTCCGTGATCCCGTCTATGTTAAGTGTATGAATGCCCTGCAGCAGGTCACTTCCCGCAAGGGTTGCCCCATCATCATCTGCGAAGAGGGCGACGAGGAGACCAAGACCTTCTCGTCCCGTCACCTTGAGATTCCCCGCACCGTCGACTGCCTGCAAGGCATCCTCACTGTCATCCCCATGCAGCTGCTCTCCTATCATATTGCCGTGCTCCGTGGCTGTGATGTGGACTGTCCGCGTAACTTGGCCAAGTCCGTGACTGTGGAATAAACTGAGGGAGGGAGAGAGAGAGAGGGAGGGAATCTCAGCTGTATCACATACTCCATCCATGATAATCTCACACACACACACACACACACATCTATCTATACATATTCATATATAATCTTTGATTTTATAATTGACTTTCCTTTACATACATTGAGAAGCAATCTACTTAATGCAATTAAACTGAAATTGTTTTGTTAAATCATATATAAAACTTGGCATGTTTCCATAGACGAGTCTCCACTGTAACTTTGCAATATATACAGAGAGAGAGAGAGAGAGAGGGTGCTTTAATTAAATTCAACTTTAAATTGGATGACATAAAAATGTAATGCGCTCTAAATGTGTGCCACAAAAATGTATAAAAGTATAAAGAGAGATTGAGGCGAAGGAAACTCTGTGGCCAAACACGACTTGGGTGTGCTAAAGTCACAACGATATACAATTTTATTGGTGGTCTTAGGTGCTGCTGCCTCTGCCAGCAGTAAACGGTTATGTCTTCCAGCCAGAACACCACCCCCCCACAACCACTCTCCCCCAAGGGCGGACAACTAACAAATCCAAACAAAATACAAAACGAATAAATGGAAAATATCAAAATGGCCAACTCTAAAGCCAAAATCCCAAAACCAAAATCGCCCCCCAAAATATTCTACAACGCGTTACGTTACATCGCGGCAGCCATCGCAATTGCCAGGTACACACACATACAGAGAAAGAGAGAGAGACACACACACATATACATACATATGCTTCTTTCAGCGAATTGAACATGTTGAGCAGAGTTCTTATTATTTTCCATTTTCATTGAATTTTTGGAAGAGCGCATAATCTAGATTAAAGGCTGCAGGGCACACACACAGATACACAAATACACACACACTCTATGTCAGACACACATATACATATACATATACACCTGGAAGCCATGCAGGCAGTTAGCCATGGCCAAAAAGGCATTAGACGTTTTTGGGTTGATGTTTTCATTGGCAGCAACAGCTAAACTGAAACAGAAACTGAAACAGAAATGGCCAAAAGGGGCCGAGAAGGTAGTATAGCCAGGCTAAGTGTATTGTTTTTTCGCTCTAAAATTGCCGCAGCGCAACAAATTTTCATGAAAAATGCCCGAGGTAGTCAAACAATGGGCCCGAAGAGCGTTTTTCCCAACACAAAAACCCATTGAACTGTTGATTAACGAATTGATTTCTCTGTTCGCATTACGAATGAACAAGAGATTTCTAAGTCTTCATTCTAATCATGTTGAATTTTGATCAGGACAAGTCCTGTTCTCTGTTCACTGCCCACGGTAGAACTCGTTGGTTAATTAACTCATGGACTGTTAATGCGAGTCCTGCGATGTGCTGAGCAGTTAAGCCGCCAGAATTAAATGGCATGCGAGTAAAATTGAAATGCTTAATGCTCCCAATCTATACACATACATATATCGTTATAGTGGATATATTTATTGGCTGGCAAGTGTCTGGCGAATTGGTTGCCAATCTGCCAATTGGTTTTCTATTGTGGCTGTCAGCCTTCAAAGTAGAAGTTTCCAACATCTCTGAGATATTCGATTTCTGCTTCAAGTGTCTTACTTTAATGTGCTCCTCGTTTGCTGTGCAAATAATAATAAAATGAAAGCCTGTTTATGCATTTTACCGACGTGTAAAAACTTGTGAAACTGTTATACAAACACGTTCAGGTAATATCATAAGAAACTTTTATCTTGCCACAGCCGAGAGCGACCGCCTCAAGCCTCAGTTGCGGACTCCTTTTTTTTCTACTCGGTCTCAACATCTGCATCTACCTGCTGCTGCTGGGGCTGGAGCTGGTCCTGCTAGTCCTTGACGACGTCGATGATGGCACGTTCAGCTTATTTCTACAATTGCCTCATTAGAAACTGTAATGCATATCCGGTTTATGGCCACTTGCCACATTGCTCTCACATTTTTAACTCGGTCTCCATCCGCTCTGTGCCGCTCCATTTCCTGCTGCTGGCATTTGTGGCAAGGATGAGGTCGCTTTCTCTCTCTCGATAGTTGAAAACTTGAATTGAGGCAATTAATGGTAAGCCGGTTCAATAAATAATCTCCTTGTTTTTCGCTAGCAATCCACACAAAACAACTATCAGGACCAAGTCATGTCGTAGTTGGCGTACATGCCGTATACGCAATTTCGCTTGTAAGGCTTCCGAAAATTGCAAAGTATCCTGTTTTGCTGTAGTGCCATTAGCCCGATAACAGCCTGAGATTTTTGTTATTGCTTATCACCACCCCCTTCCCAATTTTCACACTTGGAGTCCTGCAAGAAGCGAAGCCAAGGCATAAGTGAAGCCATCGCTTGTTGACTTTCTGCTTCATCTCTTGGCACTCAATTGATTGGGCCATGGTTGGGGGTTGGGGTTTGGGGTTGATTGGGTGTGTTGTGGCGAAACCTTGCAGATTGATGCTATTGATTGATATCGCATGAAGCAGCAGCTGGACTACTTACGACTCTTGGGGATTTGCGGTAGTTGTGTTTTTAGCACCAACTTAACACCAGACTCCAGAGTGTCAATTTATTTTCGAAAAGTCGCACCAAAGTAAAATGTCGCTCAGATAGAGGTTTGTTAATATAAATAAGCTCATTCTGTACAGACAGGACATTACTTAAAGTGCAATTTTTATATATTTAATTTTAAATTAACAATTTTAATTTAAACCTAATTCTTTCATTATATACTTAAGAGATGATTAATTTAAGCTGAAGAACAATTTTTTGTTGCATACTTTCGAGATGAATTTCAAGACTTCGTAGCTTACTTTTGAGGTCTTTCAGATGCTACTGAAGATTACAGTAATATAAAAGAAAAATTAATATTTGATAGCATAGCTGGTTCCACTGTGCATCTTCTTAAGACCATTTGACAATTGGGACGCTAAGGACGACAGCTCCGAATCCATTTGCTCAAATTGTAATTGTCAGGACACCGCAACTGGGCGTCAGTTCTCAACTCAGACAAATGCTTAACACGTCACAGAAAGAGAGAGAGTTTATTTTTGTTGTTGTTTGACTTTTATTTGTGTCTTCTTTCGGGATATGCGACTTTTCATGGGATTCCGTATCCTTATCAGGTGAATATGCCTCTGGGATGGGATGCCAAATGCGTTGGGGAGTTGCTTAAACTCTGGACAGTTTCTCGACATTGGGAAATGGTAATTGAATATACTCGTACATATTTGCAAAGTTATCTCATTTTATGACCCAGAACTCAGACTCACATAGACAGACGCCTTCCTCAAAAAGTGGCGCGCAAACCCGTTTTAAATATGCAACAAAAAAGTTGCAAAGTTAGTTTAGAAATAACTTTTGCAACGCCTGCCGCGTGCGGAGAGTCTCCTCTCTTCCCTTGCCGTCGTATCCATGGGGATTTAGCTGGAATTGTGGTTATTGTTATTGTTAAAACAAAAGCTAAAGGAAAATAGAGTTTGTTGAAAAGTTTTAAAAAAGAATAATAATAAATACAAATGGCATACAAAAAATACAGTACAATTCAAAGAGGAATTGTTGGTCATAAAAACACAATGATTTGCTGTTCCCGCCGAGGACTGTCATAAGCAGCAGCCAGGTGACCGACGAGGGAGTTGATCAGATGGTAACCCCACCCATCCCAATTCGCCAGATGATGAACAACTATGAATGACACGTGGCAGCCACATGCCTTGGCCAGCGAATGCTTTTTACATCTCTGCTCATATCTCTGCAACATACGCATCTGCAACGTGGCAACTATAAATATGAGAAGAGAAACTACTTCTCCTCCAACTGTACCTCCCTCTCCTTAGACGCATACTGTCATGCAATATTAATAGAACGGAAGTAAAGCTGTTCCTGAGTAAGAGCTCCCTGCTGCCATTCGGGTTATTTGCAATTCCGAGGCAAATTTCCAAACCACAACGGGCACTGATGGAGAGCTGCGTGCAACATAAACAATAACACCAACAATAACAACAATATATTGAACCATATGAAGCGCAAAAAAAAAAAAAAAAAAAAAAAAAAAAAAATCTGAATACTCTACGCTTATTTCCAACTCATATTCTATGCTTTATACCCTGCAATCATAGCCCGGGACAAAGGTGGATAGTTTATTCTCGGCACGCAGCACAACAGGATCTGCTCCTCTTCATTTTTCTTTTTGTTGTTTCTTGACGTTTTTCTACATGGTAGTGTATGGAGTGGAGACCTGAGACGACTTCACTCCATTCGACAATTGGAATTCCCTCTGCAAATTTACAACCCACACAGCAGCTGCTGCCGCTTAAAATGTCTCCATCTCTTCCCTATGCTGCTGTACTTATGTGCCGATGGGTTTCCAATATACGCAAGACAGAGAGAGAGGCAGAGGAGCACACTATGTCCTCCACTGATGCCACCAAAGTCATAATATGACTCTGGCAGGTTTTTCTCCTGCTCATTTTTCTTGGTCTTCTGCTGGTTGTCGTTGACGATGCCATCGTCATCCCCGTCATTGTTGTTGTTGTTCTGGTTGTTGTTGTTATTTGCCATTTTGCATAAAAAGAAAAACGTCGCTCATACGCCACGTTGGCTATAATATTTCGTGGAACTAATGAACCGCACAGCATCATGTGCGTTGGCACTTTGGGTGGCTCCCGTATGGGCAGACGGGCTACTTTCGCCAGCGACTGGAGGATGTGCTCCTTTGTCACTCAACTGCTGTTGTTGTTCTTGTTGTTGTAGCTGTTGTTGTTCTTGTTGTTGCTGTTGTTGTTTTCGTTGCTCTCTTGTGGTTGTCTTTGTTTGGCTTTGCCTTTGCTTTTTTGCTCAGAGTGCTCAGCATTGAATGCAGGCTCATGTATGTAGATATAGATGTGTGTGTGTGTGTGTGTGTGTGTGCATGTGTGGGTGGTGTGGGTTGGTTGTCAGCTCCATATGCAAACATATTTATGTGGCTACGTGCCGCTGCATATCTTTTCAAAAATTTTACAATTCACCAGTCAGAAACGTAGTCGGGAAATATTTTCCCCAGCTTTATTTTTCAAAGTACCAAGTGCCGGAGCACTCCTGACATTTCTGGCTCTCAGGTTTCTCACAGACACACACATACCCACTACTACTACTACTACTTGTAGTTGTTGGATTCTCCTCGCTCAGTTTCTCGCTCACAGTCCGCATGACAAATAACTTTTGACACATGATGCCAGAGCAATACCCCAGCATGAATTTCATTTACAATGAACATTTATTCGCATAATACTGCTGCCAAATGCAACAAGGGGAAAATTGAGAGAATTATGTGAAGAAACAATGCAACAATAATGCCACACAAGATGAAGATCCTACAATTATGCTCATATATGGGTCTGGTGGCAACAATCCCCGGCGATTACAAGATTTTGAATAATGAATCTGCGCCATATTTGGGGGGCGTGTCACATTAAAGAGATTTATTTGTGTTAAGTGGATTTTAACATAAATCAGAGGCAAGTAAAATAGATGATCTTAACACCCCCTCCACAGCCCACAACATAAGTTGGACCTCGATTGAGAGGACCTCACCTCTGGGCTGTAAGAGACTATAGTTACTTGGTTTGTTTTAAATCATAAAATATTTATGCCTCGAGGGGGTATCCGTACGTAATTCTACTTAGTTTACGGCGCTCGTAAATTGAGTGGGCATAAAATACTTACACAGAAACACATTTAATCGGAAAAGCTGGAAGGCAGTCTCATAATGGGCACAGAGACACAGCAGAGGCTGCTCTCGGCTCAGATGTATGTATGTAGTCCAAGGTCATGTACCTCCCACTGAACCCTCCCATTGAACCCGAAAATCAGCTCAATTACCAGGTACGTGTCATGCCTCTTGGCCAAACACACACACACACACACACACACACTTAGAAATATAGACAACATTGTGTGGCATCTAATGGCTTTATACATTTCTCCTACTTTTATTTTTGACCACAATAAAAATATATGTGGTTAGCAGAGCAACTCTGGAGGTGTCTAGGCAAGTTGAAGTTGTTGGTAATGAAATACCAATTGTTATGGCTGCCAATAACCATGAATGGGTCTCTCAAGGAGCATCGACCAATTCGAATCTATTTTATGGTAGTCTGCAGTTAATAATCCCGACAAAAACCAATTCCAGTTATTGGCTTAACTTCGCCATAAAGAACTCAGTTCGTTACACCGTCTCCGATCGGTGGAGTGATCTTGAGAAACATAGAACCGGTCGGGAAGAATTATGAAGTTAGGAAACCGCAGAGAGTATATATACTATGTCTGCTACTATTATTTAAGTGAGTTTTAACTGAAGTCGAAGTGAGACTAAACTGTTTTTCTATGCTAAACATTAGATTAACAATGGCCAGAGGAACAGAATAGAATACAACACAACTCGATTAAAAATGATATATAAGTGTGCTGGAGAGTTGCAGAGTGGTTCGTCCGGTTCTTAACCTTGAAAACGAATTCATCTTCCAAGTGATACACAAACGACGCGTGGATGTTCTAAAGTTCCCCGTTCCATCAATATTCGAGAGACAAAATAACCCCCAGTGATATATTTAGCCTAATGAGTGTGGACAGTTCAGTTATTGAATCTATAATCCAAGTTGACCTCTGTCTCTTCACTTAATCAGCGATGAAGTGTGCTTATTAATTAAGTTATATATATGTATTTGCAAAAATTGACAAAAAGAAAATAAAGAATCAATCAACAGAATATTATGTTTGGAAAAAAAGTGTATCTCATATAATATTTTACTTTTATTTTTTGTCTGAAACTCAGTCTGAGTTGGAAACTGGTTTCTATGCTAATTGATGGCACAGAAGTGCCCCATTGTGAGTAGGCGCTATGGGTGGAGACAGAGACTCGTATTCTCATCTTCTATTTCCCCCCCTCACTCTCTGTCTCTATCTCTCTCTCTCTATATAAATATATATATATCTATATCTATCTCTATCGTTATTATATCACTTCCGCATAAGCTAACACAGCAAACATGAAATCGTCTCGTCTCGAGTATTGAGTTTGGAAATATATATATTCTAGATTATCGACAAATACACAGACTATTGTTGCACTTCTTAAACTTATACATACATATATGTATATGAGTATGAATATCGTATACCTAGGGATAAGTGAAGGATCACTTCGAGGACGGCAAGTAATAGGGGCTCACAGTGCTGCTGTTGGGACGAGGAGTGGGTGTGGGAGTGGCATACGAGTAGCCATGGATCTCGGTGGTTGTGCCATAAGTATATCCATTGTGTGGAGTGGTGGTGCCATAGGTATAGCCATTGCTACTGGTGGTGGTCTCAATGTGCTCCTCGTGCTCGGTGGTGCTTGAATTGTCGGGAATCACTGGCGATGGGGTCGTCGTCGTTGTTGTTGTGGACGTTCTTACTGGCGGCTGGGGATATACTGTGGGCTTCGGCGTCGCAATGTCTTCGTCTGTTGTTGTTGTGGACACAGATTGAGTGCTGGAACTAACTTCCGGTATATAATCTGTGTTTACCTCTGTTGTGGACGTGGTCACTGCCCTCTCCGTGCTGGTGGTCGACGTCGTTGGTCCCGAAATGGACCACGTTTTCGTAATGCCAATGGTGCCAAAGGATTGCTTGGCACGCAGGAAACTATCTATCAAATTGATCTTCTGCGTGATCAGATTGGAGATCAGCTGAGAGCTGGCTGGTGAAATAGTTGGAGCTGCCACCGGTTGATAGGCTAAACAAATACAACAACATTACATAACATTTTAATCCACTTTTCCATTCAGAATGCAACCATAGTCAACGCATTTTACCAACACTCGGCGCGAAAACCTTGATAAAGAAGGGCTTGGCATCCGCTACGTAGATGGCACTACAGATCAACAGACCACAAAACAGAACAGTTCTCATCTTGTTACGATATGACTATATGATATCTATGACTCCAGTAAGTCTCAACTCACGTCCACGTTATAACTGACCAGCCGCCCCGTCTCGACGCTCTCTTATATAGCGCTTGTGGCCCCAAGTTCAGATGGGGGGGCAGCTCATCACATTCATCTAACTCTGCTGTATCGCAAGTGGTTGTCGTTGTTGTTACTGTTATTGTTGTTGTTTAGTATCTTTCAATTTTTGTTAGTTTATGATCAATGTGTGATTTGCTTTATTCGAATCGAGAGACACTCGAGACACTCAGACAAATACGATTCTGTTTTTGCCTAGTAGGTGGCATCTCTAACATGACTGCACAGAATCGCACAACATTATAATAATATAATTTAGTATAAATAATAATAATAATAGTAAACAAAATTGAGTTGGTTCACAGCATACGAATGTCGCATTATTTGTGTCTCTTGGCAAATTCGATCGCGATCTCGATCTCGATCTCGATTCGAGTGAAGTTTGCTTTATTGTGCGCGGCCTTCCTGTTTGCATCAACAGACAGAGATAGAAGCAAATAAATAGAAAGAGATGGATAGAGTGCTATATAGCGAGATGAAGAACAATTGGGTTAGTTATGCTGACTAAGCATTAAATCGACTTCATAATTTGCATGAGAACACAACATTTGTTAACACTTGAAAATATTATAGTGTTGTGGCAAAACTATTTGAACTCATCAATCATCAATCATCATAGATGAGATTCTGCTGAAAATATTTTCATAAAATTTTGAAAATATTTACTATAATTCATAAATATTTTTTTAGGTCGAACTTATTAGTTTTTCAGCTGCTTGGACTGTCAAAACTTAATTAAGAACAAAGACTTGCTTATGAAATTTCTGCCACTTTAAATAATTATTTTTATTGCCACAAAAATTTGTTATACATGTCATATATTTTATTTTTTTTTATAATATTAAATTTTATATATTTTTTTAATTATTTCTATAAATAGCCATTAGTGTTTTTTTTTTCTATGGCATATACATTTTTATTTTAAATAATACTTTCGTAATGAAAGCAATACTGAAATATTGCTATAAATATTTTATATATTTAATGTAATTTTTATTAAATTATTTTTTTTTTGTATTTAACAGTTCATTCTCAGCTGCTTGGCTTGTCCAGATTTAAACCAAAAAGATCATAAATAAATTGTCGTTTTTTTTTACTCATTTATTTATAGTTTATGTTTGGCAAATGCGAAATGTGTGCGCTTAAGCTTACTGCCAATGAGTTGGTCATAAATCGTTACATCACAATCTCTCCCGCTCTTTGATGTGCTCTCTCTTTCATTCTTTGATTCTCTCTCTGTCTCCTTCTCAGTACTGAAACTCAGTCTGCGAGGGCAGCTTGGCAATAGAGTAATCGTAAAATATTTAAAGTATTGCCAAACACTTTGGCCAACTATTTCAGAATGTATGCTATGTCTCTCTCTCTCTCTCTCACACACTCTTTTGTCGCCCCTCTCTGTCGCTCTATGTACATAGCAACTATACACATACATACACACTTACATACAGACTAATGTAAATATGTATGTATATATTTGTATTTGTATTTATTGGACAACTCTGACTGAAATATACTGGAATTATATGTTTGCATTCATTTATGCAAACAAACATGAATACACTTAGTGTATGAGTGTGTGTGTGTGTGCGTGGGTTTGTTAGTGTGTGTGTGTGTGTGTGTGAGTCTATATAGCAGTAAATTTTTATAGGCAACACTTTGGATCGTAAAGAAAAACGATGGCTGCAGCCTTTAGCCACCGTCATTGCCATTGCCACAAACGATTGGCCGAAGCATTGGGCATCGGTGGCAGTGGCGAGTGCCACAGCGTGTGGCAAGTAGGCAGTCAGGCAGTCAGCGCGATGGGGCATTTAATAATTTAACCACGACTATTTAGTTTCCATTTCCGCAAAATGCTTTCGTGTTAACGCCTCGAATGCAATAAATAAGCCGGTGTGGCCAATGCTAACCGCAATACAGCCAACCACCTCCAACTCCCACTCCTCCCTAGTCCTTCATATAGCCCCAGAAACATGGCCCACGCCCACTCCCACTCCACCTCCCACTTCAGCTGCTGAGACCATAAGTCGTAGCCAGAGTTGAATTGAAGCCGGAATCAGGGCAGGTCAAAGTGTTACGTAGCTGCATGATATATCCCCATGTAAACGACATTCATCTGTATATAGTATATAGTAAGTGTGTATAGATTTACATACATATACTATACACATATACATATATATGCATATATGTGGGCAGCAGTCGAAAACCAAATCCCTTAATGTTAAGGCATAAATATTTCATTTTATTGCTCAACCTCAAACAAGGGTCGCAGGAGGAGCAGTAGGAGGAGCAGGATGTAGAAGAGGAGCTGCTCAACCGTGGTAGGCATCAAAAAATGTTTGGCATAAATTATCGCACTGCCATGGCATGCCACACATTTCCATTTGGTCAGATATGCTAGGGTTAAGCACTTTTTGCACAGACTTTGCTCTCTGGCAAACTTTGATTTCATTCAATTTAAAAGGCGTAACTGATACCAATGTCTTATAGATAGAAAATATTTCAACTAAATACAGTTTTCAGTCAATTAATTCTTGTTTAAAATTTTGTAAAGAATGACATTCAGCAAAGTTACATAGAACTAAGACAACAGCGTATTAATTAAGTGTGCTGCGGATGTGCGACCTGAAGAAGGTGCTTGGTTTGATATATAAACAGAGATTAGTTCTAGTGAAAGATAGTCAGAGAGAGAGAAAGAGAGAGAGAGAGAGAGAAATGGATATACGTATAGAAAGAGAGAGAGAGAATGAGAGCGAGAGAGAGAGAGAGAGAGAGAGAGAGAGAGAGAGAGAGAGAGGAAGAGACGAAGTTGATAGACAGTTAAATAGATAACAACACAAGTCAAATGATGTTGCAACATTGTAAGCTACAAGTTGACCAGTTTACTTAACAAGTTGCGATCATCGTACCGTTTTTGGTCCCGGCCAAGTTGCTGCTTATTGAAAACTGTCATTCAATTGCCTTGTTAGCATACTTATCCAAGCCAAGCACCAGGAGCAGTCTGAAGCAGTTGGCAGTTGGCAAGTCTGCGACTGACTTTGAATTCGATTGCAGTGGGGAAAGTGGACGAAGTGGGCTTGAGGCCTCAACTTGCCCCCTTAGCTTCAATGGGAGCACTTGAAGCGTTTTTTTTTCATTTTTTTTAGGAATATATTTCATGCCTTTTTTGCGCTTCGCTCTTTGGTGGCCTTTTGGCGAAAAGGAAAGTGCGAAATTGGGACACCATGGCAACTCTGGCAACTCTGGATGGCAACTGGGGCATTGTCGTGCACAGTGGGTAGATGGGTAAATGTAGATTTAGTGGAAAAATGCCATAATGTTACAACTACAAACAAGAAAACAACAACAAAACTGCGTAAAAGTTTTAAGTGCTTTCGAACATTTTGACAAGTTGACTTTTTGTTGTTGTAAATGGGTACCAATAATGTTGCCAAAGTAAACTTATTTCCCTGACATAATCAATGAAAATAACGTGAATAGCCATCACTCCACTCTCAACTCCACTCTCAACTCGAACTTGACTACACGGATCGAGTTTTTCTTGTTCTACTACAACAACTACATACTTCATTTCATTAGATCTCTTTCTCTGGGATATTCAGGACTATTTCCCAGTTGGTTAGTTGCTCTGAATTGTGCTACTATTCTCTAACTTGTAGAGCGATTAAAACTTTCATTAAGCAGCATTAAGTGCATTTGGAATATCATCATGCTCCAATTTCACATGTCTTCACACTTCTCACTTGATGCTTTCTCTATAAGCACAAAGTGCTGAAATATTCAAACCAATATCAATAGCTCCAAGTCTGCTTAGATGATGGCCCAGAGTGAAGGTGTAGAGTGCTGCTCGGTGTGTGTGTGTGTTTTTCGACTCGAATAATTTCACATATTTCCAGAAAGTCAAAAGTTACTCCTAATCCCACTCCAACGGCTCCTGGTACATTTTGACAGCAATAAAGGTGAATATCCCTCTACACATACATGCACTACATATATGTACGTACATATATAGGTGTATGTGTGTGTGTGTGAGGATGTCAGGAGCAGTTGGTGCACTTTGAGCAAACATACATGAAACTTGTGTGAAATGGCTTCCTATGGGAATGTTTACATCTGGAATGAATTTGCAAACTATGACAGTTGCTTGCGTTTTCTGTCAGTCAACGAGTCAGCGTCAGTGTCAGCACGACGTAAATTGAGTAAGAGCGAGACAGAGAGAGGGTGAGAGAAAGAGAGAGAGAGGGCGAGAGAGAGAGAAGGGTCTGCTGGAACACCCCTCAAATAGACAGACTGTCAAACAGACAGACAGACAGGTATTCATTTGTTGTTGCTGCTTCCGACAATATTTCGTCTCGCTTATTTAATTGTGAAGTATACAGTATGATATATGTTATATTCGACAAGTTGAATGAAGGATCTGCGATTAATTTAAGAGCTGCCAATTTTCACGCATTCCCCTTCAAATATTTCCTTTGCCAACCCCTCTGGCAACCCTTTCATTCTCCTACTCGAAACCAATATCAATAGCTGTCGCCTCAAATCAAACTCGAGTCCAAAACTTCAACCAATTCGATACACGTCAAAGATTTTATCACGTATAAAACCCATTAACTGAGTGTGACCAGCCCATCGACATCCTTCAGACGCATTTACATCAACGAGTTCACCAAAAAGGACTCGCAGGCTGCAGGCAAACCGCAAAACGTAAGCGATTGAATTTCCATTATTGCCAAAGGGCATAATAATATGAGATGAGAAACTCATCCTGCCGGTAATCGAATGCCTCATAATCGTTACCATCAACATAATGATTGACATAACCATAACCCAAAACCAAAACCAAAAAAAACGAAACACAAAAAAACGCAATGATTTTTCTCAGATCAATTTCGGTTCTTTCTGCTTTTCCTTGGATTGTGCATTACGAGTATACGTAAAGAATGGTGAAAATTACGTAGAGTTTCTTACTTGAAATTGTTTTTAAAGTTAAGTGCATTAAATGTGCATAGAAAGTTGTTTAATCTTCCTCAACTTGTTGTGCTGAAAAACTTTGCTATCTTAAATGAAAAGCGCTGAAAAGCGCATACATAGTGCATAGTACAGAAAAATGGAAAGGAGGAAACAATGAACTAAGAATAACGAATTACGAACTACGAATTAAGAGGTGAAGGTGGAGAAAACACAGACATTGTGCAAAGGAAAATATCTCATTTGAATGGAAAGTGAAGCACTTAACTGCCAGAAGATATCCTTCTCCATCTCTACTTCTTCTCCTCTGAAATGGAACTCACACTTCTATACGCTCTAATAAGTTAAGTTGAGTTAAGTTAACTAAGTCATGAATCAATTAGATAAAACGATTGGCATTTGCCAGCTGCAGATAGAGAGAGAGAGAGAGAGGGAGAGAGAGAGGGAGAGCAGGATATGGAGGGGTAAATATCCTGGCATAATTTGCTGGGACAGCCCTCCCGCTGGTTCGTTATCATCGTCCTGTGTGTGAATACGTTTATTATCATGAATATGCCGTGCATATGTTATATGTTGTCTCTGTCTGTGGACACAGATGACCAACAGTTATACAAATCCATATAGTCATGGCCAGGATTGCTGAGCCATCGAAGTGTGTTCGCCAGTCCTGCGTTTGAAGTGTGGGACTCTCACTTGGCCCATATCATATATGTAGTGGTTGTGGCCTATACAACAAGCTAATTAGGTTGCTTCAATAATGGCCAGCGTGGTATATGCGGAGAGAGCAGACAATGCGACAGGATATTGGTAGCGCGGAAGGACTTTCAATGGCGTGTTGTGACGTGGCGGGCGAATCTCTGGCCGCGTTTACCTGCACACTACTGCACACTAAACGAGCTCGTGTTTGCTCCTGCATAATAATCAGATGAGGAACTAAACGATTTGCTGGCACTGTAGCTCCAGGTGCTAAGTGTTGACTAAAAGGACGAACACACAAAGCCACCGAGAGATGCCAATGGAGGAGAACCGAGAAATGGCTGAGAGACGTCGCTCTGAGCACGTATTAAATCCAATGAGGTCGCATTCATTGGGCAAATTGATTCAATTCCGACATCTACTTCTTTATATGGCGCACAAACTACTCAGTCTCTGTTCCATTTGGCAGTTAGTTAACTCCATTTTGTTGGACATTCGTTGGGGTTCCTGCACCCCCTCTGTCATCCCACCTCTTCTTCCACCTCTTCAAGCTGTTACAAGCAATGCGTACATTAGACCTTTAGACCGAAACCAAGTGTCCCGTCTGAAAGCCATTATTTCTCTACTTCTCTACTTCATGCAACATGCCACACATACACCAACACACTCACACAGTCATAACGAGACGACTATGGCGCACTTTATTTGGAGCAGCATGCTTCAAGTTTCAAATGCCAATTAGTTGCAATTAGCGCTAATTGCCTTATGATGAAAAGGATTATACAGGATTGCATTGTGGCTCGTGCCACACCACTGTGGCATGAACTTGGCAATCCTCAAGGCCAAATCAGGTTAATAACTGGCTGCAGACTCAGATTCAGACTCAAAGAGAGAGAGAGAGAGCGAATTTAAGTATCAAATTTCTTAGCTGGAAAATGCAATATTGATCCTGGAAAATCACTTTCTGATCGACTTTTGCTAAGATATATGTATTTGTCAAATGGCATTATGGCCAAATCTCAAAATAGTTTCAGCTTTAGCCTAATGAGCTGTGAGCTCCGACTGAACATATTTCATATTTTGTTGAACACTTTCTTTTGCTTATCAATGCAGTTGACATAAATCTTCAATGGGAATAGAATATATTTGAACATACATATATGAATCACAGATAACTGTTGATGGATGATTTACGACTCGTTAGATGCAAATACTGTACACAAGTCGGTATTCAAATGCAAAACACAATTGCAGCTGCATGCTTTGATGGCATTGTCCTGCTGAGTCCTTTGGCAGTCCTTTCACTTGAAATATTTCTGTAGCACAATGAAAGCTAAGAATTTGCAAAATAAAATAAATAATTGACAATGAAAACGATCCAAGTTAGTAAAAAAGCAAACAATTGAGCTGACATGCGGACGAGAGAAGCATAAGCACGACTTGCAGATACCCTGTACCAAATACCTCTCAGTTTATAAATACTAGAACTACATACATTTTTCGATATTTATTTGAGATTACTTGCAATCTTTCAGCAAATAAATTATCTAATAAGAGTAGTAAGTGCACGACTCACACATTCCCAGTATCAGGTACCTCTTACTCAATACTATTAGAGTTGCATATGTGGTTCAACTTTTATTTGAGATTACTTTTGATGTTCATTTAAGAGATTCAGTTATTGGCGATGAACCCTCGTACATATGTACTGGAGTGTGTACATTGTGTACTTGGAGTCTATTATGTATGAACCATGTACAAGTAATGGCAGACAACAATGGAATCCGAAAGGTACACAATGTGCATACGAATGACAAAGGACTGGTGGAGTTGCGCCTCCTCTGACTTGGTACTGGCGGAGAGAGAGAGACCTGTCTTTAGCAATTTCACACGTCGACAAAAATTGAATTTAATTTATTCTCCTTGCCAAAACACATTTCTGGCACACTGGCTTCAAATCAACACATGATCCAGTGGGATGGAGAGGGGAAGATGGGTGGATGAGGGGTAGAGTATCTGGCATAGAGAATTGTTGATGCCATGTCCAAGCCAAGAATTGGATAACAATTCGGGAACCTGGCTAACAGCATGCTATTGTTTTTTTCTTTCTCTGGAGCGGGTGGAAATAAAACAAAAAGCAAAAGCAACAAACAACAAAAAACAAATAAACAAATACAAAAACAAGAACAATGTGCAGGGGACACAGAAAACAAAAGCGAATCGGAAATGAAATTTCGATGTATGGATTTGGGCACACATCGATAAAGATTTATGTACGTCGTCTGCCTGCCTGGAGAAGCCTTTGCAATGGGTGTGCCATAAAAATAGACATATGAGCTTAAGCTAGCCAACTCAGCTGGAGTGGGCGTGGCACACACACTAACACACACACACACACACACCCATAGAGAAAGAGAGAGAGAGAGTAAGTTGGCTAACAAACAAATGGATTGGCAATGCAATGCAAGAAATTATTTTCCTATGAAAATGAGTCGAAACGAACGAATATATTGACACAATATCGTAACGTATCGAGATATATATCCCTATATACTCTCTGGTGTGTGTGTGTATATTTGTGTATTAACTAATTTAGATGGATATAGCATACATTTGGCTGCACTTACATAATGGCTATGCTGCTGCCTCTGCTCGTCTGTTCCAGACACATTTAACTTAATGGCCGTAAAACACATTTTTTACCCACAGCAGCCAAAAAACAAAACGTATTACCAAAAAAAAAAAGAAATAAAACATAGATTCACTTGCCTGTAATAACATCAAAGACGAGCTCGGGTGCTGCTTCTGTTCATTGGCTATTGCCTAATTTGCATTTCGTTTTTCTCCGCACCTGGTAGGAGGTCAAAATGGCAGCCCGTGCCACGCCCACCCCACCACTGCCCCGCTCTAACAATTCCACTTACCAACATTTGAGCGCTGATTAGCAAACGATGATGATGATGATTAAAAATGCCTTTTAAAAATGAAAAATTAAGTATACGCAGCATACGCCCAGTCAGCAGAGTCCGACACGTTCTGAATTTTGATCTGTTGGAATTTCGTTCATAATTAGAAGCAAATCAAATGTCATGATTTGCAAATTGCAAACTAATTGGAATTCTTCGACCACCCAAGGCTCTTTGGCGGCATATGGCCTATGGTTGTGGAAATTCTGGGAATGAGAATGATGGAAGAAGCCAGCGCATTTTTAGTTCTTTTTTTTTTGGTTCTCTCGTCATTTTTGGAGTATTCAACAAATAGTTTGATGCATTTCTTGGCTGGCACTGAAAACTAGTCGCTGGACACCAACTGCCATTGAGGGTATTTGTGCTCGGTTGGCAGCTGAACGGCTCTCATGGGTAATTTCACTTTGTGTGCGCAATGGGCGAAAAATTAAGCAAAAGGAAGCTGCAACAAAACGCAGAATATCGACAGTGCAGAACCAGGACCAGCAGCAACAGCAACAGTAGCAGGAGCAGGAGCAGGAGCAGCAGCAGCAACGGAATCAGGACAAGGCAGAGCAGTCTTGGGTACTGGACATAAAGGGAGCACAAGTTCGCGAGGAGATGAAGGCATGTGGCAAGTGGCGAGAGGCAAAAGAAATGATTTCGAAAAACAATATCCGCTCGCTCGTTTATTCCTTAGCTGATGGCCACAGAGCTGGGCTGAGTCTGGAGTTGGGAGATGGAGATACTCTTGGGGTTGGTCAGTGAATTGGCGCATTGCATGTTTCTGCAATTTATTTGCGCTTGAATGAAACCTCAAGATGCGTGCCCCTGCCACAGTCGCCTCGCAGGATACAATATTAAAAGGCTTTTAATAAAAATCAACTTACGACTCATAATCGAAGCTCAGCCAAGCAAAGCGCCATCTTCATCCTCAAGGAATATTCATGCAATTCATTTCATTCTTGATTACCGTCAAGGTTGCCCCATCGAGTGCCATTCGAATGCTCAATTTCAGCATAAGTCCCCCAAAAGTATTACGGATATTAGATAACACAACTTATGTATATATCTCCACCCCTACCCCTACCATCCTCCATCCCAATCACTTTGCATAACATAATATATTTATGCCAAATATTCATGGTAACAGCGGAGCTGCCATTGATGGAATCCAAGGAGTATATGTATATACGTAGTTGGCACGAGGATCTCAAAGTATTTTCTCTATGTATAAATAAAATTAACTTGTTTACAAAAGAATATTTGAAAGTGAAAGTTCTATGAGTGTATAGCCATTTCCATATCCATATCCGCATCCGAATCCGCATCCATGTTCGTATCCTTATCCATTTGAAGTGGCTTTGGCTGCGCCAACAAAAGCCTCTCGATTTTTATCTAATCTCAGATGTTAAATAAAGTGTTTTGAGCGAAATGCTAATTTTATGGATATTGTCCATAGGTTTTCATATGGAAGAAACCCCAACGCGAAATAAAGAGATGTTAGAATAAAAAAAAAACGAAACAAAAATTCAGCGACAAGCACAACTTTGTGAAGACTTTTATTGAATTTTGGTGTAGCTGTAGAACCACAGAGCCACGGATGTGCTCCCAGCGATTCACTGCGTCATCCAGGAGCCATAAGGCGGAGCTCCAACCAAAACGAAAAGCAACAAAACTGAAACGAAACACAAAAAAGTTTAAAGGGATCCTCCCTACAGCGATGAGAACATTGTATTTATTTTTTTTTGCTTTTTTTTTTTTGTTTCTTGGGGTTTTTCTTGCTTTCATTTTTAAATTAAAACTCTTAGGAAAAAACACAAAGTATAAAATACATTTAAGCAAACAAAAAGCGTAAAGAAGCGAGAGAAAGAGCATGAGAAACCAGAGCAAGCAAGAAACCAAAGGAAAGGAAAAGAAAGGAAAGGAAAAAGTGCAAAGCGAAACGATGAAAAGCTGGGAAAATGGTGGCATTGAGGGCGACGTGTAAACGAAGTGAAAAACATAACATAAACATAATGAAAATATAAACTTAGGCAAACTTAAACATGAAAATAAGTCGATAACGTTAGATGGGCCATTGATGATGAAGCGCGAAAGAGATAGTGGGCAAAGTGTGAAGCAGATAGGTATAGGTGTCGGAACAGGTCCTGCTTCTGATCCTGGCCTTGGCATTTGTATTTGTATTGGCAGAGATGGGGGGAATGTCGCTGACAGGAGCGCAAACACGTCCCTTTGATGGTGCATTGAAATACGTGCGAGTCCTGTGGCTGAGATTGGACTCCGGTCTCTTTAGGTCAGAGAGCGAGGACGGACAACGCAATTCACATCAACTTAACAGGACGCGTCGGCTCATTGGAAAAGTTAAGTTCATCTGCTGCACGTGATGCATGAATGAATGGAAAGGGCTTAAGGATGGCCCAAGACCAAGACCAGAGCAGACCAGACCAGACCCGACCAATCCCGCCCCAACCAAAACCATAGCCAAAGTCTTTGGCGCATCTGTTTCTCTTTCATGATTCCTTCCATCTGTCGCCCTTCAGCGGTGTAGCTGCCTCCTCCATGTTCCATTGCTTGTTCATTCAACTTTATTTTTTCTTCTGCTGCTGATGTTGCTTCCCACAAAACTTTTTGCAATACTTTAAAACTATGATACGGAAAGAAGAACTCAATCATGTATACAAACAGCTGGCGGGGCAACATGAGCACAGCAAAAATAAATTATTTTTATTATTATTATTATTATTATTATATAAGCAGAAATGGATGCTGGAGGAGAAGATGAAGATGAAGCTAGAGCGCGGTTTTAGCTGAGCTGTTGGCAAAATAAATTTTCATTAAATTTATAATTGAGAAACGAGTCATAAACGCAGCACTTGAAATATAATTATATTTTTGAAGGGTTAAATGAATATATAGTAGCTAAAGAGTTGAGCTAAGGTCGCTGCCAAGTACGATACGAGTCTCGATTCCACTATACTATATACTCTATGACTGATGTGCGCAATTTTCCTCAAGGATTTCCTGCGATAGTTCAACAGCAAAACGAATATCGTTTGTTATTCGAATACATTTTTGTATCTACATATCGTTGTGGATACAAAACTCAAATTTTGCTTGGGGTCGGCAATATGTTCGCGGGTATTAACACAAGGCACGAGGCCAATAAATTTCCCAAACACTCGTAAATGAGATTTGCTAATATTTTGTTGCGATGCTGGACCACATCAACTGCACCCCAAGACAGCCAAAGAGAGAGAGAGAGTCAGATGGAGAGAGAGAGAGAGAGCACTCCATAGAGAGAGAGAGAGAGAGCCTTGGCAAACACACACAAATACACACACTCCCACACACACATACACCCAGAGGAGCCACTCGAGCGCATCCCGTATATACTGCGAATATATTTTACGTATTCTGTGCACGCTCATATCTTCAAGTATGCGGTGCTTATACCACACCACACCACAGCAACAACAGCAACAACCACTAGGAATAGGTGCATAAGTTTGCTTGTTCGGCAAACTGACTGTCCCCTCACTACGCGTCCCTCACATTCGTACAACATTTTCATCCGCCCCGTGTTCGTCCTTGTTCACAGACTATCCTCACACACTTCAACATTTGTGTGTGTTAGTATGAGTGTGTGTGTCTGTATGTGTATTTTTGGTGCTTTCTCTAGGTTGACCGCTCATTTATCACCGCAAAGTCAACCAGAGTTTGACCTTCATCAATTTTATTCGTGCATGAATTGCCCACGCCTGGCATATCCTGTCTCTTTGCCCCCCACATTTCACTATGCTCGTCTTTTTCCGAAATGAGCCTGCCCAGACTCGGAACTATATAATTTTTTTGATATAGCCTCCGTGTGGTATGCTCTTCCAACTCTCCACTCTCACTCGTTCTCAAATAAGTATGTACACATCATGAAATATGATTATGTACCACCATATGGGTTAAGTTATTCTGATTTATTTGTTGCTGCGTTGTCCTGTTTATTTTCAGCTTCCATTGCAGTCTATTTCCAATTTTACGACCTGGAGCATTTTAGTACAGCACTATGAGTTTGATATCTCCCGACCATGAACTGTGGTTATCTCTCTGCCAATCTTTGGCTAATTGATGTTTCAGCCTTGAGGGGTGTTGACCACTAATGGCACTCTGTAGAGCCGCTTAAGTAGTGGGCAGTCGTTCAGATTTATTATGGACTTTCGCGAAATATTCTCACTCTAGTCAAAGCAATTTGAAGGAAAGTGAAAATTTTACGATATGCTTATGCACGAGCAACGATAACAAAAAAAAAACTATAAAACAACCCAAAGACTGAAAAGGACAACTTTCTTGATGCTTTATGGAAAAATATTAGAACAACTACTACTCAGCGTGCATACCTCGAAAAATACTAATCAGAAAGACCTCAAATAAGAAGAAATATTGAAGTGGTAATATTATTGACGCAGATGTAATTTAAATTCAAATCCACTGACAAAAATGTAAGAATTTTGAAAATCGGATGATTTTTGGGCAAGTTATGGCTGATCAAAGTTACGAAAAGCTGATATTTTAAAATTTTAGATTTTGGGTCACTTTTGAGCATATTATCGGCCATATCTCCGGAAATATCTATCAGAAACATGTCAAATAGAAAGTAGAATATTAGTTTAAACTCATAAAATCGATGAAGGCCATAAAGCGGAAAATCGGATAATTTGTGGGAAAGTTATGGCTGTTCAAAGTTACGATAGAGATGATTTTTTGAAATTTTAGACTATATCTCACGAAATACACATCAGAGAGAACTCAAATAAAAAGTAGAATGTTAGTTAAATATCCTAGAATCCATCATTTTCCTCTCGGTTTTCATGATTTCGTCAACGGGCAAATATGCAAAAAAAAAAACCTAAAAAGGTAAAAATTAAAAATTGCCAATATTATCCAAGCGCATTTTTGGGCATATCTTCGGAAATACCCAAAAGAAACACCTCAAATTAAAAGTAGAATTCTAGTTGTCAGTCCATGGATAAATGATTCATCGAAACGAATAAAACCAATGGCATGGCTGAAAGGTATCTTGTCTGATTCTCCCATGGTCTAAGCTGGACTAAAGGAAGCATAATAAATACATATCTTCAGACTATGCAAAAGCAGTCCAGGATGCTGTTGTTATCCCTTTCTAGCTTGAGGCAACCAATGTGCATTCTAATACAGTGATGTCTGAGAGCATTTGTACAGTGTGTTGTGCGTAGATGAATACACCGGGAGCTATTTAGATTTCACCTTTTGGAGAATGTCCTGTGGCCAATAAACAGCAGGACAACAAGCGGTTGTAATTTAATTTTCCAGTTTATGAAATATGAATGGTGGAGCGACAACTGGCTGGTAATAAATATTAGGATACCGTCAAGTGAAATGTACACAAAACTGTTGAAAGCAAATTTCACTTATTGCTGGCCAAGAGCAGAGAAGAGCAGATTGTATGAGAGACAAAGAGAGAATCAAATAGAGAGAGCTAGAGAGAGAGAGAGAGAGGGAGCTGATGCCTTGTCCGCAAGTAAACAAAGCAGCTGAAACAACACAATGATTTTCGCAATCAGGATACAGGCAGAAGAACATTTAATTTTCCTTAACCGAAACTTGGCCAGAACAATTGCCCCTCTCCCATTCCCCGCTGCTCCCCTTTCGATCTACCACATAGCAAGAGGCAAAAACCTCTTCTCGATGGGAAGTCACATTGACCGTCAAATTGTAATCAAATGATAAATGTTTAGCAAGTGGGCAACCAGAAACATCCCGAGGAGTATCCTGGTCTCTTGGCTAGCTGACTGCTACAGCCGTTGTGGGAAAATGGCAATAAAAGAAACCAAGTTGATAGAGCAGACCGAAAGCAAGAGCAATACTAGTAACAGTTGGAGGCGGAGGAGGAAACCTCAACTGCCCACAAGACGATTATCACAGGTTGCCAGCGGACGCGGACATGGACATGGACATGGACATGGACAGGGCCATGGACTGCCTGTAACCGCAAAACAATTGTTTCCTTTGAATAGGAAGAGTGAAGGCAAAGAAGTACCAAGCATTAGATACTCCCTGCAGTGGAGGGCGAGACGCAGGACAATGATTTGCATTTTCTGCTCTTTCGGTTTCAGTCTCATTTTATTCGTTTTTATGGCACTCGAAACGCAGCAAAGGGACAACTGCCACAGTGCCACGCAGCCACGTTGCGATGATGCCACATGGATCGCAGCTACACTTAAATGGGAGTGAATCCTTGTTGCAAAAAAGCTACGCAAACAACAACCATGTCGAGCAGCTAAGTAGAGTGAAGTTGCCGCGGACTCGCAGAAAATAAAGTAAGAAAGAATAAAATAAAGGAAAAAATTAAAATAAGCACGCCAAGACAAATTCCAAGAAGTTCCAGCTGGAGCACAGGACGAAGGTGAAGGAGCTGCGGCCCAGCAATACAAACAGCCAAAGTTTTGGCCAAGAGGACGCTGCGGCTAAATAAAATATGAACTAAGAGCGGAGCCAAAGCCAAAGTTTGCGAAATGCCTTTTATTGCCCCGCTCGGAGATTAGAGTGCGGCTCAGAGAGGGATGTCCACGGTCGAGTTGTTGCTTGCCGTGCATCTTGGACTGCTTCATATTTCTGCGATTGTTATTTGGTTTGGAATTGCCCTGTGACTTGCACTCCATGCCACTTGAGTCCTGCTGAATTGCTGCTCTGATGTCCTGATGCTGAAGTCGCATTGTTGTCAGAGTTTTCAGCAGACTGTTATATCCTGTATCTGAGTTAACTTAACCTACCTGATCACCATAATTAAGTTTAGCTATTTAATGAGTCTGCAGCTTAAAAACAATAGTTTCAATGGCTTGAAAAGGTCCTTGGGTTTTCGGAGAATTTTTAATGTCCTCCAGGATAACGGCGTGCTGGCAGCGTTGAATGGAGGCAGCTTCGCATTTAGCTAAATTAGCGCTAATAAATCTCCGCGATTTATTTTACCTTTATCGCAGACATTAAGTTAAATCTGATTAAAAAGAAAATCATAAATCCCAATATAGCCGACATGGCACGCCCACACGACCGCCACGTTCACATCGAGGCCCCGCGGTCGTGTCGCATGCCTAATTACGTTTGCCGCATCCCCTTTGGCAGTCCTATCCCTCATCCTCTCGCCATGACAGCGGGGGCCATACTAATCCTTTCGCATTCCAAAGGGTTTGCTAGCAAAACGCATCCCAACCGTAGCCGAAGTTGAACCCGAAACGAAACCCAAACGGCGACCTACAAGTAGAAGATAATGAAGAAGAAGAATAAGACGACGACGATGACGACGACGACGATGGCGGCGACGACGATGAGCTGTAGCTGAAGCTGAAGCTGCAATCTCAACGTGATAAATTATGGCTATTTGAATTCCTTTCGCTTGGAACTGCCTGCTCCACACACATACCGAGTTGTTCTCGTATTTGTGTTTGTGTTGGTGAACGGGATATAACATAGTATATATAGAGGACCGACCCGCTGCATGGAAATGAAGCGCATGAGTTATGAACCCAAAGAGCGAACGGAGTTGCGTCGCATCGCGTTGCGTATACGCCGCGTTCGCCAAACACATAATTGCCGCTAAGATTTACGTTAGCCCTTTAAATTTATGTTACAAATTGCGCCAACTTTATGTTTATTACGTGCAGAATAATAGGCTTTTGTTGTTGCCAACTGGCAACCAACTGCCACTGTTATGCTCCATGGAACCCCAACACGTATACGTACCGTTAGCCAGACACCTGTACGAGCAGAGCTATGTGGGCCCCATACACTTGTTCAGCGAGTTTGGTGGTGGGGGGGATGGGATGAGTTGTTGTGGGTGTGGCAGTTGCCACTTGCCACCGCCATAAAAGGGGTATTATCTTCATACATAATTGTATAAATAATGCACTTTTTACCGCTGACTTCATTCAGACCACTCGATTTGCCGCACTGTTACATATATTTTTCATATTCTGCTTCTTGTCTGGTGATTTTTTTTCCCCGTTATGAAGCTGCGATGAGTTGGGCAGGGCGGGAGCCATATTGTGCCGTGATGCTTATTAATGGCACTGATAACACCAAAACGTACTTAGCCCAGACAATTCGTGGCAATTAAAGGACCATAAACGAGGACGATTGCACGACAAACGCCGTTAGGGATAAAAGCGGCTAATTTATGTATAGATTCCACCAAGGATGCGAGTACATAAGCAATCTCTCACTCACTCGCTGTCTCTTTCTGTGTATATATCTCTCTCACTCTCTCTCTCTCTCTCTCTCTCTGTCTCTCTCTCTCTCTCTCTCTCTCTCTCTCTCTCTGTCTGTCTCTGTCTGTTTAACTGGGCTAATTGTGTAGAGATAATGAAGCTGTCGTGCACATTGAGCAGAGAAAGAGAGAGAGAGTAAAGAGGGAAGAGAGAGAGAGTTACGAGCAGCATGGGAATCGAGTAAATTATAAGTACGTAATTATCAATCAATTATTTGTCGTCGTTTTATTTGTCATCATCTGATGCTGCTGCTTATTCTTCTTCTTCATCTACATGCTCTTGATTGTGAATTATATTGCTATTATTTTTGCAAATTAATTTCGAATCGTTTGTAATGCAATTATGGCAACTTACTTAGTTTGCAATTAAGCGCTCAAAATGCTCAACTTTTTAATGTAATTGCAAACAAAAACCCAATCCCAAAACTGACAATGCACTGCATGATGCATGCAGCATGTGGCATGTTGTTGTTGTTGTTGTTGTTGTTGCCCCAAAGCAACATGTTGAAGCTCAACAAAAAGTCAACAATGAACTTCGTCGGCCTGTTGAACTGTTTCGACTGACTATGAATATTTAATTAATATTGAAATTGTTGAAATATGTATATATGTATATATAGATATATGTGTATGATGCATGCACCAACACTTGTCATATATGTTCATATAAATATGCCCAACCAGGCATTATAAACATTCAAATACCCTAGCTCAGCTTCAAACTATCCGAATTGTGAAAAACTGAAATTTATGCTGAGCTAAACGAGCCGAGATCTTAATTTATTTATGTTTGTCTAAAGAGTGGAAAGTACGCTCTCAGTAAATTTAAAATTATGCCTATACGTATGTACATATATCTCGACTAAATTATATATATATACAGTATGTACATAGCCTCAGCTCGTGTGCACATTCATTTAATGGATGAGTATTTTTCCTCTCCACTCTTTAGGCTAGCCTGGAGATAGAGCTGGGAATGGCATGGTCGGGATGTGGGAACCAAAGGTTGAGCTGAAGGTATATCACACACACACACACACATTCATCTATGCATATATAACATATTTGGCGCAAACAAACATTAAGCCAAGTGAAAAATGTTGGCCTACGAATTCGTTTACTCAGAGTTTTCTTGCCGCTCGCTGCTTGTGTCCCGTACATGCCCCAAAACCGACAAAAATACAACAACATCCACAATAACAAAAATAGGACTACACAAATGTAAACAACAACAAAGCATTATGTAATCCAAAAAAAAAAAGCAAAATAGAACAACAAAAAAAAAATAGAGAACAAGTCAAAAGCAAAATCTGCAGCCAAAGAGAAACACAGGCAAAGAGGCACCGGCAGAACTAGACTCAAAGTCAAGGAGGCAAAGCGGCAAGTGGCAAGTGGCATGTGGCAAGCAGTGAACCTTTGTTGATTACATTTCGTAATTAAGGAGATTTTAATATGCCACAAAATGACATAAAACTAATGCATAATTTTACAACACATCTGAGTAGGCACGCACTCAGTCATCAGGGCACAAAATGTGTGTAGATGATATACAAATGTGTGTATGTGCATGTATGTGTGTGCTTGCAACATGTGTGTTGTCAGCCATTTTGTGATGCCGGAAGCAGGTTCGGTACAGGGGTACGGCTGAGGTGAGGGCATGTGCTGGCATGCCCCTTTAAATACTGGCGAAACCTATGTAAACAGAACGCAGAATTCCGCTGACTTTTGCCTGTTTGTATTTATGGCCGAGGAGCGGAAGGGCAGAAGGGCGGAGGGGAGGGTCTGTAGGCGTTTTGCCTTTTTTATGGCATATTGTAAAGTATCTTGTTAACATATTTGAGGCATTAAACGAGAAAACTACATAAACACACACACACACACACACACATGAGCACGTGCACACACTCATACTGCTTTTGGTGGCAAAGGCAGCCGCCAAGTCAGAGTTGAGTGGGAAAGTTGGAGGCTGTGGAAGGATCTGTGGAGGTCGAGGCAAGAAGACAACATGAAGCAAAAGTACAAATTAATTAGTTGGCCAAGATTCAGAGAGCAACAGCAACAATAACAACAATGCTAACAACAAAATAGAGAGGGGCAAAGGAAGAGGGAACGGCTGCTAAAGCAAAACGCGTGCAGTTAGCGCACTTGGCCAATTTGGAATTGTTGCTGAAATGGGGTAACAAGCGAACCTACAACAACAGCGCCATCTACATCACCATCTCCACCACCATCACCACCGCCATCACCATCAACATGGGCATCAGCCATGCGAAGTGAAGTTAAACCAACAAGCGAACTTCCTTCTAACTAATTAGCCGACAAGGCAAACTGGTCCACTGACTGTCAGAGAGGGGATTGCAGTGGGAGGAGCGGTTACCGAGAGAGAGAGAGAGTAGGAAGAGGTAAGAGTAACTGGTGACTGAGGCCAGGATGTCAACATCAGGCAGGGAACATCTGCATTTCCGAGCAACATGTAGTGCCATCCACGAAAATAGTTGTACACCCATAGAGAGCATATATAGTATACGTATATATATACATATATATGTATGTATAGTATTACAAATCATTTCATTTGCATAAATTCAACATTAACATTCAAGTCCGTTGGGGGTATCCCTTTAATTGGCATAACGTGCCAGGACTCTGTTTATTTACTGCCAGTGCCCCAGACTGACACGACTGCGATAGCAGCCCAACATTATCAGATATTGTACTTGTATCTGATATGTCTACAGTTAATGCAATTTTTGCTGCCTTTTTAAACAGATTCTTTTTCATTCACTTCATGCAGTTTTCATTTATCGTTACTTGATTGTTTTAATTTTCAGCGCCTTTTCATTAACACTATTCATATTGCTGTGGCGGCCACTTTTCTTGTAAATTAGTTTTAGTTTTAATTTTTATTTTATTTTATTTTATTTTTTTTCTCTTTTTTTGTGACTTGAAGTTTTTTTTTCCTTTGTGCAGCAGAGTTTTTTCGCTGGAAGCCAGCATATTTCAGCTAACTTATAAAACTCATCACTCAAGTGCTCTTTGAGTTTCCGCAAAACGTTTCCAACACTTCTGAATTATAAGCGAGCACATCCCCCCTTCCCACACCCCTCTACGCATACACAGAGAGATATTCTCCACCTTGGCTGAGTGTGAGGGGAGAGCACGTAGCCCGCATTGCCCCAAGCCGTCCATGGCAGTCGCCTCCAAAAGCAACGCCGACACCCCAAATAGGCGCCTGCCTGTTAAATTATTCCAAGCACTGCACTCAAAAGTTGGATCCACAAGCAAGATAGACAGAGATAGACTTGGATAAACAGAGATAGAGATAGACAGAGAGAAAGAGAGAGAGAGAGAGGTGAGTGAGCAACGTCAACTTTTGACGAACTTGCAACGCGGCCACAACTCTGCGCTCTACGCTCTTCGCTCTAAGCATACTTGCCTCTCATCGTTTTATGCGGAAAGTGACGGTCTGAAGGACCTCAACTTTCACCTTCTCCTACACTTCATCTTCATCCTTTTAGCCGTTCTTCATCTTTCAGTTTATAATCAAAACGAAACTAACAAGCAATTAAATTGCTTCATTAGCATAATAATTCACGTACACCTAATGCCATAATAGATTTAAACTCTCAATCAAACTTGAAAATATCAGATCAAACTCTAATTATATACCTCAAAGTGGAAAACTCAGTATGGTTAGTATAGTTATATAGGTCAACTATACTCAGAAATACAAATCAGATTTTCTCATCAAAAGGATTCCATTTCAATATGTTCAACAAATGTTGCACTCTTTGGGATTGCCTCTTGTTTGCCTGTTGCCTTTGGTGCCTCTTGTGGCATGTGCCTGGCCTGGAGAATGGTCTGGCCCGCACTCCTCCCATGGGCTGGATGCCATACGAGCGTTTCCGTTGTATCACCAACTGTGCCGACTTCCCCAGGGACTGCATCAGGTGAAAGCCACAAAGTTCATAGTCAACGCAATCAATTTGTTTAGTCCTGTAACCGCCAGTTGTGTCCCACAGTGAGGACCTCTTCAAGCGCATGGCGGACCTCTTGGTGTCCGAGGGATATTTGGCTGCTGGCTACGAGTATCTGATAATCGATGATTGCTGGATGGAACCGACCAGAAATGTCACCACGGGCAGGCTAATGCCGGATGAAGATCGTTTCCCCAATGGCATGAAATATCTATCGCACTATGTAAGGCTAATCTTACCTGAACCTGAACCTCAACAAGTTCCTCCAACATTAAATTATACAGATACATGAAAAGGGTCTTAAGTTTGGTCTGTATCATGATATTGGAGAGCACACTTGCATGAATCAAGGTCCTGGCGCCAGCGGGCACTATGCCTTGGATGCTGAAACCTTTGCCGAATGGGATGTGGACTATGTCAAAATGGATGGTTGCTACACGGAGAACGTGATCCTGCATAAAGCCTATCCCAAATTTGGCTTAGCCCTAAACAGAACAGGACGACCCATGGTCTACTCCTGTAGCTGGCCCTTCTATGAGAGAAGTGTGAGTATTCAAAATACATATTTTTTTCAATTTTTAATAATTATTAGATATTGATAGCCCAACTATAAATTGGTCAAGGAACATTGCAATCTGTGGCGTTTTGCTGGAGATATACGGGAAATCTACGATTCTGTCATACAAACTATGCATGAATATTACAAGAAACAGGAGAAGCTGGTGAAAGTTGCTGGTCCTGGGCATTGGAATGATCCCGATATGGTGTGTAAAATTTGAAATAATTGTTTAATTACTAATTTAATATAAAATTGTAATTTTTGCAGTTAGTGTTGGGCAACTTTCGTTTAAGCTATGAGGGAAGTCGCTTGCAATTGGCAATTTGGGCCATAATGGCAGCTCCGTTGATAATGACAAATGATTTGGAGACTGTACGCCCTGAAATCAAAGCTTTACTGCAAAAGAGGTAAATTATGTTTTTCTTGGATTTCATTGAAGTTCTAATTATTTTTCAAATGTTTTCCATTAATATTTTAATTTCTGGAAGAGACGTCATTGCTGTGAGTCAGGATGCCCTGGGCATGCCAGGACAGTCTGTGTACACAGAGGATGAGTTTCAGGTAGGATATCTACAATAATTACATTACTTTATTTTTAATTTGAATATAATGTCAATCAAGGTTTGGACACGTCCTATATTACCCATGAACAACATAGGTCTGTATTCCTATGCTGTCGCCTTTGTGCTCCATGGACACTATGGACCCTGTCCGCTCTGTCCGCGCAACTTTAAGGTGGCTCTACACAAGTTGGGTCTAAAAAATGAATTGGGCTACATGGTTTATGTAAGATTAACTATATATAAATTGTATATTATTATTAATTTTCCGCCTGTTAGGATCTGTTCAACATCAGTCACTGCTTGGGCTTATTCAAGGCAAAGGATAAATTTGGCACGCGCGTTAATCCTCAAGGAGTCACATTTTACAAGTTCAAAGCAGAAGATCACTATTAATCAGATTATATTCTAAGGCAGTCCATATTGATGTGTTCCTATTAAACATAAGTGCAGATTAAGCACAGACAAACTGACTCCTACTTGAGTAGGTTCCTCGTGCTTGTTTTGGGATATTTTCTCTTACAGCGATGGGAAATTCACACTCTTTGACACAGTAGGAAAATTCCCACACTGTCAAGTGTGCGTGTGTGTGTGGAGCAAATTTAGAGAGAATCATTTGCATTTTATATGCTTCATGGGTGGCTTTTATTGCCCAAACTTGTAAACATGACATTTCCATATTTATCTCCATGAGACGGAGGCGTTCCTAAGCTCCGCTCCTGTTTCTCCAGTGGAAAAACCACATGAAATTCTCGCCTGCTCCTACTGTTCTCACATGCCAAAGGTTACCCCAAACCGAACCCCCCTAAAGGTGCCAAGACGGAACCTGTGGGTGCACGTGTAGAAAAATGTAAGGACAACAGACACAAAAAAAACCCAGAGGTGATGTGAACTCTATGCCCGAAATGCTGAAAATGAGAACAAATTTACATAATTTGAACACGGTAGTTATATTTAATTTTGAATAATTTCAAGCTTTGTTGCAAATAATTTACATCGATTTATTTTGTAATTCGGATACATTTTTTACTTATTTTTCTTTTTCCTTTACTTCATCTTCTTGTTCTTCTTCTTTGTGTGGCACGTGTGCGGGTGCACGAGTGTGCGATTTGGTTAATCCATAAATTTTGGTATTCGAAAATACTCTCAATCCACAGCAGAGACAGAGACAGAGAGAGTTGAAGAAAGAGACAGGGAAAGGTGGAGAGAGAGGTCTCTGTGCTGTGACCGATGTACGACAACGGCGCTAAGGCCATTGAGGATGCTGTTAGCTCTGCTGTCATGTTCTTTTATTACCCCGAAATCAATATTTATTAGAGGATAATGTCGCAGCTACCATTCCCTCTCATTCCAGTGGCAGTTCTTGGCGAGCAGGTGGAAGGAACAACTCCTCTGCCCCACCCACCTCGGGCATGTCTCCTTGGCAACAGAGACTGACTTTCCTTGGGGTGGCTCAAATTGAATATTCTCGCCTCAATTGTAAGCTTCATCCCTTGATCAAATTTGGTCAATACAGTTCAACAAAAAATATTCATGTTGACAGCAGCCTAATAAATACACGTCCCACTGCCATATATATTTATTATTTGTATACTTTGTTGATTCCATCTATTAGCCCGATGGCATTTCATCAAAATGTCAAGGTCGCTATGTTTGCCCAAAAAGGCACCTCGCGCCCAAAATGTAAATATATTTCACTAAATACCTTAAATTGATTGACGTTTATTAGCTGTTGTCACAAACTATAAATCAATTCGATTTAAATCGATTTAAATTTATACAATTTTATACAATTGAGTATAAGTTGAATTTAATAATAACATATTTTCTTAAGAAAATCTGCTGAAAGGAATTTATGAATTCTTTTGAGTGGCCGTAAACTTGTTAATAAATAAAATATACAACTTTATTATTAATAAATAAAAATATTAAATGTATGCCAACTCAAATAAAAATATATAAAAAAAAAATATAATTTAATTAATTAATTTTCAAGATCAATGATGTTTAAATTTTCTAGTTCCAATATTAATATGAATATAAAAAATTAATAAAAATAAATAAAATATAAAACAAAAATAAAATTTTTAAATATAAGTTTCTGCGTTATAAAACATAATTTCTAATGCCAAAAAAAAATGTATAGTTTTAATATTTGCAGCTCATTGCGTTCTGAGGGCTAAGAGAGCGAGACAGATAGAGAGTGTGGGAGTGAGATAGAGCATGCATTTTGAAATAGCAATTAAGTTTAAACAACCGTGGGCAAGTTACACATAATTAATTCATTAGGAAGCAGCCAGAAGTAACACAGCAAACTCAGCTCCATTCTCGTGGCCAGTTTCCACTCAACTGACTACACACACACACACACACACATACACAAACACATATATATATAGTATTTACACACACTTGAATGGCGCTGACATGCCAATAGAACTATTCCTTGAACGCGTGTTGAGGTCCTTTCTGCACCTCAGTTCATTTGTATGATGTGAATTTTCTTTATTACGAGAGCCTTGTCTGCTTCTTCGTGCTGGAGGCAGGAAGTGGGTGAAAATGACTTGACGCTGGGGCAATTAAAGGAAGGCACAAACAGGTATGGTGAGGGGGGAGAAGAGAATAGAGGAAGGGAGAGGTGAGGCAGGCCCAAATACAAGTACGAGTATTTACGCGTGTTCCCCATTAAAGTGGCATTAATTTACTTTAAGCATACTTGCAACACGGCACAGGGCACTCGGCACTTGCCACACGGCTTTACCAAACAATGGAAATATTTAATGAATATTCGCCAATGGAACAACTTCCACCTCCAAAGCCAGACCACATCAGACCGGAGCAGACCGGAGCAGACCAGACGAGACCAAACCAAATGAAACGAAGCGAAAATAAACCAAACCATTTACCATTTAACAGTCTGAAGCCAGAGCAAACACACAATGGCCCGACATACTTGAGACACAAAGGATGGATGGAGGGAGGGATGGGCGCTGTTAGCCAGAGTTTACTGTGCGCAAAAGTTTGCTCAAAAATGAAAACCCAATTCGAGTTTTGGGTGTCTGCAATTACACGTTGGGTTTTTACGGTCGGTCTGCATATTATATTTTCTATTTGATATTTTTAGTCGTTTTCCATTTGCATTTCATGGAATTTTAATTAATTATGTTTTGACATTTAAGTAGAGTAATAATCACTCGACTAATACCAGGGCTATTAACTAACTACTATAGATGCCAATTAAATGGCAATTTCAATGAGTTAAGGTCTCTCTCTTTCTCTATATTTTTTTTTCTCTTTCTCTGTCTCTCATTTGTAGTTTAGTTTGGAACTCGCTGGCTATAAATCCCAATGGAGCAGATTCTGTTGCTTTGATATGTAGGGATGACGATATATCCATGACAACATAACGATGATTTGCCACAATGGCAATTTATCAAACATATAATTCAGAGGGAGCTTCCATACTAGACGGGAGAGTTGCCAGGCGAATTTATCTGCGAGGAAGCAACTCGTAATTAAAGCAAACACAACTGCCAGGAATAAATAAGCTTACACACACACACATACACTGACACACACTAGTCAGACACTTATGCTGGCACATTTACTAGTTTTCCTCGTTTGAAGAGCAAAAAAAACGAAAAGAGTTGTTGAGCAGCAGAAGAAGAAGAACATGAAGAAGAAGAAGCTGAAAGTATGATACGAACATAGTCATGGCATCTGTGTCTTTGGCACCGCCGCTTCCGACTGCCGCCTGCTGCCTGCACCGACCCCCCCCTCCATCACCATATTGTCCTGCCTGATGTCCTGGCTACGAATAACCAAACTTAAAAACGTAACGAAACGAACCGTAACGAAACAATGCTCTCCATTGTCAGCATTTTTGGCCAGTGAAAACACAAAACAGCAACATGAGAAAGGAAAAATGAAAACTGAAAACTGAAAACTGGAAACTCTAAACCATAGAAGAAGAGTAAACTGACCCCCCAACTACATACGTTCTCTATATAGACGGCATAGATGGTTTACGAATGGAGCACGTTGTACGGTGCGTATGAGCAATTAAGTATAATAAAGCAAAGCAGACGACATTTAGCAACTGTCGTAAAGTCCACACATGTTCTCGTTGTGCAGGATATTTGCTCGAATGCCTATTCAATTCGAATTGTATTAAAGTTGAACAACAAAAGTTGATTAAATGCCAAATAATTCATAAATATCTACAAAATTAATTGCCAACTATGAATTGCACTTAATGTAATCATAATAATCTCTAACATTTGTCTAATTTTAAGCCAAAACAACTATTTTCCATTTATGAAATTTGTTAATAATCTATTAAATTGTTAAATTTGGCATTGTACTTCTAAATGGGCTGCCAACAATGGCAGCATTTTCAGCATTTGTCAGCAAAGTCGTTCGGCACTCGGCAGCTACGTCAACAGATCCAATGAATATCGTCCTTTAAAAGTCCTTAAGCTAACTTTTGCAGAAGTCAATCGAGCAGACGTTACAGAGTTCGACTTTTCCAACTCTGTCAGGGTATAGAGCGGGAACATAGGTTGTCTCCTGCCGGGAACATCAACAGATGCTTTTCAGCAGTTGAGGCAGAGGCAGAGGCAGCATCAGCAGTGTCAGTGGCAACATCACTAGTGGCAGTGGCAGTGGCAGTGGCAGCATCAGCAGCTCATTACGTGTGCAAAAACTTTTGTTACACGAAACTGTTGTTGTCCATTGTTCAAGGTTGTTTGAGCTGCCAACAATTTGCTGAGCCCAGTTACAGATACAAATACACAGATACACAGATACAGATACTCTGATAGATGCCAAATGAGAGCAACTCAATACAGTGCAAAGGTCATTCAATTAATTCACAATTGAAGTCAGCATTTGGACGCAGACAAAGCCTCATTCAGTCACAAAATTATGCCAACTCTTGGAGCACCCACACTCTACGATCTCTCTCTCTCTCTCTCTCTCTCTCTCCTATTCTGTCTCTTTACCGCTGTGGCAAGTTGAGTATAAAGTGCAGAACAGCATTTGCTTTTCAAAAATATATACATACTCGTATTATTATTGGCGGTCATGCATGTGCGGCAAAGTCAACTAACCCCTGCCACATGAGTTGAGCAGTGAGTGTTGCATGCCACACACAGTAAGCAAAACAATTGCCACAACAACATGCAGACGAATGAGGAAAATAAACAGAATATGAATACATTAGTTGCCTTTGCCGCATGCAACACTTCACACGCCACGTCCACTTCCACTTCCACATCCTCATCCATCAAAACAACGTTGAGGTCTTTAGGTTGTTTCCTGACTTACCTCTTCCTAGTGCTTAGTGTTAAATCTAAAAACGTGGAAATATGTACTTGAATTTTTCGCACAAGTATTTAAAGGTTGAAAGGGCAAAGGGTTCGCAGCTAATACTCTGGGGAGCAGCTCTGGACAGTGGCGGGGTCAATGGAGTACAAACCAGAAAGTGAATTCGGCAAGAGCTGCGGTTCATCAGGCAGACAACGTCTCTGGAATTTTTGTAGCTCCTATTTTGTAGCAGACACTTCAGGGAGAGGGCAGTGCAAGGGAGGTGAGGGAGGGAGGCAGACAGCTGCTTTTAGATCAAAGGGTCAACTTGAGGGTGATTTATTTATACGAAGCGTTCGTTGTGTTTTATGCCACAGCCAAATTAGGTTTAAAGCCCTGACAGCTGTTAACGCTTCGTTTCGCCCAGAAAAGGCGTTCTGGGTTCCTTTACATACATATATCCCTCTATATATATTTGGTTACGCCCACGCACTTAACGCAGGACAATTTAAAACACTCCATATATGCATATTCGTAGCTGTAAATAAAAATTAAGCCACATATAGATTTATTGATCTATCAAGGATAAGAGCTGCCTCCGAAACGAAGGATAGTTCGGAATATGTCTGTAAAGGTATTTTGTCTCTACACTTCTGATCTGTGGCCAAACGGAGCTGGAGAGCAGCAGTTGCCACATGGCCAAAGGCGACAACTTTCACAAAACTTTTAGCCCAAGTTTTACTGAAAAGAAAAAATTGTAAGGAGATAGCATTTTATGGGCACCGCAAAGAGCAAATGCCGATAATGGGAGGGAAAGTTTAACATTTTAGCAAATAGGTAAACTGATTTATTCGAAAGTAAGCAAACAGTACGCAAAAAAGGCCCAAAAATACACAACAAACACACACACATACACAGATATTGAGAGGAACCTCTACAAATGGGGTCAAGACAGAGAAAGCAGGCAACAAAGAATGAAGAAAAGAAAGAACGAAAGATAGAAAGTTCAAGCATAAGTTGGGCAATCGGTAAGTCGTCGAAAGCGTTATTAGCCACTCAACATTCAACATGGCCAATGGCCCAATGACCTCTCTCCCCCCCCCCTTTCACAACCCAATCATCGTTGAGCGTAACCGTTACGCTATATACCTTTAGACATTGGGTCAGAGTCAGACACAAGGACATTCAATTCGCATTTTGGCATTTCTCTACCTACTACCTCTGCCTACCCACTCTGTACATCTCCTGGTCCATCATTTTTCTGCTGAAATTCTTGAATAAACAAAAAAGTTAAGTTCAATCTCCAGCCAAGTGCAGTCAGCATATACATATACCACCAGATGGCAGCATCTCCTATCTCTCTGATTTCCTCTCTTCACTTTTCACTGTCTGCTGTCCATTCCAATTAGCAACAACTTGGCCAAGTGCTGGCAGGCAAAATACAGGATAGCGACAGGATAAGGCTAAGGCTAAAAACTCATTCGAGCTCCTTTCCAAGCATCATAGCTGACTCCACAGACATGTCTCTCCATTTAGCTGCAGCTAAATTAAAGTTTAGAGGCAGCTTCAATGAAACGAAATTTAGTGGCCTGTCGAGCTTCCTATGTCCTTCTTCCCGCTTCCCACAACTCATCCCCCCAGTTGTCTAACAATAGTTCTCATTTAGATGCGGCCAAGTGCTTCAGCTTCAGTTTGAGAGTTCAGTGAGACTCACAAGGCGGAAAATGAACAAGAGCTACCAATTCAATTGAGAATGTCAAGGAGTGGAGCAGCCGGAGCAGCTGACTCAACTGACCAAGCGGACCAAAGTGTTGCCGGCCAGGCCAAAGGCGTCTCTCCCCAAACTGAATGTGAATGCGGCTGTTTGGCAATGTGAAATGATGCTCAGGGATAAATACAGGGGGCTGCTGGAGGAGGGGATGGATGAGACCAGAAATGAGACCACGCAGATGGCAGAGCAACAAGCAATTCGCACTCTGCAGGCATATCCACAACCCAATCCCAGCTCCCAGCTCCCAGCTCCTAGCTACCATTTCCATTACCATTGCCAAGCCACGTCTACTTTGTACAATTTAATTTTGTAGTAAATTAAGCAAAGCACAAGTTAAATCAGCCTCTGCTCCAAATTTCTGCAAATGTCCTGAAGAGGGTGTCTCCCTCCAAGGATGTGAGGAATGGCAGAGAGAGGGAGGAACGACAATTGTCGTCGCCGTTAGCCACATTTAGTTGATTTTATGGCACAGCCTGTACAGTGATGTCACAGTACAGAGTCAACAACGCTGCCTTCCCTGCTGACAATAAATACTCATACGCCACGTTGTCCCACTTACATTCTGTCCCTCTTTGCTGACTGTGTTGTAGTGTGTGTGTGTGAGGAATTAAGCAATAATTAGAATTAAAGTCTTATCTCAGCTAGAACTCTATTTCTGCTTAGCTAAAGTATTTCTCTAGACTCTTTCTCTCTCTCTCTCTCTCTCTCTCTCTCTCTCTCTCTCTCTCTCTCTCTCTCTCTCTCTCTCTCTCTCACTCTCTCTCTCTCTCGCTCTCCCTCTCTCCTCTCTCTCTCTCTCTCTTGTAGAAACAACAAAAGCTGAGCTCCTTTTCAATTTTACCATATTGGTGGTCTAGTTGGCCTACTTACTATACTTAAACGAATATATACATACATACATATACAGAGTATAAAATGTGTGTGTGTGTGTGTTTTGCATTTAATTAACGGCACACTTTTGCCAACTCCCCCGTGTGGTGGAGCTGTTGCAGTCGCAATTACAGCAAAGTGGCTTTTGATATCCGCCTTGCGAGCTCCGTTAACCGCAACATCTTAACATCTTAAGGACTCCAGCACAACAGCAGCCACTGCAAGATTTCAACACTGTCCGTCCACCACTTATTGCTTATTCACTCGGCGTCCAGCTCCTACTACTACAGCTCCTGCTCCTTCTCCTTCTCGAGTACCTCCTTCAGCTCTATCTCTATTGTAATTCTCCAGCATTGTATTTTGTTCATTGGCATTTGCTTGCTGGGTTTTTTATCCTATTTTTCTATTTTTTTTTTGTATTCTTTTACTATCTACTTTTGTTGTTCACATTCTCATACTCATTCAGTAGTCTGCTTTTTGCTGTACGCCCTTTTTTTAAACAGCTTCAATTTCGTTGTTGATTCGCGGGTAATTGCTGTGCAGCAGCGTAAACGCTTGCCAATGCCTCGTCCTGGTCCCAGGACTCCACCATTCCAGCACTCCCGCACTACCGCACTCCGAGCTGGCCAAACAGCTACTAATGAGGGGGTTACAGTGCTGCCGTGTAAACCACGTACTCGGCTTTTGCTTCTTCTGCTTCTGCTTCTTCTTCTTCGTTTTCTTGTTGATTGTGTCCTTTTTTTTTGTATTTAAATGTATATTTTTTCAGTTTTGTGCTGCATGTATTTTGTATTTCTTTCTTGAAATCCCCTGGGTGACTGGCCACTTCACTCCACTCGACTCCACTTCATCTCGATCCCCCAGTCAGTTGAGTCCATGTTGTAATTGCTTGTCCAACAAATTAATGCGATTATTTTTACGTGGCGAAAATAATCCGTCTGTAAGCTCATTTGACAATTTCACGCGCATTCGCCAACGAATGCGATTCCCCCGCTGCCGACTTCATTCAAATCCAGGACATGAAACTTCACAGTCGATACCCCTATATACCCTCCACTCTCAACTTCACCTAACTCAATGCGCTTCACGGTTGTCAGTTTGTGTAAGGAAATCAACATTTAATTTAGATCCAACCGCAAAAGGTCTCTAAAGTGAGATTCTAAGCAGGAAGAAATCGCTTAATTAATCATGGTCAGCTTATTTTAAATATAGAAAAATATTTATATATATATATTTAATTTTTATGTATGGAAACTATTTGCTTAATAATCGTTTAATCGTTTTCAGCAAATAAATATCTTCACATTTCTTATTAATTATTTGTGGCTATTATAAGGATGCCACAGGCTAGGCACGTGTCTGTCACACACACTCACACTCATGGCACACACACTCAGGTTGTGTGTAAATATTTGCATTGAGTAACTCGCTAATTCAACAGCGTATTCTGCAAAGAATGGTATGGAGTATTCATCGACAGCAATCCTTTTGAGCCTAGACAAACAAACATTCGACTTTGCCTTTGTCGTCAGTCTCAGCCAATGTAAGGAATTAACATTGTATGACATGTGAACGTGTCTCACGTGTGCTCCTTACACCCATTTACCCCAACCCCTCCCCCCTCCCTCAGCACCTTTACACCTATGCCTGCGGCTATGTTTTTCTTTGAGTCTTTTGCCGAGACCCAAAAGTGTCCTTTGAGCCTGAAATGTGCCTGGGAAGATTTTTCGCTATTAATTTGTATAAAAGCAAACATCAGAGATTACGCTGAATACGGTATACATCCTACATCCTGATGATGTGCATGATGGCCGGAACAACACACAGATTGAGTGTGCGGTTGTGTAGGAGGGGTGTGAAAGAGGGAGGAGACTGAAGGAGTGGGAGCAGCGGAGTTTGAGTGATGTCAGCGAATAATGATTGAAGAAACCAATCCCTTGTTGGAAATCAAACACCCGAGGATATCAAAATAATACTCTGCGCGTGTATTGGAGTGACTGTATGTGTGTGAGTGTGTGTGTGTGTGCACATACATAATTGACGTTGTATTCGTTTGGATTCACTTTAATCTTTGCCAGAGATTTGTTTTACTTCTTACACTTAAATCCGGCCCAGGCGAGTTTCTATTTGGCCATAAAAGATTTACATTTTTGCAACAGACTCAAGTCGAGGCTGAAGCTGGAAATCTACTTTATTATTTGAGTGTTGAGTTGCCTGCATTACATATGTATTACAGTTATGCTTTTAGCCATACATATGAACATATGTATATATATATAGGGCATATTTTACACTGTCCTGCCCGGCAAAGGGGATATCAAAGAAGGGAGATGCTCTTGACAAAAGTCGTATAAATCAAAGAGAAAGGCAGCCACATGGATGCTTTCTTCATTAATAACGCAATTGCTGCCATGAGTTTTCCCGGAAAAGTGGAAATTTCCCAACCATACCCCTTACCATCCATTTCTTGGCTGAGCACATAAATACATCCATAACGTTGCCGCTCATTTGATTTGTCTTGTGGGCCTCGTTTGAATGCTGTTCGCGGTTTTTGATCAACGTCATCACTTTGCGTTCGGGATGGATGATTAATTGAATGAAATTCAATATTCACAATTGAATTGAAAGCTCTACGCTCTCCGTCTGACTTCTGCCTGCTGTTTGCTGAACACCGCTCGGTTTCCGCCATTGTTCGCGGCAAACGCCATGGCCCTGAATCCGATTAACTTCATCGCACCCCGTCATTGTTGTTGTTGTTGTTTTTGTTGTTGTTGTTACCCAGTTGGCTGTAACGAGAAGGGGGTAGGGCTTCACGAAAGGATTTAAAACGCAGATTCCTTATTATGATTCCCGATTATTTTCTTCTGCTTTTTTGCCAACTTTTTCTGTATATTTTTTTTATTTTGCAGGAAACATCCGCCGGAAATGTGTTCGTTATCCACCAAAAAAAAAAAAAAAAAACAAGAAAAGAAGGAAAACAAAAATTACAACAAAAAGTGTATTAAAAGCAGTTTCTATTAAACTTTTGAGCTCGAAACACGATAAAGCCATATACAGACAAAGCTGACGGCTGAAAGTGGGAGAAGTGGGGAGTGGTAGTCGAAGGGGGAGTGGGTTGGGGAGTGTAGCCTGTCGTCCATTCAATTGGATTAATTTCTCGACCGAATGAGCTTCAGTGTTCGCTCACTCACCACACACACATATAGAAAGTTGAGAAAACAATTGGTAAATCAATTTACTTGCAACTGATGTGTTCATTTCGACAACTTAACTTTGTGGCAAATGCGACTGTCTATCAACATGTGGCAGGCCTCAGCTTCACCTTGCCCATCCCTTACTTACGCACATACTTACCACACATACATATCTCATATAAGTATTTTTTGCAGCTGCTCTAGTCACATCAAGTCACATCAATCGCTTATATCAATCGGTTTTACAGCGTGTTCAACATGAATGTCGAATTTCAATTTTAATTTCGCTCTTTTACAATTTTTCGTATTTTACAATTTCACAATTTTAATACAGCCATAAATAATGCGTATACGCACTGTTGGCCCTGAATCATGCCAGACAGCCAGACAGCAGTCAAAATGATTGGCAATTCGGTAATGATTGCTTCATTGAATTCCTGCGCTGGATGCGCAACAGGATTCGACAGGACATGGGTTATGGGCTGTGGGCGGTGGGATGTGGGCTGTGGCAAGCTGAACAAACATTTGCATGCACAATAAATCAAAACGATGCAATAACTTTTACCATTCTATACATATACGTAAATATATGTATCATATATATATATTTTTAAACGACGCTCAGTCATATGGAAAACCATTGAGCCAAAATGCTGTAAAAATTGTTCAAACAAGTTGTTAGTCGAACAAAGATGTAGCCCGTCTTGACTCCAAACAAAATCGAGATTCGAATTAAACGCACAACAACTCGCAACAAGATGCTTATGATTCCTGAACACTATATGATTCTGATTCCCATCTCTCTCTTTCTCTCTCTCTCGCTCTCTCTCTCGTATCCATGTAAGCGGACTAGTTGCGATTGACTATATAAAGTTGAGCCCCTGCCTCGAATAGGGGGAATAGCTCACTCACAAATCAGTTTCCGGCTGTCGACATTTTCACACAACTTTGCCAGTAGATGTCCTCCGAGTTGAATACTCTTCCCTTTCAATATTTCTGGGATTTTTTTCATACCGGGTATAGTCCGTCTATAGCGAGGCATGGCCGACATTGCGCAAAGTCGTAAAATTACAACTGCGCCACTTTTGGCTTTTACGGCCCCATAAATCGAAACAAAAGTGTCGTTTAGCAATCGAGAACAGCTGAAAAAAAAAGGAAACGAGACAAAAAAGAGAGCGAAAAAGAGAGAGCGAGAGAGAGAAAGTGGGAGTGACAGAATACAGTCGACGTGTTAAGGCAATCTCTATGCACAATATGCCAAAGGCAGGCAGGCAGACAGGGAGGACATCAGTTGAATGGCGATTGTGAGGATTTCAGGTTCAAGGCTTACAATTAAATCACTTGAGCTGCATAAAAAAAAGGCCAAAGTTGCACTTGTCCATTATGAGTTCCGGATAAAGGACACTATGCAATCTGCAGTCACCACCCAAACAGTCGCCGCTCGGAAGTTGCAATCACGGCTCTTTGGTTTGGACTTCTTCATTCGCAGATACATTTCGGATCATGGTCGAGTGTGGCATAATTAAATTAAGCCAAAGCCAAACCGACACCGAAACCCCAAAACTTCTCCCCCAGCCCACCCACCACTAACCACTCTCTCAATTGGCAACCCAACCGAATTGGTTAACACACCCAAAATCCGCAATCCTGATTGGGATGGGGCGAATTTTTGGTCAGAGCTCCACCAGCACTTAATTACTTTTGATACGTGACAATTTAATCCTTTGGCAGCACCTAACCGAAAATCGATAGCAGAGGCTACCTCTCGTGGGCGACTTTCATACGCCGTATATTCCGATTAATTCTCGATGCACCCAAGCCAATAAATAATTTCGTCCCTCCCCTCTTCAACAATACAATGCAGTTGTGTGTGAAGACCTGGCTAACCATATAAATTCGAATTTAATCAGTTTGTGGAATTCCCAATAAAAATTTGATTGGTTTCCACATAATTCGATTAAAACAGATATAAACAATATTAGCAACAATTGCTTGAATCAAAATGACGAATCATCCTCGGATACCTCACAGATTAATCCGGTCATAATCATAACATATATATACATATGTATTACAATAGCCACTAATATAAAGAAAAACTTGATCCACGTTGGGCAACATTTAAAAAAACATGGCAAAACTACTTAAAAAATATTCAAATTAGGCACTTCTAATGAAAGGGTATCTTAAAACTTCATAAATGACATAGCTTTGTCAAAAATCACCCGATTTTGATGAAATTTGGATTTTTGTTAATGGTTTTGAAATCAGTTTAAATCTACGTTCAAATTTTGTTAAATTTCGCCACTTGAAATTTTTCGACTTTTTTGTCCAATTTTGCATACTAACTCCTTGACAAAATCATCAAAACTCGAAAATTTTCCGATCGCAATTTTTTTGCTCCTATTCATTTATAGTACTCAAAACTAGCATTCTGCTTTTTATTTGAGGTCATTCTGATCAGTATTTGCTGAGATATGGACTAAAATGTATTAGAAAGATACCGAAAATCGCCATTTTCAAAAAATAGGCCTATCGTAACTTTGAACTGCCATATCTTGGCCTAAAGTCAACCGATTTTGCTGAAATTTGGATTTTTGTTAATGGTTTTGAGGTTAGTGTTAATCTGCATTCAAATTTTGTTAAAATTCGCCATTTGAAATTTTTCGATTTTTTTGTCCAATTTTGCATACTAACCCCTTGACAAAATCATCAAAACTCGAAAATTTTCCGATCGCAATTTTTTTGCTCCTATTCATTTCTAGTACTCAAAACTAGCATTCTGCTTTTTATTTGAGGTCATTCTGATCAGTATTTGCTGAGATATGGCCTAAAATGTGTTAGAAAGATACCGAAAATCGCCATTTTCAAAAAATAGGCCTATCGTAACTTTGAACTGCCATATCTTGGCCTAAAGTCAACCGATTTTGCTGAAATTTGGATTTTTGTTAATGGTTTTGAGGTTAGTGTTAATCTGCATTCAAATTTTGTTAAAATTCGCCATTTGAAATTTTTCGACTTTTTTGTCCAATTTTGCATACTAACCCCTTGACAAAATCATCAAAACTCGAAAATTTTCCGATCGCAATTTTTTTGGTCCTATTCATTTCTAGTACTCAAAACTTTCATTCTGCTTTTTATTTGAGGTCATTCTGATCAGTATTTGCTGAGATATGGCCTAAAATGTGTTAGGAAGATACCGAAAATCGCCATTTTCAAAAAATAGGCCTATCGTAACTTTGAACTGCCATATCTTGGCCTAAAGTCAACCGATTTTGCTGAAATTTGGATTTTTGTTAATGGTTTTGAGGTTAGTGTTAATCTGCATTCAAATTTTGTTAAAATTCGCCATTTGAAATTTTTCGACTTTTTTGTCCAATTTTGCATACTAACCCCTTGACAAAATCATCAAAACTCGAAAATTTTCCGATCGCAATTTTTTTGCTCCTATTCATTTCTAGTACTCAAAACTAGCATTCTGCTTTTTATTTGAGGTCATTCTGATCAGTATTTGCTGAGATATGGCCTAAAATGTGTTAGGAAGATACCGAAAATCGCCATTTTCAAAAAATAGGCCTATCGTAACTTTGAACTGCCATATCTTGGCCAAAAGTCAACCGATTTTGCTGAAATTTGGATTTTTGTTAATGGTTTTGAGGTTAGTTTTAATCTGCATTCAAATTTTGTTAAAATTCGCCATTTGAAATTTTTCGACTTTTTTGTCCAATTTTGCATACTAACCCCTTGACAAAATCATCAAAACTCGAAAATTTTCCGATCGCAATTTTTTTGGTCCTATTCATTTCTAGTACTCAAAACTAGCATTCTGCTTTTTATTTGAGGTCATTCTGATCAGTATTTGCTGAGATATGGCCTAAAATGTGTTAGGAAGATACCGAAAATCGCCATTTTCAAAAAATAGGCCTATCGTAACTTTGAACTGCCATATCTTGGCCAAAAGTCAACCGATTTTGCTGAAATTTGGATTTTTGTTAATGGTTTTGAGGATAGTGTTAATCTGCATTCAAATTTTTTTAAATTTCGCCACTTGAAATTTTTCGACTTTTTTGTCCAATTTTGCATACTAACCCCTTGACAAAATCATCAAAACTCGAAAATTTTCCGATCGCAATTTTTTTCCTCCTATTCATTTCTAGTACTCAAAACTAGCATTCTGATTTTTATTTGAGGTCATTCTGATCAGTATATGCTGAGATATGGCCTAAAATGTGTTAGGAAGATACCGAAAATCGCCATTTTCAAAAAATAGGCCTATCGTAACTTTGAACTGCCATATCTTGGCCAAAAGTCAACCGATTTTGCTGAAATTTGGATTTTTGTTAATGGTTTTGAGGATAGTGTTAATCTGCATTCAAATTTTTTTAAATTTCGCCACTTGAAATTTTTCGACTTTTTTGTCCAATTTTGCATACTAACCCCTTGACAAAATCATCAAAACTCGAAAATTTTCCGATCGCAATTTTTTTGCTCCTATTCATTTCTAGTACTCAAAACTAGCATTCTGATTTTTATTTGAGGTCATTCTGATCAGTATTTGCTGAGATATGGCCTAAAATGTGTTAGGAAGATACCGAAAATCGCCATTTTCAAAAAATAGGCCTATCGTAACTTTGAACTGCCATATCTTGGCCTAAAGTCAACCGATTTTGCTGAAATTTGGATTTTTGTTAATGGTTTTGAGGTTAGTGTTAATCTGCATTCAAATTTTGTTAAAATTCGCCATTTGAAATTTTTCGACTTTTTTGTCCAATTTTGCATACTAACCCCTTGACAAAATCATCAAAACTCGAAAATTTTCCGATCGCAATTTTTTTGGTCCTATTCATTTCTAGTACTCAAAACTTTCATTCTGCTTTTTATTTGAGGTCATTCTGATCAGTATTTGCTGAGATATGGCCTAAAATGTGTTAGGAAGATACCGAAAATCGCCATTTTCAAAAAATAGGCCTATCGTAACTTTGAACTGCCATATCTTGGCCTAAAGTCAACCGATTTTGCTGAAATTTGGATTTTTGTTAATGGTTTTGAGGTTAGTGTTAATCTGCATTCAAATTTTGTTAAAATTCGCCATTTGAAATTTTTCGACTTTTTTGTTCAATTTTGCATACTAACCCCTTGACAAAATCATCAAAACTCGAAAATTTTCCGATCGCAATTTTTTTGCTCCTATTCATTTCTAGTACTCAAAACTAGCATTCTGCTTTTTATTTGAGGTCATTCTGATCAGTATTTGCTGAGATATGGCCTAAAATGTGTTAGGAAGATACCGAAAATCGCCATTTTCAAAAAATAGGCCTATCGTAACTTTGAACTGCCATATCTTGGCCAAAAGTCAACCGATTTTGCTGAAATTTGGATTTTTGTTAATGGTTTTGAGGTTACTGTTAATCTGCATTCAAATTTTTTTAAAATTCGCCATTTGAAATTTTTCGACTTTTTTGTCCAATTTTGCATACTAACCCCTTGACAAAATCATCAAAACTCGAAAAATTTTCGATCGCAATTTTTTTGCTCCTATTCATTTCTAGTACTCAAAACTAGCATTCTGATTTTTATTTGAGGTCATTCTGATCAGTATATGCTGAGATATGGCCTAAAATGTGTTAGAAAGATACCGAAAATCGCCATTTTCAAAAAATAGGCCTATCGTAACTTTGAACTGCCATATCTTGGCCAAAAGTCAACCGATTTTGCTGAAATTTGGATTTTTGTTAATGGTTTTGAGGTTAGTTTTAATCTGCATTGAAATTTTGTTAAAATTTGCCATTTGAAATTTTTCGACTTTTTTGTCCAATTTTGCATACTAACCCCTTGACAAAATCATCAAAACTCGAAAATTTTCCGATCGCAATTTTTTTGCTCCTATTCATTTCTAGTACTCAAAACTAGCATTCTGCTTTTTATTTGAGGTCATTCTGATCAGTATTTGCTGAGATATGGCCTAAAATGTGTTAGGAAGATACCGAAAATCGCCATTTTCAAAAAATAGGCCTATCGTAACTTTGAACTGCCATATCTTAACCAAAAGTCATCCGATTATGCTGAAATTTGGATTTTTGTTAATGGTTTTGAGGTTAGTGTTAATCTGCATACAAATTTTGTTAAAATTCGCCATTTGAAATTTTTCGACTTTTTTGTCCAATTTTGCATACTAACCCCTTGACAAAATCATCAAAACTCGAAAATTTTCCGATCGCAATTTTTTTGCTCCTATTCATTTCTAGTACTCAAAACTAGCATTCTGCTTTTTATTTGAGGTCATTCTGATCAGTATTTGCTGAGATATGGCCTAAAATGTGTTAGGAAGATACCGAAAATCGCCATTTTCAAAAAATAGGCCTATCGTAACTTTGAACTGCCATATCTTAACCAAAAGTCATCCGATTATGCTGAAATTTGGATTTTTGTTAATGGTTTTGAGGTTAGTGTTAATCTGCATACAAATTTTGTTAAAATTCGCCATTTGAAATTTTTCGACTTTTTTGTCCAATTTTTTCATACTAACCCCTTGACAAAATCAACAAAACTCGAAAATTTTCCGATCGCAATTTTTTTGGTCCTATTCATTTCTAGTACTCAAAACTAGCATTCTGCTTTTTATTTGAGGTCATTCTGATCAGTATTTGCTGAGATATGGCCTAAAATGTGTTAGGAAGATACCGAAAATCGCCATTTTCAAAAAATAGGCCTATCGTAACTTTGAACTGCCATATCTTGGCTAAAAGTCAACCGGTTTTGCTGAAATTTGGATTTTTGTTAATGGTTTTGAGGATAGTGTTAATCTGCATTCAAATTTTTTTAAATTTCGGCATTTGAAATTTTTCGACTTTTTTGTCCAATTTTGCATACTAACCCCTTGACAAAATCATCAAAACTCGAAAATTTTCCGATCGCAATTTTTTTGCTCCTATTCATTTCTAGTACTCAAAACTAGCATTCTGCTTTTTATTTGAGGTCATTCTGATCAGTATTTGCTGAGATATGGCCTAAAATGTGTTAGGAAGATACCGAAAATCGCCATTTTCAATAAATAGGCCTATCATAACTTTGAACTGCCATATCTTGGCCAAAAGTCAACCGATTATGCTGAAATTTGGATTTTTGTTAATGGTTTTGAGGTTACTGTTAATCTGCATACAAATTTTGTTAAAATTCGCCATTTGAAATTTTTCGACTTTTTTGTCCAATTTTGCATACTAACCCCTTGACAAAATCATCAAAACTCGAAAATTTTCCGATCGCAATTTTTTTGCTCCTATTCATTTCTAGTACTCAAAACTAGCATTCTGCTTTTTATTTGAGGTCATTCTGATCAGTATTTGCTGAGATATGGCCTAAAATGTGTTAGGAAGATACCGAAAATCGCCATTTTCAAAAAATAGGCCTATCGTAACTTTGAACTGCCATATCTTGGCCAAAAGTCAACCGATTATGCTGAAATTTGGATTTTTGTTAATGGTTTTGAGGTTAGTGTTAATCTGCATTCAAATTTTGTTAAAATTCGCCATTTGAAATTTTTCGACTTTTTTGTCCAATTTTGCATACTAACCCCTTGACAAAATCTTCAAAACTCGAAAATTTTCCGATCGCAATTTTTTTGCTCCTATTCATTTCTAGTACTCAAAACTAGCATTCTGCTTTTTATTTGAGGTCATTCTGATCAGTATTTGCTGAGATATGGCCTAGAATGTGTTAGAAAGATACCGAAAATCGCCATTTTCAAAAAATAGGCCTATCGTAACTTTGAACTGCCATATCTTGGCCAAAAGTCAACCGATTTTGCTGAAATTTGGATTTTTGTTAATGGTTTTGAAATCAGTTTAAATCTGCATTCAAATTTTGTTAAATTTCGCCACTTGAAATTTTTCGACTTTTTTGTCCAATTTTGCATACTAATCAGGTAATGTATCTGATCAGGTATGCGATACTGTTGTAAGAATTGATCCTTTAGTTTCACCTGAAGATGCGTTCCACCCCACTTTAGAGCTCGCTCTTTTGCTGTCACCATCCGGGCAGCAAGTTAAAACATTTCCAAAGACTAAACACTATTGTTTTCGAAAGGCTAACTTTAGTGATCTCAACACTTTATTTAATAATTATGATTGGTCGAAATTGTACTCTTCTAATAATTTAGAAGGTGCGATTGATATTTTTTATAGAGCTATTAACTCTATTTTTGAATTGAATGTTCCTAGGGTATATCATTCTAAGTCTACAAAACTACCTTGGTTCTCTAGGGAACTTTGTAGACTTAAAAATTTGAAATCCAAACTTTACAAAAAGTTCAAATTATCTAGTAGGCTTATTGATTTTTCAAGGTATGTTATCGCTAAGTCTGGCTTTGATACTATGAACCACCGTTGCTATAGTGCATACTTAACTCGCTGTAGATTACAATTTGCTAAAGACCCTAAGCAGTTTTATAACTTCGTTAATCTTAAACGGCGAACTGCTACATATCCTTCTTCCTTAACTCTAAACGAGAAAACAGCTAGTACCGATCAAAACATTTCGGACTTATTTGCAGATTTTTTCCAGGATACTTATTCGTCTAAGATTTACGATTCTAAGTGTCCTTATCCTTATAGAATTTATCCATCTAACTCTGTTTTCGGTCCGCAGATTACGGAAAGTTCGTTAGGTTGTGAGCTAACTTTGGTCAAGCCATCTTTTTCTCCTGGGCCAGATGGGGTGCCTGGCTGTGTTCTCAGATACTGTGCTAATTCGCTCTGTAAGCCAATTCTTAAACTTTTTTCTTTGTCCGTTTCGACCGGATTATTTCCTAAGTTATGGAAAGAATCTTATGTTATTCCCTTACACAAAAAAGGCTCTAAGTCTGACGTCATGAACTATAGAGCTATTTCTAAGTTGTCTGCTATTCCTAAATTATTCGAGAAAATCATTACTTCTCAACTGCAACACTTATGTAGCTCAATCATCTCACCAACCCAGCATGGCTTTGTGAGATCCAAATCTACTACAACAAACTTATTGGAACTCTCCTCTATTGTCATTAGTGGGTTTCATAGCTCGATGCAAACGGACGTCATCTACACTGATTTCAGTAAAGCATTTGATTCTGTAAACCATACTCTCCTAATGCACAAGTTGTCGCTTCTTGGTTTTCCTCATATTCTTATGAATTGGATCTCCAACTATCTTAAAAATAGAACTCAGAGAGTAATGTTCAATTCTGCTCTCTCTAAGCAGATCTCTGTTTATTCAGGAGTGCCCCAAGGTAGCCACCTCGGACCATTGCTTTTCAATTTATTTATTAATGACCTTCCGTCTATTATTAAGAATAGTGCTGTTTTGATGTATGCAGATGACGTTAAATTATGCCTCTCTTATAAGGATCCTATTTCTGCTTCTTTGTTGCAAGCTGATCTTAACATTTTCAATTCATGGTGCAAAACCAATCTTATTGCCCTCAATTGCTCAAAATGCAAAGCCATGACTTTTTGCAGAACACAACCTGTGCATGTTCAATACTTGTTAGAAGGCCATCCTCTTGAGAATATATCTCAAATTAATGACCTAGGCATCTTACTTGATCGTAAACTTTCTTTCAACGATCACATTGAGTTCATGGTAAATAAAGCCATGAAGGTCTTAGGTTTCATTAAGCGTTGGTCTAAGGAATTCAATGACCCTTATACGACTAAACAGCTTTATGTCTCTCTGGTACGTCCCATCCTCGAGTATGGGTCCTGTTTGTGGTCGCCACAGTATCAGACTTATAAAGACAAAATTGAATCGGTGCAAAAGAAGTTTCTAATTTTCGCACTAAGAAACTTAAACTGGTCACCACAACTTAACCTTCCGCCATATCCTAGTAGATTACTATTAATTAATCTTCCTTCCCTTTCACACCGTCGCATTATGCTGGGTGTAACTTTCATTCAAAAACTTATAAATGGTGATATTGACTCTCCTTTCTTACTAAACAAATTAAACTTTTCACTTCCTATTAGATCAACTCGTTTCTACTCCTTATTAACAACTAGCACTTGCCATACTAATTACCTTATGCATGAACCTTTTAGAGTACTATGTTCTGAGTTTAACAGACTTTACGGGGTTATTAGATTAGAGTCTTCTATCTCTACCAATAAATCCTTAATCTTAGAACATTTACGCACACATTAATCAATTTAATCTCTGGTGGTGGTCATTGATTTGATTGGGTTTTCCTGGGTTTCCCCAATCCTAGCAACAAATGTTGAATCAATTTACTTTTACTCACCCCAGAACTATTTATTTATTATTTTTATTTTATATTTTTTCTTTTTTCAATTTAATTATAATTTTTATATTTTTTATATTTAATATGAATAATTTAATTATTTTTAAATTTAATTTTAATTTTACACTTAATTTTAAATTTCTGTCGACTGTTTATAGTTGACATTAAATAAATAAATAAATAAATAAATAAACCCCTTGACAAAATCATCAAAACTCGAAAATTTTTCGATCGCAATTTTTTGGTCCTATTCGTTTTCTAGGACTCAAAACTAGTATTCTGCTTTTTATTTGAGGTCATTCTGATCAGTATTTGCTGAGATATGGCCTAAAATGTGTTAGAAAGATACCGAAAATCGCCATTTTCAAAAAATAGGCCTATCGTAACTTTGAATTGCCATATCTTGGCCAAAAGTCAACCGATTTTGATGAAATTTGGATTATTGTTAATGGTTTTGAAATCAGTTTAAATCTGCATTCAAATTTTGTTAAATTTCGGCATTTGAAATTTATCGACTTTTTTGTCCAATTTTGCATACTAACCCCTTGACAAAATCATTAAAACTCGAAAATTTTCCGATCGCAATTTTTGTGGTCCTATTCATTTCTAGTACTCAAAACTAGCATTCTGCTTTTTATTTGAGGTCATTCTGATCAGTATTTGCTGAGATATGGCCTAAAATGTGTTAGAAAGATACCGAAAATCGCCATTTTCAAAAAATAGGCCTATCGTAACTTTGAACTGCCATATCTTGGCCAAAAGTCAACCGATTTTGCTGAAATTTGGATTTTTGTTAATGGTTTTGAGGTTAGTTTTAAACTGCATTCAAATTGTGTTAAAATTCCCCATTTGAAATTTTTTGACATTTTTGTCCAATTTTGCATACTAACCCCTTGACAAAATCATCAAAACTCGAAAATTTTCCGATCGCAATTTTTTTGCTCCTATTCATTTCTAGTACTCAAAACTAGCATTCTGCTTTTTATTTGAGGTCATTCTGATCAGTATTTGCTGAGATATGGCCTAAAATGTGTTAGGAAGATACCGAAAATCGCCATTTTCAAAAAATAGGCCTATCGTAACTTTGAACTGCCATATCTTGGCCAAAAGTCAACCGATTATGCTGAAATTTGGATTTTTGTTAATGGTTTTGAGGTTAGTGTTAATCTGCATTCAAATTTTGTTAAAATTCGCCATTTGAAATTTTTCGACTTTTTTGTCCAATTTTGCATACGAACCCCTTGACAAAATCATCAAAACTCGAAAATTTTCCGATCGCAATTTTTTTGGTCCTATTCATTTCTAGTACTCAAAACTAGCATTCTGCTTTTTATTTGAGGTCATTCTGATCAGTATTTGCTGAGATATGGCCTACAATTTGTTAGAAAGATACCGAAAATCGCCATTTTCAAAAAATAGGCCTATCGTAACTTTGAACTGCCATATCTTGGCCAAAAGTCAACCGATTTTGCTGAAATTTGGATTTTTGTTAATGGTTTTGAAATCAGTTTAAATCTGCATTCAAATTTTGTTAAATTTCGCCACTTGAAATTTTTCGACTTTTTTGTCCAATTTTGCATACTAACCCCTTGACAAAATCATTAAAACTCGAAAATTTTCCGATCGCAATTTTTGTGGTCCTATTCATTTCTAGTACTCAAAACTAGCATTCTGCTTTTTATTTGAGGTCATTCTGATCAGTATTTGCTGAGATATGGCCTAAAATGTGTTAGAAAGATACCGAAAATCGCCATTTTCAAAAAATAGGCCTATCGTAACTTTGAATTGCCATATCTTGGCCAAAAGTCAACCGATTTTGATGAAATTTGGATTATTGTTAATGGTTTTGAAATCAGTTTAAATCTGCATTCAAATTTTGTTAAATTTCGGCATTTGAAATTTTTCGACTTTTTTGTCCAATTTTGCATACTAACCCCTTGACAAAATCATTAAAACTCGAAAATTTTCCGATCGCAATTTTTGTGGTCCTATTCATTTCTAGTACTCAAAACTAGCATTCTGCTTTTTATTTGAGGTCATTCTGATCAGTATTTGCTGAGATATGGCCTAAAATGTGTTAGAAAGATACCGAAAATCGCCATTTTCAAAAAATAGGCCTATCGTAACTTTGAACTGCCATATCTTGGCCAAAAGTCAACCGATTTTGCTGAAATTTGGATTTTTGTTAATGGTTTTGAGGTTAGTTTTAAACTGCATTCAAATTGTGTTAAAATTCGCCATTTGAAATTTTTTGACTTTTTTGTCCAATTTTGCATACTAACCCCTTGACAAAATCATCAAAACTCGAAAATTTTCCGATCGCAATTTTTTTGCTCCTATTCATTTCTAGTACTCAAAACTAGCATTCTGCTTTTTATTTGAGGTCATTCTGATCAGTATTTGCTGAGATATGGCCTAAAATGTGTTAGAAAGATACCGAAAATCGCCATTTTCAAAAAATAGGCCTATCGTAACTTTGAACTGCCATATCTTGGCCAAAAGTCAACCGATTATGCTGAAATTTGGATTTTTGTTAATGGTTTTGAGGTTAGTGTTAATCTGCATTCAAATTTTGTTAAAATTCGCCATTTGAAATTTTTCGACTTTTTTGTCCAATTTTGCATACGAACCCCTTGACAAAATCATCAAAACTCGAAAATTTTCCGATCGCAATTTTTTTGGTCCTATTCATTTCTAGTACTCAAAACTAGCATTCTGCTTTTTATTTGAGGTCATTCTGATCAGTATTTGCTGAGATATGGCCTACAATTTGTTAGAAAGATACCGAAAATCGCCATTTTCAAAAAATAGGCCTATCGTAACTTTGAACTGCCATATCTTGGCCAAAAGTCAACCGATTTTGCTGAAATTTGGATTTTTGTTAATGGTTTTGAAATCAGTTTAAATCTGCATTCAAATTTTGTTAAATTTCGCCACTTGAAATTTTTCGACTTTTTTGTCCAATTTTGCATACTAACCCCTTGACAAAATCATTAAAACTCGAAAATTTTCCGATCGCAATTTTTGTGGTCCTATTCATTTCTAGTACTCAAAACTAGCATTCTGCTTTTTATTTGAGGTCATTCTGATCAGTATTTGCTGAGATATGGCCTAAAATGTGTTAGAAAGATACCGAAAATCGCCATTTTCAAAAAATAGGCCTATCGTAACTTTGAACTGCCATATCTTGGCCAAAAGTCAACCGATTTTGCTGAAATTTGGATTTTTGTTAATGGTTTTGAGGTTAGTTTTAATCTGCATTCAAATTGTGTTAAAATTCGCCATTTGAAATTTTATGACTTTTTTGTCCAATTTTGCATACTAACCCCTTGACAAAATCATGAAAACTCGAAAATTTTCCGATCGCAATTTTTTTGCTCCTATTCATTTCTAGTACTCAAAACTAGCATTCTGCTTTTTATTTGAGGTCATTCTGATCAGTATTTGCTGAGATATGGCCTAAAATGTGTTAGAAAGATACCGAAAATCGCAATTTTCAAAAAATAGGCCTATCGTAACTTTGAACTGCCATATCTTGGCCAAAAGTCAACCGATTTTGATAAAAAAATCAAAATCAATGACAAAATCATCAAAACTTGAAAATTTTTTATCTCAATTTGATGGCCCTAATCGATTCTAGGACTCAAAACTAGTATTCTGCTTTTTAATTGAGGTCATTTTGATCAGTATTTTCTGAGATATGACCGAAAATTTGCTTAGAAGTGCCCCTAAATTTAAAGTATAAGTTTAATATGTGTACTTCTTTTGGATGTATTTTTCTAAATGCATAAACATTTCTTATATTGAGATTAGTATTGAGTTTTCAATTTGTAGCAATTATTTTGAAAATGTAATTGTAAAGTGGAATGGTGGTTTTACTTAGAGCAGAGCCATCCCAGCCAAAACCTTCCTCGTTTTAGTCCAGCAATCAACACAATGACGAAGGTCTCCTTTATATACTCGTATTGCCGTGCCTTTTCGTTTAATCACTGCGCTATTATTAATCATTCAATTGTGTTCCCAAGGCAATTATGTTAATGCGCAGCACATTTTTAATTAACCCAAACACACACTCTCTACCTCACACACACACACACACACTCACATACACATACACTTATAAAAATGTCTACACACATAAAACCACACTGGCATACTGCTTGGGATAATGTGTTTATGGCTGAGCAAGGTGATTGAGGAACCTCCATTTTGGTTCATATACTCCTTTATGTTGAAGGGTACATACCACATACAGATGGAAAGTTTATTGGTGTATATACACATGTTACAAATATGTGCTCTGTTAGTAACCTCGAATAAGCCATAAATTATTGTGTTAAATTTTATTGAATTAAGTTGAAATTTTAAAGCTAACTTAAAGTGAAACTTGATATTTAAATTGAAACTTCTATAAAAGTACCCAATTTAAAAAAAGAAGAAAATTTAGTTAAAAATTATAAATCACTAATTAAAATATTTTTAAAAATTTTTTTATAATTATATTTTATTTCTATTATAATTTATTTCAAATAAATATATATTTAATTATAAGATTTATACTTATCATATTTAAAAAAAAAATTAAGATATCTCGTAGTCTATTCAAATTATTTTTAAGAATATTATTTTTTATTATTTTGTGTAAGCCAAAAAAAATTCTCGAATATTGTGCTTATGAAATCAAAATTACGCTGAGAAAACACTCTCCAAACACACACACACACCAATTGTTGTTTGTGGTAAGTGTTGTTGGTTGTGTTGTTATTTGTTGCTGTGTTGGGGAGCACAACCTTAGTACATTTATTCAAATGTGGAAATGATAATTTTGCCATATCAGCGTCAACTTTTTAAGCGAATTTCTCATAAAAGAGCAAAAGTTTTCGCATAAAAGGTGCGCAGACCACAGCGCACTTAAGGATATACACACACACACACACACACACACACACACACACCCACACACATCTACACACTCAAAAATACACTGTCATCCACATTTATATATGTATATGAACACACACATTTGCATATTTGCGGAAATATAATTGTCTGCGTGACGTTGTGTCTGGGATGCGAGAGTTTGGCCGAAAGACTTGCATTGGCCCGTTGTGAAGACATGGCAATAGTCCCGGGTACTTGTTGTGCGGGTCCTGTGGATTCCTCCTCCTTCTCCTCCTCCTCACTCTCTCTGCTCACCACGTATACACTGCACATAGCGAGCACGCGCTGTAAGTAAATTTTGAAATGCAAATGAATTCTCTTGTCAAATTAATTCCATACACCCATTCCCTATGCCTGTCTCACTCTAACTGTACTCTCTCTCTCTCTCTCTCTCTCTCTCTCTCTCTCTCTCTCACTCTCTCTCTCTCTCTCTCTCTCACTCTGGCTCTCTCTCTCTATTTTCATAATTATGCATGGTTGGTCAGTGGGTCCTTCATAGTGCTCATTACAAAAATAATTGCTTATCTTGTAATTTGACTGAAATAATTGAAACTTGAGTCAACAGAGTTTACATAAAAAAAAAAAAAAAAAGAAAAACGAACTCAATTTCATATCTCCTTTCTGGCACAATAACTTCATTTATGAATCTGAAATCCTTAATAACAAAATGTTGTTCAATATTTTGAGAGGATTTTCTAATGGCCTGACAGGGTGTAATGTGATTGCAACTTGGAAAACTTGTCAGCCAGGCCAACAGCAGCTGCAGCTTTGGCCAAGTGTGGAAACTTCTGCAGGACATATTTGTTGTTGTCCTCTATGCAGAATACGTTGCCATTCAGACCGAAGAGGTGAAGGGAGTTGCACAGGTGCTGGTGTCCTGGAAGTTCCGGTTGTTCAACTTATAAGGACAATCGATTTTCGATTATCATTTGCAGTTGCAGCGTTGAGGGGGATAACGAATTCAATTGAAAAATGAAAATGTTTTGTAAATACAGAACAGGAACCAGCTTCCTCCCACTACACCCCTCTCTTCGTTAATTTTTCCACCTCTCTTGCCACTACTCCGCCCCTGTGCTAATGCAAAACACAAACAAACTGTCCGAGAAATCACAGTTGGTTAGGCAAACGTTCGACGACAACTATTCTTGGTGCAGAGCTGCGCAGCACAGATAAAGGACACTGGGTGCATGTGGCAAGGACATAGGTGCATGTGTGCACCTGTGGCAACTGTAACTACAACAGTGCTGTAAGCTGCTAAGTTGCCACACTTGCCACACTTGCAACAATTGAATGCCTCGATACATTTATTTATGCGTTTCACCTGTAAACACAAACAAATACTGGAAATTCCTAATGCACTTTCATTGTGTATTTAGGTGTGTGTGTGTGTGTGTGGAAAGAGGTGTATGTTAGTGGAAGGAGGAGGAGGGGGACTTGTTGTTATGCCATAAAGGTCGACAATTGGCCAAAAGATCAGCAAACGTTTGCATATCATTGTGGTAAATTGAAAAATATAAACAGGCCAAATTGAATTTAAGCCCAGAACGAACGTGACTCGCATACAAATCGAAATCAAGGCAGTGGCAGAGGCAGAGACCACTGCTCGACTAAGAGATACCCATGCCACCCTGTAATGTAAATATACCCCTCTCATGCTGTCTTTTTACTATGCCATTAACTTAACTGTTGTAAAATAATCAGCAATAATCAGGCACACAGTTTATTTTTAGATTCAGAAAATATTTATGCGCTTCAAATTAACAGCTCGTAAACTTGGTGCTAACAAATATGTAGCTCAACCAGCATATACCAAGTAATTAAAATTGCCACATATTTGAAAATTTTTCTAAAATAAAATTACAGTTTTAACTTATATTTTTTCAATATTTTCTAATATTGCAAAACCCTTTTTATTTTATTCTATCTTTTTTTTGTATATTCCACTGACTTAATGAATTATCAATTTAATTTGGGCTTCGCTAAGAATAAAAATATTTCAAAAATTAAAAAAAAAAAAAATTATGTTAGACAATTTATAAAAAATATAAATGTACTGCTTTCGAAGTCTTTCTAATTTTCGTTTAAAATGTTAATCAAGTGAAGCATCTTTAGAGCTCTTTTAGAGATTTCACAGCATAAATTAATCAATGGCATAAATTTTTCAAAAGGAAAATTATAAAAATTATTAGCTAGAACTATCGGATTCTGAAACTTGCAACAAACCCGTTACACACATCTGCCTAATCGCATTATATACTTTAATACCTTTCCAGGCAGATGGTCCAGAGAACATGTGCTGAAATGCATACTTATAGTTAGCATGTTATGCACATATTGAATAAATTATTGTTGACAATTGTCAAGAGAGAGAGAGAGAGAGAGACGGTTGCAGGGAGGAGGGATGGCAGGATGGTATGACTGCCTTTATGAGTATGTGTTCGGCATAGTTGAGAAGTTCTCCATACTTTGCTGTGGGTCTTAGAGAGCAGAGCATCTCTTGCATCTTTATTTAGAGCTGTTTGAAAATCTGAAGCGTTGCCATTGTCGTTGTGGCCTGCATTTTAATTGCAGTTCTTTGGATTGCGGGGACACTTGCGTCATTTTAATGACACAAAGTCGGCAAGCGAGAGACGGGAGGAAACGAGACAGCGATAGAGTGAGAGAACGTGGGAGGGAGGGGGGTAGGGAGGGAGTGTAAGAGAGTGGCAAGCTTTGACTGTGGCAGTGCATTTGGCTTTGGGGCCAAGCTCGTGGTTTGCATACGTCAGTCGAGAAACTGCAACGGCAACAGCAACGGCAACGGCAACTGCAACTTCAACCCCCAACCCCATTTAGCAACCCTCTCCCTTAGCTTGCCATGGAGACACTTTGTGACCTGTTTGTGTCAAATGCAAATAGAGACGAGTTCTTAGTATCCTTTTTGCATTTGGTATGCAAAGGCTACGACACACCACACCGACAACCAATGACGATGATGATGAGCAGCGACCTACGCACTTTCTGTGCGTGCATCCCTCCCCCCCTTAACCGATATGCCCCAAAGCAAATTATACCAACAAAAAAAAACATGCAATGTCTAACACACATACAAAGAGAGCTCCGATATTGTTGAAATGTATTTTTGGCAGCCTAATCCTTTAGCCTTTTTAGTCTGAAACTGGCTGTTAGAGAGACACTTATACAATACTTAGACTATGTTGAAGCGTGCAACATTTTGTTGCAAGAATACATTGTCTGCTGCTTGCTTGCAGCTAATCAATTAATTATAATGGCATGCGGAAGTTGCTCTAATTAATCATTCACAATAGACTCATTTGCATATGGCGCAAAATGGGCGTAATTCGACTTGCAACTTGCAACATGGAACTTGCAACTTGCAGTTGCCTGCCAGAGAGATACAAATGACAGAAGGAACTCAGCTGAGAGACAGCTAGACAGACAGGATATGTCTGCAAAGCTAGTCAAGCCGAAGGACATCCAGGCAACATGCTTTCAACTAATGAAGATGAAACTTCAACTCGAAGGAGACTTTTGACAGTCATCGAAAGGAATGGGGGGGACACAAAATGAGACTTGGATTGAGAATGAGTAACAATAAGGATGAGAATGAGAATGCGAATGACAATCAGTATGAGATTGGTTGGCGCCACCACAAAATTAATAGACATTGATGATGTCTATGCCCGGATGGGCACACTCCAAATGGCAAGGGGAGTGAACGGAGACGGAGGCGGAGACGGAGGCAGTGGCATGTCCAATGAGACGCATGCCGCATAAATTTTGGAATAATGTGTAGAATCTTGACGCAATTGCGAAATAAACTAATTTGCCGGAGAAATCAAGTTGTCATTTGTCAGGACCATAAGCTGTCGTATCCAATATTAAATCAGTTATGTTTCGCTGAGCTATAATAGTCTATCTCTCTCTATTCCCCTCTCTCTATCTCTCTCTCTCTCTCTCGCTTTGTCTCCCTCTAATGATAAGATGATAACCCCACCTAAAACATGGTTGTAGACAATCTAGTAATTGGCCAAAACCAACAGAAATGACTATGTGATGTTCCATAAAAATGAACAACAAAATATGAGATATGAATTAAGTTGGCTACTGATAGACTAATGGATACCATTTACTGCAGACAAAACCCATTTGCCATTTACAAGTCATAAACAAAGGAATACCCTACCTCCAGCACTACTAAGGGGTATTAACTGGCCTACAAAATAATACAAAAAAAAAAAAACGGAAAGTTGCCTTAGATATTCGATTCGTTGAAAGTCAACTGAGAACGAGCGGTTAAGCGAATCGGAAGCAACCGTCTCATCATTATGACGGAGAAAATTGTTTTTGAAAACGTAAATCGAGGACAAAATGACCAACTGCCGGCGGCCATGTTGTGAACGAACCCCGCAACAATGGCCCAAATATGATAGGCAAACAGGGCCAATACCATAGGGTTACAACGAATAAAAGGAAGCAGAGACAGAGAGAGAGAGAGAGGGAGAGAGGAACAGGGAGAGAGAGAAAGAGAACCTCTGTGTGGTTGCGGGTGTAATCGTATTTATTTTTGGTCCTTTGGGTTCCAAATGCATTCAACTGAAAAATATCTCTTTAAACTTGTTTCGCTCGCCTGCCTACGAAAAAGGATAAATATGAGAAATAACTTTGAACAGCCCTGAAGCATGTTTTCAAGTTTTCAGTTTGCTCCATTTGGCCGCTTAATATTTTATCATAATTATCAAATATTTTATTTTATTTCTCGCCTCCCCAAATACATGATTTTCCATTAATTTCCCAAGGTATTCTTCCGTATTGACAACTGTTTGTGAGTTTTGAGTATCTTCTACATAAGTTGAACATTCACATTCAATGGCAATGGCAGTGGCGCAAGTTCCATTGGCCCCTGGAAACCAATTTCCACTGAAGGCCCAAAAAAAAAAAAACAGAACGGAAAATGCACTCATTTTGACAGTTTACAGAATGCGACAATTTTTATTCATTTAATCGCCTTTACATTTGCTGTGGCGCTGGTTGTTGCTCTCTTCACCTCACTCCCTCACTCTGTCTATTTCTCCCTCTTTCTCTCTCTCTCTCTCTCCCTCTTTCTCACTCTCTTTCTGCTTCTCTCTCTTTCTGTCTATATGCCACATCACTTCTAAAACATGTGCCCACCTGTTCCATCAAGTACGCAAACAGACAACCATAACCATCTACTCCAATGTACTTACCTACACTGAAAAAAATTTAACCATACATATATCGATAAGCATCATTAAAATCATTATTAAGTAAATTTATTATTTTCAAATTATATATCAGTTCATTTTATTTATAATCAAATTATTTTATTTTGTTGTAGTGTATAATATTTGTTCTTTATATGTAAGAGAATAACTAAATTCGTTTATTTAATGAATTTTACAACTTTCGTTTTTTTTTTTTTTTTTTTTGTACTTGTTTTTTTCTTAGAATATTTGCATTTCCGACATGACGTCTCGCGCTGAAAGTAGAAAAGGCAAATCAAATCAATTACATTTAAGCAAATATGGTATACATATGATAGTATATCCTTATTTTATATAAAGTTGTATTTTCTCATATTATATTCTAATAGCGAAAAGTATATAATTTTTCTATTCTATTTAACTATTAATATTTTATTTACTTTATGTAAATTGTTTTTCCTTAAAAGATTTATATTTAAGTTTATCGCTCTATGTACTCGTCAGGTCATATTTAAATGTAGTTTGTAGTAATTTCTCTCAGTGTATGCTGCGTACATTCGAAGGCACAACCAAAGAGATGACATGCCGTCTCGCGCTGAAAATTGAAAAGGCAAAGCAAAGCGATTTCATTAAAGCTTTTGAAATATTAAAGCGCATTCAATCGGCCTCCGGGCTGTGCACATGTGTGTATCTGTTGTGTGTGTGTGTGTGTGTGTGTGTTTGAGGTGTGACAACTGCGACATACCCATTTCCCTCCCCTATTTTCTCTTTCAATATACAATGTACACCTTTAACGTACTCAGCCGCACGTCAGTTGGAGGTGATGTTTGTTGTTGTTTGTCTGTTTCTTTGTTTGTCCTTTTCGTTGCGAGTGTGTAGTCTACATGTGTGTGTGTGTGTGTGTGTGTGTGTGTGTGTCTGCGTGTGTGCGTGCGCGTATGGCACATCCTTGTTACCTTGGCTGTTATTCCATTCGTTTCGTTTTGTTGTCGCTGGAGCCATCTTTTATTTCATTTTGTCTCTTAAGTGTCAGAGCATGAAACGGACAATATAATTTACATTCTGTATGCAAATGTGGCAGTCACCCCCTCACCACTCTCTCCTCCCACGCACACACACACACGTACACACTATAGAGTCTGTGATGGCACACTGATGTGTTATCCTGTGCCGCAGCAACAACAAAAAAATATAAAAAATGAAAAGAAACGAACGAACGCCATTGCAATTCGGAAATGCCAAATTTACAATAAAAACCAAAAAAGTTTGAATAAGTAATTCTGTCGTCTTCTTCTTCTACTACTACTACAATAACGGCAACTGTCGGATGGAGACGACGCCAAATGAATTCCTTTAGATGGCCCAAAAGTCCAACAAGCAGCCAGGATCTCCTTGCTTGGCATGTCTGCGTTTCACTTTATGAAAAGAGCTGAAGCCTGTGAATAATTCATTTAAATCATTATTTATTATAATTTCATATTAAGTACAGGCGGAGAGAGTGCACAGTGAAACTTTATTGCACTTTTGTGACGTCCAAGTAGGCGAAAGAGACAGAGAAACACAGAGAGAGACAGAGAGAGAGAGAGAGGGAGCACAAAGACGAATTGCATGGATGAATAATGGGCGGCAGGAAGTGGCGTAAGGATATCTGACCAAGTGAATTTTACTTTAAATGCGGCTATTTGCTGCAAATTGAAAACTCAACTAACACACAGACATGTTTTTTCTCTTCAAAATATTTATACATATTTCAACAGTTTTATAAATAAAATATCTATGCATATATTTAGTTTGATCATAAACAAACGAAACCACAGACAGCACTTGATGAACTCGAGCCAAATCCAAAGGCAGCTGCCATATGCATTTTCAACTTGCAAATGAAATTACAAATTACTCGATAAAATTCCCAAACCCCCAACCCCTACCTTTGGAGGGCAAATATTTAGCAAAGGTTACGGGGTTACTACATACCGATTGCCATTTGACAGTTTGCCAATTTTAAGTTGCATTAATTTAGAGCAGTTGCCATGGCTGTGGCAACGTGTGCGGTGAGGGCAGCGAATGATTCGGCAATGTCAATATTTTGGCGACAGTTGTTGCACGGCTCGGCTTGCAACAGCAGCAACAACAACAAGAACAACAACAGCAACATGTAATGGAAAACAAACAGAGTTGGCGGTGGTCGTAATGGCAACGAGCTGCAGCCACAGCAACAACATTTACCAGAGCAACAGTGGGGCCAAATAGAAAACACACACAACAGCAAAAGCAAAAACAAAACAAAAACAAAAACAGAAACAGGCAATCAGGCAAACAACAAAGCAAACCATCTGCATACCTACAAACATAGCCAGCGATGAAATACTTTGCAGCAACCGAAAAATGTTGCATACCACGAGGCGCACGAGGAGTACTTCGGTCACAGTTCAAGACACAGAGCAGCAGCTGCCGCTGGTCGCCAACTTTTGCACGGACTGAAGCCGCAGCCGCAGCCGCGACTCGAAACGAAACGAAAGGATATTCCGAATTGGGCAAGCAGCAAGTCCTGATTCAAAAATTGTTGTTCGGCGTTATTAGTTTCTGTGCCTTGAGACGGGTTTTAATTAACGCCGCCATTGCGCTGAGTGCCAAACAGTTGACTGAACAGCTGCCAGCTCTATATGTATATATGTATATAGATGTATGTGTTATGTGTATGCAAGGATATAGGCGAATGGCCAGAATCCTTTACGGCTGCTTGGATACTTGTGCAATTAAGGGGAGGCAGATAAACCGAGAAACTTTCAGCTGACAAAGCAAAAACAATCAAAGCCACAGAAATTGTCGAACTGAATCCGACTTTCGACATGCAACCCACACAATCCATTCCATTTTCCCAGACAGTGTCCCTCCGCAGCCACCAACTATGTTTAAGTTTATACTAAATGTAACCATTTTCTTAAAGCAATGCATATTGATCTCTCTCTCTCGCTGCTGAGCGCATCCTGGCTTAAAAATATTATTTATATTTATGTTTAGAGAGTTTGCCAAACAACATGATAAACTTGATTAAACTTGTTAAGGACAGCATCAAATTGAAGCCCGGGTTTTGCTTTTGCATTTAAATAGAAAATGTTTTACCGGCTAAAAAGTTCAGCTCACTTCACTTTAGTCAAGTTCAAAAACAAAATCGCAACTGAAAAAACTAAAAAAAAAAGGGAAAAGTTCAGGTAAGCAGACAGCCAAGATACACTTCCCTACATATGTATATCCCTTCCATCTCTAAGAGGATTCTTCACTCTCTGTAAAGTCACAAACAGATACAAAAAAAAAAAAAAAACTCGCATTTTTTGTGTTGATTGTGATTATACTGAAATTTCATATTTAAGAATGCGAGTTTGTGTTTGTTTTTGGTATATATATATACATATGTATAAGGAAGACACACTCACTTATATAATACTTATACCCATACAGAGAAGTGGCCACTAATGTCTTGGCAATCTGAAGAGTCGCTTTCTCGAGTGTTTACATTTAATTCGCTTAAATGCGCGACATGTTTACTTAAAACAAGTCCCATTTATGCTCTCAGTTATAAAAGTATTGGTGCTCTTAAGTAGACTGTTATTTGCCCACTCTTTTACAAAATACAAATGCAAGACAAAAAGATTAATTTGTATCTATATTCAGCACAAATTTCACAATTATCTTATATTATTTAAAACATATATCATTTTTTATAAGCTCGTTTACTGTATATATTCATAATGTACAAATTATCAGCAGTATCTGAATTTTTTTAAATTTTGCGCCTAGTTCTCCGTGTTCGTTCAGCGCACTCAGCAGTTGTGCAGTTTGTTACCGCAATTGTCGCCAGATGGCGCCAAGCTGGAAGAAAATCCGCCATTGTTGTTGAATTTTGAATTCAACGCGCCAACAAATTAAATAAAACGCATATTCTGAGAATCAATACATCTTATCAATATATAATTAATATTAGTTTACTTAAATTATTTGGTTTTCAGATCAATGGTTAAGTTATTACTTACTAATATATATATATAACTAATTTTTTTTGTAATGAACTCAGCTACACTTTCCATCAGCAGTAAAGTTTATTGACTATCACTAATTAAATGTTGTTTTAAGGCAAAAAATTAAGATAAAATTAAATATTTTACAGTCCATTTCTGGCCATGGTGTCGGTTATCCACTGCACGTACTGCGCCACATTGGTGTAGAGTCCAGGTAAACTGACCTGTCCACAGGTGGTGACGCCCATGCTGACAATGCCGAACTCCACCATGCGCAGTTTGAACTCGTCCAGATAGAGTGCCGGTGCCTGCAGAGGACCACCCGAATCACCTTTGCAGGAGTCCTGCAGGTCGCCACCGCCCACGCACAACTGCGTCTGCGGTACATCCCGATGATAGGTGTTCGAGCAGGAGGAGCGTTCCTGTATGGGCACTTTGGCCTGGAGCAGTATATCCGAAGAGGATCCGTTCTCAGTGGTGCCCCAACCGGTGACAAAGTAATCGTTTTGGGTTTCAGCCTGCAGTTTCAGCTCCTCGGTAATCGGCAGACAGATGGGCTTGATGTGCTCTGGAAGAATGGAAGATATAATGGGGAAATGTCTTGAGATAGGATTTCTTGACCTACTCTCATATGGCACACTGTAGTTGAGGCGGAGCAGTGCAATGTCATTGATGACACGCCTGGAATCGTATTTCTCGTGCATTATAACCTTCTCAATGGCCACATCCTTAACGGGGGGTGCGCACTTCTCACGTCGTCCCTCCTGCCGGCAATCCCTCTCCGTGGAAATTTGATGTTCACCCAAACGAATTTGATAGCTGGAAAATATAAATCAACTTCAGTAAAGGTCTAAACTGAAGGACCTTAGAGAACCTACAGCTGATCCTCCAGTCCGAAAATGCAGTGAGCAGCAGTAAGGATATAACCTAAGGCGAAAAAAGGTTAATTTGGGACAATCGAAGGTAAGGATAATTGCACCTACGATTGTGGATGAGTGTGCCGCCGCAGAGGAATCGAGATTGACCCAAGCTCTGATAACGCAACAGGGCCATCCAGGGTCTGGAGGAGAGACGCACCGCATTTCCGTTGGCGACACGCTCCGTGAACAAGGCACCGCACTTGAAATCGGGATCTTTGAAGATGCTCATGACCTTGGAATTGTGTTGGATCTGATGATGGGGGCAGCAAAAGTGGCGCTAGTCAAAAAAAGTAAAAATATTTAAAAATTTGTTAAAATTAAATAGAAGTAAATAATTATGTACCACATAGTTGAACTCGCCACAGGAAGCCTTCTTCAAGTAACTGGCATATTCTGGTGGCACCTGCCCCCCCTCCCTCTGGGTGACCACGAGACGCTGCTCAATGTCGGTGCAGGAGGAGTACGGCATGCACAGACCTTTCTCTCCATTGGGAGTGTTACACTCATCGGCATACTCTAAAGCAAAACAACAATGTAATTAACACAAATCTCTATATGTACATACATATATATCCATATATCAAATATGTATCTAGCAAACAAGTTGGGGGAAGTTTTTTTCATCTCGACACTTACCAGCTTGTGCCGATCTAGCTTCCAGCAGGCAGAGCACGACGATGACGACGGTGACGGTGACTGTGGCGGTGACGGTGGCGCCAGAGACGAGTTGATAGCCACGGGGCATCTTGCGGGTATTCCAAGCGCACTGACTCACCTTGCCTGTATCTGTATCTCAATCTGGCCCACTGCTGTTGGTAATACGATCTTGTCTGAATCTGAGCTGTGTCTCAACGGGCGCTCCAAGTGAGACTGTGAGAACTGTGCGCTCAGCACCAACATTAAATACTTCTCTCGATTCTCAGGCCAGAACTTGAGCTCAATCTCAGCTCATCATGCGATGCTCTCTTCGCTATCTCTCTCTACTCTCTTTGTGAATTTAATTTGTGAGGAAACATGTTCGTAAGTGCAGCTTCAGCTCAAGTATTTGACTTTCTTTGGCAAGTTTGGAAGTTCCCAATCAGCTAATATAATCGTCAATCAAACAACAATCAAATCTTGATTACACCGAAACAATTATTCGCTTATTGAACAATTTGTTTTAGATTTGTTTACATATTAAGAGAGAGAAAACAGCGATAGTTGCTCACTTTGAGAGATCTTTAGATTACACTCTCATTTAAGAAAAATTAGAATTTTTCAAACTACTTCCAACAAGTCAAAACTTAAATACACTATAAATGGCACACAAATCATTATTACTTATTGAACAATTTGTTTACATCTTAAAAGATAGAAAACAGCCATAGATGCTCACACTCTCATTTGAAAAAAAAACTAGAATTTTTTCAACTATTTCTAACAAGTCGCGATTTTAATGCGCTACAAATGTCATTCAAATCAATATTACGTATACGCCACGTTGTGCAGCTCAAACAAATCAACTTATATTTAATTAAAATCTGCTAGACAAATTATTTCACACCTTTAAAAATATATATACATATAATATTTAAACTTTTATCAGTTTCTCTCATAGTTCTCCAAATTCTACATATTTTTTCTAATTTATTAATTTTAGAATCCGTGCAAATCGAAATACAAAAGCTTTTCTATGTACTTTCGATTCACGGAAGTCGTTAACACGTTGTCTGAGAAAATATTAACAAAATTCTCCCCCTCTATCAATGAATGGAGAAAATGCATATTAGTTTCAATAATTTTATTGTTTATCGCACATCAACTGCTGGTCAATCATAGTACAATTGCTTTCGGTGTAGGTACAGTACTCTAAATACTTGTTCTCGAACTGGTAACTCGATATTTTTGTAATTCACATACATATATTTGTATTTATTTGTAGTTGGTATTTAACCAAGTTCAGTATATTTTTGTTTTCCTTTTATTTTTATTAAAAAGTAAATTAAAATTGACTTTTGTAACAATAAATTAAAACGAGGCTATGTAATAAATATCAGACATGGATCAACAATAAACATAATAATTACAATACACACACACACACATACCCATACCAATACATATACATATGCATATGTATATATGTGTATGTAGTATGTGTGTGTACATGCGTATGAATTAAATTATATTTTCTTTCTTAAATAGTTTAGTTAAGTTTAAGTTAAGAGAGTTATTTAGGTCAACGGCTGCTTATGGATTCAGAAAAAATATTGTTGATTTCTATAAATGGGGGATTGGGCAGAATCTCACCGATCTGCTGTCTATATATTCAGATATATATCTATATATATCTACATATGTGGTTTGCCAATGGATTTTATATGCGGTCGGTGTGGGTGTGGTTCAATTGGATGATAATTTAAATAATTTCTTCAGTTTGGTTTTCTATATGGTCCAACGAAAGAGAGGGGAAAGCACAATAGATCAATATCAATTTCCAAAACATTTGAAATTCAAAAAAATTGCATTTCTGAGAAGAATCTAAAAACAAAATAATTGATATAAAGTAGGGCAAGTGCCGCGCTTAGTGCCGCCTTTTGTTTAGTTAGTAATAGTAGCATTTTCCGGGCTTATCAATTATTAGTTAGAAGCAGGATAGGGAGATAGATAACCAAGCAAGCCAATTCCAAGTTAACATTCAATCAAAGCCATTAAAATAAAAACAAAAACCAAAACAAAAATATAAAAATATGTAGATAGACAAATAGATTGATAATAGATAGTTAAGGTAAGCTGAAACATTATCATTATCCATAGATCACATAAATTAATTTATATCGATATTAACATGATTATATATACATATACATAATACTATGACATAGATCGAAAATACATAGAAGTATCAATCGCCTTTGGTATTGTTGCTATCGCACTTAGCCCGTATCATGACCAACCACAGCCCGCGTCTATGACTAAGTTAGTATGATTAAATTTAATAACAATGCTTAAGGTTTCGCTTGCAGTTTAGTCATCGTTGGGGAATCTGAACTGAGGTGAGCTGAGGCATGGCCCGATACGGGACACAGGGGCGATATGTTGGCGATCGAATCAATCATAGAACATATAGATAGATAGTTTAAGCCAGTTTGCAGAAGAGTTTTGACTAGGCCTACTGGAGGCTCATGGTTAGTGATAGTTGGTGCTGATGGTGGTCACTTAGTAGAAGTGGTTGTGGTTGCGCGAAGAGTGGGGTTAGAATGCAAAATAAAGGTGCCATCGATGCAATCAATCAACATAACGCAGCGAATCAATTATTTAATGGCGGCAATTAGCGGACTCTCGTCACCTATTAAAAGAGAAAGAGATATAGAGAAAAACAAAGGTTAATCACTTTTTTTTCCATAGAGCTTGGTGGGCACTAATTCACGGGTCTTTATGTAGGGCATGCGGGGCCAGGCCCAGGTCACAGGCATCGACGTCTCATAGTTAAAGTTGTACAGCTGATCCTCCAACCACTTTCGCTTATCCTGCGGCTCTGGGTATGTGGATGCCAAGCCTTTCAAAAATCCAATAAAATATGATCAAAATAACTTATCCATAAAACTGATAAACTATATCTGAAACATACCCTTATCGTAGGCACACTTTGTCACTCCAATGGCAATGTTCATGGAGACATCGCGAATGCTCTGCAGGGGCGGATACAGGGAGCCACGTTCAATGTCGCTGGGCTCAACAAAGTTGGCCAGCTCCTGGGCGGCGATCAAGAACATATCATCGGGTATGTGATGAGTGCCCGTGCAGATGACGCCCAGACCGACACCGGGGAAAATGTACGCATTGTTGCCCTGACCAGGGTAGTAGGTCTTGTCGCCCACAGTCACCGGTGGGAAAGGTGAGCCCGAGGAGAAGATGACACGGGCCTGGCACATAATATATAATATATTAAAACCAATCTATTTCTAGGGAAGCTCAAAACATACATCTGTATTGTGATAGGCTTCCTCAGCCGTGCACTCTGCCTTGCTGGTGGGATTCGACAGGGCAAACACAATGGGCCTCTCATTGTTGTCAGCCATTGTACGCAGGATCTTGGGCGTGAAGAGTCCAGCGCAAGCAGATGCGCCGATCAGCACCTAAAGATTAAAGGTAATAAAATTTAAATTTTTAAATATAAACATATCTTCTTACGCTTGGTTTGATTGTGGACACAATTTGCTCGAGATCCTGCATGGGTTCAATATCCTTGGCATAGTTGATCTTGTGGCCATCGAGATTGCCCACCTTGCGTGACTTGGTTAGCAAACCATCGATATCGACCATGAATATTCTGCTGTAGGCCTCATCCATGGGCACTCCTTCGGCCACCATGCCCTTGACTACAAGGTCGGCAATGCCAATGGCTGCCTCGCCGGCACCGGCGAACAAGAAAGTGTAGTCCTTGAAGGATTTGCCGGTAATACGCTTGGAGGCATACAGGCCAGCCACAGCCACGGCAGCTGTGCCCTGAATATCATCGTTGAAGGTGCAATATGTGTTGCGGTATTTGTCCAGGAATCTAAATGCATTATGATTGCCAAAGTCCTCAAACTGGATGAGTGTGTTCTGGCCATAGCGCTTGACCACAGCCTCCATGAACTCATCAATGAAGTCATCGTATTCCCGACCGACGACACGTTTCTGTCGCAGACCGACATACAGAGGATCCTCCAGCAGATCAATGTTATTTGTACCCACATCCACTACAATGGGCAAGCACTGATGCGGCTTGATGCCAGCCAAGGCCGTATACAGAGCCAGCTTGCCAACTGGAATACCCATGCCACAGGCACCCAAGTCACCCAGGCCGAGGATACGTTCGCCGTCCGTCACGCAAATGGCACGCACATTGGGCTCGGGCCAGTTCTTCATGACATCGAAAATGTGGCCACGATCATTGAAGGTCACGAAGAGACCATGGGGACGCCTATAGATCAGACCGAAGCGTTGACAGGCCAGGCCAACCGTTGGCGTATAAACGATGGGCATTAGATCCTCAATGTTCTCGGAGAGAAAGCGGAAGAACAGACGCTCATTACGATCGTGCAGGTCACTCAGGTACAGATACTTGTTGAGGGGTTCCGTATAGCGATTCACGGCAATCTTGCACAACTGCAACTGCTCCTCCTGGGTCTTGAAACGGGCTGGCTGCAGTCCATGAATGCCCAGCACTTGTCGTTCCTCCAGGGTAAAGGCCAAACCCTATTGAAAATAATTCCATTTAAGTTGTATAACAGTTGTATAACACTTAATTGAGTATAAGACTCTTACCTTATTCAAACGAGGATCACGAATGTGATCGATGCCGCGCACTTGCGAGGGGCAAATGATATCGCCGACAACCTCATGATATCCACGGGACTTCAACGCCTCCACAGCTGCTACTGGGGCTAGTCTGGCTGTTGTTGTTGTGCTGCTGGTCACTGCTGCAGTTCCACTGCGGCACATTCGACCAAAGCGGCCGCACAAGCTGCAACGAGAGAAGGCGACAGACGATAAATGTGTGACTGACAATTGTGACAATTGATGCCGTGACAGAAATTGTGACAGCGACAGTGACTGCGCACGCCACAAGTCAGACCTAAGCCCATATACAGCTCTCATCAGAAAAATAGAACAGCCCGCAGAATTAATGGAAATTTGAAAACTTCAGAAGGATAAAATCTTGTTTTTGACTTTTTTGTAGACAACTAATAAATTATTTAAATTATTAAGTAAAACTGTTAATTTGCATACATTTTAAATAATATTTCATACGTTTTTATATAAGTTAGGGATCTGTTTTGTATTATGTCGCATTCCACGTCCATTGCGAATTTTCAAATGAGAAAATATCATGCCAAATCATCATAAAACTATACTTAATTGATAAATTATAAAAAACAAAACAAAACAGATCTCTAAAACAGATATAGTATATTTTAATATATAGCACTTTTCACTTGAACTTCGCTGTACAGAAAAATATAATTTTTAAAGAATATTTGAAAAAAAAAATGTATTAATTTATTTAAATTAATTAGTTATGCAATAAAATTAATTTTAAAAAGGTTGTATTCATTCGAAAGTATAATTTTGATTTTCCGTAACATTTTACAACCGAAGCTATTTTTCTGTTGAGCGCTGTAGTATGTCAACTTGCAGGAAAGCCAAGTCCAAGGCCGCGGCGAAAGCAACTAGAACTAAATCACAGCCGCATTGTTTACTATGAAGGGGCGCGATAAGCGGCAAATTCTATGGCAATCCCGATAACAGCATGACGACAAAATGTGGCAAAATGTATTCGAGTTGTGATCCGCATAATTAATGCTAATTGCTGGCCCCCCTTGTGACTAATTTCCGAATATCATCGCACTTCATTGATACACACACACACACACACACACTGAGCTCCCATCATCACCTGGATTACATGTCTATACAAACATAAGCTGAACAAGTGCCATAGAGGAACAGAGAGTAACAGAGAAAGAGAGAGAGAGAGAGAGAACTCGTTAGTGACGCGGGCGACAGAGTCTTAAGTGCGAAACCCACGCGCTCATGACGTGGTTATTGGCCCCTCTCGGTTCACTCAATTCCTTCCACTCTCTTTCTCTCTACCTTACTCTTTTGCTCTGCTTGCTGATGTATGTTAGCATTTCAAGTTGCTAATTATTAGAGTGGAGCGGGTGAAGAAGAGTATCATTATTGTCATTATCATCATTCGTCATTTTGTTACTATGTATTTGTAAAGTTTAAGCCAGAAGCGCGCGCTCACATGAGCAAAGCAAAAAGGTGCTTAACAATTTCGCATACAGCTACAGATACTGTTACAGTTATATTAGATACAGCTACAGATACAGATACATATCTAATCACACACTGCCACACACAGGGTTTGTCATAAATAATTGCGTATCTGTATTACGCGATGTTTATACGACGAACACATGATCGGCTATGCAACAATAACAATAACAATAATTTCAGCAAACAACCTATCAAGTGTGTTTCAAAGGCTTTTGCAAAATTTTCCAACTCGAAAACAAAATTTCTCTGTCTGCATAGATTATTCATGGGAATATTTCTCTTAGGCCTTAATATGCTATAGTATGTGAGCAATCAAGGCTGACGCATAATAAGCATAGTAGAAATATTTTTCTAAAATATATGTAAAAGAAATACACATATAGTTATGTACTGTATGTATTGTATATAATGGACTATTACGACATCACGATAAGTTATCGTATAACGAAATTTCACTGTGTAAACCTCATGTGGGTATTTGTCTGTGTGTGTGTGTGTGTCTATGTATGTCTAATTAGAGGTTGCGGCGCTGACAAGCAAACTAATGCCAAAGCTGTCCAGGTCAGCAACACATACATACACACATACATACATACAGATGTACATCATTATGCAGATGTGTGCGTATATCCGCAACTCATAAAGCTTTTGCCGAAAAGAAGTCAATGTACTCGCCGCGCATAGATTTTGGAATGTAGCAAACTGACATAAAGAGAGAGAGAGAGAGAGGGGCATGTCGAAAGCAAGGTAAAGCAAAAGATAGAGGGAGACAAGCGATGAGCAAAAAGTAAAAATAAAAACAAAGACAAAAACAAAAACAAAAACAAAAAAAGAAGCGTTTTGAACTTGGCAAAGAAAATAAAATGGCAAAAAGCAATTACAACACAAACAAAACAATACATAATACATATAGGCAAAAAAATATTGTATATAAATTTAGAATTTGGCATAAGCAGAAGAGTTGAGATCTAAATGCAAAATACATGCACACACACACACACACTCACAAGCACTCTCTCACACAGACAGCGTGTCCATGTCCATGAACGTGAAGGTGTCTTCTGATTCAAGAGACAAAACGTAATGAGTAGGCGTAAAAAACAAAAGACATAAATGTTTGACATACACTAACAAATACTTCTGTACATGTGTATATAGAGTAAAGTATATGCATGTACATATATTGATTTTCCAAATGTTTATTATTTAGCAGTATGTGCAACTGTCGCAAATTTCATAGAATTTTATTGTTGCTGTAGCTAAGGCAGTTTAAAGCTGTTTTGGTGCTTATGCAATTGCGGAAATGTGCAAAGCAAGCAATGAAGAGGAGAGGGAAGTGTATGCAAGCAGCTGTTGTTATACGAGTATACGCAGAAAAGAGAACTGCAAAACTGCGAACGAATGACTCGGGAAACAAGCGAAAAGCACAAGAGTTAGGTCAATGCCAAAAAGCATGTGCGAATCTCTGTCCCTTTTCTGCACACACCAACACCATCCAACACTAACACATAAAGGGACACTATGTGTGAATGTGTGTGTGACAATGAAATCGAAAGCTGCGCAGTAGACGAGACGCGCCTCTCCGCGCGCTGCTTCTACCTTTGGCGTGCGAAAGAGACTTGACTAGGTCACTGGCAGAAAACAGCTGGGACGCCAAAACTGCTGCTGTCTGTGACAGCGATGAAATACATAGATGTCCGCCCAAATTGCATAATCCATTCGCAGCGCATTTTTATCACTTTGCAAATGTATGTTTTAAAAATAGTTGCAATGCTCGCAGAATTCCTTTGGCAACTTGATGCTGGCCTCGTCTCACCTGTCCGCATTTTGACGCTCATTATTTTCTGATGAATTTACTTACCTGGGTCTTGAGAACATTTTTCAAACTTGCTGATTTAGGGTCTTTTTTTAGTTTGGGATAACTCCGCTATTTAGCTAGTTGAGTTTGAAACTTATTGCCTAGGTACTAATACTATCGTTTGTTACGGAACGCACGACAAAAACAACGACCAAACACCCTTAAATAAATTCCCCAATAAACAAAACGTTGAGTATTGAACGCGTCGCGGGAAAATCAACCTCGCGAAGCTGTCGGCGGATGAAGAACGAATGCTGACTGAACGCGACGGACAGTGGATGAAACTTGCGCGGCTCTGATTGAAAACAGTGTTGGTAAATAAGCGCACACAGCGTTGCCAGATAAATGAAAAACGTAAGAGGCGTTTATATTGACAGATAATTTTATTAATATTATTATTTATTTGATTACATTTGTCATTAAATGTATTATTGCTAATAGTATAATATTAAGTGTTGGCATAAATGTAGCTACATTTGATACATAACTTTGCATTGATACAGTGCTGTCTATCAAATTCAATTTGTCGCCTGCATTTTTCGCCGTAAACGATTCAAATGTGTAGAGTGCGCGAAAACCGTTGGCCACGAAACGATCATTTGAATAAAATGTCACACGAAAGAAACGACCATCGGAGCGCACTTCGAAATCAGACAGTTTTCCACAATGACGGCTGTACTTGCGATCCGTGCTCATAAAATTCGAAAACTCCACATAATCACTGGCAGTTTGATGATCGCAGCTTAAAAATAATCAAACAGATTGGGAATTATTTTTTTGGAATACAATTGATAAGACTGCATACTTACATGCCTATGCCTTCGACATCAAAGAAAGTAAAGCGGAGAACTACACGCTCATTAGCGCCATAAAAGTAATAATTGCAAACAACATTCTCAAGATAATACCCCGGAAAATTGGGAGAATAAAAGAGACCACTTATACGTTCACTGCTGTTGTACACAAATGTGCATTCATTTCCCTGCTGAACGCCCGACATGATGCCAAAGTCTATAAAAAGAATATGAATTAATATTTATGACATACAATTGAACGATATTTACTTGTCAGGAACTTGTACTCCGCTCGAAACCCATAATACTGCACTTTGTTGGTCATCTTCGGTGGATATTTGCCCACAAATTGCAGCTGGAAACGTTGATCGTTGGACATCAGCGGCTTTGGCAGAAAGGGACCACATAACAGCTCCTGCGTCTCATACTTGCCACGCATCTCGCTCAGCACATGTAGCGCATCCTGTTCCACGCAGTTTGTGGAGTTCTCCTGATCAGTCGGTATGTTGAAATCGTGAAATCGAATTTGAATTCGCTCTGGTTTTTGCGCCTCGAATTCATATCGGCATTGTATGGCGACACCGCTATCGATATTTTTGCTTATCGATGTACCGATAAACGAACTCAACAGCTGATTCGATTCAACGATGCCCGATTTGTTGACGCGCGAGTCGTAAACATGCTTACAGTGTTCTGCTCGAAGCGAATAAACAAAGATTGTGAAATTAATTAATTTATGCTGCAATTGTTACTCGGCTGTCGGATTTCGCGCATCAATCGTCTGTGGAGCAGGGCTATGGCTATGGGCAGCAAACAGGCACAGAATGACGATAACAAGCTGGACACGTTTCGACGAATCTGTGATGAAATTGCTGCGGAGTCAAGTTACCTGAAGAAGGTCGAGAGACTGGAGCAGTTCTTCAAGAAGGGCACCAGCGGCAAAGGGTTTCAGGGCGACACATTGCAGTGGGTGCAGTTCCTCATACCCGGAGCCACCCAACGTGTCTACAATCTGCAGAACAAGGCGCTGCTGAAACTCTTCGGACGCATTCTGCATGTGGACCAGCAGGAGATGCATCTGGATCTGGAGCAGGGTGAGCCACAACATCGTCTGAATATAACTGCTTTGGTAATTGAGATGTCCATTGTACATCACCAGATGGGGACATCTCAGAGACACTGCGGAAGCACTTTGCCGCCTCCAGCAAAATGAAGCCCCAGGCGCAGAGCAACCTCTATTTGCATGAGGTGGAGCAGCTGCTACTCCAGCTGGAGCAACGCACCAAGGAGGACGAGCAAACGGAGCTGCTGCGGCAGCTTTGTAAGCAGGCCACCGACCTGGACTTGCGCACCTTCATCAGGCTCATCAAACAGGATCTGCGTATCAATGCACGTGCCCGTCACATACTGGATGCCTTTGGTCCTCACGCCTATCCGGCATATCAGTCCTCCCGTGATCTGACAGCAATTGTGGAACAATTTGCAGGAGATCAGGGTAAGCAGTCAGCTGCAGGGAAGGCGGGAGCTGCAAAGACAGCGGCTAAGAAAACCACGAAGGGATCGTCTAGTGGTATTCAGGTAATGACGCCCATATCACCCATGCTGGCCAATGCCTGCAAGTCAGTTGAGGAAGCCTTCAGGAAGAATCCGGGCGGACTGTACAGTGAAATCAAATATGACGGAGAACGCGTACAAATCCACAAACAGGGCTCCGAGTTCAAGTTCTTTAGCCGGAATCTGAAACCCGTGCTGGATCACAAGATCAAGCAGCTAAAGGACCACATACCACGTGCCTTCCCAGGTGCCGATGACATGATACTCGACTCTGAGATCATTCTCGTGGACTCCGTGACAGGCGCCCTGTTGCCCTTTGGCACGCTTGGAGCACACAAGAAGCAAACCTTCTCGAATGCCTCCGTTTGTCTCTTCGTATTCGACTGCCTGCTCTACGATGGCGATGATCTTACCCAGCTGTAAGTGTACTAAGTAATCTAATTATATCAATTAAGTGTAAGTAAAGTCTGCCCAACAATATGATTCCACGCACCTGATGCGCAATAATGAGATTTTGGCTCAGAATAACTTGTTGAAATTATTTTGAAATTTCCATCTTTTTTTTATTTTTGTAATTTTCATATTTTTGTTTCATTTTTAATATTTTGTTCTTCAAATTTAAATTTTCTGAATTTTTATAAAATAATAATATAACTTAAATTTTTGTAAAATTTCCAATATTCTTGATTAATTTTTCATAAATTTTGACGTATATTCAACTTTCAAAATTTTTTAATTTATTTTTTAAGTTCGTATTTGTAATTTTTTTAAATTTAAAATTTTTGAAATTTTTCCAAATTTTTTTGTATCTTAATTTTTTTAATCAAACTGTATATCTAATCAAATTTTCGTACAGTTCCTTCTGCAAGCGACGCGAAATTCTCGAGCAGCACATTCAACCCATCAAGTCGCATGTGCAACTATCCGAGTCTCAGTTTCTGAAGACCAAAAACGAGCTGGTCATGATGACGGCCAAGGTGCTGCAAGCCAATTTGGAGGGGGTGGTACTCAAGAGTCCGACGGGCACCTATCAGCCGGGCAAGCGCAACTGGCTCAAGGTGAAGAAGGATTATCTTTTTGGTGGCAAAATGGCGGACACGGCGGATTTGGTGGTGCTGGGCGCTTGGTACGGATCGGGCAAGAAGGGTGGCGTCTTGAGCATCTTTCTAATGGGCTGCTATGATGCACGTGACCGTCTGTGGAAAACTGTCACCAAAGTACATTCGGGCTTGGATGATGCCACCAATGATGAGATACACGACATGTTGCTGAAGCTCACGGAACGCGCAGATGCCAACAGGATTCCCACTTGGCTGCACTGCAAAAAGTCCTTGGTGCCCGATGTGCTGGCCAAGCAGCCAGACCAGATGCCTGTCTGGGAGATTACTGGTGCCGAGTTCACACAGTCAGAGGCGCACACAGCAGCGGGTATCTCTATACGCTTTCCACGCATAACGCGTTTGCGTAAGGATAAAACGGCGAAGGAGGCCAATGATCTCGCACATCTCGAGCAGCTCTATGCTGCCTCCAAAAACAACGTGAATGTGGATTTGCTGCTGGCCAACTGTGATCAGAGCGAGGACAAGGAATTGCAGACCAAATTGAAACTAGAAAAGACACCTCAAAAGGTTGTGCCCAAAGCATCTCAGACAAGCAGCAGAAAAAAACCGAAGAGGTCGAAGGATGACTCTGATGAGGAGAAACCAGAGAAGGGTGTTACTTCGCCGAAAATAGCAAAGATGGCCACCTCTTCGGGCAACCTAATGGATTTTCTTAAGCCCAAAAAGGAAGTCAAGCAAGAGATTGTCGATGCTGCTGTGGAATTGAAGTCCAAAAGCAAATTATTTAAGGACCTTGTGGCATACTTTGCCGAAGACTCTAAACGTATGCAAGAGTTTGTGCAACATGGTGGCACATTGACCAAAAATACACAAAAGGCAAATTTGGTGTTTCACTCGGAAGTCAAAGCTGTTGACTTGGCAAAACTTAGGTAGGTCATAAACTTTCAAAAATTTTACTATTATCGCTATTTTGAAAAAATTGTATATATATAATATTTCTGTTAATGATATTGACCCCATTTTAATTTTCATTAAAATATGGCCTAATTCCCTATTTCGTAAGTTTGAACTGCCATATCTTGGCCAAAAATCAGCCGATTTTGTTGAAATTTGGATTTTTGTTAATGGTTTTGACGTTAGTTTAAATCTCCATTCAAATTTTGTTAAAATTCGCCATTTGTAATTTTTCGACTTTTTTGTCCAATTTTGCATACTAACCCCTTGACAAAATCATCAAAACTCGAAAACTTTTCGATCGCAATTTTTTTGGTCCTATTCGTTTTCTAGGACTCAAAACTAGTATTCTGCTTTTTATTTGAGGTCATTCTGATCAGTATTTGCTGAGATATGGCCAAAAACGTGTTAAAAATAGACCGAAAATCGTTATTTTCTGAAAACAGGCTTTTCGTAACTTTGAACTGCCATATCTTGGCCAAAAGTCAACCGATTTTGATGAAATTTGGATTTTTGTTAATGGTTTTGAAATCAGTTTAAATCTGCATTCAAATTTTGTTAAATTTCGCCATTTGAAATTTTTTGACTTTTTTGTCCAATTTTGCATACTAACCCCTTGACAAAATCATCAAAACTCGAAAATTATTCGACCGCAATTTTTTTGGTCCTATTCGTTTCTAGGACTCAAAACTAGCATTCTGCTTTTTATTTGAGGTCATTCTGATCATTATTGGCCAAAAATGTGTTAGAAAGTGACCGAAAATCGCTATTTTCTGAAAACAGGCTTTTCGTAACTTTGAACTGGCATAGCTTGGCCAAAAGTCAACCGATTTTGATGAAATTTGGATTTTTGTTAATGGTTTTGAAATCAGTTTAAATCTGCATTCAAATTTTGTTAAAATTTACCATTTGAAAATTTTCGACTTTTTGTCCAATTTTGCATACTAACCCCTTGACAAAATCATCAAAACTCTAAAATTTTTCGATCGGATTTTTTTGGTCCTATTCGTTTCTAGGACTCAAAACTAGCATTCTGCTTTTTATTTGAGGTCATTCTGATCAGTATTTGCTGAGATATGGCCAAAAACGTGTTAAAAATAGACCGAAAATCGTTATTTTCTGAAAACAGGCCTTTCGTAACTTTGAACTGCCATATCTTGGCCAAAAGTCAACCGATTTTGATGAAATTTGGATTTTTGTTAATGGTTTTGAAATCAGTTTAAATCTGCATTCAAATTTTGTTAAATTTCGCCATTTGAAATTTTTTGACTTTTTTGTCCAATTTTGCATACTAACCCCTTGACAAAATCATCAAAACTCGAAAATTATTCGACCGCAATTTTTTTGGTCCTATTTGTTTCTAGGACTCAAAACTAGCATTCTGCTTTTTATTTAAGGTCATTCTGATCATTATTGGCCAAAAATGTGTTAGAAAGTGACCGAAAATCGCTATTTTCTGAAAACAGGCTTTTCGTAACTTTGAACTGGCATAGCTTGGCAAAATTTGAGCTTATGTCAGAAATGTTTCAAATTGCCTCTCTCCTTGATATTTGAAAATTGTTAAATAACTTTACATACGAATATTACTTCAACTAATAAATGGATTTTTTCTTTTTTGCAGAACTACTTACCGTAGGGGTTGTCGACATTTGTCTGTGGCATGGTTTGAGGACTCAGTGGCAGCAAAATCATTGCAGCCATATCCACTTTATGCCTTGAAATTGCGGTCAAGATAGTAAATTATAACTACCTTTACCGGCAATTGTAAATATTCAATATTAACATTTTTGTTAACTAAATCTAATAAATTATTCAAAAATTGAATTGTAACTTTTGTTAATTGGATTAGATACCAAAGGGTTAATGAATGGAAGTTTACCGGCGGCATACATACAGACACGAACACACAGTTTTATGGTTTCGAATACCAACGAAATACCGAAAGCTCAAAAGCTCAATACGTGCGTCAAAAAGCTCTCAAACAAAAGCTCTCATCGCAAACATATAAGCTGGAATGTATGCGTGAATAGTTCAATTTTCAGTCTTCGCTCTCAGTCCGCGCAGTTTGTTTATAATTTGTTGTTTTTCAAAATGTTAATAGAATGCTTAGCATTAATTATTGTAATTTTGTTGCTGACCTACCGCTGGGCCGTTGACAATAATGATTTCTTCAAGAACCGCGGTATTCCCTATGATGTGCCACGACCACTTGTGGGCAGCAATGGAAAACTCATCTTCGGCAAACAATCAAGCTTCAATCACACCATCGATTTGTACAATCAGACCACAAGCAAGTGAGTAGATTATCGATTGATTTGGAAATGTAATGACTTTGTTAACTGAAATATGTTGTAATAATTTGTACGCAGGGTTTATGGCATATTTGAGCAGAGGAAGCCGGTGCTGATGATACGTGATCCGGAACTTATTAAGCAGATCACGATTAAGGATTTCGATCATTTTGTCAATCATCACAACTTTTTCGGCCAGGATGTTGAGGCACCTCGCAATGTGAATTATCTATTCTTCAGTTCACTGTTCACCATGCGCGACAATCGCTGGCGAGAGATGCGAGCCGCCCTAAGTCCCGCCTTCACCGGTAGCAAAATGCGTCACATGTTCCAGTTGATCAATGACGTTGCCAAGGAGGCTGTGAGTTACCTTAAGCGACATCCCATGCCCGAAAATGGCTTGAGTGTGGACATGAATGACTATGCAAAGCGGTTTACCAATGACGTCATTGCCTCCACTGCATTTGGCCTGGAGGTGAACTCGTTCAAGCACCCCGACAATGTATTCTATACAATGGGCAGAAATCTGACCACATTCACCTTTCTGCAAGGCCTCAAGTTTCTACTCTTCCGTAGCACCCATGCGCTATTCAGGGTGAGTTTCGAGTACCCCCACTCCAGTTGAACGATTCCATATCTAATCATGCGTCCATTTCAGTTGTTCAACATGCCGCTGTTCGATAGAAAGAGCACGGGGTATCTCTATGCCCTGGTGGTAGATACGATGAGGTACCGACAGGAGCATAATATTGTGCGCCCCGATATGATCCATATGCTGATGGAGGCACGTGGTCTGATGCCCTCAGATAAGCCAAGGCCGAGCACAAGTGAGGAATGGACTGACGTTGATCTAGCCGCTCAGTGCTTTGTATTCTTCTTTGCGGGATTGGAGATGCCCACGAAATTGATGTGCTTCACCGGCCAGGAGCTAATGGAGAATCCGGATGTGCAGCAGAAACTATACGAAGAAGTGGCTCAAGTCAACGAGCAGTTGGATGGGGATGAAGTGACCTATGAAGCCCTTATGGGCATGAAGTATATGGATCAGGTTCTATCTGAAGTGCTACGCAAGTGGCCGCCATCCATCAACATTGATCGCGAGTGCAACAAGAACATCTACTATGAGATTGATGGCAAAACAATTGAGATTAAAAGAGGTGACTTCATAACTCTGCCCAACTGTGCGCTACAGCACGATCCTGCCTATTTCGAGAATCCCAGTAAATTCGATCCGGAACGCTTCAGCGACGAGAACAAGTCCAATATCAATCAATTTGCATATTTCCCATTTGGACTAGGACAACGTAGCTGCATCGGTAAGTGTACAATATATAGCGTATATAGAGAGTCAATTCAACAAATATTTGCATTTCCAATAGGTGCAAGGTATACACTGTTGATGGCCAAGGCATTTATATTTTATTTACTACGCGATTTCCATATAACTGCCGCTCCTAAGAGCACTATTCCCTTGGACTTGGCATCCGCTGGTATGCAAGTGGCCCCCAAAAATGGATTCTGGATTAAGCTGACACCACGTGAATAAGCCAGCTCTGAGACGGATTCAGTATTAACATGACTTTTGATGACTTCTAATCGAATTGTTCACTTAACATATTATTTGAATATGCATGATCGAGTGCATTTGAAACCCATGAGACTTCCTGTGCGATTCCTGTACTTTTTATCAAATATATTTAGCTATAAGAATCCCAAGTAATTGCATTTTTGTTTTCAATTTTTCACTTTGTAGTTCAAAATATCGTTTCTTTGCATTTAAATTGAGTCAAAGTTGATGGAGCTTTGGCCTGAAATTCCCAGAATTTGTTTGGAAGGCATGTCGATATTCAAATACTGAGTCATAAAATAATTCCATTGCATTAAACTGGCTGCGAGGTATATTGTAGTCGGTCAACCTGGAGAATTTTATTCTAAATTCTATCTACTAAAGTCTAAGAATATTCATTAGTAGAGTCAGCTTGTAATTATATCATTTTGTTCACTGTCAATCGAAATGCAACAAATTCTATAGCTGTTTTTCCTATAAATAGCGTCGAAACACTTTGACTTGCCCTCAGATAAGTGAGAAACTCCAAGGCAATTAGAAGCGCCGCCAAGTTGACTAAATTCAATCAAATGGCAACTCCAATCCAAACATTCTACAAGGATAAAACTATATTTTTAACGGGCGGCAGTGGATTTCTGGGCAAAGGTTGTATACAAATAAATTATTCATAATTTTCTTCTAAGATACTCGGAATACTCGGCGTATACGTGTTTATTACGTATACGCACCGTGTGCATATAAAAAAAGTTCTTGTACTTTTTTGAATTATTTAATTATTGTGAATTACTTTAGTGGTAATCGAAAAATTGCTGCGCACTACTGAAGTAAAGCGCATCTATGTTTTGATACGACCTAAAGGACATCAGACTGGCCTTGATCGGATTGAGAGTTGGAAGCAAGATGCTGTAAGCGAACATGGATTGACATTGAAATTCTTCATCCATCTTAATACTCTACATATGCTCCCCAAGTTATTTAGCTTGCTTTTGGAAACTGATGCCAATGCCTTTGAGCGGATTGTGCCCATCAATGGGGATTGCAGGGAGCTAGCATTGGGCATATCTAAGGCAGACAGAGAGCTGCTTAAGAAAGGGGTGCAGTTGGTATTCCATTGTGCAGCCACGGTGCAATTCACAGAGAAGCTGCACTCGGCACTCGACATCAATACGCGCTCGGTGCGCAACATGATGCAGTTGGCCAAGGAAATGGAGCAGCTGGAGGCATATGTGCATGTGTCCACAGCATTCTCCAGTTGCGTGGAAAGACACATTGATGAACTCTACTATCCGGAGTACTTGAACTGCTCGGTGGATAAGGTGTTGACATTGAGGGAGCAGCTCAGCGACGAATTCATCGACAACATGACGGGACCATTGCTGGGCAGGTTTCCCAACACATATACATATACTAAGGCACTGGCAGAGCAGCTCATTGAAACGGAATCCGAGGAGCTGCCCATCTGCGTGTTTCGCCCAGGAATCAGTAAGTAGAACTCTTCAGCCATGTCCTGCAACTCAGCTTTCTCTCAGTTGTGGCCAGCTACAAGGAACCCGTGGAAGGATGGATTGATAATCTGTATGGACCCATCTCCGTGCTGTTTGGCGTTGCCATGGGCATCATCCGAATCACCTTTTTGAATACAGAGATCAATGCCAACATCGTACCAGTGGATTACTGCGCCAACATGATGCTGGCTGCTGCTTGGCAACTGTCCAAGGATCATCCTGATGACAGAGACCGACCACCTCCAATTTATAATTTCGTCTCCAATGATCAGAATGTGTTATCCTGGCGAGAATTCTGTCGTAAATCTATGCGACTTGGCAATGTCTTTCCTCTCGAGCAAATGAAATGGTTTCCTTTTATCTGCTATACGACCAGTCTAAGGATATTCCATATCATAGCCTTCTTCTTCCACATCATACCCGGATTCTTCATGGATCTAATGTTGCGGGCGCAAAATAAGAGACCTCGTATGATGAATTTATATCGAAAGATACACAAAGGCATAGAGAACATCGCACCCTTCGTGGACACAGATTGGCATATTGAGTCCAAGAACGTGGATAGACTCTGGCAAGGACTCTCGAAGGAGGATCAGAGGCTATACATGTTCGACGTGAGCCTGTTGAACTGGAATGATTATTTCCTCAAATTTATAGGGGGCATGCGACTTTATCTGGCCAAGGAGGACAACGGTGAAGAGTCCATTAAGAGAGGACATAGGATTAGAGCCAGGTAACTGAATTCCTTAAAAAACAAAAATAGGTATTTAATGGAAAAATCACTTTTTCATTCACAGATTCCTCAAACTTCACATATTGCTGATGCTACTCCTGGCAGTATCCTGTCTCTGCCTAGTCAAGTATCTCTTTGGTTGTATATCATACACTTTTTCGAATGGGTTTAATAAATAATAATGGGTACTCACTGCCAGTGGCAAATCCTGCACAGGCCAAGGATGTGGTCGTCCTTTGCCAAATGGCAAGCAGCAAAAATGAGGCGAATATCAAGTCCATTTCTCTCGACTTTCACTTGTCGACAACTCAAAACAAACTAAACGCTTTCAATGATAGTTAACTCTTGGCAAGCCAAGAATATCCTTTCCCCCCCAATTCCCCCTCCCCCATCTCAATTGGCCACATCCGCTCAGACAGTTTTGCCAGACGGAAGCTGTCAGCCAGGGCAGAAGTTTGCCGCCATTTTGTTGCCGATTAACATAATTCGATTCGATTCGTTTCGATTGGATTGTATTGGATTGGAAAGGAGGCATGAGTTGGAATCTAAGGCTAATTTATGGGGCGCCTTACTTACGATTCGTGCGTCCGGATCTTATCTGCTTGGGGTTGTCCTCCGGCAGACTGTTCGCCTTGGCCGGCAAGGTCAGGGAAGAAGGCTTCAGTGCCACACTGGCTGCCTCCAGTATGGGAGCAGCAGCTTCACTCTGCTCATGCGGCACGAACTTGTACCTGCCACGGAATCCTTTGGCCGTGCGATTGGAGCTGGCATTGAATTCCAGCAAGAGATCTGGACCACTGCTCAGTATACGGCGTGTGGGACTTGGAGTGCAGAGCACATCGATGACGGCATCCATGTGCGCCGACTCGGCATCAAAGATGGTCACCGCATCCAACTGGCAGCCACCGTGCATCACTGGCGGCAGCTGCAGCTCCTCGAACATCAACTCGACACGAGTGTCGGGGCGTCCAATGAATTTGTAGGCGCACTTGATGTGCGCCGGATAATGGGCCGGAAATCGTGGTGAATGAAAGTAGCCCTGGCCCAGATTGCCATCAATGACGGTGCTGGCGAAGAAGTAATAGTCACAGAAGCTGTGCGGCACCAGACGTCCTTCCGTCTTGAAAAGTTCTAATTTGAAAAAGTGAAGATTTTTTTTTTTTTTTTTTGATTTTGAAGTGGGAGTTTGTAGTTATTCAGTTACCTTGCTTGAGGAATCTATAGTTGGCGGTGAGGTTCAATGGCCAGTTGATCAACTTTGTGGGCGGTTGCTGGAAACTTAGGCGTAGTCCGAGCAGCCTTCCCGAGCTATAAATAGGCGTGGCATTGCGATTGCTGTGCTGACACCAAGTGTACGACGACAATGTTGTGTTCTCGATGACGGGCTCCCGCAGATACGGAAATACCTCCACGGTATCCAAGCACCTGTCACCGCATACCAAAATCAAAGAAAAATGAAAATGAGTAAAGCAGAAGAAGATGATGAAGAGAAATGTCAAAATGGCCGAATGCCTGAATGGGCCAATACTAATGATGTTGAGAATTTATTGGCCGATACATTTGGGGCTGGTCGGTTGGCCGCCTCGTTGGCCAGCCTATAAATAGATGGCACATTGCCCACGGTTCCACCATTAAGAGTCTATGCGAAATTGCATTTTGCCATTTTGCGGTTTTGGTTCTTCATCATTTATTTTGATAAAAAGTCTAACAAAAGTTGGCGTTAAGGTTGTAACAAGTTCAATTTTTCTCATATTTAATTCAATTTTCCATTTCCCATTTAAAATGACGACGACGACGACGACGATCTTCACAAATTGATTTTGCTACGAATGAAAATTCAAATAAAATTATGAAAATTATCCAAGGATTTGAACTACTCTAGGTAGGTATTGTTTTGAAGGATTCCTTTTGTGTGATCCTCTCTAGGGATTCTTGCGTTTGCGCATGCCGCCCAACATCCGACAGAATGCCGGATAATCGATCATTCTTGGCTCCTCCAGTGTCTTGGCCTTGGCCATTGGTGCATGACTGAGTGCCTCCTTGGCCTCGCTGACCGTCATCTTGTCGCCATAGTTGACCAGCTCCTCATAGATTCTGTTTTTCAAATGTACAAGGATTATGAAGTAACCTACTAGTAAGAAACCTTCACCCACTTGCGCTCATCGATTTTGCCCGTGCCATGATCATCCCATTTGCTCCATGCCTCCAACAGCACATCCTCCGGATCCAGTTCCAAAGTGCGTCGGCACATCAGACGCACGAATGCCTCATAGTTAAGCGGCTCCTGTGCCTCCTGCATCATCTGTTCCAGCAGCTGTTCGTTGGGTTCACTGCCCAGTGCCATGTAGGTGAAGCGCAGATCATCTTTCGAAATGAGGCCATCACAGTCCGTATCGAAGAGTGTGAAAACCTGGGAGAGTGAACTTCGTGAAGATACTAGAACAACACTGAACCTTCCACTCAGTCATACTTCCTTGAGCTCGGCCAGCTTGGCAATGTCCAGATCCTGTGCGGTTACCTGATCGTTGGCACTCAACTCCTCCGGCAGTTTGTAGTAGCCCGTGCTCTCGGGCAGCTTAAGGCGAGGATTGAAGATCTCATTGATGACAGCCATGGCCTCCGAGTCGGTGGTCAGTTGTGGTGGCGGCTGAGGTGTCTGCGAGGCCTTCCTCGCGTTGCTGGCACGACGACGACGCTGCACAGTTGGAGGAACGATACTTTATAAACTCACTAAGGATACGCTCCCAACTCCCAAGACACTCACGCGCTCCAAGTCCTCGAACGATACCGACGGATCCATCGACATGTTGTATCCTTTTTAGCGCACTATTTCACTTCAACGAAATTTCCCACTTTTCTTTCTAGGGTTTTATTTATTTATTTTTTATTTTTTTTTTTGTTGGAGGCGAAACAGTTTTCGCGACAGTGGCCAACGTTGTGGCCAAACGCTCTGCCCAATCTCCACTGAAATTAGCGGCGCCTTTGGCCAACAATTTTATTGACAAATCGATTTTGATTTCTGTTGGGGCTACAAACTGTTTTTGCAAATTTCACATAAATTGACACACAATTTCTGCGGGCGCGTATTCCAATTTATATAAATAAACATGGACCACCCCCCCCCTCCCCACTGCCCGATCCTATCTGAGTGGCCTTCACAAGGTATTTTAATTACATTCGCATTCACGTTCGGATTCGGACTCGGAATCGGATTTGCCTCGACTGTTTGGCCATTTGATGGTTGTCGCACAGCTGCCGTCGAGATCTCTCGCTCCATTCGATTTTGGATGCGGATTAGCGAGCATGGCGGCCAAGCGGGTGGCTGACCGCCCAACCGCCCAACCGACCGACCGACCGATCGACCGGAAGTAGAGCTACTCACCCGGGTCGCAGTTGCAGCTGCTGCAAATGGAAGGCGACCAACTCATCCGGCTGACCACCTATGAAGATCATCAGGCAGTTGTTCTTGGCGCCCAAAGTGTGGCTGGCATTAATCGCCAACCTGCCCCATTGTGTGGCATTGCGTTCGGTGGCATGCAGGCAGGAGCAGTCTAAAGATGGGAAATTCTTGAGAGATTATGAATATCGGAGTAGAGATTCGTTTGCCACTTACCTAGCCACAATTGTGACTGCTTGGATTTGGCCACTTGCTGTTGGCCAAGGCAGCAGATGAGTGCCGAAATGAGCAGGAACCAAACGGCTACCATCTCCAGCGGCCAAACTGAAACTGTCAAGCATCGCAATGTCCTGCCACCAGCTGCTGCTGCTGTACCTTCTTCACATGCTTTAAAAATAAACAATGCCCCCCCCCCACCTCTAATCCCCCCTCAGCAGCCACGACATCCTTTTAGCTCTCGCCTCTTGTGTACCTTTTTTTCGTGTCATTAAATTAAGTTGCGGGTTTTGATGAAGCTGCCACAAACCACAATCCCTGTCCCTCCTCCCAAAACCCCCCGCCTCACATATCCTTTCTCCCCCCTCTTTTGCAGGTGTCGAGCATCGTCAGGTTGTTAGTTTGCCCTCCTCCAGCCTCCTCCTTGTTCAGAAGTTGACTGTGTCCTGTGGCCAACGGCGGCGACTTCCCTAAGCTATTTTTAAATGGAATTCTGTTAACTTGTATTGGCCATTGTTGGCCATAACTTAATTTGGCTCACAGCTCGCTCAGTTATCATTAAACATGCCACAATATATTTTACAATATATTTCATAAATACAACACAAATACGGGGAACGATTACGACTACGAGTAGAGTTCAGAGATCAGGGATTTCAGGCATCACCTGCTTGATTCATCTTGGCCTTAAACATATCGGCCAACAACTCCGCCTTGCTGGCATTCAGCTCCTCATAGTCGTAGGCAGCCATGTGCTCCTTGCAGCGCTCCAACCACGGCCGGATATGCTTGTAGGGCTTCAGCTCAAAGCCGAAGGCCTCCAGCTGGGACACGGTCACCAACAGCGTCAAATCCGCAATGGTGAAGTGATCCGCGCCAGCGTATTCCCTGCCCTCCAGTATGGCATTCAGCCAGCCCACAGCTTCAGCTAGGCGGGCACGCTTGCCCTCGTCCAAGGGGGCGCCAATGAACATGGTAGGGAACTGTGGGGATTGAGAGAGTTTTGTATGAATAAAGAAAACTTAACATCGGATATGATTGCTTCAAGCAATATATTAGTCTTGAGAAAAATTATTATAAATTAAAAAAATATTTCAAAATATAAAATATAATATAAAAGATGTATTGAAATAGTAAACTTTCTCAAATTTGAAAATTATAATTTATACTTTTTATAATTTATGCTTAAAAAAACAAATCTGATAAAAAAAATTAAAAAATGATTTAAAATTTAATTTAAAAAAATACCTATATCAAAATGATATCAATTAATAATCCTTCTGATATTAAAAATTAAACATTGATACGTTTTATAATTTATACATTTGGAAACTTAAACTAGTGCAAAAAAATATAGAAAAAATATTTTTTAAATATTTTACTTAATAATCTTCTTAATATTTATAAATTATAATTTATATTTTGTATAGTTAGACATAAGAAACTTAATCTGATATTCTCATTAAAAATTAATTTTTTATTTTTATTATTTTCAAAATTAACCGTTGAGATAATAATTTCTTTATAATTAATTCAAGGCTCTTTCACTTATATACTTTTTGTCAGAGTCTAAACAGATTAAAAACTGCACTATTTCTAAGAATAATAAACTTAATCTTTCCGAAATATATATAATACAAATATAATATATACTCACATAGTAGTCCGTGAGCCGTTGATATAGTGTCCCCAGATCGAACTGCATCCGCTGATCCACCAGGGCTCTGACCCGTATATCCGTGGGATAGAGCTCATCGTTCTTGGCATAGGCAGCCACTAGATAGGACAGAATGGCACGACTAAAAATACAGTTATATTATATATAGTATTAAATCAGATAAGGAATTGAATTTAATTTAATTACCTCTCCCACAGCACCAATCCCTCATCGTTCATTGTGGGCAAACAGTGCTGGGGATTCATGGCCACAAAGTCGGGTTTCAGCTGCTCTCCCTCCAGTATGTTGACGATCTTCAGCTCAAACTCCAGACCCAACATTTTGGCCAGGAGGAGTATGCTGCGGCAGGGGGGACTCGGTGGCAGGTAGTACAGCACTGGCGGGGACATTTTGCCACCTCTGATAAGTAGGCAATAGACGAATTCGGTTACAATTTGTTCGGTCTGATACATCAGATACAACTGAATAGCCAGCAACTATCCTATATATTGAACTGCCGCTATTAATAGAGACAATACTAGGCGCTATCTCACTCACTCATCGGCTGTCTTTGTCTAACAGCAAATCGATAGAAAATCGATTTTCAATGTTTTATTAATGTTAATTTCAAACTAATTTTACACTTGACAGTGACACGCAACTTGGTATGAAATTAATACTCGAAAATTATACGAAATTAACAAAATAGGTATATTAAATAATTAATATTAATTTATTAAATTCAAGTCAATGTAAGTGCTTCTCACTCAGATGTTGTCTCTTTGTTGTTAATTGCGGACTAATTTTACACTTTTCACGCAACTTTTTATGAAATAATTGTTCAAAAATATATATTCATATTATGAAATGTATGAAAATTAGAGAATAATAAAATTTTATTATATTTAAGTTAAATTTAATTCAAGTTGTAAGTCCAGCTCACTCATAGACTGTCTTTTCCTATCACCACATCGAATTCTATATTTTGTAATATTATTTCTTGAGTAATTTTACATTTACTCAATTATAAGCAACTTCTTATAAAATAAATATAGAAAAAAAATTTATAAAAATTAAAAAATAAGTATGTTATAGAAAAAATAAATTTTCAATAAATTTATAGTTAGTTTAAGTTCTCTAGCTGCTGTGTTGCAGGGTGTAGCCAAGTTGCAACAGCTGTCATAATTTATTGGCGCACTAATTGCAACACTTTTATTTATTTATCCATTATGAATATGGCAAAAGGTGTATGTGTGTGTGTGTGTGTGTGTGTGAGTGTGTGTGTTGCACTACTCACACAATTCTATGCACCAGCTTGTGTTGCACAACGGCCACAGAGTCAATGTCTATGCAGTTCCCCAGTGTGCCAGCGAGTGTCGAGCTCAACTGTCGCCGCCTCGGAGCTGCTGCCTCTGAGTTGTGTGTCCTGGGACTTGGTTGTGGCTGTGGAGGCTGCTCCTTGCTGATGATGTTGATATTATCTCGTTTGTTAAGTTGTCAACGTGAGTGTCCGTCGTTGTATCCCGTTGCCTGACAGTTTGAATTTTGAGAACATGCCCCACAGTTGGGGCGACTCTGTGCTTCGCTTTCTCCCCGTTCTGTTGTATGCCACATTTTGGGTTTGTTTTGCTATTTTCGTTGTAGTTTTCATAGCGAACGTTACCTGGACGACACACAACACTGCGCCTTGCGTCACCTGCCACAAGGCGCTGCCACTGCCACCGTCTATGTGTGTTCACCTGAACTGTTTTGTTGTTGCTGTGGGTGGTTGGATGCGGTGGGGGTGGAAGTGGTGGTTGCCTTCGAAACTCGGTCAGAATTTCATGTTCGTGTTTAGTGTCTAAAATTAAGCCAATGCATAATTTGTTGAAGCTAACGAAGACGTGTTTTATTTGTTATTGATTGCTCAAAAAAAAAAAAACCCCATCAAACACTCAACTGGAATGAAAACAGTTCTAAAATGGAGCTGATGGGAGAACGACTGGCGTTCTTTACTGACAGGCACTATTTTTTGGACAGCAGTGTAAAGTGGCCTGATTTCCAAAATTACCAACAGACAGCGTAAAAATTCAACAGACGTCAAATGGAGACTCAAAATCAGCTCCCACCTTAAAATTGCCACCAACTAACGAGGCATGTCTAATATTTCAGCCAACACTGTAACGTAATTACCCATATCTCAAACCGTGTTGAACTCTAACTACCTGTCATGCCTTGAGTGTGTGTGTGTCTGTGTGTGTATGGCAGGTAACCCGGCAAGGACAATGCATATCCTCGTCACGGGACTTGCTAGAAATTTATGGAAAATGCAAAAGAAACATTAAATGAGGATAATTCCTGGAAATATTAAGTCCTGTGTCACACTAATTGCCAGAAAGGACCACAGCCTGGGCATTCAAGGAATCCTTGAATTCCATTCAAAATGGAGGTTACAACGAAGCCTATAAAGGATCAATGCATGGCCCAAACTCACATCATTCAATCTCAGTCCTTCGGCTTGAAAGTGCAACAAGTGAAGCAAGTGCAGTATGAGCTACAGAAAAATGTGCAGCATTTTGTTGCAGCTGCTGCTGCTGATGCTCGTCGTTAGCCACGAGGCAACCTCGTTGCCAGCAGTGGACATCACTATACCCGCAGCCGCTGTCAATTCCATCGAGGAGTCCGATAAGTTGCCAGACACCCAGCTGGATTTGGTCAATGCTGCCACACAGGAGACGGGGTTGTTCAATGGAAATGCCACCAGCCAGGAGTCAGAGGGAAGTGGCAATGGTGAAGCTGCTCAAGCCACTGATCCCACATTGGTAAGTCAATAGTTGAAACCCCTTATGAGTGCCCTATTTAATTTGGAAATCCTCTACAGACGGGCGACAATGTGGTCAGTGGGAGCAGCAATGAACCGATGTCCATCTATGCCAGCGGACTCATCACTCCAGAGGCCTTTCAGCAGTACTTGAGTCAATATGGAGGTGGTCCGCTTGGTGCCGCCTATCCAGCTCCGATTGCAGCCACTTCTGGTCTATATCCGTTTCCGGGACCCATTGTGGTGCAGACAGGCTATGAAGGTTTCCTAATGCCAGCCAATGCACCTGTCGCCTCCGATAGCACCACAGATACGAGCACCACAGTGGCGGCCACATCTGCTCCAGCTGCTGGCATGAATCCATTGATGGCATTCGCCTCCAGGCTGCTGCCCAGCATACTGATGTCCACTCTCTTTCGCATTGTCGCCGTCGTGTTGTCCGCCATCGGCGTCATCCTCTTTGGCAGCACCATCACCAGCGCCCTCTGCCGCATGACGCCCATCTGCGAGATTCCCAGCAAGGCCGTTGACTATCTGCGCTCTGGCGGTGCTCAAGATGTGGGTCGCATGATTGCCGAGGAGATTACCCCGGAACGGGTGCGAAGAACCGCCGAATTTGTGCGCAATGCCGTCCGAAAGTATCGCCAGCTGCAAAAGCTCGTCGATGATGCTGATTCGCCAACCTATTAGGGCACAATCGTGATGAGCTTTTATGATATATTATATAATGCACTATATTAAGTCAAGAAGTTGAGAATAAAACTATATATCTGTATATAGCATACATACAAAGATCACAGTTTATTGTGGACGTGCTTAGGCGGAGAATGGGATTATGCTTCATCAACATGACGAGGCATTTTCGAATGAGGAAGACTCATCTCTGAGTAAATTTGGTTCCAACATATGCTCTACACTAAAAAAGCTCCCAAGTCAACAGACCGTAACTACTACAATTGCCTCCACTGTAATTAGCTGGAAGTTCATAAACTAAGTTGATGAGTTGCCATTATAAAAGATAGTTCTATTTAAAATTGTTTAATTTTTAAGTTTTAAATGAGTTTTATTATAAAATAGTTAAATAATAAATAAATAATTTAAATAATTCATTGTGCCTTCTTGGACTCAATCCACTGCTTCAGCTCCTGGATGCCCGCCCAGTTCTCATCCCAGGCGGGGGTCTCCTGTTTGACCTTTGCATACCACTTGGCCACATTGGCATGGTTCTCGATCTTGAAGTCGAATGCATCAAAGGTTGACACTATGGCCAGTATCGAAATATCAGCGATGGTCAAATGATCTCCAGCCACATACTCGTTGCCCTCCAGGAAGGTATTCAGGAAACCGAAAGCGGTCTCAATCTTTTTGTACATCTCTGGGTCTCCCTCCTTGTTCAGCATGAACTGCGGATAGTAGTAGTCCGAGAAGGACTTACTCAGCACACCCATGTCGAAGTAGAGACGCTGATTAATCAATGCTTGCTGCTGCACATCCTTGGGGAACAGCGAGTCGTCCTTGCCGTACTTCTCCACCAGATAGACCAGGATTGCCCGCGACTCCCACAGAGTGAAGCCATTGTCCACCAGGGTTGGAATGGTGTGCTGAGGATTGATTTTCAGAAACTCTGGCTTGAGGTGTTCACCCTCCATCAGGTTGAGGAACTTCTTGTTCAACTCCACTCCCAGTGCCTTGGCGGTCATAATCACAGCCCGGCAAGGTGCGGAACCTCCCACATAATAGAAATCCATTTCAGCCCAAAAAAAGTTATACGTGCTTTCCCTTCAAACTATAAGAGAGAACTAAATTCTGGCGAGCGGAACCGGCTCTTTATATACCTCGAATATCATCAACAAATGTGACTCATATGCTTGACAATTATCTCTGATTGTAATGAGGGTATATACATATATATGTGTGTGTGTGTGTGTATGTGTGTGTATGTGTGTGTGTAGTAGTAGTAGTGGTCACAATCAGAGAATATGTTTGCTACTCAACATTTTCACTGTCATTGTTAGTATGATTTTAAATGAACACGTAATCGTTGCGAAATATGAATACTCTTTAAAAAAAATCATACGATATTATATTTCAATAAAAATATAGGTTTAATTATGTTTTTATGATAATGCATTTTATTTCTTAAGAATAAAGCTGGCTAGCTTTTCTGAAAGAAAAACTTATGTTACAGACCTTCTCTTTCTCAGAAATGCGAATAGACCCTATTTCGATTAGAGTAAAAAAAAAAATTCAAGCTATCATTCATCAAAGCCCCCCAAACAGCTAAGACTTTAATCTTTCAGTTAATTGGTCAAAATAATTATTTCTGTTGGAGATTGAAAAAAAAAATCATTTCATTGGTAGGTCAACAATTTCATCATACAGACTTTTATTATATCATTTTCAATACACTATACAGCCATAGAGTTAAGATTCCTACAAAAGTTTTGTCGAACAAAATCGTATCCTTATGCTAAACTTAAACAAATGTGATTCAAAATGCGGATAATTTTGTTTAATTGATATATAAAAATAGTCATTATTAATATCGCTATAAATTTTTAAGGATAACAATAGTTTAAATATTACATTTCCTACAAAAATTCTAAATAATATAAGAACCTATTCCCAGTAGAGTATACGAATATTCAGTGTTATTTTCCGCACTGAAAAGTTAACCTAAAGTTGAAAAAAATGTCCATCCATTACTAAAATTAGTTCACATTTTTAAATTTCATATCATAATATTTATTTTAAATGTAATAAGCGTATATAATATAGAAACTGGAATTTTATGGGTGCAGCAAATTCATTACTGCTTCTTGGCGTCAATCCAGTTCTTGATCTCCAGCACTCCCTCCCAGTTTTCAGCCCAACCTGGTGTCACCTTCTGGGCATTGGCGTACCACTTGGCCACATTGGGATAGTTGTCGAACTTGAAGTCGGTAATGGCAAAGGTGGAGACGGAGGCCAGGATGGAGATATCGGCAATGGTCAGTTTATTGCCAGCCACATAATCTTGTCCCTCGAGGAAGGTATTCAGAAAACCGAAAGCGGTCTCAATCTTCTTGAATTCCTCTGGGTCACCAGGCTGGTTCGACTTCCACTGGGGATAGTAGTAGTCGGCAAATGATTTGTACAGAGTGCCCATATCGAAGTATAGTCGCTGGTTGACGACAGCCTGCTGCTTGGGATCCTTAGGATAGAGCGAATCATCCTTGCCGTACTTCTCCACCAGATAGACCAGGATAGCGCGCGACTCCCACAGAGAGAAGCCATTGTCCACCAGGGTTGGAATGGTGTGCTGAGGATTGATTTTTAGAAACTCTGGCTTGAGGTGTTCACCCTCCATCAGGTTGAGGATCTTCTTGTTCAACTCAACTCCAACTGCCTTAGCTGTCATTATGACAGACCGGCAGGGGGCGGAACCTCCAAGATAGTAGAAATCCATTTTGCTGAAATGTAGTATGTGCTGTTACCCTTAGGAACGATAAGTACGAACTGATTGTTGTGGCCTGAAACCGGCTCCTTTTATATCCCAAAACCATCAGCACTGTTGAATCATTCCAAAAATTATCTACAATTATACGTATACGTATTATGCGAGCGTTGCTTCAGTTATAACAAATGCTGTTTGTCATTATTAGTATCACTTTTATGAAATGTGTTAACAGAAGAATTCTGACGAAATCTGAATACTCTAGAAACCTGTCTGATATAATAAAAATATAGTTTACTTTTAAGAGAAATTTACCATTAAATGTAATTTAGAATTTCAATATAATTTTAGCAAAGATATATTGACAAAGAAATATTGATAATAATCTCTATATATACCTATTAAAGAGTATCCGACGATATCGTGATGACCAAACTGTTATACCGTAAACCAGAGGTCATTAGCGTTATCAATACACATAATACCGTATTATCTCGGATTTATTCTAAATGCTCGACAAGACCTCTGCCGTGTTCATTCAGCCATAGCAAATTGATAAGCACTATTTATATATTAAACGACATTTAAAGTCTCTTAACAAGCAGATTGACACCTGCGAAGACTACAAGTTGTATTTGATTTGAAATCTTATCTGATATTATGTTACGATTAAATATGACAACTGTTTATAGTAGATAATGTTAGTTTTAAGAGAACTCCTGCAGAGACATTACAGCTGTTAACTAATCGTTAACAGAGTAACAAAAATGTCATGAGTGCAAATATCGCATGGGAGAAATGTCATAAACTATATTTGATAAAGTCGGTATTTAGCCTAAAAGTAATAAATAATATTATGATATTCCTCTCCAAAGAAAGCCCAAAATTACAAATTTCCCATTATGGAAATATATTTTAAGCAGATTAAAAATATGATAAAAACCAAGAATGCATTTATTTTAAAAATCGTTTTATTTAGGAAAAGTCATGTCTTTCTAAAATTAAGATATTATAAATTACAAGCACATTTTTGCCATATCACGGGATATTCTCAATAGATTCACCTAAAAAAAAAGGGAATTCTAGTTTTTAGTCCTATAATAGATCAGAGTCAAAAAATTGAGATTAAAAAACTTTTCGATTATTATGATTTTATTAAGGGGTTACTATGCAAAAGTGTCCAAATATATGAAAAATTAAAATTTACCAAAATAGGTAAATTTTGTAATGCATATTCAAAATATGTTCAAATTCATCGACATAACTGAAAATTTTTTGAAAATCGGTTGATTTTAAGCAAAGCTATATATATTTAAAGTTAGGAAGAATGTAAAAATTAAAAACATGCAATTTTGTGTACTTGCATTTACATTTTGGGGGCATTGTGACAATTTTTTTAAACAGATCAACTCCATTGACAAAGGATGTGAAGACATTAACAATATTCGAATTTTAGTAGAAATAGAATTATGAATAGATGCAAGTAGTACAAGTTAGATAAATAAGATCAGTCAAAATAGTAGTAGAAATTGGAAAATACATAGTACTAAAAATTGTAATACAAATTATAATATTATTTTTAATTATTTAAATAAACAAATGGATATATGATATGTATAAATCTACTCAAAAATAATCAGAAGTCGACAACTGGCTTTCTGATCAAATTAATTATAATAACAGAATGGATAAAATAAGCGATATTAACATATATTAAAATAAAATAAAAAATTAAAAGTCATATAAAATTAATTATAATAACAATAATGATAACATAAGCAAAAGTATAGTAGAGAAAGAATAGTGCTAAGAAGTTGTAATAAATGGAGTAGAAAAATGTAGACGTAAAAATAAGCCCAATATTACAGTTGATAATGAGTAGTAGTAAAAATAATATTAGAAATATTTGTAGAGAGGATAGCAAAATAATAGTGGATAGAGGAATTCAAATTGTAGTAAAATTATGAATAGAAATAGAAGTAAGTAGTAGAAGAAAACAATTTAAAATTATATAAAATTAATTATTATAACAATAAAAATTAAATAAATGAAATTAATTTAACTGAAAAAATTTAAAAATTGTATAATTTTAAATACATGTCAATAAAGCGAGTAAATTCAAAATGAATAAAATGGCTTTTATTTAAGAAAATATGAGAGGTGGGATAATTAAAATTTTCATTTCCGAAATCATGAAAAATACCAGGCGAACAGAATTGCACAGCAAGTAACTCGCTCAAATCGCAAACACGTGTTTGGGTGAATGTGCATTGCACAATATCCAAACACGTGTATGGTTGGTTATGCACGCTTTGTTTACTTGCTCTTTGTTAAGTATACCTACCTTACTCACATGTGTGTGAGCCCCTCTCAGAGCGACTCATAATACACGTTTGGTTGAATGTGTATTGCTCCCATATAATTTTTAGCTACTTGCTGCTCATTTCTGTTCGCCTGGTATTTTCAGCAAAATTTCGTTTAAAAATTGTTCCATTTTAACGTATTTTTTATGTAAAAATTTTAGAGTGGGGAAAATTATTCAAATTTCCGTTACCGAATTCGGGAAAAATACCAGGCGAACAGAATTGCACAGCAAGTAACTTCTCAAAATTGCAACACGTGTTTGGGTGAATGTGCATTGCACAATAGTCAAACACGTGTATGGTTGGTTTTGCACGTCTTTGTTTACATGCTCTCTGTTAAGAATACTTACCTTACTCACATGTGTGTGAGCCCCTCTCAGAGCGACTCTCAATACTAATTTAGTTGAATGTGTTCTGTTGCCACGTGCTTTTTAGCAACTTGCTGCTCATTTCTGTTCGCCTGGTATTTTCAGCAGAATTTCATTTAAAAGTTGCTTCTCTCGATGGATAACAAATTGTTACTATTTCTACAACTATTTTTATAACTATTTCTACAACTATTTCTACAACTATTTCTACAACTATTTCTACAATTATTTCTACAACTATTTCTCTAATTTCTCCTTCAATTTCTTCTACTGTTTCTACTATTATTTATATTTCTATTTCTACTACTATTTTAACTACTAATTCCACTACTGTTTTTCTCACTTATTTTGCTCCTACTTATACTATTATTTCTACTCTTTATTATACTCTAATGTCTACTACTACTTCTACTCCAATTTCTACTACTATTTCTTCTCCCAATTTTACTAAAATTTTTTCTCTTATTTTTACTCATATTTCAACTACTATCTCTTTACCAATTTTTATTCCTACTATTTTTAAGTATTTCTATTGCTAATTGTACTCCTATTTCTACCGCTATGTTTACTCCTAATTCTACTTTCATTTCTTCTATTATATTGTCGCCTTCAGAGCAGTTAACAGGCGCCTCACTGACCTGAAATATGAATTTTGGCATACATTTCCTAAATTATGATATTTATATATTGTATACATACATACATATATATTTTTATAGTGATTTATTTGATTATTAAAAATAGGTAATAAATTTTAACAAATCTACTTCTTCAGAGTCTTATCCAGACGAGTGGTATACTCCTTAGCAGCTTCAACATTCTCCTTCCAGCCGGCAAGTCCTTTGGGTGCAGTTTCGTACCATCTCTTCACATTGGGATAGGCATCGATGTTGAAGCGCACGGCAAGGAAGGTGGTGACTGTGGTGAGCAGAGCCAGATCGGCAATGGTCAGATGATCGCCAGCCACAAACTGTTGTCCCTCGAGGAAGGTATTCAGAAAACCGAAAGCAGTCTCGATTTTCTTGTAGCCGTCGGGATTCTGAGGCGCAAGGTCACGGAATATGGGATAGTAGTATTCGGCAAATGATTGAGTCAACACGCCCAGGTCGAAGAACAGACGCTGATTGACCAAAGCCTTCTTCTGGGGATCCTTGGGATACAGCGAGTCATCCTTGCCGTACTTCTCAGCCAGATAGATCATGATGGCACGCGATTCCCAAACGGAGAAACCATTGTCCACCAAAGTGGGTATGGTGTGCTGAGGATTGATCTTTAGGAACTCTGGCTTCAGCTGCTCCTGCTCGAAGGTGTTGACCACAATCTTGTTCAACTTGACACCAACCACATCGGCGGCAAACACCGCAGCACGGCTAGGCGAGGCGAAGGGCAAATAATACAAATCCATCATGTTACTTGTGCCAGCACTAAACACCAACTGAACACATCGATGGAATTGGGAAAGCTTTTATATGCTTCGATCAGAATTGTTTGTGCTCCCGGCTTTCTCTCTATCCAGCAATGTATGTACGTACATATGTACGAGTGCATGCACATATCGAATGAAAGAGAGGGAAATTAAACACTTGAGTACTGCCACTTGAACACTCATATTTGTGCACACATACATATACACAAAAATACATACATACATACTTATAGAATAGCACACAGAGCATCTGCTTTGTCACTGTAATTTGCCGGCTGTCAGTTGAGAACAAACAAGCTCGCAATATTTTCATTTTTCAGTTATCTAGCATGTGTTCGCACAGGCACATATGTATGTACATACATACATATACTCATGCATCCATATGTACATACGTGCATATCTACATACTCTTATTATATTACTGTTATCACAACAGCAAAGTTTGTTGACAACAAATGAGCTTTTATCGCTATTATAAAATTATATTTATATACATACATACATATATACATACATATGTATGTATGTTCATACATCATTGCATCATATGTATTCGAGAATAATGAAATACATATGTATGTATAAATGCAAACATCGCTACATGATTAGAACACAAATACTGCTACTTGCAATCAAGCACAATTGCACGTACAAAGTATACATTCAAATATACATACATACTTACATACATATGGACATACATACATATGTACTTAGTCTACACTTACATATTTACTTGCATACACGAGTAACTGTGTGTCTGTTCAAATATTCAAATTCTCAAGTCAAACAAACATACACACGACGTACATACAAATCTACATATGTATGTATGTATATATGTATGTATATGCTAAACTGCTCAGCCGCTTAAACTTTTTTTTGGCGATATTGAAAACACATACAAACACATGCAGAAGGAAGCCAAAAATATATTTCAAATAATAAGAGACAAACAACAGGCAATCATATACTATACACGTGCACACATGCATAAACATAAATATCAAAACGAACCCAAAAATATTGCTAGCTGCTTCCACAAACTTATCTACTGCTCTTAATCTCTTTGCGAAAATGCTTAGTTGCTCTTAGACACATCTCTTTAGTTGTGTCTCTTTGCTGATCCAAACGGCTTGAGTGCAGAGTTTATGACGCATGCTTGACCAACGTAGGCAAACCTGTTTGCTAGACATCTGCATGCTTGGAAAGCGCCTTGACCTTTCTCTATATTGTGCTATGCTCTTCGTCAGAGAATTGTGCGTAAAAACCAAGATACCTCTTCGAGGTTTGTTTTTGTTTGTGGCCCCCATTCTATTGTTTATGTTTTACGCTGAATTCGTTTATGAGATGCGTGTGAGTAATAGGCGGACACCGGCATTTGCGGCTTTTGAGCTTTATGTGGGAATTTCAACATGATGATATTGGAATATTCCAGATATTATGCCGGTGCGACTGTCTCAGGTTTATCTATTTCGCTCTATCTACTCAGCTGACGCATTTATGCATGCTCTTCTATATGTAGGTATGTATGTACGAGGAAAATCTGACGTGTACTATGAGTGTCTTTGTGTGTGTTTGTTTGTGAAATTTCCGAAACTACGCGAATTGTTTATTAACATGCTCACATTTTGCATTGTCATGCTGATAAGTGGTTCAAAACTAAAATAAAAACTGTTAGATGATAACCAATTGCTTGGGACAGGCCATGGTATGCCGAGTGAAAGAAAGTTCTAGAGGGAACCTTGTGAAATATGAGTTTACGCTAACGAATGACTTGCAGCAATCTTCCATTGATTAGCCATAAACATTATTATCGCTCCAAATCTATCATATTTACATAAAAAAATAAATTACTATCGATTGACTTTCGTTTAAGTTCCCAAATTTGTAGCCGGTTTTCCGCTCACCTCAAAAGGTCATTAGCTTAATTGTAGAGTCATTACATTTACAATACATAGAAAGAAAAACGCAAAAGTTGTTTGCGTTGGCCTGGAAATGGTGTAAGGGAGGGTCGCTCGCACTTGCTCTCTTGCTGTCATACTCTTAATCGATGTACTTAAGAGGGCGTAGGTTGGCGATCTACGAACATAGAAAGACTGTGGCTGTTGACTTTCAAGGTTAAGTTGTAATGTTTTAATGCGACTTTCAAGGTAATTTTCCATCGAGTCTTAATTTGTCGCTAGCCACACAATTGTTGTAAGTAATTTATACATACATATAGTTTAGAAATTCTCATTGTGTATGTGTGTGATTAATTCTGAAACTAATCTCGTCGTCGACCGGTTGCAAGAGTATGAAAAGAATTCGCACAAAAAAAATGTTAATACTGCACGTTTAAATTACATGTTTGTATGTATGCACACAAACACTCTTAAACATTTGAAGCTTTGTACATACACACGCACATATTTGTGTCAAAGTATTAGTGTGCTGTTGTTGCCCGCGGGCAAACTGGGGGAATAATAGACAAACAAAAAATGTGAATAAATTAGCAGCTAAAACAGACACAGATGAAAATCAGCGATATGGGATCTGAGAGACAGAGAGCGGCTCACGCACACATAGAAATTTTATAGAGTAACGAGTTGATTAGAAAGTTTGCCGGGTTTGCGGCTGTGGCACAAGTGAAGGGTGTATGCTGCACAAACAAGTTGCAAGCTCCAATTTGAATTATAATATTCGACAATGCCACATCAGCAATGCCTTATAAATTTCTACTACATACAGATAAAACGCAAGCAGCAGCCCACATGCACACAGCCATACAATTATACATACTCTAACAATAACATGTACATATACATATGTATATGCATGTATGTACATGCATTGCATACATACATATGTATGTACAAAAATGCGAGCAAAGGCAAAAAGGCGCAATCAACGGCAAACACACGAAAGCAACTACAACTATCATCGACTCTCTTTATGGCAAGCATTTGCCGAGTATATTTTGTTGCTTTACGCCTGAGTGTGCGTCAGTGGGTATGTGTGTGAGTGACTCCCCGGCGACCGTCGCCTTGTATATTGTTTGTTTGCCGTTCTTTTCGCCGCGTCATGGCGGCTCGCTCAGTTGCTCGCGAGACAGCGCTTTTAAACGCGGACACCGCGGAGACTATAAAAGCCACATCTCTCTCCAGAGTGGCAACAGTATTGCTTGATACTTGGTACAGTGCGCCGCGTCTTAACTGCAAATCAAAATGTAAGTTCCTTCCTGTGCATACGTTTTCCTATAAGTGTTAGTGTGTGTCTGTGTGATTGCTTGTGTATCTAAGAACTTGTTGAGCCAAAAGCAAAAAGAATAAAATAACTTGTGCAAAAAAAGGAAACGAAAAAGACATGGCAGCAGATACAAAAATATGACATCATTTCATAAGGGCAAAAAAATAACGAAGTGAATTTAACTAATCGTTAAAATTCTTGTTCTTCTTTTTTTTGATGTAGAACAATGGCTGACTTCTACTATTTGCCCGGCTCTTCCCCATGCCGCTCCGTCATCATGACCGCCAAGGCTGTCGGCGTTGAGCTGAACAAGAAGCTGCTCAATCTGCAGGCCGGCGAGCACCTGAAGCCCGAGTTCGTGAAGATCAATCCCCAGCACACCATTCCCACTCTGGTGGACAATGGTTTCGCCCTGTGGGAGTCGCGCGCCATCCAGGTCTACCTGGTGGAGAAGTACGGCAAGACCGACTCGCTGTACCCCAAGTGCCCCAAGAAGCGCGCCGTGATCAACCAGCGTCTGTACTTCGACATGGGCACTCTGTACCAGAGCTTCGCCAACTACTACTATCCCCAGGTGTTCGCCAAGGCGCCCGCTGATCCAGAGGCCTTCAAGAAGATCGAAGCTGCCTTCGATTTCCTGAACACTTTCCTGGAGGGTCAGGAGTACGCCGCCGGTGACTCCCTCACCGTTGCCGACATTGCCCTGGTCGCCTCCGTCTCCACCTTCGAGGTGGCGGGCTTCGACATCAGCAAGTACGCCAATGTGAACAAGTGGTACGAGAATGCCAAGAAGGTCACTCCCGGCTGGGAGGAGAACTGGGCCGGCTGCCTGGAGTTCAAGAAATACTTTGAATAAGCAGAGATATTTAATAATTCACCTTTATTATAATTTATTCATACTTGAAAACACAAAACGATTTGATATCGTGACGAAAATCATGTGTGCTAATTTGCATCATGCAAATACCAATTATGCCTTTAATAAAAACTAGTATTCATTTTTGTTGAATACAATTCAATAATACGCTTGCTGTTACTTTTATTTAAATTTAAATTTAATTATACTTTATCGCAAAAATGCCAACTTCGATTGTTTTTTCAGTTACTCATAAATTACTTTTTTTTTTTGTTGTAGTCATATTGCGACTTCTCTTTAGTCTCGTCTCTTTTTGAAGAGCTTTCGTGGAGCGCTCTCTTTATACGTTGCTATCTGATCAGAGTTGATTTCATTCAAAGGCCATTTTGTTGGCAGAAATATTTAGAAAATGGGAATTCCAGAATTAATTCTTTTGCATTTTTATAACAATATAAGAAAAAAATTCAGTTTATTTTTTGAATAATGTGTCAAACACCATATCTTCAATATTTAAGTTGATTCTAATAATTATTAATATTTATACATATATGTATGAAGTAATATAATATTTGATTTGATTTAATTAAATTTTATCGCATAATGCCAACTGCGGTTGCCCATTAAGTTGCCAATTACTCATAAATTAGTTATTTCTGTAGACCGGCTACAAGTTCTCTTTAGCTGTGTACCCACTCTCGCTCTTTCTGACTGACACAGTCTCTTCACACTTTTCGCTCACCATAGATGCCGGCAGATGCTGAGAGCCAAAAACACTCTTCGCTGTCATACGAAAAGTAAGACGCAAAATATATGCTCTCTCGCAAGCAAGCAGTTTTTGTAGCTTTTGTGTATTTGTCTCTCTTTCTTGCATATAGCTGACGTTGCTTTTTCTCTCTTCATTTACATTTGCCGGCTGCAAAATTGTCCGCACTTTACACATACATACATACATATTCATATGTACATACATAAAATGATGCTGTAAATAGTAATGCCAGTTATAATACAAAATATTATTTCCCCGCTGCCATATTAATAAAAGTAGTTTTCTCTACAAGGGAATGTATTTACATTTATTGCAGTGCCACTACAATTACAATATCTGGTGTAAATACATACAGTGAAAACAAGCTAAAAATTTTCCGATTCGACTGCTATTTCAATTGCCCCTTTAGATTCGCTCTCAGTCGATTGCCAAAAGCAAATCCAAGAGGACGTCTCTCCCACGAATTTGCAATAAAGGTGAGTGAAAATGCTGTGCAAATCTACAGTTATTGTTGATCATTCTCTTGATCAGCAGCATGTTGGACTTTTATTATATGTTGTACTCTTCGCCCTGCCGCTCCATTCTTATGACGGCCAAGGTCTTGGGCATTGAGCTGAACAAGAAACAGGTGGATTTGGATGCAGGAGATCATCTGAAGCCCGAATTTGTGAAAATAAATCCACAGCACACGATTCCTACACTGGTTGATGGTGACTTTGCACTCTGGGAGTCGCGTGCCATTTTGCTGTATTTGGTGGAAAAGTTTGACAAAGATCATGTTCTATATCCCAAGGACCTGAAGGAACGTGCTGTGGTCAATCATCGTCTGTTCTTCGATTTGGGCACTCTGTACCAGAGCTACATCTACTACTACTATCCACAGTTGTTCGAGGAGGTCAAGAAACCGGCTGATCCCGTTCACTACAAGCGCATAGACGATGCCTTCGCCTCCTTCAACACATTGTTGCAAGGTCACAAGTATGCCGCAGGAGATAAACTAACCCTGGCCGACATCGCTCTACTGGCCACAGTCTCCACCTTTGAGGTATCCGACTACGATTTTAGCAAACATGAGAATGTTGCCAAGTGGTATGAGTTGGTGAAGAAGGAGGTGCCCGATTGGGAGGAGAACTGGGAGGGTTGCTTGTATTACAAGAAACTGTATTTATCGCAGCTCAAATAAGGGCAGTCCCAAACAACACACCTTTCCTATAATAAATATAAATAAGTTTATTGTCGTCAAGAATAACATTTTCTAATTGAGTTATCTTATCGGTAGAGAGTCAACGACTTTCTTCGCACCTTATCAAATCAGTTGGGAATTGTCGCGAGTCCCATATATTATACAGGTGATAATATTAATATTCGGCTTTTAATTTTCTTTCAACTTCAAGCTTGAATATAATGCTTAAAAATAATAAAAACAAAAAACTAAAAAATGAGAAATTAAAGTTTATTTCATTATCTATTCATAGTGGTACAAATATTTTAACAAATATTTTTTAAAAACGATAAAAAACCAAAATTAACTCAAAAATTATAAACCGAATATTATTGTTATCCACTGTAGCTTGGCACTTATCAGTTTTTCAGATAATGTTCTTGATAAACACACTGTCCCAACACTTGAGAAAGTTTTCTTCCAACTAGCTTAATCTAAGATATTAGTGAAGTTTATGTTTCACAGATGTTTTTGAAATTTTCTTTTAAAAGGTGGAATTTTTCCAACTATAGATACTTCATGAATTAACCTGAATTTGAAACCGTAGCGCAGACAAGTGTTGACAGTTTAGCTAAAACTTGTTCTGTCTCTTCCATTCTCTTTCTCTCTATATATTTTAAGCTATTTTTAACTAATAAAAAAAAGAGCAACAACAACAATTATCACTTCAGCTATTTCATCATAAATTTTGGGCATAATTTTATAAACATTTACGATAGCTCCGACAATCGATCAGTTGCCCTCGGCGCTTTGTTAGAAAAACTCATCGAGCTGAAGCAGGTAGAGATAGATAATAGTATTAGTATTGTTATTGTTTATTATTATATGTTATTGTTATTGTTGCTGTTCATTTGGAATTCATTTGGCTTCATTCGTTGGAAAGTTATGTCATCTATAATGAAAGTGACTAACATGGAAGCGAATGTGGCTTTTGTACATTTGTTGTTGATATTAAACAAAAATGAAATGTTTATCGATTTTCGTTGGCCCAGTTAAGACGTCCAAATACTCGGACATGGATTTGTATTATCGACCCGGATCTGCGCCCTGTCGTGCTGTTATCATGACAGCCAAGGCCGTTGGCGTTGGGTTTGACAATCAGATATTCATCAATACGCGCGCCGGGGACCAATTCAAACCGGAGTACCTAAGGATTAATCCACAGCACACCATTCCCACTCTGGTGGATAGGGGATTCGCGCTGTGGGAATCGCGTGCCATCATGGTCTACCTGGTGCAACAGTATGCCAAGGATGACTCACTCTATCCGCAGGACATACGCCAGCAGGCGCTGATCAATCAACGCCTCTACTTCGATATGGGTACGCTGTACAAGAGCTTTGCGGATTACTACTATCCGCAGATCTTCCAGAAGCTGCCAGCCAATGAGGAGTACTACAAGAAGATTGAGTTGGCTTTCGAGCTGCTGGACACCTTTTTGGCGGGAGACAAGTTCGCAGCTGGCAATACCCTCACACTGGCCGACATAAGTCTTCTCGCCAGTGTCTCCTCCTTCGATGTGGCTGGCTTTGATTTCGGGCGATATGCGAATGTCCAGGAGTGGTATGAGCGTTGCAAGCTGGAGACTCCTGGTTGGGATGCCAACTGGTCGGGCTGCCTGGAGTTCCGCAAGTACTTTGATAACTGAATAAACTAAATATATATAAACTTAAAATTTCAATAATATCTAACATTATATCGAAGATTAAAAATAAAAAATCTAAATTTACCAAAAATGTTTTTTTTTTTAATATTTTTTTTTGCCACATTTTCAAAAATATTTTTGCAAACCCATTCGAGAAAAGTTTTTTTTAAACTATTTTGATATGAGATATTAAGAGGGCATGAAATTCATATTTTGAAAGTTTCACATTTTTCGTATTTTATTAAATTTATAAAAATCGGAAGAGGGTATGAAAATTAGCGAAAAATAGGTGAACATTGTAAACTTGCTGTATGAAAATTTTTCAATGCACAATTAATGTATTGTGATTGACAAAAGTGAAAAAGTTTTGAAATTCGGTTGATTTTCGCCAAAATTATGGTATTTCAAAATTGGGAAGTTAGAAATTTTAAATTTTTTACAAATTTTTGAACATGATATATACAAAATTTTTTCAATCCGATTCGATTCAAGTTTTATATACATTTTATGGTGCCACCATTTGATTGGAAACTATTGTTTTTAAAAATTTTGAAAGCTGAATAAATCTGAAGACATTAATTAAAATGAAAGCTCGATTTATTGCACTTGGAACTACAAACTAGAGATTGCACTTGGTTAACTAAGGGAACTAGAAGAGGGAGTTGGATTTGCTGAACTCGAGTGGACGTCGAAACGATTGCTCCAGATTGTGCAGACGCTGCTCCAGATCGTTCATGGAGTTGCGAAGGGCGTGTCCACGCGGTCGCAACGAGATCTGCGGCGAGTGCTGCATGAGGTCGTCCTTGACGCCCGAGAAGGAGTGTCGCACGCAGGATCTCTTCTCGAATTTGGTATTCTGGTAATGGGGATTGTGATGCTGGCGATGCTCACAGCTGCCAGTGCGGCAGTTGTGCGCCACCAGCGGCTCATCCGTCTTCAAAGAGTCCTCATAGGTGTCGCTGTAGGAATAGGTAACTGATTAGAGAAGGTTTCTCAAATCTCTTCTAGATTTCGGGAGGTTTACCTGCTGTCTGTGTTGGGATGTTGACGCAGCTCTAGATGCGCCTTGGCATGCCTGGGACAGAGTAGCTCCGGGTTGTTAACAGCACGCTTCGTGGCACTGTGAAAGGAGTCGGGTGAGGTCTCGTACAGCTCCCGGCTGCTGAGGAACTCCACACCCGAATCCTGGCCAGTAGAATGCAGCGAGAACATCGACGTTTCATAATTGTTGCTGTGAAAGGGATTTTATGACTAAAGATTCCACTTTATAATATAGTTGGAACTCACAGATTGTTGACAGGTTGACAGGAGTTGTACTTGAGCACGAATGGAGCATTGGCGTCCGTCTGAGCAGCCGCTGCTGCCGCCGCCGCCGCCGCTGCCTTGGCTATGGACTTGGGCAGCGGCACATCAATGTATTCCCGATGCTGCTGCTGCTGCTGCTGTTGCTGTTGCTGCTGACTGGAATGGGATTGAGCTGTTATCAAGAGTGGACAGGAGGGACTCCAAACAGGTTGCACTCACTCGTTGAGATACTGATGATGCTGCTGCTGCGTGACGAGCGCCTGTTGCTGGTGATGATGATGCAACTGCTGTTCCAGTTTCTCTGTTGCCGTCGCCGTTGACTGTGTCTGCGCCGAGGAACATAGCGATTCGTTCATGAACGCACTTGTGGGTCGCTGACTGCCCCCATGGCCCCCGCTGCTGCCCTTGCTGCAACGTTGCGTATGATGACGCTGATGGCGCTGGCGTCGCTGCTGCGATCGCGACTGATTGATGCCCGTGATGGTATAGGTGAGACCGGCCTCCGAGTTGGCGAAGTCGCGTTGTGACCACAGTGGGCTATAACAAAAAAAAAAAAAAAAACAAGGCATAAAAAATATAATGATGATGACGATGATGTTGATGGGGAAGCCGCAGAGTTGAGATTCAGTCACATTCCCAATCGGAATTGTCATGAAGTCGCCAGTTCTTGGACACTTGGCTTTAATGAGCTGCTTATTTGGCCTTTATTTTTTATGCTACTCTGGCTATTGTTGTTGTTGCTGCGATTGTTGTTGTTTTTTACAGTTAGGAATTAATCCGACAGGTGAAGAGCAATTAAGACGACAGGTTCTGACAACCAACAATAACAACAACAACAACAACAACAACATCAACAATAACCAGGAGTTTATAGCATGTCTAGAATAATTTTATTAATTGAACTTCCTTAAGGCTAAGCGACGCATGTTGCATCTGCAACTCTTGGCCATGTATCTATAAGTCTATAAATGTATCTATATATATGATGGGTTAGTTGCTGCCTCCTTCTTATGCAGTCTCTTCATCTCTCTCTCTTTCTTTATTTCTCTCCCTCTCCCTCTGTCTGTTGTTTACCGTTTCTGTTTGAGGCAGAGGAAGCAGCAAGCGGCTACAGCTGCACCCAGACTAATCAGCGTGAGGAGCACCATCGTCACGTACTCCACACCGCCCATAAAGTGGGTGGTGGCCGAGGCATGAGTGGGTCGCGGTGGTTCTCCGAACGCGGCCAGCTCTATGATGCGGGGCATCGTCTTGCTGCCATCCAAATGTTGCAGCTGCTGCTGCTGCAACTGCAACGCGTCCAGCTGCAGTCCGGCCAAGGCTCTGTAATGACACCACAGCATTAATCAGATATGGAAGACAGACGACATTTCTCCAAGGATGATTGATGCTTACCCTTGCAGCTCCTCCATGTCCATTATGGCATTCGTATGTGGGTCAACAGCATAGATATACGCATTGGTGCTGTATGGGAGACATTGGAAAAGATTTAAGGTAAAATAAAAGTATCAAACCTGTGAGATATCGCATTTAAACAATCATCATAAATAAAAAGGCTACAAAAAGCTATCTCACGAAAACTCCCAAATGGAAAATATGTTTGATGCAAATTATAAAAGGGATGAAACATACATTGAAAAAACTGAAAGCAATATTAAACTGACTTCAAAACCATTTACAAAAATCCAAATTTCATCAAAATTTACCGATTTTTGACCAAGATATGGAAGATCAAAGTTAGGAAAAGCCTATTTTTCGAAAATATCGATTTTCGAACACTTTCTAACACATTTTTGGCCATATCTCAGCAAATACTGATCAGAATGACCTCAAATAAAAAGCAGAATACTAGTTTTGAGTCCTAGAAACGAATAGGGCCCTAAAAATTTAGTTCGAAAATTTTTGGAGTTTTGACGATTTTGTCAAGGGGTAAGTATGCAAAATTGGTCAAAAAAGTCGAAAATTTTCAAATAGCGAATTTTAACAAAATTTGAATGCAGATTTAAACTGACTTCAAAACCATTAACAAAAATCCAAATTTCATCAAAATTGACCGATTTTTGACCAAGATATGGAAGTTTAAAGTTAGGAAAAGCCTATTTTTCGATAATTTAGATTTTCGGACACTTTCTAACACATTTTTGGCCATATCTCAGCAAATACTGATCAGAATGACCTCAAATAAAAAGCAGAATACTAGTTTTGAGTCCTAGAAACGAATAGGGCCAAAAAAATTGAGATCGAAAATTTTTCGAGTTTTGATGATTTTGTAAAATTGGTCAAAAAAGTCGAAAATTTTCAAATAGCGAATTTTAACAAAATTTGAATGCAGATTTAAACTGACTTCAAAACCATTAACAAAAATCCAAATTTCATCAAAATTGACAGATTTTTGACCAAGATATGGAAGTTTAAAGTTAGGAAAAGCCTATTTTTCGATAATTTCGATTTTCGGACACTTTCTAACACATTTTTGGCCAAATCTCAGCAAATACTGATCAGAATGACCTCAAATAAAAAGCAGAATACTAGTTTTGAGTCCTAGAAACGAATAGGGCCAAAAAAATTGAGATCGAAAATTTTTCGAGTTTTGATGATTTTGTCAAGGGGTAAGTATGCAAAATTGATCAAAAATTCGAAAACTGACTTCAAAACCATTAACCAAAATCCAAATTTCATCAAAATTGACCGATTTTGACCAAGATATGGAAGTTTAAAGTTAGGAAAAGCCTATTTTTCGAAAATATCGATTTTCGGACACTTTCTAACACATTTTTGGCCAAATCTCAGCAAATACTGATCAGAATGACCTCAAATAAAAAGCAGAATACTAGTTTTGAGTCCATGAAACGAATAGGGCCAAAAAAATTGAGATCGAAAATTTTTCGAGTTTTGATGATTTTGTCAAGGGGTAAGTATGCAAAATTGGTCAAAAAAGTCGAAAATTTTCAAATATCGAATTTTAACAAAATTTGAATGCAGATTTAAACTGACTTCAAAACCATTAACAAAAATCCAAATTTCATCAAAATTGACCGATTTTTGACCAAGATATGGAAGTTTAAAGTTAGGAAAAGCCTATTTTTCGAAAATATCGATTTTCGGACACTCTTAACACATTTTTGGCCATTTCTCAGCAAATACTGATCAGAATGACCTCAAATAAAAAGCAGAATACTAGTTTTGAGTCCTAGAAACGAATAGGGCCAAAAAAATTGAGATCGAAAATTTTTCGAGTTTTGATGATTTTGTCAAGGGGTAAGTATGCAAAATTGGTCAAAAAAGTCGAAAATTTTCAAATAGCGAATTTTAACAAAATTTGAATGCAGATTTAAACTGACTTCAAAACCATTAACAAAAATCCAAATTTCATCAAAATTGACCGATTTTTGAGCAAGATATGGAAGTTTAAAGTTAGGAAAAGCCTATTTTTCGATAATTTCGATTTTCGGACACTTTCTAACACATTTTTGGCCAAATCTCAGCAAATACTGATCAGAATGACCTCAAATAAAAAGCAGAATACTAGTTTTGAGTCCTAGAAACGAATAGGGCAAAAAAAATTGAGATCGAAAATTTTTCGAGATTTGATGATTTTGTCAAGGGGTAAGTATGCAAAATTGGTCAAAAAAGTCGAAAATTTTCAAATAGCGAATTTTAACAAAATTTGAATGCAGATTTAAACTGACTTCAAAACCATTAACAAAAATCCAAATTTCATCATAAATGACAGATTTTTGACCAAGATATGGAAGTTTAAAGTTAGGAAAAGCCTATTTTTCGAAAATATCGATTTTCGGACACTTTTAACACATTTTTGGCCATTTCTCAGCAAATAATGATCAGAATGACCTCAAATAAAAAGCAGAATACTAGTTTTGAGTCCTAGAAACGAATAGGGCCAAAAAAATTGAGATCGAAAATTTTTCGAGTTTTGATGATTTTGTCAAGGGGTAAGTATGCAAAATTGGTCAAAAAAGTCGAAAATTTTCAAATAGCGAATTTTAACAAAATTCGAATGCAGATTTAAACTGACTTCAAAACCATTAACAAAAATCCAAATTTCATCAAAATTGACCGATTTTTGACCAAGATATGGAAGTTTAAAGTTAGGAAAAGCCTATTTTTCGAAAATATCGATTTTCGGACATTCTTAACACATTTTTGGCCATTTCTCAGCAAATACTGATCAGAATGACCTCAAATAAAAAGCAGAATACTAGTTTTGAGTCCTAGAAACGAATAGGGCCAAACAAATTGAGATCGAAAATTTTTCGAGTTTTGATGATTTTGTCAAGGGGTAAGTATGCAAAATTGGTCAAAAAAGTCGAAAATTTTCAAATAGCGAATTTTAACAAAATTTGAATGCAGATTTAAACTGACTTTAAAACCATTAACAAAAATCCAAATTTCATCAAAATTGACCGATTTTTGACCAAGATATGGAAGTTTAAAGTTAGGAAAAGCCTATTTTTCGAAAATATCGATTTTCGGACACTTTTAACACATTTTTGGCCATTTCTCAGCAAATACTGATCAGAATGACCTCAAATAAAAAGCAGAATACTAGTTTTGAGTCCTAGAAACGAATAGGGCCAAAAAAATTGAGATCGAAAATTTTTCGAGATTTGATGATTTTGTCAAGGGGTAAGTATGCAAAATTGGTCAAAAAAGTCGAAAATATTCAAAAGGCCAATTTTAATACAATTTAAATGCAGATTTAAACTGACTTTAAATCCATTAACAAAAATTCAAATTTCATCCAAATCGGCTGATTTTTCGCCAAGATATGTCAGTTCTAAGTTACGAGAACCCTATTCTTCGAAAATTCTGCAAAAACTTTAAAAATAGCCTGTTGATGATTTCTTAAAATTGGGAAAGCATCCTTCTCATTGAAAAAATCTTAAAGTAATATTGACGATCAACATTGTGAGTTCTCCAGAGTCTACGTATCTATTGGAACAAGACTTACGCAACTTCGAGTCCTCCCGAGTTGGGTTCCAGCAGCCTCACACGCACATCCCTGGCTATGGCCGAGCTTAGGGCCTCCATTAAGCTGTCAATGCGGCGCTCCACGTCGACGGGTTTTCCTGCCACTACCAGGCGCACCTGTTTGTCCTCATCAATGATATAGACGAAGACATTGACAATACCACTGCGTCCATCCTCGGCACCTAAACGATCTGTGGCCTTCACATCAAATCCAAAGAGACGTTCGTCATGTGGCAAATCTCCTAGCAGACGTATGTTGCCCGTTGCTTCGTCTATGCCAAAGAGTCGAGTGGGTTCATTCAAGAGACGATAACGTATCTCGGCATTGATGCCCTCGTCTGCATCCGTTGCGGTTACTCGGGTCACATGATAGCCGAAGCTGGCGCTGCGTGGCAACACGGCGACAATGGGCTGGCCATTCCCCTGGAATTTGGGTGCATTGTCGTTTTCGTCGGCGATGCGGACTAGTATGCGACACTCATTGGGGGCGAGGCCTTCGACACGTTCGTCCATAATCGGATACGTGACCCGGGCGTAATTTCGAGCCTCGCGACTGAGGCGATCGGCACGTACCCGTAGCTGATACCGAGAGATGTGTTCCCGATCGAAGGGCTTTAGGGCGTAGAGCAGCATGTTCTTGGCATCGTATTCGAAGGGCGGGTGGGCATCTGACTCGTCCAGTCCCTCCTCGAGCCACAGTGACCAGCGATAGTTCTCGGGGTTCAAACCCTCGGTCAGATTCAGACGCATTACCTCAATGGGCGATTCATTGTTCTCCGTCAGTTGTATATCATAGTAGGGATGCTGGAATATGGTCACATTGATGGGTATCTCCGGTTTGGGTGTGGTCGTTGGTTCCGTCACCGCCATACCCTGCAGATTGATGAGCACCACAGCGGTGGCCGAGAGTGCAGGACTACCCAAATCCGAGGCAATCACAGAGACATTCAGATGCTCATAGTCATTGTAACCCTTGATGTTGGAAACAGTGCTGATGGTGCCATCCCTGGAATCAATCTGGAAGATGGGCGCATGCAGCTCTTGATGCAATATGGAGTAGAGCACAAGGCCATTGCCATTGCCCACATAATCCTTATCAATGGCATTCACCTGCTTGACGAACATGCCTGGCAACGTGCTCCGATCTAGATACGCCTTGTAGACGGGCACCATCATGGTGCGATCGGGGAGATCGGCAATGTATTTGGCCGCCTTGGTCATGTCGTCGTACCCAATGAACTCAGGACGATTGTCGTTGACGTCCAGCACATTGACCTCCACATCCACGCTGCTCGACAGACGCTGCAGTGGCTCCGCATTGTCGCTGGCAATCACCTGGAAATTATACTTGGCTCTCAGCTCCCTGTCCAGCTGCCCATTGATCTTGAGCACACCGGAAGTGGTCTTGACCGTGAACGGAAGATCGGGATCGTTGAGGCTGTAGCTGATGTTGGCATTCTCACCATAGTCCATGTCGATGGCCAGCACCTGTCCAAGAACACTATCCTTGTAGTCGCCCTCAGGTGTGTCGAAGCTGTACCAGGACTTTTTGAATGCCGGCACATGGTTGTTCACATCGATGACTGTGAAGCGCAAGCAGGTGGTATCCTTCAATCCATCGATGTCCGTCACACTCAGATTCAGCCAGATCTCCACGTTAGCAGTCAGTGGATAGTTGACAATCAGTTCCCCGCTCAGCTTGTCGATGGCAAAGTGGCGCACAGACTGCAACTTCAGCATTGGCATGCCCGGCATACGCTCCACCTGCTCTCCGGTCAGCTCATAGTGCAGCTGGGCATTCTTGCCAAAGTCCTCGTCGCTGGCACTCAGCTGGAGCAGCTTGGTGCCCACAGGGGTGTCCTCATAGACTGCGAACAGCGGACACTTGATGGTCGTGGCACGCGCTATGCGTCTCCGGGACTTGGCACGCCCCACTACGCCCACACCGGCACCTACGCCCACTCCAGTGCCCGTACCAATGCCTTTGTCCCTCTCGGAGTGCAGGCGAGGGGAGCCTGGTATGTGGTAGGGAGGCGGGGCAAGCATCATGCTGGCAGCGGCAGCTGGAGACAGGAACATACCATTGACGCTCTCCACAAAGTAAATCTCCATGTCCGTGTTGTATTCGCGTATCTCGAGGCGCGAGTCCTTGAACACAGAGATGCGCTCGAAGATGGGTCCGTTGTCATTGACATCCGCCACGAGTATGGTGAGATGGGCATAGCCCGTGAGTCCTCCACTGTCCACGGCCAGGAGCTTCATGTTGTAGAGCTGCTGCTTCTCCCGATCCAGGCCACGTTTCCCAATGTAGTTGATGCGGAAATACGGCCCCGTGCTCAGCTTGAAGTTGGACTGCATGAAGCTGGTGTGGAGCTCCTGGTACTTGAACTCATCGTTCCACTGATCCGTCAGATTGAAGATGTTGAAGGCACCAGTGCTGGAGCTAAGCTTGTGCTGACTCTGATTGCCACCCATGCTGGCATTGATGTACTCAATGCTGAACTGATCGCTGTAATCGCCCTGCAATTGCACCCGGAACTCGGCATTGACACCCTCATCCGCATCGCTGATCTGTATGGCCTGGTTCATGGAGAGCTCCGTGCCGACGGCACAGTTCTCATTGATCAGACCCACATAGGTGAGTGCATTGAACTTGGGCGCATTGTCGTTGACATCGTCCACTTTGATGTTGACCTGATAGATCCCTGCCCCACTCACCAGACCCGTGCTGTACTCCACAATCACCGTCAGCTCATAGCTGGCCTGCTGCTCCCGATCTAGGCCAATTAGTGTCAGAAGTGTGCCATCCTCCGTTATGCTAATCTTGTTGATCACCTCCTGCTGATTGGCAATGATATAGCGCAGCTTCAGATTCGTATCGCCGCCAGCCAGACGACGCGGTAGCCTCCGCTTCGTCTTGGCGTTGCGACTGCGATTGCTGCGGGCGCGGTTGTGGCTGCGGAAGCGACTACCCAATGTCAGGTTGCCGCCGGCATTGCCCGCGGTGCTCACATTGCCAACACTGCCAGTGCCCATAGCAGTGGTCAAGTGCCTGAAGCTGCCCAGCTCGTTGTTGTTGACCATCGCATTCTTGTACATCAGCTGACCAATGATGCCACCCACCAGGTTCTCCTCCACATGGAAATTGATGATGTTCATATTGATTTCTCTGTAAGAAAAAAAAATAGAAAAGGAAAGATAAGCACATGATTTCTAGTCATATAGCCATTGTTGTATATGATTTGTAAAGATCATCAAAAATCTAAGATTAGTCGGTTCCAATTTTGTAACTCTGGTCATTTCTTGGACTTAAAACTAGTCTTATACTTTTTTTTGAGCTGATTCTGATAAGTCTTTCTCGAAATATACCAAAAATTTTCACTTCCTATGTTTGAATAGCTATAAGTTTTCCAAAAATAAATCGATTTTCAAAATTTTTTCAGTTTTATCAATGGTCCTGACAACATTTTGAAACTGTATCATAAAATTTTCAAAATTGGCAGTTTTATATTTTTCTTTATTTTGGACAATTTTGCATACTAACCTCTAGACAAAATCATCAAAAATCGAAAAAATTTCGATTGAAATTTTTTGGCCCTAATCGTTTCTAGGACTCAAAACTAGCATTATGCTTTTTATTTGATGTGTTTCTGTTCAGTATTTCTTGAGATATCATAAGAACTATGTTATAAAATGTTGTTGAGTGCCTTGGTTACTTACTCGATGACTGGTCGCAGTGGCACCTTCTCCGGCTCCGGCTTGCTTACAATGTGTATGGTCAGATTCGTGATGAGCACGCCCTCATCGCTAAGCTCTGTGGAGGCGGTGGTCGTCAGGGGTTGGGTGGAGCGTGAGGTGAGCAGGGGCTGAGAAGAGTTGGCGTATAGCTGAAAGCAAGAAAACAGGGTATACTCATAGTCTCACCCACATACATTCATGTAATGCACTCACATAGTTGGCCACCGCTTCAAAATTATAGATCCTCCGCTTGAAATCCGACAGCTCCCTGATGACCGTAATGATCCCAGACCTTTCTTCGATGGCAAAAGGCACGCCCTCGGAGTAGGTATGCAGCAGATCATACATGATCTCATCCTCGCCCTCATAGATCAGAGTAGTGCGCACCTGGCCAACTGAAGTGCCAAGTGGTGTATTACCTCCCACCCAGAACTCATAGGGTGCACCCACAAAGTCTATGGCCTGATCATCAATGGTGGCATAGACTTCGATGGTGATGACAGCCAGGGAAAAGCGACGCTCTGAGGGATTCAACGGTTGATCACTGGCCTCAACGAAGACTGCGATGCGACCTCGACGCAGTGGACCTGATACGTAGATGGTGCCATTTTTATTGTCCAGGCGAAAGGGTATGTAGCCACTGCCCTTGGGTCGCTGCAGCTCGTAGAGCAACTGACCGTTGGGACCCTCATCCGGATCATGGGCAGCCACGCGTCCAATTTTGGAACCGATCGCAGCTGTTATGGGCACCTTGAACTCGTAGAGGTTGCCATGGTCGAACTTAGGGTTGTTGTCGTTGCTGTCGAGCAGTGTGATCTCTACGACCACTGAGCTAGGCCCTGGCTTCTTTAGGTGCTTGTCGTCCAGGTACGACGGATTACGCTCCAGTGCCTCCACCTTCAGCTCAATCGACTTGCGCTGTTCGCGATCCAACAGACGATCATCCCGGACCGTAATCCAACCAGTGCGGGAATCAATGCGGAATGCGCCAGCTACGGTCTTGTTCTCCACAAGATTGTAGAGGAACTCGGCATTCTCGCCCTGATCGCGATCAACGGCATTGACCTGTAGCACACTGAAACCCGTGGGCAGATTCTCCACAATGGATATGTTGTAGTAATCCGCCTCAAACTCGGGCACATTGTCGTTGAGATCGAGCACCTCCACCTCGATCCTGTAGAGGATAATGTTCTAGAAAGGATTGACTACGATTCGTCATACTTACCGTGCCAGGGCCTTCTTCAGGGGATTATCCTTTTGTCTCGCCTCCAGCTGCACTACAAAAGTGTTACCCGGTAGACTCTCTTCCTCCAGATCGATCTCCTTCTGCAGATACATCACACCATTGTGGGAGTTCACCCGGAACAGTTGCCGCTCGTTGCCCGAGATGATGTCGTAGACAAGTGTCGCATTCAACGAATCCTGATCGAAGGCCATGATGGGCGGGGCGAAGTAAAGGGGAATGCGCATAGCCACCCCTGTCATGGGGTTGAATTCATTGATCCTGGTGCGATAGACACCCTCAGTGAACTTGGGAGGCAGATCATCCACATCCCGAACATTAATCGTAATCGTGGTGTTGGCCTGGTTCGCTGGAGTGCCCCGATCCCAGACGAAGATGGGCAACTGGAACTGCCTGATTCCACTGTCAAAGTCCAACTCTCGCTTGAGGATGAGCAGCGGTCGATGGGGAGACTTGAGTGCGAAATAGGGTCTACCGTCCGCCGATAGCTGCTCCGGCACCGTGGACATGCTGAAGTGCACCTCCGAATTGGGGGTATTGGGCTTGTCCCGATCGAAGGCCTGCACGCCATCAAAGATGATGCTATCCACTGGTGTGTTCTCGTCCACGTCCACTACGTAGGGCACGTTGAGGAACTCGGGTGCATTGTCATTGACATCCTCGATATACACAGTGATGGACAGATAGCTACCCTGTAAGGCAACCACTTGACGAACAGTCCCAAGTGTTAATGAAAAACTTGACTTACCTCCTCCAGTTTCTCGTGCTTCCCGGCGCAGAGTATGCGAAACTTGAGCAGATTCTTGGGCACATCCCTGTCCACCAGACGCTCCAGGGAGCGTGCCAGGGTCACCACCAATGTGGTGGCATTATATTCCGTGAGATTGAAGTATTTGTGATCGGCGGTGGCATCGGCGCCCTTGATGGACACGCTGGAGCGTGGATAGGCCTGCAGACGTAGTATCTCCTTGCCCACTTGGGCATCCTCACGCAGGCGTATGAAGCGCACGCCTTCGCTCTCGCTGGCAACGCCATCTACCGAGTGGAAGGCGCAACTGGAACCGGAGCTCGCTAAATTGGAGCAGTTACAAATTATTTAAATATTAAATTGGATTCAGGTGGAAAAAGCAAAACGTTGACAAATTATCTCCACTCTCTCCATCTCTCTCTATCTCTCTCTCTCCATCTATCTATCTCTTTTCTTCTCTATATGTCTCTCCTTGTTTTTGGCATGCTAATGACGCCTGAGAACCAAAAAGCGGAATGAGAAAACTGAAAGCAACAACAATTACTGCTGATATCTCGCTCCATAACGTGCAACTTGCAACTTGCAACGTGCAACGTGCGAAGCGAATCGTCGTGTGTTTGTGACAATTGTTTTAGAGCCCGAAAAAAAATGCTATATGAACCAAAAACTTTCTACGTTTGTCGCGTGGCTGCGCGTCTTAGTTGCGTCTCTTCTTGCCACAACTCCACCTCCCGCCCGAGCCACTATAATTTAAATTCTTTGGACTGTCAGCAATGCCGCCCAAGTGATATTTTCATGCAGCACTTGCAACACTTTTCCACATGCCACATCCCCATTCAACTGTCGTTGGCAGCCCCGCAATCAGTGGCAGTTGAATCTTCTGAATCTGCTGCGTCTCGTTGCGCCGCATAGTTCCCACCCTCATGACATAATTAAGCATTTTTTGTATTTTTTTCTTTTTATGTTTTTGTTATTGCCATTTCTTGGCTATGTGCAGCTTGCCACAAGTTGTGCTTGCAACGTGCAGCCAAAACAGTTGCAGCTGTCAGCCAAATAGACAACTTCTATGAGCTGCTTTTTGAAGCTGTCTCAGTCTGCCTCTATCTCTCACTCTCTCTCTCTCTCTCTCCCTCTCTCTCTATGGAGATAACGGTCTTTGTTTCTCTTTCACTCTTTGACTGCTTATTGCTATCTCTGTCTGCTAGTCTCATCTGCAACTTCTTTTTTGTTTTTGTGGCATCTAGTACACGCCGTGAAACTAAAAATTTCAGATTTGTCTCAATTTTTTTTTTAATAATTTTTTTTATTTATATTTTTATTTTTTTGTTGTTGCTGTTCGGGGTGAAATCTTGGCTTTGTCTTGGGCTTAACGTGTTTATTGTTTGTCTTATTTTTTATTATTTTTATTGTTGTTGTTGAAGTTGTTGCAGTTGCAGTTGCAACTGGTTGCAATTTCTATTTACTTGCAGTTTCTAGCTCGTTGTGCTGTGAACTTCTTCTTCTCCTTCGACTCTTGCCAAAGCCGCAACTTACTTATACAGGCATACATACATACATACATATATTATTATAATTCATCATCATAAACATATGTATATATTCACATACATACATACATAGTTATATTTTCTAGCATTGTTTGTCAGAAATCTTGATTGTGCCGGAAATGCATCGAAAGAGGATGATCCAAGTGGGGGAAACACTATTGGACACCAGAGTCAACAAGTCAGAGCGGGACAGAGGAAGACAGAACGAGAGAGAGAGAGAGATAGAGAGAGAGAGACAGAGAGAGAGAGCGAGAGAGTAAGTAACTCAAGTTAAGTATAGAGTCAAGATTTCGAGTCAAGTTTTTACTTGCAGATTCGCGACTTGTGATACCATGAATATGAATACGGCTATAAGTATGCTAACAAGCCCAACTACAGTTAGAGCCTAACTTGAACTATAACAATAAGAAAAGTTATTTATGAAAAGATTTTCTCTATATTTCTGCTGATAAAGTGCACTCTTAATTAAAACTGAGACTGAGAATTTGATTTATGCAGCTGATTTTCCAATACATAAAAAAATTTCCAAACTCATCATTATTTGGTTCACAGATGCTGATAAAATCCTTAAAAATAAAAAAATGTTTGTAACATACTATATTTATATTCTAAATTCATATTAATTTCAACTTCCTCAATTCAAAATGATCCAATTTTAATGTGCATCAATAAATTTTAGACCAATTCTATTCACATATATTCGTTGAAATATTTTCTCTAAAAATATTCCAGTTTCGACATTAAAAAATAATCAACACACAAAAATTGAGTCATAAAATTATAAACTGTTATATCAAGTCTAGATGATTATGAGTATTCATCAAATAGTTGTAGAGCTCTCTCAAATTTTGTTATATTTAAAAGAAATAAATAAATGAAAATCAAATAAAAATTATATGTTAAATTGAAGCAGTTTTCAACAAAGAATCCCTTCAGTACATTAATAACTTTCTCAACTTTTGATTGAAAAGTTCATCTATAATTGTCAAAGAAATATGGAAAATTTTTGAAATATGTAAAAATGTAAAAATGTTGAAAAAAGCATTGGAAAGTCAATCGTATTTTCGACACTCATCAATTATAATTCACAGACACGCACTTTGTTCATTTGCAGTTCACTTTGCACTCTGTTTAACATATGTACATATAATTGCGCTGTCACATCTTGTTTGGCGGCAGTTTTAGAGTTGATGTTGATGGGGGAAAAGCTGTGCTTTAAGTGGGGGGCTAAGCGGGGCTCAGCACATTGAGCATTAAGCCTCACGTTCAAGCGGTCAACACTTTATGTACTCCAACTGTTTAAGTGTCTGTGAGACACACACGCACACACACACACACACATACGCACACTTAAAGAAATTCACACACACAAATAGACACCCATTTAATTAGAACATTGCGGCACTCTCCTCTACAGGTAATTCCTGTTCTTCATGTCAACTTTATATGCATGTGGTTCTTCAGTTTTATCTTTTTAATGTTTTTTTTTTCCATTTGTTTTTCTTTTCCATTGCGACAGTTGGCAGATTCAACGTGAGACGAGGTGGGTTGGCCGCAGACAGGAGTCGTAGTCGGAGTCGTAGTCGTAGTCTCGGTTGTGGTTAGTCAGGAAATTGGGGCAACAGGTTTTGGTCTCAGCCACTGCACTTTAGCCTGGCCATATGTGTGCCACAAGTGATCGGTCTGCACAAGTTGCATCAACAGCTAGCAAGTGGCAGCCTCACCACTCCCCCTCCCCCCTTTCACTCCACCAATGAGCTGTGATTGCGCTTATCGCGACAGACACTGATCGAGTTGTATGTAAATTGACGATGTTTATGCTCGAAATTGGGGTTATTTAACGGTTCAACAATTGCCAACCATAAACACAACGAGCTTAACTAGTTGATCAATGCAGCACACGCACACACGCACACACACACATTGATGTAGTTACAAATCGATGGCCTGCAGACAAAACGTCAAGTTGCATTGACAAATCTTCACAAATGTAGCCAGCTCTCTAATACACACACAGACACACAGAGACACACAGATACACTCTCTTATTGATTGACACACTGGCAAAGACAATTTTGGCCAAAAGCAATAATCACTTGCCTTGTCCGCGTCCCGTTTGCGCCGCAACAGCAACAGCAACAGACACGGAAATCCATAGAGCGATAAAACCGACATTAAGTATACGCCATGTGATATCCTTAGGCATATCGATTCGCTTAACTTTCCGATTTTGATTTTGAATTTGAATTTGAATTTGAATTGCAATTTCGATTTCGATTTCCTTTCAATGCTGATATGCTTTTCTTTTAATATTTGTATTTGTATATATTTTATGTTTCTTTTTTCACAAATTGGCAATAAATTTGAATAGTGTGGCAAGTTTCCCGACTCGCATCGCGCCCAAAGCCACAACCGACGACGCAAACACCTCACGATCAACTGACTGTTGGTTAGCCTGGCTGCAAGCCCAGCCCGTCAGTAAGCCAGCTCCAAGACTTGGTCTAAGATGGGACTAGTTTTTCGCCAACAACAAAAGCGGCAAGTGCAGCAAAGTGGCAGCAGCGGTGTGGCTGTAAAGAAAATGTTGTGAGTTTTGTTGTGGGTCAGCAGAAGATGTTGCTGCAGTTCGCCATCAGCTGGCGATGATCATCATGATGCTGGTGACGATAATGATGATGTGGGGAACAATAGATATGTTCAATGGCAAACTGTCTCCAAAAACCGTTGAGTATTGTTGTTGAAATTTAAAATACGCGCTCAAAAGCCACAGAAACTGAAAAGAAATGCAGAGAAAAGTAAAGTTAAGAAAAGAAAAGAAAAGCACTGCAAAGCAAAGCAAAGCAACGAAATGAAGGAAGACGACACAAGACTGACAACATAACATTAGAGACTTGGGCTTTGCTTTTTGTAATAATCATAAAAACAATAAACAAGCAAACTTATTACCATAAGCATAAACACGCAGACAGCCCAAAGGGGAGACCACAAAGCAGAGACAGAGATAGATAGAGTAAGAGCAGAGGAGAGATATGGCGAGAGCGAGAGCGATGAAGTGCAAGGCAAGGTGCGCTTGATGAGCTGAGTTTCTGTGGCAGCAGCAAACAAAAACTAAGACGAGTCCGGTAGCAGCACTTGAGTTGAAACATTAACACGCCCCTCTCACTCGAGGGCCACTTGGTTACCAGTTAATACCAAGAGAAAGAAAGATAGTAAACGAGAGAGATAGCATGCTGCGAGCAACAAGTAATCATAATAAATGCGATAAGCTGCCATCGACATTGCCCAGGCAAGCGCAAGATGAATGGACTTGGACAGCATAAAGCAGAAAAGGCAGAGGCGGAGGCAGCGGCAGAGGCAGCGGCAGAGGCAGAGGCAGCGGCAGACACTTGCGATAGCATCTATGAAGGCAGAAGCAAAGGCAGAGACGAAAGCACAGAGAGAGGTAAAGACGAAGCTAGAGACGAAGGCAGACCCGAAGGCAGACACGAAGTCAGAATCGAAGCCAGAGACTTCAGCAGGGACTTAGGCAGAGGTGAAGGCAGCCACTTTGAGAGAGTGAGAGCGGGAGAGAGATGAAGGCAGAGACGTAGGCAGCGATTGTAAGCCGCCTTAACGGTGCTGGCCATCGATTCAGTGAGATGCGCTCAAAGAATGCAGCGAGCACGAATGATGCGCACAAAACGCATGAACAAACAAATGATCTCAAACAACAAGAACAACAGTTAATAGACTTTACATAACAGCAGCAGCAGCAGCAACAGGTGAGAAAGCGAGATAGCTGCATTAAAAGAATGAGAGGGAATATGCAACTTACATGAGCCCAGCGAATCGAAAAATTGGCGCGTGCAGCGCGCTTCTGTTCGAACTTATGCTAATGCATACTAATATCAATCCGCGAGGGTTGCATCAACTGTTCCAGATCCAGTGAAAGCAGGAAGAAGAAGAGCTAAGCTTTTGCATATATGCAAATTTCTCTCGGTAGCGCCAACGCAATATCGAATTACCAACACAGCTGTTGAAACCACCGAAAATAAAAAGTAACAACAAATTAGTTTATGGCGTCTTACAACAATTTTGTTATGCTTTGCTGCCAGTTAGTGCAGAAATACGGCTACAGACGTCTCCCCAAAAACCAAAAAAAAAAACACGTGTAATAAAATTTACAAATATATTTTCTACACAATCATTTCTTTCGCAGCAAATATCTATTATATTTATTGTGGTGTGCTTATTAAACTCGTTTTAGCAGCTATTTTTAGCGTTTATTTTCAAGTATTTTTGGCTACTTTCTTATCCAGTTTTTGGGGCATTTCACCAAAAAAGCGAAAGAGATGCAAAAAACCGTTGACAAATTCTGTTTAAATACATTGCCAAGCATTTTGTAATATAGATGGCGCTTGTCGTGGAGAGTGGCGCATGATAACCTTTAAAAAAGTGAGTGTTAGATGGCGCTTTCGTGAAAGTTGGTCAAATCTGGCAGCTAAGGTTAAGTATATCATCGATAGGTGTCGCTTCAGTGTTATTTATAACACTAGCTATTCTATAATATAGATGACACCAGAAGTCAGGAATTTACTAAGCCAAGACATTAACAATAGGGAGTTCTTGTTACTCAACCTGGTGCCAGTTTGGATACGTACAATAAAATTGCTACTAAAGAGTCTGTGTTACAATAGATGGCGCTATCTCTTTCAAATTCACTTAGCAAATACACAAACATCACCAAGCTGTTGTTACAATAGATTGCGGTAGCAGTTCCAAAGACATTTAGCAGATACTCAAACACATCCCAGCTCTTATTATAATAGATGGCGCTAGCAGCTTCGAATTCGATTAGCAGATACTCAAACACATCTAAGCTCTTATTACAATAGATGGCGGTAGCTGATCCAAAATTGCACAGCAAATACAAAAACACCACCAAGCGTTGATCTAATAAATGGCGGCAGCAATTCCAAAATGACTTAGCAGATACTCAAAGAACTAAAATTACTTTTTACAATAGATGGCGGTAGCAATTCCAAAATTGCTTAGCATATACACAAACACCACCAAACGTTGATCCAGTAGATGGCGGTAGCAATTCCAAAATTGCTTAGCATATACAGAAACACTATCGATGCATATTCTCCAACGTAAATTGCAAGATGATGACGATGAAGTTGACGGCATACGAGATGAGGAACAGCCAGAAGGCGTTGTCCAGATTGAAGAGTCCCAAAATGGAGAACTTGAGTTGATCCAGGGGCAGCAGCAGCAAAGGCGTCGGCCGCACAGCCTATAAAAAAAATGAGGTTTAAACGGATATTTTTAAAATTTTGGGACTTTGTCAACCTGTCGAAGATTCAATTCCGGTGGCAAGTAGCTCAGTTCGAGGCAGCGGTTGCGTAGGCGTCCATGACGCAGCTGACAGAGATGCGTGGCCAGAATGACGGCGTACAGCTGTATGGTGACAATCAGGCAGTAGTTGGAGATGGTCAACGGGATGCCATGTTGGGCCACAAAGTAGAACATGTAGGCATACATGTTGGCCAGGATGTTGATGAAGTTGCCAATGACCAGCAGGAAGATGCCCAGCTGGAACACGCCGATGTAATCCTCGCAGATCTGCAGCAGACGCCACTCGGCGCGCAACAATCGTTCACGCTGTTCGTCATTCGCATAGAGATGCTCCCACTTCCGCTGCAGTTGCTCCATTCTGGCCAGGATGAGCAGCAGTCCAGCAAAGATGCCGTTGCCAAAGACGCTGCTCACATGTTGCACGTACAGTTGCACCCCATAGGCGAGCACCTGCTGCCACGGCAGACGTGCCGCATTCTGTTGCAAGAAGGGCTCGTTGCACAGCAGCTCGTACAGCGACAACAGCAACTTGCCCCACAGCAACGCCGTCGATCTCCAGCCCCAGCGTATCCCGCGTTGCAACTCCGCCAACCCGTTGAGCAGCCTGACGAGCCGCCGACGCTGCCACAGATGTGAGCCCAGCATGGCCAGCGAGATGCCCACGTCGCCAGCCATGGTGGCCAAGGCGATGCGTCTGAAGAGCGGCGATGGCTTCACGTTGGTGGCATCGTAGATGGCGACGCTCTGTTGCAGCAACAGCGGCGAGATGGCCAACAGGGCGAGCCACTGCAGCATCGCTCTGCCAGTGAGCAGACGGCGGAGGCGTGCACCACGCCCACAAATGTAACTAAGTGGCGCCAGCGACAGCAGTTGCCACAGCCGCAGCAGCAGCAGCAGACACAGTGCGCCCAAATGTGGCAGGCGTGGCATGACCAATGCAACTGACAAAGCTTGTGGCCAGACGATGCAGACTGTGCAACTATTACGATGATGAAATGCGCGAGGGTTGCCAGAGAAGTTGCACTACTTTTTAATATACATATATAGAGTTTTTTTATTAGATATACTTATTTTCTTATTGTGTTTTTTATGGACTTTTTGTATATGCTGATGAAATGTGCGAGGGATGCCAGAGAAGTTACAGTATTTTTTGTATTTCTTATTTTTTATTAATTTATTTATTTGCTTTTATATTTAACACTTTTTTTTGTAAAACTGTGATTTATGCTGATGCGAGGGAAGCCAGAGAAGTTATACTATTTTTTGTATTTCTTATTTCTCAATTATGTATTTATTTGTTTTTGTTTATATTTTTATTTTTTTTATTTTTTTTTTGATTATTCTGATGCGAGGGAAGCCAGAGAAGTTATAGTATTTTTTTATATATTAATTTTATATTATATAATTTCTGATTTCTGCTGATGGAAAGTCCGACGGTTCTCAGAATATAATTTCATATTGTTTATATATTTTTTATTTTTACTGTAAAATATTAATCTAATTAAATATGTGAGGGCCAGAGAAGTTAGTATCAAATGAGATCCGAATTTGTCGAAGTTTGGATTATTAATTATTTCTTTATATAATTTTTAAATTTGATGATGAAATGTGAGAGAGTTTACACTAAAGATACTGAAAATTGGATAGACAGTGTAAATATTATTTTAAAATTTAATTTTACAAAGTAAAATTTTATATAACATTTTTTTTTATAATATTTTATTTTATTTATATTTTTTTGAGAGTATTATTTTGCGTTTAGGACTCAAAAATTTTGCAAGTCAAGTTATTTTGGAGCAACCCTCGCAGATGGTTTAACTGTACCTGGGTGGCAACTTATCGCTCCCCAAGGGGCTTTAAAGCAATTGTAGATAAGTGTGCCAAAACACGATCGATAGATACAGATACAGATACATTTAGGAGCCAACCACGGCTATAGATACAGATACAGATACAGTTACAGCTACAAATATATGTAGATACAGATACGGGTAGAGTATGACAAACATTATAATTAACGCGAATCGTTTTTAGATATTTTTAAATTATATTTTGAAATGTGCTCCCGCTCTCCCTCCAACAACAACAACAACTCCTTCTCTAACTATATATTATTTTCGCTATATATCTTTTTTCTCTCACTTGCTCCGTCTCTCTCTCTCTCTCTCTCTCTCTCTCTCTCTCTCTGTCTATCTGTCTGTGGTGCTCCTTCAGTTCTTTGGCTTGACGCGCAGATTAAAGTTCTTGGTTAAGGTGGACATGAAGTTGGGCATCTCCTTCATCTGGTTGAGTGCCTCGTTTTTGGTGTTGGATTGATATTCATAGGCCACCTTCCTGTTGACAGCCGTGAGCAGACGCAGCAGATCGGCACCCTCCGGTTCCAGAGCCTCATTGCAGGCGGCCACATCCAGGACACGGCACAGACTCTGTATGAACCAGGAACCGTCATCCACATTGCGAAACGAGAAGAACTCTAGGAGAAAAGCAAATGAATCCAAGGGCGAATCCTTGAGGGAAAGGTATTCACTTACTATCGAAGGTGGAGTAGAAGACGAGCATGTCCGCAGTGCTGGGTATGGCGTAGGTGATGGGTTCCACCACGGGAGCGGCTGGTGGTGCCAGTTCCCTGGTCATAACCGCGAAGCTGGTGAACTCCACCGCCTTCTCGAGGTTGGCACCGCGACACGCCTGTATGAAGAAGAGCTTCGGTTTGTTGATCAGCGTCTTGCAGCTCTCGCCCAGAAACGGATTCCATAGACGCTCCACGGGATAGGCCATATCCTGCAGGGATTAGAGACACCATTAGTTACCCCTTTCATATATATATATATATAGACGGAAATGATAGTTACCTTGGCGTAGACCTTGCCCTCAGTGCCATGTGACATGACGACCAACACGAAGCAATCGTTCTGGCTGTGATCCTCTCTAGCAACTGCACAAAATGATATCATCATTGTCCATATATATGTATGTCCAGTAACTGACTCACCCTCTTTGAGCATATCGCTCAGTTCGGCGAAGCTCAGATCGTTGTGGACACGCACATCGAATCCGAATCCGAGCAGCGACTGCTGGATATCATCGCGATCCCGTTCGGTGCCCACCCGCTGTTTCTGCCCCTTCACATCCTTGTGGTTGAGGATGATGGCGACGCCCGCCCGTGGGCAATTCTCGTAGGTATCGTCGCGGGTGGGACGCGAGATGATGATCCGATTGAGATCCGCCTCGGATGTGGGTGTTTTGGCAATGTGCGTTGCATCGGCCTTGTCTTTCTTGTGCTTCTTCTTGCCACCAAACAACAACAGATCCGTCTCGTCCATCTTTCGTTCCCTCCGCAGCAACTATGACTAATTTTCCCAACATTCTCAAAAAGCTCCAAACCGCCCCGAACAGAAACTAGCAGCTGCTCTTATCTAATCAGCCTGAAATGCAGCCCAATATTCTTATCACTATCCAGCCTAAGTTTTCTTGCTCAATTTATTGCCCCCTTCTCATTCATCACTGTTGCCAATTTAGCTATATTCCCGCCGAATCTGGCTTTATTTTGGAGACGTTTGCTAGAAAATTCAGAAACAGCGGGCAGCGGCAATTATGGAATTTTAATTTTGATAATCTGACAATCTTACATTTTTTTTGTATATGAAAAAATTGATATATTCATATTAATTAATAAATTTATAAGTAACTTTAAAATCCTGATAAAATCATGATAATTATGCAATTTATAAGTTATTTAAAAAGTATTACATAAATTCATGTTAATTAATAAATTTATAAGTTACTTTAAAATCCTGATGAAATCATGATAATTATTCAACTTATAAGTTATTTAAAAAGTATTACATAAATTCATGTTAATTAATTTAAAATTTCAAAGTTATTTTATGAAAATAAAAATACTTTTATTTTCAAAATTATAATTATTGAAATAATAAAATTGTATTTATAATTGATGAAATATATAATTTTATAAAATAGCTAATTTTTGCATTTTCTCATTTTTTTTAAGCTTGTTTTGTGTTCTTTAAAACGTCAAAATACTTTCTTTTCCCCAAGCGATTTATTGTATAATTATCATCTATCAAAATCGTAGTTTAAAATTTAAGTTTATTTATATTTTTTATGAATTATTTGTTTTTTATTTTTTAGGTACAACTTTCTAAGAAAAAGAAAGCTATATTTTAAGCATAAAAGTGGACAACACTGATACTCACAGAGAGTGTCAATCTCTCTCTCTCTCTCTCTCTCCCTTGCTCTCTTAGCCACTCATTCTCTCCCGCTCTTTAGGCCAGACGTTGATTAGCCAGCTTGGAGGAGGGAAGTTGTGTTCATTGCCGGCAATTGGCAGCTAATAAAATGAGTTTTCTGTTTCACGAGACAATTTGATTTCTAGCAAGAAACACGCCCACTTACAAAGAGGCGGAAAATACCCAAAAACACACACATACACACACACACACACAGGGAGAACCACAACAAGTTGTGTCTGTGACGTAGCTGCATGGAAATTACAAACATCCGCCAGAGTGTTGTCATCATCGTCGTCCTGTTGCTGCTCCTGCTGCTCCTTGGCCATTAATGCGTTTTCTATAATTTGCAATACGCAAAAAAAAAAGAAGAAAAGCAGCAGTAAAAGGAGCAGATAGAGAGGAGGAGAGAGAGAAAGAGCGCGCCAAAGTTTGCAACGCAATTCAAATTTTACACGCAACACAAAGCAGCGGAAACCGGAAATGAGTATGGCACCCAATGGAAGTACCAAAATGCTGTTGCCACCAGAATGTACCTAACTTTGCTGCCAACGACGGAGGTACACAACTACTCTCACATAGAGAGAGAGAGAGAGAGAGAGAGAGAGAGCCCGACACAAAATGCGTGGGCGTCTAAGAGCGAAAACAAGCGAACAAGAAACACAGAGAGAGACTGTGTGAATTGATGGAAAAAAGAGAGCGATTCTGTTACGCCGGCAAAAGAGCGTATGCGTATCGTGAGCGGAACGTTTGGCAATTGAAACATTGTTGCAGGCATATAGTCAGAGCCAAGCCAACAACAACAACAAGCAAGCACATCAACCACGGTTCCGGCTAATTAATTAATAATGTAGGATGTGCTGTGGAATATTTTGATTGAGCTGAATTAATGCTAGTCAAAATATGGGCAAGTATCTCAATTACTATACTTATTTTTTTGTAGATAATTTGTTTTCTTAAAAATAATTCGTTGAACTTTATGCACTTTGCTTTCACTTCAGACAACTGCAACTGCAGCGAAAAATCAAAAGTCGATGCCGATGGAGATGAGATTTCGATTGCATTGCAGAGAATGCGATTGGCTTCAAATCAGCAGCATCATCAGCAAGAAGAGAACGTAAACACAACGACAGGCTGCACAGTAGTGCAAGTATCGTAAGAATGTTGACATAAATTAGAAATGCATAAGCTAAGAGTACCATAAGCAGCAGCATATTAAGAGCATATGTGTGCAATTGCTGCGAACCGTGGTTCACTTAATCAACATTATTAAACGCTGCCTCTGCTAATACAATATTTACTTTTCAATATCGTAATAGAACGAATCTCACTACTGTGCGACGCAGGCAGCGACTGAAGCAGCAACACAGAGCAACGACAGCAGCAACGACCGTAGCAGCAGAACAAGCAGCAACAACTTGGTTTCATTTCCAGTTTTCAGTTGCGCGACGACTTGCATTGCGAGCGGACGTGTCGAATCGGTGCGGAATCGTCGGCTGTAGCGAAAGAAACAAAAAACTCAACGAACGTCGCAATTATTTGAGAGTGTGTGCGTGCGTGTGGCTAGTGTATCGCGAATATTTCGCCTGCAGCAACCGCTTCATTGGAGTTGGGGTGCCTGATGCTCCCTCCCTGCCCCCGCCTACCTCTGCCGCGCTCCCTATTTTCCCTATTTATTTAATATTGTTGTTGCCTTTTGATTAAAAGGTCCGTGCCCCTGTGCATAAAATATAAAGAAAATACAACTAAAAAAAGGAAAGCAAAACGAAAACATAGCTGTAATAACAACACCAAAGCAGCAGAAGCTGCAACAAGAAGAAGAAAAAGAAGCGCGAAGTAGTGTCTGTGTGTGTGAGAGAAAGAGAGTGCTAGCTAAAAATTTCTGTTGTTGCTTTCCTGCGGTATTTTGGAAATTAAATTATGTTAAGTGCATAAATCGTTCGATGCAACAGCAGCAACAAAACGAAGTTTAGTAAAGTAGAAGCAGCGCGAACAGCAGAAAAAAAAGAAGTGAAGTGAAACGTCAAGGTGTAAAACCAAAGAGTATGTGAAGAGAGTTGAAGCTGCAGCCGAAGCCAAAGTACAACAACAACAACAACAACAACCACAACGGTAATAACAACGGCCACTATACTGGCAGTACACACACACACACATATAAACACACGGGCATGCAAATACATAGGTGTAAGTACATAGAGGCATGCAAAGCATAGACATGTTTGTACATAATGAGATGCTTAACCCTTGTCCATGTGTGCATAGTGTGTGGAGTTTTGGCTGCAACTGTTTGACTGTGAATACGTGTGTGTGTGAGTGTGAGTGAGTGAGGCTGCATGTAAGAGTATCTGTATATGTGTGTGTGTGCGCTTTGTATGCAAAACGTGAATAACAACAAATTAGGGTGGCAGCCAAACCAAATGACAAAAGGAACAGAAAAAACTCACGAAATACAAATCAAAAGCGGCTCCAGCAGCAACAGCAAAAAAATGGCTCACTTTTAGGCAGAAAAAAGGAGACGAACTACAACAAAAAAAGTGATTCAAATTGGGCAGACATTGAAATTCAGCAAACGTCCTATATAACTCACCTTCACAGTAGCAGTTACAGTGGCAGTCGCAGTCGCAGTCACAGTCACAGTCACAGCTTCTGCTTCTCTTACTAGAAAATAGAAGAAGAAGAAGAACAACAACAACAACAAGAGCAAGTTTTTGGATTTGTGTGACTCTAAAGTTTAGCCAGTGTGACCAGCTGCTGTTGTTGTTTGCGCTGACATGTTGCATCCAGTTGCATTTTGTTTGTGGCTTTGCAAGTTGCTCGACTTTCGTTTTGCGCTGTCTAAAGTTTAGCCAGTGTGACCACCTGAAGCGACATTGACATGTTGCTTCTCCTACCACTCCACTCACACTCCTCACACTTCCTTATCTTGCTTTATTAACCTCGTACCTACTCTGCTTCTCTAAATTGAGTTGATAGCGTAAATCTAATGAACCTCCAGCACAAACAGCTTGGGAGTCATCGTCGTCGCCGTCTCCCTTTAAATTACTGCACGCACCTCGCTCAACAAATATTTAACATACTTTATGACAGGCCCCAGCTGACCTGACCGACAACAGAGCAGAGCAGGGCAGAGCATCCCCAGTAGCATCCCAAGTTGAGGCCCACAGACTGACGGCAGGTGGAACATCCCAGAGGCGGACAGGTTAGGTGTAAAGTCGACCGAGAGGTTGCCTAGCAAAAATATTTATTTATGTTGAATGGTGAATGTTGAATGTTGCCTGTTGTTGGCAGTGGGCCGCAAAGGTTGCGCTTTTTGCCATACGTCGACCCTTTTATGCTCCCCGGGGGCAATTGGCACCGACGTCAGCCGGATTTGCTTTTGGACATGTTTTTTTTTTGTTTTTATATTTTTTGCTTCTTTATGAAGTTCATTTTTTATTAAATATGCAAGCTTTGCCTTGATAAGAGTGTAAGAGGTTGACTGTGGGGTTAGTTGAGGGTTGTTTGGGGGCTGCTTTGATGTTGTTGTTGCTGCTGGTTAGTCTAAAGAATGCGGGTGGCAGGCAAACAAACATTAATTGTAACTGTAAATGGCGTGAAATGCTTGAATGAATGAATGGAGCTTCAAATGAGTGTATGAATGACAGTCAGAGGAATATATATAGAGAGAGAGAGGAGAGAGCAAGAGCGATGGAAAATATAGAGATAGAGACAGGCTGTCAAGTAGTGGAGGCAACTCAAAATTGCGTTAAGTGGAGGCAGCCACAGCGACAATTTTGATGAACTTAACAAAACACTTGACAGCAAATTCAGCGGAATGAAAGAGAAACGAAGAGAAGCTAGATAGAAGTGTGGAGAGGAGAAGGTGGACTGTGTGAAGTGCCCGAAAGTGAGAGCAGCAACAGCAGCAGCCATGCAATGAACGAAATTATGACGCTAAATTGAACACGAAACGGCCATCGAGCCAAAGAGCAGCGAGAAGCGATGAACGGAGGCAACATTGCCACCGAATTGAAGGGGGTTTCATTTATAAAAGCAACAGCAGCAGAAACAGCAACCTCAACAGTAGCAGCAGCTTCTATCCCCTTTTACTCGATACTCACACCCTCTCCCTGCGCGTATTTAACGCGCGAATGAACCGGCAATGGCAATCAGACAAAGGGGGGGTTGCCACTGGGCAGTACTCAGCTGGGAGTTGCTTTTGGGGGTACGACAAGGGCCATTGTTGCGGGTGTTGATAACAGTAGCAGCGGCAGTTGCAAGCAGCAGCAGCTTAAGCAGCAACCGCAGCCAGCAACAGCCGCCGGCAAACAGCGTCGAGCATAACAATAAAAGTCATAATAATAATAATAGTCATAGAGAAATACGGAAATGATTTTGGGCAGCCGACAGACCGACAAACGGAGGGTTGAGCTTCACACGGCAGCCAGTACCGAACCGAACCGAACCGAGCTCTGGTTATGGATATGGGCTTAGCTATCCCAGTCCCAATCGCAAACTGAAACCCAATCCCAGTCCCAGCACCATTTCCATGCCCATTCCCATTGCCAGTCTCATAGTCACCGCAAAAACGGAAGGTGAAAATTAAGAAATTAGCGTGCAGTGCAGGCAACCAGAATGGGGACACTGTTGGGAGCTGTGGAGCTGTGTAACCGTTGTTCCCTAGGTTCGTGAGCTGCTCGCAAATTGCCAACCGCCGCTCACTTTAACTTAATTATATAATTTGCAGCCAGGAAGACAGAGAATGAGAGACCGAAACCAACGATATAGACTAAGCGAATACTGAGGGAGTCAAAAAATACTAAAAAAATATACTAAAAAAAATATACTAAAAAGAGAGATAGAGACTCGCTCTTGGTAGGTTTTTGTTGCGCATTGCAAATTAAATGAGCTGAATGCATTTAAGGCTTAACAGCCGCCAGTGGCGGTTGCCGCAGCCAACGGCTTAGGTTGCCACATGGCACCGCTCTAAGTGAGTCAGCAAAGCAGCCAAAAGACGAGACCAAGTCACAGACAGAGCCAGGAGTAGAGCGGAGTCGTAGCTAGACAGACAGTGAGGCTGCTGGGAGAAGTACGAGTAATTGTATATATGTAATCCTCAAACCACAAAGCAATTATGCACCACAGCCCACAGACAGCAACAGCAATTGACAGAGATAGCCACAGAGTGTAAGAGAAGGAGAGAGAGAGAGAGAGAGCAAGGCGACATCTTGTCACACGCTGAAAAATTGCAGCAGCGAGAGAGAATGTTGTTGCGACATGTTGCAGGCAGTAAATTACCTTTAGGTTAAGGCGCAGACCAAAAATAAATTGCAAATGAATCGGTTTTAAATTTCCACAGATAAGAGTTGCAGTTGCAGTTGCTGCCTCAGCTGCCTCAGTTGTTGCTGCTGCTGCTGTTGACTGCTGATTGACTGCTTGATGCCACATGATGCATTGATGCATGTTCACGAGATTAGGCAACTTGCGGCGATCCTCCCTGTCGATTACCTGCCTCAATCAGGCAGCAAATGAACTTACTTAGTTTACCACTAGTTAGGATTTAGGATACAAAAACTAGCTAAAGAAAATCGATGAAAATTTTCCACTTAAGATCAGGTTCATCAGAAAATCTTGGCTAGACATTGGGCTGTGAGTTTAACGAGTTTCACTTGCCAACTTGATTAGCTAGTTCTCTCTCTCCCTCTCTCTCTCTCTCACTCTCTGTGTCAGACATTAACTGAGTGGGAGAGACGAAGTAATAGAGAGTGAGAAAGGGAGACAGCAGCCCGTCAATGCTCCTGCTGCAAGTTTGTTTACTTAGCTTGCCCTTTTTGCAGCTAGAATGACAACTGAGACACACACACTCACACACATGACACACACACAGACACACACATGTCCTAAACACACATTCTCGCCATATATGAGTATTTGATGGAGTTCAAAAGACTGGAGGAGACAGGATACTGCAGGCAGGCGTAGTCCTGTGCACACACTGCCTGCTCTTTAATTTAAGCCTAAGTTGAGGCTAAGAGAGATAGAGTTATAAAGACAGAGAGAGAGAGAGAGAGAGAGAGAGCAAGAAAAGTGTGAGGTAATGTGAGAAAGAGAGAGTGAGAGATAGCTGGTGGCAAGTTACATCGATGGCCTCATATTTGGTGTTGCATAGTGCGGCTTTGGTCAGGAGCAACCTGGGCAGACTATGACCTTTCGGCGGGGTCGCGGATTAACATTTGTTGCGCTCACTTGCAGTCCCCAGTTCCCACTACCCCCTTCTGTTGGCAGTGGCAATCCCTAGAGCGTCAGACTCCGTCTACGGTCGTAGTCCATTCATAAAAAGGCACGCAACTCTTGCCGTCGCCTGTTGCCAGTTGGCAGTCGGGTGACCACTCCAAGTGCAAGGTTGCATGTCTCGCCGACGCTGCCGCCGACGCTTGCGGTTGCAAGTTTTATATAGTTTGCAGCTACATGTTGCTGCTCTTTGCTTGCTTGCTTTTCTACTGCCTCGTTGCTGCCTCACCTCACATTCTGGACGAGCTTTTGTGCAGTTAAGTGCTTAGTTGCGTGTAACTTTACACTGTTTAACAAACTCGCTTACCGCATGGTGTGGCAAGCAGCGAGACAAAGAGTGGGAGACGATGTATATAGTAGTGGCCACCTTTGAGGCAAGTGTTGCCATCGTCGCCGTTGCCGCCACCACCTGTGTTTGCAGGTGCAAATACGAGCCAAAGCAGCCAAGCAAACATTCAAGGATAATGCTGAGGGCATGCTATCTCACTTTATCACACACACACAGACACCCTCTTCCTCTCTCCCTCTCTCTCTCACTGTCTATATCTCTCCCTCTCTCTCACTCTCTGATTCTGTTGCCGTCGCTGTCTAAGTTGACTGCCTTTATTACTGTTTAACTGGCTTCCGCAAACTTTGTTAAGCTGCACACACACATATCTCTTTGTCTGTATGTGTGTGTGTGTTGATGGGTGTGCCTGTGTGGGCGTGGCAAATAGCTGCCGACAGGAGCACGCCTAATTGTCATTCGGTTTGTCTTCAACAACAACAGATCCGTCGCAGTTCCATTAATTGCAACTAATGTGAAGGCATTTTTTGTGGAAACTATGATACTAAATGTTCACTAGATTCTGTATGCATGGACATGCAAAAGTGAAAAGGGGGTATAGGCACAGTATACAAGTTTGAGAGGATATTGTATTTATGCTTTGTTTTACTTTTCTCAAAAATAACTAATAACTATTTATATTATATTTAATTTACATTTTATTTATATTTTTTTAAGGGAAGACACATATTGTTTTCTACTTATTTTTGCTTAAAATTTTACTTGATTATATGGTAGTTAAATTGATTTACATATATCTTTTGAGGTTACAAAACTTTGTGTGCAGTGACTAGAATAAGGGTGCATTTTTGAATTTGACTATGATTTTTTTTCAATGTATTTAAGAAATTTTTTTTTAAAACATTTTGCTTTCTACATTTTCGATATTCTATTTTAATTAGAATTTTTTTTTGACCTTAAAAAATTGTAAATGCAGGCGTGTTCTCAATTCCGAATCCGAACGAAACGTGTGATTTTGCAATGGCTAAAAATGCCAAAATCGCTCGTTTTGTTCGCATTCAGAAATGAGAACAGTTTGGATAATCTTATTCTTTAATGTCGGAACTCTGAGAGATACTCCAGGACTTTAATATATAACCGAATCACAAAATAATCGAGTTTCCACTGCATCTATTATCTCCTGCTGCTTCTTCTTCTCTTTCGTTTGGCTAATGACAAAGTTTTCATTAGAAGTTGAGTTAAGTAAGGAAAGGAACGAAAGGAGCAACTTAAACTTCTATAAGGAGTTGCAGTTGCTGCTGTCGATGTTGCTGCAACTCTTTGCCTCAGCAGCAAACAAAACAAACATATACACACAGGCCATTCTATGTAGTGTTTGCTGTTGCCTGAAATGAGTTGATATGGTCTCAACAGGGAGGTAGGTGAGAAAAGAAGGACGATGTGCTGTCGGTGTTGTTGGCAGTAAACAAAAGCAAACATTGCGTGCCAAAAATTCCGCAAATTTTTAAAAGTCACAACATGTGTAAGCTGGATTTTATGCACACACACACACACACATTCACCCATACTCTGTCAATTGTTGTTGCTGTGGCTGCACTGGACTTGCCCCACCCTGTCATGCCCCCACTCTGTCCTGCCTCCCCCCGTAGGTCTTAAGTGCTAAATTGAAATTCCGAAATTAAGTAATTTCTCCCCCGGGCAATGAGTAGTGTAGCTTGTGGGTGGGTGGCTGGGTGGCCATAAGTGTGGGCGTGGTGCGACAGTGTTGTAAAACAACGTACATAAAACTACAATGACTAAGACTCAACATGAAGAGCAACAACAATGAATAGCACTAATAGTATGTATGTTGCCGGCACATAAAAACCTCGCCAAAAAGTAGCAAGCAGCAAAAAGAAGCAGCACCGCAACAACACCGTCCACAAGGAAGAAGGAGCAGCATGAGCAGCAGCCGCAGAAAAACAAGCTGTAAAAATTATAAGGAAATGGCAAGAACATAAACAACAACAGCAGTGGCAGCAACAACAACAATAACTGAGTGTTCGACATGGCATGGAAGCATACAGATTGGACGGGTTCAAGTGTGCCACATCATTTACACACACACACACACATATACTAAGGACACCCAATACATATAGAGTAGCTGTGTGAGAAAGAGACAGCAGTGGAGTTGTTTATGGCATTCGCAGATGAATTTCTTGGCCCATGATGATGATGATCTTTATGAGCAGCTTGTCTCACAGCTCAAATTATAGACAGAAGCAGAATGTAGGCAAAGTCAAGACTTAGTCGAGAGTGTAGTATGTGTGTGTGAATGATATTTGCGTATGTGTATTTCGATTTCGATTTGGTCTCTTCCGGCTGTCAAGCATAAACCTTTCGTGCTGCCGATGCTGCCTTTTGGCTGTGGCCCAAAACATTTTCAATTTCGGCAATGAAGCAGCAAGAAAATTGTGGGTCTAGCTGAGAAATGGCTAAGAGGCACACCCTTTGGAGAAGGGAGAGAGAGAGAGGAAACATAGAGTGGAAAAGTGTGTGTAAGAGAAAGGGAGTGTAGGAAGGACTGTTGCCCATGCAGCATTTTTCTAGCCAAATCAGAGTTTATTTTAGCGCGATTTGTTAGAAGTTCAGAAAACTGCGGCCAACGATTTTTAGATTTTCTTTTCACTTTTTTAGTTGTTAAATTTTATTTTCTAAGAATATTATTTTAGATATTGTAAAAAATTTCATTATATGAAATCTATTTTTTGGCGTTTTCTTAAATTTTATTTTTAGCTATTTATGCGTTTCGTTCGGTGAAAAATTGTTTTTAAAACAGAAAAGTTGGCAACACTGTTAGAAAGAGAGAGATAGATAGAGGGAGAGAGATAGAGAGAGAGAGAGAGAGAGAGAGAGAGAGAGAGAGAGAGAGAAAGAGAGAGCTGAAAGCGAGAGAGAAAGAGATAACAAAAGAGGAAGACAGTGGAGATGTTTGAAGAGAGTTGTAGCAAGAAACTTAAACACTACTTGCATTTTTCATATGACACGACAACTATTTATTACCCTGCCCGCCCCCGCAAGTGGCCCCTTAGGCCACACGCACAGATTGTCGACTTCTCGCAGCAAGAAGATGTCTGAGTGCCGCTTTGTTGCTGCTGTTGCTGTTGTGTAGTGGCAACAATAAAGTTGGCAATGGTTGTGATGTGACCGGTGGTTGTTGAGGCGTCGCTGTCGATGCCATGTCTGTAGCTGCTGCTGGGCAGCCCTTAGCTGTTGATGCTGATGATGATGCTGTTGCTGCTCCTGAAGATGATGATGATGAAGTATGCGCATGTGTTTCTAACGGCCCGATTATTTTTATTGTTTATTTGCTTTGATTTTGGCCCTCGTGTTATATGTTATGTGTGCTGTTTTCTTTCATGTTTTCATTTTGCTGCCAACGGCTGCTCCTTCTCCTCGTATATTGTGTGTGTTTGAGTGTGTGCGTGTGTGTGTATTGGTTTGCGCATTTGTGCGTAACGAATAAATTTAGCAAAATAAATAAGGACAATAATCCTTTTGAATGCATTGCAATTGAGCTTTTTACAGCCATTGGCTGCTGCCCTTTTCAGTTGAATTTCAGTTGAGTTTTGGTTTGGTTTGCCTTCGGTTTGTTCACTGTTTACACACACACAAATAAATATTGAGTACACACACACACACACACACATGTATATGTATGTATGTAGATGGCTACGTGCAGCACTTAGCTCAACATTGTGCCCAGTTAGTGGCAGAGTGTTGCTGTTAGGCAGGATTGACTGAATGGTCGAGTGGAGTTCTCGTGTGATGCTAATGCCAATTCTATTTTCCTTGATTTGCATTTCAATTCCAAATCAAATTTTTCAATTGCCAGCTGGACACACACACACACGACTAATAACTACATGTGTGTGTTTCTGTGTGTGTGTGGGTAAGCAGCCTAACTCACACTCATACACACTTATCCATCTCTTTCTCTCATTCTCTCTCTCAAACTCTCTTATGATGATAACATAATTGAATTGGAGCGCAAAGCGAATGGAACAAAAAAAAGAAGTAAGCAAGAATTCATAGCATACTTTTGAGCGTTGCCCTCGTCTGGGATCACATGTAACATAATTGACAAAAGCTGCGCGCCAAGCTGTTGAAATGCTCGAAATCAATTTATTATATATTGAGTTAGCATCAAAAAGCATTAACCTTTCGCTTCCCCAAACGATATTTATACGTATTTTCAGCTGTAATGGAAATGGAGACCAAGACTTTTCACTTTTCATTCACTAAATGACTGTCTCTCTCGCTCTCTCTCTCTCTCTCTGTTATTTGTTAAATTAAAAGCTACGCTGGCTCACAGTTATTGTTGTTGTTGTTGCTCTCCATCGTTATTGGCATTATTGGCTTCACAGCGCACAAGACTTTCAATTAGTTTTATTAGGGTGTACCAAACATTCCATTGACTTGAGTTGACTTGACTTGACTCGACTTGTCCCGACTCCAACCCAATGCTGAACCCAAGTTGGAATTCATTGTTGCTGCTTGGACAGACTTGGCAGTCGATGACTCTGTCTCTCTGTCTGTCTGTCAGTTTGTTCGTCTTGAAATTGCCCTTTTGACTTTTATGCTCGATTTTTGTGTATTGCGGTTGCGGTGGCGGTGACTGAGGTGGCGCTCTAACTGCTACGTATATTGCTCGCTTCTCCAGCAATTGTTTTTTGAGTTTTATGAGCGATATTCTCTCTTATTGTTGTCTTATTGTTGCTGTCTTGCGGTTACCGCATGATTGCGCAATATATATATACATATATATAAGTATGACTATATATATATATGTGTGTGTGAGTGTACTTTTATAATCCACTGTAAGCAGCAAATATTGAAAGAACTTGAGAGTTAAATGGCCTTTGAATTAATACATTTTCTTTTTTGATAGTTGAGGGCATGAGTTCACTTTGAGGTCAGGGGTCATTAATGAAATTATTTCATAATTGTTTTCATGGCGTATTGAAATCATGCATTCACAGCAGATAAGCCCATTTCATAACCGTGGATTTAGCCAGGATTAGTCCCACTTTCTATCTCTCTGGAGTGTTATTCAAGTTTATGGTTGTTATATTCTTTGTTGGCATTCGAGTGGCAGTGTCTCTCGACCGTTTCAAGTGAAGGCTACAAATGTTTTTGACACGCCAACTCAGTCGCTCGAATACATTTACAGTGCCTCTCGTCCTAGTTCTGCCACTTGTTCCTGCAGCTGCTGTTGTTGTCCTTGTTTTTTCCACTGATAAAAAAAGTTTTGTGTAAAAGTCGAGTTTATTTCGGGGGCAGGTTGGTGGCTGTGAGAGGCCGCTAAACATGGCTGGTTGCACTTAAAACGAAGTTTGCGCTTGGCAAGGATGTCTTTTGGTCTCTTTTGGTTGTCCTGGCAACCTGGCAACCTGCTTCACATCGTAACCTGCTTCATTATTGAAAATGTGTCGACGACGTCTGGGTCCAGTTGCCATAATTCAAGCATGGCCAATGCGGCAAACGCCGGCTCCGATTTGTTGTAAAAAGAAAATAAAATAAATAAAACTTTTTCTGTAAACTTTTTTCACTTTTTTACATCTCCCTATGTTTTTTTTTTTCGTTTTCATTGCAGTGAGCGGAGCTCGAGACCTAAATAAGTTGCAATGTGAAGAGCGCTTGTGGAACAAGTGAAAATCGCGCGCTGAAGCCAAAAAGTAAAACGAAAAAGTGTAGAAGAGGAAAAGTGAAAAAGTGGAAGCAAACTCACTCGCTGTCGACCTGTCACACTAAGAGAAAACTTGTCAAGGATTCCAGAAAAGGCAAGAAGAAGAGGCAAGAAGAAGAGGCAAAAGGAAGCCCAGCAGCTGCTGTGACGATTGACAAGACAAAAACAAAAGGCACAAGAAAAAGACGAAGACGAGGTGCACAAGTCCTGGCCACAGCGGCAAGAGTTTGACAAGTGGCACAAGTGGCAGCACCCAACACAGCACGCAGTTAGTTTCTCAACTAGGTCTGGTAACCTAAGTCCCTCTTCCTCGACCATCCTCTCCATACGGCATCTTCTTCTTGTACAATTCGACGACTTTTGCAGTTTACAACAGTCCATGGCCACGTAGCCATTGTATGCGGCTCACATGCCGTGGCCAGGCAACTGAGAGGGAGATATAGCCAGAGATAGAAGAAAGAGAGAGAGAGAGATACGCAGAAAAAGGGGAGTAACAATAACAATAGCAGCATTTCGGGCGCAATGTCCCCAACAAATACCGCAACGGAACGACGTCAACAGCAAACGAAATAGAGCTCAAGTGCTCGAAAAAAATAAAAAATAAAATAAAAAATAAATAGTAGAAGAGGGGCAGCAGCAGCAGCAGCTGTATGTATGTGGCAAGTGCAACCCATGTGTTTCTGTGATGCCACAAGGACACTCAGAGTGCCGCCAACACACTTAAGCACAGAATCATCAACAATAGCAGCAGGAAAAGCATCAACTGCAAGAGGAGCATTCATTCGGCATTAGCTTAAAATAATAGAGAAAAAAGAAGGAGAAACATAAAGAGAGGCAGAAGAAGAAGAAGAAGAAACAGTTGTCTTTGCAGTCAATCGCAGCAGCAGCATGCGCAAACACAAAGTGCCGCCCAGCGGCCAACTGAGCAGCGCCCTCAATGCGAGTCCAAGGACAATGCCAGCAACAACAACAACAACAACAGGCAACAACGAAACAGACACAGCAAACAGAACAACAACAGCAGCAACAACAACGTCATCGGATATGGAACAGCAACGTATGCTACTTGGTCATGGCGTCACAGCTGATGAAGCTTCCACAGCAGCTACTGCCACACATGCAACAGCAAAAACTAGTCGCCTTGAAGCGCCTGCCACACGACCAGGTTCAGGTGTTGCCATCAGTTGCAAGGAACAACGGCCGCGCTACACAGTCCAGCTCATGTCCTTGCTGCACATCGCCTCCTATGTGCTGTGCCTGTGCGCCTTCAGCTTCGCTCTCTATGCGAATGTGCGGCAAACGCGACTCGAGCAGCGCGTGCAACGCCTGCAACAACTGGACGCACGCATTGTCGAGCTGGAGCTGCGACTGGAGCAGCAACAGCTCATCCATTGGCCCGCCGAGCAGACCCAGATCATAGCCAGCAGTAGCAGCAGCAGCGGCAATAGCAAGGAGAATGGTTCCGCCTCCTCAGAGCACTTGGCGTTGCATGTGCGACGGGAGCTGCATCGCCTGCGACGCGACGTCTCCCATCTGCAGCTCAATCGACGACAGCAGCGCCGCCAGACAGCAGAACAAGCTGCAGCAGCGGCAGCAGCAGGTGAATGTCAATGTCAGCCAGGTGAGTCACAGCTAAAAGCTCATTTTTGTACTCCTCTAAAATTTAAATTTTCATTACTTTCGTAAAAATATACGAAATTTTAAAAATGTTTAAATGTTTAAAATCGGCTTCATTGTATCTTTGAACTGCCATATCTTGGCCAAAAATCAGACGATTTTGATGAAATTTGCATTTTTGTTAATGGTTTTCAAGTCAGTTTAAATCTGCATTCAAAATTTGTTAAAATTCGCCATATGAAATTTTTCGACTTTTTTGTCCAATTTTGCATACAAACCCCTTGACAAAATCATCAAAACTCGAAAATTTTTCGATCGCAATTTTTTTGGTCCTATTCGCTTCTAGGTCTCAAAACTAGTATTCTGCTTTTTATTTGAGGTCATTCTGATCAGTATTTGCTGAGAAATGGCCAAAAATGTGTTAGAAAGTCTCCGAAAATCGCTATTTACAAAAAATAGGCTTTTTGTAACTTTGAACTGCCATATCTTGGCCAAAAATCCGCCAATTTTGATGAAATTTGCATTTTTGTTAATGGTTTTGAAGTCAGTTAAAATCTGCATTCAAAATTTGTTAAAATTCACTATTTGAAAATTTTCACCTTTTTGACCAATTTTGCATACTTACCCCTTGACAAAATCATCAAAACTCTAAAAATTTTTGATTTGAATTTTTTGGCCCTAATCGTTTTTAGGACTCAAAATTAGCATTCTGCTTTTTATTTGAGGTCATTCTGATCAGTATTTGCTGAGAAATGGCCAAAAATGTGTTAGAAAGTCTCCGAAAATCGCTATTTACAAAAAATAGGCTTTTTGTAACTTTGAACTGCCATATCTTGGCCAAAAATCAGCCAATTTTGATGAAATTTGCATTTTTGTTAAAGGTTTTGAAGTCAGTTTAAATCTGCATTAAAATTTTGTTAAAATTCGCTATTTGAAAATTTTCGACTTTTTTGTCCATTTGTCCTTGACAAAATCATCAAAACTCTAAAAATTTTTGATTTGAATTTTTTGGCCCTAATCGTTTTTAGGACTCAAAATTAGCATTCTGCTTTTTATTTGAAGTCATTCTGATCAGTATTTGCTGAGAAATGGTCAAAAATGTGTTAGAAAGTCTCCGAAAATCGCTATTTACAAAAAATAGGCTTTTTGTAACTTTGAACTGCCATATCTTGGCCAAAAATCAGCCAATTTTGATGAAATTTGCATTTTTGTTAATGGTTTTGAAGTCAGTTTAAATCTGCATTAAAATTTTGTTAAAATTCGCTATTTGAAAATTTTCGACTTTTTTGTCCAATTTTGCATACCCCTTGACAAAATCATCAAAACTCTAAAAATTTTTGATTTGAATTTTTTGGCCCTAATCGTTTTTAGGACTCAAAATTAGCATTCTGCTTTTTATTTGAGGTCATTCTGATCAGTATTTGCTGAGAAATGGCCAAAAATGTGTTAGAAAGTCTCTGAGAATCGCAATTTACAAAAAATAGGCTTTTTGTAACTTTGAACTGCCATATCTTGGCCAAAAATCAGCCAATTTTGATGAAATTTGCATTTTTGTTAATGGTTTTGAAGTCAGTTTAAATCTGCATTCAAATTTTTTTAAAATTCGCTATTTGAAAATTTTCGACCTTTTTGTCCAATTTTGCATACTTAACCCTTGACAAAATCATCAAAACTCGAAAAATTTTTGATCGCAATTTTTTGGCCCTATTCGTTTCTAGGACTCAAAACTAGCATTCTGCTTTTTATTTGAGGTCATTCTGATCATTATTTGCGGAGATATGGTCAAAAATGTGTTAGAAAGTGTCCGAAAATCGATATTTTCTGAAAATCGCATTTATCGTAACTTTGAATTGCCATAACTTGTCCAAAAATCAGCCGATTTTGATGAAATTTGGATTTTTGTTAATGGTTTTGAAGTCAGTTTAAATCTGCATTCAAAATTTGTAAAAGTTCGCCATCTGAAATTTTTCGACTTTTTTGTCCGATTTTGCATACTAACCCCTTGACAAAATCATCAAAGCTCTAAAAATTTTTGATCTCATTTTTTTGGCCATATTCGTTTCTAGGACTCAAAACTAGCATTCTGCTTTTTATTTGAGGTCATTCTGATCATTATTTGCTGAGATATGGTCAAAAATGTGTTAGAAAGTGTCCGAAAATCGATATTTTCTGAAAATCGCATTTATCGTAACTTTGAATTGCCATAACTTGTCCAAAAATCAGCCGATTTTGATGAAATTTGGATTTTTGTTAATGGTTTTGAAGTCAGTTTAAATCTGCATTCAAAATTTTTAAAAGTTCGCCATCTGAAATTTTTCGACTTTTTTGTCCGATTTTGCATACTAACCCCTTGACAAAATCATCAAAACTCGAAAAATTTTTGATCTCAATTTTTTGGCCATATTCGTTTCTAGGACTCAAAACTAGTATTCTGCTTTTTATTTGAGGTCATTCTGATCAGTATTGTTGAGATATGGTCAAAAATGTGTTAGAAAGTGTCCGAAAATTGATATTTTCTGAAAATTGGCTTTTCGTAACTTTGAACTGCCATATCTTGGTCAAAAATCAGCCGATTTTGATGAAATTTGGATTTTTGTTAATGGTTTTGAAGTCAGTTTAAATCTGCATTCAAAATTTTTAAAAGTTCGCCATCTGAAATTTTTCGACTTTTTTGTCAGATTTTGCATACTAACCCCTTGACAAAATCATCAAAACTCGAAAAATTTTCGATCTAATTTTTTATGCCCTATTCGTTTCTAGGATTCAAAACTAGTATTCTGCTTTTTATTTGAGGTCATTCTGATCATTATTTGCAGAGATATGGTCAAAAAAGTGTTAAAAAGTGTCTTAAAATTCAAAATTTCGTACCTTTCGTTGCTTTGAAAATCCATTACTTTGTAAAAGTCAACAGATTTTTCAAAGTTTCTTATTTTCAATTTTGAATTATAAAACAAAGCTCTTTATTCAAAAACTGAGGAATATACTGAAATTGATGTGCATAGCGTTATATGGCAACCTATGACCTGTCAACTCTTGCCACTATTTGCGGCACTGTTCTCAATTAGATCGATGACTGTCTGTGCATGTGTGCGACGGTGTGCGGTGTTTATTGGCAACGGTTGACGATGTGATGGTGGCTTATGCGTTGACCGGCAACCGCCTTCATTTGTGGTCTGTGGCATGAACATGGTTCGTTGCAGCAACGGTCAGAGCTGTCACACACACACAACACCACATGGTTATAAGTCAACAAGTCGTTGGCTTACATGAGTGCGAGTGTGTGTGAGTGTGTTTGTGTTGGTGTGAAGCTGGCGCAATTTAATTATTTGCGTCTGGGCAAATTTATGGCAGTTTAGAGATTTCATTAATTGGAAAAGTGTTTCTTTTTTTCCCCTCACACTACCTCAAACAGCAGAAAGAGTGGGAAAATTAGAGAAGCAGAGGGAGGTAGACATATAAAATGAGTTGGAGGTAGGTCCTTAGAGAGAGAGAGAGAGAGAGAGAGGCAATGAGAGAGTGAGACAGAGAGTAGGTTTGGGTCCACCCTCAGTTGAGCGCAACGGGAGCAACTTTGGTGTGTGTGCAATTTGTCTGAGCTGCTCGCAGGCAGCCAAAAGTCCTTTTGTCCTGTGTGTATGCGTGATGTCTGCCTGTGTATGTGTAGAGTATGAGTGTGAGCGTTTGGCTTTGGGCTTTCAGTTTTAGCTTCCAGTTGAGTTTGCTAGCTTATTTCGCTGCTTGTCTTGCTTTTGGCATTGCCAAAGTTTGATTACTCGGGGATTAGCCATGTCCTTTGAGTGCACAGAGACTACAGCGTACTGAGCATATACGTACATAGCGTACACGACTACCGAAGTGCTGAGTGCCAAGGATACTGCTCCTGATGCTGCTTATGCTGCCAGTTGTCTGCCAGTTTGCCTTGTGGTTTGCATAAATTTTGCTTAAAATACTTTTTAAAAACTTTTGCGACACTCTCTCAATATATCTCGCTCTCTTTGTATCTATCTCTCTCGGTTTTTGCCAAACATATCGCCATTTCCTCTGCTCATGCTCATTTTCCTTTTCCTTTATGTGTGCCCATGACCTGACCTTTGCTGATGGGGATTTTTTTCAGAGCATGCACAACTTTGCCTCCACTGTCAAGTGGAGTCGAGTCGAGTTGAGTCGAGTCTTGGCGCTTTGCGCATTAACGCAATTTGTCTTGACATTCGCACAATTAACTCATCCACTCGAGTGCCGCTAAGCTGGCAAACTTTGCAGCTAATCCTTGCCATGTATGAACTATGCTGCTGTCTCTTTTATCGCTCACTCTCACTCACTCTGTGTCTTTCTCTCTTTGTCTGTATCCCTGTGAACATATAATGTTGATGCTGATGACGCATACGCAACGTGGGTCAGCGTTGATACTAAATGCTCAGCGCAATTATTTAACAACTTGGCCAATTCGCAGTAAGTTGTCTCCCACTCTGGTTGTCTCTCTGTCTCTTCCCTTGGAGAGACAAAATACGACAAAAAACTTTTCTAATCGATGCGCACCCAGGTCGAAAGTTTCCCAGCTCAGCCTTGGTCCAACTTTCTTTTCAAAGTCAACTGCAAATAAATAAATTTTGTGACTGCCCTCCCTCCTGGCGACTGATAGAGACAGGCATTTGATAAGCGCATGCCAAGGCAGGAGCGTGCTGCCTTTTCACAACTTGACAATAAATCAAAGCCACAAGGCTCAGAGGAGGTCGCTGAAGAAGCCAGAGAACTGCAGATACTTGGCTTGGCTTATCTGATAGACGGAGAGAGACTCCCAACTCTCGATCTACGTCTGAGATTCAGTCTCAGTCTGGGTCTGGGTTTGCAGGACACTTTTGCTGAAGTTCGTGCCAAGGACATTGCAGATATGTCAGTGTAGGGTGCTCGATGAGGTCCTGTCTGTAGGTGCAGTTAAGTCGATTAGTATGGATTTTGGTCCCTTCGTTTTGCAGTTGCAGAAATTGATAAAATTAGTACGAGAGCATTCAGGCTAGAGGAATGTGATGTGCACAGTGGAACAACCAAGCCAAATACTGCGGTAAATTCGTGCAGCAAGTGGCAGTAGGAATGGTGGCAACTCTACTGCCATTGTTCACCCCTATATGTGAGTGCGACTGCTGTCAAACTGCAAATGACATTTGGCCACTTCTCATTCAACAGCACCAGGAGCAGCAGCAGCCGCAGCTGGAGCTGGAGCTGGATCAGACTAACCCACTCTCTCTCTTGTCAGCACTCCCACTTCCCCCCTTCCTTACCATCTCTATACCTCTGTATATTTGGTTGCCTGTGAACCTGGACATCACTGGTAGATTTCCAGGCGTTGACGTTGGCTGCTCTAATGCTGGACATACGCCGCCGTGCTGCTCCTCTTCACATTTATCATAGCCAAGCGCAAAATCCACTTTGGCAACAGCAACGACGAGCAGCAGCACCAACAGCAGCCATCGAGGAGATGGAGGATGTGGATGAGGTACAACAAGCACTGGACAACGTTTGACGAGCTCAACGGGCATCGTTGACTGCGTGTGACATTTTGCAAGCCAAAATATGTAGAACATGCCACAGAGACCGAACAGAGAGCGAATAGAGCGAAAAAAATAGGAAAACACAGACAGACAGACAGATACTTCACAGAATACACACTTAGATACACACACTAGCATACTGAGAGATACTTGGGGGAACCGTTAGAGAAAATGGCATATGAACTATGGAAATTCCCAATTAGGTTTTAATGCGTACAAGTGCTTTTTATTCAGTGCAATTTCTCACAGAGCGTAAGACGACGATGCGAAGCTCTGACTAAACATACGAGTGTATTCAGCTCACGTGCCAAGCCAAGCACCCCTCGGCTGCCCCCCCCCCATTCATTCCTAATCCCCCTCTCTACCCTCTGCAGCTGTATCTGTATCTGTATCTGTGCGTGTTTCTCACAGCTGCTGCTGCTGCTGCTGTTGCTTTTGGTATTGCGTATACTATTTTTGCCAGTCATAAATTTCAATCACGTTGTCAGGATAACACCGAGTGGATAGACTCATATGTCTCTCGGGCCACTGCCTCCTCACTGCCTCTGCCTCTGTCTCGGCCTCTGTCTGCTACCAGGTACCCCAGTTCACCCAATTTGCCACCCACCACCAACTCTTGTTGCTTCCTTCATGCGGTTTAAGGGCGTGCCAAGGCAGAAGAACGACAAACTCTAACCCCACACACCCCATATAGTGCTGTCTCTATCTGCTGCTGCCAGACTTCTCTCTCTTTCTCTGTCTCTTTTCATGGCTCGGTTTGGCTACGTTTCTTTCTTTCTTTACTTCTTGGTGCCACAATGTTTGCGGCACTTTGTGCTTGCCCGCAGACGCTTGTGTTTTTTGGCCTGAAATTGGAACCCAATATCCAAAAACCGATTGCCAACAGACTGGACTGAACGGAATCGGAGTGGACGGGTGGGGACGGAACGGGAATGGACTGAACTCAACTGGAGTGGACTGGTGTGGAGCCAGAGCAGAGTAGAGACCACACCTCGGCATATCGATTGTCGCTACACATCAATTGATTTCCTTTTCGTTTTCAATTTGGCATGCTTGCCGCCTCGTCCCCCCCCGTCAGCCTGCTGCACCCTTCATCTTCGTCGTCTACTTTTGCTGCTCCTGCGCCATGCTGAGCACATTTTGTTTATGTGACTTTGGCAAAGTTGTTTGTTGTGTTCTCTGGTCATTACGTCTCGAATGTTGCTGTTGTTGTTGTTGTCGCTGTTGTTGTTGGTGTTTTGGCTTTCATTTGTGACTTTGCGTGACTTCTGGCTTACCTGGACTGTCCGAGCCGGGCCATGATTACCATTTAAATGCTGCGCTAATAGGCCAATAAACCAGCTGACAGCCAACAAACCGACACACGACACAACAATAACCAACAACCAACAACAATAATAATAATAATATTAACAACAACAACAACAGAAGCAGCACCAGTCAGAAAATTATTAATTAGCGAAATAAAATTAATGTGAATAAAGCAAATGAGGAAGAGAATTTGTGTAGCCATCCTTTCGACTCTCCCACACACGATGCAGCATCATCGCATGCCACATTTTGTTGACAAATTTATTTATTTGCCACGCGGCATGCCCAGCATCATATTCTCCACTCTTCACTCCACCCCGTCACCAGTTCAGCCCTTGTTTTATTTGCGGTTGCAGCAGCTGCTCATCGCCTGCGGGACGGCAAACAGCAACAGAATTTCCCGCTGGAAAAAATTGCTATTAAAAATAACCAAAAATTAAAAAAACAAGAAAATTCAGTCTGAACTGAGAAAATGCTGTGAAAAAATGCGGCACACTATCAGACAGAATGAAAACGAAATGAAATGAAATGAAAGGAATTTCATTGGCAGCATAAAATAAATGAATTACCGGCAAAAATTTCATAAATTTTATTTAATTCTCATACCAAAATTGGACTGCGTGTTGTCGGATGTCTCTGCATTTATTTTTAAAATAACTTTTTCTTTAATGCTGTTTATTTTTTTTCAATGCAAAAGAGCCAATTTCAGTTGATGAAGCTGATGAAGTGGCTGGAGAGAGAGAAAGAGAAAGATGGAGAGAATGGAGAAAGAGAGATGGAAAAGTGTAAAAGAGTGTGTCCATCAGGCAGGTGAGAAGTTCATTAAAATTTTAAAAGGCGAGTGATTTTTGGCAGTTGCATTTTGATAAAATTTGAAATATGCACGAGAAAATGATTTAAAAACAAAACCTGAAAAGCAGAGAAATATATATTTTTTTTTTAAATTGGCTAAATTTAATTTATATCTACTTCTCTCTTTTTCTATTAATTTGAAATTCGAGTTTATATTTACAACTCTCTTTTTCTTTAAATTTGGCTATATTCAGTTTCAAATTCAAATTCAAATGCAGCTTCAATTGAGATTGCAGCACAGTTCAAGTTCAACAAAGCGTTAAACTGCATAGATATACAATCATTTTGTATCTTGTAGCTATCAACTGCGAGTATCTGTGTATCTGCGTATCTGTGTATCTCCCCTAGAGTGTATGTGTGTCCGCAACTGCAACTGTCTGGGATGTTTGGTTAGTTTATTAGCCGCATATGCGCGAATTTTCTATCTCTTGTGGCTTTTGGTTACACTGGGAAACTGATTTCGACTTCAAACTCCACTTCAACATCAACTCGAATTCGATTTCAGTTTTAGATTGTTTTTTTTCTTTCTTTCTTTATTTCTTATTCAACGTTTTGCTGGTAACTGAGACAAGAGACGTTGCTGCTGCTGCTGCTGCGTAAATATTTCAGAGCCAAACATAAATTTATTCGACATTGCCCACATTTGGTTACTGTGGATATGTGGGCATGGATTGGGGCATCGGGACAGTGGGTACATGCATGTGACAAGCGTGAGGCGTGGCGATACAGTTCCAATTGGCTGAGATGATGATGATGATGTTTGCGAGGATGGGGGCGAAAGGGGTTTCTGGGCGTGCATTGCCTGTAAACAGATTTCATTTTTATACTTTTACGTGATTTTCAGCGACAATTCAGCGAGTTGAGCTGAACAACGATCTCGATGTGGCCGTTGAGCGACGCACATGCTCCAATTTCATGCCATGCTCACGTACGCAGGCAGCTCCAGCTCCAGCTCCAGCTTCAGCTCCGTTGGCAACTCTATGCGGTGATGCGGTGCTGTGGTGCCACAGCGCGCCGGCTGCTTTATGATTTATTGCCTTGACACTGCGTGCTCGCTGCGCAATGTTGCTCCCTTAGCCGCAGTCAACTTGATACTCAACTATCCACTATCGTACTTCTCTCCGTGCCTATCGCTCTCTTCGTATCTATGGATTGCCATTGAATCTGACTGAACAGACAGACGGACAGACAGATGGACAGATGGACGGACGTTGCGTCGTTTATTTTAGCCCATCGCATTGTTTGTTTGAGTGACACACAGAAAACTACTCGTCGACATCGTCGTCTGCCAGGATTTGTCGTCATTTTGCTGCTGACGTTACTCGTGGGATTTGGTCGTGGGTTAGTGCAACGCGTGGCAGCCACACAGTCAGACAGACAGACAAACCGTTAGAGAGGAGAAGCCAGATAGAGAGAGAGAATGGGAGATCCGTGCTTTAGTCCACATTTAGCGATAAATACAAGTTTTATGATGGATAATAAATGGCTTCATTCGCGTTGACAAATAGTCTGGTTGTGTTTCATTTGTTTTTGCCCGCGTCTCCTGTGTTTTTTTTTTGCCATTCCATTGTCCTTTGTCTTTGTGTCCTTTGGGGGCTGCTCTATCCGGTCACCAGATAAAGATGATGTATTATCATCAGTCGACCTGCTGTTGCCCCGCCACCAAGTGGGTGGATTATGTTTTCAGGTAGGATTAGCAATTACGTTTATAAATAGAAATACTTGCAATTTATCATTCTAGGCTTTCATTTGCCTCAATCTGTGCATTAAATCGCCCGTTTCAAAATTTAAAACGCCATTTCAATTGTCATGAATCGGGAAGGGGGTGAGGGGAGTCTATGCTAACACGAATTTTATTGCATCATTTGAAAATTTTCGAAATTTGGAATATGCTAGCCAAAATCAAAATGAAATTATAGACAACCAGACACTCCCCCTGCCCCACCCTGGGTGGATGGGATTCATGCTGTGTTTATGGCAAAATAATGTGTTTTAGCATTTTATGCTGCATTATTTTTCGACAGCGACAAGAGTCGAGAGTGGCGAGTGGAGTGTGGAGAGACGTTGTGGTTGATTGTCATAGCCTCAGATATTCATTTTCAATTTTCGACTATTTATGCAAATTAACTGTAAATATGCATAAAAGTTGAAAATGTCATCATTTTGTATTTTTATGTGTCGCAATCCATAAAAGCGCAAAAATATCACTCATACGCCCCGTTGCGACCAACACCGACCGATAGACAATCCCCGAACCCCGACTCGCCTCATTAAACTCCACGAAATCAAAGATTTCAACTGCGTCACGGCAACTCTATCTGTCTCTAGTTTGTTGGTCGTTGTTTTTTTAATGTTTCAATCAATGAAAAATGAAAATCAAAATCAAAACCCCCATCAATGTCACAGAGGTTAGCCTGTCTTCATATCGGTCTTATGGTCATCTCCAAGTGAATTTTTTTATTTTTTACAATCTGGTAACACAATCTGTCTGCAGTGAGAGAAGCCAGCTCAAGAATCCCAGACTCTCAGCTCTCAGCTGGATTTCGACTTCTTGGCTAGCTCAGCGAAAGTCCACTTCCATATCCACAATCAAATCCCCATCCAAATATAAATCCAAATCAATCTTTCATGTTTCCCATATCAATTTCATGAACGATTCAAGACGAGACGACATCAGCATTCTTATAAATCACAATCGATCATTGTCGTAGTTAAAAAATAAATATATAAAAAAATACATACATAATAATCATTAACAAAAAGAAACAGATGAATACATACGAATAATCAGTTAAAATCGTATAGAATAAAACTCACCAATACAACAATATTATTCAATCAATATATATATATATATATATGTGTGTATATATACATATGTATGTTAACGCCATTGACTGCCCAGTTTGCTCGGCTCGTTTCGGTTCGTGTAATTAAATTTGGTTTTACATCTTTTTCCCAGAAAATTCAATAAAAAAAAATGAATTGAGCAGCGTAACGGCATGGAAAATAAAGGGAAGCTGAGGGAGACAAAGCAGAGAGAGAGAGAGCGAGATTGATAGAGAAAGAGAGAGATAGAGGGAGCCACTGTATTGCGTGTTGCAATGCAGCAATAATTGAGGATGTAAACGAGATTTTTGGGGGTTGCCTCTCGAGAGCATAGGTAGTTAACAGAGAGAGAGAATAAGAGAGTGAGAGAACTGTGAACTGGTTTTCCCTTTAAATATTGATATATTATGCCCGGGTAATATGAGCATCGCCTTTGTAGTTGAAGTTGAATACGGGTTCCAATTCCACAACTCACAATTTATGGCATAAATATGCATACAGATTTGTGTGCCCTGTCGTATAATATTACAATCTTTAGATCTACAATTTCACGGTTAGTTGGCTTTTTCAAGTTAACAAAATACAAATTATTAAAGACATAGGCTACCAATAATGAAGCGAGAACTCGAGCAGAGGAGGTCTTCTTTGTCGAGGAGAAATTGTGAGGGAAAGTGAAGCCGGTGCATGTTTGAGGCACATGAAAAACTGCCTCTTTCCTTCACTCATATGACACCCAGTTTTTTTATGAAATGGTTGTCAACCACAAAAAACAATAAAGTCAGACATATATGGCAAATGGTAGAGTGAGATAGATAGAGTGGCTATAGAAAGAGAGCGGAAGTTAGTGTCGTAAAGTGTTGGCTAAAATTACCTGCCTTTGTTGCGGTTGTTGCTGCTGCTGCTGCTGCTCCTACTCTGATTCATCAGTGTGGAGTGTTGAGTACCCATGGACATCCTTCGTGCGAAAACTCAATCAAAATTGTCGCCGTTTGTCAATGGCGGCCCATGACACTATCACTGTCACACTCTACTCACTGTCTGTCTCACTTACACATACATCTTCCCCTTTCTCTTGACTCTTTCCCTGACTGGGTTTTCTATTTTCCTGGGTTAGGCGCGCCCCTGGCGTGCAATTAAGTTGCGCTTTGCTTTGTGGGTTTTTCCTCCTTTATTTTTTTCCATTCCATGGCATTCTATTTTTTTTTTTTGGGCACGCCTTGTCGCTTAGGTTGTCTACTGCTCGGTCCCACTGTCTGCCGCCTCTCCCCGCCACCTTGGGCAATTTCGCATTTGCATTTGCCGATACGCATTGTCAGACATGCGACATCGTTAGGTTGACAACGCCGCCGACAATGGCGCTGTTGCCATGTTTCTTCTACTGTCTGTCTCTCTTTCTCTCCATTTCTTTCCCTCTCTCTCTGTCTATCTTTGGATGTATACAATTGGAGCGATAAAGCGTTGCTTCAATCTAATCAAAATGCGAATGTGTCGCCGTTGACGTCGCCGTTTTGTTGTTCAACTTGTTGTAGTAGCCACTGTAGTTGTGGTTGTTGCCGCTTTGTGGCAACTGGTGTTGTTGGTGTTGCTGGTGTTACTGGTGTTGCCGCCTTTCTTTCACACTGCGATTTAGGCCTAGACTGTGGGCCGATTGATAGCCATTTGGCTATTCAAATTGCCAGCTAACAACAGTCATGTAGTTGGCTAAGATTGGCGACAAGTTTTTCAAGTGCATGCAACACCTATTGACATGTTTGTGCCACTGCTGCTGCTGCCACAAGCAACTGCGAAATACTCTTCAAAAGTGGTTATGACATATGACTACTATATAGTATATAGAGTATATAGATGTTCGACTTGTTAATCTCGTTTGTTTTCTGGTTTTGAGGCAGTGTCTTCAACTGGAACTGCGGTTGGCAGACGGAGTCGCTTCCAGTTCGTTGTTGCAACCACAGTCTGTGTTGTGTGGCTTTTGTCACACTCACCTCATCTTCGTTGTCCGTTCTGTTCGTTTTGTCACGTCAATTTCGTTGGAATTGCATTTTGGCGAAGCTTCGCAAAACGGAACGCATGCGCATAGCAGATGAGTGTCAGCCTTGTGCTTGCCACAAAATGCCTCACCCCCCACTCCTCCCACCATCTACTTTACTGGCAGTTGACCAGTTTGTCAAGTCGTTGCAAGCGCAGCTTACAAATTTAATCATCTTATAGCGACAACGTGTTGGAGCTGCCCCCTCTTACCCCTTGACTGCCGCACTCCCGACTCTTTTGCTGTGCTCCATTTGCAACATAGTACTGTTGTTGCAAGAAGAATGCTTACCTCCGCTCTCATAGTCTGTCCCCTCTCATAACTATGCAGCTCTTTTGATTTGGAGTTTAGTTTACATTTCGTATGCAAGAAAGGCAGCGTTGCACAGTGGGACGAGTACAGTTGAAAATTAAATTTATATTATGTAAAGTGAGCTTGCTCTTCGTGGCAGTTTGTGTGTGTGTGTGTGTGTATTGTAAATTAAACATTTGCATTTGGTGCACTCTGCTGTTGTTGTTGCTGCTGCTGGGGATGCTCCTCTCTCACTTAACACCTCTTTTAAGCACTCATGTGTGGCGCTTGCCTCTGCCATTGTTGTTAGTTGCTGCCTTCATATTTATTTATATTTGGCCTTTTTGGTGTAAAACGTTTTAGCATCTTCAACACACACTTACATATACATGTATATCGCATCACATGCATAAACAGCACAACATTTACATAGTTAAACATATTAAGCATTAGAAATGCATTTTGTGTACTTTGCGTGTGTTGCACTTATGGCAAAGTGAAATGCTCAAGTAAACAATAAACAACAAATGCAACAACAACAACAGCAACAACAATAAACAGCAGATAAGTTAAGAGCCTAAACAACAAACCAGAATAACAAACACAAATTTCATATATGTATATGTATATGATATGTATGTGCATGCTTGAAATTGCCATTGATTTGGTACCACTGTGCGCGTAAGGCCTGCGGCTGGACCAATGCCAAAGCACTGTCAATTAAAGTCAACACTACAACAACAATAACAATTATGGACACAACTGAGGTCGAGGCCCAAGAATATTGCCCGCATGAATATCGTATCAAAAGAGAAGAGGAGACAGTGGGAGGGACAAGGAGTAGGAGATGTTGGCGAGGGTGAGGGAGAGAAAATAAACAGCTCAGGGAATCACATTTATTATGTTTAACAAACCCAAATGGCGTCAACGTACCGACACCTTCAACTTGCCAGCAGTTCAAGATACAGATACATATAGAGATATAGATACAGATACATACATACACATCTACAGATAGACAGGGTTATAGCTACAGCTACTCGTATGTAACTTATTTTTATGGCGCTTGGGTTGCAGCTTAAAGTTGTCACTACAAATTGGTTATGCCAGCTCTGGGTTCTGCTGCAACTTTGTTTTGTTGTTGTTGTTGTTGATGTTGTTGTTTTATTTTCGGGGTTCGCTGCTTGATTAAGCGCCATAAATCTTCAGGGTCATAGCTGAGGCTTTCAGATACTACACATTTGTAACTAGACTAAGAAAGGGCCAAGATAGAAAAAAGGGTCCCTAACACCATGTGGCTGTCAAGTCTCTCGCCATCTCTTTTTCTTAAACAATCGGCATCTCTTTTTAGCATTTTTTTTTTAAGAAAAATACGTGTGAGATATTTATATAGCAGATCTGTAGAGTAAAAGATTCTCAACGAGGGCAACGTCTTGCCACCTATTGTAGTATCTGTAGCTGTATATCTGTATCTGTATCTTTAAGTGAGTCAAGAGCGTTGCTCTCTCAGCTTTAAATTTAACACTTTATATAATTTATTGTAATTTCGTTTGTTGCTATTCAGAGAGCGACTTGGCAGGCAGCTGTTAACAAAACGGTTTCCACATAAAACTCACACCTTGCAGCCACTTTTCTTGCCCCAGCCACTGCCACAGCCGCTGCCCCTTCTCTGTGCTGCAGCTGCAGCTGTAAAGTCATAGTCTTCATCCACGTCTGTCTCTTCCATTCAAAAACCCACTCAAAAATATTCACAATTTGTTCATCTTGCTGTGGTAGCAACAAGTTTCCACCAAACACATCGACGGCGACTTCATGCCTCATTCTGTGGCACATTTAATATTCGTTTGGAAAAACTGGAATCTGATCAAGTTAATGAACTGATTGACAGCACTATATATGTTTGTATGTACAGTGGCTGCCAGCATTAAAGTAACGCATTCTCTAGATGCACTCTCAACCCTCACCCTTAATGCTGCTCATCAATAATCCCACGTGTAAACATAGTCCCACAGCCTCAGTGTGTGCGCCCTTTTGACACTGTATCACCCTTTGTTAATTGCCGTTTGTTGCAATAAGCCATAAGGCATGCTCTTTAGCTCTAACAATCCCGCCTTCCCACCCCTCTCTGTAGCACTCTGTCCCCTTCTTGTTGCAATCAGCGCAGTGCCGCTTCGATCTTTTGCTTTGTGGCAGCGGTTACTCTGTTTACATGCCTGTTAACCCGCCACACGCATCCTCAGCCACGTTGGCAACGGTTTTGGGATTTGAGTAGAGCCTGCAAACTGGGCCTACATCGGTCTGGGACTTACCTTTAGCCATTTTGGTCGTTTCCTTTTGTGTTTGGCTTTTGTTTACGCTCTTTTGCATGTCAACGGGCTTAAGCTTATGGCTAGCTCGCAGTAAGAAAGGTAGAGAAAGAGACAGACGGATAGATAGATAGAGATAGATAAATCTATTTTGTGAGAGTCGAAGAGAAAGAGCGAGAGAAAGAGAGAGGTCGGTTAGGGCGTATGAACTAAACGCCTCTGCAGCCACAGCGGCTCAGGTTCAGACTAGACCAATCACTTCCTGTCCTTCTGCTCTTCTTCCACCGCCACTCTCCTCTTCTTCGATCTTTCTCTCTTTGCCACCTCTCCTCTCTTCCCCCTTTGGCACTGCATTCGTTTCGTCCGCCTCGTTGTACGCCTTTGTGTGTGCGATTTTTCAGCATCTTCATCGCCTTCAGCTTGTTCTTGGCAAAACTCGTTTGCATATTGTCATAATTTCTGCACTCACAATAGCAACAAACACACACACACACACATATACCCACACAAACACACACACTCTGCTGCCTCTTTGCCGGTTTTTGTTTAAACAGCTCAGCTCGAGACAGAGAAAGATAGAGGGAGACATAGTGAGAAATAGAGAGAAAGAAAGAGAGAGAGAGAGAGAGAGAGAGAGACTGAGTTCAGTTTAGTTGAGTGGAGTTGAGCCGCTGCTCAAACTGAGCTCTGCCACTGCCTCTGTCTCTGCATGTGCCTCTTTTGTGTGGCAACAACGACTGTCGGCTGCCTGCCATTTGTGGCAAATGTAGCATGTTTTATTGTTATTTTGATTGCATTTATTGTATTTCTGTATTTTTAAGCTGCGCATTGTTCTGCGCCATAAGCCGCATGCCTCTGCCTCTGCCTCTGCCACCTCTTCATCTCTCCCACTCCCCATCCACTTGCAACTCGATGCCTTGGTCAATGTATGTTTAGCATTTCCAATTGATTTAGCCACATGGCAACCTGAAGCGTGCCTTCAGCATATACTCAAGCTAACGGCAATTTTGTGCTGCTCAACTGTCCATTAGCGTGCCTCAAGTGGCTGCCACAAGAGGTGTCATTTTGCTGCAAACTCTCCAGCTCGTTTTGAGAAACACAGCCAAGTCTAATTGGGCGTGCAGCTTGGCTGATGAGTCAACTAGTTGCTGCAATTGGTCAGCTCGTCAGCAAACGTCCCACAGTCTCTGCTTGCCACAGTTGCAGCCAGTCTGTAGTCTTGTTAATTAGCAAGTTTTTCCAGCTGCTGAAAACTTTTGGACATTGTTTTCGCTGATTAGCGAGAGTAAACGCAACAAACACTGGCATTGGGGCAAGCATCCTCTAATTAAAGGTAACACACAACAAGCCAAACAAATTTTCGACCGCCCACCTGGTTGCCACATGTGGCAACAGCACACAAAGCAAAACACAAAAGTTTTTTCTATTTTTTTTTTCGGGGTGCCATCATTGGGTTTCAGTTTAAGCACAGTTTCCGCTGTTGTGCCACAAAATGAGGCAGCATAAAATTCATTGAAATTGAATAATTTATTTATATGCGATACATAAAATTAATAGCCATGTTTCGGCTATTTGACCTTTGACCTTTTTAGCGCTTTTTGACTTCTGATAAATTATGAGCCGAGTTTATGAGATTTCATAGTTGAAATTGATGAATGCCTCTTAACATACGTTAGATAGTTTTATTTTCTATATATGGTATTGTCGAGTACTATAATCTTTGAAATAACAATGCCGTAATTGCAGTACCCTTATCAAAGTAAATTTATATAAAAAAAAATAAATGAACCCTAAAAAAAATGTGAAAGAAATGAAAGGTAAACAGCAAATTTGTTGACTGCTTTGGCAAAAATTGAGCGCGGTTTCCAAAAAGGCAGCTAACAAAAATATTTGTTTAACTGAGCAGCAGTAGCAGCAACAACGAGAAACCAAAACAACAAGAAGAATAAAGAAAAACAATAACAAAAACAAAAACAAAAACAACAACAATGAGGTAGTCGAAAATTGAAAACTAGTTAAATATTCGCGTTAGAGTTGAAAGTGGAGTCAACGTGGAAAGTAGAACTTCAGCTTAACACACACACAAACACACCAACACTCTCACTCACACATACACATACATTTACAAATACATGTAGGAAAAAGTTTTTAGCCATTTTTTCTATTGATTTGCTGTTCAATTTGCTTGGAGTCTTGTTGTCAGGATTGTGTCCTTATTGTTGTTGCCTGCAAATGTAACCCAGAAATGGCGACCAGCCACAAATAACAATAACAACAGCAACTGTAGTAGCAACCATAAGAAGGAAATAGAACGTAGTCATAAATAACCAAAAATGTGGCTAAAAAAAAGCCAGAGATAAACACACACAATATGCGGCTTGACAAATACCCTAAAAATTTGGCTAATAATTGGTTGGCAAAAATCAGACTAATTGAGGGTATTTCGTCGGATAATAAATTGTATTTCTAATTTAAATATATTATATATTTGCTGATTCATGGCATTTGAATGTTGCTAACATCGACTCACTCTTTGGGGATTAGTTTTTTTTTTTAATTTATTTTTTTTTTTTACTTTGTCCGGAAGCACCAAAAATGGCAACTTGGCTACCGTTTTTATTGGGGCTACTTGTCGACTTTGTAGAGCGCTGAAAGGCGCTGCCAGCCGTGGTAATGCGGTGGCTGGACAGGGAGGGGGCTGGTGGCGAAAGGGGGCACATCCATGCTAACTGCTGTGCCTGCAGCTTTGAGTTTTTTTTTGGTAGCTACGAGTAACCAAAAAACTTTTTGCAACAGCAGACAGAGAAATTGGACAGCTATCGCAGCTAGACAAACATAAAGTAAACAAACAGCAACAATGGCGATGGGCTAAAGAAGAAGAAGTATGAAGAGGAAGATGGGACAACAACAATGTAACACAACATTGTTGCCACACTGAGTGGCAAGCTGTAAAAAGGCAGACACTGCCGAGGCAGGTGTTGTGCATGTATATGTATGTATATGTTTCTTTTTTTCTTTTTTTTTAATTAATTGCCAAAAAGTGAAGGCAAAAAACGAAGACAGCCCAAAACAGGCCAAACACTTGTGGCAGTCGTGGCTGCGGGCAGAGGCAGCGGGCGGAAGGCGGCGACTTTTGGGTCGAGGGCCAAAACGGAAGGAAGTTAGTAAGATTGTGCACAAAAGCTTCAACTCACTGTGTGTATGTGTGAGAGTGTGAGTGTATGAGTGTGTTTTTGGCAGTTTGTAGCATACTTTTGTGCGCGCTGCTGTTTATGCGACTTGTTTGGGAGTTGAGTTGGCCAAGAGTTGCTGCTCCTCATGTTGCTGCTGTTGTTACTATTGTTGTTGTTGTTGCTGTGGATGTTGTTGTTGTTTTCTCACTTCCACGCTGATTGCCGGCAACATATTTCGCAAATTGCTGTCAAAGTGTTAAGGAAGTTGACTTGCCTTTGCCCTTCAACGTGCCCATTGCTCCCGAGGCTACAACCAAAACTAAGCCTTAGTATGTGTGTGAGTGTGTGTGTGTGTGAGTGTGTGTGTGTGAGTGTGTGTGTGTTTGGGTCTAATTGCAGGCACAGCAACCAGAACTGTCTCGAAGATGAATTGCTAATGGCTTTCTATTTTGTTTTTTTTTTTTTTTACTTTTTGTACAAGACCTAAACAACAACAATGGGAAAGTAATAATAATAATCATGAGACCGTTACGGGGTCTCTCAAGTGGGCCAACAAAAGAACCCGTTAAGATGCATGATAGGCTACTTTGAATGATGGCCGCCTCCGCTCTCAATGAATGCTGATGAAGATTGAGTCGATGTTGACACCGATGACGATGTCGATGGAGATGAAGATGAATATGAGAGGCGCACATCGTGTAGAAGAAAATTTCAATTTCAATTTCATTTTCAATTGTGTATTCGGTTTCACGCTGAGGGACTATTTGTGAACCTCTCGCTACCTGAAGTGCCAAGGAAAGTCAATTAGAAAGAGACTCAATGAGAGAGAGAGAGAGAGAGAGAGATAGTGATGGAGAAGGCAACAATTTTCAATTAGCCGGAGGTAGTCAAGTGTCTCGGAATCGGGACTAGAGCGAGGGATTGTGCATGCAAAGACAGCGCCAAGTTGCGGCAATGGACATGCAATTAACAGCATCACGTGACCTGCAACCTAAGCGGCATCGTCGTCTTCTTCTTCTTCTTGTGGCATGAAAAATGAAGCACGTTAGAGAAGGCCCCACCTCAGTAAATGCAGTGACTAGAGCAGTAGATAGAGGAGTATCTTCTTCTCTGGCATCGCCCAATCACGGATTCACTCAATTGACTTCTGTGGGCTGTGGGACCGTCAATGGCATCATTAATTTAGTTCAAAAAAACCCAAAAATCCGGCATTCGCATTGAGAGCGACTTTTGGTTTGATTTTCAGCCCCTCCTACCTTTCACCTCCCTCTTCAAGTCGTCCTCCCACTCCTGGACTCTATTGCGGTTTGCATGGCCAACCAAATGAAAATAATAAAAATGTAATTAACGCCCAGGCCATAGACTCAACTTTATTGGGGCGCATCCCCGTCTTTTTGTTGTAGCTGTTTGTTGTTGCTGTTGTTATCATGAACTTTGCCTTGGCTTATTTCTTATACAATTAAGTAGCACGTCCCCCCTAACTGCCCCTTTCCCCTCGTTAGTTGTGTGGCCTTTGACCGAAACTCAAACTCGAACCGAAACTGGTCTTCAACTTTTGTCTATGCCTGTCATGAATCTCGTTGAGAGGCGTCGCTTGTAGGCGTGTCCGTTTGTTGTGCTTTCCCAGCTGCTTATCTGATTATGCCGCCGAAAGTCTCCAAGGAACGGCCTTGTCTTGCCACCTCTTCTCTCGACATGCCACACAACCTGCCAAAGAGCCTCACAGCGTCGCCGGCGCGAGAGTGACACGTCAATGGCAGGCAGCATGAAGAGCTCCAAACTTTAATTACCACTGAATAGAATCTGTGTGAGAATGTATATGATTGTATCAGTGTGTGTGTGTGTTGGTAGTGTGTTTGTGTGAGGGAGATAGAGCATGTTTGCACATTAATATAGCTACAGTGATGCGAATTACGCTTGAGGAGTTACGAAAAGCAAACAAATTGTAATTCAAATTGAAGTTGGAGTAGGCGACAAGGGAATACTCTATCAAATAGTCAGATTAAAAATAAAAATATAATAAATATAAAAAATAAATAAACATAGATTTAATAAATTAGATAAATTAATAAAAAATATATTAAAACAATTTAAGAAAATATTTAAAGATTTATTTATTTAATTATTTTAAATTCATTAAGTTTTAATAATTATTGTATTTTCAAAATTTGTTTTTTTTTTTAAATTTTATAAATGTTACTTATATGAATTTAAATAGTAATTTAAACAAATATATATATTTTCCAAAAAAAAAAATCAATTAACAGAAAGTAATAAATTATTAAGAAAAATGAGATTTGATTGACACAAATGAATTCTCATTGAAAAATTATTATTTTTGGAGAAAAGTTATTAATAAATAATACCTAAATATGCCTTTAGTCGTGAAGGGACATTTGATAGATTATATTGTGATATTTGGCTGGCAGTCTATTGAATCCCATATACCCTTGTCTATTTTGTGGCAAGTTGCCCTTTAGCGCAAACAACTGAAAACACGTTCGAATTATTTCGCAACATCAGAATAACAACAACCGTCAGGCGGACAACAAACAGACCTGGACAGCCATTGTTGTTGAAGTGGTCAGCGGAAGTGGAGCAATGTGGCAAGGTGGGGGGTTGAGGGAGAATGGGATGGGGGATGGCATGCTGCTGATGCTGTTGCTGATGTCCCCTGTGGGTTCTATACAAAAAAAGTTGATGAACAACAAGACAATGAACTATGTTAAACTTGCAGCCGCAGTTAACTGTCTAAACGAAATGGGAGATTTCTTAAAAGAGAGAGAGAGAGAAAGAGAAAACAACAGAGTGGGAGTCATAAAGGTAGAGACACAAAAAAGGTCCGTTGTATGCCACAGGGGAGCCCAGGGCAAGCACAACAAAATTAGATGATACAGAGCTGCAGCCAACAGTCAGTGGAGGGAGCAGGGGAGTAAGAAGGTGGAAGCGGCAGGCAGAGGTTGAGGCTAAGTGGCGGCTGTGTGGCACGAGATAAGCACGTTGCATTGAGCAACTAGCCAATGGCCATGTATTGAAGAAACCAAAAAGGAAAACCTCCACTTGGCATCCACTTAAGACTGAGAGAACTGAGCAGATGGAGTAGCGGGAGGAAGATATTGCATTAAAAATATACATACATATGTACATACATACATATATAAATTGATTAATGGATGCAAATGATTGAGGAACGGCAAAGAAAACAAACGTTGTTGCAGTCTAAGAATGTGGGAGGAGTTGGGGAGACCAGGAGGACCCACATCAAAGTCATTTGGCATCATTTTGGGGGCCGCATGGTGCCGCCATGTGGCGGAAAAACTCAAAACGAAATGCACTGTAGGTGACCCAAAAAAACCCAAAACCAAAAAAAAAGTAGAGTGAAGAGAAGAGAATGGAGCAGATTGCAGAGTTTAATTTCCAATCAATTGAATAAGCCGCAGACGATCGCATTTTATTGCACACTAAAAATGAGCCCCCGCTCTGTACCCCCTCTCTCGGTCATTGTCTTTCGATTCGATTGCAATTGGTAGGTATATCATATAGTATATTGTTATAGTAGTATATCGGAGGTGTATCCGTAGGTCCGGCATATTCAGCTGACCTGTCTGTGCTGCCGCCTCTGGTTGCAATTGTTTTATTTGCTTTTATGTCTGAACCGCAAAACAACAACAGCAGTTGGGGCAGCTGAGGCAGCAACTCTGGTGAAGTGGCAAGCAGCATACAGCGTGCAGCTTGCAGCATGTGGCAAGTGGATTTCGTAGCGTAAGAACAACAAACCAGCGACGACGTCGTCCGCATCGTCATCGTGAACGGCATCGCCATCGACATGGATGATTGTTTGTGGATTTTATTGAGGCTGAAGCGAAGTTGAGGCGATGCCATTGATGCCGAGATGCTGACGCAGCCAGTGACGTTGATGAATTTCTATTTACTTTGTTTAATTTCTGTTTTTATTTGCCATTCGCCTTGGCTTGCCACTCACACTCTGCCCCAAACCATGCCCCCGTCTCCCGCTCTCCACTCATATATGCTACATTGCGTTGAATCCCCAGGCTGTGGCTGTCGTTTCATTGAAACTGCGTGCAATTAGCGGAAAGTGCTTCACAGCACTCTCTTTATGAGTGCGGGGTCTCCTTTTCTGGCTGTGTATGTATTTGTGTCTGTGTGTGTCGATTTTTAGCTGCAATTACCGTTCGCCTGTTGCCCGTTTAATTGATTTTGACGCCGGTGGTAGTTACCAACTGCCACCCTCTCCCTACCGCTGCATGGGCAAGCAAAGCTCCACTCTTAAGCCCCCCCTAGTTGGCTTCTCTTGCCACGACAGCTGCAATTAGTCTGCTGTCTGATGTGCGTGACGCTGTTGCATTCTCAGAGAGTAGAAGAGAGGGAGAAAGGAAATGGGAGAGAAAGAGAGAGACAGAGAGGAGTTTGGTAAGTGAGAATCAAAGCCTTGTCGGTCAGTAATGCAGTAAGTCCTGCACATTTCCAGGATCCATTTCTGACCATCGTTCATTTCTCCATCTTTCGTTTTCATCTTCTTCGTCTCCTTTTTTTTATCCTGTCGTTCGCTTTGTTTATTTCTTTGGCTGTGTTTGACATGTGATTAACTGCATCCAACTTCGTGTTGTGCCTTCACTTTGACTTTTACCATTCAACCTCTGCATTCCTCATTTCATCTGCTTTCTCTCCTTGTTTTGCTGCTCCTCTGATTTCATGCTGTGGTTGCAAACATAAATAGAGAAAATAGGTGAGAGAGAGAACAAGAGAATCAGGAGGAAGTGCTGCAAAATAAATGAAATGAAAATGAAAATTTTAATTATTCACAAATGTCTGTGGTACTAATGATTTTCTTGTATTTTAATTAAGTGAATATTTGGCGAGCAAATGGTGATAGAGAGAAAGAGAGAGAAAGAAAGAGACAGAAGAAGGGCAAGCGAGTAGAGTAGTAAAAGTCCAAAATACTTGGAGAATATTTTTTTAGGGAATGAGAACTAAATCTTTAAAGCTAATACATGCCTTGATAGTCAAGACAACTCGAACATCATGTATCTCGTACCCAAAATAAGTAATATTCTAAAAATTATAATACTATTTAAGCATTTAAAGTTTAAGAAATTTTAAAAATAATCTGACTAAAATATGTTGTGCGATTTTCAAGCTGTTAGTTTTACACAAATTAATACACCTGCTTCGCCTTCGTACGAGGCATTAAAAAAGTATGAGATGAATCTGTCAGAATTAATTCATGACACGCCGCCTTGATGTATTGACGCTGCGACTGATTGCTTAAGTTAATCCGATTGAAGCCATTAAGCTGTTAGTTTTTAATGAATTTAAATTAATAAAATTTAAGTAAGCAGCTCGTAAATTTATAATCATCCCACGCATAAACCGAAAAGCGTAGTTCCCCCAGTTCCACGACGCTTTGATTTATGTGGCCGCAAAGTATTTGCCAAGTTTGTCTTATGATTCCACAGATAGAGAGAAATAGCTCATAAAATATTTTCTTCTGCTGTTGAACGAGTTGTATAAACAAAATGCAAGAAGTGTGCCGGCGCCCATCCACTCAAGTAGTAAATCAATTCCAAGAAGATGAAGAATCCCAGATGATGAAGCAGCAGAGGGTGTCTGAAACTAGAGCTAGAAACTTACTATATATGAGGAGCTGCCATACGAAACGGGCTAATAACTTTGCATGGGGTGGCGAAATGGCCAACACAAGACTGCAATGCTAAAAAATATGGCTATTAAAACAGACTCACTGAAATTGGCTGAAATCAACAGCAAAAGCAAAAACAGCATCCAACAATGAAAAGAAATCAGAGAATGCAGCAAAAAAAATAAAAAAAAACAAAAATATGAGGAAAAAGAAGCACACGTTGTAGAGAAATATGTTGCTGCGTTGAAGAAATGAAAAATATTTCTGGATGGCGTTGAAAGCAGCCGAGGCAGCGGCCTGTCCATGAATGACTAATAAATTGGCGCTTAATCAAGTTGCTCCAAACACAAACCACATGCAACAGCAACACCAGCAGCACCATTACCATCACCAGCAGCAGCAACAGTACATGCAACCGAATGTTGCAGCCGAGCACATAAAAATTGTGTATCAAGTGGAATTAATTTGAGGCGCCTCTCTCTGTCTCTTGTTCTTTTTATCTCTCTCTCACTCTCTCTCTTTCTTTCTACTTCTATCTCTCGCTTTGTCCTTTTATTTGGATTTGCGGCACTTCGAACTATGAAAAAAGATAAATCAAAAGCAATCAAATTAAATGCAACACAAACAAAACTGCTGAAGGCTAAGTGGAAAAACGAGGTCGGTTGAAGGGCATGGGGGGTAAAAGTGCCTACGCTGGCTCCACAACCACTTCAACTGCAACAATAACTCCACCTCCAACTCCAATTGCAACTTGAAGCTGCAGCTAGTGCCACTTCAGGCCTGTTGCAACAAAGAACTGGCAAAATTGGCGGACTCAACTTGGCGCTAGCCAAGCCCAATAGCTCACGGCCAAAGGCAACCACAACAACAATAACAACAACAACAAATTTATAAACTACAACAACAACAATAACAAAAGCAACACACATTGAACTTGCCTTGTGGCACAGCCTGTTGCTTGTCTGCGGCTCAGCGTGGCGCAACATTGTTGTTGCAGAGGCACAGGCACAGCGGAAGCAGGAAAGTAATAACAACAAGTCTTTGAAAGCAGGGCGCATAAATTTATCAGGCTGCCACAGCAGCAGCAGCAATAACAACAACAACAACAACAACAAAAGTAACAACAACAGCAACTAACGCTAAACAACAACAAACATAAAGTGGGCTGAGAATTATAATTTGTTGCAAGCTGAAATGCCAAAAGAGTGGCGTTAGTTTGCCTTGCCACATGCGCCATGCTGCATGCCGCATGCTGCAATAGCGCCATAGAGCGTCGTCAGCTAACAGTTCTACGCCCCTTTTGTTACGCCCCTCGCTGTGTTGTCAAGCACTTCTCATGTTATTTGTTGTTGTTGTTCTTATGCGTTGCGTATTTGTTTTGATTTTTCACTTTTTTAAGTTTCCTTCGACTCTTCCCTCTCTCTCTCTCTCTCTCTCAGACCGTTATTCGTTATTTCATTCTTTGTCTTTTGTTTGTTGGGCTTTCGTTGCGCCTGTATCCTATTTTGTTAATGATGATGAAGCGCAGCGTGTTGAAAGTCAAATAAACAGTAGCAACAGCAGAAGCAGCAGCAGCAGCAGTTGAAGTAGCAATAACAACAATAACACACACACACCCACACAGATATAGACTCCAGTACACCCACACAGACACACTTTAATTAAGCAAACACACAAAATGCTCAACGTTGCGGCTAAAAAATTCATTAAAAAAAAAGCACGAAACTTTTTTTTTTGCTTCATACCTGAAGAAAGCATTCGTTTGCACAGGGTATACACGACGTATACGTAATATTTATTTTTAAGCTCAGATAATTGGTTTTTCTTGATATCAGCTAATTAAATTTTAATAATAATTTCGGCATCAATTCTTAACAAGATTTGAAAATACTTTTAAAATTGAGTTTTGTGCAGTTTTTGAGTGGGGGCATCATATGGTATGTGGCAAGTGGCAGCGTAAGAAAAGAAAAGATGACTGACTGCCTTAAAGCAAACAAAACGCACGCGCGTCAAGCGCAGACATTTAATTTGCATAAAAAGTTTGCCATCTCAGAGGGACTATGCGGCAGATGTGGCAGCCAGTAGATATAGGGCACAAGTAGGTGACAGGCCAGAGTTGCCACTTGCCACTGCACCCCACCCCAGTCAAGGCCAGGCTCTTGACGGTGGGCGGGCTGATTGTTTGGCAACCAACGACCCGCAACGTTGCCGGCAAATAGGCAAAATTAGCATAATGTTAATTTTAATTTGAAATTTGGCCACTCAACATTGGCCAAAAAAAAAACCCAAAACATTTTCTAAAAAGAAATAAAAATACTGTAGATAGAAAATATCTTATTTTTGGCTTTTCTTAACAACGTGTTGATGCGGCACATTAAATTTTCAGCAAATTTCAAATGTTGTTTTTTATCATAATTTTAAGCAAATTACTTTCTGTCTCACCACACGGTAAAAGCCAAATGACCAAAAATAGCCCACTTAAGGCTTAAAGAGATTGCTGAGCTCATAACGGCATAAAACTAAGACTTTATGCTCGGAGCGAAAAAAAAAATAAATGGAGATGTATGAATTCTGATCCGAATTAAGTTTTATTTGCTGAGTCAAATGAAATGTGTTAAAGGCGCAGCAAAGAAAAAAAATATGGCCTACATAAGCAGGTCAACAGCTGCGGCCAAGTGGCTAAAAGTTTTTTGCAACAAATTTTCACACCATATATACTTATATTTTATATGTATTGCGAGTAGGCTGAAGTGGCATTAATAGTTTGTTGCAACAAGCATGATACTGCTCATTTAAAAATGTTAAATAATGAAGCTGAATTTTGAGTTGTGTTTAGAAAAAGTCTTGGTTTAGAGGGGAGTTTTCTTGTAACCCGCTAGTCAGAAGGGATATCAGATTAAGATTTATGTGTGAGTGCATAATTGGCCATGTGGCAACAGATTTATGAAACAAAGTCGGAGCTGCAACATTTGTGGCCATGTGGAAGAGAGTGCATGTAATTAGCGCATAACCACTTGCGGCTAATGAGACTGTTGGACACGTCATCCACAAGCCATTTGGCACTCGAGAACTTCAGTTGTTGGAGCAGCCATCGCTCCATCTCTCTCTCTGACTCTATCTCACTCTATATTTTTCTCACACCCCTCCACTCTGTGTCATGTTCATGGCTTAGTTTCGTGTTTAGTGTCGCACCCACGCATTCGGGTTGCCAATAAATATTAAATTTCATGTTCATGGAGTGCATTCGCTTACAGATTTGGAGGTAGTACATGGTAGTGGTAGTTTCTGGAATGGAACCCTTTTTGATGGGCTTGGGGGCAGCACAGATACTGCTGCAGCGTGGGGCAATTGAGGCTGTCCAAAATTTGTATTTATTAGGCGGGACGCCACGGGGCGTATGTGTAATATGCCATTATGAGCATTCCAGGCAAGCAGGCAGGCAGGCAGGCAACATGACAAACTGTCTGTTGCTCTATCAATGTATGCGAGTGTATGTGTTTGTGGCTGCAACTAAGCACTGAAAGGCGCTTTGAATCAACTGCGGGGCAACTATGGGTGCTGCTGCAGAGGAGTGCGGTGTAGTGAGGGGAGTGGAGTTGGATTAGGGCCACTCAGCTTGACTGCGATGGGTTGGACAGGCAAACGGTTCTATTGAACCCCAAAGCAAATGCATTATCATATCTTAAACAGAGCAGAGAACCACAGACATATACTGAGAAAGAGACTGAGATAGAAACAGAGAGAGATAGAGAGAGAGAGAGAGAAGGGTAACCTCAAGTAGATGCAATGCTCGTTATGTTGACTCTGTTGTCTGTTTCGCAAGTATCCAATAAAAATAATGAAGCTCACAGAGCAACAATAACACTAACCATATACATACATGGATGTATGGATATATAGGAGCAGCGTGTGCCATAAAAAAAGGGCAACGACATGCTGAAAAATAAAAAAAAAATATATAAGAAAATAAAAATGTTAAAAAAAAATTGGAAAATAAAGCAAAAGAAGTTAAAACAATAGAAAGCTGCAGCTCAATGTTGTTATTGCCGCTGCCGCTGTTGCTGCTGCGGTTGCTGCAACTGCGTCTGTTGCATATTTTGGCCCTTAAATAAATAGACTTTGCATATGAGAGTGTGTGTGTGTGTGTGTGTGTTTGGTTGTGTTTCTGTATTTATTATGGCAACTGGCACTCAATTTATCTATGAAAAACGCAACTCTACTTCACAACTCTACTTGGCTTGCCCCAAACAGCGCAACAGTGCAACATGGTTGAGTTGTATAGAAGTTTAAAAAAAACTGAGTGCCGCTTTTAAGAAACGTATTATTTCTAATTTATAAATATAAACATTGGTATTTATTTATTTTTTTTCTGCACTTTTTTTGCTCTTTTGATTTTTTGTTGCTAAGCTGCAAGTTGTTGCAAGTTCGTTGTTGTTGTGGATGCATAATATATATTATTTATGCTTGTAGACTAGACACACACACACACACACACATACATATATACAAATCCCTATATCTTCACACACTCACACACACATAGAGAGTAAATGGCACGTTCATTCAATGAACAAATAACATGTCAAGTTTCATTATAGTTCGCCCACAATTTGGACAACCCTCTGGCTGTGATGATGTTGTCTGTTGTTGTTGTTGATATTGGTGTTGTTGTTGCTGTCCGGTTAAACTAACTCTGGTATCCCCCATCCAGCGGCAGAGTGGTCAACCTGCGCCCAACAGCCACTGCCCAGGAGGAGAAGAGGGCGTGAGGAAACCATCGTGGCAATCGAGGCAATCCGCAATCCCCTATCGCCATTGCCATCTCCATTACCATGCCCGACACTTTAGCATCAGCAAGAAGAAGCAGAAGACTATGCCGCTGTCCCAGGCAATCTATCTCTGACTCTCTGTCTGTCCTTCTCTGTGTTAGTCTATCTCTGTCTGGCTGCTGGTTTGCGTGTTAAAATGTCTGGCAATTTGAAATTTATGGCAGCTACATGATTTGTATGATATGAGCGTAAGCAGTTTGCACTCACGTATTCGTGCCAGACACGGACACGGACACGGACACGGACTCCACTCCGATACCATGCCGAGATACATATAGAGAGTGAGTACTTTATGCCTGGGGCGCATACTACGTACACACAGTGAGCGCCATTTGTCTAGTCTGGAGCTTAGCTGATCGTTTAATTGTAATTCTTGTCCGCCATGGCCCGAGGTTAGCCAAAGAACAAAGCCCTTTTTATGTTTTTAGTCGATTTACTCATTTGAATTTTGCATTTGCTGTCAGTGTGTGTGTGTGTATGTGTGTGCGTGTGTGTGCGTGGTTGTGTGTGTAGCCCACGCCCTATCGTTTTGTACGCCCCACATTGAAATTGGTTAATTTAATTCTCATGTTATTTGGAGTTGAGGTGAGTTGAATTGAGGCCTGGATTGAGACTGAAATATGCTCATTAAATTGCAGCGCGAACAGCAGCTGACGGCATCCTGCGTGGCTGCCAGGATGAAACAGGATTCCGCCAGCGGCGCTAAAGCTTCAACTCAAACGGATATCAGCTGTTGTTTCTGTTGTTGTTGTTGCTGTTGTTGTTGCTGGTGTTGTTTGGCCATCGCATTATGCGCGCAAGCGTAAAACTTTCAATTATTTAAATTATACCACATGAACAATGCCACAAAAGCGCTTGCCGCACATATGCCACCAGCAACACCGCCAACAGCAGCAATATCCACGCGCAGCAACAGCAACAGCAGCAACATGATTCGGGCAGCAACAGCAACAGCTGCAGGTTAACGTCTGTCTCGTCGCTTGTTCGCAATGTTGTCGCTATTTTTGTTGTTGTTGCTGTTGTTGTTGTTTGCGTCTGCCATGTTACAAAATTGCCGCAAGTTTAACGCATGTCGACACACAACCACCCCCTCCACACAATTCAACCCCTCCCAACCCCACCCCCCCTCCCACACTACCGCCATTGTCCGGATGTGCCAGCTATCTAAAGAGCTACCCACATAATTCATTCATATCATCAGCGCAGCTAACAGGGAATGGCTGTCTACGCTGGACGGGAGCAGATGGAGGAGATGGGATAGCAGGGATAGCTGGCAGGGTAGCGTCACCGCAAGTTCAGATGAGTGATGGCTCCGAATATCGCGCATATCGACATCATTGTCATTGTGTAAGTGTCACTTCATCTCATCCAGCGGCGGAACATTGACGCTGCCTCAGTCAACCCCCCCTGCCACAATGAGGCACCAAAGCCCCAATGCCATCACCATTGGCAGCAACATCCATACCAGCTAGAGTCTCTGCTCCCTTGACTCTCCAATCTCATGCATATGCGCACTCCTTTCTCCCCTCGCCACCCTCTGCGTCTCTCTTTGAAATATTGCACATACGCCGCGTATTACGCGCTGTCGTTGGAGTTATTGCCGCTCCATAGCCCCATGAAGTGTGAACTACGCTACGTTCACTCTTCCACTCCATCACTGCTGCTCCATTCTGCCCCCATGCTGCTCAGTTGTGATCTCTGGTGACTGACAGGCGCATGGCTCGCTTAGTTTATACTCGTATATGTAATGTATGTACATATAGTTTGGATATGTATGGCCAGAGATTGAGATACTATGAGAACTCGCTATATATACTATTTGGCCAGAGAATTAAAGCATAACTCGACTCGTTTATGTTGAATGCGCCTTTTATGCAATTTCCCATCAGTTACATACCATTACATTCCCACTGCCCCGCCCCCCCCCCCTACGCTCTCAATCTCCTCTCCCGGTTGCCATTTGTGAGCGTATAAAAAAAGGCTTACAAAACACACGCAAAAAATGCCACACACGCGAGTTTACAGGCAACGGCGGCTTGTCAGCATAAAAAAGGCCAATAACAAAGCAAGTGTGGTACAGTGGAGAGGGTGATGAAGAGAGTGGCAAAGGGAGGGCAGAGCAGTTCATAGGAATGGCAACTGGGCAAAAGGCTTATTGGAACTGTGGCAACTCTAGCAGTCACTCAGCAAGGCAACGAGCCAAGAAGATACAAATAGAGGGAGCCACAGAGAGAGAGAGAAAGAGAGATAGTCAGTTGTAAAAAAGGGTAAGAGGGAGATGGATACTGTAAAGGAGTCAAAGAGAGAGAGAGAGAGAGAGAGTACATATTATATTCATTCATTGCTGCACTCGCTGCGCCCTTAACTTGTTTCATATTCACATGAATTTACTTTGTATCACTTGTCACTCTTTTTTTTATTATCAATTGCCCTTTCCCTTTTCCCTTTGCTGTGATTTTTTATGGCGCATCCGCAGCCAGATTCCAACAGCAACACCCGCTACAGCTGCTGCTGCTGCTGCTGCTGTTGTTATTATTATTATTATTATTATTATTATATCATTCTTCATCAGCTTGATATTTCCATTCATTGTTGTGTGTTCATAAGGCTCCCTACATACATACATACATACTTATGTGCATACATATGTACATACTTATATACATACGTATGTAAATTCATACATTCGTATATTCGTATGTATGTATGTATGTGTGTAAATGGATATTTTTCCATTATTTGTTTGGTGTTGCTGCTGCTGATGTCGCAGCTGTTGAAGGGATTAATTTCTTGATTTACCCCCGTGATGCCAGCTACAATATACATAAACAAATACATATGTATATAATATGCACATATATACATATATACGTACTTATGTGCATACATATAAACACATCAAACTGTTACCAGTAGGTGCGGCGGCAGAGGTTGCTTTGTTCCCTTTCCCATACTCTTTCTCTTTCTCGTTCTCGATCTCGTTGTTGTTGTTCTCGTTGTTGTTGTTCTCGTTGTTGTTGTTGTTGTTGTCACTGGCAACTGTCGCTCTCTGTTCGCTGTACTCCTCCTGCGCTTTGCACTCATTCGCTCTATTTAGCTGCGGGTTTTAGCTTTATTTTCACTGGATTTTTTTCTCATCTTTATTTTCATTGTTGTTGCTGTTGTTGCTGCTGAGATGCAATTGCGTGGAAGCGTATTGAAAGTAAGTGAGTCGCCGTCGCCGTCGCCGTCTCGTCGCTCGCTGCTTTCATCTACCGCCTTCATTCATTTGAAATCCAGTTTGAAAATATGCTAATGCCAATCGATTGGAGATTGGTGGCACATCATCAAGAAGAAGCAGCATCCACATCACTAAAAGCGTATTAAATTCCCGTCAAATCTCTCTCTCTCTCTCTATTATACTCCCTCCATATTTGAGTCCCTGGTACTCCCTACCTACGTACGCTGTATATTTTGTATTTATTTCAAGCAAGGAATATTATTATCATTGCTCTGTCATATTGTTGATGAAATTGTTTTAGATTTTCCCTTTGCTGGCAATCTTTTTATTATTTTTCTCTGTCCCTCCCCTATTATCCATCGTTTTCTTTTTTTTCCAGAGTGTATGTTAATCCGTCGCATTTATTTTTATTGTTTTCTTTTCCATAGCACAGTTTGTTATTCTTTAATTTCTTTCGGCTTATCCATGGAGCTTAAATTCACTTTAATATTTGTTTAAAGCCAAAACATTTATGTATAAACAAACAGCCAACTACCAACGATGAGATACTCTTTGTCGTATTTTCCAGATTTAAATGATAATTTCCTGTCGTGGACAGAAAGACACTTGGCTAAACTCATTGAGCATTTGCTGAGAGTTGAGGAGCGTCTATAAGCTATAGGGTATCTCCGGGCAGGGACAAGCCAAGATAGCGGAGCAAAAAAAGATGTGTTGAAACTTTTCAACAAGCATTCAGTCTGATGGCTGAAAAGGTTTGCACACTTTTGGGGGTGTCAGGATGTCAGGCAAAGCACCAGCTTAAGCCTTTTGCCAATTACTTAAACATAAGCAACGCTTGGGGATTTACAAGTGTTTTTTCCGGCTACCAGTTTTTCCTTTCTTCTCCTTCTGCTCCTTGCTTCTTACTCCATGCTGCATTCGCCTTTATTCTGAGCTGTTCATAGAGTCATAGTCCCAGTCCTGGGATGTCCGCTTTATTAAAGTGAACATCTCTCTAGTTGATCGTTTGGGATTTATTTTATTTTATTTCATTTCTTTGTCCTTTTTTTTCTCGCCTTTTTCTCGGTTTTTTTTGTCCTTATGCTGCTATACTGGGTGTCAACATTAACGTTGAGCTTAGCTTGAGTGGCCAAAACTTGTTTACAGTTTAAAAATTACTTTACAAGTGTTTTCCCTCTAGTCCATAGTTGGAACAAATTGTGGCAGCTTTGGTGCACATGAAAATAATTTGGCATTACCAGACATTTAACAATTGTCAGTCAATGGTATTATGGGCTGAATATTAGGTCTACATCTTTGCTATTAATTTTTTTCTTAATTATTTGCCGGAAATTAAAAACCATTTTTTTTTAAATTAAAATATAATAAAGGCGATGTGAAAAAAAATAATTATGCAAATATTGAACACACACACATAAGCAAATTACTGGCATATTTTATGATTGACGTAAATGCCAGAATTGAAATTCCCCGTGGGCTTTTTAAATTCACATTGTACGTCAGAATATGGTATTTAAATAATATAAATAAAAAGTCAGTTGCGCTCCCGGCTTCAAAATATCTCTTATCAATACTTTAAACATAGTGAATACTATATATCGAGCCATATTTTTTATTCGATTCTTGAACTTAAAATTAGTATTCAGATTTTTATTTGAGGCCTTTTTGATCAGTATTTGCTAAGATATGGCTATGAAAGTGGTAAAAGTGACCGAAAATCGATATATTCGAAAAATTGGCTTTTTGGTAATTTTGAACTGCCATAACTTGGTCAAAAATCGGTCAAATTTGACGAAATTTGGATTTTTGTTAATGGTTTTGAAGTCAGTTTAAATCTGCATTCAAATTTTGTTAAAATTCACCATTTGAAAATTTTCGACTTTTTTGTCCAATTTTGCATACTAACCCCTTGACAACATCATCAAATTTCGAAAAATTTTCGAACTCAATTTTTTGGACCCGATTCGTTTCTAGGACTCAAAACTAGTATTCTGCTTTTTATTTGAGGTCATTCTGATCAGTATTTGCTGAGATATGGCCAAAAATGTGTTAGAAAGTGACCGAAAATCGATATATTCGAAAAATTGTCTTTTTCGTAAATTTGAACTGCCATAACTTGGTCAAAAATCGGTGAAATTTGATGAAATTTGGATTTTTGTTAATGGTTTTGAAGTCAGTTTAAATCTACATTCAAATTTTGTTAAAATTCACCATTTGAAAATTTTCGACTTTCTTGACCAATTTTGCATACTAACTCCTTGACAACATCATCAAAATTCGAAAAAATTTCGATCGAAAATTTTTTGGCCCTAATCAATTCCGTGACTCAAAACTAGCATTCTACTTTTTATTTGAAGACATTCTGATGATTATTTACTGAGATATGACCGAAAATGTGCTAGAAAGTTCCCGAAAATCGCTATTTTCGAAAAATCGCATTTATCGTATCTTTGAATTGCCATAACTTGTCCAACAATCAGCCGATTTTGATGAAATTTTGATTTTTGTTAATGGTTTTGAAGTCAGATTAAGTCTCCATTCAAACTTTGTTAAAATTCACCATTTGAAAATTTTCAACTTTTTTGTCAAATTTTACATACTAACCCCTTGACAACATCATCAAATTTCAAAAAATTTTCGATCGGAAATTTTTCGGCCTTAATCGATTCTAGGACTCAAAACTAGTACTCAGCTTTTATTTGAGGCCTTTCTGATCAGTATTTGCTAAGATATGGCCATGAAAGTGTTAGAAAGTGACCGAAAATCGATATATTCGAAAAATCGGCTTTTTCGTAATTTTGAGCTGCCTTAACTTGGTCAAAAATCTGTCAAATTTGATGAAATACGGATTTTTGTTAATGGTTGTGAAGTCGGGTTTTCACTTACTTATTTTTTAGCGCACAAAGTTATCACATATTGTATCGCTTGTACGAGATATTTATTTATTTATTTATTTATTTAATGTCAACTATAAACAGTCGACAGAAATTTAAAATTAAGTGTAAAATTAAAATTAAATTTAAAAATAATTAAATTATTCATATTAAATATTAAAAATATAAAAATTATAATTAAATTGAAAAAAGAAAAAATATAAAATAAAAATAATAAATAAATAGTTCTGGGGTGAGTAAAAGTAAATTGATTCAACATTTGTTGCTAGGATTGGGGAAACCCAGGAAAACCCAATCAAATCAATGACCACCACCAGAGATTAAATTGATTAATGTGTGCGTAAATGTTCTAAGATTAAGGCTTTATTGGTAGAGATAGAAGACTCTAATCTAATAACCCCGTAAAGTCTGTTAAACTCAGAACATAGTACTCTAAAAGGTTCATGCATAAGGTAATTAGTATGGCAAGTGCTAGTTGTTAATAAGGAGTAGAAACGAGTTGATCTAATAGGAAGTGAAAAGTTTAATTTGTTTAGTAAGAAAGGAGAGTCAATATCACCATTTATAAGTTTTTGAATGAAAGTTACACCCAGCATAATGCGACGGTGTGAAAGGGAAGGAAGATTAATTAATAGTAATCTACTAGGATATGGCGGAAGGTTAAGTTGTGGTGACCAGTTTAAGTTTCTTAGTGCGAAAATTAGAAACTTCTTTTGCACCGATTCAATTTTGTCTTTATAAGTCTGATACTGTGGCGACCACAAACAGGACCCATACTCGAGGATGGGACGTACCAGAGAGACATAAAGCTGTTTAGTCGTATAAGGGTCATTGAATTCCTTAGACCAACGCTTAATGAAACCTAAGACCTTCATGGCTTTATTTACCATGAACTCAATGTGATCGTTGAAAGAAAGTTTACGATCAAGTAAGATGCCTAGGTCATTAATTTGAGATATATTCTCAAGAGGATGGCCTTCTAACAAGTATTGAACATGCACAGGTTGTGTTCTGCAAAAAGTCATGGCTTTGCATTTTGAGCAATTGAGGGCAATAAGATTGGTTTTGCACCATGAATTGAAAATGTTAAGATCAGCTTGCAACAAAGAAGCAGAAATAGGATCCTTATAAGAGAGGCATAATTTAACGTCATCTGCATACATCAAAACAGCACTATTCTTAATAATAGACGGAAGGTCATTAATAAATAAATTGAAAAGCAATGGTCCGAGGTGGCTACCTTGGGGCACTCCTGAATAAACAGAGATCTGCTTAGAGAGAGCAGAATTGAACATTACTCTCTGAGTTCTATTTTTAAGATAGTTGGAGATCCAATTCATAAGAATATGAGGAAAACCAAGAAGCGACAACTTGTGCATTAGGAGAGTATGGTTTACAGAATCAAATGCTTTACTGAAATCAGTGTAGATGACGTCCGTTTGCATCGAGCTATGAAACCCACTAATGACAATAGAGGAGAGTTCCAATAAGTTTGTTGTAGTAGATTTGGATCTCACAAAGCCATGCTGGGTTGGTGAGATGATTGAGCTACATAAGTGTTGCAGTTGAGAAGTAATGATTTTCTCGAATAATTTAGGAATAGCAGACAACTTAGAAATAGCTCTATAGTTCATGACGTCAGACTTAGAGCCTTTTTTGTGTAAGGGAATAACATAAGATTCTTTCCATAACTTAGGAAATAATCCGGTCGAAACGGACAAAGAAAAAAGTTTAAGAATTGGCTTACAGAGCGAATTAGCACAGTATCTGAGATATAAAAATAAAAATGAATATGATTGAAAATAAAAATATGTAAATGAATAAAAGTATGTATAAACAGCATAAATGCAATTATAATGGTGGCGGTTTGAAAGTTGTGCATAAATCAAAGCATAAATAGCCATAAATTAAACAATTTGAATTGTACAATTGTAAAATTAATAAACAAATAACATGCAAAATGAAAGCTTAAAAAATACGTGCACAATATATATGAATAAAATGTCAAACAAATGTGAACCTAATTTGTCAGTTTTCCAACCAGTGTGAGAGAAAGAGAGGAGTGATTGACTGAAAGAGAGGGGAGCCGGTAAAAAGGGGCGTGTTGTGTGGGCGTGTCGCATGAATGGGTTTGGTGCAAACCGCAGCCGTCAATCAATTTGAAATGAATACGAATCGCACTGCATGCGGTACAATTTTACAATTAACTGATGTATTCCTTTAATAGCATGGCAATTACACACAATATTTACGGCAACCACACACATACACACTTATACACACTCATACACACTCTCACACACACACATACTCCGACACTCAGACAGACACTTGTCGAGTCTTGCATGTTAACATATGTTCTGGTCACAATCAGTGACGTTGTCGGAGAGAGGCGGGCAGATAGTGTCTGTTAATTAATTGCAACAAATGTGGCAGCCTCAACAGGTTGCCCCATTACAGCTCTAATAAAAATGCATCAATGCAGAAGACGACAGACTCATACACCCACACACACAGTCACACACACAGACACTCACACACTCTCAAACACGCCCACAGACTTGCGGCTAAAATGAATTAGTTGGCATTAAGGCATGAGGCATGCCACACACGCACACGCAATGCAGTTAAATCAATAAAACAAACGGTGACAACAATGTGGTCCAATGTGGCAACTTGATGTGGATAGCAAAGTAGTGAGGGGAGGGTGTTGGGAAGGGCAAGGCAGCCACTGCTGATTAGTTCATAGAATTTATGGGTGCCATTTAATTAGGCAAAAGCCAATGACTTAACTGGGAAGTTGGCCAAATGACAATACCCAGGCGGGCAGACAAATGATACTGTTGCATGCAACAAACTGTAACATTAATGCAACAGATTTGTCAGTCATTTGTAGCCAGCATGCAGCAGGAGGCAAACGGGCAACAGAGCAGCGCAGTTGCCACATGTTGGAGTCTAAGCAACTATCTGCCTCCACTCCCTCTCTCTTCCTCTACGTATGCTTATTAAAAGTGTGCCCCAACTCAGTGTGGGGCCAATCGCAATCATAAGTGCCCCAAGGGCCAAACGATTTGGCCCTCAGCTCCCCACTCCCACCACATCAAGAGCAATCCGATTGCTAATTGATGCAAGAGCTACACAATTGAAGATGGGAGAGATCATTGAATTCGGGTTGGGTTGGATACGCATCCGCAAATAATTACATGGCCATTGGAGCCAATGGGTGGTGATGGGGGTGGGGGGGTGTTGGAAGGTTGTCTTGGAGACCATAACTCAATTAGTTTCGCCATTGTGCTCATTCAAGTGCACTAATTAGGCAAATATAATACGCATACGCCCCATTGCAACGTATAGTCATGATTTAGTCAAGAACAACAACAACATCAAGTCACCAACAAAAGTCTCATATATAATCTGTAGACGCAGGATTCGTCCTTAGATATATCTGCAGCTTAATGACCAAAATCGATAATTTATTTAAAGCACAAAATCGAAATTCAATTAGTAGTTGAGAAACAGGTTCACTTAATGAGACCTACTAAATCAAGACGTAGACGTACCTTGAGTTGTTTGTCCAGCTGTTGCAAGGTTTCACTGTAGCTGTTAGCAGCTGCACGAACACACAATTCCTGGAAGCAACAACAGTTGTTGGTCCTGCTCTGCATTTACATTACGTATACGCACAGTAGCACAGACAACGACAATCTCCTTCTCAGTTTCTCTCTCTGTCTCTCTCTCTCTCGCTCTGTGTTTATGCGTGGGTAACGTGAAACAGTGGCAAGGAGAATGGCAACAGCTTCTGCTAAGATGAGACACAATTTAGCCAGAGCAACGACAAGGACAACGACGAGGACATGGAGTACGACAAGAATTATATTGTACCAAAAAGTATCGTATATCACAGGAAGAAGCAGAACAAAGGGCGAAAGACAAGACAGGACAGGACAGACAGGAGCAGAGCTGAGCTGAGCTGAGCTTCTTGTCTGTGACTCTCTCTGGCAAGGGCAAGGACAAGGACAACGATGCAGAACAGCGATGGAGTGAAAGAGAGGGAGAGAGAGACAGAGAGAGAGAGAGAGAGAAGGGCATATGCAATGGAGACTGGGACAAGTTGTTGCTTGTATACTTTATTATATCGCATATCCTTGACATCGCAAATGCAGTTATTGAGGATTCGCATTGGCAACATTTGCAGACAAAATAGCAACAGCTGACAGCAGCAACAACAACAACACCAACAACAGCAGCTGGAACTGCGTATGTCCTTGCTGGCAAAGATGAAAGTTACGCTGCGCTGTGCCAAGTTATAAGCAGACACTCGTATACTCGAGTATGACAAGATGAATGAAATGCTCGTCATTTTGTTTTTAAGCTGAGTTTTCCATTTCCATATCCCTGGCAACGACGCTGCGGATGAGCAGCAGCAAAAGCGACGTCGACGTGTGCTGCTGCTGCTGCCACTGCCACTGCCACCATTTCCAGTTAAAAAGTTTGACATAAATGTTTGCATTGGGAGTTGCTCGCACGCTTGACGCAGACGTCCTTGACAGGATGTCGTCGTTGCCAGGCAGCAACGAGCAGCCAAGCAGCTGAGCAGCTGAGCAGGAGATGCAGCTGCAACTGCAGCCAACTAGGCTTAATAACTAAGTGGATAAAGTGTATGCTTACGCATACTTGGTTAACAGAGATAATGTATCTACCAGATACTGATGCTGCAAGCAGTTTAAATTCATTAAAGGAGCAGCTGGAGATATGAGAAGTCTAGTTAAACAAAGTTTTGCTTCATTGGATGAAAACTTTTGCTCATAAGTCAAAGATCAGCGTTATTTACGCACATCTACACAGATACATGTGTCTGTATTTGATATATTGTGTGCTGAGCATGAGATATCGCAATCAAGCTGCCACAGTGCAAACAATATGCTTTGCTAAATTCACAAAAAATAAAACCTAAAAAAAGAAGGATATAGTTGAAAGAAATGAAAAACGTAAACGAAAGCGAAACTCTGACCGAATTCAATCTTTAATTTAATGCTCTGATTTGCCGCTTGACTGCTTAGGCCAGATGCTAAGGACAGTGTTGTCGTTTTGTCCGAAATATAGCTATTTTCTTTTCATTATTGGACTTTTCTCACTATTTTATCGATAAACTGCTAGATGGCAAGAATGCTCTACTCCTTGTGAGGGTTCTTATATTTAATATTGTAAACATTTCCTTGTCAAAGGTAGAACTAAACTAACTTGTTAACTTGGATTTTTTTCTTTGTTTTTCATTCGGTAGCCCTTTCTATGGCTAAAATAACTCTACAACGATATATTCGTATCGTAATTCCAATTGTATAGATCCCACTATTTATTTGACTGGGCTGGATTAGGATTTATGCAGCATTTTTACTAGATTGTTAGCATTTTTTCTAGCCTCTTTCTTTGGACAATGCTGCTTTGTAATAATTCAATTATTAATATAATCGTAATTAAGATTCGATATATATTAATTTGACAGGGATGAATTCGATTATGTCCTATTTTTATACATTTTTAGCCTTTTTTCTAACCTTTTTTATCTTTATCAATGCATACGGATAAACTGCTCTGTCTTTATTGAAATTGTATATATAGTATTTTCATGCTTTATCTGCTTTGCTTTTATACATTTTTAGCTTTTATTCTTTCCTTTTCTAGCCATTTCTAGCCATTATCTATCTTTTTCCACTCTTTTGGCAATACAATTCGAATTTTGGCAAATGTTTGGTATCGTCATTATTTGTGTCTTTACTATACAGAATCTTTGCTCCTTGAATAGTTCTGCTTTTGTGTTTGATGCCTAATGAGCTAATGCAGTTTCTGTGCTTAGCATTAGTTGTTCTATAGTTTCTCATCATAGTTAGTTGAATATTTGAGCAAGTTTTCAAATTACTAAAGTCTCCCTGGAGCTGCAACTATATTGTACATAGCTCCCAAGTGTGGCGGCAAACTTGGCTAATGGCATGACGCAGCTGATGAAGAAGCAGAAACAGAAGCCGAATGAGGAGATGAAGGCGAAGAGGAAGCCACAGTTGGAGGCAGACTGTGGAGCAGGAGCAGCACAAGCCTCTACAGTCAATTGACTGCCTACTATAGACTACCTCTATCTCTAGTTCCATATTTTCCCTCTCTATCTGACTGTCTTAACTGTCTGTTTATCCGAGTGTTTGTCGTGTTGTCGCTCTGTCGCTTTGTTTGTTGTACGTGTCGTTGTGATGTTGTACGCACGTAAACGATTCCGAGTATTTATTACGCGTACAACTTGACATAATTCCTTTTTCCGCTCCGGCAAGTTGAGCCTCAGATTCCGACTCAGTCTCATCTAGAGCCAAGACTCCATCCATATTTGTCGTATAGTCTCGTAGACATAATGGGGATGAGCCACTGCAGCAGTTGAACTAATGTTGACTCTGTCATGGCAACGTCTTTAGGGGTAAGTGCCACGCCTAGAGGGGAAGAGAGAATAAGTATAAGAGAGAGAAAGAGAGAGAGAGAGATGAGCAGCGTAGATGACATCGATATGGATTTATGGGGCAGCGTATGTTGCGTCTTGCAACACGCACTCATTCAGAGAGCAACGTTCAATTGCCTTTGCCCCTCACCATCATCATCATCATCATCATCATCATCATCAACAACATTATTATCATAAACGTTATCATCATTTGCGACAGGAAAATAAAAAAAAAGAACAAGTTTTGACTTAACAACTTTATCGCATCAGATTCCTAGTTTTGCCAGCTTTATTTTTTTCCCCTTACTCTCTCTCTCTCTCTCGTTTTCTGTCTCTCTCTATGGTTGGTTATATGTCATACAATGGGATTTCTTAGCGCATTAACGTAACATCAACAGCATAAGTAGAAATTGAAGTGGTGGAAGATGTGGCAGCAGTGGCAGGAACAACAAATACCATTAACTGGAAACAAACTGTGCACCAAAAAGCGGCAACAATCGACGCCATCAACGCGAAAATAATACGGAAAATGCGTCGTTAATGGCAGCAACACAGTGAAAAGCTGCCATGGAAAGTAAAGGGAGGATGGGGGGAAATTGTGGAAAAACTGTTGTGTGAGCATGTGAAGTGGCAACGATATTATGATTATGATTATTATGTTGTTATTAGATTAAGCGCAATTTTCACTTCTTCACTTTTGCTCAGTCTTGTTCTCCTTCTCTCTCTGTCTCACTCTGTCTTTGCCACTTGCACCATTTGCCGTTAATGCTTTACTTCCTCTTTGCCATTGTTAGCAGGACTCGTTTTTGGGGCAGGCACTTCCGCTTGACACTTGATGCCTGACGCTCTTGGCCAACTTATCGCAGGCATGGTTACAAGCCGTGCCTGCGTCTTAGCCACGCTTTTTAATTGCTTGGCTTTTATTACTTGGCGCACAGTGTTGTCAGTACATTAGAAAATTTAACAGAAAAACAAAAATTAACACAAACAGAAAAATATTATGAGATGTTTTTTTTTAAAAAGGTGATGGAATCCCAAACTGCAATTGAGTTGTTGTTGGCATCAATTCGCACCTATTGTGATGAACAAACAAACTTTGCTTATGGTTTCCGATCAAAACGAAAGATCTAAAGAAGTTGTGCTTTAATGTGTGTAGAATTCAAAGCCCGAACTGCCAGCTGCAGGCAACTGGCAACAGGCACCTGGTACCTGCCACATGCCACATGCCGCATGCCACCTAGCAAGCTAAATCTTTTTTTAATTAAATGAGCTGGCTGCATTAGTGGAGCCTCTGCTGCGTTGGAGTCATGCTGGCTGCCTGTGGCTGCTCACATAGCACCTACACACTGCCTGCCACACCCACAGTCCGACCCTCCCCCCCCCCCCACAACACCCGCTACTTCCACACAGGCTAGCCAGAGACCAAGGAAAACGCGTGCCGGCAAAGCATTTCTTTTCTTTTATTTTATTTTTTTTTTTGTTTCATTTTCTTTTTCTAGAGATTTTTCCTTTTTTGTAGTTGGAGGCGCCATTTTGGTGCGAAATGAATTTAAATTGTTTTCGCTGGGCGGCGTTTCCTGCATTAAAGGCAACTTCCTTTTGCCGCTGGCCTTGCCTGTCTTATGCCCTCCATCAGCCACTCTACCTCCTGCTCCTGCTCCTGTTGCTTCCCTTTCTTTTGCACCTTTTTTTCGAGTAGAAGCTAAAAACGGAATTACTTAATTACAATAATTATTAAACAGCAGCCGAAAGGTCTGCGTATGCTCAGCAAGCAAAAAAACAAACACTTTCGGAGAAAACTAAGAGAGAGTGGAACAGAGATGAAGATACAGAGTTAGAATGAGATGGCAAGCAGAGAGTATGGGAAAAACGGCGCGTGTTTCCTGTTGCTATTGTTGTATACACATACATACATATATACATATATATATGTATAGTATTTAGTGCAGGGAAAGGAGACTACGGTTTTTTGTTGCTGCCTGTTATTTTAATTAAATATTTTCACACCTACTTCATTTGAGCTTGGCAGGCAAAAACAGCATGTTCTCCAGATAGAGACGAGGATGTTGCCAAGCATGCTTCTCTTGGCCATATTATCTTGGTCTTCGAGTGCGACTACGACTACGACTGGGAGCAGCTTCGTCTATGGCTTTGGCTTTTATGTAGGTGTTAATTTCCTGTCTCAAAAGGCGACAAAAATAAAAGAAATGTCCAACAACAGCAACAGCAACAGCAACAGCAACAAAAATAATACTATGGGGGGAAGAACATGTTGAGTGTCGACTCTAATAAGAATAATTGCCAGGACTAACTATAAAGCACGATGCCTGCAATTTTATGCGCCGTAAAATTGCATGCGAAATAATTGAAAAGCATCGAGTTGACTCAAGTTTTGTCCTTGCTTCGTCTGCTGCTCCTGCTGCAGTTGCTGTTGCTGTTGCTGTTGCTCCTTGGCCTTGTTGCATCTTGCAGCAGATAAAGTTTTCCACAGCGCTAAAATAATAGCAGCCAAAGTGGTTATAAATATTTTGTGCACAGTGCTTCCGCTGCCTTTAACCTCCCCTGGAACCCCCAGCGAATCCTGGTCCGTCTTCCTGTTTGAAACGAAAACCATTTTTCAGCTAAATGAATTTGCACAAGTTGCGAGCGAAAACTGCGCAAAAAGTGACCAAAAGAACTAAGCAAGAGGGCAGCCAAAGTCATGGCAGTGCTGGAGCACGACCAGAAGCAGGGAGTAGCTAGCGATGACTTGGGTCTGCCGTCTCATCGTGGTGGTGTCACTGGGCGCATGCTGCGGTCAACTGCAAAGTTCAATGCGCATCTAATGAGGCGGCAGCTGTTGACCTTTATACAAACACAATTACACTCTCTCTCTCTCTCTCTCTCTCTTCCTCTCTTTCTCTCTCTCTTCCATACACATTTATATAGATACTATGTATAAAGAGAGATCTCTCTTGAAAACAGACTTTGTCTTGTTGCTTAAGCAAAAGTTTTGACCAGGAAATTTCATTACAATTGCAGGTCCACCAGGTCCGCCCGGACCACCAGGCAAGCGAGGGAAACGCGGCAAGAAGGGCGATCCCGGCGACAAGGGCGAAGCGGTAAGTCGACATTTTAGACTCATACTCCTTACATACCCCACCCTATTCGAAAATGAACAGCAACAACAACAATTCCATTCGCAGGGCATGAATGGCATCAGCGGGGAGAAGGGCGCCGCCGGCAAGCCAGGAGATAAGGGCCAGAAGGGCGACACCGGCCATCCTGGCGTGGATGTCTTCCAAACAGTCAAGGTAAGGGGGGTCGAAGTGAGTTTTGGGGCACTCTGAAAGCTGCTGCAAATCTGCTAAAGTGCGAAAAGTGTGTGGAAACTTTCGCTTAACATTCATTCCAAATTTTACGGCTACTAAAAAACTGAAGCAAATAGTGAAAAGCCCAAACTAAAATTTATGCTCTGCTTTCTCTGCATCTATTTTGACTACCCTCTGCTCCGACAACCCGATGGATTTCGCAGGGCCTGAAGAGATCGGTGACAACGCTGCATGGCGGCACGCTAGGCTATGCGGAAATTGTAGCTGTTAAGGTATTTCAGCCATAAATATGTCCCGGAACTGTGCTACATGACAGTGTAGTCCCCCCTTAACCCCTCTTCACTCTATAACTACAAAGTATCTCGGCATGACCATGAACATTTCTCAAGGCGAAATGCAGTTGGACAGAGAGCAGAGCACAAGTATTTGCAACTTGTTGTATGTGCTCCTCTCTCTCTCTCTCTCTCTGTCTTTTTTAAGTCCTCTGCACTTGTCCTTAGCTCTGGTCACAATTGTAGTTGTAGTTGTATTTGTATTTGTAGTTGTAGTTCTATGTTGTTGTATTTGTGTACTTTGTAGTTGTTTATTATCCTGGTCATTGTTGTAGTGCGTAATGCTTTTAACTTGGCTCAGCTCTTTGGTTTAAGCTGCTCAATAAATTTCTTGCTACTTCTGCATATTTTCTCCACTCACTCTCTTTTCTGCTTAGTCATTTCGTGTCCTTCATCCTGCCTCCATCCCAATGCCATCCTCTGTTTGCTGAGCCATTTTAAATGTCATTTGAATATTTGCTATGGAATTTTATCATTGGTTTTATGGAACTACTCGTAGTCGATAAAATATACTCGGAAAATCAACTAAAATGATGCTGAAGTGTGTTTCTATTGTGTCATTTTAATCGTTAAAAAAAAAAAAAAAAAAAATACTATATAAAAAAGTAGATCACAAAAAATAAAATAAATACATTTAAAGTTCTTTCGAATTTAATTAAAATAAACTGAGTAGGTACTTTAAGGTGTTATTATTGAGTTTTTTTAATCCTTTTAAAACTACAAAAAAATTTAAAAACTAAAAAACATTTGAAATGAATAAATTATATATAGATTTAAAGTTTATTCTTTAGTTAAATCAGCTTACTTTTCTCATAGTTTTGTTGGTTTCTGGTTTATAAATACATTTTTGTTTCTGATTTATATTATTTTAATACTTTTTTTCGGTATTTAAAATGCTTTGCAGCGGCTAAAAGTATTTTGTAATTTACATTGAATTGTATTTCTCATTTATTTATTTATTAACCAATTTAATTCTCACTTTTGTTTTTATTTAATCTTTAACTCTTTATTTGTGTGTTTGTTGGGGTTGTAAGGACTTGCAAGAAGCAGGCGTTAATGTCTCCGCTTCAACGGTTATACAGCTGAAGGTAAGTGCTCAGCTTCCGGTTTAGAACTATAGTCACATCCTGCTTATGTATCTGCACGTCCTTTTAAACTTATGCATGCACTGTATGAATCCTGATTTCTTAGACTGTAGTCTGTTTCCGTCTCTGTAATTCTTGAGAAAAAACGTTTACTAATAAAGTGTTTGTATTCCAATTGTGTAGGGTGAGCCTGGCGAGCCTGGACCACCAGGACCTCCAGGTGAACCGGGTAATCCGGGCGTGGCTGGCGAGCGTGGACCACCTGGTGAAACTGGTCCGCAGGGCGTGCAGGGCGAGGCCGGTCAAGCAGGACCAATAGGACCTCCCGGAGTGGCGGGCGCACCCGGCACAAAGGTGAGTGATTCACAGCGAAAAACGATAACAACAGAACAAGGAAAACACAGACAGCGAAAGAGATAGAGAGAGAAAGGGATGTAATGTGCGTGACAGAGAGAGATTGATTGGGATTGCATGCGTTTCATAAGTAAAACAAAGATGTCACAAGGATTAATGCACTATTTGTATCTGTTGGATAAACATTGTGACGTTTTAAGTGACTCAACGTCCATTCTCGATATATGTGTGTGTATGTGTGTGTTTGTCTGCGTGTATCTGTCTTGTTGTTGTTTTTCCGATTTATCCATTGTCTGTTTTTCGGTTTTTCACGTTATTTATCGTTCATTTATGTATTAAGCGCCCCTCTCTCAATCTCTGGGACTGCCTGTCTCGTTGGTTGGCTATCGGTTTCGGGACACCTTTGTGCCTCCGCCGTTGGCATTTCCACTTAATTTTCCGACCGACAGATATCCAATAATGTTGTAAATGTCTCTGACTCATGCGATTCTCATTTTCTCATTCTCTCTCTGTTTTTCCACTCTCTGATTGCATCTCATTTACAGGGTGACAAGGGTGATCGCGGTGATCGTGGCCTCACCACAACCATCAAGGGTGACGAGTTCCCAACGGGCATCATCGAGGGTCCGCCGGGACCTCCTGGACCACCTGGTAAGTGCCAAAGTGAAGAGAATTCAATACTGGCAGCTGCCTCAGCAAACAAATCTCATGTTTGTTTTTATACGCTGTCCACTTAATGTGACCTACAGATACAAGCTACAGATACAGATATAGCTACAGATGCGGATGCGGATACATTGGCTAGGGAGAGAGGGTCGTAAATTAGTTAAACCGCAGCTTATTGATGTTTGGGAATCGATCGTTGTATGGGTTTTTCAAGTGTTGCCACGCGGCAATTTCGGTCTGCTCTCAACTGCGGGCATCTAGCTCTTATTTATGGCCCCGTCACGATGCATTCACAATCCAATCCCCCAACCCCAATCCCAATCCTCGCTGGGAAACCAGCTAATTGAGCCATTGACTAACGCCGTCCCATTAGAGCACATTTTCATTTCATTTTCGAATTTGAATTTGGAATTTTTGATTTGGATTTGGAGTTTGGTGTGAAAATCAGCTCGTTAAAATGTAAATCAAACTCGAACTGAAACTGAAAATGCCGATTGAATGCCATCCAATGCATTTCCGTTGCTCTTTTTTTATTGCCCCACACACACACACACACACTTAGTTGAATGTTTGATATACTATATTTATATATGGATGTATTTCCCTCGACTCGTAAATATAGACATTTACAATATAGTTATAGTTATGTGATGTTTTCTTTTTAGTTTTTCCACATTTGGAAATGGATTTGCCTTTGCCGCATTTGGCGATAACATTTACGACCTTTGTGTATTTTATTGTGTTTGTGGCAGTATGTGTGTATGCCACATGCCGCAAAACGTTGACGTCGACGCCAATTAAATGCCTCACAAATTTCACATGGGGCAGCGTCTCCCACAACAACATGAGCTGCCTATCACACGCCCACAGCTACAACACCGACTCCTACTGCTACTCCTCCTCCCTCTCTCTCTCTCTCACTCCCACCTACTCTTTTGCCTCTTGTGGCAACAACAATTTCCATTTGCTTGGCTTGTTTTACGATGCGGCCTAACATATTTCTGCACTTTATGCGATTTTAATAAACGAAAATAACCAAAATAGTTGGAGACGCTCTGGCATCCGATCTCTGTCGGAATCCGTGTCCGGCGTTTGTCATAAAAATTTGTAGACCCGTAGAGAAAAAATAGAGTCTGGGAAGAAAAAAAACAGAGCTTGAAACACTTACCGCAGTCATAAAAATGCAACTTTATGTCATTTATGTTGCTTTTAGCGGCTCATTAGCATCGCTGTCTTTACTAAACAACCCTCCATCTCCATCTCCATCTGCCGCTTGCCACGTGCAGCATGTACTTTGTAGTGCAGCAGCGTGTGGCAAAGGTCTTCCTCTCTTTCTACATTCCCCTCTAATCTCTCAAGTGCTTACCTATGCCCCTAGTCCGTGTATCTCTTCAAACCAATTGTTTTATTAGGGATCTTCAGTGCGTGTCGTAAACAAACAATGACTGGGAAAATGGGAAAAGGGGAAATGGGCTGAAAAGAGGTTGAAACTGATGAGTCATAAATGTGCTCTAGACAACATAGTTTAGTTCGGAGACTGAGTTCTCTATAAACCCTGATCTACTCGTGGCCGAGTACCCCTAATGCAAGTCAAGCCATTGCTATCAATTAGAGATGCTGTGATATGTTGTGACCCGCATCGTGGTCCACTTGCCTTATCAAGAGCTTGTCGTTGTCGTTGTCGTTGTCGTTGCAGTTGTAAGTTGGAGTGTGTGTTGCAAGTTGCGTTAATGGTGTGAGATGGATATCTAACTAGTTACAGATGCTGCGATAGCCACAGAACAGTTGTCAGCAGTTGCCATTAGTCGTCACCTCAGCTGTTGCCCCTATCTGGAGTAGAAGAGTGGAGTGTCCCAAAGTGAGACCACATCTCCCACTACCATTTCCATTTCCACTCCCACTCCCATTCTATGTGCGCTGATGGACATGAAATTGCAATTTATTTTCCCAAATCAGCGCCGGATTCGAGTCGTCACCAGGCAGCACAGCTCTTGGGACATGGCAATGATGATGACGATGCTGCTGCTGTTGCTCCGCTCTGATTCTGATTCTGCTGCTGTTGCTGTTGCTGTTTGTGATTCCATTTCTGGGCTTGAGCTTGGGCTTTAGTCATTTGGGTTTGATTTGAATAAATTGAATGTCATTTGTATTTGGAATTCTTTCATCTGGTCTCGTCGTCTCGCTGTCTCGCACTGCTTATCTTATCGTTGTCGTAATTAGTTAAGCTGACTTGTGCTTTATGTGTGGGCAGTAGCCCCTGCCCTTGCCCCTGCCCCTGACCCATCCTCTCTACATTCCTGTCCATGTCTTGGCAATTTAATATGTCATTTGTGTTTTGCGTCTCTGTCTCCTTTACCCTGAGATTTTGGTGGAAATGCTGGCAGCACCATCATCATCCCATCGTCATCTTCATCTTCATTTTGCTTGTAATGAAACTACCAAAAAATGTCAATTTATTTGCTGATTTATTTGAATTTCATTTCATCGGTTTCATAAGTAATTTTGTTTTTGATTTTGCTTTTGATTTTGATTGCATTGCATCCGGTTCAATACTGTTCTGAGTTAGTCCTCTCTTTCATCTGATATCCTTTGGGCCATTGTCAGTTTTGTGCCCAATGAAATTAAAACTTATCATTTGCACTTCATCTACAAATAAAATGGAGAAATTGCGGAGAGGAGGAAATAGCAAAAACCCAACCAACAATATCCAATATCCTGACTACGTCGCCATATAAATCCACTTCAGGACGAAGGCCCATGTTGCTGACGTTGGCACTGGTCATTGGGCCGAGTCCTGGTCCATTGGAATAGTTTTTATTGTGGCTGGAGAAATTGTCGCTCTAAATGCTTAACGGTAAATTATGCCACCATAAATACATGCAACACTGCCACATCCCGGCGGCAACACGCCCCCCAAGCCCACAGCGAGTCGAGCTCAAAACAAAGAGGAATAGTCGAAAATACTTTATAAATAAACGGGGATACAGACAGCGCCTGACAAGCCCGGCAAATTTATGCCACAAGAGAGACAGATAGAGTGTGTGTGATAGAGAGGGCAAAGGGAAGATGGGGTACTTCATTCTAACTAACAGTAATTTTACGAACTTAATAAATTTCCTATATCTTTTCAAACACACAGACAAAAACAGAGAGGGACACAGAGGCTCATTTTGACAGTATGACTATTTGGATGTGTCTATGATATGAATCCTTATTCATGTGTATGTGTGTGTGTGTGTGTGTGTGTATGTCCTTTGTGTGTTGTCTGAATATACGCATTTAATAGCCGCAACCAAAAAAACAACAACAATTTCTCATTATTCTGTCTAAACAGCAACGATGACAGTGGGGCAAAGTTGATAGATTTATAGCAGTCTGGGCTGAGCTTAAATTGTGCTTTAATTTAATAAATTTATGCCGAGTTATGGAGACTGTAACCACAGCATATAGATGGACATATTCTGACTATCGAATATTGAAACTCTCAGGTATTTTCAGCTCATTGAAATTGGGTCAAGTAACCCGGAAAAACCGCAAGCAGAGGTCAGATACTGATGCTGAGGTTAAGCGAAGGGATTCTCGATTGGCAACCACTGTGAAAGTATTTGGGCTTTTGAATTTTATTTGAATTTATTGTTGATGTTTTTGTTGTTGTTGTTGTTGTTTTCTGGCAAATAAACAATTTGCATTTTGAACTAAACCTATAAGAGATCCACAATGAAACAAAGCGCTATATTTGTTTAGGGCTCATCATCAACAGCAGCAGGTTGAACAAATTGTTAACCAAATGCCAACTGACAGCTAAATGGAGCTGCGATAATAACTGGGCATAATTACTACAATTCTGCCAGGACACGCCTCTTGTATGCGTATCCGTATCCGTATCTATATCTGTATCTGTAACCCCAACTGTACACTGTGTATGTTTTTGATCTATGCGATGTTTTGTTTGCTGGTATTTGTGTGTAAATCTGTCGCTATAAATGCCAAATATTAACAATTCACAGGTCCGCCTGGAGAGCGTGGGGAGCGCGGTGAGGCGGGACCTATTGGACCATCTGGACCCCCTGGCGAGAAAGGACCACGCGGCAAGCGCGGCAAGCGGGTAAGTCATTTGCACAATACACCATACACACACACCTACTATCTATGGGTGTGTGTGGGAATTATACAAAAACGAGCCGAAACTCGTTTGCAGTCAATTTTAATTAGAAAACAGCGACGATTGCAAATTAAGTTTCAGCTCAAAAACTCCAACCCATAAATATCCCCTGAATCCTCACAATCCAAAAAAATAAATTTAAAAAAATTGTAGATTATTATGTTGAAGCAGGGAATTTATTAATATGTAAATTGGAGTGTAAATTTCTTTGTAAAAATGCGTAGCAACGTTGCATTAATTTACTTGCTCATCCTTCGCCCCCGCTCCCTCTCCCTTTGTAGAAGTAAATCTGTAAATAGCAGATGGATAGAGAGAAAGAGAGAGGGAGAGGTAGTGTGAGAAGTGCGAGCACATACATATATCCTGCTGGTTGAGCTTAGTCTTAGTAGCTGTAAATAAAGCTGTAAATATTTAGGGCGCATCCTTTCGCATGGCCACGCACACAGCGCCACCTGGTGGCCAGCTCCTGCATGTTAAATATGTACATAAGTTTAACTTCCTCTTGCTCTACATGTACAGATACATATATAAGCTGTATATACATACATACATATGTATATATTTATGACAGATGTCGATTGTATGTGCTTTTGCCTTGCCTTGTCTTGTCTTGCCTTGCCTTGAGTTGAGTTGAGTTGAGTTGCGATGACTTGTCCTTGACTGTGTAATGAGCATGCTCTCAAATGGCAGCCAGGAGCAGCAGCCGCAGCAGCATCCTTAAGGAGCCACACACGCTCCATGCTGAACTAAACTCATTACAGTTACAGTTACAGCGGCAACACAGAGAGAACTGAGACGGAGACTGAGACCGAGTCTCAAAGTGAGAACTGAGTACTGAGAACTGAGAAGCTGAAGCCTGGCAGCTTTGATGTAATGCCTTTGATAAGGGCTAAAAGTATCTGCAAGATATGCCTAATAGAAATTCCCAAAACGCTGCCTATCTGGTGATGGATCCAGATGTGGGGCAGGCAGTATGTGTTTGTGCCCCACTCAATGTGTGTGTTTGTGGAAACTATGCCGACGCACTTTGGCGCCTCGTTGAAATTGTCAAAAATGCTTTTGGCGCGTAAATCTCTATTTAAATTTATGTGTATGTTTTTGTTTTTGTCTATTTTTTTTTTTTAATTTTGGGGGCATTTATCTAGGCATTTGCCGTGCGCATCTCTGGCATGTCAACAGAGTGCACAGAGCGATAGATACTTAACATTTTTATTGGCACTTGGAGGGTAGTTGGGGCACCATCAGCATCGGCATCGGCATCAGCAGCTGTTGCCGGCAGCATGACGTGCTGATGGATGCACGGCACAACACGGCACGGGAAACGCGAGTCACGGTTTTTCATATTTTGCACAACATCAGCAACAGCATAGGAATCCTGAATCTTCTCCAGCTCTTCTGTCAGCTGTGAGCTTATACTAATGGATACGACTGTGAGTGGACTGAGGAGAAAGCGTATTTACATGCAGACACACTCACAAACACACACACATACACATACATACATATGTTGTACATGAGTATGTGTGTGTGTGTGTGTAGCACGTGTTGTGTGCGTTATGGAAAATGCATAAGCGCCGCAAGCAGCTGGCAGAAAGTTGAAGAAGGGGCAGCGTGGAGGGAGCAGTTGACGTGAAACGCAATTCGATAGGAATTTATTCCTTTCTCTTGCCCCTCTCTCTCTCTGCCTCTCTCTGTTTCTCTCTCTATACTTGCCTTCTTTCTCACTCTCTACAAATATTTGCGCGTTTTGGCAATTTTCGTAAAAAACAGGCTGATTATTCTGCTGCCAACACACACACACTCTCACATAGAGTCGTGGCAAATTCATATTACACGCCTTTGGCCAACTGCTGTTGCTGTTGTTGTTGTCATTTCCATTGCCATTTGTTGTTGTAATAACGCGTAATAAGCTAAACAACGTAAAAGATACTGGCAGCGGCGGCAACACGAAAACTGACTTTCAATACACAACCGGCGGCAGCAACAACAGCAGAGGCAACAGCAAGTGGCAAGTAGCAGCAGCAGCAGCAGCAACTGGCAACGTGCGGCACGGCAACGTGCTGTTTTGCCTTTATGACTGCTGCGGCAATTTTCTTTAACTTCAACGAGGGTTGTCCAAATTGTTTCGGATTAATGCAAGTAGAATTTTGATACTTTTATTTATTTTTAAATTTCTCGTCAAGTTTATTTGAAATTTTATTTGAATTTTTTCTTCTAAGAATTCTTCAATATCTAAAAAATGAAGAAAAGAAAAGTCGAAGTTGAGTTGTGAATCCCGTTAATTTCATTATATCAAGAAAATCAAAGAACATATTTTCATCAATAAAATCTGTAACTAAAAAAAATTCTTCAATTTCACCAACTATATGTCTATCAATATTTGATAAAAAGGCGATATGTATTGTTAATTCCTATAAAAAAGTCCAATATTTGGGTACACGAAATTGCATAGGTCTTCCCCTCATTTCCTTTTATTTTTCTTATCGAACATTCAGAAATGGATTTTTCTTAAATTCGCCATCAATATATAACTTAAAAGCAGCAGCATTTTTCTTCCCCAAATGCTCTGCTAACTTTTGTGGCTCTACTCTCTACGATGTTGTAGTCGTGGATAATGCATGAATCGAGACGGACTCACAACTCTCCCAAGCAGCTCGTGTCGTGGTGCTCGAATGTGGCGATTACATTGGGTGCTGATGTTGTTGCTGCCCCCGCTGCGTTTTCCTATTCAGCCGCTGCAGCGACGTGATGTCAAAACAAATGAAAGTCGAAGGAAATGGCGGAAACTCAGTGGAGGCCCAGACATAGGCAGTGGGTTGGGTGGAAAAGATGTTGATAGAGGGGGGATAAAGAGGGGGTCTGCTATGCCTGGCGCTGCCTTTGGCAAACAAACAAAACTTTCTGGCAACAAACAAAAGTTCGCGACCCCAGCCACAGAGCGTACAGTCCTTGGCCAAATTCCACACCGACGGCAATGTGGAGCATAAAAAATTATTTGCAACAATTGCCATCATCTTCGACTAAAGCTGAAGCTGAAGCTGAGGCTGAAGCTGAGGCTGGAGCTGAGGCTGGAGCTGAGGCTGTTGCCACGCCTGCTGAAACGTGACAGCTGCCGGCAGCAGGAGGCGATACAACCAACAAACTGAGACATTGTCGGAGGACAGGAGGGGGCGTCGATTTTTCAATTCGTCGACTATCAGCTGCTTTGATTTTCCATGGAAAACCTTGAAGCCGGGTGGCATAGTCATTACCATGAATGAAATTGTGAATGTGAATGCCTGCGATGATGATGATGATGATGATGATAATGCGAATTGATGTGAAATGAGAAATGATGCACACACGATGTACTATGCCTCTCTGCCCCAAACTCAAACTTGGCCTTTGCAACACATGCGCTTAAAGAAATGTTTGGGGTAGAAAACTTTTTTGGCTGCCTTTAAAAAATTCTCGTAATTAGTTCAGCAAGTCGTAAACTGCGACCACGCCTCCGTGAATGACTTTGCTCATGGATTTAAGCGAAAGAGCAAAAAATTATATTTTATTTATTTAATTTGATTTTTTTTTTTTGTTTTTGCTTTTCGCTTTGCCATAAAAAGAAAAACGCAATTGTAGGCATTATAAATTTGACATGTTATTTTCGTCGCCTCGTCAGAATAAAATGTTTTCAAGCTGGAGGGGGTATATTGCATCATTTGGTAGAGGGGAAAGGGGACACACAGGCCAGACATATGTGAGAGAGGGGGAGAGAAGTGGGGGTTATGGCATGAGTTGTGTGATGTGATGGAATGATGCCTAAGCAGGCAGAGACAGACAGATGTGTCACACGACACAGTTTAAATGAACTTAAGATCTCTAGATGATATATCGAGCGTATACTATATAGATAAACAACATGAAATTATACAAGAATTCTATTTGTGTGTTTCTTGAGTTTAATGTGTGTCGCGGATTCCAAAAATATTTTCTATTAGTTTTTTAATTCTGTTTTGAATTTCATTTTTTGTGTAAACAAATTCCGAAATGTTCATTTGCTGGCTATATCAACTAATACATTCACATAGCTATTAAAAATTTAAATGAATTTCAAACTGCGTTGCTGCTGTTGATATTCCTGCTGCAGTTTGCTGCAAATGAAGTCAGTGCACGTCAACGGGGCGTATGATGAATATCCGATGACTTTGCAGCTGCAGGGGAAATGTTTTATGCAGAAATTTATGATGCGCGCTGACTTTGCTTTTGGCTTGCAGATTTGCGTTGTCATTTTTTAATAAAGTTGAAACAATATTTCACACACACACGCACACTCCCCTAAAACACACACATATGCATATTCGCATATTTGTATGTATGTATGTATGTATGTATCTAGAGACATCGCGGTAGCTAAAAACTGTTCTTGAAACATTTATGTCAAATTTATGTTAATTTATTTTACAATCGCCACTCACTGTGTCCCCCATGTCACAGCTCCACAGGAGTAACTGTCTGTAAGTGTGTTGTCTTTTGGGCTTCGAAATCTGCATAAATTTTCCCAACCAACATCAGCAGCATCAGCATCAGCAGCTCTTACAGCTACCAAGTCTCGCCTTTCTTATCAAAAGCATTTTGCCCAAGTTTGTTGTTGTCTCTGTTGGCATGTTCTCCTTCTTTGTCTGTCTGTTAAATAGAGTCATAAAAATTTTCCTACCGAGCAGTATGAGGGAGAGGAAAAAAAAAAGAAACTTAACTTGCAGATTCGTTACACGTCACACGACGCCGCCTACCAAGTGCCTTGGTAATGTGATCCCAAAACGCCCACAATGGCAACCAAACACCCTTCCTCACTCCGCTTTGTTGTCTTGGCCAGAGAAGTCACTCACATGTGGCACACCGAATCAAAGCCTTAAAGTTGCTCACGTGAAATCTAAACGACAACGACAACCCATTCCCGAATCCTCTTCTCCCATGCCCATTCATCCCTTTTTGCATCTCCTTTGCCTGTCTCTCTGTGAGAGTGTTTGTGTCCTGTGTCTTCCTGAAGAGTTCAGTGAAGTCAGTCAAGAAGGGTTCTCTCACATCTAAGTTGGCGTCTTTTCGAGGCCAATTCGTTTCGGGTGTTGCCTAAACGACGCAATAAGCTTAACACTTTCCACCAGCCCCAGCCCAGCACCACACCACTTTGCCCAATCCCAAACTCAATCCTCATCCCAGTGCAAAGTAAAATCACAGTCAGAAATTTCATTGCTTCTGCTCGACTTGATCTCAGTTGAGATGAGTTCACTTCGAGTTTGAGTTGGAGTCTGGAGTCTGAGTTGGCTTTATAGCCTCGATTTGATAAGCTACCCCTTCCCCTTGCCCTTCAAATGCTGTGTCAACTGCCATGTTGCTTATCATACTAAATGTCTTTTGGTGAGTGTGTGTATTTTTGTCTGTGTATGTGTGTATGTGTATGTGTATGTGTATGTGACGTCATTGTTCATTGAAAACTGCGCAGCATGCAAATATTTCCTTCGCATTGTGTGGCAAACAGAGGACGACGACAGAAGCTCAAATCAATTTGTGACAATGCATGTAACAAATGGGGTAAGCAGGAGTCAGGAATCAAAGGATTCACTATTTCAGCTAATATCCATTCATAAGACTAAAAGTGTTACCATATAGTAATAGAGAAAATTACTTTTTTAGCCTTTTAGGCTTTGAATGCCCAATATGGTCAAAAACATGCAAACTTGAAAAAGACCAAAAAGTAAAAACAGTTTTTATGCAGATTCAAAATATTATCAAAACTATTGACAAAACTTTAAAAATATCGAAAATCGGATGGTTTTCAACGAAATTATGGCTTTTCAAACAGGACTGGCTACATTTTTAAATTTGCGATTTTGGAACACAGTTAAGGACTTTTTTTTGCCAAATCTCAGAAAATACTCATCAGAAACACCTCAAATGAAAAGCAGAATTTTTAATATGAACAAAACCATTGACAAAACGATAAACATTTTAAAAATCGGTTGATTTTTCGGAAAGTTTGGTGCCCTTTAAGCCACATTTTTGACCATATCTCAAAAAATTCTCATCAGAAACACCTCAAATGAAAAGCAGAATACTAGTTTTGAGTCCTACAATGAATTAAAGTCAAAAATTTCGAATAATAAAATTTTCGATTTTTGAAGATTTTGTCAAATGCAAAAATGGTGAAAAATATGAAAAATTAAAATAGTCTAAAATTAAAAATATTTTAATGCAGATTCAAAATATTATCGAAAACTTCAAAAATTTTGAAAATCGGATTGTTTTTGGCAGAATTATAGGTGTTCAAAAATGCTAAAATTTTAATTTTTCGATTTTGGAACACATTTAAGGAGTTTTTTGGCCATATCTCGGAAAGTTCTCATCAGAAACACCTCAAATAAAAAGCAGTATTTATAATATGAACAAAACCATTGACAGAACTATAAACGTTTGAAAATCGGTGATTTTTGGAAAAGTCATGGCAATTCAAATTTAAGAAGAATATGAAATTATGATATTTTAATTTTGGGGCCTTTTTAGGCACATTTTTGGCCATATCTCAGAAAATCCTCATCAGAAAGACCTCAAATAAAAAGCAGAATACTAGTTTTGAGTCCTACAATGAATTGTAGTCAAAAATTTTGAAAAATAAATTTTTCAATTTTTTAAGATTTTGTCAAGGGGTTAGTATGCAAAAATCGTTAAAAATATGAAAAATTTAAAAAGTCTAAAATGGGAGAATTTTTGATGCAGATTCAAAATATTATCAATTCGATTGACAAAACTTCAAGAATTTCTAAAATCGGATGATTTTTGGCAAAGTTATGGCTATTCAAAGTCGGGAATGAGGCGATATAGTAAAATAAGCGATATTGGGAGAGAATGCTAGTTTTAAGTCCTAGAATCAAACAGACAACAATCGAAAAAAATTTGAATATGTAAGATTGGCAATTCGGATAAATTTATATTGCAAATTTTAATAAAAATGGTTTCCAATAAGGAAACTACCTTCCATTTAAAGTTTTGTATGCTCATTCTAATGGCTGGAAACAAGAAGTGAAAAAATACATTTTGAATTTGTCACATTAACTTAAATTTTAAGGAACAATGGATATTTCCCGACAATTATAATTTTTACTTCTCTGCCCAAAATCAAGTGATTTATAATTTTCTATAACTGCCTTTTTGCTCATATGTTAGGAAATACTCATCAATAACTGTTCAAGAAATGTTTATCAATATTGGATTGCAATCCCAATGGGTCGGTCAAGCATGTCGCCATTCCAAGAAGAGTGTATGTGTATGTATCTATTTGGGGGGAATGCGAGTGTGTAATGTTGCCTCTGGGGTGTGCGTAACTTTTATTTTATGGCAACCGATGATGAGGGCGATGAGGGAGTAACAAAAACGATTGAATATACAGTGTATAGAGAGCAAATGCGAAAGAAATCCAGGCGGATCTGCGTTGTTACATATGCTGGCAAATAAAAATCTCAAGTTAGCGACACCAAATGAATGGGCGACGCCCACCACGATTCCTCAAAAGAAAATCCAGACTCATGGAAATTTATAGGCACGCATGTCCCATTGGCAGGAGGAGGAGGATGAGGAGAAGAATCAACCTTTGGCGTATACGTAACTTTGGCTACGCTTTTCCATGCCGTATCAATCCCAGTCCACACAACAGCATAACTTCTGACTTGGGGTGGTGGGTGGAGTTGGGGAACAGGATGGCGGCATTGTTGAGGCAACGTTTTGCGGCAGCTACGCAAAATCCTTAGCAACGATTTCCCTAAATACTTCCGAATTTCCGGCATATTACAATATCACGACAGCAGCAACAACGTTAGCAGCGAAATGAAATCACGCGAATTTTTTACAGCACATCTTGACTTTCTCCCTGTGCTTGTGACTGCAATCAACTACAGTGGGCAAAAGTGGCAAATATTGAATCGATATTGACAAGCCACAGTAGTTGATGAAATTCGTAACCATCATCAAAGTGTTGCAAAGCTATACGAAACTTTTAACATTTCCGCAAATTTCATTACGAATTTTTTGAGCAATAATTTGTTTATTGTGCCCATTGTAATTGTTGTCGATGCGGATGCGGAACATATTACGCATTTAATGTGGCCGCGTACTTGCCAAGAACTTCCCATCCATTGTGTGTGATTCTTGTAAACTTTTGTGGCAAGCACGCGACGCAAGGACAGCATTACATGGTTCAAAGCAACCCCCAGTAAAACGTAAGAGGAAGACGGATGGGAGGGGGTTGGGTAGAGAAATGGAAACGAGCTGCAAAACTTTCACCTCAGGCGGTGTTCAGCTGCTCATTTTTTTCGTTCTCTTTTTTTCTGATATGAATGTTGTTGTTATTCCTGTTGGAGTGCTGGTGCTGCTACTGCGGTTGCGGTGGCTGAGAAAATTTTATGAAATTTCCAAAGGGAATTTCCATAATAAAAAAATGAGAAAAATATGCGCGCACGAACAGACACACACAAACACACAGATAGAAAGATGAAGCAAAGGACATGAAGCGACTGCGACATATGCTGCACTCTCGACACCACTTCAGCAACAGAATGGACGTTAGCGGCATCCTCCACAGCAGCAGCAGCAGCAGCAACTCTCAAAAGGGCAGCAGAGTCACGAGTCACGAGTGTCGCAGGGAAAAGGTCGAGCTGGTCGTGCTGGTCGCGCTGAGATCAAAATGATTTTCAATTTAACGCGTTTACGTGCGGCCATTTGTCTGCTTTTGCTGCTTTTGAGCTTTTCCTGCGGCAGTTTCAATGGAAATTACGCACAACCTACGCTGATATCAGCAAAAGAGAGGCAGAGAGAGAGAAGGGGGGGAGAACGATAAGGAGAGGTAGTGGGAGAAGTTGCAGTTGACTGGCCCAGACAATTAATTTACAATTAAAGCATTTTCTCAAACATTTCGCTCGTCTCGCATTTCACAATACTGAAATTTGACAAAGGCGCCTGAAAGTATGCAACGAATGCGGCGACGAGGCGAAACTTTAAATTGAAAAGGCGTTTGTGCAAATAATTTCAATATTTACGCATAATTTAAGAGCTGCCTTCTAGCAACATACAAAAGAGAAAGAGAAAGAGATAGAGAGAGAGAGAGTGTGTGTATTTACATTTGTGTGTGTGTGTGTGTGTGTGAATATGCCTGGGATACTTTGAAAATTAAAATGAACCCGAGGCGCTCGCACAAATATTGATACATTCTAATGGATTCCTCACAAGCGCACATATATAAATATATAGATATAGATATATGTATACACATACATACAGCAGAAGAGATTTGCCGAAAAGGCAGACAAGAAGTTTTTATCGTAGTTAGGCAGCTGCGCCAACAGCATTCGTCCTTGCGAATCGAAAATGGAGAACGGCTAACAAACATTTGCCCAATTCACTTTTAGGCTCTCCTTCTCCCACTCCCACTCCCACTCCTCACTCTCAGTTGTTGTGCATCTTTTATTTATGTTATTTATCGCAAACTGCCGTTGGCAGCTTCTACTGCTTAAAGCCTTTAAATCCTTGCCCGGTCCTTGTCCTTTTTTTGAGCTCTTTCTCTTGATGCGTATGTCTTCAACTGACAATCGTTGATTTGTCCTGTTTGGCATTTGTTTATCAGGCGGCGTTGAGTTTTGTTTTGTTAATGCTGTTGCTGTTGCTGATGCCGCTGCTGATGTGGGCTCTTAATCCCTACGAATTTGCCTTAATTATCGCCAAATGCCACATGTCAGTTTGCCACACGCCAAATGCCAAATGCCACATGCCACACGCAGGCAGCAGGCAGCAGGCAGGCAGTAAATGTTAAGCGTACATGCTTTAATTTAAAGCGCTTTAATTGCTCAACAAATGGGCGACTAATCACCAGTCTACACCCTCCCCACACACTTTTAGCCACCCAACAACCACCCACCATGCAAGGCAACACAATGGCGCACGCAAAGCGGAAACGGAAATTCAGAGAGCCAAAAGCAAAACCCCAACCTACCCCCACCACCCACACCACTACACATACTACATTCAACACTTTCCCCAAGAGTCTCAGCAACATTGTATAAAAGTTGCAACAAAGCGGCAGCTGGGCTGCACTTGCTACACTTTCCCACTCTCACTCCCACGCTGTCTCTCTGTCTCTTTCTTTCCCTACACACACATGTGTGTGTGTGTGTGTGTGTGTGTGTGTGTGTGTGAGGCAGATGAGCTGCGCATTATATGAGTTTGCATAAAGGAGCAAAAGTTACTCGTGCTGTTGCCGTGTGGCAAGTGCATTTGCGGTAAGCCAACCACTGGCGTCATGGTCGTTGCTCTTGTGCCCCCCAATCCCACCCCCCCGTAACCAACCCCCTTTGTCACATTTAAGTCTTGACTGCTGTTGTTGCTTTATGCTTTTTACCTTTTCTTTGCATTTTGTTTTTGTGCATTTAAGTGAGCGAACGGCCGCCATTTGGAAGCCTCACTTAAGCATATGCCAAGTCACAAACTCACTCACATACACAGTGTATGTGTGTGTGTGTGTATGTGTATTTGTGTGTTAAGCGTTTTCATTGTTAGCCAAGTGATTGTTGTTGCTGCTGCTGTCTTTTAATATCTGTAAGTATGGCACTTCTTCAGGCAACTTCTAACTTGGCAATAAACCTAATTGTGCCTCCAGACGAAATTGCCCGGGCAGCTCATTGACAAACTCAACAGCGCCATCTGTTGAGCAGCCATATACATTACATTAAGTAATATAGAAGTATATAGTATATCATGCAATCTTATATCGCAAATCGTTTATATTGCCCCCAGTCAGTATGTGTCTCCTACTTTTTCTACTCCCATTTTCATTTGTATTTTCTTTTTTTTTGTGGGAATATTTATTTTATGCGTTTAAGCGGAGTTTATACTCCTTAACTGTTGTTGTTGCTACTTCCTGTTACTTCATTCTACAACTTATTGTTGCTTTTATGAGCTTCGGCATTTGTATAATAGACTTTGCTATTACCTCCTACCTACCACCCCCTGTGCCTCCTATGACAACTCTGAGTGCTCCAAATACATTTGGTAATTTTGCAAGTTTTTTGCCAAATGAAACTTCGAAATGCTTTTTCAAGAGTGTCTGTGTGTGTGTGCTTGCAGTAAATGTGTGTATGAGGAAATGAGAATGTATGGGTTTCCTTCTATTTAAGAGTGTGTGTGTGTGTGTATGTCCTCGCGGTTTTCTTTGTTAGTATTTGTCGTTGACTCCGGGGGCATACATCTAAATGCACTGAGAAATGCTCGAGAGGCACAAAACCAATTCATTATCTTTCATTTTGGCACTCACCAATGCACACACACACACACAGAGTGCAAAGAGCAATGTACACTGCATAAGGCACACACACACACTCTCACATATATATTCACACACACATACACATATACATTCTCCTGCCACGTACTTGGCGCACTGCACTCGAAGCACGTCGCTGCTTGACTTTATTTTCGACTCTGCCTTGCCACCCCCTGCACCACCCCTTACACCGTCCGCCCTCTGCTTGGGTGGGTGTGGCACTCTGCGTAGGTTTTAAAGGTTTTCTATGCGAAACCATTGTCTAAGTTTTTGGCAGAGTGGGGCGAGTTTGCACTCAGCTCCGACTTGCACTTAACACAATTTCGTGGCATACAAAAGACTTTCACTGCGGCAACAGCAGCCAACACCGCCACCACCACCGCCATCACGTTGCCACCACCCACACCACCCACACACACACCAACCCATTTTACGTTTTCTTTTTCTGTGGCGAATTACGCGCCGCTTTTGTTGCGCCATCAAAGCAAACGTATGTATGTGTGTAAGTGTCTGTGTGTGTGTGGAACGTGAAGCATGCAACGCATTGAGCGGCATGCCACGTGGCATAAATTAATCTTCTCACTAAATTTGCCCTCTATATCTCTGTATCTTCCCCTGCTGCCATTTCCCCCCCAAATGCATCTCTGTGCAGATATTTGGACCTGGTGGCACCAAGCTGGAGGAGGACTACGATGACCCACCCGTCACCCTGTTGCGTGGCCCGCCAGGCCCACCGGGTTTGTCTGGCAAGGATGGCCGGGACGGACGCGACGGCAGCAAGGGCGAACCGGGTGAGCCAGGCGAGCCGGGCTCATTGGGTCCACGTGGCCTGGATGGTTTGCCAGGCGAGCCGGGCATTGAAGGACCGCCAGGACTGCCTGGTTATCAGGGACCGCCTGGCGAGAAGGGTGATCGCGGTGATATAGGACCGCCCGGACTGATGGGACCTCCTGGACTGCCGGGTCCACCGGGATACCCAGGCGTTAAAGGCGACAAGGGCGATCGCGGCGATTCGGTGAGTAGCAAACTGTCACAACATTAAGTTGAAAATATACTAATGAGGATCTTCTGATAACTTCAGTACCGCAAGATGCGTCGCCGGCAGGACGATGGCATGGCCGATGCGCCACATATGCCCACCATAGAATACGTAAGTGAATCTCGACCTTTTGTTTAATTTATAACATTAAATTTTTATTATTTTTAATATGTTTAGCTGTATGGACCACCTGGACCTCCTGGACCTATGGGTCCGCCAGGACACACTGGAGCTCAGGGCGATCGTGGCCTAGATGGACGCAAAGGAGATCCGGTAAGTAGCTAGTAATACCTCGGAGTATTTCTTATGACTAACAAACATATATTTGTTCTATTCAGGGCGAAAAAGGACATAAGGGCGATCAAGGACCCATGGGCCTACCGGTGGGTATTTGAAAAATACAATATTTTATGTAAAGTTTAACTAAATCATTTGTTGTTGGTTTTAGGGTCCAATGGGTATGCGAGGTGAATCGGGCCCTTCAGGACCTGCGGGCAAAGCTGGAATACCGGTAAGTGACATTTACGGTTAATACCTCACACATTTTCAATATTCCAATCTTTTTTTTTTTGAGAAGTTCAATTTATTGACACATTAAAAATTTATTGTTTTGGCTTTTATGTTGCTGCAAAATTTTGTTATTGTTGTCGATCTTTATTTGATGATGATGATGATGACGATGATGATGATGCTTTTGGTAAATCGTTGAATTGTTTTTATTATTATTTGTTATAATTTTTTTTCTTTTTATGTTGTTCATGTGACTAAACGTAATCTAACCATTTTATGTATTCTCGTATCTCTCTCTCTCTTTCACGCCTCTCTCACTCTCTTTGTCTCGCACATTTCTGGCGCGGAACAGGTGTGGGGCGACTACTAATACAACTTTAATTATTAATAACAAACAAAATAAAAAATATATACATATATGAAATCAAAGCACATTGCGCCAAAAGTCAAATGAAATGCGACATAAATGTAAACACACACACTTACACACACACACACACACATACATATACATAGCACACTCATACATGCAGAGGAGAGGCAATCAAAGCAAGAAAAAAAAGAAAAGAACAAGGACAAAGCATATAATGGAAACGCATATGAAATCGCCAAACGCGCTCCCTTCAGTATTTATCGCCTAACTATATTAAAAAAAAATATATATATATATATAGAGTATACACTACTATATAGCATTAAATAGAACTCTGTGTATATGTACATAGCATATATAAAAAATATTTATATATGTATATATAATGCGGCCCATGTATACATAATCCCAAAAGTCAATATAGTATTTGAATTATGAATGCAGCATGCCAGTTACCTTTCTACAACAAGCTATGGCAAAAATACAAATTTATCAAAGTAAATTTAATTGCGAGTCAATAACAACCCCCCCCCCTTACACTACTACCACCCTCCACCCACAACAACTATAACTAACCATAACAAAATGCAAACAACAAAATTCATATCAAACGAAACATAACAAAGCAGAGAGTTCAGAGAGTATTTACAAGCAAAGCAAATAAAGAGAATAAATGGATTGGGAGTTGAGCATAATTATTGCTATAGGAATATATATATATATATATATATATATATATAGGCAAGGGCCGATCGAACAAATGTATGATGAGTATTTACAATTATTATCGATTGAGTTAAACAACACACAATATAATTAATGTGAGACAAACAAACAAATAAACAATGCGAATATTTTAATTGCATTTCATTTTACACACAGCAGCTGCTGCAGTTGCAACAACAATATTCATAAATCATACGCACCGTGGCCAGATAAAAAGTGCCGCCCATCTGTGCATCATAGTGTGTCTGTAATTTGATAAAATCGCATTCAATGGCATTAAACACTTGACTGCAGCTGTGTGTGGCTGCTGCTGTGGCATCAATTGTTAGGTTGTTGCATCGTTTGTTGCATTGTCTTAGGTGCCGTCCAGAGGCTTTGTCGAGTAATCAATTTGGTAGCACACAAAGCGTTAGAAGAAGTCGAGTTGAAGCAAACATGAAATATATATATATACACACATATATCTAAATTATATAGTATGTATTCATGCAACAAATCCTCAAACATATATTTAACATAAATTAGTTAAGTCAATGGAATCATTTGGCCAGAGGCAAGTCAAAGTTGAAATGAAAATGAAATTGAAATTGAAATTGAAACTCTTGTGCTGCAAACAAATATGGTTTATGGTTTATGCTGTTTGATGTGTGTTCTATTATGTCTACAACAAGGAATCTAGTATTATATGTAGGGATACACGATTAATGATGATGACTCTCAATATATCCATATTAATATAGTATGTTTAGTATATATACACCCACACACTCTCCCTCAAACACGATAACAACAACAAAGAGCTATCTTCCAATTGTGCATATTTTTCAGTGTTACAAAATATTTATGTACTCGTATGTAAGTTAAATATCAACACAGAACGAAACATAAATTAGTTAGGCTAAAGTTTAAATATACCATAAATATTATATATATATACATAAATGAAATACCATAAAGTATTGTCTGCCCATCCATATCCATGACTTCCATCGGCTGGCCGATGCCCACATACAGTTTTGCCAACCATCCTCAATCCTAGTATAGCCCAAAGGATCTGTCAGCTGATCAGTTACAAATACATAATCGTAGCATGTATCCTATTGGTTTCATAGAACAACATCTCAACTGAACACAGATAATATTCATTTATATTTTTACACCATATCTAAATATATTCGAGAGGTATAAATTTTGAAAAAAAAAATAAATAAAATGAATTGAAATGAAATGAAATGTCAACTGAAAACAATGAATGGCAAATGCTAACGAAATCAATTAAATGTAGAAACAAATGAAACAAATTCAGCTAGACATTTGCATATTTGCAACATCAATTACCGGAAAAGATAAACAAAAAGAAATTGCAAAAAGAAATTCAACAAAATTTCCATGAATATGCATGTTATGATGTGGTATGCAGCCTCTGGATGAATTATGCACAGAAAATTCCAAAAATATATTTATATATATATATGCGAATATGTCAATTTATTTTTCAATTAGATAAGAAGTCATCCATCATCCAACTAATATCGAGCCATGTCAATTTTTGATTTCCACTCTACTCAAATTAAAAACCACAATCTGCAGTTGTAAATAAAAAGTAAAAAATACCAATTTAACATATATTAATTATAAATGCATACTAAACTTAATTCTTTACTATCACTATTGCTATCTCTCTCTCTCTCTCTCTATACTATACATTTCAATAACTATAAATCTTAATCCATCTTGAAACTTTTGTCTAAACTTGTACTCAAAGTAAATGCAGAGTGAAGCTCCAGATAGGCTAGAATAATGAATTGTTCGATTGTCAAGAAATGCGCATAACATTTAACAATAAATATAAATTATAATATATATATATATATATATATATATATATATATATATATATATATATATATATATATATTTAAAAATGACAATTATAATCAGCTAAAGTTAATCATAAGTGTACATTTGTTAATTACGTACTAAACGAGTGTTTTTGCAATTAAATAAATATTAAAATTAACATTAATATTAATTAACAAATAACATTAATTATGAGCATGTACATATATGCTCTGCGCGTATATTTATGTATATTAATATTTATGTGTATGTATTTATGTCTGTCTATACATGTAGATTATGTATGATACAATATGCCAATACGATATGCCTGTTTGCCACCACAGCACAAATTGAACGAAATTGAATTCAAATTCCGAATATGCTAATTCAAATAATTGAAAAAAAATCAAAATCAAAAATATGTGACAAGGCAACGCGCCTTGACGGGGGTTTGCATTGAAGCAAATCCGCTAACGGCTAACGGCTAATGGCTAATGAAATCAATATCATTTTCATATTAATTATGCATTTTCAATAAAGTGATGGTTTTTTACTAAAACAAATATGCAACCGTGTGATTATCTAACTATTATGTTTCCTGTAATTATAATTAACCGCAAAACACTTTTTCCCCCACTGAAGCTTCTCTCCAATCTGATGCTTAATATACTATTCTCATTCTCATTTTCAATTTGCTGCAGGGTCCGCCTGGCTTGGATGGCATGAAGGTATATTAAGCTTAGTCTATCAACTAGCTGCAAACACGAAAACTCTACTCTCTTATACAATTATTATTCAATCATTGGATCAATCATTTTCAAAAACAAAATATTCACAGGGTGCACAGGGTGAAACGGGACACAAGGGTGAACGCGGCGATCCAGGTTTGCCGGTAAGCAATGATTTTATCTGAAACTAAAGTAGTTATCTATACACACACACACACACGTATACGTAGTATATGCACACACACACACACTCGTACATACATAGAGGCACACACACATATGTACATGTGTTGTTATTTACCTTTTGTGGTTGCTAATTTGAATAATTTGTGTTTCTCTCTCTCTTTTTTTTGATTATTTTTTCTTCATCTTTATATATGTATGCATGAATCCCTCACTCTCTCTCTCACCCATTTGGCGTCGTACACTCCATTTCATCTATGCAAAATCCAACACGTAAACAATCTCTCAACTTTCTGACCTATACACACACACACTCAAACATACACACACATACATACATATGTAAAAAAAAAGGGTACCGATGGCATTCCCGGCCAGGAGGGTCCTCGCGGCGAACAGGGCTCCAGAGGTGATGCTGGGCCGCCGGGTAAGCGCGGCCGGAAAGGAGATCGCGGCGACAAGGGCGAACAGGGTGTGCCCGGCCTGGACGCACCATGTCCGCTGGGCGTGGACGGGTTACCGCTGCCGGGCTGCGGTTGGCGGCCGCCAAAGGTTAGCATGCCTCTCAAAACAAACAAACTACAATTCCTGTTTTCACTTTCTAATTGGCAAACGAAAAAAAAAAAACTGATGATGGAACTTTCGCATGAACCATCCGCCAAGTTGAACTATTTCTAATTCCATTTCTATCTATATGTTGTTATTATAAATAATTGTTGTTGTTGTTGTTGTTGTAACTAACTTGGTTAACTAACTTTTGCTTTTGCTCACTAACATCACACCAACACAACTATAACTTCTTGCACACGAACACATGTAAACGCACTGGGGGAAAACTGGAGAATCAGGAGCCCATCATATCAACGCCCATGCACAAGGATTATTTGCCAGATGTAACGCAGCCGGAGAGCAACGCCAGCGATTATGAGCAGGAGGATGAGGACGAGGAGGAGCAGGCCGAGGATAATGAAAACGAATATGATGAATATCAGGAAAATTTGCATAACAATGACTAAAACGGATATACCATATACATACATACATACATATATACAGCTGGATATAATATGGAGGGGAGCCCAAAGTCCATAGCCTAAAACTCGCATCTGAAACCCGAAACCAAAATGAGCGCAAACACAAACTCAGACACTGAAACGCAGCCAAAGCAAATATATTTCCCACACGCACACACACATGAACTCAGGGCAGACAGATTTGACAGACACCAACACACTCTCACATATACATATATTAACATTAATACACACACACACACACTTACATACATAGAGGGCACTAGTTAAGCATTTCCGATTTCCGCAGCGAACTTGCCTCACGCTCTGTCTCTTTCACGCCCACTATGCGTAACTACAGCTAACTCTCTTGCTCTTTCTTTCACTCTATATTTCTTTGTCTCTCTCTCTCTCTCTCTCTCCGTCTCTCTCGCTGTGTTGACATATGCAATTAGCGCTAACCAATGCAAAGTGGCTGCTGCCCCCCAAAAACGGCTAAATACTATATATTCTATTAGCATACACTCACACACACATGCATACCATAACACAAACACACACACACACACACTCGTAGTTATTTGTAGTAGTTTAACACACACACACACACATACACTCTCTCTAATAATCTTGGCTTGGCTTTGGTGTTGGAATCGCTTTCGTTTCGTTTTATTTTTTAGTTTTATACGTACATATATAGAAATTTTTGCACATTTCATGGTCTATAGAGAGAATCACGTTTCTACCCTCGCAGGAGAACTGGCAGACGTGGCTCAAGGACGAGTTGAACGCGCTGCAGCATACGAAAACAAAAAACTAATTGCCTCAGCTGCTGCTGCTGCTGCTGCTGCTGCTGCCACAGCCACAGTCGAGTCAGTTGCCTCAGTTGCCACCTCAGCCGGCAAGCAGCTCCAGCAACTCCAGCATCTCCAATTCCAGCAATGGTCGTGGACGTGCCTCTGCAATATCCAGACGAATCTTAGTGCTTTGGTTATACTTTTAGTTATTTGTTATTGTTAATATAGATGAAGAGGAAGCTAACCCAAATCGATCAAAGCTATGCTCGCCAGCTACCGACCTACCACCTATCGACTACCCCCCAGAACAATCTCTTTCTTAGAGTTTATAGATATATATTTTGTACACACACATACACATATACATCTACTATAGGCATATACGTGCATACTCTTACTTGTATTTGTATTTTGTATACGTATTCGTATTCGTACACACACACACACACACATGTGCCAAAACCTTTGTGAACTGCAGCAGTTGCAACATTCACATGCAACACTCAGTTCGATGACTCCAATCTAGGCATTTTTATAAAAGTTACATACATACTTATATTCATAGTCTTAATTTACATATACACAACCACATATGCATATACATACATATATATTTAAATAACTTTGTAACTACATTATTCATACATATTTTCCTACTTTTTCTACTCTAAGCAAAACCAAACTAAGAAATTTAAAATATTTTAAATAAAAACAAAATGCTAATAAAACATGTATACATTTTTAAAGTTTTCTGTGGTCATGAAGTTTTGTAAATTCACTTCGTGTTTTGTGAATTTGCTACAAAGAAATGTGTGGAATTTTCGAATGTTAAAATTCTTATATTTTAAATATGTTCCCGTCATTTTGAGAAATCATTCCTTGGTTTGAGTATGTTGTTATATTTGATATGTTTCAAGTTTGATGTCTCCATTTCCAAGTTTTAACAAAGATTCCCCAAATTAAGACTATAATTTTTGGATCCATCTATCTTAACAAAATAAGTCGAGCTCAATTAATTTTAAGAATTTTGAATTTCGCGGTAACAAATTCAATTCATTCTTTTGCTAAGCTGCGCAGAGAGAAAATATTTCGAATTCAAGCGTTCAACACTGCACAACTCTCCCTCTCGCTCCCTCTCTCTCTCTCTCTCTCCCCCTCTCGCTCTCTCTCTCTCTCTCTGTTTCCACAAAAGCGTTGCCAATGTCGCCACAAAAGTTTACTCAGATATGGCAAGCTTCCGCGTAGTACGTGACAAAAGCTCGCTGCTATACATTTAACAGCTCTGCTCCAAAAGCTTTAACCTACGCAAGCTTTTAAAGTAGCGTGCGGTTTGAAAGCTCATATTTTGAACCGAAACGATAAACGGAAATAGTTTTTACAAGCGCAAAGCTTAATAGGCGACATACTTAAAAGTTAGTATACGGTACTTGTGCTTAGCATATGCTATGGGAGCAGTGGCAGGACCTATTCTTATGCAGTTGCATAAATTACGTATCCGCCCCAGTGGCAAAGTAAATCGGTTCGAAGTGCAGTCAAGCTGGGCTAAGGAGGTTGCACTGAAGGTTATTTGTGGCCTGAAGTGAAATTATAATTTTCATAAATTGCCAGCCAATTGCTGATCTTATCGAGGCCGCATAAACTGTGGCAGTCGGATGTCCTTTAAAGTGGCACAAACAGCAACAAGTCAGGGCAATTGTTGTAGATGTTGACCTTTAATTTTATTATTATTGTTTGGAACACTTTACATTTATACTTGTATTCAAACGTCAGAGATGCGACGATAAACTACAACTACACACACAAAAACAAATTTACAAATTTAATTGAATTATTTTCGACCCATCAACAATTATAAATTTAAATATTTAGAGTAGGTTTCCGTTTGTTTTTTTTCTTTTTTTCGTTTTTTTGTTTTTGTTGGTTTAGAGCAAAAGAGATACACTCGCATACTACAATCAATCAATTGGAGAGTTTAATAGTATAATAAAAATATAAATTGAGACGAATGCTCAGTTAACAAATTAGGCTACTAAATTAGAACATTGTATTAGGAAAAGAGTTGAGTTGAGTTGATTTGACAACATTTATAATTAACAACACGTCTGAATATCATTTCATTTGATTTCATTCGACTAATACCAGGGCTACATACAAATCGTCAAATAGTTTCAAATGGAGCCTTTGGCATTTGCCTGCTCACATATATCGATATCTAAATTAGAATATACATCATCATCATCATCATTCTCATTAATTGCTAATCTCTGTTTGAGTTTCTTATAATTTTTTTTGTTTTTGTATTTGGTTTTCATTTTGGTAATATCAATGGCAAAGTATCGACTCGGACAGGCAACATATCCCCGGGCAGCAGTTAGAACGAGGTCTTGCCAAAAATGAAGTTGCCGGGCGCATTCGCATCCTCCGACGAGAAGTACTCCTTCCACAAGGCGGCGAACTGTTCCCGGGTGACATCGGTCTGGCCTTGGGCCATCTTCCCGAATGCGTTCTCGCACTCCTGCTTGTCCAGACCGTAGCTGGAGCAGACCAGGGTGAACTCCGCCACATCAATGCCGCCATCATGCGAGGCGTCCTCCAAATCGAACATAAAGTTCATGTACGCATTCTGCCAGTCCATCACACTGCTCGGATCCTTGGCGTAGGCATCCCACATGTTGCACCACTCGTCCACGCTGACCTGCCAGTATCAAAAAGAGAGAGAGAGAGAGAGAGAGAGAAAGAGAAGGAGAGAGACCAGGAGTGTGAGTGTGAGAAGCAGGTTAAAAGCTACAGATTAATGTGTGTGGGTTACGCCCAGGACGCGTTGAAAGGCACATAACGCGTCTAGTCTCCGTTTTTATGGCAGCGTTGAGCATGATTGGAGCAATGTGGCAGTGGATGGGAGAGATAGAGAGAGAGAGAGAGGCGAAAGTGGGAGTGGGGAGGCAAAGAAAGGGAATGGGAAGGAAGGGAGAGCTGTTTGGTAACACATAAAACATCATAATGGCAGTGGCTGGCGTGATGGATGAGTGGAGTGAGCTGGGCAGGTAGTCCAATCAGGAGAAGAAGAAGATGACGAAGAAGAAGCAGCAGACAGATGGTGAAGGGCAGGAGAAGAAGAAGTGGCAGCAACATTAGTAGTATGCTGGTGGCTGTAATTTATGCGAGCCACAAACAATGCCATCGCCGCATTATGAGTTTCCCAACTGACCTCCTGCTGCTCCACCTTCCAGGCCATACCCTCCTCCCCTGCCATCTTTTTCTACCTCTCCTTTTTTTTGGCAGAAACAAACAACAGCAATTACCGCAACATCAGCAATCGACGCCTTGACCAAAATTGCAGCCAACCGCTGCCCCTTGACCCCTTGACCAACCACCGGTCTTGGAGTGGTTAGGAGGGGGGTTGGCTTTGGGCTAGACGAAACGATAATTTGGGGTGGTGGGCAGCTACTTTGGGGCTGTCTGGCTGGCCAAGTGGCTTTGACCATGTTAGAATATGGTCATAAATAAGCAAAACACTAAACAAAGTGCCATTGGGCCACTGCCATCAATTGCACTGCCAATAGACCGCAACAACCCCCTCCCCTCTTCCACCAACCCCTCTTTGTTGGCCACCCCCAAAAAACACAACTGACCCAGCTAACTGCATATTTTTATGTTTATTGCATTTAAGTGGTAAGTGGCAAACGGCAAGTGGCAAGCGGCAAGTGGCAAGTGGCAAGCGGCAAGCGCGTTGCCAAATTGAAATGCCAAATAGGCCACATATCCTTGACCGTGTCGTCTGCTTGGCACTTGGCTTATGGGTAATCCTCCAACTCCTGCCCACTATGTTTGTTGGCCCTTGGGTGACCCTTGTTGGCAAGGGTCTAGCTCTGTCTGCGTGTTGCCCCAAAAGAGACAGAGAGAGCGAGACAGCAACAGCTACAATAAATCCGAGGCACAACAGACAAAGGCCGCACAAAGCAGACACAACAGTACTCTACTCGTAGTTGACTTTAGCCTATTTTGTGGCACAAACTTCGCGTCAAGTTTTTTTGCACTGGCTGCAAGCCAAAAACTTGCTGGCTAACTGTGTCAGCGACTCAAAGTTGCCCCACAAAGGATGCGCCTGCCTGCTGCACCTGCACCTGCACCTCCACCAGCACATTTCGCACTTGCCACACTTTGTGGCTGGTAGGTCTCGAATCGGTGCTCTCGAGCGTATTATTTAATTTTGCTGCAGATACAGTCAGATTATGCCAGCAAGATATGCGCCTTGTGACAGTTGCACAGTTGCACAAACGTGCGCCTGCAACTGCCGAAAAGAAAAGAAAAAAAACGAAAAAAAAACTTTGGTCTCTGAAAAATGAGCAACGGCCTAGAAAACTGAGCGCAGAATTCTTCAAGTCGTGGCCCGGAACTGCAACTGCATTGCTCAAATAATTCACAATTCAATTTCCGTTGCCCATTGTTGTCGACGTGGAATTTGCTTATTGTCAACCCTTCCCCCAACTACAACCCTTGAAATTGCCCTACCCCCACCCACCCACCCACACACACACAAACACACAAAATATAAAGAAAATTTATGAACACATTTTTTGTCATGAGACTTTGTAATGTCTGTCGTTACAAGCAGACACACACACAACTACAACTGCAAGTTTGTATGGGTGTGTGTAGGTGTGTGGGTGTGCTGTGAAGAGAGAGAGAGAGAGAGAGGAGGGGGAGGTGGGACAGATGGGGGTGGCACTTGTCAACTGCTGTCACAATGGCATCGAGTGCAGTCCATAGATTTCAGCTGTTGACAATGAAGCCATTGAAGCTGTGCGGGCGCAGCACTTGTCAGCCAGTTGCCCATTTTTATAGCAGCATGCCACACACACATACACACAACACACACTCATATGCACACATATGCAGATGGCAAATAGTAAGACAGTACTCACCTGGCCATCGTTATCCTTGTCAGCCTTGGAGCGCAGACCAGACCAGATCTCCATCATGACATCGTGAATCTCCTTGTTCTTGGGCGTGTTCTCAGCCCAGCCGCGTAGTTCGCAGACACGCTACAAAAATATCAACATGGAATGTTGCAGTTGCAAGTGTTGTTGCAACGGCCACATAAATTGAGTTATCAGTTACAACTTGAATAAACAAAGCTGAAAGCCAACAACGAACAGCAGCCAGAGAGAGAAAGAAACAGGGAGAGAGAGAGAGAGATGGAGGAGGGGCATACAAAATCAACAGAGTGTGGCAAGTTGTGCAACGACTGTGTTGCATGGACATGGCAATGTTATTGTTTCAGCTGTGCAGTTGCTGCTGGTCGATAAACATTCTAGAGTTTTGCATATTTATCTGCAATATTATTTGTTTTTTTCTTTTTTTGTTTTTCGTTAGCATTTATTTTTTGGCAAATTTTAAAATCGCTGCATCTCTCTTTCTCTCTATATTTCTCTCTCTCTTTCTGCGACTGTTTGTGGCTGCCCCTCCCGCTTACCTTGATGGCCATCTCAAAGTCGTTAACGTCAATTTCGCCGCTTTGGTTCACATCTGTTGTTTTGTTTGCCAAATTCAAAATTGCGCATTTAGCGTGAAGCGCATTGTTTGCATGTTTTTAGTCCGGTTGATGGTCAGTTGGTTGAATATTTGTCAACAACAATAAAATGCAAAAACGAACATACAAAAACTTTATATTAGCGAGAGAGTGAGTGTTGGTGTGAGAAATGAGAGTTGCATAAATATTAATTCAGGCGCCGACTGCACGGATATCACAGATGGCACTAAAGTGCAGTTCCTGTTCCGTCAACTCGACGCATTTGCCACAGCCTATTTGTTTGACATTCCACCACCCCAACCTTAACCACCCCATTTGGGAGGTTACTTCTTGCTTGGCTCTTGGCCATTTTTCCACTGGCCGAGGCCGAAGCGCCATCAAACGGTGTGCAAAATGGCCACTTAAAGAGTGTGACATCGTCAAGTAGTTGGTGTTTGTTTTTTATGGTGTCATCAGCACCTGCAGCAGCTATGGCAGACGGCCAGCAGATGGCGCTGCAAATTACTCATAATCGAAAGGCACTTAATGAAAGAACTGTTGCCTACTTTTGAGCTGCCATCGCAAGTAGAAGTTGAAGTGGCAGTGGAAACTGCAAGTGAAAGTGGATGTGCAACTGTTGCCACAATGGGAATTTAGTTAACAACAAATGGAAAGTAAAGTAAACTAACTGGTTCAAAGCACACAACATTTGGCTAATGGAAGCTGTCTGCACACACATGAACGTAATTCAACACAAACAGAGACACACACACACACTCGCACATCAAGTATACGCAGCGTGTGCACAACTTAATGGCAAATTGAATTGAGCAATAAATTTTTGGAGGTTGCACTTGAAAACCCTCGCCGTGTTATCCTTAGTTGCTCTCACGAACACACATTATGTTATTCGTATGATAATATTATTATCATTATTATTATGGTTGCCAGGTAATTATTATTCATCGCAGTCAACTTTTTTGTGGGCATGATAAATATTATTATGCCTGAGTACTCACCGAAGAATACGTTGAAGAGGAACAACAGCTTCTTCTTGCGGAAGTCGGAGATGGACATTTTGTAATTTTTTTGGTTTTGTTTGGTCTTTTGTTGATTTTGCTTGGCTGTAACTGTAGGTTGATTGGCTGTACACTTGTACTTGTCCTCGATAGCAGCTGCAATTGGCAAAAAATAGAAAATTGCATAAAGGAGTTAAATGAATGGGAAACAATAAAAGATGGCAAATAAAACGTAATTTCTTTCAAATTCAAAAAAGAGGAGCACTCAATTAGGGGCGACAGCGCTTAAGCGGGCGTGACAGTCAGCTTAATCTTGGCCCTCACAGGATTCTGCCAAACAATCGCAAATCGTAAAAAAAAGAATGGCATAAAAAAGACAAGTAAAAACTGCAATGGGTTGCGCCCAGAGTTGCAGTGGCTTAAATTGTCATAGTTTTTGGTTTTAGTCTCTTCGTCTCTTTGTCGATGGCAGCGATGCCGCCTCCTTGCTTAGTTTATGTCAGCTAATTCAGCCAGAGGAAATAAAATAAAACTGTCTAAGGATGCATAAAGGATGCGCGTAATGCAAATGCGAATGCGAAGCAACAGCAAGGCGAAAGCTCGACAAGCTCAGCTGTAAATTGTGAGGATGCATGAAGGAGGGGCCCAAAGGACGACGAGTCTGCCGAGTCATGGCTCATTTAACCTTCAATCAAAAGCAAACAGGCAACGAGGTCAGAGCAGAGCAGCGCTCCGCCTTTGCTAAATCAAAGTAAATATGCCAGGCTTTTGGCAAAGCGAAAGCCTCCATTAGAATAACCTCATCATGTGCATGGGCATGGGCATGGTCATTGGCAGCTTTAAGGAATCTGAATCCTTTCTTTTGCCGCCTTTGCTCGCATTCAGTTAATCGTTGCAGGTAATGAGCATGGGGTCCTCATTCGGAAACTATTTACTTTAGTTGACTTTGGCCAGAGCCACAGCAAATCACCTTGCAACGGCTGCAGTGGCACTTTCAGAGGCAGTGGTAGTGGTAGTGGCAGCTGCTGTTGTGTTTATCGTTTCAAAGGTAGCAGCAAAAGAATAATTTCACAACAAGGAAATTGCAGGCAGGATGTCAACTGGAAAGTAAAAATGCAATGAACAAGATGACAGCGAAAACAGACAACAGGCAACAAGAACGCCATGCCACAGACACAGGATATGGCGGATACGGATACAGGATGCGGAAGGTGATGAGCAGAAGGACACGGTGCCGATGCCGATGCCGATGCTGATGCCTGATACCTGATGGCTGATGAATTGCTCTGCCATCTAAAAACTCAACATGGAATGGTCGTAAAACAGAGCAGGTTTAACAAGCGTAATGTTATTTTCTTCAACTATAATAATGCAACCGGGCAATTCAATTAAATAGAACTGCAGATGCAGCACAGATGACTTGGCATCCATCGCTCCAAGAAATGATTAAGGATTTCAAAACAATTTCAAAACTGCCGACGCATCAAGGGGAATTCTCAAGTGCCGAATCAACATGCAATTTGAATGTTTAGAGGCTCGTAAATGTCAGTCTTTACGTGAGTTAATCCAACTAGCATAAAAAGATATATATATATAATCCCATTATGTTTTTTAAAGCAGAAACTATGCGATAAATAATTTAAACAGACAGACATAAAATGCCAAATTCAATTTGATGCGTTAAACATTTTAATTTGAAACACGATGCGGGAATGTGAATGAGTTTGCGTTTCTTTATTAAACACGATATGCCCCATCAGCATTGGCATTAACATCGAATATGTCGCCAATGGAGTTGAGTTACTTTCCATTTGCATGCCCTTTTCCAGTCCCAATCCCAATCTACAATCCTCAATCTGCAAACGCATGCGATATGAATGCTGGTAATGAAAATTGCAAATGAAATTTAAAGCCTTTTAATAGGCTGAAATCGCTAGTGATAGCAGAGGTGGTGTATACACAATTGAAATAAATAATTTAATATTCGAATATCCGCAAATTGAATTCACTTTCAAGTTAAATCCCCGCATTACGCATACGCCATGTGGCACGTTACGCTGCATTGCGGTCGCCATATAGAGTACTATACTGTTAAGTATAAAGTATAAAGTTTGGCATTCAAATTTGTTTTGCTGCTGCTGCTGCTGCTGACGCTGCTGCCATTTAACTGTTTGCATTAATATTAACTCAACCAACCCCCCCTCGCCACCCCCTTGCTAGCGACAATCCGCCATTTTAATGCGGCCTTCATTAAGTATATGTGTAGAGTGGCAAGGGAGTGGGTGAAGGGGAGGGTGCGCATTAATTACCAATATCAATACACATGCGCCAGTGCATAAAAGCCACGCGCTTCCAGCCACAAAATGGCTTTCGCTGTGGTTCTCTATGTTGTGGCTCTCAATGCTCTGCCTGTGGCTCTGATTGTGGCACCACTTTAGTCGAGGCTCGGTGACAATACCCACATTAATTAACGACTGAGAGATAGAGAGTGAGAGAGAGAAAGTGAGAGGGAGTGAAAGAGAGAGTGAGAGATATTCTCGGCCGTGGAGTTTCTAATAACGTATCGTCGTAAATACTGTTGCCAATTTTAGTTGTCATTCTTTTTATCGCTCGAAGCCCATTAACATTCATTCATCTTGAACGTTATAATTATTAGGCCAATATTAGGTCGTTAAAATTTTAATTGACATTTGGGCAGTGTGAGGAGTCAACTTCAGGCATTTATCATACCAATAAAATCACTGATGAATTTTTAGGGAAATTATTTCACAATTTATGAATACTTGAGAATAATTGGCCTAAATGATTGGTTTGCTTTTATATTGAGTAACAAATAAGATATATTGCGTCAAAATATCTCAATATTTTTTTTTTATATATTGATTTATTTGTTTTCCACTTGCTTGCGTTATTTGGCAATGTTAGATTAATATGAAATGGGAACTTTGAAATAGAAAAATTAATTAGAAAAAGAAAATGTATCTTTAGTCAGACTCTTGTTATCACAAAATCACAAAAATATTATAAACTAATTTTGTAATTTTAAATGACTTATTAAGTTGCGCAGATTCTTCATTCACTTCAAAAAAATAAGTAGAATCTAAAACTATATTTATTTAAAAGGGAAACATTTTTTAACATTAAAACTCTGTCCATGTATGCCAAATTGTAAATAAAATAAAAGTTAATTAAAAAATAATAGTTATAAAAAAGAGTAAGTTCAACTCTAGCTGATTATAATTCTAGTCGCACTTTGCTGCATGCCACAGGGAGAGGCACACAGCGAGAGTGTCTCAATTTAGATGGTCGCTAATTACTTTTGCGATGCCGCAAATTTGCGCTGTCAATTTAAAATAATAGACAATGCGTTTGTCTTTTATCTCAATGTTTGCTCTATCTACCTCTCTCTCTCTCTCTCTGTCACTCACACACAGTCTCTCTCTCTCTATATCTCTCTACATCTGCCTCTATGTCTGTGTCCACGGGGAGCAACAACTGCAAATTGCAAACTGCATTCAGTTACAATTCAGTTCATATTGTGTTGTTCTGTGGCCCCCGCCGTAATTTTCAGTAATTTGCATTAATTTACATTTAATTTAGTGGAGGCCAACCAACACAACCAACAAAGGGAGCATCAGCGTGAAGTAGTAGTACTAGTAATAGAAGAAGAAGAAGACATCCAACTAGTACAACGAGTTGGGGGTAATGGCAACCATGGGATGGAGGGATGTTGCTTTAGGCCTGCGGCGCACATCGCGGCTGACCAAACAAGACCACGTAGTGACGGCGAGGAGTGGAGGTGGCATGGCATAGTGAAAAGATCCTTAAGCATAATTTTTGTATTTATTGTATATTATTTTTGGTTTCGGCAGAAACTTTATGCCCGGGCCGAAACTTTTGGCAAGGCATAAAGAAACACTTTCAATGCATTCATTACAAAAGCAAAGGCAGCCGCATTACTTGCACTTGTTAAGTTCCTCCTTACAATACAATACGGACAGATGGACAGTGGTAGTAGCTGGCGGGGATTGAGATATGGGGAGTGGAGAGAGGGAAGACTGCCAGGTGGGCCAACGAATTCCATACAAACTGTCAGCCTCACTTGACTGCCAACTGGCAACTATGTATATTGCAAGGCAGTTCTGGACATTTCCTTAACGCCATCCCTTTCATCTCAGCCCAACTCATTTTAGTTCTCTTGTTGTTCATCTTCTTGTTCTTGTGCTTATTCTTATGCCTCTTGTTCTTGTACTTGTTTTTTTTAGTTTTAGTTTCTTTTTTTCGTTGGTTTTTTTGAGGCACTGTGCTCGTTACTTTGGTCTTGTTCTTGTTCTTTTGTCGGTTTTTCAAATGTGTTTTCGAAATTGTGGCATTATTTTTGTAGCGGAAACTCTTTCTGCCACAACTACAAATACAAATGCACTATCGCACACACACTCACACACACACACACAAGCATAAGAACATTTTAAACTTGCACATCAAGTATTCAGAATTCAGTTATTGTTTCACTTTACCCGCTGCTTTACTTTGATTCTGACTGCGATTTCAGTTCCAGTTTCTGTTTCTGAATCTGATTTTGATTCTGACACTAACTCTGTGTGGCCACCACTGTGTTGGGCTCTTGTGTGCTCGGCAGCGCGCTTCGCTCTTTTGTGATGTTCACTCGTGCCGAGCCAGCGGCTTTTATAAGCGCCCAGCGACAACAGACCCAGAACAGAACCAAAGCCATAGTCATACATCCACAGAGCCATGGCACACACACAATGGAGCAAACCGTGACGTCGGCGTCGACATAAGCAGCGGCGTCGCAGTCAACTCACTGCAGAGTATTCGGCATCCTCGTCGTTTGTCGTCGTGGCTTTCGTCATACTTCGTCGCTGCCGTTGTCGCTGTCGTCGTCATCGTCGCTGCTGCCGCTGCTCGCTTTGGGTGCTTTTTGTCATCACAAGTTTTATCTTATCGCTGCGTCTGCGTCGCAGTCAACGCAGCCCTGCACTTGGCTCTGCAGACTGCAGCTGTCTATGTATTAGTGCGTATTTGTGTGTGTGTGTGTGTGTGTTTGGTTCGGCGTGCAGTCTCTTTACGGGCAACCACGTGCAGCTCTTGTAAGTAGTAGTAGTAGTAGTAGTAGGGACAGCATGCGGCATTTTTGGCCTGTTGTCTGTTAGATTTTTGAAGATTTAACACTTGCAGAAATTTGCAAATTGAATTCAATTGTTTAAATTGTAGTCAGTTTTAGCTAATTGTTTAACTAGCTTAAGTGATAAGTTCAATTTATCAGCACACGATAAAATTAAATGTTTATCAAGCAAAGAGTGCTAAAGATTAAGCTGTTAACAATGAGATAAATTAGATAATTATAGGGTTTATATTTATAAATATCATATCAGTTTTTATAACCCACATTTAGTTGATATATTTACATCAACGTTGATTAATTAAATGCAAATAAAGCAGATAGGGGCTATTCAAATAACATATTAAACAATTATTGCTTAATAATTCTAGCTTCTAATTATTTATGACAAATAATATTTAAAATATAATTTATGTATAATTTATTAAAATTTCTTAAGGTAACAGAATACTTCTTTTATAATGAATTTATTATTGTTTACAACAAACCACTAAAAAATTAAAAAAAAAAAAAATATTATAAAATTATTTTAGTTTTTGTAGTCTACATTTCGGCAAAATATTTACTTAGAGAATATTGCGCTCAGTGCATTTGGCCGTAATAAAAAAAAGTCAACAAATCAAAATGTGCAAATGTTCTGGACAATTTTTAAGCATAGCCTTGACACACACACACACACACACACATACACACTCTCACTCACACATATATACATATACGTACATATATATATGTATATATGTATATTTTTGCCGTGTGGTAAACGGTTGAAGTGGTGGTGGCACTTGGCAGCATAATTACGGTGGTGGCGCATTCGCATTCGATCATGTCCAAAAGTGGACCACCAGCTGCCACCCGGCGACGTTGCAACGCCAGTCAAAGACATTTAAGCAAAACAATTTCATGCCTGCTTTTCTTGCTTTTAATTATACAAGTCACACATACATACATATACTCATAGAGAGAGAGAGAGACAGTCTCTTTCATATGTATGTACGTGTAGTGGTAATTGTCAACTCTTGCTGAATTGTCGCTGCCAATTTATCAAAATGAAAAAGTGGCCAACAGACTCGCGCTCCCGCTGAGCTTGTCACAGCTTGATGCCACACACAACATGCAACAGAAGAACCCACCAAGAACAATGGCCATCCTCCATCTTAAATGTTCCATTTCCAAAATGTTTTGCAGCTCTGCTCGTAATGCTGCCGACGTCGCTGCTGCTGCCTCCTCTGCTGCTGCTGCTGCCTCCGCTGCTGCTGCTGCTTCTGTTGCCCATTGCGGATGACCATTTTAGTAAAGATTCGCCAAGTTTCGTTTCGTCCTTTCCATGCTGTTTCTTCTATGCCACATTACAAGCTGTCTGTGTGTGCGTCTGTGTGTGTGGGTGGGTGTGCGACGGTGCGTGTTGGAGTAGACAAATGTTTGAATTTGCGGCCCTTTTACCTGTTTGCATCTCAAGTGGCCATATGAGTGCCAGAGAGCTGCATCTCCGCTGGCAGAGGCAGGGCCGTGCTGTTGCCTTGACAAAAGGGAAACGGATCTCGACATTGACACACTTTCATCTTAACGTGAGCCAAGCCCACAAAGAGCACAGAGAAGCTCGAGCTGCAGTTAAAGCTGAAACAGAATCAGGCTAAAACGTTGCCATCATAGGCACAGGTATTGGTGCGGGCCAAAATGTTAAATGGCTGCGAGCCTTCTGCTTCTTCTTCTTCTTCTTCTTCTTCTTTTGGTGTTGATGGTGGTGGTGGTGCTGCTGCTTGTTTGTTGTTGTCGTCTCGCTGATGCTACTGTTTGTTGTCAGCGTTTAGAGCTGTCCACCCATTTCATGTTGTTGTTGTTGTTGTTGCTGCTGTTGTTGTCTAGTTGCCGCTTCGAGCATAAATGAGCGCCCACTAAACGTTGCCCCAAAAAAAGAAGTGAAACCAGACAGCTGGGTAGATGGAAGAGGGCGGAGGACCCGCCCATCATGTTTGTGTGCACAGATGAAAGAGCTGAGTGGGGCACATGTGAGCTTGCCACGGCACTGGGGCACACGCTATTTACAGCCAATCCGCACCTGAACACACACTTTTCTATACCTATACCTTTTACCTATATACACACATACATATACATATATCCTGTATACGCTTTTGTGTGGCCTTCCGTGCCAGGCACACACACACACACACACACACACACACACACACACTCACTCTCACACACACACATTTCTTGTGCTGAATTCTTGGGCTCTCGGCAATGGCAACTTGATTAGACCAACATGAAATTAAGTAATTTCGCCGTATTGTTTAGTGTTTCTTCAGCGACAAACAATGTGGAACGAGGGGTCGGGGACTGGGGATTGGGGAACGCAGAACGGGAAACAAAACAATAACAAGCTAGGACGCAAACCGAGAACCGAGAAACGGAACAAAAGGAACACGCCAAGGAGAACACCCGAATATAATAAAATGCTGACGATGACTACACTGAGCAACATGAAAAGCACACTTTGATAAACTGTGGCAGATGCCAGCTGTTGGCTGTTGCATGCCTCAAAACAGTCTAAGCATGAGCGTTGAGGAGGTGCACGAGGAGAGAGTCACTCCTTGAAAGTTCTTAAACTGAGAATTCAAATAATCACAGAGAATTCAGACAAAGGCGCCATATAATTGTTAGCGAAATGAAACGTTTAGTGAAAACTATTAAGACACATTGCATACCATAAAGGATTTTAGTTATTTGTCCCACAAATCTGATTAGGAAATTCCTTTCCCTTTTTCTCATTCTCGCTCTCTCTCTCTCTCTCTCTCTCTCTCTCTCTGTAAAATAATTTAGATAGAGAAAAAAACAACAAACATTTATATTATCCGTATATGAGATCCATTCTCTTAGCTGCTGAAACACATTTGCGAAATTCCAAATCCGAAACTGTATCTGAATCTGAGCCAAAAACCCATGCACCTCCTCTCTTTCCACGCTCTCCGCAAATCCTCTGAGGAATGCACGGCGCGACTCTCATGTGAATGTGGATGTGGATGGGGATGTGGATGTGTGTGGCAGGTGCAGCAGCGGTTGGGCGCGTTGCAAATTGCGATGCGCGCTACAAACCGCGTACAACGATGTGCCGCACATCCGATGGCAAGGACTTTGCCTCGATGCTGTGAGCCTGTCCTGCATCCTACTATCTCGCCTGTGAAAGTGCATGTGTGTGTGTGTGTGGGTGTGTGAGGAATTAAATCAGCTGTCCCTAAAAGTATGCAAACTCGTCATGCAGCGCTGAGGCGATGTATGTGTAAACGGTGGGAGTGGGGTAAGGACATGGAGGTGGGCGTGGCTGTGTGGTCTGTGTGGGTGTGCCTTGGCGCTTACCTCTGTAATTTACTGTTATTTTTTAAGCACTTTTCTCACATACCAGCAACAACAACGTGTGCAACTACAAAGAGCGCATTCAGAGCATTCAACGCAAACAATTGTATTGCTTGTTTCATTTCAAATTTTCGCTTTTTGTATGCGCGTCTCGGAGTCTCTGTTTTCGGCCAAGTAATACGTTACCTTGGAATATTTCGATACAGTACACCACATATATTATATTCTCGTATTACTTTCAGTAACTAAAATGGTCAAAAAAAAGGAAGTGAATAGATCAAGAGTACTACTAATATACCCGGCCAACTTTTGCCAAAAATCAACCGATTTTAAAATTTTTTTAAGATTTGACAATCTATTCTAAAATATTTTGAATCTGTATAAAAATTTTTTAAAATTCGATTTCTTTTAATTTTTCATTTCTTTCCCATTTTTGCATTCTAACCCCTTGATAGTCATAAAAAATAGAAAAAAAATTCGAATTTTATGACTCGGATTCAGTCTAGGTCTCAAAACTAGTATTTTGCTTTTTATTTGAGATCTTTTTGAGGAGAATTTTCCGTGATATGGCAAAAAATGTGCCTTAAACGGCCCAAAAAAAATATTATAATTTCATAGTCTTCATAACTGTTAATGGGTTTGTTCGTATTATAAACTCTGCTTTTTATTTCAGGTATTTCTGATGAGAATTCCGCGAGATATTTCCAAAAGAGTGCTTGTATGTGTCCCAAAATTGGATATTACAAATTTGGCCTCTGCCTTATTTTTGAGCAGCCATAACTTTGCCAAATATCAATCGATTTTCAAATTTTTTTAGTTTTGTAATCGATTCGATAATATTTTGAATCTGTATCGAAAATTTTTTCATTTTAAGCTTTTTCATCTTTTGACCGTTTTTGCATACTAACCCCTTGACAAAATCATCAAAACTCGAAAAAAACTTTTATCAATATTTTTGACTTTGATTCATTCAGGGACACTAAACTAGTATTCTGCTTTTTTTTGAGGTCTTTCTGATGAGTATTTTCCGAGATATGGCGAAAAAAGAGCTTGTATGTGTCCAAAAATCGGAAAATTAAAAATTTGGCCTCTTTCGTAACTTTAAAGAGCCATAATTTTGCCAATAATCAACCAATTAAAAACTTTGTCAAAAGTAGTCAAAGTAGATTATATTATTGCAACTTGTAGAGTATTTGCAAGTCTTCATCTTTTGTTACGTACTTTTTTTAATAATGCCCCCGAAGCACGTGGGAAATTACACATGTCCTAGTGTGCTTTCATCATGTCATTGCCAATGCAGGTGTGTGTATATGTGTGTGTGTGTGGGTGTGTGGGTTTGAGTGTGACTGTGTTTGTGTTTGTGGCTGGAAACTGTGACTTACAGTGGGGGTTTTGTTTAGTTTTTGCCATGCTTGCTTTATGCTTGGCCAAAATAAATTTGGCTCGTGTCGCTTTAGTCAACCGAAATTGATGAGCTCAGATCAGATTTGTGCTCGTTGCAGATATTGCAGCTAAATTACGTTTGCTATCCTTGCCCTCCCCCCGCATGTTTGCTCTCTTTGCCTAGTGTCCTCGTCTAGGATTGTATAATTATTTTCACGTGTTGCGGTGGCCTTTCGAGAATATTGAATTTTGGGCCGCATACATGAATCAGACAAAGATTGCATAACTTTTGGCACAATAAACGAATTTTAATTTGCAACACCCCCGCACTGCCACAGCAACAACAACAACAACTGGCCACGCCCCCGTAACTGACCTTCAATGGGGCAAACATGGCGCTGACCCCCAAAAATGCAAACGAAAAACTAAGCCTTAAATCCAAAATTCAAATAAGCTGATCAACGAACCGGATAATACTCTGCTATCGATTGACCCCATTGAATATTTCAGAGATTTGGAATTAAGAATTTCAAATTAAATTAAGGATAGAGTTTCACATATATGGAGTGTAGAATGTTTCAGATAAGCTATCGTTTTAGCTAGTTAGTACTTAACCGCATTTGGTGAGAGTATCAACAAGCGTTGGATGTTTGCCAAGTGGAACTCTTTGCAGGTCACACATACTACATACTGGCATGCAAAATAAATATTAGACAAACGGACGGCAGCATAACAATTATTACGCCGCCGGCCCAATTTGGTAGCCTCCTCCTCCCCCTCTCCTCCGAGGTTCGCCCTCTGCCCACTCCATGATGCAGTCCTAAGCCTATTGGGGCTAAAATGACAGCGGAAGCCGAAATATTCCATTGATTTTGGCAACGGAACAGCAGCGGCGACGGAGACGGAGACGGACATGGAAGCCATGAAAAAAGCCAGAACAGAAGCCATCATCGGCTCTCGTTCTCCCTCTACACATGGTGCTGCTGCTCATTGGACGCGGCATTAGACAGTGTCTTCGGCATTGGCCCCAAATGCTGCCCAGACTAGACACAGTTCGCCTCGTCTCGGCACGGCACGGTTCGTCTTGGATGGGCTCCACTGGGCTGGGCTCGGCATGGCTTGGGTAATTTATCCGTTGGACGGACCTTTTGGGACCACATTTGTACACATATCTGCCCATGTATGTATGTGTCTGTATCTGTGTGCAGTCTAGGCTAAGGTTATGACATGCGGAAAACAATGTGCAGAAATTTGCTTAGCAAAAAAAGAGAAAGAAAGAAAGATAGAAACAAGAGAGGCAAGAAATAAAAGGGGGAAGCTTGAAAGCACTCTCTGTTGGTTTTCTGCAATTGCCGCATTTGTATTTCGTAGATACAAAGATACGAAATGCGCCACAATTTCCAATTGCGACTGATAAGCAGCGCCGAGAACAAATAGTGTTTGTCGAAACCTCAAAAAAATACAAAAAAAAAAAAATTTTGAGATTAGAGATTGCGATTAGAGCAGCAATGGCCACCACATGATATGAGGGGAGAGCATGTCTTATCAACGTTTAAGCAGCGTTTAAGACGTCAGCAGCGACGTCAGCGTCTCTGTGGGCGAAATCATCATCAGGGCTTCAAATTTAAAATTCAGCTGAACAAAAAGTAAGTAATAAGTCTGTCAGTTTTAAATTTGTCATTTAAATTTCAAATTGTATTTAATTTAGAAAGGGCAGAGAGTGTAAAACAGACAGAGAGAGAGAGAGAGAGAGAGAGAAAGGCAGAGAGGGAGACTCTGAGTTAGAGACTCGGTTTGGCCTCCCCATTGAATTGAATGCACTTTCTCAAGGCAATTGGAATTCGTAATTCCAAATGCAATTTATAATTATGCAAAGTAAAAATGAAGGGGACCCGAATCTGATTGTCTTGTCACTGTATCTGTTGGCCACTTGAGCTACGTATCTCAACTCCACTCACCTCATCTCTCGATTCATTTATGTCCACACAGTTTTCTTTGCTTTTCTCTTACTACATTTATTTATAACTTATACGAGCTGTTTGTCAGCGGCAGGGCGGAGGAGGGGAAGGGGAAGAAGGGGGCAAGTCGCGTTTATCAGAGGCGCGTGGCGTGCGAAATGTTGTATATATTTCTCTACTTTTGTTGTTTTCATAAATTTTCTATCTCTCTGTTTTGTTTCCCCATTTTTCGACTGCAGTGCGACAAACAAAAGCCAACAACAGCGGGAACAGCAGCAGCAACACACACTTCATGACATAATTTGGACACTTAATTTTTAGTTGACTTTGATTAGACAATCGCCACAAGGGGCCGTCCCAGTTGAGCTGGAAGTGGAAGTCAACTCCTCAACTCTTTGGCAACCTGTCGCGTCGCGTCGCGTCGCGTTTTGTCAGCAGCAATTTGAATGCTTCACTCGGGTTCAATTGAGTTCAAAGTGTTTACAAATCACACACACATACACACCACATACTGCAAGGAAACACACACATCACAGTTAAAGAGAGTGTGAGTGAGAGAGAAATATAGTTAGGGTGTTGCGGATAGACGGGGTGGCAGTTGCACTTCCACTTCCATTACCATTGCCATTGCCATTTGCCACACAGTTTCCCATCCCATCAGCAGCAGCATGTGGAAACCGCATGTTGTGCGCCACATTAAACAGCGGAAAATGCCAAAAACAAAGAAGAAACAAGAAACCAACAAAAAAAATATATGAAAACATGCACCACAATTTTCAGGCAATTTGGCTAAAGCTAATTGCTATTAATAAAACAAAAACTAGACACAACCCGCGCCACTTCGTTGCGACTTCGAATCGACTTTGAATATCGGAACTAAACACTCACCTGTAATACCTGTTGGTGGCAGCTTCTTGAGCTACAAAAACATTAAAAAAAAAAATTGAAAAAAAATGGAAAAAATCGGCATATAATTTATAGCATTTAACAAACAAACCACGCGACTCGTGCTTCATTTTTATGCAGCGTTTTAAATAATAGATAATAAATATTTACATTTTTTTCCCCCAGTTGCACGAACATTTTACCATATTTTTTGTTGTTTTTTTTGGCTTTTGTAAGATGTACAAAATATTTGGCGCTGCGCTGTGGCATGCAACGCTGGCATTCCCATTGCCATTGCCACTGTCAACGGCAGCAGCAACAGCAGCAGCAGTGGCAGCAGCAGCAGCAACACGAAAACAGACAGCAGACAACAGGAAACACCAGCAAGCGAAACAGAGACAGTGGGAGTGGAGGAGAGCGTGCGGGGGAAGGCAACATTTTAATCGTGAGCCACAACAAATAGTATAACCTAATCTACAACAACAACAATAACAATAACAACAATGATGGTGGTGGCAGCAATACAGCATCTGGCTAACCACTTGAAGCACTTTCGTTTTCATGTGAGGCAACAGCAGCATCAGCAACAACAACAGCAACTCCAGTGGCGTCAGCCGTGTGGAAAGCGCCCGCTGCCATTTGGTAATGCAATGCGCACATCATGAAGTTAACTGAAGCTGAAGTAGAGACTGAGACTGAGAGTGAGACTGAAGTTTCAGCTGTTGCCGCAACGTGGCATGCAAATAGGCAACATGTAAGTTGTATAGTAAGTTGCAAGTTGCGCTGCCTTATGTCGATCAGCTGGCAAACGTTGCCTCGATTTGGTCGGGTTTTCGAACTCTGTGGCGCGATCAGCTGGCCACATGCCTTCACTATGATGCAACTGCCATTGAATAACATCAACAGCAACACTTTGCAGTGAAATTGCAGCCCACAGTTGCTGTTGCTGTTGATGTTGCTGTTGCTGATGCTGATGCTGTCGCCGTTCATGTTGCTGCTGTTGCAGTCAAGGTCTCGAACCACGATTTCTCCAAACGCCAACGCCAAAATATGTTATTTACGTGCTCATTTTGTTTAGCTTGACTAATTCGTCGCCTCATCATCTTCTGCTTCTTCTTCTGCAACATCTCATTGTTGTTGTTGTTGCTGTTGACCAATTGAGCCGCAACGCTTCCGTTGCATGCATCAAAATTCATTTGATTTCTAAGATTTTCCAATTCGATTTAAATATATGAATTTTTCTTTATTTATCGAATAAATATATATTCATCTGTTGCGGCTCAATGGGAAAGTTCAAATGATTTGATCTATGGCTCTTGCCGCATTAGCCTTAAACAGGGACTTGAACTTTTCTCTACAACAATTTGTAATCCGCTGATTCGTTTGCCACACAGCCCATTTGCAACCATCAGCACCGCAGTGGCAGCGGTGGCAGTGGTGGCAGCAACAGCAGCATTGACAGCAAAAGCGGCAAACAAACAAACAAACAACAAATAAACGAGCAAAGCGAACAGCCAAACATCAACAATAATTCAACTGGGCCTTGAGGCGCTGCTTAATTGTGCACCACCACCACCACCACCACTACCAACAACAACAACAACAAGTGAGTGCAACTGCAACAGCAACCATCAGAGAGGCATCTGACAACGCCCACAACAGCAAATTGACAGTTTGGCAGCAGCAACAGCAGTAGCTTAACTTGGCTTAAATGATCAATTGACTGCGTCAACAGAGCAATGTGGTTGCCATTGTTATTGGTGCTGTTGCAGTTGCATTAACAACTTCCCTGTTGCGGCAACAAGCCAACTAAATGACTTATGAGTTTGTGCACCAAAACGCGGAATTCGAGTCGAATCAAGTCGAGTTGAGTTGCGTCGGGCGTGGGTCCGGCTCCCAGCCTGCCAATGGAGTCCAACAGCAACACCAACCCCAACCCCGTTGCAACTCCAGTTGCAACTCCAAGACGCAGTCATAACATAGTCGCTGTCAGTTTGCTGCTGTCGTAATGAAAACGAAAGTAACTCGCACTCAATTGCTTACTCTCTCACACTCACTCACACTCCGAGTTGCAACTTGAGTTGCACAGGCATGCCCCATTCACATTTATCATTCACCATTAATAATATTACATATTATGCAAATATATATAATAGTTTTTATTGGGATTGTACTGGTGTCGCATTAGTATGTAAACGCCTTTGATTAAATCGATTTAAATGGCATCATTAGGCGAAGTGAAGTTCACGTAACATGGGCGACACTCACGGCGTATACGTAATATTGTAAAATATGCGCCTTGGCAGCATGGGATCGCATTATAATAAACTGTTTATTTCAACTCTATATTTTATTTAATAATCCCAAGGCATTTAAAACGAGTTCACTCACAATTGAACCTAATACGTGTACTAAGTGGACACAAATCACAATCGTAATCGTGCCCGCTGCTGATGAATAAATACTGATGAATACCGACTTGGATTATAATTTCAAATTGATTTGCCTACTCAATTGCTATCTGGCCAACTTAATTAACGGTTGTGTAATGCAGACTCCGATTTAATAATACTTGTGCCATAGTCTGGCATTCTACAATAGTTCATACATATAGTAAATGCTGTAAACGGTGCGATGGCGCGATCGGTCAGTCGGTTAAATCACATACATCTTGGTCTTAAATCATTCTTGGGCTGTCACGAGAAGTTAAGTAATGTAATATTATATTGTATGAAGTATTCATACGATTCATTCCAATTGTTAACATGTGTTAACTGGATTTGCATTGTATGCAGCGCTAAATGCGATTATTCAAATATTTTGACAGCTCACACAATAAATTAATTAATGGCCATTTAATAATATTCTGAGTGGCATAACAATAAAATCCAATTGCCAATTGATTTATCTCTTAATTTCATTTTACACGGAAGTCACAGCTAACCGGAAATGAAGGAGAGTGATAAACAGTGATCGAGAGAAAGAGAGAGGGGCGTTGATTAAGACGTTACGCCCCCTAAATCGATTATGCTTTTAAAAACGTACTTAATCAAAACTTAGAATCATCTGTCCCGTTAAATACTTACCTCATCGGTAGCATTACATGATATGATTGGGTTTTTTCAGTTTCTTCCATTTATGTGGAATCAATTATAACTTTAATGAAAAACAAATTGTATAATATTGTTATATTTTTAATTTTTATACCAATTTTCAATTTAACACTTTATGATATATTAAAATTAATAAATAATAATAATTAAAAATAAATTAATGGTTTTACAAGCTATTATAATGATATTGTTGATAATGAATTATAAATATTTGCATAGCTCAAAAAAATAATATTTTTGAATTAATATTTATTGACTGATTTTAATCTATATTTATTGATATTTGAGTTGACTAAATTTTGTTTAACTCTAAAAAAATAATTAACTACAATAGACAAAACTAAAGCTTAAATCGTAATAAATTAATTTAAGTAAAAAATAATAATAAATTATTATAAATTATAAATTATGTTCAGCTGTGTGAATGATTTTCCTCATATGTGTCAAGCTCAACTTACCCTTTTATTTCCATGCATCGTCGTCGTCGTCGTCGTCGTCATCGTCGCTGTCTTCATCAATGTTGTGGATGTTGCTGTTGTTGTTATTCCATGTTGTTGTTTGTTGTTGGTCGTTTGATGCTGCTGCTGCTGCCGATGCCGATGCTGCCCCCTCTGCACACCTCTCGCTGTCTTTTCACTTTCGTTGGCGTCGCTTTGTTATTATTGCCGCTGTTGGTGCTGCTGGTGGCACGGCTGATATTATTGTAACTAGCAGCGGTGTGTTGGAAGGGGCATGCAACACTATCTAGCTGTGCTGGCCGCACAGTCAAATGTCGGCGCCGACTGCGCAGCAGGCGATGTAACCGAAACGGTAAATGTTTGTTGGCCAAACTTGAGCAGCGCCCAGTTGCATTTTGGCGCTCGTCGCAAGCGATTCGCATGCGAGCGGAACTTACAAGCCTCCCCAAAAACAAAATCCAAAATCCAAAATAAAAATTAGAAAAACCAAAATACAGCTGTTGAGGCGCGAGCGACCGCGAACTTCTCAAACGAAAGCGAAACCGTAAACGAAACTGAAACTGAAACAGAAACTGAAACTGAAACCGTAGCCGTAACCATTAATGTTGCCTCTGGGCACCCCACAGAGCCATCATTATATAACCGAGGGCTGTCCAAGCGCCGAGCTTCTGCGCACTAAACGCGCCTGCAACGCCCACAGCTGTTGGCTAATTAATGCGCAGTGAAAGAGTTGAAACTGAGACTGGGAAATTATAATATTTAAAAGCATAAGAAAGGTTCAAGTCAGAGTTGGAATTGAAGTGGAAGTGGAAGTGGAATTGGAGTCAGTGCCAGCGTCAAGTTGGCAGCGTGAAAGTGAAAAGCAAATATACCGCTGACAATATTCCACCAGAGATCATCATTATTAACGGTATCATCATCATCATTATCATCGTTAGCAGGACACCAGCTGACAGCTGCCAACTACCAACTACCAACTGCCATCTGTTAACTAACTACCAGCTGTTCACAGTCTCCTCCAGTTGTCATCGGACATTTCCATCACTTGCTTCGCTGATGACTCTGGGTCAGTCATGCGCGCGATGAGCCGCCGCTCGAGCTGAGATTGATGACGCCGTTGATCATCATCATCATTATGTTGATGCAGCAAACGTCATCGCAAGTGCCCCTGCCACTGTTGCTGCCACTGCTACTGCTGCTGCTGCTGCTGGTGGATAACACAACGCAATTTGAGACAGGTATGTATGAGACGTGGAGGACGGCAGCTGTAAGCGATCCCATCAAGATTTTGGCGCGTCTATTGACCCTTTCGCATGCCACCAACAGATTGCGGTTGCCGGTCGGGGCAGCGCACCGCACGCATTATTGCCGGCGCCACCACCTCAGAGGGTCAATTCCCGTGGCAAGCGTCGCTGGAGTTGCTCCATCCGTCGCTGGGCTTTCTGGGCCACTGGTGTGGCGCTGTGCTCATCCATCAGTACTGGATACTTTCTGCAGCCCACTGTGTGCACAAGTAAGTATCATGATAGTCTCCTCCAGATTCCATCTATAGTTGAAAATCTCCACTCTGTCCCTCTCAGTGATCTCTTCAACCTGCCCATACCTCCGCTGTGGACGGTGGTTTTGGGGGAACACGATCGCAACTTTGAGTCGGGCAACGAGCAGCGTATTCCCGTCGAGAAAATTGTGCTGCACCATCATTACCACAACTTCCGCCACGATGTGGTCCTCATGAAACTCTCCAAGCCGGCGGATCTATCCCGTTCCTCGCACATACGACGCATCTGTCTGCCCTTCATGCTCCGCCAGCAGCCACAGGACGACACTGCAACGTCAGCCACTGATACTGATGCTGATGCACTTACTCAGCAGCTGGAGCTGGAAGATGTGCCCGAAAAGATAGACAACTTTCTGCGGAGCGTGCAGAGCAGAAGACGCTATCGCAATGTCACTGCGCCCAGTTCCATGAACACCTCCATGCGGGAGCTAATGAACATGAAGATGCTCAGTCGCCTCAGGCAGGCCCTGGTGCAGTCCCAGCGCACGCCACGGAGCAAGAAACGCACGCGTCGGCGCAACGACAAGCTAATGAAGCTAAGGCCGGAATCCGAGCAGGATTCGGACTCAGATCTCAGCGTGCACGAGGAGGCGCGCGAGATGCCCTTCTTTGATTGTGTGGCCACAGGATGGGGCAAGGCCAACATCAGCGGTGATTTGTCCAATGAGCTGCTCAAGACACAGGTGCCACTGCATCAGAATCGCAGGTGAGTAACTTGAATACGCTCTGTGTAGAAAGAGATCGAACTCTTCCTCATTTCCACTCTTTCTTTATTTAGATGTAAGGATGCCTATGGCAGCTTTGTAAAGATTCATGGCGGGCATCTCTGTGCAGGCCAATTAAATGGCGAGGGTGGCACCTGTGTAGGTGACTCGGGAGGACCTCTGCAGTGTAGGTTATCTAGGGACGGACCCTGGATACTAGCCGGGGTCACGTCATTCGGCTCGGGCTGTGCGCTGGAGAACTTCCCCGATGTCTATCTGCGCATCTCGTACTATCTAAACTGGATCGAAGACACGATTGCCTCACATTAAGGCCAGAAGGATTCCCAGAAAGAGGCGATATCACCAAAATGAGGGAGAGAAGGATTCAAATCAGATAATTAATTAATTTATATATTTATTGTGCTGTTACTTATTAATTAGTCTATACATAATATATTTTATGTTATGTTAATAATAGTTTAACCTTTAACCTTAAGGACTATCGTGCATAGCTTATCAAGATGTCTTCCCTAAGTTGTTTCCACTTTATGTAGACTTTAGAATCTACAGCAAATCTCCTTGGCTTAGCTCTTAATATCACAGAGTTGGCATTGCTCCAGTTGAGGTAATAGAGACTGGAGGCATCACTAGCTTCTTCCGCTTCCACTAGACCTCACTCAGCTTGTCATGATTGGTGCTGGCCTCGTTTGAGAGAAGCTTCTGCACCTCCTGCTGCATGGACTCGCCCGCTGTGGACGCCTTGCGGAGCGTCGCCGCCAGATTGATGGATGCATTCAGTATGGATAGTCGCTTCTCGCCATGATCCGACTTGCGGCGCATGCCTGGCGGTGGTGTCCAGAAGCAGAGCATGAGGGCGGCACTCAGTTGATAGAATCCGGTTAGTATCAGGGCCAGAGCAAGGATGGCCTGCAGCAGTGGGCAGCCAGTTGTGATGAAGTGCGCCAGCATCTGCAGCGGCATATTCAGATGGTCAATGGTGAGATCGATCCAGAGTATGGGCAGCACCATGTTCTCGAAGCTTTGCATAGCCCGATCAAACTTGATCTTGCCCACGACCTGATTGGCCTGTAGGCGCACATGGGCGTGCAGAGGAACTCCCACTTGCTAGAAGGATCAGACAAAGGATTAGTTATGGATCTGGGGTGAAGTTGAATGTAAATTACCTGCTGTAACAACACTTTCGATGTGAACCGCGTCGCGTTGGGGTTGAGTCCCTCGAAGGGTTCCAGAAAACTGGGATCAGCATCCAAAAAGTGAGGGAAGGATATGGCCAGAGGCATGTCTATAAGGCAGATATTTATGCCAAGTTCGAATTTTAAGTAGCTTTTATTTTTTACGAGTACTCACTATAGTAGCAGGGTGACACTGAGCCCAGACCCTTCTTTAGACAGTGCCCGTTCTTGCAGTAGCAGGAGGTGTTCTGGTTGCTCATGACGCTATCGAAGGAGTCCGTTTCCATGGTATACTCCACGGCATCCAGGCCATCGAAGCTCGTTCTGCCACGATACTTCATGGGCAGCAATCGACAGAAGGTGCCTCTATAGATGAACAGATCCTCACCATCCTCAAGGTCTCGGGGAAACAGTGTTGCATCATAGCTGCCCCAAATGCGATTGCATTGTGTGCCACTGGAAGGATAAGCATCAATTAATTTAAAATGAATTCGAGATAAGTTCAGGCTTCCATCACTCACTTGGTGGACTCATCGTAGTTCCAGTGCTTGTAACCACGTTTACCATTTATGGAGTGCAGCGAATAGGCTCGGGGTGAATTTGGCAGCTTCACACCATGGCCATCCTTTAACTCCGGCAGATGCATGTTGATGACATTGGACTCATTTCCCTCACGGAACAGCTGCAAATCAATGAAGGGACTCTCAGTTAGTTGCTGCCGTGTAGGATTAGTGGAGGTAACACTCACCTTCTCCATGATGCCAAAGCTGGGGAAGTCAATATAGCTCGGTACAAACTTGGACGCCAGACCCACCAGATGATCCTCATAGCCCCACATGTAGTCATGCACAGTGACATTCACCATGGGCTGAGCATTGAGTCGCTTGACCAGTGCACTAAGTCCCAGGGCAGCAATCATGGATATACTGGTGGCATGGGTGCTCACGCCCATGTAGGGAATGTTGGGAGCCCGAATGCGGTCCACTTTGGGGTCACCGACAGAACGCTCCGGCACGAATATGTATTCGCGACGGGGAGTAAAGGTGATGGTGTTGTTGGAATTCAGGGTGATGTTGTGGTTGGAGAGGACCTCCTTGTAGGTATAGGGACCAATCTCCTCGATCTTCAGCTTGTCATCTGTGCCCGCCATAAACGCTTCCACATTCGTGTAATTGAACATGTAGACCGTGATATAGACATCAATGGGCGGGAAGAGCCACAGCCGATATAGTATAGCACTAGGAGACAAGCTAAGTTGCTGGTTGGGTAGAGAAACCTACTTAGTTAGGATTGGCAAAACTTTGTACAACTGACTTACCCAATCTACAATGTGCTTCTGGGGATCGGTCATAAAGATGGCAGCGCCAAGGAAGACCAACGTCATGCCGAAGGCAGCACATCGCAGCAACTCTGCGAAGTAAACACAACAAAAAACAAAATAAGTAAAAATTGGGGCACGAGGTGAGTGATGCAATTAGCTGGAGTAGAAGCATGTGCCACCATGTGGCAAGCTGTTGAAGTTCAACAAGTTTTTCAAACTGACAGCCGGCGGCGGATCGCGTGTCGTGGCCAAGTTAATGACCTTCGGCAACAGATCAGGTCATCCCAAAGGAGAAGAGTCCTCAATACGAGGATCATCGAAATTGAAATTGAAATCGAACTCGAACCCGAGTTCAATAAACGTTCTTCGACAGTTTTTATGATAGTGTTCCTCGAAAAAAAACTTAAACTGGTTACATCATATATGTAATTCCTCGACTGCATGTCTCAGGGGAGTTGCATGTGGATAGTGTCTCGAGTCTGATTGATTTACGACATAATCGAAGTCACAAACATGAGAGGTATCTGTATCTGGGTTGAATGCACCCGGGCTCTGACCTCGTTTACTATAAATGCAATTTAATGACTCCGATTTCGAGAATTCTACTAGTAGGAATATCCCGAGATATTTACAGGTAATATTCTACATATTATCTGCGTTGTGTGCGTGTCGGAACTCGTTTAACAGATGATGATGATGACGATGATCAGCATCTCACTAATATAGAAGATGCTCACCTTCCACGCAGACTGTTATCATTGAGACTGTTTCGTTCCGTGTACAGCAAATCAGACGGATTACAACTACGATGAGGAACCAAAAACAATAAAAAAAGAATCTTAAGGGGATCATCGGAAACTGTGAACGATTTACGCAGATCACGGTCACGTTTTTGGGCTGCGCCCGATTATGGCAATTTGTCATAAATCAAACACCAACTGCTAACCCATTTATCAGCCGAAGTCATTAACAAAAATCCCGCTCAGCCAAGTATCTGACAATTAGATATTAAACAGAAAAAAAAAAAAAAAAATATTTAAAGAAAAAACCAACAAAAATAACACTAAGAATATCACACCGAGCAAGTGCTTAAGATCAATGAACCGCTTAGGCACCGAGCCCCATCCGCATATCTATAAAGCAGAAAAATCAACAACAGCAACAACATCAATTATTCATTAACAAATTCAATTTCTAAATAAATATAATTTTTTTTTGGTTTTGGTATTGGTTTTGCTTTGATGTCAACTTGTCACGCCACAAAAATTTACGTAAACGTAAATAAGTTCAAGATTTCAAAATCAAAACAAAACTCAAGAAAATAATTCATGTTCAAAAAGCCCAATTCCAATACAGAGATGACCCATATGAATGGGCTCTCAGTCAGTATCACTCAATATCCTTGCCTTGAATATATATATATATATGTATATATATATATATATATATAAAACAAACAAACAGAAATCAAAGTACGGACCAGTTAGCCGGTTTCTCATATGAGCAGACTTCAGACCCATTGTAACAGCATCCATAAATTAAAGCCGATAAACAAAAGCGCACAAATTATTCTGCTGCAACGAATCTCACATACTCGTCGGATATAGGAAAGTCCAAAAACTCGATCGATGTCTGTTCAAATTATGCAATTGCATTGCCAATGATTCGAGATTTGAGCTGCACAAACAGACATTTTTGGTTGATTCAAATGCCGAAACCCCCAAATATCAACAACAAAAAAAAAAAAAAAAAAACAAAAACTTGAGCATGAATGAATGCGACTTGTCTCTGACAGCTGATTCAGTTTTGAGTTTTCAGTTTAGGTGCTCTGAACTCGTTTTGAGCCCAAAGCCTCTCAATTTGATATGCATGTTACACTGCTCGAAAATGTTGTCAGCTTTAAGTGCTTTCAATTTGATTTTTAATTTATACAATTAACCTTTAAATGTGAACTGTACATTTTTAGCAGAGGTACTTCATTATATCGCATGTTAGCTGCTTTTTGTTTCTCTCAGTGTACGCTCTTAAATTGCTACACACTTTGCATGAGGCTGTTGGCTGTCGGCCGTTGTTGGTTGTCTGCAGCAGCAGCAGTTTGAAGTTCAAGTTCGTTGCAATTTGGCATAGCATTAAAAAAAATGATATCTTTATACGAAAAACCTGAAAACAAAGCAAAAGCCAGCGATGGGGTTGGTGTCAGAAGAGTCATCAGAGTCAGAGTTGACCCACTAAAGTCAAGAATGAATTGCTTTTATTTTTCGAGAGTGACAACAATCACAGCAACAATAACAACGATGACAATAGTTTGTCGGCTTGTGTGCGACTTCCGTCAAATGACAATAAATTAAGTAAATATACTAACAAGTTAGTCACACTGTTGTTGGTGACTTGAGCTGCTGAATAACATTTTGTATCTTTCGGATACGTTACATTTACTTTGGCACCTTCTGAGCCGGCACTGTCTGTGTTTGCTCTATGATTAATTTTACATTGTTGCTAGCAAATTGTTGATAATCGAAAGAAAGGAAAACAATAACAATAACAATAACAGAAACAGAAAAAACCCTTAAATAGTTGCCAAGTTCGTTAACAATTAGACGCCTGCCAATAAGGAAAAGTAAACTCACATTTCACAACTTCTCCCCCAGGGGGAAACTGTTCTAACATATATAGGGGTGCTCTCTCCGCTCGGCATTTGCCTTTGAAACTGATAGATGTATTTTTTTTATTTATTTATTTATTTTATTTTTTTTTAGTTTTAGTTGCTATTTGTGTATCTGTAACTAGTGTCATTGGTTCGACAATTGTTGTTAAATTATTTGTGTTTGCATTGTGTTCAGCACATGTTAAGGTTTGCAATCTGTAGTATCTATCTATTTTCTAAGAGTGACGACCGCTTGATAATGATTATGATGATGATGATGACGATGATGAGAGCAGCTTAGTATATTTAACACTAAAGAATTTTACAAATATTTTCATTTGCCAAATATTCTTTGCTGATGCCTGTTAAACTCACTTACAACTATTTAAACAAATTCGCCATATCTAGACTCGGCTTGAAAAACCCTTCTTATTGGCCAAGCCCATCAATTACAGTCAAAGTCAATAAGTGGAAATCACGTTTCTTACAATTTATCTGTATGGATTGTTGGTATAATAAGCTGCCTAATCACACCCAATTCATCTTTAAGGCCAAACTCGGCTTATAGAGTTCACCTTCAAACTGAAGCTGGAAACTTGTAATGTGACTTGATATAACAAACGACACTATTTGTATCAAATGCAATCAAATTCAGATCAGTTCAGTTTAGTTCAGACTTCAGACCTCATGGTAAGGCAGTTAGTACGTGACAATTTGAGTGACTTTAAATTTTTTTTTTATTTTCAATTTATGCAAGCTTAATTGTTGCCGTTAACAATTGAGATCCGTTAATACGGATTAATATTATTATTTCAATTATTAATTAGAGACCGAGGTGAGGGGGCAGTACTCAACGTTCAATGACGTTTAGCAATTGCAAACGGATTAAGCCACATCAAAGGGGGTAATCCGTGTTAAATCTTAATCCCAAGATTAAGCAGATACTAACTTCGGAAATGCATCTGCAACAATTTGATATAGATATATATCTCGATATATGTATATCTCGCCAGGCATTTATAATAATTGTGTGTTATATATCAATTGTTGTTATTTGCCAACTGTCGGCAACCACTTTTGGCATTGTGCTGAAATGATTATCATTCACCTTTGGCCTAGCTGGAATTTAGCCAACAATTATAAATAAATTAAGTCGTTTGTTTAAATAAAAAAAACGGCATAACCGAGCACTCAACGGGGCGTATACTCAATATAAATATGTTGAATTGCGAATTCTCGGCTTGCATAATTTTTTAATCTATAATCTTCAACTGGCTATCTGCTAATATGAAAATCATTATCAAATTGTCGTCATGCTCAACACACAATATTATAAATAAATCCTGCTTAAAATGTTAATCAAAAGTGCAGATGTCAAGTATTCAAACTTTTAGAAATTGCAAAATATCTATGCGATTTGGCAACGAGTTTGGCAAGAGATCCATAAATATTGTTTAACGATCGAAACTGGACGTTGTACGTTCGTTCCCTTTACTTGAAAGGCATTCCGAATTATATTTAACGATGCTTTCAATTTGGCCAAAATGGAATATAAGTGACACACGCTTAACTCTATCGCATAATTAAAACTCGAACTTCAACTCGAACTTGCATTCCCATTCCCATTCATATTCATATTCATACTCGTTTTCGTTTTTGAATTCGTTTTCGTATTCGTATTCATACTCACTTGCATTGCGCTGCGTGTTATTTGCAAATAGTTTCATTTTGTCTCAAATCCTCTCTTACTGTTTTTGTAATTATTTTTTTTTTTTTTATTATTTATTAAAGTCTTTTGCTGCTGGCACTAAGAAATATTCCACAATATATTTAACTTATGCAACGGTTGTTGGTAATTAAATTTTAATAGCTTCGGCTATTATTTATGATGTAAATTAGATTGGATACGAGTACGCGGAATTAATTTTAGTATGTTTTTCTTTTAATTTTAATTTTTGATGTATTATTTATTAGTTGTTTGTTGGAGGTAAGTAAACCAATTAACAAGTCCAGAACATTTGATTAGTGACGATCAATTAGTTGGGCATGTCGCTGAGATTCATTTGAATGGATTGTCCATAAATCTTGATTGATTAATAATTGTAATCAATATCAATTTTTCATTGTCCAATCGCCCTATTCACTTGATAATCTATATATTCATTAATCGATAATATTCCTTGTTCAATTGTTGTTGCGCCAAGTGTCCCGTTTACGGCATGAATTTAACCATAAAATGTTCGACAGTATTTAACTCAATTAATTTATTTAATTAATTAGTTATTTACACTTTTGAAATGTTGTTGATATTGATTTTGATATTGTTGATATTCTTAATAAAGTTAATGTTTGATTTGGATTTTAATAGTCTATTGCGATATCGATTGCGATTCCGAATGTGGCACGCACTTCCTATTCTCACGATATTTGACAACTTAATGCCCCGATCTGGACGGCAGTGGGTACCTTTATATGGACTCTTGGGCCGGGCTGCTCAGCTCCGACTGAAACTGAGACTTGGCGACGCTTCGTATACTACGATCAGCACAGATCGGAGACATAGTAGACCCAACCAACGATCTCAACGTGCATCTACTCAGCTAGCTAGCTAGCATCGTCGAAGCGCGAAAATCTTTACTTGAACCGGTCCAATTTCAAGCCCCTGCCGATGCTGACGCCGACGCCGACGCCGACGCCGACACCGACGTCGAAGCTGACGTCGACGGCAACTTTAAACTAAAGCTGGCGTTAACGCTGGCTGAGACGTCAACTTCGGTCCCTGAGTGTCAATAGCAACAACAACAACAACAACAGCAACTTAGACAAATGCTTAATATTAGTAAAGTACATGTAATTTTTTAAAGATTTTTTTTGTTTTTTGTTTTTCTCGACTCGAAAGTCGCCTTCCCTGACCCCCTCCGAGAACAATCAGTCAGTCAATGGGACCTGGAACTTCGTCTTTCCAATGCAATCGTATTCCTGTTCGTTAACTACCCGGGGTTATTTAAGTTCGTCTATGGCTGCTATAATATATTGGAAATGATAGTGCTCCTAAATACGTAGATATACTTACTACGATTTTGATGATATACAGCGAACACATCATACCCCATACCCCGTCTAATAGTCGTGTTAATTCGCTGATAATGAGTTTGACTTTTCCAGGTTTATGGCCATAAATTACACTACTTAGAGCGTAATGGGCACGCAAATGCATTCAGTACTTTTGAATATCTGAGCCTGAGTACATATTCATGAAGGAGCGAATGTATGTAACGTAACATATAGTACGATATAGATCAATTGGGTTTAATAAGCAATGCGAATGATGATTAATGTGTGCAATCCAGTTCGTTGACAGTGCATCTGTCACGTGTCCATTAGCCAGTCAAACTCTCGTTCCTGCTCTCGTAATCTCACGCCGTACGTTAGTTGGCCTCCACTGTATGCCATTGACGCAAACCCGCCAGTTGGGTCCAGTTAGTTAACCATTGTCGCTTCGAGCTGAGCTTGGCTTGGGGCAAGGCACTCCATTAGGCATTGGACGACCCTAATACTAAAACCGAACTAAATATTCTACAGATACATATATCTGTATGTATATATATGTATTTAGCTAATGCTCTCACATAGTCTACACTATAATTTTGCTGGTATTTAATTATTATGGCGTACATTTGTCTACTCGTGTGGTTTTTTTATGGCCATTGTCTTTTGATCTGACTTGAAATTTCGCCCAAGCATCTAAATCAGCTCTAATTTTCAGTCAGCATCAGTTTCAGCCTCAACTCTCTCAACTCAATTGAAGTCGAATCAAGTCAGAGACTGCTTTCTGCTGTCGTAAATATTTAATTATAGTTTATGTTATGTTTTTTGTTTTTCGTTTTATTTTTTTGTTTATTTATGGCAAGGCATCACACCATAATTATGGCAGTTTTTATATACATATATGTATATAAGGAGTGTGCTAAGCGATGCTTTCGTGCTTTTTATGAGCTTTTTTTGAGTGTCTTGGAAAAGCTTTTCACATTTCACTTGGCAGGTGTCAAGGATACAGTTTGAGCGCCATTTTGTAAGAAGCTAGCAACTTTAGTGCCCTGGGAAATTTGTAAATGTTAGACATATTTGATGATTTAGTTAACGATTTTGATTTTCAAATATTTACACAAATAACACATACTCAAAGTAAAGGCTACTCAACTCAAGAAATCTGGAAAAATTCACATATGATTATTCATAGTATATTTTGTATTTAAATATGTATATATCGAGAGTAAGAGTCTAGGAACTGCGTGTGCCAAGAGTTCAAAAAAAATTCCATAAACTTAAAACTTGTGTATCGTAAATCAAAAACGAAAACAAACCTCAATATTCAAAACAACATTTTTAGGTGTGAATAATTAGTCACAAAATTCAATGAATTTGACAGTTTCGCTGAAATGCATCTTTATTTTTTTGTTTACGTTGCGACATTTTATGGTGGGTGGCGTCAATGAGTCTCTTGTACAGGGTATTCGGCATGACAACTAATTGCTAGTTGCAACTGCAACTGGCTCTGAGCAAGTCAATTGTTTACACATAAAATTAAAAGGTTTTGCAGTACTTGTTAACAACAACCAATTTCCAATCTCCTGGAATGTTACATCTACGGGCTGCTCTGACTCACTAACCTGACTACCCACCTCCCTCTCTCCTCATCCCGTTCTTGACAGGAAAACAAATTAACTATTAGTTGGCAGTTTTTGTGGTCGTTACTGGTTTCTCGTGTCAAATTATATGGGCAGTCTATCTGTAATTTCTTGAGCCTAGAAACTAGAATCTCTCACATGCAATGCTCTCTAAGTAGCCTTTTCGTCAAGCCAATTGACAAATCATGCAATGTCAACTCATGCAAATGTGGAGCCCATCTTCCGGTTGGCAACCCCACCCCACTAGGGAATCCCAGTTGCATGTTATGGCAGGTTACTACACAGCTGCCAATTGCAGACTGAACAATCATGGGCATTAACATATTGTGACTACTCAACAAACCCACTCGTCACAGCTGGCTAGACAGACAGACAGACAGACTGACAGACAGACCAACAGAGAGACAGCAAAAGAGTGACAAAGTTCAAGAGACCTCCTTAAAGTAAACCCCGTCAACACTGTCACAGAATGTCACTCCGGTGACTCCCCGAGTCAAGTCCATTGGGTGCACGGGGTAGCATAAGGTGCTGCAAAATTCCAGTTAAATGTTTAAATGAAAAACAAAAAAAAAAACAGACAGAGTCAAGACAACAGCAAAACTCATGCATAATTGCCACAATATTTATTGTATCGGGCCAAGTTGACGTAAGAGAGTTGTACTAAGTTAGTTGCGTCAAGGCAAATACTAAAATACTAACGTTGGAATATTACAGGAAAGCGAACTGATTCAACTAACAAATATAAAGTTAATAACAATAATACGATGGAGATGTTGATGGGGCGAGGAAAGTTCTGAGTGAATGTTGTTGATGCCGTTAGCTCTGAATTGCCACAATAAGGAACCAAATTGGGGGGCTGGCCAGAATGATCGTTGATCAGTCAATTATCAATTGTTCGAACATTTAAATATGATGGGGTGTCGGTCAGTTCTAATGAACAATTAACGGCAGTCTTGATTGCATTTGTTTCACTTTATTAGCAACAACTAACAACTAACAACCAATAATGATAATAATAACTAACGATCAGACTACCTAACTACAACAAGAGCATAAAAATAACAATAAAAACAGCGACTGCAACGATAATCTCTGGATGTGATAATTAGCTAAGTTCATTTGAGACTAATATGAAAGTAATAATAAACATTTAGTAACATATTCATCATGGCTGTGACGCCTGAGGATGCATACATAGGTATATGTATATCTACATTTGCTTGTGATGTCATTTAAACAGCCCCGCGCACACATGTCGTATACGTAACCAGCATTTATGCCCATTACGTATACGTACAGTATAGATGTGCATATGTAGATTGTATATCGAAATGAGGAAAGCGCTTTAGATACTCCAGCTGCATTGGCTATTAGTACGCTGAGGTACTCTCTGACCCCAAATTAAAGAGCAATTCCGCAATTCAAGTCCCAACCGTTCTATATTAATATACTTGTAAACCGAGAAGCAATAAAAACACAACAACACCAACAGCAACAGCAACAAGAACTGCATAAAAAGTTCCCTTGTTCCGGCGTCATAGCAATCACAATTGTAATAGTAACAGCAATGGCAATAGTAATCACAATCGCAAAACGTAATTATTTAAGCCGACATCAATTAAGATATAATTAAATAATTCTAATTAATGATAGTGCCCATAAGGTAGCCATTTTAGCACTGCCATTTGCATATCCCAGAGTCCATTCCGGCCCGCCCCATATTACATCAATGCCAATGGCCGTAATCCTTGTGGCACATCATTAATATTGTGTTATCTTTTCGGGCATTTGCAGATATCTCGTTAGACAACTGTCATCATTTGTTAGTCCCCTCTTCAGTTCACAGATCTCATTCCAGCTGCCTCAAAACTTTACCCAGCATAATTACCATGCATATGATAATATTCCAGGGGTTTCGCGCGTTGCCAACGCAACTTGGCCAACCTCCAGATGTGCGAGTGGGAGTGGGAGTGGATGTGGCATACCTGTGGGGCATGCAGCAGCTCAAAGTGGCTGCCATTGGGGTATATAAATGCCTGTTGCTTCACCGAGTCACTCATCATTTGGTCGCGTTCGTCGGGATTTATTAGCCGCCAGCCGATTGTCATCCAGTTTGTTGCCTGTTTCATATTCTGGCCATTATTCATAATTGTGCATCTGAATCGTTTGGTTGTTTGGTGTTGCATGCAACAGAAGCCGGTTGGCTGCATAACACGAGAATCCTAATCCCCTTGGCCAGGTGAGTTCAAAACTATTACGTTATACAGTTTGTGAAACTTTAAATTTAATTTACTTTATGCATTGTTAGAACGTTGTTAATCAATTATTTTCATTTGTCAGTTAGTTACATTGTAATACTGTTTAGGTTCTTTAATTAAATATAATGAGAATATTCATGCAAATCGCCAACAAAATTATATGGCAGGTCGGAGAACTTGGGAGACTCTGTGAACTTTGGGCAACTAACACTGTCTACCAAAAGTTTGTGCAAACCCGAAACACAGCAAATAATTTTTATGACTTGAATCGAGTGTATTTGGGAGAGTATAACCCATCCAACCCAGAAACTATCTTCACTTTGCCGAAATTCATCTGATTTTTAAGCGGAATATATATATATATTTTTTTTTTTTATTTGACAATCTCTGGAATTGATTTGCATTCAAATCTTATTTTATTTGAAATGATATGTTTACCACAACTATGTTATTGGAATTTGCATCATCCCTCTCAATAGCACTCTGAAAACTGTCAACATGTCCAATTCCATGCGCTGTATATTGGTTGTCCTTGTTGCATTTGCACTCTTTGCCGCTGCATGCAACGTGGAAGCATCCAAGACACGCCCACCTCGCAACAATGATATCAGCACAATGGCCGATGCCCTGAAGTATCTGCAGGATCTGGATGTGTACTATGGGGACAGAGCGCGAGTACGTTTCGGCAAACGTGGAACCCTGATGCAGTTACTCCGCAATCGAATGATGGACAACGGCATCAATTCGAGCAACAATAACAATGAATTGATCAATGAGAACAATAATAACAACAACAATGTGGGTGGAGAGTTGGTAAGAAATATTATATTTAATAGACAGAATATCCGATTCAGACTCTAATTGCAGTTGCATACTGGACTCGAGGAGGAAGTGTTCTAATCATGGAGTCCGTAATTAGAAACCCCCAAATCAGAGCGAAGTTAATATACCCTGTAAGCACTTGTTACATAATATTTGGAGCAATAGTTTAACAATATAGATTATAATAAACATATGTGAATCGAGAAATAATGGAAAAATTAACAACATCGTTTAATTTTCAGAAGCTATATCTAGTTTCTAAATAAATCTAATTATAGATAATCAAGTAAAGTCACTGAACTAATATTATAATATCGATAAACGAGTATTGCAACATAAATGTGAATCGGCGTATGAATAAATTTCGTGTTTCTTATATACGATACTTTAAATGTCAACAAGCTCTTAATAGTCAAAAGCGAGGTCTCATTATTTAAAAGTTCAGTTCAAAGTTATGAGAAATGTAATGTGAAATTTAAAATTTTGGATAACTATAACATATTTTTGGCAATAATTCGAAAAAATACATCAGAAACACCTAAAATTAAAACCATAATGCAAGACTATGAAATTATGATATTTTGAACTTTTTGCCCTGTAAGGCACATTTTTGGCCATTTCACGGAAATTACTTATCCGAAAGACCTCAAATATAAAGCAGAATGCTGGTTTTGAGTCGAAGAATAAGTCAGAGTCAAAAAATTTAAATTTCCATGATTTTGTCAAGGGGTTAGTATGCAAATGTGGTCAAAAATATGAAAAAATTGAGAAAGTCTAAAATGGAAAAATTTTTGATGCTGATTTAAAATTCTATTCAATCGATTGAACAAAACTTCAAAAATTTTTAAATTCGCATGATTTTTGTCAAAATTATGGCTGTTCGAAGATAGGGGAGGTGATAAATTTTTAAATTTGCACTTTTGGAAAAAATTTAAGGACTTTTTTCGCCATATCTCGGAAAATTCTCATCAGAAACACTTTAAATAAAAAGCAGAATTTATAATATAAACAAATCCATTGACAGATCCATAAACATTTTAAAAATGGTTTGATTTTTGGGAAAGTTATGGCAATTCTAAGTTACAATAATTACGATTTTCCGAAAATGGCGATTTTCGGTACCTTTCTAGCACATTTTTGGACATATCTCGGTAAATACTCATCAGAATGACCTCAAATAAAAAGCAGGATGCTAGTTTTGAGTCCTAGAATCGATAAGAGTCCAAAAATTGAGATCGAACATTTTTCGAGTTTTGATGATTTTGTCAAGGGGTTAGTATGCGAAATTGGGCAGAAAAGTCGAAAAATTTTAAATGGCAAATTTTAACAAAATTTGAATGCAGAATTAAACTGCCTTCAAAACCATTAACAAAAATCCAAATTTCATCAAAATCGGCTGCTTTTTAGACAAGTTATGGCAATTCAAAGTTACGATAAATGCGATTTTTCGAAAATAGCGATTTTCGGGAACTTTCTACCACATTTTCGGTCATATCTCAGTAAATACTCATCAGAATGTCTTCAAATAAAAAGTAGAATGCTAGTTTTGAGTCCTAAAATCGATAAGAGTCCAAAAATTGAGATCGAACATTTTTCGAGTTTTGATGATTTTGTCAAGGGGTTAGTATGCAAAATTGGGCAAAAAAGTCGAAAAATTTTAAATGGCGAATTTTAACAAAATTTGAATGCAGAATTAAACTGCCTTCAAAACCATTAAAAAAAAATCCAAATTTCATCAAAATCGGCTGATTTTTGGACAAGTTATGGCAATTCAAAGTTACGATAAATGCGATTTTTCGAAAATAGCGATTTTCGGCAACTTTCTAGCACATTTTCGGTCATATCTCAGTAAATAATCATCAGAATGTCTTCAAATAAAAAGTAGAATGCTAGTTTTGAGTCCTAAAATCGATAAGAGTCCAAAAATTGAGATCGAACATTTTTCGAGTTTTGATGATTTTGTCAAGGGGTTAGTATGCAAAATTGGGCAAAAAAGTCGAAAAATTTTAAATGGCGAATTTTAACAAAATTTGAATGCAGAATTAAACTGACTTCAAAACCATTAACAAAAATCCAAATTTCATCAAAATCGGCTGATTTTTGGACAAGTTATGGCAATTCAAAGTTACGATAATGCGATTTTTCGAAAATAGCGATTTTCGGGAACTTTCTACCACATTTTCGGTCATATCTCAGTAAATACTCATCAGAATGTCTTCAAATAAAAAGTAGAATGCTAGTTTTGAGTCCTAAAATCGATAAGAGTCCAAAAATTGAGATCGAACATTTTTGGAGTTTTGATGATTTTGTCAAGGGGTTATGCAAAATTGGGCAAAAAAGTCGAAAAATTGTAAATGGCGAATTTTAACAAAATTTGAATGCAGAATTAAACTGACTTCAAAACCATTAACAAAAATCTAAATTTCATCAAAATCGGCTGATTTTTGGACAAGTTATGGCAATTCAAAGTTACGATAAATGCGATTTTTCGAAAATAGCGATTTTCGGGAACTTTCTACCACATTTTCGGTCATATCTCAGTAAATAATCATCAGAATGTCTTCAAATAAAAAGTAGAATGCTAGTTTTGAGTCCTAAAATCGATAAGAGTCCAAAAATTGAGATCGAACATTTTTCGAGTTTTGATGATTTTGTCAAGGGGTTAGTATGCAAAATTGGGCAGAAAAGTCGAAAAATTTTAAATGGCGAATTTTAACATAATTTGAATGCAGAATTAAACTGACTTCAAAACCATTAACAAAAATCCAAATTTCATCAAAATCGGCTGATTTTTGGACAAGTTATGGCAATTCAAAGTTACGATAAATGCGATTTTTCGAAAATGGCGATTTTCGGTAACTTTCTAACCCATTTTAGGTCATATCTCAGTAAATAATCATCAGAATGACCTCAAATAAAAAGCAGGATGCTAGTTTTGAGTCCTAGAATCGATTAGAGTCCAAAAATTGAGATCGAACATTTTTCGAGTTTTGATGATTTTGTCAAGGGGTTAGTATCCAAAATTGGGCAAAAAAGTCGAAAAATTTTAAATGGCGAATTTTAACAAAATTTGAATGCAGAATTAAACTGCCTTCAAAACCATTAAAAAAAATCCAAATTTCATCAAAATCGGCTGATTTTTGGACAAGTTATGGCAATTCAAAGTTATGATAAATGCGATTTTTCGAAAATAGCGATTTTCGGGAACTTTCTACCACATTTTCGGTCATATCTCAGTAAATAATCATCAGAATGTCTTCAAATAAAAAGTAGAATGCTAGTTTTGAGTCCTAAAATCGATAAGAGTCCAAAAATTGAGATCGAACATTTTTCGAGTTTTGATGATTTTGTCAAGAGGTTAGTATGCAAAATTGGGCAGAAAAGTCCAAAAATTTTAAATGGCAAATTTTAACAAAATTTGAATGCAGAATTAAACTGCCTTCAAAACCATTAAAAAAAAATCCAAATTTCATCAAAATCGGCTGATTTTTGGACAAGTTATGGCAATTCAAAGTTACGATAAATGCGATTTTTCGAAAATAGCGATTTTCGGCAATTTTCTAGCACATTTTCGGTCATATCTCAGTAAATAATCATCAGAATGTCTTCAAATAAAAAGTAGAATGCTAGTTTTGAGTTCTAAAATCGATAAGAGTCCAAAAATTGAGATCGAACATTTTTCGAGTTTTGATGATTTTGTCAAGGGGTTAGTATGCAAAATTGGGCAAAAAAGTCGAAAAATTTTAAATGGCGAATTTTAACAAAATTTGAATGCAGAATTAAACTGACTTCAAAACCATTAACAAAAATCCAAATTTCATCAAAATCGGCTGATTTTTGGACAAGTTATGGCAATTCAAAGTTACGATAAATGCGATTTTTCGAAAATAGCGATTTTCGGGAACTTTCCAGCACATTTTTGGACATATCTCGGTAAATACTCATCAGAATGACCTCAAATAAAAAGCAGGATGCTAGTTTTGAGTGCTAGAATCGATAAGAGTCCAAAAATTGAGATCGAACATTTTTCGAGTTTTGATGATTTTGTCAAGGGGTTAAGTATGCAAAATTGGGCAGAAAAGTCCAAAAATTTTAAATGGCGAATTTTAACAAAATTTGAATGCAGAATTAAACTGCCTTCAAAACCATTAACAAAAATCCAAATTTCATCAAAATCGGCTGATTTTTGGACAAGTTATGGCAATTCAAAGTTACGATAAATGCGATTTTTCGAAAATAGCGATTTTCGGGAACTTTCTACCACATTTTCGGTCATATCTCAGTAAATACTCATCAGAATGTCTTCAAATAAAAAGTAGAATGCTAGTTTTGAGTCCTAAAATCGATAAGAGTCCAAAAATTGAGATCGAACATTTTTGGAGTTTTGATGATTTTGTCAAGGGGTTAGTATGCAAAATTGGGCAAAAAAGTCGAAAAATTGTAAATGGCGAATTTTAACAAAATTTGAATGCAGAATTAAACTGACTTCAAAACCATTAACAAAAATCTAAATTTCATCAAAATCGGCTGATTTTTGGACAAGTTATGGCAATTCAAAGTTACGATAAATGCGATTTTTCGAAAATAGCGATTTTCGGGAACTTTCTACCACATTTTCGGTCATATCTCAGTAAATAATCATCAGAATGTCTTCAAATAAAAAGTAGAATGCTAGTTTTGAGTCCTAAAATCGATAAGAGTCCAAAAATTGAGATCGAACATTTTTCGAGTTTTGATGATTTTGTCAAGGGGTTAGTATGCAAAATTGGGCAGAAAAGTCGAAAAATTTTAAATGGCGAATTTTAACATAATTTGAATGCAGAATTAAACTGACTTCAAAACCATTAACAAAAATCCAAATTTCATCAAAATCGGCTGATTTTTGGACAAGTTATGGCAATTCAAAGTTACGATAAATGCGATTTTTCGAAAATGGCGATTTTCGGTAACTTTCTAACCCATTTTAGGTCATATCTCAGTAAATAATCATCAGAATGACCTCAAATAAAAAGCAGGATGCTAGTTTTGAGTCCTAGAATCGATTAGAGTCCAAAAATTGAGATCGAACATTTTTCGAGTTTTGATGATTTTGTCAAGGGGTTAGTATCCAAAATTGGGCAAAAAGTCGAAAAATTTTAAATGGCGAATTTTAACAAAATTTGAATGCAGAATTAAACTGCCTTCAAAACCATTAAAAAAAATCCAAATTTCATCAAAATCGGCTGATTTTTGGACAAGTTATGGCAATTCTAAGTGACAATAAATACGATTTTCCGAAAATGGCGATTTTCGGTACCTTTCTAGCACATTTTTGGACATATCTCGGTAAATACTCATCAGAATGACCTCAAATAAAAAGCAGGATGCTAGTTTTGAGTCCTAGAATCGATAAGAGTCCAAAAATTGAGATCGAACATTTTTCGAGTTTTGATGATTTTGTCAAGAGGTTAGTATGCAAAATTGGGCAGAAAAGTCCAAAAATTTTAAATGGCGAATTTTAACAAAATTTGAATGCAGAATTAAACTGCCTTCAAAACCATTAAAAAAAATCCAAATTTCATCAAAATCGGCTGATTTTTGGACAAGTCATGGCAATTCAAAGTTACGATAAATGCGATTTTCCGAAAATGGCGATTTTCGGGAAATTTCTACCACATTTTCGGTCATATCTCAGTAAATAATCATCAGAATGTCTTCAAATAAAAAGTATAATGCTAGTTTTGAGTCCTAAAATCGATAAGAGTCCAAAACTTGAGATCGAACATTTTTCGAGTTTTGATGATTTTTGTCAAGGGGTTAGTATCCAAAATTGGGCAAAAAAGTCGAAAAATTTTAAATGGCGAATTTTAACAAAATTTGAATGCAGAATTAAACTGCCTTCAAAACCATTAAAAAAAATCTAAATTTCATCAAAATCGGCTGATTTTTGGACAAGTTATGGCAATTCAAAGTTACGATAAATGCGATTTTTCGAAAATATCGATTTTCGGGAACTTTCTACCACATTTTCGGTCATATCTCAGTAAATAATCATCAGAATGTCTTCAAATAAAAAGTAGAATGCTAGTTTTGAGTCCTAAAATCGATAAGAGTCCAAAAATTGAGATCGAACATTTTTCGAGTTTTGATGATTTTGTCAAGGGGTTAGTATGCAAAATTGGGCAAAAAAGTCGAAAAATTTTAAATGGCGAATTTTAACAAAATTTGAATGCAGAATTAAACTGCCTTCAAAACCATTAAAAAAAATCCAAATTTCATCAAAATCGGCTGATTTTTGGACAAGTTATGGCAATTCTAAGTGACAATAAATACGATTTTCCGAAAATGGCGATTTTCGGTACCTTTCTAGCACATTTTTGGACATATCTCGGTAAATACTCATCAGAATGACCTCAAATAAAAAGCAGGATGCTAGTTTTGAGTCCTAGAATCGATAAGAGTCCAAAAATTGAGATCGATCATTTTTCGAGTTTTGATGATTTTGTCAAGGGGTTAGTATGCAAAATTGGACAAAAAAGTCGAAAAATTTTAAATGGCGAATTTTAACAAAATTTGAATGCAGAATTAAACTGCCTTCAAAACCATTAAAAAAAATCCAAATTTCATCAAAATCGGCTGATTTTTGGACAAGTTATGGCAATTCAAAGTTACGATAAATGCGATTTTTCGAAAATGGCGATTTTCGGCAACTTTTTAACCTATTTTAGGTCATATCTCAGTAAATACTCATCAGAATGACCTCAAATAAAAAGCAGGATGCTAGTTTTGAGTCCTAGAATCGATTAGAGTCCAAAAATTGAGATCGAACATTTTTCGAGTTTTGATGATTTTGTCAAGGGGTTAGTATGCAAAATTGGGCAAAAAAGTCGAAAAATTGTAAATGGCGAATTTTAACAAAATTTGAATGCAGAATTAAACTGCCTTCAAAACCATTAAAAAAAATCTAAATTTCATCAAAATCGGCTGATTTTTGACAAGTTATGGCAATTCAAAGTTACGATAAATGCGATTTTTCGAAAATAGCGATTTTCGGGAACTTTCTACCACATTTTCGGTCATATCTCAGTAAATAATCATCAGAATGTCTTCAAATAAAAAGTAGAATGCTAGTTTTGAGTCCTAAAATCGATAAGAGTCCAAAAATTGAGATCGAACATTTTTCGAGTTTTGATGATTTTGTCAAGGGGTTAGTATGCAAAATTGGGCAGAAAAGTCGAAAAATTTTAAATGGCGAATTTTAACATAATTTGAATGCAGAATTAAACTGACTTCAAAACCATTAACAAAAATCCAAATTTCATCAAAATCGGCTGATTTTTGGACAAGTTATGGCAATTCAAAGTTACGATAAATGCGATTTTTCGAAAATGGCGATTTTCGGTAACTTTCTAACCCATTTTAGGTCATATCTCAGTAAATAATCATCAGAATGACCTCAAATAAAAAGCAGGATGCTAGTTTTGAGTCCTAGAATCGATTAGAGTCCAAAAATTGAGATCGAACATTTTTCGAGTTTTGATGATTTTGTCAAGGGGTTAGTATCCAAAATTGGGCAAAAAAGTCGAAAAATTTTAAATGGCGAATTTTAACAAAATTTGAATGCAGAATTAAACTGACTTCAAAACCATTAAAAAAAATCCAAATTTCATCAAAATCGGCTGATTTTTGGACAAGTTATGGCAATTCAAAGTTATGATAAATGCGATTTTTCGAAAATAGCGATTTTCGGGAACTTTCTACCACATTTTCGGTCATATCTCAGTAAATAATCATCAGAATGTCTTCAAATAAAAAGTAGAATGCTAGTTTTGAGTCCTAAAATCGATAAGAGTCCAAAAATTGAGATCGAACATTTTTCGAGTTTTGATGATTTTGTCAGGAGGTTAGTATGCAAAATTGGGCAGAAAAGTCCAAAAATTTTAAATGGCGAATTTTAACAAAATTTGAATGCAGAATTAAACTGCCTTCAAAACCATTAAAAAAAATCCAAATTTCATCAAAATCGGCTGATTTTTGGACAAGTTATGGCAATTCAAAGTTACGATAAATGCGATTTTCCGAAAATGGCGATTTTCGGGAACTTTCTACCACATTTTCGGTCATATCTCAGTAAATAATCATCAGAATGTCTTCAAATAAAAAGTATAATGCTAGTTTTGAGTCCTAAAATCGATAAGAGTCCAAAAATTGAGATCGAACATTTTTCGAGTTTTGATGATTTTGTCAAGGGGTTAGTATCCAAAATTGGGCAAAAAAGTCGAAAAATTTTAAATGGCGAATTTTAACAAAATTTGAATGCAGAATTAAACTGCCTTCAAAACCATTAAAAAAAATCCAAATTTCATCAAAATCGGCTGATTTTTGGACAAGTTATGGCAATTCAAAGTTACGATAAATGCGATTTTTCGAAAATAGCGATTTTCGGGAACTTTCTAGCACATTTTCGGTCATATCTCAGTAAATAATCATCAGAATGTCTTCAAATAAAAAGTAGAATGCTAGTTTTGAGTCCTAAAATCGATAAGAGTCCAAAAATTGAGATCGAACATTTTTCGAGTTTTGATGATTTTGTCAAGGGGTTAGTATCCAAAATTGGGCAAAAAGTCGAAAAATTTTAAATGGCGAATTTTAACAAAATTTGAATGCAGAATTAAACTGCCTTCAAAACCATTAAAAAAATCCAAATTTCATCAAAATCGGCTGATTTTTGGACAAGTTATGGCAATTCAAAGTTACGATAAATGCGATTTTTCGAAAATGGCGATTTTCGGCAACTTTTTAACCTATTTTAGGTCATATCTCAGTAAATACTCATCAGAATGACCTCAAATAAAAAGCAGGATGCTAGTTTTGAGTCCTAGAATCGATTAGAGTCCAAAAATTGAGATCGAACATTTTTCGAGTTTTGATGATTTTGTCAAGGGGTTAGTATGCAAAATTGGGCAAAAAAGTCGAAAAATTTTAAATGGCGAATTTTAACAAAATTTGAATGCAGAATTAAACTGACTTCAAAACCATTAACAAAAATCCAAATTTCATCAAAATCGGCTGATTTTTGGACAAGTTATGGCAATTCAAAGTTACGATAAATGCGATTTTTCGAAAATAGCGATTTTCGGGAACTTTCTACCACATTTTCGGTCATATCTCAGTAAATAATCATCAGAATGTCTTCAAATAAAAAGTAGAATGCTAGTTTTGAGTCCTAAAATCGATAAGAGTCCAAAAATTGAGATCGAACATTTTTCGAGTTTTGATGATTTTGTCAAAGGGTTAGTATGCAAAATTGGGCAAAAAAGTCGAAAAATTGTAAATGGCGAATTTTAACAAAATTTGAATGCAGAATTAAACTGCCTTCAAAACCATTAAAAAAAATCCAAATTTCATCAAAATCGGCTGATTTTTGGACAAGTTATGGCAATTCAAAGTTACGATAAATGCGATTTTTCGAAAATAGCGATTTTCTCTAACTTTCTAACATATTTTTGGTCATATTTCAGCAAATACTCATCAGAATGACCCCAAATAAAAAGCAGAATGCTAGTTTTGAGTCCTAGAATCGATTAGAGTCCAAAAATTAGGATCACCAATTTTTCGAGTTTTGATGATTTTATCAAGGGGTATGTATGCAAAATTGGACAAAAATGTCGAAAAATTTTAAATGGCGAATTTTAACAAAATTTGAATGCAGAATTAAACTGCCTTCAAAACCATAAACAAAAATCCAAATTTCATCAAAATCGGCTGATTTTTAGACAAGTTATGGCATTTCAAAGTTATGATAAATACAATTTTTCGAAAATGGCGATTTTCTCTAACTTTCTAACATATTTTTGGTCATATTTCAGCAAATACTCATCAGAATGACCCCAAATAAAAAGCAGAATGCTAGTTTTGAGTCCTAGAATCGATTAGAGTCCAAAAATTAGGATCACCAATTTTTCGACTTTTGATGATTTTGTCAAGGGGTATGTATGCGAAATTGGACAAAAAGTCGAAAAATTTTAAATGGCGAATTTTAACAAAATTTGAATGCAGAATTAAACTGCCTTCAAAACCATTAAAAAAAATCCAAATTTCATCAAAATCGGCTGATTTTTGGACAAGTTATGGCAATTCAAAGTTACGATAAATGCGATTTTTCGAAAATAGCGATTTTCTCTAACTTTCTAACATATTTTTGGTCATATTTCAGCAAATACTCATCAGAATGACCCCAAATAAAAAGCAGAATGCTAGTTTTGAGTCCTAGAATCGATTAGAGTCCAAAAATTAGGATCACCAATTTTTCGACTTTTGATGATTTTGTCAAGGGGTATGTATGCAAAATTGGACAAAAAGTCGAAAAATTTTGAATGGCGAATTTTAACAAAATTTGAATGCAGAATTAAACTGCCTTCAAAACCATTAACAAAAATCCAAATTTCATCAAAACCGGATGATTTTTGGACAAGTTATGGCAATTCAAAGTTACGATAAATGCGATTTTTCGAAAATAGCGATTTTCGGGAACTTTCTACCACATTTTCGGTCATATCTCAGTAAATAATCATCAGAATGTCTTCAAATAAAAAGTAGAATGCTAGTTTTGAGTCCTAAAATCGATAAGAGTCCAAAAATTGAGATCGAACATTTTTCGAGTTTTGATGATTTTGTCAAGGGGTTAGTATGCAAAATTGGGCAAAAAAGTCGAAAAATTTTAAATGGCGAATTTTAACAAAATTTGAATGCAGAATTAAACTGACTTCAAAACCATTAACAATATTCCAAATTTCATCAAAATCGGCTGATTTTTGGACAAGTTATGGCAATTCAAAGTTACGGTAAATGCGATTTTTCGAAAATAGCGATTTTCGGGAACTTTCTAGCACATTTTCGGTCATATCTCAGTAAATAATCATCAGAATGACCTCAAATAAAAAGCATAATGCTAGTTTTGAGTCCTAGAATCGATTAGAGTCCAAAAATTGGGATCGAAAATTTTTTGAGTTTTGATGATTTTGTCAGTATTAGTATTAGTATTAGTATTAGTATTAGTATTAGTATTAGTATTAGTATTAGTATTAGTATTAGTATTAGTATTAGTATTAGTATTAGTATTAGTATTAGTATTAGTATTAGTATTAGTATTAGTATTAGTATTAGTATTCAAAATAAAAAACAGAATTAATAATATGAAGAAAACCATTTACAGTACTATAAATAATAATATAAATTTGTGTATGTAGGGGATATTAAATAAATAAAAGCATTGACTAAACTAAACAATATTTAAATAAATGATAATGGACCCATACAAACATATTTGTATCATAACAACACAGTTAGAGATATTTTGTAATGGGAACTCCACCTTCGGCATCACACCCAAGGAGTAAATAAAAATGAATGCCTTTTTATTTACAAATTTGAATGGTGGAAAAATTCAAATTCTCAGTTCTGAATTCGGCAAAAATTACCAGTCGAACAGAATTACACAGAAAGTAACTTTCTCAAAATGGCAACACATGTTTGCGTGAATGTGCATTGCGCAATATTCAAACACGTGTGTGGTTGGTTATGCACGTCTTTATTTACATGTGCTCGCCTGAAAGTATACCTTACTGTTAGTCCAGAAAAGTTAAACACATGATTGGGTGGGTATGCATCACTTTATTTACATGCGCTCTCCTGAAAGAATACCTCACTTTTAGTAAATTTTCAATTTTTCGATACTTGCTGCTCATTTCTGTTCTCCTGGTGTTTTCAGCAGAATTTTGCTTAAAATTGGCCCGATTTCAGTTAAGATTGTAGCTTCTCACCCTGGTTGGATTATTAATTTATTACTATCGTGTGTGTATTTAATCAAAAAATAAATAATTATTTCGAAAATTGTTTATTACTTAAGCAAGTTGAATATTTTCGACCTCCTTAATCAGATCCATGTGCTTAAACTCATCTGGACGCTTGGTGAACGTTTCCAGAAGCTTCATCTTATTCTCATCTGTTTTATAGTAGAACATTTGCAGCTCGTTGGCCAAGCATTGAGCCTCCTGGGCAGTCAATACCTTTGTGTCATATTCGCCGCGCATTAGCACAATTCCCTTGTCCTGCATCTCTGTGTAGTGGACGAGCGTGAGGCACTCGGGAGCATTCTCATGGTGTACTTGGTAGGCCAACAAGGGAGTGAAGTGGACTGTGTTGGCGGCGAACTGCAGCATGATGAACTCAAATCCTTCGCTGCGTGGCAATGGCAACAGGAATATGGGATGCTCCTTGGCACGAGCTGTTAGTGTTTCGTACTGTTCAGTGGTCAGGGTGGCAGCCAGCACATCCTTGGTTTTGTGGTACTCCAACCAGATTTTGGAGATGTCTCCGGCATCTTTGTCAGCGATGAGCTCCATTTTCATGATATCAGTGAGCTTTTTGTGCGGCAATTCAGCCTGTTCCTTGGCCAGCTTCTCTTTGGGGTTCAACAGCTCCGAATATGTTCTAAGATAGTTCCAATTAGTGTTGGCTACTATCGCATTTGTTCATTAACTCACCTGGCCTGACTTTTTCCATCCTTGATTGGATTAATAACACGCTCAACGCGATCCAGAAATTCTTCGGCCGATGTTTGCTGCATTTTGGCGATTTTGTCAGCATATTTCGTGTAGTACGGATTGGTCTCCTTCAGCTGATCCACAGCTTCCTTGGCACGCCTGAATGATGACATTGCAATGCGGCGTGTAAAAATATGCTTATTTAATTGCAAAACGCGTAAACAACTACGAGCACATTCCATTCCGCAAAAAAATCGATGCAGGTGAGTTATACAACACACAGTATAAAAGTGGAAAACAGCTGTTCGTCGTTTCAGTGCTGGAAATGACAGCATGTGCGAGAATGTTATTTACAGCGGCAGCTCTAACAGACTCGTTCTTTTCTTAACAGTACTTTGTTGCAAATGTTATATTTCAAATAAACAGTGAAACGGTCACACAATGCGGTAAGGCGGGAAATTCAATACAATGCTGTATTGTGAAATTTATATTAAAGTCTCTCTGCAATATTCGTAGATATACATTGCATATATTTTGCATAAGAATAAAATTCACCGAGTCACATACATGGAATAGAGTACAAGCGCTGTGTATCAAAATGTTATATCATAGGAAACTTCGACCTCTCCTGTCTTGTCAAACACTTGTTGCGCTTTCATCAATTGTCATTAACATACATGCATAACTTTTAAATTCGAATTACAATCGGCTATACTTAATGACATGCTGAAATTCTTATAAAAGCCAGCGCAAACAAATACTTGTTTTTAATCGGCGAACGACATTTTATTGTTTCGGGTCTGCAAATATTCCATAATTTGTCAATCAACATTTTATTCGTCAATAGAACTAGAATGGATACGCAGGTGAAGTCATTCTACAAAAACAAAACCATTTTTCTGACTGGTGGCAGCGGATTTGTGGGCAAAAGTAAGGGATATCAATGCAAAAGGACATTCGCGAAGGATTAATAACAAATATTTAAAAAAATTTCCAGTAACTATTGAAAAACTGCTGAGAACAACGGAGGTAAAGCGAATCTACGTCTTAATCAGACCTAAGAAAGGCATTTGCATTGAGGATCGACTTGCGTCATGGAATACAGAGCCAGTATGTGAACTTTTTAAATAATGGTTTATATTTGCAAATCATTCTGAATTGGATTTTGTAGCCGTTCGAATTGCTGCGCACTTTGGATCCCAACTTTATGGATCGCATCAGCCCCATTGCTGGCGACTGTGAATTACCAGATCTGGGGATAAGTGCGGCGGACAGGAAACTTCTGATCGATGAGGTGCAGGTGTTGCTCCACTGTGCTGCCACAGTTAGTTTCATACAGAAATTCAGCGTGGCCTTGAGCATCAACACACGTGGCACGCTGCTCATGTTGCAACTGGCCAAGGAGATGCGGCAACTGGAATCCTACGTGCATGTGTCCACGACGTATGCGACCTTGGCCACTCACGTGGACGAGCATTACCATCCAGAGTTCTTGACCAGCACCTACGATAAGGTGCTCGAGATGCAGAAGATACTCGACGTCGACCTCCTCAACAACATGGCCCTTTCGCTCTTTGGCAAATTTCCGAATGTTTATACCTATACAAAGGCTTTGGCGGAGCAGGTGATGGAACAGGAAGCGAAGGATATGCCAGCTTGTGTGTTTCGACCGCCGTTAAGTATGTTTAGCTACTCCTCGAATTCGGGTATTCCATTAACCTTGAGTATTCCATTTCCATTCAGTTCTTTGTACGTACAAAGAACCCCTTAGGGGATGGACCGATAATATGTTTGGACCCATATCCATAGTCCAAGGTGTTACTTATGGCGTGTTGCGAGTCATGTATGTTGAAACCGAAAATTTGGCCAATATTGTGCCAGTTGATTACAGTGTCAACATGCTCCTCTCCTGCGCTTGGCTGACAGCCGTTGATTTTGCGGAGCGTAAACAGAGGTCACTACCTCCAGTTCCGCCACCAATTTACAATTTTGTGCCCAGCAACGAGAATGCCCTTACTTGGAATGGATTCATCGATGAGATAGAAAAGAAGAGATATCTATGTCCATTGGAGACGATGATATGGTACCCTTGTGTGGTGACAAGTACCAAATATTGGTTTTATAGATTCCTGATCCTATTTCTTCATATTATTCCGGGCTTTCTTATGGATATGGGATTGCGTCTCAAAGGGAAGAAGCCACGCCTACTCAAGATATATGGTAAGATCCACAGGAACATCGAAAGGGTATCACCGTTCTCCCTTGTGAACATTACATTTGAAACCAAAAATACCAAACGGCTGTTGGAGCGAATGACGTCAGAAGATCGAAAACTGTTTGAATTTGATATGAAGTACATAAATTGGGATGACTTCTTTAAGTATGCATTGCTCGGAATGCGAGAATTCATTGGCAAAGAGAAACCCACCAAAGAATCTGTCAAAAAAGGAAGAAAGCTCATGAAGCGGTACGTTTGTAAATTTATCGATGATATATTCACTAATTTCTAAATTTTTTCAGTTTTGAAATATCTCATCGCCTTGTACAAACCATTGTATTTGGTTTATTAGCTTTCTTATTTTATCGACTGCTAAAAACTCTTATCAGTGCATTTTTTTAATATTGTCTGATATGTTAAAATCATTTTTTTTTTAATAAAAACTGTTAAATTAAAATAAAATATAAAATTTAAATTTAACAGTCCGCTCAACACTGAACATTAACAGAGCATTTGCATTCTGTAAAGATAAATTTGTGTAACAGTACAGTCCGGCTCAAGTAGTTCATATGTGGCACTCGGTTCATCGCGAGTCTGTTCCATACGAATTGAGAGCTGAGTCAAGTTAGTCTCAGTGAAACATTCAAGCGTGGCGTACGTTCGTGCTTCGGTATTGTGGTGTCAAACTGGTGTGGTAGCTTCAGTGGAACTTTAGCTCTGCTGCTGCTCTTACCTTAGTATAGATTTTTTCGTGCTTCTGCTGCTTCTAGTATAGAAGAAGTAGATTAAAGTGGTGTAAGCAGTAAATAGTATAAATCGACGTACGTTATTGATTTAAAAATATCTGCCAAAGGCACACATTTTTCGGCAGACACAAAAGTATTACGCGGCAGGCGACGGTTGCCCAAGGAGACGCATTGCATAATTTTATTTAGTTTTCGCATGGTTCTATTTGACTAAAGTTTTTCGAAGAAATGGCTTCCTTCGAATTCAGAACAGCGGCTTTATTTATTTATTTAGATGAGAACAGAAGCAGAAGCAGTAGAGAAACATATATTGGCCTAAGACTCACATACACATACATACACATAGCAGCAATGTGCATAATAATTAAGCAGCAACGGAGAGAAAAAGAGAGACAGAATCGAATAACATAAAAGAAAACCTAACAAAAATAATATACAATAAGCTCTTCTTTGCTTTGGTATTTGCCTTTTATGTATCGCTTCTTCTTTGAAAAAGGGAAGGGGGCGGGCACCACTCTTGTGCTTGTTTTTATATGTGACATAACGGTATTTGATTGGCATGCGAGTCTCAACATGCAAGTGTGTGAGAGTGAGTGCATGAGAGAGTACATCGTATGTGCGAATAAATGTGTTGTGTGTGCCTCTGCTATGTTGCTGCTTCTGTTTCTGTTCTTAATGTACATATTTCTTCTTTGGCAACTTTTGTGCAAACTTGAAGCAGTTTTTTTTTGGCAATTTCTAGTAAAGGGTGGATTATTGCGGATATTGGTAGTGGTGGTGGTGGTGGTGGTGGATACTGTCATCGAATGAATATTTTATGTGTGTGTTTTCATTTGAATTGCAGATAAATATCGTGCAGACGCGTACCTCTCACCCAAACACAGTAACATCTACTGCCAACCCTCCCTGATAGTCGCCATTAAGAAAAGCAGAAATATATAAGACACATTCATAGTACATAAAAGAAATAGAAGAAAAAACAAGTGCGCGCCAGTGTAGTAAAATGTTTGCAAGCCGTGGCCAAAGCGCATTAACAGCGCTGCTGCTGCTGTTCTACTGTTTTGCACCGTTTGCAGCTGGAAGTGAGTTGCTGGACAAATTGCGCGATGATTCGGAACTTTCACAGGTGAGTCAGAAAGTCAGGCAACGAGTAATGAGAACAGAACAGCAAAGTAAATATTCTCAGCTCAAAATAGAAACACACATGTACAACAACAACAATAGAGTATGTAGGTGCACAGCAGGTTGATTCTTTATACCCGTATTCTCAACTGTTGTTTCGCTACATACTTGCATCTGTAATGTAAACGTAAATGTTGATGTAGATGTAGATACACATAGCTCTACTCACACTTGCACACCTTTACACACTCACCAACACTTGGAAATGCGAGGCGTGTATTGACACAATTTGACCGAGCCTGGCGGCAACTGACCTTGAGCACAGAAATGCCTTTTTGCTGAAAGTGAGCATAATGCGAGAGCGAATGAGCGAGGGAGAGAGAGAAGAGGTAGATTGACTCCCGCACAGGTAGTTGCTGCTGCAGCTGTTGTTGTCTTGCTTCACGTCCTTGACCTTTAACATTTGTGCACTTGTTGTTGCTGGTGAAAAATCAATGGTGGCTCCAAGTCCCCCAAGCGACGCAAACTCAAAACTTTTGGCAGTCCGAAGTCCAGCAAAGCGTGTGACCCTTTATCACATATTAGGTATGCATGTTGAGCCCATTACATAAAAACTAACTAAATTATGCATAAGCAGCAACAACACCAACAACAACAATTACTACTACAACTACCACGATGACAGTACCAAAACAAGAGTACACCCATGCGGAGAGAGTAACATATTAAAGTGCCGTCGCTGTCGACTGAGCATAACAGTTTTCTACCTATTTATAAAGTTGGTTTACCTTTTTACACCATCACACACCGACACACACACACACACATGTCCAATACATTGTATGTTATGTATCCACCCATACATATGCATATGAACAACACATAAAAGTGTAAAAGTCAGAAGCCATTAAAGGTTGGTGGTAGCCTAAAAAAACAACAACAACAACAACAACAAAAAAACATAGTGGAAAGAACAACAACATTGCAACAACAACAATTGCTGTCTATCTGTCGTTCTACTCTGTTAAACATTTAATGCCCAAAAATAGTTGTTAGGCAGCGTCGAGAGCATTTGGAAAACTAAGAAACAAAAAATTTCACAATTGAAAAGAAAGCGTGCGATCTGCGAACTCTGCGGGCTACGAAGTTGCGAGCTGTTGTCGGCTTACTTAGGGTCTCGTACGGCTTACCCAAGACCCTCGCCCCTCCTCCTGCCTCGTAACTTCATACCTGTCGTCGCATTAAAGTGAAAAATGCAATCCATACACGGTTTTTACCTTTTGCAACATTATGTAGAGACACATTCATACTTAAATAAACGTATATAGAGATGTCTGGGACTATTTTGTAAGTAGGAAACAGAGCGTGTGCTATGCGGAAATAGATATTTCTTTAGCGATAAACTTGAGATTATATAGCAGTATATATTAAAATAATGAAATCAATAAAAAAAGTTAAATAATAATATTAATAATTACTGAATGCAACTTTAAGGCACAATTTGCATACAGTAATTTCATTAAGTTCTCTCTGAAGTATTCAACGAAGCTATATAATATTAAATTTCCGTATGTAATGGGTCACTTCCCCTACTCTTCCGAGAAACGGGATTGTGCGGGTATTGGGGCTTCGCAGTAATGACCTCCTGAGTTGACCCCAGACTTCCTGTCGTGCGCTTCTTGTACGATCGTACATATGTATATATAAATTTTAATTTTGAATTATAATTTTTAACCTTTGACTGACAACGAAGGCGAAGGCAAGGGAGAGGATTGACTTGTGTGTGGTTGTGGGTGGATTGTTGTCAAGTGTGCCGACGACAACTGACCGACCTAGGAACAGACCGACAGAGAAGTCACATGAACAACACACAGATGAATGCATATATCAACGCGAACATCAACACAACAACAGAATCGAATTCAATTAAATTTAATTTAAGATTATAATACTCTCATACTCGGATAGATGTTCATACACAATCCCATGTCCATGTGGAGACGCGTGATGTAGTGGCACGGCTAGAGCTGTGTGCGCTATGAGTTTCAGAAAGAATAAAGACGTGAATGGGGGGCTGACCTTAATGGAGCCTTAGCAAACACACTCAGACAAGAACAGAATATAAGATGCATTAGAGATCCGTTCGGGGCGCGAAACTGACATGCGATGCGTCTTCTCCAATCATTTGGATCTACCGTTTCCATGTCCATACGACTTCAGTCTTCGTCGACACCAATTAAGACAATATACGACGACCACTCGAGGGGGGGTTGTGTGCATGCTGCAATTATATACCAAATACTCTACCATATGCATAATTTGTACCAATTAAATTCGTGTACAGAACATGTTGATAATGATTCAAGTGGTGTCTCTCTGTATCCAGCTGTCTGTCCAGGCTCAGAACTTCTCGCTTCATTTAGCTGATGAAATGCATTTTCCTGGCAATCAACCACGCCCATTTATACATTTACAGTAGTCCCCCTCAGTATTTGTAGTTTGTTTTAGACCTCTCTCGACTAGGACAATAATTAAATAAAATTTTGGCTAAAAAAAAACCCCACACACTCCCACACACTCAACAACAACAACACGAACAAACAGAAACATGTGAAACGCAAACACATTTTCAACTGAAAGCGGTTCTCTCTTCTCTCTCTCTCTCTCTCTGTCTCTTTCTATTTCTATCTCTTTTTCAGAACACTGCCAAGTCGTTCAAGCGCATTATGCCAGTTAGGGTAAGCTGCAACAACAACAACAACAACTAGAACAACACCAACAACCACTACATCTGCCAATGTTATATGTATATGTAGAATGAAAAGTAGTAGAAGCGTTACATGTTTTTGCCTTAATTTTGTTAATAAACATTTCTACTAAGGGTAGTCACACCCTCATCCCTCTCGCTCACCCTTTGCGGACTGTGGCTTGACTATGACCTGCGTTGACCATATTAGGGATTGCGTTAGGCAGGCAGGGAGTAGTAGCACTGGTGGTGGTTGGGGTTGGGGTTGCATTAGCCGAATTTGTTTGCACCGCCGTCTGGTTGTGACTCATATTGCCCTTGACTCCCGCCACCACCGACATTATCTCAGATGGTGCACACCACCACCATCAGCACGCGCCAACTCCATCTAGTACTCCCGCTCTCTAGCCAGACGGGGTTCATTGGCACTTCGTGTAGTTCATGAAAATCAAATGCATTTAGGAATCACCAAAACAGCACAAGAGCAGTGGAAGTTGTGGTCAAATGAGATGTGCCCCCGGGGTGTGCATAGCAATGGACTGGTAAAGCTTTCCCAATTGTCCCATCAGTTATATCTGAGTGATAAGAATCGTTTCAATTGACGTATTCATTGCATGATTGCATATTCATAAGGACGATTCTGATTCGGAATACGTTACGAAGAACTAAATCTTATCGCGAACGTCAGACGATGTCTGACGACGCTTCATCCGTCTGGCATAAGCCCTAAGATAAGCAAAGAACCGTTTACTTGCTTGAAATGGAATCCAGCTAAGAGTCACAAGGATACGAGGACCAAGACCAAGACTTCTCCAATTACTAAAAACAGTTGAGAGAGCAGAGAACACAAACTCAAAGTGAAAAATGTGATGGCGATGCCGAAACAAAGATACGAGATACGAGAAATGCAATGAGGGGCGGGCAGGTAGCAGCCATAATGTGACTCATGCCGAGACAGGACGAAAAGGTATACACATACATACTATATAGACTGTCGACAGGATACACACACTCATACACACTCCTGCCGTAGTTTCTAGTATGTGGATGGTCAATTTAGAGCTTTGTTTTTGCCGATGTCGTTGTCGTTCTCGTTGTCGCACAACTCATAAAGCTGGCTGAGAATGTGCAGTAGGGCGTGTCGTAGGTGGTTCCATTCGTTGGGAAGCCGCAAAGTGTGTATGCGGTCGATTGCATGTGTCGCTCGCTTAGCAGGTGGTGTATCAACACACACACTCACACACAGAGAGGCCCATAAGCAAAGGGTCAGCGTCTGTTATTTAGGGTAGCTGCAAGCGGCAAGAAAATGCATTTTCCTCTACTTTGTACCTATGTACATATGTACATATGTTGTGTCCTGTATGTCCTGTGCCTTCACATGATTATGTCTCTACATGGAACACAGATCGCCCTCAATAATGACACGCACAATGCTCTATCTCTGGAAATGGGCTCAGGGCAACAAACCGCCCTATGACTCGATTCGCCTCGCCCGACATCGCTTACGTAATTGGTTCAATAAACCTTTTTTCGCCTCTGTCTGAGTTCATTTTTATTATAGCCATTTCTGTTAGCTGTTGCCATGGAATTGACCCGTTTCGTTAGTTGCCAAAATGGCAGGCGCCCCCCTTTTTTTTCTTGGCCTGTGTAAAATCGCATGATTTCGTTTTGTTGTGCATGCAAATCTATTCTACACTCTTCAACATAAATTCGCTTTTACTGAAATTATTTTGTATTAAAATTTGTCTACTCCTCCTTTGCAGTTTTACAGCCTGTTGGAGCACGATGATGTGGCCAATTCGACGGTATCCCTGCGCTCCTGCACAATCTTTGTGCCCACAAACGAAGCCTTCCAGCGTCACAAGGGCAAGACCTCAGTCCTTTATCACATTAGTGAGTACTCTACTATATATTCGTACTATGATCCATGTGAATCAGTCAATTAACATTGATGATGTTTCTCCCACGCGTAGCTACTGCGGCATTTAACAAGAGTCAACTCACTACAACGACCTTGTCATCGGACATGATGGGCAATCCGCCTCTCTACATCACAAAGAGTCGTAGTGGGGACATCTATGTGAATAATGCACGCATCATTCCATCGCTAACCTATGAGCATGTCAGCAATGGGAAGCGACAGGTATGTTCAATCAACTTATTCCGAAGTATAAGTAGTTTCATAACTTCTATGATATCTTGTTTAGGTGATGCATGTCATCGATGAGGTGCTGGAGCCACTCACTGCCAAGTCCGAAAATAATGAGATTCACAACATTGACGCCCTGCAATTCATTCGGGATGCAGACAAACTGGACTTGTCCAACAACTCAGTGCGCAAATACCGCACACAGGTGACTTTGGCCAAGAAGGAGTCTGTCTTTGAGGCACCTGGTTCGCACACTTTCCTGATGCCAGTCGATGAGGGATTCAAGGTGCGTGAGATTATCCTAACAAAATATCTCATCAATCTAATTCTGAGGAGTAATCTTTGTTACAGCTAACGGCTCGCAGCAGTTTGGTTGATGCTAAGGTCATCGATGGTCACATTATTCCAAACACTGTCATTTTTACTGCCACCGCTGAGCACGACGAACCAAAGACTTCTGCCGTATTTGAGGATCAGCTGAAGGTTACAGTCAGTTTTTTCAAGCAAAAAGATGGCAAGAGTATGTACTATTATCCCTTAATTTATTAGTGTATATTTCTTAGCTTCACGTAATAATTGCATTCGTTTCTTTCAGTGTATGTCAAATCGAATACAATTGTCGGTGATGCCAAACACAAGGAGGGCGTTGTCCTGGCTGAGATTGTCAAGGCGAATATACCCGTCAGGAATGGCGTTGTTCATCTTATTCGTCGCCCGCTGATGGTCATCGATACCACCGTTACGCAGTTCTTGCAGGTAAATGGGCGTGGCAGCCATCCCCACATCCCCTAGAACAATGGGACACACTCACAGAGTTAGCCAACTTATCCTTAAACATACTATAGTGCGTAGGGTTTGCAGCAAATGCCAGCAAATGCTTCTTCTTCTTCTTTTTAAGCTCTATACAATTCAGCTTTGCATTTAGCTGAGCTACCCTCAAATGGAAGGGAAAGCGATTAACCCAAGTGGCATGGCGGTCTCATAGAGGCCCGAGAGTTCTTCTATATGCAAAGCCAAAACAAAAAGAGTCCTTAGCACCACCACATAATTGACATTGAGATAGATACAGACACATATACGCATACACTAACACATTTACAAAAATATAAGTATCCTACTTAAGTAGACGTCAAAAATGACGCTTGATCTTGAACACAAAAGTACATATACGAAAACAAAAACCCAAAGTCTGATTTTACATAGAATTGAATTGTCAAGATCTATAGATTTGTGTAAGGTTTTGCAGAGGCATCAGTTTATGTGCCCAGAGCTTTACATAGAAAACCCTTAACTGATTCGGTTCCATGAAAAATCATAAGCAAAATTTTATTTTAAAATAATTTTTAAAATATAAATTTTATTTTAAAAAAATTTTGGGTGTAATGTAAGTATTGCCAAAATCAACCAAAACCAAAAAGAAATTTTTATGAAATAAAAAAAAACAATGTATTAAATGTAAATTAATCTATTCAACAAAATTCAATCTCAAATTAATCCATCTAACATAGAAATCTGAAATGAGCTGCACTTTCCAAGTCCATAATTGGCAAATTATTCAATCTTTATAAATCAATTCAAAATACTTTAAAACTGCAGCTCAAGCAATTCTTTAATTGGCAACTTCACACATGACATTTAAACTTCCTCTTCATGCCTAAGCCCTTATCAAATTTGTATAAATTTAATTTAAATTTGGCTTAAGCTCCGTTACTCTCTCTCTCTCTATGTATTTCCATAACTAATCCCACATTAAGTTCATTGCGCTTTTCTCTCTACATCAGATCATATCAGTTACAAGACAGTTCGCCCGATCTATCGCTCAGTCGGCATGCTCGTATCTCTATCGAAATATATGTTTTTATAGCCGTAACTCTCGAAGAAGTGAGATTCATGACATATATACATAAATACATAAATATACCTACATAAATGCTCGCTCACATACATATATACTATAACTTGTTGTGCTCTTCTTATCAATCGAGGTTCATGTTTATGTTTATATTCTGTTTCGCAATTCTGAATTTCATTGTTTTGACTTGTTTGTTTAGAATCTGAAAATTGCAAACCATTTCCATTTTAACTGACTCCACGATCTTTATACTTTCTCTTGTACATGCAAATCCCCACATATCGCTACAAAAAATGAACTGAATACTGAAACATTATTCGAAACCAATCCGCAACTTTGAATAAAATGCAGTCGTTCAAGGTAAAATTATTTTTATCGAAAATATAGTAAGTCTAGAGCTAAGTACTATGATTTGAATCAGCTTTATGTTTTCATTTGATTATATTATAATGTGATTGATTCGAATGTACGCATGATTCCGCAGGCATTTCTAAAAGGCCCTAGCATGTTTACTATATATTTATTTTTAATTTTAAACAGAGTGAAAGCAGCAACTTTGTACAGCCAATGAATTCAATTAGACATGATTCGAAATCTCTCCCAGAATTTCAAGTGTTGCATTTGATTTTAAGTGCACGCTATTGCTGAATTTTAAAAATTCACTATATTCTTTAAAAGTAATCAAAGTTTTGCTGAATTTAATTTATACAATATCCCTAATGATCTTTTTCAAACCATTCTCCCCACGTCCTGGCGGAACTTGCACACACTACGTGGAATACGATTTAAACAAAATAAATGATCTCTAAATATTAAAAAAATATATTAAATATAACGTTCTTCTACTCTACCTGTTAAACACCGATTATACTAATTTAGTTTCTGAACGTAAGTAACTATGGCGCACAACAATCAACACACACTACAAAAGAACCCCAACTGACAAGTCCCACAAATCCCCAATCATTCATCGCAGAGCACAACTCTTCCACATATTCTCAATCAATTGCGTTGTTTATCTGCCGCCTTCGCGAATTCATTGCTAGCAATCATTAGCAATTTATGATCAATATTCAAAATTTCATTTTATCAATTCGTTTTGTTTAATTTCTATAATTTATTTCTTTGTTGATAAGTGTTTAATCATCGCCCACATGTATACATCAATCATGCATTAGCTCCCTTCACTTCAGTCAGACAACCCAATTTGAAAATCAGTTAATAGTTGTTGACAATTACATAAATATATTTTATAAAAAAGTAAAACTTTGTCTAATAATCAATTACATTTTGAAGGACAATGGCGAGAATGGAGCCTTGCGCAAGTTCTACGAGGTTATTATGGATGCGGGCGGATCAGTACTCGACGGCATCAGCAGCCTATCGGAGGTTACCATCTTGGCACCCAGCAATGAAGCCTGGAATCTGTCGTCAATTGACAACATCATTAGGTAAGTTTGAATAATAGTAATATTACGCAATGAAGAAAAAAGTTATAATAAAGTTATAAACTCAAACCAAAAACAACATTAACTATTTATAAAATTATTTTTTGAATTATTGCAGAGATCGCAAGCGAATGTCGGACATTATTAACATGCACATCATCAAGGATCGTTTGAACGTTGAGAAGATCAGACAGAAGAACGCCAATATGGTAGGACCTTAAAAAAAATATTGTTTATAGTGAAACTATAACCTCTTATCTCAATTCACAGATTGCTCAAGTACCCACAGTGAACAACAGAACATTCCTGTACTTCAACATTAACGGCGAAGGTACCGATGCTGTGATAACCGTTGAGGGCGGTGGTGTCAATGCCACAGTGTTGCAAGCTGACGTGGCCCAGACCAATGGCTACGTGCACATTATTGATCGTGTATTGGGTGTACCACACACCACTGTGCTGGGTAAATTACAAACCGATCCCATGATGAGGTAATGCACATTGTCTTCTCTAATAAGACCTCTTGCTAATAACTCTCACTTTCTTAACAGTGATACCTATAAAATGGGACAGTTCTCGCACTTTAACGATCAGCTGAATAATACGCAGCGCCGTTATACCTTCTTTGTGCCCCGCGATAAGGGCTGGCAGAAGACCGAACTGGATTATCCTTCCGCCCACAAGAAGCTCTTCATGCGTGACTTTTTCTATCACGTCAGTACATGCATTTTGTTATTCTCTTGCACAATGTTGTATTAAATATATTTTCTTATTGTAACTTACAGTCTAAGAACTTATTGGAGCGTCATCTGGTGATTGCCGATAAGGTTTATACCATGAAGGATTTGGCGACTTTGTCGCTCGGAACCGATGATGTTGTGCTGCCGACTTTCCGCGATTCACTAAAGGTCAAGGTCGTCGAGGAAGCTGGACGTAAGTATTACAAATTGATAGAATCGAAATAAGGAATCTGCATTCAATTCGATAATGCAATTGGTACCACAATCTGTACTAACTTTTGTTGTCTCTCTATGACTCTACCAAAATATGTCATGCTTTATATTAATCGCATGTTCCATAAAAGATATACATGATGAGCATACTAGTCACGAATGGACTGGTGAGTGTTGTCGTTTGTCAAACTATCGCACAAACCCACCACAGCCACAGCCATGCATAATACTATGTACTACAGTCACAAAGAGCTACTTAGCATAGTCATAGAATTATACTTCCATTAAAAATATGAAATTATTTAAAAAATCGAAAATAAATATTAATTGATTGGGACTAATTTGCAGGATATGTACTTCAGTGGAACTACAAGAAGATCAATGTGTATCGGCCCGATGTGGAGTGCACCAATGGCATTATCCATGTCATCGACTATCCCCTGCTGGAGGAGAAAGACATTGTCGTCAGTGGAGGTAGCTATTTGCCAGAATCAAGCATTTGCATCATGTTGGCCAACCTCATAATGATAACAGTAGCCAAGTTTCTAAACTAAATGCATTTCTCATAAATGTAAAAAATAAACAACACTCAGACAAGCAACAGTCAGTCGTCAAACAAAAACAAAATTTACAAAAATTCAGAGCAACAACAACAACAACAAATCAGAAGAACTCAAACTAAAACAAAAAATTGAAAATTGCATATTAAACATATGTTGCACATGTTGTACATTCATGTATACGTACATTCATACATGCATATATAATGTTGATGATGAACTGTATTATATGTGTCACAAGGAACACGCCTACTTTCCCAATACACCCCACACAATCACACACACTCACATACACCTCAAACATATGTATTTAAATGAATCACGAAAGCGTTAAAATCTTTTTCTTTGTACATTTTGAAGCATCGAACGCTATTCCAAGGCCTTATGTATTATATGAAATATATACTATACTCTTAATTAATATTTATGATTATGTTCCACACTCACACACACACACATAAATACTTTGTAATTTAAGTTCACATTTAAATGTCATTTTGCTCGATAAGTTATGTTATCCTTTGTTTCGATATTAGGTGTAAATTTTGTCAATTGAATTGTTTTTTTAATTTATGCTTAATTATTTATGATTTCTAATGATTTAAATGTAAGTACGTCGAATGCGAATCTCATTATCAGAGCCGAATAATAATATTAATAAATATCATGACAACCCATAAATATACATATAGTCATACATAAGTCGAGACACTATATACATACATACATACATACATAGATATACATAATGAACATGTAACAATTGAAATGAAAAAATCATGGCAGCATTTTAACAATGTGAAATTTTATAATAAACCTTGAAAAGTTTTTAATTTAATTTACTTATGACAAAAACAGTCTAGATTTTAAATTTTAAGCCAAGCATCCCCTGTCTATTATTTAGGTTAAATTGTATGCCTATAAAATTAATAATAAACTAGAAATCAACATGAATATATACTTAGATACTATACTATACTGATCCCGATATGGGGATATCCATACATGAATAGAATAGACGCCATCTCCTGCACTTGTGTATGTAGTTGTTAGTTCTGCAATGCATGTACCCCACACACACACACACACACTCAGATTCACACACACACAGACGTACACACAGCAAATTTTATAATGGCCTCTCAATAGGTTATTAAGCAACTTTGCATTACAAACTGCCTGGAAACTAAACTTAAACTGATACTCGTACACTGAGAACATTTCGGATACGAATTTTGATACAACATTTGAACATACAACTCGTACATGCTTGTGCAAGTGTCACAAAATGATTGGACAAGCAATACATAAATATATCTATATATCTATTACAATATTCGATATCGATATCCTGTTCAAATGAAATCTGAGTTTGCATAGCAAAATTTGTACTAAAAGAACATATAGATACAAACTCTTACTATCTATCTTTTCTCTATCTCTCTCTCCCCCTACATATGTATACATTTATATATACACCTATATAAATATATATATATATATATTATACATGTAATTCTAGGTTAGATATTATAACTAGCGTGAGTCCTCACAACCAAACTGCGCAACAAAACAGAAATGTAATACCATAAATACCAGCATACCAGTATAACACTATAATATAACAAATAACTCTGTAACTGTACTACCTGTATTATCCAAGATGCAGTATACAATAAACTATCAGCATATACGTTATCACGCAACCCTCCTACCAGACAACCAACCAAACCAAAAATCGACCCCAACTACCCCAAAACCAAATCAGAATATGAATACGAATTATTTATCGATCTAGTCGCATACTCATCGATTTCTGTGGTAGTGGCTGATGATCCATATCGATACAGACTAATCCTGACTCCTCCCCGACCCCGATACCCATCTATATTATCTTTAGTAGGCGATGAGTAGAGTTGCTTGATTTGTAATAAGTTTGGTTTAGCCACAAGTGCAGCGCTGTATTAGCTAAATGAAAAATGAAAATGAAAAGAAAACTATGAAAAACTATGTGAAAATGAATACGCTAAATGAAAATTGTACACGTTAGCTTTAAATATTTGGTCGGAAAGTGAAGGAGGAGATGAAGGTATGAAGAATATGCCGTAGTCAGTAGTTATGCGTTCAAGCGGCATCTCCATGGGGGGTCGCGACGTATAACTAGTGCCTTACTAAAGATAAACGCATTACCTTAATCCTTATACAAATTTACTCATCATGAACTGCAAAGCAAAATCAACAGCTAACGGGGAACTTCTTGTAGAGGGCAGCAGGGCGGCAAGATAAGTTCTTCGATATCTCGTGTGTAGTAGTATATGAAGAATGTAATAGATTATATTTACATCATTACATACATATGTAAAACAGACAGCGCTATTTCTGCTTATAAATGTACACAATAATTCAATGATATAACAATTGCTATTTACACCAAATAAAAAAACAATACATACTGAAATATTACCATTTATGTGAAGGATCAATAAATACATATTTTCAAAAATGTGGAAATTATTTAGAACCAAAAAAAGATGAAATTGATATTGTATAATCCTCCACCAAAGTGGTAAAGAACCATCTCAATATTTATATGTAAATTTATATATGTATTCCTTGAGTTTCTAAATAACAGTTAGCAAAGGCAATAGATTATATGAGATACATACTTATATACATACATATATGATTAATTAACAGAACATATAAATACCAGGCTATGGTAAACCGCAGTGCAAACGAATATTATTCCACTTTATTTTATGAGAAACGCTTTTACAATAAATTCATTATATTACATACAAAATATATGAAGTAAATATATATATACATACATATATATTCGTAAATAAAAGAGAACACTAACTTTGTCTAGCATTAGAATTAATTCCAGAATGAAATGTATTGGAAAACTAAATGTCAACTGTAAGCAAATGAAATAAAATAAGCTTGAGCGAATAAATCTTCTAAAATATACACTGATTGAATGTCACGATTGTTTTAATTCAAATGTCAGTTAAGCGATAAGTAGCTATCGCTCGTTATTGACTAAATCTATCGATATATATCGCGCAACATGTTGGCTGGCGCCAAGTGTTGAGTAGCGAGGTAAGTATCTACATGGTCCAGTTCCAACTCAACGAGTTCTGTTCATAGATTAACGACGAGACTAAAAATAAGCGAAAAATTGCAATACGATTGGCAATACTACGAAATGTGCAATATGCAGGTGTAAATTCGTACAGGAAACGCGATTTAAATTAAACTCGAATTAATTGAAGGCATTTCTAAAACGCCAATGTGTGTGTACAACGTCATATATATATCAAACAAAACAATTAAGTGCGTACTTGGATATTAACGAAGAAGCTGTCACGAAAACACACAATCGTCATGAAGAAGCGTAACTCCCGCTGCAACTCGGATACACAACAGATGGACAATGACGGCAATGACTTAAGCCTGTTGCAGCGCCCCCTCCGCACGGCCCACACGGGCTTCCAGGAGGCACGCCTCGCCTATGAAAATGGGACCAGTGAGGTAAGCGCGATTCAGAGCCGTAAACCATAAACATGGTTACGGTTGCCCGTAAGCATGTGTGTGAGATGTTGCGTACGTGACCCCGCGCTGCTCTGGAATGGCGTAACGTAAAGAGGATCACATCTCGCATCATGAAATGTGCATGAAATTATAAATTATTGAATATTTTTTTTTTGTTAAATTAATTATCCATGTGTTTGGTGGTGTAGGTGCGTCGCTTGCTAAGCGAGGAGTGTTGCTTCATCTACGAGTGCAAAGTGTGCCGCAACATGTTCCGCAGTTTGGCCAATTTCATCAGCCACAAGCGAGTCTTCTGCTGCATCAGTGCTCGGACCACGGGACACACAGGATACACAGTGAGTTTGGAGTAAAGCCCCCATTCTTCATCACATTTTTCTGCATTCACAACTGTCAATAATATACAAATGTGTGTTCGATGTTCCTAGGATCACAACTCCACGATGATTATACAGCCATCGAATTCACAGGATATTGAGCATATGCTACGGAGTCGCAGCACGGGTTGCTCTCCAGTACCACGTGAGGTGCGTGCGATGCGAGGGAGTATCAGAGATCTGAGCGGTGTCATAGAGCGTTTGCGTCGCGAGAAGGCATCTCCGGTGACCTCGCCAATACTGCAGCTGGAGTCGGTGCCGACCTCCAGTCAGGCGGTTTACCAGACCATAAAGCGGGAACACGATGATAGCATCAAGACAGAGGTCAACGAGGTGTACCACATGCTCAACCCGCTGCAAACCATCGTCGGACCCGACGGCAAGGCAATGACCACGCATCAGTATGAGCGAGCAATTGGAGCCGAATCCACAGACACGCCCGATCAGTCCATCAGTGATGACGCCGAAACGAATGTCTTTTGCGAAATATGTAAACAGAAACCATATCATATTGAGTTTCATTTGATTGAATGATTCTTTCGGTTTTAGGTAACTTGACGTTCCAGACACAGAAGACGCTCGAGCTGCACATTCAGAAGAATCATTCGTCATCGGCATTTGTGTTTCAGTGTCCCGCCTGCTCCTTGACTTTCCTTCAAGCAGCTGCCGTGATACGTCATCTCTCCAAAGATCACAAGTAAACAATCCACAATATTGTTATTTAAGATAATCTTCTCATGGTATTCTTCTGACGCTGCAGGAAACCAACTCGTCGCATCCGCATGATGCGCAACACAATCTTGAAGCGACGGATGCAACAGGGAGATATTCAGCCCAAAGGACCCAATCGGGAATTGAAGCGACTCCAACTGTCCGATGATGTGATTGGTCAGCCCACAGAGCGGATAGATGTCAATGGGGAGCAGCATAAGATCATGTCTCTCTGCATTTATTGCGAGAAGTCCTTTGAGCGACGAGCTGCGCTCTCCACGCATTTACTCAACTGTCGGGCCAAGCAGGAGGCATTGGCTAAGCCAGCACCCACCGTAAAGAAGCTAAAGGTAAATCCAAATTCCAGCGACAAATCCAGCCTGGAGGCAACTGATGAGCTGCCAGCCACAGCTGCGGATGCTGTCGGAGTTCAGAGCATGGACGCCAGCGCATTGAATGCCATGTTTGCCGATCTCGCCGAGCAAAATGAAAGCTATACGCCTGGTCTGAAGACCGTGTCCCTGGACAAGTTGCAGCTGCAGCCTGAGAGCGACACATCAAGTGATGAGGCAGCCTCCAATAGTGAGGATGAAGCAGATGATCACGAAGAGCCTGAGCGGGAGGATCAGCCCAGTGCCGAGCATGATATTGATGAATCAAAACACAAGATCAAAAAGAAGAGGAACGTGCCCATCGAGAAGCAGCTGCGCTGCCGCTGCAAGATCTGCAACAAGCAGTTCAATGCCCTTGGCAATCTCCGTCGTCACATCTCCATGTTCCATTATCGTGCTCGTCGCTTTGGCTGCACCATCTGTGACTATCGCGCCTTTCGCCGCTACGACATTGTCAATCATTTGGGATTCACCCACAAGATTGAGGGGGATCGTGACCAACTAACCGAACAGTATGTGTCCACACATGAGTGTGAGTATTCGCGCGATGACGTGGATGGGGATATCATTCTCCTGGACAAGGAGCAGTCCTCTGAAACGGAAGGTGCCAGCGAGACGAAGCCTGCAATCAAGACATATGGAACCGAGACGAAGCCGGCGATAAAGACCTATGAGAAACGTACGAAACGCATTAAAACCAGCACAGAGTCTCCGATTGCAACTGCCCCCAGCTCCCCCGTGGCCACGGCTTTTACCATAAAGGAGGAGCCCGAAGAAGAACTCTCACCCGCTGTGCCCTGCAAGAAGAGTCGCAAGTCCAGCACTCACACATCCCCGGATTCGGGGGAACGTGGCGCCGAGAAGCGTCCGATTCGCAAACGTGTCAAGGCCGTCAACAAAGATTTCGTCTACGATATGGTCAGCTTCAAAGCGGATCCATCGGGTGCTCCGAGTACGACGACGACAGCTGTGGATTCGATGCGTGCCAAGCTGCGTCGGCACACGGGCAACACATCGGCTGGAGAGGAGTCCAAGTCACGTCAATGGGATCCATACGTAACCGAGGAGAAGAAGTCACACATTCAGGGTATTACCAATCGCATCATGTTGCATCTGGTCAATCAGGGACTGGCAGTGTCCGCCACGTTGCCCGAGCTGCCAGCTGAGCGTCCACAGATTCGCCCACGTCTCACCTCGCATACGCGCAGCGACTGTGGGCAGCAATTTGTGACGGATACGACGACGACGTCGACAACATCAGTCAACAGCGTTGGCGAGAGTTTCCTCGAGAAGATTGCAAAACGTTCGGCTGCTGCCGGAAAGGATGCTGCAGCCATTAGCAAACTATTGAATAAGGTAAACAACGCCATTGCTCAGCAACAGAAACCGGAAATGGCAGATGCTTCCGTCAAACATGAAGGGGTCTCCAACATAGATGGTGTAGCTGTTGCTGTAGCTGAGCCGGAAGCAGCTTTAGCGGAGATGGATGAGCGTTACAGGACACCCAATGGCAAGCAGAGGAGCAACAGTAACATAATCAAACTAACTCCGCCATCGCCGCCACGCAAAGGCGGTGGCAATCCGAAAACATCCAACACATCCGCCATGGCAGATGCCGACACAACGGTCACGTTGCCAGCAACCGCATCCCTCCTGCCACCAACAACCGCTCCCATTGTGGAGTGCCTAAGCAGCAGCGAGCCACCAATGACAGCAACGCCCGGACTATTTCCGACATTACCCAAACCACCATCCGTTCTGCAAGCAGCCGCCAATGGAACAATCCAACTCACACTCGACAGCCTGCTACGTGCGGCACTGCAGAACTAAACACATTTTGTTATAGTTGTTAATTAGCAGAGGCATAGGCGGAGGTGATGGCGATGGCGGTGGCGGAGGAGGAAGTGGAGCGTTGGCATGCCTCATTAATCATCCCCCATCCATTTCCTGCTGCAGCATGCCCAACATTTTAAGGTATTATGTATCATGTATATTGTATAACGTATAATGTTTATGCACTTGTGTCCTTTTTACGAGCAAGTCTCCATATCCTTCAATCTTGATCTTGGCCACGAGATGGCGAGAGTATTACACATAGCTTCAATATCCAACCAAATGATTATAGCATCAGCCACATAGCGAACATAGCCTTAGCATATACATACATACATACATACATATGTAATAATAATCTTGGCGATTAGCGAATTATTGTTTTTCATCATATTTTTTAAACATTGTTTTAACGTGTTTCTTAGTCCAAATTGTACACATCTAGTTGATAGAACTAATAGCTAAGTACGAATCGTGTAATCCTGTTAACACCTGTCTACATGCATATTTTTTAAAGAATGTTTGTTGACGTTGCCAGGAACAGAGTTCCTCTATCCCAGCTAATGTATGTATATACAAAACTACAACTGCAAAATATCAAGAATATTATCGGATATCGTATATTATGGAACTATACACAATGTTTGTATTGCAACAATTTATGTGCATAAATTTAATTTGTTATTGCCTGTATAGCGAGAGAGACCTGTACAAGTTAATAGAGCCTTAAATCAAATCACCAAATGATAATAAACTCACATTTCTTTCAATCACATGCAACAAGAACTTGCCACTTGTTGTTGTGGCAATCAAATTGAAACTCAATGTCCTCTCTCTCTCTGTCTCTTTGTGTTCTCATTATCCAGAATTTACATGAATTGTGCAAATCTCGAATTGTTTACCTTCATAATAATAGAAAACAATACTTATGTGTGGGGGTGTGTTTGGGGGGTGTCTTTTGGCTTGGATTACACTGCGTATAAGTTATTCAGGCAAAGAGAGAAAGTGTGTGTGTGTGTGTGTGAGAGAGAGTGAGAGAGAGAGGGGCTGTGGTTCAATTCAGATGTCTCAACAATGAAAATTGTGTCACGGTCAGGAGTGTGGGCGGTAAATGGGTGCGAAAACCGAATTCCATGTCATACTTTAAGGTACACATATATAAACTATATATGTATGTACATACATATATATTTGATATACTCAAACATACATATATGTATTATGTATGTAGGATATGTGTAGAGAGAAAGTACGAGCGCAGCTGTGTGTAATTGGAAACCGAAAGTGAAAACGCCCAGGCCAGGACAGCACAGGAGAGGCCTTGAATGAAGCTGAAGCTGAAGGAGAAGCTGCTGCAGGCCACGACACATTTTCTACAAGAAATGAACTTAAAATTGATTTATTATTGCAGTCGAGCGCAGCAAGGAGCGAGTATATACCCACATCCATCCATCCATCCATCTATCCCAAGCCAAGCAGGCTGCAGCCTCAAATTAATGCCACTTACAGACGCATTACGTCTCAATAGAGCCTTGGCTAAAGGCAGCCAAGAAAGCAGCGTTTAGCTTTGTTCCATTTCAGTCAACAGCCACTTTCACCAGCCCCACCCCACCCCTCGCATGCTCTTTCCTTGCGGCTCAAGTACTTGGCTCAGGTTAGGTTGGTAGTAAGTATTCAGAGCACAAACCCCATCCGCATTAGCCCAAAGCACAAAGCACGACAATTAAGCCATAGTTCGCTAGCTGCTTCTCTCACTTGATTATTGAAAATAAGGTCAACATTGCTTGATGTCCTTCCTCAGAGTCTTAGGAAAGTTGAAGAAATCCTCTCCCTTTCTTTCGACCTATCTGACTTGGAGGTATGCTCATATGCATAAATAATTGAATAGGTGCAGCTCCGTGCCTGTGACTCTTAAGAGGCTTATGGTTATCGCCCAGAACAGCAAATGTTGCAACTTATGGCGCCTGCAACATCGGATAAGTTGTTCATCCCGCTCACATACCGCCAATCAATTCATAAATTCTAAGCCTTTCCTTTCCTTTATTTTTGGATAAAGTGTTTATTTTGCTGTGAAGAGACGCCGCCCATTTGAATAGTGAGTCGACATTTTATTAGCGATTATCACTGGGGAAAAGCGGCTTCGGCCAGATGTTGCCATGGGGCTGTCACAAACAAACGCTGCCACAAACGGCAACAGCGTTTCCCACCTCGGCCCCAAAAATTTCACTTGTAATATGCCCCAAAAAAACACAGAAAGGATAAAAAAGCATGAGCTCTGAAAAAAGAAAGTGAAAGACAACGATGACTGTGGCGACGACAACATGAAGATGTAGATGAAGCAGAAGCACAAGCACAAAATTGGAACTGGGTGAGGACGACAACAACAACAACTGCAAGTACCACAGCAGTACCTTATATGCGCTACGTGTACCTCCTACCTAAGTGTATGTGTGTTTGCGAGTAACCTACTAACACGGGAGAGCGCCAGATAAAAGAGAGTGAGAGTGCGAGTGAGAGTGGGACAGATACAGACAGCAGAGAGCAATAACAAACAAAAAGCTCTAGCTCCAACGAAAATGAGGAAGATGAGTGAAAGTGACGCAGCGGCTACGTTCTGCCTCTGCTCGCTTGCTCCCATCTATGTATGTATGTCCATATGTCTGTATAGTTGAATGTGTGTGTGTGTGTGTGTGTGTGAGCTGCTAACTGATGTCTGTCGTCTATTGTCTGCCGTCTGCTGTCATCTGTTTGGCGGGCGGTTTGCCACTAGTGGAATCGGCAATTCGACGCATCGTGTGTTGTTGCTGTAGGACGTTGAAGGACACCAGCAGCAGCCAAAGCATCACCAGCACAAGTCAGGTTATCTCCGCTCCTTCCAATCGCAGCATACGTATGCGTATGCTTGTGTTGCCCTAGTCCTCAAACGAGAGCTTTTCTATAACACACATTCAGAGAGAGCATCGACGTCGGCTTACCCATCGGCTTTGGCTTCGGTTTGACTCGGCTCGGCAGACAGCAGACGACGACAGGCTAAGCGCCAGCCAAGCAAATGTGTCTGTCAGTCGGGTTTCGGTCGTGTAACCAAACAGAGGTGCGACAGTGGTCAACGAGGTCCACACAATTTAGGCATCAGTAACAGCAGAGCAGCAGCAGCAGCAGCACCACCATCAAAAGGAGCAGCAGAAGCAGTACAAGTTTATCACCAATCCGCAGAATCCATCCAAAATAGAGAAAACGAAGCAAAAAAAAATATATAAAAAAATACAACAAATCAAAGCTAAAGAACAGTGCGTGTGTGTGTGTGCGAGTCTGTCTCTGTGAGTGTGTGTGTTTGAATACTTCAACTCTCTGCTCACCGCTTCATTGTGCAACTGTCAGCTAGCTGACCATTTGATTGACAGCCAACAGAGCAGAGATCTCTCCGTAACCATACTCCTTATACATGCATGTGATGTGCCGGACGCACATTCATTGGCAACAAATAAGTGCAGGAGAAAAAATACGAAAATAGGAAAATAGAAAAACAGCAAAGGAGAAAAAAGTGAAAACGAGAAATACAATTGGAAATCTAATTAGCGTCAGGCGAGGTCAGACCCCGGCTCTTTCAATCATCATCAGTATTGGCAACAACAGCAGCAGCAGGAGCAGAAGTAGCATCAGCATCATCTCCTGCTCTTCTATGCTGAAAGCAAAAACAATTACAACAACATCTATTTGAACAGAAAAGGCGTTGCTCGCACCTCCACCAGAAACAGAAACAGAAACGGAAAACGAAAGCGACGTCAACACACCAGCAAACACTTTCGCGCTCCAGTGTCGGTGTGTCTCTCTGTCTCGCTGTGTGTGTGTGTCAGTGAACGTGTGTGTCTGTGTGTGTGCGTGTTCGGGTATGTGTAAGCGTATGTGTATGTGCTGTAACTCCGAATACTGATAACGCGAAACACGCGCGTTTTTTTCGCCAGCCCAGCAATTTGGAAGGCGAGGACACAGGCCAGACAACAGAAAACACTTTTGTTTAGCGTTTGTCTGCTGCTGACATCACTTCATTGAGCATCCATTGAGATTGAGAGGAAGACATCTTCTCTGTCACTTCCACTTCCACTTGTACTTCCACTTATAATTCCACTCAGTAACTGATCAATTAACAAGCTATCAAAAGCTGCCAAAAAAATCAAAGCACAGCCAATTCGAAATACGAGATAAAGCCAAAGCAGAAGCAAAGATCGAGGCAAAGGAAATAATCTATAACATTTATAAGCATGTTCTCCATGTGCTCAAAGGTGAAGCCGAGGAGTGAGGAGTGCAGCTCGACGCCAGCCCAGCAACAACTGCAGCTGCAGCAGGCCACGGGTAAGTCTCGGAATCTAGAGCTCGGGATTCGGGAATATCGTTAGCCCAAAAAAATCTGACATAGTCCTCATACATACTATACGTGCACTTAGTTTACAGCTTACAAAGTGTGTGGGAGGATGATGAGGAGCAGGAGAAGGTGCAGCCGACTGGGGCTGCCCCATTTTTTGAGGGAAACCCTTGAACTCGTTTTTGTGCTTTTCGCTCGTGAATTCGCGTGTCCTGGCTAACAATTTTTCTCAATGAATTCACACACACAGACACATTCTCTATACATGCGTCTGCGTGTATGCACACACACATACATACATATATGAATTAGTGCGAGAGAGAAAATGTGTGTGTGCGAGAGAGGGAGAGAGAGAGAGAGAGAGTTGGGGGTTGGCATTTTGCATTACATTCACTCTCGTTCTCTCTTTCTTGTATTCATGTTCACTCTCTCTCTCTCTCTCTCTCTCTCTCTCTCTCTGTCTCTCTCTGTCTTGCTCTCACGTTTTCTCCCTTTCAGTCAGCTTCCGTTTCTCTATCTGTCGCTGCGGTCGCATTGTTGACCTGCTCATTATGGACATATGCAAGTGGTGGCAGTGCTGGCATCCGAGTGTGTCCACTTCAGTTCAACTTATCAAGTGAAATTCAGCAGCAATCATATTTGCCACACAGTCACACTGTGCCACGCCCATTTAGCCTCCGCCGAGCACGTAAACTGCATTAAGCCATTAAGCAGACGACGCGACACAACAATCAGTGAATCCAACATCAGAACCTTCGTAGATCCCACCCAGTCGATTGTCCCGCCTCTACCCTTCCTCCTCCATCCTTTTTCACTTGGCATTTCCACTTGGGCAGAGAGAGCAACTAGATTGCAGGCAACGGAAACTGTATTCACCTAGCTAACATAGAGGATAGAGATGATGGCACCCCGGTCGGTGCTTGAATGGCTGTCATCGTTGTTGTTGTTGTTGTTGCTGTTGTTGCACGCCCACGTGCATAAATCATGCAAGTGCATTGCAGCTGTGGGCGTTACTCATTGCACATCCCTCGCCCTGTCGCTGCCTTGTCCTGCCTTGCGGGCCCCATCACGACCCCAGGCATTCTAACAATTATGTACAAGTTGATTTTGCAACCGTGTGTCGTCGTCGTCGTTGTCTAAGTCTTTGCTATTGACTCCGGCCCACATCCACACTTAAATCCATACCCTTACCCATCTCTGGTTGTCTGTCCAGGGCGTCGTCAGCGTCGTTGTCCTAGTCGTCGTCTGTTGCAGCCACTTGCTATTTCAACTGCTTTGTCACGTGGATGTGGATATGGATGTGAATGTGGAACACAGAATGTAAAATATGGATGCGGTTGTATGCGTGCACTCAAGTGGCACACATGTGATGTGCCTGTCCACTGTCCCCATGTCCCCATATCCCCATGTCCGGTTGTCCCATGTCCGTTGCCAGTTGACAGTCTGATACTGCCCTTGCCTCTGCTGCCTCCACTGCTGCTGCTGCTGCTTTTACTGCGGCGCGCAGTGTCCTTCGGCGACCTCGTTCTCAAGCTCGTTCTTCAGCTATCATCGCCTCAGTCTCAGTCTCTATCTTTCGGGGTCGCCAGCGCCAATCCCAACCTAGCTCACAATCCATATTCACCATATACATACAAATACTCGCATATATACATATGTATGTGTGTATATATATAGTATATAGATATGTATAATCCATCCGTCTGCATTTCGTATGGTGTGGAAGGGGGGGTGGGGAGGTGTGGCAAACAGTTTGCCAAGAAATTTTCAGGCAAGCCTTGAGCGGTTTTCAATTGCTGTGTCAGCTTATTGCATTGACAAGCTATCAGCAACTGGGCTAAATTTGTTGCCACAGCCACTTGACAAGCCTCTCTCGCTCTCGCTCTCTCTCTGTCTCCATTCACTTTCTCTCTAACTTTCTCTCTCTGTCGCTCTCGCTTGATAATCATATTCAGCAATCGACACTTGTATATTCACATGACAATTCTACACACTCATAGTTTGACAGCTTGAACTTTTGCAAATCAATTATACTTATTAAATATTCACAAAAACCAAAGAATGAGAGAGAGAGAAAGGTAAAAAGATAGAGAAAAAGAGAGAGAGAGAGAATTCCAAATTCATTCGCATAATTAAGTCGCTCTATCGATTTACATTCGACGGGACTTAACAGAAGACCCTTCAGCGCTAGCAGGCGGGATGGCCAGAAAAGGTTGCTCTCCGCCCCGAAGGGTTGTTGGCGCCTCGTCCCGCAACGTACAGAAATATAAATTAGAATTTCATGTTCCTCCGGCTGGCCAGAATATTTAATTGAGTTCTATATATTAACTAGAACTCGGACAGTGGTAAAGTCGGACATGACAGACAGTTTACAGCCATTGGCCATAAAATATCAAAGGTTTATCTAACAATATTTTTTCCACATTTAAATCATTGCCAAGTTAATAAATAATTGGAAAATAAAATAAAAATAATAATTATCTACGTTTTAATGTAATTTTTCCCATTTTCCAGGCACCGGTGGCAAGCAAATCAAAGGAGGTTACCTACTGCGCTATAAAAGTGAGTATACGTAAATATTACGTATACGTAACGTGCTTCACTTTAATTTTAATTGTATTTCTCCCTACTCTACTTTGTGTGTCACAGAGCAAATGTTATGGAATCGCTGGGCAGAGGAATGGGTTATACTGTATGATGACTCGACAATGGCCTGGTTCACGGAACCGGGACGTTCCTCGCCGACGGGCAAGATCTTGGTGAAGGAAGCGCCGGAAATGCTCGCCATTGCCCATTGGACCGGACAGATACCGCGTCGTCCACCGCTGCCCGACGGCGTGAGCGTCTCACAGTTAATTGCACTTGGGTCGCGACGCAAACGCTCCAAGGTCTACTGGATGCTGGCCAAGTCGGAGCAGGAGGTAAGTGACTGGATTGACGCCATAACCAAGACGCTGCCCCCGCCGCCACAGATCGAACTGGTGGTGGACAAGCCACATCTGATGAATGTACTGCGGCGTCCGCTTGTCCGCATTAGACGTAAGTATGACCAAGTCCCTCCACAAGTAGTCCAATTTGAGGAGCTGAGCAATGTTAATGCCTTCACAGCGGCCACCAACTCGGAGGTTAAGCAGCGTAAGTCGGCGGCCCATGGCACCAGCAGACATCATCGCAGCACCTCGGCGGCCCTGACCACACAGCGCATGATGTACAATCAGAATCCCCTGGTGAAAAGTGATGCCGCTGTCGCCATACTGAGCAAGAAACCGGATTCGAAAGCCTCGCTGGCCTGTTCCCTGCCCTGGGGACACGGCTGGGGCTGGGCCACACTGCCCAACGGAGTGTGGAGCGGCGGCTTAACTTGGTCACAGTGTGAGGACACGTTCACGCTTCATGCACTGCCCACCACGCACTGCACCAATCTCATAGACACCTCGTGCAGCGGCGCCGTTTATCACACAGATATTGGCGGCTTCGATTTCCACTCGACGGGAGTGGATGATCTTGGGGGCGAGGACTTTGACTATGCCATGGATTGTGGAGATTTCATATTCTAAGCCACCAATATATGCCTGACCGCCTCTGCCTACCCGTCTGTGTCCCCTCATGTTGCCAACTCGACAGGAAACTGTTCAACCCACCCAAAACTTGAGATTGAAAATGAAATCGAATGTAACGCAAATCGAACGAGAAAACTAGAGAAAAGTTTATGGAAAACGCTTTCAGTAGTAGAACGTGTGCTTGCAGTTATCCTTATGTGTTAGAGATTGCGATTAGGCAAGTTTATAGGATATAGAAACGATCTGCCAGAGGCACGTTACGTATACGCCCCGTTCGAAGATGACAAAGATGATCCATAGGAATTTGTGTTTGTGTTAAGTGTTCAGTGTTTGATAAGGTTGTTAGTGTGCCAATTATGGTATAGAAACCAATTAGGAAATTAATGCCAGATACCAATCGTAATTAATCTTACTCTCACACACACACATAACATACACTTATTGGGGGAAATGTTTGCTGCGTTGCGCCTGAAAGTAGACAACACATTTGTATTTTGCCTGAATGAAAATTATGAGGGGGGGTTAAATGTTGATACTTGATAACGTATTGTATTGAATTGTATTGTATTGTATTGTATAACCTTAAGGATCTTTTTATGAATTTTATAACGATTCCCAACAGATTTCGATTATTGCCAAAGATCGCAATTGTGTTATGTACGCTTTTAGTGTGCAATTTTTAAAGACAAACATTTTTACAACGCAGCCAAAAACAAATGAGAATAAAATAAAATGAAAATTATTGCAAATTGAAAATTGATAAATGTTTAACTCGTAAGTGTGTAGAAGAACATGCTGGATATGTTCCCATACAGCATTTTTATAGTTTAGTATCTAGTCTGATAGAGAAGAGAGTGCAGTTTTGCAAACAAATTTTGATTGTATGTAATTGCCCACAACATAAGCAAGAGGATAACCAGGTTAATAATATAAAACGTTTACTTCTTAGTGAACCCTAAGAACCCTACTACATACGTATATTATATATATTATGATATAATATAATTCCCGAGCACACCAAGCCAAAAACATGTTTCTAGAAAAACTGAAATACACAGAAGCCCACCCACGTACTGATAAAGTAAAGTTTATAAAATAAACACCATTAATTAAATTAAAGAGCAACTTATAACACAAATTATTCACTAAATATATATTTAGCTATAAGGAAAACCATCAGATATCCACCGCGTACCATAAGTTCGAATGTTTTGGAATGAATACAGCTGATGATCCTCATTACTGTATTCATTCCTGGGAAGAGTCCATTTCAAAACGCCCTTTTCGTATTTAGTACAATTTGTTGGAAAATTCAACTAAAACATTGAATTTTCCAAAAGAAATTTGACAACTTTTGTGCGCTGATTGCGCCAAAGGGAAAAACGCCGCTACGGAAACCTTAAATAAGAATATATTCGTATTCGTAAAACTAAAAAATAAATGTGTTTAGACTAAGACTCGATAAGTGTCTTCGAAATAAGCAGAGACAAAAAACAGACATCTAATTGTTAAGATAGATCAAAACAGAAAATCCCCATAACAAATATACTTGTGTATCACACAATACGGGAAAGTGTTATGAAATTGGAGAATATGATATATAGTATAGTATATACCATATATGAAAATAAAATACGGGTAACAAGAAAATTCTTGCCTCAACACAGTAAGCTCCCATTATAACCCCATATGGTATATTGAGATATACATATATATATATGAGTGGGTTTATTCTCTTAGGAGATGCAGGCAATGCCTAGAATATGCATGTATAGTTAACTATATATATATACTATATAGAAATATTTATATATGTCAAGTTATCGATGTCAATCGATAGCCGATACAACATTAATTGTAACCTGAGCCCTTGCAGCCTTAGTTATCGTAAATCGACCGTTGAATAGCATTAAAATCTAAACTAAACCGGATACAGATCGATGTGTGTTTGTAATTCGAACCGCAAAGAGGAACTTATATAATATGATATATATATATATATATATACATATATACTAGATAAATGTGTTGTATGTACTATGTATGAGAGATCGAACCCGCAACGTATATAATGTAGACTAAAAGACTTAAGCAATTGTCGTATAGACGTTAAATTAGAGCGCATTGAATGTTGGCTTACAAATATGTTTAGAAACGAATCTATGTACTATATCTAAGTAGTTAAATGTAGCAGGATATGAGTTGGAGTACGAGTTTATCGACTGCTTGTAGTCTGATCTATAATCCAATTAAATTGATGAATGTCATTAAATGTTAGAAGCGAATCGAATCGAAACGAGACGAGACGAAGACATTGCGTGTTTTCATTAGCTTATAAACTCAATAAACCAAAAAATAAATATTCAAAAATGCAAAAGATTTAAATAAAATAATACAAAAAAAAAAAAAAACCAAAACCAAAAAAAACAACCTCGACAATCACGGATATAAAGAATGATGATAAACCATAAATAATAAACATAAAGCGACTCCAAATCGTGTAGGCGTAGTTATCGTAATCGAAAATGAAGTCATAATGGATTGATTGTTATCGTTATCGAAAATGAAATTGCCTGTGTAGCTAAACGGAAGAGGGATACGAGTATTTGTGACGGCAACTGTACTAGGAAGGAGCCGCAGCAACCGCACAAAATACCAAAAAAAAACAAACAAAAACTTTAAATTTTCACCAAAAAATGTTTTTTAAAATGAAATTTAGTTTTCTGAACGTATTGAGATATTTTGTAAGCTTTATAGAACAGTTTTGTAACAGAGTACATATACCTAGTAGTTCCACCCCCAGTACGTTGCCAGTATCCTGTTCAAGTAGAGGAGCGCTAAGAATGTTTCCAAAAATGTTGATCAAGTTGTCTTAAGCATTGCATTACGTATACGACGCCTTGGCCAGCAACCGATTCGCCTAGTAACTAGCTTAATAAGAACGTATGTATGTAACTGTAACTGTAATTGTAATTGTAACTGTATGTAAACTAAAAATTAACTGTTGTTTATTGCCAGCTTTCAGCACACACACACACACACTCACACACCATACACACTCTCTCACATACATATACAGAAAATGCTGTCCGTGTCATTGTCAGTATAAAATTGTAAGCGAATTCGTATGTGTTTTGTAAACGGCTTCGAATGAATGTATTCATATTTGTAATTGTATTCATACTCGTCGTATTTGTAAACATAAAAGTAATCGTAATCACAATATTAATCACAGCAACACAAATTTCAAGTACATTTTTGGCAATGAAGAATCACAGAATCACAGAACAATAGTATATTGGCTCTTTAGATGAAAAATTCTCAATTAAATTAAATATTAATTCGGCAGGCCGAAAGTTAAGCTTATTTTTCTTTCCCCACACACTTCAACATTTTGGGCCAAAAGCCAAGCTTGCGAATATTGTTGTTAAACTATGGCAAATGTTGGTAACAAAAAAATGAGATATAAACTTAATAATTGTCTATATTGTTTAACATCATGTGCCATGTACTCAGCTGTGCGTATTAATGAACGAAGAGAGCACAAATAATAATAATAATAATTATTATAATTGTAATAGTAAACGAGATGATGTTGAAAACAAAAAGCATGATAATAATTCGCTCAAAAACTCAAAGTTGAAACATGAAGAAAAAGTTATTAAACGTATGGAAAATATGTATAAACGCAATGCGCGCACTTATTAGGTTTCAAAACCGCGTTAAAGCTAAACAAATGAAAAGTAATGAATAATCATTATATAAAAAAAAAATAAAAAGAAAAAATGATGAGCAACGAAACGCTAGACAAACAGTCATATTCAACACACCGCACTATGCATACCCTTCCCAAAGCCAACCCGCTATTATTTTCAATTGTCCGATTACGTATTTTGTGATTCATTTCAAGATTTTTCATTCATTCATTCATTTTTTGATTTTTTTTTTTTTTGTTGGCAAAAATACTCGAGTGAATTATGATTAATTATAGTTTGAGTAAGACACAAGGCAGAGAAAAACAAGAAAGAAAAAAAAACAATATAAAAACATACGCCATCATCTCTTTCATACATCGAAGTTAAAGTAAGTTTTGAGTTGAATTTCTGTTTTATTTCTTGAGAGTCGCAAATTCGTTTAAAAAACAGAAAACGAGAAAAAAAATAACAACTGCTGGCGTTGATTCCATAATATATAAAATTAACAAAAAAAATAAATAAAGGGAAAATTTGAGTAAAAAACACAGACAAAGAACAAACAATAATAACAACAACAAGAATATATGCAATTGAGCGATAAATACATGTTTTTGTGGAACGAAACACGCACATTTTGGTTTTATTTAACGATATGCCACGCCCCCACAGCACGCCATAGCGATCAGTGCAGTGGGACATATTTGCCGCCTTTTATACTACATACGTATACATCTACACGATACGCAAAGAGAGTCTCTCAGCTGCAGTTCACAACTTGTTCAGTTGACGTCGACGTCGACAGCGACGTCGGCAGCGTCGAAGCCAGCGGTAACGTCGACGCTGACTTCGCTGGCCATTTGGTGAGCGGCGACAATCTTGTCTCAGTTGGCAGTCAGCTGGCAAACTTCTAAGCAAACAGTTCACAAAACTGTTTGACCGGCGTCTGTCTTTGACTCTGTGTAAGTGTGTGAGTTTGAGTTTCAGCTGTTGCTGTTTCTGTTGCTGTTGCGGGTGCACGCGACGTATACGTAATAACTGCCCAATTGTCAGTGAGTGAAGCACTTACTTAGTCACTTAGTTTACCAACTGACCAACTGACTCGTTGCCGTTGTCCTGCAAACAGTTCGCTGCTGTTGGCCTACTTTCCACTCGCATTGTGTCAACAAACTCATATCGTGGGCTTGACTATACAAAGAGACTTCCCACTTCTCACCTCTTCCCCTGCTGCATTGAGAGTATTTACTGTAGAGTTGCTGACGCCCCTCGCAGTCACCGCATAGCATAGCTGGGTAAGTTGTTCAGTTTCAAAGATATGCAAATCAAACACACACACACACACACACACACACACACACACACACACACACACACACACACACTTTGAGAGTGTGCCAAAAAAATAACAAAAAAATAAAATAAACATAAATTAATTGCTTTGTGGGAATACTGTGGGCGGCCATAGCTGACTACTGCATACCCTTTACTACACTCGGTGAAGACGGCGACAGATAGAGAGAGAGGGAGAGAGAGTCTTAGTTGGCTGTGAGCAACCAGTTGACATTTTCAATTTCAATTCCATTTCCTGCTATCACATTTTTCGATCAAACTGGAAATGTTGTAGAAACCATACTCTCTTTTTGGCCGTAGAAGTTGAATTCGATTCGATAAAAAGTTTTCACAAAAAAATTAATTGTTGTTAAAACTGTTTTATATTAGTTGGTGTTTTTTGGATTAATCGTTAAGGTCTGTCAATTGGTAAGCGACTCAATTCAATTGCTTTGCTCATTGAGCTGACCATTTTTGGAGCAACTGAATCTGAATGTGGCTGGCGACAACCCACGACGACGACGACGACGACGACGACGACGACATGTTCCCAGTATTGTATGACGATTGTGTTTGAGATTGAGATTGGGTACGGCTTCTAGATGTGGCGCCCACACTGGTTGTGTCTGTTGTCGCTACAACTACCTCCCTCTCTCTCTCTCTCGGTCACTCTCCTCTCTCTATTAACGCCTCCTGGCTTAAAGTTACTCAAATGGTCTCTTGCCTTGTGTTTTTTGCAGCTATTTTTAGGCACAACTCATACCCAATCCGAGACGCAACGAGACACTGTGCATGAGTCACCATCGAGTCAGGTCTAAGCCGAGTCTACAAACACTCGCAAACGTCTACATATCAACAAGACGGGCACACACTCTGGGCCCAAACGTGGTCTTACCTCGCATAAGCTCGTCATCATCGTTAGCGTCGTTGCCGTCATCATCGTCAACATCATCATCATCATCGTCATTAACATCTCTATCATTAACGGCAGCTGGTTTGTCGCGACATTTGCTGCTCACCACTGAACAGCCGGAGACGCCGCTTAAAGTCGAGATACGCACTAGACCGGGCATCCTGTTGCCAAAGCGTAGCCAAATTTATCTGGAGATGGCGTCACAAGACGACACTGCTGCTGACCAGCCCACCTCAAGGTTGACTCAAATGCGGGTAAGTTCTGTTCTGAAGACGGGCAGCATTGCTGCCACACATATCATCAGCACTCAAGGCCGGAGGCGTCTCTTAGTCCGCCAGCCATAAATTTCCCTTTCGGTTTTTTTTTTGTTGGTCAACAGTTGACAGTGACAATCCAGCGAATGATGGCGCTCAATTTCCGCACAAGTCGTAACTCCAAATATGGTGGTCCTATCTCCGTTGATTCAACGCCAAAAATTTATAGCCAATTTAATTTGCTTGCTTCGCTTTAACCCATATATGAACATGGCTCTTGTCTTGAGTTGTGATTGAAGAGTTTCCCAGCATTCAGCTTTTGTCCGTTGTCCTTCACTTCATACTAATTGCTGTTCGAAGCAATTGACGTAAATTACGCATACGCCATGTCTCCCACATATATATTTGTAGATACTTGTGGCAGGACATCAACAAAACAAGCTCGACAATTGTTGAGCCAGATTTTTATCGGCGATTAGTGCCTAACTTGGGCAGGTCCAAATACCATGAAACTCCAAGATGGTGGGCAGCAGGGAAGTGGAGGTGACTTTTTTTTTTGTCACCTTTTTTGTGTAGTTGAAGTAGTGTTAGCTTTAAGTCTTCTCTCTCCCACACACACACACACAGTTAGCTTTTTCTAGCCTTTTTTTTGGGTTGACTAATCCCATGGCAACACCTGGGTGGGAACGCATTGCAGCCATTGATTTTTGTTGTTGTTATTGGCATGCAACAACAGCAACAATAAAAACAACAACATGAAACGGAGGCTTCAAATGCAAACAAAGAGCAGCAGTTCCTAGTTGATTTCCGTGTGAATAGAAAGGAAGAGGAGCAGGAGCAGGAGCAGAACAGCAACAGAAAGTGGAACTATCTAGTATACAAAATAAATTTCAATACTTGGACTGCTTTGGGTTTTCACGTGGCCATGTCTGGCCAGTGGCCACAACGGCCACCACTGTGATTGTGATTGACTCCGGCGCAAACAGAGGTGGCGTGGTGAATCACAGCAACAACCATGCCCACCTCCCGTGCCACCAGCTACTTTGGCTCGCCAATGACCAAGACAACCACAGCGAATGCCGCCATCAGCTTCGTCCAGGCAGGTCGTGTGGCACGCGGATTCATGTATTGGCGGCACGTAAGTGGACATGGACACAGATTAGTGGGGGGAATAACAACAGGGGTGACTAGAGCAGCTCATCGTTTAGACAGAGGCCAAACACCCTCACATAAAAAAGAGACTAACTCACCCTCGGCACGTATGCATAGTTAATGACCGCTCCGCGGGGACATGCCATGTATATCCTGCATACAGTATATGTACATGTGTACATGTAGTCAGTCCAGTTCCATTTCCAATTCCACTACCATTTGGAGTTTAGTCTTCACGCGGCACTCGCACGTATATGAGCATGAGCTTGCTCCAAGCGGACGTCGACTTAGATGACTATAATGACGTTGGTTTCTACTATGACTATGAGACGACAATGGACTATTCGCATGATCACATAATGCCGCTCAAGTTGAACGAATCCTGGGCTGCCAGGCGACTGATGGAGGCGCTTAGTCATCTGCCCCCCAACAGTAGCAGCAATTCGGCTCCTGTAAGCGCCAAATCCGGTCCTGTCCACCACTGACTCCACTTAACCCTTGACCTTCTCTCTGCTGAAACCAATATAATTAATGAGTTCTCGGTTTGATTGTGCTTCCAGATGCGCTTCCAGCAAAAGACACACGAGGAGAAGGAGCTGCGAAAGAAGGACCTTAATGCCTCACTGGGCCAGGCCGCACCCAGAGCCGCCTCCACGCGTCCCGTGGGCAATGGCAAAGTGCGTCAAATGTTCGATGAACGTCGACGGGGCGCAGGTATCGATCGCAGCAATCCACTCCGGCCAATTGGAGATGGCCAGCAACAGATACAGCAGCAACAGCTTATCAAGGGCATCTCCACGCTGGGCATAAGGGATAAGCCCATCGCTGGCCGGAATGTCAACAGTGACAGCAATAACAACAGCAAGGTCAACTCCGTTAAATATAATATCTCGGGAACCGTGACGAATCGCTTGAAACCCATCATAACGCACAAAACTCCACCTAGTATGGGCAGCAAGGAGAGTCTCATGCGAGGAGCAGCAGCAGCAGCAGCACCAGCAACAAAGTCTCCTTTGGGCAGTGCCGTGAAAGCAACCACAATCCGTCCCAGTAAGCCGGAGACTACAACGACGCCCATGGCACGCCGCCACATGGATGTAGGCAGGAAGCAGTCTCCGGCAACTGTAGTTGACGGCAAGTCCAGAGGGAATCTGACATCTCCCAAATCACAACAGGTATGAGGTCTCCATCTATAACTTCTATAGGCATTGATTTAAATTTCAAAAATATTTTCCCAACTTTAGGTTAATCCCAAATCTCCAGTTACCCGAATTCAAATGGTAAGTGCTGCCAGTTGTTGTTATCCAGAAATCGCGGCTCATAATGAATCCCTTACAGAGTCAACCGCCACCGGAGGGCACTTCGAGCTGTCGCTACTGCGGTCGCCATTTCATCACTGAGCGCCTGGAGAAGCATGAGACTGTCTGTCAGCGCACCATGAAGACAAAGCGTAAGATTTTCGATGCCGCCAAGATGCGCATTAAGGGCACCGACACCGAGCAGTTCACCAAGCATCGCCAGAAGATGCCTCGCGCCCAGTCCACGTACAGCAGTGCGGCCCAGCCTCAGGGACTCACCACTGGCGTAAAGAAGAACAACTGGCGCAAGAAGCATGAGGAGTTCATCCAGGCGATTCGGGCCGCCAAGGAGGTGAAGGCCCATTTGGCTCGCGGTGGCAAACTTAGTGATCTGCCACCACCACCTCCATCCGAGAATCCAGACTACATCCAGTGTCCGCACTGCAACAGGCGCTTCAATGAGCAGGCTGCTGAGCGTCATATTCCTCGATGTGCCACCATGATTCACAATAAACCACGACGCAGTAATCCCCAGCCAGTGAAGAAGCGCTGACGTAGCGTTAATCATGATGAAGACGGTGCTGATAATGTCCTGGCTGGCTGAGTTATCGACATTCCCCCATTTATTATATGTGATAGAAAAAGGTTTTATTGGATGAATAAACCAGCAGTAAAGTATCAAAGAGAGATCCTTTCCAATCCTCTAATCCGATAGGATTTCCACATCATTGCTGCTCTCGGCTTGAGATTGCGCCTGAGACTGAGTCTGCGAGCCTGTGGCTGTCTTTTCCCGCTCAATGATGGCCTTGACGGCATCGGCCGCCTTGGTCATGTCGAGACCCTCCAGCATATAGGCCCAGTTATCTAAAGTCGCATCGTCATCGTCAGCAATCCAATTGCTTAGCATCTTGGCGCATGCCACACCAGCAGTGGGATTCTCCATTTGGAAGAAGAGCAACTCGTCATTGCTGAAGCCAATCTTCTTGCCTACCTTCATCCAGGGCTCACCGATCAGTGGCGTTATCTCATCGATGTGAGCTTGCGTCACCATCAAAGGTTTCTCGTGGGCCGGCATCTCGTCCACCTCTTCGACGACAGCCTCGTTGTCTTCTACATCCAAAGGTTCTACATCTTGCAAGGCAACTGATCCCTCGTTCTCCTGCTCTGAGGATGCACTCTGGGAATTCAAGTTATTGGTCTGATCGCTTGAATTGTTGGATGCATTTGCAATATGCTTAACCAGCTCCTTTTCGCGGATCAATCGCTTCCTCACTATATCCAGATAGTCGGATATCTTGCAGGAGGGCTGTGTCGTGAAGGTGAAGAAGTGGGTCTGCCGTGCCAGGAGGCGCAGGGCACGCCACTCGAATGCAGCATCATTCTTGCCGTGCGGCGTCTCCAAATACGTCTCCAGAGAGGGCAAAAAGTTTCGCTGTTCACTCTTGCAGGCCTGAAGATTGTCCGGCGAGTAGTTCCACAGGCGAGTCAAATGGTCACTGCCAGAAGGATAACCTTTTAGTCGATTTTATTATAAAAGGAAAGGGATTAACTTACTTGCCGAGGAAGAACTTGCCATTGCCTGCCGCATCCCTAAGGCAATCTCCCAGAGGTCGTTTGGAACGCTTTGTGGGTGGCGGCTTAGCTTCATCTTCAGCGACCTCTGGCTCTTCGGGCTTCTTGAACTCCTTGCAGCCATCGTTCTTCCAGTTGTTCCACATCTCCTCCCGCTGCAGCATGTGCTGCACAGTGCGTGCAAAGCGTCTGCCATAAGGAGGCGTCTCCTCCAAGAGCTTATATACACGGATTTCCGTTTCCTTGATAAAATCCGACTGGGCAGTTGACAAGGTATAAGCATCTCTAGGAAATAAAGGATTTACATAACAGTTACATAGTGCATTATGAAGGATATACTTACATTTTGAACTTCACGCTAACCTGTAGGTATTGGAATAGGATTAGGAATTGCACCAGCACCGCACGGCGGAAATTAGAGTCGGACAGCTGCAGTGCCAACAGCTTGGGATTTGTAAGAAATTTGGCAAAGAAATGATTCTCCTTGCGTGCACCGTTTCCTGTGACCATGTCCAGAGATTGTTCGTCTCCATCGACATCCATGGCGTCGCTGGCACCATTGCTTTCGTTGCTCGGACGCACATCCTCCAACTTGAAGCTGGCGAACGACTGCAAGATGGTCTCTGCATGGGTCTGGAACATCTTCCACTGTGCCTTGCTGTAGCACTGATTTGGATTACGGAAGAAATCCTGTAGAGACCAAAACTTGCAGTACAGATCATAGTCGATCTTCAGCGGAATATCTTCTGCGGTATCCTCCAGTTCCTTGTTGTCAAGGTCATCATGATCTTTGCTGTCTAGTCCATATTCTGTATAGTTATCCAGATTGAACTCGGACACAATGTTCAGGCCAGATCGTTCCGAGAATGGAAAAAACTTGGAGAGGAAGAGCAAGATGCGACCACAAAAGACAGTGTTCTGGGTCCTGGACAGACGCCGGAGTAAGTCATTGCACATCCGTAGCAGATTATTCTTGCATGAGGCAAAGAATATCTCCTCTTTCCACACTTCCACCAACTCTTCCACGAATTTAAAAATTTGCTCGCACTTGTTGAGTGCAATCACATCGAAGGTATCGCCCAGCAGCACAACTGGTATGGTGTTGGATACAATCTCCGCCCGTGCCGCCTCCACGGACAGACGAACCAGAGCTCCAATGCGTTCCACATCATCGTCCAGACGCTTCATTAGAAACTCACGAAAGGCTTGGTCCATCGGTGAACGTTTGTCATGCTCGGAGTTGGAGCTAAAGCTGTGATAGTCCTTAACCAAACGCTCCACGTTGTTTTTCACAGTAGCCTCCTCCAGTGCACTCTGTTCATTGTTGATATATGTATATATTTATTAGAAAAAGTACTTAAGACTTGAAGCGCCGGCAAATTTCCAGTTACCTCAAATGCTGCCTGCAGCGCAAAGAAGTTGGCCGACATTGCTGCTGGAGTGCCACCTTCAGCTACCTCGGTGGCCATTCTATATGAAACTATAATTTGTTGATGCCTCCAATATTTATTAACAAAAATCACACTTTATGAAACAACTCTACAAATATGAAACAAAATGAAGATAAAAACTTGAAGCGTTGCCACTTGCTTCAGCTTGCCATGTGGCAACACCGTGAAGCCGACAGTATTTTAATACATCAGTATGCGGATAAGTTATCGACGATACCAATAAGTTATCGGTAGACATAAATGATTATAAATAAGTAATTTCCAACACTGATAGAAAAAAACGTATTTTTAAATACAAATGAGATATATAAGCAATATATGTATATGTGATTTGAACTGCGTAGCACTAGCACTGCTTATTCTTGCATGCTGCAAAGCACAAGCTTCTTCCCCTTAAGATTATTGAAAATATATAGCTTAGCTTCCACTTTTGAATCCAAAGCCAGTAAGAGCAGGCAGTATGTGCACGTCGTAGTGGCCGTGACCAGAGACAAGTCACCTGAAAGAGAGGGAGTATGAGCGCCTATCTCATACTCGATGCGGGCTTATCAAATGATAAGACGAAACGTCGCACTCAGTCTATTTGCGACAATCGCGCGTGAAACTACACAACAATGAGAGATGCTTCCGCTTCCGTCTATACGAAGCGTATTTGGAAAATATTCGCTGTGGGTCTGCTGTTATCCCTGCCAGCTGTTGTCTACTCCGCAGTGTACGATGGACTCAACATCAACACTCCGCTTACTCATGAAATAATGCGACAGGCTAAGTCCGCTGGCATGAGATCCTTGATGGATGACGGCTGCAAACCGTGCGATGATTACTATAAACATGCGTGTGGAAACTTTGCTCGAATCAATCCCGCACAGGATACCATCAGTACAGATTTTCAACGAACCTTGAATACCGCTTATCTGCGACGAGTGCGACAGTTGTTAAATGTGCCGAAGATGAGCACAGATAGTCCCACAGAGACGCGAGTTAAGTACTTCTATGAGTCATGTCAGAAGGCATCGGAGGAACAGTGGAAGCTGCGCCCCAAGCTGATAGCTCTATTCAAGGAGTTTGGTGGCTTCCCAGCTTTGGAGGGCAGTAATTGGGATGCCAACAACTTTGACCCCATTGACATGATGGCGCGTCTATTAAATCGTTTCGGGAAGATAACGCTGCTGAATGTGAAGGTTTCTCCGGGTCTGGTCTATAATCAGAGTAATCGGTTGTACTTGGGACAACTGGAGAATCTGCCCTCCACCAAAGCCATACCTCTTCACTTGAGTGATCAGCTGAAGCTGCAAATTAACCTGATGAACATCTTGGGCCTGAACGAAACTGTTGCTCGTAGGACGGCAGCTGAAATTGCCGAACTAAATGTGGAACTTTCAGAGGGTATAATTGAACCCTCCCATAGGCATGCTCCTGGAGAAGTGAACCGTCTGCGCATGCTGGACGAAATGACGAACAACTATGGATCCCATTTGAATCTGACGCAATTCGTTCACACCTGGTTAGGCCATGACTACCTGTTGCCAGTCTATGAGTATGGGGAGAATTTCATGTTTAAGCTAAATCGATGGTTAATCAAGTCCAAGAAGCGTGTCCTGGCCAATTACATGCTCTCCTCGCTGATGTCCGACTTCCAGATGGTGTCATGTGAGCAAAAGACTACGGAAATGTTCCCCGACTTTGTAGATTACTTGGTGTACCGATCCCTTACCCAACAGAGTCCACATATTCCGGGCAGCTTACGGCAACTGTGGCAGGACCTAAAGGAGTCGTTTGAGCGCATACTACAGTCTCCTAGTTCAAGTTGGCTGGACGAGAGCACTCGCAAGGAAGCGGTGGAGAAGCTTAAGGCAATGAGCTTCACTATACTCGGTTCAGATAATCACAATTTTGAGGATTACTACGGCAGTTTGGTGATCAGCACAGCGGATTACTTTGGCAATGTGGAGCGATTGCTGGAGCTGCGAGGCCGACAACTGCGGGAGGATCTGCAGCGTGCTCCCAGTCTAAGGAACTACTATGGCATCAACAGATCTCCCTTCTACATATTCGAGTTCAACAAGGTGGTCATGCCGGCCAGCTATATGCAGCATAGATATCTCTTTGACGATGTCTACCCCTCGGCTCTCAAATACGGCACTGTGGGATTTGCCCTTGCCCATGAGATGGCGCATGGATTCGACGACATGGCACGGACCTTTGATGGGAATGGAAATCTGCGCGACTGGTGGTCTGGGAATGACACTAGGCAGTTTGAGGAGCGTAAACAATGCTTGGCTGATCAGTTCAGTGAGATCATCTACAATGACAGGAAACTTCCAGAGCTGCCAATGCAGTCGGAGAACATTGCCGACAATGTGGGTGTCCGTATCGCCCACGCTGCCTATCTCACCTGGCTAAAGCAGCAATCGGACAACAATTCCAAATTTCACAGCGAGGAATCGGAGGTCTTGCCTCGCATGCCACAGTCTCCGGAGCAACTCTTCTTCCTCGCCCTGGGTCAAATATGGTGCTCAGATTTCAAGCCTCAGTGGCGGGATGCAATCAGCAGAGGCGATGAACATGCTCCCAACGAGGTGCGTCTCAATGTAATTATGTCCAACTTTGATGCTTTCTCAACTGCCCATGAGTGTCCTGACGATGCTCATATAAATCCTAAAGAGAAGTGTGTCATCTACTAAAAATTAAGCTAATTAAAATTTGAAACGCTGTCTTTCATTTTTAAACAATAAATAAAGTCAAATGAAAATCAATACCGCTAAAGTTTGTTCTATATTAATAATATAAATCGATTCTGCGAATCGGAAAATTTTTAAACAACTTATAGCAGTTCTAGGCTGAAAATCAGCATCCACGGGTTTAAAAATTATAAAAAAAAACAAAATGCTAATTTGAGTCGAGTTTTTCCAGTTTTGATGATTTTGTCAAGGGGTCAGTATGCAAAATTGGACAAAAAGTCGAGAAATTTTGAATGGCGAATTTTAACAAAATTTGAATGCAGAATTAAAATGACTTCAAAACCATTAACAAAAATCCAAATTTCATCAAAATCGGCTGATTTTTGGACAAGTTATGGCAATTCAAAGTTACGATAAATGCGATTTTTCGAAAATGGCGATTTTCTCTAACTTTCTAGCACATTTTTGGACATATCTCAGCAAATACTCATCAGAATGACCTCAAATAAAAAGCAGAATGCTAGTTTTGAGTCCTAGAATCGATTAGAGACCAAAAATTAGGATCGAAAATTTTTCGAGTTTTGATGATTTTGTCAAGGGGTTAGTATGCAAAATTGGACAAAAAAGTCGAAAAATTTTGAATGGCGAATTTTAACGAAATTTGAATGCAGAATTAAAGTGACTTCAAAACCATTAACAAAAATCCAAATTTTATCGAAATCGGCTGATTTTTGGACAAGTTATGGCAATTCAAAGTTACGATAAATGCTATTTTTCGAAAATGGCGATTTTGTCTAACTTTCTAGCACATTTTTGGACATATCTCAGCAAATACTCATCAGAATGACCTCAAATAAAAAGCAGAATGCTAGTTTTGAGTCCTAGAATCGATTAGAGACCAAAAATTAGGATCGAAAATTTTTCGAGTTTTGATGATTTTGTCAAGGGGTCAGTATGCAAAATTGGACAAAAAAGTCGAAAAATTTTGAATGGCGAATTTTAACGAAATTTGAATGCAGAATTAAAGTGACTTCAAAACCATTAACAAAAATCCAAATTTCATCAAAATCGGCTGATTTTTGGACAAGTTATGGCAATTCAAAGTTACGATAAATGCGATTTTTCGAAAATGGCGATTTTCGGTAACTTTCTAGCACATTTTTGGACATATCTCAGCAAATACTCATCAGAATGACCTCAAATAAAAAGCAGAATGCTAGTTTTGAGTCCTAGAATCGATTAGAGACCAAAAATTAGGATCGAAAATTTTTCGAGTTTTGATGATTTTGTCAAGGGGTTAGTATGCAAAATTGGACAAAAAAGTCGAAAAATTTTGAATGGCGAATTCTAACGAAATTTAAATGCAGAATTGAAATGACTTCAAAACCATTGACAAAAATCCAAATTTCATCAAAATCGGCTGATTTTTGGACAAGTTATGGCAATTCAAAGTTACGATAAATGCTATTTTTCGAAAATGGCGATTTTCGGTAACTTTCTAGCACATTTTTGGACATATCTCAGCAAATACTCATCAGAATGACCTGAAATAAAAAGCAGAATGCTTGTTTTGAGTCCTAGAATCGATTAGAGACCAAAAATTAGGATCGAAAATTTTTCGAGTTTTGATGATTTTGTCAAGGGGTTAGTATGCAAAATTGGACAAAAAAGTCGAAAAATTTTGAATGGCGAATTTTAACGAAATTTGAATGCAGAATTAAAGTGACTTCAAAACCATTAACAAAAATCCAAATTTTATCGAAATCGGCTGATTTTTGGACAACTTATGGCAATTCAAAGTTACGATAAATGCGATTTTTCGAAAATGGCGATTTTCGGTAACTTTCTAGCACATTTTTGGACATATCTCAGCAAATACTCATCAGAATGACCTGAAATAAAAAGCAGAATGCTTGTTTTGAGTCCTAGAATCGATTAGAGACCAAAAATTAGGATCGAAAATTTTTCGAGTTTTGATGATTTTGTCAAGGGGTTAGTATGCAAAATTGGACAAAAAAGTCGAAAAATTTTGAATGGCGAATTTTAACGAAATTTGAATGCAGAATTAAAGTGACTTCAAAACCATTAACAAAAATCCAAATTTTATCGAAATCGGCTGATTTTTGGACAACTTATGGCAATTCAAAGTTACGATAAATGCGATTTTTCGAAAATGGCGATTTTAGGTAACTTTCTAGAACATTATTGGACATATCTCAGCAAATACTCATTAGAATGACCTCAAATAAAAAGCAGAATGCTAGTTTTGAGTCCTAGAATCGATTAGAGACCAAAAATTAGGATCGAAAATTTTTCGAGTTTTGATGATTTTGTCAAGGGGTTAGTATGCAAAATTGGACAAAAAAGTCGAAAAATTTTGAATGGCGAATTCTAACGAAATTTGAATGCAGAATTGAAATGACTTCAAAACCATGGACAAAAATCCAAATTTCATCAAAATTGGCTGATTTTTGGACAAGTTATGGCAATTCAAAGTTACGATAAATGCGATTTTTCGAAAATGGCGATTTTAGGTAACTTTCTAGCACAGTTTTGGACATATCTCAGCAAATACTCATCAGAATGACCTCAAATAAAAAGCAGAATGCTAGTTTTGAGTCCTAGAATCGATTAGAGTCCAAAAATTGGGATCGAAAATTTTTCGAGTTTAGATGATTTTGTCAAGGGGTTAGTATGCAAAATTGGACAAAAAAGTCGAAAAATTTTGAATGGGGAATTCTAACGAAATTTGAATGCAGAATTGAAATGACTTCAAAACCATGGACAAAAATCCAAATTTCATCAAAATTGGCTGATTTTTGGACAAGTTAAGGCAATTTAAAGTTACCATATATGCGATTTACCGAAAGTGGCGATTTTCGCTAACTTTCTAACAGATTTTCGGCCATATCTCAGAAAAATCGCCAGATTTTTGTCCAAGTGGTTGCAAATTTAAAGTTACGATAAATATGCTTTTCGATAATAGCTCAAATAAAATGGAAAATGCTAGTTTTAAAATAATTTTTGGTGCATATTAAAAAGATACAATTACAAGGGTGAGTTTTGACAAAGGTTTGGTAAAGTATGATTTCATTAAAGTCGTTAAAAATTGTATGCGTTAATAGGTGTTTAATTTTAATTAACTTTCTCGGAAAATTATATAAGTATATAACACTATTACTCTAACTTGATCTTATTATATAGTTACAACTTGTTACAAGCATCTATAATACATATTTCATTATTGCTTTTGTTTGTCTAATTTTGTTAGCTTTGGTTTCATTTATTAGATTTGCATTCTCTTAATAGGCATGGTGTAAATTATTGAAACTACTAATAACTAATTACTTATAATTGTTCCATCAGTTGGATTCAAATACATTGCCATATTTGTTTTTGTAATTTCATAATAATTGTTTCTTAGAACCTAGAAGGAATTGATCAAATATAATTTGCGAAGAGTTTCATTATCATTTGAGTAAGATGATCGAAAATGTGTAGGCTTTAGGAAGTTATAATAATTCGATTCAGCAGCGATTTTAGCTTGAAGATCTTGTTCACACTTGTCCAAATGTTACAAACTAACTAATGGCACAAAACACGCATTAGTTGTTCACTTTTTTTTTGTAATATTTTTTTTCTAGTTATAACTAATTACTAAGCTTGCGAAAGTAAACAAATAACAAATCTTTATAGTTCAACTAGGAAGAATTTCAATTTTAAATGTAAGATTACTTATTAATTAATGTTCGTTATTTTCTTGTTTTTGTTTTGTTTTATAGTCGACGAGGTACAAAGTTATATTTGAAAATTAGATGTATTCTTGTTGTAAGCATAATGAGGTACATATGTATCAACATCATTGAAATAATTCATCATCTTCATCATTCATCATTATCATTAGATCATCAATCATACTGTTTTGTAATCAGATATTGCATGGAAATCGCGCATTGAACATTTATTGCCGAAAGTGCATCGTATTTCAGTAATTGTTCATCATTTTCTCAATCGTATTAACTTATGCTAAATACCACAGTCGAAGTATGTATGTACTAATTATACATATACTATACACATGTGTATAGCATGTATGTACATATGTATGTATGTTTATTTACTATTTTCTATGTTTCATGTATACTCTTATTGTTACTGTTACAGCACGCGCTTATTTATACACGGTATATATTTTCAAGTAGCAATTTGTTAAAATTTCCCAATTTCCGAATTACAATTACAATTTCGAATTCAAATTCAATTAAAATTTGACTTACACTTCATATCAATTTGGTTGGAGGTTTGTATCTAATTTGTCTACGCGTTAGTCCTTCTTCGTCATAACGATTGCGGAGCGTTGCCTTTGCTGGGGCTTCAGCAACAACAGTAGTGATAGCAACAGGATGGGGGCTAGCCAATAGGCGTGTCATAGTTCCAGATGGGCCAACGACTGATCCGTGGCATTGACAAACGAGTTGCACGTTTGTGTGGACATCCACTCAAAGTCCTTAATGGTGGCCTACAAAATAATTGAATTGAATATATAAGCGAATATATTGTAATTATAATTTTAGTAAAATCTTTTACCTTATGCATAGAGTAGACAGCAACAACGACCAGCACATGCATAATATTATGAGAGTTCAGATAGAAGTCGACCAATCCTGGAAACCACTTTTCTGGTATACGCATAGCGCCAATTGCTCCGCCCAATATGGATACACCATCCTAAAATACAATATCAACTGAATTAGCATAGTAGACTTTGATAAACCTTAAGAGGTTAGTGTTCTCAAGCAGTTTTACAAGTACATCTGGCTTTAGTCTGGCCTAGTCCATTAGTGGTACAGGGAATACATTGAAGGTGCAAAAACTGTTCACTTACAACTTCAACCTAACCACGGCCAGCCCCATTAAAAATATATTTGATGAGCATGAAAAAGTTAATAAACTCGATTGCCTGGACATACGCACCTGCAGATAGACATGGGAGAGTGCCATATGACTGCCGCCCACCAATCCTCGAATGCGCATGAAGGTCAGCACCGATCGCATTGCAAACGGCAGCGCAAAACAAAGACGCCTCTGCCATGGAGAGCTGGCTGTCAAAGCCTATCAAAGAGAACAAATTATCTCAATTTTATATTTTGATTCAAAAAATATCACAAAATATGCTCCTTACCTTGTATAGACCCCAGAGAGAAAGCATACAGTATGAGCTGATGATCAGCCACTTGAGCATGGGATTAAAGCACAACGTAGTAGCCGTGACAAGAGGCAAGGCACCTGTTAAATAGCGTCGAAGGATTTATTGAACGACCTATAGAAAGTATGTTTTACATTTACTCACCAAAACTCTGGCTCACCCAGATGCCAACCATGTCCAGCTTGAGCAAAGTATAATAAACATTCTCACCCTTCTCAATGTTCATGAACAGATGGTAGACAAAACTACCGCACCATGGAGCAACCGAACCGAAGACATGACAGAATGATAGAAACTTAAAGCCACTGTCCCATGGCATGAGTCCTGGCACAATGGCCAATATATAAAATATGGGTATAGCTGTAAGCAAACAGAAATATTAATCACAGTTCGAATATAGATTTTTTCAAATTGAAATAGAATTTAAACAACGTGGAGAAGTACCATCTAATAGGTCGCCCTCCGAACAGGACGACTTGTCCTCGACCGCTGACCGCATCAAGTGAGGCCATCAGTTAGAGGGTGCCTCCATATATAGTACGCTAATACCACTGTTAGTTAACGTTACACTGTTAATTAACATTATAATGTTAGGTAACATGAATAAATTTTAAAAAGCAATGTTAATTTCCTGTATTGTTTGCCTGTTAACAACAGACTATTTGAGACTTGTTCGTTAACAGTTCTGTTAAAAACAACTGCTGTTATCAGCACATATTCGCTTCGTTATCATTTCTTCACATAATTTTGATTTACATCAAAAATTTCTTGAAAAATATATTCCATGCGTATATACGCATATTAAATCTAGATCAACATGTAAACTAGCTGCACTCTCTTTTTATAGTGCAAGAGAATTAATTCAGTTACTTAAAGCAGAACAAGTGGAAGAGCGTCTCGCTCTTTCTCTTCAGAGTGATAACAGTCTGACCTAGGCCTGGGAGTGATAGCGACAAAACCGTCTGATAAGGTTGCCCGCCATACTCGGAATCGGTTGGCACAGCTTAGTTGAATTATAGTCGAGTATGATGTCAGGACGTAGTTGGAAATCGTTGCTGCTGCTCATCTCTGGGCTGGCATTTGCTGTCAATGCCAATACAACAGTTCGGGATGATCTAACCACGGACTATGCCAAGCAGATAATACGTCAATCTAAGATGGCCGAGATGAAGAATATGTTGAATCCGCAGATATCGCCTTGTGAGGATTTCTATGCTTATGCCTGCGGCAATTGGCATCGCCAGAATCCGGCTCAATTTCCGCAAATCCTTATGACCGACACGTTCCAGATCATCTCCAAGGGTTTCAATCGAAGACTCCAGCGGCTGCTACAGTCAGGAAAAATGAACTCTAAGTTGGAGGAGAAGGTACAAGCCTTCTACAAATCCTGTTCCCAAGCAAATCGAAACGATGTTCACTACGCGTTGGCCTTTCGCAGTATCTATATGGAGTACGGAAACCTCCCAATGCTGGCCGGTGACGAGTGGAATCCTCCAAAATATAACTGGTGGCAAACAGTTGCCCACATCAAACGCAAGTATGACAAATCCATTATTTTCGATGTCACCATTATGGTTGACATCAAGAATAAGACACAGAATGCCATCTACTTTACTGCCCCATCAAATGAAAATCTGGTTGGTTCCAATATAATAAGTATGATGGAGGATCTTAATTTGACAAAAATGCTGGAGGAGACCTTTGGAATCACTACCCAACTGGCCAAGAGAACCGCAAAGCAGATCAATGGACTTCAGCGTTCCCTAATCGAATGTCAAAATATTGAAGCGGATACCATTGATCAGATGTTTATCCCTTACAACGTGGAGGAGCTGCAGCTGAGGTATGCATCCTACTTCAACCTGACGGAGTACCTAGAAATTGTGCTAGGAGAGCACAACGTGCCCAATCGAATATATGTGCTGGCGGATGATTTTCTGAATGATACTTTGAATACGGTTGAGGCCACTTCCTCCTCCACTCTGGGCAACTATATACTGTGGCAACTGATGGAACAGTTCGTCATCGATACGTCAATTAGCTCCATGCCCAAATGGTGCACAGAGCAGACAAGGAAGTTCTTCAACAAGCTGGTGGAGCACATGATCTACGGACGTTACCGAACAGCCGAAGGTGAGGCCGAGGTCAAGAATATCTGGGATCAGATGCGTAATATATTCCGCCAGAAATTGTCCGGGGATAAACTAGATTGGATCTCTAATAGGACTAGGACAGCTGCCATTGAGAAGCTCGACAAGATGGAGCTCCGCATCAATGCCTACGACAATGAGAACTTTGATGCCATTTACGGTAATCTCACCCTGGATCCGCTAAACTATGTGGCCAACCTGCAAAAACTGCTCATGATTCAGGCTAATCAGACTTTGGATAGGCTACACAGTGCACCTTCCTCAGTGGATGTGACGCAGATAACATCATTCACTCCGGCATACGACATCCTAAGCAACTTCGTCTCAATTCCGGTGGCTTTACTGCAGCCACACTACTTCTGGGATCCTCTGTACCCACATGCTCTTAAATATGCCACGCTGGGCTTCCTCATCGCCCATGAGATGATTCATGGCTTTGACGAACCTAATGAGACCTGGGATTCTAGATCCCGCTACGAGTTCCAGGAGAAACACAAATGTTTCCAAGCTCAGTACCACAACTACAAATATGGAGACCACTTCCTGCCACTCAGCGACAATCAAGACGAGAACATTGCGGACAATGGCGGCATCAAACTGGCCTACGCTGCCTACCAGGTTTGGCTGAAGGAGCAGACCCCGGAGATGCTGCAGCAGGAAACATTGTCCGGCCTCGACCTAAGCAACCGCCAACTCTTCTTCCTGGGCTATGCCCAACTCTGGTGTGACGATGTTCAGTCGTTATTCAAGTCCGCCATCGCCAAGGCGGACACCCATGCGCCTAGCATGTATCGCGTGATCGGATCGCTGTCCAATTTCCAAGAGTTCGCATGGGTCTTCAACTGCTCTCAGAAGGCACGTATGGATCCCGAGTTCAAGTGTTCTATATTCTAAGGTCTCACATCCTTAACAATATACACATATTATTAGACATTGTACTGATTTCTGTTTATTGGATTAGCCTAGGGTTCTTGCAGGCCGTACATATGACATTTCTGGGCGGGATTCATGAGAGCATCGTGTGCACAGTTAAACGCTTTGGCAAATGCTCGAAGATTGGAGAGTGCTCCTTGCACGCGCAGAGCGTTAGGAGTGCCATGGGCCAGCAGGGATTGCTTATCCCGGAACTGCTCGTTGGCATCGGTGCACTTCAACTGGGCGTAGCTTACGAAGAACAGCTGCTCCGGACTGAACTTTAACTGCGGCAGATGCTCCGTTGCCAAAGCGGATGTAGCCAACCTCTTCAAGTAGTTCGTGTAGGCATAGTGGGCAACCTGGATAGCAGTGTTGTCGGCAATGTTGTTGTCCTGCTGATCCGTGGCCGCCAGATACTCACCAGCATAACGCAGCCGTTCATATTGTCGCTTGAAACAGGACTTCCGTTTGCCAAACTCCGTCATAGTGGCCGCATCCCAGCCAGAACGATTCTCGAAGCTATGCGCCAGCTGCTGCGCAAAGATGGAACCTAAGCTGCCATAACGCAGGGCACGAGGATAGTAGCGGGACCATAGAAAGTTGGGTTGCAACATCGCCAAGGGCATAATCACCTCGTTGTGCAATTCATCATAGCGGGGTTGTCCATGCGCCCAGTTAGGATTGGAGAGGTGATGCTCCTTAATGTACTTGAGTACTACACGCAGATTTTGAAGATAATCATGTGCCTTCAATTCCAGTTGATCATAGATCTCTGTAAAATTCGTTTGTCGTTGTCCATCGATTGCCAGAGTCGTGGAATTCAATTGCTCCAACAATTTGTCTCGGGTCAAGTCGGACAGCCAGTCCATGGACGAGTTTGAGATGATGTCACGAAAGCTCTGCTTAATATCCAGCCAGACGGCATCAATGTCACTCAATGCAGCCGCATCCGCATAGCGTTGGTAGAGCATTTGATCCAGCAACTCTGGGAACAGTTTCCTGCTGCTCGCCAGGCACTGACCAATGGCGGGTACTGTTTGATCAAAGTAGAAACTCTGCAATAGCTGTTGGAATATGTAGTTGGCCACCACATGCAGCGGAGTTTTGGACAAGGTGTCCACCAAGTGGGCCTGGTAGCTGGGCACATGCTCGTACAGCATCTGCTGAGGTTCTAGTGTACGGTTCAGTGACAACTCCACATAGCGGGTGAGGTTCAATGTGGAGCCATATGATGAGCCCAACTCCGCAGCTGAGCGGGTCTGGGCGAGTACGTGTATGGGTCTTTTGACCATGCCTTTCCTCAGCAATGTGTCCAGCTCTACAATTTCATTAGCGGCAGTGGCGGCAATCTCCTCTGGCACGCCAAGATGCTCCTCAAGTTGTCTGGCGATGCGTGCTACGGCAACCCTCGGATTGGGTTCAATAACCAGCTGCTCCGGTTGACCCACATAGATCCTACTTAGAGTTCCGTTTTGTGGATCAGTGGTCTGGTGAACACGCAAGAGTATATCCAGGCCGTAGGTGCGCTTGATGCTTGCGACAGTGGCCAACCAATCGAATTCCTTGGATACGGGCCAGTCATGACCAGGCAGCTCCAATGCTGGCATGCGTCCAAATTCAATGGCAATCTCCAGCAGCTGCTGGCGATAGTTTGCCTTCGACTCGCTTCGATAGTAGAGACAGCTGGCGTAGAACTGCTTCAGCATAAGCACAGCTGGTTCATCGACCTCCGCATCGGCTGGCTGCTCCAGCAGCTTTTGCTGCTTGTGATGGAATCCATTGAGCAGTAACTGCTGATAGTTAGTCTCACGGGGCTGGGCATCATTGGCCGGATTGATCTTGGCCCAGTTGCCGCAGCTGTAATCGAAGAAATTCTCACAGGCATTCAGCTCCATATTCATGTAGTTGCGCATTTCGGCGGACTTGGCCAATCTCATAACCCGTTGCACATAGGCGCTGTCATTGTGATGAGAGATCAGCTGCTCCTGCTGCTGTATTTGCGTATCCAGCTTCGGTTGCGACAACAAGTGGCCTTGAACGCACCCAAGACTCCACAGACCCCACAGATTCAAGCACAGCAGCACTGCGTAACCACCCCTTAAGATGCCTCCCATTGCTAAGCTGAGAGAAGACTAAAGAAGCGAGACAAACACTTCCCGTTTCAAGCACGCTGAGCTGTTGCGTTATCACATTGCCTGGTCATTGGTCCGACGCAATTCTCGGCGAAGCCCGGCAGAGAAAACACCGTGATTAGGTCACACAACACAACTCACGTTGCCCATTATTATTATTATTATGGATTTTATGTGGACGGAATACTTATAAGTATAAAATTATTTTCATATTTAATCTATTAACAGATACACGTACGCATACATACCATATATACTGTATACCGTAACTGAACTAGACAAATCTCAAGCTAACAGCGCTGCCTGCGCATACTGTTAACAGAGTATGATGAGCTTAATGAACACTGTTAAGCTCAAATGGCTCTGTTATGTCCAGTTCAAGGTATGTAATGTGGCACTAATTGGTGTCCATTAATTTTGAAAATAAAAACAAACATGAATTCTTCCATATCTTTATCAATACACATACACATACTTTCATTATATTGTTGATTAAGTGTAGACTTTCAGCCTCTCATCTAACACCCGATAACCCAATAAGGTCAATACACGATGCTGTCACACTCGCATTCTCCAAACTGCACAGAAAAATACAATTTTAGTCAGAGAATAGAATTTTATTGAGAAACAACGTTGCGGAATTTCGAAAGAAGACCAATGAGCCGTTATCTACTCCAAATACTATATGGATTTGGTATTATTCTTCTTTGTGCTTGGGCAGCGCCATGGGAAACTGTTCGAGGAATAAATACCAGCGAAAACAAGGATTATGTTGATGGAGTACTACGACAGGCAAAGGCAGCGGAAATGAAGAGTTACATGAATGAGAGCGTCGATCCGTGTGACGATTTCTATGAATTTGCATGCGGAAACTGGCCACGGGTCAACAAGGCCACCGGATCCATTTTGACAACTGGACTGTTTGAAAGATTAACCACTGCTTTGAATAAAAAGATAAAGGTCGTCCTAAATGAACCACACGAAGAATATGAATACTACGTCAATAGACATGCTGCCCAAGTGAAGGACTTCTATAATTCGTGCAAAAATGTGACTGAAATAGACAATAATTACCGAAATGAACTTAAAAAACTGATAAGCATTTTCGGCAAAATGCCAGTTCTTGAGGGCCAGAATTGGAAGGAATCCGAATTCAATTGGATGGACGTCGTTTCACAAATTTCCAAAAAATATGGAATGTCTATTATCATCGGTTCAGAAATCACCAAGGATATAGCCAACAATAAAGTGAATATCGTATACATTGGACCCCAAGAAATGCCCCTCGAGACGCGCAGCATGTACCTCAACGATCGTACCGAAATCTATCGTAAGAGATATAGGGATCTTATGGCGAAAAAACTTCAAGATTTCCTTGACGTAGATAAGTCGTTGTCTTATGAAACAGCAACAGAGCTTTTAGAGTTTGAGGTGCACCTTGCCCACGGGTTGCTTGATGAAAATGCTGACATAAGCCTTATGGATATCTCAGAGCTCACTACGGTCAAGGATATGCAACTAAAATATGCTCCAACAATCAATATAAGTCATCTACTGAACATATCTATAGGGGCACCGATCGATAAGGTATACGACCTTATGCCGCAATATAAAGAGAACCTGCTCGCCGTTATACCCAAAACATCCAATCGAACACTAGCCAACTATATTTTCTACAGATTGATTGATGAGTTTACCATGACGCCTGGGAAGACAGAGGAGGCGAGGGAAAAGGACTGCGTAGCTATCACCAAAAAGTATTTCTCAGAAAATCTCGATAATATGATCTATCGCAAATTCAACAACAATGATACTGCCTCTGACATCGATCTGATCTGGAGTGAGCTCAGGGATACTTTCAAGCTGAAGCTGCAATCCAACGAATCTCTTAATTGGATTAGCAATGGAACTCGACAACTCGCAATAAAAAAATTGAATGCTATGCAACTTGAGATTAATACACATGCCAAGGAAAATCTAGGCGTTGAGTTCAAATTTGTCACTTTTTATAATAACTATTTAGAGAATTTACAAAAGATACTAGAAGTGTCGGCAGCCTATGCCAGAAATCAATTAAATTTGCCTGTAAAGCCGTTGCAAGCCGGAGAACTACTTAGTTTCACTCCGGCCAACATATTGTTGGAGAATGTTATCAAGGTACCGGTGGCACTGTTGCAACCTAACTTTCTGTGGTCAGGTAGCTACCCCAACGCAATTAAGTTTGGAACCCTGGCATCTCTTATTGGTCACGAGCTCATCCATGGATTCGACAACGACGGTCGCAAATTCGATGCCCGGGGAAACGCTGCCGACTGGTGGGACAAATCATCTGGTGATAACTTCACTAACCGCCAACGTTGCTTTACGGACCAGTACAGCAAATACATATATAATGGTCAACAGTTGCCCGTAACAAATTCACAATCGGAGAATATTGCCGATAACGGAGGAGTTCGTTTAGCATATGACGCCTATTCCAAGTGGCAGGAGAGTCAAAAGTCTATTAGCAACGATTATGTGGAAAAGGAAAAACTGCCATCTCTCAAGTACTCCAACAAGCAGCTCTTCTTCCTCAGCTATGCACAGATATGGTGCAACGATGTCCATCCCCGGTTACGCAACTTACTGGTCGCCACAGATCAGCACGTTCCAGGCAAATTCCGAGTCATTGGAACTCTTTCCAATTTTGATGAGTTTGGAAAAGAATTTAATTGTAAGCCCGGCTCTCCCATGGTTCCCGATAACAAGTGTAGGCTCTACTAAAATATTACTTCAAACCATACACTGCATTTGTCAAAAAACATTTAAAAGAGATTGTATTCATGTTAATTTTTTTTGTCTATTAGAAATATTTTCACATTTTTTGAATAAAATTTGAGTAATTTGGTGCATTTTAAATTAAAAAATAAAATATTGGAATCTACATTCAATTTGTAGTCGCATTATATATATATATATTTTCCAAGATAACCTGCTAAGGTCAATCCCAGGCTTCCAGTGGTACTCTTTAATAGCCGAATCTCTTAATTCAGTTCTCAAATTCATATAGAATTAGAAACAACTTTGCGGAATTGTAGTGCAAATTTCAAATGATTACCTCTGAAAATCATATACTATGTGGACTTGCTATTTTGTTATATTTCGTAAGAGCTGCGGCAGGAAGAGGAATCGTTGATGAAATATCCACACATAAAAATAGGGATTTTGTGGAAGGAGTTCAAGCGTAATGAAGAGCTACATGAATGAGAGCATCGATCCATGTGATGACTTCTATGAGTTTGCGTGCGGAAACTGGGCACGGATCAATAGAGCCAGTTCTAAAGATGGATCCACCGGACTGCTTCAGCGTCTAAGTGCCACATGTGTTAAATGAACCGAATAACAATATCTCATACACGAATACAGCCGCAGATATTCAAGTTAGAACTTTCTACAATTCGTGTATAAAATTGACTGAAATTAATGATTCGTACCGAAATAAACTCATGGAACTGATAGATCTGTTCGGGAAGATGCCTTTGCTTGAGGGCGAAAATTGGAATGCATCTGACTTTTATTGGCTAGATGTGGTTTCACAAATTAAAAGAAGGTTCAATTTCTCTTTCATCGTGGGGATAGCGGTAAGTCAGGATTATGCCAACAGCCAAATGAATATTGTATACGTTTCGGAGCCGGAGGTTTATTTGGACACCCGCAGCATGTACCTTGATGATTTTGCCGAGAAAGATCGAAGCGATTATAGAAAATATATTGCCAACATTCTTCATAGTTTTCTCAACGTAGAAAAAACCTTAGCTGATCGCACTGCCGCAGAGATATTGGAGTTTGAGATAAATCTGGCTCATGGATTGCTCAATGTTACCGAAGTCATAGATCCCATTGACGTATCAAATCTGACGACGGTCACAGAGATGCAGCGGAAATACTATCCCACAATTGATGTAATACATTTCGTAAATATATCAATTGACGCGCTGGTAAATAATGTATACGACTACAATCCGTTTTATTATGAAAATTTGATGAAGGTTATACCACAAACACCAAGTCGAACAATAGCAAACTATATATTCTATAGGTTAGTGGACCAGTTCGCTATAGAGCCAGGCAGATCATGGACAGCACGGGAGCAAAGCTGCATAACTGACACAAGAAGGTATTTCTCAAAAAATCTAGATAACTTGATCTATCGCAGATACTTCAACAATGATACCGCCTCAGACATACAACTTATCTGGAATGAACTTAAGAATGACTTCAGGCAGAAGCTACAGCTAAGCCAGTGGAGGATTCGACATTGCAGAGTGTCACACCAACAAACAGCATTTTGGAAAATCTAATTAAAATTCCTGTAGCATTCTTGCAGCCTTACTATTTGTGGGCTCATAGATTTCCCAAAGCTTTAAAATTTGGAACCCTGGCATATGTTATTGGGCATGAGCTTATCCATGGATTCGACAACGAGGGTCGCAAATTCGATGCCCAGGGAGACGCTGCCGACTGGTGGGATAAATCATCTGGTGATAACTTCACTAACCGCCAACGTTGCTTTAGGGATCAATATCGCAAATACATCTATGCAAATAATGGTCATCAGTTGGCTGTTAGGAATACTCAATCGGAGAATATTGCCGACAACGGAGAAGTTCGTCTAGCATATGATGCCTATTCCAAGTGGCAGGAAGGAATTGGCAGGCGAAAAGCTACCTTCGCTTAATTATACTAATGATCAACTATTCTTCATCAGCTACGCCCAGGTGTGGTGCAACGATGTCCACCCGGAAAATCGCAAATTTCTAATCGCTACAGATCAACATGCTCCAGGTAAATTTCGAGTCATCGGAACTCTCTCCAATTCAAAAGAGAACCTATCACAATTTAATTGTAAGCCAGGAGCACTTATGGATCCTGACACCAACTGTAGACTCTACTAAAATATCATATATATTCAACAATAATATATATCAAAACTCATATTAAATATTTTGATTTGTTTATTAGGCCAAAATCCAGAAAAATAATTGAAAGAGGTAAAGTTACGCCCAGGTGTGGTGCAACGATATCTATCCCCAATCCCGCGTCTCAGAGGTTGCTACAGATACCCATACTCCAGGGATATACCGAGCTATCGGAACTCTGTCCAATATGGAGGAGTTTAATTAAAAGTCCGGTTAATGCATATCTCCCTATACCAGATGTAAAATCTACTAATATAGCGCACATATTATTTAGTCAGTTTTGTTATTCACGGTATATAAACTGTTTGCAAGCAGTGTCAATCAGTCCAATTTGAATAAACTGAGTTCACAATCGGCAAAGATATAGAAAACATCATTTGTCGGAACCTAAACACGCCCCCACAGTCACACACACACACACACATACACGTGCTTTTGGAATATAAATGTGAGGTTATGTCAAAAGAAAGGTCGAAATAATCTATTTATACATGGAATTGCACTTGGCTTTGACCGTGATTGTTAATACCATTGAAACAGGTCGATAAATGAGCAACAACCCCCAGCAGACCGCAACGAGGGTAATGGGGACCCGCCCCATTGAGGGGTGTGGCGTATTGTTGGGAGGGAAATAGAAACTCAGGTATGTATGTAGATCATGTCACTCACCGTGTGTCAGAATGTTGATGGTCTCGTTGTGCCAGTAGAAGAGGCTGAGCAGGCATCCTTTGAAGGTCTGCAGTGGACGATATCCCTTGAGCACATACGGATTGAACTGCAGATACTTGGGCATGTCCTGCCAGTGAAGCAACTGATCAATGTGATCCTTACCGATGGCCTTCGATCCGGCCGTTACAGCCGAAGTCGTTGCTACTATTGTTGATGTTGCTGCTGCTGGTGATGTTGCTGATGTGACAGTTGTTGCTGCTGTTGCTGTGGTTGTTGCTGATGCTGCGGTTATTGCTGTTATTGCTGGTGCTGTTACTGGTGCTGTAAGCAAGGCAGACGTTGGCGTTGTGGAAGCGTTTGTGGAAGACGTTGATGTTGTTGATGATAGAGCTTGCGTAATGCCCTCCTGATGGTAACCCTCTGTCAATGCATCCTTAAAGCCATTCATTGATAGTGATTGTGCCTCGCCGTTGCCGGCACCGCATCCCGAGACGGAGACGGATCCAACAGGAATTCCATCCGCGGCATCATTGAGGCTGCCGCGTGCAGAGCGTGCCGGCGTTGTGGGCGGCGTAGCGGACATGGACTCCACGGTGCTGCCCAAGCAATTGGCGATATCCAGCTCAGTGCTAGGGTTGCTGGGTACGCTGGCTACTGCGGCTGACAGGGCATAACCCGAGGAAGAGGAAGGTGGCTTCGGCTTCGGTTTGTTCATCAATTTTGTGGCGGACGTTTTGCTATTGCCTCCATCGGCACTTATGTCAACCACAACGGCAGCAGCAGCAGCGGCAGCGGTGTCCATGATGATGATGATGATGATTCGATGATTAACGATTCGCGAGCACGCTTAACGATTTATGGACTTTCGATTTCACTTTATCCCTGTCTCGCTCACGCTCTCTATCTCACGCTCTCTGTCTCTAGGTCTGTCTCTCGCTCTCAGCAAAATGGCGGCTGCAGAAGCTGAAATCAAATCAAATATCCACGTCATGAATTATAAACTAGAGCGCAAAGCAATAAAAGTACTAACAGACACACACACATACATATGTATATACACTTACAACAGACATACAAACACATGCTCAAACAAAAATAAGAGCGACCTTTAATGTGTTACGTATACACCGCAATGTCCTGTTCCAAAAAAAGCACGTGCTTACGTAGGAATAAAGAGAGCAGGACAATGTCAACACACACACTCACACATACACATAAACACACTCACATACATAGGCCTACACAGCAGCGAAGCTGCCTCGTGACCCAAAAAAGGATTGGCGCTTATACTCTACAATTGTATACTATGTCTGTATCTGTTCTTAGGCACGAACATACATACATATGTACATACTTACAGTATTTGTTAGAGTATAAGGTGTAGGGTAGCCCGAAATTGAACATGTTTCTGTTTCTACCGAATCACGCGACTTTCGAAGCGGGCCCGGCTCCCTGACTGGCATTTTTGGCTGGGACAGGCACTTAAACCAACAAAAAAAAAATCGATAAATTTTACTTACATGTGGCATGGGATTTTGAGGTTCCACCAAATATACAACGTAAATATCGTTGAATGCTATGCGATGGCAGCTCTAGGTCCTCCTAGCTCCACACAACAACAAAAACACAACAAAAACTGTATTTATAATAATGCATGCATGCAGTTTGCAATGCAGTGTGTTGCCAAATAATCCTCGTGTAGGTATGGAAGATAGGACACGGTTTGCGGGTAACGGAATGTGAACACGTTGGAGTAACTGTAAAAGGGGGGCTGCTATGAATTTTCGTTGTATTGTGTGTGGCTGGAGCAGATGTAACGTAGGCGCGACATTACGTTGCGTAGGCACGCAATCAATTATTTATCCATTGACGCGCACAAATGTTGATTTATCCTTAAATATTTAATAATTGAATTTCACTTGTCGAAGACGCGGACTTGGAGTCGGAGACGTGTACACAGCTCACACACACAAAAACACCACAAAGGCAGCAGCAGCACAAGCGCCACAGCACCCGTTAACGTAACGCACGTCAATATCTGACTGAGGATATATGAACGATAACGATACCCCATATACTGTATGTGTATTGTTATGCAATTGAATTGCCAGTATTTTTTAGTGGCGCCAAAAACCAAAAGCGCGCATGCGATTGATCATTGAAAAATTATCGAATAACTAGTCACACGGCATCTGGCCACATTTAAATGCTCGCTGAAGATGGCAACGCCACAAGTGAAAGAAGAAGAGCCGTGTCAGCTGCTGACGCGCTTGGCTTGTCTTCGATTCAATTTTAGTTTATTGGCAGGTTTTGATTCCATTTCATAATATAAAAGTAAAGATTGAGTAAAAAGTATACAGAATTTTATTGTCAACATAGACTGAGCGAAACAACTTAGAATGATTGTGATAGTTTTCAGTATTTGCCGGCCAATATAAAATTGCGCCAAAAATATAAACCTTTTTCCGACGCTAGCCAAATAGGCGACAAGTGCAATTGGACTAATGTACAATAACATAACACATAAAGCAATTAAAATTGTGAAATATTTAAGTCGACACATTGGTGGATTGCAATATCTCACAAATTTACCCAAGTCGACCATTTTAGCGCTTCCACCGCCACCGCCAAAAAGTTCGTCGCCGGAGACACAACAGCATAGTCAAGAAGAAGAGGTAAGACAGGGCATGCCTATAAGTATTTGTATGTATGCATGTATGTACGTATGTAGGACTACCTGCTAGGTCAGGCGTTATCCATAAAAAAAAATGAGACTATCGTTTCAGAAGCGCCGATATATTCAGACACAGCTGTTAAATTGTTGCCACTCAGATAAAAATTGATTTTATTAATTAAGAAATTAAATTTGGTAGTTTTGCAATATAATGTTTAGTTTTACTAGACATTTAAAAATGAAAACATCGCGCCCGATTAAGATGTGCATACATATATAAGCATATTTTCTTGCCGCTCTTTCAACCGAGTTGGCAGCGCTGTGACTATGTATTTCCATGTGGTAACTCTTCTCATTAAGACGTGGTGAATTTAAAGAGTGACGTGAAATATGTGTGTGGAAAAAACACGATTTTTACAAAAAGAAATGGAAATAATATCTTTAAAGTGATTTGTTTACTTTTGCCACAACATTAAAGTGCTAAATATCGCACAAAGTCTGTACACAAAGGTGTATAGCGTATAAACTGAGGCCAACAAGCAATACGGACAGCTGCGTAAAACAGACAGACGCTTGCAACGCCAGAAACAACAACATACATATAGAGACTACCTTAGCAGAAAACAATTTGCGCGCTGTTTTTAATTTTACAATAATTGCAATAGTGCTGCTCAACTTCCCAATTAAAATTCGTTATCAACTAAGAAACTAAATAAGGTATGTTAATCCTGTGCGTGCGCCTGCTCAAAGTACAGGCGAGCAAAAGTGAAGTTCACGTTCACATAGGCAGACAATTCGCGCATTGCAATTGGCAAGCACGCACACACTCGCATTTTTTGATACTCACCTTTACCTCTGTCCAAAGCAAATGGGAAGCACAATTTGATTTGAGTTGTTTTCTTTTGTCTTTTCCTTTACCAAAACTGAGTACATATGTATGATTGTGACGTAGTTCGAATTTAGTGTAATTATAATCACACATACATATACATTTGAATTTTAATATCTATATGCATGTATGTATATATATTATATGAGTGTCTTCGATTTCGATTTACAGATGCCACGAACACGAAGACGCCATCACTCAAGGGACCGCTCTTCTGCCGGCACACGAGACAAACGTAGACGGCTCGATACTGGCGATCTATCGCCACCCTTAGTTGAGGCACCGTCGCCGTAAGTATTGCATTCGTTTTCAATATGCATATGCATCATGATGCGCACACATTAGTGTATTTGAAGGTATGCATGTGCTTCTTGGCCTACCAGGGCAGATATTACTCAATGAGTGTGCATATGATTGCCAACAAAATTTGTGGTGTGAATATATATTGTTATATCTGATTCGGAATTCTCATCTGTTTGTTATAAATAGGCCCCGTGTTACGAAGACGCATCACACGAGATCAGCAGCAGCAAAACGCCGGAGACATGAACAAGATGCTAATTCATCCCATATATCCAAGGAGCCAACGTGAGTAACGCAGTTGTGCCCTTAAAGGGACTTACTATTAGTCAGTTGAGGAATCTCTCGAGGAACCTCTGTAGTTTCTTCCGATTGTTCTGATTGACAGAGACTTTCTGTTTGACTTGCATGTAATACAACTCCTGTGGTGCTGCCAATGCATTTTTAACGATCGTTCTCTTAATGGGCGAGACAATAAAAAACAAGCATTGGCAGCAGCAGCATCGGCAGCTAAGTGGTCGAAATCCCAGAAAGACAAATTAACATTTGGCCATATATGGGGCAAGTGAAACTTGGGTTGTTCAAGTGTCACAGCTTGATTTGTTGAGTGAGTGTCGAGTCATGCTCCATCCTTTGGCTCCTCCACTTTTCTTTAGTCGGGGACTTACTGTAAATTTACGCAGTGATTCCGATTTCTTTGTGCCAATCGCAATTAACCCGCTTTGCGCTTTGGTTTCTCTCAGGCGGTGTGGGCGTGAGTCCTGCCCGTTGTTGCATTTCCTTCTTGCTGCAGTTGATATAATTTATTCGCCTGCGTATTTAAAACAGATTTGCATATTACTCAAAGCAACACATCAGACTGTAACAACAGCAACAACAATAACTGAGGCGCGACGTTGTCGTATTTATTATTATATTTGTTTTTTATAAACTTGGCATGGCCATTTTAGGAATGGCCTCAACCACGGCCACAGCATCTGCTCCCGCGGCTCCACCTCGACTTGCGTACGTACATACGTAGTCTGTGTCTTGGTTAAGTTTGGTGTATATGAGATTGTCGCATTTTGTAATTTATTTGCCAGTGAGAAGTGTCGCTTTCTTTGTCGTAAACTTCTTGAATTCATGTGCAACAATCGCCTTGTTTATTAACCTTTTCATTTTGCAATAAAATCGCGCTTACCAACTGCTTCAACAGAGCTCAGCTCGGCTTCAGATTAATTGCTAAATCAACGTCTTGGCCCGCTCATTATTCATCCGGCACCTTAAAACGCGGAAGTGTCAACATGCAGCATTAAAAATAATAAAAAGAAAATCTTAAAAACGAATGCCTAAATATGAGAGAGCCAATGAGATTTATGATAGATAGTAGTATCTGCAATTCAACTTCAACTTCAAGAACTCTTGTAAACACTTTAAAATACTTAATTGATGCTTTGTCAGGTAAACAAGATATTCTTTGGTTTTAGTTTGTTGAATTTTATTTAATAATGCCCAACTGATTGTTTGAATTCATCAGCTTTGCAATGCAGTGTATATATTTAATTTATATTCTCATGTCCAATGTGCTGCATTCGCATTTCCGCTATTTATTATTATTATTTACAATTTCAATTATTTAAAAGTATTCGGCTCTCCGCCTCGTTGTTGCTGTTGAACTCTCTGTCTACACGCACAGCGAACTTAATGCGCTGCTGACGGCGAATTCAGTTCGCCATCGCTGGGCAAGATCGAACAGACTGCAAACTGGAAGTGTATAGAGTATACGCAGTTTGTTTGTCTGTCGCTGCTGATGGTGGCGAACTCACGTCGCCGTGTTTTTGTTGGGGTTCGCTGCTCGCTTTGTTTCGCCGCAAGCAACCGACACTTGTTCGCTGCGGACTTGTCGCGGCAAAGCTCAGTCGCAACGACAACTTGCAAGCGAATGGAGGTGCTGGCTTCGGTCGTCGTCGTCGTCGCCGCCAGCATTTTAGCAATACTCGTACAATAGCAACAACTAACGACAATACAGCCCCTCAAACAAGTGCTTTTATGAACTGAATGAAATGTAAAAAAAAGAGAAGATAAATGTATGTATAGTGGTGTCTGAAGTGTGTGTTTATTATTTGCAACAAATGCAGCTGTCAAATGGTGCAATTTGTGTGAATATGCTGCGCGCATATTCAAAAAGATCTTCCAACAGCAGCAACAACAACAAACAATACGATTTGTTTATGCATCCTGCAAAAAATATATATTTATAATGTGACTGTGTGTGTGTGTGCTTATGATATAAATCAGAATATTAATTTCAACATTTTCAATGCTGAGTGTGCTTTTTCATAAACGAAATTAATAAAACCACTCCACTCCACTCTGCTCGATGCGATCGTCTTGGCCAAGAAGTTGCCTGGGTTAACTAACTTTTTTTTTTTGGTTGGTTAGTTGATAAGATATGACGAAGGCAACGACGCCACAGAGACGCCAACGTATTCATAAGAAAAATTATTTATATAAATGTGTATGTATTTGATAGTTAAACTGGAGCTCTCTTATCGGCATTGAGATCGCGAAGGCAGCCACACCGGACATGCAAGGGATTTCCATGTATTTCCGATAAATGAACTCTCTTTTGGTATTACTCATATCTCTGTTGTTGTCGTCACTTGAGTCATTAGGCAAGACAGCAGCAACAAACATCGACAGCAGCTGTTGCTGTGGCTATATCAATAGTTGGTGGGCAACCTCAACAAGTTGGCTCGAAGTATATATCTGTTTTTTTTTGTTTTTTGACCCGTTTACGTTTCCTTTTTCAAATCAGGTGGAAAACTGGTCGGAGGATTTGTGTATCCGGCGCTGCCAGGCACTTTCTACCAAAACTTTGTCAATTGCATAAAGCAAAACGGGTTGGCTTAGGCCTTGCCTCGTCGGGTGGATGTGGGGATCCTAGGCTATCAATGAACTTGCCAATTGGATTTGAATTTTTGCTGATGTGCGCAGAAATAGACAAAATCGCAGTTGGGTTCAGGGTTATTGTGACAGCTAATTGAATTTTTGCAACAGTGCAACAAATGCGGCCAACGAGAAGTCGCATAAATGCAATCGAATGTGGCATGGGAATGGCTCTTAGTGTGACTGGCAAGTGTCTAAAACGAAACGTGGGGAGGGGCAACAAAAAAGACAATGACAACGTGTTAAGTACATGAACATTGCTCGATAATTTATTTGTAATGTAATGAGAGGAGCAGGGAGTGTAGAGGGTGTGAGATCAAGTCGACTGTAGTGGTGGAGTGTGTGGCGTCTCTTGGGTTTGGTTACGTGTATGTGCCCAGCATTGAAAATGTATTTGAAATAATTCTCAACATTTGAAATGTCGCAGAAATGGATGTCAAATCGAAATAACAACAACTACTCGTATAAAGTGAATGATCGAATTATCGAATACTGATATTTAACTCGACGACAATAACAAAGGATAAGCTAACAAAATGCCGATCGTAGGACAGCAATACGCAAACGGATTTCGTCCTTACAGCTCATTTCGAGTGCCTCGTAGCAGTTGTGGCTACAACAACCATAGCAACAATAACAACACCAGCAACAGTAACATTAGCAATGGCATCAAGCCAACACAGAAGACGACAAATATTGGTGGTGGCGGTGGTGGCACCACCAGCAAAACTAACACCACAAGCACAGCCTTGAGTTCCTCCTGTTCATCATCATCATCACTCAATCAGCAGGTGGCGGGCAGCACCACTTTTAGCCGGCAACAGCCATGGCGTAGCAGCTACTGCAGCAGCAATCGCAGTCGCCTCCAGGAGCCGCTGCAACAGCTGCCCCTGCAACAGCAGCAGCAACGCAATGTGAAACCTCTGACGCCCAAGCTCATCAGACGCATCGAAAGCACCTGTGCCTCCTCCAATGCTGGCTCACGGTATGGCAAGCCCAGGGCACCAGCGCCGCCAGTAAATCAACAGGTCAATGCGGTCAGGCAAAGGCTGAATCCGAATCCAAATCAGAATCATCAGCAGACTGTATTGACGAAATCTCAGGCTGTTAATCAATCACAGAAACGTGCCTATCAGGCCACAAGTGCCCGCTGCGCCAAGGAGAACTGTCCAGCACGGAGTACACAGCGCTCGAGTAAAAATTATCCAGCGCCGCTGCCACCGATTCAGCAGCAGACGGCACGTAGCAAACAGCAACACAATGATCTCATGGAATCGAAGGCGACGTCCACTATTCCACTGGCACAACGGCGTCAATTGCCGGCCACACCAAAGTTGAGCCTCAGACAGCGGGCAGTGGCAGCAGCTGCTGCTGTGGGTGAGGGTGAGGGAGGAGGTGCCTCATCGACAGGCTCAAGTGATTCTCATGACTCGCCCAGACTGAAGAAGGCCTACTCAAAGAAATTCCCCCAGGGGTTGCCATTTGAAGAGGAGTTCTATGGTCGGCGCAATCGCTCCTACTCGCAATCCTCCAGCAATTATAGTTTCTACAGTTCCGTGGGAGCACCAGCGACGCCAAATGACAATGATGATGATGATGATGAGTTCCAGCGCAAGCCCTCGACAGATGATGCGCTCTATGTGGACTTTTCCAAGGTTGTGCATAGTCATACCCAGCAGCGTCAGTATGTGCCCGCCAGTTCTTGGATACGTGCTTCGCCGGATCACGATGAACTGCAACCGGCAACATTTACACCGACCCAGCAACGACGCAAGAGTGCCAAGTATGCCCGTTCCATGCATGAGTATCTCTACAGCGATGACTCCAATACGACAACCGCAACAACAACAACGACAATATCAACGAAATCGAAGCACCGCCTGCCCGTGGTTGATGAACCCGAGGATGGTTACTATAGCTATGCAGCTGGTACACCCGATCCTCAAACACCGCCCACTCCCCGAACGGATATCTATGTGGCCGCAGCATCGTGGGCACCCAAGCCGCTCTATCCCGACCGCGTCTTGCTCCCCGATAACAACAACAACAACAACAACAACAACAAGAGCAGCAACAACAGTAAAGATGTGAGGAATAAGCAAACGCAGAGTCGGTCCGAGCACTTGGTGGGGTCCACGAATTGTGAGTATAAGTGAGTATCCCAGAATGCGAGTGCTATGCGGAAACTGGAGCTAGCGCAAGATTGACTCAAGTGCTGACCAACGGTTGCCCATCAGTCCATCATCAGCTGCCGGTGACTAAGCGTTCTGTCAGCACTTTATATTCAAGAGTCTCAGCAAGTCGTCGTCGCCGTCCGTCGTTCTTCTTGTAGTTGATTTGTTGGCGTTGTGCCGCAACGGCTCAAGATCTCTCTGCCAAATTTGGTCAAGCACCGCCGCCCCTACTTATTAAGCTTAAGAGAGGAACGTGGTTCCACAATCTCAAGTCAACTCGACTCGACTCATTTCAACTTGGTTCAACTCAACTCATTAGGCAATCTTAGCGCCAGTTACGGGTTCGGCTTGAACAGTGCCTCAAAGCATTTATTGTTCTACGTGCCGAACCCTCTCTATGTTCCTCTCAAAGAAATATTTATATTCTAGCTTATTATGACCTCATTAGTGTATGAATACAGGGTCAACGAGTCTCGGGGCTCGAAGAGGGTTCTTTAGATTTTTCTTCGTTTTTGCGAACACTTTAACTACCTACCAAATGGAGGAGTGTCCATTTGATTTGAATTGATTTACCTGAGCGAGTTTTACTATAACGTTTTGTTTGTGTTGTGCGCGAACAACTTCTACAGCTTCTGTTTTGATCTCGAGCTCGTTTATCTCTCGTTTATCGCGCTCTAAAAACCGGACCTGTCTCCATAGTCCATATACGCTCATAATTGATGCGACTACCGCCAGAGTCACTCTCCGGTTGAGGTGGACATGCGACTTGGAGGGGTTGCAACAATGAAGTTGTCTCTCGACTCTGTCTCTACTCGCTAGAATTCGCGATCAGTTCCGACAACTGCAAGGCAGTCCGAAAATTTATACATGCAACTGTTGAAGTATTGCTCGAATCTCTCGCTCTCTTTGTGCCCCGTTTGGTGGAGAGGAGCGGAGTTGGGGGAATTTCTGAGTTGATTTGTGTATTTTGGTTTTATTGACTTCCTATTTAAGCATACGGCCAAAAGGTGATTGACTACAACAGCAGCAACAACAACAACAACATTAGCATTAACATTAAAAATTAACAATAATGCAATATCAAATAATCTTTTAGAATTCTCTCTTTGTATATAATTTCGAAACAGAAACAACAAAAACAACAGAGAATTTCATTTACTTCCTTTTTGGTATCGTTGTTGATCATATATAACGATCGAAAATGAAGCGAAAATTTCGTTGTTGATTTCGCCTTAACTGTATGTTTGTTTGTTTGTTTTTCGTTAACTGTAATGGCCCAACCGGCTTGGGCCTGCCGCACTGCGTCCAGCCGAGGAGCTGGCGATGGCTTTGTTTTGTTTTCATTTTGTGTATAGAGTATACATTACATGACGTTCATTGAACCTGGCGAGACGCGTGCGATCTCTGCTTGAATAATGGCCAGCAGGAGGAAAAACTCAAGCTTGACTTGTTGAATTGATGGATGGTGTCGCTGACTCACAGCACCTCCACCACCACCACCACCACCATCCCAGCAATATCAACGTTCCACCTTACTTTGCTCCTCTAGAGAGACAGAGGGAGAGCTTGACGCATAAAGCGAAATCACAATGTCTATATAATTGTCGGTCTGTCTGGTGGTCATAACTGCGTTGTTTGCGCTCCCATTGGTTTTGTTTGTTGATCACTTCGCCGTCTGGCTGTCTGATGATCCGTCTGTGTGCTCAGATGCAGCCAAGATGACCTTGGCGAATTGTGAACTCAAAGGCTCGCCGCCACATCATCGCCGCCCTTCGTACGCCTCATCGCCTCCGATCGGTTTACATAATGCCGTTACTCATACGCCCCTGCGCCCATTACATATTTTATTATTCATTCTTCATATATCTTTCATTTTCTTCATATTATTTACAATATTTGTAACGGCACTTTTGCTTTTTTTAATTTTTATTTTACAAGACAAAAGACCACAATGTGTTTGCATGGGTATGAGTTGCTTTTTATAAATACCTCCGAGTCCAAGATAAACTGACCCCACCATTCCGGTTTTAATTCGAAAGAATTTCAATTCAATTTATTTCGATACGATTATTCATTTAGTTTTGAAGAATGAACTATTTTCCTATTTGAATATTTTGAGGGAACTTTTTGAACTCTAAACTTGAATTCTCTGTTTTGAGCAGCTTCGTCAGCATCGCTCGATATTCCGTCGTTCAATTGAACAGTAACAAATTATTAACGCTTTTGAATATGCATTTGTATCTGTATGGGTATGGGTATGAGAATGAGTATGATTGTGGCTTATGAGTTCGATTGAGGGTGGAGGGAGTCCGGAGTACGGCACGCCACATATGTACGGCTTTGCTTAATGTATTTATGGCATTTTCAGGGTCAGCTCAAAATATATATATATTCATATATATCTCTGTATATTTGTCTATATGTATCGGAATACAACAAATGTTTGTCGGCTATTGGCCGCTGGCTGCTGCCGTCTGTTAGTGGGTTTAAAGTATCTTTTCTGAGCGGTGCTCTATGTAAATCATAAGAAAACTGGTTTTCGTCTCATATGATTAATATCATAACTCGATAGCAAAGAGTCAAAGAAGAATTTATTCTCACATGTGTTAATCGCCGTCTTCTCAGGCCATTAAAGCCAAATTTATAACTAAATAGTCATGGGGTTTCGGTTTTCGAGGATTATCATTCATAACATTTAAGAAATTAAATTTAAATCGTCTTATAAAATGTTTCAATTGCTCTGCAGGCACTGATCTGCTAATAAAGTCACCACATAAAGAGCTGAGCAATATTTTTATAATAATAATAATATTATAGTTTATGAGAATAACTAGGAAAACAGTTTGCGCAAAGAAACTTGTTAAAAGTTGAGGTCAATTGCGATAATAACACCATAACGATAACCTTCAATTTGTTCATAGTTCTGAAAATGGGCGTGTCTTTCAGATTGCTTAATAATCCCTGGAAAGAGTGTCTACATCTCTATGTGTACTCATAGAACTCTTACGAAATCAGTTGAGCCCTAAGCTCTACATGGACAAACGTTGCTCTTGCTCAATTATTTTTTATAGGCTATACTTAATATCTTCCACCCAAATCGGTCTATGGCATTTATTTATTGAGCTCTCTATTCTTTCGGCAAGTGTGAACTGTTTCACAAGTTGTGATCCAGCGAATCATCATTAATATCCAATTAAACCATGTTGCCAGAAATGGTGATCTAATTTGCACGCGCCGTGTCATTAATCAAAAACTCAGAACAATATTTGAAACGTAAGAACATATTCGTCTATAAGCCGAAGTGGCGAGAGTTGCTTAAGAACTTTGCTAAACTTATTCAGCCATATCTCGAGAAATACTCGTCGGAATTTCTTCAAATAAAAAGGAAAATGTCAGTCATAAAAGCAAATGAGGCCCAAAATTGCGAGACGAAAATTTTCGTATTTTTCTGATTTTGACAAAGTGTTAGTATGCAAAAATGGTCAAAACAAAGCGAAAAATTGGAAACTTCCAATAGGAAAATGTTTTTGATGCAGATTCAAGCTGTGATCAAATACATTTCCCAAAAGGCAAAGTTCATCAAAATCGGATGACTTTTGCTAAAGTTACGGCACTTGAACGATTAGATAACACTTGAATCAAAATCATTTTGATAACTTTTAACTTATATATTTACATAAATATTTTGTTTAAAGTATTTTCAGTCCATGTAAATTGAATTATAGTGTAAAAAATGTAAATAGAACTGCTTGGGCTACGCTCGTTATACATGATTTTTCTAACAACTACCGTATTGCCATAAAAAGCGATTGATTTGCTTAAACAGACGCCAGCCAAACTTTAGATTTTATTTGGCTTTGCTTTTGTTTTTTTGTGTTGATTTCGGAATAGATTGAAGCCTACATTCAGTATAGGGGCGCTGACTTTTTGACTGTTTTTGTTTTCAATCTAACCGTGGCCTGAAGTGAGCGCAGGCGTTGCTGCTCTGCAGCTGTTTCTTGACTTCATTGTATGCAAGTATCTACGCTATATATCTGTGTGTGTGTGTGTGTATCCATGTGAGTGTAATGTACTTGTAGTCAAAGTCACTTTCAGCTTCGTTGCGTTCTCATAATATTTGTGACCAAATTTAGAGTCAACTCTACAACGGAGCATGTGGGCGAGAGCATAGCCAAAAATCAATTGAGTTGAGTTTCAGCTTATCTCTCTCTCTTCCTCTGTCGCTCTCAGCTGTTTTTTGTTTTAGTTGCTGGTAAAGTTGTCTTTGATTTGGATCTCTTGGCAAAGTGGTTGTCTGTCTGCCTAGGTCAGTTATCGGACTGCAGATCGAATCGGATCGGATCAGCTAGAAGACAGCTCAAGCTGCTGATTCATGCAAAGATCTTGACTAGAAAACTGGCGGCCACTGACTGCCTGCCCACCCGCGTTTTTGAGGCTTGGGCATGGGCGTGTCAATATCTTATTCAATTGTATGTAAGTGTATATGTTGGAGTATATATATATATGTATATATATATCATTGATGTAATATGTACAAATGTATGGCTACCGTTGTTATTGACACAGTTTCTGGCCTTGTTGCTGCCTCAGACTCTCCACATGGTGGTTGGGGTTCAGCTAAGTACTTTGAGGTTTTGTTGGTGCCACAAAGTGTCATATGGACGACGACGACGACGCACTCTGAAAGGCATGTCGCTTAAGGTGGGCAAACTGGCAGCCAAGTATTCAGGCAGTCAGCCATCCGGCCAAGTTGATTAACTTGATTGGTAACGCAAATTTCGCATATTCGCCAACACACTCCGACACTCACCGACGGTGTCTAAGAACTCGACCGGATAACAGCAGTCACAGCAGCAGCAGCAGCTTAGCTGTTAAGTAGCTTTCCATGTTTACTTCGTTTACTGTCCAATTCTCTTGGTTGTCCACTTTTTTTTCACTATTTCTTTTTTGACTGTATTTTGATTACTTGCCGTACATGTGCTCCGTAATATGACAGTTTACTGCTGGGCGTTCCATCAAGGTCGGACATTCATCTACCGAAAAAAATAACACATACTTATACTGTTCTCAAAATTGTTAAGTAATTATATAAAAATTAAAATTTGTGTCTTTGTTTCTCTTGCAGTTTTGATGACAGCATTTCATCTTCCCGTCGCCGCAAGGAACGTTCAAAGCGTTCGCATCGCAAATCGCCAGCCACCGGGCGGCGTCAGCCCAAGTATCGTTACAGGGATGAGACATCGCACTCAAGTTCACGTCGCCGTCGGCCCAAGGATGAGCGCGATAGTGGGCGCAACAATCGTCAATCACAAGCTAAGGTAAAAACTTTTCATTTTCTATGCATACAGTCTGAAAAGAGAGTAAAACCAAAACGAGAAATCAAAAACAAAAACAAACGAACATTTAGGCTGAGAGCAATCAAACAATATGCATAAAATAATAATATAAAAAAAAATACAAATACAATATAATATGGTAAAAGGAATATTAAGCATATAGAGAATGCATGAATGAAAGCATTCTTCGTATAATGATCAAGTTTTCAAAGTTCCCCTGCTAACATGTCTCTCAACACATTTATATCTATTATTTTTATATTATCTACGCTTGCCAACTTTGTTTGGCATCGTCATTATATATGTTATTTATTTGTGCGATTTCTGTTAGTCTGCAATTATCAGCCGGCAAACAATCGAGATAATGTTGTTCTTCAAGCGATACTTGGAGAAGTCTCAGATAACTGCCCAACAGTTTGAGAATTCACAAATTCCATGTTATATTAAAATGCGTGAATTGTCTCCTCCTCCTCCACCGAAACCGCGAGGCAACGACAACTGTTACGATCTAATCAAGGAGAGCTCTTCGATGATGTTTATGCCGTACACGGAGGATTGGATTGCCGTCGAATACTTTGCTGATCACGATAGTGATTATCTAGTGAGATAAAGAAACGCCCTTCATTTACCACATGTGTATCACCATCACCTGTCGTGTGCCTCTCGAAATAATCGTAATACTTGTTGCATGATACGTAATTGTATTCGTATTCATTGCACGTTATCTCTTTGCCATTGCTGCTATCAATCAGGTCAACAAATGATATTTTTTTTTATCAAAGACAGTTAATGTTGGCAAATCTTTAGGCAAATATGCAATAGAATTGATATATCGCACAACATATTATAAACTAAGGATGGACTTTTCTATAAATGCTACTGCTACTGCTGCTGATGTTGCCTCATCGCCTTGTGTCGCCTTGCGATTGTGTCCTCAATTTGTTCTTATTCAATTGATCTGATCGCATGGGGTGGCTGACTTGACTGTCAGTCAGTTCTAATTTCGACATCAATTAGGAGGTGGCATCGAGCACGCACTTCAGCCAGAGTTGCCACATCGTTTCGTTTTTCAAAATTGAGTTCTTTCGTCAATTGGAACTGCAGCATGCGCAAAAGACGCTACCGACTGCGAATGATGGTGATGATGATGATGGCGGCAGAAGAGCAGCAGAGGTCAGCCGTTGTGTGCTGCTGAAGCGTCAGCGGAATCACTTTGACTTGGTGGCACTTTGCGATATGCCCATTGACAGATATGTCGGCGAAAATTGGATCGTTGAGCAGTACTTTATCGATCACAATGATGATTATCTAGTGAGTCCCACAATCAGAGAGAACTCTCGTTCTCACGTTCTCTTTCGTATACTCTTGGTGTATTAATCGAATGTGTGCTCTATGTTCCATACTGTCTCTCTCCCTCTCTTTCTCTCTGTGTCTCTTGATGTTTATGGAAATTAACATTGCGCATGATCATCTCACAGATCTCAGAATCTCAGCTGATCTGTTGTTGGATGCGCGCGCAGCTGTAGCTACCACCTATCCAACATCCATCCACCAACCATTCGGCTGTGTGTCTGTTTGCCATTTACTCAAAAGCTGAAAACTGAAAACAGTTTTTCGCCTGCCTTTGCTTTTCTTTTCCTCGGGCGGACGATGGTGGCCGCCATTGGGGGAAAATTAAAAATATCACACACTAAACAGAAAATTCTGTTGGCGCTCTGCTTGTGTTTTTTCGCCTGAGCGTTTTTCAATTCTGAATCTGAAACAGAAACAGAAACACAGATACAATCTTCGCCCAGTCGCTGTCGTATTCCTCGGGACTCTCGTAGTCGTTGTCGACTTTAACGTGTAACGGTACGTGGTCTATACACGGCGCTGATCACAATTCATTCTCTCTCTCTCTTTAGCTCACTGTCGCGAATTTGTTTATAATTCTCTATATATTTATAAATATATATGTGTGTACTCGTGTGTTGTGCGTGTGTGTTTAGTACTGTATGGAAAATCTTTAAAAAAAATATATATAAATATATACACAATCATTTAGATAAAACATTACAAATTCAGCAAATCTAAAGATCAATTGCATAAAAAATTGAAGAAATAAAAAGAGTTTAACAATTGCCAAATCCCCTCCACATGCGTGATATAATCATCAGCACGCCCAACACAGAAATAACAAAACAGAGAGTATATATTAAGAAAATTTAAGTGCTTTAAAAATAAAATTGAACCAGAAAAAAATAAAAACCATCTGAAGAAAACTACAAAAGTGCCGAAATTGTCATCAAATAAAGTTAATTTTAAAATAAAAATAATGCAAACAACAAAATAACATCAACATCAACTGCATAAATGAACTTGCGCAAATGAAATGTATGTTATGACTGTGTGCGTTGTGTTGAATTCAAAATTTTGAAATTTAAAAAAAAGGAATGAAGTATAAAAATATATACATTCCAAATTGGCAACTGCAGGTGTAAGATCATAACTTGGCAGCCTGAACTTTGCACTTTTTGGAGAGATTGCAGCAAGCAACAGAGAAAGATTCGAATAATATATTATACAGGGAAATATATATATATAGAGAGAGAGAAATCCAACTAACAAATCAAAACATCAACTGAACTATCCGAGAAACACAACAACGACATCAGCAACTAATGATTTCCAACTAGAGCACAAACACCATTACACTATTTATCGTATATATAGATATACGATATACATATATACAACAACGAAGATCAGCAGGGATTATTCATCTCGTGTGTGCTGATCTTTGATGATGATCATGATGATGATGATGATGATGATGATGCTCGGTTGGTTGTTCCTCTTCTTGTTCTTTCACTCTTGAGACTTTCATTAGTTATTTTTGTAATGTTTGGATTTATTTTCGGTACGCGCGCACGTTATTTCCACCCAAAACATAGCAAAAAGTCAGAAGACAGAATTGTCCATATATAAGCAAGACCAACATGGCAAGATTTATATATCCACTGCTGTCCCTTTCTCACTTCTCTCATGTTATGGGGTGCGCCTCTGTTTAGTAGATGTCAAAGCGAAATATCTCGACATGAACCAGAAAATACAAGACATGGAGCAAGGGTATAGAGCAATCATATAGACATACACATGAACATAACATATAGTACTTGAATTCAATGTTTAGATCACACACAAAAACTATATAAGTTATATGTATATATACATATATAGAGTATATTTCCATAGGTAGCATCTAGTATATTAGACGAATGGCCAAATTGACGTACCTTGTCGTCGTTATATATTTTCATTATCTTTTTAAAATTTGTTGTATCTGTTAAAAATAACAAGAGATTTAATGCCGCATGCAGCAGGAGAAGAGGAGCATGGCATATACATATATTTTAAATAGATGAATATTCTCTTTATAGAGACGGACGGAACACGTCACTTATTAGAACAGCATGAATAGTAGGTAAACCAGCTGGGAAGGGTTAATCGAGTGAAAATTTCACAGAAGATATCTCATCTATCTACCAGGAAGTGTCCCAAAGACCCTCTGGTTGCTGTTGGATTTTGTTTACACATGTTTCTTACCTTGTATCGGTATAGTGTCAATGGGAATCAGAATGAAATGAAGTCAAGACTAAGAGGTAGGAGAGAGCTGAGGAAGGATTTTGGGGTTGGGAATGATGTTTGGCAATTAGTTGTGCTATTGATCAATTAATAAGTCACATCGAAATTGAATGCGGCATGCATTTCACTTGCCAAAATACCAAAGAGGCATTGACATTGAGAGCAAGTGGAAGTGGCCACCACTTGCTGCACCTGCTCTTCTCTCCCTCCCTCCTCCTCCTCCACAACAGTAGTCGGGTCTTAACGACGACAATCGTGTAGGTTTCTTTGTAGCTAACGCCAGCATCATCGCGAGTCGCGCCGCGCCAGTCAAACCCAACGCAATTCAGATTGGATTTGCGAGTGCATAGAAAAAGAAAATAAAAAATATAAAGGAACTGAAAAGAGAGACAATTAGATAACAGATTCCGATCAAGACAACTTTATAAACGGAAACGTGTAACCTCCAGTAGCATGTCCAGCGAATTTAGCGAACTACTTGCCATGGGCTGTGCGGATCTCACCTCGCAGCCGGAGGGCAATGGTCAGATCCAGCTGGTCATAGGTGCAGAACGACGTCTAAGCATCAAACAGATGACGGCCACAGAGTTGGCCAAACTGCGTGCCGCAGCAGCTGCCGAGGCACAAGCTCAGGCACGAGCCGAAGTGGAGGCTAAGGCGAAAGCTATGCTCGAGGAACAGACCCGTTTGGCAGCGGAAGTGGTGGCCGCCGCCCGTGCTCGTGCTGCCATTGAGGCTGAGGAGCAACTGCAGCGTGTCCTGGAGCGGCAACGGCAAGAGCAACTAAATACAAGGCTAGAGGAGACGCCAAGTCCTTCGTCTGCCGTTACACCGCCAAATGATCACATAATTTCACTGCCCAATATCTCGGATGAGGCTGAAGGCGATTCGAGGCATTCGTCGCCCTCCAAAAGCCATTCCCATCTGGCCGACTCCATTGAGCTGTTGCGAATGCAGCGGGCTGCTCGCGCTGCCCGCTCCCAGAATCGTAGCCGGGAGCGTAGCACGTCACCGGCGAGTCGTAACCGTGAAAGAAGCGCCGCTCCCGACCGCTTGCACAGCTCCAGCATCAGCAGCATCAACTCGGCCAGCATTGGTGCCAGTCGTCGCGGCAGCACCGCCAGTGCCATGAGCAATGATGCCACCGCCGAACTGGCAGCAACTCCAAAGTTTCCCCTATCGAAGACGGTATCCGCACCCAGCATAATAACGCGTCGGCGCAGCAGCTTGACTTCCTTATTTCCGGGTCCATCACCACTGGTGGCACCAGAGCCCATGCTGCACACCAACCCCGAGGATCCGCCGGCCGTCGAATCACCACACGATCGTAGGCATCAGGATGATGGCTACCGTGAGATACCCAGTGGCAAGATGGTGCATCGCACCAGGACTCCGCCACCAGTGGGTGCCAATCTGGGCGTGAGTCTGAAACGTGTGACGGCGCCGAGTGGCTCGATAACCGTCAAGCCCAAGGAGGGACCTATGCTGGGCGTGGTCTTGCGCAAAGTGGAGAAGAAGACTGCACCCCAGAAGAGCATCCTTGATGATGACAAACCCCTCTATCATCTCTCGATTGTCCGTAGCGACAACAAGGAGTACAAACCGGCGGCAGCCAAACCAAAACCCAAGCCAGCTCCTGCACCAGCTGCAACCAAACCCTCCTCCGGTGGCATACTCACTGGACCCCAGGCTGGACGCACGACCAGTAACCGTGCGGCTGCAACGGCAGCAGCGGCGGCGGCTGCCTTGGCGAAACCACAGCGTCCGCAGCTGGGAGTGCCCATAACCATAACGAAGATCGAGGGCGATAAGATAATCATAATCAAAAAGATAGTTGTGCCCAAGAACAGTAAGATACCGGAGCAGTATCTGCAGGTTGGTGGTTGTCTGGTGATCTGTTTGATGTGCGTCCAGTGTCCAGTAGGTGTGTCTATATCAATCTCTCGTATCTCTCTCTCTGTTACTAAATCCTCAATCTGTGTTACGAATCTGCCTCGTTTTGCTGCTGCAATTTCACACACAAAATCACAACACACTCAGTGATAAACAATATGTTAAAAACATAAGAAAAAATTAATCATTTTTTTTTAAAGTGAAAATCAATTTAAATTAAATTGAACAAATCAAAACTTTTCTTAAAAGTGCCTAAATGAGTCAGGATGCTGGCAAGGCATCCGTTGCCTCAGTTAATCCTTTGGATAAACAGCTAACAGTTGCTTCTACTGCTGCTGCTCCTGCTCCTGCACCCGCCAGCAAAACAAGTGATGAAACCCTGACAACAATTACTCCCAGTAACATGCAGAAGCCCACACCGCCACCTGCCACTGGGCAGCAATTCTTCCAAGTGGTTTCACCACAGTTCGCGTCGGTCATGTCTTCGAGTTTACCCGAGACCAAGTGTGCGGTGCGTTCGCCCATCTCCTCACCGCTGGCGGTACGTAAGAACCGCAATTTGTTGCCTGGCAGTCCCAAGTCGACCCCTCCGCTGCCACGCAAGCATCATGCCATGGCCTACAATGCGGCCACAGGTTCCATTACGACGCCGACTCATGCTCTGGCCAGCAACATAACCAACAGTAGTCCGCCCTCCAGCATCTCGCTGTCGTCCTGCAGCTCTCCTTCGTCCTCACCACCACCAGTGCCTTGTCGTGCGCCAAAGCACAAGCCCGTCCCTGGTGAACTGGATCTGGACAAGCTGTTGCAGCAACAGCAGGAGCTGGAGGAGAAGTCGGCAGCGGCCACGAACAGCGCCAAGTTGGATGCCAATTTCTATGATGCCGAGATTGAGATGATGAACAAGTACCTGAAGAGTCTGCCGGATTACAGTGAGCTGGACAGGAAGCTCCATCAGGAGTTCAAAGAGTGCGAAGATCTCTATGATCGCCTGAAGCGACAGCAACAACAGAAGCAACAGCAGCCGCTTGTCAAGTCCAATTCACAGCAATTGGTGTCGACCAAGACGACAACGTCACAATTACCTCAAGGAGCTGGAGCTGGTGTGACGACAACTCCCAGTGGACTCGCCAAATCCTCATCCATAAATTTTGCCTATAATCGAGCCGCACCTCCTCCTCGACTGGCATATCCTTCGATATTCGCAAAGGGCAGCGTCAATGAGCAACCCAAGCTGCAGCGCAGCATCTCCAGTTGCAATATGCCCATGGGCAATGGAGCAACGCTGAGTGCCAACTCCACTGGCCTGGCACGTCCGCAGGGCAAGACTGGAGGTCAGCTAACCGACTCGAATCTCTCACTGAACAAACAGCTGATGAATGATTTCTGGAGCGAGAATCTCTGCAGCTCCCAAAAGCGACAGACGCCGAAGCGCACATTCTGGAACTATGAAAAGATACTGGGTGCCCAATTGGGCGATGCCGGGCAGCCCTTCAAGATGGACGCCAAGACGGCCAAGAAGCTGGCGATATTCGATCCAACGGTGGCGGAGGCGGCGCAGAAGGAGCTGCAGAAGCAACAGCAGCCGCCAAATCATCGCCTACAGAAGAACGCCTCGTTGTCTCAGTTGGATCTCAAGGTTAGGCAGGCGGTTACCAAAGACGATCTCTACAAGCTAATGGTGTGCAACGATCAAACCCAAGCGCCATCAACTTCCGGAGCAACGCCCTTTACCAGCCGTGTGCCCGTCAAGCAATATCCGTTGGCAGCTGCCCAGCAGCTTAACAAGAGCATCTCCATGACGCATGTGCCAGGCAGTCAGAGCGGAGTCGGACCATCCTCAGCTCCATTGCTGCGCAGCTCTAGCCGCACACATATTCCCTGCTACATGAAGCATCTGCCATCGCTGAGTCGCAGCACCTCCAACTCAGCCATACTGTTGCCCACAGCGACACCTCAACAACAGCAAAAGCAACAACCACTCAGTCAGCCGATGGCGGCAACTGTTGTAGGCAAGCCGAGTGGCGTGTTGAAGAGTTCCAGCAGTTCCTGCGTGCCATCGCCACGTTGTGCCGCCGCACTCTTCCGCCGTCCCACGGACACAGTCAAGCAACCAGCACCAATTGTGGGCAGCAGCTCCTCTACAGCTGCTGGTGTTGCTACTGATTCAGCGGCAGAGTGTCCCTCGTTGGAGCGCAAATCCGAGAAGAGCAACAGCACCGTCAGCAGCAGTAGTTTCACTGTGACCAACTGTTGCACCACTCACTTGCCACAGCTGTCAAAGTTCACCTCATCTTTTCATATACCCTCAACGGTGGCCTCAACGGCAGCGGCAACAGCGCCTCAGCAGCAGCAGCAACATATTGCCAAAACTGAAGCAACAGCAACATCAACAACAGCACCATCAACCTCAACAACAGCAACATGCTCGGCGGCGTCATCTGCATCTTCGTCAGCGACTACAAAGCGGCAGAAAGATGTGGACAACAAACTAGAGAAATGTTTTAACGATATGCTCAAGATAAAGAGCAACAACAACAGCAGCACTAATAGCAGCACCAGCAACAACGAGAGCAACAATGCCTTGTTGTCGTCAGAGACGTTGGCGGTTGAACACAAAGAAGATGCTGCACCGACTAGCCACAAATACGTTGCAGACTCGCAAATACCGGTGCCAGTGCAAGTCTACGATCCGCAGAAGCCGCTCATGCAACAGCAGCAGCAACAAAGGCTAGCCTATCCCATTGGCAAGTCCAACTCTACCTCACAGCTATCCATGGGCTATCAACGACTGTTGCAACAGCAGCAGCAACAACAACAGCAACATCATCAGCAACATCATCAGCAACATTATCCGCAACAGAAGCGACCCTTTCTCAATTGGAATACCTTTGCCTGTTCCACAGTGAATGGCAACAGCGATCCCTTCATGCAACATCACCAACAGCATCAGCAGCAGCAGCAGCAACATCATCCACACAAGTTGCAACAATCATACTCCTCATCGCATGTATCGAAGCAACTGCCCAAGCTGAACAACTCAAGTCTGGCCATGTTTCAGCCGAAGAATAATACAAACAAAGAGAACAAATTTGGTCAGCCAGCGGGACATGCTCAAGGAGCTGGCGGCATGCTGCCACAGCTGTATGCTGCTGCTGGTGGGGGCAACAGCTATCAGCAGCTGATTAATCCCAAACCCAATTGCCTACAGCAGCAGCAACAAGCTCGCACAAGTGGTGGGGCTCCACTCACCCACTCGGCATCATTTACGGCGGCTCAAAGGCCAACGATGATGCAGCAGCCGCACAACTTTGGATTGGGTATGATGAGTCGCAACTACTACAACTTGCCCAAGCAACAGCAACAGCAACAGCAGCAGCCGCAGCAACATCCGCAACAACCTCCATCGACGCTATTCAATCATGAGCGTAAACCGCTGCAAACCTTCGATCCGTATGCCTATCCCAAGCCCAATCAGAGTCAGTTGCTGCACCAGCCAGCCAACAAGTACCAACCTCACACTCAAACTCAACCTCAAGCTCAACCACAGCATCCGCATACGCAGTTCATAAATGCTTCCGCCGGCGGGGTTCCATACGAGGCGAATGGCAATACGCAATTGTATTACGGTTCGTCGCTGGTCATGCAACCGCAGCAGGCACCAGGGTCGGCACAGCAGCAGCAGCAGCAACAACAACCACAGCAACACCAACAGTTGCAACAAAGTAATTCGCTCATATTCAGCCACTCACAACAACAACAACATCAACAGCAGCAACAACAGCAGCAGCAACAACAGCAAAATGAAATGTCCAAGTCCGTTATGGGACTACATTTCATCGAGGTAGATTCTTTGCTAACCTTTAACGTTATTTGGCATGTCTTTCGTTTTAAATTCTTGTTACTTGTTGCAAGTTGCATATGTGTGCAGTATATAATATGCTATACTATACTAGATATGCCTATTACTAACACACTCGCACACACACACAGACACACATAAGACACACACATAAGTCGATTCACTTTGAGGTAGCTCAGCCTCCCAAAATAGAACGCGCTGACTCATCATCATCATGATTGCACTCCAAAGGCCTCCGCTTCGCTTGGGGGCCAAAGTAGCAGACGGGGAAGAAGCAGCAGAGGCATCACAGTATTTTAGTGATCTTAAAATTTCACTTCCTGTGTGCGTAACGTAGTCTCTCTCTCCCCGCAGTATCGATCACCTTGTGGCCCATTGTCACCTCCGTCAGTACCGTCGGCCTCAGGGGCAACATTGCTCTTGCAATTTGTCGTTGCACAATCACAATCCGTGTGGCAGGCAAAACAGAAAACAGGCAAAACACCAAACCGAAATTCAATGTCAATTTTGTGGTTCGCTAAAAATAGCTTCACACTTAATTTATGTTGTTTAACTGAAACAAAAAAAATAGAAAATACGAAAAACAAAACATTAAGAAATCAAACTTAACTTATTGTTTTTCCTATAAATATTAAATTGAGAAATTGTATTCTAATTGCTGATCTGCTGTTTGCTCCATAACATTTATTTATAATTAAGAAAAACAAATGAAAAAAATGTGTGTTGTAAAAACGTTGGCAAAAATTCTAAACAAACCACAAAACAACAGCAACTGTTGCTGGCACTGTGCTATTGCTGCCCTTAAGAACTGTTCTCAGCTAATGCATAAAACATAGTTTTCTCAAACAAAACTGAGAGAATACGCTATCAACTCTCTCGTTCAACCAAACCGAATTCTGAATGCACTAACACTGCCCATAAGAATTGTGAATGAATCTCTGATCTATATTCTGTTATCGCTTAGGGTATTTGAGTGGTCGGTTTGATGGCACATCTGCCGCAGTCTCAGTTCAGTTCAGGCAGTCTGTTGTTGTTAGTTTTCTTTTTGATATTTAGCATAGCAAACAATAATAGAAATGCTGGCAGCTCTCCCGCAGTGTGGCCACAAACAGAAAGCAAAGCGCCCGCCCGGTTCAGAGATCGATTCGGAGGAGCGTGTTCTATGTTCCGCCCTGGCTGAGCACATACTCGCCAGCTACTTTGGCGCTGTTGTCGTCGTCGTCGCCGTCGTCGTTGTTGCGATATTTTTCAATTTTTATAATTAGTATTTGTGGCGTGCGCTTTCGTAAATGTTGCTCTGATTTCGGACTGTTTTTGCTTGAAGCAACAAATAAGCGAAATATTACGAACAGCAAAGTCGAGTCGGTCTAATAGAAAATCCCCGCTAAATTTCAACTGCCAGTAGTTGGGCAAAATAGCTCAAAGTGCGTGAAAAGCAGAAAACCTCCAAGTTAGAAAATGAAATATGATTGTTATTGAAATTGAAATTGAATTTGGTTTCGATGTGTGATTCGCAAAATTACAATCGATATCGAAATTTGTCGCGGTGCTGCTACTGGTGCTGTTGTGTGTCTATTTCTGTCGAAGCTGCCAAAAAAAAAAAAAAAAAAAAACAAAACAACAACAAATAGAAATATCGTACAATTTCAATTATTTTTACAACACATGAATACGCTCTTTATATCAACGAGTATATAGCCTCTCGCCTACATATGTATTTCGTATATTCTTTTATACTAAATATACTTAACTTATACTGTACAACAACAACCATACATATTCACGTCGAGTTAATGCCAAAAACCACCGAATATCGTAAATTTAGTACATCTGCGCCAGCTACTTCTTCCACCCCCCTCAAGTCAACTTAACTTAAGTCGAGTCGAATTGGATGGAAGAGGAAGTCAGAGGAACCTCTTAATCGAATCGGATCCACGCATACGCTAAATGGGATATATACTCTACATATATAACGATATTATCGTTTGGTCTGCTTTTGGTTTTCCGTCATCAATACGAAGGAATTGAATTGAAATAAAAAAGAAAATAGCGAAAACCCACGCGATATAATGGCCACATTTTTAAGTCGTTTCCATCGCGAGAAAAGCGAAAAGATTTTACCAAATGCCGCCCTGAAAGTGAACGGGGATAACAACAACAGCAACAGCAATAAGAAAACAGCTGATATGGAGGCGGCAGCAGTCACAGCAACAACAGCAGCAACAGCAGCAACGCCGGCTGCACAGCCGCGTCAACAGAGACGCTACATGCGCAGCGCGACGGCTGCCAGCGTCACACAGCTGCTCTCCGAAAGCTGCAACAGTTTGCTGCAACGCTTTCGACGCAATCCGAGCGAACGACCTGATAACAAACAGCAACAGCAGCAGCTACTACAACAACAACAGCAACAGCAGCAACGCAATCGGTAATCGATGCAAAGAAATAAAAATACTACCCCACACACTCTCACAATTCCTATATAAATTATTTATAATTTTTCTTTTTTTTTGCTCTTTGATTCATTTTTGTTGTTCTTTACTTTTTGCCGTTGTTCGTCAACCAACAAAAACTCGGTCAAAATGTTGCCAGAGACGACGCGTCACGACATCGCGCTCCTCTCATCATTTATTTTATTTTTTCACTGCGATCTTTTCGAATTTTCTTATTTTATTCGACGTTAATTTAAGTATAAGTATGTAATTTGCCCCATTGCCGTTAGTTGCAACGCAGCAACACGCTGCTGCGTTTCTCAGCGCGTTCTTATTGATCGCAGACTCGAAATTATGTAAACATATCGCGTCGATTCAAAAATCGGGTTAAACTCTATAATAATTCCAAGGCAACTGAAACTATTTCTGTGAAAGAAAAGTGTGAAAATATTTGTACAACGATTCGAAATGAGAACTGAAGTAGATTGATTTGATTAATCACAAGATCTTTTCAATTGCCCTCTCAAATGGCATTCAAATCAGTTCAATCAATCAAATACGCCAATTTCGCAGATTATGTGTAGATAAAAAGTTTCATTTTTGAAAATATTTTCGAATATTATATGCACAATGCAACAGTAGAAACAGATGAGCAGCAAAGCTTTGCAAAGGAAGCTTTTAGTTGGCATTTTTGTCTCTTCATCTGGCAACTCTCCCACAGATGGCAGATCAGTTTAACTTATCTGGCAACTCCCAACTAAATATTTCCTGCTCTCTTTGCTGGCACTAAATCAAAATCAAATACTTGCAGTCTCTCTTTTTCCCCCAAATCTCTTTGACTACAATTACTCTTTAGTTTGCATATTTATTTGAATCTGTTTAGAGAGGGCTGGAGAGTGTTTATTAATAATGAGCAATTATTTTGTCATCGTTCTCATTCTCAATTTCGTTGTCGTCGCTTTTTGTTATACTTTGCTTTGTTCTTTTCATTTAGTTGTTGAGCGGGGAGAGTTCAAGGCTTTTCCTCCAAGCTTTTTCACCGCAAGACTTTTCAAAACATTTCCTTGTTTTATAAACTGACGGAAATGGAATGGGAGATAGAGACACAGAAAGAGAGAAGTTCAGTTCATCTCAGTTCATTTCAGCAATGTTAATTGGATGCATTTATAAGAATCGAAACAAAAGCATAATAATTGGTAGATATCCCCCTGATATATTCTACGCCCACACCCGAAACACTTTTCCCCCATTCTCAATCTATCTCTCTTTCTCTGTCTCTCTGTTTCGGATGGTATGCGAATCTTGTCTGTGATGTTGTTCTCTTTGTCTGGTGCTGGGCAAGTGCGCAATATTTTCACACTTTTTTTTCACAAAAATAAAAACGATTCCTCAATATTTTTGTAGCCACCACGGCACGGCGGTGGCACGGCATCGTAGCATTTTCATTTTCCAACAATTTTCCGATACATCTACTGAGCGCGCATTTTCGTCGTTTTCGTCGTCGCCACGAATTTTCTTCAATCGAATTTGGCTTCTACTCAGTTATTATTTAGTTCTCGTGTCGTGGCAACGCGCGTTCGTCGCGATTGAGGCGCGTTCAAGAGAAATCTCAAATCCGAAATCGTCGTGCGTCTCCTCCTACTCCTCTTCAATCTTACCTCCCCCCCGTTTAAGAACTATAGATAATCAACACGCAAAGAAAAGAAAAAGGAATATTGCTTTAGTATTAAGTGCGTCATTAGCATCAATTCTTGTTTTGTTTTGGGCTTTTATAGTGCAGCAGCCGTAAACGAGGATAAAACCAAAGCCAAAAATCAAAACAACAACAACAACAGCGAAATCAAACGCAGCGGCTCCAAGACCCCAACGAACGAAAGCATTAACAACAACAACAACAAAAACGATAAAGCAAAAGTCGTCGGGGGAAGTCTCACGAAGTCTCATCACAAGCGTCGTCGCAGTTCGGAAAAGTCTTCCAGCAGCCGAAGACGACCCGACGGCGAAAAGGACAGGGATCGGGAACGTGATCGTGATCGTGAACGTGATAGGGATAGGGATAGGGATAAAGATCAGAACGCCATGAGCGATCGCCACAGACGTTACTATGCTGGCGGTGGACTCGGTTACCATCCGATTAGCACAGCCAGCGGTACTAGTGGTGGCGGTGGCAGCAGCAGTGCCGCTATACTGGGTCGCTATCAGAAGAGCTCCACAACAGCAAATGCGCTGGACAGGCTGCGCACACATCTGAGCCCCATCGGCAGCAGCAGCAGCTACTACAAGCCGCTCATACGCGGTCTGGGAGGTGCCAGACGTGACCTAGATGATGTTAGTATGTTGTTTGACGCGTTGCGTGTGCCGTAGTCAAGGGAGTACGAGACGGTGACAGCAGACGATGATCTTCTCTTCAACGCAAGTTCAACCCCATGACTCATATGGTATTCCGACATATTTCTCTGGAGCAATAACTTGAAATTGTTGACCAATTTTCACCTGTGTGGCATGAGTCAGTGGCCCAAATCTGTCACAGATTGTGAAAAGTTAAGAAATTATAAAGATGATGGGAATGGGAATGTGGATCGGGGGATATAGATACATATATCACATCGCTCCCAAATATGATTGCTAATAAGCAACCCCCCTATTGCCAAACACACAAATTATATATGTACGCATATTGTAGAGGTGTATATATCGCATCGGAATAACAGATATAGACAGACATATATATATGTATATATATATATATTCACAGTATGCCCACATGAATCGTTCAGTTTATAGCATATAGCATATATCTTCCTATACTCGCAGTGTACGTTTACGCTGCCCGAATTTATTTTCGATTCCAAAGCAAATGCCATGCATTTTCTCTCTGTCTCTCTCAGCCTGGCCTAGACAGACTCTCTCTTACTCACTGTCTCTCCCTCTCTCTCTCCCTTTCTCTCTTAGTTGCGCATAATAAAAAGCTATTCACAGTTTCACGATTATTCCGATATGTGTATATTTATATATAAACTCTGAAGGTCGGCGTGCCGTAGATTTTTGTTTAGATTTCGTTAGACGTTCTAAAAAAAAATTAGAAGAAAATAAATAGAAAAAAAAGTGAAATAAATATTAACGCCCACCCTACCCGTTTTGAATGAAATATGCGCTTGGAGAAAGTGCTCTCAGAAGATATATGTATATATAGTATATTATAATAATGACAGTGAAAACTATGTGAGATTATACTACTTATACTCCGCCACCCACCGACCTGCACTATTATTAACAATTGTCGAAAAATCCAAGGCAATTATTAGTGTTTTGCCAAGTCTATAGCTCCGGGGTTTACTCTTAGCCAACTTCTTCAGCTCCAAGTCTGGTTCAGACGAAGCGTGAAATCTTCACGAACTGTGCGTTGTCTCGTCGTCTCCATCGTCGCCGTCGTTTCCCTTGGCTACACACGAGCACTTTCCTTCTCACCATAAAATAAATGCCCCGAAAAAAATGTATTGCAATTGACTTGGTTTCTCTTTGTGACGCACAGCGTCGTGATCCGCTGCTGGACAGAGACAAGACGCCCACATTGTCTGCCGTTTCGCGGCTGGAGAACAAATACTCGGACATCTTGGAGCGAGCGGCGGGACGACGTCGTTACGAGGAGGATCGCGACAAGACACTCGAGCCGGATGACTATGGTGGTGTGTCCAGTGGACTGTTGCGCAGCGCCACATCACATCAGCTGGCCAAGGGGAAGCTCTCCTCCAGCTCCTTCAATGCACACGATCGGAAGGAGCGCACCCCGTACAGAACTCGTGCCCAGCGTCAGCGGTACTTGGCCAATGACTCCAGTGACAGTGGCTACCTGACCAGCGGCAATCGGTTGCTTGACGAGAACTACCCGCTCGACTATGGTAGTCGCTATCAGGCCAACGACTACCATGATGCATTGCGTGCTGGTGGCGCCACCGGCTATCCCACCAACAGATACGGCAGACGAGCTGCCAATGAGGATTCGGCGCTCAACTCGCAGCGTTTGAGTCGTGCCTACGGTGGTCGCACCAAGACGGATCATCTGCTTGGTGATCACAGCGATGACTCCAGAAGTCGGCTGACTACGCGTCGCAAGGAACCGGCGCCCGCAGAGCTGACAGCCGAAGAGATTGAGATTCTGGCTGATGATCGATCGTCGGAGGACAATGCTGCCATCCTCCTGCTGCTGCGTGAGGACAATCAGTACTTGGAGGCCAAGAAGTTTGAGGAGCGCATGCGCAAGCGTCGCGAGCTGAAGGACCGCGTCAAGCACATGGAGGAGCTGGTGGCGGCCGAAGCTAAAAAGACTGAAGCAGCAGCTGCGGCAAAGGCGGCAGCAGCCGTGGCAGCTGTGGCAGCTGCCGAAGCAGAGGCAAGAGAAAAGGAAAAACAGGCTGCGGCAGCAGCAGCAACCGCAACTGAGGCAATTTCAAATGGAGAATTGGAGGCGCCTAAGAAAAAGTCGAGAAGCAAAAAAGTAACTAACGTTGATGATAGTGATTCAAGCAGCTCCTGTGCGTCAGAGAGTAGCTCTGACGATGATGGTGATGATGTCCAACTAACAAACACGAAACCCACCACAGACGAGACCGATCACAACAACACTCATGCAACAACAATTCCAACATCCACATCAACATCAAAACCAAATACGAGCTCATCCTCCTCCACAACCAGCACCATCCCCTCTGCTCTCTCTAACCTATCTCTGCAAGACACTGCAACGACAGCCAGCAGCAGCAGCAACAGCTCCAACTCCATCTCCAACAAGAGTCGTTTTTTGCTCCACTCAGATCGCAACAACAACAGCAACGATATCATGGATACCGATCTGTCAAAGTACAGACCCGGCAATCTCATGCACTCCTCCAGCTCGGGTGCCCTGGCCTTTGGTGGCATCGGCGCTCGTCTCGCCGCGGCAGATACACGCCGCCAGCAGCAACGCTATCAGGGAGCGAGTTCCCGCACAGCGGCTGTGCTGAGCGAGTTCGAGCGGTATAAGCCCGGAGTGGGGGCTGGGTCAAGTTATCTGCACGATAGTTACGACACGGCGAGCAGTCGTCGCTCCAATGCAGTGACCGGAGGAGCCAGTTCCCTCTATCAGCGAGGTGGCCTTGAGGGTTACCATCATGCACAGCAGCAGCAGCATCTGCATCCACATCAGCAACAGCAGCAGCAGCAGCATCAATCGTCGCATTACTTGCAACAGCAACACGATCACTATCTGCTGTCAAAGAGTGCCACCTCGTCCGCACTGTTCCATAGGTCTCGCATTCCAAAGACACTCTCGACCTTTGTAAGCCACTTGTTGCAACATTCTATGCCGCTAGCTTCTCTGCTTAGTTTGGATGTGCAACGCGCCCCACATATTAATTAATCCTTCAAGCTATTCGCCTCGTTCCTCCGTCCCTCAGCAGCCCCAACAACAACAACAACATCACTTACATATGCATATGTACTACATATGAGATTCGAAATTCACGATGAATGGCAACTAACCAAACTTTATGTTTACTACTAACTTGGCCAATTTGTGGTTCTAACCAAATGTTTCATATTATTGCATGTAAGAAAACTTGATCTCACTTGAATTTTAAAAATAAAATGCTTAATATTCTTTTACCATATGAAATAAAAATTAAAAGAAAATTAAATAAAAATCATATATCATAAATTAAATATTTTAAACTAAACTCGAAAGAAAAATTAAAAATATTTACCAACATATAACAAATCAGAAAAAATTAAAAAATTGAATTTAAATATAAAATATTTATAGATATATAAAATATACAAAAAGTTTGAATTCAATTGAAAGATAAAAATAATAATATTTATTGATAAAATATTAATATTAAATTGAGTTTAAAAAAATAAATAAATAAATATAAATAAATTTATTAATAAAAAATAAAGAATCAATAAATTAATTAAAAAAAATACATAAAAAGCTAAAAAAATTCGAATAAATTTAAAATGAAAATAAAATATATATTTATGAATAAAATATTAAATATTTTAAATTGCATTTCGAAAAGTATTTAATACTTAGTAAAGTAGCTTAAGTGATCATGATGATGATGATGATGATGTCAATGACATTAATTGCTACTGCCGCCCGCCCATCTGTTTTATGGTTTGTCTGTTTGTTTTGTTTGTTTGTTTCATTTCTTCAATTTTACAAATATTCTATACTCTATATACATATATAATATATGAATATATATCATGTGTACTTTTCATTTTTCGAATTTCCCTCGCAAGACACTACAAGAAAAGTACCTTGATTTTGTGCGTTCTTTTTGCCCCCGTACATATATTTACATATATGTGTGTATATATATAGCATATATACAGCATATATATATATATTATATGATATTCGTTGTAAATGTTTTATATGCATATATCTCTCCTATATATATTTTTGAAACTATTAACCTTTTTATGTAAAACACACAATTCTCAAAACAAAACAAAAAGCAAAAAAAAACTTTGTCCGAACTAATTTTCTTATCGAACAAACGAAACGTATTTTTCTCGTGTTTTTTCTGAATATGATGATGATGATGAAAATCACAATGATGATGATGATGATGGGTTGATGATGTACAAACAACTTGATGAATTGATGATGATGATGATGATGATGATGTTTATGGTTGGTTAATGGAATGTCTGCACTTTGCGGATAATTTGTGACTTGACGTTTTGGGAATAATGATGAATTGTCGTCTGGATGAACTGTGGTGCCAACGTGGGATGCTGCTTGTAATGGATGAATTGTTGATGGACATAAACTGGATGCTACTGGACACCTCGTCGGCCTGGTTCTAATCTAATCTCCCCATGAAATGTCTTCTTTTTTTTCTTTTTCTCTTTCTTTTTTGTTTCTTTTTCTCTCTATTTCAAATTACATACTCTTACCATACACGCACCTTTGTATTCGTCTGTGCAACTGCCATCGACTACTACTACTACTACAACAACAACAACCACACCCCCCTGCTACTGCCACTACTGCAACAACAACAACGTCTTCGAATTTGCAACCCACGACCAAAAACGCTTAATCGTAACTCGCGTCGCCTCCGTCGTCGTCGTCGTCGTCGTCGTTCGATCCTTCTGAACTCCTCTACTGCCACCATACGCACCCATCCAACCACTACAACTACAACAACAACTACATCGATAACTCTGCAGACAGCAAAGCCCGTCATTCAAGATGATGCTGATGGTCATTTAATTTACCACACCGGAGACATTCTCCATCACAGATGTTCGTGACAATTTTTTCGTTTTTATTTTTCCATATTTATGTTTATAGAGATTACCCAAGAAAACTTTCCAACTTTAACGTAAACTAAACTTCAGCTTAAAAAGAAAAAAAGCTCTCTTTAGACAAGACACTGCCACATAATTTACTTCTTCTACTTCGACTCGTAACTCTTATAGTTTTGAACTTTCCAAGTTTTCATTATTATTTCTTAATTATCTTTCAAAGCAAACGCGTGACAGAGCGAACCAAAATTTTCTCATTATTTTTTAGTTACAATATTAAAATTTTCCGAATGAACGCAAACGAAATTGATGCAAAAACAAAAGAATTGCAACTTTGAACTTGACTCAACTCAAAGAAAAACTTATCAAATTGGAGTTTCCACTTAATTTCCCCCACACACAGACACTTACACCTACACACACTCAAACGTAACTATAATATATAGAGACCTTTCGCGCATACATATATATAATTAATGAAATAATATTGAAACGAAACACACACACTTCCTAATACTATTAACTATTTAAGAGCAGTTCAGGTTAGATATTTTTTGGGGTTTATTTTACATAAATCTATCTGCAAGATATTCTAGTTACAGGTTTAGATTTATTATCCGAAATACTTAATAGTAATGATGAAGAATATTCTTCATTCGCCTTGACTGAAAATTCGACTACAATTTGTATCCTTGCTCGTATTTCAGATAAGATCATGGCCACACTGGGCGAAGGCACTTTCGGACGTGTCGTTAAGGTCAAGGATATGAGCCGGTAAGTTGTCCTCTTTTCCCAAACTATAGTATTAGAATACCGATATCTTGAAGGATAATTATTGACACGTTCCTTTCACAGCGATTTCTGTATGGCACTGAAGATCATCAAGAATGTTGAGAAATATCGCGAAGCCGCCAAGCTGGAAATAAATGCTTTGGAAAAGATTGCTCAAAAAGATCCGCACGGTGATCAGTAAGTAATTTTAGTAAATTGGAATATTTAATATTTTCTAAAATGTAATTCTCTTTGTTGCAGTCTGTGCGTGAAAATGATTGATTGGTTTGACTATCATGGACATATGTGCATAGTTTTTGAAATGCTTGGCCTCAGTGTTTTCGATTTTTTGGTATGTTATATATTATACATATATATTTCTATAGTTAAATATATGTATATCAAATAAATATTTATAATTTTTATTTCTATTCTTAAAAATTAATATAATTTGAAAATTACTTATATTGAAATTTGAATATTACAGCGCGAGAACAACTATGAGCCATACTCCTTGGATCAAGTGCGTCACATGGCCTATCAATTATGTTACTCTGTGAAGTTCTTACATGACAATCGTTTAACGCACACAGATCTCAAGCCTGAAAACATACTATTTGTTGATTCGGAATATTCTTCCCACTACAATCATAAGATCGTAAGTTAATTACACAAATAAATTATGGCATACTTTTTTTTTAATTATATTTATAACCCCATGCAGAATCGCGAAGTGCGACGCGTCAAGAGCACTGATGTGCGCCTGATTGACTTCGGATCGGCCACCTTTGATCACGAACACCATAGCACAATTGTCTCCACACGACACTATCGTGCTCCGGAGGTGATACTGGAGCTCGGATGGTCTCAACCCTGCGATGTATGGTCCATTGGGTAAATATTATTTATTTTCCGACATTATAAACATTACTTAACTTTTCCCCTTCCTTCTATTGGTGAATAGCTGCATATTATTTGAGCTGTATTTGGGCATCACGCTATTCCAGACGCATGAGAATCGGGAGCATCTGGCCATGATGGAGCGCATTCTGGGACAAATACCCTATAGGATGGCACGGTAATACAATGCAGCTCATGCTTTTATATCCCAAGGCGCAGTTCCCTTCACCGAAATCGTTTAACGTGTAGCAATCATACTCTTTATAGCAAAACGAAAACAAAGTACTTCTATCACGGTAAGTTAGATTGGGATGAGAAGTCCAGCGCCGGACGATATGTGCGCGATCACTGCAAGCCTTTGTTCCTCTGCCAACTGAGCGACACTGAGGATCATTGCGAACTCTTCAACTTAATCAAGAAGATGTTGGAATACGAGCCCTCTTCCCGCATCACGTTAGGTGAGTTCCCTGCCAACTATCATTTATTGAGCGAAAGTTTATTAACTGGTATTTTTTGGTTGCCCTTAGGTGAGGCACTGCGTCATCCGTTCTTTGACAGGCTGCCGCCGCATCAGCGTGTCGGTGAAATGGGCAGTGGCAAGCAGCCCCTTTCCTCTGGCAGCAGCAGCCGCGAGCGCTCCCACAGCTTGTCCAGATGAGAATTACAGCGATTTGGTTATTGTTGACAGCGCTAAACACATACAAACAAACAAACATATATGCATATACACAGAGAAAATAGACAACAGTCAGCCAATTATCGCGGAGCAACATCGCAAAACCGGAGCAGCACTACCGCCAAGAGAAGAATCAGGATCCAACGTATATATAAAATGAATACAAAAATATGATGATGATAATAATACTAATGGAGTTTATCCACAATAATTAAGAGTGCTACTTAAGTCTACATGGACATTTTGTATCTTGACTTGTATAAAACGCAATTTATACACACACAAAAAAAAACACTATTATTTATATGGTGCCTGCTGATTTTATATTTGTTATTTGTGTATTGTGTTGTCTGTCCACCCGCCAAACGTGTTTTGTTTTATAATGATAACCAAATCGTGCATAATTATGTAATATGTAATTTGATGGTGAGTCGTCTTCCTGACACAGACGCTCCGCCATCCATCCAATTCAAGTTGATATGTAAATGTGAATGGCACTGAGAAGTGCGCAGTCTTAACCTAATCTAAAATACTTATAATGAAAGAATGAGAGATCCCAGCACACGACTGCATTGATTAGAAATGATTAAATAATAATGATAATAATGCAACTACAAATGTAAATGTAATACGATAAGAAAAATGCTAATACGCGCTAGCTCTGATATTTATGCATTATCCATTTGCTGTGGACTTGCTTCTAATTTGTAATTAATTAGTTATTTGCGAATGCTGCGTGATTTGTTAGTTAATGAGAGCCATTACACACACATACATAACATATACGTATATATAGCCAACCCATTTTGTAAAGATCATTATTGTGACCCCTGTGTAAATTAGTTAGCAGCCAGTCATTCATTTTCCTATGTTATTATTTTTTAATGTGTAGATTCGGAAATGTTTTTCGGGTATCGTTAAATTGTCAAATTCCGAAAAATTAACATGATTACAAACCCCAGCTGCATGCATATCCAAACACACGTGCAAAAACATTTAACAATATATAAATTTAATAAGGGGAGAACTATTAAAAAAGGACCGCAGAAGAAACATCTAAAAATATAAATATATATATATAAATATTTATATACTGATACCCCTACTTAATTCAAATGATTGTGAGTTAGTTTAATATTATATAAATATTAATTTTAAATTACATTATTTGCAATTAATTAACCCGATCAACCAGGATATAAGATCTATAAAATTACGAAAATATACAACTATTATTGTCAAGTTATTTAAATAAAACAAATAAAGTAAAATAATATAGAAAATATTTATTTACTTAGCGACCTACAATTAGCTATCTGGATCTGGATATCCTTTGAGAGGATAATAGCTTTGGTTATCCTGCATCTAGTAAAATATTAACAAATGACGATAGTCGACTAATCGTTATGGATCCTGGCATTCGAAGGACAATTATCCTTGCAGTTTCTACTTTATTTTGCATTTTCAATTTTTCATTTACTTTGCCAAACCTTAAAAGTGTGCTACGAAAATCTTAATTTAACTAGGGAAAATTTTTAGGGCTGGAACCCATTAAATTTAGGAAAAAATCACAAAATGTCATGTAACTTGGTTATTTGAAGGACGATTGGGACGATAGCTCTCCTAGTTCTGCGTCGAATGACATGCCAAAAAGTACGAAAGTCCTTACAGGTGAGATACGCCATTTTGTGTATACAAGAAAGTGCTTATAACTTGGCCTTTTCCTTATGTATCCTGGCGAGCCCTGTCTCAATCGATGCGCATCAAAAAGGGATATCATCTGACCAAAGCTCATCCAAATTATCCTTAAAATGGTGGAGGTACAAGACATTTTGTGATTTTCGGACTAATTTTAAAGCTGTACCCTTCAATTTTTTGCAGGTACTATTTTGTACTCAAAATCACAAAATGACGTGTACCCTAGCCATTTTAATTGATTATTTGAATTTCTTATGCTAGGATAACAATGAGGACGAAAATCCCAACAGGACTCGAAATTTTTTTAACAATGACCAAATCTAAAATATATGCTATCCTTTTTTATTATGCTGTAGCGAATAAAATATTAAAAAGATCAAAAATATTTTTAAGACTCGAGGTAAACTCTGAGAATATTTTAGCGTTTATTTCTTTGTTCGTATTAGTGGATTTTCACTACAATTTTAAATGTCAATGATTTGTTTGTTTTTGTTTGTTTTCTAGAATTTTACAATTGTTCAACTAAATAAATAATAACAAATTTATAAATATAAATCTCTTACTCGCTTCTTGTCGAGTGTTGTGAGTTTTTCTTTAACGTAAATATATTCATATATTTTGTATTTCCCCATTTCATATAAGCTTTTCAGAAATAGGAATATTAGCGGCAATTTTGTTTTGATTTCAAGGACTTTCTTAGTTTACCCAAGATTTTGATGAATAATATAAGCCAAGAACAGTGTTTAGATGTGGATTAATTGGCTGATCTGCTATAACTTAGAGGCTAATAATCGGCTTACATTATGATTACTTAGAAAAATAATTTGTAAGTATACAGATTGCAACGAAAACAAAAAACCTATGCAAACTATTCTTTATATATACATTTATGTATATGCAATAAATAAATACTTAACATTTATATTATTTCTGTATGATATTATCTAATAATAAGTATTATCTTTGACCTTCTATACAAATGTGTGTATGTGTATGTGTGTGAGTGTGTATATATACAAAAACAATTAAGCAACTAAAACTTTGTTCACTTATTGTTAGAACATTTCTCTTTGTATCTTCGTTATCGTTAACATTTTCATATTTATTTTATTGTCTATTTCAAAGATGTGGCAACGCCGCACAGGACGTAACTAAGCTTTTGTTGCAAGAGTCATAAGCTAGAGGAAACGATGGAAAACAACGAACATCAAAGCGACAGACGTAACATGAAGCTGTGACTTCTAACTACATATTTGTATATAAGGTATTTCATATATATGTATTCTCTATGTATCTCCTAACTCCTTCTCTACTTATGACCAATGAAAAGCGTATAATTTGCTGTACTTACTGTCGACGGTAACGTCGACAACGCGGGTCATTTGGCCAACTTAAGGATCTCAGCTGCTGTTGCCACTGCCGCAGCATTTGGCGTTGTTGTTGCTGTTATCCCAGTTGGAGGAGCAGGAGCTATGCGTATGGGCTTGGCACGATGCTGCTGCTGCTGCTGTTGCTGATTGAAGAGTCCGCTTAGTGTGACCGCTGTGCTCGCTGTGGTCAATGTCATGTTGGTGCAACCAGCAATCAATTGGCCAGCAGATGCTGCTGACGCTCCACTCCGCTTGCCACGCACTACTCCATTAGTATTGTTGTTGGTTGACGATGGTTGTTGCTGCTGCGGCTGTTGCAATTGCTGTTGACCGACTGCAGTCGATGTTGGCGACGCTGTGGTTGCTGCTGATGCTGTTGCTGAAATGTTATCCAACTCAGTCATTGCTTCTTGTATAGCTCGCTCGAGTTGCGAGTTCAATTTGCGGCTCCTTTTGTGGGTGGTTTTTTTTTTTTGCGGATAGGGTTGGGTTCGTTCATTGATGTGTGTTTGTGTGTGTATGTGTGTGTTGGGGGGAGTCGGGCGTATATATAGGTTGTGGGGTTGCCATAATGATGATGATGATTATTTCAAACACATTGACATGGTTATACACACACATTGTTGATTGGCAGGAATGTTTGATGTTGGTATTTTTTTTTTTTGTTTGTCAGCGCATAATTAAAAAAGAAACGAGAACATTAATTAGCAAAATTAAAATTGAATTGAGAAATCAGCAAAAATAATTATTCCAAAAGTGCATTTAAATGCCAATTGTTGCTAACGACTTGCAATAATTACGATTTACAACTACAATTACTTTTTTGTAAAATGTAAAATAAAAATACTACTATAAAAGATGTAAAAAATACTAAAAAGTAAAGTAACTTGAATAGACAATTATCTTATTAAATAATACTAATTGGCAACTGAAATCGGTATATTCTATTCTCAATTACTTCATGTAATTCATACTAAAACTAATATTTAAAAAAAATACTAAAAAAATAACCGAATATTATATCATCTCATATAGAACAACTAAAAAACTAATAACCCCTTGAGGTTGCAACTCAGTCTGTAAAGTTCGAACATATGTTGAAAGCTCGCTCTGATTCCTAATTAAAATCAAATCTCAAGGAAAAAGGCCCGCACTTCCTTATTTCTTTAACAGTGCCCCACAGTTCCCGTGATGCTCACTTTCTGGTATCCTTTTGTGCCTTGTGATGCGCCTCCAGACCTTCGGAAAGGCTTTGCAATGAGTTGACCGGAATTAGCTCAGAGGTGGAACGACCGCCGCCGCCAAACCACTGCACCCAAACATGATCAAACTGTTGCGATGGCGTGCAGACACCATCGGGCATCTTGACAATTTTGCCCGGCCAGGCGGGATGGCCACGTGCCGGACCCCAAATCAGTTCCCCAATGGCAAATGTGCGAGGCGGCAACAAACTGACAGCCGTGGGAGAGCATCTCGCCAAGCTGCGCTGCGGACGACGGCTACGTTTTGTGGGCGTGCGGCAAGGGCTTTTAAGTGGCGGCATCACTTCACTGACCACCACCGATGGTGCATCCATAATTGGCGCCAGCTGGGTAGTCGTAGGCGATTCTATATATTGAGATTTGGAGGCACAGCGGCTCTGTTAGTGCGAAGCCAACAGACAGAGACAGTCTCTTTTCCCAACACCCGATACCCAGTACACAAAAATAAAGAAAAACAAACAGCGAATGGTAGCAAGCGAGATGCAATGGATGTGTGAGAAGAGGTGCGACGAGGTATTAGCATGCAAATCACAAATGTGAGGTGAGGTGAGGTGAGTAGAGTGTGCGGTGAATATGGCGAGTGGATGCAGTTAGTAACAGCTGTTAGGTGTTAGCGGAGAGACAGAGAGAGGTAAGGCCTTACCCTGGTAGTCAATGTTAACTACTTTTTGGTTATGGACATAGATGTTGGATTGACTGTTGGATGGGGTTGGCTGTTGCTGATGGTGGTGATGTATGATTTGGCGAAGCGGATTTGATGACGATGATGAGCTGGCTAAGCATGTGGAGTTTGATAAACGCATACCTTGCCCCAGTAGGTTCAGGCCGTGGCTGCCATCCGAATGGGAGTTATTCGTCTGGGATGTCACCTGTATGCGTCGTATCTTGGGCTCCATTGGCTTATAAATGCTACTGGGCTGACTGAACACATTGGTATTGATGGCTGAAATCGGAGCATAGATTACAATGTACTCTATGTGACAGTAGAAGTTATTGGTCTTACTCCTTTCACAATCCGTGGATGAGGGCGACAAACGACTCTCCATACTTTGCGGTGAAATGGCCGCATCCGGCTCAGAGCTGGAGACGCACTGTACCTGCAAATGGTAGCAAATGGTGGTTAATACCTTCTGAAGATTCCATTCCTAACATATGTTGCACAAACCATATCTCCGCTTCCGCTGCTGCGATGACTGGGCGGTCGCTCCGGGCTGCTGGGGCTGCACGTTGTGGTATCCGGAGGACTGGCAGCTGTCACCAGGCGACTGTTATGCGTCTCAGAAACGTAGCTTGCCGTCTGAGTCTGTTGCAAGTTGAGCTGCTGTGCCTGGGGCTGTGGTTGCTGCTGGATCTGTATGGTAGTAGTGGGACTGGCTTGGACGTAGGAGGTACCATTCTGCTGCGCTGTAGGCATCACCAAACCCATGGGCGTGGAGTAGATCTGTCCAATGGGGCTCAGCTGTCCATTGGCACCCACAATATACTGTTGACTTGCAGTGCTCGGCGAGATGAACGAAGGTTTGTTCTGAGGCGAAGGGGTGCGCAGCATGACGGGACCCTGTGTGGTCAGTAGACTTGTTGTGGGCATGTTCTGTATTTGCAGCAGTGTCGCATCGGGTGCCATGACCAGGCCAGCTGGCATAAGTAACTGCTGTCCAATGAGATTCACATGCTGCAGGATCTGCCCATTTTGGAGGAGCAGCTGCTGCGTGTGCTGAGGAGCTGCTGTCGCCGTCGGCTTATTGACCACAATGCCTTGAATGCCAGGACTTAGCTGGAATTGTTGCGGGAATTGTGGCGTGGCAGCTGCAGCAGCAGCCACTGTTGCCGCATTGGCCGCTTGTTGGAGCAGGGCTGGTGCCTGACTGGGAATACTTGGCGAGATCTGCGGAGAATGTGTTTTCAGGGGAGAGGTGACAGTGGTCTTGATTTGTGGTGGAGGAGGTGTGCTGCCCACCGAACCCTTGCGCTTGCGTGTCCTTCGCTTCGTCTCGGGTGAAGTGTTGATGGTGGTTCCTGGTTGAGGCATTGCTAGCAATTGCTGATCCTGTGCCTGCTGCTGCTGCTGTTGTTGATGGTGCACTATGTAGCCACCATTGGGTAACGTGTTGAGCAGCACAGCTTGCGGTGCCGACGTTGCTCCCGCCGTACTGATCTGACTAATCTGATTGGCCTGCGAGCTGATGATCTGGTGATGCAGCAGTTTGGCTCCATTCGTGTTGAGTATCGAGGGCTGGCTAACTATGTAGCCTCCGCCGGGTCGCTGTGGCTGAGCAATTGCAGCCTGTGGCTTGCTGGCAGAGGGAATGACTAGCAATTGACCGGATGAGGTCATGATGAGCTGATTGCCAGCCGTTGTGCCTGGCATCGAATGTAACTGAGCAGCCACTGTGGAGCCTGCGCCCGTGGAGCGACTTATGCCTGCCGTGGTGGTTACAACACTCCGTGTCAGGGTGCTGCTGCCACTACTGCTGACATTGTACGTCATGGCGGGACGTTGACTCGCTACTGTCAGTGGCTGACAAGACTGTCGAAGGACTCGCAATTGGGCAGCAGCCTGAGGAGGTGCAGTTGGCGGTTGAACCTGCAGCTGAATCTGAGGTTGTGGCTTGGGCGATGCTGATGGCGTGCTCTTTGCCGAATCCAGAGAATCCGTTGGGGAGGACAGGCTGTGACGTGGACTATCGTGACTTGTGGAAATGGCGCCGACCTGTTCGGGACGTTTCTCCATATCGGGTGCACTGCTGGACACTGGTGACTCCTGTGCAGCGGGCACAACTGTTATGCTCGTGATTTGCGGATTCTGTGGACGGGCAAATGCACCCACCGTATCAACATGCAAGGATCGAGCGGGTACGGCACTTGGTGCTGCATTGGCCCCCTCCAATTCCCATTTGCCGCCGCCAAACAGCGATAGACGTCGTATTCGTTGACGCTGATTACTTTGTTGATGGCCATTGGACTCCACGGGCAATGATCTTGGCTTTGTATCCAACCCCACACCTAGAGTATTGTGCAGCAAAGTCGTTTGCTGCTGCAGATAGCCCGCAGGGTCATCCTTGAAATTGGGTTGCTGTGCAGGAGGGGCAGTAACTGCAGAGGAGACTGCAGTCTGCAGTCCAACTTTTATCACATTCTCAGATGGCGCCTGGGCCGAGGCTGATGCGGGCGCAGGTTGCTTCAACGCGCAATCCACATCGGTTGTTTGACTAGTTTGCATGACGGTCTGGGCAGGTATGGAGGGACTGGGCACTGTGGCTGTCACTCCAGTTGCCGTTGTGAAGGACACTCTGCTGACCTGGGCCGCCTTGTTGCTGGTGTTGGCGTTGATATACTTGTGGCAATCGACTTCTGAAATGAAGGCAACATTTGGAAAACAAAGTTCAAGTGATTTGCTTTTGTAAAGTTGTCCTTGAAGTGTCCGCCAAGGGTCGCCCTCTCCCTGTAGCATAGCTCAGTTGAGCCATGGATTTTTCCTAAAGGTCACAGTTCGAATGAATTTTGCAAGTTAAATCCAAACAGACTAAGGCTGCAATCCAATCTATATTCTGTATATGGCTACATTAACTTTTTCTTGTTGAATTCATTTCAGAAATGGTTTAATCACAAAGTTGAAGCAGCCTCAGAGGAAGAGGAGTAGCAGTAGGAGTAGAGGGACTGGCCAAAAACCACAAATGTGAAAAAATTTGGAAAGCGCGTCAAAACTTTTACTTTGTGTGGCATTTTAAATGGACAGAGAGGATTGTCCATTGCTTTGAATAGGATAAGCAGCGTTAGGGGTGAACTGCTCTAGAGGATTGGCAGTCGCGCATCGCTAAACTTTGCCGTCAACTTGCCTTTGTTTCAATTAACCTTTTGCATTTGAAACTTTTAACAATGTTTGCCAAATGCTCGCCCAGCTATACTGAGAACACTCCGGTGCTACCCTTAATACTCTACTTAGGATGTACCTGGCGGTTGTTGGCTTTAAGGTGACCCCCAAGTAAGGGGGAATCCTTTGATTGTGTGTTTGCAACTCTTGAAAGTTGGCAACAATTTGGTCATATCTTAAATTGAAATCCAAGTGCTTTGAATGCCACAAAATACTGCAATCCATTTGAAAGCAGCAGTATACATACATATACATATACATATATCTAGACAACTGCATTCCTGTATATGTATGTATATAGAGAGGGAGAAAACGAGTTTACGTAATGCTATTCATGGGAGCTGTTAAGGTCCTTCAACTGGTCAGGCAAACAGTGGAACATGCAAGCAATAGTGAGACTTGCTGCCACATCGTTTGCCTCAAAGAAGCGTAGCTTTAAACTTCCACTAATTGTACGGAAGCGTGCTTTTGTGTGTATGTGGATTGGAGCTGTGTAGATGCAACATGCATCCCACATGACATTCAAGAGAATTCGTTCTCTTTCAGTATATGCATTTTCACTTTATCATTGTCTAGGCAGCTTTTCTACTTTTCACTCACCAGCAACTGCAGCTGCAGCATCCCAAGCACATTTCTATTGCATACATTTATGGTTTGCATACCTCCCCATTCAACGAGTAGGTTTGTCCTGTCAAAGAACTTCTCGCCTGCACTTATCACCCAGAGGAGAAATATCTACACTATTTTACAAGCTAACGCCAGCCAGCAGTTGCTTCCCCAGAAACCTAAGGTCGTGTGTGTCGTGTCACATATCATTATTATAGACATCGTCATAGACGTATACATAGCATACTTTCAGGCGCAGCAAATGCTTATACAGCTCAGTCTGGGCATTGTTGTTACCATGGTTGCTGCTACTACAACAATTTCTCTGACTCTGTCTCTGATTGTTGCACAGTTCTGAATTTCGTTTGAGAATTATGTATTTCAGTCTATGGATACACATATGGCCCATCTATTGATTATGTCGGAGGAAGTGTCTGACTCACCTTCAACTGCTGTGGCTATTGTTGGTATCGACGCTGCCGTCGTCAGTGTTGTCGTTGTCGACGTTGAGGTGACCGCTGCCGTTGTCATCACCGTTTTAAATACGGAAGAGACTGCAGGTCCACTTATTGGTGAATCCTTGAAAATCTGCGTTTTGCGCAATTGCTCCGATTCACGTAAATGTCTTTGATGTTGATGTGAACAGGTCGCCTCATGACTATTCGAGGGCAGCATCTTTAATGGCATATTGGGCACCTGCAAAAAAACACCATTATATATTAAAATTTTTCAGTAACTATTAATATGATCAATATTTACTAATAATTTGTAACAAGGTGATAAATAGAGAAATTTGGAACACGTTGCTTTCTTTCGGCCATATCTCAGCAAATACTCATCAGAATGACCTCAAATAAAAAGCAGAATGCTAGTTTTGAGTCCTAGAATTAATTACAGTCCAAAAATTGGGATCACCAATTTATCGAGTTTTGATGATTTTGTCAAGAGGACAAAAAAGTCGAAAAATTTTAAATGGCGAATTTTAACGAAATTTGAATGCAGAATTAAACTGACTTCAAAACCATTATCAAAATTCCAAATTTCATCAAAATCGGCTGATTTTTGGACAAGTTATGGCAATTCAAAGTTACGATAAATACAATTTTTCGAAAATAGCGATTTTCGGGAACTTTCTAACACATTTTCGGCCATATCTCAGCAAACAATCATCAGAATGACCCCAAATAAAAGGCAGAATGCTAATTTTGAGTCCTAGAATCGATTACAGTCCAAAAATTAGGATCGAAAATTTTTTGACTTTTATGATTTTGTCAAGGGGTATGTATGCAAAATTGGACAAAAAAGTCGAAAAATTTTGAATGGCGAATTTTAAGGAAATTTGAATGCAGAATTAAACTGACTTCAAAACCATTAACAAAAATCCAAATTTCATCAAAATCGGCTGATTTTTGGACAAGTTATGGCAATTCAAAGTTACGATAAATACGATTTTTCGAAAATGGCGATTTTCTCTAACTTTCTAACAGATTTTTGGTCATATTTCAGCAAATACTCATCAGAATGACCCCAAATAAAAAGCAGAATGCTAGTTTTGAGTCCTAGAATCGATTAGAGTCCAAAAATTAGGTTCACCAATTTTTCGACTTTTGATGATTTTGTCAAGGGGTATGTATGCAAAATTGGACAAAAAAGTTGAAAAATTTTGAATGGCGAATTTTAACGAAATTTGAATGCAGAATTAAAATGACTTCAACACCATTAACAAAAATCCAAATTTCATCAAAATCGGCTGATTTTTGGACAAGTTATGGCAATTCAAAGTTACGATAAATGCGATTTTTCGAAAATGGCGATTTTAGGTAACTTTCTAGCACATTTTCGGCCATATCTCAGCAAATAATCATCAGAATGACCTCAAATAAAAAGCAGAATGCTAGTTTTGAGTCCTAGAATCGATTACTGTCCAAAAATTAGGATCGAAAATTTTTCGACTTTTATGATTTTGTCAAGGGGTATGTAAGCAAAATTGGACAAAAAAGTCGAAAATTTTTAAATGGCGAATTTTAACGAAATTTGAATGCAGAAATAAACTGACCACAAAACCATTAACAAAAATCCAAATTTCATCAAAATCGGCTGATTTTTGGACAAGTTATGGCAATTCAAAGTTACGATAAATACAATTTTTCGAAAATAGCGATTTTCGGGAACTTTCTAACACATTTTCGGCCATATCTCAGCAAATAATTATCATAATGACCCCAAATAAAAAGCAGAATGCTAGTTTTGAGTCCTAGAATCGATTACTGTCCAAAAATTAGGATCACCAATTTTTCGACTTTTGATGATTTTGTCAAGGGGTATGTATGCAAAATTGGACAAAAAAGTCGAAAAATTTTAAATGGCGAATTTTAACGAAATTTGAATGCAGAATTAAACTGACTTCAAAACCATTAACAAAAATCCAAATTTCATCAAAATCGGCTGATTTTTGGACAAGTTATGGCAATTCAAAGTTACGATAAATACAATTTTTCGAAAATAGCGATTTTCGGGAACTTTCGAACACATTTTCGGCCATATCTCAGCAAATAATCATCAGAATGACCTCAAATAAAAAGCAGAATGCTAGTTTTGAGTCCTAGAATCGATTACAGTCCAAAAATTAGGATCGAAAATTTTTCGACTTTTGATAATTTTGTCAAGGGGTATGCAAAATGGGACAAAAAAGTCGAAAAATTTTAAATGGTGAATTTTAACGAAATTTGAATGCAGAATTAAACTGACTTCAAAACCATTAACAAAAATCCAAATTTCATCAAAATCGGCTGATTTTTGGACAAGTTATGGCAATTCAAAGTTACGATAAATACAATTTTGCGAAAATAGCGATTTTCGGGAACTTTCTAACACATTTTCGGCCATATCTCAGCAAATAATCATCAGAATGACCTCAAATAAAAAGCAGAATGCTAGTTTTGAGTCCTAGAATCGATTAGGGACCAAAAATTAGGATCGAACATTTTTCGACTTTTGATGATTTTGTCAAGGGGTATGTATGCAAAATTGGACAAAAAAGTCGAAAATTTTTAAATGGCGAATTTTAACGAAATTTGAATGCAGAAATAAACTGACTTCAAAACCATTATTAAAAATCCAAATTTCATCAAAATCGGCTGATTTTTGGACAAGTTATGGCAATTCAAAGTTACGATAAATACAATTTTTCGAAAATAGCGATTTTCGGGAACTTTCTAACACATTTTCGGCCATATCTCAGCAAATAATCATCAGAATGACCCCAAATAAAAAGTAGAATGCTAGTTTTGAGTCCTAGAATCGATTAGGGACCAAAAATTAGGATCGAACATTTTTCGACTTTTGATGATTTTGTCAAGGGGTATGTATGCAAAATTGGACAAAAAAGTCGAAAAATTTTAAATGGCGAATTTTAACGAAATTTGAATGCAGAATTAAACTGACTTCAAAACCATTAACAAAAATCCAAATTTCATCAAAATCGGCTGATTTTTAAATAAGTTATGGCAATTCAAAGTTACGATAAATGCGATTTTTCGAAAATGGCGATTTTAGGTAACTTTCTAGCACATTTTCGGCCATATCTCAGCAAATAATCATCAGAATGACCTCAAATAAAAAGCAGAATGCTAGTTTTGAGTCCTAGAATCGATTACAGTCCAAAAATTAGGATCGAAAATTTTTCGACTTTTGATAATTTTGTCAAGGGGTATGTATGCAAAATTGGACAAAAAAGTCGAAAATTTTTAAATGGCGAATTTTAACGAAATTTGAATGCAGAAATAAACTGACTTCAAAACCATTATTAAAAATCCAAATTTCATCAAAATCGGCTGATTTTTGGACAAGTTATGGCAATTCAAAGTTACGATAAATACAATTTTTCGAAAATAGCGATTTTCGGGAACTTTCTAACACATTTTCGGCCATATCTCAGCAAATAATCAGCAGAATGACCTCAAATAAAAAGTAGAATGCTAGTTTTGAGTCCTAGAATCGATTAGGGACCAAAAATTAGGATCGAACATTTTTCGACTTTTGATGATTTTGTCAAGGGGTATGTATGCAAAATTGGACAAAAAAGTCGAAAAATTTTAAATGGCGAATTTTAACGAAATTTGAATGCAGAATTAAACTGACTTCAAAACCATTAACAAAAATCCAAATTTCATCAAAATCGGCTGATTTTTAAATAAGTTATGGCAATTCAAAGTTACGATAAATACAATTTTGCGAAAATAGCGATTTTCGGGAACTTTCTAACACATTTTCGGCCATATCTCAGCAAATAATCATCAGAATGACCTCAAATAAAAAGCAGAATGCTAGTTTTGAGTCCTAGAATCGATTACAGTCCAAAAATTAGGATCGAAAATTTTTCGACTTTTGATAATTTTGTCAAGGGGTATGTATGCAAAATTGGACAAAAAAGTCGAAAAATTTTAAATGGCGAATTTTAACGAAATTTGAATGCAGAATTAAACTGACTTCAAAACCATTAACAAAAATCCAAATTTCATCAAAATCGGCTGATTTTTGGACAAGTTATGGCAATTCAAAGTTACGATAAATACAATTTTTCGAAAATAGCGATTTTCGAAAACTTTCTAACACATTTTCGGCCATATCTCAGTAAATAATCATCAGAATGACCCCAAATAAAAAGCAGAATGCTAGTTTTGAGTCCTAGAATCGATTAGGGACCAAAAATTAGGATCGAACATTTTTCGACTTTTGATGATTTTGTCAAGGGGTATGTATGCAAAATTGGACAAAAAAGTCGAAAAATTTTAAATGGCGAATTTTAACGAAATTTGAATGCAGAATTAAACTGACTTCAAAACCATTAACAAAAATCCAAATTTCATCAAAATCGGCTGATTTTTAAATAAGTTATGGCAATTCAAAGTTACGATAAATACAATTTTGCGAAAATAGCGATTTTCGGGAACTTTCTAACACATTTTCGGCCATATCTCAGCAAATAATCATCAGAATGACCTCAAATAAAAAGCAGAATGCTAGTTTTGAGTCCTAGAATCGATTACAGTCCAAAAATTGGGATCAACAATTTTTCGAGTTTTGATGATTTTGTCAAGGGATATGTATGCAAAATTGGACAAAAAAGTCGAAAAATTTTAAATGGCGAATTTTAACGAAATTTGAATGCAGAATTAAAGTGACTTCAAAACCATTAACAAAAATCCAAATTTCATTAAAATCGGCTGATGTTTGGACAAGTTATGGCAATTCAAAGTTACGATAAATACAATTTTTCGAAAATAGCGATTTTCGGGAACTTTCAAACACATTTTCGGCCATATCTCAGCAAATAATCATCAGAATGACCCCAAATAAAAAGCAGAATGCTAGTTTTGAGTCCTAGAATCGATTACTGTCCAAAAATTAGGATCACCAATTTTTCGACTTTTGATGATTTTGTCAAGGGGTATGTATGCAAAATTGGACAAAAAAGTCGAAAAATTTTAAATGGCGAATTTTAACGAAATTTGAATGCAGAATTAAACTGACTTCAAAACCATTAACAAAAATCCAAATTTCATCAAAATCGGCTGATTTTTGGACAAGTTATGGCAATTCAAAGTTACGATAAATACAATTTTTCGAAAATAGCGATTTTCGAAAACTTTCTAACACATTTTCGGCCATATCTCAGCAAATAATCATCAGAATGACCTCAAATAAAAAGCAGAATGCTAGTTTTGAGTCCTAGAATCGATTACAGTCCAAAAATTGGGATCAACAATTTTTCGAGTTTTGATGATTTTGTCAAGGGATATGTATGCAAAATTGGACAAAAAAGTCGAAAAATTTTAAATGGCGAATTTTAACGAAATTTGAATGCAGAATTAAACTGACTTCAAAACCATTAACAAAAATCCAAATTTCATCAAAATCGGCTGATTTTTGGACAAGTTATGGCAATTCAAAGTTACGATAAATACGATTTTTCGAAAATAGCGATTTTCGGGAACTTTCTAACACATTTTCGGCCATATCTCAGTAAATAATCATCAGAATGACCCCAAATAAAAAGCAGAATGCTAGTTTTGAGTCCTAGAATCGATTACTGTCCAAAAATTAGGATCGAAAATTTTTCGACTTTTATGATTTTGTCAAGGGGTATGTATGCAAAATTGGACAAAAAAGTCGAAAAATTTTAAATGGCGAATTTTAACGAAATTTGAATGCAGAATTAAACTGACTTCAAAACCATTAACAAAAATCCAAATTTCATAAAAATCGGCTGATTTTTGGACAAGTTATGGCAATTCAAAGTTACGATAAATACAATTTTGCGAAAATAGCGATTTTCGGGTACTTTCTAACACATTTTCGGCCATATCTCAGTAAATAATCATCAGAATGACCTCAAATAAAAAGCAGAATGCTAGTTTTGAGTCCTAGAATCGATTACAGTCCAAAAATTGGGATCAACAATTTTTCGAGTTTTGATGATTTTGTCAAGGGATATGTATGCAAAATTGGACAAAAAAGTCGAAAAATTTTAAATGGCGAATTTTAACGAAATTTGAATGCAGAATTAAAGTGACTTCAAAACCATTAACAAAAATCCAAATTTCATTAAAATCGGCTGATGTTTGGACAAGTTATGGCAATTCAAAGTTACGATAAATACAATTTTTCGAAAATAGCGATTTTCGGGAACTTTCAAACACATTTTCGGCCATATCTCAGCAAATAATCATCAGAATGACCCCAAATAAAAAGCAGAATGCTAGTTTTGAGTCCTAGAATCGATTACTGTCCAAAAATTAGGATCACCAATTTTTCGACTTTTGATGATTTTGTCAAGGGGTATGTATGCAAAATTGGACAAAAAAGTCGAAAAATTTTAAATGGCGAATTTTAACGAAATTTGAATGCAGAATTAAACTGACTTCAAAACCATTAACAAAAATCCAAATTTCATCAAAATCGGCTGATTTTTGGACAAGTTATGGCAATTCAAAGTTATGATAAATACAATTTTTCGAAAATAGCGATTTTCGGGAACTTTCTAACACATTTTCGGCCATATCTCAGCAAATAATCATCAGAATGACCCCAAATAAAAAGCAGAATGCTAGTTTTGAGTCCTAGAATCGATTACAGTCCAAAAATTAGGATCGAAAATTTTTCGACTTTTGATAATTTTGTCAAGGGGTATGTATGCAAAATTGGACAAAAAAGTCGAAAAATTTTAAATGGTGAATTTTAACGAAATTTGAATGCAGAATTAAACTGACTTCAAAACCATTAACAAAAATCCAAATTTCATCAAAATCGGCTGATTTTTGGACAAGTTATGGCAATTCAAAGTTACGATAAATACAATTTTCCGAAAATAGCGATTTTCGGGAACTTTCTAACACATTTTCGGCCATATCTCAGCAAATAATCATCAGAATGACCTCAAATAAAAAGCAGAATGCTAGTTTTGAGTCCTAGAATCGATTACAGTCCAAAAATTAGGATCGAAAATTTTTCGACTTTTGATAATTTTGTCAAGGGGTATGTATGCAAAATTGGACAAAAAAGTCGAAAAATTTTAAATGGTGAATTTTAACGAAATTTGAATGCAGAATTAAACTGACTTCAAAACCATTAACAAAAATCCAAATTTCATCAAAATCGGCTGATTTTTGGACAAGTTATGGCAATTCAAAGTTACGATAAATACAATTTTGCGAAAATAGCGATTTTCGGGAACTTTCTAACACATTTTCGGCCATATCTCAGCAAATAATCATCAGAATGACCTCAAATAAAGACAAAATGGCAGTTTTGAGACCTAGAATAAAAAAAAATTGGGATCGAACATTTTTCGTTCTAAGGGGTTAATAGGCAAAAATGGTTCAAAACAAACCCTAATTTAAAACTGTTAATACGGACAAATTTTTAATGCAGGATTAAATTGGGATCCAAAACATTCATCGAAATAGTTTGAGATTTGGCGAAGTTATGACAGTTCAAAGTTGAAAGGTTATTGATATTTCGAAAATTGCATATTGGATCTTTTTTAGTCACGTTTTCGGTTATATATCTCTCTCTCTGGAAATACGTATCAGAAACAACACATCTAAAGCAATGAAAAAAAATTTACCCAACAAAAATTAAAAAATTTAAAGTAAGTGATATGAGTTGAATATTACTATACATATGAACGATTTAAAAATGAACCTGCCTCAAAGAGAACTAATTTGAGGAGGGACGGTAGATTTTATAAAACACGCAATAAAATGAAAAACGATTGAGACTAAAGTAAACACCAACAAAACATTGCACTATCGCATGCATAATTGCGACGAAATTAAATCGAAATTAAAGCAAAATGTGCAGCCGACTAGCTGGTGAGGATGGAAGGGGATGTGGTCAGTGGGTAAAATGCAAACGAGTTGGCGGCGGATGCCGTTTGCCACATTGCTGAGGATAGTGTTGGTGCTGGTATTGGTGGTGGATAGGCTGTTTGCAGGTGGTCAGTTGACGGAGACGGAGGCGGGCGGTCAGGTGGTCAGGTGTGAAGCTTGTGCACAGTGGTATGACCGGTGTTGGATTTCATTAACGTCATAATGACCGTCGAGCGGCCGACATCCCCAGACAGCCTTAATCCTAGCCGGCTCGACATATAGGTGGCAGCACACAACCCCCAGTGTGGTACCTCCCCCTAGTGAGGTGATTTACCAGCTCCTGTTCATACTCTGTCCCTTCTTAGGAGTGTGTACTGTGCATACTGTGCCTTTGGCAATTGCGCGCACTTGCGACAGAAACTTAGGGCGATGTCGGAAGTGAGTAATCGCTCAGTCGCTACGTCGCGTCACTCGTGCAGTCGCCAGGACATTGCTGTGTAGAACTGCAAAGATTTTCGTGTCGCGCTGCCATCTCATAGTGGACACTTTTGCAATGCATGACGTAACCCGCAGCGGAAATCGCTCAACATTCGCCGGTTGCGGAGCCGGGTCACCAACTTAAGCTACAGGGAAAAGGGATCAGGTTTCTGGTCGAGTTGAGTCAACGACGCGGTGACAATCTGGAATGCGCAACCCAACCACATTGCGGAAATGTTTCTGCTGTCTTTAAAACTTTTCACTTTAATCGTAACGATACTTTCATTTAGCTACCATCAGTCCCTCCACCAATTTCTTTTACATACATATTTTTCAAGTACACTCTCAGGAAGTTTTTCAAATTAGTTGAAAAAGTTATATATCTGGTAACATTTGGACACGTCAGCTGCGAATTTTGTTTGCCATTTAATTCGAGCTAATGATGTTTCCACAAAGAAACAACGCAACGGATCAGCCAAGTGCAACAAAACAACGACAGAAACAAAAAAAACAAGAGTTCCCAATTCAATTCAATTTCGACTGAAAGTGAGGTTGAATTTTTCGCGCTTCCCTGCCTGTCTGCAGTTGGAGTGACGTGAAATGACAAGCAAAAAAACACGACTGCGAAAAACATACCGTAGTGCAATGTGCCAAACTGCACAATACACAGTACAAATATAAATTATCTGTAACTATGCAAATTAAGTAATTTCAATACATTTGCCAATTTACGTATGTGTGTATGTGAACGATAACATTTTTGTAAAGAACTGGGGTACGTGGCCACCTGCCGTCTCGCTAATTGTTTAAGTTGTGTTGTGCCATGAATATTCTAAATTGCCCGGTGCAACTCTTACTGTCTCTTCATTCACCTCCACTCACTTCCACCACCTCCATTAATGTTGATAAATGCAAATTGGCCGAAAAGTGCACCAGCAGCAGCAGCAGCAGCAACAACATCTCGTCGCCATGCATCGCTGGGTTCGTGCAGTGGGCCATAAGTGAAATGGCCCAAAGGGGAATCGCCATGTGTTAATGACGGCAAAACAATTCACAGCGATTATAAACTGAAACTGAACTGTTGTCCACAGATGTGGGAGGAACAGAACACGTTTGTATGGGCAACATGGAGGGTCACTTTCATTTTCGAGCCGAACACCACCGTGCTTTGGCCCTGACATCTCCCGACGTCGTTTGTTCGAGACGACGACGATACCAATGTTATATACCACTATGTAGGGCAGACAATGGGCTGCCTTCACGCATATCGCCATATCGCGAGAGAGAATAACTAAGGCTGCCCGATGGATGCCTCAAAATACAGCCAACGACTTTTTGACTTTTGTGGCTTGTTTTGATTTTCGTTTTTGGGTCATAAAGAGCAACAACAACAAATACACACAATACAGCAGCCATTGCATTTTAATATTCGGTTTTATTTTTATGTTCATTGAGAGTTGTAAATTTTTAAGCTGCTGTCGACGTTCAGCGCATGACCTTCTCAAGTTTGTTTGCTTGCTGAGCGACGACGACGGCGACGACTCACAATCAGTCCAACTGATAGACTGACTGACAAACTGACAGACGGACAGCTGCAGTCAGCGAGAGAAGGCCGATAAAGTGAGATAGATACACATACTATATGGCCGGGGCCAAAGTTTTATTTATTTGCTTAAATTGCGTTCAATGTGCTCAAAAAGAGAAGGCAGTAAAAATGCACCAGGTATGCATCCACTCTATATAGTATACAGTACATAGGATATATACATACATATATATATATACATGTACAATTGCAATCAGTTGAGTTGCGTCGATGGCCTTTGTGTTATGAAAAATCAATTCACACTCATTGAAATCTAACAGAAAAATGAGAAAATTTCAATAGCGCAACTCGCAGAAGCAGGAGAAACAGAGGCAGGAGATTAAATTAATTAATATTTTCACTCACTTTGCCGCTGCATGCATAATGTATGCAAAATTGCAGACGTGTACTTAAGAGGGCATTATGACAAAGCGATTATATGGGGATTAACTAGTCAACTGCGAAGCGGAACATTGTAAACACAACGACTTAAACAAGTTGGGAATTTTAAGCGCAGCCCTCGAGACAATGATTGAAGCATATATTTGTTGGACATACTCGTATTGAATAAGGCAAGGTATGTTGATGGTGGCGTTACAACTTTCACCAATCACTTGCACTGCGCCACAAACGAAATCCCTAACCTACCACACCTCTATTTTTCTAACTCCATCTCCAACTCCGATCCCAGCTCTATGTCTGCCCATATGACAAAGACAAGTTAAGCGAATACAAAATGGCAATAATCAAAACAAAAAGCTAGCAAATAACAAATAAACAAACGAGCATAGACTTCATTATGGGGCTACATGGCACATCAATCATTGCCAAAACGCCAAAAGCTACACCTTCAACCTCCCCGCTCCGCCCTCTACTCCGTCATGTGTGAACAGTGCAAGGCAAGTTCAGTCGGAGTCGAGTTGAATGTGCCAAGAGCTGTCGTCAAGACCACAAAATAAAAAGCCAACTTGCCATTTGCCATTTTCCACAATGATGATGTGCAAGCAGCCAGAGAGGCACGAATATATAGGGAAGCCAAGAAATACATAGAGGGAGCACAGAGTCGAGGGATGCTGGAGACAAAGGCAGTCAACGACTTGTGGTCAACTTTGGCGCGTTCGTTATGAGCATAGGGAGGGAGGACTCCTTCGGTGGCACAAAGTGTTTAGTAAACAAATTGTGGCTGCCTTCTGATAATATGCACGCGCACTCAGCCGAGCCGAGCCAGCTGGAGCTAGTTGCTCAATGGAGTCACACTAACGCATACACAATGAATTTATAAGGCGAACAGCACATATAGTGGGAGAATAGCAAAGGAGGGGGCGGTAGAGAAGCAGTTGGCGTTGAGGTTTGACAAGAAGGATAAGTTATAAGTGCATTGCACCGAAAAATCGATTGACGAACCGCACAAAGACGACAATCGAAGTAGTCGCATGTGTGAAAGAGATAGCTAAAGCTGTACCTGTATGTGTGTATGGATGTGTGCGAAAGAAAGTAAGGAGGGGGGTGTGTGGAGCTAAGGACATTGATTGCGTGTGGGCGAGCATTGGTGTTGGCGCCGACGTCAAGCAATATTAAAGAGAAACCATAAACTTAAATTAATGACCTCAGTGAGGCGAAGCTAAAAGCTCTGAAAGACGAGAGAGCTCAAGACGTAACAGAAGAAGGGAGGAATGCAAAGAAGCAGCAATGAAAAGAGTAACTGCAAGACGTCAAGCTCTCTCTCACATTTTCTTTCTCTCGCTCTTTTGATTATGTGATTTACTGTTAGCAGTCTTTCGTTTTGCTGCTCCAATTGGAAACGAATCTTATTGCAGCCGATTTCACTGAGATTCTCAATTTATTCACTCACACACACATACATGCCAGCATGCCTATATTGAAAGCAGATGAAAATGCTTGACAATTTGGAGCTTGACGGCAGCAGCAGCAGCGTCTGCGTCTCCAGTGGCAGTGGCAGATGGTCGAACGAACGTTTGTTGCGCGTTGTTCGTTGTTCAATGCTGGCTAAATGAATGTGCAGCTGACGTCGACGTCGCTGCCGCTATCTACGTTGCCGCTGACGCTGACGTAGACGTCGACATAGCCGATTTGTTGTCAAACTGGTTTTACAAATATTTTGCGTTCATCTGTTTGGGGGGACACCTCGCCAACAATGGGGCGGAGAGTTGTGAGTGGAGCGCGGAGCAGCAGTTACATGGCTGCAACGCTTAGTGAAAGTCGCTTTAATGTTGTTTCTGATTTCCCCTCTCTAACTGCCGCACTCCCTCTCCCCTTTGAGCCATTGCTAGTTAGTCTCAGTGCACATTCAATTAGGTTTAAGTAAAGCTTTTGGCTTCGGCTCTAGTCAGTGTTGGCATTTACAGCCAATTATGAGAGACAAACAAGTTAAGGTTGCAGTTGCAGTTGCAGTTGCGACAACTAAAACGACAAACTTACCTGAGCATTAAAGTCAAAAAAGTATTCCGGGCGTAGCGGACATGGCAGACCGCACTTGCAGGTACCCTGTGTCAGCAGATAGTCCTTGATTTGGAACTGCGTTCGAAGCGTTTTTCCCGTTGGACTGAAATGAACAAGAAAAAACCACAAAGAGTTGAAAAAAAAAACTGCACCGAAATAGTACTAAAAACAAGTTTACATTAAAATTAATGCAATGTAAATCCATTATTCATTAATTAATTAAACAATTTGTCGCATTCAAATCTCAATTACAAGCTCATTAATTAACAACAGGAATAATACCCAAATGCCTGCCTACAATTAACCCCAACTAACCAACATCGTCATCCGATCGGACGAACAAAAGTGCAAAGGCTGAACTGAACACCCGTTTAGCTAACAGCTCATTAACATAATTGACAAACGATGCTACTCTGCTCATTAACATGACAATGTTAAGCTTACTGCGTGCATGCAACTGAGAACATGTGCAGGTCACTTAACATGCCATTAACATACTTATCGAATATCACAGTTTCGTGTTAGGTAAAGTCAACATGTAGTTTTGCTCCCATTAGCACTAATTTCTCCAAGTGTATGAATATTTATGTACGCATGGCAATATCTACACTGTACATAAATTAATACCAATCAGAATCGCTCGCTGCTCGTTTTGATCGCATGTCAAATAAGTGCGCGTCGCTTGCCGCATAATTCAAACTGGTTTTATGTACATATGTACGTAAAAATAATGCTGGAGTATTTCGTAGTTTCGACTCCACGTGAGGTTGAGTTGCCTCTCTGGGAGCTTGATCCGATCCGTGTTACCAAGTACTGCGCACTTAAACTCCTCATAAAATTGCTAATATAAAGCCATTTCAAATTGGGCTCTATTTATGATATTTCTCTACGATGATTTCCATATAGACAAAAGAGAAAAATTGATTTAAATTTGAGCAACATTAAAATATGCAGAGCAGAGCTGCGAATCCAGTGAATCCAGTTTTTCGGCTCAACACTCAACACGTCGAGCCCCCTCTCAAAGCAAACCAGGCTACAACAAGGTAGGGTAGGGTCTAGGGCCACGCATGAATGCAAATGCTGAAAGGTTTTTAACTTTCCGTGTTGAGCAAAAAAAAAGCAAAAAATATCGCAAGGGTTAAAATAAAATTGTATAAAAAAAAAAAAGAAATCACAGGCTGCTTATTAATTATAAAGTGCGAGCATGTTGAAGGAATCAAGGGCGCAGTTGTTGACGATGACGATGACGACGTCTCCACTTAAGAGCGCAATACTTGATGCTTATAACCACAGTCACGGCTTGGCTTCTGCATACGGATCGCTGAATAGGAAAACTTGAATAGCTTAACAGTGAAACGAAACCATGTTGTAGAATCGGAGAGGCAAGCAACCTTGTACCTTCTGGTCATGACAATATCGTGTGGGAAATCTGAATAATGCATAAAGTGTGAAAGCGGCAAGGGCACTAAATGAAAACGACGACAATCAACTACATACATACATACATATGCACATCTATCTGAACTTAACTACACTGAGTTGAGCTGACAATGTACATAATTGAGCGACAACAACCTCAACGTCAACGTCAACAAAAAGAGGAACGAGAACTGCAACATGTTCTGAGATAAACGAGAACTGGGTATACGATGGCAATTGGGCAGCGGTTGGCCAGAAATATATACCACTTACTTGTAGATACATTGCCACCGATACAGAATCAGATACAGATACAATATCAGCTCATCAATGGACTACAGCAACATAAACTGGTTTGCTTTATTAATTTTTCATTTATATTTTTCTACTTGCGAGGCCTTCCGCTCTAACCTCATCTCCAATCAATATCTCCATAGCGGGCATTGCCAACCGAATCAATTGAGTAAGCAATCGAGAGCAAACTGTAGGCATGAGAAAGCGATGGGCCTCAGCTCTGAGAAAATGAGAGCGATTTAGTTGCCAATGAGAATCATCTACGCCAAAGCTTATAGCTTAATTTGTATGCAGCTGACATGGTAAGTTGACTTAAGGGTCCAAGTCCGTTCATAACGAGCACCAGCACGACCACAATGAGACCATGCGGTGAACGGGAAGCGGGCAGAGTAGTAGTGGCAGTAGTCAGAGTCGACCTTCCCAGGCAGAAAGAGATGGCTAAGACCATCTCAGAGCTCTGTTGGCTCATTAAATATTTTATTTACACAAAATGCGCTAATAACGTGAGTGGGGCTGGTCGAATAGCTGACGGAGATTATTAACTCAAGACGGCACTGACTGCCCTGTCTCCTCTGCTTAAGAGGCGTTGGGCTAACGAGTTAAAATAATTTAATAAATGGCACACAAAGCAGCATCCTGGGCATCAAGTGCGCCTGCAGCTGGCAAAGATTTACGCCTCTTTGACCTTGAATCGAGTCAACCCTCAGTAAAGAAGTTGGCAACAGACTCAATGAGAGACCTCTGAATGGGGGCTAAATAAATAATGGCTACAGAGATATAAAAGGTATCCGTCGGAAGTACTTGTAATAAAAATGGGTTTACGGTGTTTGCTATTGATGTAACAATTCCAGCTTAAATTCAATTACAATGCTCTACACAGACACACCTAAATATACATTTACAATTTACGCACACTAAATTAACATAAGCTGAAAACTGCAGAGGAATCTGCAGGTCTTCTTCCATAGATTTCAACCCGCAGATGATGCAGACGCTGTGCCGCCTCCTCCCTCCTGCTGCCTACGCACACTGTAAAGTAGGTTGACATAGAGAGTCCTCCTCTACATATTCACTTGGGTTGGGCGCGGCACTGTGACTAGGCTCGTCTCCCAGCATGGTTAGAAAATTGAAATACTCGACTGACTGTCAAACTGTGCCAAAAGTACGAGTAGTCTGCATTCTGACAATACGCTCTTTTTTTAGTTGGGTTATACGCCTCTCTCTATGCTTCATTCACTCTCCTACCTTCTCCGTCTCCTTCGCTGTTTTGCGACTCGCCTACAGGCGATTACAGCTGCTGGTCTGGTTCTAATTTATGATTTATGTCCGTGCCATTTGACTTTCTGGTGCGGCACAGTGGGCGGTCGTCACTCGGTGACCTGAAAACGTGTCCATGTGTCTGTCACATAGCTCTGTCGCGACCACTGACGTCACACCGCGCACAGCCAACAGAAACAACTTAAAACAGCTTGCGCAACAATTATTGATTTACTTAACCTTTCTCGGACTCACATTTCCCACGTCTCGTCTCTTTTACAGTCTACAGTCATGGTATCTACGTATCTCAGGCAGCAAATGGCACCAAACTGATTGCAACACTTATTTCCAAGAAATAGTCAAAGTGAAACAACTGCGCAACTGCAGGAGACGCTCATGGGTCTCTGTCTGTGGGTCTCTATGAACGGCAGCTAAACAAAAATGTTTATTCATTTCATCGCAACCGTGTGCCATGTTGCAGGCAAACCCTAACCCAACTGAATTTGCAGCTTATCTTCTTCAAATGGACGAAAGCTGAGCAATTTCAGAAAGGGGGAAACAGACAGACAGACAGACAGACAAACCGGAGACAAAAGCGGTAGAAAGAAGCAACATTTGGGATCTAGAAATTCGCACTGGGGACACGCAGCTGCTGCCTGGCAATGATAAGCGACAAAGGAGATACCAAGAACTGGTCCCGAGTGCCAGGCAAATCAAATCTTAAATGGATAATTGAGGAAACTGTATACAATTAAATATTTAAAGTGCGTATATTTCAAAATTTATTATAAAAATCAAGCTTCTATAATATTTGAATTATAGATATAGTAACTAAAAGTAATGTTTTGATCTTTTAATAAAATTTGAAAACAAAAATTCCTTTAGATTTTTATTATATTAATTTACTTTAAAAATTGAGAGTAAAATTATTAATTTTTAATATTATATGTTATTATTTCAATATTTATATCTTATACGTTTCATTTTAAAAATATTAATTATTTAGTTTTTTTAAATATTATTTTCTCAAATTCAAGAAAAAAGCTGCGATCGATGTTATTGTGAAAGTATGCAATCTGTTATAGAGATATAAACAAGAGCAATCAAACTGGATTTCCAGTAGTTAACGATGGAGACTATATCTCATCCTATCCCAATTCCAAAGACGACACGATACGATAATTTGGAATGCAGAGCAACTCAAGATACTTGGAAGCAATGAGCCACAACCCATAACAGTCTACTAACACAATCTCTATCCTCTACTTCTAGTCTGAATCTGAAGTTCGCTTTCGACATATTTGTGTAAATATTGTATTTGTGTTTGTAATTATGTCGGCTTCATGATAACTCGCAGATAATGCCCAGGTAAATACTCGTAACGTACACAAGAGACAGACAGATAGGAGAGGGAAGGAGAATGAGAGAGATATATACAAAGCAATACACGTAATGCGAGGCACTCGACTTTATACAGCTGTTTGTTAGTTGTTGTTCGTAAGTATGTGGCATGCGGCAGCATGTGGCATGTTGCATGTGACAGTTGCCGTCCAGTTGAGCACACACACAAACATTCTTGTTATATATACATATGTATGTACATACATATGTATGTATGGATGTAAGTGAATCAGAGACAGACATTCTCTATACCAACCAACCCACCCACCCACCTAACTCTCCCATCATCCCAACTGAGCCAAGTTACCCTTCTTGGCAAACATTTCCTGTTTGGTAAGAAAACATTTTTATGGCTTCCAAAATGCAGTGCATTTTGCCAGGTTTCCAGGGTTTGCCTGTTTGTCACAATACCCAGATTAACTTTTTGCGTTAGGGTTATGTTGTTTGTAGATGGGCATAAATGTGTATAGCCATAGATGTATATAAGTATATAGATTCGACTCACCTGATGTAGGCCACTTCATTGTTGTTGGTTAGACGACGCCAACCTGGAGCCAAGTTTGCATTATTGCCCGTTTTAGCCGCATTTTTGCCCTGCAACTGCTGTGATTGTTGCTGCTGTTGATGTTGCTGTTGATGTTGATTTTGATTGCTTTGTGTCATTTGACGCGATGCAATCGTTGCCGGCATGCAATGCGTAGCGCCAGCAACAGTTGCCAACGTCACTGCTCCTCCTGATGTTACCGACTTAACAGGCAATTTTATTTGGGGTTGCCGTTGTTTGGTTTGAAGCTGATGCTGATGCTGCTGCTGCTGTTGCTGTTGCTGCTGATGTTGTTGAAGCTGCGGACTAACGGCAGGGCACACGAATACATGTTGGCTGTGGCGCTGCTGCTGTTGTTGCTGTCCAGCTACATTTGTGGCTTGCATCATGTTGGAGCTCCCATTTACCAATCCAGCTGGCAACATTGGCTGTTGATGTTGTTGTTGCTGTGGTTGCATTGCGGCATTTGTAACGACCCGCGATACAAATTTTGTTTGTTGTTGTTGTGGCGGCTGATAGAATTGCTGTTGCTGCTGTTGCTGCTGTTGTTGCAACATTTGGTGTTGTTGTTGCTGCTGCTGTTGCTGCTGCTGCTGCTTGTACAAGTTGAGTTGTTGATGGTGCTGCAATTCCATTGTCTCCGCGTTGCCAACAATATTCAGTTTGTGCTGTTGCTGCTGCTGCGGTTGTTGTTGCTGTTGGTGTTGCAGCTGTTGGCCAGCGGATGCGGCAGCCATGTTAATAACAGCGGCCTCTTAGTAGCGCTCGATTTGTGGGCTGCAAATTAATAGGCACAAAAACAAAGATATTGGAAAAAGGGAGAGCTAATTCATTTTACACACACACACACACACATGCACTTTTGTTACGTGTATGCGTATATATTGAGTAAATAAGTATTTTATTTAGTGCCTCTTCATGTCATATGACTCACTACTACTACTACTACTACTACTACACACACACACACACATTTGTATAAGTATGCAGTTTGAACTGCTCTGCGGTCATTGCGTGCAATTTGACTGTGTTTGCATGAGCGAGAAGGCAGCATAGGTGACCAGTTAAGGTACGACTCACACACATACACACAGGCACACATTACTCGACGCGCCTTTTATTTTTATTATTCTTATTATACATTTCGTTCGTTTTTATTAATTCACTGTTGTTGCTCACCTTTTAACGTAATTTTCGTTTTGCTCATTTGCCAACATATTCAATTAATTTGAGTTATTGTATAAACGAGTCGCGACCATGTCATATTTTTTTCTTGTCGCTGTTGCTGTTGCTGCTGTCGCGGCTACCGCTGCTGTTGTTGCTGTCTCGCTTTTTAAACACTTAATTTCACTTTTTTACACTGTAAAAGCACTTCTTGTTGTAATATTGCGACAGCGATATTTGTATTGTTGTTTCGTTGATGGCTTTGCTGGTTTGCTGCTGTTGTTTTTGTAGTTGTTTTAAACAATCTGCTGCTGCTCATGACTTCATTTGAAATTCAGAAAACGAACGTCGACGCCGCTCGTCGCTGACAAAGTAACAGACACAGGCACAGAGACAGAGGCAGAGAAATAACAGAGAGCGAAGACCGAGAGCGCGCAACGCGTAAAAGTAGGTGAATGGAGCATGAAGCAGTCGCCGACGTCGCAGTAGCCAGAAGAAGACGACGTCTAAAAAGTGGAAGATGTAGTGGGAGGAGTGGAGCGGTATAGTATTTTTCGAGCAAAACCAAAGAACATACAACACAGAACACAGAGCTGGCAAGAGAACATAACGTAACGTAACGAAACGAACGTTTTACGCTTTATGTTATGAGAAAAATTTGTTCAGCCTAAAAATTATGCGCGTAAAGCAGAACAATTTGCCAGACACGATGTTGTGGTTGTTGTTGTTCTTGTTGCTGTAGTCACTTTTTTAATAGCTTGCATGTGTGTAAGTATTTATACATACATATAGTATGCAGTATGTGTAAATTTTATACACAGACGAATATTAACATGCATAATTACATATGCATATGTAGCAGGTATGCACAGCAATGTCGCGTATCATATAGATATATATATATATTTATTTAGATATATACATAATTAATGCGTGCGACTGACTGTCTGCTCATGTGTGGACACCACCTGCCCTCGGGTTCTGCTCTAATGATCATAATGTGTATGTGAATACAAGGGAAATAAACGAACACACACACATATATGTAAATATATATATTTATATATATATATATACATACGCGCAAATACACACACATAAGCAGAGTGACCTCAAATGCTTATCTGCACTTCACATGCGTTTATGGCAGCTGCTGCTGCTGCTCCACAAAAGTAGAGATTCCTCTATACACGTAAATAAACTTGAATCTAACTGGGCATAAATGCATGGCATTTAAATCAGCATTAAGCAATCGTTTATTAAACTATAATATGCACAGCCCTAAACATCTATTAAATGCGATTTAATTGCGATTTCATTCGTTAGCTTTATTCACGCAACATTGACAGCCCGACGAAGGGAACGACGAACGCAACGACTCGACACTCAATTCTCTCGGAACGCGCACCCGAAATATTTGTGCTCAATAAGTATAGATTTTATTTGTTCACCTTGAACAGCTCAATTATGATTTGATAACAATGCACAAACTCTACTTTTCACAACCACTTACGAATCTTAATTATGCTAATTATTCGACTCGAGTGTATGCGCGCATTTGTTTTTGGAATTTTTCGACTGCCCAAAATTCCATTCACTAGTAGAAACTAGGGATGTTAAACCCAATAGATAAGTTATATCGATAGTTACATCGATTGCTTGCAGCCCATCCCTATAGCTTCTATCGATGTTTTCACACATTTAGTGTTGCGTTACGTTACGTGCCAATTACGTTATTTTGACGTAACCTTGTTTGATTCTATTCAAACACTTTAACTGTATGTATTGCTATTGTTCTTTATTTCTGAATTACAGTGTAGTAATTATAATATAACTACAGGTATAAATTGTACATCTTTAGAGCATCCCATATTTTAATAGGAGATATGTACTAAATTCATATTTTCAAATTCACCAGTTATCGAATATATCGGCAATAGCAACTCTGAAGTGGAAGCGGCGCGAGCCATCGAGTTTTAGGAACAACTGTTGTGCACGCGCGAACTTTGCTAAAATAGAAATTATAAATAAATAAAAGTGTTTAAACAAATTAGAGAAACCTATTCGACACAATGACTAGTTCGTCCGCGTCGAACTGCAAAGTGGCTCTATTAAGGCGCTGTGTGCGCGCTGTGATCTTGAGCGTGGCCGTGCAATTTCTGCTGTTGACAGTCTTTTTACTCTTTGTTAATTTCGAATTGTTTCATCCATTGCGATGGGTGATGTCCACGTTTGGTCTCGTGTGCAGCTTTTACACCTGGTTTGCCAGCATACCACTAATCCTTGCCGTTGCCTTCTACGGATTAACGCTCTCCCAGCAGCACTTCGCTGAGCGCCGATACTCGAGCTCCCGGTACCGGTGGCTAATCTCCAATGGACCTCGGAAGGCACTGTTTCTGGTGGCGCATCTGTTTGTGGGCTATCTGACTGCCTGGCTGTATACTGGGTATCTACATGCCGACTACCGGTAAGTGAACTTTGCTTCATCATTAAATATATTATATATATGTACTTCCATTTTTTAGACAATTTGTGTATAGATGCTATGGTCAGGATTGCCTGAGCTCCAACCATGTATTCCTGTTGGGCATGGGTCTGACAGCCGGCTGCTATAACTTTGTCTCGCAGCACATGCGGCAGGAGGTGTCGGTGGACTACATGATACTGGATCTGTCGCCTAGGAAGCGGCTTCGACAGACAGTCTATGCCACAGTTCGGCAGGTGCCCATGAAGACTCTGTTGCCCACGCTGAGCTACTCCATTGTGTTTATATTGTGTGGCTTCACGGTGAAGAGCAGGCTGAGTCAACTACTGCACGTGGACATGGATGATCGTCTGATGGGCATTATGGACATTTTTGGCAGTCCTCGATTAGTGTTCTATGCTTGGCTTCTGACTGCCCAGATCCTCTGCAACATGCACCTGATTCAACTCTTCTTCTCCATATTGCTAGCCGACAAACTTAAACTGGTCGTAGCACGTAATCGAATCAATCGAAATGCGGATAAGGAGATGACCATAGCAGCAGCATTGAGCTCCACGAATACCCATGTGGAACAATGTTTGGCAGCCCACTTCTTCTACAGGGAAGCGAAACGTAAGGATTCGGCAGTGCGCCAGGAGATCTTCCAACTGACTGAGCCCGGTAATCATCCAGCGAACTGGCGTGGCATCTGTGACCAATCTCTTTGCCTAATTGGCAGCTTCACGGATGACATCACAGAATCCTTGAAGCAAATCAGCAATGTGATCAACACCAATGAACAGAGCTTCTCGACAGTCACTAGCGATATCAATGCAGCTTTGCTTGCCGAGAAGGTACTGCTCCGGCAATATAATCAATTGCATGGTATACGATCAGCGGTCACCTCGCCCAGTAAAGATTATGACCAGCAGTGGGATGTGAAGAGGACAAACAACGTCTCCAAGTGGTGTGAAAATGTCTCCGCTCAGTTGGAGACTTCCGTACAACGACTGTTTCGCCGTATTCCTGGTGTTGAATATTTATTTTCTGAGCCCGAAGGAGCCAGGACATTGCATCTGATAGAGAACTCCTTGGCTTTAGCAATGGTCACCCAGGCACTGGCACATGTGTGCGTGGCATCGCTCACGGAGGATCAATATGGCGTCGTACAGGATGATTTGCCCGCCATTATTAAGGCCTTGCATCGGCTCAAGTGCACCCTGGACAAGATTGGGACCTTGAAGGCAAACAGCTCCAACTTTACCTATCTGCGGAATGCTGTGCGTCGCAGTCTCTATAATATTTGTAATTCCTTCTACGAGTATCTGGAGGAGATTATTCCGAGCAGCGAAGAGCAGCGTCAACTGAAGTTTTTCGTAAATAACGGCTAAAATTTAAATCAGTCATCATTGCCATCCTCATTAGAGTTGGAGAACAATCGACAAAATTATCGATTAGTTTGCTGCTCAATTACAATCGATTGTTCCAACTCCAATCATCATTATTTAAATTATATACAATTGTTATTAAGTTTCAAATGTTTTGCATCCTTCTCTTTAGTTGTCTTCGGTAACAATAAAAATTAATAAATACAGTAGTTATATCAATGTACATGATGAATGACTCTGCCCCTATCTACGATTGTAAATGTAACTTTTAACTTTTGTTCAACTTAAGCAGTATCTCAGTAATAGGTCTATGACAGCTCCTGATGGGCACTTGATGGTCACTGTGATTGCTGGGCGGGACTGCGCTGAATGTTCACTGGATCAGACAATGGACCCACCATTTGGACAACAGTGTGCTTCTCATTTTGCGGATTCCTTCCATCGATGAAGATTTGTGTTTCCAGAAAGTTGAGCGCCCGAAAGGCCATGCCGCCAGTAGGATCATAGAAACCTTCATAGGTTTTGGGATTCCTCGCGTTCACGCTCTGATCGGGCGTGCTCGGATCAAAGGGTATATACTCCTGAAGGGGTTCTTTGTGCCAGCTGAATATATTACGAGAATCTACACATAAAAAAAATTTGATTTATAAATTGTATCAACTTTAAGGTAGAAGAAGAATCTCACCCAACTCCGCCAGAACTCGTGTCATTTCACGGATTTGGGCATCCTGCCGCTCCAGACGAAAGTTCATCTCTGTCAGGGTATTGGTCAACTGCATCTTCTCCATCTGGAAAGCCTCGTTTTTTTTGTTCTCCTTTATCGTCTGCCGAGAGTATTCAAATATCAGCAGACCAGCCCCGATCGCAAAGATGATGAACTCTCCAAGGAGATTCGCACCCAATTCGATGGCCATGGCTTCGTTGAGGGGCGGGACTGTGACCGGACGTCCTAAGTTCAATGCCCACATCTTGGTCTTCACCTCCACCCAATTGTAAACTGTATCATGGCAACATTGACTAATAATATTAATCATTTTCATTTTGTATTGAAAAATATAAGTATATTTGACTTACATTGTGCCGGTGGCATGCAGACGTATTTCCTAAAGAACGGACTCGACTTTGCATTCGATTTAATCACATTGGCAATAGGTTTACTAATTTGTTTAATGGCCAAAACACCAAGTTTGGCGGCTGGAAAGACACCAATAACCATCGCTTATTATGTTTTTATATTACAAAATCTCAGCATGAAAAAGCAGTGGCCAGGGCTGGAGAGTGTTTGCTAGAACCGCTGTTACTTATAGAGATGTGTTTACCGATGATTGCTTAAAATTCTGATACATTCGATTGGCCTTTATATCGATTTAACTATTAGATTTTTATTTGGAATTATTCGTTAAGTTTTTGAAAGCTGCGCGATTATTATATTCTTTTAGCTTCACGCACATGGCCTCGATTTCCTTATCCTGAAAATCGACTAAGCTTTTTAAGGTAGAGATTTTTTCTTTCAGTTCTGTTCTTTTTTGCTGATGTTCATTATGTTTTCCCTTGTCCTTGCGCGATTGTCTTTGAAAGGGAAGAGCGGTTTTAAATAAAATTGATGCTATGCTTTTGTTCTACTCACCGCATTAATTCAAAATAAATTAAAAATACACTGATTGCCACTACAAAGACTTCACCTATCAATTGGGCTCCCTTATCAATAGCCATACTTTCGCGAAGTTTCGGAACTCGTTTGGGTTGTGGCATTTTTAGCATATGTAATTTAGATCTCACTTCCGTCACATGAATAAATTGCCCGATTGGTGCGAACATAAAGTCCTTAAATAGTCGATTACCCATGGCAGAGTTTTTAACTGCATTGCTTGCAGGGTTCGTGATATGTTTAATGCAGAGAATAACAATCTTTGCTAGGGGGAATGCACCCGTAACCATCCTTTGTTACTTTGAAATTATTACAATGAAATTTTGATAAGTGAATCAAATATGTTTAGGTTTGTTGATCAGGAAAAGACCTTAGCTTAAGTTTAATAGTTTCTATTTGCTCAATTTGATAAGCTATTCGAGCATTTAATTCGACAATCTCATTCTCAAGGTTTGCTCTCTCAAATTTGTGAGTTGCATGCTTTTTCTTTTCATTGCACTGCTGTCTAAACAAAACATAAAAGGAATGAAACATTAATTATAATTATTATTATAGGTTTGAGTTTACCGCGCAAATTCCAACAGAATCACACTTATGCCAAGTGATAATAGAACTAGTTCACCAAGTAAGTTACTTCCGGTCTCAATGGTCATGGCTTTACTCAAAGGTGGTACGAATTTTGGTTGATTTATTCCCAACATTCGCATTTTAGCTCTCACCCCAATCCAGTGATACACTAAGTATGATTTGATGTTTTCAATTGTTATGCTGCTTATGATTAATTATACTGACTTTGTGCCAAAGGCGAAATTACAAGTGCTCTGAAGGTATGATTATTTGTCGCAGTCCTTTTGATAATTTGGTTGATTGGCTTGGCTATTTGTCTCAAAAATAGCATGCCGAGCTTTGCAATTGGAAAATACACCATTGCTCATCTTTCAGTTAATTTTTGTTTACAATATACAATACAATTTTTTCGATGTAAATAATATGTGTTGCTCAGTTTACAAATAGAGTAGTAACTAACATTTCAGTCTTTTTTAAATTAATTTAATCTATCGATATCACTCTCCGCCTAAAAATACCTAAATACCATCAATCGATATTTCCTATCGAATACCAGCACTATCTTACAGTTCACAGCAAACCCAAAGATTTGTTAGTCGATTTTAATTATACGCCGCGTTGGACGTGTGAAATTCATATTTTGTTGAAAGCGTTTCCGAAAAATGAATACTAAAAGTGAAATACTGTTAACTAATGATGGATACTGCCAGGTGTGCGGAGCAAAAACTATATTAGCGTGCCATCGTTGCGGAGATTTCTATTGTTCTCGCGAATGCCAGCTTAAGAATTGGCAAAGTCACCGATATATTTGCTTTCCCGTGCCTTCATTGGTGCATCCTAGGGCGTGTTCCATTTTTGCTGGATATCAAATGTTGATCGACAACGTTTCTCAACAGCCAGAATCTAATGAAATCCCTCCGACACTGGCTAACAAAAATTTGCAAGCTCAGCAAATAAATGAACCCGATAAAAAGCAACATCAGCAGGAAGTGAAGACCACCGATTTAAAGCCGAATACAAATCAGGCAAAGCTCTCAGCAAATCCAAAACAACAAAATCAGACCAATTCTATAGAAAACAAAAACATTCCGAGTGCTGTAATTAAAATGGATAATGCACCAACACAAACTCAGACCAATTCAAATCCAAATAAGAATATTTCGAATATTCAAAATGACAACTCTTTGGTTTCTTTGGTCAAGTTCTGTTCGTCAAACTGTTGCTATATATGTGATGTTGGGGATTCTCATAAAAATGCTGTCTTCGAAATTCAAGAGAAGGTTGTTCCTCTTTTGTAATTAATTTAGCTTTCGACTTTATTATTTTCCATTGCTATATGTTCTAGGTGAATAAAGTGGCCCCAACTCTACCAAGAGTTGATAAGAAAGTTCCAGGAAATTTCGCCTTAGGCCATTATGATGGCCAATACAGACGAATCAAAATAGTGAATAAAGATCGCTATTTATTTTTGGACGAGGGAATTGTCAGGAACTGCAGTGACATTGAACTGCGTCAAATTAATAAGGAACTTCTCAATTTGCCTTACTGTAGTCGTCGCATTCAACTCAACAACATTCCATACGTCCCCATGACTCAAAACTGTACTGAGTTCCTTGCACAGTTTGAGCAGAAATTATTTTCTGTAAAAAAATTTAAATTCTTCGAGCTATATCATAAGGATACTAACATCTCACTGAATGCTGAGATTGTTAAATATTTCAAAGATACTGCTAATAATAGGAACTCAAATGATGTGGAACATCAGAGATCCAATTCGGACTTAGCTCCTAAACCCAATTCGAATCTAAATCAGCCAACGACGATTTCCAATCCTTCGTCTCCAACTGAGCCAATTGGAAAACCTCCAACAGAAGATTCGAATGTGAAGAAACCTGATACAGATGTGAAAGCACTTTCACTTAATAAGAGTGTGAATGAAATTCTTCAGAAATCGTTTGATATTCAACAGCAATTGAAGGAAGATTGCTTGAATCCAGGGCCTGTTCAGGCTGAAGTGACTGTCGATGCTAAAGAATCCAACGTAACCCAAAAGAACGATACCATATCTCAGTCTCCAACCCCTGATAAGAATGAAGAAAGCGAAAAAAAGGAAACCACAACTACTTCAGCATCGTCGGAAGAAACAAAGACTTCTTTATCAGAGGATCAGAAACCCATTACTCCGAATAACTTATCTGCATCCAATGGCATACCCGTATTACATCCAGTATGTATTTTATTTATTTAATCTTATTTAATATAATACATTACTTTCCGATTTCATACAGCCATTTGAGATACGACGTCTTGAGTGCGGGAACAAAGATGACAATGCATTTGTCTTTATTGTAGATAATACGAATATGTCGAAGGGAATCATTAGTGTCTTCAACAGCAATAATGCAGGTTACTTATCCGATCTGCAAGAGAAACTTGACAAATTCACAGATTGCCTGCCATACTCACCGGTGTAAATATTGAAACATACATTTATTGTCAATCGAAATAATTCTCCTCTTAATGTGTAATTCAGACTTAAGGAATATGTCATTGCATCCCTTGATGGGGCTTGGGCTCGCGCCCAAGTTTTGCATATAGATCCAATTACAAAAGAATGCACCCTCCTTTGGATTGACTATACACACGCAACCAAGGTTCACCAAGTACATATCCGGCGGTATCCCAACTGGCTGACAGTGCCTTGTCATACGAATGTGTGCCTTATAGAAGGTTCTATTCATAAATTATCCTTAAATAAGGAAGAGATTAACTGTTGCTTTTTTTCTTTTAAGATATTCCTTATAAACTTAACAACGCACAGCTGGTGTTCCTGGAGACAAAATTGCGTAAGAACAATCTTCTAAAAGTGGACAGCGTTAAGTTTAAACACAACATGGTCATAATCCAATGCAAAAGTTTGATTAATGAGCTCAAGCTGATTTAAATTGCTAAAACAAAGAAAATTTTAAAATTATTAGTATATAATATACTCGATGTTCAAAAATATCGATACTTAACCGCCACTGGTGGTTTGCGCTAATAAATATATCGATAGAAAAGTTAAAACTTTGTGCAAACGATATACGATGTATCGACAGAAAGTTTGTGCTAACAAATTGTTAGTCGCAGAATAGATCGCCCGCTGATTGGACTTGTGTATTTTGTGTGTCGCAGTCTGTGCATTTAAAACCAATTTAAATTCCAAAACAGGAAATCAGTACCTCTTAACATAAATTATAATTTTTTTAATTAAATCCAAAGGTAATTACTTTCTGTTATTTCACCAATTAATGCTTAGCAATGACTTCACCATCATTTGCGCAAATTTGTCATTACGTACATAAGAATAACGTTCGCTTTCGGATTGTATGTATGTATAAGAGCGGCAGATTGAAGTAAATAAGCGGCGTTAGTGAAGTATAACACGTATTTATGGTAGGGGCGATGGATGATGCAAACATTTTCTTCATTATGTGTATTGTGAAGTGATCCGCAAATCACAGACCCCAATACATGCATAAAGACGGATACTGTGTGACCGACTGCCCAAAGTGAGGGTAAATAATGTGTAAAGGTGAAATAGAAGTCATGCCATAGAAAAGCACACATTCACAAACATGCATATGTACAAGCATTTGTATGTGTACGTGCATACATACATATATAAATATGCAGGCACACAAATACACGCCACAGGGAAGTGCATCGGTAATCTCCAGTTTAATTATTTCAAATACCGCCATTTCATATACACATACGAATACATATGTACGTATGTATGTATATACATATGTGTTGTGAGTAGTATGGATGAAATAATCTCACGATTAATTCACATGATGACTAATTCGGTGCTGATTAAATTTGACCGGTTAATTTGTTTGATTCGACATTTAGCATTCAGAATGAAAATGCCGACGAAAGATGGAACAATGTCCTTCGCTAGCAGGTTCAAGGGCAGACAACAAGCAAAGAAAGCACTTTCACTTTATTTTAGAACTTTGTAAGTGTTGCTGTTTCGAAAGCGCTTGCGAGTAAAAGCTTTGTGCATGCTTTTAATGCGTGTCACGAGTCAATCACCCCCACAATGTGTGCCAGCCACTTCCAGGCAACAATGTATAATACGAAAAGCTTACACAATTGGGAAGCTAAACTGATTATGGAAGAAATTCTATTAATTCATATTGCTCAAGGTCAGCCAGCGAATTTTATGCAGCTATTGATAAGCACAAGTGGGTATAAGAACAAGAATTAAATAAAACTTTTAATTTTGTCGTCAAACAGCTGATGATCATTTTTTGTTTACCATATACTATATGCATACCTATATTGATACGAATGTACATATTAACACTTGTTGGCGCTCTCTAGTTGTATGTATGTATGTATGTTTATAAGCAGCCGGCTGACCGAGTGTCTAATCAATCAGAAGCTCTATGGGAGACATTGCCGGCATCATACCATAACCATGGATAACTCGAAAGCTTTTGCTCTGCTTTCGTACTCATCAAGTTTTTTCTGCGCGTATCTAATTTGCGTATGTTGTTGTTGTTCTCGGGTGGCTTTTAGGGGTAGCCTGTTGCCGACAGCCTTTTGGCTCTCTCTTGCTCTCTGTCGTTTTCTATCATTCTTTGTTGGCTCAGAGAGAGGCAACTCACTCGTTTGGTTTTCGTTAGCCGTTTTTTTTCACGAGTCTCGTGGTTTGTTCTCATTTCTCATTGTGTTCATTGTATAGTACTGCATTACCGACGCGACGCGCTAAGCGCTTTGCCAAATTTTCCACAGCAAAAGCAAAAGTCGTTGTGGCGAACAGACAGTCGAGCATTTTCAGTCAGTGTGTTAAAAAGTCGACGCATTTTATTGAATTACAAAGATTATTGCCATACGACGCGGTGTTACTCTCTGTTTTGTGCGTATCCGTGTTGAGGAATATCCGAAATATATTTTTCGTGGGCTGTACAGCGCCAACCTAGCGGGCCACAAAATGGTTAACGTAACAGTCTACGATGAGGCCCCAGAACTCAAGGTAATCTTTCCGGCTAACTCTCCAACTGGCCTGTCTGGAATCCGCCATTGCCAATGTCAAAGTTCAATTGACGTTGCCATAAAGATATGCGTATCTCGTTGCTTGTTTTATTATCGTTTATCCAAAAAGATATTTTATTTTTTGAATTTTGTTGCCTGTTCCATTTAAGCAGAAACTAAAATTATGCAACTTTTATTTGCTTCAAACGCAAAAGTTGTGACCTTCGCAGATGCAGGCAAAAGCACCACGAACGACGCGCCGCTGTCAATGCAAAAAAATGCTTCCATCTGTCATTCTCTCAATGTTGTGCTCGTTTTGTGCTTTGTTCCGCACTCTCTCTCTCTCTCTCTCTCCGTTCATCCCACACCCAGCTGTGGGAGAGTGTATAAGCTTGCGCTCGGTATCTTTCCCTTTCTCATTTTCAGTTTATTTTAGCTTTTATCGATAAAACCTGTAATAATAAAGTGGGTGAAATTCGAGGACTACCCCTTTATTAGTGATAATCATTGTTGTTGCTGCGAATAATCGTTAATCATATTCATATTGTGTTTCAGCCCAACGAAGTACCACAAAATATGGCCGCCGGAGCTGATAGCCAATTGGAGCATATGTGCCGCCTGCAGTTCGACTCGCCGGTTCCCCATGTTCGTCTCTCTGGTATTGTGTGCACCATTGGACCTGCATCTCGTAGCGTCGAGATGCTGGAAAAGATGATTGCCACCGGCATGAATGTGGCTCGCATGAACTTCTCTCATGGCTCCCATGAATATCATGCCGAGACCGTTGCCAATGTGCGACAGGCTGTAAAGAACTACTCGGCCAAGCTGGGATACGAGCATCCCGTCGCCATTGCTTTGGATACCAAGGGTCCTGAGATTCGTACTGGCCTCATTGGCGGCAGCGGCACTGCTGAGATTGAGCTGAAGAAGGGCGAAACCATCAAGTTGTCCACCAACAAGGATTTCCTTGAGAAGGGATCCCTCGAAGTGGTCTATGTCGACTACGAGAACATTGTCAATGTGGTGAAGCCAGGCAATCGTGTCTTTGTGGACGATGGTCTCATCTCTCTGGTTGTCCGTGAGGTCACCAAGGATACTGTGGTTTGCGAAGTAGAGAACGGCGGTGCTCTGGGCTCTCGCAAGGGTGTTAATCTGCCCGGTGTCCCAGTTGATTTGCCCGCTGTTTCCGAGAAGGATAAGTCTGACTTACAGTTTGGCGTTGAGCAGGATGTTGACATGATCTTCGCCTCCTTCATTCGTAATGCTTCGGCTCTGACAGAAATTCGCAAGGTGCTCGGCGAGAAGGGCAAGAACATTAAGATTATCTCGAAGATTGAGAACCAACAAGGCATGCACAATCTGGATGAGATCATTGAGGCCGGTGATGGTATTATGGTTGCTCGTGGTGATTTGGGCATTGAGATTCCCGCTGAGAAGGTGTTCCTAGCCCAGAAGGCAATGATTGCTCGCTGCAACAAGGCCGGAAAGCCTGTCATCTGTGCCACCCAGATGTTGGAGTCCATGGTGAAGAAGCCACGACCAACCCGTGCTGAAATCTCTGATGTGGCCAATGCTGTACTCGATGGCGCTGACTGTGTCATGTTGTCTGGTGAGACCGCCAAGGGCGAATATCCATTGGAATGTGTCCTAACAATGGCCAAGACCTGCAAGGAAGCTGAAGCAGCCCTCTGGCATCAAAATCTGTTCAACGACTTGGTGCGTGGCGCTTCTGTGAACACTCTGGATGCTGCCCATGCAGCTGCCATCGCTGCTGTTGAAGCTGCCAACAAGGCCAAGGCTGCCGCCATTGTGGTGATCACCACCAGTGGCAAGTCAGCCTTCATGGTGAGCAAATATCGTCCACGTTGCCCCATCATTGCCGTCACTCGATTTGCACAAACTGCTCGTCAAGCACATCTCTACCGTGGCCTGGTGCCACTCATCTATAAGGGTGAGTCCTAAATTTATATTTATGGCTTCACTTAATAACGTAATGAATTCATTTTCCATAGAACCCGCTCTGGGTGATTGGCTGAAGGATGTGGATGTGCGTGTTCAGTTCGGTCTGCAGGTCGGCCAGAAGAATGGCTTCATCAAAACTGGCGACTCCGTTGTGATTGTCACAGGCTGGAAGCAGGGCTCTGGCTTCACCAACACCATTCGTATTGTGTAAGTAAACTCTCAAAATTATACGCATTTGTATAATATGAAATTAGAATGTATTTTATTTAATTGTTGCCCACTTCTTTCCCCATTTTAGAACCGTCGAATAAATCTGGACGTCATGCCCGGAGATCCGTAGATGTATTACGGCGAATAAGGCGTTTTAAGCGCTGTGCGTTTGCATCAATATTGTTATTAACCAAGTTAATTTATTTAAAACAAAATAGTGAACCATTTTAAATTGTATATCAGAATGTCGGAAATTATTTTCTAAATTCAATATAGATGTATATGTATTGTGTATTTACCTGCTGCCCAAGCGCAACAGATCGGCTCCCAGATGTGATTGAGTCGATCCCAAAACCGAACAGACACTCTCAGAACAGATATAATTTATCATTGTTAAATATAATGTTCTTCATAGCAACAAAGATATATAAATAATATAATATAAATAATACTAAACAAATACAATGTGTCATTCCTTATTTCCCCATTCAGCACTTAGATCCCTTGAACAAATTTATGAAAGCATAACTAATGCTTTTCGTTCGAATTTCGAGTCAAAATTATTTCTTCCGGAATTTTTGATTTTATCTTTCAAAATTGCTTCCTTTATTTCAAATGCTGCGCGGTCCGCTGTTCGCGGATCGACGCCTCTTTATTCCCTGAACCACTGGGTTTATACGGACACCCGATGTTTCGCGGACAAAGTCAGATCGGAAATTGTATGTTATTTATATATGTATATAGAAATATGAATGTTATAAATTAGAAGTTTCTCTAGAAAAAAGAGAGTGGTAAAACTCAATTAACTTCCGAAATGGACTACAGATCCAGGCTGTTAAACAATGCTCCTAAATTGCCGTACCCTCTGAGCGGCATCATATGCACCATTGGACCCGCCTCCCATAATTTGGAGATGTTGATGAAACTACTTAAAGCCGGCATGCGAGTTGCAAGATTCAATTTCTCGCACGGTACTCACGAGCATCATATGAAAACAATTAAGACCGTTAGAAGAGCCATTAAAACCTATGCAAATGAGATGGGAGTCTACAAACCGGTGGCCATTGCTCTAGACACGAAAGGACCAGAAATTCGGACAGGTCTAATAGCTGGAGGCCCTTCAGCCGAGATTGAACTCAATGAGAGAGACGATATAAAGCTAACAACCAATAAGGACCTTGAAACAAAAGGATCCAACGCTATATTATATGTGGACTATGCAAACTTACCGAAAATCGTGAAACCGGGAAATTTAATCTTCATTGATGACGGGTTGGTGTCACTGAAGGTTACAAAAGTTGATGAACAAGAGATAAGTTGCACTGTCGTAAATGGGGGAAAGCTCGGCTCTCGGAAGGGTGTAAATCTGCCTGGGATTCCAGTAGACTTGCCAAACATCTCCGAACAGGACAAAAAGGACTTGCAGTTTGGAGTTGATCAAAATGTGGATATGATCTTTGCCTCGTTCATACGCAGTGCTAAAGCTCTGAAAGAAATTAGAGAGATATTGGGCCCCAACGGAAAGCACATTAAGATAATATCAAAGATTGAAAATGAGCAGGGATTGCATAATATAGACTCTATAGTAGAGGCTTCTGATGGTATTATGGTAGCCCGTGGCGATTTGGGTATCGAAATCCCGACCGAGCACGTTGTGCTGGCCCAGAAATGCATCATTGCAAAATGTAACAAAAGTGGTAAACCCGTCATCTGTGCCACACAGATGCTGGAGTCTATGATCAGTAAGCCACGTCCAACACGGGCAGAAGCCTCTGATGTGGCCAATGCCATCTTTGATGGCGCCGATTGCGTGATGCTCTCAGGTGAAACGGCAAAGGGCAAGTATCCCGAGGAATGCGTAAAGTGTATGGGCAATATATGCGCCAAAGTGGAATCGGTCCTCTGGTACGAGCACATTCAGAATGAGATCAGAAACAATATCAAAATGTCGGGCGCTGATGGATTAACATCTGTTGCATCCGGAATAGCCGAGATAGCTTCATTGGGCCATGCCAGCGCCATTGTGGTTGCCAGTCGCTGTGCCATTGTGGCTCAGTTAATCTGCCAGCATAGACCTAGATGCCCAATTGTGATGCTTACGCACAGTCCGACGATTGCACGACAATCTGTGATTTACAGAGGAGTCAACCCGATTGTCATGGAGGATATGGAAAATGGTTGTACAGATTTTGAGACTATTTTGGCAGCTGGGCTACGTAAAATTGAGAAACTAAATCTCGTCCCTCTGGATACACCAATAATACTTATGACTGTGGACGCCCTAAAAGCGGAAAATTTATCGTTTCGTCTAATGTCCATTAAGCTGGAGCCCCTGGACGAGAAGTGTAAGCATGTAGCCCTGGTTCTGGAAAAGTCTTCGAAGAAGGGATCTAATCAGAAGTGCAAGAAACAATCAGATACAACTAAATCAGATGAACAAGTCAAAAGGTGTAAACAGAAATCCGAAGACAGAAAGAAAAGGGAAGATGCTCAGAAAATCAAGAATGCCAGTTCAGATATTAGTAGAAAGATTATGGACCAAGCTAATTCTATTCCAGATTGTGATAAATAAATAAGGAATGTTTCTTCTTATAAAGTTGTTCTACGAGCAAAATTCATATTTTGGCGCCACTTTTAATAACAGTATTGCCAGATAATTTTATATTTCTCCTATTTGATTAGATTTCAATGCTATCGTACACAAGAGTTAACAATCGATAGTTATCGATTGAATTGAGTTGACTTGTGAAATAAAATGCAACAGGCATTCCGCTAATAGCGAATAAACAAAATAGAGTGTTTAAATAATTTTCTATTATTAAACTGATTAATAAGCTTAGAAAAATGTCGTTATTAACAAAAAAAGCAACAACGCCGACAGCCACACACGCAGTGGTTCAAGCAGTAGAGACATACATTCAAAATCAAAATCTATTGGGCGAAATTGCCGAACTAGATGAATTGCTTTACGACTTGATTGATCTTCACAAGGATAACGAATTGGCGCTTAAGCGTGTAGTTCAATGCATCTACAACCTTCTGGAAAACAACAACAGGTGGAATGTCAAATTCGGAGCAAAGGTGTTCCACAAACTCATCTCTGTGGTCATAGCAGATAGTGCACAATTCCATCAGCAGCTCGCAGCCAACGTGCTGATATGTGTGCAGCTCTATTATCGTAAATTCCCACGCATTGATGGTAAGTTCCTCCTGCAGCAGCTCTGGTCCCTCAGTCTAAGCAGCGAAGGACAACCTCATGCCGCTCAAATCCTGGTTCAATTGTTCGACGACTTTGCACGTGTCTTTGGCGAGGAGTGTGTTTGCTCGACGGAACTTTATTTGGTGCTTCAGAGTTTATTACGGTCTGAGTCACGCGAATCACGTAAGTCGGCGTACTTTATCATGCGGAAACTCGGAGATATAATGCAAGTGAAAGACACACTTGGAGCACGTGTCTGTGAGAGTCTCAAGTGCAGCGACCAGCCTTGGTTATCGTATATTACAATAATGGAGAGTCTAGAAGAGCAACAGTCCCACTTAGTGCTGCCCACGTTGTCCACACTGATGCCCCGCATTGGGGCCAACAATGCGAAAGAGGAATGGTTAAATTGGCTACGTATCTTATACACGAAACTGTTGCAGGATAATAATATATTAGTGTTGCGTTGGACACTCAAGTATTTCCTAAGTAACTTTAATTGGACTAAATTAGATCAGGCCGATCTGTTGAAGGAATTCCTAACTGCCACTAACAGAACACAGCTCTACAATGTGGAATCGCAATGTTTATCCTCGTCGGAAGTTGAGGGATTCATTTCCGATACCGAAATACCTCTAATGCTTGAAGCATTGTCAACGATTCCTTGGCATTCTGTACCATTTACCTTCTGGTTCCGCAACATTAAACCGATTAAGGACGAAATCATTCCCAGAAATGTACTGCTAAATTTTTGTGCTCGGGTTCGCACTTTGAGAAATACGAAATTACGTGAATTGGCCACCAGACGCATATATGAATTATTTGAGGTAGGTTCTCCTTAAGCCTAAACCGACTTTATTCATATTTTGAACCTTTTATTTCAGAACTCCATAGACAAATTATCATTGGGCGATTACTTGATCTTTGTAGAGACACTTTATAACGGCAGCGATACTTACTATATCGACCACGAAAGGTTTATTAGAAAACTAAAAAGTTGTAAGGATATAGGCAAGCACGTTGCACATATGAACAAACGTACCTACGATATAATTGTTTGTCACTCTGATCCGAAAATTATAATAACTCAACTAATTCCACAAATGTCCAAGTTGCCAAAGAGTCAACATGGCTGGTGGCGTCTGTTTCCTATATTTGTAAAAAAAGAATTATGCTCCAAATTTTATAGCACACTTTACGATATCAATATGGACATTTTAGAGAATATGAAAGAACCTTCTGAAGCTCAAGAGTATTTGATTAAACAACTTGAATGTCAAACAAAAGATGAGAAAGCCTTTGTTAGGGAACATTGTGTTGATCTCTTTGTTATGTCAAAAATACAGCATTGGAAGCAATTTGATGAACTTCATTTAAGCCCGTTGGATATTCTGGAACATGGCACGGAGTCCACTTTAAAGCATCTGGCGACTCTATTGAAGGATACTGATACTCAAATTGAGATCACTGATGAGATTATTCAGCACCTGAAGTCACATTTAAAGAAAAATCAGAGTGCGTTAAAAACCGCGTAAGTTGCACGATTTTCAGCTGTTGAAAAATATTTATAATATAAAATATATATAATTTCTATGATCAATAGATGTGTACACATTTTGAGGTATGTCTATAAGACTAAGAGTCGAAGGGACTATGATACGCTGATTGACGAATTGCTAAGGAATCGATACCTTTTGTTAACCGCTTACATATTGTCATTTACGAAAGGCGTAAGCGAGTCACTCGTTGTAAGGGGTATATACGAAGGTGATATTACATCGGGAGATGCACGGTAAGTGACTTTAATCAAATTGTAATTGGAGAGATTGTCTTTAACATTTAATCCGCAGCATTGAGGCAAGCTATACTGACAGTATATATTCCCTACGATTCGATGAAATTTATATACGAAATACATACATCCAATATGTCATGCGGCAGTCTAGTGAATATGTCCAGCAAGTTGTTAAGGAACTGATATGCGTTAACAATCGATTGACTGAGAGGAAACCGAGATATTTTGAAAACTGCCAGGAGCATAGAATCAAAATTCGTATTGCCAGAGCATTGTTACTTCTAAGCGATAAATATTTATGGTTGGATGAACTGTGGGAAGTATTGCTGGCACCTTGTGATCAACCCAATATCAGCTACATGTATGAATGCCTTGTAGCTCAGCTTTTACCCAGGTTCAGCATATTAAAGAATCGTCTGCAGCAAATCCATACCCTTAAACCCAGTCAACAAGTCTCATTAATATCCGTGGTGCACATTTATTGCATTCGAAATTGGGACAAGCTCAGAGTGGAGCAGCTACAGGAGGTGGTAACATCGCTATTACCTCATACGATGGGAGCTAATTTCCAGGTTCGCTTGCTAGCTCAAATGGTTTTATATAGGCTTGCCCAGAAATGTGAGCAAGACAGGTAAGTACAAATTTCTCAATATTTTTATTTTAATTTTTATTCATTTAAAGTGATTAATTATTATTACTTAATAAAGCTTACCTCTCACCCTGCCAAAATATATAATTTATTTTCCTACCTACTATATTTATATTAAATATATAATCAAAAATATACAATTAATTATTATACAATTATTATTAATTATTAATTATTCTCTATTTCAGCATCGAGTTGCCTGTAATAAGTGCTTTGAAAGCTGGCATCGAAGTGACTCTGGGCACGATGTTAAACAAATTTGAAAATGAGCAAATTCGCCTCCTTTTACCAGAAATAATACAAGATCAACGGTATCCAGCAGATGCCATTTTATATGCCACGAACACGCCGTTTGATGAATACGAAAAAAGTTTAATAATTGGAGAGAAGCATAAAAGCAAGCTGGATGAATTCAGAAATGGTATAATGGCTAAGAAGAACATATTCCCTACTTCCACCGATCTGCCAATCGATATATCAAACTTAAATGTTCAGAGAAAGATGAATCCTCCCAGTTTGATTTATACTGACACTGACATTTCTACAACAAAGAATCATCAGAGTGATCAGGAGTTGATAGTTGTGGCCTCATTAATTGACAAATTACCGAACCTGGGCGGCTTGGCGCGAACCTGCGAAGTTTTGGGAGTCAAGACATTAGTGTTGGGATCAAAAGCTATGGCTGATAAGCCCGACTTCACTAACTTGAGGTAAATAGATGAACAATCTAATTATTTTCAATTGAAATTCTAATTATGTGCATCCAAATCTAACAGCATGACTGCGGAGAAAACTTTGAATATTGTTGAAGTGAAACCTGGAGTACTGGGCGAATACTTGATTGAGAAACAGTCAATGGGATATACAGTTGTAGGTGCAGAACAAACGGCGTATAGCGTCAGTTTTGTTGATTTTAAATTTCCTGAAAAATGCGTACTCTTATTAGGGTAAGTTTTTGATTAATTGATTTTCTATGAAAGAAATTTGGATTTTTTTTTTTCATTTTTTATTTTATTGTATAGCCACGAGAAACATGGAATCCCCGTTGATTTAATTGCGCTCTTGGATTTTGCTGTCGAAATACCTCAATTTGGTGTTGTGCGTTCCTTGAACGTACATGTTACAGGCTCACTGTTTATTTGGGAATATTGCAAACAACATATAAATAAATAAATAATTTACAAGCAGTTTAAATAAATGAAAGTGAGGCTAAGTTTGTGATGATGTAGAACATAATTTATTTTACTTTTAAGACGTATTTATTTTTTTTTCAATTATTAATTAAACCTGTGCAATATAAAAGAAAAACGTGTTCATACTAATTCATTTCATTTATTTTATTGATCCTTTAAAAAAGAAAAATTACTGATAATTTCACAGGCGATGATTTGTTGTGGCAGCTATCGATATGCAACATGCCGATGAAAATCTATGTGACATCGATATTTCGTGTTGACATATCGCTGAAACATACATCGCCACTGTTCAAGAACTAATAATAATAACAACATTGCAATTACAGTAGATAAACATGAGTTTTTCTGAAAATTCTACGGATTCCGAATGGTAATATACCCATCAAATAGCACAATTTGTGTTCAATAACTTATTTATCTTGAATTATTTAGGAAGGAGTCAAAAGTAAAAGTGAAACTTAACAGTATCAACAACGGAGGTGGAAAACAGAAATACAGCCAGAAATTTTGCGAGAAATGGCTCAGTGTTTTTGATCCTTGGTTGAGGAGGTCACCTGAAGATCCTAATAAGCCATTTTGTCGAGCGTGCCAATGCCGTTTGGATTGCAATCGTTGTCATCTAGTAAGACATGAGCGCACCACTAAACATAAAAGAAATTTGGAGTCCCTTATCACAAAAGGAGAAGGTGCTGTCAAGAAGGAGCTAAGTGTACGTCAAGAACGTAGCAAATATTATCATCAGCGAAAGCGAGCCTTGAAAATACTTAAGCAGGAAGTCGATATTCCTGTCGAAGAAGACAATCATCTGGAGGACGTGGCTGCGACTCTTATGAACACAGATTGTGTTGCAGAAGAAAGGTAACTAAAGCTAATTCCATTATTTTGATCGCTTTTTTTTAACTATCTCTCGCATTTTAGCGATTCACACAGTTTTCAAGTAATAGAAAGTACAACCCAAAATAGTAATCCAGCGAATATAATGGCAACAACATCCAATGCAGTTACGGTCGCGAATCATTCGAGTATTCCAATTAAAACCAGTTCACAGATTACAAGTCCAGCGAATAATCGCAAGGAGGGACTTAAAATGTTAATGCAAATTCAACAAGATAAGAACGAGTTGATGCAGTCCTTCAGGGATCTAATCGGAGTTCAGTTACAACACCCGGCCACCAGAGAGAAAAATCATGTCGATCTGTTTTTCGAAAGTGTGAGTTCAAGCGTTAAAGCTCTTTCGCCGAAACTTGTGGCCGAAGCTAAGATGCGGGTATCACAGCTTATATGTGAACTGGAACTGCGAGCCCTGAAGGACACTACTGCGAGCGGAGATTCAATGGGAGTAGAAATACCAATCACAGTTTCCCAGCCCAACAATTCCCACCTAGCAATGTCATGAATTTTTATTTAAATTATTAAACCAACTAGGCCTAATTACTAACATTTTCAATACATTTCTAGAAATATTTTTTTAAATATAAATAAATTGTGAATCTAGACATGTATATCGATATTTAATTACTATCTAATAATTCATCGATCATTTTACACTTAACAGAAATATTTTGTTAACGACTATGGTATGTATGTTAAGCTCTGCGATAAAAGATGTAAATATTTCCAACAAAATATTAGTTAATTTTTTTTATATTTATAATGTACTTTTTATTTAATATCTTTCTTAAAATTTCAATCAACAAAACGAATTTTATAAATTTGCGCGGGCCCTGTTAATAGTTTACAGAACTCTGTTAAGCTACGTGCAGCATCATATGGTTCTGTTGTATTGCAGACACTGCATTGGTTGCAACTTGCAAAGTTAAGTACTTTATTTAAAGTTGTCATCATGTCTTTAAAAAGTAACGAAATAACTACCAAAGTGTATCACAACCATGAAGAACTGCTGCAAAGTATACAACGCGATAGAGCCTTGGTGCATAGCTACGTAGCTTCATCCTCGTTGAAAGACGCATCAAGTAGCAGTTCGGCGCCAATACATCAACAGCAACATCAACAGAGGGACAGCTACGACCTATTCTTTGAGAGCGCCTGCATAAGCATTAAGAGCTTGCCGCCAAAATTAGCAGCGGAGGCAAAAAGTCGGATTTCCCAAATCATTACGGAATATGAGCTGCGAGCGATTACCGAACAAGAAGCGCAGCAGGATAAGGAATTGCATCTGAAAGTGAAGCCAGTGAAAGTGGTCACCGACAATCTAATGGACTCACCATCTGAGATTGTTTACGAGTTCGAACCATACAACTAAGCAGCTGTCCCTGGAATCTGTGTCAGTATACAACATACATATGTAAACATTCAGCAGATACTGGGACACTGTTCCATTACTTAGAATAAAATTATTTGTTAAATTCGAAAATTAGAACTATCACCCTACCCATTTTGGACTTATTATTTTCGGCAATATTTTGGCAATTCATTTTCTATAAATTGCAGATTTATGTAAAGTAATGTCAAAAGGGCCGAAGGTGTGCATTATTGGAGCTGAGAGTTGGGGATCTGCCATCTCCACAGCCGTCTGCAAGAATGTTGATAATCAGGTTCACATCTATGTCTATGATGAACTCGTGAGAAGCAATCACCTCTCTAAGGTAATGAACGAGCATCACGAGAATATCAAATATCTGCCAGGAATTAAGCTAGACAAAAACCTAGTAAGTTTTGACCTCAATATGTAACTCATATAGTTAGATAACTTGTGTTTCTCCGAAGATTGCAGTCAATGATCTTATCGTGGCGGCAAAGGATGCTGATGTTCTGGTCTTTGCAACGGCACATAATTTCATCAAACCCTATTGTAATATACTAGCAGGCAAGATTAAGAGCACTGCCTATGCCATATCCCTAGTTAAGGGTCTCAATCACATTAGGGATGGCGAGATGGGCCTCTTGTCCGATGCCATATCTAATCAGCTGAGGATTCCCTGCTACTCAATGATGTTTGCCAATAGTGCCTTGGAGATGGCACAGGGCAAACTGTGCGAGATCACTATTGGCTGCGACAATGATGCACATGCTCAGCAATTGACAAATCTCTTCCAAACCCAGAATTGTAAAGTGTTGACAGTCGATGATGTTGATGGCGTCGAACTATGCAATACCCTCAAAGACTTAGTGGCACTTAGTGCTGGCTTCATTGACGGCTTGCGTCTTGGTGAAAATGCTCGAATCGCCTGTCTTCATCTATGCCTGAAAGAGATGATGAGATTTATAAAAACTTTTTATCCCAATACAAAGTTTTCCACATTCTTCGAAAGCTGCAGTTTGGCCACTTCCATTGCTTCCTCATATGGTTAGTATAAGTTTTCTTCAGGTATTTCCAATTTCACAGTAAAAATTTCCCCTTAGCGGATAAAAATGTCACCTTTGCGAAAACTTTCGTTACTTCAGGGAAAACACTGCAAGAAATTGAGTCGGACCTATTGAATGGTCGTAAGTTGTTAGGACCTATAGTCGCGGAGGAGGTTTATATATTTTTAGAAAAGGCCAATTTACTAGATAAGTAAGTAAACTCAGTTTTAAGTGTGGTAATACACGTAGAAACAATAAATATATATATTTTTTAAGATATCCTCTGTTTGCTGTTTTGCACCCCATCTGTCAAAACGAGGTGGCGGTAGATGAAATTGTGAATATTCTTCGCACACATCCGGATTTAAGGTAGTTGCAATAATAATTGTCACATTCAGCATTTTAATGACAACTCCAATATCCGTTTAGCAATTACTCCATCACAGATCTTCATAAGGAGTATAGAAGGAGCAGTTCCCAAGAAAGCGATATCTTAAAGCACTTCACAGTTCCCATACCTGAAAAGATATTAATTGAGAATGTAATAAGTGAGATGTCGGATAATAACTCTGGTAAGGACAAGAATCCTTCTATACCTTACCATCAATATTTTAGCATTCCTAATAAGGATATGGGGCTCAATGAGTTTTTGATGGAATGCCAAAAGTCAAATATGCAGCCGATCGTATCTATAAATACTCCCAAAAGTATTAATAATCATTATGACAAGATGGAATACACTTTTGATATTAAATCCCTGGAAGATAAGGCAGATATCTATCTAAGGCTTAGGGAAATCAAAACGATTAAGAAAACTTCTGAACCTTTTGTAGAAGGATTTGCCTCTTCAAAATTTCCAATAGATATTTCGAAAACTCAATTCAGACAAGAAGAGAATATAAATGTGACAAATCCAATTGGTTCCCTAAGTTTTCGAAACAAATCGCGTTATGCAGAAGATTTAAATATGCAATCAGTCAAAATGTCGCTATCAGGCTCGAATGATAACGGAAGGTCATTAAATATAGACGGTTTGACAAAACTCATTGAAAGGCACGTGAAACCACTTAGCAAGTCATTTAAGGATCTAAAAGTCAGGGTCAAAGTTAAAGCTGATGAGAAGAAGATAGATGACAAGAAGACACCTGGAAATTCTAAAGATAAACAAGAAAACATGCAAAACTTGCAGGTTAGAAAAGCCAACTCAAAACCAAACGACTTACATAAATCTGAAAAAATTCCGATTAATGCTGGGAAAGTTTCAAAAGATAAAATTCTCTATAATGACGATTCATCGCATAATTCGGAGCTTTCAAATGATAAGTCCAATGAGATGAATCTTTTTGATCTGATCCGCAAAAAGCAAGGTGAAAGTTTAAGAAGTCCAATAGACTCAAATCAGGATAGGCACTTGGATGATAAAAAAGATAATGATAAAAATACTGAAATGTTTGAACCATCGACTGAAAAGAAGATGATTCAGCGTTTAAAAGACAACATCACAAAACTTATTGGTGGCCAAAAATCAGATAATTCACAAGAAATTCTGAAAAAGACACATGAAAAAGTTCCAGAAAAATCCCAAAGTGTAATAGAGAAAAATGTGAATACAAGAAAATTCAACCCTATTTATTTTTCTAAGTCGGACAATTCTTACCATTCCCTGCAGCAGGATCTAGAGAAACTGGGCCTTCATATCGGAAAAATAGAAAATTACAACAATGAGGAAAACGTGCCTAAATCGGTTAATGATAAGTTAGGATCTGATTTAATAAAACCTAGTGATAAAACAACTGATGACATGGATATTACTCTAGCTGCAACTGATCTGGATAATAAAGCTGCGTATCTAAAGAGTCTTGTATTGCAATCTGAGAATATGGATTCGGAGAAGGATAAAAACCTATTGACAGATGCAAAACTATCCAAGCCGAGCTTATACGAGGATGACTTTTTGCAGTTAACTGAATTAGAACTTATTAAAGCGGAATATGATATGGATTTGGACGACTCCAAAATTGCTCCCAAGTATAGTCAATCAATAACTCTTAATCGAGTAGATGATAATAAAGAAATCAAACGTTTAAGGCAATCAGAACCTGAAAAGCATTCTAATATGGAAACTGAACCAATAATATCCGATATTATCAGCGATAAAGCGGACAGTGCAGATCTTAAGGAACTCATTAATGATCAAGAGTCAACTTCCCGTAATAATAAGAATCAAAATATAGAACACTTAGCTAAACCCGCTGTAGAATTATCGAAATTAAAAGAAAATAATTATTTATCAGATTCTTTTAAGGAAAAAGCATTTGAAGAACATCTAAAAAATTTTAAATCTAATTCAAAATTTTTTAAAGAGATTAATGAGACTATGCCAGACAACCTTCTGCAAGAAATTGAGGATGTTCAAAAGGAAAACGAAATTCTTGAGGATATTGAGCACTATCTAAAGGATCACAAACTTGTTCCCGAGTATAAATCATTACATAGCGTTCAAGCTGTTAGTGAATTTAACTTGGAAGACTTCAAGTGGTTACAAATGAAGAACGAAGAGGATTCTAACAAGGTTTCAACAGTACCCAACTCAGGTGAGAATAACGAGACTCAGAAGCCAAGCAGGAAGAATATAAGGGACATCCCAAAGCCATTGGATGATATTAATGAAGATGCTCTTGAAGATGCTGTCCATCCAAAAAACAATTCTGATCTAGAAGTAGATTGGGATTGGTTGATTCCGGAATTGGCTCTAAACGATGGAACAGGAGCAGAATCGTTGTTGACCAAAAGAGAAATGAAGGATTGCGATACTTTGCTTAAAGAAGGTCATGAGCAGGAGGACAAGTCCCATTTCACTTCATTGAAAAGTAAAGAGGAAAAAGAAAGTACTCGAAATACTTTCCAAAGTTTCAAAGTGACACCAAAGCTACTTGAACGCGGCCAACAGCAGAAAAGCTCAAAGAGAAGTTCATACTCAAAAAAAGTGGATCATGAGGATTATAAAGAGAAGAGGTTGTCATTCCTATCTAGCCGAAAGGATGAATCGGATATGAATCAGTCTGGCAAGAATTCCAAAAAGTTAAGGCAAGCCGCTGTGGAATATGAAGGGGAGGATCCCTATGAAAAGAAACTGCAATTCCAGTCCGACAGTAAAGGCAATCCAGATCTGCAACGATCCCGGAGAGGAATTGATGTGAATATCCCATTCTATCCACCAATCAATCCCCGTGTACGCGTACCCAGGCCTCCTTTTGATGTGCGGGAGCATGAATACCACACGGTTAACTATCGTCCTCTTCCAAGCCCGCAACGTTCTGCCAATGTTCCAAAACCCAAATCTCCCGCCATCTATTCGACCAGGCAGGAGAGAACCAACACTATTTGCCCATTACCTCGACCTAGGATGAGGATGCCTCCTTCGGTAATGCGGTCGCCCGCTTTGGCCGCTGAACTGGTAATGTTTGCGACGCTTCTCGCACGGTACAGGGGAGGTTGCTAGTAAAAGATGCTTTATTAAATCTGTACAACATCCATCGACTCGTCAACTGTCTAAATTCACATATTTTATTTATCTAACTATTGGAAATAAACTAAGACACACCACTAACTGTGGCTATGACCAGAAGTATTCCTCTAGCGATCGCCTCTGAAACACTTGTCTCGCTTCCAATGATTGCAACGGTCGAAAGTTATTTACTAACTGTCGTCCTCGTCGATCTCTCAGCTGCCAGAATTTTGGCAACTCAAGCTGTGATATGGGTAGTACCTCGGCGAAGACATGCCACAGCACAGCTGGGGAGCAGGGCGGAGTTGTCAGTGAGCCCTTGTAGGCATAGAAGTTACCTCTGTCCAGGTTGCCTAGCAGAGATCCAAGTGTTAGAAATGCCGGCGGTGTGTAGCTGCTGTTAAAATCTACTAGGTGGAGCAGTGAGCCTAAGATTTCATGTAAGCCCGGCTGATAGAGTATATAATTTGTCTAATAAATGAGATCTCTTATTAGGATCTAATAAAATGGATTTTCATAGGTTACTCACTCGAACAACCTTGAATAGTACGGCTAGTACTGCTAACCCATCAGTCTGATTTCTTGCTTCCTCGTCGCTCAGATACCTCGTGTTCCGATGCACAATGTGCATTTCCAGATCATACCGACGACCATTTAGCAGATGCTCCGAACCCTTCTGTTGTGAAGAACCCCAATGGAAGTGCACAGCCATAGCTTCATAAAAGTCGCCCAACAGACCTCCAGTTATATAGGGACGCTCTCCATAAACTGTAGTTGGTACACTGAACTCAACTATAAGAAATTAAAAAATAATTATTTTAAAAATCTGTAAAATCAAAGATAGGTCTTCAATTCTTGCCTGTATGTCCATTGTTTCGTAGACTTAGCAGCTCGTCGAAGGGTTCATCGTAGAGACCAAAATGTAGAGCCGGCAGACCTATGGGTATTGCTTTGTGGGCGCTCAGTGCTATGGGCGACTGATCTGCTCCTCCACACTGCGGATAGAAGTATGGCCATTGCAGGGGTGCATCATAGCTGAAGCGGCGCTCCTGTAGTGGTAGTTCTGACGGAGAAGATACAGAAATGGGAATATGGGAAAACCATGCAAATTAACCTCATACGAAATTTGCAAGACATAAATGATTTGGTTCAATTCCCAACGTTTAGCTAAACGCTTACGAACCCACTAAATTGGCCCATAATAGGACTGAAGATCATCCAAAATGACTGTGATCTGTATCTATATTAGCTTATATAAGCGTAGCCATTGTCAACAATAAACAATCGCTGAGACAGAGGCACAGACGGAGACGGAGGGAGACATCATCTTTCTTTATGGTCTGCGCTGGAGCATTTGTGCATGCGATTTTAATTATTGTTATTATTATTTATGTACATGCGCCAGTTTGTTTACTATCCATTATCCATTAGATGATGCGTGTTTCGGGGGCTCAGGCCCAACTTGGATTACTGTGCGTCTCACTTCAATTTGACAGTTTTATGGGCGCTGAGTGTGACATATGAGAGTTCAAAATTTTGAGATGGCTCATAAATCCCACCTTCTCCCCCCCTCCAACCACTCACTTGGCCACGCACTTCAAAAAGCGGCGCTACGCATTGGCACAGATCGGTCATGTAGCGTTGCAGATTGTACATCTCAATATGCCTACCATGTAACTCTATAGGCTATACATACCTCTATATAAGTACTACTAATATGTATATATAGACACATGTCATAATCGTATATGTACTTGACCAAGACATGTCTAGACTAAGGTAGAGTATATATAGTTTGTAAGGTAGAGTATATATAGTCTGTAAGGTAGAGTATATGTATAGAACTTGTAAGGTCCAAGCAACTAGAGGTCTGCTATAGGGAAATTACTCTAAGAAAATTAAATTTTTAAGATACAAATAATTTTTTTTTCATTCGCACTAATTGTTTTGTTACATTTTGCTTTAAAATTCAAGTTATCCCAAAATAAGCTTTAAAAATTCCTTAACGATCTGATCTAGCTACACGAATTTTGTTTACTTATTTATGGTATTCACAACATTGGTTTCGAAAGTATTATCTGTACGAAGAATTCAAGAAACAATTGAAAGCTAATTGGTTGCTGAGATAGACCCCACTGAAGGAGTATTAGCTGTCTCATTCGCTGCCGTTGGATACACTTGATTGATTTGTCATTGCAGACAGACAAATAATAATAACTAATATATGTATGTATGTATGTACATATGTAGTATCTAATATCCACCTGTTGCGAATGGCAACAGAAATAGCAGACGCTTATACAAGTCACCAATTGCCGGAAAATGCATTCTTCAGAAGCGGCAGTGGGGACAGATCATCCACAGTTCGTAATACACAAGATCACAATTTTCAATTCACTACAATTGTTCGAAATTTATATGAATCCACGCACTGTGGTGACAAAGAGGCACACGCAGGTTACTCCGTCGACTGAGTCATGTGCAGAGTTACCTTAGAGATTTATACTATGCCCATGATGCAGATGCCGACGTCGGCGTCGACGCCAACGCAAAAAATTCAAACGGTAACTGTGTCGGGCGGCCCTCAGTTCGAACTTTGCGTCGCGACGGGCACAAATAACTTGAGGGCTTTGGGGGAGAAACATGTGATTTATAAAACGGATCTCTACTCTACAAAAGTTGAGTTTGTTATTTGATGGAAAAATACTTTAAGCTACTTCTTATTTAATTCTCAAGTGTTAAGGATATAGATCAGTAAGCAACCGGAAATGTGATTCGAAGTCGACTTTAAAAATTAAGTATTTTTGGCTTGACTTGATCTAGAATTAAGATACCCCATTGTTAGGGTATAACAAGAATTGTAACGCCGCAATTGAATGTTTGCTTTGAACTCTTAGTAAGACAAGTTAATTCTGTTTTTTTTGTTTAAGTTGTCCTTGAACGGCATTATTTATTATTAGTTAACAGTTTGCTCGACTTCTGCACTAACTGTAATGAATTTGGGAAGTGTAGTCTCCGATGACATGACATGTAGTTAAAGTCTGAAATTCATGTTTACAAAACTGTCACATCATCAATGATTCCCTTGAGTTATGTTTCGAAATCTTTTATAAATAAATTATTTCACGAAAATCAATTAAAAATTTATTAAAAGTGTGCGAATAGATTACGGAAGGATATGTTTCAAGCATCAAGAAATATGATCAAGTTCTTAAAAATGAAATTGTAATATTTCTCATTAATTTAAATAGCCAAATTTATGAGTTCCGCTACTTTTCATCTAGCTCAAATATCTTCATTAAATCGAATAGTGTTGTGATTGTGAGACATGGTGAAAGTGAGTTCAATTTGAAAAATCTATTCTGCGGTTGGCACGATACGCCCCTGAGTGAATTTGGTAAGAATTCTATGCTAAAATAATAATTCTTATCTACTCTTTATTCCTAACACTCTAAAATTAGGCATAGAACAATCCAGAGGTATTGCTGCCATGAATTTGGCGAAAGCAAAATTTCAATTTGATAAGGTTTACTGTTCATCTCTCTCTCGCTCCAAGCAATGTGCCGATCTCATCTTGAGTGATCTGAAGTGCTCCTATTTGCCCATCGTCATGGACTGGCGACTCAATGAGCGCCATTATGGTAACCTGACTGGCACTAACAAACGAATTGTGGCCAATATTTATGGTGAAGACCAGGTGCAGATCTGGCGACGCGGTTACCATGGATTGCCACCACCAATACAACCCGAAAATTCGTATTATTATGAGATCCTCAATAATCTTGCCTTTAGTGAGATACCCAAAGGGCACTTTCCTTTTGCGGAGTCCATGCACATGTGTGTGGATCGTGTAAAGCCTGCCTGGGATGAAATCAGAAAGGAAGTATTTGAAGGGAAACGCATTTTGATTGTGGCTCATGGAACAGTTGCTCGAGCTCTTATCAAACACATTGAAGGTGCGTCCAACTATACCATATTTTTTGTAATTTTATTTTGTCGAGTATTGCTCGAAATTAACTGGAGCAAGCCTTTCCACGCCAATTTTAACACAAATTTACAGATATTTAAAAATTTTAAAAATCGGTATATGTACGGCCAAGCTATGCCAATTTCAAGTTAGGAAGGATATACAAATATGACATTTTGGTCTTCGCGAACATTATAAGTAAATTTTTCGTCATATATCTGAAAATATTTATCAGAAAGACCAGAAATAAAAATCAGAATGCTGGTTTTGAGTCCTGGAATCTGTTAGAGTCAAAAAATTTGGGTCGAAATTTTTTTCGGTTTTTGATGATAATTTCAAGGGGTTAGTATGCGAAAATTGGTCGGAAATTTAAAATATGGAAAAAACATCTATTTTTTATGCAGATTTAGAATATAAACAAATCCATTGAGAAAACTGCAAAAATTTTGAAAATCGGTTGATTTTTGTCAAAGTTATGGCTTTTCAAAGTTAGAAAGATTAAGAGAATATGAAATTTTGGATTTGGGGGCACTTCCGAGCGCATTTTTGGCCATATCTCTGGAAATACTCTACAGAAACACTTCAAATAAAAAGCAAAATACAAAATAGGACCAAAATTATTCTTAGTGGAAAAATCATAAAAATCAATTGATATTCCACAAAATTTTCGCTTCCCAAAGTTAGGAAGGTTACGAAATTTTGAAATTTTAGTTTTGGAGGCATTACCAAGCACATTTGTGGCCAAATCTCTGAAATCCCTCATCAGAAACACCTCAAATAAAAAGCAGAGTGTTTGTTTTGAGTCCCAGAATCGATTAGAGTCAAAAATCGTGGATCAAAAATTTTTCGATTTTTGATGATTTTGTCAAGGAGTTAGTATGCAAAAATGGTATAAAATGGGTGGAAATTTAAAATTTTCAAAAACAGCTAATTTTTGATGCAGATTTAAAATATGATCCAATCCATTGAGAAAACTGCAAAAATTTTGAAAATCGGTTGATTTTTGGCAAATTTATGGCTTTTCAAAGTTAATACGATTAAGAAAATATGAAATTTTGGATTTGGGGGCACTTCCCAGCGCATTTTTGGCCATATCTCTGGAAATACTCATCAGAAACACTTCAAATAAAAAGCAAAATACAAAATAGGACCAAAATTATTCTTAGTGGCAAAATCATAAGAATCGTTTGATTTTTCACAAAGCTTTCGCTTCCCAAAGTTAGGGAGGTTACGAAAATTTGAAATTTTGGATTTGCATGCATTTCCAAGCACATTTGTGGCCAAATCTCTGAAATCCCTCATCAGAAACACCTCAAATAAAAAGCAGAGTGTTTGTTTTGAGTCCCAGAATCGATTAGAGTCAAAAATCGTGGATAAAAATTTTTTCGATTTTTGATGATTTTGTCAAGGGGTTAGTATGCAAAAATGGTATAAAATGGGTGGAAATTTAAAATTTTCAAAAACAGCTAATTTTTGATGCAGATTTAAAATATGATCCAATCCATTGAGAAAACTGCAAAAATTTTGAAAATCGGTTGATTTTTGGCAAATTTATGGCTTTTCAAAGTTAATACGATTAAGAAAATATGAAATTTTGGATTTGGGGGCACTTCCGAGCGCTTTTTTGGCCATATCTCTGGAAATACTCTACAGAAACACTTCAAATAAAAAGCAAAATACAAAATAGGACCAAAATTATTCTTAGTGGAAAAATCATAAAAATCAATTGATATTCCACAAAATTTTCGCTTGTCAAAGTTAGGAAGGTTACGAAATTTTGAAATTTTAGTTTAGGAGGCATTACCAAGCACATTTGTGGCCAAATCTCTGAAATCCCTCATCAGAAACACCTCAAATAAAAAGCAGAGTGTTTGTTTTGAGTCCCAGAATCGATTAGAGTCAAAAATCGTGGATAAAAAATTTTTATATTTTTGATGATTTTGTCAAGGGGTTAGTATGCAAAAATGGTATAAAATGGGTGGAAATTTAAAATTTTCAAAAACAGCTAATTTTTGATGCAGATTTAAAATATGATCCAATCCATTGAGAAAACTGCAAAAATTTTGAAAATCGGTTGATTTTTGGCAAATTTATGGCTTTTCAAAGTTAATTCGATTAAGAAAATATGAAATTTTGGATTTGGGGGCACTTCCGAGCGCTTTTTTGGCCATATCTCTGGAAATACTCATCAGAAACACTTCAAATAAAAAGCAAAATACAAAATAGGACCAAAATTATTCTTAGTGGAAAAATCATAAGAATCGTTTGATTTTTCACAAAGCTTTCGCTTCCCAAAGTTAGGGAGGTTACGAAAATTTGAAATTTTGAATTTGCATGCATTTCCAAGCACATTTGTGGCCAAATCTCTGAAATCCCTCATCAGAAACACCTCAAATAAAAAGCAGAGTGTTTGTTTTGAGTCCCAGAATCGATTAGAGTCAAAAATCGTGGATAAAAAATTTTTCGATTTTTGATGATTTTGTCAAGGGGTTAGTATGCAAAAATGGTATAAAATGGGTGGAAATTTAAAATTTTCAAAAACAGCTAATTTTTGATGCAGATTTAAAATATGATCCAATCCATTGAGAAAACTGCAAAAATTTTGAAAATCGGTTGATTTTTGGCAAATTTATGGCTTTTCAAAGTTAATACGATTAAGAAAATATGAAATTTTGGATTTGGGGGCACTTCCGAGCGCTTTTTTGGCCATATCTCTGGAATTACTCTACAGAAACACTTCAAATAAAAAGCAAAATACAAAATAGGACCAAAATTATTCTTAGTGGAAAAATCATAAGAATCGTTTGATTTTTCACAAAGCTTTCGCTTCCCAAAGTTAGGGAGGTTACGAAAATTTGAAATTTTGGATTTGCATGCATTTCCAAGCACATTTGTGGCCAAATTTTTGAAATCCCTCATCAGAAACACCTCAAATAAAAAGCAGAGTGTTTGTTTTGAGTCCCAGAATCGATTAGAGTCAAAAATCGTGGATAAAAATTTTTTCGATTTTTGATGATTTTGTCAAGGGGTTAGTATGCAAAAATGGTATAAAATGGGTGGAAATTTAAAATTTTCAAAAACAGCTAATTTTTGATGCAGATTTAAAATATGATCCAATCCATTGAGAAAACTGCAAAAATTTTGAAAATCGGTTGATTTTTGGCAAATTTATGGCTTTTCAAAGTTAATACGATTAAGAAAATATGAAATTTTGGATTTGGGGGCACTTCCGAGCGCTTTTTTGGCCATATCTCTGGAATTACTCTACAGAAACACTTCAAATAAAAAGCAAAATACAAAATAGGACCAAAATTATTCTTAGTGGAAAAATCATAAGAATCGTTTGATTTTTCACAAAGCTTTCGCTTCCCAAAGTTAGGAAGGTTACAAAAATTTGAAATTTTGGATTTGCATGCATTTCCAAGCACATTTGTGGCCAAATCTCTGAAATCCCTCATCAGAAACACCTCAAATAAAAAGCAGAGTGTTTGTTTTGAGTCCCAGAATCGATTAGAGTCAAAAATCGTGGATAAAAATTTTTTCGATTTTTGATGATTTTGTCAAGGGGTTAGTATGCAAAAATGGTATAAAATGGGTGGAAATTTAAAATTTTCAAAAACAGCTAATTTTTGATGCAGATTTAAAATATGATCCAATCCATTGAGAAAACTGCAAAAATTTTGAAAATCGGTTGATTTTTGGCAAATTTATGGCTTTTCAAAGTTAATACGATTAAGAAAATATGAAATTTTGGATTTGGGGGCACTTCCCAGCGCATTTTTGGCCATATCTCTGGAAATACTCATCAGAAACACTTCAAATAAAAACCAAAATACAAAATAGGACCAAAATTATTCTGAGTGGAAAAATCATAAGAATCGTTTGATTTTTCACAAAGCTTTCGCTTCCCAAAGTTAGGGAGGTTACGAAAATTTGAAATTTTGGATTTGCATGCATTTCCAAGCACATTTGTGGCCAAATCTCTGAAATCCCTCATCAGAAACACCTCAAATAAAAAGCAGAGTGTTTGTTTTGAGTCCCAGAATCGATTAGAGTCAAAAACCGTGGATAAAAATTTTTTCGATTTTTGATGATTTTGTCAAGGGGTTAGTATGCAAAAATGGTATAAAATGGGTGGAAATTTAAAATTTTCAAAAACAGCTAATTTTTGATGCAGATTTAAAATATGATCCAATCCATTGAGAAAACTGCAAAAATTTTGAAAATCGGTTGATTTTTGGCAAATTTATGGCTTTTCAAAGTTAATACGATTAAGAAAATATGAAATTTTGGATTTGGGGGCACTTCCGAGCGCTTTTTTGGCCATATCTCTGGAATTACTCTACAGAAACACTTCAAATAAAAAGCAAAATACAAAATAGGACCAAAATTATTCTTAGTGGAAAAATCATAAGAATCGTTTGATTTTTCACAAAGCTTTCGCTTCCCAAAGTTAGGGAGGTTACGAAAATTTGAAATTTTGGATTTGCATGCATTTCCAAGCACATTTGTGGCCAAATCTCTGAAATCCCTCATCAGAAACACCTCAAATAAAAAGCAGAGTGTTTGTTTTGAGTCCCAGAATCGATTAGAGTCAAAAATCGTGGATAAAAATTTTTTCGATTTTTGATGATTTTGTCAAGGGGTTAGTATGCAAAAATGGTATAAAATGGGTGGAAATTTAAAATTTTCAAAAACAGCTAATTTTTGATGCAGATTTAAAATATGATCCAATCCATTGAGAAAACTGCAAAAATTTTGAAAATCGGTTGATTTTTGGCAAATTTATGGCTTTTCAAAGTTAATACGATTAAGAAAATATGAAATTTTGGATTTGGGGGCACTTCCGAGCGCTTTTTTGGCCATATCTCTGGAATTACTCTACAGAAACACTTCAAATAAAAAGCAAAATACAAAATAGGACCAAAATTATTCTGAGTGGAAAAATCATAAGAATCGTTTGATTTTTCACAAAGCTTTCGCTTCCCAAAGTTAGGGAGGTTACGAAAATTTGAAATTTTGGATTCGCATGCATTTCCAAGCACATTTGTGGCCAAATCTCTGAAATCCCTCATCAGAAACACCTCAAATAAAAAGCAGAATGTTTGTTTCGAGTCCCAGAATCGATTAGAGTCAAAAATCGTGGATCAAAATTTTTTCGATTTTTGATGATTTTGTCAAGGGGTTAGTATGCAAAAATGGTATAAAATGGGTGGAAATTTAAAATTTTCAAAAACAGCTAATTTTTGATGCAGATTTAAAATATGATCCAATCCATTGAGAAAACTGCAAAAATTTTGAAAATCGGTTGATTTTTGGCAAATTTATGGCTTTTCAAAGTTAATACGATTAAGAAAATATGAAATTTTTGATTTGGGGGTACTTCCCAGCGCTTTTTTGGCCATATCTCTGGAAATACTCATCAGAAACACTTCAAATATAAAACAAAATACAAAATAGGACCAAACTTATTCTCAGTGAAAAAATCATAAAAATCAATTGATATTCCATAAAATTTTCGCTTCTCAAAGTTAGGAAGGTTACGAAAATTTGAAATTTTAGTTTTGAAGGCATTACTAAGCACATTTGTGGCCATATCTCTGAAAACACTCATCAAAAACACCTCAAATAAAAAGCAGAATGTTTGTTTCGAGTCCCAGAATCGATAAGAGTAAAAAAAAAAATTTAAAAATTTCAAATGGTGAATATTAACTAAATTTGAATGCAGATTTAATCAGACTTGAAAACCATGAACAAAAATTTAAATTTCATGAAAATCAGATGATTTTTGATCAAATTATGGCAGTTCAAAATTTTAGAAAGTCGATATTATGAAAATTGTGATTTTATGTCAATTTTAAGCACATGTTTGTTTATATCTGTGAAATTATTCTTCAGAACCACCTAAAATGAAAAGCAAGAAGCTAAACTTCAGCTAAACTTAAGTTATGTCTGTTCAATGTTAAAAATTGGGTAATATTAAAAAATTAGTTTTGTTTCTATGTTTTGTTTTCAGTACAAATCTACAAAAAGCAATCTTCAATTTCTTCAATTATTTAGAGCTAATAGGGAAATTTATCAACAATTTCTTATTGTTGATTTTGAATAGTCATTGAGACACTCTTCGATTAGCATTATACTTGAGAATTGTTTAGGTATTGTAAACTTTCTGGCTTTTAAGAGCTTTTATATTTTTGTTAAATTTTTTAATTTAATATGGTATTTTATAGGTCTGGCGTCTACTGAAATTGAAAAGGTGAATGTGCCCAATTGTGTGCCAATTGTTTATGAATTTAATCTTAAGACCCGAGAACTTCTGGGAACTTGCAAATACCTGGGCGATCAAAACTATATTCAGAAAATGAGGGAGAAAGTTGCATCCATTGGCTACTGAGAAATCAAGAATTTTCTTTATAAATAGTATAAATTTATTTTTCAAAATTATTCGTACTAAAAATATATATGGATATTTTAAATGCATTCAATAATACTTTTATAGTTTCTACAGAAAAGCTATTGCGTTCAATAGTAACTCGGCTCATTGTAGTTGTATAGATTGTTGGGCAGAATGTAGATATCTTCAGGGCGTCCATTAAAAACAAAAGGACGTTTCAGCGAGGTCAGTTTGGAGTCCTGCTGTGGAGCAGGCATCGTCGACAGACCAAAGGTCTGTTGGGCAGATCCGTAACTTCCAGTTGGCGCAGATGACATAGGTCTATAGGGATTACTGGGAGTGGGTGGTCTCACATTGAAGTTGCTGCTGCCGAGTCCTGGCGTATACGATGACATATCACTGGGGGCTCCATTCATCTGATAAATGCCAGAGGGTTTGCCGTTGGCCACAAAATTGACCGGCAAATTGAAAACAGACCCAAATGTGGAAAACGTGGGCATGGGCTGGTATGTGAGCAGCGGCGAGAAGCTACTTCCAAATGGACTGGGCGCCAGATTCGTGGGCACAAACATATACGGTGTGGGTGGCAAACGGACGTAGTAAATGGGCGAGTTGCGGGGCGGATGTCCAGACAAGGGGCGTCGCTCGCCAGCAGCTCGCGACATGACCACATCCTCCAGATCATTGTTGGCGTTCGGATAGGATGGATAGAACATATCCGGCGCTATGTAGAGTGGAAATGGTATAAGCACTGGTTGTGCATAGCCAATGAAGGGCAACATCTTTGGCATGGGCAATGCTGGTCCCGTGGCAGGCAGACTATCATACGGATTGATGGGGGGAGCGGCACTGTAAGGATTCCAGCCATAATTAGGCGGCGAAACGGGCAGTCTCGAGTCTTGTTTCATGTCGTGAATCATTTGGTAAGAGTCCTCCTCCTCCTCCTGGCTCTTAATATCCAACTGATCCGTTGATAACTCCGAATCGTGGACATATTGCTGTGGTGCAACATTATGCTGGGAGTTAACCTGTTGCTGTTGTGACGATTGCGGTGGCTTTACAGCTCCTTGTTTTTTGGTCAGTTGCGATAAATTGCCAGCCTTTGCAAAGGATATCAGCGAGAAGCACAGGATTATTCTCAGAAAAATTAAACACTTTTCTTGAGCCATTGCAGTAGTAAACTAGAAAATTGTACCGAGATTTTAATACGTATTTTATGTTTTTGAATAAAATTGTTTTTTATTTTGAAAAAAGTTTGAGAATCAAAATATTTATTAAAAATTTTTGAATATATTGTTTGTAGATTTTTAAAATATTTAATAAAAATTATAAAAATTTTTTATTGTGTATTTTTAAAAAGTTTTTTAATATATTTATTTTTTTTGAATCATGTATTAAAAATGTTTGAAAATAATTATTGCATATTTTTTAAAAAATTTTAAAAAATATTTTACTAAATCATCATTATATATTTTTGTAAATATTTTTAAAGAATTTTATATATTTTTCATACATGTGTATATGAGTATTTTTTTATTTTAAAATTTTCTCAAATTTTCTGGTATATTTACAACGTTTTTTTCTTAAATCTTTAATTATTTGCCACCAATAGTTCTATATATTACTATATGCGTTAATTTAAACACTTTACACAATTGAGAATAACTTTGAAATTTCAAAGGATCAGGATACCAATCACACTGACTGACGGACTGACTGCACAGCAGGCTCGTTCAACTGGCAATGAATGGGAACGCGTTAAAAGCTGCGCTTTATATATTGGCCAATGCTCAGTGGCGAGTGGCGACGCTGCGCATGCGCACAACTGGCCGAGCAGCGCCCTCTGTGAACAGACGTTAAGATCTCAAGTGGGCAAGCAAAACAAAAACAACAAGAAGAAGAGAAGTGATGAGAAGACGAAAGAAGCTCCGCTACTTGTTGCTGCTGCTTCTTCGTTTTCAACGAGGTTTGTTTGCATTGTCAAAGCAGTTTACATTATACTAACTGATTTGGAGATCTGTGGCTGCTAAGTGCAAAAATTGTATAATTGGTGGAGTCTGCCCAACAAGTTAATAGTAGTATATGATAAGTAAGTAAATATGTTTATAATTACCGGTAAGTGTCAATGGCCCGGCCACATAAGAGAGCGTCTCCGCTGCTGCAAGTGGCAAATTCGCATTTTTCGACTCACAACTGCAAATTAAAGAGGCAGAAGAAGAAGAAGAAGCATTAGATAGCTCCCCAGAAATGTTAATTAGCTATGTAGATATGAATGGAAGATCTGCAGTTAGGGCCTCCAGCACATACGCCCGCGATTAAGCATTTTAATTCATATGACATGATAGGGGGGAGGGGCAGAAGTTGATGGAGTTGGGGTTTCATGCATGATTATAAGGAAGTTGTGGGTAATAGAACGCTCATTAGTCAATGATATCCAGAATGCATGCTGCTTAGCGCCAAGAGAAACCTGTATATGTATCTGCATCTGTATCTGTATTTATATCTTTGCTGGCCAGTCACGAGAAGCTGTTACATAATTGGGCATAATTGTGTGATTACATCCATACATGCCTCCAACTGCCTGCCGAGTAAAAGAGAGAGAGAGAGAGAGAGAAGCTAGAGGGAAGCATTTTTTTTATTGTCTGCATACATAACTCCGTCGCCAAGTCTTTGGCGGAGGCAGCAACTTAACTAATTGTGTTGATTCTATAGACAAGCTGATAACCATGTTACTTGTCCATGCCCCCACCTGCTCCCTCTCGAGTGGCGCTTCCTGACTTCAATATTCTAATATAAATAATTTGTTTATTTGTCAATGCCACAGGCTTTAGCTGATGCGATCAACGTTGGTATCGCTCTTTCTCTCTCTCTTGACAAGGCAGTCGGCGCCAGCGCCCAACCCAACCCAACCAAACCTAGCCCAGCCCAGAGCTGTTCTGGCAGAGATTAGGGCAATAATAAATTACATAGCTAATTAAGCGAAGACTGGCAACTGCAACTACGACTACCACTAAAAAGAGACAAGCGAACCACGCAGATGCAAAGATACAGATACTGGAGATACACAGAGATACTTTGGGTTGCATGCCACAGCCTGTGCTGACGCTGCCAGGAACAGAAGCCGCAGAGCAGCACAGAGAACGGCGGCAACAGCAGCAACCATAATGAACGGATGGTGTTATAATAATAAAGCCCAGAGAGGAGCTGCTGTTGTTGAGGCAACGTGCCAACGTAATTAGCCTTGGAATGTCCTTGTGCACGTGACTATTACCGGACATGGGGAAATCTATCTATGTGAATGTGGATGCTGTGGAGCAGTTACCACTAGATGATGCTAAATATAAACGTGCGTGCCTGTGCATCGTCAGACTTGGGCACACTTTCCTAACGAAGGCATTGCTGCACTCACTCTTGATGATAGGTGTCGTTACCGGCAATCTTAACGCACATCTTACAGCATCTTTTACACCGTACAGTACAATTGGAAACGTTAACGTAGCCGTTGCGTTAACGTAAACAACTAACAGCGGCCAACAGCTATTAGTCACAAGAGTTCATTAACACCGCTGTCGCCAATGAAGATGACAATTGACAGCTGGACACTCTCCTAGTGCAACCAGCACTTATTCAGTTGTATTCTGAGGAAATCAACATGAACCTCAACCAGTTAATTAATTTAATTTTTAAGCCATCTTTTATTGCTGTTTGTTGTGTTATAAATTCACAAATAGCTCAAATAGTAGAGTATCAGCTATTCGTGTATTGGGATAACTCAGCCAGTAACAGAATTTGAATTAAAGCCATTAATTCCTACAATTTGTGGTACTATAAATTTCGAAATAACTCAAATAGTAGAGTATCAGCTATTCGCTTTACTGACTAGCACTCGAAATTTATTTGTTTACTTTACAGGCGAATGAGAAAATGAGTCTCACAACAAATACGACACGAGATCGATTAAAACTGGGTCAGCTAGCGGCAATATCGTAGCCAAGTTCATATGAGTTACCGAGGAACCCTTTTAAGACGATCAAAGCGATATCTAATGCTCAGGTAAATATCTATTTTAAGCCTAGGCGAATCAGTATTTTACTTTTAAGAAGCACACACAATCGTAATTTGCATAATAATATTCTTACAATTCAATATTGATTACGTAGCTGACCCCATATTCAAAGAAATTTCGAATTGGGTTAGTGAAAAAAAAAAAACAAGACTATCACAACCTCTTCGCTGGTCACAATATTAAGCTGAAACTGCACTTAAGAAGTAGGGGGAGAACACGCGCCAACACTTGGCTTCAATGGCAATCAAGACAAGTTGAAGCCATCACTTAATAAACTATGTGTATTTACAATATACTCGGAGAGCAGTATTTCCATTGACACAGATTGATGGGATTGATATTCAATATTCATTTTGTATTAGCCAGAAAAGGGCAATGAATGAAAGTTATTGAGACTTGAAAAGGGTTCAGAACTATGATTGAGCCGCCGGCTGCCAACATGACGAGGTGGCCGAGTGGTTAAGGCGTTGGACTGCTAATCCAATGTGCTCTGCACGCGTGGGTTCGAATCCCATCCTCGTCGAAGTACTTTTTGTTATTTAAAAATAATGATAAGCCAAGATTAAATTAATAAACTTATTTTGGCAAAAAATTTACAATTATATTTAAAACTAAATTAATTTAAAATAAAAAAATTTAAAATAATAACTTTCGACGAGGATGGGATTCGAACCCACGCGTGCAGAGCACATTGGATTAGCAGTCCAACGCCTTAACCTCTCGGCCACCTCGTCATATGCGATGCAGGAAACCCGTTGCTGCTTTCGTCGTTCACGTTAAGTGAAAGCAGTATTGAAAGCAGTTCCCACGGGAAAGTCAACTCTTCAATGAACTGCTTCCTTCATTAAAAAGCTAGAACAACCAGAATATTTAACTGCTTGCTTTGAGAAAAAGTTCATTGTATGACTAGTCAACACTTAGAACTACCCTTGCCAAGTGACGAGGTGGCCGAGTGGTTAAGGCGTTGGACTGCTAATCCAATGTGCTCTGCACGCGTGGGTTCGAATCCCATCCTCGTCGAATTACTTTTTGTTTATTTTATTTTCATATTTTATATAACTAATAAAAATATTTTTCATAATTATATTAATTATCGGTTAAGGTCGACAGCGAGATTAGCATAACAATTTATTAATCATCTAAGGAAACACTAATTGTGCAGACGACACGATTGGACGAGCCAAGATTTTAATATGTTTTTAAAGGCAAGATCGTATCTTATTTCATTTGAATCTGCAGTCTTTTTATGACCAGTGTGTGACTGAGATTGGAGCACCGCAGGCTACCTATAACGATCACATAAACGGAATGAAAATAGATACAATGATAAGAGTTTAAGTGTGGCGGCTGCTGCGGAATCCAATGACGCTGCATCGCTATAGATGTGGGAGAGCTCCTGAGTAGAGGGCTTTTTTTTTGGTTTTTGTTTTTGCTGGAATTCAAGTTTATTGACATTAGAGCTGTGAAAGGGTCTACCCAGATGATGCCTGAAAGTCAAGGTCGATGGAATTTAACAACATGCACGAGGAATTTTGGAGCCATCGAACCGATTGGGGGTATAATAAGAAAATTGAAAGGCAATTGAAATAGTGATTGCTCTTTGTTTACTACTTTATATAGTAGTAGTGACTATGTGACTATGTCTTTGTGTTTGCGCGGGTTGCAATACTTAACGGCATCAGATCAATTAACTTCATTTCAAGTGATTTCTTTTTCATGCGTTTTGTGGCTATGCGGCGACTAATTAATCTGTTAAATGATGTTGGCAATAATAGTCACTCGGCCTAAACAGTTTCGCCTGGTTAAAAATATATTTCTATCTAATTTCTTATATGTATATGTGTATTATGTTTTATTGTAACACTGGGTTACTTGAAATGTTGAAAACTTTCAAGAGTTTTCCTACAATGTGTTTAGGTATCCTGTTATTGTAAATCAGCATCAGTCATAAAACTTAACTATCCATCGTTTGCTCCAATTGTCTTCAAATTGGAAAGTTTTTTTTTTTTCTTTTTTGTTCAGTTTATAGCTCGGATATAAAGTAATTGAGATATAGTGCGCAAATCGAGCTATAATAACACCAGATGTAGGAGGTGTGAAAGTGACTAGTCTACTAGTCTATACTATATAGTATGTGTATGTAAGTAGAGAGCGGAGAAATGAATCGAGTGCCGAAAAAAAAACAAAAATTCAAAAATTAAATTATATTGGCTTATAATATTTCTTGTCTGGTGCTCAAATTATTGTTTTCCTCGAATCACCACTTTCCGGTGCATAGTTTTAACTTAACTAAACTTAATACACAGCAGCCCAAATTCGATCGAGATCAGAGCAAGAGTTGGAGTTGGAGTTGGACTCGGAGTTGGACTTGGAGTTGGAGTCAATTGAGTGCAGGGCACGCTTCGGCGCACAGTTTAACCTTTCCTGTGGTCACTTGCGACTTTCACAACTAAATAAACTAAATATCTAAATCAAACGAAAATTCCCTTTACGATGAACTACGAAATACCCTCGAAAACAAAAACGTTTGTAAAAGTAGTAAAAAATATAGAAAATCTTCGACAGTCGAAATTATTAATTTAAAAAAAATATACTGGTATATTTGTAGAAATTTTTTAAAGATTTTTGTTCAATATACAATTTTCTCCAATCATAATTAAATTGATATTAACACTTTTAAAATTTGCTATCAGCAAATAATTAATATTAAAATTTTCAATAATGAGATGCGTAAATATTGAAAAGAGATATTTTAAAATTTTTTTTTTTGTTGTAACTTTTTCTATTTATTGAAAGATGTTTTCCTTTTGTTGAGTTTCCTTTCGTATGCTCTACAAATATTTTACTTTCAATGAAAGTCAGCGAGCTATATAATTGGCGTCCACTGCGCTGACCCCAATCGAGTGCAGCTCATTACTCAGAAAGACATTAAATAAAAAAAAAAAACCAAATCCAAACCAAACAAACAAGACGGCAACGAGATTTTTAGCATTGCATAAGCTGCCAAGAGAGATGTGACAACTTCATTCCCGAGTGCATCTCGCGAAAGCGCGCAGTTGGTGACAATTAAAGGCGATGTCCACATGCCTACGACTCCGACTCCAACTCCAGCTCCGACTCCAAAACGTATCTCATATGATGAAACCCAAATCATAACAACAGTTGAAACAATGACAAAAACAAGACAAAAAGCAAAGATATAGATACTACATAGATAAACGCTAGTTAGGCTGATTCAGCTTATTCACTTTATTTCATTTTTTTTTTTTTATTTTTTAGCGAGAGGAATGAGTTTATTGAACTTGCTAAATTTATCGACAATAAAAATGTGAAACTACTTATAATTAGGTACACATATTTATGAACATTGACGCCGCCACCGACTTGACTTAACAGAGACCAGGATGACAATGACGATGACGACGACGACGACGACGACGACGACGATGATGACGTTGACCTTAGCCCTATCTGGTGGGTGGGTGTTCCCGCCATCAGTTTTAATTCTGGCTAATGAAAACGTTAGACAACTAACTGGCCCGAAAGACTGCCTGTCTAAAGTGACTAAAAGACCACAAGCAAGAGACAGCTGAAAGAGATTTTATAGAGAAAAAAAATGTTTATTTCTATTTTTTTTTTTAGATTTTTAGTTTTTTAATTCAGTAGCCAAACACGCAAACGAACAGAGTGGAGTAACTGACTCCAAGCGAGGCATGTCTGTCATTTATTGCAAGAGAAATTCGTGCTTGTGGCTTGAATTGGATTGGATGGAATGGAATGGGATGGGATGGGATTGGTTTGAATGGACGCATATGTTCTTGATTAGTTTGTTCATCTCAGCATGGTACCTTGCTGTACATGGACACAGCTGTTTCCATTGCCACTGCCACTACCAATGCCACTGCCACTACCATTGTCATTGTCTCGTGCTTCTTACATTGCTTCCGTCAGCATTAAACATATTGCTAATAATAATTCCCAGCTGAGAGATCAGACTGAGTTACTATATGTAGATGCTATACGTATGTGCATACATAGGAAGAGAGATGAACTGATGTCTGGCGTTTACAGCTCTTTCGTGATTTGTGTTGTCTAATCGTTTACAATTATGCCAATACCAGAGATTCGTTAGTAGTTAGATTAGACAACACACAGATACAAAAGTGTCTGCCACTTGTGCCACTCTCGCATGCGAGATTTTTCCATCTTACGTACGCACTTCAACACACACTTTTGTTGTGTTCATTAGCTAAACACAACATGAGTGTGTGTGTGTGTATGTGTGTGTGTGTAATTGCCGTATTCAGATGAAGTTAACTTAACTTAAGTAAAGTTAATTTAACGTTACGGCTGCTATGCTTAATTAATATTTAGAGGTGTTTTGATTGCCATTCCAACAGCACTCCATTGGACTTCTCCACATGCCAACTCATTTGTAGTTATGTCATTTATTTCAATATACTATATATGTTGAATAGTTGTGAAAAGGGGTGTACGGGGAAGGGGAGTACTAACAATTTAATGGTCACTTAGCCATGTTGTGTTGCCAAATGTGCTACGATAGAAAATCTGTTTAAGTCGGGCAAGTGAAAGATGAGAAAGTAGTCCCCAGTTGATGGGTTACATACCCACCCAGTGAACTTACATAAGTCCATATGCCAAAGTACTACATCTTAATGCTAAAAGAGTTGTTTTTAATCATTTTAATTGCCAGCTATAAAATCTACTTATCTGCACTATAACCCAAACAAAATAAGTCAAAGACAATTGCTTCTTTCTTGGCACTTGGTTTTATTTTTATGTAATTTTTAAGACCCCAGAGAGCAAGTGAAGTTCACAGTATTTAACTGCTATAAATATACAAATAAGTTGAATAATTTCAAATAGTAATATAACAAATTATTATTTTCTAAACTATTTTTTATATAATATATATATATATATATTGTAAGAACTTTGTCAAATTCTAAAGCAGTTTCAATTGGAATCCAATTTTTCATATATGTTGTTATGATTAAAAGTATAGATTCTTAATAGAGAAATAATAAACTAATTTTGTTTTAAATTTCAAATAATAAATAAATAATAATTATTAAATTGATAAGTTATTTTTTGTATATCAAATTCAAATAGAAAGAATATTAAAGAATTTCTGGATTCCAGCTTCTAAAGTTCATTACACACATTTCCATAAATTTGTTCTTCTTAATTGAAAGTCAAATGGGGTCATGTAATTCTGTTGTACTTCATGTTATATAAGAAATGGCGCCAATTGGGAATGTGAGAAATAAAGAGAGAGATCCCGAAGCTTCATCCTCCAAAGTGGCCTGTCAATAGCAATTTTCTTGTTAGCTGCAGCTTCGTGTTACAAATCGCCAGCCTTTGTTGTCGTAGGTTCATTTGTAACTAATTTGTGCAGAAATTGGAAAGACAAAAGCCTCTAGATCTCAGTTCGGAAGATGGGACAGAGAACAAGTGGAGATGTAATTTAATAAGAAATCAAGTAACTAGTATATAATCATATCGGATATCAAGCAGACTTTGACACTTTCCAACCACAACCAGTAGCAGTCGCAGACAAGTCTTTATCTTCATCGCAATTCAAATGAATCATTTTGGTAGCTCGTTGAATTTGTCCAAGGAATGGTAAATGGCAAATACCAAAACCAAAAGCAAAAGAAAAAGCAAAAGCAAAGTCAAAAGCCGCAAAGTGCAACGGCAAAGTGTAACAGTAAGCAGGTAAACAATAAAGTGGCAAATTGATGCACTGCGTCATGTTGATCTCAGCTCGCTTCACGAGCTGCGTTGGCTCATCGTCAAGATCATTGTCGGGTGTTCGCCCGGCTTGGACCTCACACACATCAATACCAGTTGAGAGTCGTCGGCACGAGACTCCGAACCGAGTCTGAGACGATCTCCAACTGGAAGTCGGAGTTGATGACGTCGACGACAGCAGTGACGCCGGCAGCGGCAGAGCGACTGCAAAGTGATTTTTGTCTTAAGAAAAAAAGCAAATTACACACGGTCCGCAGATCTCATTTATTTGCCGCTCCTCAAGCCGAGCACAACACGCTCCGCGTCAACACGAGTTACAAGAGGCGACAACAGATTGTGATAAAAGCAAAAAAAAAAAATATAAAAAGAAAAATAAAATTGAAAGAGTATATCCTTAGTGCTCATGAAAATAAATGACTCAATTGTGATACAAGTGTTTAAAGATCCATTAAATTCTTAATAAGGACTCTCAGCGGCAGCTTGATGTGCATTAACATATTGATTACAAATACAGTCATAAAAATATAAATAAATAAATTAATAATAGAAACTGCCAAAGCCATATAGTGACAGTTGACAGCAGCTGCCTTAAAGTGAGTGCAATTTGTATAAATGACCATAAAATGCACATCAATTTGCATAAATAAACAACCATCTATGCACTTGACAGCTGCTTGAAATTATTATTAATCATAAATACGTAAATGAACATCTCCACACACACACACACACACACACACATACATGTATGCATATGCATATTCATAAATGCCGTGGAAATCTCGACTCCCGTCTAACCAAGTTCGCTGCCTAAGTCTTTCGTTTTCTCTATACGGCAAATCGCGACGTGACTTAATTAGGGGGGCTTCAACAAATGATAGGCATAAAAAAAAGCGCGGCCTTGAACGTCCATAGTGAAGAGTATGATAATAAATAGGAAAGCATAAAAAAAGATAATTAGCAAGAACATTCGGATGTAGTGTCATTAGAAACATCACCACAGACATGATCAATGTGGCCAATAGGAAGATGAAACTGTGGAATGACAGTTGCTCTATTAATAATCCATTAAATCGAGTAAAGCAAACAGATCGTATATAGAGACATATACGAAACACACGAAACACACACCTTGTAAAACCAAAGAAAGTTTAATTTCTTTATCACCTCCCAGATCATATTTCATGCGGGCAAAAGTAAAAACTCTGCAATTTTTGGTTTGCCGAACTTTCTGCAATTTATCATTTTCCAATTTTATTTATAGTTTGTTGATTTTTATGATTATTTTATTTCATTTCTTTAGCAAGGTCAAAAGAGGACGCCGCGAAGAATTGCCAACGGCATTGTTTGTTAGAATCATAGAATCGCATAGATACCTATCATAATCTTTAATTTGCATAATCAACCAAAATGGGGGGCGGAGACAGACGACGGGCCTTTCCTGCCCCTAACTTGTTAACGTTAACGTTATCGTTAGTTATCGTATCGATTCGAAATTGATGCCGTTTAGTTTCATATTGCTGCTGATTAAAGGTTCATTTTTTTTATGTTTTTTTTTTTGAAATTTTGTAGTTCGTTTGGCTGTTCGAATTTGGCTTGATCAACTTATTTTTACTGGCTCATTAATCACTGAGGCGTTGAAATGCGCCGCCAGATGGCGCTCGCCACACTCGCCACGCTCATTAGCGTAATTGCTCAGTTGCCATCAACGCTGTGACGTCGACGATGGCGACGACGACGTCGGCTTCCATATTTTGATTAGCGTGCATTAAATGCTTTCATTTAAGTGAATCAAATCGAAGCTCTCTTGAAATCTTGGAGTTTTTCAATTCATTTATGTTGTTGTGTCGAACGTGAGAAACTTTACAAACAAAAAAATAGTGGCAAACATTTTTTTCTATATATATATATTTTTTTTCTTTTCAAAATATTTCTCGCTCTGATGCGCATAGTCGATTTATTTATTATTCAATTATTTGGCATTTGTGACTTGCAGAAAACAGTTGCGATTGTTTTATTTTTGCTTTATTTTTCAAATTTTATACGAATCGGTTGCCTTTGTAATGCTCAACGTGGGGCTATTATTTATTATTTACGGAGCAAATCAATCAAAACGCCAGACAATTGCTACTTGAATTCAGGGCGTGGGCGACAGACCGATCACCAATTTGTGGACACTTTTTTGGCCCATTGACATTCATGGACTCGAATCTTGAACTCATCTGAAATTCTCTCTCTCTCTCTCTCTCTCTCTCTTTTTTTTCTAATTTACAGCATGTCTCCCATTGCGAACTTTCTGAGTGTTTTCTCCATTTTGCTGTCTCTGTTCGCTGTGACCTCTGCGTATCCCTATGCCTATAATATGCCCAGACCCGGCAGCATGAAGACAGTTAGCAAGGATATGGTGAACAAGGTATTGGTGCAGTCACCGCCACTGGATAACGTTTACATGGACTATCTGGTGACATCGAAGCCACTGAGTTTGCGCAAATACAACACCAAGACGAAGAAGAACAAAAAGGATTCCAAGATCTACTTCATTCCGATACCTCCACTGCCATATCGCTATATACCCGGCATTGGCTACGACTATCAGCCCATGAAGATTAAACCAATTTTGCAGGACGCCCCCAGCAGCTCCACAACCAGCGCCCGGCCGACAGCTATGATGGATCATAGCGTCATCGCAGTCAGCACGAGCTCCACACCCACGACTGCAGCACCGGCACAGAGCAAGTTGTTCCGTGTCCAACATCACAAGGATTACTACTTCAATGGACGTCCATTCCGGCTGCAGGCAGCACATGCCGGTCGCAAGAGTGCGTTGACTCCACTTAATCTAAAGTCAAGATTTTACTACAATAAAAATATTATTTATTAATTATTTATAGACAATAAATGAATGAGTGTTTTTATTTCTTGGGAAACATCAAAATCTACACAATGTGAATGAATGTATTTCAGCGGAAAAACAACTTGAGATGAGCTACTCATCGAGAGAAATTTCAACATAATTGACATAATTAAGCAGTCAATCATGGTCACGTGTAGATACTCTTCTCGCTGGGGATATACATATATACCATTTAGAGATTCCCATTAGGGTTCAACTCTTCGACTCTTGGAAATGTTGTGTAATAAATAATGAATACATAAAGTTGTAAAGTTGTATTTAATGAGCTGATTATGAGTCAGAGATTATAGAGATTGCACATGTGAAAAGTCGGAAGAAAACTAAATTGGGGCAATTAGAAGAAATTTGCCAACGAATTTATGGCGGCCCCAAAGCTCCAGAGGCCTCATATTAAATGAGATGAGCACATGGCTTTCACCTTGTCGACCAAACAAAAAAAACAAATAGCAACAGAAGTTAACAACAATAAATGAAAATCACATTCGTTTAAATTACCAAAAAAATAAAAAAAAAAATTATAAAAATTTGTAAATGTGATTGCGTGAGAAAAATTAAGTACCGCATAGAATAAATATTAAACAAAGACCTATGAGAAAGTTTCCTAACGGAAAACATGTTATGGCCTGGCCTATTGCACTTAACGTTGTTTCTATATTAACTTATTGTTGTAGTTGTTGCCACGGCAGGGCGCCAAGCAACAGATTTATTGAACAAATGAATAAACTGAATATATTTCCCCGTTTCCACACCCTTCCGTAAACTGATTTACAAAATATAATTTGATTTGATCTGAGATGGATTTTGAGTTTCTAACACACAGCAGGCCTACAAAAACTTGATACTCAAAACAAAAAAAAATATATATATATATATATATATATATATATAGAAATATTATTATTATATTTTTGAGATATCCCCAACATGAGCGAAACTGAGAGTCCTCCGCACTATGTGTGCAATCTGCAGCTGAATGTGGATCCTGAGGAGCAACCCAAGAGACGGGAAATCTGTGCCCCCACCTACGAACAACGGAGCACAGCCTCTGAAGCATCCGAGGAATGCTGTGTGGAGATCGAAAATGTCACGGTCAAGTTCTACATAACGAAGACGAAGATTGTGGCCCAAGTGTATCCCAACTGCATGACAATGGCCGAGGTGAAGCAGGACATATCACGTAAGTTCGAGGTGGAGCCGGGCATACTGGTCATCAAGCAGGACAATCGTGTGCTGTGTGACAATACCCCCATACACTCCACGGACTTTGATGAGTTCGGCATTCACGAGTTCCAGCTGGAGCTGGATGTGCCCAAGGATGACAACACCAAGCTGAGTCTCAATGTTTATTACGAGTGGGTATATCTCTTAAGTATATATTGAAGTATTATTCCGATATTATTACTATAGCAAACATCGGCTGCCTGATTACTTGACTGTGCATATCTCTGGGGAGGACACCGAGGATGGTCTGCCCAAGAACGTGGTGGTTGAGATAGAGAATGCGGCCATTGTTAAGCCCTTCCTTTGTGGCTACAAGGACAAGCATAGCCATAAGGAGTACCTGGATGCCTTCACTCAAACGGGACCCTATTTGGATAAGTGGAAACATCAGCTTTACCGCACACGTGACACTCAGACCTGGGAACCCAAGGAAAAAACTCTAGTAAATTGAGAAATTATTTTCTGAAATTTATTTTGAGTCTAAAAATATTTTCAATCTCTAATAGAACACGGCACATGAGCAATCCGTGCAATGTTTCCTGGATGGCATCAATATCCGTTACGTCTCCACGGCCAATGACTATGTTATTGTGCCCGGCAAGTATCAAACGTTTGCTCAGAAGCAGCGAGCTGAGAAAAAGCTGGAGAAGATTCTCTTGATTCAACGCAATTGGCGTCGCTGGATCCTATGGAAATACATACATCTGCGTGCCAAGGAATATCGGTAGTTATTTGATTTATATATAAGGTGAATATAAAATAAGAGTGTATTAATAGTTCCCTGGTGAACAATCGCCTGGATGAGGAGCATCATTATGAGAAGTGTGTGGAGCAGCGTATGGAACGCACTGAGCAGGTGAAGCAATTCCCACGCACCAATGATGACTTCGACATGCTCTTCGCGGAGATTTCGCGCTGGAAACGTGCCGAGCTGAAGCGTATTGCGGCCAACTATGAAGGTCCTGCCCGCATCTCCGAGGTAAACATATTGCTGGATAAGGAAATCGGACTGCTGAATGGTGTGGAGAAGCAACGTCGCTTGGTATCCTTGGCCATGGAGGACTTTCGCAAGGAGCAGTTGTTGAAGGAAATGGGCAAACCCATTGAATGGATTGGCTATAAGGACACGAAAATACACCTGGACCTGCTGCGTACGCAACGTGTCCGATTCCTAACGGAAGTTTACAAGGACTTGCGTCAGACTACGAAGAAGGAAGAACGTTTGCAGTTGTTAAGTAGAGTCATGGAGCTGCTCCTAGAGGAGGCTTGCTTTCCCGAATTCCCAGAGGTAAGTTCAATGAAATTACAAGATTTTTTAAATATTTGTATACTTTTCTTTCAGTTATTTGATCTGTTCGATCGTGAGAAAAATCTGTTGATATATGCCAAGTCATGTGATGTGGAAATCTTGCGAAAACGTCAGAATATATTATTTTACGAATTAATCAAATTTCAGAAGCGCGAATGCAGGCAAAGTAAGTGAATAACCAGCACTGTTCTCAATTCCGAATCCGAACGAAACTTGCGGATTTGGCATTTGAGGCTATTGAAAAACGGCACGTTTTGTTCGAATACGGAATGGAGAACATGGCAACATATTTAAAATTTTTATAAATAAAATTCCTTAATATTATTTTCATTTTATTTCCAGCTACTCCATCTCGCATGTGCATCGTTTGCAAGAAGGTGAAGCCCTTCTTTCAATTTGCCATCCGCACCCGTCAAAGTCATGTGGATACTTGCAAAAGTTGCTACTATTTGAAAGTAAGTTTATTTTCACCAATAATTAAAAAATAATATTAAAAATATGTATATATTTATATGCAGTTGGTGGCCACAGAGAATACAGTATATCAATCGATTCTGCGTTGCATTCAACGCGATGAGCGCAAACGGAAGTGTGCAACATCCTTTGCCTTCGTCATGCAACACGACGATGTGCGTCACATGATCGATAAAATATGGCATGGTCACTCAGCTCTTAGCAAATCGGAGAATCTTAACGAATTACGGTAAGAGTATCACCATAAAGATATCTCATATATATAATCTATATAAATTTGTGAATTGATAGTTTACCACGTTGGAATAAGAGCGATGATTGGGCACCATGGAACTGCGTTTGTTTGACGGAGCGGGAAACTCGTGATCATTACAAGATCGAGAATATTGAGAAAGTTTACGATCCCAAGTTTATACTATATGTGACCAATTGCCATATGTTGGCGCGTAATTTGTTCCATACTCTCGCAGCGGTGGCCACGGAGTTCCAGGAAACAGGACAGTGGTGGAAGGTGGGCATGAATAGGCAGCGCAACAGCAAATTGAATGTGGTTTAGTACTGAAACTTAATTAATTCATTAATTATTCATTTATTTATCAAATTAATTCTCACTCATCTCATTTGATGTTTGTAGATTTTAATTTTCTTTAAGCAAAAATATGTCGCATAAATTTAATGTAAGAAATGAATGGAATTTAAATAAAATATTTATTGAATCGAAATTAATTAAAATTAAATAAATAAGTAAAAATGGGTGGGGAGAGGAAGAAAAATAGATAGGAGGCGGTCATGCGATTGCAAATTAATTTGTATTGATTATTATTAATTTGTATTTTATTTCTATTAAAAATGAGATAATTATGATAAAAATTTTTATTAATTTCTAAAAAATAAAAATAAATAAAACAAAGAAAATTAAATCTAATAAAAATTTTTTTATTTAATAGCATAAATAGTAGGAGAACATTGTAAAATTTAGGAGTAAATGAAGATTTAGATGAAATATAATTAAAAAATTATTAGAAAGTAAAACAGAGAGTAAATAGTAGTGTAGTAGAAATTATTCGTATTAGGAGTGGAAATATGAGTAGAAATAGTTGTAGTAATATTAGCAGAAATAGTATTAGAATTAGTAGTAAAAGTAGAAGTAGAAATTGGAGAAGAAATAATATTAGGAATATTAGTATTAAATAGAAGTAGTTATAATAGTACAAATAATAGTAGAAATAGTAGAAAATTTAGTAGTAAAATAAGTAGTAGAATTAGTAGTAGAATTATCAGTAAAAATGGTAATAGAAGTAGAATAGAAATAGGAGTAGAATTTAGTGTAGAAATAAGAGTAGAAATAGTAGTAGAAACAGTAGCAGAAATTGTAGTAAAAATAGAATTAAAAATAGGAGTGGAAATAGTAGTAGAAATAGGAGTAGAATTTTTGCTAGATATACTATTAGAAATTTTTGATATAGTAGTAGAAATCCAAGTAGAAATATGAATAGAAAAAGTAGTTAAATCAGTAGTTAAACAAAGTATTCGAAGTAAAAGAAAAAATAAAAGTAGAATTAGTAGTAGATATAGTAGTAGAAACAGTAGTAGAAATAGTAGTCATTCTTCAAAAAGAGAAAATTTCAAACGAAATTCTGCTGAAAATACCAGGCGAACAGAAATCAGCAGCAAGTAGCTAAGATTAAAAATTTATTAAAATTGAGGCATACTTTCGGGAGGGCTCATGTAAATAAAATGGTGCATAACCATCGTAGCATGTGTTTTACTATTTCGTATTAAAAATGGGGTATACTTTTAGGAGGGCGCATGTAAATAAAGTGTGCATAACCACCCAAACATGTGTTTGACTATTGTGCAATGCACATTCAACTAAACACGTGTTGGTGATTCGAGCAAGTTACTTGCTCTGCAGTTCTGTTCGCCTGGTATTTTTTCCGATTTCGGATCTGAAAATTCGAATTTCTACCACCTCCCGTTTTTTAAATTTGTTTTGTCATCCCTCAAATTTATCAAATTTTAAACAAGAATCTGCTGAAAATACCAGGCAAACAGAAATCAGCAGCCAGTTGCTAAAAAGCACGTGGGAGCAATACACATTCAACCCAACATGTATTGAGAGTCGCACTGAGAGTGGCTCTCAAACATGTGAGTGAGGTAGGTATACTTACCAGAGAGCATGTAAACAAAGTCATGCATAATCAACCAAACACGTGTTGGACTAATGTGCAATGCATATTCACCCAAACACGTGTTGTCGATTTGAGCAAATTACTTGCTGTGCAATTCTGTTCGCCTGGTATTTTTTACGATTTCAGAAATGAAAATTTGAATTTTTCCACCTCTTAGTGTTTTTAAATAAAAAAAAACCATTCATTTTCATTTTATTCGCTTTATTAACTAATATTAAAAAATAACACACTTGAAAATTTAGCTTATTTTATTAGTTTATTTAATCTTTATTAATTTTAGTCGATTGCATTACTTTTATAAATATCATATGATGTTTCGTCAGTGGTTTTATTTATTTTATATACCTTATATACACTAACTTATTTTATAATTTTATTCAATACTGTTTTCATTGATTAGTAATACTAATTATTTATATTACTTTTTTAACATTTATTAATTCTGATACTTTTACAATTCTTTACATTGCTCTATCCACGGTTTTTCTTCACCTATTTCTAGTTATTTTTCTCCTCTTAATACATATATTTCTATATATATTTCTAATCCTATTTCTACTACAGTTTTACTACAATATCGGTTTTTATTTCTACCACTATTTTACAAAAATTTCTACTGCTATTTCTGTTCTTTTTTCAAAGCCTACATATTTTAATTCCAACTTCTACTATTATTATTACTGCTATTTTTCCAACAATTTCTACCAATATTCCGGCCACCATTTAAATCTTTTCTGCTATATTTCTACTATTATACCCTTTTGTACAACTATTTTTTATTTTCTACATCTATTTCTATTTATTCCTCTTCTATTTCAATTGTATTCAATTTAATTTATTTATTTGATCATTTTACCTATTCTTTAATTTATTGCCCAATTATTATTTATTTTCCCAAATATATTAATTTATTTTTAATTTTACTATCTAAGTTATATTTTTTATAGACTTAAGTGTTTTATTTATATAATTAGTAATCAACAAATCAAATCCAATCTACCTAGTTTATATTTTTCTCAATATCAGTCCATCCTCTTAACTTTGTAAGGCCATAACTATGCTAACAACCAACCGATATTAATAAAATTTACATTTCTGCTCATGATTTTCATCCCAATATTATAATAATTATGATTGCCTGCTATTTTAAAAATATCGCTACAACTAAACTTGGATAATTTTTTGATTCAAGAAATCGATGATTTTACCCCTTATAAAGGTTTCATGAGGTTAGTTATACATATTTTAATAGTGTATTTTAATTCAATGCCTAATTATAGTCACAATAATCAAACAATTGAAATTTCCACAAAATTATATAACAGTAATTGAAATTATTTGCTACTAATAAGTTCCTTGAACTTTGCCTCCAAATACTGAACACGCTTCAGTAATTTGTCACTGGTGCTGAACTCGTTGTAGGGCACAGGTATTACTCGATATCCACTCTTCTCCAACAAATCAAATGACAGACTCGTAATGCCACCAGCACTACGATGAGTGCCATGGCATATGTCATGGAAATCCACCACCATGAGAGCAACTCTAAAAAAAATGATGATACTTTATTAGAAGATCTGATTTCTAGGAAATCTAAGCAAGCTACTCACCTGATGGCATCTGGGCTTTTCTTATCCAGGGGAATCGCATTTTTCTGGCCATCAAATTGACATGTTGCATCTACATAAAGTAAGAATAAATTTAGTTATATTTTCGACAATCAAATTCATACACTAACCAATTAGGAAGCCCATTTTACTGTCCACAGAGCTGAGCACATGATTACTTGATGGGAGCAGGCTTTTGAGTGCATCCAACATGCCATTGACCAGGATTTGCTTGGACTTTGTGTGCGCCATGGGCACTTGGTAAACAGGACTATCAGCTGACAACAAGGATCCTTTGTAGTCTGTGGCACACAACTGCGCATAGCTATTCAGATTCAATAGCCTCATTTTGGAAGTCGGCGTTAATCCCGTTTTATCATTATCTAAGCTTTGCACGAAATCCGCACTATGAGAATAAATAAATTAATAAAAATTAATAAAAATAATTATTTGCATTTAGCCACCTTAGAACCGAATTCAGCTGACTGTGTTCTATTATTCCCAGCAGCGTTAAGGACCAAACATAATTCAACCAATCCGATTGCTTCGTGAAATCCTCCTTAACAATTGATTTTGAAAGCTTCTTATGGACATCCTCCAGTTGAGCGCTCCTAAAGTTCAGCAGGGCAGCCGTGAAAAAGTATGCGCTGAGATCCTGAGGACGACTTATTTCACTATTCTTCAGCAGCCACTGAGTCAGCGATTCCAGCATATCTACAATAAATAAACATATTAGACAGTGTTTAACGAAAGAAAGAAACTCAAGCTTACCCAGATCCCGGTATCGCATTATGCCCAGACTGGTAAGTATAGATCCGACAACTGCCGACTTCTCGGAATTCTTTGGTAGCGCCGCTTGTACATCCGCACACACCTTGGCACCCAGCACCGAGTCCTGGAAGTTAAGTGTGGACATGGCATATAGAACATCGGCCGATTGTTTCAGATCCAGCTGATCCGAAGCACTACTAATGTTAAACGCCAGGGAGCGCAACAGAGGAGTACTACGGCGTTTCCTTTGTGCCAAGGTGCTCATCACCTTAACCATCTGTGGCAGACTAATGCTGGCTATTAACTTGGCCGCCTCATCATCACCCGCCACGCCAAGCACCGTGTTCAAGTCGTCCGTGCGAAAGCCGGAAATACGTTTTGTGGCATTGTTACCATTGGATGCTCCATTTCCAGCCGCACTCTTGCCAATTGCACCATTTTTGGGCACTGTTCGGCCCAGCATTCGACAAACCCGCAGGAATCTCGAATCGTTCTCAAACTCTGATATTTTAATGCGGTCGATGGTACTCCACTCGGCGAGGATTGACACCACTTTGAGGGCATGCTTTCGGGAAAAGGCATTGCTATTTTCCGATATAGACAGCAGACCATTCACGGTCTTGGCGTTGACAATCCGCTCATCGATGTTGCTGGCGGCACCACTCTGAGTGGCATCGCTCTCATTACGCAGGGACTCGAATGCAGCAGCAACCATTTGACCTGGGAATACATAATGGAATAATGTGTAATAAAGTTAAAAAGTTAACTTTGTATATATAATCACCAGTTATCTTTTGTTTCTTAGGAGCTGCTTCCGTTGCCGGTGTTCGAGTCTCTCGCTTCTCATCCGATCCCGTCTCCTGAGCATTAGTGGCCGCCGCAGCGTTAACCGCACGTGCGCTGCTGCTGTATGTGGCACGACGACAGAGATGTGTAACAATGGAGCCGGTGAATCGCTGTAGTCCCAACATTTTAAGTTATGTGTTCCTGGATTTCCGTAGAGCGCTCACGCTGCAAGAACAATATGAAGTTTACATAACCTTTTTGTTTACATTTTTATGCAAAGAAAAAATGCTACATTTGTTGAATGTCAGCCGGAGCCACCATAGGTCTGCATATATAACTTTAAGTATTACACTTGTTATGAATTAAGTTGATGCATAAATATTATGGTCAACAACTTTAACTTGCCTATTTCCAAGAATTGACGTCTGGTTATTCAGGCTGCCAACTGCAATAAGAAAACACACAAAACAAGCGTTAACAGAGAACTGTAATGTAATGTACATATGAGCCCTAACATAAATAATTGTAGCGGTTTTATTTTAACTTTCACGATATCTAAGCAAAAAAAAACACTACTTATTGAATTAAAGTGCTATGACAATAACAAAATGAATAATTTAATTAAATTAAAAAAGTGATTATACCAATTGTACAGATGAAAAATTAATTACATGAATGATATCACTTCGAATTGGAGAATAACCGCACCATTTGAGCACTGTCATTTGCACATATGGTGGAAGTGATGCCCATCATGCTACAAGTGTGCAGTTGCTACCCTGAAAATGTATCAGCTCTCTTTAAAAAGTTGTTAAACACTGGCGTGAGACAGCTCACCAATATTCTGCTCGAGCAGCTTTTTTGCATTTTCGTTTATATTTTATAATTTTTATTTGGCCACAAGCAATATATCGCGGTCTACTACATGAAACTGTCAAAAGAAAGCATTTCCCCAAACTAAATGAACGTATATTTCTATATCCAAGTAGATATTTGTGCTAAAGAAAATTGAAACGAGTTTGCTGCCAGTGATTTGGCAACTTAGTGTGAAAAATTCCAAAGCTGAAAATTGCGTTAAAATGGTTGATAAATTTATCAGCATGTGGAAAGTGCGCGAATTGGCTGACAAAGTGTAAGTTAAAGTGCACTCGTATTATTATTTATGTATACAATGAACTACGTGTCTAATTAAGGATTGCTGCAAAACTCAAGTACATTCATTTGTATTAAACGATGACACTCCCACAATCACAACTATCGTCAAAACAGCAGCGCCAACTCTTACTCACGACATAACACCCCACCCCACCCCTATCCGAAATACCTGTTCCATCCAGCTTACAGGTGCTACAAATGCATTTTTTACTTAAATTGTATAGTTAAATATAACAGAGTTTCCCCCCTCCCCACAGTACTATAGATTAACGCTCTGTTTTATTGACTAGTGTCCGCTTTTGTTGCTTTCAAGGTTGTTTATTTTGTTGGGATTGGAATGTATTCATACATATGTACATACATACATAAAGCACAGAAACCTACTGATGTGCATGTGTGTATGTATGTTGGTGCCCGTCCAAAAGATACGCTGATTTGCCCGCATACACACATACACACATGTATGTATGGTTGTATGCTCATAAGTAGTTTATCAAGAAATAATTTTGTTTGCTTAACTCAATTCGTCCAAAAAAATGGAAAAAATGAGAATATACGATATGTATTCCAGCTGAACTTACTGTTGTACTTCCAGCTGTTGTGACTTTCCATTTCCAAATATGAGAGTTCATTTATTACTACCGCCTTTTTATCATGCCATCGAACGCATTTAATGTGCGTGGCATGTTCAAGTTTCTCTATACAAATATGAAATTTACTTTACACGAATATTACTTATCACCCCACTGTGCTACAACTCAGATTGTTGTAAGTGCAATGGGGTAAACCGACGGGGTGTTTGATGGGCTTATCTCAGAACTGAACTGATAAGGGATTGTGAGAATTCACAGTTTCTGCAGCACGTTTAAAGCTTTCAATATATCCAGAATGATAAGAAGAAAAAGAGTTGATGAGATGTCCAATATTATCCCTTTGCAGCACCAATGTCGTGATGAACTACACAGAGATCGAGGGAAAGGTCCGTGAGGCGACCAATGATGATCCATGGGGTCCCACAGGTCCACTCATGCAGGAGCTGGCACATGCCACATTCTCGTACGAGACGTTTCCTGAGGTCATGTCTATGCTGTGGAAACGCATGCTGCAGGACAATAAAACAAACTGGCGGCGCACTTATAAGGTAAATAGAATTCATGATCCTTCAATATATGTATACAGATTTATCATGGGTCTGTCATTGTAGAGTTTACTGCTACTGAACTATTTGGTGCGCAATGGCTCGGAGAGAGTGGTCACCTCCTCACGGGAGCATATATACGATCTGCGCTCATTGGAGAATTACACGTTCACCGACGAAGGCGGCAAGGATCAGGGTATTAATGTTAGGCATAAGGTACGAGAGCTTATAGACTTCATACAAGACGACGATCGCCTGCGCGAGGAACGTAAAAAGGCCAAAAAGAATAAGGATAAATACATTGGCATGAGCAGTGATGCCATGGGCTCCCGAAGCGGTGGATATGGTGGCTACAGTGGCGGAGGAGGAGGCGGCGGCGGTTACAATGATGGCGAGTGGCGCAATAGCAGCAGCAGCAATCGTGGTGACAATTGGTGTAAGTAACAATAAATTATCAAAGTATAAAACAATATTTCATTTGATTAAAATATTATAGACTCTGATAAAAGCTCGGCGGAACGTTATGAGGACGAGGACACTCATTATGATGGGGAGCGTGAGGGATCGGACAGCGATTCCCCCAGTCCCAGGTAAGTTGGACTTTTGATAACTTGAACTTAAGTTGTTATAATTATATTATTAACTTCTTTTAGACGCAATTATCGGTACAATGATAGAGCAAGTCCCGCCGAAGTGGCCAGCGAGAGTAAACCGCAGAACCTCAGCATGAATATACGGCCCAATGCCGTCGGCTCTCCCGTCTCCAAGCAACCAAGTGGCGGCCAGTCATCTAAGCAAGCGCCAACACAGAAGAAGATCAACTTGGGTGCTGCTGCCAACTTTGGGAAGACGACGACACCAAATGCTGCCGGCATACATTCGCCCACGCATCGCGATACGCCCACCAATACCGGCATCGATCTAATGGGAGCTGCTTCACCCAACAACAACAACAACAGCAACAGTAATAAGAGCAATACAAACAGCACCAACAACAATGACTTGCTGGAAGATATTTTCAAAACTTGTTCACCGACGCCGCAAGCTGAAAAGACGCTCAATAGTGCCGCAGTTCATGTTGACGACGATGATGACTTCAATCCACGTGCTGGAGATGCTGCCCCCATGCAAGATTTTGGTGATTTTGCGGCGGCATTCGGTGGCGGAGCAGCACCCCCTTCAAGTGGCATTATGCCGCCAGCCAGCAATGATGAGTTCGCCGACTTTGCGGCATTCCAGGGTTCGGGATCAACGACGACGACAACTACGTCGATGACAACATTGCCATCGGGCTTAGATAATCATCAGCTGCTGACGACAGCCACGCCAGCTAATGACGCCTTTGATCTGTTCAATTCCTCAGCAGCACCGGCAGCACCAGCGGGGGCAACTACTGCCACCGATTTGCTGGCCGGCTTGGGCGACCTATCGATCCACCAAAGCATGCCAATGGGTGAGTCATCTCTTCTATATTATGCTAGCCTAAGTAGTTGTAATCATTTGTGAGGATTCGGGTCCGATTAGGATTAGAACTTGACGCAGTTGATGAATTGAGCGTCAAGTGGAATGAGTCTATCGTTTGCTATGTTTCACCACACATTACGGCAACATAATCCAAAACGGATGCACTCGTTTTCTCTCTCTCTTCTCTCTTCCAAATGATCCTCATCAGCGGAAGCAGCATCGGCAGCTTTTGAGGCAGTGGAAAAGTTAAAAACTACACCAACAATGATATCACCTGCAACGCGTCAGGCTCTATCCAAGATCCTTGTAGATTTACGCAATTTATCCAAGGTGCAGAGCGCCGCTGATGCCGCTTACGTAACCGAGAGATTACGTCAATTGCATCATGATTGCGCCTTGCCCGGCTACACGACCCCGGAGCAGCTCGTGGGTCTAGATCGTCCCTCCATAGATTGGTCCGCTCTGGCTAGCGGTGAGTATGCCGCCCTGCTCACACAGCTAGCCAGCTTATTCGGCAAGGATTGGCCTCAGCCTGATGAGGATTTGGATGTGTTAAACATTTTCAAACTGGATTACAACTCAGAGTACACAAGGATTGCCCTTGAGACACTGCAGCAGCAACTTGATCGTATACCCGTCACCGCCAGTTCCATGCTGGCAGCTTTGCTACAAGATGAATCTTTGTTAGCCGTCACTTTGCTACACATTAGTCGGGAACGTGCCACACTAATACGTCGGTTTGCGGGTACTATAAAGATTATGCCGGAACGCTTGCTGGAGGCGCATGATGCGGGCGCCGCTCAGTTTATGCAGCTGCTGATGGGATTACCCAGTTTGGTGGCCAATCGCATGCAAGGACAGCTGCTGGACATCTTTACACCACTCTCATATGGACGTTTACTCTTGCGGCAGTGGCTTAAGGCTCTACACTTTGTGCTGCAGTGTGAGAATCCTGCAGGACACTTCGATCTATGTCCATTTAGCTGGTTGCTGTCTCGTATCCTCAACAACTTTTATGATGCTCCGACTATGGAACTGTTGCTCCGTGTGCTTGAAGCCTATGCGGTGCCTCTAAGAGGTAGAAATATAGTGCATCAAATCCTACGCGATTTGGAGCCTTCGGCTTGCTTCAAGTTTGCTCGGATTGCAGTTAAGACTGGAATCAATCTGTATGTCATGTTTGGAAAGGATTTGCTAGAGACACCACACTGGCAACACTGTCTGCTGCAGAAGTTGCCAATGCAGCATCCACCTAGTGCTAACGATGCTCTCTGTAACTATATTGCCTATCTCCATGTGGCTGCTCCCTCTCGTCTCAGCCTGCTCTTTGGCCAGCTGCTGGGCATATGGTCGAAGCGATCCTGCCTGCAGAAGCTGAGCAGCCAGGAACATCTCAGCATAAGCAAACTACTGATAATCTCAGGGAAATGTGTTGAAAATTTAGAGTTTGAGCAGAAGCAACAACTGCATGATGGTTTCAGTCACCATCTGCAGTCTCCCGATAAACTGCAGCGTTATATAGGCATGAAGGTGGTGGAACCTCTCTACAATTTGATGGTGGATACCAGTGAGGAGAAGGATAAGCTAAGATTCGACTATAGTAGCTTAAAGGATACGGAAGGTTGCCAACTGCTAGCGGAATTGGATGAGCTAAATCGTTTTGAGATTCCCAATAAGTCGAAGCTCGATGAGCGTCCAAGTACTGTTTGGACTGAGCGGCTGGAGAAGAACATAGCCGAGTTTATGGAAGAGCAGGGGAAAGCAACTGTTATGCTTAGCAATCTTGGCAAGCAGACTAACAAAATAGTACAGGAAGATTTGGATTCGGATGACGATGAGGCAGCCATGAACACGCTAGACGAGGATGATGACGAAGATGATTTCAAACCCTACGATATGTCCAATGACATTTCCACCACGCTGGAGCAAAGACCCAAATTTCTGGTCGACTTGTTGCATCTACTAAGAACCAAAGTGGCCAACTATCAGATCTTTGAAGGAGCACTTGGCACTGCGGAGCAACTGATACGCAGTCAACTCTCACAGCATGATGCCAAGTTGGCACTAGAGTTGCTCCAACTCTTCATTACCCTCGAAATGCAATACTATTTTGAGAACTTTGAGAGTACAAGATTTGAGTGTTGTGTGGCCATCTGTGTGGCGCACCCAGGACCTTGTGCCGAGCTGCTGTGCCGTGAATTCCACACGGATAATTCACGCTATGCGGCTAATGTACGAGTCCTAATACTCCAGATATTGGGAGCGGCAGCGAAGGAGTTGTCAGGTGACAAGCAACAGGAGGGTGTTGACTCTAATCAACAGGTCATGGAGATTGTGCCGCCTGCCGCCAAACAGATGCGCAAGTTCCAACTCCAAACCGATAAGGATGAGGCTGCCGCCCGCTTAGCTGCTGCTCAACGCATAATAAGGGCACGTCTGCGCAACAAGACCAAACGCTATGGCACCAAAGTAAATCACGAAGGGAATCGGGATAAGGTGAACCCGTTCCATGCGGTTGCGGGCACCTTCTTCTTTGGTCTGGTGCGTGGCCAACGTACTCGCCTCATGCTCTACGTCAAGTATGAGAACATTACACATGACATCGATACACAGCTATTGATGAATATGCTAAACACCTTGGCCGTATTTGTCATGTGTGCACAGAACTGTCCACTGCTGCCGACCATGACCCGTGAGATCTTCGATCTGTGCACTTTTGTCCGATTCAATCCGGAGGCGCGTGTACGTGCTGCCACGTTACAACTTCTTGGCATTGCCATTGTGATGACACCCGCTCAACTGCTGGCCACGCACTTTGCTGACTCACTCAACGAACTGCGCCTTTGGCTGGAGGAGATTATCCGTTCGCCTCTTATTGGCGGCGAATCATCAGATGAATGTCGTGAACTCGCCGAACAAATAATGAACGCTTGCTACTCCAAGCTAAATACAGCCGATATGAGCTGAATATAAAGTTTAATATACAGTTATATGGAGGTATAAACTTAAATACTTTTCTATACCTCCCATAAAAACAGGGACCGTAATCAAAAGTTCTGAGTTAAAACAAAAAAAATAAGGCTCAAAACTCCCCCATAAGGTGTAAAAAATACATTCTATTTTTTACAGATAATTTCTAAATTATAATTATGATATCGTCAAATTTAAACTAAACTATTTTTATAATTAATTAAGTTTAATTTCAATACCAAACATAATTCAAAAACAATTTTTGTTTATTTTTATTATAAAAAAAATAAATTACGGTCCCTGCGTAAAAGGAAAAAATATTTGTAGAGCATACAGTGAAGTATATAAATTGAATTGATATTCAATGTTTAAATAATGTATAATTTTCATGCTGAAACTTCTAACTAAAAAGAAAAATCATGAATTAAAATATATATACCATCTTAAAATCAATGTGGTTTCTTTACAAAGTGTAAAATATATTCTAATATCTTTGTCGTCTATAGATAATTAAGTGTTATCAGAATTGATTTGAAAAAATGTTTACTTTTTTTTTTTTTATTCTTTATCCCTATTTGACGGTAATAAATGAATGCACAATTCGAATACTGAACTAATATACAATACAAAATCTGAAAATTGCTGAAATCGAACACAAATTTTGAATCAACTAAAAGCATTTCTCAATATACCGGGCATTGTGCCACAGCCACGGACGCACTAGGTAAACAACCACAGGTGTAAAAAGAAAATTCCAGATAATTACAATATAGTATTACAATTGCAATTGCACTTAGTTGATTGAGTTGCTTTATACTGCCTTGACTGCCAGCAACATTTCCAATCGGACCACGCATACACATCTATCGAATCCTTCACTTCCCCATCCGAATCCCTTTTATAGACTATATATCACTATATCGATATGCAAATATATAAATTTAAAAAATGAAGAATATCATCGATATAATTAATTATCGATATAAAAAATATAAAAAAACATTTTAATTTTATATAATTATTATTAATAATTTATATATTTAAAAAAAAAGTCTTAATAAAGGCATGTTCTCAATTTCAAATCCGAACGAATCATGCGGTTTTGCAAGTTGAGTTCGGATTCTGAATTAAAAACTGGCCTTTTATCTATAGTATATGATATATCCTAAAATCCTTTTATAGTCGCACTTCCTAAGCACAACAACCCCTAGAACATGGAACTGCTTAGCTTAATTTTGACAATTGCTTCAACTAGTCGAACTACTATCTCTATTTCTCGCTCTTTAAATAACTGCTTTTAAATTTGCTTACATTCTATAAAAAAAATTATTTTTTTTTTTTTGTGTTTTTTTACAGATAATATGCTACCGCCCATTGCTGCTGTCACGGGCAACAATCTGCTGCAGCCAATTTCAGTTAACAGCAATAACAACAACAACAACAATGCAACCGCCACAAATGGCACGGCAGCAGCGGCAAGCACACAACAGGCGGCCAATGTAGGTGCCACATGGTCGGGCAACCTAAAGGCGGGAAATTTAAATATCGATTTGGATAACCTGTTGCTGAGCAAAACGGGCAAATCCAATATGCCGGCGCCATCGATGAATGCGTTGAAAACGAAGAGTCCTGCCAAGACGCAGAATCCACTGAATGTGCAGACAGGTGGAGCATTCACTGGACTCTCGCCCATGACCAGTCCAAATATCTTTGGCGGCACCCAACAGAGCATTCCACAGCAGACGCCAGCATTTGCAAACTTCAATGCGTTCCAGCAGCAACCGCAGTCACCACAGCAACAGCAGCATCACAGCAGTAATAACAATTCCTCAGCATTTGATATATTCCAATGATATTTGTTAGCCAATTGATAACGTTCCACACACACACACACATGCCCACCCAGACATGCGCAATCGGACCACACACACACACCTAATGAAGTTAACCAATTCCTCGTAACATATTCCTCCATATTGTATGAAATACGTATGTGCAAAATTTTATGTTTATTTGTTGCTAAATTAGTTGTTTAACAAAATCAAATTAACAATTTCCAATTTTCCCAAAATCTATTGTTCGTTAATTTTTTTGTACTATTTTTTTGTTTGTTTGTAATTCCAAAGTCGTGCATGAAATTCCACATCCGTCCTGTTATCCACACGATTTTAAATATATTTGGAGTATTTAAAGATTTGTCGTAAATGCAATAAAATAATTAAACAATTTATGGTTGTACTAAGTCGATATCATAGCACAACATCAAACGGACGGCTGATGATGTATCATTGAAATTGTTATAAACTTAATGAAAATATTAAAAAAAAAACATTATTAAAAGTATATTAAACAGAATAATTAGCAGTAGTTAAAAAGTTATGTGTATTATGTATATAAAACCAAGGTGTGAAAAATAAAGAATGATATAAAAATTGAAGGCAAATATTTTATTTAAAAATAGCAGAATGCTTCTACATTACTACAGACTCAATTTGTAGTCGAAAAGTTATCGATAGTGAAAATTTTGTTGGCATTCAACCGTGTAGTCGAATATTCTCAATCGATATTTCTGTCATCGATAACGTAATTTATGCCGTTTTATTGCCATCGAATTTAATTATGACAAAATATAGGGGAAGTCCTCCGATTAATCAATTGGTAGTTTATTCATAATGTTGGATGTCATCTCATCAAATACAGGGAAAAATATGGGTTTATAAAATTTATAAGATTGAAACTTAAAGCTAAGCAGAAAATGTGGGAAATTGTTGGAGTCACTACGCCTCCACAGCTTGTTTATTCTTGTTCTTATTCTTCTTTTTCTTCTTCTTGGGCTCAGCGTCGGCTTCGGCATCTCCATTCTCCTCCTCAACGATGGTACCATTGCCATTGCTAGTGCCATTTGTGTCCGCTGCAGCTGATTGGCGCTTCTTCTTCTTGTCCTTCTTCTCAGTTTGCTTGGCGTTTGCACCCTCTTGACTTACGATCTCAATGGCCTCCTTCATAACCTCAATGTTCTTGCGAGGCACATCGCCTGATTCGTAGAACTTGAGCCGATCCTCAACCTGTTGCTTCAACGATTCACCAAACACACAGGTGGGCTGCTCCAAAAAGCAATCAATACGCGATGCAATAGAGCACTTGTTGGCCAAAAATCTTGAAATGCGTCCCTTGTTCTTCAGCCCAGCACGACCAATGAACGATGAATGATAGATCAAACCATACTTGGGTGTGTTGGAGCGAGTCTTGAGGGCACGGAAGAGGGCCTTCTCTGCGCCCAGGATTTGTACTGTCGATGCTGGGTACTTGGCCAAATTGGTGAGGCTGCCAGCGTGCGAGATGAGGCGAGCACCAACCTGATCACCGATCAGGGATTGCAGATTTGGAGCAACGAGGTTCATTTTGTTGTGCAAATAAGTGGAGAGCTTCTTGCGATACTCGGAGAGCTTGACGACGCGCTCAGCAAACAACTCGATGTTCATCAGATCGACAATGGAGATGTCCATGCCCATGGACATTTTGCCGGCATCAATGATGGCCTGCGCTTTGGCAGAGTCCATAACAATTTCCTCCAGTTGCTCGAGTTTGTCTTGGGTCAGATCTTTGCGATCCTTTATAAACTTGGCTGCTTTGGCGAACATGTAGTTGTCGGGAACAATTTTGACCAGTTCTGGGAAGTGATACGAGTACCACTCGCGTATCCGCATAGAGAATGTATTCACATCCTTGTCGAGTTGATCCAAAAGAGCAATCGACTGAATAATCATGTTGTCAGAACGATGAACGTTGAACTTGACCTTGGCACGAGAGTAGCTGTGACCCAGACCCAATTGTGCCACGCCAGCAGATTTGTCAGTGAATCCTATATAGAAATCTATAGAAATCGTTGCTTCTAATTTAATTACTGTTTGCTTACCTTTCACCAACTTGGCGAAATGGAAACGGACACCACGTAGTATCTCAGGGACCACTCCAAAGTGACTGCATTGAACACCAACTGCTTCCGTTATGGCCGCGCCCAACTTGGCATCAGCAATGCCAAGGGTGCACTTCTTCTTCTTCAGCTTGGCAAAGAAATCGTTGAGGAAATGCAACAGGTCCTCTGGAACGATACCTTCAGAAATGGCATTAATGTTCTCCAGAGCAGCAATCGCAGTCTTGAACGGCGCAAATCCAGCCAATTTAACTATGGAATTGAACTTGGCAACGTCCGTCACCGAGGACTCCACCTGGGGCAGAAACATGGAGACCTCCTCAAACTCCTTAACGGAGAAGAGTGCATAGCCCGCAGCATGCTCATACAATACGTATAGACTGGACTGTAAGATGGAAATGAGCAGAGAAAGTTATATTAAAGATAAAATTCAATAACAGTGCACGTTGGTGCTCCCGTGGACACGAGGGTTAGGTTAGTGGTGGTTCAGACATTTATAACAGAAATGCCACAGTAATAAATGTAAAAGCAATGAAAGTCAGAAAATATCACTTAATTACCATATTTAGGGCTTAAATATGCCTTAAATTAAGTGAAAATTTACAAATTTTCACGCTATAACAAGAACGCGTTGTTTTTCCACGTGCTAAACAGACGAACCAGTGTGTACACACATGCCCAGCAACAGTGTGTACTCCAAGCACCTACAATCATAATCCGCAGTATGGCAACGCCAACTATTAATCGAAACATATCGAATTATCGAGTTGGTCAAATGTTTGTTTCCAGCCCTACTACTTTGACGAGTCAACAAAAATTTTGATTAATTTTAGTAAAGAAATTTTGATTTGTAATTTTTTCCAATAATAATTTTCATTTTACTGAAAGAATTATTAAAAGCGCCTTTTGAGTTGAGGTCTCTTAACAAGTCCATTTTCAAGTGAAGTACGTAAACGGCGACAATATCTGCATGGCAATGGATTTTTTGTTGTAAGTAAATAACTAATTATCCGTGTATAACTGTGTGTGTGTGATTGTGTGTTTAAATACGGATACATGTATACTTATGTTACTTATGTTACAATTGTAAATACACTTGTGCATGTTCAGTGATTTTCTTGTGGCATTTACACACTTGCCACTAAAACATAGACAAAGAGTGCAAAAAAAGCCTTTGTTCAGACAACAGCAGCAGAGTCTGCGTGTAACTTCAGAGCAACTTGAACAGTAATGATACTATATGAATTTTTTAGTGGGTCACGTTCCAGCAAAACCTTTAAACCGAAAAAGAATATACCAGAGGGCACCCATCAATATGATCTCATGAAGCATGCAGCGGCCACACTTGGCTCCGGGAATTTAAGGAATGCTGTGGCGCTGCCAGATGGCGAGGATCTCAACGAATGGGTAGCCGTGAACAGTGAGTACACATGTCTTTCATGTCATTATTAGTTATTGATTAAATGCTTTGCTTTGGCAGCTGTCGATTTCTTCAATCAGATTAATATGCTGTACGGCACAATTACGGAATTTTGTACGGAGGATAGCTGTAGCATTATGTCGGCTGGTCCGAAATATGAATACCATTGGGCAGACGGTTTGACCGTGAAGAAGCCCATCAAATGCAGTGCGCCCAAGTACATTGATTATCTGATGACGTGGGTGCAGGATCAGCTGGACGATGAAACGTTGTTTCCGTCCAAAATTGGAGTACCATTTCCAAAGAATTTCCTCGCCTCCGCCAAGACCATACTGAAGCGACTGTTTCGCGTCTATGCGCACATCTATCATCAGCATTTCTCCGAGGTGGTCACACTGGGCGAGGAGGCCCATCTAAATACGTCCTTCAAACACTTTATATTCTTTGTGCAAGAGTTCAATCTAATTGAACGACGCGAACTGGCGCCCCTCCAGGAGCTCATCGACAAGCTGACTGCCAAGGACGAGCGACAGATATAGGAATCACTGTGATGATGCCCGTGGATGATGGACAAGCGCTGCTTTCAATTGCAATTCTTGGCGCTGTGTATTACGCTTTAGTTAGTTACCAGTTACCCCAATCCCCGATCTGATCCGACCCGACCCTGATCGCCTTCTCCTGTTTTCTCTCCTTTAATATAGCTTTTATTATCGTTTGTTTAAAGATTTCCAATGTGGTCCCCCCCCTCCCTCCCACGACACAAAAAAAAAGAGAACTAAACTAGAGTCATCTCGATATATAGCGTGCGTGTTGCTTGCCGATGATAATGATCTACGATCTACGAGAAACGAATATGATGAGCAATCGTCTACTATATTTTTATATGTGACACGTACTTTTAAGAGATATATATATAGTATATGAAACATATTTATATTTATGTATGGATGTATGTAAAAAAAAAAACAAACGAAGAAACAAACAAAAACACACACACAGGAATAAGCAGCAGCAACAAGAGCACGCATTAATACATTAACAAATTCGAAATATTAATCTGCTTCTGAAATCAATTCTGTTAACAAATCAAAAATGAGTTTATTTGTTTATATACTTTTGATACATATACATACATACATTATGTGCGCACGTATTTATATATTATTATGATGAGAGAGTATCGACCAATGGATAAACCAGAACTCCCCTCTCCACTCAACCAACCAACCCCCCCCCCCCACATGTTTTTGGAGATGACACTCGATAGCCCCCCAATAAATGATAATAATTATAGACTTGAAACATTTTTGATATACTATTTTGTACTAATAATAAATGAAAACTGAGAATATTACAAAACTGCCCGCCTGCCATTGTCATTGATCTAATTCCACTCGACTATAGGAACCCAATTCACTCGGACTGATAAGGATTTGTGCATTCGAAAACAAAAAAAAAATAATAATAAACAAAGGCACACATAATACATCATTATCACTTATAGTACAGTATAGTATAGTATAGCTCTTTAATCACATTCGTTTAATCACACGCTAATCACATTATGGCGTTCCTCTTTCATCACTTGAGTACGCTTCGATATTTGGCCTGTTCCACATAGAAGTCAGCATTCTCTTCCAGCAGGTTTTTCCATTTGTTAGCCAGTTCCTTATAGCTTAGACCTTCACCATCCAAATCCTTGGGTAGCTGCTTGCCATTCACGGTGGTGCCTTCGCGACGCACCACGACCCGGGATCGTATCTTGGGCGTCATAAATACCCTGCAAATAAATATTTATAAATTCTATTTGATTACAAATATTATTATTATTATTATTATACACCTGAAGGTGTTCAGAAAGATGTTGACGTGACGGGGCGCATTCGTAAACTCCAGCAACTTGGGTTGGCATGGATACGCTGTCCAGCTTTCGACGGACCGTTTGATGAGCTTGGGAGTGAGCTGGAGGGCATGACCCAATTGGACACCCTTCATGTCCAATATGGCCACAATGCCACCAGCACAATTGTCCGGCTCAAGCATTAACAACAAATCCAATATCATTTTGCTTGTCTAAAAAAACACCAACATAAGATTAGCGAAATATTATTGATAGTAATAATAAAAGTTCGTTACTTACCTTAAAAACATTATTTTGTGTGTGTATTTTGGGATTATGGGCGGCTGTCCGGATGATGACCACCTTACGTTGGTGTTCGTCGACGCCGTCGACTGGCAGAAACACGCCCAATTTGAGCAGCTCCTGGATTTCGGGCAAGAAGGGATCGCAGTTATCAAACCACTCTGGTCTCTCTGCACGCATCTGATAATAAATTTGAAGTTTCTTTTTGGTACGTTCCACGTCGTATTTGCAGGTGCGCAGAAAGAAGTGTAGACTCTCGTAAGTTTTACAGCCATTTATGTTGGGATTCGCATCTAACCAGTTGCGCAACTCCTGCACATCCGACTGTTCCTTCGTTAAAATCACTTCCACCTCCTCCTGATCGCTAGGCAAAGTGCAAGCGAAATCGTCGTCACCAATACTACGGGAAATCATTGCACTGAATTCGCGCGCGCTTGCACTGATCGAGAGACGGCGAGCAACTAACTCACCAATCGTTGTCGTTGAATACAGAGCAAGCTTTCATAGAGACAACAAAAAGTGCAATTTGCAGCTTTCGGTTTCCCGCCTATTTTGGGTAGAGGGCAAAGTGTGTGTGTCAGTACTGGTCAATACTGGTAAACGATTGCTAAATATAGTTGTCCATTAGGCAGCTTAATTCAGAGCACCCTTTGTGTTATATAAAATGCGCAATTCGCTTAAATAAAGAAATATTTACGTGAAATATGAAAATGACAGATAAGCATACATTTGAATGTGTTGGCATAGGTCAGGACGTTACTTGTCAGTTGGCAGTGTTGGTAAACGTTGTGTTGAGTAAGAGAAAGTTAATACAAATACAAGAGTAATTTAAATTATTTCTATCATTTATGTAATCTATGTTTAAATATTGCTGTTTGTGAATTATATTTACTATATAATCGTTACTTTATTCTAGCTGCTCAAAATATTTAATTTCAAATTAATAACAGTGCTGTAAAACACATGTTTATTAGTTCAATGAACAAAATAACTAGTTCATTTTCAAATAGTGTGAATATAAACAAACGCCTCGCACGTGCAAAACATAAACTCTGCGTTTGAAGTAAATTTAACGAATTCATTAGCAAAATGGATGACGACGAATTACTCGAAGTTCCCGAACTGGAGTGCGATGTGTGTGGCGAGCGCACTTTCCAGGAAAGGGAGGGGTACTACTATTGTCTGGAATGCGGTACCAAAAAGGAGCAAATGCGCGCAGTGGAGATCAGCGCCGAAGACACATTTAACGATGCCTCAAAGCACACGTCGACATATGTCATTAAGAAACCAAAGGTCCAAACGGAGGAGGATGACATGACATCCTGGGAGTTTTACAACTATATACTGCGCGGCTTCGTACAGGAATTGCTCCAAATGGGAGCCAAGCCCGAACTGAAGCTAATGACGCTGCAGGTGTGGGCCGCCTACATGGATCGCATGGAGGTTGCCTTCTGCAAGAACAACGAGTATGGGCTGCCCAAGCTTAATGTGAGAGCACTGCAAAGGTAAGCGAATCCTTTGAATACCATTATTGGAAACTAATCTAGAAATATATGTATATTCTCTTAGAGATGCGCAAATCATTTACAACCACAGGAAGATTAAGCGGAAACGTGAACGGAACAAGAAGAATGCAAGTGAACCCGGCGACGAGCGTGCCAATTGGCGGATTTGGAGAAAGACAAAGGTTTGCATGCTCAATTTCTTATATATTTACATATTTGATTAGATGTCATGAATGTGATTTACGAGAAGTAGAATGTGTCAGGGAAGAGCAGTGGCAGCAGCAGGAACAGTGTGCGCTGCTTGGGGTCGGCTTCGTCAGCAGATTGAACGGGGGCGACATGAACTCCATGGTCAACCAGAACCTCCGCAACTGTAATATCAAATATATGGAATATAGTTAGTAGAGACATCCTTTGAGTTGTGATTCAACTCCGGATACTTACGCTCATGAGGAGCAGCTGTTGTCTGTTCTGGGGCGAAGACCACCACGAAGAGCGCCAGGCAGATGAGAACCAAACGTAGAGACATATTCAAACTGGATTGTTGAACTGATCTAAGACAGTTTTTAGTTGCTATTTATAGGGGTCTATACTTTATGCTAATGAGAGGGAACCTAATTACCTAGGCTAATCAATCATGGTTTATCTTGGCAATACTGACATCAGTCTGGTCATGATCTCATTTCTCTTGCAGCGCAAATTGGATCAGTCTGGCCTCAGTGGAGGCAAGGATAAGGATGACAATGTCTCTGAGTCCACCATGCAAACTAATCAAACCCTTAAACTGCAATGGTCAACACAGGCACGGAAATCCATAAAGAAATATATGTCACTGAAGCATCTCGATAAGCATAGCGCTGATAGCTCGGGCAGCATGAATTGTCATTCCCTGCATCCCAAGGCCGGTTCCTTGAACAATTTTGATCGTCACATTTACCGTTTAGACATCACAAAGCTTTTCGTAGTGCTGGCCATAGCACTGAATCAAATAGAGGATAGTATTCAACTGTCTGACTTACTGCGATTCATTGATGAGGAGCATTTGTCCAGTCGCTTTATGCTTAACTATTTTCCAGAGAACGTGGCAATGAATGGCAAATCCTTAATACGAGAGATGGAAATTGGTCACCAAATAGACAAGTGTAGTAATAAGGTATGTTTTGAATACTATTTTTAAGGTAATATTAAAATTTTTGTAGCTCTAGTTGCTCAACAAACTGCGCACTCAGATAGAAATAGTTTAGCAAAAACCAGTTGCGAATTATAAGCTATAAGCGAAAATTCACAGCATTTGATTTTTGGGAATAGCAGGATGTTAAACATTCCCAAAAACCCAAATTATATATTTTTACTAATGAAATTATTCCTCTAGTTCACACGTCAGCAAATTGTACAAATGTCGAGGTTCATCAATCTGAATGGTTTCATTAAACCAGATCTGAAGGCTCTTACCCGGCGCTACGTGTTGGAGTTGAATCTGCCACCGGATATTGCCAGTTATGTGGACTGCCTAATGGATACACTGCCTCCTAGTTTTAAGCCTTTATTGACTCAGTTTGCTTATCCACGATACGAAGCACGTGTTATGGCCTATATCATATACGTAATGAAGCTGCTCTTTGGTCTCGATGGTTTTAAAGAGCGTGCCATATCTGAATCTGCCATAAAAATTAATGAGAAGCTGCTGAATATTGCTGAGGATCAGCAACAACCGCCATTGAAGCCGCTCTTCGTCTTCACGGAATGGATGGAATTCGTGGAGCTGCGTAAGGTGCTGGTGGCCAACTATAGTGAGAGTTTTGCTAAGCGGTATCATGTGCCGACCAAGAATGCTAGCAAGATTAACGATTTTCTCAGCAAGGAGCGTAAGGATCAGGAACAGGATTACAACTACAACGAGATGCTTCTGACGCCAGCAATGCGACGAATTCGAGAAAATATTTGCTTAATATTTGAGACGTTGCTGAAGAAGCAATTTGGACAATCCAGCAATAGCCGCCTCGAGGATCATATTGAGTTCCAGCCGAGTCTAACTCCAGCACATAGCTACTTCAAGCGCATTCTGCTGCACGCGTCGCAGGCACAGGAGGGCGAGATATGCGTTAACATTCCGGCAGAGATGCTCGTCGATCATACAGAACATCAATTGGGACCCTTTAAAAATGATACCGAGGAACTCTCCAAGTATTTGCAACTTGGCGGTCATCATCTCAGAGTGGAGGAAATGTGCTGCCCAGATGACTTTGAGTCCCTTGGAATATTCCAAGGTGTAAGTAGACTATCACTTGGAAATCGCCCCAAGGAATATCGGGCCAATTTCAAAATTAAGACGGAACAATGGATTGAAAATGTTAGACGTCAGCCGAAGAAGCCAGATTTTATATTCCGGCAAACTGTGGGTACTTATGGAAAGCAGTATAGGAAACAGCTTGAGGCACGTGCCCGACGCCGTGAGGATCTGGAAATAAACAATGACTTTATGAAACCTGCTCCAGAACCCGAATACGTGTTGCAGCTCAAGGATCGAGAATTGTCCCTTAGTAATTTATCGTCCATGCAAGTCTTCGATGAGGCTCACATGAAACCTCTTCAAATAAATGGAATAGCACCTCGTCGACAAATGATCGAATTGACCGATGAGGAGCCAATAGAAGAAATTGAGATTAAGCTGGAAAATGTGTGTTCACAGCCCGAGAATACGAACAGTGTAAATCCTGATGCAGAGGAGATGCTGTTGACCATTTCCAATTTTGACTGCTGGCTCCTTTACGGATACGCTCCAGGAATCAGGGAGAAGCAAAAGCATCAATTGCGCAGCTACTTTCCAACTTCATTTCGATGGTTGCTGGAAACGTGCGCTGCCACAATTGGCATAGAATGGGAGGTCTTATACGAGCAGCTGCTGGTGCTGGAGATGATGTACTATCATGGCATCGAGGATTGGAACAATCATCGTAATTATCTGCGACTCAAATACAATATATTAAACAAAAACTCGAACCAAATGACCAAGATCTATAGAGATATGTGGTAACATCGTCTACTCTTAGTTGCTAGTTTTAAGTATTTGTTGGCTTAAGTAATACTCGTCAGACACGCTCAATAAACGAATTAGTGTTTATCAGAAGACGAGCACTGCAGAGTGTATTACGTTGATAACAATAAAAACAAACCATTAGCTGCATATTATGTCGTTGTTTACATTTTACAAATATCTCGACTAAGAAAGAGAATAAAAGCCCTCCACACAGACACACGCACACACGCGCGCTTTCAAAAAGTGCGCTCATCATCTCCACCCACAACGCTCTCACACACTCATACATTCACAACTGCGAACTCAGTGATATAGCAGGTGTCGAGCACTGAATGAGAGAGAGAGAGAGAGTGTCTGAAAAATGTGAGAGCAAGTGACTTACAGTGGGCACTACCGCGATAGCTTCATTTACAATTAAAGAAGCGCTGACTTCTTACACTGACTAGTGAGTAGAGAGTGATGGCATAATTAAGCTAGAACGGTATCTCGATATTTAATTCGCTCTGTTGCGCTGCAACTGTGGCCCACTGTACCCACTAATGTGTAAGTGTGCGTATGTGTGCGTGTGTGGCTACACGTAGTATGTATGTTGTGTGGAAATCATAGGCCACACATTCGTTGGGCGACGCATGCGAGTTCAGTGCTAATTTTAACGACGCGCCGTCGACTGTTTTGGTTTTGCTTTTTGCGGTTTGTGATTTGCGTCGAAGTTGAATCAGTTTTCAGTTCACATTTAAATCAGTTTTCAGTCAGTGCCTTTATCAAGCGCATGCTTGTCATATGAAGAGATGAGAGTTATGTACATGTCTTTGCCTGTTTGTGTCTCAGTTCCTCCGTTTCAAGTTCAATAAAGTGCAAGTGTTTTTCTCCGCCAACAACAAAAGACTGTGCTAACACATAATAAGAGGTATACAGATTACCGTTACAAGTACAAGCAAAACAAAACGAACAAAAGCCAAAGACGTACAAATTACGAAAACCATAAACAGAAGTGTGTAAATAGAGAATGATAAGAAAACGCACGAAAATAAAATCAATTATTTTTTGCAGACATTTGTTTTGGCTCTTAATTCCAATGGAACGAGAAATGATGTGATCTCTTCAGTTTAAATTTAGACACATCGATAAAAAAAAGAATATGTGTATTCAAGCAACGCAAGTTATAGAAATGAAAATTTAAAATTTATTTTCCAGAAATACGAATAGTCGCAAAGAAATTAAATATTGTGCAAAGGATACGTAAAGAGAATTTGTGTTTATAATATAATTATATATTTGTGAGTATATAAAATAGTGTACATAGTGATATATAATATCGGAATTGACAAAGGTAACCCCATACCGTTTACATATGTATGTATGTAGAAACATATATGATGCCCCGCTGCCTCAGCCCCCGTCTCGGCCATAGCATTTGTAGTGAGATCCAAGTTTTAGTTGTTGACGTTCTTGGCGGCTTTTGAGGTGAACAACATTGTTTCTCAAATACATTCAGTAATAAAGAAGGCATAGTTGTATTTGCCATAAAAATTGAAAAGTACATACATATGGCATACACATACATATGTACATACATACACTTATTGTATAACATCAATTAATGGCTGCTATTTTGTCACTAGCTCAGCTTTATGCCAAAATATTTATTTAATCTGTTTGCATCAGACACAATACAAATTCATACAAATTACTTGGAAAAACAGCCGCCAAAACGCGCCAGCTTCAGTTCGTCTATCTGTCCGTCCGTCCATCCGTCTGTTTGTCTGTCTCTATCCAAATCGAATGATAACTCGTACATAATTTGTATGGCTTAAAGCTGTCAATAATACTACGCATACATATATACTAGAGACATCTATAAAGACTAATATGTATATAAAATGCAATTTATTTTTATCAAATGTTTAATGAGTTTTGTTTTTTTTTTTTTTACCACTGATTCGGTCATGGCTTCATTAGTTTAATTAGACGACAGACCCCGCAGATACTATCTGATAATATCGTGGAACCCAATCGATTTTGTTGATGATATGCTCCGTCTGTCAGAGGATTCTGTCCAATTATTCCGAATACCTTCTTCATTCACAGCCTGTCAAAGTGAAATGTGAACAGATGACAATCCAAATAAAGCGTCGAGTTTTCCATAGTTTATACAGGAGGTACATTCTAAATATAAATACTCTTACTTGGATAATGATTTCCTCATCCATAATATGCCTTAAAAGCAAATTAGGGAGTGAGTGGGCGGGGAAGGAGGCACGTTGACACATTTTGAGGTTGGCATCCAAAAATATTTCTTCTCTCCAGATAATCAAAGGCAGCGGCGACCGTCGAAGGGCGGGGCGGACTCGTCAGGTCTCGTGCTACACGTGCAACTGGACTCTCAAATTGTCATCCCCCCCGCCTATTTATAGAGTTGCCGCCGTCCCGCCTACAAAAATAAAGCGAGCATATCGAGTGTATGTGTGTGTGTGTGTGGATGTGTGTGTGTGTGTGTGTTAACGTATTTTTGTTGTTGAGCATTTCCTTCACATTCTTTTAAAAATAAACAAAGTGAAACTGTGGGCTACCTTCAATATTAGTATTATTGCCGAGCAAAATATAAATAAGTACGCTGCATGTATTTATGTACATACATACGCATATCAACATACTATATGTACATTTAAATAAACATATGTATGTACATACATACATATAAATGTATGTATGTTTGTTTGTATGAAATTGGGTTTTTATTATGTTTGTGACTTTGCCTTTTGCTTTCTGATATCACCATTTCTATTTTCTATTTCAATTGCACACAAATACAAACAAACATATGTACATATATACTATGTACATACATACATACAAACATACTTGAGCTTAACATGTGTGCAAGCTCTGCAGCTGGAGAGTTACAGCTGAGGCTGCCGTAGACTGCATACATATGTACAAATACTGTGTGTGTGTTGGTATGTATGTAATGAGAGCTCCAGATATTTTGCAACACTCATTTGACTCTTAATGCGGTCTTTGCTTGTAAATGAAACTCTATATACTCTATATGTACATATGCATGTATAGACAGTATACATATATAGTTTGACAACGCCACTGTTGATGCGTGGGCTACGCACTTGCTCACGTTTATTTACAAGACATTGAGACTTGGGCGCATTAATTGGATTACAATCACATGTTTTTGTTGTTCATCCCAGGGCGCATGTCTCTTATCAACTTGTTGCGCTTCTCTTCTGTCTACACACACATACGTATGTACATGTTTCACATGTATGTATGTATGAGAGTAGTGGGCATTCCTCCCTTCTGTCGGCTTCTTTTTAACACATATACATATAGTAAATAGATAAGTACATACATATACAACCTGTATTAGTATTTGTAAGTTGCGGTTTATTTCCTGAAAGATCTGTTACAAGTACATACATACATTTACATTCATATATCGATGTACATACATATGTATATAAAATGCGAATAGGTAAATGAAACAAGCGTTAAAATAAAACACAAACTGATGTTAATATCGTTGTTGTTTGGAATTTTCGAGCATCGTGCAAGTGAGCGTAATGTTTATGGCAAACAAGCGACAAAGCACATTTGCACAATTAATTTGTGTACAACAATTTAGCGAAAAATGAAAAAAAAAACTAGTAGGAGACATTTGTCTGATAGGCAGAAAGAGAAATCCAGAGTGAGGGAGCGCGTAAGACGATATCTCAGGAGACAGGTACATAGCTGGTGGCGTAGACGCTGGAGACAAGCGGGTTCATGGGGGGGGGGAGCTCAATGGGATATGTGTTAATTGCCTGACAAATTGAAAAACACGAAATGCGCTCATGTGCTAAGGTCTAAAGTGAGCAAGTCTTAAACAAATATCTATTATACAATAGGTGTGAGTACACCAGTGTAGATGTATTGGTGTGCGATTGTGGCTGAAAATACATGTTAATAGATTCGATCATTTAATTTACTTACAGCCATCAACCAAAGTGTAACAACAAAATACAGACATTAAGATGGGTCGTTGGGGTCGTCAAAGTCCTGTCCTGGAACCGCCGGATCCGCAGCCGCCACCCATACCGCCGCGTACATTTATGCGGCAATCGAGCATTACAAAAATTGGCAATATGCTAAATACAGCTATCAACATAAATGGTGCCAAGAAACCACAAAGTGAGTAAAATATTCCTAATGTTAGTTTAAAATTTATGACGCGCCATGTCGAAAAGTACGGTAGCTCAGTCAGCTGTGTGATTTGGCATTTTACAGCACTCTTTGTGTGCGCATTGAATAACACTGTTGCAGGCTGAACGGCGTTGAATTGTGGTAATTTAGTGGCTTGAAACTCCTATTGTAAAGTGCGAAATTTGCAATAAATTTTTGTACTTCCATTTTGTGTTGAAATTACTATAACAAATTAGTCATAAATTAAGTTAAAATTGTTAACGGCGCGTTCTAGTGTTGGTGTCGTATTGAAATTGTATTTTTGCAATGATGTACATAGTTTAAAAGTGCGTAAATTGTTGGCTGCCGCTCGCTGCCTCATTTGCAAAAGCGACGACGCAACACAACGACGGCGGCGGCGACGACGAAACAGTGCAGTAAAAGAGGCGGCAAAAACTGGAAGAAGAAGCAGCTTAGTAGAGCAGCATTAGAATCTCTTTAGCTTCTTATTTTTTTTTTGTCATATTTGTCATGCGAGTTTTATATGTGAGCACGATTTGTATATGATAATCTCTGTCATGACGCGTTAGACCCGGTGGAGTGTTATTTGTTCATTTTTGGCAAGTCAGATATGTACATCTACACCTATATTTACGAATATTAAGTACGAGGCGCATTCAAATCGAATATTGATTGTGTGCGTCGTCTCCAGCGACGCCGCAGCCGCTGCCGCTGTCACCACGCTTTTATAATAAAGCAACGGTTCAATAAATGTCAAAATAAATACGAATTCGAGTCCGAATACGAATATGAGAAAATGCAATTCGTGCTGTAAGAAATGCTGCTAAACAAGGAACATACATTTTGAAGGTTAGATTGCCACCCGTTGCGTTTGTAAAGAAAAAACATATATACACGAACGTGCAAATAAAATGCGATAAAACAAAGCAGAAAAAATAAGGCAAATACGTGGTTTGTGTGAACGAGAGCAGCAGAGGAGTGGAGGTGTGGATGTTTGTTTTGCCATAGAATAAATAATATTAATCGCATTGTTTAGCAAATATGCGAGCGATCTAATAACATTTTACAACGCCTCGTCGTTCGTTTATCATTTGTGCCTTTTTTTAATTTTTGTTCCGCGAGATTTTACCAGAATAGTGTACTTTTTGCGATAATTTTTGATAGACTCACCTTACCGGCTACACAGAGCACACAAATTTTTGCTGCTATCTCTGCTGTTTCGGTAGTGAACGCCACCGCCATCGTCGTTGCTGTTGCTGTCATCCTCGTCATCGCTATGTTGCTGCTGGCAAATGTATATGTATATGTGCAAACATACACATACAACATATACGTGTGCAAATGTGTAAACGAAATACTCCCCTACTTTTGCAGTTTATTCTCCACATGTCGTCGACGTCGTTGTCGTCACTAGCTATACGTATACGTGCTTAAGTTGTGTTGAGCAGTTACACACACACATACACACTCATACACAGAATCAAACACACACTGCTGTATATACATATATAGAAAACAAAGTACATCGCATAACAACAAAAGAAAAGAAAAAGGGCCGAAACAAAAGCAACGAAAGTTAAGCACTTTGGTTTTGTCTTTTGCTTTCGGTTTATTCGTCGTTTCTTTTCGAAGCTCAACTCCTTCGGCAGAAAAACAGAAAATAAGCAAAGCGAAAAATAAAGAAAAAATAAATCCGCGCTCAACACTCAAAAACAACAATAAAAACTACGTTCCCCCGCACGCATACATCGACATTGGGGAATTGAGAGAGTGTGTGTGTTTCGTTGAGGGACAGACAGTGAGTGAGCTCAGAGAGAGTGAGAGTGAGTGAGTAGTGAGAGCGCGACCGCAACCGCAACTCCTTGGCCTTATTTTGTTGTTTTTTTGTTGTTGGTGTGTTAGTTTGTGAGTGCTGCCAACTCCTGTTAACTTGCGCGCGCTGTTCACCGAAAACTGTTCAACTGTCATGGCCGGTAAGTTTGTACAAACAACTCGACACACGATCAGAGATCGCGAGGTATCTATACGCATAGCATACCTATGTACATACATACAAATAGATTGCTAGCGAAATAAATAAACAATTATAAATAGCCGCTGACCCATCTAGTTTATGGCTAGATAAACAACCATTTTCATCAGTTAACATTGATCTTTTGTACCATAACATGATTGATACTGACATCATATTGTACTTGATATGCGCCTTTGATGTACGCAGCGATATAAACATGGGCATATCTAGTGATTTTTGATAGCGGAAGGAAGGACCCACAAAATAGAAAATCTATCTAGAAATCTATGTTGGAGGCAGAAGCCAACTAAGCATGAAGGGTGCTACTGGTCTTTAGGTCGTATGACTCTGGGGGGTCTCTTTGCCGTCGTCACATCGCGTGTCTGTGTTAAATAAGTGTGCCAATATTTGATTATTATTTAGTTGAAGCCCATGAAGTTCTGATTCTCTGACGATTTTAACTGAATTTGCAGGGACAACGTTCAATGAAATTGAATATACATATATATTTTGGAGATTTTAAGAACTGTTATGTATAATTGCAACCCTGTAATTAAAATTGCCGTTAGACAAAGAAAATTTAATTTGTAAATTGAATTTCTTTTAATTTACTGATAAATTTAACTGTCGTAATGAGTTCAGTGACTGTGGAAACCTATGTTTTGGTGCACAGATTGACTAAAAATAGTCAAGGGCTGCACACAACTCTTTAATTGACTGACTCAACTAACTACAATGATTGATTGATTGACTGACTGACTGACTGATCCGATTATAACAATTGTGCAGCCAAGAATGTTCCGTCGCCGTTGGCATAGCAATAATGAATAAAATAGATAATCAAATGAACCAATGATTTAAATAAAAACACACACACACACAAAATCATTATTTGCCTTGGCATTATGTGGTTGAACTAGAAACTAGATTACATTGTAACTCGATGTAATTTAAAGCCATACACAGTAGTCCTGTGTTGGCCAGCAATGGCGTCATTACCGAGAGAGAGGCCACAAAAAGCAGCATAGAGAGTCCAACTACAATGTTGTCAGTTGGCCATTGGTATTGATTGTCGTTGACTGAGAGCAAATCAAATGTAACAGACACTTGTACCACTGTAAAATTGAATATTTAATACGATTTCGTTTGTTTTTGTTGTTTCTTTTGCTTGGATTGCATCGCATTGCATTGACAGGTAATGGAGAGGCCTCTTGGTGCTTCTCACAGATCAAGGGCGCCCTAGACGATGATGTCACCGATGCGGATATCATATCCTGCGTGGAATTCAATCATGACGGCGAATTGCTGGCCACGGGCGATAAAGGTGGTCGCGTCGTCATCTTTCAGGTAACATTTTGAATGCTCTTATATAATTGTTATTTTACCGGATTTAAAATTTTTTTTTATATTGATTTTGTGTATAATTACAGCGTGATCCCGCCTCAAAAACCGCTAATCCGCGACGCGGTGAATATAATGTCTATTCGACATTCCAATCGCATGAGCCTGAATTTGATTATCTCAAATCGCTGGAAATCGAAGAGAAAATCAATAAGATTCGATGGCTACATCAAAAGAATCCTGTGCACTTTCTGCTCTCGACCAACGACAAAACGGTGAAATTGTGGAAGGTTAGTGAGCGCGACAAGTCCTTCGAGGGCTACAATACAAAGGAGGAGAACGGTCTGATTCGAGATCCACAAAATGTAACCGCCTTACGAGTTCCTTCTGTAAAGCAAGTGCCGCTAATGGTCGAGGCCTCACCACGTCGCACCTTTGCCAATGCACACACCTATCACATCAATTCAATTAGCGTTAATTCGGATCAAGAGACTTTCCTATCGGCCGACGATTTGCGCATTAACCTCTGGCATCTGGAGGTTGTCAATCAGAGTTACAATATTGTTGATATCAAGCCAACCAACATGGAGGAGCTGACGGAAGTTATTACCGCTGCCGAATTCCATCCGACCGAATGCAATGTATTTGTATACTCCAGCTCCAAGGGGACAATACGCCTATGTGATATGCGCTCAGCGGCACTGTGTGACCGCCACAGCAAGCAATTTGAGGAGCCCGAGAATCCAACGAATCGCAGCTTCTTCAGCGAGATAATCAGCTCCATAAGTGATGTCAAGTTAAGCAACTCGGGTCGCTACATGATCTCCAGGGATTATTTAAGTATCAAAGTCTGGGACTTGCACATGGAGACAAAACCCATTGAGACCTATCCGGTGAGTATATTATCTAAATTATGTATTTCATATATTTTTAATTTTGAAGGCCCATAATTTTGCTTAGGTGCAACCGATTTTTTTTTCGAAATCTATAATCAATTTTATCTAAAAAGATTTCAATGAGTATTATCCTAAATACGGTCTGAAATGTCCCAAAATTTGCGACAAAATTCAAGAAAATCACGAATATAACACAGTCTTAACTTTGAATAGCCACAACTTCCTCAAAAATCAACCGATTTTCATGAAATTTGAATATTTGACACTGATTTTTATACGAAATCAAATCTGCATTAACAATTTTTTCCACTTTCGTCATTTTTAATTTTTCGATTTTTTCGTCCCATTTTGAATACTAACCCCTTGACAAAATGATGAAAAATAAAAAAAATTTCGATCCCAATTTTTTGATGTCTATCGATTGTGGGCATCGAAACTAGCATTCTACTTTTCATTTGAGGTGATTCCGATGAATATTTCTCGAGATATGACCAAAAATATCCCAAAACATGCCTCAAAATACATTCAGAAAACCTAGAGTAGCTATAATATTATTTTAAGGTACCATAACTTTGCCAAAATGTAACCCAATTTTATGAAATTTGAACCCCTAATTCTGAGAGATCCATTTTGTATAATAAAGTTTATTTGACGTGATTCCGATAAGTCTTGTCCGATATATGGTCTGTAATGTATCAATATTGGACTCAAAATAACCGAAAATCACGAATTTAAGAGAATCTCAACTTTGAACAGCCACAACTTCGTCAAAAATCAACCGATTTTCATGAAATTTGAATATTTGACACTGATTTTTATACGAAATCAAATCTGCATTAACAATTTTTTCACTTTGGTAATTTTTAATTTTTCGATTTTTTTCGTCCCATTTTGCATACTAACCCCTTGACAAAATCATGAAAAATAAATAAAATTTCGATCCCAATTTTTTTATGCCGATCTACTATGAGTATCAAAACTAGCATTCTACTTTTTATTTGAGGTGATTCCGATGAGTATTTCTCGAGATATGGCTAAAATGTGCTTCTTTACCTTATTTTCTCAGTATCGCTTTCATTCCAATAATTAACCTAACTTTCAACTTATCCAATATGTCGACGAATTTTAATATCGTGAATGTTTTCTGTCAAATCTTTTGTATCTAAATGAAGAAGTTGTCAATGTGTTCAAATTAGCTTAAAGTCACAAATAATTATGCTTTCCTACAAATTATAAACTAATAAAACATATATTTTTTAGGTTCATGAATACCTACGTGCCAAGTTGTGCTCGCTGTATGAGAACGACTGTATCTTTGACAAGTTTGAGTGCTGTTGGAATGGCAAGGATAGCTCCATTATGACTGGCAGTTACAATAACTTTTTCCGAGTATTTGATCGCAATTCGAAAAAGGATGTCACACTGGAGGCCTCTAGGGACATTATCAAGCCGAAAACGGTGCTAAAGCCACGAAAAGTTTGCACTGGCGGCAAACGGAAGAAGGACGAGATCAGCGTCGATTGTCTCGACTTTAACAAGAAAATCTTGCACACCGCTTGGCATCCCGAGGAGAATATAATAGCTGTCGCCGCGACTAATAATCTGTTCATCTTTCAGGATAAATTTTAGCTAAAACTATTTCTGCAAAATTTGTACACAATCATGCCCATTCTTATTATAATTATAATTATGGCCTTGGCTAAGCCTTGGCAACATCAGCATTGGCAACAGTCGGCTCATTTAATTGATACTGATAAAAGGATAATTCGATTGGTTTCTCTTGATTTCATATGCGCTGTCAAATTTCATATATAATTGTTTATCAACTTATTAACCTCTACCCCAAAAACACATACATTAACACAAACTCAGATATTTACATGCCATAGCAAAAGCTTTGTAACATTTTTTCCTTAGTGATACGTACAACATAAATGAAATTTTTATACATAGATAACATTTAAATATAGTGAAGAAGGAATTTTTAATTTTCTAATAGCGTAATTAATGAAACAATCGAATTATCAAGTTAATTTTTATATTAATATGCGCCCAAGTATTTCTAATAAACCGAAAAGAAAAAAAAAATCGAAATTTATAAACACAAAACAAAAAAAAAAATACAACAAAAATACATACAACGCATATTATAAATTTTTGTTTGCTTGTTAAGTTTATAGATGAGAAGGAAAATTGTCAAACTTGAAAAGTTGTAAACAAATGAGTTGTGCTTTGACTTTTCATTTTTTGTTGTATGTTTATCTATATCCTCGTTTTCGATCAAGTTCATTCCAAGCTGTTAAAAACGAAAATTTATTGAAATAATAATAATGATAATGTATAAAATAATGTACTAAATCTCAGATGAAACAAACAAAACACAAATCACAAATATAACTTGCGCCTCATCGTCATTTATGTTATCACTCATAGGAATCACAATAAAAACACACGAATCGAAAATAAAATGCTCATTTTAAACATCTAAATTTACGAAGACTATTTAAGAAATAATATTTACAAAGGAAACAAAAATTGAAGTAAACAAAAATATAATACAAGGAAGTCATAAAATTGTATGAGAAAATGATAAATGAAAATGGAATCACAATCTAAGTTAATTCTACAATTATTTTTGTTAGTTTCACAACATCTTTAATTTTAACATACACACATGTCGTACTAAAATTACTTATTTTTATACGCTATATAGTTTAAGATAAGTATTGCTATTATTAGTTAAACTCTAAACGTGCATGCGTCCAAGACCAATATACATACAACATTATAAATAATAATCGAACTGTCCTCAGCTGCTCATCGCGTCCCCCCTCTCTCTCACCTGCCATTCATTATAGCTCTGTAAAGTCTATCTTAACTATCTCTATCTATCTCTATATCCCATATTCGACTTGATAAGAGTCCCTCCTCATGCACAACTGGTCGACTTTCTTAGGGTATCTAGCGTTTAGTGTTAGAATTGAAGAATGTGAAATTGGGAAATGAAAGAAAGTATGCGCTAAAAACGTTAAAAAAAATATAAAAGTTAAATATTATATAATTATCTGAAGACGTGGAAAGCATAAAGAGTTCAAAAGTGGAATGTAAACGCATAAATGAAAACAAATTAAAATAAAATACAAAAAAAAAAAACAAAAATAAATTAAAAATAAAATATGTGCTTCTTATGAAAAATAAACTATGTATTAAAAAAAAATATGTATTTCCAATGAACTAGTTATACAGTAAACGATGGAAACAAGAAGACGAAGAAGAAAGAAGTCAGAATGATGTATACATACTTATTGATTCATCTGTATGTAGACGCGTGGAATTAGTTTAAAACCTAAGTAATAATTACATTACAAATATACTTTAATATACTTCAAATGTACATTTTGTTTCAGACAAATACAAACACACTCACACACATATTATGTCCACAATTAATTCAGCAAATTAGAATTTCATTTTGAGAGCCTCTCTTCAGTTAGGCAGCGAATATAATACCATACAAAAAATTGAGTACGCCTTTTTGTAAATAAAATCACAATACAATATGCAACATTTTGCAATAAAAATATAAAAATAAAAATTAAATCCATTCATAAAATGAACTAAAACCCTAGTCGGCAGTACGACTGTTGCAGTTAAAAACGTAAAACATAATAAAGAAAAACTTAATTTTAAAAGAATTTATTGAATTGCTAAATGAGATGGTAAATCAAATAAAACGTACGAAGTTTAGTTTTGCAAGCAAGAATATCTAATTGATATTGGTTGTTTTAATAAAGAGAGTAAACGAGAATATCGCCTGCCATTATCTTTTTTCAAAGCTTTCCACTTCCTCCCATTCAGCAGGCAGCTCGTCGCCACGACGTCGTCACAGCCGATTGCTCACGAACGTTGTCGTTTGCTTATTGGACAATGACGTATGCATAAAGTACTAAAGTACTGTTTGCAAGTGTTGTATAACACGAATTCGTTCTAACCACCCACTACATCGCAGCAACAAAGGCATTCCCATGCATGCTACATGCCCGTATTTATCTTTCTCTATTAAAAAAATCCGTTACTCGTTTAACTTCGTTTTTATGCAGTGCTCGCATTTCATGCTTTTGGCTTTGTTACAAGAAGAGCCGGGAATGCTCTCAACAGAGTAAGAGAGTGTCAGAGAGCCGAGAGAGTGTGCGCTTGTGTGGCTTACCAGTCACAGTAAGCTGTGGCGCAGACGCGCCTCAATCTGCGCAGTGCGCCACAGAGCGTTTAGTACAATTTGAGTAGCAGAAACGCGCGGTTGGTATTGTTAATGGTTGCTGCTGCAATACTGGAATTTGGCTTCGACGTTGTGCCTGGTCTGGAAAGGCACCGGAACCACGACGACGACTTAAACCGGTTTTAGACTATTCAAAATATAATAATGCAAGTAAAACGTATGCGAATATCAAAACGACCTTAACAAAAAATAACCCAAAAAACCACGAAGATAATTTGCGGTGCTGCTAAGGAATCTCTAACGGAACTGAACTGATAAAGACTTGATGACGAATCAAAGAGTTAAAATGCAGCACAGTGCGTTCCTTTAATAACAACTACAACACTATAAAACTAAATACGTACTGTGCGGAAATATTTCGAATATTGGAAGCTTTTTTGCAATGACATTGACCAGACAAGGCGTTCTTTGTCAAAGTTGCGTATGCGCAGCGGGTGGGCGTGTTACAGCTGCGCTGCGACTGCGCAGTCAACGGCATAGACAACTTTTACTTGCGTTTGTGGCGTTATTTGTGTTTTGCTTCCCACCAGCTGCATGTAAGTATGAGTGTATGTGCTTAGAAATATATGTACATATGTGCGTATGCGTGTGTGTATGTATGTAATGCCGTGTTACGTAGAAATTAACGTAAAGAAAACGCGAAATGAAAGAGAAACTTTAATATTTGTTACGTTAAGAAAAAAAATAAATGCTTGCAACACACACATACACACACATGTACAGGCAAACACAATGGGAAAACAACGCGCAAAGATCGAAAACAAATTCACTTTCGTGTGAAACTAGCGAAACTGGTCTATATTTTTTCAACTTCTCTACGTCTCTTCGTCTTCGCTTGCCGGTTTCATAGTCTGTTTCCATGCACGACGTCGATACTCCGAGTACTCCAAGCTAAGATCTGGATGGCTGAATTTGCCACTTGGCTCCAGTAGCGAATTGTTGTGGCATGAATCAGAAAAATTAAAAAAATTTAAGAAAATAATAAAAAAACGAAACAAGTTTTTACTGCGTACAAGATTTATCGAAAATTTATACATTTCTCTTTATTAACTATACACAGCTGGTCAGGGCGAGGAGGAAGATGGACCGTATCGTGGTAAATATTTGGGCAAACTCAACTCTTATCATCATCAGGTGTCTGGTGATGTTTATGCCGTGAATGAGTTCACGTTTCTCATTGTGGGCTTCAACTATGACGGCAACGGGGCGGATACGTTCTTTTGGGCGGGTGCTAACAATCGACCGGGTCCACAGGGTTTCATAGTACCCGACGAGTATGGCAAGTAAGTAAATCAAATGGAAGTATTTAAATTACATATTTAATAAATATATATACATATTATATATTCAGAACCAACATCTTGGATCGCTATCATAACAAGGACTTTACGCTGACGCTGCCTGATCGCAAGAAAATGACTGAGATCAAGTGGTTGGCAGTCTATGATCTCAATAATCAGAATAACTTTGGCGATGTCTATATTCCCGAGGAGTTTGAGCCACCGCGGACTCAGGTGGGCGGCACCTTCTCCAAGCGCAGCCACAACGTCAGCAGCACCAGCATTGAGATCTTGGACTCCAAGACGATACGTATCAAGGACTTTACCTATGATGGACGTGGCAAGCGCACATTCTTCTGGACGGGAGTGGGTGCTCAGCCAAGTAGCCGAGGCAGTAAAATACCAGACGAGCGGGGATAGTAAGATGCAATCAGCCATTTCCTTTGTGTTGGAACTGAACATATGCTATCTTTCTAGCCTGGATCCGATACGTAAATACAACAAGGAAGTCATTGAGTTGGAGCTGCCGGGTGCTAAGACCATATTCGATATAGATTGGATTAGTGTCTATGATGTGGCGGATAATGAGAACTATGGACATGTCCTCATACCCGATGGATTGAATGTGCCTCCCTCGCTGGTGAAGATAACCCCCTATGAGTTCTCATTGCCCAACTGCAGGCAGCTGCATAAGGATCTGCAAGTGTCCTGGGAGGTCTTTGGACCGCAAATCACTTTTCAGCTATCCGGGCAAGTGGAGCAAACGGACTACATGTCCTTTGGCATCTCTGGATCAGATGTGTCTAGTCAAATGATCGGTGCCGATGTCGTGGTTGCCTACATAGATGATATACGAGGTTATACTGTGGATTATAACATCACCTCATTGGCACCCTGTGTGCAGGTGCTGGGCCAGAACAAAGGCGTCTGTCGGGATGATGTGGTAGGTGGCTTGGACAGCTTTCAGCTAAACACGTATAGTCGCAAGGATGGTATCAATACCATCAGCTTCCGACGTACTCTAAAGTCATGTAAGTAAAGTCGAATTATTTCCAAGCGAAGGTTACTGATACTGGATAATTTCAGCTGATCCTGGAGATAAGGAAATCTTTTTGGATCGTAGCAACTATGTAGTCTGGGCCCTTGGTCAGCTGGATTCAAATAATGAACCTGCTTTCCACACCTACTATCCCAAGAGTGATATAATCATTGACTTTAATACCACGGAACCTGTTAATGATTGCTTCAGCTTCACCAAACGCATGGAAACCCCGGTGCAGTTGTGGGAACGTGCAAGGATTACGGATGCGTAAGCACTTGGACGAGGATATTAGGATCTGTCTCAAACCTTTCAATCTTTTACAGTACCGTTCGCACCTTTAATGCGTATTTGGGTCCATCGGGAGGCATGCGTGGCTATCAGGGATTGACGGGACATGTGTCCAGTGGCCTGGCCTGGTATATCAATGGTTACATGATACCGGAGCTGTACCTGAAACGTGGCCTAACCTACACCTTCCAAGTGCGTGGCGGCAACAATCCCCATTCGCCGGAGCACTACCATCCACTGGTGATAACAGATGAACCGCAGGGTGGATACGATCGCCTGTCGGATGCCAAGCAGAGTGAGATTCGTGTGCTTGCAGGCGTGGAGTTCACACGTCGTGGCAGGCCAAAACCTACAGCTGCAGGTCCGCTCTGCTTGTCGCGTTATCCCGAAAACTACGATCGTCGCTTGGACGATAATTTCCCCACATTCAAGAAGTTCAATCGATCCTTGCTGATCACCTGTAGCAATGAGGCTCCGGCGCTGTTGGAGATAACTCCCAACATCACCTGGCCAGATACGGTCTACTATAACTCCTTCACTCACGGCAATATGGGCTGGAAGATCCATATTGTGGATAGCTATAATAACCTGCGTAGCAAAGGCAGCAGCATGGGTGGATCATGGTGGTCCCTGGGCACATGTGTGTTTTTTCTGTTGATTCATCATAATATGTCCTAGTTGCGTCGTCTCAAATTTAATTTTAATTGAAGTCACTTAGTCATCCACATTCATTCTTATGTACATTAATACATATACCTAATTTAATAAATGTAAGTATTGTAACTAAAGTTTGCTAATAAAGGCAAATCTGTACATAAGTAAAGTGAATATTAAAAAAATTTTAAAATAAATAAATAAAATATATAAATTTTGAGATAAAAGTCTTTCACTTATCAATTTATTAAACTATTTTTTTTTCAAGTCTACAGAAAAAGATTTATTTTTAAATACGAGTTTAGAAAAATAAGTAAATAAAATATGATATACTATTTAAAATCAGAAGATTTTTTAATAGCCAAAATACAAAAAATTTAAATTTTAAATATTCTTTAAATTCAGGAAAAGTTAATTCATTTGTTTGAATAATATCACGAATATTGAAAGTCTATTCACAATAATATAAATAAATAAACAAAAGAATGTATTAAAAAAATTAATTATTTAATATTATTAAAATAGAGAAAAATGTAAATTTATTGTTGATTGTAAACTATTCATTTATTGATTCGAATTCACATTAATTCCGCCTTTATATACATGTATTTGCAGAACAATTTTTAGTTAATATACCTTAAATGAACTCAAATCGTTATAAAGTTATACATAAATATATATAAAACTAACTGAAAGTGTCTTTAAACAAACATGAAGACAACTTTTGCGCTTACAACTAAACGTGTTCGCTATAAATTAATGCCAATTGTTAAATTCTTTAAATGGCTATCATTCAATAAGATTATTATCGTATTATATAGTTTAGTTCACTTTAATTTCAGTATGTTAACAACAATTGATAAATTAGTTATTCTAAACTGTACTATATAGAACTATATTTTTTTTCATATATATATATATATATATATAGTGTAATTGTATGAGTAATGTTATTATTTCTTTTCATGTACTATATATTTCGGAGTGGTTCGCCACGGAAGTGCTTCAAAAATTGTATTTGATTTTTATAGAAGAGAATTTCTAGTTGTAGAATTATTATAGTTGTCTTGATTCTGCCAGAGATTAGACCGTTAAATAAGCTTGATTCTTTACTATACAGATTTAATATCACGAATATTGTGTGCACTTTCTTTTTGAGTTTACTTTTTGCTACACAGCTTTAGTACTTTTAGCCAAATTCTAAAGAGCAAGGACAATAATTTAGAATAGTGTTAAAAGATACCAAAATAAGAGATAGTAACTAAAGGCTGTTCAATGTAGATGTGGTCAAGAGGATTAACACAGTAAAATTTTGATGATGAATATGAATGAAAGTTTTTTTTTTTTTTTTGTGGGGGGAGGGTTGGCCTTTCATGGTTCGTGGTTATGGACAAATTCCTGAAGCTGTTTGTGCAGCTGATCCTTGTAGTTGATCTTGTTTTTGCTAAGGACCGTCGCACATAGGCACTGCAGGGAGACGTAGTTGAGCAGCGGTATGGTGTTATTCGGATTGGAGGCAATGGAATCATAAGGCCTTTTCTCGGCTTTGTTCGGCTGATCAATATCCGCGCCGCACTTCAGCAGCAGATGTACAATCTGTAATTTAAATTTAAATTAAATAAAATGTTATTAAAAGTCGAATAATATGTGTGTAGTGAAAAACTTTTCAGTTAACTTTCTAATTTTATATTAATATAGCACAATGCCCAAAAAAGGCTGCTACACTTTGTCATGGAAGACGACGCTTATAATTCTCAACTGCTTATAGCCAGACTTGATATAAGTGCCTCTTACGGCAAACAAATGGGTAAGCTACCCAAGAATCTTAATTAATCTCAATTATATAGTTACTTCATTATCATAGTTATATGGTTGACAAGCGACATGTAATGGCGTGGACTTGGCTTCATTCTTTGTATTGACATCGATGCCGCATTCAATGAGCAGCTTAATGACATCCGCATTGGGGAACACAGTCTTCTGAAATAACCAATAATTAGTCCCGAAGGAAGTCTCAAATCTGAAATGCAACTCTCTTACATCAGCGAAGTTGTCTTCAGTAATGTAGCCGCTCTTGATCACATTAAGTCGCGATGCAGCCAGATGGAGCAGAGTATCAGAGGTGCTGGCACTACGTACATTTTCAGCCACAATGGTCTTGTGGACAGTGTGAAAGATCTGCTTGTGCTGAGCCTCTGTGTGGACGGTATTGATGAGCAGATAGATCAAGTGGGCCAGGCAACGCAATACGCGATCGTAGTTCTCCTGCTGGCGCCGGAAGACGGGACGCACCTGCAGCAGCTCCTTGACCTCGACGGCACTTTCGGCCAGCGTACTGAATACGCCCAACACATCCTCGAACTTGGGCAGCATATTGTCCTGGTGCAGGAAGCGAGCACGTGCATCGCTGCGTATATGACTGGAGTTGCGAACGTGCAGATCGAGCATGAGCCGCACCAGCGCCTGGGCAGCAAAACAGGTCTCGATATGCAAGATGGACCAGTTGGTGACGCGCACCTCGAGCAGAAAACGCCACAGATCGATGCAACGTTGCAGCTGCAAAGAGTCCGCATACGAGGCGCCCCTGAACGTCAAACGGAACAGCATGTCCTTGTGTGTGAGTCCCAGGACACGTTCACAAATCAATAGACTCTGCGTACGCATCGCATCCATGTCCGTGGCAATGTTATCCAGCTCCTCCAGGGTGACAAATTCCACCGCATTCTCATACGCATTCCTCAGCGGCACCTTGGGCTTCTTCTCGATGTAGGGAGTGTAGGCGGCTCGGATATGATGAGCCATGCGCCAGTGAAGGATGCATACCCTGGACTCGTTGTGCTCGTCCAGAAACGTGGAACCCATCAGCTCATGGGCCTCGGCAATGCGTTCCACCGTATAATTGAGTTCCTTCTTCAGATAGTCAAAGATTTGATGGGCGCCCTTGAGGCAGGCGGTGCGCAGAGCATCATCTCCATAGCGACTCTTGGCGAAGGGATCGGCGCCCTGCTCAATCAGCATGCGGGTGGTGTCCAGTCGATGCTCCTGAATGGCATAATGCAGCGCCGTCTTATCCTGTATATCGCGTGCATTGATATCCGCACCCTTCCGCACCAGATACAGGCACAGCTGGACGGACTGCACCGAGTTGATGAGACAGGTGCCACCATTAATGTTGGGCTTCTTGATGTCGGCACCGTTCTCCACCAGAAACTTAACTAGAAGCGCAGAAACGTAGAGAATCAATACGAGTTCGAAATGGGAACGAAAAGTCTTGGGAAGACTTACCAATGTCGGTGTGCGTCATGTAGCAGGCGCTGCGCACGGGCGTTGACCCCGAATCGGATGTGGCATTGATGTCACAGCCGATGCGCACCAGATACTTGACCATGGACAGCTTGCCGGACACGACGGCCGCCCACAGCGGCGACACATAGTGAAAGCTGTTGTCCTCGGGCACCTCAAAGTGTCCTCGCTGCTCAATGTCCGCCTCACAAATGGTGATGAGGTACTCGGCAATCACGACGGCGCCACGTTTGCAGGCGATGAAGAGGGGGGCGCAGCCATTGCGTTGTTTCCGAACCACTTCTCGACGGGACTCACGTGAATGCCTGCCAAGAAACGGGATGAGATTAGAGCATATGATGTGACGTCATCACCATCACAACGAAACAACAATGATAATGATAAACGAACACAAAACACATTGATTATGATGGGGTAATTGGTCACGGCCTCTTATCAATCCAAGGCATGGAATACGCGTGCGACACCAACAAACACACACACACACTCACATACACATAAAAATATAAATTTTGTATTTTTTGGGTACGTACTTTTCCAGTTCGTGGCGTAAATGGCGCGACAGCATGGAATCCTCCTGGCTACGTTTGCACTCCTCCACCAGCTCATGGTTCAACTTGCTGATCTCCATTTTGGGGCTGCTCTGCTTCCGTTCGTGGGCCATGGGGCTGGAGCGCCCCTTCAGCTGGTGTGGAGTGCCTTCAAGTCTGGAGTTCATTGCCAGTACGCGATTTCATTGCCAAAACAGCAACAACAATTGAAATTATAATAATGATAATGAAATGAAGAAACAGAGAAAACGGGTCACTCTTCCTTGGGCTGCACTTATAATTGGGTTCCGTTTAGTTCCAAGGCCTCTTGTAGCTTTTTTTTTTGCAATTCGCTCAAGAACTTTCTTTTTTTCTTTTCCTTTCCGTTTTTTTTTTTTGCTCGTGAATTTGGTTGGGCGTGTTTTGGGAATGTGTAGGGAAATACTGATGTTTGGCCACTGTTGTGCTTGGAGTTGGTGTGTAACTTAATAATAGTAAACAATAAACAAGTAATGTTTTTCTTTGACTATTTTTATGCTTTCTTTATTTGATGTTTATGTGTAGCAAAAAATACAACAAATGACAAAACAGGGTGAACAGCTGTGATGCTTCGTGTTGGAAAACACGTTTCGTTGGCTGTGCTGCAAAATGCGCGGCATTCAAATTGAAAGACGCGCTTTATTTCTAGAGCTGGCAGCACTGAACTTTTACCGTAATCTTTCATTTTCCTGCAAACACAGGTGTGAAGTGCAAGCAGCCAAAATGTCATCAAATTAAATGTACTATTAAATATTAAAAGTGAGATAATGTTAAAACGCAAATTGGAAGCAAAAGCCGCTGCGGCAGCAGATCATTCATTACCCAAGGCAGCGTCTCTAGTGGATGCAACAATATCAGAAAAGTTCGCCAAGCCACTGTGGGTGCGCTTTTATGAGATGGAATGTGCGCTAAATGCGCATTTGTCTCAACTGGAAGTTCCAGCGAATATTGTGTGCACCTATAATCCACTGGAATATGCATCAAGTATTTATTGCGCATATCTGCGACGCTATTTAACTGGAACCAAGAAACTCATGTTCATTGGCATGAATCCTGGACCGAATGGCATGGGACAGACAGGGGTAAGTGGCATATTTTGGATCCTTCACATTTGCACTATGTATGTATGTATGTACGTAATGACCCTGTAAAGGTGCCCTTTGGAAATGTTGGTACTGTGCGGGACACAATGCAACTCACTGGTGAGGTGCTCCAGCCGCCAAAGCTTCACCCCAATCGTCCAATTCAGGGATTGAGTTGCAAAACCGAAGAGCCAAGCGGAGTGCGCTTGTGGGGTCTCTTCCAGCGTCTGGCAGGTGGTAGCCTCGACACATTCTCCCAACAGTGCTATGTGCACAACTTTTGTCCCCTCGCATTCTTCGACGGCGCTGGGCATAATATCACGCCCAGCGAACTGAAGGGAGATTATAAGCGCCTAGTACGCGACTTGTGTTTGGGCACATTGGAAGAGTTGCTCAATCTGGTGCAGCCAGAGATTGTTGTGGCTGTGGGTGACTATGTGTTCAGGGCGATAGGGTGTTCGTCTTATTGTAAGTCTAAAATTATATTACGTTTGCCCCATCCCAGTCCCCGCTCCGTCAACAATGCCAATTGGCCAGAGAAGGCACAGAGCTTTTTGGAGCAACATGACCTGATCAAATATATGCGCAATGAGGCATAAGATTTAAGGGTCATCACTAACATTACCTATTTGACAAATTATCAATAAAATCAACAACTAAACATTGCAAATCTCGTGAACTTAATTTTGTTGCGAAAGTTCTGTCAGCTGATATGGAGAAACCTGCCAGTGTGACCCTAAGCTGGCATGGCTGAAAATTCCAGCAAACGCCTTGTAGTGGTTTGCGTATTATTGTAGCTGCCATTATTAATTGCGCACAAATATTTTATAATTATTTTGTGCCAGTTAATAATTATTTTTTTTTAAATTTGAGGAACTACATTTGATTATGCTCTCCACTAGGTTTGTTTAGTGTTTATGAATTATTTTAGCCAGTGTTGCCACAAGGGGCAACGCGTTGCCAACCACTTGTTAAAGCAACAGCTGATTTTTGCTTGTTATTCTTTTGGCTGACTCTGTGTGTGGATTTGTGCTTGTGTGTCGTGGCGTCGTAAGCTGCAGTGTTTTTTTTTTGATTGGAAGTGAAATTATCGAGAGAGATTTTTCCATGCCAAATGGCGGCTTTTATGGAGGAAGCTTTAGTAGAAGCGCGCCGTGCACGTGACGCCGGCGAGGTGCCTGTTGGTTGTGTATTTGTCCATGGCGACAAGGTGATCGCACGTGGCGGGAACGAAGTGAATGTCCATCGCAATGCCACACGTCATGCGGAGTTCATATGCATCGATGCCACCCTTGCCTACTGTCGGGAAAATCGTTTGCCAGCACGCCAAACATTTAGCGAAATCAGCGTTGTGGTCACCGTCGAGCCATGCATCATGTGCTCCGCAGCACTCCATACGCTCGCCGTCAAGGAGATCATCTACGGCTGTGAGAACGATCGATTTGGTGGCAAGACGGTTGTGGATGTTGCCGCCGTCGTCGGACAGCGCATTGACATTACGGGCGGTGTGCGAGCCGAGGAGGCCATGGCTCTGCTCAAGGAGTTCTACAAGGGCGATAATCCAGCAGCTCCGCCGGTGGCCAAAAAGAGGAAGTGACTGCCTAAATAGTTAGCCAAAAAACCCACACAGAGAGTATAACAAATGTCTATATGGATACATAGAGATTTATAGAGACATCTTCACAGTTTCGCAGCTCATCTAAAGATATTTCTTTGTATATGTTTTAATTTATTATTATTATTATAAACATTAAGGAATAGTAACTAAGCTACATATGGCGTTCAGAACGTTTGTTTAAAAATACATACATTTATCATATATACTATATATAATATTATATGTGAAATGTGTGTGACGTGAAAATATCGGGAGAATTCAAAGAGAAATAATTGTTACAGGAAAACCAAACTCCAAATTTGTTTTCACTTCACGTGGTTTTTTTGCTTTTTTTCTTTTTTTTGGCACCGTCACCAGAAATTATTGTTAAATAATATGTTAGATTTAAACCCATAGTAATTGTTAAACTTATTGTAATTGCACTAAGTCCTAGACTAAATCCATGCGATTTGTGCGCATCGTTTGCTGCGCAAGCTACAAACTCCCGGAGATCATCTCAGGGATGAGCTTGCCCAGCAAACAATTGCAATATCTTAACTAATCCCAATTGGAGATGATCTTCCTCTTTAGAATTGGAGGCTACGACGTCTGTAACCCAGGTTGATCCACTCCAGGGGCACACTGTCACCCATATTGTAGGTGGCTGGGGTGCAGTGGTTGAGCTTCTTCCTAGGTTCGCAGCGTCGACTCACATTCCAATAGGCGAAGCCTTGTGGACAGCGATAGATTTGACCCTGCAGCTGACCCGACTGCTGGAAGTATCCACACTTGATGAAGACCTCGCTGCACTCATTTTCGTTTAGTGTAAAGTGACCCTCCTCGGGACACAGTGGCATTGTCGACTTTATTTGTACCTACAGCAGAAGAAGCGGAATTGCATTTTAGTTCTATTATGAGGTGGGAATATATCACATCAGTTGCTTACCATTGGGGGTGTCCGCATCTGTTCGTTGTAATGGGTGCGTGAGGAACTCTTTTGGCTGCAGCTGTCGTTGGGTTCGGGCGTGGCGCAGCGACATGAGGACTCCTGGTAGACAGTGCCGTTGGGACACTGGAACATCACAATGTTCAGATTGGCATTGTCATTCTCGCTGCACTGATATAAGGTGCCGCATTGCTTGGGATGACGACGGAAACCAGAAGGGCAGACGTACAGACTTTGATCCTCTGTGGTCTGTGGGCAGGGGCCGGTTGAGTTGTTCGTTGGCTGTGGTTGAGGCTGAGTTGTAGTTGCTGGCATCGTGGTGGTCTCCATGGATTCACCCGTGGTTGTGGTTTCACTTGGACGCATAGTGCTGGTAGTCGGCAGGGTGGTTGTCTCTGCTTGGGTAGGCAAGGTTGTTGTCTCCGGTTGAGTGGATGTGGTTGTCGTCTCTGCTTGAGTTGGTGTGGTGGTTGTCTCTGGCTGACTGGTTGTGGTTGTTGTCTCGGCAAGGTTTGTAGTCGTCTCTGGCCTGCTCGTCATGGTGGTTGTCTCTGGACTGCTTGTCACGGTTGTAGTTCCAGGATTAGTTGTTGTTTCAGGTCCAATTGGACCTGTGGTTGTCTCTGGCCTGGTCGTGGTTGTGGGTTGATCAGTTGTCATACCGCTGGAAGTTGTGGTAGTGCTGCCCGAAGAGCAGTTGCCCGACACCTGATCCGCATAGTTGCAGGTGTCCACCGAGGAGTCCCAGACGGTACCCTTGGGACAATGGAACTTGTACACCATATAGCCGTTATTGTTTTTCGTGCAGCGATAGTAGATGCTGCAGTTCTTCGGGTCCGCATGGAAACCTTCTGACGGACAATTGAAGTTCACTTCGGACTGGGGAGTCGTACTGGGTATGTTCTCCGTCGTTGTTGGTGAGTCAGTTGTTGTGGGATTATAGCCAGGTATGGCGGTGGTGGTCATTCCGGTAGTGGTGTCAGAGGCCGCGGTCGTTGTGGGACTATAACCAGGCATGGCTGTAGTTGTGGGACTGTAGCCTGGCATAGCAGTGGTGGTCGGTCGTGTTACAGTTTCCGTAGTTTCGGGATAGTTCTCTGTGGTGGGTTTTGTGGGGGCATCTGTAGGTTTTTGTGGATATTCAGTTGTTGTAGGTTTATCTGTGGGTTTCTCTGGATATTCGGTTGTGGTTGGTTTATCTGTGGGTTTCTCTGGATACTCTGTAGTTGTAGGTTTTGTAGGAGTGTCAGTAGGTTTCTCTGGATATTCCGTTGTTGTTGGTTTCATAGGACCATCTGTAGGTTTTGTTGGGGACTCTGTTGTCGTAGGATTTGTTGTGGTTTCACTTGCAGTCGTCGTTGTCGGATTTGTTGTGGTATCCATGGGATTCGTTGGACCAACAGTTGTAGGTCTTGTTGTTCCTTCGGTGGTTGATTGCGTTGTAGTTGGCGGTTCCGTTTGACCCTCACATCTGGGCACATTCTCGGCATGATCACAGGTCTGCAGATCCTCATTCCAACCTGTACCCTTGGCGCACATGAATTCGTGCTTCGAGTAGGAGTCACCCGACTTCTGGCAGCGATAAAACTTACGGCAGTTGTTGGGATCAGCCATGAAGCCTTCGCCCTTACACTCGGTGCCAGGCGGCAGATTTGGCACTGGGGTTGTGGTCATGGGGGTTATCATTGTGGTGGTTGGATATGTTTCGCTGGTAGTCCACATGGTAGTTGAAGGCGAGGATTGTGTAGTGGTTGCACTGCTCGTAGCATCAGTGGTGCTGGGAACGAGGGTTGTGGTTGCTGGATTTGTGGAAGATTCAGTGGATTGTTGTGCCTCTGTTGTCGATTGAGAAGTGGGTTCGGTTGGGAGATTTGTGGTGCTTGGTGGGACCACTGTGGAGGTAGGCATTGAGGTTGTCGTTGTGGTGTTGTTGTCACAAGGAACCTTTCCGGCTTCAGTGGTGCTCTCAGTGGGATTGCACTTGTTCAGGTCATGATTGCAGGTCTGCAGGCTCTGATCCCAAACGGTGCCTGCTCCGCAGTGGAAGGGAATCTTATTGAAGCCACCTTTGCCATTATCTATGCAGCGATAGAATTTGGCGCAGTTCGTTGAGTCGCCAATGAATCCCTCGGATTGACAATCATTTTGACCTGATTGTCCAGTTGGTCTCTTGGTTGTCGATGGCTGCTCCATGGTGGGTCTATCAGTCATTGCCGGTTGAGTTGGTCGCCTTGTCGTTGTAGTTGTTGTGGATTGATTTGAGCCTTGACTTGGCGTTGTGTTACCAGTTCCAGGCCGTTGAGTTGTCGCCCCATTGTTGTTGCAGCTCTTATCGGTAACTGCCCAGGCATGATTACATGCCAGAATTTGTGCATCCCACACAGTTCCTGGGCCACAGGAGAATGCCACCAAAGAGAAGCCGCCCCTATCATTATCTACACAACGATAAAACTTGGCACAGTCATTCTCATCGCCCACAAACTGGCCATTTACTTTACACTTATCCGATGGCATTGACGCAGCTGTGGTGCCCGAGCTGCTGCTGGAGGCCGTTGTGGTGGTCATCGTGCTCGATTCGGAGCTGGAAACTGTTGTCTGTTCCACAGTCTGAGAGCTGCTTGTCGATGTCGACGTGGTCGAGGATTGTTGTTGATTATTATTGTTGTTGTTGTTTGATGAGGAATTATTGTTGGAAGAGTTAGGCGTGTCTTGTTTGCATTTAAGTTTCTCCATATTGATCTGAGCTGGGTGATCGCAGCTGTTTGCCTCAGGATGCCAAAGGGTGTTGGGTGGGCAGGTGAAGGATACTTTCATGAAGCCGCCCTTGCCATCATCCACGCAACGATAGAACTTGGCACAGTTTTCCTTGTCGTCCAAGAAGGTCTCCTCACTCTCACATTTTTCTGCTGGCTTGAAGGGTTTCTGTGTGGTTGTGGTGGCAGGTACGTCCGTCGATGATTCTTGATTGGAGGAGGAGCCTTGATTAGATGATGACCCTTGGTTGGATGATGAACTCTGGTTTGAGGATGAACTTTGGTTAGAAGATGAATTCTGATTCGATGAAGATTCCTGATTTGAAGAGGTCTCTTGATTTGATGAAGATCCTTGATTCGATGAAGATCCCTGATTAGAGGATGATCCCTGGTTTGAGGATGATTCTTGATTAGATGAAGATCCTTGATTGGAGGATGATCCTTGATTAGACGATGAGCTCTGGTTAGACGAAGATCCCTGATTCGAAGATGATCCTTGATTTGAAGACGATCCTTGGTTAGAAGAAGAGCCTTGGTTAGATGACGAGTTTTGGTTGGATGAAGATCCCTGGTTTGATGATGATTCTTGGTTTGATGATGATCCTTGATTGGATGAAGATTCTTGGCTTGTCGATGATTCTTGGTTAGAAGAGGATCCTTGGTTAGATGATGAACTCTGATTAGATGAAGATCCTTGATTTGAGGAAGATCCTTGATTTGAAGAGGAACCCTGATTTGATGATGATCCTTGGTTAGAAGATGAACTCTGGTTTGATGAAGATCCTTGGTTGGAAGACGATCCTTGGTTGGAAGACGATCCTTGGTTGGAAGACGACCCTTCGTTGGAAGACGATCCTTGGTTAGAGGATGAACTCTGGTTAGATGAAGATCCCTGGTTGGAAGATGATCCTTGGTTGGATGACGATCCTTGGTTAGAGGATGAACTCTGGTTAGATGAAGACCCCTGGTTAGATGAAGATCCTTGGTTAGAGGATGAGCTCTGGTTTGACGAAGATCCCTGGTTTGAAGATGACCCTTGATTAGATGATGATCCTTGGTTTGATGATGAACCCTGGTTAGACGAAGACCCTTGGTTGGATGAAGAGCCTTGGCTCGAGGATGATCCTTGGTTAGACGATGAGCTCTGGTTAGATGATGATCCTTGATTGGAAGATGATCCTTGGTTTGAAGACGATCCTTGGTTAGAAGACGATCCTTGGTTAGCAGAAGAGCCTTGGTTAGAAGAAGAGCTCTGGTTGGATGAAGACCCCTGATTTGAAGAGGAGCCTTGGTTAGCCGAGGACGTAGAGGAGCTCTGATTTGATGAACCGGCGGTACCATTAGCCATTGCCTTGCATTGCTTTTTCTGCACATCCGTTGGATGATTACAGCCCTTGGAATCAGGATCCCACACAGTTCCGGGCGGACAATTGAATGCAACCTTATCGAATCCTCCGTTGCCATTATCTACGCAACGATAAAAGACGGCGCAATTAGTTTTGTCCGCTAAATAAGTTTCCGTATCCTGACACTCTCCATCAGAGTTGGCCGGATTCGACGTGGTTGTGGAATTTGAACTTGAGCTTCCGTTACTAGATTGATTGGAAGACTGGTTAGAAGATTGGTTGGAAGACTGATTGGAAGATTGATTTGAGGAGTTAGAGGAAGACGAGCTCTGTTGACTGTTGGCAGATTGATTACTGCTTGAGGTGGTTGATTCCTGATTTGCAGATTGATTACCAGACTGGTTGTTGCTATTATTATTGTTTGATTGGTTGCTAGATTGATTGCTGCTTGATTGATTGTTGTTGGATTGGTTATTATTTGATTGATTGTTTGATTGATTGCTGTTATTAGATTGATTGCTTGACTGGTTGCTGCTATTATTCGATTGATTGCTTGATTGGTTGCCTGACTGATTGTTGCTATTGCTGGACTGATTACTAGATTGATTGTTGCTGGATTGGTTATTGTTTGATTGGTTGCTAGATTGATTGCTGCTTGATTGATTGTTGTTGGATTGGTTATTATTTGATTGATTGTTCGATTGATTGCTGTTATTAGATTGATTGCTTGACTGGTTGCTGCTATTATTCGATTGATTGCTCGATTGGTTGCTTGACTGATTGCCTGACTGGTTGGCTGATTGATTGTTTGCAGATGAGTTTGCTAAGGATTGACATTCTTTCTTCTGATTCTCATCGGGCAGTACACACACCTTCTCCTCTTGACCCCAGACAGTGCCAGGACCGCAAGTGAAGTTAACTTTCTCGAGATCACCATTCTCGTTTAGGCGACATCTGTAAAACTTGGCGCAATCTGTCTTGTCGGGTATATAAGTATTTTCATCTACACATTCTTCGTTATTGGCAGAAGAAGTAGATGATTGATTGCTTGAGGAGCCTTGATTAGACTGATTATTATTTGAGCTTTGATTTTGAGAGGAACTTTGGTTCCCTTGACTTGAAGATTGGTTGCTGCTTGAGCTCTGATTGCTGGAGGATTGACTAGATCCAGAGTTCTGGTTGCTGCCTGAAGATTGGTTGCCTTGGCTGGATGAATTCGATTGCTGACTGTTTGAGGATTCGTTGTTGCCAGAGTTTTGGTTGGAACTGGATTCCTGATTGGAATTAGAGTTGGATCCAGAAGAGGATTGGTTTGAATTTGAGCTTGATCCCGATGATGATTGATTACTACCAGAAGAACTTGATCCCTGATTAGCGTTGGAGTGGTTGGAGTTACTCTCAGTGCTGCTAGAGGACTGATTGTTGTTGGAGCCTGATGTCGATTGCTGACTGCTGCTCGATGTTGATGATTCCTGCGTGGAGCTCGAACTTGAGTTAGAGGATGATGAACTGGAAGAGGATGATGTGGAGGAGCTTGTAGAGGAGCTCTGCTGACTGCTGGACGAAGATGAGGTTGTGTTCTGGTAGCTGGTTTGGGATGACTGGGTGGACGTTTGGTCTGCGTAGACATCATTCAGGGGATCGGCCTGCTTGCGGCAACCACCATTGGACCGCACCTCGGATATGTGATTACAGGATTGCAGAGAGTCATCCCAGGCAGTGCCATCTGAGCAACGAAAACCAATCTTATTATAGCCCCGTCCATTGGAGATGCAGCGATAGAACACAGCACAGTCACTGGGATCACTCAGGAATCCATCATCTTCACACACCACACCCTCATCATCGGCGGCACGTTGACCCGACGAGCTCGTAAAGGAAATGACTGAAACACCCGTCAATCCTGTCAGTCCATAGTTAGCGGGCAACTGATTTTCTGTCGCATAGGTATACAGATCCAAGGCGGCGGTGGCAGCGGCCGTGTCAGCAGCGGATGCACCGACTGCATTAGGGCCATTATGGTTATTGACGAGCCCATCAAATGTCAACTGATTAACGGTCTCGGCACTCCCATCTATTTCGTTCATATAGTCCAGACACTCGCCACGTCCGGCCAACATTGGTGGCAAACACAATTGCAACGTGCGCGAGAAGACAGTTCCCTCCTTGCAGGCAAACATGTATGGCTGTATATAGTGCTCCGAGCGCTTCTCACAGCGATAGTAGACATGACAGTCGTAGTCATCCGGGAATAGACCCTCCTCCGGACAGTAGAAGGCAACATCATCAACTTCATGGGAGGCGCGTGACGGAGACGGAATGTCTGTAATCAACATAAAATGATGTACGTTTTTAGAGCATTTCGATTAAAATATAAATTAATATGGTTACGTGGTGAGTGAAGGGCGTTAGATTGAGATTAGGTGGGACAAGTTTAGAAACGAAGCATGAAGGAGTTTTAAAAAACAAAAGGAGAGATGAAATGCCTGAACATTAAAGTTAAGAGTAAATTCGAAAATAATAAAACACTATAGATTCTAGAATTAGAATTATTGGGAAAAAGACTGGTAAGTTAAGATAGTATGGACCGTAATATATCCTTATATTGAAAGGGGATCGCAAGATCCTTAGCATTAAATTTATATTAGATGGTTAAAAACCATGGACAAGACTCGCTAGATCCTTAAGATTTGCAAACTTTTTCGTTATTATATACCTTCATATGGAAGTAGGATCGCAAGAAGGAACTTTCTCATATATTACGAATAAATTAGGGAAATAAGAGCAGCGACAACTAAAAACTAGGCGACTATAAAGATGTCTAAAGAATTATGGATTCGAGCTCTGAAGGATACACGATGAATTACATATGTACGACAAACGATATATATGTACATTTATAGCGAGGGCAATTCGAAACCGACCGCTGGAACAAACCATTCAACTGAAACTTCCTGTCACAAATGCCCCTCTTCGAATATATTTTGCTCAATTTTGTCTGACATTTTGCATTTCAGTTTGATTTTTTTTTGTTGCTGCTGGCGATGCGTTTGTTCGCTGTGTTCGTAGCGGGATTTTTCGCGCTGTCAAAATAAATTTGATAATTTATTGTCATTCAATGGTTGAGAGCGATGTTTTTTTTTTATTTTTTAATTTTTTTGATGCTGCTTCTTATACGTAGTATACCCCCTATACTATACTGTGTATATATGGATGGACATTTATATACTCATCCCGCTGATGCTGATGTTGCTGTCGCGCATTCCAATAAATTTAAATGCATTTATGGCCTTTACAGCGGAACAAATTCATTTCGAAAATGAATTGTGTATATATTTTGCTTCAGTTTTTTTTTTATTCTTTTGCCGCTCTTCAGTTTGAGTTTTGAGTTTGCTTTGGTTGCCAGGAGGGGAACTGGCAGCATACCGGGGGCACTTCATTTGCCACAAATGTTGTTTGGGGCGTGTCCCCGTTTTTATAAAGCGAAAAACGCCTGGCAAATTGCTGATGTTGTTGTTGCTGCTGTTGCGGCATGCAAATCTGGCAAAAACATTGTAAAAACCGCTAGCTAAAAATTAGAGCCGACCTCAGGCCGAGGTCCCTAGACATAAATTTGCATCAGTCACTGGGAGAATTTCGTTTTTTCCTTTTTTTTTTTTTGTAATTTTTTTATTGGATGGACGAGGCAAAAGCCAATGCTTTATGGGCTGACGGCGTGCCATGTTGCATATACATATGTATGTATGTAGATCCATTTATTGTAACCAAATTGCCAAATCTAAGGGTCATAAAGCTTAATTATGGCCATTATACGAATACGAGCTTGGGCTCAACTCTTAAATGAGCCTCTAAGCTTTAAGTTTGGCATTAGAAGTTCATTTTGGAAACTTTTCGATTAGATACGATTGAGTTGTTAATCGTTATAAGATTTGTGTAAATATTGCTGGAATTTCAATAAGCCAACACATGGGCAATAAATTAACTTATTACATTCGAGATGCTCCCAACTTACAGCTATCCTTAGCCATACAGAGCGAGAGAGATAGAGAGAGAAAGAGAGGGTAAACAATCATGAATTCTTAATGCAAATATTTAAACATGCACGAAACCCAATTGTCGAGCCCATTACTTAGGCGGAGATACGAAGGGAGAGACGGACAGAGAGAGGGAGGTAGGTTTGCTGGGGTTGACGCTGAGGCGAAATTGACCGTTTTGCGATTTTAATAATATATGATGTGTACTTTAGAGCTTATGCAAAATGAAATGAAAAGGAGCGACCGCAAACTTATGCGGCGCACAACCGAACCGGGCAACAGGCGTAACCGTATTCGTACTGCCCTGTTGCCCTCCCTGTGTAACCGCAAAACATGTCCGCAAATAGTTTTGGATAGGCACAGGCCATGTCCATCCATGTTCATGTTCATGTTGATGTCGCTGTCTATGTTCGTTTTTGGCAACAGGACGAGGACCAGGCCCAAGTCCATGCTCCAAAAATTTATATGTAAATATTGTAGTTAAGTATGTTGCGTTAAAATTTCAATTTGCCGCATTAAGTCTGCTGAAATGTAGTTATAAAAGCTTACAACAACTTTCGCCAACTGTTTTCAATTTCTCGTTGACGATAGTGCCGTCACTTATTAAGCAAATGACAAATAGTAATTAACATTATTTTCGCTCATTTTTTTCTTCCTGTTTTAAAATTAAATATTTATTGAGCTGCTGTCCTATGCTCTGGTTCTGTTTTAATGTGGACGCCATAAAGAGGGTACACGCCATTAAGTTTGCTTCGTTGGCCAACAATTTTCAAACAAATTGCTCATTCTTCCATGAGTAGAGGGGAAGTGGGGCACGTGCTGCTTCTTGTAAAGTTTACCCACTACAATTTTAATTTTAATTTGATAAATTGAAACAATGTTTGATTTACCAGCACGAAAATCACAGCATGGGAAACTGCTAAGTAGACTTAAGACTCTTGCTTCGCCGACAGTTTTTGATTTTTAGTGGATCGCAATGCTTTTTGTTTAGAGGAAAACTTTGATCTGTCATAACTTTGTCAAATCTCAACCAATCATCAAATTTCATACCTCTATTTCTTAGTTTTGACCAACACTACAAAACTGCATTCAAAGATTGTTGAAATTAAGACCTTCATTTTCGAACCCCTCCACAAGCCCAAAACTGTATGAGAAAATCGCTCTATGAAAATTTTCTAAGTTTTGATCTCCCAAAACTTTGTCAAATCTCAACCGATTTTCAAGTTTCATACCTCTATTTCTTAGTTTTGACAAATTAAACAAAACTGCATTCAAAGATTGTTAAAATTAAGACCTTCATTTTCGAACCCCTCCACAAGCCTAAAACTGTATGAGAAAATCGCTCTATGAGGATTTTCTAAACTTTGATCTGTCATAACTCTGCCAAATCTCAACCAATCATCAAGTTTGATGCCGATATTTCCAAGTTATGACAAATAAAACAAAACTGCATTCAAAGATTGTTGAAATTAAGACCTTCATTTTCGAACCCCTCCACAAGCCCAAAACTGTATGAGAAAATTGCTCTATGAGGATTTTCTAAACTTTGATCTGTCATAACTTTGTCAAATCTCAACCAATCATCAAGTTTCATACCTTTATTTCTTAGTTTTGACCAACACTACAAAACTGCATTCAAAGATTGTTAAAATTAAGACCTTCTTTTTCGAACCCCTCCACAAGCCTAAAACTGTATGAGAAAATCGCTCTATGAGGATTTTCTAAACTTTGATCTGTCATAACTCTGCCAAATCTCAACCAATCATCAAGTTTGATGCCGATATTTCCAAGTTATGACAAATAAAACAAAACTGCATTCAAAGATTGTTGAAATTAAGACCTTCATTTTCGAACCCCTCCACAAGCCCAAAACTGTATGAGAAAATCGCTCTATGAGAATTTTCTAAGCTTTGATCTGCCATAACTTTGTCAAATCTCAACCAAACATCAAGTTTCATACCTTTATTTCTTAGTTTTGACCAACATTACAAAACTGCATTCAAAGATTGTTGAAATTAAGACCTTCATTTTCGAACCCCTTCACAAGCCCAAAACTGTATGAGAAAATCGCTCTATGAGGATTTTCTAAACTTTGATCTGCCATAACTTTGTCAAATCTCAACCGATTTTCAAGTTTGTTGCCAATATTTCCAAGTTATGACAAATAAAACAAAACTGCATTCAAAGATTGTTGAAATTAGGACCTTCATTTTCGAACCCCTCCACAAGCCCAAAACTGTATGAGAAAATCGCTCTATGAGGATTTTATAAACTGTGATCTGTCATAACTCTGCCAAATCTCAACCAATCATCAAGTTTCATACCTTTATTTCGTAGTTTTGACCAACACTACAAAACTGCATTCAAAGATTGTTAAAATTAAGACCTTCATTTTCGAACCCATCCACAAGCCCAAAACTGTATGAGAAAATCGCTCTATGAGGATTTTCTAAACTTTGATCTGCCATGACTTTGTCAAATCTCAACCGATTGTCAAGTTTGTTGCCAATATTTCCAAGTTATGACAAATAAAACAAAACTGCATTCAAAGATTGTTGAAATTAAGACCTTCATTTTCGAACTTCTCCACAAGCCCAAAACTGTATGAGAAAATCGCTCTATGAGGATTTTCTAAACTTTGATCTGCCATAACTTTGTCAAATCTCAGACAATCATCAAGTTTCATACCTCTATTTCTTAGTTTTGACCAACACTACAAAACTGCATTCAAAGATTGTTGAAATTAAGACCTTCATTTTCGAACCCCTCCACAAGCCCAAAACTGTATGAGAAAATCGCTCTATGAGGATTTTCTAAACTTTGATCTGCCATAACTTTGTCAAATCTCAACCAATCATCAAGCTTCATACCTCTATTTCTTAGTTTTGACAAATAAAACAAAACTGCATTCAAAGATTGTTGAAATTAAGACCTTCATTTTCGAACTTCTCCACAAGCCCAAAACTGTATGAGAAAATCGCTCTATGAGGATTTTCTAAACTTTGATCTGCCATGACTTTGTCAAATCTCAACAAATCATCAAGTTTCATACCTCTAATTCTTAGTTTTGACCAACACTACAAAACTGCATTCAAAGATTGTTGAAATTAAGACCTTCATTTTCGAACCCCTCCACAAGCCCAAAACTGTATGAGAAAATCGCTCTATGAAAATTTTCTAAGCTTTGATCTCCCATAACTTTGTCAAATCTCAACCGATTTTCAAGTTTCATACCTCTATTTCTTAGTTTTGACAAATAAAACAAAACTGCATTCAAAGATTGTTAAAATTAAGACCTTCATTTTCGAACCCCTCCACAAGCCCAAAACTGTATGAGAAAATCGCTCTATGAGGATTTTCTAAACTTTGATCTGCCATAACTTTGTCAAATCTCAACCGATTTTCAAGTTTGTTGCCAATATTTCCAAGTTATGACAAATAAAACAAAACTGCATTCAAAGATTGTTAAAATTAAGACCTTCATTTTCGAACCCCTCCACAAGCCCAAAACTGTATGAGAAAATCGCTCTATGAGGATTTTCTAAACTTTGATCTGCCATAACTTTGTCAAATCTCAACAAATCATCAAGTTTCATACCTCTATTTCTTAGTTTTGACCAACACTACAAAACTGCATTCAAAGTTTGTTGAAATTAAGACCTTCATTTTCGAACCCCTCCGCAAGCCCAAAACTGTATGAGAAAATCGCTCTATAAAAATTTTCTAAGCTTTGATCTCCCATAACTTTGTCAAATCTCAACCGATTTTCAAGTTTCATACCTTTATTTCTTAGTTTTGACCAACACTACAAAACTGCATTCAAAGATTGTTAAAATTAAGACCTTCTTTTTCGAACCCCTCCACAAGCCTAAAACTGTATGAGAAAATCGCTCTATGAGGATTTTCTAAACTTTGATCTGTCATAACTCTGCCAAATCTCAACCAATCATCAAGTTTGATGCCGATATTTCCAAGTTATGACAAATAAAACAAAACTGCATTCAAAGATTGTTGAAATTAAGACCTTCATTTTCGAACCCCTCCACAAGCCCAAAACTGTATGAGAAAATCGCTCTATGAGAATTTTCTAAGCTTTGATCTGCCATAACTTTGTCAAATCTCAACCAAACATCAAGTTTCATACCTTTATTTCTTAGTTTTGACCAACATTACAAAACTGCATTCAAAGATTGTTGAAATTAAGACCTTCATTTTCGAACCCCTTCACAAGCCCAAAACTGTATGAGAAAATCGCTCTATGAGGATTTTCTAAACTTTGATCTGCCATAACTTTGTCAAATCTCAACCGATTTTCAAGTTTGTTGCCAATATTTCCAAGTTATGACAAATAAAACAAAACTGCATTCAAAGATTGTTGAAATTAGGACCTTCATTTTCGAACCCCTCCACAAGCCCAAAACTGTATGAGAAAATCGCTCTATGAGGATTTTATAAACTGTGATCTGTCATAACTCTGCCAAATCTCAACCAATCATCAAGTTTCATACCTTTATTTCGTAGTTTTGACCAACACTACAAAACTGCATTCAAAGATTGTTAAAATTAAGACCTTCATTTTCGAACCCATCCACAAGCCCAAAACTGTATGAGAAAATCGCTCTATGAGGATTTTCTAAACTTTGATCTGCCATGACTTTGTCAAATCTCAACCGATTGTCAAGTTTGTTGCCAATATTTCCAAGTTATGACAAATAAAACAAAACTGCATTCAAAGATTGTTGAAATTAAGACCTTCATTTTCGAACTTCTCCACAAGCCCAAAACTGTATGAGAAAATCGCTCTATGAGGATTTTCTAAACTTTGATCTGCCATAACTTTGTCAAATCTCAGACAATCATCAAGTTTCATACCTCTATTTCTTAGTTTTGACCAACACTACAAAACTGCATTCAAAGATTGTTGAAATTAAGACCTTCATTTTCGAACCCCTCCACAAGCCCAAAACTGTATGAGAAAATCGCTCTATGAGGATTTTCTAAACTTTGATCTGCCATAACTTTGTCAAATCTCAACAAATCATCAAGTTTCATACCTCTATTTCTTAGTTTTGACCAACACTACAAAACTGCATTCAAAGTTTGTTGAAATTAAGACCTTCATTTTCGAACCCCTCCGCAAGCCCAAAACTGTATGAGAAAATCGCTCTATAAAAATTTTCTAAGCTTTGATCTCCCATAACTTTGTCAAATCTCAACCGATTTTCAAGTTTCATACCTCTATTTCTTAGTTTTGACAAATAAAACAAAACTGCATTCAAAGATTGTTAAAATTAAGACCTTCATTTTCGAACCCCTCCACAAGCCCAAAACTGTATGAGAAAATCGCTCTATGAGGATTTTCTAAACTTTGATCTGCCATAACTTTGTCAAATCTCAACCGATTTTCAAGTTTCATACCTCTATTTCTTAGTTTTGACAAATAAAACAAAACTGCATTCAAAGATTGTTAAAATTAAGACCTTCATTTTCGAACCCCTCCACAAGCCCAAAACTGTATGAGAAAATCGCTCTATGAGGATTTTCTAAACTTTGATCTGCCATAACTTTGTCAAATCTCAGACAATCATCAAGTTTCATACCTCTATTTCTTAGTTTTGACCAACACAACAAAACTGCATTCAAAGATTGTTGAAATTAAGACCTTCATTTTCGAACCCCTCCACAAGCCCAAAACTGTATGAGAAAATCGCTCTATGAGGATTTTCTAAACTTTGATCTGTCATAACTTTGTCAAATCTCAACCAATCATCAAGTTTCATACTTCTATTTCTTAGTTTTGACCAACACTACAAAACTGCATTCAAAGATTGTTGAAATTAAGACCTTCATTTTCGAACCCCTCCACAAGCCCAAAACTGTATGAGAAAATCGCTCTATGAAAATTTTTTAAGCTTTGATCTCCCATAACTTTGTCAAATCTCAACCGATTTTCAAGTTTCATACCTCTATTTCCAAGTTATGACAAATAAAACAAAACTGCATTCAAAGATTGTTAAAATTAAGACCTTAATTTTCGAACCCCTCCACAAGCCCAAAACTGTATGACAAAATCGCTCTATGAGGTTTTTCAAAACTTTGATCTGCTATAACTTTGTCAAATCTCAGACAATCATCAAGTTTCATACCTCTATTTCTTAGTTTTGACCAACACTACAAAACTGCATTCAAAGATTGTTGAAATTAAGACCTTCATTTTCGAACCCCTCCACAAGCCCAAAACTGTATGAGAAAATCGCTCTATGAGGATTTTCTAAACTTTGATCTGTCATAACTTTGTCAAATCTCAACCAATCATCAAGTTTCATACTTCTATTTCTTAGTTTTGACCAACATTACAAAACTGCATTCAAAGATTGTTGAAATTAAGACCTTCATTTTCGAACCCCTCCACAAGCCCAAAACTGTATGAGAAAATCGCTCTATGAAAATTTTTTAAGCTTTGATCTCCCATAACTTTGTCAAATCTCAACCGATTTTCAAGTTTCATACCTCTATTTCCAAGTTATGACAAATAAAACAAAACTGCATTCAAAGATTGTTAAAATTAAGACCTTAATTTTCGAACCCCTCCACAAGCCCAAAACTGTATGACAAAATCGCTCTATGAGGTTTTTCAAAACTTTGATCTGCTATAACTTTGTCAAATCTCAGACAATCATCAAGTTTCATACCTCTATTTCTTAGTTTTGACCAACACTACAAAACTGCATTCAAAGATTGTTGAAATTAAGACCTTCATTTTCGAACCCCTCCACAAGCCCAAAACTGTATGAGAAAATCGCTCTATGAGGATTTTCTAAACTTTGATCTGCCATAACTTTGTCAAATCTCAACCAATCATCAAGTTTCGTACTTATATTTCTTAGTTTTGACCAACACTACAAAACTGCATTCAAAGATTGTTGAAATTAAGACCTTCATTTTCGAACTTCTCCACAAGCCCAAAACTGTATGAGAAAATCGCTCTATGAGGATTTTCTAAACTTTGATCTGCCATAACTTTGTCAAATCTCAGACAATCATCAAGTTTCATATCTCTATTTCTTAGTTTTGACAAATAAAACAAAACTGCATTCAAAGATTGTTGAAATTAAGACCTTCATTTTCGAACCCTTCTACAAGCCCAAAACTGTATGAGAAAATCGCTCTATGAGGATTTTCTAAACTTTGATCTGCCATAACTTTGTCAAATCTCAACCAATCATCAAGTTTCATACTTCTATTCCTTAGTTTTGACCAAGACTACAAAACTGCATTCAAAGATTGTTGAAATTAAGACCTTCATTTTCAAACCCCTCCACAAGCCCAAAACTGTATGAGAAAATCGCTCTATGAAAATTTGTTAAGCTTTGATCTCCCATAACTTTGTCAAATCTCAACCGATTTTCAAGTTTCATACCTCTATTTCTTAGTTTTGACCAACACTACAAAACTGCATTCAAAGATTGTTCAAACTCTGACCTTCATTTTCGGACCCCTCTTCAAGCCATGTTCCTTGTTGAGAATAATCGAGATTTTCGGCCTTCTTAATATCCGATCTCCCATTCTCATATTCCAAGATAAGACATTTAATAATTCTTTTCAAAAATGAACAATAATATTTTTGCCACTTTAAATTTAAATTCTGTTTCTTAAACTGAATTTTGCTTTCGTTTGTTACATCGTTTAGTTAATGTTTTGCCGTATAAATAATATTCTTTAAATAGTTATAGCTGTGTCATGCATTTGCTAAATTTATGCTGAAAGCTTTGTCTTGATTTGATTACGTGCTTTTAGGATCAGCATAAAAATAGCGTTGCAAGCCCAAAAGTAAGAACGAAAGAATTGAAATGTCAGTTTTCATTTAGAAATTTGACCTCGCATTTCTTCCTCTCTTTCCTCCATTTGTACTATCTCTTTCTATCTCTCTTTACGCTTTTGTACTTAAACTTGCAAGCTGTAAATATGATATTTGGATTATTGAATGGGAGCAGAACCGAAGCAGAGTCCTCAGCGAAAAGAGAGAGAGACAGAGAAGGAGAGAGAGAGTGGTCCGCAGACAGTTCTCAGTTAGTGTCCATGGGCTTGAAGGTAATTTCATTTGCGTCTGGTGGCATTTTGTCGCTGACTTCATGGTGGACACTGGCGTACGTGTGCTGCCAGGCTGGTGTCAAGGATTATACTACTACGATAGAACCAACAAACAAAAAAAAAAAAAAAAAAATGCTGCAGCAGATACGGATACGTAGATACTGTATTTACTTTCAAGTAGTATGTGTATGTGGAGTGTGTATGTATGTGTATGGGGAGTGGATGCGCCAAATGACCAGTCAGAAGAAATTCAATTTATTATACAGCTTGACTATTTTTTGTTGACTTTTTTTTTTTTATTTTTTTTTTTGACATTCCGTTCTCGAGGTGATGCTACTTGCTACTCTATCTATCTCTATCCCTGCATGCATTGGTTCTTGGAGATTGCGAAAGAGGGAGAGATATGCAGAAAATGTAAGCTAATTCCAACAGCTGTCGTTCTTGGATATTCCCTTTGCCTGCCATTCTCCAACTTTTGTTAGTTTTCTGCCTCTTTACTATATAACACTACTGCTACTTCTTCTACTATAACTGTTTCTTCTGCTTCTTCTTTGACTGCTTTCAGTTGTTGTTGTTGGGTTTATTACGATTTTGGAATGCGATGCGGCAGCTGCGTTTGAATTTCGCGCTGCGCTGCGCTCGAACAGCTTTTAATATTGAAAATGTCCTTGAAATCATTGCAAATGCCCAATGCACTAAGGACACTCTCTCTCTCTCTATCTATCTTTCTCTGTCTTTCAAAAAAACACTATTACTCATACGCCAGAGTTGCCATTTGGCATTTTGTGCTTCATCTTCATTGACATGCATAATTCATTTGTAGATAAAGTTGAAAGAAATTTGCTGACAGTTGCAATAATACAAAAATAGGGGGAAAAAAATACAAACATGAAATATTTAAATGGTTTTGTCCAAAGAGACATTTACTCAGAAAATTGCCTTTCGACTTGACAGCAATTAATTTGAATTTCAACAAATTTAAGACGTAGCATCATCATCATCATCAGCAGCACTTATCATGTCTCTCCCAACTAAGTAGTTGAGTGCCAAGCAGGGGGGGAGTATACTCCTCTACTACTGTTTGGTCTTGATGGTAGCTTCTATCGTTGCTGCTAAATTAAACATAAAGCGCTTTTAGTTAGAATCACGTTCGTCTCAATTAAACTACATTAAATTCAATTAGCAACAGCAAGACACGAGAGGGGATCGAAGAGCTCGAGGTATGGAGACATGGCAATACTGTAAGCAACATTGTCATTACGGTTGGGCAGAGGTGGAGTTCAAGTAAAAATCCTTTGGAGCCTTGCACAGAGAACCTGACCTAGTGACAGGCACGTGATGACACTGTATAGTAGGTGTGTGTGTGTGTGTGTGTGTGTGTGTGGATTCTTCGTTAGTTCTTAAGTTGAGGCCAGTCTTGCCAACAATGCCAACAATTGACTTTCATTACTTGCTACAATCATGTTGCATTATTGAGCGTTGTCATATTTGACAGGCCCAAGGAGATGATGACAACTCTGGCAGCACAACCGAGGACACCAGCTAGATCCTTCGACTACATTCAACTCTCTATGCTGCGTGTTGTGTGACGCGTTAGTTCGTTCATGTAATTAAGTTAAATATTTAATTTAATTGCATACACTACATACATACATACATACATATATATAGATAGAGGGCAGTAGGGAGAATTGGAGGAACAGAATGACTCATAAAAGGACACGAACATGCGCTGAGACAATGTGCTCCTTTGCCATCGACTTGCTCGAAATTATAATGAAAGCAGAACGTCGTGCCCATCGTAGTATGCTCTCTAAAGTAGCCTGTCTTAGCCTCACCTAAACCAACACAGAAAGAGATAGATATAGTTTGAGAGAAAGAGATGGGGAGAGTGAGAGAGAGAGAGAAGAAGAAGGTAAACATCTCGCAGGCGACAGTCCATGAAATGCTGCCATACCCACATAACGTGTCAAGACTTTTGTCCAACTCCACATTCAGTTTAGTTACTTCATTTTGTGTTGACCCCTTTTGACTGGTATATGATTATTATTATGATTGGAGTTCTTGCCCAAGACCTGTCTATCTGTCTCTCTTTCCCTCTCCCTCTCTCTCTCTCACTGTTTGGGACTGGCTTACTTTATGAGTTTCTTTTTGGAATTGTCATTTGGCATGCTAGTTGACAGTTTCTGTCAGGCTTTTAGTGGGAGCAGCTACCATATTAATGAAGTTGGACTCTAATGTATAGATATGTATGTATATGGCATGGTAGCATGCTGTGAAAACTTCTATATTTTCTGAACGAAAACTAACGTTATGACATAGTAAAAATATAACGGGAATTAAGCATATGATATGTATGTAGATCAGTTCAGGTACTTAATATAAATTAATATTCATATAAATAATAAATAAATAAAAAAAAAACTTCATCTTTGTTGTTATGATCAGAAGATTTATAGAATATTTAAAAGTAAGATAGTCAATCCGAATTTTATTTTATTTTTAGCTTGAGAAAAGTGTTTTGTAGACTGCTTGATTTCTGATATGAAATAATCTTCATTAATATATTTTGGGCAAATATAGTGAGGAAATTAGAAATTAGGTTAGTCTGTTATTCGTTCAATCATGATCGATTTTAATAGACATTTTGAGTGTTCTATTACAGCATCAATTTCAAAATAATACTGCAAATTAAAGTTATGTTTCTAGAGTTTCTGCTATGATATGTATATTTAGTTTCAAAGTAAAATTTTATGAAATTAAATTCCAAAATTATAAACATGATATTATAATCACTTGAAATTAACTGATGATACAGAAAAATGGGGAAATCTGATCAATTTTCGATTATTTTTAAACTAGTTTTTTTTTTAACATTTTTTTTTTAGTATTTTCAAATTAATTACAAAGTTAAATAAATTTAAGCAAAATTACGAATCCTAGAAATTTATAATCATATAAAATATAGCAATCATCTAGAAATATGGAAAAATCATAACCATAGGTTATAGAATATGCAATTCAGAAAAGTTTTCTACATACATACATACGTACGTATGTATATTGTTCTCATGTTCTAATAACGGGCTAGTAGTTTTGGCCAATTTGGTTGGCTCGGCCAAGAGCCGCCAGTTAAATGGCGCTAAAAGTTCTATTGCACTTGAATAAGTAACTTTATCTAACATTAAGTAAAACTAAAGGGAGTGTGTAAATGAGACGCCGTGGCACAGACCGAGAGAGAGAGAGAGAGAGGCATGGAGTAAGAGAATGGGAGATGTAGAGGGGGAGTGTGTGTTTCTGAGCCCGCGGGCCTTCAATTAATTTCATTTGTAGAGCGTCGCAACAAAATGCTGCAAGCTATTACTAAACACATACAAAAGTAGCGTTGTACATACAATATTTTCAATTAAGCTTGCAGCCATACACCACAAGAATAATAACAATTACATCAGCGACAAAGGCAGCGGCAGTGGCAGCGGCAGTGGCAGTGGCAACATCAGCTGTAATTCTATAGGAATACATGCTACAAATGTGTGTGCATGTGTGTGAGTTGCCTTTAAAATTGTTGTATGTATGTATGTGTAAGTAGATTTTGCTTGATTTTTGCATGGGAAGCTAAGAAGTTGCCGCCGCCGCGTTGCACGAATGAAATGTGGCAACATAGAAAGCTAGGCAGGATGAAAGAATGACAGGCAGGCGACGGCAGCAACCAGGCCCCGTCAAGTCAGTAAGAAGTCCTATCGCCCCCTTTCCCCACTCTCTACCTTCCCTCTTCCTTGCTATTGTCTTGAGTTTACCGCATGGAACGCCAATGATAACAATAAGCACAGCTGTAACCCCCACCAATCCCTCTTGTGGCACATGCCACGCCATCAAAGTTGTGTTGCGGTTGTGCCTGGTAAATGAATAGCTAACAATGAATTATATTCTGTTCGAACTGGCAGCAGCACCAGCAGTAGGGCAGTGGAAAAACCATTGGAAATTCTAAAGAAATTCTCAAGAAAATCAAAGCTGTTGATTTTCTCAACTTTCAATTTTTGCATATAAACTGAATTTCTAATTTAATTTTTGGACATGTCTTAAAGCGTATTTATATTTTCTTTTTATTTTGTATTTTCATTTTTTTTATGTTTAATTTTTAATATAATGTTTCTTTAAAATTAATTTTTTTCTTATTTATTTAAAACTATAATTTTTGGCTATATATTTTTGATACTATCAATCAATTTTATTTATTTGATTTTTTAAAGTGCATATTTTATTCAATTTATATTTTTATTTTTTATATATTTTTCATTAATAAATATTTCATATATTTTTTAAATTTTAATTTATAAAAATTACATATTTTATTTATTTTTACTTAGTTAATTTTTTTTATTTTATTTTTTATATTTTCTCAAATTGAATACTTAATTAAAGCATCAAATCGGCGACTTTTGTCTGTTATGCATTAAATTTAAGGTCAATAACATGGCTTATAAATTTTAGATTAGCTTTGAAATGCTTAGACAGTCAACGACAGCTCTCAAGTGTGAACTGTTGAGTTTATCTTAGACAAGAAAAAAAAACAAAATCAAAAGCAAAATAAAAAGATAATATAATTTGGCCAAAGACCCCATGGGCCACGGAAGTTGTCTTTATAGTCAGGCTGGAGTGTTGTGTACTTAGCCTGAAAGCGCCTCAAAGAATACAATACAATAGAGAAAAGTTTAGGCTAACGAGTTAAATTGTTTAGACCAAGCAACAAGAGCCAGAAGAACCGAGACCCAGAGACAGACCCAGACCCAGACCCAGGCCCAGACTCAGACCGAGACCTCTTTAATTGCCTACAATCAAAAAGTCAACAAAGTACCATAAAAAGCAATAAGCAAAAACAAGCCTCATTGCAAATGCTGTTGTTGGCTAAAAAGCCCAAGTGGCCACTATGCACACGTGTTAATTATTTAGACGTAACGTGTGCAAAAGAGTCAGAGAGCGAGAAAGCAACATAGTGAGAGAGTGAAATACAGATACAATATCAAGAGAGCGAGATGGATAGCAGAGAGAGGTCAAGCAACCTTAATAAGCATTCGCTGGCAGTAGAAATTCCTTGAGCGTCTGCAATTCCACGAATAAATTACACAAAATTATTATATACATCGGTTGTGTCGCCAGCAGTTGCCAGTTTGCCACTTGGCTAGCCTGTTGCATGCCACAAGCCGCTGTCTGTGCAACGATCTGCTTAAGTTACTAGTTATGCGCTGACAAATCGCTGACCATGGTCAGCAGATGTTTTAAATTTTTTTATGGGGTGCCCTGTGTTGTTTGAAAAGCAGAATAAAGGGGTATTATGAATTTCAGCGAATGTGTGTAATAGGAAGAAAGGGACAGTTGCTGACCCCGTCAAGTATATATATTCTGATTCAGGATCAATAGAGAAATTTATTCGCCTAGATCTGAGCAACTGTTAGAGGTAGAGCATATATGGAGTCGATATGGAATGTAGGTTAATCAAGGTTATCATTTTGTCCTTTTTTTCGAGTCTATAAAAACTAGAAGCTATAATTTTGTGATGCACTTTTCTAAACTGATTTAAGTTGAGAAATCGTTTTTCGCTTTTTACTTGCCTCGCCCCATTCTCCCACCAATCGAAAAGTAACTGTTAGGATACGACCTTTATGTATCTCAAGAAGAATATACATTATTCCTACATAAGTTGTGTTAATAATGTCTGCTTTACAGGTTATCTCATAGTCGAACCCACTCTACTATAATAGACTTACTTGTTTTTTCAGTGTTCGCTGCCAACTATCTTGATTTAAATGCTGCTTATGGTCAACAATTTTTTAGGGTCCACTGTCTGCTCTGCCTGCCTCGATCTGCGGTCTGACGATCAGTTTCAATTAATTTCAAATGTGGCGTGTAAGACGGTAGTGGCAACAGCTTAACTAACTTAAGTTAACCAAGTTAAGTAATTGTTAAGCCATCAAGTTGTGAGTTGCCTAATGAATCAATGAGTGGCTTTTAAATACCTGATGCGGAGCTGAAGAAGATCAACTGACTTGACATTGCCTAAGCAAGTGTGAAATGAAAGTGGCAACTGGCAACTGGCAAGTGGTAATGGGTTGGTTGCTGCATGCAACACGACTTTTTGCCACGACTTTTGCCGCATTTGTCATAATAAAATTATCATTTGCTTGGGTCACTGCCGGTGTTGAGTCTCAACAGGACTTGGACTTGGACTTGGACTTAGACTTGGTGTTGGTGTTGGTCTTGGACGTGCCACGCAGCGGCGGCTGTAACACTTATCAGTGTGTTGACAGTCAGCAGGACAAGAGGAAGCAGAAATAATAGTCAGCAGAAGTGAAGGAAGTGCAAAATGTAACAGACTTTGCCACTGACAGCTGCCTGCAGTGAAATGCCTCAGCAATTTTTTTCCTTTCCTACAATTTCTAATTTGCTTTCACTGGCAGATTTCATTTCATTTCATTTCATTGATACTGACGTTGCAAGTGGCAAGAGTTGCTGTGTTGCAACAACAGTGGCAGGCTCACTGACTGACTGGGAGTTGAATCGTGTCGACTTTAGTTCAACTTTAGTTGAACTTGACTTTTGTTATTTAATCTTAATTAGCCAATATCCGTGGCGTTGTGAGGCGGCGTGGCAAGGGAAGGAAGAAACCCTTTAAGTGCTGGCCACACAAAATGCTAACGAAGCGGAAAGATTGTTCAAAAAAAAAAAGTTGTTTCTCTACTGCTGCTGATTGTGGCTAAACTAAAATACTAAACAAGAGTCCTTCGAACACGGACTCAAATTCAAATCACGTACATACAGTGCTATTGATATTTCTTCTGACCAATTTCACACAGCTGCAACAAATCAAAAAGCAGCCAGTTTCAGTTCAAACACTAGTTTCACTATCTAACAAAGTGAGAGAGAGACATATATATATATATGTATATATAGAGAGATAGAGAGAGAGAGATAGAGATAGAGGGGTAGCTGTAGAGCGACATTTAAATTGAAAATTCTAAATTTTAATAAAAATTGTCGCAATAGTGCAATGAAATTGTCATGAGTTGTGGACCGCGTCCCGTCGGGTTCTCTCGTATATCTATGGCATATCTATAGCAATCACGTGATCAGCTTTCATTGCAATGCAATTGCATTCTTTTTTCTACTCCCAATATGATTACGATACAGACACACACACATACAGTCGTCCCATGACTATGTATGTATTCTGCATAAATGTACATACATACATAGATATGTGTCAGTGAAATACAATTTTTTTGTGATAAATTTATCATCTCGTCTTTCTGGTTGTATTTTTTCTCTTTTTGATTTTTTGTTGTTGTGTGCGGTTGTCGCAGTGGGTAAAAGGACTTTTGTGCTCTGCATTGATATAGATATATGTATCTATATATACACGTATAGATACAGATATCTATGTATATCTATACAAGTGGCGTTATAAACACCGTTATATATGATATGCACCTATTTGATGCTCTTCTCGCCCCCATCAGAAAAACACATTTCATTGATGAGTATTTTTCTGATTGAATTTAAAAAGCACGCAGTCTCTTTTCTCGTCCTTTTTTGTTTCCTGTGGATTTGGAAATTTGATTAATCGCACAGTTTATTTATAACAGATTCCATTTGAGCCCGACCAAATCCTATTAATCAAATAAAAATCTGATTATTAAACACATTTCAACTTAAATAGGCCAAATATTGCAAATGTGCAAATTTAAGAGGCATGAAAACGTTACGAATAAAAGTATATGCAGCCATAAAAAATAAGAAACAATCAAACACATAAATATTTTTTAAATTTTTCTGAAATTTTTTTTTCAATTTAAAAATGCAGTTAGTATGTGTTGTGGGGCTGGGAATTGATTGTGGTTGTTTGTGGGTAACTAAAAGATACCCTAAAGCGAGTACGTAAATTTGAAAAAAAATGTATTGTTTAATTAAGGAAGGATAATCCAATTAAAACCAGATAATTAAAAGTATGTTCTTATAAAGAAAGTTTTAATAATTTCTATTGTGAAAGCTTTGAGTGAATAAGAAATTCATTTTTTTTAATTCGAGTAACTGAAAGATATCTCAAAGTGAGAATATCAATCGTGAAATTGAAGTGTGGTATTAAGGCAGAAAATGAAAAAAGCAAGATTTAAAGTAGGATATTAAGGGGAAAGTTGTAATAATATATATTAGGAAAGCTTTGAATGAATTAGAAATTCGTTTCTATTTAGTATGAGTAACTGAAAAATACTTTTAAGTGTGATTTTAACAAGAAAGTGAAGAAAGATGAATCTGGAGATTGATACACTTCAGCTACTTGTTTTATTTAGTTAAGAAAGATTTGCATAGAATGTGCTTGAAATATGGGCAGGAAAGTCCTAAGATACTCATTATATAGATTTAAGTTGTACGCTTACGTAACGTATGTCTAACCAATGTAACGTAAAATTTAAATTACGTTACTAAATATATAAGTAACTCACTGTGCAACTTTCCTAAATTGGAAATATTTCGATGGCATGTTTTTTCGTTTTGTGATTCGATTCGTAAATGAATCCTTCAGTCTATGCTGAACTTTTTTTCCCCTATCGTATCTCCAGGATATTTCAGCAAGGATATTCACATGCCTTTGTTAGTCGTAAAATGTGACTTTGACACGTAATTAGTTTTCGCGCAATGCGCCGCTAGACATACTTTGGAATCCCTGCCAAATGTATTTCTTATGCATTTTTAAATACCCAAGTGCAAAAAAATAAAGAATACAACTAATAAATACCCTGCTGTAAGCAACTTATAGGGTATACCATATAACAGTTTGCTAATTGAGGTGACATCAGCGTGTAATTAAAGTTAATGTCATAAACTGTTACACATGCTACGAGGGAAGCGTTAAAATTATGCATATGTAATGTTGTTAATGACACTTTTTCACATACGATTTTTTTTTTGTTATATATATTTTTTGAGTGTAGGGGTTTATTGTGAAGTTTGTAGAGTATGTGCGGAAACTTAATCTATGTTTACCTCTAGCTAGGGCGGCGCCAGTGTAAACGCAAAGGAGCAGCAGGATTCGGCAGAGCGAACGTATTTCCGTTTTAGATGCGAGCGTCATTGTCGTCGCCATTTTGTCGAGCTGCGAGAATGGCGTCATCTGTGGCGCCATTGCGTTTTATGTTGCCAAAATGTCACAACAACTGCAAGCAAACGAAAGAGAGAGAGAGAGAGAGAGAAATAGACAGTGAATGAGTGCGATGGCAAATAAGTGGTAGAGGAAGTGTTAAATAATATGTAATATACAACAATGATAATAATTTTTTTTTACAATTTTCTCTATTTTCAAGTAATTTCTAATTCCCTTTATTTTTTATTTTTTGTCTTCTCCGCACTCTCTTAGGGTAAACATCTGGTTCGTTGGTGGGATGGTTGGTTGGTAGTTGATAGAAGCGCCATGGCAGCAGGACATTAAGTTTCAATTAGCGTTGACACTGAGCCAAGAGCTAGGCAATTTTGCGCATCATAAATTTCAAATCAATTTTCCTAATTAGCAAAAGTCGCGCTTGGCAATCTGAACGGAATGCTTCACTCGACCAATGCTACTCGCGTCCACTTGGAGTTGTAGTTAAATGAGTTACGCTACTTTTGTGAAAATAAAAAAAAACCAGTAGTTCGAACGGGGTCGACTTGGAGTTGCCCTGTAACAGTACAAAAGCTGTAAAATTTGTCAAATTTGGAGCTTCTAGTTTCTATGAGTTTTGAGAAAATCGCACTTAAAGGGGAAAAGAAAAATCAATTTTCCAGTGTTGGAAAACGGCTCATGTTGCCTTTTTCACACATTCGCACAAGATTATAATACCCCTTGTTTTTTGTTATTTTACAAAATCCAAAGGGCATTAAAAATAGCATGTAGAATGCAAAAATACAGTGTCTTCACTTGAAATTTTCCCATAGTTTTCTATCACTTTTGCCAGTCTGTTTTGGTCATCCTGACGCCTCCGTTTGCAGTCATTTACACAATTAGCATGCGGACATCCTTGTTGCTGTGCTTTTCCCTCGTTTCCCTCACATTTCGCAGTTAATTTTTTTATTGTCTTTTGCTTTCCGAAAATCCTTTTAATAAGTTAATTGTTACTGCATTGCACTTTTGCTGCTTTTGAATTTATGATTAGTCCTTCACGGCTGCTCCTGATGCTCTTTTCGCTGTCGGCTTAGGCCAAGACCACAGAGTATTTAGCGCTAGTGCTGCTGCTTCTACTTGGGATTTGTTGGCCAAGTCTTGTCTGGGCTTCTGGCAACTTGAAGCATTTGTTTTTGGGAACATGAAAGGCAAAGCCTGTGGAACGCGTGAGTTGCGCATAAATGTCAGCTGTGGTCTTGGTCCTGGTTCTGGTCCTGGTCGTGGTCCTGCTGTCTTTTATGTAGTCGACTTTTATGCATTTCTAGTGCTTCCTCTTGAATAATATTCATTGCTTGGCAGTGGGACTAGGATGTGGACATGGACATGGACATGGACTTGGATTCATCGCCGTTGTCATTATTATTGTCTGCGTTTTTCCTACTACTACTGCGACTACTACTGACTTTGTGTCAACTTCATAATAATGGTTTTCCTTCGTTTCTCTCTATATACTTTTTTCTGTTTCTTTCTGTGTCCCAGAAGTTTCAATGGGCCACGTATTCACAGTGGTTCCAACTATAGAAATCTACTGGGTCAATAACTAACTAAAGATTTCTTAAAATCTCTTTTTAGCTAAAATCAATTGTGTTGCATGGAGATTTTTTCTTAATATTTTTGAGACACTGTTGACATCTCATTTATTTGTAGTTGCTTCGACACGGCAACTGTAGGAAGCTGCAAAGAATCTATTAACCTAAGAAATTATGAGAAATGAAAACTTATTACGAGAAGTCATTAAGATTCAAAGAATTAAAAACTTCAAAAGTATAACTAGAAGTGAGAGACTCCCTCTCTCCCTCCCTCTCTTTTTCAATGTCTATGATTTTTTTGTTTTTCATTTTTTTTTCTCTCTTCTGTCAACTGTTGGGGAGTCCTTTTAACGCTTTGTGTGCAGCCCTAGAAACTCTGCTGGCGGTTTAAGACAAAAGCCTTGAGTCGATGTGATTGCAACTCTGAGCTTTGCTGGCAACTTTCAAGCCATAATTTTTAATGGCCTTATTTTTTTTTCGTCCTTTCCTTAAATGAGTAAGTGCTGCAACTATTGTGGAATATGCAGAGTTGAGAAAAAAAAAGAAAACAAAAGAAAAAAAAATTGTCGAAAACTATTTATTTATCATTTTGCTGCTGCTGCTCTTGCTGTTGTTGTTGTTTTTGTTGCACATCCATATATATATATATATATTCTGTAAAGTTGTAATTTGTTTAAACAAAAAAACAGAATGTTAATTTAAAAGTTTGATTAAAAAACTTTGCCATTGTCGAATTATTAAATGCTGCTGCATGAAGTCATTTATTTATGTTCAAAGAGCCTGGAGCGTGATTCATTTAACGTCGTGGTCATTAAGCCAGTCCAAATCGAATCATCATTGCCACTCTTATCAATGTTTCCTGACCGTTTCGGCAACTTTCGTTTCCCAACTCCAGTTGTGACAATCAGACAACCCCCCTCCTCATCAGCTACCCCCATACTTATTGTCTGTGCTCTTATTTTTTTATCAGCCATTTGCCGACTCATTAACTGACGTCTCTCGGCTTGTCTCTGCCATATCGTTGATGTCTGGACTGCAGCTCCTTTTTTTTATGGATGGATGGATGTATCTATATAGTATGTATATATATATCATATATAACGAGTAGTGAGAAGCAGAATGTCATTGGCGATTGAGTTTTACATGCTTTTAATTGACGTCGTCATGCAATGAAATTCAATTTATTCTGCACGCCATTGATCGTAATTCATACTGATGATGCGTCCACCACTCCACCTCTCCACCAACCCATCAACCCACTTTGGCCACACCACACCCACTATTCCCATGCACTGTCACTTCCATTTCCACTTGTCACTGAAACCAAGACTACTTTTAAGTCGGACGCCGCACTCCAATATGCACAACCTGAGGCCCAGGGGAATTAATGGGACTGCAGGTGACGGTTTAAATCTGACGTTGATGTACTACAGTGCGTATGATTAATATTTTCTGAAAGCCTTGCGCTCTGTCTGTGTCTCTGTGTCGCTGTTAATTGCAAAGCCTCAATTGCAAATTGTATAAGTATAATTTTTTTCTTGTCGAACATGTTTTATGTAAATTTCATAAAATCTGAGCTCATGAAGCGCAACTTGTATATTATTGATGTTTACAGTGCGTATGATTAATATTGTCTGCAAGTCTTGCGTTCAGCGTGTGATTCTATTGATTGCAAATCTCACAAGTACTTTTTTTTTCGAAAATATTTTTTTAAAATTTAAGAGTATATTATTAAAAAAAATATCTGAGCTGACTTTCTTAATGCATAATTTTAAAGTATGTATGAAAAATATAATAAGTATTTATTAAGTAAAGAATCAGTTTTTTTTTGTGGGTTGAAAATATTTTTGTAAATTTAATGGTATATTTTTTTTTATAAAATCTGCAGCCCTAAAAAAAAATCTCGTAACCTGTTTTTTTGCCTAAAGAAAAAAATCTGTCAAAATTCAGTTTTTAATTATTAAATAATTTGCTCTTTTCTTAGACTGATTTTATCTGTTTGTTTTGTTTCACAAGTTGACTGAACTTCCATACTTTCACAAATTGTTTTATAAAATTTTTTTTTCAAAATTTGAAAATTGTAATTTTTTGCAATTCTCTGTATTAAATTTAATATGCTGCAGGCTGCTGTTTATTGAATCAGTCTTTTAGTAGAATTTAACTCGTCAGCAAAACCGCAAAGTGCGCGTTTTTAACCGTTTTAATTAATGTCACGTTGTCTGTCTGGAAAAATTGACTGCTCGTCATCATCTACAGCTTTTGTTTACAGTCTGGCCCGTTGATGTCAAATCTAAATTCGTTTTTCTTTTTTATTTTTCGGGTAATTTTCTAAAATATTAATTGACTTTTGATGGCGGGCACGAAGGCATCATTAACACAAAATATAATTACGTGACAATTTGATGTGCACCTCAACAAAAAGAAGCAAAATAAAAATTCCTCAAACAAACCAAAAAAAAAAAAAAAAAATGAATGGAGAGAGTAAAGAATGAAGAGCAAGCCAAAATTAATTACGCTGTTCCACCCAAGGGATCAATCAGCAAACAGTCCGAAAGGTAAACAATGAAATTTACAGTGTTGGTAAATCCCCGATAGAGACAGACTAGGACTGGACTAGGGCTACGACCTACAGAGCAAAACAAATGAGATGAAATGAAACGAAATGAAATGAAATGAAAAAAAAGGGTCGCTCGACCTGCTGCTGTGACTGGTTAAATTTGAAAAATTAAAATCCACTTGGGTCGCGCCAGGGAGGTGCCGCAGGGAGAGAGGGGACGGTGGGTAGGTCGCATTTTTCAATGACTAAATAATATAGCCCGCAACCGTCAGCTGGGAGTTATAATCTGTTAGCTGCTTTTTCATTGCCACCACTTTGCTGGCCATTTTTGGCCATTTGGTCAATTGCTTGGCCGTGTCCTTTTATTTTTATTTTTTTTATATGTATTTATCTGTCTGAAATTTATTGTTGTTATTGCTCTGGTGCTGCTGCTGCTGACAGCTAAATGAAATGTAAATTTTTGCAGCAATTACGCGGCTAAAAACATGCATTTAAATAAATTTGCATGTAATTATGTTGTACATCAAAACGTCTCAATCAAAATTTCATCAAATTATGCGTCTGTCATCGTAGCAAATTAAGCCAAAATAATTGCATTTTATTAGTGCCCACAAAAGTATCAAATCATAAACATTTATATATATGAGAACATATATTTATATATACATATGTATGTATGTTGGCTGTGGAGATGAGTCTGTGTCTGGTCATAAGCCAAAATGTTTTATGCGACATATCATTTATCTAGACGGAAATATCTTAATCTGGCAATGTGTTGGCTTGCTGATACTTTATGATAAATGAGCTACTAAAAGCGACATTAAAATTTAATAAGCACATACTTGATATATTATATCTATGGCTGGAGAGGGTACCAGGGGAGAGTATGAAAGCAGTTTATTATTGATCGAAAATTAAACTAAAATTTAACGCTTTTCTGCTATTTCTAGGCCATCTAGGCCAAAGTTGGCTTAGAGGCACAATCTTTCTCTCACTCTCTCTCTCTGTTTTTGTCTCTGGTGGCAATCATTTTTATGGAAGGCAGCGTGAAAATGTCGCCTGTCTTACAAATCTTAGTAAATTCCAAGACAAAAGTAAATGAAATTGCACTAAATCTACAGGGAATTTTCCACAGTTACGTTGACGTCTGTAACTTCCCTGCTGCTGCCAGCATTTCAGGACCTTTGTCCTGGCACTTTTCTCTCTAAAATTGGCTTAACATTGCGCTCAATTTTTCTGTTGTTTCTTTTTTTTGTTTTTTTTTTTGGTTTTTTTCTTTTCTTATTATTGTTGTTTTTGGTTGTGCCTTTAGGCTTTGTAAAAAGGTACGAACAGGCCTAGGCCAAAGTGATAAACCGTTTGCACTGACATCGCATATAAATCTGCGACAAAAGTTGCGTCTGCCAGCAGACGACACACGGACAGGGATACGGACAGGGATACGGAGACGGATACGGTTACGGATACGGACACGAACACGGACAGGACTCCAAATCGTGCGGGATTTGTCATGCCAAATCGTTGAAAATGGCGTACGTTGTTTATGTGCCGCTGCTCTCTCTTTCTATATATCTCACTCTCTCTCTCTCACTCTCTAACTCTCTCTCACACTCTATTCTCTGCTCAACTCTCTCATTCTTTCTCTCGCTTAGTTTAGTCACTGAATTTTGCACAAAACAGTGACAGCAGCAACAAAAATAACAATAAACGAGCAGAGGCAACACATTAGCGCTCTCCTTCCCCCTTCTCTCGCTATCTCCCTCTCTCTCTCTTTCTCTCTCTCTCTCTTTCTCTGTCTCGTCTCGCGCTTCGCATGTCGTAAATCTTCAAGTGGCTTATCTATAACAAAACTGTGCTTTTTAATTCGTCTAAAAAAAAACACACACAAAAAAAATAATACCCAGCAAAAACAAAAAGATCTCGTAAATGTCGAAAAAAAAAATAAAATGTAGATATGCTCAATGTTTATTTAAAATTAGCTCTAGCTTAAGTTGTGCTACCCTCAATGCAAATATTATTTATAGCAGCCACAAAAGCCGCTAAATGCTAAATAGACATAGATAAATATAAAAAAAATAAAATAAAAAAAGCAAAAAAGTTAAAAAAATATATGAAAAATATTTAAATAAAAAATAAATATAAAAGTAGATAAAATTTCGAAATTAGCCAAAGTATCACAATATGCAAGATATGCGCTCTTCATTCTATTTTCTGTTTCGCTTCTCTTAGCCAAGTTAGCAGAGAAATGCATATACCCTGCTATTTTTTTTTTTTTTGTTGTTGACTGCTTGACTGCGGCTTGTTAATAAGCTCATAAAGTGCGGCGTCATGTAATTTTGAAGTTAAGCAAACTCAAATAAGAATCTGGCGAAAAATACTCGAAGCACAAGTCAAACAAATAAAAAAAAAGGAGGAAATTAAGAGAAAAAAAATGCAAAAATCAGCGTAAAATTGTGTTAATGATGCGCATCCTATTTGTTTTTTTTTGTAAATTTTTATTTTTTAATTATTTCCATAATACATACATTTACATATATTTAATTATCTGTTGCTCTTTCTGCCTCAGTTGGCTATACAAAAATCAAAAGTAGCAGCAAAAAAAAAAAAAAAAAAAAAAAATGAAAAAAATAAAATAAAGAAATATAGAAATTTTGCCAAAGAAACCTTTTTGATGTCAATCATTCAGGCGCTTAAGGAGCTGTCAAGCCTGGGCTATATGCCTAATAAGACGGCGATGGCGTCAAAGGAATTTAAATTAGCCAAGGCAACTCTCGGTCTAGTCTATGCGTCTCACTCACTCCGGCACTACCTCTCCCTCTCCCTCTCTCTTTCTATCTTTCGCTGTGTGTGTGTTTTGGTTTGTCTGTCTGTCCTTTGGTTTTGCTTGTTGCAATAGACTCGCCTCAAAAAAAAAAAAAAAGTCGAAAAACGAAAAAGAAAAGATTTGCCCACTTGCTGTGCTAATGAATCCTGACGCCAAGATTTGCGCTTTTCTTACTTTCAATTCATTCTCTCTTTTCATTTTTTGTATATTTTGGGGTTTTTGGCCTTGGTGTAATAAGCGTAAAACTTTTTGGCAGCGTCAATTTTTGCTTTTCTTTCAACTTTTTTATTTTTTTGGGAGTCTCAACTCGAAACTCCCGCTCAGTTTTTGCATTTCGACCAATTAGTTGGCTGTTTGTTGGCATGTTTCTTACGCGCTGATTGACAGTTTTCAAATGTTTTCGGCTGCTCAGAGTGATGAGGGCAAACTTGAAACCGCCTTAAAAATAAAATATAAAATTAAGAGAAAAAGAAAAGACTGAAGGTATTTTGTCTAGATACCTGGGCGTTGCTTTTACAAGTTACACAGTTTTAAATTGGCCAATTTAAATGCTTGTTACAGCTCATGTGGATTTGTGGGTGGAGCAACACCACCACCACCCACCTCATCCCCACCACCAACCCCCACCCCCCTACTCACCAGACACACCCAGGCAATTGTCATTTGAAGTTTAGCTGTCAAAGTTTTGCCACTTGAGCAACTTGTGCTGCGTGCCGCAAGATGGCGCATGAGCACGAGTTGCTGTAAAGAGGAACAACAACAACAACAGCAACTAAAGTTGGGGCAAATCTTTGTTTCTTGTTTGAAATAGAGCTCCCTACAGCATTTTTACCACTAACTAGGTCGACTTTTATTATTCGCATTCCTCTTGCCTATTTTTAGATTAATTCTAATCTTTGGATTTCCTTATATTAATGTTAAATATATTAATTTAATAATAAATTTTTACAAACGTAGCTGAGCATGAAAATGAAGCCATGTTTTTTATTTACTTGTTTTATTTTAATGTTTTTTAATTTTATTAAATTGTGTCTGCACTTGAAATGATTTGCAGACAGCACTAACAATATTTTCCTGGAATTATTTATTTCTGTTTATTTTATTTTTTTTATATTTTTTTGTTTGCAAATATTTAAATTTAATTTAGCTACGCATTTAGCTGCCATTTATTTATTCCTGTGAAATTGCCATGAATATAATTTGTGCAATGGCATATTGCACAGCATTTTTATTTGATTTTTTTTATTTGATTTTTCTTTTTGGTTATTATTGTTGTCTTGTGTCACCTTCAATTAGGGGAACCTTCGCTCTCTCTCTCTCCCTCTCTCTCAACACACACTCACACACATATATAGATATACTGGCAAAAGCAAACCAAAATGACAATGTCCTTTGATTTGTTTGGTTTGCCCCAATCTAACATAAAGCGTCACACGGCGGCAGCAAAGTGGATTAAGGGTGCTAATGACAGTTCCGGCCAAATAAACTCCGTGTCGTGTTTTTATGCTCTGCAGCAGCAGCAGCAGCAGCAGCAGCAGCAGCAGCAACAACAATGGAGACGAACACGAGCAAACTCGACAAATTTTTGTCAAAATTGACGTTACGTTTACGTGAGAAAGAAAGGGTGGGTGGTGCGAGAGGGGTGGTTGTTGGTAGTGGGTCTGCGTCTAGTGACAGGCCATAAGAATATATTGACATTGCCATGTGCTGCTGGTACAACAGTGCGTATGATTTTTATAAATGCCGTGTCGATGCCGAAACAGGAAACTCACAAAATCGAGCGACATATGCGCTTTTTGTTCCCAGCTTAACTCAATGGTTATCCTTTGTACATGTATATGAATGTGTGTGCGTGTGTGTGTGTATGTGTGTTGGTATGTGTGTGTTATAGTATGTGTGTGTGTGCGAGTGTGTTATTTGCCGCACATTCACTGCTCTGTATAGTGTTGAGCTATGGCAACCGTGCAGAGAAGAGAGTTGGCATTTCTTTTTCTTTCTTTTTAAATATATATTTTTGGCAGCATGACTCTCAATTGCCATGAATTTTTGTATGGTTTCTATTTTTCACGTCCAAATTTTTACTATGGAATTTTGACATCATCACACACACCCCTCCCGCCGTCTCAATCAATTTTTTTTATTAGTATGCGCACTTATTGTTTATTATGCAGAAATAAGCAGAAAAGGAAACCAGATTTTGTCAGGGTTAAAAATAAATTCATAAACTGATTTACATGCCAATTTTCTTAAGAAAAATATATTTTACCAAAGAATATTTTAATTAATTTAAACTTCATCCTTGTTTAAAACAGAAATTTAAAAAAAATCAATTGAAATAAATTTATTTAAAAATAAATATAAAGACTTTAAAACGAATATTAAAAAGATATTTTTAAACTTAAAAAATGATTAAAAAATAATTAACGTCAAATTTTGATTAAGCGCACTTTAAGCAGAGACTATTGGATAGTTTTCTTGTAAGGTAAGAATGCACGTTAAGTTTATAAGAAAAAGAGTATAGGTTGAGTTGAGATGACGAGTGAAATGCGGCAACAATGTGAAGCCAAGTGAATTTGCAATGTGTGCATAGATGCAGAAAAAAGTGCGGAAAAAGTAACAATCAAACAAACGAAACGACACGAGATGAGATGAGATGAAACGCTGAAGAAAGGCAACAAAAATGAAACGAAGTGAGACGAAGGGAGAAAGAAAACATCTCAGGCTCTCAGGCTGAGTCTCAGTATCAGTCTCAGTCTCAGTCCCGTTTCTTAGAGTTATGTTTAGAAAACTTTTCAAGCACGAACGGCCGCCAGCAACACTTTCAAGTTGTTTCTACGTTTCAAAATTTGCACGCTGCTCTTGTCACTCATACGCAGTGTGGGCGCGTCACTGGAAAAGCGACTGAAATGTGTGTGTGAGAGAGAGGGAAAAGAGAGTGAGAGTGAGACAGATAGTGCAACGGTAACTCTGTGACTGCATGATGATGATGATGATGATGATGATGATGATGATGATGATGATGATGATGATGATGATGATGATGATGTTTATGATGATGCTGATGTCTCCAATGTTGTATGTTGTTGCCATATTTCAACACCCTTGAGGTGTGAAATAGACACAAATGCAACAAACTCTTGCCACTCCCTACCCCTCCCACCCCCCCGCTCATACACCCCCACTCCACTGCTCTTAGTACTGCTCTACAAATATGTGTTACTTTAATATAAACATTTTTCACTTGAGCAGAATGTTTTAATTTTCTTTAGCTTGAATGGGAAATTGATTGTGAAAAGTTCTTTTTTTTTTTTCCTACATTGCTTGCATTTTTACTTTGATTAGTCTATGTGGGGCAACTAACTAAATTTCAAATTTAATTTAAAATATTGTATATATTCTAAATTGCCACAAAGTAAAAGTTAAGGAAAAATTGTATAGTTTTTTTTTTATATTGAAAATTTTTTGCATTTCTTTTTATGGGAGAGGAAACTATTTGTCAATTCATTGTGAGCAGCTGCTGCTCGGTATCTATGTATATAGATAAATATAGTATTTGATATGTATTTATATATGTGGTGTTTGTTTATAATATCCGATTCCAATTGTGCAAAATCTTATTAGAAATTTCGTTTCGTTTCGTTTGGTAAATATTTGTTTATTTCTGTGTGTATGTGTGTGTGGTTTTGTTGTTGTTGTTGCTATTATTGTTGCTATTGTTGTTATTGTCATTGTTGTATTCAATAAAATGCTTCAAACAATTTGGCCTATGCTGACAGCTGCTTCGTCCTAGACTCTCTCTCTCTCTCTATTTATCCCTTTGCTGCCTTCAACTCAAATTTTAAGCCTCCCAATTCTTGGCCAAATGTGAGTCCTGTTTTGTGAGCTGTGTGCGTAAGTGTGTGTGAGTGTGTGAGTTACCTTAAGTTGAGTTGAGGTATTATATTTGGATTGAATACGAACTGTTGTTGCTAAGGACGTGTTGTTGATTTTGTTGATTGGCTTAACGGTGTGACCAATGTTGTTAACAATAATTGTCTATTTTCTGTGCTATTTACTTTATTTTGTCTGCTCCCCCCCCCCTACTTGACTCTCTCCATCTACCTCTCTCTTAATTGCAGCCAATTACAGGGATACATTTCTCACTCTCTCCTCACTCTCTCTCAGCCTTAACCTTAAGCTCTCAGTTGATTAACTTATTTTCATTCACAATTTAGGCAACAGCACAATAATATTTTGATCAAATTAATGCGGCTTTGACTTTGACTTGGCTCTAACCACAAACTGAAGTCTTTGGCCAAAAGCAATTGCCACATTTCGAATGGAATTCAATTCAGTTCTGCTGCTCAGCGCTCTGTGCATATTTTCCTTTGACAAAACTATACATACATATGTACATATGTAGATATATTTTCCTATTCAAATTCGAAATATAGTTTTAGTGCAAACTGTCAGCACATCTAGCTTAAATGCTTTTAAAAGATAGATAGCGACAGTCAAAAAAAAAAAAATAAAACGACTGTCGTTCAATTTCTATTCACAATTTTTTTTCTTTTTCTTTTTGGTGGGTTTTTTTTTTTTTTTTGAGTGGAAGTTGTTGTTTATGAAGTGTCTAAAAATTCGTGGTGCTTCGAACAACGTTCCAAACGGACGCTTGTTTGTTTGTCTTTCATGGTAATGGACTTTACGCGCACATGAGCATGAGCCTGAGCCTGAGCCTGTGCCGGTGCTGGTGCCTGAGTCTGGCCAGGATGTGCTCCTCAGAATGAATTTTGTCCTATACGTACATGTAGTGTGTGTATTTCGTATATCGGTTGCACTATATGCTGAATACTGGACAAACTCAATAAATTCATTGGAGAGTGGCTCGCAGTTCACAGCTGGCGCCATTTTCATTTTATGGCTGAAGAATGCAACTTTAAGGTTATTGTTCATGGGCTGCTGTCTTGCCACCATAGTTGCTCTGGATGCAAGGTGTGTATTTTATATTATTGATAAGGGTTGTCGAATAACTTTAAAATATCGTATATTATTATTTACAAGGGCTGTCAGATAATTTCAAAATTTTGTTAACGTACAATTTATTGGATTATAAAGAAAATCGTTATAATTTATATATATTTTATTTATTTTATTTTATTTTGTCAACTATTATGTCAACTATTAATAGTCGACAGAAACTAATTAAAATGTATTATTATTTTGTTTATTAATTTTATTTATTTTTTTCCATGTTATAAATTTTAAAAAATTTGTTTTATGTCTTAAAATATTTCGTTATATTATTAACAGTCATATATGTATATTAATAATATTATTTTTACATTTTTATTTTATATTATTATTTTCAAACAATTGAAATATCAATAAATCTATATTTTTGATAAATTATTGTATCATATATAATTTTTTTTTAATTTATTTTCTATTTTTGATGTTAAGAAGTATTATTTAATCATTTATTTTAATCTGTTTTTAATACTTAATTTATTTATTTTGTTTTATTTTTAATTTTATATATATATTTTTTTTGTGTATCGACTTATTAACGGCAACCCAAATAGTTGTAGTCATATCGAAATTGTTGCTATTTTGTTGACCCCATAGACTGAACTAACTGTAACTGTTTCATAATTTGTAATTATTTCTGTCAATATGTGTTCATGTGTTTAATATCTATGCAGCTCTCCCACTCGCTCTCTTTCTTTGGTTGTGGCAGCTGTTGACGATTTGCATACATGCGCAAATAAGGTGGAAATATATGATATATGTGTATGTCTGTGTCTGTGTGTGTGATGTGTGCGCGTCATGGTCATAAAGACAGCAACTCGCATAATCATAAATAAAATTCAACACATCATCACGCACGCAAGCACATTGTGCTCGTACATGCCACATGCTGCTCGACAATTATTTGTGTTGCTGCAACACGCCAAATAAACATTTTTGCTGCCGCTTACAGCACTTCCTGCCCCTCCCTATTGCTCAGTCTCTCACGTTTTCTTCCTGTGTTTTTGGTTTTTTTTTTTTTTTTTTTTTGTTTGAGGGTCTGTGAGATGTACGTAAGTCACCATAAAAGTGAAATACAAGGCAATATATGGATTGTTAAACATGTGTGTGCATACTCCCTTTCCCAGTGTGTGTATGGCTGTGTCTGTGTGTGTGTATGTGTGTGGCATGCTCTTGTCAGCAGTATTTTAATATGTGTGTTTCTTCTCCTGCAGCAGAAAGTTGCATATTAAATGTGCGCTCATAAGTAGGCAACAGTTTTTGTTGCTGCTGCTCTCCATTTTGAGTCTCCGCCTCAATTGGCTGGCGAAAAATCAACCAACTGTATTTCAGGTGATTGTTTGGCAACTTTATGTGAAGTCCACAGATAGTTTGTGATAAACACAAAGGTATGATGAACTATGGATACCAAGTAGACTTCATAAAAAAGGAACAGATACAAATAAAATAAATAACAAGTCGTTATATACTATTTTTCAGGATTCGTACTATATAGTATAGAACTGAATTCTCAAAAAATAAAAAAAATCAAATTAAAAAAACAGATTGAGGCAACATTTTTTTTTTTTTTTTAAACTTACAAACTTTGGTTATGATAAAAAATTTCGGAAAGTCTCATATGTCCTCTGATTATTTGTGATTGAACAGAAGGTATTTTTTTTTTGACCATTTTCGCTCATTATGCAATATTAATTTGCTGCGCTACATAGATTACTCTCTGTCTCTATCTATCTCTCTCTCTCTCTCTGTCTCTATCACTCACACTCGCTTGCTCATTCATTGAAAGTATGCAATAAAAAATATGTTGCCAGCAGCTGTCAAGGGTCGATGGCATTTGAAGTAAACAACTTTCTATACAAATATGGCACAATAAATCGCACATGTGAGTGTGTGTGTGTGTGTGAATGTGGGTCCACTAAAACAACAATAACAAGAACAATAGTAACTAAAACTTTTGCCATATGCATTGAGAGGAACCTTTTGGCGCTGAAGTGGCAGCCACCACCGTTGATCACGCCCATCTGCTGCACTAATAAAATTCCTTTGCATCAATGCACGCCCAACAAACTTTTAATATTAAGCGGGCACAAAAACAAAAAAAAAATGCAAAAAAAATAAGAAAATGTACACAAAAAGCAGGAGAAATGAGAGAAGGTGTGCAAGAAGGGGATTTTTGCATTTGGGGCACAATTTTTAATTAAAAGAACGCAAATCGAGCTCATTAAAAACTTGCCTGGTCAGCTTGAAAACAGCAAAAGGCTGGCTGAGGGGCTGGGGTCTGGGGGCTGGAGAGGCAACACACTGAGGGCAACAACTGAGCAAACTCACAATTTAATTGCAACGCAATATTCACATGTCAGCGCGTCCTCATCGACCATGATGCTCGGAGGTTGGGGAGGATGTTTTGCCCAGACTCTGTCATAATGTCAAATGGATTATATGCAAATGTGCGCAAAACATTTCAGGAGGTTCATATCGAGTAGCTGTCGCCATCTCTTTCATTGTGTCTATCTCGCTCTCAGTTGGACATGGACATGGACATGGACGTTATTATAATGGTTATCCGCTGCAAACTGTTTGTTTGTCCAACTCTCCTCACTTTCAGCGAGTTTTGCAATCCGCTGGCGACTCATGTTGACAATGAGCCAAAGAACCATGAATTGTGTCGAAAACGAGCCGCGAACTGTAAACAAATGGCTGGCAAATTGCAACTGTTGCTGCCACCTGACCCTGCCCCTGCCCCTTCCTCAATGTTGTATGTTGTGTATATTTGAGTAACTAACACTTTTCTCCCACTCCCACTCTCTGTCTGGTGTTATTCCCCAACAATTGGTTTAATTGATAAAATCCAAATAATTACATATTTGTTTAGCAATGTTTATTATGCTGAGTTCTGCTATTACAACTATGAGCTGCATACACTATACGATTGCTATACTATATATATATATTTCTTGAAAATATGCGACACACATAATAAAAGCAATCAGGTAATGCCTCTACCGCCCATCGACACGGAAAAAGCCTGACTACAACTCTCTCTCTCTCTCTCTCTCTCTGAAAATATTTTATTTTGCTGTTTGCATAAATAATATGCTGGCACTATACTATCCAAATCCCTCACTTCTTTTTTCCCCCTTTTCCAACACTGCCAGCAACAATCTCTTGCTATCTAACTGGGATAGAGAGCGACTTCAGTCTGTATGTTTGTATGAGTACTCTGATAAATTTTATAAAAGATAAATTTCATTTATTCATACAATGTTTGTATTTATGCATATACTATACACACACACACTCTCACACACACTCCCGCACACACTCTCATACACTTGTCCATCTATCTTTTTGTGGAAATATTTACAGCTCTATTGCAGCAGCATGTTTGGCATACAATCAACTTTATTAGTTGCATATCGTATAATTATTGTTGTAGTATTATTTTTATTTTTATTTTATTTTGCTTTTTTGTTTCTCTGACCTTTTGGGAATATATCTACACGGAATTTTAGTTATCTGTGCGAGACTTTTGCTTGGCAAATGGTGCGCTTCATTGCCTCAAATCAAATGCAAGTTTTAGTTGAATATCAATATTAAATATCAAATAAAATTAAATTAAATTTCTAGAAATCTATATATGCTTTAGTATTTTTATGTAAGCTGAGTATGACAAGCTAAAAGAAAAAAATAAACAACTTAAGCTGAGCAGCTTTTAATATAGTCATACTCAGTTTATGATACATGAAATATTTATAAATTTATTATAATTTATTATGCTCGTTTTGAATTTGACTTAAAAGAGCATTAAGATTAAATTCTATGAGAATGTCAAAAGCTATTCTAATACTATCTTAAATATAGATTTTCAGAAATGAATGCATTTAGAAGTATAACTCCCATTGTACTGAAATATCGATATGAGATTGAACTGCTGCTTTAATCAATAATTCATATTTCAAAGAATTGAGTCTCTTACTATAAATCTCTTCGAGATATACCAATTCATACAGATGGACGAACAGCCAAACAGATGAACTCACAAATGCACTGACAAAATTATTTGACTAATTCTCAATTTTTTTTTTTAATCATTAATAGCTCTATCTAATTAAGAATGTATAGAGATCGTATATTTTATCTGCAGTTAAAAATATATTTCTTTACACAAAACGAATATACATCTTTAAATTTGGTACGAGATGCGCATACAATATTGAATTTCAATAAATCTAAATAAACACAAAGTTAAAGAACCATAAACAATGTAGACTAGAAATTGTTTAACAATTGCCAACAATTACGTTTTTATTATTATTAATTTTACTGAAAACACATAAAAATATTCAAGGCTTAATGTAAAATTGTAACATTTTTGGAGCCTGTAAACAAGTTGTTTACATTGACCATATTTCAATGGTCGCCTACGATTATTTTCTGGCTTTAAGATTAATTATACGAAATGAACAATTTTAACGCCAAAACATTTACAATGTCAATGTAGTTTGGGGTAGACATTTCTGTGAAATGAGAGCAGGGATATAGTCCCTATTCAGTTCAATTGACTAACACTGAATGCACCAAACAATGACGACGACAATTGCAACAACAATAGCAACAACAAGGACAACATGGCCAACAACAACACTGACCACAGTCTGAAACCGAAAAACAAAAGGTTTTTCGGGGCTAAAAGAGTAAATACATACATGTTGTGTATGCGTCTCTCTCTCTCTCGCTCTCTCTTTCACTCTCTGTCTCTTTTACTCCACGTGTAGCTATCTCGCTCACTCGGCATGTCCAGCGGAAGCGTCAAAATGAACGGAAATTGGCTTAAATCTGACAACAGCAACAATAAGAACAACGCCAACAATGCTACAACAACAGCAACAAGAGAAACAATTGAACGAAAATGTTGCAAAATTATAGGAGAATCTCAACTACAGCGAGGGCAGCTCAATGGGTTTGCAAAATCGTGTGGAAAAATCTATAAATTTACTAAAGTTAATTTATAGTTTATTGGCAACTTTATGAGTGTTTTTTTGGTTTTTGTTTTTGAAAATATATCAAATAAACCTCTGGAGTTTATAAAAATTTTGATATTCATGCGCATAATTTTTGCATTTATAATTACAAATGGCTTAAATTGCGCATTTCGTTTTGTAGTTTTTCCCCGAGTTTTCATTTAAATTTTTTTTTAAACTGTTTTTTTTTTTTGAAAAGTTTATCGAATGTGACAAACGTGTAAACCGGCAAACATTTCTGTGTTGCACTGTTTTTGTGTGTTGCTGTGTTTTGTGGCAAGTTGTTGCTTCTTCTTCTTCTTCTTCTTTTTGTTGTTGTTTGTTTTCAAGTGTGGGAGAGGGGATGGCAGGTGAGGATGGTGAGGCAGCATTAACTATTGCACGTTACAAGCTTAAAATTGATTCTGCGTATAGTTTCCCGACGAGTTTTCCAACCCCTTACTATGTGCCATCCCCCCGAAATAAACTGCCACTCACTGGGGGCACTCTGTGGAGCCATGTGTCTGAGTTTTGGTTTTTCCGGTGGGCATCATTTGCACAAAAATTGCAAAAATGTTGCCTGGTCATCCGGACAGTGCGGGCAAAAAGTTAACTGCTATTTTTAGTTACATTTCGCTCTGACGTTATACGGCTTTAAATTGTCACACAAAACAAAAGAAAAGAAAAAAAAAAGAAATTGAGAAAAAAAAATCAGACTGAATTTACTTTCAAAAAAAAAAGACTGCTGATATTTGTGATATTGGTATCAGTTTTGGTTGCACTGTGCGTATACGTGATATGCAGTCAAGGCTTAGATTGTTTGATTTAAGCCCCAGCAACAACAACAACAACTGTTGTGGACTATTAAATACAGTACTGAAGGACTTTTCCCTTCGAGCATTTGACATTTGACGAGCTGTCAGCAAAATTGAATCAGTTGAGAAGTGAATGCTTCATTATTGTGGAGTTTGTGGCTATTTCGTTTGTTTAGAGTTTTGGGGCTGTAAATTATCAAGTGACACGTGTCTAATAGGATCAGAGTTTGTTGCTGCCACTGCTGGTTGCATTATGCTTATGCAACACACATAATAATCAGGCTGCAAGTGACGTGATTTCATTTCCTTCACTTGCAATTGGAAACTAATTTGTTATTTATTTAATGCATTTTTGATTCACTGACAGTTGCCATTAATAATTTCGTGATTTTGCAATCCCAGACTTATCAACGAATCCACAATTCTGTGGTGCACATATATATTCTACAGACTGTCAATGAATTTTTCAAGAAATGTAACTTGTATTTGGTAAAATTTAAGTTGGGGTTGACATAATGTATTTATTTACTGCAGTCAAGACCATCTCTCTCTCTCTCTCTCTCTCTCTCTCCATCTCTCTTTCTTTTCTCTATCTCTTTCTCATTCTATGCATATATTTCTGTCTCTTTCAGAATGTAACCTGTGACTGTGCGCATTTACCTCCATGTTGTAACCGTTTCGTTACAAACGGCCAACTGACTGCCTCGTCGTCCTTTTCGTCCTGTCGCTCCCCTCGAGCTGTTTGTGTATCTCTCGGTAAGTCAATATTTATACTCTATAGAAATGCACAGCCAGCGCTATATTAAATACTCTTTAAATCTAGAAATTTATCAGGGAACTGCTCAACTAATAGTTAATATTTGACGATATTTTTGTAAATTTAGTATGACTTTTCAATTTCAAATTTATATTTGACTTATAATGTTTGCTATCAATATTATTTTTATTTTTAATTTTATTTTTAATTTGTTTAACCCTTTTTTCTAATTATTGCACTATATAAAGTTCTCTTTGAAGTCAGAAAATTCTCTTAAATTTACGCAATTATTCGTTTACATTTGTATTTTAAACCATATTTTCAATTTTCAGTTTATATTTAATTTTAATGATTATCATTTGCCATAAAAATATTTTATGCTTGTTATATTTATTTCTAAATTTTTTTTTTCTTTTAATATTTGTTATTTGTAATATTATATTATTTTTTTAATATCAATTACACAACTATTGAAATAATATCTTGAGCTAGTTAATAACGTTTAATATATTTTTTGATTTAAATACTATTTGTATTTTGTTAATCTTCTAAGTAATTTAAATGTTATTATATTTTTAAACAAAGTTATTTTTTTCAACCATTTTCAATATTATATAATTTTTACTATGGGGACTATTTAAAATTTTTAATCCGAACGAAATTTGCGGTTGCTGAACAGGTAACGTTACTCGGTTTAAAATGTTTAGCTTCATATCTGTCGGAATGAAAATTTATGACTGATTTTCTCATCTGTTCTAATTTTTTTGTTTTGCATTATTTTTTACTTTTATTTTTCATTTACTCAATCAATTCAGTGTCATTTGACGTTTTTAAGCTAATTGATCATGTTTGAGTTTTCGACTATATTTGAGTTTAATATTTAGTATATTTTTGAACCATGAACTAATTTGAACTACAAACTGTTAGGCTGCATAGGATCAACAAGTTTTTTGCATAAAAATTTATATTTTTAAATTTGAATAACGAAATTTTTTATTAATAAAGTGAATATAATTTGTTATTTTTTTTTTAAATCTTGCTTTTTTTATTTTTGTTTAATTTTTTTCATTTATGTTATTTTTTTTTTATATTTGATTATAATTATTTTTTTTTATATTAATTTTTGTGTTTTTTTTTTATTTTTGATAAATTTTATTTAATTTTTGCTTAATTTTTTTTAAAATTATTTTTAATTATTTATATGCAGATAGAATCAACACTTTTACGAACAAATTACTATTTTAAGCTATAAAACTTTTTATAGATAAAATTAATATTTTCTTTATTATTTCTTTTTTTTTGCTGATTATAATATTTATGTGCTGATTTTGTAACCTCGTCGTGTATGCCCTTATCTACTGTATATATGTTTTTCTCTTCCCATTTTTTTTTCTGAAATTTTTTTTTGATCTGTTTTATATGCAAATAAGCAGAGTATTTTGCTAGCTTGTTTGCCACATTGTCGCTCGCTTCGCTGTTTGCCAATGACTTGTTGATTTTACAACTTTTCCAATTGAATAAGCTGAGGCGAGTCGAAGTACGAAATCACGAGTAAATGTTTGAGCAGCAACAGACAGAGGCGGGAGAAGAATGAGGGGGGAAATGTGGGAATATAATATTATTTTCAATTATGAAACTTGCAATATTCGAGAGCAGTTTAATTTTGATATATGTGGCAAAGTTATTTGACAAATATATGTCAAAATATTGTTATTCATATGGAACATTTTGAGTGTGGCAACTGGCAATGTGGCAATGTGGCAACATCAAAAGGATTGCAAATCTGGCGAGGCACGTACTTTGTGAGCCCAGGAATTGAAAAGTCCATGGGAGGGATATATCAACAGACGAGTTGAAGATGAAGATGAAGTCAGTTTTGCTGGCGGGTGGTCATGCTGCCCTTTCAAGTTTTTCTTCAGATTTTATTTTGTGGGGGATTGGGGATTGGGTTAGTGAAAATGGCTACGCAAATAAATATTGAGGATGGCATTGTCGCCATGGAGCCACCAGAACCACCAGAGCCACCGACTTGACGTTATTGTGTTTGTGCTAAAAATACTATGGCAGAAATTGCGGCTGCTTCTTGGGGGTTTTGGATTTTGTTTACACAAAAGGCGGGCGTTTGGAAATTGGCAAAAGTGGAAGACGAGCTAAACAAAATCAGGCTATATATACATATACATATATAGTATATATATATACATATATGTATCTGTATAGTTGGTGCAATGAATTGCTCGTTCCATCTGTGAGAGTCATGACAGTCTGACAGGCGGCGTCAGTTGTCAGTCTCTCGCTGTCTTCCTCGCGGTTGCCACAAAATGTTGCATGTCGTTGTTGCTGCTGTTGCTGCTTCTGTTGCTGTTGTTGTTGCGTCTTCAGCTTGGGCTTTTGGCAGCGTCTGACACTTGACACTTAATGTGCATCATTGCGCAGCTGACAATTTCAAGCTATTTCCGCTGTGTCAACCCTAACAGCAACAGCAACAGCAGCAGCAGCAGCAGCTACAACTCTGGCAAAGCCAGACTCCAGAGCTGCTCCAGAGCTGTTGTGTGTAACCTCTTCTATTTCCTGCCTCCCCTCACACTCTCTCTTCTCTCCGCCACTCTGTTGGCTGCTTTGCAAACTTCTCAAGTTAAAGTTTTGCATGGCCGTAAAAGAAATCAAATAACAAATTGCGCACAAATGCAACTTGCCTCACATTCACATTCCATGCCCCAATCTCCTCTATGAGTCGGAGGTTATCAGGCTGCAAATATGCAACTGACATTTTTATGAGCAGCTGCAACAGCTACACAAGATATCTTCCTCTCGTTTTAGTTATTGTTTGTGCCACATACTACTTACTGTACATATACATATAATATATATATGTATGAATGTAGCAGAAAACAAAAGGCAGCTAAAGTGCTGCATTTAAAAAGCGCATTTCAACTACCTGTCTCTGTTTCTCTGCATTTCTATCTCTTTCTATTACTACTCTTCGTCTGTCTCACAATTTTCTTCGATTGCCCATCGATAATGATGTGAGAAAACTGAAAGAGAAAAATTGACATTTTGTAACTCAATCAGTTGTTAGCTTTAATTTTCGTTTTCTTCAAATTTTTACATTTTTGTTATAAGTTTTTTGTTTTGTCTTCTACTCTTTAAATAGTTTGTTATTAAAACATTTTTAAACTGTTTTAAAATTTTTTTTATTATTCTAGAAATTATTAATATATTTGTTAATAAATTTTCGTAATTTTTTTTTCGACAAAATTTTTGTTTCCGATTTTTATTTCCATTTTTTCTTATTTTGAATTTTCCGTTTTATCTATTTCCCTCATTCGTATATTATATCTATTTATATTATTCTTTTCTGATTTAATATATTTATTAAATTTTCGTGAATTTTTTTTTACAATTTTTCCTAAATTTTACTGGAAATTTATTATATTAATTATTATATTTTTCCTACAGTTGTAAATAGTTGAATTTTATTTTTATTGTATTTTTGAAGTTTTTAATTAAGCTTCATATATTTTCTATGATTTTACTTGTTATATTCTTATATTCTATATATTTTTATTTATTCCATTATTCTTCAGTTTTCTATTTGTTATTATTTTTTTTTGTGCTTTTCCTATTTTTCTATAACCTCCCAATTTTTTCTACTCATAAAAAGTTGACTAAGTCAGGTTCTTTTTATATTTATTTTTTATATACTTTTATTTATAAAAAATAAAAGTTTTTCTCTATGATTCAATTTTTTTGTTGTCATTGATTTTTCTATTTTATTCCCATTTTCTTATTTGGCCCCCTCATAAACAGGTGGCCAAGTCATGTTGGCCAACAACTGTAGTATGTTAGTTGTGGTACTTGAAAAGCATAACAGCTGTTGGTAATTTAGTGCTTGGGTTTTTGGCATAAAGGCGCGTCTTTCAAAAACTTTTTCGACTGCAGTCTCTCAATTGCATTACAGCACAAGTTGCTGTTGCCGTTGCCATCCTTCCTTCCTTGCTGCCTTTCATCCTTTGGCTTGCCTATCCTCCAGCCCCTCTATTCACCCCCTTTAGCCTCTTCAGCATTCAATTAAGCTTAAAAGGACACAAGTTTACAGTGGCACACAAAAGTGTGTGTATGTCGTGGGCTACAACATATATTTCAATAAGTTTTCGAAAAAGTATAGTTTACCCCCCCTCTCTCGAACATTCCCCTCTCTCTATCAACCTCGCTTTCTATAGTAAAACAAACATAATTCATACTTAACTCACCCAAAACAGTTTCCTGGCAGCCACGGGCGTAGGCCAAAAGTGCGACAACTACACTTCAGAAAAATATCTGAAAAAAATAAGAAGAAAGAAAATGAAAAATGAAAAATTTTGAAATCACATTAGTTTGCCATAGAATTTACTGCCATGTGTATGGGATTGGCAAAAGATGTTCTTGTTGTTCTTGTTGTTGTTGGGCCTGCTCATAAAATGAAATTAAATTTATGTACACTTGCAAAGTTCCAAAAACGAGATGAGAGATTGGGAGAGTGAGTGTGGTGGGGAGGGGGAGGGGGGGGTAGAGGTAAAGAGGGCCGCATAAAACTTTCAAAAGCAGGCAGCAGGACATTCGCAGGATGCGGCTAAACACGCTCGGCAAGAGAAGCGGGCAATGGTGGCATGGGGGATGGGGCAATGCGGTGGCACCGCAGCAACTGCACAGCTCGTAATTCAAAATTCGAGTGGCAGTTGCAGAAGCGCGTTTCGCTGCGAGTTTTGGCCAAAAAAGCCAAAGACAGGATGCGCCGTGGTGGCAACAAACGCGACTTCCGTGTGGCAGCGCTTCCAAATGATAGAAGGAGACGGAAGCACTGGCCAAAGAGTGCAATGGCGGTGGGGAGAGGTGAACTCATGTGGTAAAGTGGCACAGTTGTCGGCACGCGATGTAGGCAATACTGTTTATGCCTGTTTTGACTTTGCGCTTTTGTCACTTGTAATTTAATTTGTTGCCAGAGTTGCCACACTTGGCCAAAAAACAAAAGAGAGTTAGAGAGGAGAAAGAGACTAGATTGAGAGAGAGAGAGGCACTTGCCACAGGGGGCAAGCAACAACGTGCCACCTGCACTGTCTGCAACATTGACAGTTTCTCTTTCTCTGCCTCAACTTCAGCTACTTTTCTCGCCATCATGCCCTTTATTTGTTATTGTTTTTGTTTTTTTTTTGTTCTTGTTGATTGTTAAGTACCTTCAACAGATTCAAGTTTTAAAGCTCAGCTGGTGTTCTACTATAAGTGCAGCCCCAGGCGATATCTGCTACCCACAGACGGAGGCAGAAGAAGAAGCAGAAGGAGCAGCAACAGCAGCAACAGCATCTAAAGGAAACCTCCTGAAAGCGGCTTTGATGCGTTTTTCCAATTAAGTTATTGGTAAGGGTCGATTGAAGGCAGGCTGATTGTGATTGAGAGTGGCGGAGGGGAGGGTGGTTGGTTTTGTGGTTGAAGCATTTTCAGCACATTGTGGTTGAGGGCATGATTTGAACTGCTTTTTAGATACATATCACACCATTGATTTCGATTTAATTTAGTTGAGTTCGTTGCGGCCACAACACACAGAGAACGAGAGAGAGAGAGAGAAGAATAATAAAAGAGAGAGAGAGAGAGAGATGTTGGGGAAACGTTGAGAACAAAACGATTTTAATTGAATTTCCGCAAAAATCATTGCAGCAAAAAGAAAACTGGCAATTACTTGATAAGAATTGAGAGTACTCTCTGTCCATCCCTATATGATTGATAGAAAAAAAACTAAGAAATTTCAGCTTGATTTCTTTATAAATAAAAAAAAAAAAAAATTACATATATATTTATTGCATTTAATGTATTTAATATATTAATACTAGTTAATTAAATTGCTTTTATTGTTATATTTACAATTATGTTTTTTCATTTTAATTATATTCTTGTTAGTTTTAGATTGAATTGTATTCATTTTATTAAATTCTATACATTATATATTTTATATTTATATATATATATTTTTAGTTATATATTTTTTTAGTTTTTATTAAATTATGATTTTTTATTTTATTTGTTCATTTTTAATAATTATTGTTATTTTATTAAATTCCATTTATGCTATGTTATTAAATTGTATTATGATCTTTTAAATGAAGTTAATTTCTTTTATAGTATTATTTTTTCTGTTCTCTGTTTTACATATTTATTAATATTTAAAAATATTGTTTATACTTATTTAAATATTTTTTTCATGATTTTAATTTTACGGCAATTTATTTTATTTATTTTATGTAAAGAATTTTTTTTATCATTTTTATTTAGATTATTTATAGGAATTTAAAATTTGTCAGTAATTTAACTGCAACTTTAAGGCAACTGCAACCTAGTTGACAATTGGCAGAGATAAAATTTAGTTGACAAATGGAAATGCATGTCATAGGAGCTACAGTGCTGTCCCTTTAAAGTAGGCATACCTATAGCTTGAGGGTAGTTTCAAGTGATATCCGTTGAGTAATTGCAGCAGCAGCAGGAAAACTCAATAAATACCAAAGTATGACCAGTATACAAACATTTGTTTATCTGCCAGGGCAAACACACACACACACACACAAACACACACACACTCTGTCTCTCACTCTTCTACACACATTTATCGACAAGATAAAATTGTAATAAAGTTTATTGCATTTCTTGACAGCAGCAGCCCGAAATATTGTCCGACATTTGGCAATATTCCTCCACAACATAATAAATGAAATGTTTTGACAAAAGTAAAAAATAGAATTTTACAATGAAAAACCGAGCCAAGATTATCCCACAAAAAAGTGCATAATGGTTTTATAATCAACTGAAAGCTGACAAGCGAAATTAAGAGACATTATGAAATTGGAATTAAGTTTTAAGCTGCACAAAAAAAATATAAAATAAATAAAATCTCAAAAAATTGTAGTAGTCCTTAATAAAAAGTATATATGTACATATATATGTTTCACAATGAAATATATATGACAACAGCTGTAAAGCTACTTTACACAGCATTACAGTACATATCGAAGATGTAAAGCTCTATATAAGAATTTGTGATATGTGCAGTCCACTCGTTATAAGCCGGACTCCCTCAAACATATTTTCTTTTTATTTTTTCTTTTATTTCCTGTTTTTTTTTATATTCTGCTTTTCATCTATGCTGCTTCTGCAGGCCACAGAAGTATGCAAGCTGCCCGAGACCGACATAACATAAGTTGCCTGCCTTCGTTATGTGTGTGTGTGTGTGTGTGTGTGTTGGTGTGTGTATGAGAATGTGTGTAGATATGCGGATAGATGTGCCTCAGCTGATAGATAGAGCAGAGTAGAGTAAAGTAGAGTGCCGACTGGAAGTGGTCGACTTCGAGAAGCCTGTGCTAGTCTGCAAATAGCGGTCACTGACTCTTAGGAGACATGCCTTTATACCCTGTAATCCTGACGATAAAGGGCTTGATAATTTGGAACTAATATGCGTATGCTGGCAATTCTCAGATTATCCTATATTACACTTAATATACATTTTTTAAATATTAATTTTTTCAAAATTAATTCATTTTTTTGAAAATATATATATTCGGATATGTTCTCAATTCCGAATTCGAAAGAATCATACTGCTTTCCATAACTGCCATTGTCAAAAACGCACATATCATGAGGATTTGGCTATGAGAACAAGGCAAATAACGTCTATCAGTTAGTTTTTATTGCGTTATTGAAATAAATTCTTGAAAATCACCTAGTTTCGTATAAATAATTTACAAATTACCCATATTTTCCTATTTTAAAAAATTTTTTTTTATTAATTTCTCTTAAAACATTGCAGTTTTTCTTCATCATATTATAACCTATTGTTTTTTGATATAAATTTAAAATTTCGTCGTAGTCAAATTTATGATAAATTTCTCCACTCCTTAATTTGAAATAATTTTCTTAAGCTTTCCAAATTATTCGTCTTATCTTTATATATCTTCTTATCTGATCTTCTCAGCTATCTAACTTAATTTTCTTTCCTTTCTCTAAGATCTTTTTTACATGATATCCCATAGTCGAATACACAACTCTTTTGCTAGATTTTTACTCGTTTTATTTTGGTTTTTTGTTATCATAAATATTTCATACGCAATTTCATATTGGCTGTGTGACCTATCCCCCTTGCCCCTACCCTTGCCCCTACCCTATACCCCCTCTATCCAGTGTAATGTATATCAAATCAAAGTTCTTTTACAAATTTAATGTTTTGGGAACATATTCGCAATTTGTGAAATTGCACAATAAATTGTTTAGTTTCATATGAGAGACAAGAGAGAGAGAGAGGGAGAGTGAGAGAAAACTTGTCTCAGCTCTACTTTTGGTGTTAGCTGAGGATGCAAGAAAACTTTTTATAGAAACCCAAAACGAGGAAATTGGAGAGTGCGAGAAATATATATCTATATATAGTATATATATATAGTATACATCAGTTTGTAGTGCTATTTGCGCTCTTTCATAAATTCATCAGTAATTTGTGTGTGAAGATGTCAACAAGCTAGTTAACTGCATTTGATAAGCGTTTTATTCGAACGAACGCACGCACGCACACCACCATGGATATCCTTAGAAATGTGTGCATGTGTGTGTGTATGTGTATGTGTGTGAATGAGTGTGTAGAAGTTTATTTTGTGGCTTCAGCACATTGCTGTTGCTTCGTTTTCACATTTTTCAACGCTCTTTCAATTCATATTTCCATCAGTCGCTTTTCCATTTTCCCACCATAAGACAAAGAGAATCCTCTGTGCACTATGTTGTGATGGTATAGCACCATATACCATATACCATGAACAGGATACGATATGTGTTGTCAAAATGACAGCTCAGTTTTGTTGAGGTATAAGTAGCTCCAAGAGCAAAAAACACTCCATACACTCTCCATACCTCCCCTTGCAACATATCGCACTTTGGTGTCAGTTGCACACACATACACATACAAACACACACACACACGCACACACACCACGAAGTGAGAAGCAATATAAAGGATCTGTAAATGATTTGGATGAGTTATGTGAGGAGCAAGTAGAAGTAGAAGAATATGGAGAAGAAGAAGAACGTGGCTGCCGTTAACTGTGAACTTGGCAGGCTTTGTTACAATACCGAAGACAGAAAGGGACTTAACTCATCATCTCCAAAGAGTTGAAAAAAAATAATAAGACAACAACATCAAAAATGATATAGAAATGCAATGAAATGAAAATGATAATGATGCCTTATAAGTGGGTTCTAATTTTGAGAGAGTGTTTTATTATATTTGTTATTTATTTGAAATTTTATGTGAATTAATGAATTTATAAGTTTTTTCTCACAAAAGAAAAGAAACGAATTATTATTTATAAAGATTTCATTATTATTATTTTCAGTGATATTATCAGTTGCAGTTTTAATTTGCGTTTTTTCTTTATTATTTTGCTTTTTTTGAGTTATTAATAATTTTTGATTATTAATACAACGCATTCTCTTTATATAATTTATAAAAAAAATTCGCAAAGTTTTTAGTAAAATAAATTGCAATTTTTTTGCATTTTCTTTTTTATTTTTTATATTTTTTTCATAATACTTTTTTATTTATCTTCCAAAAAATTTTTAGTTTTTGTAAAATATTTCGTTTCTATTTTTTTTTAACTTTTTTATCATTAATTAATAGATTTATATTGCTTATTTTTTTACGTTTTTCTTATAAATTAAAAATGTTTTTTTTTTTTAAATTTACTATTATTTATTATTTTATTTTTTTTTTCAGTATTAATAAAGAAACATTAAACACTCAATGGAATTTATGTTACAGTTATTATTTTGCGGTTTATACTTGAATATCTTTATTTTTGTCATTTTATTTTGTAGTATTCACAAAGTTTTCGAAAAGTATTTAGTTAAATTTTCGTTTGTAACTCGTTTTGTGTTTTGTTAGTTAGATTTATGTGGGCATTAGTGCTCTAAAAATCATGAGATGATTTACAAAATAAAATAAAATTGAAAGAGATATATGTATGTATGTCTAGTGGCAAATAAATGTTGCATGCAACTATTTAATAAGCATTAAACTAAAGCACCATAAATAAGACTATGAAACATTTACAACAATTTAAAACCCAGCTCCAATCCCCTCTAAATCTTTAGCCTCCCCTCTATAAGTTATAAGTCTGAGCATTTAATTGCTTTGCTTTTACTACAGAGAACAAAAACAAAAAGAAAAAAAACAAATGAAGAGAGACGGAGATAAGTGTGTGAAGAGAGACGGAGAGAGAACTGAATAAATATGTAGCTACATATGTAAATGTTTTTTGGGGGCTATGAATACATAACATCACATAACATAGTATGTGTGTAAGTTATGCCCCATCTATAAGTGTGTGTGTGTGTGTGTGTGTGGAGTAGTGTCCACAAAAAGAAGCCAAAAACAATGCCTTAACGGAAGTGTCACTGCCTAGTCCAGTGTCTGTTCAAGTAGCTTGCAACATGAGGCAGAGCAAGATGTTTGTTATGCTGTTGGGCTTCAACTGTGCGTTGACTGCAGCATTTCCCCATTTTGGCATGATGTACAGTATACAATGCTGCTGCCTGCAACTGCAACATCAACAACAGCAACAACAGTAGCAGCAGCATTGCTGCAGCTTCCAGCCTATGTGCCACAGACAACGAGTTGCCTTGACTCTGACAGTGGAGTGGCGGGGGGCAGCATGAGTTGTGGGGAGGGAAGTTTGTAAGCTGGAGGCGGCATGTGGCAGCAACGCTTGAGCCATACAACTTATTTATGTTTGCTGCGTTGCGGCAAGTTGAACTCACTTTTGTCTCTCTTTTTCTCTCTCTCGCTCTCCAGCTGTCTCTTTCCTCAGCCTCTGTTTGCCTCTCATACTCTTCCCCTTCACTGACTGATTTGCATCTTTTGTGCTATGCAAGTGAAGGTTTTTTTTTACATACATATACATATATGTATATATGTTTATAAATTGGAACAATTATGGTACTTATGAAATTCTGTTAGCTGCTGCTTCTTCTCAGTTTTGTGCCCCTTTTCTCTCTCTCTCTCTGACTCACTTTGATTTTTGTCTCTTTCTCTTGTAAATGTTGGTCATGCTCATTGTCTTCTTTGGGTAAAACCACTCAGAGGCATAGGCAATTATCATTGAATGAAAAACTCACCCACACACTGGGCACTATAACTATCTCTTTCCCTTACCATATCGCCATCTCTTTCTATCTCTGTGTTTGTCTCTATCTTGCTTTATTTGGTATGGCCCTTTTTGGGCAGGCGGGTCATAATTTCTGAAATGTTTTGACTTGCACTCGCCTTTTATGCTGATTTACTGGCTGTTGCGGTTTGGTGACAAATCTGTTTTGCTCACTTGATGTGATTCCTCCACCCCCACCCAAGGCAATCCCCTCTCGACCCCTCTCCTCTGTCGCTCTCACTGTTTGTCTGTTCTGGACCATTGCGGCTTAAAGTTGCACAAAAGTTTTATTTCGAGCAATTTAGTTTTATATTTATTTGAGCTGCATTCGCTTTTAATTTGTTGCCAACACAATATGTAGGCCCAACTCTTTAACACATAAATCAAATGTACAAATATACATTTGTTCACATATTCATTTATATCTCTGCTTCTTGTTTAATACATAAGACTTCTTAAACTTTTGTTTAATTTGGAGCTTTCGACCGCTTTTGTTGCATCATTTTTAACGACTCGACGCACATTTGGTCTACATAGTTTTTGCTTAGTGTACGGCAAATGGATTCTTTAAATTTATCGCAGTTATAGATGGAGGTTGTCTAATTGTATTTGTAATATTTTTGTGCATTCTAGGTTTCAAAACAAGCATTCTACTTCTTATTTGAGGTTGTTCTGATGAGTATTTACTGAAATATGGCCATAAATCTGATCGGAAGTGTCCCGAAATCAAAATTTTCATATTCTCTTAATCTTACTATCTTTGAAAAGCGATAACTTTGCCAAAAATCAACCGATTTTCAAAAGTTTAGCAGTTTTGTTAATGGATTAGATCACATTTTGAATCTGCATCAAAATTTTGCTGATATTAGGAATTTTAATTTTCCGACCATTTTTTACCATTTTTTGCATACTAACCCCTTGACAAAATCATCAAAAATCGAAAAATTTTCGATCCCAAAATTTTTGACTCTAATCGATTCTGGGGCTCAAAACAAACATTCTGCTTTTTATTTGAGGTGATTCTGATGATTATTTTCAGAGATATGGCCACGAATGTGCTTGGAAATGCATGCAAATCTAAAATTTCATATTTTCATGACCTTCCTAACTTTGAAAAGCGATAGCAATGCCAAAAATCAAACGATTTTCAAGATTTTTCCAACGACAATAATTTTGGTCCTATTTTGTATTTTGCTTTTTATTTGAAGTGTTTCTGATGAGTATTTCCAGAGATATGGCCATAAATCTGCTCGGAAGTGTCCCCAAATCAAAATTTTCATATTCTCTTAATCTTACTATCTTTGAAAAGCGATAACTTTGCCAAAAATCAACCGATTTTCAAAAGTTTAGCAGTTTTGTTAATGGATTAGATCACATTTTGAATCTGCACCAAATTTTTGCTGATATTGGGAATTATAATTTTCCGACCATTTTTTACCATTTTTGCATACTAACCCCTTGACAAAATCACCAAAAATCGAAAAAGTTTCGATCCCAATATTTTTGACTCTAATCGATTCTGGGGCTCAAAACAAACATTCTGCTTTTTATTTGAGGTGATTCTAATGAGTATTTTCAGAGATATGTCCACAAATGTGCTTGGAAATGCCTACAAATTTAAAATTTGATATTTTCATAACCTTCCAAAGTTTGAAAAGCGATAGCAATGCCAAAAATCAAATGATTTTCAAGATTTTTCCAACGACAATAATTTAAGCCCTATTTTGTATTTTGCTTTTCATTTGAGGTGTTTCTGATGAGTATTTCCAGAGATATGGCCAAAAATGTGTTCATAAGTGCCCCAAATCCAAAATTTCAAATTTTCTTAGCCCTACTAACTTTGAAAAGCGATAACTTTGCCAAAAATCAACCGATTTTCAAAAGTTTAGCAGTTTTGTTAATGGTTTAGATCACATTTTGAATGTGTATCAAAATTTTGCTGATATTAGGAATTTTAATTTTCCGACCATTTTTTACCATTTTTGCATACTAACTCCTTGACAAAATCATCAAAAATCGAAAAAATTTGTATCCCAATTTTTTGACTCTAATCGATTCTGGGACTCATAACAAACATTGTGTTTATTATTTGAGGTGTTTCTAATGAATATTTACTGAGATATGGTGAAAAATGTGTCAAGTTCGCAGAAATGCCAATTTCTGATTATTTAGCATTTCACAACTTTGAATTACCATGACTTCTATAAAATTCAACCGATTTTCACATTTTATTGGATTTTTTCATTGTCTTGAATGCCACTATTCTCCTGCATATTTGATTTTTACTGAGGATTTTTCAACAAGTATTTCTATGTACAATATTCCTTAAAATGTCAATATTCTGAATATACGCAAGCTTCAGTTTTATTGTATTTTTGCTCGAGTTTAATTTTAATTTACGCAAACTTCAATTTTATTTTTTGCTAGAATTTAATTTTTGCAGTGCATCTATTTTCTTTTTGGTCTTTTCATTATCAAATGTCTTACTTTTTGTTTATTTAATTTTTTTTTATATTTATGTCAGGTCATTAATTTTTATTTATTTCTAAATATTTATTTTTATTTATTTAATTTTTTTTTATTTATTTTATGGTTTTTATATTTATTTATTTCGTTTGCATTTAATAATTTTATAGTAATTTTGTTTCTATATTTTTTTTTTTTTATTTATTTAATTTTTTTTTAAATTTATGTTCTTGAATTTTATGTTGCTGCGTTAAATCTTCTGCTGTTGTTTTCGTCTTCATTATTCAGTTTTCTCCGTCTGCATTTAAATTCAATTTCGCCTTGTCTTGGCTTATTATTATTACAGGCGTTTACAAGTTGCAACAGCAGCAACATAAAGGAGATAAAAATACAAAGCTAAATGCCAGTCTAGGCAGCCATTTGATAATTTATTGTCTTGCAAGTTGCAACTTGAGGGCGCTGACGCCCCCCAGTTGCTCCGGTTGCTGGACGGGAACTGAACTGGACTGGAGTGGAGTGGACTGGGCCCAAGACTATAACAATAACCTGCAGTTTGTAGTCATGTGCCGCCTTCAAGGTCGTTTTGTGTGCTGCGTTAATAAATGCATTGAGGCAAAAAGGAGGTGTTTTGTTTTTTTGTTTTTTTGTTATTGTCCAGGATGCAGGCGGTGGTGTCTGTTGGCAACAACAAAAAGAAGCAGAGTTTGAAAAAGTTGAGACGACTAAACTTGGCTCTGTTCATGGGTCTGGGGGTGTTAATTCAAGTAAATTGCTGGCGGCTGGTAATTGTCATGGTCAGCTGTGGTCCACTGACCAGGTCGTCTCCACTCTTTTATGGCCATAATGTGTCTCATTTGTGCCAGCAATTTGTCCGCCCTGCCAGCAGTAGAAATCATAGCCCTTGGGATGGGATTGAAGACTGGGCTGCAATTTGGCCTATGCACTATGTATTTGATGACCATGTAATTGTATGCCAAGTGGGCGAAGATCTTCGCCAGCTGCGAGTGGTTTTCACCCGGTTGTTGTCATAATTGTGGTCTTCGGTTGCAGTTGCTGTTGCCATTTGCTGTGGGGCAATATTTGCGGTTTTTGGATTTTGCCCTTTAAGCTGCTCTAAGTATTTACACATCGTTAACTTTGAATTACCTATCCCCCCAAACATGAATTGCTCTTGTCTTACTTGTAGAAGAGTATAAAAAGTCTGAGCCAAGTGCCAGTTGACCAGTCAAAGGACTTAAATGTCCTCCAAAATAGTCTCGCTTTTCCTTTCTCTGCCTCTCTAGATTTCTTGCTGCTTCTTTCTGAAATTCCTTTTGCATCCTTGCGCATATAGTATATCTCGGTCTCTATCTCTATCTGTGCCTCTTTGTGGCATTTTGGCATTCCTGGTATGATGTGACGGCTTTGATATGAAACCGCAACTTTATGAGCCATGTCCTTGCATATTCTTAGCCAATTTAAGGCGCCTTTAAACCCCATATAGTTTTGCATTGATGTCTTTTATATGATTTCAGTTCTGTTTTCTTTTTCTTTTACAAAACAAACAACATAAGTTAGGCATGTGGCAGGATATATACTGCATATATGTACATATATATCTCTACACTTTTTATGCCATTTTCCTATTTTTTTCTTCTTCTTTTTATTATTTGATTCTTTACAGTTTTGTGTTGCATGCAATGAAATTTTTGCGGCAACTGCGGCCTCTGCACTCCGGCGAGTGTCTATGTGGAGAAGCTCTTGTCCAGCTCTTTGGCTGTTCCGGTTGTTGATTCACTAGTTACACATACATACTCCACTTCCATATGCGTATTATAATGTCAACATTGTTCTGCACACTTGCACTCCATGTCTGTAGGGATGTAGGGGGTCTGATGAAAAACCAACCCGATTTTCCGCACTTTTTCCCCATCAATTCGAGAGCTTTTCGGCTTTAGACTGACCAACAGTTTGCGTGTAATAATAATCAAATTTTTCGTATATATATTCAGTATTCATAAAATTTATTTTTTTTATTATTTTTTCAATATCCTTGGCTGACAGTTTGTCAAGAGAAAAAAAAAAGAAATTCTGCTCATAACTATTATTTATATATGATTTTCCAAGCTAAAGGAAATTACAAAAGATATGCAATTCCATGAGCACAAACAATACTCCTTTGGGGTTGGTTCTGAAACAGGCCACAAATATCTGGTGCTACCAATGAGCATCAATGAGGGGTAGTGAGAGGGGACACAGTGACTGTCACAGCTCAACTCCAATCTTATCTAACGCCCAGTTTGCCACGCCCAGCTTGTCAAAGTGGGTAAAGGGGGCAGGGAGAAGTGAAAGCATGCAAAACAAGTGAAGAAAAAAAAAAACAGGAAAATAACTTAAATGTCATGCTTACATTTCAGAAAACAAATCTGCCACTCGTTGTTTGTAATAGATTAAAGTCTCTTTAGATATACGACTACAATCGAGGAATTGGCTCAGACTTTGTACTCTCTCTATACTCTCTCTTTCTCTTTTTGGTCTTCGTTCTCTATCTAACCATCGATATGGACAATTGTGGAGTACGAGGAGTAGAGGAGTTCTGGTTGTAGTCTCAACTGCCAGCTGGCAGTATATACTGTCACAGAGCTTAACGATACTATGGGGAGTCCAGGACAGGGATCTGAACCGGGAGCGGGTTTGAGGACCGACTCCAAATGAAATTGAAGAAAATTGCATTTGCACGAGAGACAATTTCTAAACAATTGCAAAACTGTTTGACATGCTACCTGTGATGCTGCCAAACAGTTTAGCAGAAGGTAATGCCTTATATCGATACCGTTCGATGTCCAGCCATGACATTGTCCGACAGAGATGGAGAGCCAGCCACCAATTCTATATGTGCAGGGATATGTGTGTGCTTGGCAGTCAGTAGTTGATGCAGTTACTCGTCTATTGACTGGGCCTAAACCGAGCTTGAGCTGATGCTCCTACTGCTGCTCCTACTGCAGCTATCGCGTCAGTTGCAGGCATCACATCCAGCAATTGGTGAATCAAGAGAGGGGGGGTTTTTTTTGGCACATTTGAACTCGCTATCGGGGACTACAGAGCTATTCAGTTTTTCGACTTTTTTATATCTCGTACCATCGTTGAGATATGTAAATGATTTGTGAAAGATTTCAATGTAAATAGTTATGAGAGTGAATATGTTATGAACCACTGTATATAAAGTCTGTATATTATATTTTTCAACTTAAAATTACTAGTCAATCTGTCTATAAACACACATATATTTTGAAGATCACTTTAGTTACAAACTCTTCACGTTATATTTAAAATGAGGTCTTTTAATATAAAAGCATACATTAAGTATTAAGAAAAACTTTGTCTGTCAAATTGATATATAAAGCAGTTGGTACGAGATATTTTGCAGTCAGGTATACCCAATGGGAAGTTACATCTAGAAATGTTTTGTTATATTATGTTGAGAAATATTAGAAATTTTAAAAATGTGGTACGAGATATCTTGCAGTCGGTTAATGGAGGTGTAATAATATAGAAGTTAAAGTTCTTTGATGATATATATACCAAAGTGATGCCATATAAACAAAGTGTAGAAATAAAATTATAAACATAATTAGGTACGAGATATTCAAGAGTCGCTTACATCGCTGTAGAGTTGCGACTTGTTAGAAATTGCCATGCAGAAGCGTAGCTATAATTTGGTTAAAGACAAACGTTGCAGTGTCTGCAAAATGGAACACACTGCCTGCCAATGTATTGGCCATGGCCAACAATATGCATGGCACTGCAGTTTGGCCAATACGGCGAGTGCTGCTTGTACATGGCCAAAATGGGTGAGGGTTTTTTTGGTTGTGGGTCGGGTATGATGTTGTAGTATGTGTGTGTAGCCAAGTTGCACAGTTTGATTTTGATAGCAAAAGCGGCTTAAATAGCTGACAATGGCGATGGGAATGGGAAAGAGAGATGGAGTTGGAGACGGAGCAGGGATAGGCGGGCAAGAGGACTCATCTCGTACATGGGGCAATTGGCAAAAACGGCAAGTCAACTGCATAATTACTTAATTTGCTGCTGCAGTTTCAATGGACATGGTCATAACTTTGACTACTGTTTGACTAACTCCATCTCTTTCTCTATGCTAATAACGGCAACTCTTTCTTTCTTCCTTCATGTTTTTTTATTATTTCTTTTTGGGGGCACATTGAACCCTTCTGCGTAAGAGAAACCTTTTCATTCAACTAATTTGCTGGCAATGCTCGGGGGAAATTGCTTAATACAAAATCGGAACTGTCTTTTGACGTTGTTGCCTGGCCGCAATTTCCTAGATTTCCCCAATCGAAAGCGGTCCTTAGAAGAGCACAGATAGAAATACGTAAAGTGTAAATTTTTGGCAATGACAAGTCGAGGTCCTGACACGTAACAAATACATGCAAATGTTTTTTTTTGTTTTTTCTGTTTTGGCCCAATATGAAACTAAACAGAAATTCAGTTGAGAGGAAGGTGGTTATTGAGAGGGATTGAAGTGCCTGACTATGTTAGCCAAATTGTCAGCTTAAGACCAATGCGTATTTGCCATCTCTTTTGCTTGCTGTATATCCCTCTCTCTCTCTCTCTCTCTCTCTCTCTCTCTCTTTCTCCCTCTCTCTTTCACTCTCTGTCTGTCTGTCTCTTTCGTTTGCCATTTTGTGCGCTGTCAAGTTGCCGTTTTGTTATTAGATAAGGGACGTGAGCCACTGGTCAACCTTTCTTTTGGTAACTTGGCTTGTTTCTTGGCCTACACCTGTTGCCAACAATTTGCCGTTGTTGCTGTTGAGTGGAAGTTCATGTTTATGGCTTTTCCTTTTTCCTTTTCTTGTTGCTCTTTTTGGCACAGTTATACTTTTTATTTGTTTTAAATAAATTTAACACGGAAGCTTTTATGTAAATCTTATGGAAATTGGCTTGGCCGAAAAATATTGTTGTTGTTGTTATTGCCGCTGGAAAACTGGTTAACTTGCCGCAAGCTGTGTCTACTACGCACTGCCCGTGTGGCAGCTGTGCAAAAGTAACAAATGAAATGCTGATTCATTAGATGTGAACGCTGTGCCACAAAGACAGACTCCTCCCTCCCCCCACAATCATATGCTTTATAAGGCCGCACCTTAAAAAATCCAAGAAGAAAAAAAATAAAAATTCTAAAAAAAAATAAAATCAACATCTTGACTTTCTCTTCATGTGCGCCGCACATTAGCAAGTGTTACAGCTACCGATGTGGATTTGAATTTGAAATCAGAGACGGATTCAGTTTCAGAATGAGTTTCAGATTCAATTTCAATTGGAGTTGAATTTGTCCGAAATTCTATGAAATTGTTTCACTTTAATGCAAATACAAATAGAACTACGTGCATGCCAACAGCTGTCTCACTCTCTAGCTACTTCTCTCTATCTCTCTCTATATCTCATTCTCTCTCTCTCTCTCTCTCTCTTTCTGTTTGTCTTAACCTCCACCTTGAAAGTTAATCGATTGCATCATTTTGTAAATCGCGTGCCAACAAAAACTCTGAGGGACTTCACAGAGTTCAAGTTGAAGTTTAATTGCGTAATATGATCGCTTTGCTTAATTTCAATTTATATATGTAGACAGAGACAACAATTGGAAATTGTTTATGCAGCTCTCTCCCTCCTTCTCTATCTGTCTCTTTCTGTTTGTGCTGCCTCGTTACATATTCATTTTTTCGAGAATTGAGAATTGCATTTGGACTCAGAATGAGACTGAGAATTATTTGTTTGGCATGTGAAGTACTTTTAACTGGTGAAAGCCTTTCACATTATACAGCATGAGGCATGCCAGATATATTACTCACACATAAGAGAGAGAGAGAGATATATATATATAGGGAGAGAGTGAGATAGAGGAAGGCAGTCACAAAGTCTCTGGCACCCAAAAATAAATTCATTCATTGTTGCCGCCCGGTGATTGATTGCGCACTGAGCTCAACCACAATGATTGACCTCAAAATAAAAAATGTAAAGAAATGTTGCAGTTTTTTGTACAGATTTTAATTGGCCAAAAGAAAGAGAGAGACAGTGAGAGGGAGAGGGGTAGAGAGAGAGAGATGCCTTGTAACATGTACTTGGCTAAAAGACAATTAATTTGCATAAAGGCCCAGTTTATAGTATGTATGCAAATTGGTTGGTCAAAAAACCTATAAGAACTTGAAACTGTTGAGTGTGAAGAGTGTGTGTGTGGTGAGTGGCAGAGCAATCATGTTTACACTTCACTAGTAATCTTGAGAGAGAGAGAGAGAGAGAGAAAAGGGGGGAGACAGAGAAAGAGAACTAGAGACAGATTGAGGTAGAATGAGAGACAGATGTGTAGACTTGACAAGGAGTAACCCACAACAAAAAAAATCTAACTATGCTCGGGCCCTACCCTTGTTAGGCCAAAAAACAGATATATGTATATAGAGTATGAGAAAGAGATGGAGGAAGCTAAACAGAAAGGGAGAGAGAGAGGGGGGAAGTGTGCTGCTTATTGGCAGATAATTGACACATAAAATTAGCATAATTTTTGGACCTGACAAGTGACAAGTGTGTGTAGTTACGACCCGCATACAATGAGCTGCTTCAGCTTTCGTCTGATAACCATCAGCTGAATGCGTAATGACCAAAATGCCAAAAACGAAAGAGACAGAAAGTGACAGAAAGAGAGAGAGAGATAGATAGAGGGAGAAATAATTTCACTTTTGCCAGCCTACGCAGCAACAAAAACAACAACAACAACAACTATTATAAATGTGTTTACACTTGAGTTGCCATTCTTAATATTTTTTGTTATTTACTTTTTTTATTGACTCGACTCTATGTGTAGAATTTAAATTAATAAATTAGCCAAAAAAAAAAAATAGTTCTCCCTCAACTTTATTTTTTGTATTTTTATTTTTTTGGCGACCGTTACTGTTCACACATAATTTAGATTTGGATTTGGATTTCTGGGTTAAGTTCTTGATGTGTATCTATGTAAATTACGTTGAGGAGACGTCGACGACAAAAGAAAGTAAGGAAAGTTTTTTCCTCTTCTCTTCCCTTTTTTTTTTTTTTTGACTTTATGCAGTAATCAAAGTGTGCGAATTAAATGCAAAAATTATGAAAAACAGCAAACAAGATGTTATCAGTTGTCAAAAATATACTACGCCGTAGCTGCTTCAGATATTAGATTTGAAAGGTTTTCTAAGGGGAAAATACAAAAAAAAAAAAAAACAATTACGAATAAAAAAACATCAGATGAAAAATTAGCAAAATATATATAAAAAATAAATAAAGAAATGTAAAAAAAAAATAATATAAAAAATTAAAAAAAATTTAGAATATAAATGTAAGAAAAAAATAAAGTCAATTTTTCTTATAAAAGTAAAAAAATATGAACTATATAGTAATAAATAAAATAGAGAGATAATATAATAATGAAAAAAAAACAACAAAAAAATAATTAAAATAAAATTAAATAAATTAAAAATAAATAAATGAATTAATAAATGCAATGTTTGGTTGTTTTGAAAATACACCAAAATTAATCAAAACAAATGCAGATATTTCTGAATATATATATCTTTATCTTTGATATATTTCTATAAAGATGAAAAAAGCTGAGATTTCTAAATATATATCTTTGATATATTTATATATTTGTGGATATCTATATATATATATATTTATTTGTAGCTCGTGAAGAGCGCACTTGGCTTTCAATAGACTACGTCCAAGGACGCGTCCTGCCTGACGACACGCCTATGACTGATTTATGGCTGACACTATGTGGCAAGGAAGGAGCAACATGATGATGTTGACGATGGTATTGATGGGGATGATGATGATATTGATAAAGATGATGATGGTGTTGATGGTGTTACCTGTAGACAAGACACTTGAGTTTCAGTTGCATATATACATAAATCGGAGCAAAAGTCAAAAAGGAAATACGCCTCACAACGACACTGTTGTAAATCTCTCTGTCTCTCTCATTATTTCTCTCTCTCTCTCTCTCTCTCTCTCTCTCTCTGTCTCTCTGGCGCTGTCTCTGCTGTGACAAACAATTTAATTTATGAAAATCGCTGAAAACTAAAGCAGCATGTCAAGCAAACGGCATGACAATGCTAGCAACAGACAGCTTCAACAAAAAAAAAAAAAAATATAAAAATAATAAAAAATATAAAAAAGATAAAAAAATATATATATATTGGAAAAATGCGAAAATATCAAAGGACAACGAGGGAGTTTCGAGACTGACAAGCAAAATAAAAAAATGAAGTTTGCGAAATTGAAGCGCAAAAGTTGCTAGCAAAAATTGTGTAGAAATTGTGAGCAGCTGCTGTAAGGATAGTATATTGTAGATATTTGCCAACTGCAGAAATAGAGAGGGTATTAAAGTGTCGTATATCGACAGGATATTGAGGCCACTCTGCTGCTTGATTTTCTTACATTTGACACTTGAGTGCTTGGGCTGCTCTTGTTGTTGCTCCTTGGGCAGTTTGCGCAACGAATCAAATTTAAATTTCTTGATTGTCTAGTCGAGTGGCAGTCCAAACTTGCTACCACCGACAGAGACAGCGACAGATATAGAGTGAGACAGATATAGAGATAGAGAGAGAGAGAGAGTGAGAGAGTTGTGCAGCTAGGAGAAGATCCCTTTGCGATTTGCGCATAATAATAATTTGAACGACGTGCTCGGAATTGGTGACTGGTCACTGCCGATGATGACGATTTGACTGACTTGTATGGATGGACTGGGTGACTGACTGCTGGCTTGGTTTCGGATGGGATGGATTGGGATTGGGATTGGAATGGTTGCCTCCCTTGACTCCCTCTATCTCTCTCTGTCTCTCTGTCTCCCGCTGACTGCCTGGCTGGTGACTGTTAAAAATCGAGGCAAAGTGTCGCCCTCGCCCTGGCTAAGTGACTTGACTGATGGACTATGGCTATCAGTCCGACTGACTGAACTGTCCGCTGACATGGACCGAGGTCTCTGCCCGGTGAGGGGGTTCTCCCTTCGGTCGTTATCTCTGCTTTGGCTGTCAACGCGTAGCTCCATCTCCAAGTTAAATGGAGCAAAAAGTGTTGCTCCGAACAATGGTGTCAATTAAACATTACATTGTTGTCTTCCACTATGATGGACTAAGGGATGCAGATGATGCCCCCCATCACCACTACACTCTCCCACTCTAAATTCTTCACTTTGCTCTTTTTTCCTTTTTTGGTTTTTATTTCTGTAACCAAATTGAGTCTAAGTTGTGCGTGTCTTGGGCTGCTTAACAATAAAAGTCTATTAAAGCGCAGTAGTTTAATGCCTTCTTCCTCGGGTTGTGTTCCACCGCGTCAGCTTCACTTAGACTTTGAGGTTTCCTACACAACCGCTCCCCAAAACCTATACCTACTATGTACTATCAACTGAAAAACCCTGTTCGGTTCTGTTTGTGTTTTTTTTTTTTTATATTGACCTACAGCTTTTTGCTGTTTTTACAACCGTCTCGCTTTCTCACTCTATCTACTTTCTGAGGAGCCTCTCTATCTCTTTCTCACTGTTTTTAGTCTCTGTAGGTCCCTTTTTAATGACTGTGCCCGCGTGTTGATGAAGGCTTTAAGGGTGACAGAAAATGTTATAAATTCCGCACCGCACCGCACCGCACTTCCTAACTCTCTTTCTCTCTTCCTTTCGCTATTTTGGGCTGATGAGAAGTACGAGGTTTCTAGTTGGTTAAGGACTCTCTGTGAATGTGGACCCTTAATGTGCCTTCAAAGCATCAAATTGTTTTTATTCGAAGTGGAGCGGAGGAGAACACTTAAAATGACATTTTTGGGTATCTTTTGCCGCCATCGAAAGTCATTCGAAATGAAACCATTTAAGTCGAAGATCGTAACAGCTTAATTATTATTTGATTTTTTTTTTTATTTTAGTTTTTTGATTTGTTGCTTTTTCACTCACCGATTTTAAATTTCCACTATATAATTTCTTATCAACTTCTTCTTGGATTGTCACAGTTCACGCGGTTCACACTAAAAATATTCTTGTTTTTCAATCGAACAATTTCGCGTTACACATTTCTTTCCTTGGCGAAGGATACTACTGACGTTTAGGTTCGTAGAGATCGGAGCTCAGTTGAGAGCGGCGCACGCGTGACCGAGACGAGAAGTTTTTTGCCAAATGGTTAACAGGGCCAGGTTCTTATATACCTTCGTGTCCCGCTCTCTCATCAAAGTTGGCGTAAATTTCTTTTGGGCAATAATGTTCTTTTACACTGACCGCGGCAGCGACAGCGACAGCGACGGCAACGCCAACGCCAGCAGCAAACGATCGCATCTCGCGCGCTGCGTGTCTTTTCAATTTCAATTCATTTGGCGCGCAAGCCCTGCCTCGACGCTAGCAGCGCAGCGCAGTCCAGCGTCGCTGTCGCGTCGGCCTGAATTGTAAGTTGTTGCTTCAGCAGCGCTGTTTAGGCAGATTCTCAAGACAAAACGCTGCAGCGCTGCTGACGTTTGTGTTTGCAAAGCTTTTGCGTTTGGTGTGTGCTTTTGCCAATGTTGCTGCCTCTCTCTGTCGCTCGCTCGAGCTCTTGCGCTGCTTTTGTTGCCGGCTTTTACCAAAGGCAACAAAGACAACAGCTTCTTGCGGTTTGTTCTTCATTTCTACTTTAGGCACTGCTGTCGCCGTTGTCTTTGCGAATTCTTGATTGGTCAGCGCCAAAGCATGCACTCAGCTGTTTTGTTTGTTTTTGTTTACGCTTTTGATTTTTGGCTTTGCGATTTTCTCTTCTTTTTTTTTTGGGTTTATTTGTGTTGTTACTCATTTCGTGCTTTGGCTTTGGCTTTGACTTTTGTTGTTTTGTTTTGATCTGCGTTTTGCGTGATTTATGGTGAAAAATGATTGCTTCTGTTATTGCTTACGTAATTCAAAATTGTTGTAACACATAACAAGGGGAAGCGTCGTCAAAGGCATTGATTCAACAAGTGATTCACAAGTCTTTAATTAAAGCCACATTAAGTGTTTGATTTAAAGTCTCAGTATATTTGGTTATAATTTTGTTCTTATATTTTTTTTTTTATATTTTTTTTTTATAGGTAGTTCGTTGAACCAAACTAGGCTTGTCTTTTTTTTAAGTGGGGGGAATTTTCTGCGTAAATTCTCTCTATATGTATACACATATATTTTTCTTATATGTATGTATATTTTTTGTTGCTGGCAATTTGGCATATCAACGATGAACGTGCAGCGATTTTGAGAGTATGTGTGTGTGTGTGCGAAAATTGAAATCCTGACGATTTTCTCATAAACATAAAGATAAAAATAATCTGTGCCAAATTAATTCCAACTGCGCCGACAAAGCGACGGACGACAGACGAAAGATGAGGCAAGGTGGTGAAAGCACATTTATTTCATTGAACTGGGCTGCTCCTCGACCCCCTCTCCACACACTCTCCACCCCCTCTTCGACTCCTAGAGGCGTAGATGTGTTGTATAAAATTTAAATTCTCTTTTTATCTGCATAGCGAAACAGAGAAATGGAGATTTTTTTTATTTTGATTTTTTAAGATTTTTTTTTTTTTTTTGTGTATTTGATGATTTTGAAGGTTTTCAAGTCATAAACGCCCATGCCGACAGGCGAGGGAATTTCAATATCGCTATCAATGCGGTGGGCGGTGTGAGCGAATGAAATAGAGCATAAGCAAAAGACAGAAAGAGAGAGAAGAAGAAGAAGAAGATATAGGCTAACGTGTGTAACTGTGCAGCAACGTATCTCAAACGTATCTCAAACGTATCTATGTATCTGTGACTCAAGTAGTAGCATCTCTAAGCCAACACAGCACAGGTGACGGCGGCTGTGGTCGTCATCGTCATCGCTATCGTCTTCGCCGTTCGGTGGCTGTTGCCACATGCCGCATGCCCCACGTCACACTGCTTGGGCTCTTAACGCGAGCACGTGATTTGCATTTCTAAATGTGCTACAAACACTTTGCCCACAATATATACTGTATGTGTGTGTGTGTGTGTTTTTTTCTTGCTGCTCAAATGGTAAAATAATAAATTGTTTCGAATTATTGTCACTTTGGCACTGATCAAATTGATTGGTAATAACAATAATAATGCGACAACAACATGGGGAGTCCTTGCCATCAGCTAGGACCTTCACTGCTCCCATAAAATAAAAAAATATATATATATACATATATATGTATGTATATATTCTTATGATTTTCAATAATCACAAGCATTAAATTAACATAATGGCCGCATTTTCAATATGGCTGTGATATATTGCCGAGGTCCCTTTACGCTGATTTTGCACTTGGGACCCCAAGAACTCCACTCCAATTTACCCCAGAGCGTATTTTACAATATTAATATAATTTGTCTTGGGGACCTCTTAACGTCGACGCACTCAAAATTGGGTTAAGCTCAACGAAGAAATTTTTGCCAGCTAATTGTCAGCTGAAAAATAAATAAAATATAATATTTAAAAAAATTAAAAAAACCAAAGTATGTTATATACCAAGAAGACAGTTGTGAGTCATGATGTCTTGTCAGAAAAAGAATATTATAATAAGTAAAAAAAAAAAACAAGAAGATTGAGCCTCGAATTTTTTTATATTTTTTGGCCCACAGATAATAATAAAGTTACGAAATTTATTCTAGATACAGTTAAGTAAATTGTTGTGTTTGTGGTTGGAGTTGAGTTCACTTGATAACCCATAACAGACAACTCCAAAAATTCCCCAAAAAACACTTAAGCGGCTCTCAATGTGAAATTCTCCGATTTTCACCGACCAGGAGAGAGGGATGACTACGAGCTGCCGTCAATGGGCCGGAACGGTGGCAACCACAAAAATAAAATAATAAAAAAATAAAATAAAATAAAAAAAAGAATTTTAAAATTATTGGCAAATGTTGTTGGTGTCAGTTCTCGACAGCTCAGTTAAGAACTTTCACCGTCTGAAGAGCGGGGGCTCTATAAACGCATGCTGATGAGGACGATGACAATGCTGACGGCGGCTCATAGAAAGTTCCTCTCTCTCTCTCTCTCTCTCTTTCTCTTTTTCTCTCATCTCTCCGTTGAAATTAATTATTTTGTTTTAAGAAATTACCAAAACAAAAACGAAACGCATAAACAACAGAAAATAACGATCTGACATAGATGTCGCCCATATCGCCGATATGGTTATGAATATATATGTTAAAGAGACCGAGGAGACAAACCATTAAAACTAAATCCAGTGCAAAAACTTGCTTCAGCTTCAGACGAACATGGAATTTTTTATAAACTTGTCGCAGACGTGTTCACTTGTAATTTTATATTTATTTGGTTTTTTTTTACATTTTTTTTTGAATTGTTTTCTTTTTTTTTGGTATTTTTTTTACGCACACCCTGCCCAAATTTTGTGCCAGTGACCGACAATTTGCCGGCAAAGCCCAAAAAACCAACACCAATTGCGGTAGCAGTTTGTTGATTGTTTTCAGCATTAATTCAATTCAGAAAACATAAAACAAAGCAAAACAAAACAAAGAGAAGCGCAGAAAAGAGTGGTAGACAGAGACAGACACATGTAAAAAAAAAAAGTTGATGTAGTGTTTGCGCTTTTGAGTCTTGAACTTGGACAGCCAGCATCAACTGTAAAAACCGGTTAGATAAAAAATAAAATTTAAAAAAAAATATATAGAAAAAAACAATCGGAATTGTAATTAAAACTAAACTGATTTGACTGCTGTGGATGTGTTTTTTTTCTTTTGGAATGATTCTAGAAATGGCAAAAAAGTTTTTCTAATGTTTTTTCTACAAATCTTTTTTTTTCATTTAATTTTTTTGCTATTTGTTAAAATTTTTTCTCTTTCATCTATTTTTATCATATATACAATTTTTTTCTATTTATTTAAACATATTTTTATCTACTTTTTTAAAAATATTTTTTTCTATTTTTTTCCTTACTTTTTAATGATTTTTTCTAATTTTTTTTTTTCAATTTTGATTTTAACATTTGGATTGACATGATTTAGAAGGAGGCGTTGCAGAGTTTGATGCCCATTACCAATTGTAGAATTGTTTAATAGGCATTAGTTTTTTTTCTTTTATATCATTTATTTTTTTTTATATATATTTTTTTTTTGAGTGGGAGATCTCTAGTAACAATTTGAACTGTAATAAATCCGCAACGCACGACTTTACTGCGAGAACATCGCGAATGTTTTTTTCTTTCTAGATTTTCAGATGATTATCTTCTGGAGCTTCCAAGAAGCAGTTAAAACTTTTCTCTGCAAGTTTTTGACTATCTTTGGATAGAAGAACACCTGAGAAATGTCTGTGAATTTGCACAGATGATTTGTGGGCATTTGTAAGCTAAAATTGTGTAAACATAAATCGGGGAAAATTATTATTATTGTTGTTGTTGAGGTTTTCATTGCCATTTTCATGGTTTTAATGTGGCATTTTTATGACTTAATTATAAATGCGCCAACGAAACTTATTAGGCATTTATGCAAATTTCGAAAATATTGAAGTGATTTCTTCATTTATTTCGCTCTTGTTTCCATCAATTAAATTATGCACAAAAAAAAAACATAATATAATTTGCATGCAGCTGTTCTTATGCTACTTTTACTTTTTAATGAATTATTTAAAATTTATTTAAATTCATAAAATATGCTTTTATTTTTTGTTGCCTTTTTTGCCAATTGATGTAAATGGCAGTGAGTTGTAAATGATGAGGCAACTTCTGGTCAGCAGCAGAAGATATTGCTATTGATTCAGCAGGACATTAATTAGTTGCAAGCTGCTTAAAGCAACGCCAAATGACTGTAATTTGAGTAACATAATCAAGGTGTTTTTGGTCTCGATGAAGAGCTGAAGAGTTCTAAATATAGACACAAAAAAAAAGAAGAAAACATACGCTAAAATACCAATTATAATTGTTGTTCCTTGTTCAAGGCAAAAGTTACAGATCTTCCAAGCGCATTAGTAGCTGACCCAAGGGCCAAGATAAACACAAGATGACGATGACGATGACGATGACGATGGTGATGACGATGGTGGTGACCACGACCATCATGATGATGATGACGAGAAGGAATGCCAAAGGACAATTAGCGATGACTAGATTGTTGATGGCCCATACAGCAACAGACGGACAGACGGATGGACGGATGGACGGACGCACAGATGGACAGTTGAACAGATGGGCGGACAGTTGGAGGTGCAAGCAAGTAGCCAAGTCAAGTTGGGTTTAACAGATACTCGACAGTTGCCTGCTTACAGATCAAAAGGCTATAAAAGGCAACACTTGTGCAGTGTCTAAATTTAGAGGGGAAAAAAATACAGAACATAAAACAAGTAAGAAAGTTATAGGAAATGGCCACGACTATAAGATACCATGTGGTCAATTTTTTTTTTCATTAATTTATATTATAGATTGCAACTATTTCATAACATAAAATAAGTAAGAAGTTATTGAGGAGTGCGCACGACTATAAGACTCCCTGTGGTCAGATTCTTTTTTTTTATTTATTTTTATTATACACTGGAACTATTTTATTTCTGCATTTCGAAGATAAGTAGATTAGATAAATCACTTAAAATAATAATAATAGTCAAAAAAGTAATAAAAGTAATATTCATAATAAAAATAGTCTTCGAACAAATTTGACATATGTATGTATTTCTCACAAACACACTGAGAGACGGAGATGCCTCGCATTTGCACAAACTTATAATACCCTTTTTGTTGGTTTTCAAAGAGTATAGGGCATAAAAAATATCTAAAGGAATCGAAGTTGATGCAGTCATAATAGTCATCATAGATTGTCGTACGCCAGGTTTTGTTTTTCTTTTCTGTTGTTTCTTTTTTTTCCTCTTTTCTTGGCATTTCCTGAATGAATTAGCCGAGTTGCAGCTTGGCTATAATTAGATGAATTCATTATGTTTGCATTTCGCTTTTAAGATACTTTTTATTGCCCTCGCCCCGTATCTATAGAGACGTGTAAAGGAATAAAATCAACTTGAAGTCGACGGGGTTTCTTAATTTTTGGCCATAAAATCTCAAAGCTGCGCACATTAAATTTGGTTTCTTATGCCAAAGATATCTGTTTGCGTTTATTTTATTTATTTATTTTTCATATTTTTCTTTTTGCTTATTGTTATTTATGACAATTGTTGACTGTGTGCCTATCATTTGCGAGTTGCACTTATGGCTGATTTTTACTGTACTTGCCACATTAAATTTTACGAGGCAAAAACAATAATCATTCAGAGCAAGCAAGAATTATGTATTTAATGAGATTTTTTTTTTTTCAAATTTTTACAATGTCAGTTCAATCAAAGTGAATATTAAATTTGAAAAAAAGAAATATTTATAAAGTTGTATATATGTATATATTTAAGCCAGTTTACTGAAGTAATTATCTTTAGACAATTACCATTACTCCTTGCATGGAAGAAAACATACATATATAGAGAGTGATATGATTTTCTACATTTTGTCACGCAAACCCTTTACCCTTTCTTTATTCTTGCGGTGTTGTCCGTTTTCACTTTTTGCTGGCTTGGCTTGGAACTGAGTAATTTTTGCATTAGGCAAATTATTACTTAATTAGCTTAACATTTTATATATATGTATATATATATTTATTTTTTTTAAATATGTATATCTGTGTATTTCATATTTCATGTGTCCTTGCGTGTTGAGCATGTCCTAGTAATTTTTTGCCATTTGTCAAATGTTCAGTGAGGAGTCGCTTGTAATTTATGAAATTAAATCATAATAAATGCGACGTGCCCACAACACAACACACAGAAAAGGACACATGGAAGGTAGCCTGACCATAAATGGAAATTATGACACATTTCGTGTGGACACGGAAACCATCCAAAACTTTTAGTTTAGTTTTTTGGGGGGGACTGGCTTATTAATTAAAGCAAAATGCGTGCGGTTGCAGATTGTGGTCTAACAAACACACACACAGACACACACATGTGCTCTATACACAGTTCACCCCGCTCTCTCACACTCTGTTTCTGTTTCTCTCAGTGTATATGCTGCCCCGTCACGTGCTCGCTAATGTTTCGGCCTTTGGGGTCCTCAAATATTTGTGTTATCGGTATATTTATTCGTCTCTGATACGAGTATCTCATTGGCATCGTCATCGTCACGCATCACATCACAGCACAGCACCGCACAGATATCACAGCACAGTGTTGTTTTCCCCTTATGGCGCTTCAATTTAATATTAGTCATTCCTTTTGACCAAATATCACATCAATATATTCCATTTTATTAAAAACATTGCCAGCTGTGTCTGCTTATTATACTTCATATCAAGTATTTTTATTATCATTTTTTTTTTTTTATTTCAATTATAACTCATATTGAACGTTTATTTTCGCTCGTTTAATGAGTTTTTATTTAGTTGATGAACTTTTTGAGTGGTGCTCTTGCATTATTTTATGAATATCCTTCCTCTTTGACATACGAAACGTGATTAATGAAAACATTCTTTCATTTTTATGCTAATTTTAATATGTTAGCTCACAATATTTACCTACTTTAATTTACATATTTATTATCCCTCCTTAGTATTTACTATTATTTTGTATTAGTCTAGTTCATTAACACGCATAATTATCTTCCATTTGGTAAATATGCTTTTCTTTTGATGATCTATAAAACTTAAGTATTGTTTCATATATGTATATAGGAGCGCACACTTTATTAAGTCATCCATTTCTAAAAGCATTCTATAATGCAAATTATTTTAATTACAGATTACTCAAAGGTCCAATGAGACAAAATAAACTTTAATGGGTAAGTTTTCTTTATTCTAACTTAAGTAAAGTAACTGTATATTATTATGCTTGTTTTGCAATATTATTAGGCATTATTATATAAAATTGTATAATGCCAAATTGCAAATGCTTAACATTTCCAATCTCATTTGTGGCCATATCTCTGAAAATAATCATCAGAATCACCTCAAATAAAAAGCAGACTGTTTGTTTTGGGCCCCAGAATCGATTAGAGTCAAAAATATTGGAATCGAAAATTTTTCGACTTTTGAAGATTTTGTCAAGGGGTTAGTATGCAAAAATGGTAAAAAATGGTCGGAAAAATAAAATTCCCAAAATCAGCAAAATTTTGGTGCAGATTCAACATGTGATCTAATCCATTAACAAAACTGCAAAACTTTTAAAAATCGGTTGATTTTTGGCAAAGTTATCGCTTTTCAAAGTTAGTAGGGTTATGAAAATATGAAAATTTTGATTTGGGGCACTTCTGAGCACATTTTTGGCCATATCTCTGGAAATACTCATAAGAAATACCTCAAATAAAAAGCATAATACAAAATAGGACCTAAATTATTGTCGTTGAAAAAATCTTGAAAATCGTTTGATTTTTGGCATTGCTATCGCTTTTCAAAGTTAGGAAGGTTATGAAAATATGAAATTTTAAATTTGGAGACATTTCCAAACACATTTGTGGCCATATCTCTGAAAATAATCATCACAATCACCTCAAATAAAAGCAGAATGTTTGTTTTGAGCCCCAGAATAGATTAGTGTCAAAAATTTTGGGATCGAAAATTTTTCGATTTTTGATGATTTTGTCAAGGGGTTAGTATGCAAAAATGGTAAAAAATGGTGAAAAATGGTCGGAAAATTAAAATTCCTAATATCAGCAAAATTTTGATACACATTCAAAATGTGATCTAATCCATTAACAAAACTGCAAAACTTTTAAAAATCGGTTGATTTTTGGCTAAGTTATCGCTTTTCAAAGTTAGTAGGGTTAAGAAAATTTTAATGTGGGGCACTTCTGAGCACATTTTTGGCCATATCTCAGGAAATACTCATCAGAAACACCTCAAATGAAAAGCAAAATACAAAATAGGACCAAATTTATTGTCAGTCGAAATTTCTTGAAAATTGTTTGATGTTTGGCGTCACTATCGCTTTTCATAGTTAGGAAGGTTATGAAAATATGAAATTTTAAATTTGGAGGCATTTCCAAACACATTTGTGGCCATATCTCTGAAAATAATCATCAGAATCACCTCAAATAAAAAGCAGAATGTTTGTTTTGAGCCCCAGAATCGATTAGTGTCAAAAATTTTGGGATCGAAAATTTTTCGATTTTTGATGATTTTGTCAAGGGGTTAGTATGCAAAAATGGTAAAAAATGGTGAAAAATGGTCGGAAAATTAAAATTCCTAATATCAGCAAAATTTTGATACACATTCAAAATGTGATCTAATCCATTAACAAAACTGCAAAACTTTTAAAAATCGGTTGATTTTTGGCTAAGTTATCGCTTTTCAAAGTTAGTAGGGTTATGGAAATATGAAAATTTTGATTTGGGGCACTTCTGAGCACATTTTTGGCCATATATGTCTGGAAATACTCATAAGAAACACCTCAAATAAAAAGCAAAATACAAAATAGGACCTAAATTATTGTCGTTGAAAAAATCTTGAAAATCGTTTGATTTTTGGCATTGCTATCGCTTTTCAAAGTTAGGAAGGTTATGAAAATATGAAATTTTAAATTTGGAGGCATTTCCAAACACATTTGTGGCCATATCTCTGAAAATAATCATCAGAATCACCTCAAATAAAAAGCAGAATGTTTGTTTTGAGCCCCAGAATCGATTAGTGTCAAAAATTTTGGGATCGGAAATTTTTCGATTTTTGATGATTTTGTCAAGGGGTTAGTATGCAAAAATGGTAAAAAATGGTCGGAAAATTAAAATTCCTAATATCAGCAAAATTTTGATACACATTCAAAATGTGATCTAATCCATTAACAAAACTGCAAAACTTTTAAAAATCGGTTGATTTTTGGCTAAGTTATCGCTTTTCAAAGTTAGTAGGGTTAAGAAAATTTTAATGTGGGGCACTTTTGAGCACATTTTTGGCCATATCTCTGGAAATACTCATAAGAAACACCTCAAATAAAAAGCAAAATACAAAATAGGACCTAAATTGTTGTCGTTGAAAAAATCTTGAAAATCGTTTGATTTTTGGCATTGCTATCGCTTTTCAAAGTTAGGAAGGTTATGAAAATATGAAATTTTAAATTTGGAGGCATTTCCAAACACATTTGTGGCCATATCTCTCAAAATAATCACCAGAATCACCTCAAATAAAAAGCAGAATGTTTGTTTTGAGCCCCAGAATCGATTAGTGTCAAAAATTTTGGGATCGAAAATTTTTCGATTTTTGATGATTTTGTCAAGGGGTTAGTATGCAAAATTAATGAAAAATGGTCGGAAAATTAAAATTCCTAATATCACCAAAATTTTGATTCACATTTAAAATGTGATCTAATCCATTAACAAAACTGCAAAACTTTTAAAAATCGGTTGATTTTTGGCAAAGTTATCGCTTTTCAAAGATAGTAGGGCTATGGAAATATGAAAATTTTGATTTTGGGGCACTTCTGAGCACATTTTTGGCCATATCTCTGGAAATACTCATAAGAAACACCTCAAATAAAAAGCAAAATACAAAATAGGACCTAAATTATTGTCGTTGAAAAAATCTTGAAAATCGTTTGATTTTTGGCATTGCTATCGCTCTTCAAAGTTAGGAAGGTTATGAAAATATGAAATTTTAAATTTGGAGGCATTTCCAAACACATTTGTGGCCATATCTCTGAAAATAATCATCAGAATCACCTCAAATAAAAAGCAGAATGTTTGTTTTGAGCCCCAGATTCAATTAGAGTCAAAAATATTGGGATCGAAAATTTTTCGATTTTTGATGATTTTGTCAAGGGGTTAGTATGCAAAAATGGTGAAAAATGGTCGGAAAATTAAAATTCCTAATATCAGCAAAATGTTGATACACATTTAAAATGTGATCTAATCCATTAACAAAACTGCAAAACTTTTAAAAATCGGTTGATTTTTGGCAAAGTTATCGCTTTTCAAAGATAGTAGGGTTATGGAAATATGAAAATTTTGATTTTGGGGCACTTCTGAGCACATTTTTGGCCATATCTCTGGAAATACTCATAAGAAACACCTCAAATAAAAAGCAAAATACAAAATAGGACCTAAATTATTGTCGTTGAAAAAATCTTGAACATCGTCTGATTTTTGGCATTGCTATCACTCTTCAAAGTTAGGAAGGTTATGAAAATATGAAATTTTAAATTTGGAGGCATTTCCAAACACATTTGTGGCCATATCTCTGAAAATAATCATCAGAATCACCTCAAATAAAAAGCAGAATGTTTGTTTTGAGCCCCAGATTCAATTAGAGTCAAAAATATTGGGATCAAAAATTTTTCGATTTTTGATGATTTTGTCAAGGGGTTAGTATGCAAAATTAATGAAAAATGGTCGGAAAATTAAAATTCCTAATATCAGCAAAATTTTGATACACATTCAAAATGTGATCTAATCCATTAACAAAACTGCAAAACTTTTAAAAATCGGTTGATTTTTGGCAAAGTTATCGCTTTTCAAAGTTAGTAGGGTTATGGAAATATGAAAATTTTGATTTGGGGCACTTCTGAGCACATTTTTGGCCATATCTCTGGAAATACTCATAAGAAACACCTCAAATAAAAAGCAAAATACAAAATAGGACCTAAATTATTGTCGTTGAAAAAATCTTGAAAATCGTTTGATTTTTGGCATTGCTATCGCTTTTCAAAGTTAGGAAGGTTATGAAAATATGAAATTTTAAATTTGGAGGCATTTCCAAACACATTTGTTGCCATATCTCTGAAAATAATCATCAGAATCACCTCAAATAAAAAGCAGAATGTTTGTTTTGAGCCCCAGAATCGATTAGTGTCAAAAATTTTGGGATCGAAAATTTTTCGATTTTTGATGATTTTGTCAAGGGGTTAGTATGCAAAAATGGTGAAAAATGGTCGGAAAATTAAAATTCCTAATATCAGCAAAATTTTGATACACATTTAAAATGTGATCTAATCCATTAACAAAACTGCAAAACTTTTAAAAATCGGTTGATTTTTGGCAAAGTTATCGCTTTTCAAAGTTAGTAGGGTTATGGAAATATAAAAATTTTGATTTGGGGCACTTCTGAGCACATTTTTGGCCATATATGTCTGGAAATACTCATAAGAAACACCTCAAATAAAAAGCAAAATACAAAATAGGACCTAAATTATTGTCGTTGAAAAAATCTTGAAAATCGTTTGATTTTTGGCATTGCTATCGCTTTTCAAAGTTAGGAAGGTTATGAAAATATGAAATTTTAAATTTGGATGCATTTCCAAACACATTTGTGGCCATATCTCTGAAAATAATCATCAGAATCACCTCAAATAAAAAGCAGAATGTTTGTTTTAAGCCTCAGAATCGATTAGTGTCAAAAATTTTGGGATCGAAAATTTTTCGATTTTTGATGATTTTGTCAAGGGGTTAGTATGCAAAAATGGTAAAAAATGGTCGGAAAATTAAAATTTCTAATATCAGCAAAATTTTGATACACATTCAAAATGTGATCTAATCCATTAACAAAACTGCAAAACTTTTAAAAATCGGTTGATTTTTGGCTAAGTTATCGCTTTTCAAAGTTAGTAGGGTTAAGAAAATTTTAATGTGGGGCACTTCTGAGCACATTTTTGGCCATATCTCTGGAAATACTCATAAGAAACACCTCAAATAAAAAGCAAAATACAAAATAGGACCTAAATTATTGTCGTTGAAAAAATATTGAAAATCGTTTGATTTTTGGCATTGCTATCGCTTTTCAAAGTTAGGAAGGTTATGAAAATATGAAATTTTAAATTTGGAGGCATTTCCAAACACATTTGTGGCCATATCTCTGAAAATAATCATCAGAATCACCTCAAATAAAAAGCAGAATGTTTGTTTTGAGCCCCAGATTCAATTAGAGTCAAAAATATTGGGATCGAAAATTTTTCGATTTTTGATGATTTTGTCAAGGGGTTAGTATGCAAAAATGGTGAAAAATGGTCGGAAAATTAAAATTCCTAATATCAGCAAAATTTTGATACACATTTAAAATTTGATCTAATCCATTAACAAAACTGCAAAACTTTTAAAAATCGGTTGATTTTTGGCAAAGTTATCGCTTTTCAAAGTTAGTAGGGTTAAGAAAAATTTAATGTGGGGCACTTCTGAGCACATTTTTGGCCATATCTCTGGAAATACTCATCAGAAATTTTGTAAAAGTAGGCAAAAATGTCAACAATGAACAAAATTTGAATGCAGTTTTGATTTGGTATGAAAATCATTAACAAAAATCAAAATTTTATGAAAATCGGTTGAATGAGGGCGAAGTTAAGGAAATGCAGTTTTTCGTCTCATTCTGATACTGTCATGAGTGTATAGTGGTTCCTGCAAGGGAGTATCCTTAGGGAACATATGCTGAAGTGTTTAAATACATATCATATGTTTGCCAAAATTAGGGATAATATATGCGGCGAAATAAAATATTGACATTTAAAAATAAACGAATTGAATTTACACACAATTCCGTTTAAGAATGTCGGGGACTGACAGTTATGGGGTTATAAACTCAAGGATCGAATGACTATATCAATAGAATTGAAGGGGCATCGTATTTCTTGGAAATTATGTGTTAATGTATAAACAATGTTTATTCGAAAAATATGGTCTTGATATGCAGATACATATTTGTGATACGCTAATTGCTGTGCTTATTATTTAAGTGTAATTATGATGACAGTGTGGCCCTAAATATGTCATGATGCTGATGATGATGATGATGATCCTCAAATTGGTGTGACCCACACAAAGGCCCATAAACAAATGGGCATTATGTGGACTCTCCGAAAGATATATATGTATATGTGGGAGTGTTTGTTTCTGTATTCGCACTAATTTATCAAAGCGGCAAAGTTGTTAAGCAGCATTTTAATTTTTGAACAGTTTTTTGCTTCCCCTCATATGTATATACAGTGGGTGCTCAGTTCATATACATATATATACATATATATAATCATATACTATATGTGTATGTGGCTGAGTTTTCTATAGTATAAGCAAAAATATTTGTCGGGGTGTTACCCAAGAAAAACAACAACAACAACAACAACAATAATATGTGTCTGTTTATAAAAAAAGGGCTCTCTGGCATGCCCAGAGTAAATACAGGATATGTAGGGATATGAGTGTGTGTGTGTGTGTTTGTGTGTGAGTGACGTAGCTGTGTGTGTGTGAGGTTTTTGTCTGGGGTTCGTTGCTCGTTTCGTTGTTTAAGTGCAAAAATGAGTCCCAGTTACGTTGCTCTTAAACCGAAAAAAAAGACAAAAAAAAAGAAGTTGTTTTGTTTTCTTTGCATTTTGATGTTTTTGTTATTCGTTATTCGTTATTGTTGTTGTTTTTGCTGTTGTGATGAATGACGCTGCTGCATTTGGTCGAGTTTTTTGTTGTTGTCTGAATGGAATAATTTACACGACACAAACATTAGCAAAGAGCAGAAGAAGCAGAAGATGGAGCAGAAGAAGCAAAGCAACTGTGAGCAGATAACAAGAAGAAGCAGCAGTCGTAGTAACTGTAACATAAAGTGACTTTAATGGATTGTGACTGGAATTAGTTGGTTATATGTTTTACGATTTAGCATTAGATTTGTAAACGGTAAAGAAAATAACAGACTGACCTTTGACCTCCATACTCAATATATAAATTTGAATTAATTAGAATTTTTGAAAAAATATTAATTAATGTAGAATTTGCACTAAAATAATAAGTACACATAGATAGAGAGTGAAAATTAACTTTACAAAAATGGAAATCTTAGAAAAGTTACATTTTGGCTCAATTTCTCATTATTATCTATATGTTGAGAAATATTTAATGGAATCACCTTAAATTAAAAGTAGGATATTAGCTTTGATGTCCAAACGCGACTGGCGGTAAAAAATGGGGTCAAAAAATTTTTCATTTTGGATGATAATCATATTGTCAAGGGGTTAGTATGCAAAATGGTTCAAAAAATTCGTAAAATTTAAATTGGTCAAAGTGGAAGAATTTTGAATGCAGACTTGATTTCGCATAAAAATCATTGACAAAAATCCAATTTTCATGAAAATCGTTTGAATTTGGACTAAGTTGTGGCCATTCAAAGTTGACGTACTGTTGAAATAGTGATTTTGGGATATTTTGAATATAATTTCTGATTATTTTTGGTTACATCTCTAGAAATGCTCATCGGAATCACATATAATAAACTTAATTTCAAAAAATTCGGTTTTACTTTGTCTATCATAGTATAGTGTATAATTTTAATCAAATCAAAGTTGACATTCACATAGACAACAAACAGTCAACAAATGTGTATCATTTAAATGAGGTATTGTCAGTTTAAAGTCACAACACAACACACATCTATTGCACACATCTGCAGTGAATTTATGTGAAGCACTTTACCCAAGACATTTAACACCTGCAGACCCAAAAAGTGAACCAGGACTATCTCAGTTCTCCCACTTTCTCTCTATCTCTCTTCCTGTCTCTGCTGCGTTGTCCGTGCGTCCGTCCAATCAGATTTTTCAACAGCAGCATCAACAGCAAAACGATCATCAAAATAATTTATGATGCACATCAGCAGCAAAACTGTGATGAAGGGAGAGAGTGAGAGAGACAGAGAAAAGAGACAAGACAAAGAGAGAAAGATATTGAAACAGAGAGAGAGAGAGAGCGAGAGATGAGCTGTGCCATTTTGGATTCACCTGTAGCAACAGCACAAAACACATACTCTCCGCATGCCACTCTCCGGTCTCAGTATCTGCTTCTTTATCAGTAGTGTTTTGGGTGTCCTGCGCTGCTGCTGTTGCTCCGTTGTCCATTTTGTGGCCATAATGCTCAACCATAAGTTTTGCTCGGCAAAAACATAAACAAGCTAAATCAAGTCAAATGCGCTAATAAATCTTGCAAGCGTCGACAATGTTGACGTGCTTCGCTTTCCTACTACTTCTACTACTATTACTACTGCTACTACTATTTGTTGTTGTTGTTGTTGGTGTTGGTGTGTGGCATGCAAATGACAGCAGCAATGAACAATTGAAGCGTGTCAACAAAAGTCTTCAACTAGAACTCCAACATCAACTTCTCGCTTTTCATTTTCCCATTTCTACACGCTGCGTATACGTAATATGAGCAGCCATAACAATTTGGCCGTTGATTTATGTCTGCTCGCTAAGTACATGTAAGCTGGAAAATAGAAAATTGCAAAAAAAAAAAAAACAAAAATTGAAAAGCGTTACTAATTGATAATTGAATTCAACTGCATGACCTTCGCATCGCGTGGCCAATTAAACACGCTGCGATCTAATTGAAATGTGCACGCATAATTAAATCTCGACCAGAGCCACACTGCGACAAAATCTAATTGCTGTCAGTGCGAGTCACAGTTGTACAAAAAGACTGACAGAGAAAGTGACAGAGAGAGAGAGAGAGAGAGAACGAGAAGAAGAGAGAGAGAGAGATATGTATAGAAGAAGAGAGGCGGAAAGGGAGTCTGTGGCATCTTTGTGGGCATCAATTTGCCAGCAACAGCTAGAACAAGTAAGAAAATTATAGCAGAATGAGGCCGACTTTGAGATACCGTGTGCGCAAGTTTTTAATAGATATTCATATTATATAATTTTTTTTTTTTAAAAATTTTTAAATAAATAAGTTAACTTTATTTAAGAGACAATTTCTCAGGGTTTGTATAAATAGAATTAAAATATTTCAGCAAAGCGATTAATTAAAAAAATTCTAGACTACTCGTAATTCCGAATCCGAACGAATCAAGCGGATTCAGTAAGTTCAGATCGAATTCGAAAATAAGGTTATGTCTATGTTTGATGTACTGGGCAATAATTATTTTTTGACAATTTTTACCATAATCTGAAATGATTTCTAAAATGAAATTGAAACAAAATTTGTATAAGAGTTAATACATAATTTTAACGAGTAAATAAAGTGAACCACACTCTGTATACCTTTTTTAGCACCGTAAAAATTGCGCTTTAGTAACATAAGGGAAAATAGTTAATAATAGGAAAAATATCAGTTGCAAGAAAAACCTCTCTTGATGATGATTTCTAAAATACTGCCTGAGGATATCTATTATTATTACTATATACTGAAAATACGGCATTTTAATTTCCCAATATTCCTAATTTTCAAATAATCAACTCTCATAGTTACTGAGAAATAAGACTATGGATAGACCGACCCGATTTGCTCTTGTTCAAAGAGCACAGCGTATACAGGCAGAAAGATTGAAAGAGAGAGAGAGAGAGAGACATATAGATAGAGATTGAGAGAAAAAGGAAGCTACACTGAATGCAATTGTTAGTGCCTGGCTCCAGCTGGAGTAAGCAACGTAACTGTCGTCCTTCTTTTGTTATTCTTGGCGCAGCGGCTACGCAAGCAGCTCGTTAGCGACATCGGCAGCAGCAGCGACAGCAGCAGCAGCAGCGACAGCAGCAGCAGCAGCGACAGCAGCAGCAGCAGCTTAAGTCATATTGACAATCCCAAAGTTGTGTAATCCTTCGCGAGAGACACACAACGAAAGAGATGGTGAAAGGATGGTGTGGGGGGGGGGGGACTGTTGGAGAGAAAGAGGGGCAGAGATTGAAAGACAGTGTCTGCAGGCAGATGGCAATCCGATTTGCATGGCATAAAGAACTTTAGTTCTGTTTGGAGGCAAAACGATATATTTAGCCAGCATTTGCATTTAGTCGTCTTATGTCTTTAACAGTTTGGCCCTCGTTTTGGCCCCAAAATCAGACCCACAAATAACTGCATTTTCTATACCATACTTAAATTTCAACTAATCCAGTTGCTGCCGCTGCTTTCTTTCTCCAACTTTTTCACTAACTTGGCAGAGATTTTTGTTTTTTCTTGAATTTGCGACTTGCAAAAAATTGTTACAGAAAACATTGGGGAAATTAAAAATAAAAAAAAATATATTTTCTCTCAAATAACTTTTATTTAAATTTTACATATTAAAAAAGTTATTTTAAATTACCTTTACTTATTAAATAAATTAAAATAATAGTTAAAGCATAATTATACAAATAATTTTAGCTGGGTATTTAAAAAAATTAAAATAAAAATATAAAAAAATAAAGGAAATCATTTAATAAAAATTAAAATTTTTATTATAGATTAAAAAAAAATTTTAGTATTATAAATAATAGTATCTTTGTTTTTTAATCGAAATTTTTATTTTAATAATGTCAATTTGGTTTAAAAAAAAACTATAAATTTTCTTAACAAATAACCTTTCTTTCTAACTAAAATATAATTTTTAAAAAATTTTGTTCTCTTATAAAATTTTGGTTGCATTTTTGACGTGTTTCCGATGCCAGATTGTTTTTATTGTATGTTTGCCATGAGAAATTCGAAGTTCAAAATTCTCCAGTTGGTTTTTGAGTATGATAACTGTGCTTTATTTGCACAACACTTGAGCATCCAAACAGCAGAATTATGTCTAAACGACGAGAGCTTTTTGTTTTTTTTATGTATTTGTCTTTTTTTTATTTGTTTTGTATTTTTGAAATTCGAGAGCAAAAGGGCCACGCCTCGTCGCCAACAAAGTCGCCCTCGCCCTGTTCAAAAACAACAACAAGTTGGCAACGTTACTGGTTTTTTAACGTTTTTGGAAATTCTCGCACGTTTGACGTGCGACGAGCGTTCAAATAAATTCATCATTTTATATAAAATTTCACATTCGTTGACAATTTCATTGCCTACGACGTCGACGTCGACGACGATGATGATTCTCAATGCTCGACGCCGAGCGATTCTTTTGTTTCATTCGAAACTGGACTGAAGTGGAGTGTGTAGAGGAGTATAGTGGACGGTATAGGGCTGGTCTGCCTTAGTTACTGACCACGTGACTGTTTGCCCATCTGTTCGTCTGTCTGTCTGTCTGTCTGTCTGTCTGTCTGTCTGTCTGTCCATCAGTCTGGCAACTTGAATGTGGAGTCACACATACAGTCACAGGATATAGGCTGTTTTTCCATTGTTTTATGTGGATATACAAATATTTACACAGTTGCTTTTGCACTGTTAGTGGACAATGTTTGATGTGTGCTCCTAGCCTCTCCCTCTCCTCTCCTCTGCTCTTCTCTTCTCCTCTCTGCTCTCGACACTTTTCTCTTTGCTGCTGTCACTCAATGGGTGAGAGTTGTCAGCAATCTTTTGTGCCCGCTGCATTCTGATGCCGCATCATATATACCCAATCCCACACACCTACATACACTGAGACACAAAAAAAGTGGGACACTACGAAACCCGAATCCCAATCCGAATCCGAATCAGAATCAGCAAACAGCACACAGCAAACGGCAAACTGAAACAGAAACTGAAACCGAAACTGAAACCAAAAATCAAAAAAAAAAAAAAAGAATATACGGACATACAGTCAGTGTGACAAGGAGGGGGTGATAAGAGTAAGGGTGATGGGGGGGAGGGGTTAGTATGGGAAGTGTCACACATACACCTGTCAGCTACGGCATTTGCCGTTTATCCGTATGGATGCTTGCCGCTCATTTATAAGTAACATAACATAAAAAAAATACAAAAAAATTACGGAATGGAAAAAAAACTTTATAAATGTTATAAATACATACAATCAAATTGTTATTTACACGCTTTTGAAAAGAGAAAGTCCTGAATTGACGCCCCGAAAACGTGATTTCATTTATATTTAAGTAGTTCTGGGTCTCTGCTGCTGTTGCTGCTTCTTCTTCTTTTTCGTATTCTCTTTTCTGTTCTTTTCGCTGCTCTTCTTCTTGCTTGTCGTTTATGGGCGCCAGGGCCCATTTATGATCTGAGTGCTGGAATAACATGCAATTTATTTGTGAGAATTTTGAATGAATGTGCCTCGTTCTCTCTCTTTCTCTGCGACTCTCTCCATCTCATTCGCTGTTCTCAGGCCATAACACTCGTTTTATATGTTAATTTGTCAAACGTGTGTTACATTTTATAGTTGGATTTTCTTGCACATTTTTTTCAGTTTTTTTTCCGCTTTGCTCTTTTTTTTTTGGCAAGATTTCTAAGTACACAGCACAAGGTGATTATTTAACTGTACACAAATTTTTGTTTAGAAAACGGTTTCATACCCCAAAAAAAATAAATTCAAGAATTCCAACATCCATCTATAGGCAAACTGTGAAGTAATAAACCTAGTTGACAAAATAACAAAAGCCACCAAAGTTTTATCTCTTGCTTGAAGTTCACTAACCTCCCAATTTAAACAAAAAAATGGCACCAAAAAACTATAAAAAATAAAATTTATGCAAATGATTTAATGAAAATTTGAACATTTTGTGGAACGTTACAAAGAGGTGTTAACTTGAAAAATCAATATAATTTCCATTTAGTTGCAAATCATTTCGCATGCTATAACAAGTTTTATTTTAATTTTAATTTATGGCAAATGGAGATAAGGAAACAGTTGCTGTCAATTACAACTTGTGTAATCATAAAACATAATTAAATAATTATTTTTATAGAATTTGGAAAGTAGGTCAGTTTGCATTTTTAATTAATTGACAATACGTTTGATTATTTTGAATAATTGATTGTTTTTTATTTGTGGAATTAATGAATTAACAAAATTAAATTATTTCAAATATTTTTCAACTCTTTAAATAGTCTGTAAATGGATTTACAGTCAAAGCCGTGGTCTGCACATCCTGTTACAAATTACTTGGAAGTTGCAATAACTGATTTTTTTTCATTTTTATATATATATTTTTCTTAGTTTCTTTTATTTTTTTTAAGTCTTCCTTCCTCTGTTGACTTATGGCTGTAGATAAGCTGATAAGCTGCCGGACAATCTAGACGATTGACAATGACAATTTAAAATGCTGGCACAGTGTGCACTGCTCAGTTTACAGCACTTGGCATTAAAATATGACAGCAACAAAAAAACAAAATAAAAAAAAAATCAAGAAAAAAACTATATGTTTTCATATATATGCGATACAAAAAAGAAAAGCAAAGAAAATCAGGCAACAAAAGTCAAGCGGCAGCTGCCTACGTGAGTTGCCTTTTAATTGGATCTGCTTTAAAATGCGACACAACAGGCTCAATACACACACACACACACCCATTCACTCACACTCTCACACACACATTTGCAGCCCTGGCTTTAAGCAAAATTATGGCACGCGTAGCACGATTGCAGCAGGTTGTGTCGTTTTCTAACTGGAAAATGGCCAGAAACTGACGTACGTTTAATCGTTTGCAACTTGCTACTGCTACTCCTCCTCCTCCTCCTCCTCCTCCTCCTCCTCCTCCTCCTCCACCTCCTCCACCTACACTTACTCCCTCACCCCACCTCTTGTTTGTCATGCAAGTGGCAAACGTTTCAATCTGCCGCCGTGCATCAAACCATATAACGGTTAGTTAGTGCAACATTAGTTTAGTTAGCGGGGGCACGATTGCGGGAAACTGTGGCAAGAAGCAGTGGAAAAGTCACGACCGCATAACATTATAAACTGCATAATTAGTTAACAGCATTATGAGACTTTTAAAAATCCAAAAAAATTTAAAAAAAAGAAGATCTAAAAAATTTTGAATAACTTTTAAATATATTTGAAATATTGAAAACATTTATATGTATAATATATTTAACATTTCAATTAATTTTTTTCTTATTATACGAGATTTTCAACAATTACAAATTTGTATAGATTCTCCTTGTCTATTTTTGCATCATTACTTGGAGAAATTTAAAAAAATTTTAACAATCAAAAAATTTTAAATACAATATATTTGCAAAAGAAATAAGTAAAATTTTGAAGAATTTTAAAAATAAAAAATTTTAAAAATAAAGTTTGCAAAGCAAATAATCAAAATTTATAGACTTTCAATTCATTTGCTGTTGCTGCATTATTTATCATTTTAAAAGCTATCAGTGTGTTTTAAAATTTTCGCTCTTTATCGCTTGTTATCCTTGGCAGAGTATCAGCATTTGGTACTGCGTGTTTTATTTTGCACTGTTTGATACCCTGTACTTAGTGGTATTAAGAGTGTACTAGGGGTATGGAAACAAAATATGTTTAGTCATTTGTTCTAAAAAGCAGCTAAATTGGAATTATATTAATTTATCAATAAGAGCACCTTACAATCAAAAATTATTGTAGAAGTAGTTTTTCAGCAAAATTTTTTAGTTTTTAGTAATTATCTTAAATAGTTTTATTTTCATATAAAATTAATAATTTTCAATAATCGCACTCTGAATATATGAAAAAACATTTTTTCAAATAAATATTATTTATGCTAAGCCTTGAAAGTTATAAACTGCAGTTTACTGAATATTTCAATTTCAGCAACTATGCAGGGTATGCCATAGTCGTTCTTTCCGCTTTATAGCTTTTGCAATTTGCATATTCGTTTTTCTCTTATTTTTGCATATCATTAAAATGAGCGTGCGAACGGTTAGCAATCTGAACGAGAGCAACAACTTGCCACACTTGCTTGCAACGTGGACTTGTGTGCATAAATGAGTGTGCGAGAGAGTGTGCGTGTGTTAATATTAAACTGTTAAAGTCTGGGCGAGTGGCAAGTGGCAAGTGGCACTGCCTTCGCAGTGACTGAGTGACCTAATTGAAATGCAATGGGCATTCTTATGCCAAGTTATTATTGGCCATAATATACGAGCAGCGTTCTTCATGTGCAACAAAGGGGGTAACAAAGGGGCAACAAAGGAGCAACAAAGGGGGTAATAAAGGAGCAACTTAAGGCATTAAGCCGATCAGGCGTCGTCTGTAATCAATTTCAGGCATTATTCCTTCATATTTAATGCCATTAACTGTACGCTCTGGTCACACTGGTCACATACCCTTTAACAGCTTCATTAAGCAGACATTTTAACATTTCAACTTAATATTGTGTGTAGTGGTGGCAACTCTGCTTAGAGAGTTGCTCTAATTATTGCGCTCACTGCTGTTGACAGCTTTAGAGAGCGACACATAGTTAGATTCTGGTTGAGAGAGAGAGAGAGAGAGTGCTAGAGAGAGCGGGGAGGGGGAAAGAGAGAGCGACTTGAACTCTTCAGTTCTCACTCTCTGCTCAGCTGTCAACTGTCTGCCTGCTGCTGTCCTGTCTAATGTCAAGCGTCGCATGTGTTACACACTCTCTCTTTCTATCTCTATCTCTATCTCTCTCTTTCTTTTGATATACTGTCAGTGTTGTCAACTGTTCTGGTCATATAAAACCTCTTGAAGGGAAAATAATCCAAATAAAGCTATTTTTCCAAAATTTAATTTTTGTAAAAAAGATAAAAAACGCTGAACTCTTATAAAAAAAAAACTAGCTTCTACAATACCTGCTGCCCCCTGTTTTTAAAATTGACCTGCAAATGGCCTTAAAATAAAGCTAAATTAGCAACACTGATACTAACAGCCATTGACCAACACTCCCTTCATTCTCTCGCTCATCTAGTGTCCCTCTTGGACCTATGTCACTAATTACGAGCTGCTGTTTAGTTGTTGGCCGGCATAGACATGCTGGCGCCAATGACAAAGTCGACTGCCATCTGCGGTTCTCGCTAATCCATTACCATCGTCATTAATCTAATGAGCTGCTGCTGATGTTATACAACACTACTACTTTCCCTGTTGCCTGTTGAGGCTGTTCGTTGTTGTTGATGTTGTTGTTGTTGTTGTTGTTTAGCACTGTTGCCCCGTGGCACAGAATGTATCGAAGTGTCGAGTTGCCAATGCAATGTGCTCTCTGTCTCGCTCCCGCTCACTCTCTCGCTCTCTCTCTAGATTTCTCTCTCTTTCTCTCTCTCTCTCTCTCTCTCTCTCTGGTGTCGCTCCCTTTGGCGTTGCCAACCATTTGCTCATCACTTTACTTACACATGTCAGCGACGGGACAACAGTGTTCATCACCTGATCCCTGAATGTGGCAAATACATCGATACCTGACAGTATAGTATCTGTGTGTTATTCTCTCTCTCTCGCTCTTTGTGTATGTGTGTGTGTATGTGTGTTGAGTAAGTTTGTCTGTTTTCTGCCTTTTCCGCAGTTACTTGCCCATGGCAATTAAATGGCGCTAAGCTGCCAGTGTCACTCTTCCTCTTTTCACTTTTCCACTCTTCCTCTTTTGATTGTTTTGTGGATTGCGTATACGACACGTGAGCTATTATTTGAGCAATTGTGTTAAAGCTCGAGTTACCACTGCTTTGCACTTAAAGTCGACTTGTTTATACACTATACTTGGGCAAAGGCAACGGCAAATGAAACTTTTGCAAGCGCCATTTACTTTAAATTAATAAAGTTTTCTACGCTCCCGAATGTATTGAAGTTTTCTGTGGCAAACCTACTATCTGGATGTGTGTGAGAACAAATTGCATTTCTTGCTTCGACAAACATGCTAATGTTGATTGCGAAAATTTGCAAAACACACACACACACACACTCGACACACACATACATGCAGCTTATAACAATTTTGTCGAGCAAACAAAACATTTGAGCTGCTAAGCCTTTTGCTATTTTCCAACACTTCTTCAAAATATTTGTATGTATACCACCTAGAGATATACCCCCTGCTAAGACTTGTTTCCCAGACCTCAAGTCGAAAAGCAGCTGCAAAATATATTTCTTTCTCTGTCTCTTGTTCGGCTTTTCGGTCTCTGTCGCACAAGTTTTGCGGGAAAGTTCTTCGACCAAATATTTTGTCGCCAAAAGCATTCCTTTAATTTAATTTTGATTCAACATTCTCTTGTTTATATACCATTGCTCTCTATATACAAACATACTATATAAATAAGTATATAGTTGTGTTGCTCTGCACTCCTCTTTCTGCCTCAGTGCCCTCTCCTCTTGGCCACACTTGTTGTTATTTCTGGTTTTTGGTTGTAGTTGTTTTTTTTTTTTTTTTGGTAAAAAGTTTTACGTTGAAAACTTGTGGCCAGGCAGCAAAACAAAGGCGCAAATTACAGTTGCAACTGCGACTGCCACTGCACATACATATGTAAATACTATATATATATATGTATATATATAATATATAGTATATATATATATAGCATTTGAATGCTGTGTTTTGTTGCTATGGCTGGCGGCAGACGTTTCCGCAGTGGGCAACAGCAAAATGAAGCATTTCCGGTGTGTTTACAAGAAAACACTATGAAAATTTCTGCTCCGTTTCTTTTACAACTTTGTTGTCGGTTGTTGTCGTTATTATTATCGTTGTTCTCGTTGTTGTGGTTGTTGTTCGCGTTGTTGTTGCTGTTGTTGTAGCTGCTATTGTTGCATTTCGCGAGAAACTTTCAGCGCCTGGTTCAAGACTCAAGGCTGAGCACTCGATTTCTTTTGATGATGTTTACCAAAAAAAGAAAATATATATACATATATAAAACAAGAAGGGAAGAGATGAGTTGACTGTGACTGTGGCTGTGGCTAAAGGCGTCCTGGTCACTGGCAGGACATTTCCTGCGCTAAGCTTCATACCCCAGCGAGGATTGCCAAAGCAAAGCAAACCCTAACCCCAAACCCGAATCCTCCACTTAATTCTTATTCCGCTGCCCGAAACCAGCTACAAACAACAATAACAAGAAAACAATTACAGCAACTAATAAAGGAACATTTAAAAAGCAAAAGTTTGTTCCATAACTGAGCGAGGGGAGGTGATCCTCCACTCTTGGAGTCCTGCCTTGTTATATAGGTCGCCCCGCAGCCCAAGTAACATTCAGTTTAGGGTTTGCCGCTGTCCTGTCTCACTGGCACAGAGGACTCTCCCCACTCACTATACTTTCCCCCCTCTCCCTCTCTCTCTCTCTCTCTCTCTCTCTCTCTCTCTCTCTCTCTCTCTCTGACCCTCTCTGTCTCTGAGTGTACATGAATAAGCAATTACAAAGTTGTTATTAAAACGATTATGCAAAATGTTTTTTTTTTTTTTTTTGGTTTTTGTGTATATTTTTTTTTTTTTGGGGGAACTTCTGTCAAATTGAATAAAAGTGCACTGAATTCGTAGTCTCCCAACTGTTGGTGCGCCAAATATGAGCATAATTAATTAACAAAAATAATCTATGACAATTGTCATTGATTTTTGGGGCATGAATTTCGTAATTTCTTCATCCTAAATATATTAAATAACTAAAATTAATATCATATTTATTTAATAAAAGTCAAATTTGTGCTTAAGTTTTCTTTCATTTTATACTTTTCTTATAGTTGATTCATAAATGTTGAACTTCATTTAATTTCAAACTTAAATATATAATTTCTTACTAGGCTTTTTTAAGTGAATTCATATTCATATTTAAATATGTTTAAAAAATCAATAAAAACATTATAAAAAATAATTGTTGACAACAGTGGAAACATTGCTCATCATTTTAATTTTAAGAGTGCCAGAGTTGTCGCTCAACAAATAAAAAATTTGTAATCTTAATTATTGAAAAATTTAGTTTAAATAAAATATTTTTTTTTTAGATTTATTTTAGTTTTTTCATTATTTGGAAGATTGATGAAATACAAGCGTTAAATCAGTTACCATGGTTACCGCACAACATTTTTCAAGTTTTTTACTAAATTATTCATTTTTTTTTGATTATTTGATACTTAATATAAGTTTGGTTGTTTTTAAGCCAACCTAAATAATAAATATGGAAGAAATAACTTAGTAAAAAATATATTTGAACAAATAAATAAATAAATAAATAATTCTTGGCTGCATTTCAATCTATGGTAAAATGTAAAGTTTTAATTTGCTAATTGCCAGAGTTGCCAGGCGGCGTAAAATTGCCCGCTGGTCAAGTACAATAAATACCCAGAGAGCGATAGAGATAGAGTGAGAGAGATAGAGAGAGAGAGAGAAACAAAGATAGAGTAAGAGAGAGAGAGAGAAAGAGAGTGTAGTTGCCTTGTAGAACAAACGAACCTATGCAGTTGTCCAATTGTCCCGTTGTCCAGCTGTCCATTGTGGCATCAACTGCTGTTGCAACCGCACTCAGCTACCGCTGCTCAATTTTAATTTGGTTGCCAAAGGCAAGTTGCACGCAACCTTGTGCCATTTTTACACACACACACACACACACACACACACACACACACTAGCATATACACACGCACACAGCTTAAGGCTGACTTTCCTGTCTAGCTGCTGATGTTCATCCTACTGATGATGAGCTTGCCTACGCAACGAGGGGGATGCGGAGAGACTGAGTAGTGGCAAGGGAGTGGGGAGTGGGGAGAGTGGCAGTAGGAAGCGTTGTTGAGCGTTGCCACTTGGTTTATTTTAATTAGTGGAAAAAATATAGAGTCGGCACACGCAGTGAAGTGCTCCAGTTTGCTCGTTGTTTGTTGCTCAGAGAGCGGGAGATGGAGTGGGAGAGGTATGGGTGGTGGGTGGCATTGCTGAGGCAGATAGTGAGTGAGGGGTAGAAGAGGTTGTGGAGGTTGCACATAGCCGTAGGTCCACTGCTTGACTAACTGACAAGGCTGCTTTGTCACAACCCCTCCACACACAATGCTCCGACTGAGGTAGATGAGGTGTGCGCTGCCCTATCCCCATTCTCTATAACCCCACCTTGCCGCTGCTGTTGTTGCAACAAAGATGTGCCGCATGAAAGAAGGCAAATGCATGAGGCACTATAGTTTCCAGTGGCTTCTAATGGGCCACGGACTGGGCAAAAACTCGGCCGGATCGAGCTAGGTCGCTGCAGGTCGGTTGGGGTTAGCTTGGGTTGGTCTGGGTTGGGGTCCGACTGGCAGAGTAGGAGATGGAGGTGGCTGAGGCGGCATTGTCGTAATGAGCACACCGCAATTTGTGTTGTGTGCTGTTGTCGCTGCGGGCCGTTTGCCATTCATTTGGCAAAAACAACAATTAAATGTTTTTGTAATGGCCATCATGATGCTCATCATCATCCTCCTTCTCATTGTCATGATGATGGTCGTGGCTGCTGCCATCGTTGTCTTCCTGCCCAACAAATTTACTCTTGTTTTTGGCCACATTGTTGTTATAGTTGTTGCCGCTATGATACTGGGCCTGGGCCTGGGCTATGAAAATAATTGCTGAGCAAATATGTAGCCAAATTACAACATTTTCTATTTATTTTAGTTTGTAGTGTGCGGAGGCTATGAGGAGGGAAGGGGGTGCTGTGGCAACCAATGTATAATTGCAACACTTAAAGCAAAGCCAAAAATAATCAAACAAAGAGAAAATAAATTTTAAAAAATTTAAAAAAAAAAATAGAGAAATCTGTTGCAAGCCGCAAACGAATTATGTTGCATTTGAGTTTGGCTTTCGCTTATATCAATAAACATGCGCTCCTCTTGCTGCAATACTTGATGTTGTTGCATGCAACACATGGCGGCATCACTCTCCATGCTAGTCGTTGGCGCTGCAATTTGGTTTATTTCCGGGGCAAAAATAAACTTTCAAGGATAAACAAAGTTTTCGCTGCTGCATCCTTAAGCAAATTTCATGAAATAATATTTTTAGTGGTGCCCTGGGCAATATGTGAAGTCATGGTGCCACACATCCGCCCAACAACCGCCAACATGAGTTATCCTGCAGACAGGATCTCCCACTATCTCTCGTGCAGCATAATATTTTGAAAAGACTCTATGCTATTTGCATGCACCTTGCCACACTTTCAACAATAGCTAAATTCTCTCAGCATATGCCACAAAATAATAATAAAACCAAAACAAACAAAAAAATTGGGGAGAGAATTATAATATAGAAAAATAATATTTTGTGAAGCATTGTTCAAATATTTAGTAAAAAAGATCCCGTCGACCCATCTAAAGTAATTAAGTGACGTTGAAATATTTATTTAGACTTTCTAATAAACTAATATTGCATTTTTTGCACTTTAGTTTAAATTACGTAATCTCTAGAGATTAAATATACATTTTTTTTTATTTCTGTTACTTTTACAATTTCACTTTAAGCCCCAAAATACATTTCACTTTACACATTCTTATCAAATTCAATTTGATTTTGCTCTATTACACACAATTCTCTGTCTATCTCGTTCTCTTTCCCTCTCTCTCTCTCTCTCTCTCTCTCTCTCTCTCTCTTTCTTTCTTTCTGGGTCTTTTGGGCCATGGCCACAATTGCCTTTGGCCAGATACACAATAATTGAATAAAATGCGTAAATAAAATTGTGGAAATACAGCAAAGACGCTGGCAAAGCACTCAAAGCAACAATGCACGAAATTTCTGCAAAAATAACTAAAATACAAAATTTAATTTTATTTTCATTTTTAAAATATTTTTTTTTTTAAGTTTTTATTAGCCAAGTTAAGGCAGTTAAACAATGTTTGCTTACGTTTGTTTTGTGGCGGCAATTAAAATATAGACACAATTTAAAGCTAATAAAATAGAGACTTTATGTAGAGAGATAGATAGAAGATAAAGATGGAGATAAATAGAGATAGACAGAAAGAGAGCGAGAGAGAGAGAGAGAGAGAGACAGAGAGGGAGAGCGGAAATGAAGTTGGCTTTGAGCTGAAACAGGCCGAGGCCACTTGAATTGAGCATTTTCTTTATGAGAACCGGAAAAGTGCGCAAATAAAATAACATTGACAATTGACAATCGAGTATTGAGAATGAAAATGAAAATTCAATTGAACGGCGATACTTGAGCACAAGTTTAAACTCTGTTTGCCCGCTGACCTCTCCATAATAAATCCCGCTGAGAAATGAGGCTGCAAGGGGGGAGAGCGGCGGGAAAATGCAATTGTGGAAAGCTAGTTACAATTGCAGTCTCGACATGGCATAACAAACATGACCGGGCGTTGCCATGACATGAATGTTGAGCAGAGAAACACACACACACACATAGAGAGAGAGAGAGAGACTTATAGAGAAGAGAGACAGTGAATTCGCTACCGTTTGTTTCGCTTCAGATTGTCCTTGGAATGTGCCGCGATGAGCAGCTTCTGTTACTTTTGTGGAATGCTTAATTCAGCCGTTCAATTGCGGTTTAAACGTATATAATGTGACCTCATCTACCCACCCATCCACCACCACCCACCCACATTCATATGGCAAGAGAATGGCATGCCACTGTTGCAACTGCCACTGCAACTGCTGCTTGTTGTCTCTTGGCGTATTTGCTTCGCCGTCACACGGCGTATGCGTAATGAGCTTTTGTCTATCCTCCCTCTCACTCTCTCTCTTTCTCTTGAACTATACCTATCTCTCTCTCTCTCTCTCTCTCACTCTCTGTCTCTTTCTCTGTCTCTTGCTGTGTGTGTTTTTTGGGATAGCGTTTGTGCTGCAATTAGGTATTCCACCTATAGAATTTACGTTGGCTGACAATACCCGGAGCCTACGTGATTGCAACTCTGTTGCAAGTTGCAACTTTGCTATAGTCTCTGTTATCTGAGGGGATTGGGGGTTGACAGGGGAGGGCTTAACTCTTGAGAGATACTTTATTAAGCGCTAGTCTAGTATTCCGGCTACACGAGAAACATTCAAATTCAGTGCCACTAATATATATACATATAATATCTCTACTACGATTTCGTACATATAAAAAAAATAATATTCCATTGATAATCATTTAGAAGTTATTTTCTTCGAAATTTTAATTATCAATTTATTGAAAATACATATGCAAAGTTGTCACTTTGTCTACCATATCTAATTCTTAATTGTTTTTTAGCGCAACGTTTGTTCATTAAATTTGTTTTTATTACATTTTAATGAAATGTGCAATTTACAATTTGCATATTTATCACAATATTTGTTATTAGTAAAAATTTGCATAAAATGAAATTAAATGCAAATTACAAGTGCAAATACACATAACATATCTATGTATAAACAAATTGCAATCGAATATACCAAAAAAAGACTATTGTTCACATTTTTTTTATTTTTTGTCATACATAGTCCTTAATTTGAAAATACCAAAAATTGAGTATATTACAAATTCATATATAGTAGATTTCCATGATAACAAAGTGTGCATCATATATGCAATTGCAAAATATTTATTGAGATGAGTTGAGTATCGTTATAAAAGGAAAATTTAATTTTGTTAGATAATTAGCTAGTTTGGCATTTACTGTGGCAACAATTTATTTTGAAATTATGTTTTGCATGTGCCAAAAAAAATTCACAAAAAGATATATTCGCTATGTGAAATTTGTTAAATAATCTATATATGTAGCTACAATGAAATAATCTAAAAAATCTATTTTCATTTTTAGCCTTTAATTATTTCGAATTTTTTTCATATTAATAATTTACCAAGTATTTTGAAGTTGTTCTCGATTAACATTTAATTTTTATGGCAATTATTCAAGTTGTTGATTAAACATTTAATGTGTTTTTTTTTTAGTTGGTTTATTCTCAATTGAATTTTTGCACAAAATGCATTTATAATTAAATTTTGTTAAAATTTATGAAACTGCATACAATCAGAATGTCACAAATCGAATTTGATGAATCCTTATATAATTCTGATTACCATTTGTGTGTCGGCAAGTTGCATTAACGAAGTCCCATTGTTGTCCACAAAAACTCAACCGCAGTCATAAACATACTCTCATATTTCCCTCCCAGCTCCCCCATTTTATTTGCCATCATCACTTCTCTCCTCTTCCGGATACTGAGCTCATCTAGTCGCGTCGTTAATGAATGATTTGTCATCATGCTCATGGTATGAATCTTCCGCTTACCAATTTGTTCCCTACACATGTAAATTTTGTGCAAAATTTTCATTTGCCACAAAATTCAGTAAAATGCTATTACATTTCATTCAGAAAATAAAATACCCAAAAAAAAAAACTGTTATTCCCAGAGTTGTGTAATGTTATGTGTGTGTGTGTGAATATTAAGGGTTTGTTAGCATTAAATATTCAGAACATGCAATATCAATTGCTCGAAAAAATACAGTATAGTATTTCCCTATCAGAGCTATAAGTGTGTTTTTAACGCTAACGAAGCAATTGTCCGATGAATTCGCATAACTTTTGCACAGGTATACGCACATATCTAAGTAGATGAAAAATTTTCTGTAGAACTGGATTTTGTTGGATTGCATTGAAGATTTAATATCTATTCTGCAAACCTAAATTAAATTCCGTAATTTGATTAATCTTTGGCAAAGTTTTAGCAGCTCAAAATTGCAATAAAATGGAAATTCGATTTACTATATTGACTCACTTTGAACACAAGTTTTTGCAAAATCTTGGAAAAAAAAAGCACATGAATTAAAAATCAGAATTATTGTTTTGAGTCCCAGATTCGATTAGAGTCAAAAAATTGCGGTCAAAAATTTTGCGATTTTTGATGATTTTGCCAAGGGGTTAGTATGCAAAGATTGTAAAAAAATGGTCGCAAAATTAAAATTCACAATATCAGCAAAATTTTGATACTGATTCAAAATATGATCTAATCCATTAACAAAACTGCAAAACTTTTGAAAATCGGTTGATTTTTGGCAAAGTTATCGCTTTTCAAATTTAGTAGGGTTAAGAAAATATGAAAATTTTGATTTGGGGCACTTCTGACCACATTTTTGGCCATATCTCTTGAAATACTCATCAGAAACACCTCAAATAAAAAGCAAAATACAAAATAGGACCAAAATTATTGTTGTTGGAAAAATCTTGAAAATCGTTTGATTTTTGGCATTGCTATCGCTTTTCAAAGTTAGGAAGGTTATGAAAATATGAAATTTTAAGTTTGGAGGCATTTTCAAGCACAGTTGTGGCCATATCTCTGAAAATAATCATCAGAATCACCTCAAATAAAAGGCAGAATGTTTGTTTTGAGCCCCAGAATCGATTTGAGTCAAAAATATTGGAATCGAAAATTTTTCGATTTTTGATGATTTTGTCAAGGGGTTAGTATGCATAAATGGTAAAAAATGGGCAAAAATTTAAATTTTACAAAGTGAGATAATTTTTGATGCCGATACAAAATATGATCCAATCCATTGAGAAAACTTCAAAAATTTTGGAAATCGATTGATTTTTGGTGAAGTTATCGCTTTTTAAAGTTTGTAAGATTAAGAAAATATGATATTTTGGAATTTGGGGCACTTCCGAACACATTTTTGGCTATATCTCAACCCATCAAAACAACCTGAAATAACCATTAGATTGCAAAGTACAATTAAAGCTGAAGAAGCATTACACCTAATAAGTCCCTTAACAATTTAGAGACAGAAAACTTACTTTAATTTTTTTTTTAAAGAAAAGAAGTGCATACTTTGCGGCACTCATGAAATATATTTTGAGTTAAAGAGAAGTGTCTGTTCATATATTAAGTATTTATTTAACTATTTGACTTCGTAAAAGAAAAAAAAGACTGACTCTTAACTGTTTTCAATTTAGCAGAGCTAACATATTTCTCGAATTATATAAATCAGCTTGGAGTTGTATCAATATTTAAGCATGTTATATGGTTTTTGGCGTATTTAGTGTAATGAGACACTGTATTTTCATTAAATGCAGAGAGTGCGATTTTGCAGTTACGCAACCATGGGCAGGACGCGGCATTTCGATCTGCACTTTACGAAATAGTCATTAAAAGATAAAATCACAAAATCAATTAGCCAGAAACTTCAGCTCGCTGCCTTGCCTGGTTGTATCCTTCGATATGCACGAAGGGATGAATTGAGAGAAGGGAAGGTGGCAGACTTAGGTGCTGACTGCGCCTGGGCGCCGGCAAGCCGGCCCATAAATTGCAACACTTTTATCGTTTGTGTCCCGGGCTCGCCTGCAGTTGTCCTTTCGTCCGGGTTGCCGCCTATTTCTACTTCTACTACTTCTACTTCTGCTGTTGATGCTGCGCTACTTTGGACGATTGCGCGCACAGTTGCAGCTTCCGATTTCCGTTTCCGTTTTGTGGTGCCGCCTTGGAGCTGCCTGTTTGGTTTTTATTTGCCACCGCTGCCATCATCGCGCTCCTGCTTGCATAAGTGGGCAAAAAGTCAGTTTTTGCCTTGGCTGCTCCTTTGCGCGCACACATACAGTAGTTGTCTTCTTTCTTGGATGTATGCGATTTGGCAACGCATTTTTTTCATTACTTTCAACTGGCCCCTGGCCAACTGGCCGATGTCCTGGCAAATGTATTTCCCACTTTTCCAACTTCTGCTCTTCAACGCTCTCTATGTGTGTGTGTTTATGGCTGTTTGCTACGTTTTAGCCAACAACGTTAGCCAGCTTTTTGCCCAATCGTGAATATCTTTTTTGCTGCTTTTCATATTTTCTTCTTTTTTTTTTTTTTGATTTTGTGGTACTTTTCGGCTACGTCATTGGCCACGCCCTCAAGCAAATGTAGTACGCGCCGCAATTTGAAATATGTTCATGCAATTGAAATGAAAAAATGATTTATGCAGAGCATTATATCGCAAATTTGTAACACACACACATCCACACACACATCCACACACACAGACACTAAACTCTCTAACCAAGTGCACTTGATGTACGAGTATTGTCACAATGTTTCCCCACTTCTCAGCCAAAATCAAGCAAAAAAATAGATGTATGAAAATGGCCAAAAAAAATTAAAGTGGAGCAATGCTATTATCGCATATGTTATAGATTAGTCCAAAAAAAATATACTTACGTATCTCTCTTTTTTGCGTTAAAAAAATATTAGTAGAGACTGTTGTTCATTTTGATATTAATGCCATTTTATTTCAAATACATTTTCTTATTTTTAACAATTTTTAAATTGTGTTTGTATAGTGTTTTTGTTTTTTTTTTTTTTTTTTTTTTTTGGTTGTTGTATATTTCATTAAATTAATTACTTATGTTTAAAGTTTGATATTTAAATTGTTATTGTAGCTGCTTGTATTTTAATGGAGTAGAATGCAATGGAAATAATAATTTATGCGATATTTAATGCATCATTAAATAATCCATTAATTAACAATTATCCATACATATTTGCTTTGACCGACCCGCCCCCATTGAGACTCTGCCTCCACTCACTTCCTTTTCCGGTTGGTTGGTAGGGTTGTCGCATATTTTTTAATTGTTTCACTCTAACGGTTAATACGTGCACTGGCTTACATAATAGAACAAATATTTACAGAATCATTTTTTTAAAGTTCGTTTTGTTTTGGTTTTGTTTCGTTTTCAATGCGCACAACATGAAATATGCAGTATTTAATATTTAGTTAGTTTAGTTTTAAAGAGATGCTCTCTTCTCCCCCTTGTCACTCTCTTCATCTATACACATTTCATGCTCAAGCTGTACTATGTTATATATGTATCTGTATCTGTATCTGCACTATATAATGTTGGGCTAGAATGTTGTTTATCTATGAGTAGTGTGCTTAACTTCCGATGCTCGCAATCCCTCTCGTCAACGTCAAGAAGATTAGGCAGCAGATGAAGAGCCTCATATCAGTGGCATTCACAGGACTACGAGGCGCTCCTGCCGCCGATGTGTAGAAATACGTTTCGATGAAGTTGCGCAGACCCGAGTCCGAGGAGAGTGTCACTGTAATGCGGTTGTTGATATGTATGTAAATTTTGAGTTGTTTGTTATTGTTGTTGTTGTTGTTGTTGTAGGTGTTGTTTGCAACAACGTTGATTGTTGTGGTTATGGCTTACCTCTGGCTGGCACCGGATCCTTTTGTGGTGTGCCCAATTCGATTTCCTTATACTCCTGATATAAATCACCAATTTGAGCCGTACATCGGAGCATGAGGCCACCCCGACCGCCGACCCCCAATGCATTTGTCATCTGAGTGTTAGAAGCTCTGCCATTGATATTTCCATTGCCATTTCCATTACCATTTCCATTTCCATTCCCATTGCTGTTTGCTGTGGTGCCGGCGGCCACAAAGTGCACCGCCTGTAATTGCAGTTTGAGGCTCAGTCGGGATGCTATTAGGTTGTCAACGGTGCGTATGTATTGTGTTTCCTCGGTGGCGACCTATCGGAATAGCATGTTATTTAATTACAAATACAATTACAATTCACACATCAAACAGATGCTTGACGAATAATTTTAATAATTTATCAATTTAAAGGCAGTTGACTATTAATTAAAATTTGATAAAATATTTCTTTAAAAATAATTTAAAAAATATGGAAATGTATTTTACTTATATAAATGTTACAGCAAACAAAGTTCATTATCTTAATTAATATTTAAAACAGTTATTAATTTTTAAATATTTTAAATTATAAATTGTAAAATCCTTACTACCAAAAAAAAAATATCTTAACAGCATTCTAATTCAATTTAAATAGAATAATTATAACTTAATGATAAATAATGATAAGAAATAATTAATTATGTTAAAAGAGATCATTTCAAAACGTTTAAAAAAATTAATTACATAAAGAAAAGAAATAGTATTTGACTAAATCAGAATTATAGATTCAAAATAATTTCTTAAATATTTAAAAAAAAAAATATGTAAATATAAATTAGGAAATATTTGATAAAAATGAATTCAGTTAATAAATAAAGCCAATTAATAGTAAAAGTAGTAATTTATCTCAAAAGAAATAATGAATTATTTTTATAAATTAATAAAACAGACAGGAAGAATTAATTAAATATTAATGCTACCAAATTTCATTAAATAAATAAATTAATTTTCATTTTAATTTATGAATTATTTTAAATTTCTTGAGTGAAATGTTTAAAAAGTGTGAGCTGATCCAATTTATAAAATGCTGCCACATATTTTGCACTTTATATGTATAAAAATACTTTCTTATTCATTTATTTTATTTACAATTACAATAACTCGTATTCAAGTTCATATTTCTTTAATAAGATACACGACTGCCCGTCATGGCACATATGCATATGTAATGAGTGTCTGAATGTGTGTGTGCCTAAAAGTATGCTTTAAATTATTCATAGTTGATACTCTCACACTTTCTCCCTGTGTTCGAGTGTGAGTGTGTGTGTAGTTGTATCGCATCGTATGCAAGCAGCTGAAACAGATTTTGCTTTTCGCTTCCGCTTGGCAAACTCAAAATATATTTGCTGAAAGCGGCACCCCTTCCCCTTCGCCACTTTCTCTCACTCTTTCCCTTCTCCTACGGCAACTCCTTATCCACTATAGTAAGAGAAAAAAAAACTGCCCGGCAGTTGCAACGGCTTTTGCCAGAGTCTGTATACAACTATGGATAGCCAATTTGTCGTCTGAGGGGGTTATTATAGCCTGCTGTTGCTGTCGTTGCAGCTGCAACGGGTGGGGGGGCAACTAGTGGCTAGTGGCAAGTCCAGTGCCAACTGTTTGAGTGCCAGGGGGCAGCAAAAGTGGGCAACAAAATGCTCTTGCTTTGGCATTGCCAACGGCACAAGCTATGCAATGTGGGATTGGGTATGGAAAAGAGAGACAGAAAGAGAGAGGGAGACTAAAGAGAGAGAGAGAGAGAGAGAGAGAGAGAGAGAGAGAGAGAGAAAGAAAGAGCGTGAGAGGAAGCGGATACTGAGAACGAACGGACATGGTGTGTCATATTTTGTTGCTGTTTTTTTTATGTATTATTGTTGTTGCATGAGGGGTTTTTTTTTGCTTGTTGCCTTTTTAAAAACAGTTTTCAATGTTACAAAGCAGCAGCAGCAGCATCACCGAGTCAAATGCAAAGGCAACACTCATATGCCTTGTTGGTTTTGTGCGCCTCTTGCAACAGCAACATTCACAGCAACAGCAACGGCAACATCAACAGCAACTGTCCGGCACATTGTTGGAGTGTCTGTTGCTGTTTAAGGTTGTTTGTTTGCTGTTTGCAGCTCTGAAAGCTGTTTAAACCTTGCCTTTAACTTGACTGTCAGCACAGCTTGCCACGCCTACCTGCTGAGTGTGTGTGTATTTTTGTGTGTGTGTGTGTGTGTGCATTTAAAAATTTCATTTCCGTTCTGACAGCAGCAACATGAATAGCAGGCAACGCACACCTAACACAAGTCTTGTCCACACACAACACTCGAGTTGCCAACCCAATGGTTTCCTTTCTCCCTCTATCTCTCTCTCTCTCTCTCTCTCTCTCTCTCTCTGCAACTTCTACTCTCTGCAGATAGATATTCATATTCATATCCACATATACTCGTATTTTTCTATATATTCATATTCATATTCATTTCAGCTTCATTTGCCATGGCAACGTTGTATATCATTTCCGTCGCATCTTCCCTGATAGTTTCTATATATTTTTTGCTTCTTCTTTTGGAACAAATGGACGTAGGCGTAGCGTCCATTGTTGTTGACAAAGAAGATGAATAAGAAGTGGAAGCTGAAGCAGAAGCAGAAGAAAGGAAATGCAGTGGGCGCCATTTTGCAAATGATTTTGCGTATCATTACCGTTAGCTGCAGTGACTATTGTGTAACTGTTTTTAAGCTGTTCTATTTGATAAAATTCTGTAGCTATAAATATAGAGCAACAAAGGCAACAGTTTTCGGGGGGAAGTTAGAAGGGAGACTTTGCGAAAGCTAAAAATATCTATTTATTCTTTAACATATCTTATTTAAAAATTTATTTTTTTTTATATTTTAATCAATTTTTAATCGAGAAATTATCCAATTATATTTATTTAATTTTTGTCTTTTCATTACATTTATTTTTGTTTGTCTTGTAATTTAATTTTAATATAGAAATAGCTTTGGTATAATTATGAATTTTTATAATTAGTTCTATAATTAAATTTAAATTTTAGTTGGCTGCTCATTAATTTAAATCACTTTCACCAAAAAAATGATCAAGATTTCCTTTTAATAGTATGTTCTCAATAATTACTGCATCAATAAAATTTTAACTATTTTTTAGAATTTTGTTTAATTCTTAAATTGATTTTTTGATTATTATCTATTATTATTTATGACAATCCAACATTCTTCTTTTTTAACAATTTGCAACCCTTTTTCAATTTTTATTTGTGTTTTAATGATTTTATTCAATTTTTTTGTTAATTTAGCAAAAATTGTGTCTTTCAATATATATTTGTTTTTAATTAGTTAATTCATTTTTTTTAAATTATTTTCGATTTTCATTTATAATTTCAAAAAATGTATCTTTTTATTTTAAAAATGTTTTTAAAGTTTTTAATTCATATTTATTTTAAATTTCTTATTACTGTCTAATGTTTTTGTATTATCAGTATTAATTATATTTATATCCCCACTTAACTAAACATTAGAATTTAAATTTATAACAATTTTTTTCCCTGATTTCTTTTCAGAAATTTACCTTAACCTCATCTCTGAATTGTTTCCCTGAGATTGTTCCCTATTCTTCCATTGCTGAATAAGTTGGTAAGTTTTCTAATAAATACGCATTTAATTTCCATTTACAAACATTTGAGCGCCATTTACCTTCCCCATCCGCATGCATATTTTTTGGGGCACGTTTAGTGCCCTAAAAAGGTGTAAGAAATGGCATGTTACAGACAAGTTGCTTGGGTTCAATTTGGGTCAGACAACGGGAATGTTGACAACGCTCAGCTGAACGACGGCAATATACCCTGTAGACAACAGACACTATCTGCCATAGAGTTAAGCTTTGGCTAAGTATGCGAAAGATTCTGGGGTGTGTTGCTGCCACGTTAAGAGGCAGCGCAGCTGCAACAAGCTGTGGCATAGTGCGCGTGGCACATACTTGATACCGCATACGCACACCCACAACATTAAAAAGCGAAATCGCTTTATTGTTGTGCCGTTTTTCGCCAGTTGTTGTTTTGTTTGTTATTGTTGTTGCTGTTGTTGCTGTTACGCGCCTTTAACCCTTTTTGCGAGAAGAAGAAGAGCACACACACACACACATCCGCAATTACATAGACACACACACACACATATACATACATACATATATACCAAGAGAGATATTTTCCGTGCTGGAAAAGGCATTTTCCTTTTGCTGCTCTTTGGCTTAACTTTATATTTGAATTTTATTTTTATTTCCATGCTGGCGCAGCGACATAAAAAGCCATTTTAGTTAACTCGTTTGCTCTCTCCCTCACACACACACACACACAGTCTGTCTCTCTCTCTCTCTCTTGGTATATATATGTATATATATATTTTTTGTTCAACTCTTGTCTTTCGGGGAATTTAATACCACGTAATTTACGAGAAACTCTTAAGACGCCAAGCCAAGCGCTTTAATTAACCATGTGGCTGAAAAAGCGACCCAAAAGTGTAAATACCCTCATATTTCTTGTGATTTACCTTTACAGCTTTTGAACCCCCTTTTTAGAGTCACACGGTGCAACAGAGACACACTCACACACAGTGTATGTGTTTGTGTGTGTGTGAGTGAAGAAGAACTTGATTGGGATTTGGGGAGGAGAGGGTGGCAAACAATTTATGCGTATGCCAAAGTGGGGCCATTAAACGAATGTTTGGCATTTGCTTGCGTAAACATTTTGAAGGCTAATTGTTTTCTAGTATTATAAACATTACCTCAAACACTCTCCGATTTTCTCTCTCTCTGTCTCTCTCTCTCTCTCTCTCTGCCTCTCTATTGTTCTCCCTCTTTCTCTAGGGCTCTCTATTACTTGTTTTGTTTTTAATAGGTCAAATGGATTTTTGTTGACCTCGTAGATGGAAAAAAAAAATGCAAAAAAAAATTGGCCAATAAAATAAAAATAGGATTAAACATATTAAATTGTAATATTAATTGCTATTAATACTATTTTTATTTAATATTTGCAAATTATTAAAATATTATGAATGCAAAAAAGAAAGATTGCAAAATAATTGCCAATACCTTAAAAAAAGTATTATTATTATAGCATAATATTCTTTGATTTTCTTATGATTTATATACAATATTTAAATATTGATAAATTATGCAGTTGATTTAAATTTGCCAGAGTTATTAGCCCAAATATTGTCAATATTAATTTATTGATAAAAAAAATACTGCAAAAATTGTAAGTAAAAAAAAATTATAAAAATATTAAAATTTATTTTGACAATTTATATGAATTAATTAAAATATGTTCATATATGCTGTCTATTATTTTTGCATTGTAATATTTGTTAATTTTCATCAAGTTAATATTAATTTAGCTGCGAGCTAAATCAATATGTCAGGCAAATTTAAATAATTTATTTGAAACTAAAAATTATTTAAAATATTTTATTATTTAGTTAAAATAGTAAAACGTCATAAGTATAGTCTTAAATTCATTGCGAACTAAATCATAACCTCAGGCAAATTTATAAATAAATACTTAATCTGAATATAAAAACATATTTAAAATTTTTTATAATTTAAATTAAATTATTATTATTAAATTATTTAATATTTAACTAAGGAAACATCAAAAATAATTATTTGTTGACTATGAATTTGCCCAATAAATCTATTTACCTAAAACCGAAATTTAGCACAACTTTCAGCTTTAATTGTTTAATCAGAGCAAAGCAATTTAATGTAGTTTCCTATCGATTTTCCCGCTATTTCTGTTTCATTTTAGCAGCTGCTGGCGATTCATTAATCACGAGGCACTTAAAGCGGGTTTTCCACTGCGCCTTTTTTTTTATCATATTATTTGTCTGGTGTCTTTAGCACGTTTAGTTTCTTCAGCAACTTGAGCATCAGTTTCAGTTTCAGTTTCGTTTTGAGATTCAGCTTCAGTTTTCTTTCTATGACTAATGCCGTATAAATAATTTATCATAAAATCGATGTTTAATGGCCAACAGCATCAGCATCAGTAGCAGCATCAGGCACTTGTTCTCGCTTCGAAAAACTGTGGACAGCTCTAATCCAAACTAATTCCCATGATTCAACAAAAAATTTCATTTTCAGTTACTTCTTCATTAATATGACAAAAAACTTTTCAACAAATTATGTTAGTCGTTAAGGGTCCCAACATCACTTTCTCCTCCTCCCTTTCACACACTCACTATCACTATCTCACTCTGTCTCTCTCTCTCTCTGACTCTGTCTCTCTCTGGAGGGCAACATGTGGCATTATTTTATGCTCTACGAATACTATTAGATAAGTTTTGTTTCTTGATAAATTGTGTAGTAAATTACATTTACGGCAGAGTGGAAAACTCGGCAATAAAAAACTGAAAGAAAAATAAAAAGAACGAGGCGAAACTTTTAGCTAAACTATGTGTAATGCAAATGAACTTTTGCTCTAATCATATTTAAATAAATTCCTTAAAAGAGTTGTAACCTTTTGTTTAAACTTTATAGTTTTTCTACTTTATTTTTATATTTATTTATATATATCTATATATATATATATATATATATATATATATATCTTGCTGAGAGCTGCTAAGGCTAGAAAAACACTTGGCCATTGTTTATTTATTGCTTTGGTTTAGTCAACGCCGTCACAGTTGCTTAAGGTCTGGCCTGGATCTCTGCTTGCATATGTGTGTGTGTGTGTGTGTGTGTGTTGGCTTTCTAGCCCATTTAAAGAGCGAGAAAAACACCCAGATCATAATTCAATATCAAGAAAACATTTACTCTACAGGCATATGAAACTAAATTGCATGGCCAATGCCAGCATCAAATCGCTTTCGTGGTCGTCTACTTCGTCCTGCGTTCTACGTCCTTCGTCCTTCGTCCTGCTGCTGGTTGTGTTTGTTGTTACTGTCTACGCCAACATAAACACAACAGAACAGACATAAAATTTTATATGGAGCGACGAGACAGACAAACAGACAGACAGCCAAGATAGACAGTCAAACCCAATTCCCCTATACGCACACACACACACACATATATCCTTGCACACACACATATCCTTAGAGCGCACTTTTGTCTCGGTTTTTGTCATTAGTTGGTTGGCTGCTTGGACTGAAAGTTGTGTTTGGTAGCAGGCAGCATCTAGATAAAATGCTCAACGGCCTGCATGTGCTTACAAATATGTGTGTGTTTATGTGTGTGTGTTACATATGTGTGTGTGTGTATGTGTGCAGGACGAAAAGTAGACAAGAGGCAGCAGCGACAGATACAAAATGGCTGGATAAGACACACAAATGGAAAGACAACGACAACCAGCAATGAAGTTGGAATCGGAGTTGGAGAATTGAAGAGAGTAGGGAGATTCGAGGAGAGTTGGGGAGAGTTGGGGCGAGTTGGCAGATTGGGAGAATGGGGAGTGCACCGTTATGTCTGATGATGTGGGTAGACATAATATAAAAATTTATGAAGCGTTTAATAAGTTTTGTTTTTTTTTTTCGGGCCAACACGTCGCTGGGACAGACAACCGTCTCTATAAAGGAGGACTCTCTGCAGTCATTCGATTCTCTGTCGCATTCGGCAGTTCTCTTGCTCTCTCTCTCTCTCTCTCTCTCTCTGTGTGCCTTGTGGGCATGTCAACTGAAAAGTGTTGTCTCGTAAATTCATTTGGCGGGACAGCAATTCCAGTAGCAACTTTAACGTATAATTTATTTTATGTCCATGGCTATGATTAATAACAACCGACTTGCGACTGAAGTGAAAAAAAAGGTTTACAATTTTTGCCTTGCCCTGCGGTCAGAAATGAAAACCATTTGTGCTTTTCTTTAAAAATAACAAAAAAAAATGTATATAAAATAAAAAAAAACAAATGCGTTGACCCCGCCCTGAAATGGGGGCAGCGCTGGCACATTTCATAGTTGATTTATGCAACTGATTAGCCAAAAGAGTCCCGAAATTGATGCGGACATGAATATGCCGCCAAATGACTAATGAATGTTGCCTCCCCTCCAGATGGATGTCTATTTGTATAAAGCATGCATATGACTTGGGGATCACAACACTGACTTTTGACTTGTTTTTGGTTTCTTGGCCCTCATTTCTATTGCCATTCGCATTTCCATTTCCATTTCAATTTCTATTTATATATATATATATTTTTTTTTTGTACCCTTTTTGCGTAATGATAAATGACAGGGGCCAAATCGCACAATCAAATCAAAAGCCAGAGCCATGGCAACCCTTTTCTCGTTTATTGACTTAATTCTCTTGGAGAACACAGGTTTGAGGTTTAAGACCCAAATTTTAATTAAGTACGAGCACGAGTCTACGAGTGCCAAGTTTAAGAGATTGCTTTGCCAGCATTTCATTTTCATTTTCAGTTCCAAAATCATATTCATAAATAAATGACAAATTTTCCAGAAAGACATGAGTTACAAATGGGATTGTTTGCTGTAATTACAAAGGATTTACGATCCCATTTAGCCCCAAAATCCCAACAATTTGCTGCCTACTTGTACCCACAAGAAGTCCCTTCCTCTCTGACGTGTTTTTGTTTTGTTTTTTCATGATAACTAAATAGAACCCAAAAATATCTTGAAGATTGTCAAACTTACCGGCATATGGTTGATGGTGAAACGTAACTCGGCTCGGGGTCGAGAGGGCGGAGTGCTGCAATTGGCACGGAGCACATCTCCAGGCTCATAGCGTGTGTGTTCCGTGAATAGCAGCGGCCTCTTTTCTGGGAATTCTAGAAAAAAGGGGTTAATATTATATGTTAGAAATTGTTTCCCAAAATTTGCTAAGTATACGAATTTTGCCAAAAAGTTATATACATTGTAAAAAGTTTGTATTCATAAATATTAACCAATGTAAGGAAAAGCCTAGAGAATGTAAGTATTTCAATATTAGCATTCCTCCATCAGTAGTACCTTAAACTTAAAGAAATTAGGTATAAAGTCATGTTCTCAATTCGAATCCGAAAGAAGTGTTCGATTTTCACTTTGGTAGCTATTGCTAATCCGTACTTTTCGCTCAGATTCAGTATTGAGAACATTGTTTAAATTTATATTTTTTTGAGATTCATTACATAGTTGATTTCTGCAAAACTGAATAATATTTATAATATAATATTTCCCAATCCGAAAATAGTGTTCGGTTTTCACTTTGGTAGCTATTGAAATTTCCCACTTTCCGTTCGTATTGATAACAGACCTGGGCATAGTCTTATCATATTAACTATATAACTATATAACTCAGAAAATAAAAATTCGTTTTAAAATTTAAAAATTTACGTAAATGAATATTTTCACTATTTTAGAAATAAAGTGACCCTTTAAATTTCAACATTTTCATGTTAAACAAAAATCCCATTTTTGATTTTCTCAACTTCAACTTACCCACAACTTGCATATGTGCATGCGCCGTGCCCGTGGAATACAGAGGAGCATCGGCGGTAACCTCGCAGCTGAAATTGCCGGAGAGGCCGAAGCTGACATTCCGTATTAGCACCAGGGTGGCATTCGAGCTGCTCTCCTGCAAATCAAATTAGAAAAGGATAAAATGAAGAGATTGTCGTAGGAGAAGGATGGTGTCTAGATGCAAACTAGGCAAACTTACGTCCACTTTGATGCCGGGATATGGAAAGACTTTGGTGTGGGGATATTCGCCGGGAGTGAAGCGATAGAACTCCATCTGTCCGCGATAGAATTTAATGGAGTAGAGCGGAGCACCATCCAACTGATATTCACAGCGTAACGCCACCGATTGGCCACGTCGGACCGCCGGCGGTTCGACAAGCAGGTTGACATTGCGTAGGGTTGCCTGTGCGGCATCTGCAAAGACATCCGGATGAGAAGGGAGTGGTAAAGGTATAGTAAAGCGATATCAGATTTATTCAAAATGATACAGCGTGCATGAGTATGCCATAAAAGACAGAATTGAGGTAGCTGCCGCAGCAGTGGAGGTGGCACCTGAGTGTGTAGTCATGCCATCAAAGGTAAAACCTACAATTTGCCAGCAGGTGCCGCCGCCATTGCAGAGCAGTTGCCTGTTGAAAATGGAAGCTGCTGATGCTGCTACCGTTGCTGGGGGTGCTTGCTGCATGCCTCTTCAACTGCTGCTGCTGCTGCTGCTGCTACTACTGCTGCATGTTATCGTTGTGGGTGTGTGGAGAGGGAATTGGTAAAAGTGGTTCGTTGCACGAATACGTGGCCACATTTGCATTTTTGGCAGGGGACGTAAAACAATATTGATACGTCGCATGTCCGTTCGAGCTGCGGGCGGCTCATCTCCCCCATATACCACTCATATACATATATATCCATCTATATATATACATATATATAACCAAAGTGCTCGACATGGACGTAGTTATAGCCATGGCAGGCATAACATCGTCATCGTTGCGCTTCTCATAGGCATTGAGAGGCATTGGCCCACATAAAATGCAGGGATTAAAAATATGCTACGATTCAAGCCCCAAAAAAAAAAAAAAAAATAAAATAAATAAAAATAAAAGGTTTCTCCTACCTGGTGGCCAAAATGCAGTTGCAACCCACCCTCAACAAGTCTTAAAGATTTTGGCTTAAAGTGTCTAACGGCAACAGCTGCAACAACAATCGATATGTCGTTGATGCCGATGATGATGTAGTTGACATGCATGCTTGGGCAATTGGAGTCTCTGAGACTACATCAAAAAGCAATTTTCCATTTGTCTTACACACGTAGACAGAGACAGAGACAGATACAAATGCAAAGGGAGGGAGATAGACATATGAGATGTGATTTTGTGCAAAGTGTGTTTGGCTTTTTATAAACTCGCAAATCGTTTAAGCCATCTTACGAGAAGTTGTAAACCTCTTTGCCTTCCTTTTTTTTTTTTTTTTTTTTTGCCATTGCTTTTGCCTTTGTTTTTATTTTGTTGTGCCACCTCTTTGCTCTTCTTCTGCTTTCCACTTTTCACCCACGCTCAGGCTGTTTCAATCTTGCTGTGTTTTTCAATTCCTTTACCCCTTTTACACAGCTGTCAGCACTCCTACTCCCACACACACACACTCACACGCACACCCATTTGAAGAGTTGCCTAGTCAAGTGCGTATTCGAAGCAGCTACACTTTCCTACGGATATATGACAAACTGTCAGGCATTTTGCAGCTGTTCGTCATCTAAGCTTGGCTCAAGTTTCTCTCTAGCACAAATGCCAGTCTAATTGGTCCTACTTAGAGTAAACTGTATTATTTTCTGCTTAAGTAAGAGTATTTGCCAGTCGCCTTATCTACAAATCTCTAAGATTATCGCTATGGCAATTTAGAAGTAACCTAGTTTCAAATTTCTATTTATAATTTTATATATATTCTCAATAATTTCTATTTGCCATATTTTTTTATTTATTTTTTCTTTATTAAGTTGTGCAGATTCTTCACTTAGAAAAATTTAAAAAGCAAGAAACTATTTATATATTTATTTTGCATGCATTTCTGTTTAAGTAAGTGTATTTTCTAGACGACTTGTTTTACTTTGGAAGAGTTACATTTCCTTTTATGCCCATAAATGCTATGCTAATAGTATATATTCCCTCAACTTTGTATTGTCCATATCCAATATTATTTTAATGTAAGTGTATTTGCGCGTCGGCTTCTTATAAGATGCGGTCAAGTTGGTTTACCATAAATACTATGCCATTTTTTCCATGTTTTAGTAGAATTTTTGCTCTAATTTCTATTTACCACTAAAATCCTTATTTGCAACTTCTTTATATTTTAGTGAGAGTATTTTCTAGTCGGGTTTGCCTTATAGAAACTGATTTTGATTTTCATATAAATTGTAGGCTAATTACGATATGTTTCTACTTCAGTCTTTACTCTCTATGTTTGTCTTTGCCTTTTTAAATTTCGAGTTAGTGTATTTCACCGTCGGTGTTGTCACACTCTCTCTCCTAGCTTTGCTCGGATTTTGTCTCTGCTTTGCTGCTGCTGCTCTGAAATCTAGATAACAACGCAATATCAGCAGACAGTGTGTCCCACTATGTCTATGGCCTAAGTGACTGCTTCAATTTCGTCACAGTTTCCTTTCCTCCGCCCACTTTGGGTTTTATTTTCCTTTCCCTTCCTTTCCTCTCCTTTCCTCTGCCTCAACTGTCATTTTTTTTTGTGGACAACCGTCTCCATGACTGACAATGGTTTGCTTTCTGCCAAGGCTCAGGACTTGCCAAATTAGTCCTGGCTTAGCTCCGTTACTTAGCCAGAGTCAGAATTCCATCTTTTTTTTTTCTTTTTTGGTGGGAGTCCCTCAATCAAATTGTGAGGAGCAGCTTGACCAAAAAGCGCGAGAAGTGGCTTTTAAAACGGTAAAGTGGGAATCGCAACTTGATGTATATAGTTGGAGATCATAAAATCTTTTATAGACTACACGATTCCATATATCATCTATCGCATGTAGATGCCACAAATGCTCATGGCATTCGCTTAGCACTCAATACCAATCCATTGGCAAATGCCTCGGATGCATCCACATAAACTTGCTACACATGCTGAGCTTACAGATTTAGTTACTACAATAGATTTGTGTGTCTGTCTGTGAGCATGTGTGTGTGTGTAACTGCCTGAGGGGCAGGTTGAGGTTGTGGCATGGGGCAACATGGAAACTTTTCCGCACATTCAATATGGCAGTCAATAGAGTGGAGTAGAGTAGGTGCAACTGATGAACTCACTTGTAATAATTTATGGGTAATATTTTTACTGTCTAACGGCAGACACACAAATCGATGAGAGAGCGAGACACACACATTTGTTAGAAAGAGAGAGGGAGAGATAGAGAGAGATAGATAGAGCTGTGTGCAACAGAGCGGACACAGACATTGTGTCGCTATTAAACTAATTTAACATATTGTCTGCCACAGGGCAATCTGTCAGTTAGTTCTGCCCCAAGTTGCATGCAACATGCCGTATGCTGCATCTGCTTATGCCATTTGCTTGTAACTATGCTACACATTTTATATTTTTTGTTATATTTTTGTGCATAAATATTTGTTAGTAATTTGTTTGGTTATTTATTCTGCACAAGTTTTGCCCTTGGGTTGCCGCTGTCTGTGCTGTCAATTACACTTTAAGTTCGCTCTTTTCTCACATTTTCTCATTTCTACCATTTGCTGAAAATCCAATAAATATATAAATATTTTTTTTTATGCATTGCATTTCATTTCTTCAGTTCAACTGAAATTTTTTACACATGAATTCTTTATGTAATTACGTATACGCACAAAAGTTGCGCGCAATTTGAAAATATTTCTTTATTTGTTTTTATTATTTTTATTTGTTGTTATTTTTGCTACAAATAACTTGTTGTTTAACGATTGTAATAAATTTGTGCGCTCGTTGCACTTTTAGCAGATAATTAACGCAATATTTTCCTCTAACACAAAATGGCGAAAAGTGAACAGCGAAAATTTTTGTAGTTCCCTCTACTTCTCTCTGTGTGTCCTTTTTCTGTTTTCCCCACATTTCCCAGGGCTGAAGAATGTGCACAATTATTTAGCATAAATGCATGAGCAACGCAAATAATATATATACTACTATATATATATACCATAGTATTTACATAACGTTATACTATGTGCGTAAACTGTGTTCTGTGTAAAATGTTTGCATAATTTGTGAACAGCTGAATTTCGAGTTGAAATCTCATTTCAAAATCGTTTTTGGCGACAGGCAACTGTGTAGGTGGTGGTGGAACATGGAGGGGGGTCAGGAGGTTGGTCAGACAAATTGGCGCTGTTACAGTTTTTGGTAAAAGTTTATAATACATTTCGACTGACATTGCATAAATGAGTTGACTGTATGACAGACACAGACACACACACACAGGAGAGAGGAGACATAGAGCGGGGAAGTGTCTTGTCTATAGAGGAAATGGAATTTCAGCAACAACAGCAGCAGCAGCAGCAACAACTATCGAGATATAATTATGTGTTGAATTATGAATTGAAATGTTGAAAAGTTTTTTTTATAGTTTGGCCTCCTCAAATGTAATATTTGGTTAACACATACTTACAACTCTCTGTAACTGTAACTGTGTCTGTGTCAATTTGTAATGCCAATTTCAGCCAACTCTCTCAACTCACTGTGTGTCCATCTCTGCCCTCTTTCTCTAACTAGTATCTAGTATCTTCTATCTCTGCGTGAGTTTGAGTTTTGAATAGTTAGTGTCATAGTTTTGATGGTAGTTTAATTTGTTGGTTGAATCTGAGCGCCATTGTGGCCACTTTATGGCCAAAGAATTGTTCTGAAGTTGGACTCAGTTATTGGCAACATTATGAAGTCGACATATTATTTGCCCAATACTTTTATCAGTCATTTAAAAAAAAAAATAAAAATTAAAAATCATATATTATTAATATTTGTAGCGCAAAAGTGAAACAATACCATGTTTCAGTTGCACAAAAGCGCTTAAATAAATGTGAATACAATAAAGGCGTTGTCCTGTGCACTCAACTCTTCCCTTTGACATCGTTTCTGCGATATGCAGATAGGTTTTTATGGCAGTTTAATAAAAGTCACATAAAATTTTATATATTTAAAGTTTTTAAAACTATTGTCATACGTTTCCAGGCTGATAAAGGGCGTCTTTTAATTGGAACTGTTTTATATATACTTTATAAATTATTTAAATATATTTTCAATATTTAGCGTTGTGATATTTGCATAGCTCACTGCTTAAAGCAGTTGCGAATTATAAGGTTCGTCTTTCCGAGAGTCTTTGTTGGTCATTGCAACCTTTGCAAGCTGTGATTTATTTTTCCCTTTTGCAAAGTTATTTGGATTTTGCGAACTATTTACAAAAATATTACTATTTTTTTGTGTTTGTCAAAAAGTCATCAAATTTTACTGGTCATGCGGGCCGCCAACAGCTGCATCATCAATATGTCGAAAGGATTTCCCCCATCAATAAATATGAAAAAATTTTACTATTTGACTGTGTTTTACTGTTTGCCAAACTCACTACCAAACTGAACATTTTCAATTTCCAGCCAGTTTCTATTCTGTGTTCAAAAATACAACCTGTTTTCAATCAGCTTAGATACTGCAACAGATTTCATGGTATATACTAGATATCTGTCGAAAAATTGGCTGATAAATGCGGAATAAACCCACAAATAACTTTTATAATTAAATGTTGGTAACATTTTGCAAGCTCACTTCACTTTTGCACGCGCTGTATTTAATTATATATTGCTAGCTGATATATTTTTTTTTCTTATTTTTTTTATTTATTTTTTTTTTATTATTTTGTTTTTGATTGTGCGCTTAAATAAATTTCAACATAATGTACGTAATTAATGCGCCAAACCGAAGCGAACAACGCAGTCCGTTCCGTATAAATCATGTTGTGGTGTATCCGTGGAGTGTGTGCGGATATACATATATATATAAGTGTGTGTGTGTGTATACTGTTGTGTATCTGTGCACATTTGCGGTCAGCCTCATGTTGCACGCACAATCAGTCGCCTTTCGTTGCTTATCGACTGGCGGGAGCCCATTGATTGCAGTTCATTAAGCACGCCCAGAGATACATTCTCCTTTCACTCTATTCGTCCTTCTTTTGGCCATCTTTACTTTGAAGACGAAGAAGAAGAGTTCTGCTTTCTTTTTGGCATAACTACACCTGCTGTCTACACTATTCTCCCCATCCGCTGTTAAGTTGCCTGTCATGTTGTGGCAAGAAAACTTTAACACAATTCGCCTCCTTTGGCATCCCCTTAGGTTTCTCCTCTGTCTTCTGCTTGACCTCCATTTTAGTTTCGTCCGCGTCTTTCACCTTTTGTTTTTCCTGTTAATTTCACATGCCTTGCGAGTCCTTTCGCGCTCTCTGCTTATGGAAACAGGACTCCGCTGTCAGCCAATTGCCATGCTGTGTTTGGTCATTACTGATGATTGCTTATTCATGCGATCATTAATTTATTCATATGCCCAGAGCCTTGCTCTTGATGCAAACTTATCAAACTGAAGGCGAACTCGAGGAGGGTATCTCTGTCTGGCCTTGCGCATACGTAATCCTTCAACAAAGGACTTGTACTTGGACTTGGAGTTTGGGGTCTGTTGAAAATTAATTGCAACCGCGTTGCGTTTCATGTTTATACTTTAAATTAATTATAAATATTTATTTATCCTGATTAGTTGAGTGGATGGATGGGTGGGTGAGTGGTTGGTTGGTTGGGTGGCTGTGGCTGTGGTTGCGCTGTGGTTACGCTGTGGTTGTCTGTCTGAGCTTAACTAAATTGATTTCAGTTTATTTTAGCATAGAGGGGGATAGCAGGCAGCAGCGCTTTTACTTGAATGAACTGGCAAATCGATACGGCAAACCAAACTTAACCAAGGCAGCGACAGAACGCGTCTAACGTCAACCTTCAACTCAACCTCTCTGAACCTATCGGAACCTCTCTGAACCTCTCTTATCCTCGCAACCTCAACCTGAACATGAATTCCTCCCGCCGTCTGTCTGGTCATTACTCTCAGATATCTGCGGTTTTGCTTGAATTCGAGTCGCCTTTTTTTTAGTTTATGCCATAATAAATTGCAGTTTCAATTTCTATACGAAATAATCAAGCGATACTCCATCTCCGACATACACACACACTTGCACACTTGTCCACCCATACATTTAGAGTTGACTGCAAAGTCTGCGTATGTTTTGCACATGGCATGTACCATTTTATTTTTTGTAGCATACTTTCGTGCGCTGGGGTTAATTTCACTCTTAAGTGGCAACTGCAGCTGCAGGAGAGTGAAAAGAGGGGAAAGACGCGTGTGAAAGGGAGACAGCTGAGCAAAAACCACCGAAATGGAGCAAAATTATTGGATGCAACAAAGCAAAACTGCGAAAAACGTTGAAATAAATAAAATACCAAGTCAATTTGTATTACCGCAGCTCCTCTATCTATCCCCACATTTCGGGAATAATACCTTCAACTGCTTTTTTGCTTCTCACATGTTTACCAATTGCTTGTTACTCCTTAAAGTTTGTTGTTTGGGGTATATTTGGAAAATTATTTACGTTAAAAATCAATTTTAAAATATAAGGAAAATTTTAAGATTTGTAGAACTTTTGTAGCGAGAATTTCAAAATTGTTTTTGAAATTATTGACTTTTTACACAGTTTCATAAAAATATTAAGAAACTCAACTTTTTTTTTAAATTTTTTGAATTAATGGACTATTGCTTTAGAATTTTCTTAAGATTCTTAAGGTCAAGATGGCCTAATTGTTTTTTTGAATTTTTTTTAATCAATAATTAAGAAACTATTTTATATTTTTTTTTAATATTTTTTCATGAAATTTTTCAAGTTTTAAAGTCAAGCCGTTTAATAAATGTCTTTTTCATTATACTTCCTCGTTTATATTAAAAATAAGTTTGAAATCATTTTTTATCAATATATATTTGATATTTATTTTATATCAACATTCATTGAAAATTACTTTGAAAAATATTTAAAATTCCTTTACATTTTCTAATATTTTTTTTTATTAAATTTATAAGTTTTGGAAAATGTAAATATTTTATTCTTTAAAATAAAATACATTTATAAAAGGGTAACTGCCTGTTGAGATTGTATTGCTAGAGCTGCGTTTTTTTTGCCGTATTTATTGTAACGTTTTAGACTTGCCAAGAAAACCACACTCACACACACACACAAATACTCACACAGTCACAGTTACAACCACAGATAGACGAATGTAGAGAACTGTTGTAGCAATTGACAGACGGACGGACGGAAAGGCACACAGACAGACAGACAGACAGACAGACATGTGGGACCGTCACTTGTGTGAGCGCGTTCTCTTCACTCATGCAGCGAGGCTCTTATATCTCGCCCTTCTCTCTCTCTCTCTCTCTCATTCGCTTTTTCTCTCTTTCGCTCTTTTTATATACACATATAAAATATATATCTCTCGGTTGCTTTTTTGTAAAGCTACACAAAAATCTGCACAAAAATGCACAGAAATTCATCTTGATTTGTGTTGCGATTTTGCTGCCATCTTTTTTATTTCACTTTTTTTTATTTTGGTATTTTTTATATAGATATATGTAGTATTTTTCTTTTTTTTTTTTAGGGGGGGCCACCGCAGATTTAATGCTGCTTCACATGGCTGCTGTTTTTGTTTTAGTTGCCTTCGTTTTTTTTTTTTTTTTTTGTTGCCTTATAGCACTTGACTGTCTGTGGCTTTGGGCGTTGAGGCATCTTTTATAAACATGTATATGTATGTGTGTTTGTGTGTGTGTGAATGTGTGTGTGTGTGTGGGCCAACTAGTCACAGTCATTTAAGCGTATTTGGCTAAAAGTCATGCATGTTTTGCTTTCTCTTTCTCTACTTACCACACAAAATGCACAATAGCAACAAACATTGCAGCAGCAAAGTTCTCATGTTGCAACTACTGTTGGTGTTGCCGCTGTTGCACTTGTTGTTGTTGTTGTAGTTGTAGTTGCTGTTGCTAGGCCTAAACCAGCAGCATAGCCAACTAGGAGTCACAGTTGTAGTGGAAGTTGCAAGTAGCGTAGTGGAAGTGGCAATTGAAGTTGGGGTTGGGGTTTGGGTTGCTGTTGTTGTTGGTGTTGTTTTTGGTGTTGTTGCTGAACACCTACGTGTGCTTTGTGCCGTTGACAGGTTGGTGGCAATGTCTCTTGATTTTGATGGCAACATTTTGGACACTTTGTCGCAACAGCAGCAGCAGCAGCGACTATGACTTGCCACTTCCGTATTGTTGTTATTGTTGTTGTTATGTTGTTGTTGTTGTTGTTTCGGTTGTTGTTGTGTTGTCCACTTGCAACGCGACGCATGCGAAACGTGTTGGCAAAATGATGTTGCTGCTGTGGCAGTGGCAACGATGTCGGTGGCTGTGGATGTTGTTGATAGCTGCTGCCACATTGTCAGCGTGTCGCACTTTTTCGGTCTCTTATACTACAGTATATACGTAACTGTGTATGTGTGTGTGTGCCACACACTCTTGCACGCTGACATTAATTAAGTTTGAAATTAATTGAGCTGCAAGCAGACGAGGCACGCGGCACGAGGCATGAGTCTCTGACTGGAGCTCAGTATGTGCAACGTTTTGCTGATGAGCTACGAAATTAGTTTGGCAGACAGACAACAAGACAGACAGAGAGAAAAGTCACACTCTCTCTATCTCTCTCTCCCTCTCCCTCTCTCTCTGTCTCTGTTTCACTGTCTCTTTCTTTCACTTGTATTTGGTTTAATGTGAGCTGCGATTAATTTGATTACTCGTTGATTTATATTTATGCGTTGATTATTTTGTTTTTGTTTTCTTTGATTGTTATTTTTTTGTTTGTTTTCTTCACCAAATTTAAGCTCTTTAAAATGATATATTATATATTAATAAAGCATACAGCGTTGATTATTGTTTTTTTAATTTTTTTATTATTTATATATTTTTTAAAATTATTCTTATTTTTTGCCAATCGTCTTTTTACACATAACGTTTTTTTTTTTTTGAATATAATTTCCTGTGTTGCTTTTATTTTTTTTTAATTGTTATTATTCTTTTTCATTGAATACGTCATTTTGTTTTATGGCTGCAAGAGCACGAACATTTTTTGTGGCATGCAACCGACAGCTTAAGATACGCAGCCGACAAACACACGAACCCGACTGAACATGCCACGAATGAACAGCGCTAGTGGCATGTGGCATAGATGACGGCTATGTTGACGTTGTATGTTGTCAGGGGCGCGAATGTTGCTGCAACATGTTGCCTGGAAAGTGATGTGTCTGCTGTGTTTTGTTTACTTTTTGCTTGATACTGTTGCTGCTGTTGCTTCTGCTTCTTCTTCTCGTTGCTCGTTAGACTTTCCGCTCTGTCACCTTTTCCGCGAAAATGTTTGTCACTTAACATTTGTACGCGATTTTAGTGCTTGCGTCTAATTGCTGCAAGTTCTACACAGACACAGACACACACACACACATACACATACATGCTCACGTTGCCTAATGAGCCTGCCTGCCGCCAACTAGAAAGAAAGAGAAGAAGGCATATTACATATATATATGTATATATATGTATCTGAATGAGAGAGATATGTTGTTGGGCATATAATGTATAAATTAGTTGTTGACAAAGTTGAAATACGAAATGTGAAGTCTGCAAATGCACATGTTTAGTTTATTGCCAGCCATTAAAAGTACACACATCTAAATAAATAATTTATGTTTCAACAAATGCAGTCATTGCTTCAAAGAAAGAGATGGAGAGCGAATGTGTGTGTGTGAGAGAGAGAGAGAGAGTGAGAGGGAGCGACACGTTGAGTTGCCACAGTTTTGTTGCGCATTCGTCACGTGTTGCCTGTCGTTGCATGATTTATGCCTCAATAGACCATTCCTGATAAGCACTTTCGTTGACCTTTCGAAATGCCATCTCAATTGCCAAAACACACATGCATATAGTAGTATATAGTGCTGTATATATGCATATATGTATATATATATACATATATCATAAGTTTTGCTTTTGTGGCCGAAAATGAATGCAGATTTCTGGCTAATTGGCATTTCGCACATCAATTGCTTTTTGGCCTGATCCCAAAATCTTCAATTGCGAGAGAATGAGACAGAAGAATATGGGAAAAAGAGAGGGGTATATTGTGAGTGAGTGCGACGAGAAGAGTGTGGCAGGGAGAAACGACTTAATAGGTTTTATAATTCATGAATTTGCAATGATGCTTCGCAATGCAAATCAAATTAAAAGCTGAGCGATTTTCTATATGAGAAATTGATTGAGATTTTTCATTTTTTGTTTTTTGTTTTTCTTGTAATTTTTAACTATATTAGCTCTTTATCTATATTGGAGATTGTTTGTACATTTTCTTGTCTTTTTTCAATTTATAACTATATTATTGATAGAATATTTTCTTTTCTTATTTTCAAATCTACAGATTGCCAATTAAGAGTTTTCACTTTGATTAAGCTAAAAGATATTGAAAATTTCCTTTTTTTTTAATATGAAAGAAGGGTTTTATTTAAAAATTAAATTTATTTTATTTTTAATTTTTCCATAAAATATACTTTTACCCGTTTATTTTAATTTGTTTAAATATTATATTTAAAAAATTCAAAACTATTGAAAAATTCTGAAATGCATTAAATCGTTGATTACTTAATTTTTGCTTAATTATAAGAAGATTAATATGTTCCCTTAGTTAAAATTAACAGATTTCTTGAAATAATTTATCAAATGTTTATTTACATAATATAGATAGGCTGGAAAATAAATTGAAATAATTAAATATTGAGGAGCAATGCAGTAAAAGAGCATTTCACAACCTGTTCAGCAAACAATTCAAATATTTGAATAATTTTTCAAAAACTTCATATTTGAAGTTATAAATTAAGATATACATACATTGATATACCCATCAATATCTGTTCAATTTCATGGACATAATACAGATTAGCTTAAGTTAATAAATATCAAACTAGGCAAAGCTAATCTAGTCTGCACAGTCATTGTCGTAATTTCTCATTTCTGGCTGCTCTTCCTGCTCCCCAAGTACCCCCATAGGTCTGCCAATTTCCCCAGTATTGTATTGGCTTTCATTTCCCAAACTCGAATGCAAATTTGGTATCATAATAGACCTCAGGCTCCACTAATGCCACTGCGTGTGGAGCTCTAAACGCAACTGCGAACCGAATGCAGCTTCCGGCAAATAACAGTGCATAGAGTGGGGAGTGGAGCTAAGGGAGAGGACTGGATTCAGGGGGAGGGGGAAGGGTGGACAGATCAACAGTGCTTCACACATCATTTCCTATGCGCTCGACATTTGTTATGCCTTTTGTGAGGACCAAATTGTCACAATTACTCGACAATATCATTCTTACAATGTGATGAGCATAGGGGGAGCGATTGGGGAGGGTGGATGAAGGTTGAGGAGTTCTAAATTTAGTCAGATTTGTTGTTGCTGCTGTTGCTGTTGCTGTTTGGCTTGTGCCTCCCCTTGTTGCATGCGAGAGGGTAGGCGGGGGGAGTGAGTGCTATCCATTGTTGTATCATTGTTGTCATTGGCAGGAACAACGCAGTTTCATTTATCATATTTTGTCATTGTTTGGCTCTCGAAACTATTTGGGTTTTACTTTTCACATTTCACTCGGCAACTCGTTGGAGACCCCACCCTACTCCTCCCGCTCCTCCATTTACCTTCATGTGCCCCTTCACTCAACTCCATTCTCATCAGTTGGTTTTCCAGTGTTGTGTCGCATTGTTATTAATTTGTTTTTCATACTACTTTTACGTTTGTTTATTGATTAAAATGTGCGCACAGACGCACGAACGCGCCGCCGCACAGATGGGCGAACGGTGGCAGTGGCAAGCGAATCTCTCAGCGGCAGAGGCAGCGGCAGAAGAGACTGTTCGCAGCTGTTGCTCTTGTGTTGTTTCTGTGTTCTCTTTTTTTTGTTGTTGTGTTATTTGTTGTTGTTGTTGTCTCTGGCAGTGCGGTTGCCTGGTTGCAGCTGTAAACATGTGTTTGTGCTGCAACATTATGATTGGACATCGTTCCACCCCCTCCGACCACCGCTGCCACAGTTGCCCCGTGGCATTTACAACATCATCTCTTCCTTTCCGCATTTCCTACTCTTTTTTTTTTTTTGGTTATATTTTTTTTTGTTGATGCTTCGCCTGAGTTCTGGTATTTTTAATAAAACATTGTTTTTATAATTGTTGTCACTCTCACTGACACCCCCACTCTCTCTCTCATTTCCTCTCTCTCTCTATCTTTCACTCTCTCCATTACTTCTGATTTATTTCCACCTTTGTGCACATGGGAAAAGGAGTCTCCAACTTTAACTCTTCCTCCCCTCAGTGTTCTTTGTGTGTTTTACAATGTGAAAGATAATTTTGTCAGTTGCATTTTTCATAATTTTTTTTAACAATTTTTTTTTTGTTGTTATTTTTATTTGTTTTTGTTTAAGCTTACTTTTATGAATTTTATAATTAATTGTGTTTGACATATTTAACACGTTGCTCTTTTCTTATTTTACCCGTTTTTCTTTTTTACATGAATTTCTTTACATAGTAAATGTTTTTTTATTACCAGAGCAAAATGTTTTATGGCTTGATTGATTTTTGCATAATATTTTGCCATTAATCACGCCAAAGCTTTAAGAACTTATAGAGATGCACGCAAATATTTACATGACGATGAGCCTTCATTATGGATTAATTTTGAGCGCAAAACTGGACAAGAAAAATGTTAGAAATGTTGAGAAAAAAATAACAAATGAATCAGCAGAAATTTAAGTCAATGGCTGTCAGCTAATTGGGTCAGGTTATGGCAGGATTCAAGGACGAGCTAGAGGAGGTGGGAAGAGGAAGAGCTGAAAGCTGATTAAAGCTTCGCTGGATGCTTTTAATTAAAAGGAGATTAACATTATGCGTGCCACGCTCACAAATATGCATGCATGATTGAAAGAGACAGAAAGAGAGAGAGGGAGAGACAGAGAGAGAGAGAAAGAGAGAGAAATGGAGGGAGAGACAGAAAGAGAGAGACAGCAAAAGAGAGAGAGAATATAGGGCCATAAACAAATTATTGCCAAGCTTTGTCACAGTCACAGTGGCAGCGAAAAGTATGCGTATAACTGCAATAAAGCCAGCGACGATGAGCTTAAGCTGCTCCTGCCCCTATGCGGCATGAGGCATGCGGCAATTGTGGCATTTGCCTCTTGTTACTTGCCACATCAGTCAGCGCTCACATGACGCATTCAACGTGCCCTGCAATTGGCACGAAGATGTTTTTGTCACATGGCAATAAAGTCGAGGTGTCAACCAGCCATGGCGGAGTCACTCAGACCGAGAGACAGACAGACAGACCGAGAGACAGACAGACAGACCGAGAGACAGACAGACAGACAGTCTGTCTATATGTGGGGCGTGGTTGGAGCAGCAGTTGACAGCTAAAAATAGCTAAAAGTTTTTCACACCAAAACTGCCATAGAGCAGAGTATGGATACTATAGCTAAGCAGCATCGACAACAAATTGAAATGTTTATTTCCCCAAAATGTTCCCACTCCGGCTGTCAGGTGAGATCTACTCTATGGGTAGTTTGGTGGGGGATGGTATGCTCCCCCCCCAAAAAAGTTCTCTGCCCACCACACTAATGTCCATTAGTCTGACAAACTTCAACAGACTTTGTTGGCTAGCTACCGATTGTCATAAATCTGTTGCGGTTGCAACATCACACGGTCGTGGAGAGAGGAGGTGTGGGGGATCTTAGCATGGGGTTAAGCTTCCTGTTCCCTGTTCCGTGTTCCTGTGCGAGGGCATCAATTTAATTGCCTGCTCGCAGAGTTCGCACCACATCAAATATTTTCACATCAGCTTAATTACTGCTCCATGGGCTCCAAAGAACACCTGGTAACCTATCTGAACTGGAACCCGCATCCATATCGCTTGCAAATGTGGATTTAAATGCGTAAAGTTTTTTTTTTTTTTTTTTTTTGGACTCGACATTTTCTGTACTTAATTGCCACTAAATGCACATAAATGCATTTTTATTAAATTCGCTTTAAAATTGATTTCTGTCCGTCCTTCCAGTTGCAGCTCATGGCTATAGCAGCATGCGGTTACCCAAACGAACCGCAGCAACCGCACATCAGACCCCATTCACATTCCCATTCCCATTCCCATTCCCGTTCCCGTTCTCAACCCATACCATTTCCACTCCCATCCCATACCACTCTCATGCCATTCTGAATTCAGATTCAGATTCAGTTTCATATGGCGAAAGTGCCACACTTGCGATGCGGTTTGGTTTTCGGTTGCCTTTTTGTATCTGAATGGATTTTATTCATCAAGTTTTGTATCATTTGCGAGAGACTCGCGATTAAACAACTGCTAGGGAATTAATTAAAAACCGTTACGCGGCAAACCCCATAGAATGGCAGCTATTGTTTGTATCCATATCGTCTTGTTCAAGACACGCCCAGTTGACCTTTCTTTCATGCAACATGCGGCATTTAATATTTCAACAACAAAGATAAGAGAAAAAAATACAGAAAAATGGGAAAGAAAAAGCGCAATAAAATTTAAATAAATCATATGTATAGCACATATACCAATAAATATATTAATTTTTGAATAAAATAAATAGGAAATTTTAGTATTTTTAAAGTATCTGACAATTTTTTAATGGTACAACAAAAATTTGTATTGATAAGTAATAAATTTCTTCAAATTGCAAACAAATAATCTTTGGAATAAATTTATGTTTTCAATAGTAATGTTTTAAATAATGTTTTGTATTTTAATTCTAAGTTTATTTCACAATTTCAGGACTTCTAAAAAGAAGATTAACTGAGGCACAGAATAGGGAAAATTAATTGTATAAAATAATTTTTTTTTTTTTTTTTTAAAGGAAAAAACTTATAAATGTATTATTTAGCATTAATTGTTTACTATTTTGTTAATTTAATTAAATTTCAAAGAAGTAGAGACTTTTCAGGTTTAATATTAACAAAAAAAAAAAAAAATAGAAAATCAAGATTCTAAAAATTAAAAATAAAGATATCTCTATATAAAGTTTGAATAAAATGGATACTAAACTTATTGCCACAATTTTAAAAAATCGTAAAAATTTTAAGCATTTAATATTGACAACAAAAATAAAACAATATAAAAAGTAAAATAGAAACGAAAGGAAAATAGAAGGGCAATTGAAAGAGAAATGGGCAGCAAAAATGAAATAAATCATATACGGAAGACAAACATTCTTACATACATAGATACGTATATATATATAAATTTATATCTCGATAAGGATATCTGATTGGATTCGGAAGCAAAAAAGTTTTCATTGGCATTGCCATTAGCTCTCCTCTTTTGGCTGTGGATAATTGAGTTTTGTTTTTGGGGCTTTTCAAATCTTGTTGCAGCAAACAACACAAATCTCTTGCCCAGCCCCCTTTCTCTCAATTTCTCTCCGTCTCTCTCTCTCTCTCTCTTTCACTGTGTGTATCTCTGTTTTGTGATATCCAATTACAGAAAGAGCCTGGCCTGAGTTTAGTGAGTTGGTGTAGTTAAGGTCAAAGTTAAGCTCAGTTTGCCGTGACCGACCACCAAAAAAACGCACTTGAAATCCAATTTTGTTAATAAGTGCGAAAAAAGCACAAGCATTGTTGGGGGGTGGGGCAGAGGGGTAAAGTTGGAGATGGAGATCGGGGGTGTGTTTGTTGGGTGCGCATTTAATAAAAATGAAATTTGCGCACAATTACCTCAACAAATTAAGCTTTAGCCGCATTTTGTTCATTTTGTTAGCAACTTCCGAGTTGAGACCTTGCGACCTCAGCTCCTGCGACCTCAGTTTTGAGAGCTCCGAGCTCTGAGAGCTCAATGCATGTAATTAAATTGAAATTTCAATATTGCGCCCCTGGCTGTATTCCGGCTGTGGGCGTGGCTGATGGAGGCGGAGAGGTGGGCGGTGGGAGGGGGTGGCCAGCAAAGCATCTGTCGTTTCGTTGCGGCATTCGCTCATTTTTGTCTCCCTGCTTCCCTCGCCTTCACCGAAGCACATTTTTTTTGCTGGCTCGCTTTTGTGCCCCGGCCACAAGCACATGCTGTTGATTTATAAGCCGTGGCCAAAAATTGTTGCAAAATTAAAGTGTAATTTATGTGCCGCATTTGGCGGCGCATCCGCTGATTCGTTGGAGTCCTGTGTCGAGTCCTGCTTATCCGCTTCATGTCTCACTTGGCCAAGTGCGTAATGCGGGGCGACCTCGCCGCCCTGGTGACCCCAACCCAAAAGGCAAAAAAATACATACACTCACTTGGCCTATCCTGACTCCTGCCACGGCGCCAACTTTGACCTGCCCGCGCTCTCGCTCCCGTTCTCGTTGTCGGTCTCATTCTCGCTCCCTGCACCTGCGTCTGTGCCTCACGCAAAGTGTTAATGTGTTTATGTGAATGGCGCTGACTCGACATTGCCTACCACCCTCCCCACAACTCCTCTTCCCTGTTGCCTGTTGCCTGTCGACTCCTGCCTTCATGATTCTCGTATGTCAGCGTCCGTGTCGAGTGTCCTTGCCCCGAACTCCTCCTGCTGGCGCTTGCCACTTGAGTTATTTAAATTGTGTAAGTGCAAGAGGGGAGGAGTGAGGTCGAGATAACGTAAAAAGATTGATAAAATATGTTAATTGTGCTTGCCTATCCACACTACCCACCCCGCGCTACTCCACACCTCAACTGAGGCAGATCTTGCATGAAATTGTCGCCAACAATGCTGAAAAGTTAATTTTCTTGGCACTTTGCAAACATTTTAATTATGTCAGAAGTAAACGGAAACTCCTTGCAGCTCATTGATAACTTAAATATATAGCCACAAATAAATTCTTTGTGTTTATTTCCATATTTCTATTACTATATACTATAATTACGTTATATTTTTCAAATTTGGGATTTTAACATAGTTCCAAGCACATTTTTGGACATATCTCTCGAAAAACTCATCAGAAACACCTCAAATAAAAAGCAGAATGATTGTTTTGAGTCCCAAAATCCAAAAGAATATAAAAAATTGGGTCCGAAATTTTTTGGTTTTTGATGATTTTGTCATGATTTTTGTAAACAAAAATGGTAAAAAATGGTCAGAAAATTAAAATTTCCATATTGAGCAAAGTTTAGATGCAGATTCAAAATATGATCTAATCCATTGCCAAAACTGCAAAAATTTTGAAAATCGGGTCATTTTTGGCAAAGATATCGCTTTTCAAAGTTCGAAAGGTTGAGAAAATATGAAATTTTGGATTTGGGGGCACTTTCGAACACATTTTTGGACATATCTCAGTAAATACTCATCGGAAACACTTCAAATAAAAAGCAAAATACAAAATAGGATTTAAGTTATTGTCAGTAGAAATATCTTTATAATCACTTGATTTTTTGTATAGTTATCGCTTTTCAAAGTGAGTAAAGTTCAGAATATATGAAATTTTAAATTTAGGGGATCTTCTGAACACATTTTTGAACATATCTCTTAAAATATTCAATAGAAACACCTCAAATAAAAAGAAGAATGATTGTTTCGAGTCCCAAAATCCAATAGAATAAAAAAAATTGGGTCCGAAATTTTTTGGTTTTTAATGATTTTGTCATGATTTTTGTAAGCAAAAATGGTAAAAAATGGTCAGAAAATTAAAATTTCCATATTGAGCAAAGTTTAGATGCAGATTCAAAATATGATCTAATCCATTGCCAAAAGTGCAAAAATTTTGAAAATCGGGTCATTTTTGGCAAAGATATCGCTTTTCAAAGTTGAAAAAGTTGAAAAAAATATAAAATTTTGGATTTGGGGGCACTTTTGAACACGTTTTTGGCCATATCTCAGTAAATACTCATCGAAAACACTTCAAATAAAAAGCAAAATACAAAATAGGATTTAAGTTATTGTCAGCAGAAATATCTTGAAAATCACTTGATTTTTTGTTTAGTTATCGCTTTTCAAAGTGAGTAAGGTTCAGAATATATGAAATTTTAAATATAGGGGTTCTTCTGAACACATTTTTGGACATATCTCTGGAAATACTCATCAGAAACACCTCAAACAAAAAGAAGAATGCTTTGTTTTTAGTAATAGAATCGAAAAGAATCAAAAAAATTGGGTTCGGAAATTTTTTGATTTTTGACGATTTTGTCAATGTTGCATTTCTGTCAATGACTTTAATCCTATTTTGCATAGATATCTAACATCATTGGATTTAATCAGAAAATATGGACCAGGAAAAACAAATAGTAAAGATATAGATTTTAGTACAAACATGAAAATCTTTATAACTTAAAAAACGGACAACTTTTCGAAAAATCAACCAAATTTTTAAATTCATGCATTTTTGTTAACGGTATAGAATCAATTTTCAAAATGCATCAAAAGTTAATTAATTTTGTCATTTTTAATTTTTGGACTTTCTGTGGCCATTTTTGCATATTTCTGAAAACTCTCTCAACTTTGAAAAGCCATAACTTTGTCAAATATCAACCGATTTGAAAACATGTTGCATTTCTGTGAATGACTTTAATCGTATTTTGCATAGATATCTAACATCATTGGTTTTAATCAGAAAATATGGACCATGAAAAACAAATAGTAAAGATATAGATTTTAGTACATAAATTAAAATCTTCATAACTTTAAAAACGCACAACTTTTCGAAAAATCAGCCAAATTTTTAAATTCATGCATTTTTGTTAACGGTATAGAATCCACTTTCAAAATGCATCAGCAGTTTATAGATTTTAGTACAAAAATTAAAATCTTCATAACTTTAAAAACGCACAACTTTTCGAAAAATCAACCAAATTTTTAAATTCATGCATTTTTGTTAACGGTATTGAGTCCACTTTCAAAATGCATCAAAAGTTTATTAATTTTGTCATTTTTAATTTTTGGACTTTTTGTGGCCATTTTTACATATTTCTGAAAACTCTCTTAACTTTGAAATGCCATAACTTTGTCAAATATCAACCGATTTTAAAAAATGTTGCATTTCTGTAAATGACTTTGATCCTATTTTGCATCGATATCTAACATCATTGGCCTTAATCAGAAAATATGGACCAGGAAAAACAAATAGTAAAGATATAGATTTTAGTACAAAAATGAAAATCTTCTTAACTTTAAAAACGCTCAACTTTTCGAAAAATCAACCAAATTTTTAAATTCATACATTTTTGTTAACGGTATAGAATCAATTTTCAAAATGCATCAAAAGTTTATTAATATTGTCGTATTTAATTTTTGGACTTCTGTTGCCATTTTTGCATATTTCTGAAAACTCTCTTAACTTTGAAATGCCATAACTTTGTCAAATATCAACCGATTTTAAAAAATGTTGCATTTCTGTGAATGACTTTGATCCTATTTTGCATCGATTTCTAACATCATTGGTTTTAATCAGAAAATATGGACCAGGAAAACAAATAGTAAAGATATAGATTTTAGTACAAAAATTAAAATCTTCTTAACTTTAAAAACGCACAACTTTTCGAAAAATTAACCGAATTTTTAAATTCATACATTTTTGTTAACGGTATAGAATCAATTTTCAAAATGCATTAAAAGTTTATTAATATTGTCGTATTTAATTTTTGGACTTCTGTTGCCATTTTTGCATATTTCTGAAAACTCTCTTAACTTTGAAATGCCATAACTTTGTCAAATATCAACCGATTTGAAAAAAATGTTGCATTTCTGTGAATGACTTTGATCCTATTTTGCATCGATATCTAACATCATTGGCTTTAATCAGAAAATATGGACCAGGAAAAACAAATAGTAAAGATATAGATTTTAGTACAAACATGAAAATCTTCTTAACTTTAAAAACGCACAACTTTTCGAAAAATCAACCGAATTTTTAAATTCATGCATTTTTGTTAACGGTATAGAATCCACTTTCAAAATGCATCAAAAGTTTATTAATATTGTCGTATTTAAATTTTGGACTTCTGTTGCCATTTTTGCATATTTCTGAAAACTCTCTTAACTTTGAAATGCCATAACTTTGTCAAATATCAACCGATTTTAAAAAATGTTGCATTTCTGTGAATGACATTGATCCTATTTTGCATCGATATCTAACATCATTGGTTTTAATCAGAAAATATGGACCAGGAAAAACAAATAGTAAAGATATAGATTTTAGTACAAACATGAAAATCTTCTTAACTTTAAAAACGCACAACTTTTCGAGAAATCAATTAAATTTTTAAATTCATGCAGTTTTGTTAACGGTATAGAATCCACTTTCAAAATGCATCAAAAATTTATTAATTTTGTCATATTTAATTTTTGGACTTTTTGTGGCCATTTTTACATATTTCTGAAAACTCTCTCAACTTTGAAAAGCCATAACTTTGTCAAATATCAACCGATTTTAAGAAATGTTGCATTTCTGTAAATGACTTTGATCCTATTTTGCATCGATATCTAACATCATTGGTTTTAATCAGAAAATATGGACCAGGAAAAACCAATAGTAAAGATATAGATTTTAGTACAAAAATGAAAATCTTCTTAACTTTAAAAACTCACAACTTTTCGAAAAATCAACCAAATTTTTAAATTCATGCATTTTTGTTAACGGTATAGAGTCCAATTTCAAAATGCATCAAAAATTTATTAATTTTGTCATTTTTAACTTTTGGACTTTTTGTGGCCATTTTTACATATTTCTGAAAACTCTCTTAACTTTGAAATGCCATAACTTTGTCAAATATCAACCGATTTTAAGAAATGTTGCATTTCTGTAAATGACTTTGATCCTATTTTGCATCGATATCTAACATCATTGGTTTTAATCAGAAAATATGGACCAGGAAAAACCAATAGTAAAGATATAGATAATAGTACAAAAATTAAAATCTTCATAACTTTAAAAACGCACAACTTTTCGAAAAATCAACCAAATTTTTAAATTCATGCATTTTTGTTAATGGTATAGAATCCACTTTTAAAATTCATCAAAAGTTTATTAATATTGTCGTATTTAATTTTTGGACTTCTGTTGCCATTTTTGCATATTTCTGAAAACTCTCTTAACTTTGAAATGCCATAACTTTGTCAAATATCAACCGATCTTAAAAAATGTTGCATTTCTGTGAATGACTTTGATCCTATTTTGCATCGATATCTAACATCATTGGTTTTAATCAGAAAATATGGACCAGGAAAAACAAATAGTAAAGATATAGATTTTAGTACAAAAATGAAAATCTTCTTAACTTTAAAAACTCACAACTTTTCGAAAAATCAACCAAATTTTTAAATTCATGCATTTTTGTTAACGGTATAGAGTCCACTTTCAAAATGCATCAAAAGTTTATTAATTTTGTCATATTTAATTTTTGGACTTTTTGTGGCCATTTTTACATATTTCTGAAAACTCTCTTAACTTTGAAATGCCATAACTTTGTCAAATATCAACCGATTTTAAGAAATGTTGCATTTCTGTAAATGACTTTGATCCTATTTTGCATCGATATCTAACATCATTGGTTTTAATCAGAAAATATGGACCAGGAAAAACCAATAGTAAAGATATAGATAATAGTACAAAAATTAAAATCTTCATAACTTTAAAAACGCACAACTTTTCGAAAAATCAACCAAATTTTTAAATTCTTGCATTTTTGTTAACGGTATAGAATCCACTTTCAAAATGCATCAAAAGTTTCTTAATATTGTCGTATTTAATTTTTGGACTTCTGTTGCCATTTTTGCATATTTCTGAAAACTCTCTTAACTTTGAAATGCCATAACTTTGTCAAATATCAACCGATCTTAAAAAATGTTGCATTTCTGTGAATGACTTTGATCCTATTTTGCATCGATATCTAACATCATTGGTTTTAATCAGAAAATATGGACCAGGAAAAACAAATAGTAAAGATATAGATTTTAGTACAAACATGAAAATCTTCTTAACTTTAAAAACGCACAACTTTTCGAGAAATCAATTAAATTTTTAAATTCATGCAGTTTTGTTAACGGTATAGAATCCACTTTCAAAATGCATCAAAAATTTATTAATTTTGTCATATTTAATTTTTGGACTTTTTGTGGCCATTTTTACATATTTCTGAAAACTCTCTCAACTTTGAAAAGCCATAACTTTGTCAAATATCAACCGATTTTAAAAAATGTTGCATTTCTGTGAATGACTTTAATCCTTTTTTGCATCGATATCTAACATCATTGGTTTTAATCAGAAAATATGGACCAGGAAAAACAAATAGTAAAGATATAGATTTTAGTACAAAAATGAAAATCTTCTTAACTTTAAAAACTCACAACTTGTCGAAAAATCAACCAAATTTTTAAATTCATGCATTTTTGTTAACGGTATAGAGTCCACTTTCAAAATGCATCAAAAATTGATTAATTTTGTCATATTTAATTTTTGGACTTTTTGTGGCCATTTTTACATATTTCTGAAAACTCTCTCAACTTTGAAAAGCCATAACTTTGTCAAATATCAACCGATTTTAAAAAATGTTGCATTTCTGTGAATGACTTTAATCCTTTTTTGCATCGATATCTAACATCATTGGTTTTAATCAGAAAATTTGGACCAGGAAAAACAAATAGTAAAGATATAGATTTTAGTACAAAAATGAAAATCTTCTTAACCTTAAAAACGCTCAACTTTTCGAAAAATCAACCAAACTTTTACATTCATGCATTTTTGTTAGTGGTATAGAATCCACTTTTAAAATTCATCAAAAGTTTATTAATATTGTCGTATTTAATTTTTGGACTTCTGTTGCCATTTTTGCATATTTCTGAAAACTCTCTCAACTTTGAAATGCCATAACTTTGTCAAATATAAACCGATTTTAAAAAATGTTGCATTTCTGTGAATGACTTTAATCCTATTTTGCATCAATATCTAACATCATTGGCTTTAATCAGCAAATATTAACCAGGAAAAACAAATAGTAAAGATATAGATTTTAGTACAAACATGAAAATCTTCTTAACTTTAAAAACGCACAACTTTTCGAAAAATCAACCGAATTTTTAAATTCATGCAGTTTTGTTAACGGTATAGAATCCACTTTCAAAATGAAACAAAAGTTTATTAATTTTGTCATTTTAAATTTTTGGACTTTTGTGGCCATTCTTACATATTTCTGAAAACTCTCTCAACTTTGAAAAGCCATAACTTTGTCAAATATCAACCGATTTTAAAAAATGTTGCATTTCTGTGAATGACTTTAATCCTATTTTGCATCGATATCTAACATCATTGGTTTTAATCAGAAAATATGGACAAGGAAAAACAAATAGTAAAGATATAGATTTTAGTACAAAAATGAAAATCTTCATAACTTTAAAAACGCACAACTTTTCGAAAAATCAACCAAATTTTTAAATTCATGAATTTTTGTTACCGGTATAGAATCAATTTTCAAAATGCATCAAAAGTTTATTAATATTGTCGTATTTAATTTTTGGACTTCTGTTGCCATTTTTTGCATATTTCTGAAAACTCTCTCAACTTTGAAAAGCCATAACTTTGTCAAATATCAACCGATTTTAAAAAATGTTGCATTTCTGTGAATGACTTTAATCCTATTTTGCATCGATATCTAACATCATTGGTTGTAATCAGAAAATATGGACCAGGAAAAACAAATAGTAAAGATATAGATTTTAGTACAAACATGAAAATCTTCTTAACTTTAAAAACCCACAACTTTTCGAGAAATCAATTAAATTTTTAAATTCATGCAGTTTTGTTAACGGTATCGAATCCACTTTCAAAAAGCATCAAAAGTTTATTAATATTGTCGTATTTATTTTTTAGACTTCTGTTGCCATTTTTGCATATTTCTGAAAACTCTCTCAACTTTGAAATGCCATAACTTTGTCAAATATAAACCGATTTTAAAAAATGTTGCATTTCTGTGAATGACCTTAATCCTATTTTGCATCAACATCTAACATCATTGGCTTTAATCAGAAAATATGGACCAGGAAAAACAAATAGTAAAGATATAGATTTTGGTACAAACATGAAAATCTTCTTAACTTTAAAAACGCACAACTTTTCGAAAAATCAACCAAATTTTTAAATTCATGCATTTTTGTTAACGGTTTGGAATCAATTTTCAAAATGCATTACAAGTTTATTAATATTGTCGTATTTAATTTTTGGAATTCTGTTGCCATTTTTGCATATTTCTGAAAACTCTCTCAACTTTGAAAAGCCATAACTTTGTCAAATATCAACCGATTTTAAAAAATTTTGCATTTCTGTGAATGACTTTAATCCTATTTTGCATCGATATCTAACATCATTGGTTTTAATCAGAAAATATGGACCAGGAAAAACAAATAGTAAAGATATAGATATTAGTACAAAAATTAAAATCTTCATAACTTTAAAAACGCACAACTTTTCGAAAAATCAACCAAATTTTTAAATTCTTGCATTTTTGTTAACGGTATAGAATCCACTTTTAAAATTCATCAAAAATTTATTAATTTTGTCATTTTAAATTTTTGGACTTTTGTGGCCATTCTTACATATTTCTGAAAACTCTCTCAACTTTGAAAAGCCATAACTTTGTCAAATATAAACCGATTTTAAAAAATGTTGCATTTCTGTGAATGACTTTAATCCTTTTTTGCATCGATATCTAACATCATTGGTTTTAATCAGAAAATATGAACCAGGAAAAACAAATAGTAAAGATATAGATTTTAGTACAAACATGAAAATCTTCTTAACTTTAAAAACGCACAACTTTTCGAAAAATCAACCGAATTTTTAAATTCATGCAGTTTTGTTAACGGTATCGAATCCACTTTCAAAATGAAACAAAAGTTTATTAATTTTGTAATTTTAAATTTTTGGACTTTTGTGGCCATTCTTACGTATTTCTGAAAACTCTCTCAACTTTGAAAAGCCATAATTTTGTCAAATATAAACCGATTTTAAAAAATGTTGCATTTCTGTGAATGACTTTAATCCTATTTTGCATCGATATCTAACATCATTGGTTTTAATCAGAAAATATGGACCAGGAAAAACAAATAGTAAAGATATAGATTTTAGTACAAAAATGAAAATCTCCATAACTTTAAAAACGCACAACTTTTCGAAAAATCAACCAAATTTTTAAATTCATTCATTTTTGTTAACGGTATAGAATCAATTTTCAAAATGCATCAAAAGTTTATTAATATTGTCGTATTTAATTTTTGGAATTCTGTTGCCATTTTTGCATATTTCTGAAAACTCTCTTAACTTTGAAATGCCACAACTTTGTCAAATATCAACCGATTTTAAAAAATGTTGCATTTCTGTGAATGACTTTGATCCTATTTTGCATCGATATCTAACATCATTGGTTTTAATCAGAAAATATGGACCAGGAAAAACAAATAGTAAAGATATAGATTTTAGTACAAACATGAAAATCTTCTTAACTTTAAAAACGCACAACTTTTCGAAAAATCAACCGAATTTTTAAATTCATGCAGTTTTGTTAACGGTATAGAATCCACTTTCAAAATGCAACGAAAGTTTATTAATTTTGTCATTTTAAATTTTTGGACTTTTGTAGCCATTCTTACATATTTCTGAAAACTCTCTCAACTTTGAAAAGCCATAACTTTGTCAAATATCAACCGATTTTAAAAAATGTTGCATTTCTGTGAATGACTTTAATCCTATTTTGCATCGATATCTAACATCATTGGTTTTAATCAGAAAATATGGACCAGGAAAAACAAATAGTAAAGATATAGATTTTAGTACAAACATGAAAATCTCCATAACTTTAAAAACGCACAACTTTTCGAAAAATCAACCAAATTTTTAAATTCATTCATTTTTGTTAACGGTATAGAATCAATTTTCAAAATGCATCAAAAGTTTATTAATATTGTCGTATTTAATTTTTGGAATTCTGTTGCCATTTTTGCATATTTCTGAAAACTCTCTTAACTTTGAAATGCCACAACTTTGTCAAATATCAACCGATTTTAAAAAATGTTGCATTTCTGTGAATGACTTTGATCCTATTTTGCATCGATATCTAACATCATTGGTTTTAATCAGAAAATATGGACCAGGAAAAACAAATAGTAAAGATATAGATTTTAGTACAAACATGAAAATCTTCTTAACTTTAAAAACGCACAACTTTTCGAAAAATCAACCGAATTTTTAAATTCATGCAGTTTTGTTAACGGTATAGAATCCACTTTCAAAATGAAACGAAAGTTTATTAATTTTGTCATTTTAAATTTTTGGACTTTTGTAGCCATTCTTACATATTTCTGAAAACTCTCTCAACTTTGAAAAGCCATAACTTTGTCAAATATCAACCGATTTTAAAAAATGTTGCATTTCTGTGAATGACTTTAATCCTATTTTGCATCGATATCTAACATCATTGGTTTTAATCAGAAAATATGAACTAGGAAAAACAAATAGTAAAGATATAGATTTTAGTACAAAAATTAAAATCTTCATAACTTTAAAAACGCACAACTTTTCGAAAAATCAAACAAATTTTTAAATTCATTCATTTTTGTTAACGGTATAGAATCCACTTTTAAAATTCATCAAAAGTTTATTAATATTGTCGTATTTAATTTTTGGAATTCTGTTGCCATTTTTGCATATTTCTGAAAACTCTCTCAACTTTGAAATGCCATAACTTTGTCAAATATAAACCGATTTTAAAAAATGTTGCATTTCTGTGAATGACTTTGATCCTATTTTGCATTGATGTCTAACATCATTGGTTTTAATCAGAAAATATGGACCAGGAAAAACAAATAGTAAAGATATAGATTGTAGTACAAAAATTAAAATCTTCATAACTTTAAAAACGCACAACTTTTCGAAAAATCAACCAAATTTTTAAATTCTTGCATTTTTGTTAACGGTATAGAATCCACTTTTAAAATTCATCAAAAATTTATTAATTTTGTCATTTTAAATTTTTGGACTTTTGTGGCCATTCTTACATATTTCTGAAAACTCTCTCAACTTTGAAAAGCCATAACTTTGTCAAATATAAACCGATTTTAAAAAATGTTGCATTTCTGTGAATGACTTTAATCCTATTTTGCATCGATATCTAACATCATTGGTTTTAATCAGAAAATATGGACCAGGAAAAACAAATAGTAAAGATATAGATATTAGTACAAAAATTAAAATCTTCATAACTTTAAAAACGCACAACTTTTCGAAAAATCAACCAAATTTTTAAATTCATGCATTTTTGTTAACGATATAGAATCAATTTTCAAAATGCATCAAAAGTTTATTAATATTGTCGTATTTAATTTTTGGACTTCTGTTGCCATTTTTGCATATTTCTGAAAACTCTCTTAACTTTGAAATGCCATAACTTTGTCAAATATAAACCGATTTTAAAAAATGTTGCATTTCTGTGAATGACTTTAATCCTTTTTTGCATCGATATCTAACATCATTGGTTTTAATCAGAAAATATGAACCAGGAAAAACAAATAGTAAAGATATAGATTTTAGTACAAACATGAAAATCTTCTTAACTTTAAAAACGCACAACTTTTCGAAAAATCAACCGAATTTTTAAATTCATGCAGTTTTGTTAACGGTATCGAATCCACTTTCAAAATGAAACAAAAGTTTTTTAATTTTGTCATTTTAAATTTTTGGACTTTTGTGGCCATTCTTACGTATTTCTGAAAACTCTCTCAACTTTGAAAAGCCATAATTTTGTCAAATATAAACCGATTTTAAAAAATGTTGCATTTCTGTGAATGACTTTAATCCTATTTTGCATCGATATCTAACATCATTGGTTTTAATCAGAAAATATGGACCAGGAAAAACAAATAGTAAAGATATAGATTTTAGTACAAAAATGAAAATCTCCATAACTTTAAAAACGCACAACTTTTCGAAAAATCAACCAAATTTTTAAATTCATTCATTTTTGTTAACGGTATAGAATCAATTTTCAAAATGCATCAAAAGTTTATTAATATTGTCGTATTTAATTTTTGGAATTCTGTTGCCATTTTTGCATATTTCTGAAAACTCTCTTAACTTTGAAATGCCATAACTTTGTCAAATATCAACCGATTTTAAAAAATGTTGCATTTCTGTGAATGACTTTAATCCTATTTTGCATCGATATCTAACATCATTGGCTTTAATCAGCAAATATTAACCAGGAAAAACAAATAGTAAAGATATAGATTTTAGTACAAAAATGAAAATCTTCTTAACTTTAAAAACTCACAACTTGTCGAAAAATCAACCAAATTTTTAAATTCATGCATTTTTGTTAACGGTATAGAGTCCACTTTCAAAATGCATCAAAAATTGATTAATTTTGTCATATTTAATTTTTGGACTTTTTGTGGCCATTTTTACATATTTCTGAAAACTCTCTTAACTTTGAAATGCCATAACTTTGTCAAATATCAACCGATTTTAAAAAATGTTGCATTTCTGTGAATGACTTTGATCCTATTTTGCATCGATATCTAACATCATTGGTTTTAATCAGAAAATATGGACCAGGAAAAACAAATAGTAAAGATATAGATTTTGGTACAAACATGAAAATCTTCTTAACTTTAAAAACGCACAACTTTTCGAAAAATCAACCGAATTTTTAAATTCATGCAGTTTTGTTAACGGTATAGAATCCACTTTCAAAATGAAACGAAAGTTTATTAATTTTGTCATTTTAAATTTTTGGACTTTTGTAGCCATTCTTACATATTTCTGAAAACTCTCTCAACTTTGAAGAGCCATAACTTTGTCAAATATCAACCGATTTTAAAAAATGTTGCATTTCTGTGAATGACTTTAATCCTATTTTGCATCGATATCTAACATCATTGGTTTTAATCAGAAAATATGGACCAGGAAAAACAAATAGTAAAGATATAGATTTTAGTACAAAAATTAAAATCTTCATAACTTTAAAAACGCACAACTTTTCGAAAAATCAAACAAATTTTTAAATTCATTCATTTTTGTTAACGGTATAGAATCCACTTTTAAAATTCATCAAAAGTTTATTAATATTGTCGTATTTAATTTTTGGACTTCTGTTGCCATTTTTGCATATTTCTGAAAACTCTCTCAACTTTGAAATGCCATAACTTTGTCAAATATAAACCGATTTTAAAAAATGTTGCATTTCTGTGAATGACTTTGATCCTATTTTGCATTGATGTCTAACATCATTGGTTTTAATCAGAAAATATGGACCAGGAAAAACAAATAGTAAAGATATAGATTGTAGTACTAAAATTAAAATCTTCATAACTTTAAAAACGCACAACTTTTCGAAAAATCAACCAAATTTTTAAATTCATGCATTTTTGTTAACGGTATAGAATCCACTTTTAAAATTCATCAAAAATTTATTAATTTTGTCATTTTAAATTTTTGGACTTTTGTGGCCATTCTTACATATTTCTGAAAACTCTCTCAACTTTGAAAAGCCATAACTTTGTCAAATATAAACCGATTTTAAAAAATGTTGCATTTCTGTGAATGACTTTAATCCTATTTTGCATCGATATCTAACATCATTGGTTTTAATCAGAAAATATGGACCAGGAAAAACAAATAGTAAAGATATAGATATTAGTACAAAAATTAAAATCTTCATAACTTTAAAAACGCACAACTTTTCGAAAAATCAACCAAATTTTTAAATTCATGCATTTTTGTTAACGATATAGAATCAATTTTCAAAATGCATCAAAAGTTTATTAATATTGTCGTATTTAATTTTTGGACTTCTGTTGCCATTTTTGCATATTTCTGAAAACTCTCTTAACTTTGAAATGCCATAACTTTGTCAAATATAAACCGATTTTAAAAAATGTTGCATTTCTGTGAATGACTTTAATCCTTTTTTGCATCGATATCTAACATCATTGGTTTTAATCAGAAAATATGAACCAGGAAAAACAAATAGTAAAGATATAGATTTTAGTACAAACATGAAAATCTTCTTAACTTTAAAAACGCACAACTTTTCGAAAAATCAACCGAATTTTTAAATTCATGCAGTTTTGTTAACGGTATCGAATCCACTTTCAAAATGAAACAAAAGTTTTTTAATTTTGTCATTTTAAATTTTTGGACTTTTGTGGCCATTCTTACGTATTTCTGAAAACTCTCTCAACTTTGAAAAGCCATAATTTTGTCAAATATAAACCGATTTTAAAAAATGTTGCATTTCTGTGAATGACTTTAATCCTATTTTGCATCGATATCTAACATCATTGGTTTTAATCAGAAAATATGGACCAGGAAAAACAAATAGTAAAGATATAGATTTTAGTACAAAAATGAAAATCTCCATAACTTTAAAAACGCACAACTTTTCGAAAAATCAACCAAATTTTTAAATTCATTCATTTTTGTTAACGGTATAGAATCAATTTTCAAAATGCATCAAAAGTTTATTAATATTGTCGTATTTAATTTTTGGACTTCTGTTGCCATTTTTTGCATATTTCTGAAAACTCTCTCAACTTTGAAATGCCACAACTTTGTCAAATATCAACCGATTTTAAAAAATGTTGCATTTCTGTGAATGACTTTGATCCTATTTTGCATCGATATCTAACATCATTGGTTTTAATCAGAAAATATGGACCAGGAAAAACAAATAGTAAAGATATAGATTTTGGTACAAACATGAAAATCTTCTTAACTTTAAAAACGCACAACTTTTCGAAAAATCAACCGAATTTTTAAATTCATGCAGTTTTGTTAACGGTATAGAATCCACTTTCAAAATGAAACGAAAGTTTATTAATTTTGTCATTTTAAATTTTTGGACTTTTGTAGCCATTCTTACATATTTCTGAAAACTCTCTCAACTTTGAAGAGCCATAACTTTGTCAAATATCAACCGATTTTAAAAAATGTTGCATTTCTGTGAATGACTTTAATCCTATTTTGCATCGATATCTAACATCATTGGTTTTAATCAGAAAATATGGACCAGGAAAAACAAATAGTAAAGATATAGATTTTAGTACAAAAATTAAAATCTTCATAACTTTAAAAACGCACAACTTTTCGAAAAATCAAACAAATTTTTAAATTCATTCATTTTTGTTAACGGTATAGAATCCACTTTTAAAATTCATCAAAAGTTTATTAATATTGTCGTATTTAATTTTTGGACTTCTGTTGCCATTTTTGCATATTTCTGAAAACTCTCTCAACTTTGAAATGCCATAACTTTGTCAAATATAAACCGATTTTAAAAAATGTTGCATTTCTGTGAATGACTTTGATCCTATTTTGCATTGATATCTAACATCATTGGTTTTAATCAGAAAATATGGACCAGGAAAAACAAATAGTAAAGATATAGATTTTAGTACAAAAATTAAAATCTTCATAACTTTAAAAACGCACAACTTTTCGAAAAATCAACCAAATTTTTAAATTCATGCATTTTTGTTAACGATTTTAAAAAATGTTGCATTTCTGTGAATGACTTTAATCCTATTTTGCATCGATATATAACATCATTGGTTTTAATCAGAAAATATGGACCAGGAAAAACAAATAGTAAAGATATAGATATTAGTACAAAAATTAAAATCTTCATAACTTTAAAAACGCACAACTTTTCGAAAAATCAACCAAATTTTTAAATTCATGCATTTTTGTTAACGGTATAGAATCCACTTTTAAAATTCATCAAAAATTTATTAATTTTGTCATTTTAAATTTTTGGACTTTTGTGGCCATTCTTACATATTTCTGAAAACTCTCTCAACTTTGAAAAGCCATAACTTTGTCAAATATAAACCGATTTTAAAAAATGTTGCATTTCTGTGAATGACTTTAATCCTATTTTGCATCGATATCTAACATCATTGGTTTTAATCAGAAAATATGGACCAGGAAAAACAAATAGTAAAGATATAGATTTTAGTACAAAAATGAAAATCTTCTTAACTTTAAAAACGCACAACTTTTCGAGAAATCAATTAAATTTTTAAATTCATGCAGTTTTGTTAACGGTATAGAATCCACTTTCAAAATGCATCAAAAATTTATTAATTTTGTCATATTTAATTTTTGGACTTTTTGTGGCCATTTTTACATATTTCTGAAAACTCTCTTAACTTTGAAATGCCATAACTTTGTCAAATATCAACCGATTTTAAGAAATGTTGCATTTTTGTAAATGACTTTGATCCTATTTTGCATCGATATCTAACATCATTGGTTTTAATCAGAAAATATGGACCAGGAAAAACAAATAGTAAAGATATAGATATTAGTACAAAAATTAAAATCTTCATAACTTTAAAAACGCACAACTTTTCGAAAAATCAACCAAATTTTTAAATTCATGCATTTTTGTTAACGGTATAGAATCCACTTTCAAAATGCATCAAAAGTTTCTTAATATTGTCGTATTTAATTTTTGGACTTCTGTTGCCATTTTTGCATATTTCTGAAAACTCTCTTAACTTTGAAATGCCATAACTTTGTCAAATATCAACCGATCTTAAAAAATGTTGCATTTCTGTGAATGACTTTGATCCTATTTTGCATCGATATCTAACATCATTGGTTTTAATCAGAAAATATGGACCAGGAAAAACAAATAGTAAAGATATAGATTTTAGTACAAACATGAAAATCTTCTTAACTTTAAAAACGCACAACTTTTCGAAAAATCAACCAAATTTTTAAATTCATGCATTTTTGTTAACGGTATAGAATCAATTTTCAAAATGCATCAAAAGTTTATTAATATTGTCGTATTTAATTTTTGGACTTCTGTTGCCATTTTTGCATATTTCTGAAAACTCTCTCAACTTTGAAATGCCACAACTTTGTCAAATATCAACCGATTTTAAAAAATGTTGCATTTCTGTGAATAACTTAGACCCTATTTTGCATCGATATCTAACATCATTGGCTTCAATCAGAAAATATGGACCAGGAAAAACAAATAGTAAAGATATAGATATTAGTACAAAAATTAAAATCTTCATAACTTTAAAAACGCACAACTTTTCGAAAAATCAACCAAATTTTTAAATTCATGCATTTTTGTTAACGGTATAGAATCAATTTTCAAAATGCATCAAAAGTTTATTAATATTGTCGTATTTAATTATGGAAAAATTGTAAAAATATGATCCAATCCATTGCCAAAACTGCAAAAATTTTGAAAATCGGGTCATTTTTGGCAAAGATATCGCTTTTAAAAGTTAGAAAGGTTGAGAAAATATGAAATTTTGGTTGGGGGGCACTTTTGAGTAAATTTTTGAACATATCTCAGTAAATACTCATTAAATCGAATGGTTTTACCACCTTTTAAGCAAATTTATGGCTATATTTTTGGAATTAATAAATATATAATTGAATAAGAAAATGATAAACATGAGATAGTTATGATTCTTAAATGTAACTGATGCTGACTTTGATTTGAATTTTGACTTTAACTGGGAGAAAACTGCAAATTTTGCACTTAAATAGAATTTCACTTTTGGCTGATGCATCGGAAAACTTTGGCATAATTCTAATTAGTAATAATAAATATTTAATGCAAATTAGGTGAAAATGAGCCACGACTAGGGTTGGAGAGCTAAAAACGGAAAGTTCGTTAAACAAACTTAGGAGCACCCCAAATACCAAATACCAACCCCTACTACCACTCCCACTCCCACTCCCAATCCTACTCCTACTCTTATTCCACTCCAATGTTCTCTTCGTTTCTTGGAACTTTGCAAATGGTTGTCATGGTGTTTGAGTTTTTGCTTCAGCTCCTTTTGAAATTTTGCACAATAATCGAAAAATCTTGTAGTTGAGTTGAGAGTTGAGTTCGCCTATGAGAGGATGTGTTTAGGGGCAGGGAGGATAACAGGAGGACTACTATGTGTATGGGACTATTACTCATAGGTATTACTTGGGGTATATTGGTCAGAGTTGCGCAGCTAATTAGCAACTAATGAGTTTACTTTGAAATTACACTGTCGCCCAGAGAGACAGCATTTAGCTGAGCATCTTTTTTGAGGAAATTTGTGGCCTTGTATGTTTGCAGTCTAGTGTATACACTGTCTGCCTATCTGATTGGCCGGACCTCAGCTTAGTGGGGTTACATAATCCAGGCAGATATTGCGATACAGGCCCAAAAACCAAAACCAAAAACCATAGCTGAATTTGGCTGGAGTCCTGTCGTGACTCTTGGCACCCGCAAAAAAGCAGCTTTCAAATTGTTTTGTGTTATCCGATCCGACATCTATATATACCATATATATGTATGGTATATGTGTGTATGTGTGTGTTTTGGCGTTTTTGGTTTTTTGTTGACTCAATTTCCGTATTTAATGATCCGTTACGAAATATGCCTGAATTTTTCAAGCCAATTCCAGCAAATGCTCCTCCTCCACACATCCTTTTCCTGCTCCAAGTTGGCCAAATGAGCAGCTTTTGTTATTGGACTTGTGTGTTTCGGCTTGTTTTTGGCTGCTGCTGCTATTTTCTGGCCATTGTTTTGTGTGGTATTTAAGCCCAATTTCGACGTATTCCAAGTATTTATTGTCTGAAGAATTAGGCATCATTCGATCGATCCTGTTATGCTCCACCATTTCTGATACCCTTTTTTACTTTATTGTTGTTGGTGTTTTTTTTTATTTATTTTTTAACAAATGCTATCATTGTTGTTTAGCCTGAAGGACAGACAACAAACAAACAAGCGAATGAAAAGAAATAACGAAACATGATACACAATTATAACCTAATCCTTGGTTAAAGCCAAATGTTATAACCTTTGCCGCTGTGGTCATAGCAACACAGGACTACGCATATCCTGAGTTCGGGATATATATATGTATGTATGTAAGTATGTGTCGTATTCCTTTTGATTATATCGCATAAATGTTTTTTAACAACAGCAAATCAAAGGCAATCGAAATGTATAAGGCGTCTATAGTCCTGAAAATTAAGCGAAAAACGAAAAATCATAGCTCCATCTTCGGTTAGGGTTTAGGGTTCAGAACTAAGGTTAGGGTTTGAGGTCTGGGGTTAGGGTTAGGGTTAGGGTTAGGGTTAGGGTTTTTGTGGCCAAAGACATTCAGTGTTGGGGGCACATAAACAACAGTAAATACGGCGATTGTGTCGTGTCGCTTTATTGAGTTTCTGATTTGCCATGCATTGGATGTCCTGTGTGTTTGTATTTTTATTTTCAATCCTTTTGTGTCAATAAAATTTAATGGTGGCTTATGGTAACCTTTTTTTATTTTTTGTTGGATTTCACATTTAACGCCATTTTTTCGATTCCTCTCCCCCTAAGAATAGTTTTGATATCAGTTTTGATTTAAAAATATGTTTTCCATATTTGAAAGGATATCGGAAACAGCTGCATATATTGTATAGTGCCCTCAGAATGGGCCAGACATGATGGAAATTGTCTTATTTATATGTATATTTTTCTTCTTTTTTTGTGAATTTTGCCTTTCATTGTTAATTTGGCTACAAACATTGTGCTGCAAATTTTTCTTAAATTCGCCTACGATTGAGAAATAAATTTAATTTTGTGTTCTGTTTCGAGTGGCAACGAAGGACATTTTCATTCCTCAGCAATTTGTATGTATTGTGTTGTCGGCTCTTCTTATTCAAGATATAAGCATATACATATAAATTTTTATTATTTTTTTGTTGTAAAAATGTTGTGTGTATTGTTTACTTTGAGTGCGGTTAACGTTGACTGTGTTCATTATTAATTTTGTTGGCTTGTCTCTTAATTCCTCTGCCTCAATATTTATTGCCGCGTAATACAATTGACTGAGTAATTTACATTTAACACACAGACAGATACAGATACATTTACAGATACAGATACAGATACAGATACACAGATACAGATACATATATTAACTGCATTCGATATGACAAAGCTATGTTTGCTGAATGAAAAATTCATTTCAGTTTCATTAAACACCAACTTTTCTCGCTTCCTCTCTTCCTTTTCTTTCTCTCTCTCTCTCTCTGTTCCTCTCCTTTTTTTTGTGTCTTGATTATACAATTGTTTATTGAACTGTTGGTAGCCATAATTAATTAATAAAATACTACTGATACTCTGTGTTGTTGCAGTACATTTAAATAGTCATCAAAAAATACTTAACAAATATGCAGAAAATTATTTAAATTATTATTATTCTTTTTTTAGCTGTCTCTTGTGAAGGATATTCATTCAAATTTCTCTTTTTTGGAACTCTCATGCATTTTTATAGCTCCAGTGCTTATTTTGATGGCTTAGTAAAAAGAAAGTTTTTGATATATAGTAATATTTCTGAATGGGGCACATATAGTCAAGTATTGTCTATAAAGTAGTTGACGTCAATGTAAAATTCGCAAAGTTTTTGCAAGTCAATTACAACGGCACATTGAGCAAAAGAACTAACATAAAAAATAAACATGAACAAATCAAATCATCGAAATTCTAAACAGAAATAATATATATATATGTGTATATAGAAAGTTAACAACATAAGTCTGTTTATAAACAAGTCTAATGTAATATCAATGTCGGGACATGAATTGTTAACTAGCAGTTGGCAATGAGTCGATAAAAAATCATAAAAATATGATATGATAGGAGAATAGTATGGCCAAGAGAAAAACAGAGAGAAAGAGAGAGGGAGAGTAAGAGATGGATAGAGAGATTCTCTAGTTTGAGACCTGCCACCTACGACAACTGCTTTTTTCCCCAGACTCTCCTTTGAGACTCTCAGAGCTTTCCAATGTCATTGTTATTATTATAACCAACATATGTATATACTATATATACTATATATACATATGTACATATGTATATATGTGATATGTGTGTTTTTGTGTTGTATATGAGAGGACAGAACATATTTGTTACACATACCCAATAAATTTACATTTTTATCGAAAAAGTTTCACAGCATTCGCCGTTGCCTCTGATGATGATGATGATGTCCTTGCTGAGGAGCAACTCATCTTGTTGTTGTTGTTGTGGCATTAAAACGGAAATATCAAAAATAAATCTCTTTGCTTGTTTCCGTTGTTAGAATCGCAAAAATATCATACACAAACAACCAAACGCACTAAATGAGAGACAGAGATACAAATGCAGAGAAAGACAGATTCTCTGGCTTGTAATTGGCACACACACACACACACACACACACACACACACACTCTATACACTCTGTTTGGAACAAAAAAAAAAAAAAAACATCCATTTGCGAGTCTCTTAATGCCCATCATCATTGACTCAATCAGTTGTGAAATTTTCATTTGGCCACAACTTGAATTCCAACTCGATTTTCCTCCATCTCTCTCTGAGACGCAAGGACTCTTCTCGAGGCACAGCAAATCGTCCTTTTTTTTTATTCCACTCATGTGCCAAAAACTGTTTTTTATGTTGTGTGTTTGTCACGCTTCTCTGATGAGTCCAGGCACTAAATTGCCAATTCAACTATAGAAATTAATGTCCATATAATTTACATGATTCCAACATTTGTCAGCAACAACACTTAATATCATACATAACAAAATGCCAACGAAAATCTCACTCGACTCCGTGCCAAAAGAATATGCTTTTCCAAAATTATGGTATTCTTTTGGGTTGTTTCGGTAATTGTCCTCGCAAGTCCTAAAATACATGCCAGGTATCATCCTGCATGATACTGAAACTGATACTGAAACTGAAACATGCAGAGCTTAGCTTCAGCTATTGCCAAGGGCTCTGCGGTGTTGTCAGGACACGCGTCCTTGCTTCATTAGTTGCCATCCTTATTTTTCTCTCTTTTTTTTTGTGCTGCAAACAACTTTGAGTTTCCTTCGCCTGTCATGTTTTTTTTTTGGCTCTTGTTTTTATCCTTTTTTGCTGTAATCGTGCGTGGATTTTGGGAGCCTGCGAATGCGTATTCATTAGACATGAAATTCACACTCATCTAACTTCGGTTTCTCTCTATGCTTTCAGACATGCCTTTCCACATGTTACTAAACTTTTACAGGAAGTAAGGATTAAGGATACCCATTCAAGTAAGTGTTAAAGTCAAGTTCTTAAATACTGTTTTTTTAAATACTGTTTAAATATTGTTTTTTTTTTTTTTTTTTTGGCTGACCCGAAAATTTTGCCAGGAATGTCTTAAAACTAAAATACTATTTTTTTATATAAATTTAATTCAAGCATTAATTTCATTTCATTTTCGGGAAACATAAGCTGAAATTTTTTTCTTCAGAATATTTTTATTTTAAAAAAATCTATTGTATTTCTAACAAATTGGTGTGGAGTTCTCTTTGCTCTTCATGATTATATGTACCTTTTATTCAAAGCAATTTAAAAATGTAATTATCTCATAATTTTAAAAATTCTATTATAAAAAAATTTAAGTAATAAATTTATTAGTTATTTTCCTCAAAAAAAATGTGCATAGTTTTGGAAAAGTTATGATAGGTGACAGTGAAAATAGAGGCAAGAAATTGAAAATGAATATTTTTTGGACAGTTCCTCGCACATTTGTTGTCATATCTTCAGAATTTCCTAAAGGAATTATATAATTTGGAGTTATAGTTCATAACTGATGCATAAAATTATTTTTAAAATTCACTCTCATAAAATCGACTTATAAATTTTAGAAAATGTTTTCGCTATCTGTTTAGGGTGTATATAGTGTAATTTCTCATATTTGCATGCATTTGTATATAATCCTGCTTTTGAAACAGCTATAAAATTCGTGCTTGAAACAAAATACTTTCAAAATACCATAAAACTCTTTTGCTTTTTCCGTTTTCTGGCCTCTGATATATTATTTCCCTTTAGTCTTAAGCACCTCTAGGAACTCTTCGTTTGCTTTCATTTAGCCTTAATCTTTATATTATTGAAACACTTTTTCTTTGTTGTTTTTTTTTTTGTTTTTTCGATGAAATTTAAATTAAAAGTTCGGCACTTTGCATTTTATACTTGACTTTATGACTTGGGTTAACATGACAATGAAATCGCTGTTGTTGCTTCTGCTTCTTGCTCTGATATTTTGTGTTCTTGTTTTTCTTATTTTATATATATGTATATATATAGATGATTTTTTTTGGTGTGTGAGAAACTTTGTGTCAACATTTTGCGATTGTAAAGTGTCAAACTCTTAAAACTTAAATCGGTTTTTTAAGCGTTCCCTTCAAGCAACATAAATGAAACGTTTTTCCATTATCGTTTAAGTTTCCAGACTCCGCTTTTCCCTCTGCTCTGCTCTTCTTTTGTGCTCTTCATTTTTTCCGGCTTTACATTTTTTTTTTTTTTTTGAGTGTAACCACATAACACAATTTGCAGACATGCTGTAATTTTTTAATAAATTGTAAACACTTTTTTCTATATAAAAGAGAGAGAGGGGTGTCTATCGCAAGAGGGGAGTCTGTAGAAGATGCAGAAAAGTTTAAATATATTTTCATTAGCAGTTAAGACGATTTGACTGCCTCGGTTATATACTATATAGTACTATATGATATTAGAAAGTATTGAAAGTGATAGAAAAACTTTTTAGAAAGTTGCCAAATTTTTTGACAGCAGTTTTCTTGTTTAAATATGTAGAAAATGCCTTAGATATTTGATGTAAATGTATGTATGTATTATCATATATTTTTATGTATATTTTAGGAAAGCCTAATATTGCTAAAGTGCTTATCGTGAAATGCGAATTTTTTTTTTTTTGGTTTTTGTTTTTTGTGGAATATTTTATGCATTTTTCATTCACGCGATATTTTGCAAAAATATTTCTACGCCCTGGCGAAGGCAACTTTGAAACGAATTTCACACTACATGTGAGTGTGTGTGTGTGTGTGTTAAATATCTAAGGAATGTGTGTGAAGCACACATACACATTATGGCAGGAGTCCTGGCGAGTCCTGCCCCTGCTGATCCAGCCTCTCTCCCTCTCCCTCTCTCTCTCTCTCTCTGCAATTGCATGCCTTGGCCTTTAACACTCCTCGACACACAAAATTTGCATATGTATATGATGTTGTATTATGATGCCCCCTCTCTCTCTCTCTCTCACTTTATCTCTCTCTCTCTCTCTCTCTCTCTCTTCTCTGTCTGTCTGTCTTTTGGTATTCATTTTATGTGCTCAAATTTATGCAATAGCTTAAACAAGTGCAAAAATGGCATATTTTTATATACATATATACATATATATATGTATATATATATTTTGTTGTGTCTCCAAGTGACAAAAATGTGCGTTTTTAGTAAAAATAATTATGCTGGAAAATCATTTCCCATTTTCCATTTTCCATACGAAAATTGTTTAATTCTCGGCAAGTATGCGTATGAGGAGGCGTTAAAAAGGAGGCAGCATATTTGCAAATGATTTGCCTGGTAATAGAATCCTGTGAGAGAGATAGACGGACAGAGAGAGAGAGAGAGAGAGAGAGAGAGAGGAGCAGTTATCCTGGCGCGTTTTGCACGCTCAATCGAGCAGCGTATGTCAAGCAAAAGCGAGACGATGTTTTTTCTCAGCCAGTGTAGTTGAAGAAGAAGAGCGAGTAGAAGTGGCAGAGAAAGTTGTTGAGTTTTTCAGATTATGCAAAATCAATAAATGCTTTTGATTTTCTTTGCCATGTCAAAGAGGTTAACACCTAGCAACAGCATCAACATCATCCCGATAAGGACAATGATGATAATGATGACGATGATGATGAAACTGAGAGGTACATAAGTGAAAGCAGAGAGAGTGCTTCAAATGACTGTCAGCTAGATACCCTATAGATTGTGTATCGGAAGGAGAAATGTAATAGAAAATCAACTCGAAATTTGCTCAACAAGCTAAGCACACAAAAGGGATTTACAACAGAGCAAGGACTCGAAAGCAGAGCCTGGATAGAGTAAAGAAAAAAAAAAAAAAAAAAAACAGACAGGAAAATTCGTAACACATCAAAAATCAATTTCCTGCAACAGAAAATGAAAAGCGCAAAGAAACTTTTGTATTAGTTGTTGGCAAAGTAAAGTAAAGTCAAGTCAAGTCAAGTAAAGTAAAGTCAGAGTCAAGCTTCTGGCCAACAACTTGAAAGGTGCTACCAACTTGCAACTTTCACCTGCTGGCAATAAAAAAAGGCAACACTCTCCCTCTCTATTCGGCTCTCTCTGTCAGTTTCTCTGTCAGTTTCTCTTTCAGTTGCTCTCAGTTAACGTGAAAGCGGTTGTGTCTCCTGCAATCACCCAAACAATCAATAGTTTGATTAGCTTTGAGCTGAGGCGCCACGTGTTGACTGTGCCCCACCAGCAACAACTGTGGCAACAGTAGCGATACGAAAAAACTCTAAGCATAAAAGTTATAGTTGAGTGAACTCGACTATGAGATGCCCTCTGCCCACTATTGTGATATACTTATTTATATAATATTCTTAAAGAAATTCACAAAAACGATCAATTGGAATTAATATATTTGATGTATATTTGGCAGATTATTAGATTAAATGTCTTAGAAGACTACACTCAAAAGAAGTTATAGTAATATTCGATTTCTAGTGTGGTCAAAAGGGGCGTGGCAATCAAAAATATCTAGGAGTTTCCCATAATGCCAACCTTTTTTATTATTTATTTATATTGTAAATTTATATAAACATATTTTAAAGATAAGTAGTTTATATTACATTACTTAGAAATCTACACTCAAAAAAATAAAGTGATAATAATTAAAACCCATTTATATTGTGTTCAAATAGGGTATGATATTCAATAAAAAATGGGGTTCACATACCAAATTTTCGAATCTGTAGTTCTGATATATTTTGCGAAACAAGCACTGATATGTCATTTCTATCGTTTGGCCAAACTTATAATACTCTCTTCGCTATTCTTCATAGAGCACAGGGTATAAGAAGCAAAGAGAAATATATCCGTAGTAAGTTTGACAGCAGCGAAACTTTTAACTGTTGCTTAGCTGTGTGTGTGTGTGTGTGTGTGTGTGCGTGTGAGTCTTAACTTTTATCAAAGGACTCGACAGGAGCTTCTATGTCCTTATCACTCTGCATGCATATGCCCCGCTATATTCAATATGTTATGTATATATGATATGATATATAAGGTCAATTGGGCACAAAATATATGCACATAAATTTGATAGTGGCCGCAAAACAAAAGCAAAAGTTGCAAATGTGCAGAGATAAGCGCATATACAACTAAACTGGAATGGAAAATGATATCAAATAAATTCCTTAAAAAAAAAAAAAATAACAGACGGCATCATCATTATCGTTATCAGCATCATCATTATCATTAGCATGCTCATTATTATGTTGCAGCAGCTGTGAGATACGATTTGAAATAAACCAAAGAAACTGCAGAAACATTTCCCTCACTTTTCTCTCTCTCTCTCTCTCTCTCTCTCTCTCTCTCTCTCTCTCTCTCTCTGTTTGTCTCCATTGGCAAAGTCGTGTTGAATTATTGTCGCCCGATACGGGCAAAACGTAACAACTTCCTCGACATGAACAGCCACGCCCACTACTTTTGCCATATACAAATGCGGCGCTGCTTCTTTTTCGGGGCGCACAACAAATGACAATTCATGTAAATTGCTTAATTTATTATACTTTTTGTGCAGGCAAATAACCAAGCCCCCACCCAACCCAAAAAGGAACCCCGCGTCGAACCCGCTCCCGCTCCCGCTCTCACTCTCACCCTCTCAGGGGGGGTTGCTTTGGGGGTGGTGGGAGGATGGGGGCTGGTTGCGCCTAACATTTCCGGCAAAGCCATGCGGCTTCCTGACTTTGACAACGACGCGACTTTGGCTTAAGTATTTCAATTCCTACTACACTTCTTCTCTCTGTATTTCGTTGTTGTTGTTGTTGTTTTGGGTACTCGCAGTACCTTTCTCTTTCTTACTATGTCTGTCTCTCTCTCTCTCTTTCTCTGTCTCTTTCTCGTTGACTGCCTCTCAGCAGCTTGACTTTTCTATTTGGTGCCTTGTAACAATTTCTCTGCTCGGGATTTTGTTTTATTTGCCGGTACAAAACTTTTAGAGCATTTGCTTTTCCCCCTCTCCATTTCTCTCTCTCTTACACACATTCTGTCTCTCTCTCTCACTTCCTCTTTCACTGTGAGTTTTTCTTTTATTTTGGCATTATTCTTTGCGTTTGTTATGTGAAATTTGTTATCTTAATACTTGTCATTTAAAAAATCTGCTGCCATTTGTTTTTAAATAAAACTTAAGGCAATTGAATTCGTTAAAAACTTTTTTTCTCTCTGTCGCTGACTTTAATATGCAAAAAAAAAAAAATAAAATAGAAATCTGAAAAACGGGAAAACAAATCCTTGCCAATGTTGCGATGTGAATTCGCTAAGGAATACAACATCTATTTGGATATATTTTATGTGGAATCTTAAAGGCAACTTGTGCTGGTTGCGCATACGCCGCGTATGCCGTGTAGTGGATTCATTCTGCAGAAGGACACTCTCTAAGAAGCCAGACACGAACACATACAGAAACTTCGTCACACACACAATGTTAGACACATTTTGGATGAAAGCCGCGTTCCAGAGTCCTGGCGTCCTGGCGTCCTGGCGTCCTGCTGACGTTAGCTTAATGGCAGCATTCATAGAAATCACAGACTGCCTAGCTGCCTGGAATTGCACTTTTACAGCGTGTCCTGCATCCTGCTGCCGTTGCTGTCGCTGCTGCCTTAGTGTGTGTGGCATGAATAATATGTACACCAAAGAATTGTATAAAATGAAGCAGCAGCAGCAGTTTCAGTGGCAGAGGCAGTGGCAGTGGCAGGAAAAGTGTAAGAAATGCGCGCCAAGTGATTCGCACACTACTACCAAACTCATGCTCACACACACACGCTCTCTCACACACACCTATAGCTATACAAGTAGCTTAAAAACTAGGTTACAAACAGAAACTTGAAATTGTATACGTTGTTGCTTTTGATGCTGCAGAAAAGCATAAAATTTCCCAAGAAAAAAAAATATATATTTATAATAGATATTTTAAATAAATTTGTAACATACCAAAGTCCTTGATTAGTAATACTCGTATTCCACAATTGTGACTTTTTGCTTATCAATATTTTCCAAAATTCAACACTTCTTCACCCGCCTCAGAAATCAAATACCGTTCACTCTCTTATCACACGTCATACAATAAGTATAGTCGTTATCGCGGCGAATGGTTGCTGTGCCGGCTAAATTAGTGTGTGTCCGCTAAGCGAGCAAAAAAAAACTTTGCCAAAGTGCTGTGCGAACTGTTTCACTTTGTTGCCTGCTGGCAACTGACTGTCGACAGTCGCCGTCGCTGCGCTGCTACCGAACGCCATTACACTGAAATTCGCCCAGCATCTGCGGCTTCGTTTTTGGCGAAAGGTGACGAAGTGCAACGAAGACACGATGTGTTGCGCTGCGCTGCGCTGCGTTCCGTTCGTTTCGTTTGCTCTGCGAAGAGAAATACACGACGCATTGTGTAAAGCGCTCCTAGAGCTTGCACATACAGTATAACAGTTTGGCATAACTTCGGCTTTTCGGCAGCAAAAGTGTGACTCTCTCTGAGTGTGTGTATGTGTGTGCCTGTTGTATGCATGTTTGTGCGGGTGTGTGAAATTGTGTCATTAGGTGCATTTGTTTTCATTGTGCTGCTGCTCAACTGTGTGCTCCTGGACCTGTCGCATTTGCCGCCACTTGCCTTGTTTTTTTTTTTTTTTTTGTTTGTTTTTGCTGCTCTCTTTACACACCCATACACACAAGCTCTCTCTACACACACAGACACAAGCGTTAAAAGTGAGACGACATAAAAAAGAAATAGAAGAAGAAGATGAAGAAGAAGCAGCAGCAAAAGGCAAAGGTGTATGCGTCTACACATTAATACACACATAGATAGTTGTGCATGTATGTATGTATGTATGATTGTATGAGTGTATGGTAGGCATGTCGCGTAGATCTCAGCGTCATCTAAATGCCAACAATTATGTTTCGGAGTCTCATTAGTTGCAACTTAGTCTTGCAACGGCAGATGGGATGGATGGATGGGTTGGCGGTGGAGAGGGGGTGTCGATGCCGTTGTAAATGATGCCGTTAATGATGTAAGTAAAAGCGAGTCGAGCGTCCTGCCTCCCTTCACCTTTCGTACTTTTTACGTTTTTGAGGTCGAGTTCGTGTTGCCCCGACTCGCATATTCACAGCACACTTTTAATTGCTATTAAATGTTGCCTTTGCTAAATATTTGAGCATCTATGTATGTGAATATGTGAGTGTGTGTGTCTGTGTGTGACTGAGTGTATAATCTCTGAAGGATATGGGAGTGCAGCAGATAAGGGACAACACAATAAAAACAACTATGCCACAAAATTGGAACAACTAATCACGCTGACGTTGACAGAAAATCATCAAAAGCAGCTACAAGCAACCAGTGCAAGTGAGATAGATGCATATGTACATACATATATGGGGATTGAGAGAAAAGGGATATGCAGAGAATAGAGAAAAAGTCAAAATAACAGCAGCAGCAACAATATCAAAAGGCAGCAGCCACAACATTGACAAATATTGGGGGCATCCTTCGACAGACACACTAAAGATCATCCACATACGAAACGTGTTTAATGAATGCCCGGCACAAAAGCCAAACAAACACACACATACACACATACACTCATACATGTATATGTATGTGTATCTATATAGTTGCTGCCACACCCCCTTTCAACAATAGTTGGTGCTACGCCTGTGGTAACTAATTTTAGCAACGCCCGCTATAATTACAGCGTGGCAAAAATGGAAAAAAAAAATGATGGAAAATTTGGCGCACGTGACGCAACCGATGCAGATCTGCCGGGTCTTATGGGGGGGGGGGTTAGTTGACCAAATATTTATAAAAAAATCTAACAGACAATTAACGTTGCTTTCGATAGTTAACCAATTTTTTATATTTTTATATTTAGCGATTCTATTAAATTTCTTTTGAAGAGAATTATTAATTGAAAAGTATTTTCTTTTTCTCAAGCTCGTTGTCTGTATATTTTGAAAACATGCTTTTAAATAGCAAAAAGTTAAATTTTTTTTTTTTTTTTTGATTTCTTATTGTTACATGATTGTCAGTATGTGGAGTCTGAACTTAAGGAATAAGATATAATAATTTCTGTAAATGTTCCCCTAACTGTATTATTTAATTGTTTTTATCTTTTTTTTACTTTAATTATTAATATGATGACTCACAGTACTGGAAAATATAATAGAAAAAAATTCTTAATTTTTTTTAGTTAATATAAATATTAATATTTCGAATCTGATCTTAAAGAATAATATATACGTATTCCTTTTGAGTTTATTTTTTTAAATACTTTTTTCTTTGTATGTTTTTAATGCATTTGCTATCGACATACAGTGTTGGAAAACTTTATAAAATTCTTTAGCTTCAGTATTCAGAATCTGTATTTTAGTGAGAAAGAAAAAAAAAAAAAAATTCTATTAATTTGCCCCTGACAGTAAAATTTATTGATTCTTAAAGTTTCCCATAGATACGTTCCCACAAAGTTTTTTAAGTACCTTAAATACACAACATACGCACACAAGCACAAATTAGTTGCCATTTGCCTTATTATTTTTTCTATAAATTCATTGCTTTTTTTTTAAATATTTTTTTATCGTAATTTTTTTGTGTCATTTGTGAAGGCGGAAGGAAGCAGGGAAATGAAGCGCTGGTCACGGGGCGCTTAAGAAAATTAGTCGCGCTTTTGCGCGTTTTGTCGGAAAATAATAAAACTCAAGTGTAAATTTAGTTCCGTTGAAAAGAAATTTAAAAAAAAAAACATGAGAATAAAATTAAAAAAAAACTTGGGACAAGTCTTGTCAGCAAAGTCAGTGTGAAGCTGTGGCAGGAGGGAAGCAAAGCGTTGGTGGACGTTGCAAGTTTTTCTAATTAAGCGCACGTGAGACTGTCAACGACATCAGCGTGGCAGAGAGAGGGGGGGGGGATGGTCAGAGGGGGAAAAGAGAGTAAGAGAGAGAGAGACAGGTAGAGTAGGGCAATAAGCCAGGTGAGACAGATGAGGATGTCGTGTAGTTCTGAGCAGCTTGTGTAAATTATTGTCGTTGACAATTGCTTTAATTGAAAAGTACATAGTATATATATAAAAGTATAAATGAAAAGTGAAAAAGGAATTCCTCATGAGCAGGTAAAGCCATAGAGCTTTAAGTCTGTTCCTCCCTTTCCCTTCCCAAGTTCTATTTCTTTTCCCGTCCCTTGGGCCATAACAATAACAATAACAATTCAATCAACCCTATAGTTGGGTTAACAAATGCTGACTCGTTTATTTCCCAGCTGCCAGACCAGCGACTGATGCACCGAAAGAGATAGAGAGAGAAACTGAGATAAAGAGAGAGAGATGGAGAGAGAAGTTGAGGCAACCTTTGGCAAAGCATTTGTTAGCATTTGTGTTGCCCCGCGGCCCCAAAAGCACAGCTTTCAACAGTGGCCTCCACTTGACTTTGCACGCTCTCAACTTGGCTCTCAGCACTTGACTGGGCTTGGACCTGAACCTGCACCTGCACCTAGACTTGGTCTTGGTATTGGTCTTGGTGTTGGTGTTGGTCTTGGGGCAACTGTGGCACTGACCAGCGTGCGAACTTAACAACTGCATAGTTTGCTTGAGAGCAACTTGAAGCCTTAATTGAAGCTGTAGTTCTACTCCCAACGTCGCTCTCATAGCCGTAGGTTGTGTAGGTTACAATCTGGTAGGTTTGGTAGGTTACTCCTTGGTAGGTTGTAGGTTGCACTAACGTTAGCGAGTGGGGTAGGTCTCTGCTTCGATAAGCGTTTGGCGTGCATATAACTCAAGATGCGGCTCAGAATCCATTTCCCGTCACGGTGTTGCACATTTATCAAACTGAGGTATCTGTGGCAGCGGCGTTGCCAACTCATAAATAAGCCAACACGCAGTCCAAAGTGTTGCCAGCCGCCAGACAGGATTCACAACTCTCACTAGCTCTCTCTCTCTCTATCTCACTATCTCTTACTTTAGCAATCTCTCTTTCTCTCTCGCTATAGATATACAGATATATATTCTTAGACTATAGCACAAGTTTGTTAATTTGCGTTTGCCGTGAATATGTTTGTTGCCAATTCAAAGACCGCACTTCCGTATACTCTATCTCCTTCTCTTTCTTTCTCTTTTACTCTCTCTCTCTCGTTCACGCTCTCAGAGATATTTTCTCTCTATAGATATACAGATATATAGTCTTTTACTATATCTTAAGTTTATACTCTATCTCTTTTGCTCTATTCCTCCGAATCTCTCTCTCTCTCTCTGTATCTCTTTCTCTTTCATTTGCTCTCTCTCTCTCTCTCTCTGTCCTGTCAAAAATCACAACAACATCAGCCATAATACTACAAAGTTGAACCTACTACCTTGAGAGTCGCATCGGCTTCACTTTTGTTATATGTATGTAGTTGTGTCTGAAAAATAGTTACTATAGTTGCCGAAGTTTTCACAGTTTCACCTTTCATAGCATTTATTGCTTTCACTCTATCTCTTTCTGACTCTCTCACTCTTTCTCTTGCTGTCTCTGTCTCAGTTTTCGCAGCTCCAATCACATTTCCATTTGAATATGCGTATTTCCTTCGTCATCATCGAGAGAAAGACAGACAACGTTTACTTTTTGAGTCTTGCCGGAGTTTCGGGTTTGTAAACTGTAATTACGAGAGCTTTTTGATGCTTCCCGTTTAAGATTAACAGCTCAAACTGCCGATTCCTCTTCAACATAAAAAACTTTCTCCACAAACATACGTAGATACTTTAGATGCGTATGTAATCAAGATTGAGAATGAACCCCGAACTCTCAGTTCCTGGCACCCACTTGGAGTAGGAGTTGGAGTTGGAGTTAGTTTTATTTTGTTGGCATTTCTAATGCTTTGGAAAAAGTTTTTTGTTAGTTTTTGATTGCGTTGCAATTGCGCAAAGATTGCATATGTTATTTGATTTTTCTGCTGATTTCTGTTTGCTTTGGCAAACGCGTCGTATACGCAATTTAATATGCATATAAAACCAACACAGGCAACAAACTCAATTCCCCTTGCGATAAATATGTATATATGTAGAATATACATATATCATGGTTGCTGTTGCTGTTGAGCAACTCTGCAGTTGATCCTAATTAGAAAAGTTACTAACAATTTTTCACTGAAAACGCGACTCAACTTTCATTTCCTTACTCATTTCATTTTCCTCATTTTTTCTCACACACATTTTTAATCGACCTTCTATTAACACCAAATTGACTTTGCTTGAGTTTTATCAATGAGATTTTTGGTTTTTTTTTTTTTTTTTTGGATACAACTTGAAAATTAACTAAAAATTTGTCAGCAGAAAAAAAGGCAGCAAAGTCCTAATAAAGGATTAAAAAGAACTGCGGCGCTGTTAATTTGCATTTAATTAGAAAGTCAAGAAAAGTGGGGAAAACTCTGATGGAAAGCAAAAGTCGACGTGCGTGAAAATGCGTTTTCACTATGGCAACGAACATAATTGTGGATACTTCAAGCGGAGGCTTTTCCTTAAAACCAAATAGAGAGTTGAATTACCAAAAAAAATTTTGGGAATATATTTCCAAGAAATTGCGATGAAGTGCAGTGAAATTTTATAAATTTTTTTTCCGTTTTTTTCTATTGGCTTTCTTAATGAAATCTTTATATAAAAAATCTTTATTAGCAACTGAGACTCGTTTAGTATTTTTTTGGTATATTTGGGTAGTGATTTAAATAAAAAATAATGATTGAATGTGGTGCTATTCTTTATATCTAATCAATATGTTGACAATTTTCCTTGTTGTTCCTTTTAATAACTGTGCATAGAAAATTTCTACCTAGCAACTTCACAAAGTCATCATAGTATTTTTTGGTATATTTGAGAGTACAATAAATAGAAACATCTGATAAAATCCTGTGTTTTTAATACAAATTTTCTTTGGCTTTTCCCATTGACGTTCTTAGTATAATCTATATACAATCTGAATATAGCCAGAACATATCTTGCAAATGAAACACTATAAAGATTAGTTTAGTATTTCTTTAGTATTTTGAGAGTGTAGTAAATAGAAAAATATGATGAAATGTTTGGGTTTGTTGCGCAAAGTTTTGCGATTTTTTCCAAAAATTTCTAGCCAGAACATATTTTACAATTGAACTTCAATACAGATTCGCTTAATTTTTTTTGTTGGTATTTTTTGTATTTTTTTTGGTATTTTTTTTTTGAGAGTGAATCAAAGTGACGTGGGTTTAACTTGTGCATTTCATGCACGTGCCAGCGGAGTCGTCCTCGTGCTGCTTGTGTCCTGTTTCCGCGAGATTTTGTGAATTGCTTTGGCAAATGAAAGCTATTAAATGAGCAGCTTCATTCGCATCCCCATTCTCAGCGAGAATCCTCCCCCATTGAGAGAGGATGAGTGAGAGTGGGAGTATAAAATAAATATTTTTATGCTGCAACTTAGAGAAAAGTTCGCATTGAACTCAAGTTGCGTTCGTTGCCCATTGAAGTTTTGATTGATAAATGTATTTTTATCGCGCTCGCTTTTGGCTTTTTTATGACATGTCCTGGACGTGAGCTGCCTGTGAGCATGTCCTGCACTCCACTAACTTACTTTTCAAATTATCTGGGCAGCGCTGAGTGCTTTTTAATTACAAATGCCAAGACAGCTTTCCTAGGATACCCAACTCCCATGCATACATACATACATGTGTATCATATATTGGAGGAGCAGCTATCGTCTCATAGTAGTCCTTGAGTAGTCCTTGTGTCACCAGCTTCTTCATGTTCTGTTGCCTGATTAAATAAATTGCTACAAATTAAAAGAACACGTCGTCGTCGTCGTCGTCATGCCAACAATTAAATCAAAATTATGGCTTTCTCAAAGGCACAACCTGTCGAGAGAAAACACATCCCAAGTCTCTTCTCACTTCCTTCACATTCCTTGCTCCTTTTCAATTCTATTACATTATTTCTTATATATTTTTTTTTCTTTATATGCCTCGCATTGTAATGCTCTTGTGTTTTTTAATTAACAATAGTAGCTTTAATTGCCAGCACATAAGTGTATTAAATATTTATGAGAAATGTGCACATACACTTAAGTATAATAAATAGTTGTGTGAGGTGTGGAGAGAGTATACCCGCTTTACGTTGTAAAACAAAGGGTATCAACATGCTAATTAGACTCTAGACTGCAAAGCAATCCAAGCAAATGACATCTTTGAAGTGCGCGCGCTCCACGAAGCGTATGTTTCACATCTACATACATTACATACCTACATATGTATGCATACATACATCATTTAGCTGTTAGTCAATTATATATACATATACTATAAATAACATAAACGCTGCCAGTCAGCTGAAGCAACTCAAGTTCAGTTTTAGTTTCAGTTTAAAAAAAAAGAAATTAAAAATTCAATAAATATTTTTTGAAAATATTACTTCAACCCATGTGAATTTCTAGGCTTTTTTAAAATACAATATAGCACCATAAACTATGTATATATATATATGTATTTGCATATATGCAGTACTTGAAGACTACTCGATAAATGTTTATCGAGCATGCCTACTGTGTGTAAAGAAGGGAAGGGGGGCGGGGCAGTCAATGATGTGTGTTGGAAATCGATTTGGAAATGCAATGAAAGCATAGTCTACTTCTGGGTGCTCCAATTGCAATTGCAGCCAAAACTTTTTCTACTCTCTCTTTTTATTTTTTAATTGGCAGCAATGAAATTGCAGCCAAACAGCGTGAGTGCCAAATAAACAAAAAACCATACAGCTAAAAGTTAAAAAATAAAACAAAAATATTTAACAAAAGTAAAGGTGGAAAAATCATGGCAGCAACAACAAATTGTGAGTGTTTTTTTTTTTTTTTTTTTTTTTGGTTAAGCATTTGTGCAAAGAATGTTGTTATTCAATTTGCCGCAAGACAACGCAGCTCGTAATGAACTAAAAGCTGTGCAAATGAAATGTACCTAAAAAAAAAAAAAAACAAAAATACAAAAGAATAACAGCAAAAAAGTGGTTAAAAGAAAACCAAAATTAGAAGCTGACTTCATAAAGGATAACATACGTACATACATATGTACGTACGTACGTATATGTTTTGTGGCAAAAGTCCTGCCACGCACTCCTTGTTTGTGGCAAATGCCGCCAGGCAAGCTCACCAAATTTGCGTTGAATGGGAAACCCTCTGCCAGAGAGAAATAAAAGAGAGAAAAAGTGGAGAGAGGAGGGAGCAGTTAGTGTGTGTGGGGGGGGGGAAATAAAAGTATGTCTCTTGAAGAGCTCATAATTAAATGAAGATTAATTAGCTTGCCAGCAGCAAAACAATGCCAACTCTCACATTCCCAGGTCCCCAACAATTATTTGAAAATTTTCTCTCATTTTTTTTTCATTTCATTTTTTTTTTGTATTTTGTTTATTTGTTTGTTGTCAAAGCCAAGAATATTTGTTGTGCGTGCCCATATGCTGAGTTTTCAGATCTGTGTCGACTTCACTCCACTTTCCTTTACTGCCTTCTCCTAATTAAAATTGCCTGCGTGATTTTCATTTGGAATGTCAAATTTTGACCACTTTTCTCAGATTCGTTAACCTAGATCAATGTCTGCTAGGCATGGCAGTTCATGGCTTTCAGGATACGCAATTCAGGATTCAGCAGGATTCGTGTTTGTTATGCCGCTGGCGTTTCGTTGGCTCTGATCATGTTGACAAATTATGCTGTTTTATGCGTTTTTCGTCACCCACACATACATTCACATACATATACATATAATCACTTATACACATACTAACACACTCATATACATATTTCGACACCTCAGAATAATAGGTGTGGGTGAGTGTGGAAGGGGAGGGGGAGTGGAGTCATAACTCGACTGGGAGAAGACAACATCAAGATAAACGCACGCATGAGAGACAGCGACAAGACAACGCTTTGTATTTTGTATGATGGCAGCAGTCGAAAATGAGCAGAGAGAGAGAGACACAGAGAGAGAGAGAGAGAGAGAGAGAGAGAGAGAGAGAGAGAGAGAGAGAGAGACACACAGTGAGAAAAGGCTGAGGTGCTTGTTTTTGTGGCCTGACTGCTCTAGGTTGGCCATTTCCATTGCCAGTCCTGTTGCTCTGTTGCCACACATACACACAGTTTGCCACATGGTCTGTGAGTGTGGCAAGTGTCCCATACTCCCATATTCCCAGTCGCGTTGTTCCCAAGAGCATTATCTGTATGAAGTGAGCGCGCGCCTGGCGAAAATATTAAATGCGTCCTGGCAAAGTGCTTGCCACAAGGATCAGCGGCAACATGCGGCAAGCAGTGGCGGCGGAGGTAGGAGCAGTCGTCCTGAAACATGTGAAACAAGACATGGCGCATTGTAGGAACTGTTAATATTTCAGCTGCGGCAGTGACAAAGTCAATGGCAGTGACGGCGACGGTGGCAACGTCAGCTACTGTCTTCTTCTTCCTCTTCTGCTGCGACAGTGGCAACAACAGTGGCAGAAGCAGAGAGAGCAGGCAACGCTGACGTGTAAACAAATTGACAGCTTATAAAAACCTGAACTGTACCGTACTGAACTGAACGTCATGTGTAAGTCCGGATATGGGGAGAGAGAAGCGTTTTATTATGCAATTCAAGTTATTTGCGACACGTTTTCCAACCAACCTCCTACAACCTACAACCTACAACCGACCTACCTATGTAGGTTATGTAGGAATAACGCGGCACTCTGAACTCGGTGAAAATTAATAATTAACAACAGAAACGTGTCTATCATTTTTAATAACACTGCCTACCCATAAACACATACTGCTGGCGAAACAGATTTAATAAACCATTTTATAACTCATTTGGAATATTGAATTCTGCGGAAAGCGCATCACATCGCCTACTCTGAATATGCTTTTAAATATGCTCTCATCCACTGAGACCTAATTAAATAATTTATAAAACATTACCGTGCCACAAATATCTGAATGTACTCCCACGATATATTCAAATCAAATGTCAAGCCAAATATTTTGGCTTGTCTCTCTTTTTTTTTTTTGTTTTGATGCGTGCCATCTGCATATGAAATGAACCTACTCAGGTAGGTTGAGGTTTCCCTTGGTAGGTTTGAGTCGTAGGTTACTCACGTTGCTCGGCAGCACCTGCTGCTCTGCTGGGAGCTAGTTTTCGCTTTGATCTTTGGCAACTATTGACTAACGGTAAGGTTGACCTAAGCAAATACTAGACCAAACCCCAAATCCAAATCCAAATTCAAATCCAAACCCAAAGCAATCCAAGGCATTGAGCTGCCGCGTGGCTTGGGAAAGTCAAACAGTTTTGGCCCCAAGCGCAGCCGTGGAAAGTCAAATAATAATATCAAATCTCTGAAATGAACGAGACAGTTATATGTATATTTATGTACATCATGTATGTATTATAGTTGCTCATCCCGCTCATCCCCTGTGTATACCCTGTAAATGTGGTATATGCATATCCCAGTTGGTATGAGCTATATTATTTATATTTTGGCAACACTTAGTAAACCAAAAACCCACCCCCAACTACATCCCCTATCCCCTATCAGTTGAACTATCCATCCGTCCAAAGCAGAGGTTGTTGTTGACTTTGTTCTTCGGTAAACAAGCTAAATGTTTATTATGTAATTTAATACATTCAGCTAATAGCTTCAGTTGGCAAACATTTGACAGTTCTGCTTGGTTGCCCAATCCCCTCAGTTTCCAGTTCCCAGTTCCCAGTCCGCTGCTCTGTGGCACGCTCAGCTCTCTCATGTTGCACTAATGAAAAATTGCATTTAATTGTCACATTAAATATTAATTGTTTAGCTTATTTTCGCATGGCATATGCTCTCATGTGTATAATTCATATAATTAGTTTAATGAAACATGCAGTTTGCTTTGATTTTTGGCGTATCCTGTGACACGGTTAAATATTTAGTGAGGATTACGTTCCAACTACCCAGAGGTGTCAGTCTAATTATCATAGTTAGAGCATCAACATCTCTAATCTGTTAAAATACATTTGATATGTAAATATTATTAATATACTAAAAATAGAAAATTTTCACTCTTTTACTGATATTTTTTAAAAATTTTGGTGAAAATCAATATCTTTATAATTTTAGCCTAATAATATAAATCTAGCGCAGATAATGTTTTCCAAAGTCCAGAAGTCTGACAAAATATGATATTTGGATTTCGGGGCACTTTCCATCACATTTTTTCAAATAAAAATCAGAATGCTTGTTTTTAGTCCTAGAATCGAAAAGAATCAAAAAAATTGGGTTCGGAAATTTTTTGATTTTTGATGATTTTGTCAAGGGGTTAGTATTGAAAAATTGTAAAAAAGGCAAGAATTTAAAATTTCCTAATTGAGCAAATTTTTGATGCAGATTCAAAATATGATCTAATCCATTGCCAAAACTGCAAAAATTTTGATAATCGGTTAATTTTTGACAACGATATCGCTTTTCAAAGTTGAAAAAATTGACAAAATATGAAATTTTTGATTTGGGGGCACTTTTGAACACGTTTTTGGCCATATCTCAGTAAATACTCATCGAAAACACTTCAAATAAAAAGCAAAATACAAAATAGGATTTAAGTTACTGTCAGTAGAAATATCTTGAAAATCACTTGATTTTTTGTTTAGTTATCGCTTTTCAAAGTAAGTAAGGTTTAGAATATATGAAATTTTATATTTAGGGATTCTTCTAAGCACATTTTTGGCCATATCTCTTGAAATATTCAACAGAAACACCTCAAATAAAAAGGAGAATGCTTGTTTTTAGTCCTAAAATCGAAAAGAATCAAAAAAAGTTGGGGTCGGAAATTTTTTGATATTTGATGATTTTGTCAAGGGGTTAGTATGGAAAAATTGTAAAAAAAGGCAAAAATTTAAAATTTTCCAATTGAGCAAATTTTTGATGCAGATTCAAAATATGATCCAATCCATTGACTAAACTGCAAAAATTTTTGAAATCGGTTAATTTTTGGCAAAGTTATCGCTTTTCAAAGTTGAAAAAGTTGACAAAATATGAAATTTTGGATTTGGGGGCACTTTTGAACACGTTTTTGGCCATGTCTCAGTAAATACTCATCGAAAACACTTCAAATAAAAAGCAAAATACAAAATAGGATTTAAGTTATTGTCAGCAGAAATATCTTGAAAATCACTTGATTTTTTGTTTAGTTATCGCTTTTCAAAGTAAGTAAGGCTTAGAATATATGAAATTTTATATTTAGGGATTCTTCTAAGCACATTTTTGGCCATATCTCTTGAAATATTCAACAGAAACACCTCAAATAAAAAGGAGAATGCTTGTTTTTAGTCCTAAAATCGAAAAGAATAAAAAAAATTGGGTTCGGAAATTTTTTGATTTTTGATGATTTTGTCAAGGGGTTAGTATGGAAAAATTGTAAAAAAAGGCAAAAATTTAAAATTTCCTAATTGAGCAAATTTTTGATGCAGATTCAAAATATGATCTAATCCATTGCCAAAACTGCAAAAATTTTGATAATCGGTTAATTTTTGACAAAGATATCGCTTTTCAATGTTGAAAAAGTTGACAAAATATGAAATTTTTGATTTGGGGGCACTTTTGAACACGTTTTTGGCCATATCTCAGTAAATACCTATCGGAAACACTTCAAATAAAAAGCAAAATACAAAATAGGATTTAAGTTATTGTCAGCAGAAATATCTTGAAAATCACTTGATTTTTTGTTTAGTTATCGCTTTTCAAAGTAAGTAAGGTTTAGAATATATGAAATTTTATATTTAGGGATTCTTCTAAGCACATTTTTGGCCATATCTCTTGAAATATTCAACAGAAACACCTCAAATAAAAAGGAGAATGCTTGTTTTTAGTCCTAAAATCGAAAAGAATAAAAAAAATTGGGGTCGGAAATTTTTTGATATTTGATGATTTTGTCAAGGGGTTAGTATGGAAAAATTGTAAAAAAAGGCAAAAATTTAAAATTTTCCAATTGAGCAAATTTTTGATGCAGATTCAAAATATGATCCAATCCATTGACAAAACTGCAAAAATTTTTGAAATCGGTTAATTTTTGGCAAAGTTATCGCTTTTCAAAGTTGAAAAAGTTGACAAAATATGAAATTTTGGATTTGGGGGCACTTTTGAACACGTTTTTGGCCATATCTCAGTAAATACTCATCGAAAACACTTCAAATAAAAAGCAAAATACAAAATAGGATTTAAGTTACTGTCAGTAGAAATATCTTGAAAATCACTTAATTTTTTGTTTAGTTATCGCTTTTCAAAGTAAGTAAGGTTAAGAATATATGAAATTTTATATTTAGGTATTGTTCTAAGCACATTTTTGGCCATATCTCTTGATATATTCAACAGAAACACCTCAAATAAAAAGGAGAATGCTTGTTTTTAGTCCTGAAATCGAAAAGAATAAAAAAAATTGGGTTCGGAAATTTTTTGATTTTTGATGATTTTGTCAAGGGGTTAGTATGGAAAAATTTTAAAAAAGGCAAAAATTTAAAATTTTCTAATTGAGCAAATTTTTGATGCAGATTCAAAATATGATCCAATCCATTGACTAAACTGCAAAAATTTTTGAAATCGGTTAATTTTTGGCAAAGTTATCGCTTTTCAAAGTTGAAAAAGTTGACAAAATATGAAATTTTGGATTTGGGGGCACTTTTGAACACGTTTTTGGCCATGTCTCAGTAAATACTCATCGAAAACACTTCAAATAAAAAGCAAAATACAAAATAGGATTTAAGTTATTGTCAGCAGAAATATCTTGAAAATCACTTGATTTTTTGTTTAGTTATCGCTTTTCAAAGTAAGTAAGGCTTAGAATATATGAAATTTTATATTTAGGGATTCTTCTAAGCACATTTTTGGCCATATCTCTTGAAATATTCAACAGAAACACCTCAAATAAAAAGGAGAATGCTTGTTTTTAGTCCTAAAATCGAAAAGAATAAAAAAAATTGGGTTCGGAAATTTTTTGATTTTTGATGATTTTGTCAAGGGGTTAGTATGGAAAAATTGTAAAAAAAGGCAAAAATTTAAAATTTCCTAATTGAGCAAATTTTTGATGCAGATTCAAAATATGATCTAATCCATTGCCAAAACTGCAAAAATTTTGATAATCGGTTAATTTTTGACAAAGATATCGCTTTTCAATGTTGAAAAAGTTGACAAAATATGAAATTTTTGATTTGGGGGCACTTTTGAACACGTTTTTGGCCATATCTCAGTAAATACCTATCGGAAACACTTCAAATAAAAAGCAAAATACAAAATAGGATTTAAGTTATTGTCAGCAGAAATATCTTGAAAATCACTTGATTTTTTGTTTAGTTATCGCTTTTCAAAGTAAGTAAGGTTTAGAATATATGAAATTTTATATTTAGGGATTCTTCTAAGCACATTTTTGGCCATATCTCTTGAAATATTCAACAGAAACACCTCAATAAAAAAGAGAATGCTTGTTTTTAGTCCTAAAATCGAAAAGAATAAAAAAAATTGGGTTCGGAAATTTTTTGATTTTTGATGATTTTGTCAAGGGGTTAGTATGGAAAAATTGTAAAAAAAGGCAAAAATTTAAAATTTTCCAATTGAGCAAATTTTTGATGCAGATTCAAAATATGATCCAATCCATTGACAAAACTGCAAAAATTTTTGAAATCGGTTAATTTTTGGCAAAGTTATCGCTTTTCAAAGTTGAAAAAGTTGACAAAATATGAAATTTTGGATTTGGGGGCACTTTTGAACACGTTTTTGGCCATGTCTCAGTAAATACTCATCGAAAACACTTCAAATAAAAAGCAAAATACAAAATAGGATTTAAGTTACTGTCAGTAGAAATATCTTGAAAATCACTTAATTTTTTTTTTAGTTATCGCTTTACAAAGTAAGTAAGGTTAAGAATATATGAAATTTTATATTTAGGGATTCTTCTAAGCACATTTTTGGCCATATTTCTTGAAATATTCAATAGAAACACCTCAAATAAAAAGGAGAATGCTTGTTTTTAGTCCTGAAATCGAAAAGAATAAAAAAAATTGGGTTCGGAAATTTTTTGATTTTTGATGATTTTGTCAAGGGGTTAGTATGGAAAAATTGTAAAAAAAGGCAAAAATTTAAAATTTTCTAATTGAGCAAATTTTTGATGCAGATTCAAAATATGATCCAATCCATTGACCAAACTGCAAAAATTTTTGAAATCGGTTAATTTTTGGCAAAGTTATCGCTTTTCAAAGTTGGAAAAGTTGACAAAATATGAAATTTTGGATTTGGGGGCACTTTTGAACACGTTTTTGGCCATATCTCAGTAAATACTCATCGAAAACACTTCAAATAAAAAGCAAAATACAAAATAGGATTTAAGTTACTGTCAGTAGAAATATCTTGAAAATCACTTAATTTTTTGTTTAGTTATCGCTTTTCAAAGTAAGTAAGGTTTAGAATATATGAAATTTTATATTTAGGGATTGTTCTAAGCACATTTTTGGCCATATCTCTTGATATATTCAACAGAAACACCTCAAATAAAAAGGAGAATGCTTGTTTTTAGTCCTAAAATCGAAAAGAATCAAAAAAATTGGGTTCGGAAATTTTTTGATTTTTGATGATTTTGTCAAGGGAAAAATTGTAGAAAAAGGCAAAAATTTAAAATTTTCTACTTGAGCAAATTTTTGATGCAGATTCAAAATATGATCCAATCCATTGACAAAACTGCAAAAATTTTTGAAATCGGTTAATTTTTGGCAAAGTTATCGCTTTTCAAAGTTGAAAAGTTGACAAAATATGAAATTTTTGATTTGGGGGCACTTTTGAACACGTTTTTGGCCATATCTCAGTAAATACCTATCGGAAACACTTCAAATAAAAAGCAAAATACAAAATAGGATTTACGTTACTGTCAGCAGAAATATCTTGAAAATCACTTGATTTTTTGTTTAGTTATCGCTTTTCAAAGTAAGTAAGGTTAAGAATATATGAAATTTTATATTTATGGATTCTTCTAAGCACATTTTTGGCCATATCTCTTGAAATATTCAACAGAAACACCTCAAATAAAAAGGAGAATGCTTGTTTTTAGTCCTAAAATCGAAAAGAATAAAAAAAATTGGGTTCGGAAATTGTTTGATTTTTGATGATTTTGTCAAGGGGTTAGTATGGAAAAATTGTAAAAAAGGCAAAAATTTAAAATTTCCTAATTGAGCAAATTTTTGTTGCAGATTCAAAATATGATCCAATCCATTGACAAAACTGCAAACTTTTTTGAAATCGGTTAATTTTTGGCAAAGTTATCGCTTTTCAAAGTTGAATAAGTTCATAAAATATGAAATTTTTGATTTGGGGTCACTTTTGAACACGTTTTTGGCCATATCTCAGTAAATACCTATCGGAAACACTTCAAATAAAAAGCAAAATACAAAATAGGATTTAAGTTACTGTCAGTAGAAATATCTTGAAAATCACTTGATTTTTTGTTTAGTTATCGCTTTTCAAAGTAAGTAAGGTTAAGAATATATGAAATTTTCTATTTATGGATTCTTCTAAGCACATTTTTGGCCATATCTTTTAAAATATTCAATAGAAACACCTGAAATAAAAAGTAGAATGCTTGTTTTTAGTCTTTAAATCGAAAAGAATCAAAAAAATTGGGTTCGGAAATTTTTTGATTTTTGATGATTTTTTCAAGGGGTTAGTATGGAAAAATTGTAAAAAAAGGCAAAAATTTAAAATTTCCTAATTGAGCAAATTTTTGATGCAGATTAAAAATATGATCTAATCCATTGCCAAAACTGCAAAAATTTTGATAATCGGTTAATTTTTGACAAAGATATCGCTTTTCAAAGTTAGAAACGTTGAGAATATATGAAATTTATATATTTATATACCTAAGTAAGCGGAATACAGAAAATGACTAAAATCATTTGGAGAATTTAAAATTCACAAAATCGTTTGATTTTTTGCAGTGTTATGGCAGTTTAAGGTTTGAAAGTGACGTCGAAATTGATTTTCCTCATCATACCTATTGATTACTCTCTACCCACATATAGTGCCTACTTGAGGTCATGGCTATACACAGTCTTGGCCATTTGTATTCTGCTAATTCAGCATGTGCTCAACCTTACTCTCATTTATTTTCTCTCAAAGCATAAGTTCATTTGCCCAATCGCTTACAGACTGCGGACAGCGAAGAAAAAATGGGAAAAAGAAAAACAATGAGCAAAGAAAATTGATGCTTGTCCATTTATTAAAAAGGCTTGCAAATGTGTATTTATTTTGTTTGATTGCCCCGCTGCCCCCTGCCACCAATGAGCGCATCCTTTGGACTGTATTTACTTATCAGGCGTTCGCTTTGATTTGTTGGGCCCAGAAGTGAATTGGCCGCAATGAGCCGAGATGAGAGGAGACGAGACGAGTGAGGCGATTTTGGCCAAGCCCATCGCAAGCTGTTAACCCAAATAATTATGGCTTCATTAACTTGATTGTGTGTGTAAGTGGTTTTTTGATAAAGCCTCTGAGTTATAGCCGATGTCCCGCTCCTGTTTCAACAAATATACAACCACACAGAAAAAAAGAGGGAGTGTGGAAAAAAGAGAGAAAATATTCGACACAAATGGCATGAATTAAGCACAAATTAAAGTACAAATTTTGGTAGCATTTGAGGCTATGGCCAAAATGGGGTTTTCGTGCCATTGAATCCTTTAGTGCTCAACTGGCCCGGGATAAACCCACTGCCATACACATGTGCCCCAGGTGATGTCAACATCCCTCCCCCAAATCTCTTTCCCCTCATGTTGCCAATTACATGTCGCTTGACAAACTGTTTGCCAAACAGCAAGAGGCAGAAACTGTTACAACAAAACAACACGTGTCTTGCGCCAGAGTAGCTCAGAGTGTAGAGTATGGAGTGCTCAACCTGCAAATACCCTATATATGTTTTTTTTTTTTAAATAAAAAAGTAGTCGTTAAAAGAAATGCCAACAAAAGCACAAAGCCTAATCGACTTGTTTGTCAACTCTCATAGAGAAGAGCTTTAACTGGGTCCTTTTTAGAATCTGGAGCAGAGTGATGGAGGAAGAATAGTGGCAACAAACAAACCATACTATTATTTTTAAAAGTGTGGGTGGCATGCGAAAGTGGACAGAGAATGCGAGAATGTAGAAATCGAGCAATGGAAACATAGAAATAAATAAGAACAAATTGGCAGGCAAATGTTTAGTTTCTGCTGCTGCTCCTGCTGCTGATGTTGCTGTTGCTGTTGTCCTTATTCCTTGGCCAGACCCTGCAGCATTAGCAATAAACGGAAGCAGCTTTAAATTTGCCGCACTCCCTCTCTCTCTCTCTCTTCATCTCTCTCTGCCTCTCTCTTACTCGTTGTATTGCTGTCTCTTTCGCTGCTTATCTGACTCCCTCACTGCGCACAGCCTTTGAGTTGCCTTTGAGCTATTTTATAATTAGTCCCAGGCATGACAAAAACTTTTGGCAGAACAACTAAAGCGACAACCGCTGCTGCTGCCACTGCTGTTGCTGCCACTGCTGCTGCTGTTGCTGCCACTGCTGCTCTTTCGGGTCCATTTTAGCAAAGCGAACCGCACGCGGCTTCCAACTACAACTACAACTACAAGAACAACGGCAACCTTAGAGAAGATGAGTAGCAACAATGCTGCACACACACACACACACTCTCGCATACACGGCATGTCCTGCGTAGGTGCTGCTCCTGCTGTCTGATGTTAAATTTTATGGCAAATAATGGGCAACATATGGCCAAAAGTTTACCACATGCTTTGCAGCGACAAAATTAGTTTGGGGCACCTAGCCAAGTGGGGCCGAGGCAGTGTATGTATGTATCTGCAATCAGCTGAGGCCTAAGTTGAGCAGCTAATGCCACCCTCACCCCCATCTGCATCCCATCCATACCCTTTACGTCCTCTTAGTATTCCCTACTGCTGCGTGAAGTGAAAAATGTAAGTTGCTAATTGGCCACAAGGACCTAGGCAGCAAACTGGGCAGGTTTTTGGTCCTGCGACTCTGTTGGTCTTAGTTAATTGGCAACAGGCTAAAAAAACAATAAACAATTCATGCTAAACTTATTAAATTTATAAGAGCAGAATTTGCCAAATGATAACATCCTTGTAAGGCAACTTTGCTCGATTCTAAGCAGAAACTGATGAAAATTATTTCTACAAATCCAATATTCAGTTCAGCAACGAATAGAGATATTAATTGAAATTGAAAATTTTATATTTTGGATGATTATCTGCAGGGTACATAAAAATTATGATATACTGCGAGCAAAGTTTCAAAAAATTTGTACGCTAACCAAGTACAGTGTTTGTCAAACAATTCTCTAATTAGTTTACTAAGCAAATAATAAGTTAATGAAAACTAAAAATATTGTCAATTCATGATGTTTTTGTAAAAGAAACAAATATATTTGGATTTTTTTTTAATAAAATCGTAAACCAAGAAATATTTAGTATTTAGATGGAAATAACCATGAGAAAGAGAGAGGAAGAGATAAAAAATAGAGAGAGCATAGTAAACGACAAGAAAATTTTTTAATCAAATTCAAGAGAATATGTACATAATTATATAGGTAGTGAGTCATAGAGCGAGGGAAAGAGATAGAGGTAGGTTGGGAGAGAAAGAGAGAGAGAGACAGAAAGAAAGAGAGAGAGTGACGGCAACTGTCACTTAAGTGTGCCTGGCAACTCATCAGGTGTGTCGAAATTGCTGTAAAAGCTCTGTCAGCTCTGTGCCCAGTGACAGTGCTGTGATTTCTGCCTTTTCCCGCCAGATTTGGCTGTTTTTTTTTTAAGTTAAAAAATTTAAAAACAGCGGGCAGAGGCAATCTTTACTTAGGCGCTTTAAATATTTTTTTAAGTTGATATTTTTACCACTTAGTTCAGTGTTTTAAAATAGTTTTATTGAGTTAGAGGGAAATAACAGAACTGTCCTAGATTAAAATTTAAAATTTTTTATGGAAATATCGTGTTTTTTTTTTTTAAATCCAAATGTCTTCCAATTATAATTAGCGTTTCTTATTTAAAATATCTTCCAGAAATTAGCTTTTTCGTCGCTTTAAGCTAAATTTATTTCACAAAATTAGCATCTTTTTTTCTTTCTTCGCAATAAACCCCGCTTTTTTAGCTTGTTTTTGTTTTTGGCAAATTTAGCTATTTGTCGCTTAAACAAAATAATGACACCACTGCCCAGAGCATAACTCAGAATAATGTGCAACTTGCACAGCTCAAAAAGGGAAGTGCAGCACACACACTCACTCACAGTCACACACACCCACACACAACACACCCAGACACACACACATACCACCTTCAGTTGAAGCATTTGGAGAGATAAAGGAAACTCACCTTTTTGGTTTGCTGCTGCCATATAAATTGTAACATTTTATCAAGTGTTGCTGATTACATCACTCCCTCTCCCTCTCGCTCTCACTCTCTTTCTCTCACACTATCTCTTTCACTCTGCCCCTCCATCTGTCCCTTTCTGTAGTCACTTTAGATTGGTGTGTGGAATTTGGTTGAGCACTTCGAACGCGATTACGTGTTTTGTAAAATTGAAATGTTTTTACGGTGCAAAAGAGCATTAAATTAAAATTTTTCCAGCTTTGCTGCTTGTCATTGACTTCCCCCCTCTATCTATATACATACATATATACATATATCTATCTAAAATATTTTCAAACCTGAAGTATATACATATGTGTGTACATGTGTGTGTGATTATAATAAATTTAAAAGTGTGCTCAGAGTCACATTTAAAGTCTTGTAGTCTGAAGTTCTCTTTGCTGCTCGCTCGGTGGTAATCTATGCTTTTCATTAAGGAAATTTTCAATTTTCTTGTCAATTAGACAACTGAAACTTTTGACTATTTATCTTCGTTAGGTGTCCCTTCTCGTCCCTTACCATTTCCAACTCCTCCTCATACCTAACTTTGTCATAAACATACATCATGGCATATACATACGTATGTATGTGAGGGGGATTTTCTGCATGCCATGCAAATTGTTTTGTCAACCCACATTTATTTATGGGAACAAACAATTGAAGTTTTCGAAATAAAAAAATAAATCGATTTATTTTTAAACACAAAATTATGATAGTTCACTTTGTTTTGTTGGTCAAACAAGAATATATAGGGGCTGTTCTAAATTCCGAATACGAATGAAACTTTCGATTTAGGTTTGTTGCTATTGCAAAACCGCACTTTTCGCTCGGATTTATAATTGAGAACAGTCCTAATTGTAATTCCATGGACATGCCCACTTAAACTTCTTGGCTGAGAAAACTCTCTTGAAATCTATGACAATGATTTTTTTCTTCTTTGTTGTCGTCGATATGACTGACCTTCTCTCTCGCTCTATATATATATATCTATCTCTCTCTTTCTCTCCATATATTTACCAAAAATTGTTAGTTTCTTTGCTTTGAGATTCTTCCGGCTTGAGTCTATTCTGCATAGTTTTGCATATTTTTGCAGTTGCCGGCGATGTTTTCACTCAGCTACTTTTCGAAAAACAAAATTGCAATATCCTTTAAACCATTTCCGCTTGTTGCTCAATGCAGTTGCAGTTGCTGCTGCTGCTGCTGCTCCTTCTGCTCCTGTCTAATGCGGAAATAACAATGCGCCTTTGGGGGATTTGCTTACAAGTCCAACACACGCACATATACACAGATAGAGAGAGAGAGGGGGGAGGAAACAAAGAGAGCGAGAGAGTTACTCTATAAATCTGAAGTATTTTTTCTTTCACTCACAAGAATGTGCCACAACCAAATACCAAAGTACAACTCTGTAGCTCCTGAAATGCTGAGCATTATGTTTGTGATATCTACTTTGGAGTCCTGTGCTTGAGATGTTACGTTAGCTTGGTTTGCTGTATTCCAGTATTTCACAATATTTGTACTTGCAGTGCAGTGCTTGGCAAGGACACGCCAGGACCAAAATCAGTGTAGAAATTATTATAGCAATAAGTGTCCGCAGAAGTCGCACAAAACAACACGAAATGCCCGTATATTATTATTTTACGGCCACACCTTAAAAACTTTTCTTTCTCTATCTCTTTTCTATTTTCTTTTGCTATCTCTTTTCATTTTGATTTTCCTTTTCATTTGGATTTCGCTCCTTACGAAACTAAAATTAATGGCAACTACAACAGTTTGTTTTTATTTAAGGAATTTTTGAACTTTACACTTACTTTACATAATTTGCTTAAACTAAAATAATATTTTTTTTATTTTTAAATATACATATATATTTTTTTTTTAGTTTTCAGCTCTTGTTACAAAGACTGTGTTTTTTTTATGGATGGCGCCAGTTTGATTGTCGTTTGTTGAAATGGGAGCAAAAGTATTTAGCAAATTGTAAGTATTAAATGACATTTACACTATTTTCTTTATTTTTATTTTTGTCCGACTTGATTTATTTCACAATTTCGTTTTCATTACAATAAATTTGGCGCTACAGTTAGTTAAATAAATTGTTGAGCACTAGAGAGAGGGAGATGAAAGAGAGAGAGGGATAAAGAGAAAGTGAGAGAAAAAGAGCAAAAGAATTTTTCTGTTTTGTCGGTCAAAAGAAAAAACTTTTAATTTCTTATTTGGCAAGAGAAATCGTGTTATAAATTCTCAACTCTCGACTCTGTGTGTGTATGTGTATGTCTATGTGTGTGTGTGTGTATGAGTGCTAATTGTATTGGTTGTTACTTTTTTGTCTTGGCCAACTTTTAAGTTGAGCTCATAAATCAGTCAAAACTTGGAATTGTATGGCAGTAATTAAAGCCAACTAGAAGTCAAAGTAAAGTTAAGCAAAAACTGGCTAATTATGGTTTAAACTTGGCTTAAATGAAGCTTAGTTTATTTCCATCAAAATGATTATAAAATAAATGAATAAATAGAAAAATAATAATATAATCAATTTTAATCACATGTTCAATCTAAGCAATTTCTACAATTTCCAACAACATTGTTTTCACTGGCAAATTATTGTTTAAACTGTGTTAAAAGAGTCAATTATTTCTATAAAAATAATTACAAAGTAAAAAATAGAAAACTAACAATAAAATCAATTTAAATAAAATGTTCAATCTAAACAATTTCCAGCAATTTATTGTCAACAGCCAGACTTCATCTCTTACATATTTTGCTTTGTCGGTAAAATATTTTGTAGCAGAAAATCTCTATATTATATAGATTTTTTGTATAGAATGAAAGTGTAATTTAGTAATTGAATACAGCGGAGAGTCAAGCCAACAATATTTGTAAAATGTTGTAGTGGCTTTTCGCAAAAAAAAAAAAAAAAAAAAAAAAAAAAAAATGGGAATTGTGGCAAAAAGTGTACAGCGAAGAGTCCCAAAGGCCAATACCATTGGCCGGAAACACCTGAGAGAACTGAGAGTGGGAGTGGAAGAGAGTAGCAGATGGGGAGGGAAAACGCAGTCTAGTTGCTAATGGAATGTCCCTGAGACATCTCCCAGGAGCAAACAATAATCACACATGCGAACATGGCGAATGTCGAAGGGAAACTCACAATATTTCAAGGAAATAACTCAACTGCCATTTAAGCCCTTTACTGGAAACAGTTTCTTAACAGTTTTCCTTTTAAACAATCCAATTAAAAATTGTATGGCAATTGAAACAATGGGGTTTTCACTATTTTCGTAATGAAGCTGCCTTGATGACATTAAACTTTATATCTGCTTAACAATCTATGATGCGAGCTGAGGAACTTTCAATGGATTGACAACAAGAATGAAACCGCTTGGCGAGGAACAGGAACGGGAACGGGACAGGACAGGACAGACAATGGGCAAAGAGGAAGCGAGGAAGATTGCGGTGTGGAGGTCCATCAGCTGGTCACCTTTGTGGACTTTTGTAGTCAAGGTGATGGGCGAGGTGGAAAGTGCCAGGAGCAGTACAGAAGGACACGGAGTCAAGTAAAGCGAAGCGTATTAAAAGCCCTTGTGCTCAGATTTAGGGTTTTCCTTTGCTGTCCGTCCTTCTTAGTCTGCTTCCTCTTCTTCTTCTACCATACCATATCTCTCTCTAGCTTCTTCTTTTCTATCTTTTCGCTGTTTCGATTTTATTTTCGTAACCTTGCCCAGCATCCTTAACCGCTCTGCCCCAACCGTCGAATGATTGTGCAGCTTTTTTATTTTTTTTTATTGTACCCTGTACACTTGTAAGTTTCCGTTTAATAAGGATATACGAAAGAGTCCTTCAGCGTGTGCTGGCTATACTAACGTGGTTAGCTACACTTTGTATGTGTGTGTTTAGATGGAGAGGGGTGTGTTTTTTGGGGGGAAGAGGACTGTGTGGGTACATTTTTCTAGCCGCTGCTGTCCCATTGCAGTGGGTTATAAATATGAGCTAGCGTTTCACAAGATATCCTTAATTAAAGTCATTTCCTCTGCTGACTGCCTGCTGCCAAGCACTGAGGTTAGGTAGTGGAGAGGGGGTTGGGATTGGGGTTGGGGTTGGGGTTGGTGTCAGGGATGGGTTGTGGGTTTTGGATTTCGCGCTTGGAGCGTGTGCACAAGTTGAAATTAAATTTGCAAAGGACAGCAAAAGGAAATAAGCTGCTCACATAAAGGTACCCACCAAAATATGGCAGCAGAGTGACCCAGTTGCTCACACAGATACACAGAAAAAGAGAGCAGAGAGAAAGAGAGAGACACTCATACGCGGGCATAAAAGTCGTTGCATGTGAGAGTGGAGGAGAGAAACCCCTTGGCAAAAGGTTAAGAGCGAAGAGCTTCGTGTGGCCATTAACATGAAATTTTTAACAACTGGCAACGCCACGCAAGCAGCTCTCACACACAGTGGCAACCCTCCTTCTCCTCGACCTCCTCAGCTTCAGCTGCTGCTACACGTGGCCGAAAATTTCTTGTTAGTATTTTTATTATTGTTGCTGCTGCTGCTGCTGCTCTTCTTATTGTTGTTGTTGTTGTTGTTGTTGTTGGCGGTGGTGCTGCTGATGCTGTGATTGTGGCGGGTGAACTCTAACGACATAAGCAGTACTGTGTGTTGTTGGTGTTGCTTGGCAAGAGCAGCGGCTTTTGTCCTTTTGCTTGCTGCAGATCTCTTTGCCTTGTGTGCCCCCTTCACTCCGGTTCCGGTTGTGCTCCCCTCTAGCACCTGTTTGGTGCTGCGGCTGCCCTGCTTCACTTTTGGCATTGTTATGCTCCTCGGACTGCGACGCTTTGTTTTTAAGCTCTGCATCCGCACTTGCTTTTCACTTTTCCTCCCTTTTCTCTCCATTTTCTCGCCGTCCCTTTTCAGCGCATTCGGCTTGAACTCTTTAAGCCGGACCAAGCCGGTGTGTCCTTGCATCACATCCTTTAGCACATTCTTTGTTTTCGCTGTAAACACTCAAAGCTCTCTCTCTGTCTCTCTCTCTGTCTCTGTCTGTGTCTCTAGGTAGGTAAGAACAACAACAACAAATAAGTTGTGAACAACAACTACATTACTGCAATGAGACTTATGCTCTCTGCCACCGACTCCATCTCACTTTCTCTGCCACTCTTTCGCTCCCTCTCTCTCTCTGTCTCTCTCTCTCTCTCTGTGTGTCTCTCTGTCGTTGTCGTTTCATCTCAGTGCTGTGGCGAGCAGCGAGTGTCCTTAGTCTGTTTGCGGTGGCAAAAGTCCAGGATGCGACGCTTATTTATCGCATTTTTATGTGAAATAAACGGTTCGAAATTGGCTAGGTAAAACATTAATTTTATTGTGGGCGAAATTGAGACTGCAAAATGGAAACGAGAAATCCAATAACTACAACAACAATATATATACACAACGGAACCAAATTGATTTGCCAAGGCAGAAGCTGCTTTAATACTATTTCACGGCTAATTCTCTCCATGCCCAAACAGAGAATGCTTTTCTCTGGCGAATTCAGTCACAAAATAGTCGCGAAATGTTCACATATTCCCCGCTTTTGTGTCTTCTCTGTGGCGTCGTCTGGAGTAGTTGGTTTCTTCAAGATGTTGCGGCTAAGGATTACAACCTGCAGAAGATTATTCAAATTAAAAGTACGACTTCCAGTAGTCATCCGTTATCTACAATCGAACCAAATCTAACGAATTCTACGGCCACGAATTCTACGCTGGATTCGAATTCTAATATTCAGCCCGATTCGAATTCGAATACATCACTACAGTCGAATTCTGGACCTCAGACGGAATCCAGCAACAATCAATCTAATTCCTCGATAAAACCGGATTCTACGACTAATCCAGATTCTGTGACTAATTCTAATTCTAACAATAAGTCGAATTCTAAAAGTGAATCGAATTCGAACACTCAGTCGAATTCCAATAGTCAATCGAATACGAGCAATCAGTCGAATTCGGACAATCAACCGACTGTGTCGAAATCTCCAGATTTTTCCAACAAACCAATCTCTGAAAACAATTCGAATACCAACATTCAGTCAAATTCGAACGATCAGTCGAACTCTAAAAGCCAGTCAAATTCGAACGATCAGTCGAACTCTAAAAGTCAGTCAAATTCGAACAATCAGTCGAAATCTAACAATCAGCCGAAAACATCGAAGTCTTCAGATTCTTCGGGTAATTCAGACTCTGCGACCAATTCGGATTCCAACAATCAGTCATCCAAGAGTGCTTCGAATTCGAACAATCAATCGAATTCCAAAAGTGAATTGCATTCGAATAATCAGTCGAGTTCCAACAGTAAATCAAATTCCAACGGTAAAACTAATTTAAACACTCACTCGAATTCCAACAATCAATCGACTAAGTCAAATTCGAAAAATCAACCGAATTCCAATAACCAATCGAAACCAAAGAATCTACCATCTAAGTCGAAATCAAAGCATCAATCGCATTCTGGAACGAAGTCAAATTCGAACAATCAGTCGAATTCTGCTAATAATAATTCTGCTAATAAAACGAAACATCACCAAAATTCTACGTCTAAGCCGAATTCGAAGAATCACTCGAATTCTGCTAGTAACTCGAATTCGAATCAACTGCATTCCAACGGAATGCCGACTTCTGTGACTAGATCTTTTCATAATTCGAAAACAACGCCTAGTTCAGGCTCTGAACCGCAGCCCATTGCAGTCCCTGGGGATCCGAATACAAATTGCACAGAAAATCAAGTTCTGACATTGTCCAAAGGCTGTGAGGATCGTGAGGAGTTCTTGCATCGTGTAATGCATCTTAGTTTGTCTGATGATAATTTGGATAGGGCCAGAGCGAACTTACGACACTTCACGACTCAATGCCCCACAGGACAGATCCTCACAGCCAAGGGTTGTGTCACCGTACCGGCAGCGAGAATTGGCGACGGTCCTCCGGTGATGCCAGGGCAACTAGTGGGCAATAAAGTGTACCGCTACGGGGAAGAGATCTTGGACAGTGACCGAAGTGACGAAATACCAGAGCATGTGATGAAAGCACCCAGGGCCAGCCTTGGAGTTGATGCCCCCAGAATGCATGCCACCGATGGGAAGCCATTCCAAAAGAGACCCCATTCCTATAACTTTATGCCCGGTAGGACGCTGAAGAGCCAGAGAAAGTGTCGACCCTATGAAGTGTTGGCTGAGAAGAATCGTTGCATACGGAGAAAAGGCAAGACGGGGTTGTATAAACACAAAAATCATGTCTATGTGGGAGGAGATGACGAAGGAAGAAGTCGGCATAAACACGCTAACCCCGTTAACTATTTAAAGAATTAAAACTGAATTCCAAACTAGGAATAAACATATGTATATAAAACCATATTGTTCGACACGAGGTTTATTTTTTGGCTTAGACAGCCACTAAAGAGGTTCACGGAGTGGCAGTTTCGAGGAGATTGGATTATGTTTGACCATGGCCATTTCATTTAACGTTTATTTTGATGGGATTTGGTAGCAAATTGGTGATTCTCTTTTTGCCCCAAGACATTAAAGAACAAATTAAAATAGATACGTGTTGGGATTCCTTCAGGCATCATCGACTGATGTGCTTGTAAATGAGCTCCGTTATTTTAGAATGTGTGTGTGTGTGTGTGTGTGTGAGAGTGTGTGAGTGTGTGTGTGTGTGAGTATGTGTGTTTAGAGCTTATGTATGTAAAAGCATAATTAAACAGGATTTGTGCTTTGGGTCTTTCTGAGCACCGTGCACAGTGCCCCAAGCCAAAGAAAGGTGCCCAAATATAGGGGCTGAACCTGAGGGGTTGCAAATGGTGAGAGGGGGGGTTGCTCTGTAATTGCTCAACGGATTGCCAAGGTTTGCTACAAAATGGATGGCTTTGACATGCTAATTAGTTAACCTCTCGCATAGTTTCCTGCAAGGCATGCCCAAATTTCACCCACTCTCTTTCCATGTCTCTCTCTGCTCCTCTCTCTCTCTCTGTCTCTCTGTCTCACTCTCTCTATCTCTGTCTGTCTCTCTGTTATAACAAATGCGAATAAATACCTTGAATGTGTTAGACAAGCCATCGTGTGTAGAGTATGTGCCATAACACTTCTCATACGCCACGTTTGACGGCGCTTAAGCCATGCGTTTAAATGCCAGTTGCCTGACACCAAACATGATGAATAGTTCTACAATAATTACATTACTTGGCAGTTTACCGGAGCAGCACCTACAGCAGCACCTACAGCACCTACATTTCCTACACTTCCAGCTGAAAGAAAGTCACACGCGATTGCCCTCAGACAGTAGAGCACTATAAATGGCAGCTGTTAGTGTGTGTAGTTGTGTGTGTGTGTGGGTGTGTTGGTGTGTGTTAAGAGTCAGTCATCAATATATATATATACATATATATAGATATCTAGCTTTAATCTGCGCGATTTGTCTATATTGGGTACATTAATCATGTGTCGGCTTAATTAACAATTAATTACAATTTCCAAATTTGTAAATTTCTCACCTCAAACAACATAAATTATAGTTGGCAAGACAAGACAACAGCAAAGTTATCTGTGATTTTAATATACGTAGACATATTTATGTCAAAGAAATTACTCATTAATTAAAAAGTATAAATGATATGCAGAGTTTTCATCAAAACTAAATCGATGCAACTCATTAGTGTCAACACAAAAATATGGGTCAATTGAAAACCATTCAGAATTTCTAATTTCACTGAAAGAGCTGGTTCAATTTATAACTCATAAGCTGTGACCTCTTTTCTATAAATATATAAATATATAAATATATAAATATATACAGCGAAATTTCTATATTAATCTAACTGAAATCAGATGCAGCTCATTTTGGATACACTCGAAAAATTGAATTGATTTGTTTTGCGGTTCACAAATCGCATAAATTTCAACTCTCTCAACATTAGATGAATACTTCTGACATCAATTTTACTGCCAATATTATAGGGCTTTTTTTTTGGACAGCCGAAAAGTGTCTCTTTAAAACACACATTCAAGAGCTGTCTACATACATATACAATGTATATATATATGTACATATATACATGTAGGTAGTATATGTGGGGGAACTGCAGCCATTTATTGTCACGCTATGATACAATTAATGCATCATTGCACCTGCCCAAAAAATGACAAGCAGTGCACTCGAAATCCTTGACATAATAGGCAAAAGGGGGCGGCGGGGCGTGCAGCAGTTGTACACATCTACATATACATACATATACATATATATGTATATAAAAATTACAAAAAAAAAAAAAAAAAACGAAAAAGAAAAAGAAAAATCTTGTGCATGACACGTTTGATTTACCCCGAAAGGCTTGAGATTTAAAGTGGCAATTATAAAAAGAGAAAAATCCATATACAGTTTGTATGCATGTACATACATGCATATATGCAGTTTACAGTCACTGCAAAAGTACTTTGCCGGCAATTGTATTTGTGCTTTGCATTGCGCATTTATCTGTCTGATGACTTGCTGTGATTTCACATCGCATCAGAGTGTCAAGTGCCATTTCGAAATGTTGCAATTCAACTTGCACTCTTCTCTATTTTGATATTTTACTTTTAATTTACAAAAATTTTTTAAATAATGTAGTTGTGTGGATTTCTCTAGGTTTGTTGTTAAATACTAAAATTTTTACACTTTTTCTAAAATATTTTTCAAATAGGGCCAGTGCATGCATTTTTCTAGATTTAAAGATGATCAGGCCTATAGCAATTGAAGACTTTTCTGAAATTCTCAAAATATTTTTCAATTATACCAACGCATAATTTCATAATTTTTCTATATCAAAAATATTTTTTTTATATTTCTAAAATATTATTTTAAATTATACCAACGCAAGGAAGTTTCTAAATCGTCCTATATGCTCTTTTTATAATTTTAATAATATTTATTTCTAAATATATATATACATTTTTTAAAATGAGGGTATATGCTGGTAGTTTATATTTTGCAAGTTTATATTTTGTCATTGCAAAATGGATTAAGCCATTAGCTGTAAATATACCTTATTCAAAGTTTTTTTTTAGCATGCATAATATTTATTTGTACAACAAATTTCTATAATAATTTAAAATTATGCCAATTCACGACTCTTGTCAGATCAAGTCCAGTTTTTAAAGCCTATTTCTCTCCACATATGCACACATATACAGCTGTATATATGTATATATATATATTTTTTGTTCCCTGAAAACACAGCTTAATAGGCCACGTTGAGTGTTGACGATGCAAACATTACAATTTATTTACAATAATATTTGCAAGAACTTAATCGAATTGCGGAGTTGTAATAATATTACAGCTCTGATTGCTGCTTTGACTCCATACACAGATTTACAACTATTTACATTACGCGGCTGGCAAACAAACAGTCAAATCGGGGGGAGTTTTCAAAAACAATAATGAAATCAATTAATCGCAGCTTTATGGCAAAATGTTTTTCTGCCCTCGATTTAATTACAGAGTTTGGTTGCCTTTTTTTTATGGCCAACAACTGTCATAAAGCTGATGCGTTTAAGCCGCTAAATTGACGGAGAAGTTTGGCTCAAGTACTTCTACGCAGTGAAGCCAAACGATGTGCCAAATTATTAATTATTTATTTAGTTTTTGGCAAATATCACATATCACATAACCATATAACTATTGCATAAATAAACAGCCAGCGAAATTATTCATTAAAGTATTTAGCATAAATGTGAGCTGAAGGGAATCTGAATCGCATATGGAAATTGAAACTGTCACGAGAAACTGAAATTGCCTGAAACTATATAAATATATATGTTTACATATGTACATATGTATATGTGGTTACATAAGGTATACAAGTGACATAAGTTACATATGTAAATGCAAAGCAAGTACATTATATACTCAGCGAACTTGTCTTAGTTTGTGCTTGAGTTTTTCTTTTCTTTTTTTTTTGCATACTTTTGGGCTGACAAAAGTGATGTAAAGTTGCTTAGGAAGATGATGATGATGATTTTGATATTCGTGTCATTCGTAAGCGTTATGCGTGACGAAATTGAAGCTGTTAAAAGGCATAATACGTAAACGTTCCCAAATGAGGCCACAACAAAGAGAAAGTGAGAGGGGGGAATAGCTAGCGAGAGAGAGAGAGGGAAATAATAATGCTGCTGGACTCTCGTCGTCCTTGTTCTTGTTGTTGTTACTGGGGTCGCCATGGTACATTAAGAAAGGCTCTTCTCCCGTTTGTTTTTTTTTTTTTGTTCTTTTCCTTTTGGTTGTAAATTCAACTGTTTTATGTGCTTTTTGTTACGCATTGCTGAAGGACAGGCCAGCCAGGACATGGCAGGATAGGGCAGGACAGGGCAACCAGCATTTGACTATGCTGCCACGCCTCACAAATATTATCCTCAAATGTGACAACCACAGAAACTGTCGCATTGCCAAACCAGGGCAATTGGAACAGGCACCATCAGCATCAACATCAGTATCAGGATCTCGAGCTTCTTAGTTTAATTAGATGCGAGTGGAGGCACTTGATGCCAACTAGAGGATACTCTAACATCAGGGGCACCAACAGCAACAATTCCATTTGCATGAGATTCGCACTCTAAATGTGACCAGATGTGAGAAATTATGTCTGCCAATTAAAGGACGAAAACAAATGGCAGTTCAGTGTAGTTTTAGTATAGATCAGGAAAATACTGTCATTTATCTATTAACTTTCCGCTCTGGGAACTACTTAGCATAATTAGCTGCCATTCGGCACACTTTTTCTGCTCCAGATTCTTTATTTATAAATAATTGCAAATATTATCGATATTGGGGGAATGTTTGTTAAGTAATTATTGAAAACATTAGAGACATGGGGAAGATTTATTAAGTGTTAAGGAATTATATTAAAGATGATGAGAAACTTTTTTTTTTTTGGTATAATGGAAAATATTAGATATTGAATGAAAGTTTTTTAAATAGTTATTGAAAAAATTAGAGATTAAAATTATAAATGAACATATTATATATTGAGGAACTAATTATTAATTATCCGTTTTTTAATAAAAATCGAAAATATTATAGGTTAAGGGAATCTTTATTATATATTAAATAAAATTACTTGGGACTGAAGCAAAGTTTATTAAATATCAGTTGAAAAAACTTTGTCAGCTTAAACTTAATTTATAATAATTATAAATTGATGGAAAGTTTATTGATTAAAAATAGAAAAATTAATTAAGAAATTAACGTACTATATTTCAAGATTTATTTGAAAATTTTGTATATTAAGGAATTAAATTTTAAATATTAATTGAAAATATTAAAGTATGAGAATATCTTATTAAATAATAAAAGAAAGTATTAGAAATTATGGGAGTAATTATTTAAAATAATTGGAAATTTTTTAGAATGAGGAAATCTATTTTAAGTAATAATTGAAACATTAGAGATTTCGGGAATATGAAAATACTATAGATGGAGAATATCTTTATTAAATAATAATTGAAAATATTTGAGATTGATGATATCATGTCTGATTTGTGATGTCACGTAGTCTGTGCCCGAAACTGAGATATATCCACAATAAATATTACGCAAGGCCACAAGGAAATAAAAATGAAAATCAAAAATGAAAATGATATTTGGCAGCAAATACTTGAATGTGCAGTTTATACGCCAAATACATCAAATCCTGGCAAGGAGTCTCTGGCCTGAAAGCTAAGCAAACACAGCCAAAACAACAAGGAACTCTTTCTACTCAATTCGATTCGAATCGAATCGAGGCGAAGCGAAGCGAAGCGACTTGACACTGACTCGCCGAGTCTGGAATGTGTATATCATTTGGATTGATTGCTGGCAAACACATGAGGACGCCAGAGGACAAGGAATGGAAGGAGTTGAAGCGAAGCGAAGGGCAGGAGCAGGAAAGGCACAGGAAGCAGCAGGCGTAGAAGACGGACGAGAGGATGCTTTGTTTGCTTGTGGTCGACGGATTGAAACTTACCCTTCGAACTACACACATATGTGCGGCTGCTTAAGAGTGTGTGTGTGTGTGTGTGTCGGCAGGATATGTTTTCTACGCGTATGTGCGAGTGTGTGTGTGGGTAAAAGGAAGGTGGACATTCGAGCAGCAAGTGACGCCATCAGACGCCTTCGTTGTCACACTTGGATTGTTGACACGTGCAGAAGCGTAAATGAGTTATGAATTTCGGAACTGCCTCTCGAACTCTTAACTCTACATCTCTCTTTCTATTTCGCCCTCATTCTCTCTCTGTCTCTCCCTTTTCATTTTTCCCACCCAGTTGGGTTGTAAAAATTGAATCACTAAATTAGTTTTTCAAATGCATAGAACATTAGTTGGGAAACTCTTCCTTTTGAAGATTGTTTTTTTGCTGGGGTTATATGTACGTAAAAAGGTTAAACGCATTTCAAGTTTCGGCTTGATTTTTCCTGCAGATACTGAGAGGGTAGGTAAAAACTCTGAAAATGTAATGTTCAAAGTGACATTTTTTTGGGAATAGTGCACAACAATGCAAGTTCTACAAAAAGAGCGTGAAAACGAGTGAAGTATAGTTATGGAGTGTGATAGAGAGGAGGACAAGGAGGAGGTGGCAGCAACTTAGATACACAGGCAGAGGCATATAGTCTAAGAAGAAGAAGAAGAAGCAGCAGAAGCAGCAGAAGAAGAGGCACTTGAGAAGAACCGCAGTAAGCCAGCAGGCAGAGAGAATGGAGAAAAGGCTGAGAAAGATGTCGACGAAGTGCAAAGCGCTTCAAACGATTTTCCGCAAAGTTGACTGCCTCTTGCAGTGGAAGGTGTTTCAATGTGCCTGTGGCATGTATACACACACACACACACACATGTGTGTATATATGTATGTATATGCATGTTTATGGCCACAACAGAGACAGTTGTGGCAGCAACAGCAACAGAAGCAGCAGCTGCAGAAGAGCCTGAAATAAAATTTTGCCCAAAAGCCTTTAGGTATTTCACGCCAACAAAATATGCGAATATGTTAGACACGGGAGTGGGCGATGAAGAAGAAGAAGAAGCAGCAGCAGCTAAAGAAGAAGCAGCGGCAGCAGCAGCAGCAGCAGATCATTCGAGGTCGTGTGCTGTGGCAACTTCACACCCAATGGCGGCAAATTTTTGGCAACAAACTTCTCAGCGCTGGCAACACTAGCCCAAGAAACAGCACCAACATGAGAACGTGGCTAGCACACACACACACACTAACAGTCTCTGGCTACGTATGAATGTGGGTGTGAGAGAGTGTGTGTGAGTGTGAGTGTGTGTCAGCGAATGTCTGCGAATTTATTGCCTAGGGAAGCATATCTTTAGCAAGGCGAGGCGCTTGGCGTTTTCTTCTCTTCTCTTTTTTTTACTTTACTTTTCTTTATTTATCTTTTTTCTCTGTCTATACCTCTCACTCACTCTCTCTCTCTCTCTCTCTATCTGTCTCTCTGTCTCTGTTGAGACAGTCTCCGGCTGAGCGCTGCAACATGTCTCAAAGTTGTCGAAGCGTGGGCGGCTCAGTTGCCTGCCCGTTGCTGTTGCAAGGGGAATACACTTTTCTCGCAACTTGCCCAGTATAACAACAACAACAACAACAACAACAACAGCATCCATAGCTAGAAAAGTATGAAGTTCAAGAATTGGTGGGGTGGGGGGTGGGCAGGAAAATGAAAAGAAAAGCTAGAAGCCGCATATGTTTTAGTGACACAACTGTGCTGACAGTTGTGTAAAATATACGCGCTCTCATAATTTATATGAGTATTGTTAAGTTAACGTGACTGGGACTGTAACTGTGACTGTCACCGTTACTTTGACTGTGTCTGGGAATGGGAATGGGGCTGTAACTGTGACGGCGTCGTGGGAGACAAACTGTTTGCCAGATGTTCGACTTTAGCCGAGTCCTGACAAGGCCTGCAGGCTCTCTCTCTCTCTCTTTCTCTCCCAATCTCTCTCTCTCTCTCTCTTTCTTTCTCTGGGCAGGAATCAGACGACTAGTCGATGTCTGCACGTACTCGCAATTAGCCAAATGGTCTCCTCCACAGCACTCTTCTCACTCTCTATATCTCTCATTTTCTCTCTCTCTCTCTCTTCTCGACTGAATGACTTGTCGACACTACTTGAATGTGATAGACAGAAAGAGAGATAGAGAGAGAGAAAAGAGAGTAAGAGAGCGAGAGAGTGTCAGGTTAATATGCCCGGCTTAAAGAATGTGTCCTGAATGACGGCAATCTGCAAGGATTGCCTCAGCATTTTTATGAAATCAAATATTAAAGGACTTCAATTAGTGGTCAGTGTTGGGTATCAAACTCAACGAAAGGTCTTCCTTAATTAACTTACTCACATGGAATTTATTATCCAATTTGTGAAAAGTTAAATGCCCTAATCTTAAAATGACATTGAGACCGCAGCAACCGCAAACACCGCAACCCTTGAGCCCTGAAAGCAGCCTCAGAAAAAGACTTGACAGGACTACTACATATACGACATGACTTTTCATTTAATTTTAGCTGTCAATTTACTGTGGATTAACTATTTCTCTATCTCTCACCATATCTCTCTCTCTCTCTCTATCTCTTCTCTATATTGTCTTGTAGTTAGTTGTGGAGGATGTAATTAATTCAGAGAGAGACAATCAATCAATCTCAATCAAAGGAATTGTGTTTAAGAATCGGGCAAGCATAAAAAACAATCGAATATCAAATTGCAAAAATGAATGTCGAAATACAAGACAAGGACAGTAAATCCCATTATTCTCCATTTAATTTCACATTGTTCTGTTTGCACTGCCAAAGTGGAAGGACTTCTTGGGAGAATTTGCTGCCTCTTGAGGCTCTTTGAGGTGTGTGGGGCCATGAAGGGAGGGGAGCCTCTTTTGACACACAATTCGCATTTCGAATTCCGCAAAATGTATTTCCCACTTCATCGTCGTCTTCTTCTTCTTTATTTGGCCGCGATAAATTTCAATTAAATAAAAAATCAAATAAAAACAATGAGTCCAGTCCAGATGAACACGTCTCATTTGGGCCATAATTGAAATTATCAGTGCAGGACTTATTTATATATATATATACTATGAGGATAGTTCTTCCTGCACTTGATATGAAATACTTTTTAAAGTACTTTTAATTTTGTATTTAATTTGTAAATTCGTTTCAAATGATTTTACAAATTTTATGTACTGTTTTAATATTTTTAAATTTTATTAAATATATATAATTATAACTGCTAAAAATATATTTTGGAACACTTCTACCATTACTTGAAATTTAATATACTTTAATTTACTAATAATTTTTATTTTTAATTAACTTATTTTTTTTGTGTATTATTTATTATTAATTATTATTTATTCTTTGCGCTGCTTAAAAAGGATTCTTAAAAATCTAAAAACTCTATACTATAATATTTTTTATAATATATTGCTTAAAAAAATTGAAAATTTGCAACTTTTAAACTTTTAATTTTTTTTAAATTATATTATCTAATTTGTACTTAATTAATATATTTGGAGACAATTTTTCATATGATATGAAATACTTCTTGTTTTACATTTATTGTAATTTTCATTTTTATTTTATTTCATTTTAATATTATTTTCCATGTAATTTTTTAATGTTGATCTTAAGTAAATTCAGAAGCTGCGTCTCTGGGCTGCCTTTCCAATTAATATTGATTTGCAATCAGTTAAAACGTTGCCTAGTTTTGGTAAGTGTGTTGGCCAGAAACGTGTTCTATTGCCAATGCCATTTCGGTATTCGTTTGCGTATTTTCGTTTCGTTTCGTTTCGTTTTGAGTTGAGTTGAGTTTTCCTTTGAATTTCCATCTCTGGTTTTGTGCAACTCAATTTGAATTTGATTTGATTGCAAAACGGGGACTGATGCTGACTGGAAACCCGTCGCTTTGTCAGTTGCAACAATTTTGTACATTTTACATTGTTTGCCATCTCGGTCAGACTGCACTCTCTATCTCTTTCTTACACACCATCTCTCTCTCTCTCTCTGTGTCTGTCTATCGGTGCTGACGTTGTTGTCTTTGTCGATCTTGAAGCACATAATTTGACCCCTTTGATATGAATTCAGTCAACTGTTGGCCAAACATTCGAACCAATCAATCCCAATCACAATCTGCATCTCTCTCTCTTTTTCTATGTCTGTCTCTCTCTCTCTCTCCCTTTCACTTCTCAGCTGAGACTTGCAGTTTTTGGATTATTTTGGAGCTGTGTTTTTGATAAGAGATTCCCAAACCTGCAACATTTATGAAGTCGGAAAACATTCACACAGTTCTCACGTCACTAGATTAGCGCACTTCTTTCTCTGACTTGAAATTCCCCATATATGTACACAAAAATGCAACACACATACCAAAGTCAGCATTATTGAATCGTCTCTCTCTCTCTCTCTGTCTCAGTTCTCTCTTTGCTTGGGGAATTTCATCACTCAACTAATACCCCCTCTGGCAAGTGGTGAAGGGGAGAGGAGGTCATTAGCTATGCAAAGCGTAGGTGATAAATTAACTTCATATCAACGTTGACGTTGCACGTTCCTCTTATGATTTATATATAGTATGCAGAGAGAGAGAGAGAGAGAGAGTATGAGAGCGAAAGAGAAAGGGAGAGAGGGGGAGAGAATGACGTTGTAGGGCTGAAATGTTTTCAGTTGTCGTGGCTGAAATATCTACCTGGATTAATGCAATTGAAAACATTTTCAAATACGCTCGAAACTATCATAACGAAATTATGAAACTCATTTTTAGCCATGCTGTCCATTGATATGGGGGCACTCTTCCACGGGTACGAGGGGAGCATATGTATATGTATGTCAGAGCTACGATTTGGCCTTTTTCACGGTGAGGGGCTGTTGAGGAGGGTGAAGAGTGACGGGGGGGAGTTTGGCTGTCGTCAGCAGTGTCTGCTGTGGCTTGGCAGCCGTTATGCTTTAACTAAATTGCGGTGCTTGTGGCCAGGCTAGGCCAGAGACCCGCCTGCTGAGCTACACAGCTGTAGCTGGAGATGATGCTTCCAGGGTGTGGGGTTATTTACCCCACACCTGCCACACTCTCCCCTCTTCAGCCTGTCGCACAAACACTCAAGCAATTAAAAACTAAAAATTGTGCAAACTTTTTGCATTAGTTTTGTGTGGGTGTGTGTGTGTGGGTGTGTGTGGATGATGTCCTGATGTGATGTGGGGCTGTGGCATGCAATCGTTGTCGCGACTCAAATTAGCAGCAGCCACACATACTCAAACACACACACATCCACACACACACACACACAAACAAAATGCATTCAGCTGTGTTTAATGCGACGCGTCAGTGCTAAGTGTCGTGGTTTCAAAATGGCGCTCGACTCTTTGGGAGATCCGCGAACCGGAAATGCGTACAATTGCGGATTGCATTTTCGGCAATGGCCGCCAAACCCAAAGAATTCCTACGCGATTTCCGCACAGTTGAAAGACACACACACACACACAGAGGGAGAGAGAGAGAGAGAGTGTGAGAAAGAGAGAGAAAGAAAGAGAGAGAGTGTGTCAGACTGTTGAATGTTGTAGACCTACGTGGTTTTCACCCTATTTGTGCTTTTTGTAGATTTTTGGTATTTCCTTAGCAAGGATTTTGCTTAGCTGTCTGGGTTCTTAGCTTAAAATTCTTAATTATTGAAATTTAATAAAATAAATGAAATTATCTGAAAATGAAATTAGTGAAATTAAATTTTAAAAAATTTAAGATCGTTTTTTAAATTTACAGTTTATTAAAGTGTAAAAAAATTAACTGAATTCAAACTCAAAATTAGCACCAAATTATTGAAATGTAAGGATAAGTAATTATAATTACGTTTGTTAATAGATTTGTGATGTTTTTAACCAAGATTGTGGCAGGAGTGGAGGCTTCGACTTATACCAAACTGCATTTATTTTTAAATTACTTGAAAATGATTTTTTAAATTTAAAAAAAATGTACTAAAATTGGCAAATCGGAAATTCATTGCAAAAAAAGCCTACATTTTTTAAACTAAACAAATAATGGCAAAATGCACAAAATTAAAAATGTATAATAATAGCACTTTGTGGTCAAAGTGGCAGTTCCTTTCTGTGGACATTTCGAGTTGTAGAAGAAGTCAAGCCACAATGGGCATCTCCTGACAAACTAATTTAAAAGTGTAATGAAATTTACGAGAAATTCGCATAGTTTTTTTTTCTTCCTTCATTTTCCTGCGCCTGCATGCCCAAAGAGACAAAGAAGTGAAATTCGGGAAATATGCAAAAAAAAAATCAAAAAAAATAATTGTCGTGGGATGAACCGAAAAGATAGACTAAAAGCCAGACAGTTCAATTGGCCTGTCGAAAGTTACGGCTTTTTTAAAATTGGCATTTAAACTGAAATTGATTCATTGTGTTTGTTGCCCAATCAGACCCATTACCCATGCCCATTCCCATTCCCATTCCCATGTCCTTGCCCAGAAATATCCAAGTTTATTTTAGCTCCCAGTGTTTCAACTACTACTTACATGGCGCCTCCACGTGATTATTTCATTTATTTTCAAACTCACTTTCCGACATTTTTAGCGGATTTTCGACTTTATTTTCTGCATTCTTCTTTTGTGCTGCTCGCGAAGATGTCCAAGAGGATGGGAAAAGTCGAGTACGGCAGTGTAACGGTCTTTATTATGTCCACCCAGCTGCCGGATGATTGTCTGTTTTGCACTCTCTGCGAATACTTTTCGTATTCCGTATTCCGTATTCCATATACCGTATTCTGTATTCCGTACTCTATACTCCCATATACCGCCGTATATTCCACTCTGCGCTATGTCTGCACAAAGTGGAATTTTTGCAAAAATTTCATTGTTCCCCCGACTAGTTCACAGATTGTTTTTTATTTCATTTCTGCTTACAATTGCGAACTTATTCAGCAGACACACAGCAGTTGTTGCTGCAGTTGTGGCAGTGGCAGTGGCAGGGATATCAAGGGGCAGCTGCTGTGGCACGAATGAAACGAGTTTAACATTAACTTCATCAATTCATTTGAATTTCGCGTAGATTTGGTACTAATAGCAGCTACTATAGATACTAGATTGTAGTTGGTTAAAGGAAATGGCATAACGGTTCAGTTTCTAAGAGAATTTGATTGCGACTAGACAAAGTTGTTGAAATTTGTTAAGTCTTTTAAATGTAGAAAGAGAAATCCTCTTTTTATTTAAACAAATATATATAATTGCACTAATTTGACTTTATTTTATAAGATAAACTATGATTTATTTCTAATAAATTTTATTTTGTTATATGCGTTGAAGAGGATTTATAAAAACATTGTATTTCAAGAAATATTCAATTATACAGATAGTAAATTTTTGAAAAATAATTATACTTAATTAACATTAAGTTATATTACAATTTTTTTTTAAAATTATGAGAATTAAAATTTTGGAGGAAAAAAATCAAATAAATTGATATTCTCTAAGTATTTTTAGTATTTAGTATTTTTCAGCTATTTTTAATTTTTCAATTTTGCAACAAATTTAATACTCAATCAATTTAATTAATAATTTCTAAAAATATCGTATCGACATTTAAATTCTCTGCGATTTCACCACGTTAAGCGTTTAACGAGAGTTATCATTCTTGATTTGCAACACATATGCCGCAGATGCAACATTTCGTAGGCGGTGGACATATGGGCGTGGCTGGCTGGCAAACAAGTGAGGCCTAACGAGGAGGCAGCTTTTGTGAGCTGAGCTCAACAAGCTGCAATTGGCAAATGATGTCAACGAGGCAGCATGGAGAAAGGATACCCAAGAGAATGGAAAATCCACAGAGCAATAGAGCTGCAAATCAAACTCAAAATGAAAATGAAAATAGAAAAATGAAAATGCAAAACAGAAAGAGAAAATGAAAATAGAAAATAGAAAAAAATGTAAATGGCAACAGTAGCAGTAGTAATCGCAATAGTTCAACCAACAGCACTTGAAACAACGAGTGCTTTTCCGAATACAGTTAAACAAATGCATCATGCTGACATACTGACATCCTGGCATGTCCTTGATAAGTGTTAAGAGCTAATGCTAGAGATATCATCAATTGCCTCTCCCCCAGTATCTCTGCGAATGTCTTTCGCTGAATCGTGAAACGGAGGCGATTATTTTTGTGGCTTAAATTTAAAATTGTAAAATGTTAACAGCGAAATTGGCTAAGCCAAGAAAGAGACAGACAGAGAGAAATGTGAAAAAAAGAGAGAGAGAGAGAGACAGAGAGAATGTGAGATGTGGCAAGTAAATGCAAAAGCTGAAGAAAATATGAGCTAGCTCAATGGCATGCCATATAATATTTTATGCTGATAAATTGCCTTTTTTATTACATTTGCTTTTGCCTTTGCTTTTGGTTTTGCTTTTGAGTGAAAACATTTTCTTGCCGTCACTGGCCAGGTCAATGGTCCCTTCACAGCTCCTCACACAAATATCTTGGCTCCACCCACAAGAAAAAGGCTAAACCCAGAACAGAACAGGACACGACTAGACCCAGGGCCAAGAGACAAGGGACAGGAGCCTGAAGGAAGTGAAATGAAGGCGTATGAGGAAAGTAAAGTGTAAAAAAAATGCAACTGATGTGGGCGACTATATAGCTCTGATTTGGTTTTGTGGAATCGACTGGACCGGAATGGACTGGACCTGGGATTGGTACTGGGACTGGGACTGAAGCTGGAGCTGAGATTGGTATGGGGTTTTGTTATGGAGCGGAGTCCTGGACAGCTGTGGCAGCCACATTTCGTTTGCTTGGATCGTTTGTTATGTTGCTGATGTTTGATTATTATGTTTGATGGCATTTGGGTGCTGATGGGGCCACTCCAAAAACGAAAGCAACTGCGACGATGAAGGCTTTGATGAATGATTTGGTTCTTGGCTGCAGGCAGCCAACCCAATGTTACTTGAAAGCATCCTTCCCCCCCCCAACCCTATGCCATTCCCAGCAATCTACAAAAAGTTCAAGATACGTTAAGTGCGTTTTGCTGAATCCTGACCAACGATTGACTTTACTCAATAGTACTATTATCAAACACATTTTAAATGCAAAAACCCTTCACGAAAAAAATACAATGTGTATATAGAAAAAGCTGCAATTCATTTTATTTCCTCCACTCCAGTCTGCTGTGCACCTACAAATAAAACTAAAATAAAACAAACTGAAATAAAACAAAACAAGAAGTTGCAGCTTCAAACGTCGCAATATCCACTTTCAATTCAATTTACATACCAAACGCCCGCAAAAAGTGCAAAGCAAATGAACAGCGACAGTTGCAGGAATAACAAAGTCGCAACTGTGCAACACTGCCCGCTCTCCTCAATGCCCCCTTTCCAACACTGGCGCTTGAGTCCTACTTAAAACTAACTTTTAAGCTATTTTAACAGAGTGAAACAACAACTTTTTGAGAGACTATTCAATACCCTTTGTATCAGTAGAAGAATATTTTTGTTTATATTTATTTCGTTCAGTTATGACTACCTATATATCCCTTTCCAACACTAGCTTTTGAGATGTACTTTTGAGATGTACTAACCTTTTAGCAGAGTGAAGCAACCACTTAAAGAGAGATTAAATCAATAATTTTGATACAATATCCTTTTTTGACTGGAATTTAGTTATAAATATAGCTAGGGTATCTTACAGTTGTGGCTATCCAAATGTCACTTTCCAATACTGGCTTTTAAGTCCTACCTAAAACTTACATTTTAGTGATATTAGCAGAGTGAGGAAAACCATTTAACTAGGGCCTATTCCATGTACTTTATTTCACTAGATGTAAATTTTTCTTATAATAGTTGTTAGGGTATCTTCGAGTTGTGACTACCCACTTTCCACTCGTAAATGAGTTGGCTTCCATTGAGCAAACTGGCAGCCTCTAGCAGTCATTTTAGAGAGTGTCCTTGCAAGTGCCGATTCTTAATCTGCATTTAAAAGCTCTTTTAAATATGCATGGAAGTGGGCTGGTGATCCTTTTGGCAGGATTCCCAGCCATAAATTGACACCGACTGCATGAAATTTCGCAATTTAATTTTTATAAATTTTTGTATTTAATTTAAAATTGTATATTAATTTTGTATTTATTCTTTTCGATTTGGCAATTGCTGCAGCAACTGTGCTGTGCTCCTTTTGGCCAACTTCAGCACTTTGCTGACAATATTTACAAACGTTGCTATAACAAATAGAATTTGCAGTCGCTTGCAACAATGTTTACTTAAGATTTCCATTCTCATTCCAGTTGCAACTGCCCCAAACAGCTCAAACGGAGGCAGGCAAAGTTGCAGATTTAAGCAATCTCCAGCAACAGACGAAGGACGACAACGTGGCGTGGCGTGGCGTGGCACTGGCGTGCTCTATCTGGAAATTGGCAAGAAAATCTGTTTTCACTGCTCGCAATTTTCCAGCACTGAAAACTTCGTAGGAAATCTCTGTAAGCTTAACTAAGCATAGCTAACAAAATGTTGCTTCTGTTATTAATATTGATTTTATTTTTCAGATTTTCTACAACATTCGATCGCTGCTTTAACTGATCTCGATATTTAAGGTCCTTCATGGTTCGTCTGGCACTTCCTGTCCAACTTTATTTCAAATGCTAACTCATCTCCGCTGCAGTTTATCGAAATTTCCGTTGTTGCCACCACCTGTGGCACCTGTAACAGCAAACAATTTCCGCTGCATGGTTCGGTTCGAGCAGCGTTTAATGTGGCAGATTGTTGAGATTGTTGCACAACAGAACACCGTAACTCGCAACTGAGCCCGTGTTGCATGAGTTATCCCAGTGCAATGATACCTGCATCTGTAAACCCAAATGTGATTTGGCCATGAGATGCATAGCTCATGTGTGAAGTGCTCCTTTTTACATACGATTTGTGTTGAAAGTCATCTGGGGACATTATACACAGACAGCAGGCAGCAAGCAGCAGGCGACACGAAGATCTCCGTGTCCTTCGCCCACTTCCGAACCCCACAAAACATAGACGATGCCTCCTTTTGAGTGCCAGGCAACGTTGACTTGCTGCTGACACAGGTGTTCGAGTGGAGGTGGTGCAGTAGACTGCATTTTGGAGTTCACCCAAAGGTCACTGAGTCAACTACCACCTGTCAAGCCAAAGTGGGTGGCAAGTGGGTGGTTATAGCAATGCTTTCAGCACTGCATTTACTGCCCTTTAGAGAAGCTTTTCAACTTTCAAGTTGAGTTTTCAGCTCGACCTACTGTCTGCAAACATTTCAGACTGTTTGTTGTCGCAGTTGTGGTTGCTTCTGGCCATAATCTTTAAGCAGGTATGAAAAGCTACTACATTCAAACATACTTATCCTTATACACGCTTAATACAAAGATTTGCAAAATATACTACCTCCTCTACGAATTGTATTTATTTAATGCATTCATATTTCATTTTAAAATTTGTATTCCAGTAGATTGGATCCCAGATGAACCCAATATCCTAACATGCCAAGTCTAATCAATAATGAGTAATCAATAATGTTTTGGTTCGAAACTCAGCTCAGCCAGTTGTGATTTAATTGAAATTCAAAAAGGATTGGTAGAGAAGCTCTATAGAGTATTGCATTCAGATCAGAAGGTCGCTGTTTCGAAGCCCCAGTTCAACCAATTGCGATTTATTTGATCAAATAGAAAAAAGATCGGTGGAGTAGTGGTAAGCGCGCTGCCCGGTAGTAAAGAGGTCGGGGGATTAAAGCTCGGATCATGCGATTGCGATTTATTTATTTTAAATTCAAATAAATCGGTGGCGCAGGGGTAACCTATTCTGTCTAGTAGTGAAGAGGTCGCTGGATCAAGGCTCGCCTCAAACCAAACGAACTGCAATTTCTTATTATTAAGAATGACGTCATTTTCAGGCTTAAGCTCATGGTGAGCTTCCATGCATTTCAAGTACTTGGTGGGTTCGTGGCTTGTGTTGCGGTCTATTGATCGTATGGGCGCGGGTTCGATTCTTTCTCAAACAATGCAGTTTAAAGGTTAAGGTTTGTTCGACTGACTCGACTATATATGGTGGGGTATGTCGAAGGGCAGGAATTGGAGGGGGGGATGTGGGGGGATCGCTGCTTTCCTCTCCTTCTATGATGCTCCACTTGCTTCTTCTATCCTCCTCTAATCTCCTCTGTCTCTTTCTATTAATGTGATGTCGTGTGGGAAATGTGGTACAAAATGCCGTTCCGTTCCTCTCCAATTCATTCCGCATTTTCATCCACTTTTTTTAATTTAATTATTTTTTTTTTTTGAGGCGAGGGAGAATTTACAGACACAACAACACAGCAGGAGCTACAAAAGTAACAAACACTACCTCACATGGAACCAGATCCTTACATGGAAAAGGACAGACAAATCATCCTTGTACTTTTAAAGTTTCACAAATTTTATTAATTCATCATAATTTTTTTGTTAATAAACAAAAATATACAAAATTATATTTTTATTTGGAATCTGGCTGAAGGACATCCAAATCGTCCTGAAGATAGCCGTCCTACGGGACATTTCGTTATTTTTTAACGATTTTTGGTGGGTTATTTTAATCGAAAGAAGGAGAACATATGAACAAACATAACATGGTTGTTGTAATTCTAGTTGTTGTTGTTCCTGTTTGGTTTCTGCATGGAAAATTTTCAAGCCTGGACCCCATAAAATTTCACCGAAAATCACAAAATTTGCTGTGGCTCGGATATTTCCAGGCCGATTTGGATGTCCTTTGGAGAGATTATATTCCTTGCCAGGGCGCATCCATTGACACAGGACTCTCAAGGATACGTAAGGATTCGGACGAAAAATTCGCAGTTTTTTGTATAGTCGAAATTTGTCTGTAGCTCGAGTGCTGTATGGAATTTCGTCCTTCCTGATATTTCATTCGACGCAGAATTAAGAGAGCTTTCATCCTGCATAAGGACATTTTGTGAAATTCGTACAATTTTATGGGGTCCAGCCTAGACAATTTTCCATTCGAAACCCAAACTTTCTGTAGCATACTTTTCTGCAAAGCCAAATAATAATGATTTTTTTATTTTTGTTTTGTAATAGATTGGTTTATTATTTTCCATGTGAGGATCTCCTTAGGGTAGTGCTTGTTACTTTTTTAACTGCTGCTGTGTTGTTGTGCCTGTAAATTCTCCCACGCCTCAAAAAAAGAAAATAAATTTAAAAAAATGGATGGAATGGAAAGAGGGAAATATTGGAGGTTCTCTTGCTTGTATAATACACACCCACTCGTCATCACACTATTAAGAGAGTGTGAGAGAGGGAGATTAGAAGGGGCCACACTGTAGAGAGATAGCAGCATTTTCAAACAATATAATATCTCTCTCCCCCCCAACCACAGAAATTCACTTTTCATCAAATACAGGACCCCGCCCTAGAAAAGCCCTCTCCTCCCCCCCCCTACATACTTCCATTTCACCCCTCCCACACATACATAGTCACCAACCTTCATTATTATTAATAATTAGTTTCTCAGAAAACTGCATTGCATTATTTGGCAAAGAATCAAAAGCCCGCGCCCATACGATCAATAGACCGCAACACAAGCCACGAATCCATCAAGCACCTGAAGTGCATTGAAGTTGAGCATGAGCTTAAGCCTGAAAATGACGTCATTCTTAATAATAAGAAATTGCAATTCGTTTGGTTTGAGGCGAGCCTTGATCCAGCGACCTCTTCACTACTAGACAGAATAGGTTACCCCTGCGCCACCGATTTATTTGAATTTAAAATAGATAAATTGCAATTCCACAGTCCGAGCTTTGATCCCCCGACCTCTTTACTACCGGGCAGCGCGCTTACCCTTACGCCACCGATCTTCTTTCTATTTGATCAAATAAATCGCAATTGGTTGAGCTGGGGCTTCGAACCAGCGTCTTTCTGATCTGAATGCAGCCATACATTAGATCAAATTCAAACATTTAGAGTTATGCACATATATTACTACTGCTTAAATTGACTAAATAAATGATATTCCTCGTAATCGATAGTGTCTGATACATTTATATACTTATTGACTTACCAAATATATACTTACCCAAGTTGAAAGCATAGAAATATTCAATGGCAGATGTAGAATATGAAGTTAATATTTTTGTCATGTACTGTTTATTTGTTTGTTTGTTGTATGGTCAGCAGTAGTAAAGTATATAAATAGACCTGTTGATTGAGACTGTCCGTAACTTGTTTAATTAAAATAAACAACCAGATTTACTATAGTTTGCTTAAGAAAGGACCCTTTTTCTGTTGGTTTATCAGTGCCAAAGAAAGTTATCAAGTTGTCGGCTCGTATATCTTCACCAACTGAACTTAGTCTGTGTGACTAAGAGTTGGGATTTCTTGACTAGGTTCTTTTCGGGGTAAACATGTGGTAACTACAATAATAAAATGTTTATGGCCTCGTACCCAAAAAAAAGGGATTGAAAAGCAATAAAGTGGCGGAAGCACGCACAGAGGTCGTAAGTCCAAGTCCAAGTCCAAGTCCTAGTCGATATTGAGGATGTTGGTGAAGTCTACAAAATAAAAAAAAGGAGCTGGCAGAGAGTGACCTGCAGATATTAAGCCTTTGATATTTGTTTGAAATTTAATTTATGTGCCAAATTTACGATATTCTCAAAATTAAAATCAACACACAGATTGCCAAAAGGCACATACATACGTACACATAATATATTTATATTTATTTAGCCCAAAAGGCAACTCAATCCGTTTCATTCTCCCTCATTTGCAGCAATTTGAAAACATAGAAAGTTTCTCAATTACAGATTTTTTTTTATTTTATTTTTTTTCTGAGGAAATAAAAGGATATGTTTCTTTTGTAATAGAGTCGATTCGATTGTAACTGTTTGATTGATAGGCTGTTTGTGAATTCCACGTTCACTTCGATTGCCATAAAATTCTCGTTTAATAACATTATAAATTTTGCCATCCATCTAGGCATGACCTCAGAGTTGTGATGTTTGTAATTGGATTTGCATTTGGGACTCTTGAAATTACACAGCCTTTGGGACAGGACTTTGTCAGGATGGTTGTTTATTAAAAACTATTGTCTACACGGTGATTAAAGTGCGCTGGCAGCATAGAGTGCAGAGCAGGGAGGGGGGTGCGCTTAGGGCGGATGTAAAAATTGTTGTTGTTGGGGTTACATGTAGTAGAGGGGGTGAAGGAGTAGAGTGAAGAGGGGGGAGTAGTATTAATGCGCTTGAACGCAACACTAACCAGGCCAACGAACAAAAACGAAACGTGGTCAGAAAGTTGAAACTAATTATGCTAAAAGCTTTTCATCGTGCTGCAAATAACTAAACGTTGGCTTTGACCTGCCAACAACAGGATGAGGAGCAGGAGCAGCAGCTGGAGCAGGAGCGGGAACAGGACCTAAACTGAGCTGAGTTGAGTTGAGTTGAGCTGTCGTCAGCTTATTCTGGCTAAACATGATGCCAAACATTGTTGTATGTATGTATGTATGTATGTATATAGTAGAGTGTGAGTTTATGGGAGCATGCCGTGTTTAAACACAACACGCACCTAATCCCGAGGAACCTCATCATGGCCAAACAGCCAGAAAATGACTTGGCTACGAAGGCAACAAAGGCCGCTCCACGTCAAGGCCGAAGCCATCATCAGATGAGCTGCTATTTAGTGTCAATCTGCCAGACATTTATTGCTACAAGGCGGTATAGAATACTACCCCCAATAGTGTTGGTGAATGGGGGAGGGGGAGTGGGGTGGGGGTGGCAAACATAATTTGTATAAATTGTTATGTGTATTTGCTTTACGCTTGATTTATATTGGCTGCAACTTCCACTTCATTAGTTTGAAGTTGGACTCGTCAGCAAACTTGTTACTAATTTTTTTCTATTTTTTTTTTTCTATTTTTTTTTCTATTTGTTTTACTTTGTCTGCAACTGCTGCTGTGTCGAGTCTAGTCGAGTTGAGTTGAGTCGAGTTGAGTTGAGTTCGAGGCTAAAATGCAAACAAAAGAATTCATTTTGCAACACAAAAGAATTTCAATTGTAACGCATACAAATTACTTAAAGCAAACTTTGTGCAACTTTCTTCCCTTTATACAATTTGCTACTTGAACTTCTCGAAATCTCTGAGTTGGAGTTGAAGACAGATTTCTATAATATTTGGACTCATTTTTGACAGCTCTTAAGGGCATTGATAGCCGATAAGGCAATTAACTAAACTAGACTTTTCCGTTTATAGAATTTGACTAATTTCTTGCCCTTTGCTACATAATTCATTATGTGTGTCATTCTATCTCTTTCTACCTAGATATATATCTGTCTCTATCTAGCCACACAACAACAACAACATCAATTGGAGCTCACAAGTTGGAAATTTGTGCTCAAATTAAATTAAGTTGTCACTTGGTGCTTCTGCCCTCTTCACAACATTCTCCACACTTCTCTTATCACTTATGCCCCACTCTCTACAACCCCCCTCCCCACCTTCATCACATCTACCTCATCACATCCTAGGACGGCAGAGTCCTGTCCGGCAACCCCAAAAACCCGAAAAGTACAACACTCAGGCCACAGAAACTTTTCTTAGCAAAGTGTCAAGTTTTAGTTGTCGTAGACGCTGCTGAAATTATTTTTTGAAGTTTATTACAAGATGGCGTGCGCGTGTCTCAGGATATGTTCTGCCACCCACCTCCAACCCCCAACCCTCACTCACTCATCCCCACTCACCCACACATGGCTGAGTGACCAGAGATACTGTAAGAGAACTTTGTCGTAGTTTGAAATTATTTCATCAATGTGATTGTGTGAGTGTAAGTGTGAGTGTGAGTGTGTGTCTGTGTGTGTAAGGACATTCATTTGGCCGCTTGTCTTCTTCAACTGTCCAGGACATGATAAAAGTTTCGCAAGTGTAAATTCAATAAGCCAACATTTTGCATAAATGGTAAAGGGACATGAAACTTTTGCGGCCCCAAAATGCAAAATGTTAATTTAATGACCCCCTTCAATGATCTACGTATGCATGTCCTGTCCTGTCATGTCCAGGATTCAATTATTTATCAAATTGTGAGCAACATTTTCAAAACTACAAATTCAATTGTAATTGGCAAATTTCTTAGAAGTTTGCATTTTTAAATACCAATAGAGATACCATATATTCAACTCTATTTAGATATACTACACTGTTTGAGGATTTTTTTATATACTGACTTAATATACAAGTTAGTATTTGTAAAATACCAACTAAAGGGAAACCACATGGCAAGAAAGCAAGTATCTTTTAAATACCAACTTAAGAGGTACCATATAGAGATATTCTTTCCAGTTTGGATATGCTACACAAGTTAGTATTTTTTAAATACCAACTTAAGAAATACCATAAACTAGAGAGATTTTATAATATTTTCAATTATTTTATGCAGAATTATTGCAGTTTTGGCCTTTAATGTGGCAAGTGCGGGCAATGTGCCACTTGCTGCATGCCTCTTACCCATTAATCAATGCAATCAAGCGCTATTAATGCATACGTTAATAACGCATCAACTGGCCATCACACCCCCGCCAACCCCTCCACCTTTCACTCCCCTCTTGCAGATTATCCACTTTCAGCGGCTGCCATTTCTCATGGCCGCGATACGTTTCCGCAGCCAGATTGAAGATTGAGTTGCACGGGGCAAGGGGAGGATGTGAAGAGATCCGATAAAAAATATATATATTAAAAAAAAGAACCGTAAAAAGCATGGAATGCTTCAGCAAACTGCAATGATACTTAAAGACTTATGTATAGTTTATTGAAAATTAAATATTATGAAAAAAATGAGGAAAATGCAATAAATGAGATTCTGTATAATTTAAAAAATACTGCACGATATTAATGATTATAATCCGTATGTTAACTTACCAGTAAAGTTACTTAATGAATTCCGCATTAAATATTTACACGGTTTATGATATTTAATATTTGGGATCTGCAAAAAAATGTAATTATTAAAATGGCAGAGAGTCCTTGTGGTCCTTGATTTTCCCCAAGAACTTCGACTTTGCGTGCAGCGTCTATAAAATAACGTTATTTAAATAAATATTAAATTAATTATAAAATATTTGTTAAATAAAAAAATGATTTTTAAATAATATTTTAATAATGTTAACTCATAATCATAAATAAAATAATAATTAGTGAATTAGTACACAAATAGTTTGTATTTAAAATTAACACACTTTTGTTCTTTATTCAATTTCACCACCATTCACAATATATGCCCTTATCATAAGCAGGCTGTTTTTGAAATCGTTAAATATTCTTGTTTATCATTTTATATATTTTACACATGAATTTCGTTAGTTCGTTATTTAATATTACGTTATATTATATATGTATGTATATTTAATTTATTTTAACACATACCTTAAGTTTCTTTACTAGTTTCCACACTCAATGAGAATAACTTTATTATTATTTTTAATAATTATTATTATTATAATGTATAATTTAATTACTTATTGAATAGATTTTCGTTTTCATTTTGTATTCACTTTTTGCTAGGCTCTGCTGTTCAAAATTTTAAATAATTTCTTAAAATTAGTTTCTAACGTTCTTTTGGTGTAGATAACACATTTAAATATATATCTCTATATATATTTTTTAAAGAGTTTTGAACTACCTGAAATTATGGCAAATAAAAAGCAATTTAATTGTTTTAAAAAATAAATGAAAAATCCGTCCTTCATTTTTGTTTTGTATGAATCTAATTTAATAACTTAATTGGCGATGCCTACACTGAGATCCTTTTGTGGCCGCCACTGGCTGTGCCTCAATCTGGCCACGCCCTTTGTTTCACTATAATTGGGGCGCAGTGGCAGGGGCAACAACGAGGACGATGAGGAGGAGGAGGAGGCGATATCCCTTCTCGGCGTAGACACGGCATGGACGAGGGCTTCTTGCCGAGAGTCTAGATTGCCGAAAAATCCTCTGTATCCACTGAGGAGCAGGACAACCAAGGCGAGGAGGACGCAAGGCGGCAAGTATCCACTTCCATGGGCAGTTTTGGGCGCCGCGGATGTGGAGAAGAAGCTAAAGAAGTTGCCCACGCCGGAGCTGGAGGAAAGCGTAACTATTCACCGGAAACGGACATCCACACAAACAGCACAAACGGGAAAGCGATAATAGGAAATATAGGAAACGGAAGACAAATACATACAAATATACGTACATATATATTTTACAGGATAATTAGTTTATTCCTCATATGAACTCACCTCGTGCCGGCACCGGATCTTTTTGCGGCGTGCCCAATTCAATTTCCTTGTACTCCTGATAGAGGTCGCCAATGTGGGCGGTGCAGCGCAGGACGAGTCCGCCCGGATTAGGAGCGTACATGGGTCCGCCATGGCTGTAGACCGAGTTCAGTCCATAGCCGGAATTGTAGATGGATGGATTGGCGCTGGAAAAGTGCACGCCCTGCAATTGCAGCTTCAGCGAAATGCGTGATGCAATCAGATTATCAATTGTCCGGATGAACTGTGACTCGGTATTCGGAATCTGCAAGAGATGAATACTCTCCATGAGTATATATCTATATAGTGTATAAAGTATATGTTCTGTAAAAAAAAAAGGATAATCGAGTCTAATTCGAGGACTCTGTATGCCTGTGTTTATTCAGCGCTTGCAAATGCATTTGCATATCTTAAGGCGCTCAGACAGAGACAGAGACAGAGGGAGATAGAGAGATACAGACAGAGAGAGAGAGAGAGAGGGAGAGTGAGAGAGAGGGGGGGAGACAACGTTTGGCAATGTTTATCCTGCAGACTCGCATACTACTTTTCTATTTGTTCGGACTAGAGAGAAAAACTTTTTGCCAGCTAACATCTTGTCGCCTTTTGCAAGTTGGCACAGCATCCACTAATGCCACAGAGGCCAGCGCCAGTTGCTGCCACATGTGTTGCAAGTATCCACAAATGCAGTTTACAACCCGTCTCTGGGGGGAACTGAGGAAAAAGTGGTGTGTGGGGGGAGGGAGGGGGGAACTGGTCACCATTTCTCTATGCATGGAAATTATGTATCAAGGAACTTTATCTGTGTTAATGCAATGCAGCAAAAAGCAGTGGCAAAAGGCGACTCAAGTGCCGCCAGAGAGCAGGACTCGGTCTCACATTAGTACAAGGACATGCCTGATAGATTCTTATGCCATACAAGAGAAAGGTGTTGAGAACACCCGCTTAAGTCGCAAGCAGAGATGACAAATTAATAGGGTCTCTAAACTTCGCTTTAGTTGTGTTTTTCTTCAGAGTATCCAGAAGCTCATGTGCTCATATAGTTACATATCTATTCTCAGTAAAGTCCACTTTATTTGCACTCACTGTAGGCTACAGGCTCTCTCTCTCTTTTTCGATCTCTCTTTCTCTGTCATGCTCCTTCAAGCGAAAACAGCTTTTATGCTTAATGGATGTTATTTAGTGCAGTTCAGTTGGAAATTGCAGCTGCAAGTTTCTCACTTGAAATTAAAGCACAAAGCGAAGGATACTTTTGCTGGCAACATAAGGAAAAAATGTGTCCTATCTATATCTGAACGGAAATGAAATTAAGTGGAGGAACGATATCTTCTATCCTTGAGGGATAATTAGATATTTGGTCAATGGTAAATATTTAAAAATAATTAATAAAAATTATTTAAATTTATATTTCTCTTCAGAGGGAATACAGTCTATTATTTAAAAATTAATACAAATTTATCTAACACAAATTTATAAAAATTTATAAAAAATTTATCTATACTATAACTGAATGCAGTTTATCTCATACATTTCTCTCAAAGTGTAATATCAATTGTGGTCTAAGAAAACCACATATTGCCCGCACTTGGCTCTTCTCGCACAACAGTCATCTCGATAAATATATTATATGTATATATTTAGCTAAATGTATATAGTGTGTTGTGTTGCAATAACTATATATTTTTGGGGCTGCAAGTATGCTCTAAAATTTGTCGTTTTATCTGGGCATAACAATACATTGCAGGAGTATCAATAACAAATAAATTTCTGGATGGCATTGCAATATCTTCAGGGATGCGGCTGCTGTTGCCAAGAACTTTGCCAAAGCAACGAGAAGATATGAGAAGTGCGACAAAAAGTGGAGCAGCAAAAAGAAAAAAAAAAAAAAAAAAATAGAACAAAGAAAAGCTTTTTTCAATTTTCCGCTAAATTTAACAGGGCTCGAATGCTATTTGTCTTCATTAATGGGTCATTGCAAATGTGCCTAGAAATTGGCACTGCTTACACTACAACTCACACACACACTCGCATACACACACTTCAACTCTTGCTCATATTCAGCGTCACATACTTTTAGGCGCATACTAGAAGTAAGCACTCTATACATATGTACATATGTATGTATGTAGTTGGGTTCGTTGGCATCTTGCTAAGGATTTTTGAAGCCAAATGACATGCAGCAGTTATTAATTGGCAATTTACATGCCAAATGATTAATGTCTGGCCTGACGGAAGCATCCACCCGAAAACGTAGCCATATCCGAAGGAGCAGCCGAGACGCTGGGAAGTGGAAGAGGGACGCGTCCGGACGGTGGCAGCCACAGTAGCCCCTAAGCGCAGAAAGAGATGGCGACACACGTAAGGGGTGTTTCAAGTGTTGCCAGCATTGTGTGTGTATTTGTCTGACTGTGTGTGTGTGTGTGTTTGTGTGTGTGCTTTGCAAATTACTGATGTGGCTTTTTACCACAAAAACTTTGTCAACATAAAGTTCAGGTTCCAGCTGCCGCAAGCATTGCTACTGCTACTGCTACTTCTTCTTCTTCTACTGCTGCTGCTGCTTTTGGCCAAAAGTATGTTTTTTTTTTCGATTTGTGTGTTTTTTTTTTTTGCGTACTATTTGCCAACATTTTGTTACCGTTGCCAGGTGAAGTTTAGTATGCCCCTCTGCCTAACCACTCTTACCTCCTCGCTACCCTCTATTGTGATAGATATGGAGAGTGTGCGTGTGTGTGTGTGTGTGTGTGTTGACTGCTCTGCTCAGCCTCATGTTGATTTGCACAGCATGAAATATTCATTTGTTTCCTGTGATCGGTAATTGCAATATATCTTCCTGCTGCGGTATCGTTTTCTACTCAATTTTAGTCAACGTCGCTGCCAAGAGAGGAGTGTACTCTCTTCCACTCTCTCTCTCTCTCTCTCTCTCTCTCTCTGTCTGTCTCTCTCACTGCTGATAACGTATTATTTCGATAGCAAGCAACATCTTGGAGCTATTATTGTTATTTCCATTTCCATTTGTAGCCTTGCCTCATGCAGCGTTGCCGGAGTTATTGCGGTGCAACCGATTTGAATTCATTTATCATGTCTAATGTGTACTACTATACATAGCGATAGAGAGAGAGAGAGAGAGACAGAAAGAGAGAGAGACAGAGAGAGATAGAGACAACTTCTGGAATGCTAGGACCATTTACTATGGCCATGACAAAGCTGCCAATGCAAAGACAAGAAGTTACAGAGAATAATGATTGCTCTTCTCTTTTATATTAATATCACACACACACACACACACACACATACACACACACACACTCACATACACACACCCACATACATATATAAATATACCTGGGTATACCTATACATTTGCATAGTTGGAATATATTAGAAGGCACAAAGAGCTGTTTTTAAGGGGCAAGGAGTGCGGCATGCAACATGCATATTCATTAGAATGTGGCACAAAGGTTTGGCATAGGTGACAACTTGCAACACTTCTGAATGCAGACAAAGCCTAAACACACAGACTGTCAAGGTGTGGCATCTTAACTGTCCCTAGACAGGACCTACGCAGTTAGAAATATTATCGACTTAGAAACCTGTGAAAATTTCTAAGAGTTATATACGTGTAAATGGAGATATATATTTTTAAAGTTCCGAAATATTTATAGAGTATTTTCAATACTGAAATATAAATTAGAATAAAAATATTGAAAGCTTTCTTAAAATATATTTGAAATATTTTTATCAAACTCTCCTTAGGAAACCTCTAAAATACATATATATATCAAATATTATCAACATAGTAAATTGTGGAAAAATCTCCATAAATTTTTTAAAACTTTCTCAAATTTATATGGTATCGAAATATATCTTATGTAAAATCAACTTTGCTACACTTACCACCATATTGTTGATTGTGAACTTAAGCTCAGCTCGTGGACGCGAGGGCGGGGTGCTGCAATTGGCGCGCAGGACATCGCCAGGCTCGTAGCGCGTGTTCTCCGTGTAGAGCGTAGGATGTTTGTCGGGCAGCTCTGCGCGAGTTGAAAGGAAATAAATGTATATTTTGGAATTAGTTGAGTTGCGAATTCGATTATTGATAAGTTTGCCTCGGCAAACGCAGCATATTTTAATATGGCGAGAGAGAGAGAGAGAGAGTAATAGAGAGAAAGAGAGGGCAGTTAGGAAAAAGCTTTGCATGTTAGAGAGCAACCACAACCGCAGTAAGAACTACGTTAAACTTTTAATTAAGTCAACCAAGAACAAAATCAAAAGTGAAAATGAAAGTAAAAGTAAAAGCAAAAGGCATAGGGAGCGGGAGAGTAGTGAAGGGGAGCAGGTGCCGAGACTAGGGTAACAAAGAACCTAATGAAGAAAGTAATTTCCATGAAAAAGGAGGCAACGGCGACTGTCTCCACGCTCAAAGAGTCGACAGAGTCTGTCTCTTTGGTGATTGTCCGGCGTTGCTCGAGGCAACCCATTTTCTAATCCTGGCACTGTCAGAGGACCTGCCACTGACTGTGGTATAGACACATTTGGCTATTAAAAGCCAAACTACATCTTTGGTTGGAATTGGGTGGGGAGGGGGGAGCGCTGTGGCTTTTGCAGCGATTTCATCCTTTCTTCTTGTTGGTGGACGCTGGCAGCGTTTAGTTCTAAGCGCTCCCCAAGTCAAAGGACGCTTAATGAGGGTCAGTTGTGCGGACAAGTTTCGAGTTTAATTTAGCAGCTGACCAGCCTACTTTACACTCTGTAAGCGCTTTGTCTCCTCCTCACTCCTCACTCCTCGCATCTCCTCTCGCCACCCGCCGCCTGTTTGTTGTGCCTTGACCTATGTCATTAAGATGTTAAAGTTTAAGCCCTTGAAATGTTCGCCAACTACGTTCAAACTTTCACGAGTATGTGCCTTGGCTTTTTGGCATCTTGGCACTACCTCGAACCAACCCAGCGAACGCCCCAAAGAACCTCAGCGAACCCCAGTGAACCTAACCGAGGCACAACCGAAGCAAAGCGAGTCTCATTGTGACTTAATGAAAGCATGAATTAGCATAACTTCAACTTTGGCTGGAACTGGCGTCATTTGTTTGCTCATTCTTTTGCTCTCTTCATGACATTTCCTGTTTTTCCGCCAGATTCAAGGACAAATTGTTTTCGCTCGGCGTAAGGTCAGAGTTGAAGGAAGTCTTTTTGTGCAAAGCGACAGCTTTTGCGCGAGAATCTGAATGCCACTCAAGCTTATTAACACACGATTAAGCCTCGGAAATGTTCTTCAAAAAATAAATATATATATATACAACAAAAATAAAAATTTTGCAAATACCAAAAAAGAAAAAGAAAAACTGAAAAAAAATTATAAGAAAAAACGATAAGAAAGAAATAGAAAAATTTGCAGAAGACTTGCAAAATATAAATAATACTCAGCAAAAGTTCTTCAACTTTCAAGGATAATAAGCCTAATGCTATCAAAGATCAAATATAGCCCGATTTGGCCACAAAACCAATTAAGTCCCGTCGCATTTAATGAAACTTGAATAACTAAGTCAGACAGTCGACTGAACAGGACTCAACTGAGCTGAGCTGAGCTCAAGGCGAAGGATATGAATTTAAAGCAAAATGGTTGATCAAAGCTTTAATCCCTTGATGCAAGTTAAGCAGAACCAGGCAATTAAGCGAGCTAAATGCGGTGTTAAATATATTGAGCTCACAGACGCTTTGACTTGACTTGCCATCGTCTCCCTCTCTCTCTCTCTCTTACTCTCTCTTTCTGTCTGTCTCTTGCTCCGTGTTGATGCCAGTTGAGGTAATTGGAAAGGCCACGAAGGACATGCCAGACGCGCCCACAACTAAATGCCTTATAATGGTAAACACCTAAACCACCAAACAACCCCCTATCTCCCACTCCACCCCCCTAAGACTACCCTCCCTCCATCAGTTACACGCAGTCAACCATCGATTTAAGTGCTGATTCATACTTATATACGAGACATGCGCCTCAAAGAGAGACAAATATATATATATATATAGTAGACTGAGAGGTATGGAAATCGGCCAGAGATATATTATTAAACTGTTGCAGTCTCCCGATTAAGGAGAGTCTCCACTTACCCACAACTTGCATGGAGCTGATGGCGGTGGCCGTTGAGAAAAGCGGCGCATCTGCGGTCACTTCGCAGGAGAAATTCCCCGACAGTCCAAAGCCCACATTCCTAATCAAAACTTGCGTGGCATTCGAGCTGGATATCTAACAAGTAAATAAATACAATTATTTGAGATTGAAATCTGTAATTACAATTTAAATAAAAAAATTATGCATGCAATTCGATAATAGATTAAGGTTCTCTCTGAAGAGTTTCTCTCTGGCAACTTACATCCACATGTATGCCGGGAAAGGGAAAGACTTTCGTATTGGGAAACTCGCCGGGCGTATACCGATAGAACTCCAGCTGGCCACGATAGAACTTGGCCGAGTAGAGCGGTGCTCCCTCCAGGTCGTACATGCACCGCAGCACCACATGCTGACCACGTCGCACCGCCGGTGGCTCAATTATCAGATTGACATTGCGCAGCGCGCAGTTAACAGCATCTGAAATGGAAGATGAATTGAATGAATTTAATCTGAAGTTTGTTATCTAATTTATACAAAATGTATAAAACAGAAAATTAATTATAATCAAATTAAAAATATTTAAAATTGTATTTTACTTTTTTAATTTTAATACATAGTTATTTCATTATTATTTTTTTTTAAATTATAATTTTAATGTAAATACCAAACTAATGCTACATAGTATTAATAATTAATAATTATTTTCTTTAAGTTATTTTCTAATTCTAATAATTCTCAATAATTGATAAAGTTACCGTAGTTTAGAAAATAATTATTTTCTATTTTATTTATTCATTTAAATAACTATACAACTTTTCAACATAGAACATAGTACAACATAGATATCGAGAACATTCCCCTGTTAGAATAAATATTTTTTTTAACTATAATTAAAATTTTAAAAAAAAAAATATACATAACTATTTAAAATGTATACCCATGTCAACATATCTTAGAATCAGAATTATTTCAACTGTCAGAACCTAATTAATTGGCTAAACAATCGGAGCTAATTTCTTGCTGTGGCTTCGCTTTTTGAATGTCGTTTGTCAACAAATATGTAACATAAATTCACACGGTCAGCAGAGGGGGAGTGGAGGTGATGGTGGGGCGGGTAGAGGATTGGGGCCAAGGGATATGGGGCTATTTACAGTCAGATTGCAGAATTGCCTTACAAGGCACTCAAAATTTTTTATATCTTTTTTGGGTCACATTTCATGGCACTCTACACTTAAGAATAATGACACATCATTTGCGGCTTTGTCGAGGTCCTTCGAGAACTTTGCAGCCACACAGCCACGCCGTGTGCGTTGGAGTGTATATATGTATGTGTGTGTATGACTGTGTGTGTGTGGGGGTGTGTATCCCTCCCTGGGCGTATAAAATAATATTGTTGCCGTATATTTTTTAGTATATACCAGCTGCGTGTTATGTATGACCTATGGGAATGCCTTTTCTCTCTCTCACTCTCTCTCTCACTCTTACTGTATCTCTCTCTCTCTCTCTTTCCCGCTTTGAAATCTTGGCGTAATTTTTGCATCTGCTAGAAATGATTTTCATTACACACTTAAAAAATATATGTATATGTACATACATTCAGGCAAATAAATACATACATCCACATATACAACGATTGAGTTTTGAAATTGTAGTTTCTTTTGTAAATATAGTGAAGACGGCAACCAAGCTGGGACTTGAACCGCAAAGAACTCAGGAATTGAGAGCGTAAGCCAACCGCATTCTAGTTTATCACAGTAAAAACTTTGCTTGTTAGTATTGCAAGAAATCATGACACACACACACACACACACGCACACACACACACAACAGAGCAAAAGAAACTGTGCTGGGTTATAAATCTAAACTTGGGAATTCTCAGAGTTTAGCCACCAAAAAATACAGAGAAACGAGAGAAAACGGGAGAGAGAGAGAGAGAGAGAAGGAAACTTGCAATTGCACTCATGTTGTTTGCTGTGTACGATAAAGTGTTTCCTTCCCAAGTCTCTCTCTCTCTTTTTCTCTCTTTTCTCCAAAATAAAACACACGCTTCACAGCTCCAGAGATCAATGCACTTCACTCACTTTTTTATTTATTCATTTTTTTTCTTACTTTTATTTACTTTTTTTACTTTTTTATTTTTGTCAAATTGGAGTTATTTGCAGTTGGACCTTAAACTGTTTCTTTTGGGGGGTGAATTTTATATGAACACTTGGCGAGCTGTGAACACATTCATGGCTCTGCTTTATAATCTTAATGTGAGTTTTTTAAAAGGCGAATTCAGGATACCTTTGTATACATTTGTATACCATACATTGTAAACACCTGCCTATGCATGTGTGTGTGTGTGTGTGTGTGTTTAGGTGCAACATGCACAGATTTGTTGCAAATTCAAAGAGCTGCTGCCTTTTATGTTTGCTCGGTTTAGTTGCCACTTAGTATATTGAAAAGCGACCATAATGGCAGCTGTTGCAGCTGTGGCAGCTGTGGCAGAGAACCCACGACAACATCGACAATATCAAGAACAATGCTTGGCAGGAATATAGTCCGGATGAAGCGGACTGCTCTAAACCGACTCTGACTCTGACTGTGACTTCCCTTTCGCCATTTAGGCGTGCACAAAGACAACACACAGCAAACACACCTACACACACACACACACATAAACACACCCATAGACATACAGCGCAAGTTGGCTTAACGTGTGTTCGCATGTTGACAGAGACGCACATAAGTATGCAACATATAATGGAATTTCTAATAAGCATCGTTGTTGCCGTTGTTGTTGTTGCTGTTGGGCAGGTCAACAGCGGTTAAGGCCCGGCACAGGTAAATGTAATCACATCGAGCATTTGCTGGAGTTCATTTGTTACAGTTTGCGTGGCGGAAATTAGGGATGCAACCACCTCACCACTTCCCAACCCCCCCTCCTTCACGAAATGCAACTGCCCGTCTAAGCATTTTGAACTGTCCCAACATGGAGTAACCAACACAACATAACACAGACCACAACAACCGAAAGCAATTTTATTAACATAAAAATGCAAGCTGCAACAAACTGTAACCATAAATCAAATGCCCAACCCGTTTGCCATAATTTCAAGATATGCTTAACTGAAATTTTAGAAATGGATGACTTGAGGATTTGCAAATACCCTAGAATAGATTTCGAGGTGTATAAACTGAATGCAAAATTTAATAAAACTTAAACAAATATAATTTCTTCAAAAATATATAAAAAGTAAATTTATCAAAAAAATCAAAATTATAAACTAAAATTATAACTAAAAATCAATAAAAAAAATCACTAAAAACGAATAATAAAAAATAATAAATTTATTTAATAAATTTATATAGTGAAAAATTAAATGAAAATAAAAGAATACAAATAAAACAGAATAAAACAAATTTAATTTTAAATCGAGATAGCCAAAATTCAAACTAAATACAAATTAAGGTTTATAAAGAAACCAATTTGTAAGAAATTGTAATCCTTGCCTTTTTTATAAATAATAATAATAAATAATTTGTAAATTAACTTAATACATAATCACTCATTAGAAAGTTCAATGAAGTTTTAAGCTAAAACCTATAATTTAAATATTTTGAATATCAAATTGTAAGTCAGTTTTAACTAATTTAAGTTGTAAGAAATTCAAATTCAAAACTCAGTGGAAACTCATTCGAGTTGCAAAAAATAATAACAGAAATCTCCACACTGCAATTATGGTCATTAATAAATGCGCTTAGAATGTTGCAAATTGCTGTAGCATTTCTTTGGCCATTTCCCCGCCATTTAATCAACATTGTTGGCCATGCCACGCCCACATAGCCGCATGTTGGCAACACATTAACATAATAACAACAATGCTCACGCCAACAGCTTTTTTTATGGGCTTGGCCCAGGAACCCACACACCTTGCACTAATAGTTCTTTCTTTCTTTCTTGAAGGGGAATATATTTCTCATTTCGGTTGAAGAATGAAAGCCATGAATTATGGGGGAAGTGGTGGAGGAAGGGAGCATATATATTTACAATTTTAAATGTGCTTAAAGCATTGACCATTTTAATTTGAATAAAAGCCAATTAAGAGTTTAGAATATTGGTAAAAAAAAAAAAAAAAACTGTCAATTGAAGAGAAGTTGCGACTAACAGAGAAAACTCTCCATGGCGACACCAGCTGAAAATATACATCAAATGACAAATAAACGAGCATTAAATGAAAACAAAAATAATGTGTAGCAAAATATAATCTGAATGTTGTTCTATGTTCTCTTCGCCTCTCTTCTCTTCTGTTCTGTTCTGTTCTCTTCTATTCTCCTCTGTTTTGTGTTCTCTATGAGTAGCTTCTGAGTGGATGATGATAATATGATATAACACAGTCCACACACACTCACACACACACACACATAGACACACAATCCTTATGCTGCTCGTTTTGTCTCATGGCAGAGTCTCATTCTCCCTCTCTCTCTCTCTCTCTCTCTGGCTGTCTCTTTCTCTTTGCACAGTAGAGCTAAGCAAATTAAACAAAAGGGATAACGGCGTAAATATTGTGAAGCAGACATGGGATTTGCACACACAGTTTGTTTATATACTTTATATACATATACATATATATAAATAAACATAGAAATATGTACCCCCACACACACACACCCACACACACCCGCACACACCCACACCCGCACACACTTATCTTTGACGGTGACATTGCAGCGAAAAAAACTCGCGCTTATTTTTTCTACGCTTTCCCCAACCAACCTCATTCCATTTACGGGGTTTTCACTTATGCCATGTGTATATGTGTGTGCATTACACATACACACACATACACTTACAAACACACACACACAAATACTAACACACATTGAAACTGATTCACTTGTGTGTTTGAGCACTCATATCATAAATGTAGAACTTGTCTGCGGATGCTTCTGTGTTTGTGCATCATTTCGTATTTGTTTAGCTCGTTTTTTGTGTTCATTGAGAAGCTGCCACTTGTCACCCTTTTTATCCCCCCCCCTTCCACCCCCATCCAACCCCATCCACACCACATCTGCAACCAACCTCTGGTAAGATGTTGGCTGTTGATAAGAACGCGACTCATTTGAGGCAGGTCTAACGAACATTTTGTTATCTCAACACTGACATCAATTGCGTATCCTTTCGCACTTTGTCCTTTGACAGTTGCTGTTGACATTTCAAGCAAATCATATGCTTTATGTTGCCCCCTTGTCCTAGTTGCATTGCAACTGCACTCAGTAAACTACAGTTTTGACGGGTTTGGGGGAACATCATCTGACCAAAAGATGCGCTATATTTTAGTCCTTGAAGCAGAGTTACGAACTGAGGCATATTGAGAAAAATGGTATTTGTTGATTCACAAAATCGATTAGAGTTAAAAAAAGAAAACGAAAGTTTTGGATTTTTGATAAATTTGTCAAGGGGTTAATATACAAAAATGGTAAGACGATAGGCAAAAATTTGAAGTTTTCAAAATTTGCGGATTTTTGATGCAGATTCAAAATATGATTCAATCCATTCAAAAAGCTGCAATAATTTTGAAAATCGGTTTATTTTTGGCAAAGTTGTGGATTTTGGGCACTTTTGTCCACATTTTTGGTCATATCTCAGTAAATACTCATCAGAAAGACCTCAAATAAAAAGCAGAATGTTTGTTTTAAGTCCTTAAATCGAAAAGAGTCAAAAAATTGAGTTCAACAAATTTTCGATTTTTGATGATTTTGTCAAGGGGTTAGTATGCAAAAATGGTAAATATTGGCAAAAATTGGTAATTTCCAAAATAAGCCAGTTTTTAATGCAGATTCAAAATATGATTCAATACAGTCCCAATACTGCAAAAATTTTGAAATTCCATTGATTTTTGGCAAGTTATCGCTTTCAAAGTTTATACATATTTACTTTGAGACCAAAACCATTTCAGGAAATTCTAATTCCAATTTCATCAAAATCTGTTCATTTTTGGCATAGTTATGACCGATTAAACAAAGTTATGTGAAAATTAAGTTCATTTTTCCAAATGATATTTTATAATTTTATCTGGCTATATTTTTAGAATCATTTTTGCAAATCATGTTGATAAATATGGAGTCGAAACACCAAATAATCATAATTCATAGCATAATTCTATCATTATTATTATTATTAGAAAGTTAATTTGCGCTCTAAATTAACAATCCGCAAAACAATTAGAATAGTAACAAAAAACGCTGCCAAACCAACAGTATTTGTCTTTGTTGAAGTGAATAGAGTACAGAAAATGTTTCATAATTATTGACAGTAACAGAAAAAGCCAAAGGCAGTGACGGCCATTTTAATGAAGTTATGGTATATAAAATGGCGCTTTATGGGCAAGAGGAGAAGGGGGTTGCCATGATGATTAATGATTGCAATTGTTGGACATGTTTCATTCGGTTAGCAGGGCAACTCTGGCAGCACTCTGGCAACACTTTGGGCAGCCCCAGCATAGTTTTTGTGTGTTTTGTTGTTGGTCCTAAATTACTCTCAAAATTTATCCTGCAGCCTTATTAGTTATTTACTTTATGCGTGCATGCTGTGCCAGCGAAAGACAGAGAGAGAGAGGGAGAGAGAGACAGAGAGAGTATGTCTGTGTGTGTGTGTGTGGTATGTGTGTATTAGTGTGTAAATGTGTTTATGCACACGCCCTGGCAACATTTATGTTGCCTGTTGGTGGCATTGTTGTGATGTGGGCGGTGGCAGGCAGTGCAACCACTCCCACCCCCACTCCCACCCACCGCAGACTGTAGACTCTGCTCTCTATCAGTGCACCCCCCCCCCCCACGCAACTCTTCTAGCTTGTTGCAGATTTATTGCCCGCAGTAGTTTCCCAGTGTATTGCCTTTTGTTGCATTTCATATTTTTTTTTTTATTTATAATTTTTTTTATTTTTTTGAGTGTATTTTTGTTGTTGCAATTGTTGAAAGTTTACGGTATTTTTGGTGCGGCTGCTGCAACTGCATTTTGCATACGTTTCAAACACTATCCCCACCAACTCTTCACAACACTAGCTAGCTATCTCTCTCTCTCAATCACTCAGGCTATCGCACTATCTCTCTATCTCGTTGCGATAGTTGTGTGTGTTTTGTTGCATACTTATTTGGTTTCATTTTGTTTTGCAAATGGAAATGGAAATGGAAATGGCAGCCAAAACATTTTTGTGTCGCAGTTGCCATTTTGTCGTTGTGATTTCATTTCTTTTGCTGCCGCTGCTGCTGCTGCTTTTATATTATTTATTTATTTGCACTTTTGTTTATTTTTTTATTTTTGGTTTGTTTTTCTTTATTATTTTATTCATTGCTTTTGCAGCTTAATTAAACGTGAAATATTGTATTTCCAGATGGTTGCCTGTGTCAGGCAATCTACAATATTGATGGAAATTCCGCCAATCTGCGCCGATATTAGATCAGTCAGGATACTGCCTATCATATATATGTATATATGTATGCATAGAGAAGACACTCCCACTAATTCTATTTCGGGATTATTGCATTATTCCTTGTCAATTATTGAACTCTAATGCTGTTTTCGGAAGGGCTCAAAGCGCATTACTTTTGTGGTCTTGTGGCATTTGAAGGATATTTTGCGTTAAGGATACGTTCGCAAAGATTTGAATTCGCGCCGGATTCCATAGGATTCCTTGGGTACATATGCACTAATTGGCCAAATTATTTCAACTATTTAGCCAGAGCAAAACTTCCAGCTATTACAACAGACGAAATCTTGCAAGTAGCGCTCTCGCCATCTCACTCTTACCCACAGTGTATCTCTATCTCTTTCACGCTTAGTGAATGACGCTCTCTTTCTGTCTGTTAGAAGAGTGTGGAGCAACATTCCAACATTGCCAAATTGCGCTAATGATAAATAAATTATGTGCTGGCAGCCGCACAAATGAATATTCCACCTCCTAGCACTTCTCTCTCTCTTTCTATCTATCTGTCTCACTCTGTCTCTCTCTCTGTGTCTCTGTCTGTGTTTGGCCCTAGGCACTCAGGCAACCACAAACAGAAAATAAATAAACTCGATGGCATTGCTGAAAGATAAGTATGTGCCTTGTGCAGGAGGCACTTCACAGGCACTGAGGGGTGGTGGGCAACGCAAGGATAATTTGCAGTGGGTGGCCAGGGCAGAGTAGGAGGAGGAGGAGGAGGAGAAAGGCGCACACTCGTTAATAAGGAAAATCTGTTGCTAATGTACAATATAAGTTAATTATGGCAAAAAAAAGAAAAACACAAACACACACAAAATGCGAAAATGTAAAAACTCCTTGGGTCTGATGACAACTTTTGCAGCTCTTCAAATTGAAGCTGACAACTCCACATGCCGCACTCCAAGTAAGCTACAGATGCAGATATACATATACGTATATATAATTTTCTATATATATATATTTTCTATGTGTGAAATTATTGTTTGCAGTATTAATGTGATATAGTTGCGCTCTTTGTTTGCTTGCGATAATTGGGTTTCATGCCCAAGTGCAAACACTGGAAAAACATTTTCAGTTAAATTCATAGGGACACTACAACAACTACTACATATAACTATTGCCATTAAAAACAATAACAATAGATTACAAATTGCATTAATAATAAACAAATAGAGTTTACTATGTTTGCAGTGGAGTTGGCAACCCCCAGTTGCACAGCCAATATCCAAAAACCCACAAAAACCGTGCATAATTTTTGGCCAATTCGAAAAATCCCGAAAATTTATATGCTCTGCACAAATTATAAATGGATTTTCCGCTGCCATCAAAATCTATTTTTCTATAAATATATATCTATGTATGTATATACATATGTATGTTTGTGGATATATTGAGGCGCGCATTGCCGTGAAATGTTCATATTTACTTTTTAATTTATTATCTGCGTTTCAATATTATTTTGCAATTAAAATTTTATAACGTTTCCCAAAACCATTTAATAAAATATGCCCAATACATGTACAGAGTTATTTTTGTTTTGTTTAGTTTTTCTTTTTACCTGCAGAAAACATATTTGCATTTCATGGAAATTCAATTCAGTTGACAGTGAACTGTTTTTGGGATTCATGAACAAATGCCATGTCAAATTAGAGAGTTGATTGCGCCCAAAAACCGATTAAGAGCTTCCAAAATAAAGTTCTCTATCTGTCTCTCTCTCTATCTCTCTCCTAATTTCTATATCTGTCTCTATCTCCGTGTGTAAATCACATAAATTAGGCAGCTTTTGTTGCTGCTGTTAAATTGCAAATTTTATTTATATTCGAAAAAGTGCCTCAATTGTAGTGTAACCTAATCTATGTTATTCCAAACTCACTCTATTCTTCTCTATAACTTTCTCTCTATTTTCTCTCTATCTCTCTACCTCTCTCTCTCGCACACACTTTCTCATTCTGTCTGCTTAACAAGTTCCATGAAGAAACATTTACGAAATGTTGCCTCTGTTCAACGAATGTTGTTTAAGCCTTTTATTAGACACCCACAACTTCTAAAGGGGGTCGAGGGGTACTTTGGGATTGCGGTGGAGGGTTGGAGGTGCAGGTGCCTCCATTGCATCAAGACTGCGTCGAGTGTCATTAAAAAGTTTTTACAAGCATTCAGCTACGACATTACGTCCAACAACAAGAGACATCTCTATCTGTCTCTCTACTCTCCCTCTCCCTCTCTCTCTCTCTCTCTCTGTTGGGGTTGCTTCTTCCCTTTTCTCTGTTCTGCTTTGACTTCTCTGATTTCCAGTTCTATTTCGATGGGACATGCCATCATCAACTGTCGCCTCCTCCAACTCTCCACGCTGCCGATCACTTTCAATGTCGTTGTATTTGATTGCCTCTTCAGCCCCTCACTTCGCTCCTGTTCTGCCCCTCACTATGGCAATGCGTCAATCCTTTTAATGGTTTGCCGCTTTTAACGTCACTTGCTCTTAAGTGGATTTCAGCTACTTCTTCAATTTATTCTCCACTCTCTCTATCTCTAGTTTCAATTGCTTAAAAGTAGCTTTAAATTTCCCTCTCCTCTCATATATTGAATTTCCTCATTTATAATTTAAATATCAACTAATTAATAACTTACCCATTGTGGTTAGCGTGATGAGCAGCATAAATCCCAGCGAGATGCCACAACCCACACCATGTCTACTCCAACTATGGTGGTAACGGGACTTCCTCGTACCTCCAATGCCAAAACCAACTCTAAGTCCATATCCAAATCCATATCCACATCCATATCCATATCTATGTCCATGTCCATGTCCATGTCTTGTGATTGTGTAAATTAGACGCTTTGTGATATTCTGCGCCTTGCCTGACATCTCAACGGACAGATGTTGCGGCTGTGGCAACATACGAAAGGGGGCGTGAGGGGGATGGGGGCACAATATGTCTCAGACTGAACAGCAACAGACGAGAGGCAACATTCGCGGCACATTCAATAAACACTTCCACTTCACACGCCACTCGGTCTGACTGCCTCAAGAGATTGTTTATTTACAGTCGGAGACGGAGACGGAGTCGGAGTCGAAGTCGGCGAAGTTGGGGGATTAATATGCGAATTATAATTGCTTTCGGTATGGATATCTTGTTCATTGGTTTCCTTTCAATTGCCGACACTTTTGAATACTTTCGAATATCCCCAACCAAACGTCTAATATAAATCCTCGCCGAGTTTACACATATTTTTTTTTCTCTTTTTCGGGTTTACCACGCACATAACAATTTCCGGGTTTTATTAAGGCCATTTGCCTGCCTCCCCCTCGGTGCTCCTTCTACTCCAATGATCCATCTAGTTGAGTTTTACGAGTTTCTCTTCTTCTTGTTGTTATTTTATTTATATTTATTATTGTTGTTGTTGTTGCTGTTGTTGTTTGGCTTTGATTGTTATTGGTTTGCAGGCAGCTGTTGATATCGGATGTGCACTGTAAGTATAAACACACTTCTATTTAATTAACGATGTTCCAACTACAATATTCGCATTCGTTTTTCGAATTCACATTCACATTCATATTTATTTTCGTTTTTAGTTATCAGTTTCTTTTTTTGCCGGTGCCTAAGTAACTGAGAGTAGCGAACCTAGGGCACGTTGACAGGCGACTGAAAATTGTGTTTGCCTTCAAAATTCGTCAAGAGTGTTTCGTCTTCTCTGCTGCGAAACACACCCCGAAAATATACATATATTATGTATGTATGTGTGTAATGTGCGTGTTGCTTGCCACACGTAGGTGGGCAGATATTCCAAAATTAGCAGCACTCTGGAAATGTATCGCAACATTGTTGCCACCACCAACAACAACAGCAGCTGCTGCTGCTGCTGCCACATGTTGCAGCCCACAAATTGGCAACACGCGCTGAAATGCCACACATGCAACACCACACAACACGCAACACACTGACATCGCACACTGGGGGCATGTTCAACAAATATGACAAACAATAATAAATAAAGCGAAGTGAAGTGAAGTGAAGTAAAGTAAAATAAAGTAAAGTACTGTTACAGCGAAGTAAAGTAAAGCGTCGCTCTAAAACTTCAAAAAGAAAATAACAATTTGTTGCCGCTGCTGCTGCTGTTGCTATTCGTATATCATGTGTGTGTGTGTGTGTGTGTGTGAGTGTGTGTGTGTGTGTGTGTGTGAAGGACATCTGTCGCGGTCGCGTTCGTGGTTATACCACTTAGTAAGTGCAAGGAAGGGTATGCTAAATTAGGCCAGCAAGGGCAGCCACAGCAAGGAATTTAAGATAATCTTTGTAAATAGCAAAATATTGTTAAGCTCAGCAAACAATATCAATATATATTTCAATTTAAAAAAATTTTCATTTTTTTTCATGATCTATTAATTTTTATGTTATGATATACATATATTATTAATTTCTTGCATAATTTCAATTGTATTTTATTTTTTTACTTATTAGCAAAACTTCCATTAATCTCTGATTTTTTCATAAATTGCATTATTTTTTTTTATTTAATTTCATTTTTATATATTTGGTTATTTTTTTATTATTAATATCATTTTGTTTTTTTTTTATTTTTTTTAAATTAATATTATTTGGTTATTTTTTTTTGTTTTTTTATTATTAATATTATTTACATATGTCATTCAATTTTTTTGAAATAAATAATTTTTTTTTTATTTATATATCGTTTTCAACATTTTTATTATGCTTCATATTAATTATTTTTTAAACTAATAGTCTCTTTTCATACGTGGCATTTGCTAGTCGTGTTTTATATATTTTTTTTGTTTGTAAATTTTGCTTATTATACATATATTTTGTAAAATAAAAACAAAAGCTTCACACAAGTGGCTGCAGCAGCTCTTGAGCTTCCAATTGAAACTCAAAACTCGCAAGTGTTTTGTTTATGCGCCGCAAACACATTCAAAAATCTGTCTCCATTTTGTTCAATAAGCTTCCTCTTCACCCTTCACCCCGCACCCCCTTCCGTGACTCTTTCAAATTGCTGTCAGAGCTAATTACAAGCTGAGAAGAATCTTTTGTATTTCTCAGTTGAGAATGTTGCAGATGATGCCACTTAAGAGCAACTTTCACTTGCAATAAATTATAATTAGACGAGTTGGAAAATAGAGCGATATCCACAGATACTATATCCGGGCACATATGAATGCCATTTGATGGGGGGGAATAATGTCTCTATATTGCAACTTCTTCCCTGAGTGCGACACTGACATTGCCTCTTTATGTGTCAAGCCATGCAACTTGGTTTTATTGTCGCACAAACACCTCGACACATGCAACAAATAAAATACAAAAATACTCTGAGACATATGATGGCCATGCACTTACCAATTTTATTATAGTAAATTTTATACGTTTATTTGTTTGTATGTGCATATGTGGCAAGTTGCATGTTGCATGTTGCATGTTGCATGTTGCAACCCCTTGACATGCGCGACACGTGCTCTTCTCATAGTAGACAATTTAGAAAAGTGTTTATTAGCCTACACAATATTTGAGTATATTTCTAGATGTTTTGTTATTATTGCTGTTCAAAATGTGTTGCAATGAAAATTGAAACACGTGGCAACTTGAACAGAATCGCGGGTCGTGCCACATCGCTTCCAGCGTCTGCCACCAAATTAATGCAACTCAAATTATTTTCATCGATCGGGGTTACTCTCCACACTACATATGTATATCCTTATATCCTTGACGGTGCGGAATGCATTGTGAGCACATGACTTGCAATTTGCATTTTGGGGGGTCTGAAACAATGCGAAGCCGTTTAATCGATTCGCTTCCATTCGATTCTATTCGATTGCAAACTCAAACGATGCATTTGATTAGCGCTTAACACTAAATGCAGCAATTAGCATTGTATGCCATCATAATCAACCATTTAAATGTGTGTGTTTGCTGTGTGTGTGTGTTAACATATAATCAATCAAGCAACAAATGCCACACACAGTCACACAGAGAAAGACAGTCGACGAGAGAGTAAGAGAGAGAGAGAGAGATAGCGAATCTCAACTCCCCTTGCGATAATTCTCGGGTATTTTCAATGGGAGTACTATTCCCACTTGCATGGAGGAGAACAAACACATGTTTCTCAGACAATCCCTAACTAAAGCCAGACAACTGTTTATCCTAAGTAGACTATAACTAGTCTGTGTTTAGCATAAATTATTAAAAAAACATGCGCTAAATACCACTTCAAGCTCAAATTATTCAACTTTTGATAAGTGAGTGCATTCTTCTGATTTTGTGAAGTTTTTTCCCATTTTTTTAGTGAAATTTATTTTGCAAACTTTTTAATCTATCTAAAGATTAGACATTTTTCTTGAGTATTTCTACTTCATTCGCATAAAAATGATTTTTAACATGATTTTTTTTTAATATTTTTTCATTGTTTTTATTTTATTATGATTTTATCCTTTTTTGATTTGATAAATTTTTTTAAATTATATTTTCTGTAAATTTTAAATTTGGTTTTTTAATCATGATTTTATTTTTAACTAACTTTTTTAATGTTTGTTATATTACTTTTTTTTAATAATGGTATTATTATTATTATATTTACTTACGTATTCTAATATATGTTATGTTTTAATGTTTTATTTTATAGTACAATAATTTTATAATTTAAATTATAATTAAATTTTTGCAAATTTTGGCAATATATTTTATTAAAATTTTATATTTAAATATATTTTACATTAAAGTATTTTTAAATATTTTTTAATGTAATAAATATATATTATTATTGACAACCTTTCATATTTATACCATAAGCATTGTTTGCCCAGCTTAATTCCTTACATCATTTGCAACTAAAAGCCGAAAAGAGCTTAAAGCTCAATATTTCAAGAGCTTTTGCAAGTTTCTGGTTTTTAGTCACAGCTGTCGCCAAAATTACTAAAGAATTCCATTGAAACAGCGAGAAAGCAACATCAAATAATAATAACAGGCAACTGCTGTCGGCTATAGGGGTGGGTGCGCAGTCTGGGGTGAGGGGTGAGGGGTGACCACTTCAAAACAGCCTCGATGCCAAAAAGAAGAAAAAAAAAACACCAACAACACGAAAAACAACAATAACAACAACATAAACATTGAAAATCCAAACAAATGTCGAACGCGCAACATTTCCGAACATTAACGCGGCCATTGACAGTGCATAGATTGATGAATGTGGGGGAGGAGGGTGGCGAATATGGGGGAGTATGGAGTATGGATTGTGGGAGGGGAGATATTTTGGAATTCGGCTACGCATTGTGTACACATAATAATCGTTGACCTTTTTATGGCTTTGGCACAGGTTCTCTAAAATAAATTGTTTGCTTCCCCTCAGAAAATCAATTTCGCCATCAATTCAACTACATTCACATAATAATCATCATTGAAATTTCCTGGTCACAGTTTTGCCTATCTTCGTCTTCTTCTTCTTCTTCGTCTTTTTCGATATTTTATAATATACATACATACATAAATATCTATATATGTGTGCTTATAGAATAGAGAGAGTACTGTTATTTTTGGACAGGCTTCTGTCGGTCGTTTTTTGACAAATTTGTAAGTGCGAGCAAAGGAGGTTCTTCTTATGTATGTATGTATGTATATATACTATATATACTATATATACACAATTGAATTTCAGCGTTGGCAATTTAATTTCTTTTGTTGTCAGCGGCATAAACATAACGAAAATGCCGCCAGGACACGCCCACGTCCTGAGCATTTCCTCAAGTGCTTTACAGCTGGCGACTCCTTCAGCTTCAGCTGCTGCTGCTACAGCTGCTGCTTCTTCTTCCTATTCGACTTTAGCTTCTTCTTCTACAGTTGCTGCTGTTATTTTGTTGACAGCAGGACAATAGCAAAAAACACGCTGGGACATTCGGTACATAAAATTGAACAAACAAAGACAACACAAAAACCAAATGACTCTGTTAGAAAACAGCACAGCAGTGACAACCCAACAACAACAACAACAATAACAACAACAACAATTATAACAACAGAAACAACAACAATAGCATTGGCAACATTTTACAACAACACAAAAAGCTCTGACCCCAAAAAAATAACAGACTCTTACATCAAAGTGTGGCAGAGACTGTGGGGCTGCAACAACTCTGGGCAAGTGCGTAAGATGTGGTCTATTATTGAGACTATATAGATATAGTATATCAGAGAGAGATATCGAAATATAGAGAGAGAGAGAGAGAGAGAGAGAAATATTACTAGAGAGTTGCAAAAGGTCAAGTTTCAATATGCTTCAAGTTGTAATATTTCAAGCTATTTACAGACACTATATCATCAGCTATTTTAAGTTATATTTTTCACCTTGACTTTGACCCATAGAAAAAACCTATAGAAAAAATACCTAAAGAAGTAGTAATTGAAAGAACACTAAGGATTTAAATGAGGTCAAGATTTAACATATACATATATATCGGCCTTAAATTAAAATATTTCTCCCAAGTTATACACACTATATCATCTACTATTGTAGGTTATATCTTTCTCCTCAAATTTTACCCAAAAAAAAAATGTATATATATAAAAAAATATATATTTATATATATCGTATACAAGAAATATATAAAAATAAATATAATTTATTTTATATATAACTATAATTCTTTTAGAATCTTTTAAATATTCGATTTTTTTTTTTCAGATTTTTTTCCTTTTTTTTTCTTGGGCACTTACAATATACAAAAGGTCACGATCACATGCATATACATATATACATACATATATGTATGCCTTCCACTAAAGTCTTTTTACTAGTTATGAACACTATATCATCCATCAGCAGTTCTAGCTCATAATTTTTACTTCAACTATGTTTCTTCAGAAAAGAAAAACAGATTATACTCTGAAGAGTTATAAATAACTGCAATATAACTATTGTTTTCTTGAAAAGCTGCTTGACCCCCATTGCAAATGAAGAATGACTGCCTAAGAATGCGCTTTCAGCCCCAACGAGGAAACAGATAAAAAATAACACCGACTTAGCTATACTCTACAGTGTGGCTAAATTGCATACAATCAGCAGTTGTCGCAGCTGAAGTCAAGGGCCAATATTTGACATGTTGGGTTGTGTAAAGCGGAAACTGACAACTGCTAGAGAGAAAGACAGAATGAGAGAGAGAGAGACAGATAGAGAGAGAGAAAGAGAGAGGGAGTGATGGTGTGAGAAAGAGAGGTAACTATGTGCTTGTGCTTAGTGTGATTCGCCTAATGCAATCATTGTCAATGCCAATGCAATTGAGAAGTGAAGCAGCCAAAACACTTACTTAATGGAAATTACTTAAAGAGTCATAGACGGTAAGCTGCACTTCTAGGCCGCCAGACGACAACCTACACAGAGAGAGAGAGAGATAGACAGAGAAAGAGAGAGAGAGAGAGATAGAGAGAGTGCGATGAGTGCTTGAAGAGTTAGTTGAGCAATCACGTGCCAAGCACATAGTTGTAGAGCGGAGCAGGACACTTGAATGTGTCATGTCCATTGGATTTTTACTAAAAATCATTTAACAGCAAATGTCCTCGAAACTTTCCTCGTCCTTGCACTCCTCTCCTCTCCTCTCCACTCACATGGAGAGCAAATGCAAACACAGGCCAGGACACATGCGAAATGCTCTCAATTGATTGAAGGCACTCCGAGGTCTGCTTAAATTTTTACTTCTTGCCGCTTCCATGAAGGCACGTAGTCTGTACGTGTGACTCTGCCACATATGTGTGTGACTATGTGTGTGTGTGACTGTGTGTGTGTGACTGTGTGTGTGTGACTGTGTGTGTGTTTGGGAGGTATACATAAGTATTATGTTTGGCAATTTCTAAATTGTTGTGTTCAATCAAAGGCTCAGACAAACAGACAACGTTGCCCCATCATCATCAGCATCATCAACAACAACATTTTCTGCATCGATATCGAATCTCACTTATCACAGGCAATAATTTGAGCCTCTTTTGTGAATCGAGCAAGGTTATATTTCTGGCAGATAATTGGCTTAGTAATGCATTCAACTTATAAGCAGATACCTCAACTAAGCAGACTAAAAGCATCATCTAGACATCGCATCTAGACGAGTTCATTAACCCACTTACATATGTTTTGCCAAATAATGGGGTTCTTCTCTCCGAAAACCCCAAGTGACCTCAGCTAGTATTTCAATAAAAAAAAAAAGTTAAAATATGCATATAGAGTAAGACATCACAATGTGCCAACAAATAAGTAAAGAAACAAAAAACTTTATAAATAAATAAAAAAAGAGCAGTAGCTCAAGTAAAACTAAAACAATAATAAAAGCAACCACTCAGAGAGCAAGGAAAAACAAGAAGAAAATGGCGATGTAGAAAAAAAAAGGAAAATAATATTTGAAATCTTTTGCACAACATTTTTGGCATTTCTCTTTTATTTGATTGTGCAATGTAAAATGTGGATTCTTTATGGCCAACACAGAGAAAGAGAGAGAGATAGACAGACATAAAGAAAGAGAGAGAGAGAGAGAGAGAAAGAGAGCTGAGTGAGTTAGCGTTGTCATTTGTCAGTTTGCTGGCTGTCAGCAAGGACTTCCTGCAGTTCTCCACTTACAGTTTCAATGGGATCCTTGCCGGACCTGCCAGACGCTGTTTACAGCCACTTTTAATAAACTTGACAAATATTTTGATACCCTGCAACACTTGAGTCTTTTTTTCATTTACCAAGCGAATAAAAAAATATTTTTAAAAATTCCAAAAATGATGTTTCACTTTAAGTGCTTGTTTCACTTTGATTTTTATCTTAATCGAACATTGATACCACCTATTAGACAAGTTACTGCAAATAATATTTGTTTTGAATGCAACTCGAACTCAAGTTTCTCACTCGAAGAAAACTTGCTCAACTTTTACCAAACTACAACAACAACAAATAAAATCGAAGACTGCAAAATGCCTTCTTGTGTTACAAGTTGCCTCTGTTCGTCCTTCGTCCATCTGTCCAATTTGCAATTTCAGATTTCAGTTTACAAATTGTTCAGTTTATGAATTTGATTTGCATTCATACAGACAGCTGCATTCAGTTGATTTTTTCTCATGATTATTTTCCACACTAATTATTGCCAGAAACTTTGAAATTATCTCAACTCGAGATTGTTTGCACTAAATGAAAACATTAACTCAGCTCTTTTGCAACTCAGCAACAAATATCTGATACTGAGAGTGAGTATCTCCAGCTATCTCTATTCAAATTTACCTCAAAATACTCATTGCAAGTCTATTTGAAGGTACTGTACATTTCCAATCCCCTAAGCATCCTTATTCCCTTATTTCAACATTGTCTGAAGTGTCGATACTTTCCTGTTTTCTCCCGAGATGCAAACATTTTAGCACTAATTAAACAACATTTGCACTGCAATCAGCTGGAGGAGCTCGGGGAAGTCCTTGCCAGCATTGGCAATGAAGGATTTGTTACATTACAGCGATGCCAATATAAATATACGAATTAATGTACATACACTTGCAACTACAGCTGCAATTAAAATTACTTGTACCACAAGTTGTAACCAAGTGAGGGAAATCTTATTCTGAACCAGAGGAAAATATTATATTATATTATTTAAATGAAGAAATATATATATATATATTTTGTATTTACATATATATTTTAGGTATATATTATCGAAAATGTACTAATATTTTCCACTTGTTTTGATTTTTTTTTTGTATAGAATAAGCATGAAAATGATTAAATATGGAAAAATCATCAATTACATAATGTGGTGATATTCTGATATGGAAATTTTAATAACTTCAGAGCACATTTATGACCATGCCAAAGAAAACAATATTTGAAAATCGGATAAGTTTTGAAAATGTAATGACAGTTAGAATTTAGTAAAATATATACATATGTAAATTAAGAAATTTTGGAAAATGGGATACAGAATTATTTTCAAAAATACAAATTTTATCAAGAAAAGGTGCGATTTTTTTTTCATTTAGGACACACTTTTGGCCATTTTTGAGAAATAGTCATCAGTAACATCACAAATAAAATGCAAAATACTTGCTCTGATTTCTAGAATCGACCACAACTAAAAAATTGGGTTTGAAATTTTTTCGATTTTTGATGATATTGTCAAGGGATTAGTATGCAAAAGTGGACAAAATATTCGAAAAATTTAAAATGAAGAATTTCGGGAGGTTTTGAATGGAGAATTAATCTGGCACAAAATCTATTTTCAGAAATGCAAATTTCATCCAAATCTGTTAAGTTTTGTCAAAGTTATGGCAGCTCAAAGATATGCGGGAAATTCAAAATTTGAAAAATCTGGCTTTTAACAGATTTTGACACGTTTTTAACTCTATATCAATAAATATTCATCGGAAAGTCCTTGAATATAAAATAGGGCACGTTAATTTGATTGTAATATTATTTTCAGAGATAACTCTTATCAGTTCGTTAAGAATTCTTCACTTCACGCAAATCAACTACAATTCACTTTAATGCAGAGTTCAAAATGAAAGAGTTGAGGCGCCTCCGCCAGAGAAAAGAGGTCAGCGAATATTAAAATTGCGTTTTTAACAAATAATTCACTTTTATTACATGTTACATAAAAATTACAAAAAAACAAAATAAAAAAACTGAAGAGCGTGTGGCAAGAGAAGAGGAAGAGGAACAAAAATAAGCTGCATTACCGCAACTTAATGAGTGCCTAAAACGTGTCAGAGTCACTCTATCCCTCTCTCTCTCTATCTCTTCCTCACTGTCTCTCTCTCTCGCAGACCGCCCCCCTCATTAAAAGTAACCAAGCTGCCGTTGCCACAACCCAAAAAATATAAAATAAAAACAAAAAAACAACCAACAAACGCAAATGCAACAACAAATGGCGACCGCAACACATGAAAAGCGGCAGCCAAAAAGGCAGCACCTCTCTCTCCCCCTCTCTCTATCACATTATCTCTCTCTCTCTCTCTTTCACTCTTTTAGCTTTGTCTCTTTCTGTCTCTGTGTGTGTGTGTGTGTCTCCACATCAGTGCCATCAACGCTAATGACAAAAGCGCGCAAAGTTTGTTTGTCTTTTTTTTTTCTGTGTTGCTTGTTGAGCGGGGGGGGGGGGAGTCAGCAGGGCGAGTCTCCACCACCGCCACCGCCTACGACAACTGGCACTAAACATGGCCAGCGGGTGGCTGGTGCGGCGGTTGGTTCAGTGGCAGGGGGTGTGTCCGGCTACTCGGCCACAAGCACAAAAATCACAAAAGAGCATAAAATTAGCGAGCACTGTGCCGCTTCACAGTTTTCTCCCTTCACGGGCACCTTGCCCTGCCCCACAACACACCCCTAGCACACCCCTAGCTCTCTCCATGTTCAACCCCCTCCCGTTCTCGTCTTCCTCTCTGCCAGTCCCTCAGTTGCCCCTCCCTGCACTGTCTCTATCCGCTTTGCGCTTCGTGGACTTTGTTGTATCATTACTTTATTTTAAATTTACCCACAAAGACTCTAAACAGGCGCGGCAAGCGGGGTAAGGGTGGGGGGGGGGTGTGTGGGGGGATGGAAAGCAACGCCAGCTTGCAGCACGAGATTTCTGCCCCACTTTGTCTGCCTGATTGTGGGCCAAAAGTGAGCGTGTTGCCATGATGGATTCTTGGCCATCATTTTGCTTGTTGTGGAAACTTGTGATGCTTGATGTTGACGTCGCTGTTGTTGTTGCCACAAACTGTTCTTTGGATGTCGTGCTGCCTGTCCTGATTTTTCACCGCGCATCGTCAGCGTCATCGCCTCGTCCTTGCTGAAGTCCTGCCAGCAGTCCTTGCTGTTGTGCTCGCACTTACACAATCTGGTCATTAGCTGCGCCTGCCACCAAATTATTTAGCCTGACTGCGGCTCCCCTTAACCATATTGTTGCTGCGAATTTTCGCCAGCACTGTGTCTGCCCAGCATGCTATGCCACTTTATATACAGAATATATATTTTTTTAATTTTTTTAAATTTTTGTTTTGTTGGACAGTTATGATAATCATCAGGCATGGAGCGAGAGCTGCATGAATATCGCCTTGGAGTCGCGTGTGTTGCGCCATAAGTATTGTCTATCGCATGCCACCGTTGCCATACCCCCCTCCCATCGAGCTGCCACTCTCCCCCACCCCCCCCCCACCTGTTCCGCCCACTGCCACACCCACCAGAGTTGCCACTGCCACTGGCACTGCGTGTTATGTAAAATTTTCATGTCAAGTACTTAAACTACTGTTGTTGTCGTTATCAAATTCATAAGGGAGCCTCCAAACAACAACAGCAACAACAATAAAAAAGCATAAAAAATATTCTACAAAAAAAAATAACGCAGAAAAAAAATATAACAAAAATTAAGGCCACTTGAAGAATATTTTTCATATGGCATGTTAAAAAATTTACGCAATTTGTAAGCAAAACTTGGTCGGGAGGCGATGATGGAGGGCGTGGCACAATGGCCTAGTCGTCCTGCCACGCAAAATGACCAAATTACAGTTATTGCTGAGGTCTGCCTAGATTTCATAATTAAAAAACGAAAAAAAAAATGTGAAACTAATGTAATGCGATTTGTAAGTCGAGAAGAGGAAGAAGAAGCAGCAGCATATTTCCATCATTGGGAATGGCCTCAGATACAGCGCTGGCAATGATAATAGAAACGTTTTAACAGTGCTAGGAAAAATATTTCAAAATTTTATGAAAGCTTTTCTTATTATTTTGATAATTTGAATAATCAAACTCATATTAAGATGAAGATTGTAATTTTCTTTTTATACTAAATATTGAATAAAAATAAAAAATTAAAATTTTTTCGAAATTATATCAAATTACGTTATATAATGACAGTTTTTTTTCAATTTTGCATTTTGAAACTCATATTGATTAAAGATTATTATTTTCGAAAATTGAGTTAAATGTATTTAATTTTATTTTTTTTTTTTTGATAATTTGTGAAAATTATAACGAACGGCACTGATGCGAAAATTTATAGAAGCACTAACTATCTAATTTCAAAAGCTGATTTTGAATACAGACTTTCATATCACATCATAACTAACATATTTTGAGGCATTGCGAATATGTTTCATAATTTAAAACAAATTATGATATATTTGAAGTCAGTCTGGACTTTATTCGCGCTACTTTGATTGTATGTCTAGGCTGGCATTTTATTTCTTGTGTTTCACAAAAACTTTTGCTTCTAATAAAAATGTAAATTTTATTGTTTGACGATTTATTATTAGAAATATCCTGTGTCCCAAACAAACACAGAAAAATAAAGGGGGGAAAACAGAAAGGAAAAGGCAAAAGAATAACTGCTGATTTGCAGTGAATCCATTGATTCCTTTCCATATCTAGGTATGTCACACACACACACACGACCACACACACACACACACCCACTCACACACATATGACGAGGTGCACAATTGGATAGAATTTTTATGTCTCACTTTGGATTGTGGCACGTGGCGGGGTTTTTATGGTTCTGTTTGAAATTTATTATCGCCGCTAACTGTTTTTATGATTCGATTTGATGATTGTTTTGGTTTTCCTTTTTTTTTTTGGAGACATACTATATGAAATCGAGATAGTATTTGCTGAGCTACGTTTCTCACAAAAATGAGTATCGATGTCGATGCAAACATAAATAATGAGGATCGTTTTGTGTGTCAATCGCAGCTTTCCTCAACCAGAGATTAACACTTTCAACCATCCACCACTAAATATATGAAGAAGGTTCTACTAAACAAAACAAAAAAATACCCAAGACATTTATCAGACAGAAAGAGAGACAGAGAGTGAGAGAGATGGAGAGATGGAGAGTGTGGCAGAGAGAGAGAGAGGAACAATTTATTGCCGATTTCGGTCAGAAGCTTAAATTATTAAATTGTTTCTCGCTGCGTGAAATCCTTACTTAACGGTATTCTCTAAGCTTTCCGGCAATAAAATAATTTAATTTATGTCAGCCTAAGAGACACCACACAGTGGCTGTCGTCTATGAGATGAGCCTGCTCATCATTAAAAAGTCAAGAGACTACAAGACAAAAAAAAAAAAAAAAACGAAAAAAAAAATGTACAAATCTGCGCATAATTTAATAAAGTGAAACTTGTGTGGGCCTCTGTCACTGCCACTGTCTCTTTCGCACGCCAATGCTGCCATCTCTTTCTGGGCGCGTGTCGCATAATGAAATGCTAGGCAGGAAGCGTATACTTAACTTGGCTCAAGCTCGGGCTCAGCATCGGGCCAAGATACATTCCCTCTACTTGGCTAATCTATGGAGATATCTGCGACATACTTATAAGCTGCCAGCTTAGATACTATATACTCTCTCTTTCTCTCAGTCACTTGCTGTCTCTATCTTGGCATTAGCTTTATTAAAAGCAAAAATTATAAATTTGATTTACTTATGCTGACATCACATATACTATATACATATAGTTGAGAATAAGGATTAAATATACGTATGTCAGAGTGATAGAGAAACTTGATATTTTACTTACTATATAGTTGTATATATAGTGAAGTTGGCAAGTGCTCGAAACTTTGCAATTTCCGCAATTGAACAAACTTTGCAGCTAATGGCTACTTAATTTATTAATTTTTCATATTAACAACAGTTTACAAGCGCCCCTCATTAAAGTTACATCAACTTTTCTCATTCGCCGCTAATAGCAAGCGAGAGCGAAAAAAAAACTCATGCGAGAATTTTCTCTCTCGCACTGCTTGCAAAGTTAGAAAATTAAAAAAATATAAAAAAAAAATGAAAACAACAAACAAAGTGCAAAATCTGAAATACATTCAAGTTGGACATGTAGCACACACTGTAAATAAGGGAAAATTCTACTAAATTTAATATATTTTCATATAGTATATTTTATGTTAACCGGCATTAAGATGCCGACAGTGAGAAGTCCGTGCGGACATCTAGACCAGCGAAAATTAAAATGGGGCTGCGTTGAGCTCTGATAGGAATCATGCTGAGTTGTGAAAAGTAAGATTGAACTCAGTTTGTGGACCTTTTGCCGCATTGCACTTGCCACTTGCCACATGCCACGTGCCCCATTCCCTAGTTTTGCACAGTTTTTGCCAAAGTTTTTTTTTTCCCTTCTCATTTTGTTCTTCATCAGTTTGTTACCCTTCCCAACAAGGAGTGCTGCAGCCTGGCTTCAGTTTACCAGAGCAGGGTATACATGGATCACGAGGAGGGGCAGTCGTTGTAGGAGCTGCCTAGTCTGTGTAATCATAAATCATTAGGCATTTGGCGCCAGCCTCTTGTCGCTAATCTCAGTATTAAATTTGGCTTTAACTTTCATTGCAATATGATAACATACAAATTCCCATCTCTCTGTCTTTAAATGTGCCGAAAATTTGAGGCGAATGAATCTGTTTATCTTCGGCTACAAGGAAGCCGACGCCATCTCCCTACTCCCTACTCCCTACTCCCTACCTCCTATGCTGATGCCGTCGGCTCCTTACAATGAAATTAAATTTTCTGACTCTCTCTCTCTCTCTGTCTCTGCGTACTTCCCCTCTCTGCACTCATTGGTTTTATAATAAAGTTAATGATTTTGTTTTGGTGGTAAATTCATTGAAATTTATAACTCGTGTTGTGTATGCCACCAAATGTGGCAAGTATGTATGTGTGGGCGCATTTTATGATAAGCGGCTTAAAGTAGCTAGACTCGATTCAAGGCTGGTCGTCTCCAGTCGAGTGGTAAGTGATATTGAATTGAGTTGTTTTGCTTAATAGGATCTGATTGCTGTTAATACTCTGATTTCTATTAGCCATTATTGTTATTGTTCTTGGCCTCGTAACTGTTGTTGCCGTTTGTTGCCTGTGGCTACTCTTGCTGTAAATTCTTATTTAAATGTAATTACAGCAAGCTGCAGCAGCTGATACACTTAGTTACCATGCCACTTGAACACTTAATCAGCAACAATTGTGTTTCAACAATAAACGATTAAGCTAAGACGCAAAACCGTTAAATACAATTTCAGAGAATTTAAATGCTGACAACATTGACAGCTGTCTGGCTGCTATGAGACTGCAGCGATCGCAGCTTGGAAACTGAAGCAGTGCAATGCCTGCAAGCAGTTCAGCGTTCATGACGTGATGCACTGCTTTGCAACACGAGACATGTGCAACTGTCGAGCAGTGCAAACGGAAGCTGTTGGAACATTTTAAAGAGCTCTCACTTTATATTTGGCTGCATTTAATTATTTACATCAAGTAAGTGTTATATGCATGCACATACATGTATATTGTGTATAACAACACTTGGGGTTACTCATGAAAGGGTATACGAACAGCAAACCAACACTTGCCTGACATGCTCAACCGCAATGTTTCAACTTGTTTCCCCCTTTTTGCGCTGCTTCACAACACTATACAACAAAAATGATGGTGAAATCTATGTATGTATGTTGGGGGGGGGAGGGTCTTTTCGCGTGATCCGCGCATTAGGTAGTGCAAAATAAATAGCTCCGACATTTTATAGCACACTTGATAATATGCGCAATAAGTCAACGCAACTAATCACCACATAAATAATCTTGAGAACAGCGCCAACAACACCCAAAAAAAGAAAAACAGTTGCCTGCCCCACATACATATATATCCATTTAATATAGACAAATACGGGGAATATGGCGACTTAAATTTCCAATGAAATAGCGGGGAGAATTCGCCAGATATATATATGGGAATAATTTGAAGGGGGGGTGTTGCGGATACTACTAGCAAAAAACTAAGCGGCGAAGTAAATAAAAGCACTCAGTGTCGAACTCATGAAATTGAGAACTTGGTCAAATAGAACGTGAGCGAAATTTTCACTAACGAATGTTGACTTTGCCAAAGTACTCAAATCGAATGAAAATACCAACAACAACGACAACAACCACAACAACAACAAACATTAGCACGAAGAAGATCAAACAAATCAGCAATCGTTCTGGACAAAAAATAAAACAGCAAGGAAAATATAAAAATAGCAAGCAACTTTATTTGGGAATTGAGAATTTGGGATGCCTAGAGTTGAAGAGGCAGACGACGGTCAAACTGAACTATCGTCGGAGCTTAAAGCAAATTAATAAAAGTTCTTTAGCTTAAAAAAACTTTGCCATAAAATTGCAACAGCAATAGCAGCTGCCACAACAAAACAAAATCCTTAAAAACAAATAACAAACAAGAAACCAATAAAATTAACTTGCTCCACATTCCACACACACACACACACACACAAGAAGCACGCACAACAATCTCAGGCGGAGCAGAGCAACAAGACCAACCCAAAAAACGTTCAATTTTCAGGGTAGAGGACGAGTTTTGCCAGATTACGTATACGCCGATTGAACCGATAGCAAGAATGGCGAGGAGACAACTTCACATTTGGCATATCAACTGCTTGAAAACTGCTTTGTTTTTTTGAGTGTAGTGTGTGTGTGTGTGAATGTGTGTTTACTTACACATGCAATAAAAATACTTTAGATCTATTGCGATTACGTAGAATTCCAGAGTTCGAGGAATATGGCATGTTTTGGATTAACACATTTTCATTTTGATTTATGTTTGTTTTTGCTTTGAAATATTTAATGAATTATCACTTTGTTTGCAGTTTATTATCAGCTGAATGTTATCACTTTTATTCGATATGGTTTATCAACCACATTATTCACGAAGCAAACAGCAAAATGGATGCCACTTTCACTGTCAAACCGACCGTTAAATTCAACGTTCGCCACACATCTAGCAACTGATTTGCTCACAACTCGTCTCCCAAGCGAAGCGCTGATGATGCTGCACGCATCCAACACAGCCACACCGCCAGGACTCGTGTTTCGCCGCCGCCAAATCACGACGATGCCTCATGTGCCTCTTCGTGTTCGCCGAGACTCGTCATCACGAACCTCCGCTAATCGTTTTTTCGGCTAAAGAGAACTGTTCGAAAGTTCCTCTCCCCACAGAGTCCTAAACTAAATCGACAGATGTTACGTATGGTCAGGACTAAGAGAGTCGAAAACGTATAACAGTTTACTGATAAGACGGCAATGGTGATGCTATATCTATAGAGAGAGAGAGAGAGAGAGAGCGAGAGAGGTGGGTGTTTATATAGAAAACTCATTTACAAAATATATGTAAAATAATATGTTCTCTTGAAACAAAAATTTGTAACTTTTTAAAACACAGTTTTGTGTAAAACTATGTCTGTAAATTATTTTAAATGACAACAAACTAAGAATTGTGGCAATTTACTGCGCAGGCGTGTAAAAAGTTGTTTCTAAAAATACTAAAAAATACCAAATGTAGTTTAGCGGCATGTTGCAGTTTAAAAAAAAAAGATTGAATATGTTGGCCTACTTAAGAGAATTTTCAATAACTATTAGTCCCAGATTCTTAAAGATTTTTGAGACTCTTACAAAAATATAAAATATTCAAATCGAAGTCTCAAATACGTTCAACAGTAAAAATATCTGAATAATTACTGTCATAAAAAAGCTGGTTTAAGATTTGAAAAATAACGAAATGACTTCAAATATTTAAACGTATATCATGCATATTTTTCAAAAAAAAAAAAACAAAGCATAAAAAATGTATATATATGAAAAAATTAATTTGAGATAATTCTATTATAAAACAATAGTCCCAACATCTGAATATAAACTCAAAAAACTGTTGACCAAAAAACCTTTTTTATTTAGAAACCTCCCATTTTTAAGGAAAATAATAATAAAAATAATAATAAAAATCACATAAAATTTATCGAATCAAACTTGTATAATATAATTTAATGAAAATATGACTTAAAAAATATTTTGAAGAATTATTAAAATGTCAGAATCGAACTAAGTATTTTATATAATATGATATTATGTTAAAAATACTGTTTGCTCATTATTGTTATTATGGCATATTTTTAACTTTTATGGTTTAAAAAAAGACTATTAATTGAATCAAAAAAAGTTAAAAACATGATAGAATCATAATAAACAAACATTGTAATACAGCAAATTTCTTAGAATATGTCAATTATTTTTCATTGCCCGTTTTGAGAGTGACAAAATTAGACTATTGTCTAGAATTTAATTATATGTATGTAGATAACCCTCCCTAACTAAACAGCGGTACCCGCTAAATAATAGATCAATAAGCAGTATATCAACTATATATATTGGCGATATACTATATATGGCATTCCAATGAGCTGAGAGTTGTTTACAATATACATAGCATCGATTTGCAGATATATGATAGTGCCATATTGCATAAATGTATGTATGTATATATAGGGTTGGAGGATAGGAATAGAGGGGTAAAGGTAGAGAGAGGTATGTATGTGTGTGTGTGTGTGTGTGTGTACATGCATGTATCATAACAAAGTGCACATCATGATTTTATTAAATGGACTCTGATATATTTATTGTCCGGCAGCAACGTGACTTGTGAATTGATTTCATTACACGTAAAAAGTTAACAAAGCAGCCAGGCTCAAACTCAGTCCCCATCTATGGCAACATTTTAGCCAAAATCTTGTTTCGCTTCCATTTTATTTTTTTGCTCTACTTTCACTTGTATTCATATATATATAGGCAGACATACATACGTATACTCGATATCATACTTCTAAACAAACTTCATAAATATTTTTGGGAGGCGCAGCTCCTGCAGCTTTGATACATCTATGTGGCTATGTCTGTGTGTGTGTGTGTGTGTGTGTGTATTGACTTTAGGACATCTCTCGTTAGTGGCTTCATAGCAGCCGGCATCAATGGCCAAATGACCAATGGCATCGGCAACGGCAACGACAACGGCATCAACATCGTCAGACATCAGGCATGGAATATCAATGTGGGCAACCGGATGAGTGGACAGCTAACTGAGCAGTCATTCCACAGAAAGAGATAGATATATGCATATAGAGAGAGAGAGAGTTAGGAATATAGAGAGATCTGTAGGCTAAGGAATTTAGTGTCTAACCACAAGTATCTAAATGGAGCTGGCTTTGCTTTTGGGTTTATTTTGTACAAATAATGATGATAATACGCTTTGCTAATTTAACGCATCACCCCAAAGACCGCATCGCATGCGATAAATATGCCCATACGCATCGCATGCGATAAATATGCCCAATTGGTATTCGAATTTGGATGCGGATGCGGCATGCCACAAGCTAGATCTCAATAATGAGAATTCAGCAACATACACACATGACGGAGAGCAGATATTCATGCACCCAACACCCAACCAGAGGCACATCCTGTCCAGCTGCCCCTCCTTAGAGCTACTCTCTCTCTCTCTCTCTCTGTGTGTGTGTGTGAGTGTGTGTGTTTTAAGTTGGTCCTTTTTATAAATGTTGTCAGCATGAAGCACTTACATGAGCCATTTGCATCATATTTCTGTTGTCATTTGTTGACATTTTACTTGGCGTGCTACAGGACGACGCGTCCTTCTGCTCGTCCTTCTCCTACTACTACTGCTGCTGCTGCTGCTCCTCTCGACATGCTGGCATGTGTGGAAGGGTATGTGTCCCTCTGTCTGTCGGTTTGTTTGTCATGTTAGATGTATGCTTAATGTGCAGTCATTATTTTTCAAGAAACAAGCGCACAAGCATCCCAGACAAACAACAACAACAACAACAATAGCAAGAGTTAAGAGCAACAAAAAGAAAAAAAATAAAAAGAAAAGAAAATGGAAAAAAGAAGAGAATACGAGACAAGAAAACGTTTTAGCGCAATATATATAAGCTGACAGCCACGCCCACATAATGTGGACAACCAGGCAATTGTGGACTGTCTAACGAGCTAGTCTAGTCCTCCCGGAAGGAGTGTGAGAGACGAGGGGTAGCTGAGGGGAGAGCTTAAGGTTAAGAGAGTTGACTTAATAAATATGAAGCAATGATTAAAACGCTGTTTCATCATTTCCACTTCTTTTTTTTCCTACTTCATTAATTGTTTTAGGCCCACAGAACTTCAAATCTGCAAAATATCTTAATTCTAAATTCAACTTAAATTGCAATTTCAGTTTCTGTCGGAATATGCCACTGGCAATTATATATTTTTTTTATTTTTTAATTGAATTTTTGTGAATATGTAAACTGTGATTTAAGCATTTGCCGCGTTTTCATGACACTTGTGCTGTAGCAATTAACTAAATGACAATCCCCGATTCCAGCTCCGATTCCCAATCCCACTCCGTTATATATCCATATCCCGACTCTTAGCTAATTTGGCATGGCGTCAAGCAGTCCTGTGCAACGACAAAATGGCGTCAACGCAACGACGCCATTTTCTGCACTCTTTTTTTTACAATTTTCGTATTGTTTTTTAAGCTCTTGTGTGTGTATTTTATTTATTTTGTACGGTTTGCATTGGCGCCAGAAAGCCGCTTGTAATATTTTATTTACTTTTTATAAATTCCGTATTTTATATTTTTTATTGTTGATTGCCGCTTATGCAATTTTGGTGTATTTATTATTTAAAAGGCAATCACAGGTGAAAGATATCTTCGAGTTATTGGCATTTTGCGACCTATTGTCATGATGCGGTATTTTTTTTTTAATTCTCTCACTCTCTCTCTCTCTGTTTGTCCTTTTCTGCTGCAACTTTCACACTTGTAAATAAACTAAACACTCTGGTGTACAATGCACTTTGGCCGATTCCAACTAAGGGTCCTGGTCCACGTCCTCGTCCACGTCCAGGCCTTGGGTTTGTCCTAGTTTACTGCCCGCAACTACTGCTAACTGGCAAACACTCCACTCGACTCAACTCGACTCGAGATTCGCCAGGACTCGCACACACACACACACTCACACACACGCACACATTCTCACATACAACAACAGGCAGTAGAACAAGAACAAGAAGAGTTGTGAGTGAAGCACGCATCCATAAATTGAACAATGCCCCTGGGCTACCCGCTGACTCTGACTCCTATAATGTTGTCGGTGACACGGTAGAAAATTTACACCCCTCACACACACACACACACACACACACACATACTCGCACAACACACATGGCATAGTTGAGGTTAACTTGCTTGCAGTGTTTTTACTTCGCTTAATTCGCATAATTAATTTTGTTAGTCAACTTTGGCGCTAATACATATTTTTCCGCCATTATATTGTTGTTACACATACTGTTGTTATTCAGCCAACACACACACACACACACACACACACACACACACACACACCACTACTATTACCAAGAGGACAGGCACAAGTGGTGCACGGCTGCTGTTTATGTGCTTGCCCCGCCATGCCATGTTTACTCATTGAATTTATGCAATTATCGTTGCCTATTTTGCGGCGTCAAACATGCCAACTCTGCCATAAATGCAGCTAACGCACACACATACATATGCTTGCTTGCTAGTGTATGTGTGTGTGCGTGTGTGTGTGTTTGGGTTTGTATCTGCGTATGTGGGCATACGTTGCACTATGGGACAAAACCAGAGTTAGTGTGGGCAAAACTTGCAAATGAGACCCAATGGAGTTTGTGGTTTATAAAAAGAAAATAAGTATTTTTATTAATTACTAATCACTATTTATTATTATTAAATATTATTATTATTATTTACTATCCTAATTATATATTATTATTATTATTGGAGCTTAACTTTTTGATAACGATTTTAAAAAGGAGTTAATTAAGGTGCTTTTTATTAATTATTTATTATAATTTGATTTTATTTTTATGTTGACAGCTTCACTTTAGTATGACTTTTGAATTGTGGTCTGTAAAAGCAAAATAAATGTTTTTCAAGCAAATGGGCGTGGCAAAATATTCTTTAAGTAAGTAGTGGTCAATAATAGTTAATAACAATTTTAAGTCGCAACTTAAAATAATTAAAACGAGACGAATTATTGTTGTGTGGTTTATAAATTGGGTTTATGATAACATTACGAAATATTTCTTTTAAAAAATGAATAGATAATGGCACACCTTCTATTTAATATATACTATATAATTTGAATTTATTAATTTTTCTTTAATTTAATGATCTATCTTAAGAATCTCATAGAGGTTTGTGAAAACATTTTTATGGCATGAAATTAATCAATTGGCGATTTCTAATCATGTTAACATACAATTTTCAATTTTCCACAAAATTATTTTGATCAAAAAAATGAGCATTGATACCACTGTGCAGTATGCGCTTCGACAGTCCAGGTAATTGTGCTCCTGTTTTGCACTTACGAGCCTGGTCCTCTGCACAGTTTGCTACCTACTTCATGTTTAATACGCACACACAACCAGACAGAGACAGATAGAGTGTAAGAGAGAGAGAGAGAGAGACAAATAGATAGAGGAGTTAAAAAGAGATAGGGAGAGTGGTGCTAGTGGAGTTGCATAATAGTGGCTGCAAAACGTTTATTTACTTTATTACTGCATATTTGCATGCAGGTCGAAATGTGCGTGATTTATTTAGGCAAACGTGTTTATCCGGAACCCTCTGCGAATCCTCTCCAGCTATGCGGCAGCAACTCCAGCTGCCAACTGGTAATTGTCTGTTAACTGCCATTTGTTTGGAGAGCACTCCATAGTGACTAGCTGACTAGTGACTAGCTTCAATCAGAAATCATAGAAAATTTTGAAATAACTTGTATAACTTCTGTTATTTTTAGGACTTTTACGATCTGGGCAGAAACTATAATTACTTAGGGTTACTTAAGATGGGGGCGTGGAGCATTTCAATTTGCCAAATGAATTAACATTAATCACAACATAATAACTTTACATTGTGGGAGGAAGAGAACAAATGCTCTAAGCACTCGACAACTCTTTGTTGGGTACTTGAGACTTGAGGGAGGAAGAGGCGGTACTAGTGAAGTACCCAAGTGGGCCAAGTTAAGTAGAATTCTTGGCCAGCAGTGGCTGGACTTGCCTGCCCTGGTCTAGTCTGCCCTGGTCGCCTGTGGAGCAACAGCTTCAACACAATAGGAGCACTAGCAGCAACAAGACAACGAAGTAGGGAAAAACATGATTAAGAGTGAAATATTTATTTGCAACACTCTACGACAGAGACAGAGAAACTGAGAAAGAACGAGAGAGAGCGAAAAGAGAGAGGCCACGACAGCGCCAACAATTAGTAGCAAACTAAGAGCACTCGAGAGCCTGTGGGGCAATTGCAAACGCGAATTAAACATGTAAATGAAAAAGCATTAAGGGCATAAGGTAAAGAAAAAAAAACAAAGACAAAAAAACACAGAATCATAACTTAATGGCTGTTAAACTGGCGACCCAGTGGAGCTAGTGAAACTAGTGGATCTGCATAATGTGCTGTGATTAGACATGGCTTTAATTATCATTAAATATTTGTCACTGTGTTTATAAATAAGTGTATATCAAATTGCAAAAACCTACAAATATAAATAGTTATAAACAAAAGCAAGTTGTGTAGTCTAATAATCCTCCTCCTCGTCGAAACCATAGCCGTATTCATCCTCATCCTCACCAGCTCCCTTGTTCAGCATATCGTGCAAGGTGGCCTCGGGCTCTGCCTCTGGTTCTGCGTCAGGATCGACATCCGCATCCGCATCAGCCTCATCAGCATCCCCATCGAATTCGACATCGTCTGCAATAGTTGATATAGTTGATCTATTAAAACAAATCCAATGCGGGGAAGACTGCAACCTCTGGCTACCTAAATCAATTGTGATTGCGGGCTTCACATCCACTTCCTCCTCCTGGTTAACAGACAGCGCTGCCTCCACTTTAGCTCGCTTTCGACTTGGACCCGGCAAATCATACGCTGGCTTGGCACGACCTTTACTCGTCACTGGCGTTTCATCTAGGATAATAGGTGACTGCTCCAACTTTGTGCTGGGTTTCGCTGGATCAGCTTCCTCCGTCACGGTGGAGATGCCTTCTGTCAGACTCTTGAGTATGTCGTAGTTTATTTTACTTGAGATCTTCTTTTCCTGCAGCATTTTCTCTATGGCCTCGCCGGCAGTGGAGGACGGTCCAATGACCTTTTTTCGAGGTTTTCGTTTCTTTTTCTCTGGTTTGCCCTCCTCACGTTCCTTGGCCAGTCTTTCCTCACGCTCCTGCTGCTCGCGCAAATACTCCGCATTCAGGTTATTCCACATGTCCAACTTAGTGACAGCTTCGTCTTCTGTGAGCACATACTGATCCAGCTCGTCGTCATTCAAGTCATCGACGAACAACTCTGTTTCCTTGGGCTGTTTGGCACGCTCAACATCCTCTAGGTCATTCTCGGTGACGCGGCAAATGGCTTCAATGTCGGGTCGTAGTCCCTCAATGACCGCATTGGGCATGGGTACGTGTGGCTTAGCATCATCTGTGTTCTTGGCAATCAAGTCATTGATCACCTCCGCATTGGACTCTTCAATAAACTGTCTGGATTCCTCCAATTCCCTATCGTCGCTAAGGTCACTCTTGGCAACATCAGACCTACTCAAGCCTTTACCTTTGGTGAACCTACGCATAACCTCGTTGGAATATTTGCCCAAGTCCTTCTCCAAATGGGCATCGATTTGCTTTTGTAGCTCGGTCAGCTCATGGATACCCATCTACCGCAAAATAAGACATTGTACTGGAACATATCTATAGTGAAATTAGGCTTAGCTACGTTTTGAATGAGTTCGCGATCCTTAATGCGCGCTGCTTTGAACGAGGGAGGATCCTGTTCTCGCTCCAGATCGACGGTCATGAACTCCTCCAGAGTTAAGCCGCCCGAGGGTGTCTCCGCGAACTCGGAGAGTCGCTTGCGCAACGTCGACTCGTGGATCTTAACTACACCAATGACGTCAGTCAGGGTCCGACTAAACTCGTGCATGCGGGCAGCAATTAGCAATGCTGAAATATGTGACCTTTTTACTTAGTACGCATATTAATTACAGTTACTCCTACGGTTACTCCTACGGTTACTGCTACGACTACTGCTACGGTTACTTACCTGCCCCGCAGAGACCTGTTGGCCGTCGCCCCGAGTGCATGCAATCCTTTTTCATGCGCTGCACAATGCGTAACGCGGTCATGGATACCTCATGGGTCTTGGGACCCAGTTGCAGTCGATTGGCGAACCGCATGATGTAGAGGCAGGGATCTGTGGCATGTCAATGGCAATGTAATGCGGAACTTGTTCATTAATATTGTACGAAAATAGCATCAAAAGTGTTGGTGTTGTTATTGATGTTGGGTTTGTTGTTGGTTGATGTGTGTTGTTGTTGATGTGAATGGTTGTTTGTGTTGTTGTGGTCAACTGAACTTGGATCATATCAAGCGACGACTATCGAAGAACTTGTTTAGTGACCTTCAAAGCGGCTAACCTAACCAACGAAATTGAAAACAGCCAATACTCTCTCGACTCTTTGCCATGTGCAAGAGCATGCGACGCTGCTGCCGAAAAAACTGACAAACTTGAACCCGAACTTCGAGTCCAAGTCGCTGATATATATATATAAATTTGTATGTTTATTTCATTCAACTATTACATTATGTTGGCATTGAGCACGGTATCGAAAACAGCAATCGAAAGAGACAGCACCAGCCACAAAAAAGAGTGTTGTGTGAGAGAGAGAGAGACCAGAGATTTATTTTTTGTGAAAGAGCTACAAAGTTGGGCATGCGATAAATGCGTTTATAGCATGCGATAAATTATTTAGATAACAAATCGAGCATGCGTTACGTTGCAAGTTGCATGCTGCCCTGCTGCACTCACGTCTTGTATTTCAATTTAATGATACCTCAGTAAGTGTCGGTCATAAGCTTAAACACATATATTTATAACAAACAAAAATTAACTAAACAAATTAACAACAAACGGGCAAAACGCACTGAAACTTTAAAATTATGTGCGAAAAACGAGGTGAAGAGCACTAAAATCAACAGACAACAAAAAATATAAACTAACTCAAAAATCTGAGAAAAAATAAATAAAACAAAATTTAGTAGTTTCCAACACCAAAATATCTCGTACCATCCATATTTATATGTTATAAACAAATCTTCAACATTTTCCAAGATCTGTATCAGAAAATCGCTCTATGAGAACTTTCTAAACTTCGATATGCCGTAACTTTGTCAAATCTCAACCGATTTTCAAGTTTGATGCCAATATTTCCAAGTTATGACAAATAAAACCAAACTGCATTCAAAGATTCCTTAAATTAAGACCTTCATTTTCGAACCCCTCAACAAGCCCTAGTCTGTATCAGAAAATCGCTCTATGAGAACTTTCTACACTTTGATATGCCATAACTTTGTCAAATCTCAACCGATTTTCAAGTTTGATGCCAATATTTCCAAGTTATGACAAATAAAACCAAACTGCATTCAAAGATTCCTTAAATTAAGACCTTCATTTTCGAACCCCTCAACAAGCCCTGGTCTGTATCAGAAAATCGCTCTATGAGAACTTTCTACACTTTGATATGCCATAACTTTGTCAAATCTCAACCGATTTTCAAGTTTGATGCCAATATTTCCAAGTTATGACAAATAAAACCAAACTGCATTCAAGGATTTGTAAAATTAAGACCTTCATTTTGGAACCCCTCCACAAGCCCTGATCGCTCTATGAGAACTTTCTAAACTTTGATATGCCATAACTTTGTCAAATCTCAACCGATTTTCAAGTTTGATGCCAATATTTCCAAGTTATGACAAATAAAACCAAACTGCATTCAAGGATTTGTAAAATTAAGACCTTCATTTTCGAACCCCTCCACAAGCCCTGATCTGTGTCAGAAAATCGCTTTGTTAAGACTATCTAAACTTTGATCTGCCATAACTTTGTCAAATCTCAACCGATTTTCAAGTTTGATGCCAATATTTCCAAGTTATGACAAATAAAACCAAACTGCATTCAAAGATTCCTTAAAATAAGACCTTCATTTTCGAACCCCTCAACAAGCCCTAGTCTGTATCAGAAAATCGCTCTATGAGAACTTTCTACACTTTGATATGCCATAACTTTGTCAAATCTCAACCGATTTTCAAGTTTGATGCCAATATTTCCAAGTTATGACAAATAAAACCAAACTGCATTCAAAGATTCCTTAAATTAAGACCTTCATTTTCGAACCCCTCAACAAGCCCTGGTCTGTATCAGAAAATCGCTCTATGAGAACTTTCTACACTTTGATATGCCATAACTTTGTCAAATCTCAACCGATTTTCAAGTTTGATGCCAATATTTCCAAGTTATGACAAATAAAACCAAACTGCATTCAAAGATTCCTTAAATTAAGACCTTCATTTTCGAACCCCTCAACAAGCCCTGGTCTGTATCAGAAAATCGCTCTATGAGAACTTTCTACACTTTGATATGCCATAACTTTGTCAAATCTCAACCGATTTTCAAGTTTGATGCCAATATTTCCAAGTTATGATAAATAAAACCAAACTGCATTCAAAGATTCTTAAAATTAAGACCTTCATTTTCGAACCCCTCCACAAGCCCTGGTCTGTATCAGAAAATCGCTCTATGAGAACTTTCTACATTTTGATATGCCATAACTTTGTCAAATCTCAACCGATTTTCAAGTTTGATGCCAATATTTCCAAGTTATGACAAATAAAACCAAACTGCATTCAAGGATTTATAAAATTAATACCTTCATTTTCGAACCCCTCCACTAGCCCTGGTCTGTATCAGAAAATCGCTCTATGAGAACTTTCTAAACTTTGATATGCCATATTTTTGTCAAATCTCAACCGATTTTCAAGTTTGATGCCAATATTTCCAAGTTATGACAAATAAAACCAAACTGCATTCAAAGATTCTTAAAATTAAGACCTTCATTTTCGAACCCCTCCACAAGCCCTGGTCTGTATCAGAAAATCGCTCTATGAGAACTTTCTACATTTTGATATGCCATAACTTTGTCAAATCTCAACCGATTTTCAAGTTTGATGCCAATATTTCCAAGTTATGATAAATAAAACCAAACTGCATTCAAAGATTCTTAAAATTAAGACCTTCATTTTCGAACCCCTCCACAAGCCCTGGTCTGTATCAGAAAATCGCTCTATGAGAACTTTCTACATTTTGATATGCCATAACTTTGTCAAATCTCAACCGATTTTCAAGTTTGATGCCAATATTTCCAAGTTATGACAAATAAAACCAAACTGCATTCAAGGATTTATAAAATTAATACCTTCATTTTCGAACCCCTCCACTAGCCCTGGTCTGTATCAGAAAATCGCTCTATGAGAACTTTCTAAACTTTGATATGCCATATTTTTGTCAAATCTCAACCGATTTTCAAGTTTGATGCCAATATTTCCAAGTTATGACAAATAAAACCAAACTGCATTCAAGGATTTGTAAAATTAATACCTTCATTTTCGAACCCCTCCACAAGCCCTGGTCTGTATCAGAAAATCGCTCTATGAGAACTTTCTAAACTTTGATCTGCCGTAACTTTGTGAAATCTCAACCGATTTTCAAGTTTGATGCCAATATTTCCAAGTTATGACAAATAAAACCAAACTGCATTCAAGGATTTGTAAAATTAAGACCTTCATTTTCGAACCCCTCCACAAGCCCCGTTTTGTATCAGAAAATCGCTCTATGAGAACTTTCTAAACTTTGATCTGCCATATTTTTGTCAAATCTCAACCGATTTTCAAGTTTGATGCCAATATTTCCAAGTTATGATAAATAAAACCAAACTGCATTCAAAGATTCTTAAAATTAAGACCTTCATTTTCGAACCCCTCCACAAGCCCTGATCTGTATCAGAAAATCGCTCTATGAGAACTTTCTAAACTTTGATCTGCCATATTTTTGTCAAATCTCAACCGATTTTCAAGTTTGATGCCAATATTTCCAAGTTATGACAAATAAAACCAAACTGCATTCAAGGATTTGTAAAATTAATACCTTCATTTTCGAACCCCTCCACTAGCCCTGGTCTGTATCAGAAAATCGCTCTATGAGAACTTTCTAAACTTTGATATGCCATATTTTTGTCAAATCTCAACCGATTTTCAAGTTTGATGCCAATATTTCCAAGTTATGACAAATAAAACCAAACTGCATTCAAGGATTTGTAAAATTAAGACCTTCATTTTCGAACCCCTCCACAAGCCCTGATCTGTGTCAGAAAATCGCTTTGTTAAGACTATCTAAACTTTGATCTGCCATAACTTTGTCAAATCTCAACCGATTTTCAAGTTTGATGCCAATATTTCCAAGTTATGATAAATAAAACCAAACTGCATTCAAAGATTCTTAAAATTAAGACCTTCATTTTCGAACCCCTCCACTAGCCCTGATCTGTATCAGAAAATCGCTCTATGAGAACTTTCTAAACTTTGATCTGCCGTAACTTTGTCAAATCTCAACCGATTTTCAAGTTTGATGCCAATATTTCCAAGTTATGACAAATAAAACCAAACTGCATTCAAAGATTCTTAAAATTAAGACCTTCATTTTCGAACCCCTCCACAAGCCCTGGTCTGTATCAGAAAATCGCTCTATGAGAACTTTCTAAACTTTGATCTGCCGTAACTTTGTCAAATCTCAACCGATTTTCAAGTTTGATGCCAATATTTCCAAGTTATGATTAATAAAACCAAACTGCATTCAAAGATTCTTAAAATTAAGACCTTTATTTTTGGACCCCTCCACAAGCCCCGTTTTGTATCAGAAAATCGCTCTATGAGAACTTTCTAAACTTTGATCTGCCATAACTTGGTCAAATCTCAACCGATTTTCAAGTTTGTATGATCTGTATGAGAAAATCGCTTTGTTAAGACTATCTAAACTTTGATCTGCCATAACTTTGTCAAATCTTAACCGATTTTCAAGCTTGATGCCAATATTTCCAAGTTATGACAAATAAAATCAAACTGCATTCAAAGATTCTTAAAATTAAGACCTTCAATTTCGAACCCCTCCACAAGCCCTGATCTGTATCAGAAAATCGCTCTATGAGAACTTTCTAAACTTTGATCTGCCATATTTTTGTCAAATCTCAACCGATTTTCAAGTTTGATGCCAATATTTCCAAGTTATGACAAATAAAACCAAACTGCATTCAAAGATTCTTAAAATTAAGACCTTCATTTTCGAACCCCTCCACAAGCCCTGGTCTGTATCAGAAAATCGCTCTATGAGAACTTTCTAAACTTTGATATGCCGTAACTTTGTCAAATCTCAACCGATTTTCAAGTTTGATGCCAATATTTCCAAGTTATGACAAATAAAACCAAACTGCATTCAAGGATTTGTAAAATTAAGACCATCATTTTCGAACCCCTCCACAAGCCCTGGTCTGTATCAGAAAATCGCTCTATGAGAACTTTCTAAACTTTGATATGCCATAACTTTGTCAAATCTCAACCGATTTTCAAGTTTGATGCCAATATTTCCATGTTATGACAAATAAAACCAAACTGCATTCAAGGATTTGTAAAATTAAGACCTTCATTTTCGAACCCCTCCACAAGCCCTGATCTGTATCAGAAATCGCTCTATGAGAACTTTCTAAACTTTGATCTGCCATATTTTTGTCAAATCTCAACCGATTTTCAAGTTTGATGCCAATATTTCCAAGTTATGACAAATAAAACCAAACTGCATTCAAAGATTCTTAAAATTAAGACCTTCATTTTCGAACCCCTCCACAAGCCCTGATCTGTATGAGAAAATCGCTTTGTTAAGACTTTCTAAACTTTGATCTGCCATAACTTTGTCAAATCTTAACCGATTTTCAAGTTTGATGCCAATATTTCCAAGTTATGATAAATAAAACCAAACTGTATTCAAAGATTCTTAAAATTAAGACCTTCATTTTCGAACCCCTCCACTAGCCCTGATCTGTATCAGAAAATCGCTCTATGAGAACTTTCTAAACTTTGATCTGCCGTAACTTTGTCAAATCTCAACCGATTTTCAAGTTTGATGCCAATATTTCCAAGTTATGACAAATAAAACCAAACTGCATTCAAAGATTCTTAAAATTAAGACCTTCATTTTCGAACCCCTCCACAAGCCCTGGTCTGTATCAGAAAATCGCTCTATGAGAACTTTCTAAACTTTGATCTGCCGTAACTTTGTCAAATCTCAACCGATTTTCAAGTTTGATGCCAATATTTCCAAGTTATGATTAATAAAACCAAACTGCATTCAAAGATTCTTAAAATTAAGACCTTTATTTTTGGACCCCTCCACAAGCCCCGTTTTGTATCAGAAAATCGCTCTATGAGAACTTTCTAAACTTTGATCTGCCATAACTTGGTCAAATCTCAACCGATTTTCAAGTTTGTATGATCTGTATGAGAAAATCGCTTTGTTAAGACTATCTAAACTTTGATCTGCCATAACTTTGTCAAATCTTAACCGATTTTCAAGCTTGATGCCAATATTTCCAAGTTATGACAAATAAAATCAAACTGCATTCAAAGATTCTTAAAATTAAGACCTTCAATTTCGAACCCCTCCACAAGCCCTGATCTGTATCAGAAAATCGCTCTATGAGAACTTTCTAAACTTTGATCTGCCATATTTTTGTCAAATCTCAACCGATTTTCAAGTTTGATGCCAATATTTCCAAGTTATGACAAATAAAACCAAACTGCATTCAAAGATTCTTAAAATTAAGACCTTCATTTTCGAACCCCTCCACAAGCCCTGGTCTGTATCAGAAAATCGCTCTATGAGAACTTTCTAAACTTTGATATGCCATAACTTTGTCAAATCTCAACCGATTTTCAAGTTTGATGCCAATATTTCCAAGTTATGACAAATAAAATCAAACTGCATTCAAAGATTCTTAAAATTAAGACCTTCAATTTCCAACCCCTCCACAAGCCCTGGTCTGTATCAGAAAATCGCTCTATGAGAACTTTCTAAACTTTGATATGCCATAACTTTGTCAAATCTCAACCGATTTTCAAGTTTGATGCCAATATTTCCATGTTATGACAAATAAAACCAAACTGCATTCAAGGATTTGTAAAATTAAGACCTTCATTTTCGAACCCCTCCACAAGCCCTGATCTGTATCAGAAATCGCTCTATGAGAACTTTCTAAACTTTGATCTGCCATATTTTTGTCAAATCTCAACCGATTTTCAAGTTTGATGCCAATATTTCCAAGTTATGACAAATAAAACCAAACTGCATTCAAAGATTCTTAAAATTAAGACCTTCATTTTCGAACCCCTCCACAAGCCCTGATCTGTATGAGAAAATCGCTTTGTTAAGACTTTCTAAACTTTGATCTGCCATAACTTTGTCAAATCTTAACCGATTTTCAAGTTTGATGCCAATATTTCCAAGTAATGACAAATAAAACCAAACTGCATTCAAAGATTCTTAAAATTAAGACCTTAATTTTTGGACCCCTCCACAAGCCTTGATCTATGTGAGAAATTCGTTGTTTTAGGGCGTTCTAAGCTGTGATTTGAGTAAACTCAAACGAAATTTATATTTGGTATTGAAGAGTTCTCATTAGGGCATAGATTTCTTGGAGCACAAAACCATAATATGTTTCATATCTGGTACGAGATAGAAATATTAAAAGAAAATAAAAACGAAAACAAAGAGACAAAATTATACAACCTTGGAGTGATCTGTGCTAAGCGAGACGACGGCAAATATTTGAAAAACGTGTTACGTGAACGCATAGAGGTGTGGCATGATGAAGAAGACATGGACTAGAAGAGCAAGAAGTAGGGCATGGAGGGCAGCAGCAGACGACAGCTGATCTTCAACTCAATATGCCACATGCGACTAATTAGCAGAGCGAAGAGTCATTGCAGCAACTTGCAACTACTCAAATATGTTGTAGGTGCCACACGCCGCAACAACTCGGCAACAATTTGTCACACACTGACGGTAATTACAACCACAACAAAGCCATGTCCGTCGTCTGGCTTATAAAAAAAGAGGTTCACAAATTCAACGAGAGGAGCATAGGACAGCACAGCACTTGCAACAAATACTTATTAAACCCTAATGAATGCGCATATTTGACGCAATGAAGCCATCCAGGCTCACCCACTATGACCACTCCAGTTCACTTCATCCACTCTCCCTCTATGTCTCTCTGTCCCTCTTACACGGATGGTGTCCTGCGGCTGCTCTTAAGTGTTCCTCTTGAAAAATGATGCCGTTGTCGCAGTGACTGCATTGACCATTCTGTACCCACTTATCTTCAGCAGCTGTTGCAGTTGCACTTGTCCTCTCTCTTTCTCCACCCTCCACCCTCTCGCATACTCTCTGGCCACAACGTTTGCCCAGTGTTTGACGTTTGCTAGCTGCGATAATTATAGAGTGAGATTGGCGCAGGGCAGAAGAAACGAGAAACGGGGCCAAGAGGTGGTCACAAACTGTGGGGCAACACGATATCTGGCTGTTGCTAATGGTTTCTTAATGTTCCACTACAAAACCGCCCTTTGGCGCTTATTATACAAATTGAAATTATTATTTAAACTTTATCTTTTATGTTTGAGTCTGTGTCATATAAAGCATCTCTACTTCTCTTTCAATTTTTGGCAAGCGCGATTACGTCTCAACTATTTCAACTCAATGGCAATTTAATTTGAGTCTTAATTATTATATATATATACGTTAAATTGTCTTCTGATTAGCTGGGAATACGGGCATGTTTATATTATATGTTAATAATTACACTGAAAATAATTATAGTTTTTTTTTTTCGTCGACCAATCAACGATGAGCGAGAAAAAGTCAAGCTCAAGTTTATGCCATATATCGCATGCGACACATTAAGTAATTCTCTCATTATATTTTTGCCCAGCGAACGACGAATTGACGACCGACCGACCGCGAGACCGACCGACCTACAGACGAAACGAAGCGACCGATAAAAAAAAGCACCTGAGCAGCCGAAGCGTCACGATGCCGACCGTCAACAAGCCAAGTGTTTGTTCGTTGTCGTCGCGTCGTGGCACTACGAATTCGTTCGTTGACTCGCGAACACCTCAAACGCAGACCGAAGATCGCAGACTCTATATAGAGGTAGCGAGTGCCGAAACCATCCACGCGCGCATGCTCAACACTCTCTCGCATGTAAAGATATTTTATTTATATATGTACGAATATGCCAAATTGTTTATTTTTGTTATTGTTGTTATTGTTTTCGGCTGCTGCTGTTTCGTATTCTCAGTTATTGTAAAATAATTGCAAAGTGCGCGTTCTTTTGTTGACGTTTCAATTTTCAATTTAAATGCTACTCAGCAACTATCCGCCATAAAAACTCTCCAAACCTACAAAGATATCATACCTTTAAATGAAAATGAAGTGAAGTGAAGTCATGATCAATTTTACCGGTTATATCTTTCTCTCTCAATATCTGCGTCTCTGATATGATGATGAATGTTGTTTTCTTTTCATGTTAAGCCAATTAATACATTTTATGACAACCTTTGAAGCAGAGTAGAGCAAAAAACTGTTAACAAATATCTATAATCTGTGATATCTTTCGAACCAATCCAATGTTATTCAAATTCATTCGAATTCAAATTGAACTGAGATTGAGTATGAGTTTAAGTATGAGAATGAGAATGAGGCGACTCCAACCAGGGGCAAGAACCGAAGGTCGCCCATTGAACATTAGCAAAGAAAGTACATAAAAGTGCTAAAAATATTAACAAACCCAACAAAATATTTACCTGAAACGAGCAAATTGTGAGAAGATAAACACAGTGGGAACCCTAAGTGTTGACAGCAAATTCGCAAGCCCGAGTCAAGAGTATAGAACTGTACAGTGACTGCAAATCGGACAGGCACGCGAAGTGACTTTAATTTATGGACAAATAATTGCAAATTTAATAAATAATAATCAATACAATTAAGTTCTTAAAGAAAGTCGAGTAATGTTGACTGTACGATAATCAAATTTATGGCACAAGTTGCCATGAAACCAAAATACAAAGAAAGAAAAAAAAGTAGACAAAAACTGAATTCCAAATTAAGCATAAAACTGAAGTCTGAAAACGAGTTTAAGTTTAAAGTCAAAGAATAACTTATAGATCGGCAAAATAAGCAACAAATCGACACAAATTCGTTAACATATTTAATTATAAGAAGTGAAACACTCCAAAGTTCAATCAAGAATATTCGTAGACGATTAGGCGAGGGTGATTTTGCAGTCCCATTGTGAAACACTTTGAAAAATAAAGTTACGCAAGATAAAATTTAAGTTGGCAAGTCATTAGACAAAATGCAGCATGACTTACACAAATCATATATAGATATTTGTCTATGAATACATGATGCATACAGTTGTAATTGTGCATATAAAGAAATATTAGCAACTAAGTCTTCGAAACCGCGACTTGAATGGAGTATACATATATGCAACTTGCAGATACCTCGTACCCATTTATCCCCTGCTAATTATTCCCCCAGAATGAGAATACCCTACCCATATGCCTTGGATGGGGTATTATGTAGGTATTCAAAGTTTTTGGGCTTTGTGTAATAAATTATCTACAAATCAAAAGCCACAAGCTACCAACCATCAGTCAGTCAGTCGGATGACAGACATCCAATGCTTGCAAAATCACCTAAGGGCACTCGAAACAAGTCATCGAGTTATTTGCCTATATCTTCATAGATATTCATGTATGTATGTATATAGTGAGGTGACTGAGCAGACTACTGTGAAATATGCGAAATATTAAATGTGGATGATAGTAATATTTCTGCACTTCAATCACACCTGCGCAATACTGCAGCATGAAAAGTTATTTCAATCAGTAGGTTACTCCCAAAGTCGGACCTATGCAACGGATAATGACCTCCTTCGCTGCTATGGCCACAATTTGCCTTCATTTCCTCCATATGCATATTATTCAGAGCAACCGTGAAAAACTACATAAATTAAGTAAGGTTCAGCAAAAGTTAATCCAAGTTGACAGTCCAAGTTAAATACAGTCAAGTCCGAATACAAATACGAATACGAATCGTGTTCTCATAAATATTAAACAAATAGGTGTTTCTTTACAATTTGTTAATGCATTCAAAACTGGTATAAAATCATCAAAACAATGTATACATTCGGGTGGTTCGACAGCTCAAATATCAAATATCAGACAACTGTCAATTTATAATATCATATCATCTCATGTCGGAATCTTCAACTTGTATCTTAAGCACGTTCTGAGCGTGCCAAAAGAGATGAAAATTTCACGGGAAATAGTTGAGGAAATATAATTACTATTTGTTTATAATCAACGAAAATCACCAAAAAAAAAAGTGCTCATTAGTTACTAAACCTCCGTAGGTTCGCTTGGAGATATCATCTAAGTAATCTTCATGGAGTGTTGATGATCATCTTAAATGCTTCTTTTTTTTTGCTGTTGTAACGCCGCTAATCATTGTCCGAGTTGAAGCGAACAATGACATTTATTACTAAAAAAGTATGATTTACGTATTTTTTAGCCGACTTTTGTTTTGGTTACGGTCTTCGCTATATTTTTTTTTTGTTTGTAGTTTTCTAATTAAGAGTGACGGCTTGCATAAGTTCCTAACCTACATAAACGAAAATAAAACAAAAAACCAAGAGCTTGGATGATGGTCAGGTGTATCCGAAAGCTTCTGTTTTGAAAATGAAAGCTCTGATTTCGCACTTTAAAAACATATATAAATATATATATTGGTGTGGGCCAAGAAAATTTGAGATACTTCCTGTTTGTAATCAAAAACGAGACAGATGCATGTGGAAATAAATATGGGAAGTGGAACCCGTAGTGAAAGTGCAGCAGCTAGATAAACGAGCAACCGACGACAAGTGGAAGAAACTGAGATTATGACCATCTTTGGTATTATGTAATCCATATGCATCACTTTTGATTAGTTTGCAGGGCAACAAACCCGTGGGAGTCCCTAACGAGGAGCAGGTTCACGCCACACGTGTTAAGATGTCAACTGCGGTCGCAGCGATGATGATACGAACATGATCGAGGCATTCGCGAATCAGCTGAGCAGCCATTTGGGACGTCATTTCATTTACTGGGCAACGACCACGTCGCTGCCGAGTGGCAACAACGGCCTCAAGCTGCGTCTCTCCGAGCTCATCAACAAAATTCACGCCCCCCTCGAACGGGGCGTGAAGGTGTTGGACCACCTGCTGACCCTCGAGGAGGAGGATTTCGCCGGCCACTGGGGCAACGCCTACACCCACAACTATGAGCCAGAGTATGCACCGCGTGTGCCCGAGATCCCACCCGCCGAACAGGACCAATGCCCACGCAGCAGTGAGTATAAAAAAACAAAAAAAAAAAACAGAACTAAAAAAACAAACAGATGACATTGTTGTTAGGGTAATTTTCTTTTGGTTGAGCCGGCAAGAAAAACTGGTTTTCTCTAGAGATTTGTCAAAATAACACAAGATCGTAAATATATGCGGTGTATGTGTGTGAGTGTGTTTAAGAAATATTCAGACCTTCAAAGGTGACAGCCAAGCAAGACAGCAAACGATGTCCAAACCAAACACAAGCAATCATCAAATCAATTTCAAGTTCATATTGATGGCCATATTAAATATGCGCAGCTCGACATTAATCAATGATGAATGAATTTTATGATGATGCTGCTGCCGTTATCGTTGTCGTTGTCGTTGTGCTGTTGCTGCACAAGGCTGTGGTCAATTTTTTCAGCGTCACGTACACATTGATGAATGCTTTATGGGGTAGCAGAAATGTGTGAGCAGACTGTTGTTTTTTTTTTTATTTTTTTTTATATTTCGTTTCCAGTTGGCATGACGGAAATACATATTAGCCTGCCAATGATATAATCTATGTGTGGAGCTTGTGAAACTGACGCAAACTCAAAGTACTCGAAATCTAATTCAAATTCAAGGCACACGCGCACCAGAAGCTCGTTGCTACAGCACACGTGCACAACGCTTAGTTGTCTGTCGATGTATATGGATTGCCTATCGGCTAGCCGCCACTAATTATCGATAGGCATATGGTCATATATGGCAGCCCTGGTCAAAGACTGATATCGGACCCGTGCAACACAAATAGCTTGAACCCGATATACACGTATATATACATTTTAAGATGATACAACTGCGTGTATACGGAGAAAAACAACAATTGCATGCCATGCAAACAGTTAACTAAAGTTAAATACACCAGAGTGCAGCCAACTAATTATAGTTCTCTCAACAACTTGAACTGTACTTTGTTTTACGCTTCAAACTACAACAATGGCCAGCAGCAATAGTAATGGCAATGGCAATAATGGCAACAACAATAACAATCGCTTCTCACTAAAATCAACAAACAAACGAAATCAAGAATCAATGTCACACTCTCAGCAAAACAGTGGCTGGATAAATGGTAAAATACATACATACATATATTTATATTCTCTATCTCTGCTTTAAGAAAAAAGATGTCAGGTGCGTAAGTTTTGTGTCTGTTATCGATTTTTCAACAAGAAGAAGAGTGTAAAGTGCAGACAGGCTATTTTGGCTAGTTTGGTGTAAAGGGGTGTAAAGGGTACGTGGCGGGGCAAGTTGCATGCAATTGTTAAGCAGTTAACTGCTTGGCTAGTTGCCAAGGCAAACCCTTTTTTGCCATCGATTAGACAAAGTGAAGCACGAAAACTAGGAGTGTATCCCTGAAATTGAATTGAAATGTACTTTTGCTTCTCAGTGGAAACACTTAACAATGGCAACGGAGCCCTGCACTCGCCACCGCACAATCATCAGCAACAGCATCGCATACCGACAGTCACGTCGCCAGGACCAAGTTCCGGAGGTTCCGCTGATCACAACATGCAAATCACACAACCAATTAGTGCACCATCCTCGCCACTAGCTTCCCCAGGTGCCCTCAACTGCAGCACCTCCCCCACATTCTGTCTGCCCTCCAGTTCAACGGATGCGGCCGCCATCGCCTCGGCAGCTACCATAGCCAATGCAGCTACGTCATCCCCGAACAGTGGCAGCGGCTCCTATGTGTGCGCGGCTGGCAGCAATAGCAGCTATGCCGCTGTCGGTGCTTCCAATGCCCTGGACACAGCTGATCCCAACTGGCAGGCCAGCAAGTCCACTGTCCTGGAACGGAATGCAGCCATGTTCAACAATGAGCTGCTCTCAGATGTCAGATTCATTGTGGGTGGCAGTGATTTTGGTGGGTAACGAGAACCTTTACTAGGAATTCAAGACTAACCTTTCTTCATATTCCCCATAGATTTCGATCCGATTCAAACCATTCCAGCGCACAAGTATATACTTGCCACAGGCAGCTCTGTTTTCTATGCCATGTTCTATGGCGGCTTGGCTGAGAACAAGGAGGAGATTAAGGTCCCTGATGTGGAACCTACAGCATTTTTAACCCTACTAAGGTAAATTCAAGGTCCTCTTTTAAAGAAAGACATACATTCAATTGGAAATCTCTCTTAGATATCTATATTGTGATGAAATCAAATTGGAGCCGGAGCACATCTTGGCCACCTTGTATGCGGCCAAGAAATACATCGTGCCACATTTGGCGCGTGCCTGCGTCAACTATCTAGAGGTCAAGTTGACGGCAAAAAACGCCTGTCTACTTCTCAGTCAATCGCGTCTCTTCGAGGAGCCGGAACTGATGCAGCGTTGCTGGGAAGTGATCGATGCGCAGGCCGAGATGGCGGTTAAGTCCGAAGACTTTGTGGACATTGACCTCAAGACCTTTGAGTCGATATTGTCACGGGAAACCCTCAACTGCAAGGAGATACATCTCTTCGAGGCAGCCTTGAACTGGGCCATGAACGCCTGCGAGAAGATGACCATCGACGAGACGTCGCAAAACAAACGTCGTGCTCTTGGACAGGCACTGCACCTCATCCGCATACCGACAATGTCGCTAGAGGAGTTCGCAAATGGTGTGGCCCAAACTGGGATTCTCACATCCCAGGAAACTATAGATATGTTCTTGCATTTCACGGCCAAAGTGAAGCCTTCACTCAGCTTCCCCACACGCCCCCGGGCAGGTCTCAAGACTCAAGTGTGTCATCGTTTTCAGTCATGTGCCTATCGCTCGAATCAGTGGCGATATCGAGGTCGCTGCGATTCCATACAATTCTCGGTAGATCGCAGGTAAGTCACAACTCTAACAACATTGTTGACCTACTGATTAACATGGATATATTTGATTGCTAGAATTTTCATTGTTGGTTTTGGATTGTATGGCTCGTCAACTGGTGCTGCCAACTACAATGTGAAGATTGAGCTAAAGCGATTGGGTCGCACTCTGGCGGAGAATGACACCAAGTTCTTCTCGGACGGTTCCAGCAATACGTTCCATGTGTTCTTCGAGAACCCCATTCAGATTGAACCGGAATGCTACTACACAGCCTCGGTGATACTGGATGGCAACGAGCTTAGCTTCTTTGGCCAGGAGGGCATGTCGGAAGTACTTATGGGAAATGTAACATTCCAGTTCCAGTGCTCATCGGAGAGCACCAACGGAACCGGCGTACAGGGCGGACAAATACCTGAGCTAATCTTCTATGGGCCAACAACTACAGTCACTTCATTCAACTCGCCCCTGAACTCAACCTGTGGCACTCCGATTGGAACTCTGCCCGCCGTCATGAATGGCAGCAATAGTGGCGCCGAGACTACAATCAGCAATGCCATCAATGGGGCCGAGGAATTGCCTGCCAACAGCACGGCCACTGGCAACAGCAGCAGCACCTGATCCGCCCATATATATTCCACTTTCGAGTGGCAAGAGAACTACTACAGCCAACAGGGGCAGGGACCGGGACCGGGGCAGCAACAGCAACAGCAACAACAACAGAAGAGACCAAACTCACAAAATAGAAACTCATAGGTTTTCAATGGAGCAAAATTGGAATTCTAAAATGATTACAAATATAATTACGATATAATATGATACGATACGATAAAAGTAGAGTGCTTTAGTTTTGACCGTACATAGATCTATTTACACATATTAAAGGTCCGTTGAATGCTTACGATATCTACATATATCTATAACGTATAACCCCATAGTAATATATACATATAGTAAAACGATGCTAATACCTGGCAGAAACCTACACATTGTAATAATCATAATCAAATCGAGAACTCGGAGTCATCCTCAATAAGCAATTGAACAGCAGGCAATCAGTTAAGCTAGACATGTTACAAAGGAATATATATATATATATAATATAAAATACGACCTATTTTTGCCAGCATATATATAACATATATCGTAAAAAATATATACATATATAGAGTGGAAGAGTATATTAACGAGTTGTAAGGAAGGCATAAACATTTGTAAGCCATGTTAAAGTAAAGTAATTAACAAATAAATGACATCTAACCAAGTCCCTAAAATCTGCCAAACTCTCAAGCTAAATACGATTATATATATATACATACACACATATATATTCTTTTATAACTCAATCTCATATATACCATATATATTATATTGAATTTAAATATCATTCATATATACGTATTGCATGATTCAATTAACGCTGATCTACACAAATGTAGATCGAACTGATTTTGTTTTTTTTTTCTAATCAAATGAACTAGTTGACTTTTTCGCTAATATTTAAGATAAGGGTTATCCTATATTATCCTTGATATATATCTTTCGCATATGTAACACGAGCATTATTAAATAAAGCATATTATTAGCATTTTCGAATTTAATCAACAAATCTATGCTATTATAGACCGCTTCTCAACTTCGAATCCGAACGAAAAGTGCGGATTCGGAATTTAGAAAACAGCAGGTTTCTTTCGGATACGGTATTGAAACAGCTCTATATAATCAAAAATCCCTTAGTTCAGCGCCTATAAACATTTGCAACCATTTTTGAAGAATATGGAAATAGTTTTTGGACTTACCCACTGATGGTATATTGATGCATAGGGCATGAGACAACTTCAGATAAGTACGTCCCAGTTCATATGAGCATATTTGTTGAACATCGCTGATGTCAATTAATAGATCTAAGCGGGGAGAAAGCATTAGAAATATATAAAGAGACCATAAATTTAGAGGATTATTCTCAATTCCGAATCCGCATGAAACTTGCGGTTATTAGCATTGGTAGCCATTGCAAAACAACACATTTCGTTCGGATTCGGAATTGGGAACAGGTGGGATGGTTTTTGCACTTACGAGATGTACCCTCTGTGCGACATGTCATATAGACACAGGCCGCATAGATGTGGGTGCTCTTGCGACCCCGTGTCAAGTGGCGATTCAAGGCCAACTTGAAGAAGTTAAGGGCAGTGTCCGCATAGTGCTGGCTTAACTGTAGCTGCTGGCAAAGCAATGTAATGTCCTTCTTTGCCTTCTTAATGGTTACTTCGCGGGATTCCGTGCCAGAACCCACTTGAAACTTGCCATAGCCATAGTTTGTGGCGCCGCCAGAGGATTCTGCTGAAACAAAGTGTCCAATAGCGGCGGAGGCGCCATGGCCCATCTCCTCGAACTGTACCTCGGATACGATAAGTGAATCCTCCAGCACAGATCCACAGTTCATGCACACTATTTAGAAAAGCATTTATTAATTCAACACTATAATTTATCTGTAATTCAATGAACATACCGCGATCACCGCGAGCATTGTCCTCCTCGATCTCATTGGATCCGCAATTGCGGCACTTTAGTCCAGTCGACATGATTTTAGCCAGGCTCCAAATACGTATTTACAAATAATGCAGCAAATGCATTACTTAAAAAAGCTAAATACTTATATTAACTTGTACTTTGCATTATTAAGAATTTCTAAGCTTGTTTTAGCGTCGCACGAGTTTCAACAGAAGTCTAAAATACTCAACAGCTGTTTGATACTCTCAGAAGATGGTAACTTTAAACCCAAAAAATACTAACTAGCTTTGGTTAGAAGCACATAAATATACTGTATGAAAAGTAGCTAACAAACATATTATAATATTGCATATATTATAAAATGACTAATTTACTTTGATTTTGTATAGTCACTTTGGTTTATGTTTCAAAAACTGTGCATTGCAGTTGGTAAGCATCCGCTGCAAATTCGGCATTTGCCACTTAACGAAACCTGGTCACACTTATCGATGAACTAAAGCAACAAGAATATCGACAAGCAGGCCGGTCGACAAATTAAACATTCATATTCATTTATAAATTTTTATAAGTATAGTATTTGTGTGAATATGGCAGACGGTGACAGTGTGGAGCACAAAAGTGAGGCAATCAGGCCTCCACCCGGCATGCAAATAATTCAAGGGGAACAACTGGCATCCATTGAGGAGATTGTCATGAATGATCCAGAATGCTATGAACTGGATCTGAATCATCATCGCATCGATAAACTGGAGAATTTCGAGCCTCTGGTAAACATTGAGCGATTGTATTTGCGATGGAATCTGGTTAAGAAGATCGAGAATCTGGAAACGCTCAAGAAACTGGTGGAACTCGAACTCTATGACAATCAAATCACCCAAATTGAAAATCTCGATGAGCTGGAGAATCTCGAGATCCTGGATCTGAGCTTCAACCGACTCACTAAAATAGAGAACTTGGAGAAGCTGGTCAAATTGGAGAAGCTCTACCTTGTGGCGAACAAGTTCACTTGCATCGAGAACATCGGCATGCTGACGAACTTGACCATGTTGGAGCTCGGCGACAACAAATTGAAAGTCATTGAGAATCTCGATAATTTGGTCAATCTTAGACAGCTGTTTCTGGGCAAGAACAAAATCTCCAAAATTGAGAATCTGGATGCCCTGGTGAATTTGGAAATTCTCAGCTTGCAGGCTAATCGAATTATCAAAATCGAGAACTTGGACAAGCTTACGAACTTACGGGAGCTATATCTATCGGAGAACGGTATCGAAGCTATCGAGAATCTCTCGGAGAACAAGAGCCTGGATACTCTTGATTTAGCCAAAAACAGACTGAAGACCATTGGGAATCTGGAAGTGCTTGAACAACTTGAGGAAATTTGGCTAAATGACAACGGCATCGATAACTGGAAGAATCTGGAGGTCCTGAAGAGCAACAAAGCTCTAAGGACCATCTATCTGGAACACAATCCAGTCGCCACAGATATTCGCTATCGTTCCAAGTTGCGGGACATCTTGCCACACCTCCAGAAGATTGATGCCACCTTGTGTGTGATGCCTGGTGCCCTAGCGTAATTTTCTAATATTTATCTAAGAATGAATATCAAAGTAAACTTCAAGTTTTCAAATAAAAGTCAGCCCATATTTTTAAAATACATATTTATTTCATTTTCAAAAGTGTCGCCATTTGATATTTTTTAGAATGTCTCCACATATGTTGCGCTTAAAGACTATATTTTTGGTTACTTTCAATTTATATACAATTCAAAAATTTTCGAAATTATTTTCTTAAAGTTGAACCGCATAGTAGTCAGATGGCTTGATGGTATTGGGTCCTCCATAGTAGTCCAGCTCAAAGATATTCTGAATATCCAACTCGCATAGATAGAAGTTGTGAGCTGTAATTTGAAATATTTTTTTTTTTTAATTTCTAGTTTTGTAAATTTATTTCTGGATGCTTACTTTTCAACCACTTTACAGCTGCGGGATGACGAATTATGAAAGTGTCCAAGGCGGTTTGGTAACTGGGAGTACCTGCAGCCAACTGTTAAGTGAATATCAGAAAGAGGATTAGAATTTCATAGAATGGGATATTTTAAAGGACACACCCTTTTGACCTGTCCACTGATCATGACGCGTGCACAAGTGGGCTCCATGGGATCCTTGTTGGCCTTTTGGCAGTTCAGAGATTGTTCATCGGTGAACGTCATCGTCACCTTGTTGTTCGCCTGCCAATCTGGTCCAGTGAAGTCCAAATCGGTTAACAGGAATCGAATAATGCCAGTGGAGACATTCGCTGCATTATTATCGTCAACGGCAATGACATTGACCATGGGATAATTTTTCACAGCATCATTCGTCGAAATGGAACCCATGGATGCCCAGTTGGCCCGATGCACCAGTTCCCGAGAAATCTTGGCATGATTCAGCTCCAATTCCCGCTTATACTGGGCAATGATCTTTGCATCCCGATAGGCTGAGTAGGCCTGGGTGGAGGTAACCCAGCAAAAGGTCACCAGTAGTACCGATATAATATTGAAACCCGAAAAAATCATTCTCTCCTATCTACACGAAATATAAATGTGTCGAAATTATATGATTTCCGGACTGGGCACTGAACAAGAACAAAGAACTGAGACACTCTCAGTTCAAGTTTAACAACAATTTCATTTTTGCCAACAGTTTTCAACAATTACTTCTGAATATATTATATTTTGTTGAGTCAGTGTGAATGAAAAGTTTGTTTACCTGCAGTTTTGCACACAATGTTGATTATTTGCCTATCAAAATATTAGACTCTCTCGAAAATATTATATTATCTTATCAAGAAAAGACAAGACCTGCTCTATAGGTTGTTTTCCTCTGGGAACAAAATACGGAATAACAGACCCTGCACCTTTTGTTATCGCTCTGGAGACTCAATGTTTTGTTTTCCAGAAAGCTTTTTTAATAACGCTCTCGGCACTCTCACATTGTGCTCACTGTAAGCTTTTAACAGAAGAGCTTTCAAGTTCGACTTCGACTTTGTCTTTGCACTTCATATTTTCCAACACACTTTTCAATATTCGCGATCTTCACATTTAAAGTAAAATGTGATATTTTTAAAAATACGATAATATTTTTCTTTAAAAGTTAAGATTGCGATCTTAACGATTTTATCATGAATATTATATGTGTTAATGATATCATTACTTTCATTAGCTGTTAAGCTTACCTATTCAACTTTTTGATAACGAATACTTACTATATATGTATGTATGTATGTATATTCGAAATAAATTGTATTTCTGGTTTTATTTTCGCCATAATTTGTCGTCTTAGCTTATTTACATACATTTGTTTAACAACTCGTAAATATTTACATGCAGGTATATGTATTTAAGACTCAAGCAACGAGAATTCTCTCTCGAGAGAGATCTACAAGATACCATGGAAATATATTAGATATGTTGGCTCGTTAGTATGTCTCTTTTCTTTTCCAAATTCGGGGAGATGATCTTCGGTTAAGTTATTGGGGATCCATGCTTATCTATTCGGCCATAATATCGTGCTGTCATATTTAAAATACATAATTCATACACATAATACTGCATACATAATACAATTCTTATACAATATACACATATTTATTAACGTATTTGAGAACATTTTTATAAAATGATTCCATTTTCGAAAGTTATCAGTTTGTTGTATCGAATGGAATTTGCGTTGTCGTTTTTCGATTACCAATTTGCCAGCTAAATAATTGTGACAATATGCTTTGCTGATCTACGATCTAGTTTTGGTTTTACAAATACATATAATTAGATTTCAAATTAAAACAAATTTTTAGAGATAAAGTTTCTGAGCTTTTTTTTAAAGTGTCATATTGTCAGTACTCAAATAGTTTTGAAGTTTAAACTTGCGAAATATATAATATTTCGAACATATAATCGAGAATCAACATATACAAGATATTTAAATTAAATCCAATTAGAGATACATATAATGATTTGTACACAAATAGACAGACAGACACACAAACACACATGCCACATATCGATGATTCGTTTTATCTTTATATTAGTTATATATTTCAGCTAGTTAACACCATTTTCAAGTATTTAACAACGAACATACATAAAATGCATGGGCGAGTAATAATGTAGGTTAAGTATACGCTAAAAGCAAACATATATGGTAACTATATAGAAGTACTCGCTACTCGTTACTCGTCCGTTTATAGCGATAGAGTGAATCAATTCAACGAACACACACTTCCATACAAATTTATCAGTAATACTATATTAATATCTGCACATTACGTACAGATTTACAATTTCAACTTGATTTGATCAAATTTTTTTATCATACTATATATGGCTTGTGGCTTATACAATTTAGGCTCTTAGATTTGTTCGTTATATATCATTATTTGTTATTTATAGTTTTAATTAAACAATTCCTTGGCGCTTGCGTATATATTATTATGATTTTTTTTCCCAAATTAGACTTAACTTCTTCTTTAATGGGGGTCCAACTGAAAAATTATCAAATCAACTTAATCGGTATAGTTATATGACTAGCTCGCAAACATTGAAAGTAGATCTAAACAGCGAGTGATAAACTATATATATAATCAGTATAAAAATAATGAACGTAATCATAATCATAGTGTAGAAAGTAGTATAGCAAAATCGGGGCAGTATTACAAATACAGGGGGGATATTGGTATAACATTTTTAAAGCTATCTTTAAATTTCGTTTCTCCTTCTCTGCCAGTTAATTGGACTCCAGTCGCAGTTCGGCATTTTGGTTACATATCGAGATCCTCGTTAAGCTTGCTTCGATTATCCTTGGCTTGCGACCTACTCTGCCAGCTCAATCTGTGTGCTTGTCCTGCGTCTGCTGAACCGCCTGTAGCTCATAGCGATAGGAGTAATCGCTGCCCACGTAGACGGTTCGCCAGACGCCATCGACATCTCACATTTGCCGGTAGGGTGAATGCATCTTGAGCCATTGCAGCACCAGAGATGGTCCTCCGGCTTGGATTTCCGGAGGAATGGTGCCCAGTGGACACTTGTCAATGTTCAAATACTTTAGATTTTGACACAGGGCCAGTTCGAAAGGTAATTTCTCCAAGCCCGGATTCTGATTTATATACAGATTCTCCAGGCTCTCCAGTGACCCAATCTCCTCCGGCAGAAATTGTAGGTTATTCTCGCTGACGGACAGATGCGTCAGGTTGCTCAAGTGTCCAATGCTGCGTGGCAACATGGTTATCTGATTGGTCTGCAGTATGAGCTTCTGCAGTTCGTGGAGTAGTCCAATTTCGTGGGGCAGCACCTCAATGCGATTCTCCTCCAGATCGAGGATGCGCAGCTTGCGCAGATTGCCAATGGTGTTGGGAATCTTCTTAAGCATATTGTTGGACAGTATCAGTATTTCCAGATTCTGCAGATTCATTATATCATCCGGCAGTTTCTGCAGCGCATTGGTGGCCAGGTTCAGCTCCACCATATTCACCCATGTGCCCACATCCAGTGGGAGAGCAGTCAACATATTCTCCTTCATGTTCAGCTTGGTCAATCCCTTGGCTCTCGAAAAGATGCCATATGGAATCTTGTCAATGCGATTGTGCTCCAGATTGATGCTATATACATTGGTAAACTGAGCTGGTCCTCCAGTGGGGTAGCTGGTGAACTGATTGCGTGACAAGGTGATGGTTGTCAGCGCACTCAGGCTAGCCAAGATGCCATCCGGCAACTGGGTGATGCCGTTGCCCTCCACATTGAACTCATCCATGGACTTGCAGTTCTTCAGGGAGACGGGCACGCAGCTCAATCGATTATACCGCAATCCCAGACGCACCAGGGACTTGAGGTTGCCAATGCTGTTGGGTATGTCCAGCAGTTCATTGTGCTGCAGATCCAACGCACTCAGATTCACACAGTTGCCAATCTCCTCTGGCAGATGCTCCAAGTGATTGTGGGATACATCCAAGGTAGTCAAATTTACGAGTGCTCCAATTGCACTTCCAAGCTCTTTGATTTTATTTTCGCGCAGACTCAACATGGTGAGATTGACCAATTGACGCAGTTCATCCGCCACAGTGGAGATTCTGTTGAAGCGCAGATACAGCGTGGTCAGCGAGTGCAGCTTGTAGATAACCGATGGAATCTCCGCCAGCTTGTTGTGTCGCAAATCCAGCACCTTCAACTGGGTGCAGTGTTTCAAGGATTCCGGCAACGAAGTCAACGAATTCTCATTCAAAGCCAGGTTGCGCAAGTTCACCAGACAGCCAATCTCTGGAGGCAGCTGTCCTATTTTGTTACTGTACAGGTAGAGCTCAGTAAGATGCACGCAATCTCGGACTGTGCCGGGAAGAACAGTGATCGAGGATTTGCTGAGGTCCAAGCGCTTGATGCCTGCAAAGGAAAATTAAAGATATTAACCTGAAAATTCAGGGGGATGCTGGGTTATCCTAGATTACCTTCATCGCGGCAACGTTGCAGTGCCTTTATGACATCCTGATCCGCCTGTATGTTCTTGACAATCTTCTTCGTTGTCGGCTTGGGTTTGTTCGACTCGGGATGCTTCACGGTCACCATCTTGGGACGTGTCTCGGGCGGCATATTGGAGTTGCTTTCGTTGTGCGTCGAATTGAGTATATTGTTGCTACTACTAGTTGGTTGCCCTGCAGCGTTATTCCCTGGACTACGATTACTCAAGTTGGCCGTTGTGTCAGCTATAGTACCGCCGTTACTGCCGTTGCCACCTCCTCCGCCACCGCCTCCGCTTCCACCACCGCCACCGCCAAAGCAATGCGTTGATTCTGAGGCGCCACTCCCGTTACCCTCGACGTGTCCTGTGGATGATAGCGATGTATTCGATGCTGTTGCACCCGCTGAGGAACACAAGTTCATAATTTTGCCCAGTCTTGCGGTCGCCGGCGACAATATGTTGCCCACAAGGATGCCAAATCGACAAAAGCTGCTGCAGCTGCCACAGTCACTACTAGCACTCGTTGCTTTTGCCTGCAATTCATTTCAATAACAACATTCATTATATAGATATACTATATAGCAGATGATTCATGACAAATATATGCTGCTAGTGGATCACGTCCGGACGTGATATTCTGTGAGTTGAGGGACCCCTTGCTGCACCTGGAATACTACCCTGTACTTGTATAATTCTGAACTGAGGTGAATTCTACAGAAAGTATATAGTATATTCAGTATTCGAGTTGGTTTCATATTATTGCTATATGTCAATAGCTGATAAAAGCATGCCAACGGAACCGCACCCATTATCATTCGCAGTGATGAAGCAGAGAGACCTCCATATCATAAGAAGTCACTTTCTACATTACATAAAGAGACCTTAAAGTGGGTAGATATACGCATAACTGTATATGTATGTATGCCCATATAGACCCCAGAAGCTACAGGAATCGCATTGCTTGCGCTGTGTAGTCAGATATCTTCTTCTTATAGCTATATGATAAAGGGTATCTTGTCTTCAGTGCGAAAGAGACACTGCTCAACAGAGATGTCTGATATATGTATCTGTGCTCACCTGTGATAACAGTGACAGTTGTGTGATATAAGAAAACTAACAACATTTACCTAGATTTTCTATTTAAAAAGTATCGTTGTGAAACAGTGGTGGTATATTTCATAATTTATGGCATATTTCTAACAAGTTATTTGTGTTTGTGGTCATAGTTTATTTATGTTTAGTGCAGTCACTGTGACATCACTGCCAAAGAAACTGCTCATCTCTAATGCACCATAAACACACACCCTCCACACACGTTCAACACTTACACGGCTCTTTATCTGGACGTTCCATTGTTTATGCTATCATTATTACACTTTTGGCTAATTATTAATGATCTATATTTAAATGAACTGCGCACCGTTTAACAATTTGCCAAGAACTTCGCTCTGAACAGCGTTTGTTTTGTATGTTTCACTGCCACTAGCACCGACTAAAGCTAATTGTTATCGCTTGTTATCGGTTGCAGCTATCGATGCTGCCAACTTCGCGTGCAATACTAGTTAACCAATTGTACTCTAGATGACGCTGCTGTGAACAACAATAAATGAACAGATCATTTGAGCAAATTTAAATAGGTTATTATTAACGTAGAAAAAATACAAGAGCGTTACTTAGATTTGGAGCACTGATCAGTCTAATATATTGTGAATTGCTGGTTTGTGAATATCGATATATGCTAGATCGATTTTTAAATTGGTTAGCGAATACCATATATGAACAAAGCACAGGGTCAGCGCTGTGGCATATGCGGCGAGTATTATAAGCAACAATGACTGCGCACAAAAGTAGACTAAGCTATTTTGCAGTTGTTAAAGAAACGTTAAAAATGTTTAAACTTAAGCATTTTACATATTAAAATACTGTTATCATTGCTCTTATTAATTACTTATCAATTGCAAATTCACAATTACTAATCATTTCGCTAATTTTGTCTCAGTTACTGATGACTGCCAAAAACCCCACACACCCACACACATTCTCAAAAGCAGCAATATTTCATCACAGTACAAATGTCACTTTATGAATATGTTAAGAATATGTTTAAAGCATACCTGGAATTAACTCTCCGTTGCTGAAGATATATATTTGAACAAAGAAAAAGATTGGTGCGTTATCCTTTGTGGCACTTTTTGCAGTAGGTTTTTCACCTACTCAATCTCACTTTTGTTTTCTATTGGATTCTATACGTATATGTATGTAAGTATGTATAACTTTTTCTTTTTCTCTGCACAAAAATGCTTTCGCTTTTACTTAGCAAAATAACAAGGAGGTTTCGTCGCTCCCTCAATGTCACGTATAACAAATTGATTAGATATGAAAATGTCGCAGGGGTTTCTTTTAAATTGAATACAAATTGATTATATCGCTTATTATATTTATGGCGTGATAATATAACTAGAGTTTACACAGGTTACACATAAAAACAGCAGTGACTGGATATACATATGTAAGTATATCCTGGCCACATCCACAAAGGACACAAAGTATTTCGAACGCCTGCGCACAGTGGAGGCTAGCGCCATCTACCGTCTGTTGAGGCAGTTTGCCATCCGTCGCCGCTAGAGCTCCAATTTACGCAACTCCTCATTGCTGATGGATTCACAGGCTCTCTCCGATATAATGCGATAATCTACATTGAAAATTGATTAAAATTTAAATAAATTGAAATAAATATTTCTCAGACCTTTCTGGTATTTGCAGTTGTACATTCGCATAACACAGCTGCTGGCAAAGGTTCTCAGGCAGCCATCGTGCAGAGCACAAACCACTCGATAAACTGCAGGACAGACATCGTGGCACTTGTTGGGAACTGAAAATATGGAATTTTTAGAATATACAATTTGAAAAAAATATTGCAAATAAATACCCTTCAGATTGAACAGTTGTCCGTATATGAGGCGTATGCCAACCAGCAATAAAAATATACAGAATTTGTTTTCGAAAGTGCGTCCAGTTTTCATACTGAAAAATTTTGACTGTTCCGAACTGAAGAATTTTTGAAATAATACGAAAGTTGAATTCACTTTTTTCTGCAGAGTTGCAATATGCGCAGTGTTTATTTGTTCATAAAAATTGTGTCAATATTATTTCAACTTATAAATATCGTCAACAGTTGTGCCATGGATATTGCGTGCAATTCTCAGCCGGACATGTTTATTTAATATTTTTTTTTTATTATTTATTCATTTTTTTTATAATTTAAAATTATGGACTTGTATGAAATAAGAGGTCAATGTATTGTCTGATGAAATTAAAGAGAATATATATTTTTATATATATATATATACATTTCTGGGGTATCGGTGGTTAGATCGCAGATGGATACGAATGCCATTTTGGACATGGGGCACCTCGCTGATAACTGATGGTGGTGCCACAACGAGTCTCTGCGACCAGTTGCAAAAAGCCATTGGGGCCAAGGTAGAGAACAGTAGTTGGTTATGTGGCAAGCTGCAATTGTAGAGTTCGCGATCTGCCAGATGTTCAGCTCCACATTGGAGGTGAGAGATTTCAGCTCAAACCACTGTGCCACATTATTGAGTTGCAAATTTCAGGGCAGTCCATTTATGCAACTGCCTCTAAGTCCGTTCAACAGATATTTTCAGGTCTATTTTTAGCGGTCTACGATGCGGTGGGCAATCAACTTGTTTTGGGTAAAGCCAAGTAAGTCAATATAAAATTAATACAAAATTTTAAAAATTTATTTCATTATATTTAATATAAAATATATTACTTTATCTGAAATGACTTTTACTTTATTATAAAATGTATCAAGTAATTTTACAGTATTTTTTTTTACTTTAACTATAAAATTAAGCACTTTTCAGATTTATTTTATTTATATATTTATCATTAAATATAATGTTGTATTTTATTTTTATTTATTATTATTACTTTTACCATACAATTTTTTTTTCAGAACTTTTTTTTTTTACCATAAAATTTAATGTTGTATTTTATTTATATTTATTTTTATAACTTTTACTATAAAATCAATATATTTTTTTAGACTTTTTTTTTATTTTTTCTCATAAAATATATTGTTTTTTTTTTTAATTTTAATTACTTTTACTATTGAATAAATCATTATGTTTTTTCTGATATTTTTACTTTTAATATAAAAAGTATTATATAATTTTATATTGTTCAATTTATTAACTTTTTTGAATATTTACTATATTGATATATATAATTTTATTATTTCCATTTCATTTTTAACTCTATATTTATATTTTTACTTTTTTTTTAACTTTGTTTAAACTTTTTTTTTTCTTGTTTAATATAGTTGTTTGGCAACCTCGTTGAATATATTATTACTGATCTGTCTAAATATTTTCATGGCCAACTATCAGCGCAGAAGTATTTAAGCTTCAGATATTTTAACGCCTCCTAGATAACGTAGCGGACTCATAAATATTTTTGTTTGATAATCGATTAACTAGAGAATTTGAAATTTGTACATGGTAAATACATTTAAAAAATTATTTAAACTAGTTTTATAATATTTAGTAATATTAATAATTGAATAATATGTATGTATGTCAACAGTATCTGCAATAAATCAAGTAATTTCTCCATCTGAGAGCTTAAAAGCTTCGTCACGATATCAATCGCATTTTCAGAAAATTATGAGCTGCTGTTGTCACTTAAGAATACCTCGATTTGCTTTTAGCGGTAATCTCAAAATTATGTCAGAATCTGGATCATGTTATGTAATTTTAAAAAACTTTCAATTTTGAGGGAAATTGTTCAAGTTCAAACTATAAGTAAAAACTGAGTATAAAAGCTTCGATTTGTCGCTGGAAAAGCATCAGTTGCAATTCATCCAGAATCATCAACAACTTTCAAAACAACAATGAAGGCTTTCACTACAGTTGTCCTGCTTAGCTGCCTGGTTTACGGTGTCCTGGCTGGCGGAGATGCCTCCTCTTCCTACCTGTCCTCAGGACGTGTCTCTGGAGGACGTGGCGTCATCAAAAGTGGTGGCATTGGCAGCTCCAGCATCTCCGGTGGAGCATCTGCCAATGTGATCTCTGGCCAACGTTTGTCTGGCAGACGTCTTGTTCCTCAGGCTGCCATTCCACAACAAGGAGTCGCCAGGCTCGGCAAGGCCTCCGTTGTGAGTGGAGTAGTGGGTCAGGCATCAGCCCCGGTGGTCTCCAGAACTGTGCAGCAGAGCCGAGTTGGCAAAGTTGGCAAATCCTCCGGCATCAGGTCCGGCGTTGTTGGACAGGCTTCGGCTCCAGTTGTCTCCAGACCTCTGCAGCAGCAAGGACGTGTTGGCAGAGTGGGCAAGGTCCGCTCCTCCAGCATTGGTGGCTCTGCCACAGTTATCACCCAAAACCGCCCACAGGGCATCAACAAGCTTGGACACAAGGGACACGGCTCCAAGGTGCCCTATTAAGTGACCCCCCAACGAAATTGGAACTGGACTGGAATCGATGCTGAACTACAAATCACGTTGAAACAATATTTTAAAAAATCAATAAAAAAAATTGCAGACAATAAAATAACAAAGTTAAAAAAAATTCATTTGTTTTATACTATTTGTTTTTTTAACTGTAATCTTATGGTACACTTTCATTATTGAAGAAATAATAAAAAATATCAAAATTAAATACATTTATTTTTTAATAATATTTATTATGGAAATGTTAAAATTTGACAATATTAAGAGTTTAACAAATTCTTACAATGGATTTTAATATTAGTCTGTAAAGTGAAGTTTATAAGCTTTTTAATTATTGCAATTCAGAAAATATATAATTATAAGTGTTTACTTGACATTTGTATAAGATAACTACTTTCTTAAAATTTTTAAATATTAAATTGATCTGAAAATTATTGTTAATTATGGATATTAGTGGACTTTATTATTATGTATCAATTTCAACTTTTGTCTAAGCCGAGATTAACTTGAAAACTTGGATAAATGTAAGCAAGGTTTTAAACCAGGATAGAAACTCAAGCCAAGTTATGCGATATTTCGAATATGATGGAGACACCTCCCCAGACCTTATCTAGTACCCAAACCAACTTCACTGAAGTTTATTACATTTTCAATTAATAATTTTGACTTTGATTTTAATTTGTAGAAATGCTAAATTTTGATTAGTTAAAAAAAAAAGCATAAACTACTTAAATTTCTCTGCAATTCTAATGAGAAATAAATTTAGTAATATACGTTACAATATGCTTGCCTTTCAAGAGCAAATACTAATTTTTTCAAATGGAAAAGAAAGAAAGAAATACATACATATTTAATCTTCAACTTAAATGAAGTCAATTCAAAGACTGTTAAAATGTGATTCACCTCTGCGAATTCGTGATTGAAATCTAGTTGAACTTGAAATTAGTAAATAACTAAGATATTCCAGTGTAACTGGCCAATGACCGTCTCTGTTCAGGCGACCAACAAGATTCTTTATCAAATGCCAGACACTGAACGAGTTTAATTTATTGTACTTAAACTAATTATTTACTAAAGAATGAAATGCATTATAATGAGAATTGTTAATTAATGCACGAGTTTCCATTAGAAGATCAGATACGTTTTCTTTTATGGTGAAAACAGTATAAATACTTGGGGATTGGAGACTCACAGCATCAGTTCCCCAACGAGCTAAGAAAATTCATATCCTGAAGATGTCTGCCACTTTCGTCCTTGTGCTGAGTTGCCTGGTCTATGGCATCGTTGCCTTGCCCTCCGCAACCTACCTATCCCACTCACGTCCTGCCAGTGGAGGCGTCGTTGGCAAACCAGCTGCTCCTGCTCCAGCTCCAGCTCCAGCACCAGTTCATAGCACGGCTCCAATCAAGGTACCATCACCTGCTCCGGCTCCTGCTCCTGCTCCCGCTCCCGCTCCAGCACCTGCTGCACCAGCAGCCCCTGCCGCTCCCGCTCCAGCAGCTCCTGCAGTACCTGGACGTACCCGTGGCAGATCTCCTGCCCAGGCTGTGACAACCACTGTGCAGCGCTCTGTCACCACTGGCACCACTGTGACCCACCAAATCGGACCAGTTCGCACCCGCCCAGCTCAAACCGTCGCTGCCTCCGCCCCAGCTGCAGTTCGGTCTCCAGCCAAGTCTGTCCATCGTTCAGCCGCTCCCGCCCCCGTCTCCCGTCCAGCTGCCCCAGTCTCAGCACCCGTCGCTCGTCCAGCTGCCCCAGTCTCTGCTCCAGCTCCAGCTCGCCCAGTCTCGGCTCCAGTTGCACGCCCCGGCAAGCGTGTGAAGAGTAACTACCATTCCCAGGTGGCAGCTGCTTCTAGCCCCAAGACTGTTGGCAAACACGCCCCCTACTAAAATCTGTTGGTCTCCCAAAAAGTGCAAGGAATGTTACGAATTTACCGACCATACTTATCCTATAATCTAAATAAATTAAAATATTTGCATACCTAATTCTATGTGTTTTATTAAAAATTTACAAAAAATTTTGCAATGGTTTTAGAAGTCAAGAAGGGCAAGTTCAAGTTACAGACAAATATTTTTAAAAATTATTTTAGCAAATATCAGCTTAAAAGTTTAAACAAGTGGATGCTGAATAAAATAATTGTTTTAAAATTTACTCTTTTCTGTTCAATTTAAGAAATTTTGTTAGATGTCATTGACACTAAAATTGGCGAATATTAAGAGATATTCATTTGTTTTCATAATACCTCATACGATATTTATGCTATTTCATTATGTTTATGCTTTTCTCTTGCTTTGATTAATTCTATAAAAATACATAAATAAATAATAATAATAATAAATAAAAGATTTCCCATAGTATTCCTATAGTATTAAAATTATATTATTTATAATATAGTATTAAAATTATATTGTATAATTATGCCCTTTTCTTGTTGTGAAGAATTGCTAAAAATACTTGTTTTGTTTACACTTCATTTATTGTATTTTGAAACGATCTGATAATATAATTAATTTAATTCAAATATAAATCTTAAGTGGGCCAAAGACCCCTCACCAGACATTGAGTCCGTTGGCCAAGAATTACTTCAATTATATATACGTACATAGTTACATATATACATACAAAAGACATACATAAGTGCATATATATATAATAGAGAGAACATAACCACAATAAAAAATAAAAATTAAAATTTATTATTTATTATTTATTTCTTTATTATAATAATTATCTATTTTATATCACTTGTGCATCTATAAATAATAGAATAAACATAACAACAATTAAAAATAAAAATTAAATATATTTATTTATTATTTCTTTATTTATTATTATAAATATCTAATTTATATTACTTAAATACTTATATTATTACTTAATTACAAACAACTTGTTAATTAACGTGCCCAATTAATTATTATTTTCAAAAATTTATAAAAATTTGTTTAACTAAATAAAAATTAATTTTAATTAATGTGTGATATTAATGTTCAATGTATTAAAAATCTTATAATTTAAATAGAAGCTAATAGAAATCTTACTCTATTTATACTAAACAATAAAAAAAACCTTTAAGTACTTATCATTAAAATAGCATAAACAATTATAGAAAAAAAGTTCTGAATATTAGCTATGAATAGAAAATGCTACATATTATAAAAATGATATAATTTAAAAAATGTGATGGGTATTTCCTGGGCATTGACTCAAATATTTGTAACCGTAAAAATCCCTCGCTGGAAATTCCCAAATACTCGACTTAATTTTGAAGCTCTTAGAAGCTCGTTGTTTTGACCTAATTATCCAAGAAGATGACCGATAAAATATCTGTAGACCGATATACTTAAGTAATGCAATATGAAATATGTTCCCAAAGTACGACAACGAGTATAAAAGTTCCAGAGTTTTGGAACAGGACCATCAGTTAACCGACATTCGTCAATTCAACACAACTTCTAAACAGTTCCAACAATGGTGTCCGCTACCTTCGTGCTTGTGCTCAGCTGCCTGGTCTACGGCATCTCAGCCGGATCCTATCGTCCTGCTGTCGGTACAGCTCCAGCTCCGGCTCCAGCTGCACCTGCTGCCCCCGCTCCCGCTCTAACTCTGCCTCCTGGTGTACGTCCTGGTAAACACTTGGTACCACACTTGGCTGCCGTTTCTGGCCCAGCTCCTACTACCCCAGCTCCCGCTCCCGCTCCTGCTGCCCCAGCCCCAGCTCCCGCAGCTCCTGCTCCCGCTCCAGCAGCTCCCGCTGCACCAGCTCGTCGTCCAGGTGGCTCAGTGACCACAACTGTGCAGAGAACTGTCACCGCTGGCACCACCGTCACCAAGCAGATCACCACACCCATTCGCGGCGGTCCACGTCCAGCTGCTCCTGCCGCTCCTGCTGCACCAGCCCCAACGACTGCTGCGCCTGCTCCAGCTCCAGCTGCACCTGCACCTGCACCAGCACCAGCACCAGCTGCTCCTGCTCCAGTTCACAAGCATAAGTCACACACTGTTGGTCACAGAGCTCCCTATTAAAAACCCACTCCCACATGATCGACGACAAACCGACATAAAATAACAACAACAACAATTATACAAAAATTATGTAAAGCAAGAGAAATAAAATCAGAGCAACTATTCAGTTTTGAAAATATATTGATCTTTAAACTAATCCAAGTGGACAACATGTTGAGCGATTAATTGGCAAAGAAGTCAACTCTGGTCAATCATTATGCCGTGTAATTCACCTCATTAGCTACTCTGGCCACCTTGTTCAACACACGCACTAAGCGGATACTAGTACAGATAAGTTTAAATTTTTATATATATATATTTTTTTTTTATTTATTTTTTTTTTTTTTTTTTTGTATATGTTTAATAGATCTGGCATTACATTAATATTTCTTGCAAAGAATTAAAGAATTGCTCAATCGCAAGTCACAAATATCATTGTGCCAAAAATTGAAATTCTTTAGTTTTTGTGTGTAGTTTTTTTTTTAATTTTATTTTTTTTTATTTTATATTTTTTTTTGTTTTGTATTGTAAATTGAAAAGTGAACGCAATATCAACGAGTCTGTCTCTGTAGCATACATACATGCAGTGCGTTTGTAAATATCTTTGACATGCTAAGAATTCTGGCAAGGTCTGTCTACAAACAGTCTGCGTGGCTACAGTGTCTGCTGGCAGTATTCACGCTCAACTTAATTAAACTGTTCGTTAGTGCATTGCTTGGCCCCAGAATGACTTATTTTATGGCCACTTTTATGGTGCAAGACAATGCAGGCTATTAAGGAAGCAGTTTCGAGCAAATTTTTTTTATTAATTATGCTACACTCTTGATTCACATAAAGTCATAGAAATCAAGAGTTAATGCATGCCGCTTGTCTGGGCTGTATTAGTTGCTTGTCACTGTTTGCTTAATTTATTAGCAATATTGATTAACAGAACACTACTGAGCGGTGTCAAAACTAGGCCGATGACGTAGTTTTGTCCGCCAACTTGCAGCTACAAACTGCATTTTGTCCAAGTGCAGTCGGCTTTTTTGTCTGCAAATTTTTCGATTTTTCGTTTTGTTTTTTTGTTCAATACTTGTAAATCAACTAGATACTCTGAGAATATATAATTTTGCCAAATCATGCTGATATATACATATATTATATACATATATTAGTTTACTTTCTTCTATTTAATTTAGTGTCTAGTTGTGAATTTGTTGATGTTTAGTTTTCAATTTGTTAATCATTCAATTAGCTGTTGCTCTACATATGCCATATCTGCTGGCTGCACTGAGAATATACAAAAGACTTGCGCAACGAACTTTACAAGCTGCTTACACGTATGCACATAAATCACCACAGCCAAGTTCACCACACCACACCACACTATACACTTGGCAAACTCAACTCAACGCAACTCAAATTTGTACTCAAACCATACGAGGCGTTCACACAGCAGTTTGATGGTGTTGTTGTCTTTGCTATTTGCCTGTTGTTGTTGTCTTTGCTACTGCTGCTGCCGCTGCGGCTGCCGCTGCTGCTCCTGTTGTTGTTGCTGTTGTTGTTGCTGTGTTTGGCTATTTGTTTTGCCGGTCTCACTTCCAGCAGCTGGCAAACTTTGGCTTGGCTATCGCTGCCGATGTTGACGTTGTCGCTGTCGCTGTGGCTGTCGTTGACGTTGACGGTGACAGCGACGTCACTGCCAGCGACAAAGTCTTCGCTTGGCGTTGGTGTTGGTGAGTTATTTGGGCTTTTGTGCTGCAGCATTGGACGGCGGGCCTCAGTCAATCGTTGGATGCACGCGGAGTCGGCACTGTTTTTTTAGCTGTCGTTCACGATACGCTGCGTGCTAATTGCCGATGAAGTTGGAAGTGTGAAGATATACATATACATATATAGTAGTAGTATCTCTGAGCATGTGAAACAATCAGCAAGTGTTGTGTGAAATATTGATACTTATTGAACGACACAACTGCCAGTGATTAATGTTCGACAACTCCAAAGCGATGCAGTTAAGCTAAAAATACGACAAAAATATACAAAAAGAAAACAAAGTTGGAGAAAAACAAAAGACTTAGGCAACAAACTCGACAGCGACATATCGTCAGCTAATCTATCGTCGCTTTTAGTGTAACTGTGTGTGTGTGTGCTGAGTGTGTGCTGTGTGTGTGTGTTGCACCTTGCCTGGCCTACTGTCGTCTACTGTCATCAAATAATTAAGGCCAACTCGTAAAGCCATCATCTTGAGCACTAAACGCATTCTCCAAACAGAAGTCATTAAAGCCCAACTACGATCAATATAGACTCAACTGAAGATCGCGCAGTGTCAACAAAATGATTTTAAGGTAAGTAACTGTTTTTGAAACGTACTTACTGCCATTTATATATATACATATATGAATACACTCATGAATGGAAGACGCCATATTCACATATTTGGCTAATGACTATTATAACCATATCGCTGACGCCAAATTTGAATTCCCGAATACATTACATACAAACCGTAGACTGTCGATGGTAATAAAAATTATTATTTATTATTTATGTTCCTTTTTTTTTTTTGGTTAGCACTTTACCGTTTCTCTTACACGTATATGTGTCGGTGTGTCATCTGCAGGTGTGTGTATGTGTGCGTGTGTGTGTTGGTAACACTTGACTGGTAAGTTCTGCGTAGTGGACAGAGAAAGTTCTGACTCTTCTGTGGGTTCGCTGGGTTCTTTGGGGTTCTCTGCGTGTGGCGTTGTTTCCCAGAGGAAAGCGGCAAGGTATGCCCAAATAGACTACAGTCATGTCTGCATGTTAATAAGCATAGGTGTACACTTGTGGCCAAAATAGTAGTACTTCCAGCAATTAGTTTTAAATTATAAAGTAATTTTAAATGTGGCCACTTCGCTTCTTTTCTAAATGGTGTCAAAAAAAATTTTTGTTTTTTCTGAGTTGCAAATATTATACAGATTTTGTTAAATTAAATATAATTGATAAAAATATCTTAGTTTTCATAAAATATATTCTTATTAATATGTTGGGACTATTATTACTTTAAACAATTCCTAAAAGTTGCTTTGAGAATACAGAAGTTCTCAGAATTTGAAATCTAAAAAAATATTTCCGATAAAAATAAATATTTTCGAAATCCTAGCCAGAGGCACAAGCACCCAGTACTAATTGATTTATGCTAGGTTATAAATATATTCGTAACCTACGCCTTAATAAAGAAAATGTATCATTAAAAAATTTTGAAAATAATTTAGTAATCAATTGGAAATAATGTAAATATTATAAAAATAATAATTTAATTTGAAAGTTGCAACCTACTACTATAACTTTGACGGCAGCTGTAAATATAGTTATATTCAGGTAGTTAGATTGTCGACCTGTTACCACACTCCGCACTCCAAGAGCAAGACTCTTCAGACTGCCGTTTATCACCTCGTATCAACATCAGTTGCGTGACACATATATTCAAATGACATGAAGCGACAGACATGACTTGGATTTATAGAAAACAAGTTCTCAAAATTTATGATATAATCCAAAAGGTAATCGGGTCACACACTCTAGAAGATGTGTTCAAAGTGCAAGATTAGCATCTGTCAAAACCTAGACTACTTTATTATATACACTGACAATAGTTTATCACTTCGGCTTCTCTTTGATATGAAATATCAGGTACAAGGTATGTTGTGCGACTCACGAGGTACGCAGCACGACTCACGAGTGACGAGGTATGCGGCACGAGACTAGTCTATTAGATGAGGACATTAACATTTCTGGCGAAGTTCAAGTCGAGTTACATAATTGGCCACATGATGCCAGTCTACATCCAGATATACAGACATCCATATGTCCAGATGTCCAGATGTCCAAAAACTGTTGCTGCTTCGGACTCATGACTTCATGTTAAACCAGTTGCAGTTGCAGTCTCAAAAGCAGAGCCCAACATTGTCTGGACTCAGAGTGCGTTTGTTAAGTTTACTTTCTCCTTAAATGTAGAAGACAAACTCTAACAGACAAAAGTGCAAAATGCTGTTGATTTCCTGCAATGCAACTTGCGTCTGCCACTCTGCCACTCTGCCACTTAAACTGAAACTGGGCTTCATCTGCCGCGTGACTTGCCACAGATCCGGTTCGCCTCAATATACATGCTATAGTGGCTATAGTGGCACTTAAAGGTACGAGATCAAGTGAAATGGTGCAGATAATTGCAAGAGGTGCAGATAATTATGAGAGGTTGACTGGAGTTCAGTTCACTTTTGTGGCACGGGCAGCCAACGTGCCGCACTTTTCCCTTTTTGAATTTGTGTCAAGGCTGAGTTATTTACAAATATTATTATTATTTTTTTTCTTTTATTGTAAAAACGACACACCTTTCCTGCCACCTGAGCTGAGAGAATTCGCCTCGTAATGCTCAGAATATATATCTCTTTCAAAATGTTCTTCTTACAAGGTTAAAATATTTTTTTATTTTTTGCTAATATATTTTTTAACTTGAGCTTACAGGTGTTTTGAGACTTTTGTTAACAATTACTTGCAATTTTTTTGGATTTCGAATTTATTTATTTTTTTTTCTGTATTTTTTTTGTGAATTTTTGGTTGCATTGTATGTCTTTTGATATTGGCACTTGTGGCTGACATTGAGGAGCCTCTCTCAATACTCTCTGATTGAATGTGAATGTCGATCAATAATCTTAACCTTTAACGTCAAATTGGCAGTTTTTGAACCAGATTTCATTTCTTGTAATTGGAGTATCTTTTGTAACGAGCGGAACCATCTCAAATCTATGCACTATTATTATTACTATTATTGTTAACTGTTATTTTTGAAAGTACTCGAAAATAAAAGGCAAACTCAATTGGTGAAAGGTGTTGCCATCATAACATTGACTGCTTTTCGCCTGAAGATGTTGCCCAGAATGTCATGCTGTTTCACAATATACGTTTATAAATAACACAATTTTTTTTAAATAATTTTTTTTTTTATTGTTGGATTTGATCGGGCAATATGTTTGCATTATGTTGGAAACAAACAGTGTGTCTACAAATAATAAATAAAAACAATAACGAGCCGCGATGTTGAAAGTAAACGCAGAAGCCACAACAATGAGCCAAATGAGGAGCGGAGTTAGAGGTACTTAGGGATGGAAGTGGGGGGGAGTGGGGGGTACGGTTTTTGGGGAGGGGTTGCCCAAAGGCATGGGTGTTACGTGATGACAAAAACTGAAACAAAAACCGCGTCAGCTGCATAGAAATGGGCAACAATGGAGATGATGTGAGGAGATGTGAGAAGATGCGAGAAGATGTGGGGAAATGTGGGGAAATGTGGGGAAATGTAATCAAGTTTCAGTTCGTTACAGTTACAGTTGTAGCAGCTCCCAGATTGGGGGGATGCACATAATCAGCGATAAGTCGATAAGCATAGACGCTGGCCAGATACCCTGTTGTGCCCAGCAAACTTAATTACGGTCTCAACTCGTTCAAAGATCTCAACTGTTGTTAACTTGTGCGCAAATCTAAAAGTGTTTTGCAGTCTCAACCAAAAATAATTGAGTACATTTTTTTTTTTTGAATATATCTGTTTTTTTTGATTTGTTTTTCAATCAGGTGTAAAGCGTTAACGTTGCGTGTATATAACAAAAAAAAAAAAATTGTTAGTTTGTTACGCTATTTAATCGACACAACGATACAGAGTTCAGTTTCGGTTTCAGTTTCTTTTGGAGTTGAAGTTGAAGTTGAAATTTCAGTTTGGGGTTTCTTGGTATTTTTTTTTTAATCTTTTGGGGCTATGCGTGTGTGCAGCACCTTTCATAAATGCTGCGTGTGTCGCCCCGAAGGCGAGCAACAATTAATTGAACTGGCAACCTACCTCACCTCTCTACCCCCCTACTTGCCCCCTTATCCACCACTTGGTCTGATTGTTGCCTGTTTGCAATCAGGCCGCAAAATAGCGTCAGGCGTGGTTTTTATTTTTCATTTATTATAATTATATTTTTTTTTTTTGGGTTTATGGCTTTTGGCCAATTACTGCGTAGGTGTCTGGCCTTTTACCTGCATTCTAATTGTTATTGGACATACATACATACAAATGCTCCATATACATTATAATATTGCACTCAGTCGTAATATAAACATGTTGAACAGACCCTTGACCCATTTGGCATAAATTTCTGTGTTTTTTTCTTTAGTGAAAGGGTTTTTCAAACGCAGCCTTGCAATAGTTGCTTTTTTTTTTGGCTAATTTAATTTTGTGTGTTAAATTTGTTTGCCAGTTAATATGCTTACAAAAACATGCTTTTAATAAAAGAAGTATATTTTTTTTTGTTATTGTTGCTCTGTAGTTGTAGTGAAATCTATGGGCTTGAAGTGAAGTGGGGGTTACAATCGCAAATGACTTTTGGAGCATCATCAGCGCGACTTGCGTGGCACAAATACAAAAAAAAAAAATATATATATATATACCATAAATTGCTGGTAAACTGGAAAGTGAAAGGATTTAAGTACATTTTCTTTTGGCATCGACTGTAAGTTGAACATCAACTGCAATGCCCTAAGCAGCTCTTTCAGTTCATCAAATACTCAAAGCAACTCACAGAGTTACAAAGATACACTATACCGCGATATAAACCACTTTCACTCACCCTCATTACTGTTCAATACACACATATAAAGAAAAAATATTTAAAAAAAAAAATTAACAATTACTTGTATTTATTTATTTATTTCGCCCACTTTAATTCAGCCATTCATAATATCATATAACAAATGTGATTATTGCTAAATTCCCCTCTCTTTTTTCTCTTTCTCTTTCAATGTTTTTTTCTTCTGTTTTTTGCAGAATATTTGTGCTGAGTTTTTTAGCTGTGAGTCAGGCTCAATATCATGAGTTCGGACAGCAGCTGCAGTCGCCACATGGCTCCGATTGTGCCCTGGTCTTGGCCGGACCCGGACGCTCCTCCGTCTACGATTACAACGTGAATCTCTTTCGCGGAACTGCGTAAGTATTTTGTCTTCTTAACTCTTTTTTTTTTTTTGAGTTTAGAAACTGCAGTGTTGTTGACCAATGGGATTCTGGGTTAAGTTAGTGCTTGGCCAATATGTGCTTACGGTAAACTACAGTCACTCGTAAAAAGCAGCTGCCAACTCTATTTGTTAATCATTGGTTGATTAGCACGAAATTTCCCAAGTTGTTAAAAGGAATTGTTAAAAAAGGCTTGTTACTTTTTCATTAGTTTACATTATCTTAAGTACAGAGTATCTGCAAGTCCATAACACACTTTGAGAGGAACCGGTTTACAGCTCCTCAGTTCGGCATCAGGTGTTTGTCCCAGTTTGCTGCTGTTGAAACCTTAGGGATTATGATTATGAAAAGTTGGTGTCTTCATACCACCTTATGAATTCATAATGCAAAAAAATGCATTCGCAACGACAGAAAGTTAAATATATGGTATATTGTATACTATATAGTATACTGCATCGATTGTTTAACACGATTTGTCTAAGATGAGTATTGGCCTCAATTCCATCAGCTTTTTGGCTTCCAAATCATGTGATGTGAATGCAGCTCAGCTTCATCATCATCATCATCTTCATCATCACCTTCATCATCATTGTCATCATCATTGTCATCGTTGACGTGTTTCTCGTAAAAATTGGAATGGAAACCACATGATGCATCCACCAAATGCAGCAGCACTTGTCAATGGAAACAACAGCCACAGCTGAAGAGCATAAAAAGTTAACAAAAAAAATACAAAATAAAAAAAAATATAAAAAAACAAAACGTGCAGTTGCGTCTTCATATAAATCAACTAAAGTTAAAACGTTAACTAATTTACGCTTTTACTATGTAATACAACGACTCCAGCTGAGAGTGCTGTTGCTTTTGGCCAACACAGCTGGCCTGGCTTAAATATATTTGCATGTTAACATGTGTTTCGGTTTCAAATATTTCTGTTATTTTAATGACGCAACAAGTTGCGTTCAAATTGGCTTCAAAATATAAAAAAAAAAACGTTAACAAGAATTTGTTAATTGTGGTTTAATTTCGAAATTACTTGATATAAACTGAAGTCGCCTTTAAAGAATGTTTTTGTTGCAATTTTTTTGAAAATAATTGTTTAAATTTTAGATGAATTAAATTTAAAAAAATTAAATTGAGAGTGAAGTTGTCACCCAGGAATTTTAAAAGTAAATTTGTGGTTTATATTAATTAACATTATCAAATTTGTAGACTTAAAAAATCTGTATTTATAATTTAAAAAAATTAAATTTTGAGTAAATTTGGCAACTAAGATTTTTTTTTCAGAAATTTTGTAAGTATATTAATTGAAATTGTTTTCAAAAATGCTCTTTTTAATACCAATATTTTTTTAGATTTTAAAATTTTCTAATGAGCATTAGAAAAAAATTAAATTAAGGGTGAAATTGACAATTTTTTTTTGATTAAATTATTAAGGAACTGTTTTATTTTAAAAAGTGAGAGCGCAGTTGCTATTGAAGGATATTTGAGGAAAATAGTTATTTTTTTTAAATAAATAAATATGACTTTTGATTATATTAAAAAAATATCAGAAACTTTAGATCATATATTTTATGCTAGTTGGAAATGATATTGCTATTCGAAAAAACTCACATTGATTATTATTTTTTAAAATTTGCATATTTATTGAAATTAATTAGAAAATATTTCTGATAACAAAATCGGAAGTTAATCATATTCCGCGCCAATTGTGATGCTGATTTCTCCGGGCTGTACTATAGTTTGATGATACCACTTATTGGTATCCAAAACAACTAAATTGAAATATGAGATTAATTAACTATAATCCAATTAGAATTATATACACTAATACGCACTGATGTCCCCTTGTTGCACCACCACCTCAAATTTCTTGCAGTGTAGATAACATTCTGGCGGTGGCACCAGCAACCAACGTTTGCTGCCTGCCAACTGAGCTTGCCACGAAGGATACCTAACATTGTCAATCTATTGAGAGAAAAAATTTGAAAAAGATTTAAAAAAAATTGTTAAAGAGTTGGAAATTTAAAAAATATTATTTTAAATTTTTTATCTACGCCTACATGCATTTGAGCACCCATTCCTGCTGTGCCTATGAAAATCCAATCGACTGCCTTATTCTCAGCACTCTCTGGCAAAAAATAGGGTCTGCCATAATGTTTACGAAACTCCTCCGTAGTCTCCGCATGACAGTTGCTCCAGCCAAAGTACCAAGGAGCTGCTCCCGACTGCATACGCTCCTTGGGCAAGTCCAGAGCCTCATAAATATCCCGAAATCCTGTCTTATATGGCAGAAACTGGCAACGTATGACACTCTGTTTGCGATTCACTTTGCGATAAACATTTCTAAAGTATTCGAAGTTGAAGATCTATAAATAGAAAAACTATAATACTATATAAGAACTGGGAAAACAGTATTCCCTACCTTAGTAGCTGTCCAATTTTGCATAGCATCGCTGACAATTATGGGAGTTCCACTATAAGCATAGTCCGCCTCAAAGGACTGGGGACTCAGTTGACTCAGATGGGGTATACTTTTGATGTGGGAACAGAAATCACAGGTTTCAGGAGGTCGAAAGGCGTAGGAAAGGGTTTTAGGAAGTGACAGTAGACAACGCTGTAGAAAAGAGGATATTCTGAAAATACTTCTAGAGGTATGCTCTTCCACTCACCTGTCCCTGTAACTCGGCATGATAGTAACTCCACAAAACACTAAGCAAACCTATGCCCACTACTATTTTAAACCACTTGACAAACTTTGCGGTCTGTTGAAATCCTTCGATTTCATTTAGTTCCTTAAATCTGCCACCTCCCAAGTATACGCCTTGATGACGCTTCAACAGCTGTTTTAGACTCTCTCGTGCGTGCTCCATGTTGCCTCGTCAGCGTTCCCAGCTGAACTGTGCTTGGGTTGCCCGCAGGACGAGTTGTCCTCGCACATTTTTCAATCATCTGTGCACTGGAGTGTGCATAACTAGATTATCTGAGTGGGCGCAGGCTGTGAGGATGTGGTTACAAATTGATTGTTATGCTCATTACCAGTGAATGCCAGAGTGCTTAACTTGACTTATCTGTATCATTGCAGCAATCCTTACAACAGTGGTGCGGGCACTTGCATTACCTACGATGCCATCAATGCTGCCTACATGGATGCGAGGAAAAGAATCCGTAAGTTGAGAGAGAGAGAGAGAGAAATAGAGAGAGATTGAGATATTTTCCAATTAGACATAATTACTTATAGAGTAATGTCTGTTATTTGCAGATGTGGCACAGCCAAAGAGCGACTGGAAGCCCGAGGAGATTGCCACTGTGGGCGAACTGCTGCTCGATATTTCCATACAGTTGGCACGCACGTAAGTACGATACGATACTATGCTATGAGAGTAATTGATGCGGTAATACGTGGTTAGAGTACGGTTAAGTGGTAACGGGAAAGAGGTATGGCGGACGGGGGTAAACGTTAGGCGAATGCGCGTACAATTTTTGAAAGTTGCTCGGACACGCCCACCAGCCCAATAAATGATTGCCAAAAATCGCATGACTTGACACTTAAATCGTCGTCAACGTCGCCGTCGTCATCATCATCATCGTCATCATCGTCTTCGTAATCGCCTTCGGCTTCGCATTCGTGTTCGTGCTGTAATCGTTCGTCTCTTGTCTACGCACTAGCCGAAGTTCGAATTTGCATTGTAGTTGGCGTTGGGTGATGGGAAAGGGGGGATGTGGAGGAGAGATAGAGAGAGACCTGCAGTCAAAGCTCGTGCCTGTCTAAGCTCAGCCCAAGCTTTTACTTGTGAACTATCAAAGACTTGCATTTATGTTACTTTCAAGGTTCTCCCATATGCGCTTTATGCTGCTTCATGCTTCAGACTACGAATGTAACTATGTATGTATGTATGTCTGTATGTATGTAACATATGTATAGTGTGTAGTTGGTAAATCCTGTATTTATGTGCTATCTACGAAGTGGCTTCGATGCGCTGCAAATAAAAACCTGCAGTTGTTTGACTCAAACACGACATCTTCTCTCTATCTCTATGTCTCCCACTCTCTGTCTCTCTTTAACTCTTTCCGTTTGTGTCTCAGGTGCCGTCTGCAAAAAAGTAACGTAACGTTTCTTCTTCTTGTTGCTGCTGCTGTTTGTAAGGCGCAACCGGCGCAACCGCATTTTTTCCTTGGTCCACAAAATGAAATGAAAAAAAAAATAGAAAAAAAATTATATTTTCCAGTTATGTATTTTTACTCTCTACTTTATTTATGCAAATAAAAGTGAATTATGCAATGCGGCGACTATTCAAAAATGGAAAACGCCTCATGATGGCCACACTAAGTGTAAACAAAAAGAAATTGAGATTACTCCAGTTGAGCTCATTTGAGATATCCTGTATCATCGACAGGTCTCAGACATTACATGATACAGTTTATGTGTAGTTATGACATACAAAATTTAATTTTTATTTTAACAAACAAAAACGAAAATTAAATTAAATATCTTGAAATTATTTGTAAATTCGATTTACTTGAAAATTTTATATTTAAATGAAACTTAAAAAAATAATAATTTAATCACTGTGATATATAATATTATATTTTCTATTGCTGAAAAAAATTATTCAAACTGATATTTAAAAAATTTCGAATTTTACTTATGCTGACACGTTTTAAGCTATATCTCGGGAAATACTCATTAGAAACACCTCAAATAAAAAGCAAAATGCTAGTTTTGAGACCCAGAATTGAATTGAGTTAAAAAAACCGATACAATTTTTTTACATTTTTGATGATTTTGTCAAGGGGTTACTATGCAAAAATGACCAAAAAATTTCGAAAAATTAAGAATTCTGAAAATGGGAAAAATTTGAAAGCAGTTTTATTCTGGGCTCAAAGTCATTAACAAAAATCCAAATTTCATGTAAATCGGTTGATTTTTGACAAAGTTATAGCAGTTCAAAAATAACGAAAAGAGAGATTTCTCTCTTTTTTATCGTTCATGTCAAAATTCTCATCGTATTCACCACAAACATAATTTTTTTGAAATTTTCAAATCATAATTTTTCTTACCTACAGTTATGGGTTGTCCTATGAGGAGATTGAGAAGGGTTTGCCCACCATTGACACCTCGAAGACCTTGATCCGTGAGGTGTGTCCGCCCTTCTTTGCGGGTGTTGAGTGTCGTCCGGGCAAGTATCGTCGCTTCGACGGTCTCTGCAACAACATTGAGCATCCGACCTGGGGTGCCGCCAACTCACCTTTCCAGCGGTTAATTGGGCCTCTCTATGCCGATGGCATTAATGCGCCACGCATATCGGTGACTGGCCGCGATCTGCCCTTCTCGCGTGTGGTGTCACGTACCATGCATCCAGATGATGGTTATCATGATCACGCCGGCACTGTGATGGTGATTGCCTGGGGTCAGTTCATGGATCACGATTTCACGCTAACGGGAACACCATTAGGTAGATTCGCAATTAATAGGGGAATATTTTCAAGTCATTAATGAATCCCTCATGCAGATCCCGTCAATCGCAATGATCCCGAGGAATGTTGCAAGCGTCCGTTGCATCTGAAGCATCCCTACTGCAATGAGATTCGTATTCCGGATGATGATTACTTCTATCGTCTGTTTAATGTCAAGTGCATAGACTTTGTGCGAGGATTCCCATCACCCAGACCAGGATGTCGATTGGGTAGGTTTATTAAATTTCATTATCTTTACTTACTTAAATAAGTAAATAAATATATAACATGAATTTTATTAAATTAGATGAAAATATAAATATATAAAAATGTTATATATTTTTCAAAATAATTAATAAATTTAATTTTTTATCTTTTCAGGTTCCCGTCAACAGTTCAATACGTTGACTGGCGTCATCGATGCCAACACTGTCTATGGCGTTAAGGAGTCCTTTGCCAGGAAGCTGCGCACAGGTTATGGCGGTTTGATGCGCATGAATCCCGTATTCCAGGAGTACGGGCTCAAGGATCTGCTGCCCCTCAAGCTGGACATACCGGATGAGGGTTGCACACGTCCCAACAAGAGCATGTATTGCTTCGAGGGCGGAGAGATTCGCGTGAATGAGCAGCTGGTGTTGACCTGTATGCACACCTTGATGGCTAGGGAGCACAATAGATTGGCCACGGGTCTGGCCCACATCAATCAGCACTGGGACGACGAGACACTCTTCCAGGAGGCGAGACGCATCAACATTGCCATCGTGCAGCATGTGACCTTCAATGAGTTCCTGCCCATACTGTTGGGCAAGGAGGTCATGGAGAAGTTTGGCTTGGTGCTGCAGAAGGACGGCTACTGGGATGGCTACGACTCCAAGGTGAATCCGGGCATCATTGATTCCTTTGCGGGCGCCGCCTTCCGCTTTGGCCACTCCCTGCTGCCCACAGCCGTGGAGCGTTGGTCGAAGGCCCACAAATTTATTGCCTCGAAGAGATTGTCGGACTTGATTCGTCGTCCCTATGATCTGTATCGTGCTGGAGTCTTGGATGAATACTTCATGGGCCTGATGAATCAGGTGGCTCAGGCCATGGACGACTCCATCACTCAGGAGGTGACCAATCATCTCTTCAAGAAGGAGGGCGCTCGCTTCGGCATGGATCTCGTCTCCTTCAACATGCAACGAGGACGTGAGTTCGGCATCCCCGGTTACATGGAGTTCAGAAAATTCTGCGGTCTGCCCACCTCGAATACCTGGGATGAGATGTACGGCTCCATGCCCAACGAGACTGTGCTGCGCTATGGCAGCATCTTTGAGTAAGTTAAGAGAGAGAGAGAGAAAGAGAGAAATCTCCTAGAGAACTTGAGATTAATGAGAACCCACTCAGGCATCCCGCTGACATTGATTTGTGGTCCGGCGGCGTTTCCGAGAAGTCACTTCCTGGCTCCATGCTGGGACCCACCTTCGCCTGCGTCATTGCCACCCAGATGAGTTATCTGCGACGTGGAGATCGCTTCTGGTACGAGCTGCCCAACCAACCCTCCTCCTTCACCCCCGAGCAGCTCCAGGAAATACGCAAAGCGAAACTTTCACGTCTGATTTGCGACAATACCGATCTGATTGACACTGTGCAGATCTATCCCATGGTGCTGCCCGATCATGAAATGTAAGTGTGGACTATATAATTAATATAATTTGAATTTTAAATAATTTTTTTATTTTTAATTTTAATTTAGAAATCCTCGTGTGCCCTGCAAGAGCGGCATTATACCCTCCATAGATCTGAGCAAATGGGCTGATTTTGGAAATCACGGTCTGGACTCTTCTGTATATGTAAGTTGGCAAATTAATTAAAATTATTAAAATTAAATTGCAGGAAAATTATAATTTCCTTTGATTTGTTTTTACTTTTTAATAATTATTTCATTGAAAGAAAAGTAAAAAAAATATGTATAATAATTTTTAAAATAAAAAGAATTATCTATAATAATGAAATTATAAATTATTATTATTATTATTATTATTTTTAATTATTATTATTATTATTAATTATTAGTATTATTATTAATTATTATTATTATTATTATTATTATTATTATTATTATTATTATTATTATTATTATTATTATTATTATTATTATTATTATTATTATTATTATTATTATTATTATTATTATTATTATTATTATTATTATTATTATTATTATTATTATTATTATTATTATTATTATTATTATTATTATTATTATTACAACTATTATTATAATTAATTAAAATATTTTATTTATTTGCAGAACTACATCAATGAAATTCCCGACACAATTCTCAACTTTAAGAAGTAGAATTCTGGGCTGAGAGCATTTCTTCTTAAATGGAAACGAACTCTTCAAACATTCCATATTCTGTACACTCTATACATAATACATATATCCTCTACTATTATTCTTCAATCCTTCTAGTCCTCTCGACACAACGAACTATCTTCACTGCCATTTTTTCAACTAACAACAACTACAACAGGAGTTTTCCAACATTTCCCATGCATTACACATAATCTTTGTATATATGTATCATTTTAAAAGTAGTAAAAATACAGCATAAGTAAAAAAATTCTGTGGATATGATAATGAGAAATCAATTCTCAAAATCTTCCGCTGCAAAATAAACCTTAATTAGATATGCGTAATCTGTAAGTTTTATACTCCATACAATAAAGTGAAAAAGAAAAGTAATTTGTTGATTTTTATATTTTCTATGATTTTTATTTATTTATATAATTTCTTAAAAATTTATAGGAACATGTATTTTCCTTAAAACTATATCAGAGTTGTGATTATCTAGTCATGATTCGTGTCAAAGCCTAAGGAATCTAGGAGGTATTCAGAGTTATTTGGGGACTATGTTTGGCATTACTCGAGTGCATTCAGAAATGGGGCTATGGAGCCAATGTCCTCGCAGTCTGGTATGGCTTTGCCCTTGAACTTGAGGCAGGACTCGGCGCAGGTTTGTCCTTGAAAATAATCGCCAAACATTTTCTTGCACTGGGCGCAATTGTTGAGACAAATCTGTATAAAGTCAATGCCGCCCATGGGATCTGCAAGGCAGTTAAAAATTATATAAAAATTTTAATAAAATCAATTGAAATTTAAGAAATTTATAACTCACCATATCGCTTGCCATAATGTCCAATGGAGGGCATAGCCTCCCCCATTTGGAGCAGGCAAAGAGTTCCCAGCAAAGTCATGGCGAGCAGCAAAAGATTCCTATTGGCAGACATATTGAACTGGCGAGCTAATAATATTTAAATAAAAAATTTATATATATATTTTTTTTTAATAATTTTTAAACAATTAATGCGAAGCGTGGCTGTGTGCGCGTCTGTCGAATGCCAAGTGTTAAATTGAAATAATTAAATTCTCGTTTGTCTTTTGATTTTTATAGGCGAGTCAAAAGGCAAGTGCGAAAGCTTAACAAAGTTAAGAAGTGAGAAACCTCAAGCCGGTCTCGACTAGCCAAGCAAGGCGGCAACCAGAGACACTCACAGTTATAAAAAAAAATAAAAAAAAATATATATATAAAAAATATTTAAAAAGATATACAAAAAATTGAAAAAAAAAACCAAAAAACATAAATAATAAAAGTAATAAAGTTGAAGCTAAAAAAATGTATATATTTGTAAATGGAAAATAATATTTCGCTTTGCAGAGTAACTAGTAGTCGTCTGGACTTTACTTTTGCATTTATTTCGACGAATTTATTAATTACAAAACTTATTAGAATATATTGATTACATTCAAATGTAATAAACTGGATTCGCAAGAGGCTTGTCTTTAAAAAAAAAAAAACAAATAAAATAAAAATAATAATAACAAAATAAAAACAAATTGATTGTGAGAAAATTCCCCCTCATGTGATCATGGAAAGAAAGCAGATACTACGTAGTTGGTATCCATATGGATATGATATGGTCAATGGAAAGTAACAGCAGGAAGTGTCAAGGAAACAACTTCAAAACTGCTGTTTGTTTGTTGAAATATTGTAATTAATGCAAATTCGAGACGATGTTTTTGTTGTTATTGTTGTTGTTGTAAGTGCAGCTAGAGAACTGTCTTAAATATCCATACTACTTGAACGAAAGAAAAAAAACATATGCCATTCAATTTAGATGATGATCATGATGATGATGAGCCCAGAAATGATATCAAGTAAGACGTACCCCTCTTAAATGACGCATAACTCTTTTGTCTCCCAACCGGACACGAGATCAAGTTGGTGACAGGAAAGGGGGGGAGATGGAGACCCCAGACTGGTTTATTATCAATTTATGATACGATCTCGATTACATCTCCTGGCGCTTTAGGAATTTCATTTATACAAATATAGTAAATATTTATGTTATTTTTAAAATTCAGGTATTTTCATATGATATGTATATATATATATATTTGTATGTCTATGCATATCGTGGGAAAACACGTATACTACGTATAATATTTGTAAACAAATTATCAACACGTGCCAGTTGTATGAATAATTTTCGAGACTCAAGATTGAGATTGAGATTGAGATTGAAGTTCAGACGTCACTTGCATTTTGTGGGCGTGAATACTACAAGCTCGGCTTATGTCTAATTTTTTTTTTTTTCTTAATTTTTTTTATTAAATTTTGTATTATGTTGGTGACGTAAATGAAACTCACCGGTTGATCTCAAGTGCGGGGGTGGCGTTTGTCGCAAACCAATTCACAATTAGAGACAATTATTTTATAGCAAAAACAAAATCGACAGTTTTTGTTTGCTGAAAACTGGTTCTAAGGCAACTGTTGCCGAGTTGCAGAATTCTTGTTGTATTTATATTGCTGCCATATATATATATATATATATATATATATATATATAAATCGGGACAGACACACAGTTGGGCTAGTCTCTACAAATTAATCACTTTATCTCAGCAAACACACAGAGATAATTAAATATCAGAGTGGCGCTTTTGCAAAAAATACATCAGTGAAAAACTTACTTCCGCTGCTGGAGAAACATGAATCTCTCTCTCTCTCTCACTCTCTTTCTCCCCTCTCTCTCGCACACGTTCCCTCTCTTTCGCAATTCTTAAGTGATTTTCTCAGCGGCATAGCATACTCTCTAGGTGGACGTTAATTGCGTTTCTTTTTGATTTGTCGCAACAGGAAATACAATCACATCCAACGGATTCCAAACTTTACTTTTCTTCACCATATTTCAAAAGACAATTTCTTACTAAAGTATTAAATTATTTTACTTTGTTATATTTTCTTATTGTTTTCTATATTTCCATCAGTCCCATTGATAATTTTAGTTTGAAATTCTTAATTTATTTAGATTTTTTCTTTTCAACTGCTGAATTTCAACACAACTTGTTGATTTTCCAAAACATCTTTATGCACTGCTTGTTCACACTGCTTCTCTCAATCAGTATAAATATTTATAGCAATACACTGCTTCCCTACACTGCTTTTGGTTGCTGTCATAGCTAACTTGTCAAACAGTCGTGGCCAAATCGAACAAAAATTTGAACCGCCATATCTATGCCATAAATCAACCGATTTTCAAAATTTTTTCAGTTTTGTTAATGAATTGGATCACCTGTTGAATTTTCATCAAAAAGCTCCCCGAATTAGGAATTTTTAATTTTTGACTATTCTTCACTATATTTACATACTAACCCCTTGTTGAAATCAAAAAAAAATAAAATGTTTTTTATTAAAATTTTTTGACTCTAATCGATTCTAGGACTCGAAACTATCATTTTGCTTTTTATTCGAGATGTTTTTGGTGGGTATTTCCCGAGATATTGCCAAAAATGGGATGAAAGGAGACCCAAAGTGACCTTTCCTGAAAGCAGCTTTCTTTTAACTTTGAACTCCCCTCATTTTCCCAAAAATTAACCGATTTACATGAATTTTGGATTTTTGTAAATGGTTATGAACCCAGAATAAATCTGCATTTAAATTTTTCCCAATACTATGCAATTTTTGTATAGTAACCACTTGATAAAATCATCAAAAATAGAACAAATTTGCGATCGGAATTGTTTAACTGATATCGATTTGTGGGTCCCAAATCTAACGGCTTGATTTTTATTTAAGGTGTTTCTGATGAGTATTTCCCTAGATAAGGCCAAAAATGTATTTGAAAAAATCCCAAAATTGCATATTTTTACAACTTTCCAAACTATGAATAGCCACAACTTTAGTAAAATTCAACCGATTTTCAACACAGAGGTCAGTATAGTCAATGGATTGTTTTACATTTTGAATCTTACTTTTTTAATTTTCTATAATTTTGGCCAGTTTTGCATAAAATTTTTTCCGTGACAAAAGTCGACATTTTTTCGATCCCCATTTTCTGACTCTAATCGATTCGAGGACCCAAAAGTAGCATTTATTTGAGGTGTTACACAATTTCTTCTTATTTTCATTGATTTAATAATTTTGTGTTCAGCCAGATACACTTTATCAACAACTGTAGTATATTTAATATACATATATGTATGTATATATGTATTTTTCAGGTATTTATTTATGTGAGGAATTTACGGTTGCAACATTTAACTTTCCACAGTCCAAAACATGACAAAAGCTCAATGAAGCTTATTTGGCAGCTAAAGACTTTGCTCCATTAAACTGGATTCTCGATATTAAATATATATTTTATAAATATACATATATATAAAAAATAAATACTGAAGGTAGACTAGACTGTGCGTTGATTTACCGATAATCGTAAAGAGCTTAAATGGGAATTAATTAATTTTTATACTGTCAAATTATTGAGCAACGCGTTGGATTTGTGTTGATGGAATAAATAAATTATCGTGCGAAATTTACTTTAATTTTCAGCAATAAAATGGGGTTAACTCCACACAAATACCTGTATGAGGATGAGGATGACAAATACCTATATGAATGTGCATATGAAAGAGGAGTGTGTAAATGATTCCTTTTGGCAATGGGAATGGGAATGCGAAAGAGTTGAAGGACTAGCGAGGACTAAAAACTCTGCCAACTCTTAATATGCTCAACATGAAATCACTGAAATGCAGGCAATTAAAAAATAACGAGATAATTAAAAGCTACCCCGCAGTTATTTGCCTCCGTATTCACTGCTCACGTAGAGCTACTTAAGTATCTGCATTGCATGTGGTTGTTGTCGCCGATTGTTGTTGTTGTTGTCATTGTTGTTGCAGTTGTTGTTGTTGTTGTTGGCCGTAGAGAGCCCACTGTGAGAGAACCCATAGAGCCCATAGAGCGAGCGAGCTGCTTGCAGATGCTTGACTTTACTCTCAGTGACTTCTTCTTCTTCGTCTTCTTCTGCTTCATTTTCGGTTTTCTGTGATAAAAGGAGAAGCCTCTTCTCCAACTACGCAGTTGAGTCTCTTTGAGGTGACGGACTTGTTAATCAAGGTAACAGATGTATTATATGTTATGTGGGCAATGTTTACAAAATAAAAAACAAGTAAATTTAATACAGATTTTTGTCATTTCTTTAATTAGAAATTTAATAATTAAAGTCCACTTATTTTCATATTCGCATGTAATAGAATTTAATTAATTAGAAAAGTGACAAAGATTAATGGTCAGATAAGTAAAAAATACTACATAAAAATTTAATTTAAATTATTAGTTTGTTCTAACAAAAATATTACAGTTACATAAAAATTAACTATATTTATTTTTCTTAATTAGAAACATAGCTGAGATCAATGTTAACAAATGGAATATATGGTATATAAAAAATTATATTTATTAATTATATTTTTTTTTGTAATAAATCTAATAAGTGTACAGCATATAAAAAAAATGTATAAATAAAAATTATAATAAAATTATATTATAAATTATAAAATTAAAATTAAGAAAATTAAAATTTTAAAAAATTATAATTAATAGAAAAATTAACTAAATTTATTTTTGTTATGTGATTAAATGGTAATTAAATAAATGTTAATATTACATCGAATTAAAATATTTTCGTTATGAATTATAATTAAGTAAATTTAATTTTTTAATTACTATTAGTATATATTTTTATTTTATTTTTTGGTATTATTTTTAATTATTTTTCTTATTTATTATTATTACTATATTATAATTATTATTCTTACAATTACACACATTAAACTACGACTACTCAAAGCTGATGGCAAATTATGCGCAATCCTTATATAATTTTTAAGCAAAGTAAAATATTATGCAATGAATTATTGTAAATTTGATACAATGGGCAGAGAGATGTTTAAGTTGGCTCTAATCCCATTTAAGCCCTGATTGCCTTGATAACAGTTGCTAATGGAGCCACAGCAACAGTATCAACCGCAAATGCTGAAAATGAAGTCTCAACCAGAGAAATGTAATTTCAGCAACGATTCGAGCTAAATAAATATTTGTGAAATCGAAGTATTTGAATTGAACTTAATCCCATTCAGCTGACATGCAATCATCTATTGGGAGGGGCAAAGTGGGGTTAAAGCAATAAAAAAAAAATGACAGAAAATAAAAATCGATAGTGAGCTGCAATTTTGGGCCTAGAGAGGCTGTTGTTGATGACGAAATGTTGTGTTTGCATATCTGGAATTAGTTTATGTTGCATTATATATGTATGTATGTATGTATATGTAGGTATGTGGTATGATAGTATGTGCATTATTTATAATTCAGTGATTGGACACTGCACAATCTATCCATCTATCATGCATCTGCATGCATATGAGAGCCCAAAATGTGACATATTCAAATTGAGCTGCAGTTTCATGTACCCGCACTTCACTCACTCTTTTACAGGCGCTGCCTCTCTCTCTCTGCCATTTTCGCTCTTTCTTCGTAACTCCCGCTCTGCATGTTTGCCTGTGTGCATGTGTGTGTGAGTGTGCCTCTCTCCTGTTGATATTAACGCACGCACAGATAGTAAAATTGCAACCACGCTACCACTACAACTACAATGACTATCTAGCTAGAGTGTATGTGTGTGTGTGTATTTCTGTGTAGTGTTCAACTAAGCATATCGACATCAATAAATCATCCAATAATGTGCTGATGCAGTGCAGAGAGCGGGAGAGAGTGAGTGAGTGAGTGAGAGAGGGGAGCGCGCAAATGGCGCCGTTTGCGGAAACTGAAGTGCAGCAGGCGACTTCGTCTCCAACTCCGTCTTCGTCTTCGTCTTCGTCTCCGTCTCTATCTTCAACTGCTTCTATCGTCTCATACTCGACTATGACTACACACAGATATGTGTGTGTATGTATGTATGTAATGTACATATGTATGTATGTACATAAGTCTGAGTCCATGACTGCATTGCCTTTTGCCATTTCCGGAGTTACGTACGAGTTGCCATTGCTCTAGCTGTTGTTAGCTGAGTGCTTTTTGAGCTTAAGCAGAGGCTGACGTAGTCTCCCAGCTGAGAATCGACGTAGAGACCTAGAGGTGGTGCATGGAGGTGAAGATAGCTGTGGAAATGGAGCTGGAGTTGATGCAATCTCAGTTGGATGTGGCCGTGCTTCTTATATTTGTGGATTCCCATCATAAAATTCGAGAAATTTCAAAGATTGAATTTTTATTCACTTGTGGTTGCATTTCTTTTTTTTTTTTTTTTTTTTTTTTTGTGTTCGTTTCTCGTGCTGCAGCTAAGTGCAGCTGCCACAGTTGTCGCTTCCTCTTACTCAGTCTATCCGCTTCCGCAATAGATGCATCAATTTACTAAATTAAGCTCGAGAGCAAGTGCAAGTATATGGCATAGTCTAGTATATACACTTAAGTGGCTTTCAGCAAAACACAAACAAAAATAAAAAAACACATTGAAAATAGAAATATAAAAAAATACAGCTAAATTTGTTTTAAAACTGCTCGCAAACATTGAAGTCCGTCCAGTCAAGACTATAATTAATTACATTTTGTTTGCGTTTGCGATAAAGGGAATGGCAGTTGAAGGCGGTCTTAAGGCAGCCAGGATAAAGGACTGCGACTTCAAATCCTGGCCAGACTCTATCTGGCAAAACGCAGTGTTAATTAAGGTAAACTTCTTGTACATATTAATGATGTGCTAATGGCTGCACAACTGATTGAGTTCAAATGCAAAATGAGAATGTATAAATAACAGAGAAATATAATAGCCAGAAAGAGATAGAGAAAGTGAGAAGTCCTAGAGAAATGTCAGCTAAAGTATGCAAAGCAGGACAATTGCAATTAGTTTTCAATTTCAAATCGAGGGGATTTCGTGTGAGATTTGTTGCTTTTGTCGGGTCTTTATCTAGCTATATCTCCTACTCCCCCTCTATATATATGTATGTATATGTACATCCCCCCTGGCTGTTGCTGCTGCTTCCTGTTTGAGCTGAGGCAAAAGCAAGTGGCTATGCTGAGTCCGACTATAAATTTCCGTTTCCGGTATAATGCGACACGCTTTGCAAGCGCACTCAAGCATAAAAAGTGCCCTTCAAGTTATTTTCCTGGTTCTCTCTGCTTCACATTTATTTCGCCTCTCTTCCTTTTTGCAATTCGTTATTGCTACAACTGCAAAAAAAAGAATCATTTTTTTATTTTTTTACTTTTATTTATTTTTTGCTTGTTTTTTTGACTTTGCTTTAACTCGCCTTAGACCATAGCTGCTTTGATGGTTTGCTTTATTTTTTTTTATTACTTCAGTCAATACAATTTAATTTTCTTAAATCTAGTAAAAAATATTGATTCAATTTGCGCAGAGTCCAAGTCTGGCTCTATTCATGTCTGTTTCTGTCCATGTCTATCTCTGGCCTAGGTCTACCATACGTCCGCCGTAGGTCGGCTGTAGGTCGACCGCAGGTCTGTTGTAGGTCTGTTGTAGGTCCGCCATAGATCCGCCATAGGTTTGTCGTAGGTTTGCCATAGGTCTGCTATAGGTCTATCGTTGGTCTGTTGTAGGTCTGCCGTAGGTCTGCGGTAGGTCTGCTGTAGGTCGACCCAGTACGTCCGCCGTAGTCCTGCCTTAGGACTGTTATTGCTTAGAGCTACTGCATTTGCCTCAAATAACATGTTTAAAGTGCGCTGATAATTCAAATTATAAGCAAGCTGCAAACCACTTTCAGAGTGCAACTCATTTCCTCTCTCACTCCCAATAACCCTCCTCAACTCTCTCCCTATCTATAGCCGCCTGCAGTCTCCACATTTGTGCGGCGGGCAATGAAAAACCACTTTATTTAAGTGAGTCCCTCATGAATAGCACTTGGCTGACTGTGGATATGGATGTGGATGTGGTTGAGGATGTGGATGTGGATGGGAAGTTGGCTTGACTGTTTGAATTTGTAACACTTCTTTACTCTTTTATTTTTGCTCCACTCTCTTGATTTTTTTATATTTATCCACTGTCTTTATAATGCACACACACACACACAGCCAGCCGCTGAGTAATGACATGTACTTATATATAATAAAAAAAAAACAACAAAAAACAAAAAAAAAATAAAAATAAAATATACATACACTTTTCTAAGAGTTGCATATGCGTTAACATCAAGTGGCTTAGACAGTTGCCTGGTTAGGTTAGCCTGGTTAGTAGCTTGCCATAGTCTGCTTTTAGGAGTTACTCCGTCTCTCTATCTCCCTCCCTCTCTGAGTCGCTCTGTCTCTCTGTCTCTTATGCATTCTCTATGGCTGCTGTTTGATTTTGTGCTCCTCTTAAGGGTAATGTAAACACATAAATTTCGAGCCGTTGATAGATGAGTTGATTGAAAATGTGGCAAGAATATGCAGCATGGTGCGTCGTGGAGTGTGGAATGCAGCATAAAACATCAATGCAAATGCTTATGTAAATGAAACGTATAATAATATTGAGAATTGGTTAAGGCTTCGAACACAGTTTCCCAACGCAAACTTCAAAAGTAAAGCAAAACAGAGGCAACTCTGCTGCTGGTCACATATGGCTTTGGCTTAGGTTAGGGTTGCCACTGCTCTGCCATGTGTGTGTCTATATGTGTGTGTAAACAATGCACAACTGCATATTGAGTATAACATACAGTTATACTATATATGTATATGCTGTATATATCTATATAGCATATGCAGAAATATCTTGTCGCATTTCGAAATAGTTGCTGCTTTTAACCTTTGGCAACTCTGGCTAAATATTATTGTTGTAACTGTTGTAACTGAATGAATAGCTTTTAATTCGCAACTTATTTGTATGCACACACGCATACTCACACACACACACACACACACACACACGCACACACACAAGTACAAAGGGAGTGAAGCGAAGTTGTGTCTAATTGAAATTGATTTTAGTGTAGAGTCCGTGTGCATTTCCTTAAGTGCTGCCATCGAGAATCATGTCAAATGTAGTAGTATATAGTAACGTGTCTATATGTAGGTATATAATGTACAATATATCTAACTAACACACACACACACACCCACACACACACAAATAGACAGACATACACACAGGTCATGCGTATGGCTATGATATCGATTTTGAAAATTTCGTTTGCAACTGAATACTAATTGGGATGCCCATACATTTGCTGCTGTGTCAATGGGAGGTAACCCTCCTACCCTACATCCCCCCGCCCAACAAAAACAACTACCTTACTATGTTACCTTTAAAATTGAACTGAAATGATATTTTGGGATAGACGAGAAGACAGAGAGAAAGAGGGAGACACAGAGAGTCTGCTTACTTTGGCAGAACTGTTTAGTTGGCAAATTGAATTCACAGCTTGCCATTAGAAAATATAAAAGAGAAATTCATTTTCAAGACAAGAGACGGCAACCAATAATAATGTAGAGAGAGACATAGATAACTACAGCACTGGCTAAAATAATATGTGCACCGACAGCAGTTGATTTCAAAAGTTGCTTACGAGTTTTTTAGAAATTGTTTGAGATGTTTATGGCTGAAGTGAATTACAATAAAATCATCTAATATTTTATAGAACATTAATAAACAAAAAAAAAAAACAAAATAATAATTATTAAAATTTCAAACCGTTTAGACACTTCAGAATGGTAGTATTCGTGTAATTTTTATAATTATTTTTAATATTTACACGTATTTGTTTTTCAGCAAAATAAATTTTACAAAACTAGAAAAGAACAAAGTTTTCATAATAAATTTTATAATCAAATTAAATTGGATATTATATTTTATACTATAAAAATGTTTCACATTTTAAATTTATTAAAAAATTATACAACAACATTTTTTTTTATAATTAATTTTATAATCAAAAAAAATCTAAAATTTATTTTTTTCTTTAAGAAATAAATGAATATAAAATATTTAATTATATTTTTAATATAAATAATATTTTACTTAAGAAGAATAAGATCTTTATTCATAATTAATTATTTCATGAAATAAAATAAAAATTAATAATATATTTTTATTTACTAGAGAATATTTCATACAATTCCGTCCGCTGTACTTATTATTATGCCCAGTATTGTATATGCTAACTAATTGGAGTTCTTTGTGCTGGAAAACTGTTTGTTAAATATTTCTGTTTATAATTAGACAAACTTTATTGATTTATTATCCACATAGTTAAATTGCAATACCATTCATATTTGTATATTTAAATAGTAAACTTAGACTAAGTGTTTGATTATCTAGTTGTAGTAAATTCTAATAATCATACTTAGAACTCAATGTAAAATACATAATAGAGTTAAGAACTTGAATACTCTCTCTTTTACTTCATATCACAAAAATATATGTACATAGTATGTTTCTCATGAATACTGTTTGATTAGAGATCAAGATTGATTAGATTAGATTAATCCATATAGAGTTTTCACTTAATCATACTCACACTCATTCACATTTTAAATAATTATCATAACTATCACTTAATATTTTGTATTTTTTCTGGAAAAAGTCTTTTACTTTGCCTTAACGAGATGTCCTACGATAATCACCAAGTACTTACTTATACATACTATGTAGTTCTCGACTTAAGATCTACGAATAAATGCATATATATAAATGCCCAGGATTGAGTTCTCAGACTGGAAGTCGGACTTAAACTGGAACTAGAAGTGGAACTGGAACTGCAACTGGAAGTGGGTGCTGATCAATGTGCGTGTAGTTAAACGTGTATTGTGAATTCTTGACGGTCCTGCTCCTTCTTCTCGTGATACCTAGAGGTCGCAGGCTCGTTAGTCTTTCAAGGATTTAGGCATGCTAAACACTACAGGCATGCAGTTCAACTGTAGTCAAGAATTTCTGGATGGGATCAATAGCTACGGATTGGAGGAGGAGCTCACCTTGCCAGCAGAGATGTCAGCTCCTCGCGATCGATCTTGGCCAGCTGACCCTCACTGGTGTTCTCCATCACACGTTGCACCTCCAGGTCCAAGGCACGTTGCTCCGCCTGATCGGCAAAGTCACGTGACTCGTTGTAGGCAACGGAGGGACAGTAGCCGGCGGTCAGGTCTCCACATGCCAGTATGGCACTTGAGGTTACCAAGGAGACGCCACTCTCTGCCTCAGTTGGTATACTGAAATCAAATCAGAGATCTCCTTTTTGAAACTTATCGGATTTATGATCAAAGTCTTATAATTATTTTCATAGAGTTTTGATTATTCATTTGTGATTCGATTTGGTTTTTTTGGCTAGGGTTTAGGTACCTGAACTACCTGTTGTTACTACCAGGGCACTTTCGTCGCTCCAACGTCTGGTTGCCCAACTGGGATGCACTTTTCCGGCTACGCTGGCCAGCGATGCGACTCTCCACATGCCGAGGAGTATTCAACCTACGTTCGAGTGCCGGCGAAACCTGATCATTGTTTGATTCGGTGCTCGAGTCTGGCCGAAACATATCTGCAAAAAAATGTATAAGGATTGCCACCATTTCGTTTAATAAACATTTTAATTTCTCCAATTCATACCAACTACGGCACGTCCATCGCTGCCACGTGTCGATTTACAAGGAACCCTATAGGTGGGCATGTTGGAGAACTCATTGTTGGGACTGAGGCTAGTATCCGATTCTGATTCCGCCATTACGCCAGAGTTGCCACCTTTGCCAGAGAGCGTTCCAATTGATTTTTTGGAGTTAACCGATTGTGAACCGGCCACAATTGTCATGGATTTACTCAATGTGGATTCTACAGAAAAGTTCCCAAAACTAATTTCAAAACGGATGCACGCATAGAGGATACCTCACCATCTGTATGCTGATAGCGTTGCTTGTGCAGGCTGGATTTGCTGAGGACATGACCGAAGCCTGCGTTCGGTAGCAGGGGGTAGGCGGTGGCATTCAGATTCTCGCCCTCGGGATGGCCAAATGTTTTGAATTGCATTGTGTAGTCATGTGGTGTTTGTCCAGCCAGACCACGTGCCGATGAAGCCGCCTTCGCCGGTGCCCCTGTCCGGCCCCCATTCACACTGAATGTGGCATATGGCGAAATCTCGTACATTTCTAAATGTGTCACGAAATGGCGTTTAATTACCAAATGAACCTCGAGCTGATGCACGTACAGAGTGTATATTGAAACCACCAACACCAACACCACCACCACCTATACCTACATATACCTACCTGACTCACTGCTTTTGTCGACTGTCTTAACGGGCGAGGCACTGTAAACCTGTTGGTTACGTCGATTCTCATGCTCCTCCTTGTAGTCGCTAGGCAGTGCCCTGGACTCGTATCCCTCCGAAATGGGTCCGCACAGTGTTCGTCGGTGTTTAATAGTCAGAGCACTGCCAACATCAACATCAAAAGTAAACAGAATTGAAATCATTTTCATGCAGACGTGAAGTTATCTAAGTTGGACTTGCTTACATCGTTATGATGGCCACTGTGATTATGATGAAGACCACGAAGGTGGCCAGCCAATCACCATTGGTGGGATTTGTGGCATTTATCAGATTGTTCATTAGGTCGTAATCGGAGGGCAGCACTGGTGGCGGCGATATGGTGATGCCATCCAGACTAGTGGTGCTGAAGTGATAGTGCTCGGTGGTCTTGCCAGCATCGTTGGTCGCCGAGATGCGCAGCTGATACCACTTGGCGGGCAGAAAGTCACAGAATATGAGATTCTCACGATTCTCCTCCGCATTCGATATGTCCGAGGTAACAACAGTCCAACGTATTTCACCTGTGAAAAGAGAATATTAAAAGGAATTGCTATATATGCAAAGAGATAAAGAGTTAAAGAGACAGCTAATAAATATATTAAGCAAGTTGAAGACAAAACAATAGAAATTCTAGTAAATATTTACTCTAACCATAACTCAGGCAGCAGAAATAATCGTTATTTATGTACATACATACATATGTATGTATAAAGCTGCATAACACAGCATATATTGCTCAATCAGTGTAAAGGTCTACGCTCTTCCTTTTACACTCCCATTCACTAATTGTTGTTGTTGCTAACGATCGCGAAAGTCACATAATATATAACGCTCCGCCTCTACTGGGACCTCTCGTAAGAAATTTATGCACCGATAAAGCGTATGTATATTAAATGGAGTATCTACTTATATGTTATTGTCAGCGACATAACGAACTCTTCAGCTCGGCTCTTCAGCTTCGGCTTTAGTTTTAGCCTCGGCTTTAGTTTTAGCTTCGGCTTTACTTTTAGCTTCGGCTTCAGTTTCAGCTTTGGCTTCAGTTTCAGCTTCGGCTTTAGTGATAGCTTCACTCTCAGTTTCAGCTGCAGCTGCAATGTCCAGCTCACGCTCGGGCTTGCTGGCGAGAAAGTTTTACTAATGAAAACTGTATCTACCCATACAAAGTATGCAAATGTGTGTACATACGTAAAGTCATGTTATGTGTAGGCTTCTGGCTACCTGCGTGGTCAATGTGTTATTGCAAAACGAAGCCTCACGATCAGCACGAAGCATCGCTTGTCGTCGGCAAATACACCAACAACAACAACACACATAACATTCTTGGCGAAATTCAGAGTGCAAAGAGAAATGCAAAATTGTTTTTGTTTCGTGGGAGAACTTGTTATGTACTATGCTGATGACTGTACCTCGAGTATTTACAATTGAACAATAGGAAAGCAGTTTACTTTTCAACCTACCTAACGGACGATGTTCAATTGAGAAATGATGAATACCGCAACCGCCGTTGTTCCACGAAGACAGTTTCAGATTTAAGCAAGTGGCATTTGTGGTTATCAGTTCGCTGACATCGGGAGCCTTGGAGGCTATATATGTATATAAAATGTTTGAAAATACTGCAATGCCAAAGTTCAGCCAATTAGTTACACACTCTTACCTTTTCCCTTGGTCCACACGTTGATTTCCTCGCTGGACGCACCCGTACCCACCATATTATGTGCCGACATTTTGATAATATATTGATTACCGCACTTCAGTCCCGTGATAGTGTGTGCATTGTTATCTGGCAACAGTTCCATGTGCAGCCAGTTATCGCCAGCTATGTGGTAGGACACCGTATATCCCTGCAGCGGAGCCCCTCCGTCCGCGGGAGCATCCCAGCTAACACGTATGCTGTCAGCGGAAGCGTACTGGACGATGATTTGTGGGGCAGCCGGAGGTTTCATTGCAATAATCTGATAGTTAATCTCATCGCTGCCAAAAAGATTGTTCGCCGTGCACGTATAGTTCCCGGACAGACTTCCCTCCACTCCTGCACACAGGCAGCATATGAAAGTTGCTAGAATTCACAATATTTATGCCTTCACTTAAATTGTACTCACTGTGTATGCGCAGATTGCCCTCATTGGTGACCTCGTAGAAGGGACTGAAGGTGACAGGACGATCTCGAGTCAGCCAGCGTGCGCGTGGCGTAGGATTACCCACAGCCAGACACTCCAGGACGAGTCGAGTGCCCACAGCCTTTCGCACTAGCTGGCCAAAGGAGGCAATGCGAGCAGGTGCTAAGGTAAACAAACAATTTAACAATTTTAAAACAGATAAAACTTAATTATAATATTGCTACAATTTTCAACTAAAGTGAGTTGGAATCTCGTACCTCTGGTGTTGGTGGCCTGAGCTATGACAGATGTGGGCTCTCCCTCGCCCACTGAGGTGGATGCTGAGACCCAAAACTCGTACATCTGATTCTCGGCCAGACTACGTGCCTCATAGGTCACCGGATACCCATGCTCGTCCACACGCACCATGTTGCCTAAGCAAAGAAACAGAGAGAGAGGGAAATAAATTCCATTGAATAAACATGCGCAGCGCAGTATGCAACACTTTTTGCAACTTGTTAAAGTCAACTCGACAAAATGGAGTTTGTCTTTGATGCTGTTGTTGTCGTTAATAATGAAATGAAAATACACATGTTTATGTGCTTAGTACAGAGCTCCCCCCGCCCCCCGCTATCACTTACTCTTCGTTTGACCTTTGCGCCCCGCCTCCCGCGCATACACCGTGTAGTGTGAGATGATGCCGTTGCGATTCTGCGGTGGCAGCCAGGAGATTAAAATGGAATCAGCCGTCAAGGCGGCTGCCTTAATCGCCGCAGGTGCATCCGGCACATCATCATCCGTCTCGCAAAACAATGGCTGGCTGGCAAGGCCATCTCCTGTCGCCGTATACGCCAAGGCGCGTATCGAATAGTTTGTCGCCTTCAACAATGTGTGCAAATAGGTTTCCAGATTCGAAGTGCGTTTAATTTCCAGTTTTGTGGCGAAGTCAACTAGTTTAAAGGGGAATACGGAGAGCAAGTAAAATCAGAAAAATATTGATTTCTTAAAAAAAAAATTAAAATAATAAAATAATAATAATTAAGAAAAATTATCGATTGTTGATTATTTTATTAATTAATTAATATTATATATTAATTATTTTTTTAAATTAATTTCGTGCATTTTAATGTTTTCCAAAAACAATTTCAATTAAATTTAAGTTCAAATTTATGTATAGATACTTTTCAATCTCTCTAATGGCATCACTAACAAACCAAGATATTTATAGCATCATTTGCTTACTTACTTTGATTAACTATAGGTCGATATAGTATCTTATAGCCCTGTATGATGCCGCCATGAAACTGCAGTGGTGGCTCCGTCCAGGATATCTTCAGGCTCTGCGATGACAGCGCCGAGCAAGTGACATTTTGGGGAGCAGCCTCCGGCACTAAGGGAAACACAATAGATTAATCAAATTTAGAAAAAGGGCGAAATTGTGAAATGGACTAGAAAATACGCTGTAATCTTGGGAAACTATCAAAGGCTGACAAAATTAAATTTTATAAACATGCACATTTGTATCTAAATTTAAGCAAGCTAAACATAAAACCAACTTGAAATAGAATATCCTTTTCGGCAAACACATTTAGTATATATATACTGTATGAAACTAATGTTAGTCACTTGCCTCCCTCGGCTGTGGTGCCCAGTATGGTGGCACTCCAGGGTCCCGACCCGAAACTGTTGAGGGCCCGCACCGTGACGGCATAGCGGGTATATTTGCGGAGGTTACGCAGAGTGGCCTTGGTGGTGGCCCAGCCACTGACAATGACAGACTTCAGGGAATTGTTAACCACACTTATGTAATTAATGTTCTGCTTCTCCTCGCTGCAGTTGACGGTGTAACCGATGAGTTCCCCATTCCACGACTCCCGCGGCGGTATCTAACGGATTGAAATGCAGCAGCTACAAATCCGTGTCCAACTATTTGTTGGATGGGATTGCATTTGGACCTACCTGCCAGGTGATGATTAGTTCGCTCTCTCCGCCAGTCTGCACCTGCACGTTGGATGGCGCCTCTGTGGGCGCCTCCTCCTGAGTTTTGAACACAACGGCATCCGTGTAGGGACTGCGCTCAATCTCATTGATGGCCTGCATCCGAATCCGGAATGTCGTTGCCGGCGATAATCCAGCCACAATCGCATTTTCACGCAACTCACTATCGTAGCTAAGGAAGTGGCGAATAAAATATGAGAATTTTAAATTTTTCAATATTTCACTTTAATATCATACCAGATATTTTAATATATATATTTCAAAAATTCACTTTTGAATGAAACTAAAGTAAAAATTTTTAAATTGATATAAAAATATTAAATAAACATAAATAAACATATAAAAAAATAAATATTTGATATTGTAAATAAAATAAAATATTAAAGGAAAAGAAATAATTATTAAAAAATAAATTAATTCATTTTAAATAATTGAAAAATATACTTAAAAATTAATTTACAATTTAATAAAAATAAAAAAAAATATAATAATATATAAATAATAATAATATATAAAATAAAAATAAAAATAAAAAATATTATAAAAATATAATAATATATTTCAAAAATTGTATATGCCATTGTGAAATTTTAAATTATAAAAAATAAAATAAATAAAATAAATAAAAAGAAATTAATTATTGGGAAATATCCTTAAAGTTTAATTTTAATGAAAAGTCAAATAAAATTTAAATTATTTAAAAAGTAATAAAATTTTCGATTTTAAAAATATTATAATATATTATTAGTTTATAAAAAAAGTTGAAATTAAGAGAAAAGTCTAATAAAATAAAAGTTATTCCAAAAAATAAATTGATTTTTCTATTTCAAAAATATTAAAGTATATATAATATGATTTTATTGAAAACTCCTACTTTCTGCTGATGCTCGAGGAAGGCAGTGTCACATTGATCACATTGAGGTTCTCCCAATCGCCGTCCACGGCCGAGAGGACCGAGTGGGACTGCATGTACTTGAGGGCCTGATACTGCACCAAGTAGCTGAGCACGGGGGAGTTGCCATCGAAGGGTCGTCGCCAGCTCAGCTTGACGGTGCGTGAACCCACTTCGTATACCTCCAGGTTGGAGGGGGTGTCGGGGCGCTCCTGGACCGCCAGATAGACGACGTGCTCGGCACGGCCATAGGAGTTCTCGGCCAGGCAGTGATAGGCACCCGAATCCTGGCGATCCGAGTGCACTATGGTCAGCTGAGAGTCGACGCCGCGCTCCGTCTTCATCTCGGCAATGCTGAACCGAAAGTTATTCAGATCGATGCGTCCATTGTTGTGGGTCCAGGTGATGCTGATGGGCTCATCGCCCTTGGCATGGCAATCCAAGGTAATGGGATCATTGCGTCGGGAACTGACATTCCGAGCGGGTTGCTCGAATCTCGCTGGCTCTGCAATTGAATGGATTGCCAATTTGAGGTTCACTGTTTTTGCAGTCCACTTTTATGGGACAGAGATTACCGTTCACATTGACGCGTATAATCTTCTTGAGGCCACTTCCAATCTGATTGGTGGCCTGGCACATATAGAAGCCCTCATCGTTGTCCGTGGCGAGATTCAATAGGAGCGAGCTATTCCGCATATTGAGTGGCTTGAACTCCTTGAAGGCTTTGCCTGCGGAAGGAGGAGCACGAGTGGGGAGGATTCATTTCACTAATTGCCATGGAAATTTAAAAGCTCTTAACTCTCGACTCGCAGTTTATTAATAATCCTGCTATACGCTCCTCACTAAGTCTACACATTTAACTCATCCAAGTTTAATGAACTGAGCTGGGGCAACTTACCCTGTCCTTTGTACCACGTAATGGCTGGAATCGGATATCCTTCCGCCGCACAATTTATTGATATTGTGTTCCCCAGCAAGATGGCAGCATCCATAGGCTCATAGCTCCAATGTGGAGCCACTGGACGTGACCAGCACCGAGATAAGCAAACAAACAAACAAACAAACACAGAATTAACAACTTTGCTTGGCGTGTGACGAAGGAAGAGCGGGAGGGAGTGGAAGAGTGTGCTTAAGGATAACAGTATAAGAGAGAGAGAGAGGGGACGAAAGGATGGCAGGAAGTTGGCTACATTCTAACTCATTATGTGATTGACTCGAAATGCCGAAGCAAAGTCCATGGATTGCGATACTTACCGCGCACTTGCAACTCGGCGGTGTAATTCACCTTGGAGGCAGCATTGCTTGCATAGCACGTATACTTGCCACTGTGCCGCGCACTGATGTCCTTGAAGACCAGCAGCGAGTAAAACTCCTCCTTCTTCTCCGTAATCTATATAAATACGTACGTACATACATACATATTGCAGAACTTTTCGAAAAATGTTGCCAAATACGAGCTTTAGTTTGAAAGTTACCTGCAGACTGCTCGGTATCGAGTGTTCGTCCTTTTTCCAGCTGAAATAGATGGGCATGTCGCCAGAGGATACGGCGCAAGTGATTTGTGCCCGTCCATTTTCCTGCAGATTCTTGGGAAACTTAAAAGGTTCTATCACGGGGGGACCTAAGAGGCGGGAATATATTTAAAAACCAAACATATGAATGTTTTAAAAATATTTAAGAATATATTTAAAGTAAATAAAATTTAATTACAAATGTTTAAAAATTATTTTTAAATCTTGTATTTAACTTTTTTTTTAGTTTTGGGCAAAATAAAAAATATATTTTTAAGTAAAGGAAAAATTTCAATTATTTCAAGGAGCAAATTGTTTTTAAATATTAAATATTAATAATCAATTAATTTTTTAAAATTCTATATATTATAAAAATCTAAAAATATAACCGGAAGATATAACCTGTTCTGAATTCCGAGTCCAAGCGAAATGTGCGTTGAATATTGTAAAATCGCATGTTTCTTTCGGATTCGGATTTGAGAACAGGTCTGTATGTTTCCCAATGCACTTACTATTCACATTCAACTGGACATCCCTTCGTGCCTCTTCTCCAGCTCGACTTCGCACTATGCAGGTATAGATACCCTGATCCCTAGTCGGTTCCACATTCTTAATCACAAGATGTCCGCCCTCATATACAGTTGACAGCGTATAGAAGTTATCTATATACAATTTACAATAAGATCTCAATACATATATACCTTAATATCTAAGATTATTCTTACTTGTGGTCAATTCCTGATGCGACTTCTCCCAGCGTATCTGATCTATGGGATAACCTGCGAAAGGACAGCGCATAATGATATCCTCGCCAGCAACAGCTTTAATGGCTCCTATGGCGCGCACAAAGGGAGGTCCTGTTGGGTATAGTTTAAGTAAAAGATTAGTAAAAGTTAAGTAAAAGTTTTGTTTAGTTTAAGAAATATAATAATAATAATATTATAAAATTTTTTTTTTAATTATTTGCTGCATCTATAAAAATTGTAAGTAGTTTCAAAACTATCTAAATTTATAAATGTAGTATTTTCAAGATATGTTTCAGTATTATACATATAAAAAATGATATTTTTTAAAAAATTTTATTAACCTAATTACAAAATTCAATTCAAAACGCGGCTTTAACTTGAAATAAGCTGAAGTTTCAATTAATAAAAATTTAGAAAAAAAAATATATATTATGCATAAGTAACTCTTTGGAAGGCTTTCTTTCTTTTCCTACCTGCTTTATAATTAAATTTTTATGATAATGATAATGATAATGATATAGTAAATTAGCTTATATATATGTACATATGCAAGCTCTTAACTATTATTAAGCCAAGTCTAATTCAAAATATTTAACTATAATTAAATTTTCTCAAACTATGATTTGATATTCTTACAGCAGCCAATCAAAATCAGGCATACTTCAGATATGTATATATCTACTCTATATATATATGTGTGTGTATATGTATTATCTACATACTTACCATAAACATTCAGCCTGGCGGAGTGCTCGACTTGCCCCATGGAATTGCTTGCCACACACATGTAGAGGCCGCCATCATCCGGACGTACATGGGAGATATTCAAGTAGCTGATGACATCGCCGGAGATGTCAACAAATTGGCCAATAGCGAACCGATGATGCAGAGATACGTCGATGATGGGTTGCGAATCCAACAGCCAAGCAAACTGCAATCAAATAAACCCATAAATATACACATAAACATACATATACATACATATGTATGTATATATGTATATTATTGGAGTTTTGAAAATTGTCAACTGCAATGGTTATTAATGTCAGTCAAGTGGAAAACTTACTTGAGGCGGCGGCGAGCCACTTGCCGAGCACTTCAAGGATATTAATGGTCCTGGGCGTACATTCTGCTCAATAAATGTATAAATTAGCTCCGGCACAGTGTCTGCAAGAAGTGTGTAGACGGGCAGAGCAAAAGGAAAGAGATGTAGGCGTACTTATAGCGATGATTTGGTAACTAGGGCAATTGGTTTACCTCCCAACTTGAGCTCAGCCATGGCCTGGGAACTGGCATGTTGATTCTCCACCAGGCATTGATAGACGCCCCGATCTCTGCGTCGCACATTCTGCACCAGCAGCGATGTCTTCGACAGAAAGTGTATACTAAACAGGATATACACCAAAAAGAAAATAAAAAAGTGAAAAACAATTTATATACTGGCATTTTGTCAAATTAAAATTTGTTGTTGTCTCATGCGGTCCTCTCCCTTTATTTTGTTTTTTTGGGTCTGTCTAACAGCATATATTTTGTCTAATAACATTAAAAGAAACAGAAAAACTGCTCTAAGCCTAAAGCTTTATTTATAGACCAGAAGTTAGCTGTATATATGTATGTATGTGTATGTGTGGGAGTAGGAGTAGTATGTGTGTCTGTGTATGTGTGGGTGGGCCTTTTGTCCGGTCAAGCGAAATTTGTTATTTATTTTATTAGCGTAAACATAAGCATTTCTGCTTGATTTGTTATTCTGATTTGCTCGGGTTCCGCTTCAAACAGTATATGTATTCTATCTCGCTTACACCTACTCCCCCCTAATTCCCACTCAGATTCGCTCTCCAACGCACTCTCCCATTCTCATGCGCTCCCTCTCGCTCTCGTTATCTCGTTGTCTGCTGTTTGTTGCGTTTGGTCCGTTTAACTCTCATCGCTTGGCTACTTGACCGTTTCTCTTTTTTCTGCTTCTTCGCCTAACCTAAGGCAACAGATGGCAACTTCAATACAAACACAATATACCTATGTCCGTGTATGCGTGTGCGTGGGAGTGTTTGAGTGTGTTTGTGTGTGTGTGCCTGCTTGATGTTTACTTTCGCAAGCTATTTGCTCCCGAGGCTACAATACCGTCGATTTGCCAGCTCCAGTTTCACACAAATTCCTAATGTACGTTTATGCATGCTTTGTCTGCCCATATGTTATGCTCGCACACATACATATATTCATAAGCATGTATGTATGTACATAGATACATTTGTATGTATGTGTGTTTGTGCATACATTAGTATAAGCATATTCTTAGAATTGCTGCTGCTGCTGTTGCTGTATACATTACATTATGCTGATTTCATATAATATGCATTCAATTATCAACATGAGCAACTTTTATAGGGATATTCATATTTTTTAGTGTCGGTTACAATTACACTTGGAAACGCATAAAGGGTTTAGTTAAATGAGAACTCAAAAATAAAGTTACAGATTTATAATTTAGCTCAATTACCCATATTTGCATTAATATAGATTTTAAATATATTTTAAAAAAAAAAAATATGGTAATCTAAATTTAAAATAAAATAAGCTTAAATATTTTTAGCATATCTTACAGATATTAAATATTAATAAAAAATTATGGGAAACCAAATTGAATAAAATATTAATATTTAAGTGATTTACATATTTACATTTATATTTTTAGATATTTTTTATATATTTAGATAACATGTTCTGTAGAAAAATTTAGGTATTTAAATTAAATAGCTGAAAATAATACATTTCAGCAAAATTAAACAAAAATTTTGAGTGAAAAGTATAAAAATAAATATTTTTGAAAATCACAACAAGGTATTTTCGATAACCATATTAAATTTTCCTTTTCTCACATATTGAGGAAGTTAAACTTTAAAAAAAAAACAAAAATATTTAAAAAATTAGTATTTAAATTAAAAATCTTATTAAACTATTTTTTATATAATCTTTTTCCAGTCTTTCAGGCACTCCCAAACCTATGACAATTCAACTTCTATATCTTTACATTTCCTATAACTAAAATGCAAAATAATAATATTATTACCTATTTTTCGAATATTTTTCTAGTATACCCAAATTAACTTCAATATCATAATTTTTTTTTTTTTTTTGGTGTCGGGGGGTTCTACTCACTCGCCCTGTCCAGCGTTGAGTCCATTCTTGGCCTGGAGCGGCTTGCCATTGTGCAGCCAATCAATCTCATCGGTCATTGAGCCAGTTATCGAGCAATTGAATATGGCCGTTCCTCCTGAATTCACAATTTGCACCTGCGGCAGTATGTGCACCGATACATATGTATTCACGCTCAGACGCACCTCCACCCGCTGCTCCCCAAACTGATTCGATGCCTGACAAATCTGCAGACAAAACCAAATACAAATATACATATACATATGTATGTGTATGTATATGTATATGCAAGTCACACACATATGCAGTCTTAACTATATACATATATAAAGCTGATACTTACCCACTTTCCGGCGTCTCTTTCATCCACATTCTTGATGTGCAGCAAAGTCCGAGCGAGAATCAAACGCTGCGAGGAGGGAATCGGATAAAGAGCAGCTGAGTCCGAAACGCGATACCAACTGAGGGAAAAAACATATCTATAGTTGAAAAGAAATCCCCTAATACATATATCATATAGTGGTAAGCCCACTGACATACTGAACTCGATAACGAAAATATATTGCAAGTTCGAAACCGATAACAAAATATCTCGAGCTTCAGTTTGAAAAATTCTAATTCTACTATATATACGAGAAAATACAATATTATATACATATATGTATAGTTATACAGACTACAAAGTCGAACCCGACACCAAAGAAATCTAGAGCTTACTCGAAATCAAGTATTTGAATCGAAGTTCAAGACATAAATACTCGAAATAACTAGTGAACATTTATATTAGTTAAAAAAAAAAAAATAATTTGAAATACATATTTATAAGTAAATCGAAGAAATAAGCAAAATTTCTACTCAAGCGAAACCGAACTTAAAAAACCTCGAGCTCAGTTTAAATAAAACGAATAATAAATAATAAACGAATAATAAATAAAAAAATAGTCTATATATAGTAATAAGGAAAGACTATAATTCTCGAGCAGAAAAATACCGAATTTATTTTAAATCGAGCTATTGAAACAAAATAATACTATACGATGGAAATATTTACAATGGTTATATAGAAAGAAAAGAACTACGAATAATTTCTGATTAAGCGTGCCCGACATAAATAAATCTCGAGCACAATTTACATAAGCTGAATAATACTATATAACAAAAATTTGTCTATATATATGTACAGGAAAAGATTAAAGACACATTCTTCGATAAGCAAAATACTGCCAAGTCAAACCCGACAGCAAAAGATCTCGAGCTTTTTTTAATCGAAACGAATTTCAAAGTATAAATGCTAAAGATAACAATTAAAAATGTATTCTATCTAAAGGTAAAATATAGTTTCAAATATATACTAGTAGTAAAAGGCAAATGGAAGAACTTCAAGAAATGACTCGACACCAACAAATCTCGAGCTCACATGAAAAACATCAGTTTCAGCTGCAGATATGCCAAATTACTTACGTAAATATGGGCAAAGGATTGCCCTGTATGTTGCAGGGCAGATGCACATCATTGCCACGCCCCACTTCGATTTCAATCACCGGTTTCTGTGTGGTGCGTGGTGCCATATTCTTGCTCAGCTCTTCTCCAAATAAACAACATTCTATTATTTCCCAAGAAAAGTTAAGGAAAATGCAGTCGTTACCTTTCAATTGTAGAGACGCCTCGTCGCTGCGCTGCCTGTCGCCAGTTAGGGTATTGGTGACCTGGCATCTGAACTTCACCAATCCATCCTCGGGTCGTACAGATTGTATATACAAGCTGCCGGTGTTAGAGAGGACTACGTATCGACCCGCTGCAAATGGCGAACAGCAAAACTCATCACTTATAAAATGGCAAACCAGCAAAACAAAACCAAATCAAGGCAGGTGGAGGAACAGGAGGAGGAACTGGGGGAGGAACAGGTAGTCAGGGCTCTTTGGAGACACTTTTATGCCAAAGAGAATATCAAAAAATGTGCACAACTTGGATATGTATGCAAGTCCGCATGGGAAAAGCGAGACAGTCACATAGATAGATAGATAGAGAGAGGGAGAGGGAGAGAGAGTTGGAAACACTTACCGACATCTGACAGTTCGGGTAACAGTATCTCGTCCCCACGATGCCAACTGGTTACCCGCACATAGGATCTCACGTATTCCGGAATGTTGCACTTAATCAGCGCCGAATTTCCCAAATAGACTTCCGTGTTCTCCACATGCACATGGAACTGCCGACGCAGCACTAAAAACAACACACAAGCAAATGCAAATGAAAATGCATAAACATGGATAGTCTCCATTGGTTAGATTTCTTGGGGGGATTGCATGGGATCGGATTGGAGCAGAGCTTACCCGCCTGCACCTGCACATTGCGACTCAATATGGTGCCGGCCTCGTTGCTAACCCGGCACCGATAGGTGGTCTCGTGCACATCGCTGCGATAATATTGGGCCAGGAATGGTGGAAAGTACAGAGTGCCATTACTCGAGATTTTCCTACAAAAATAAACACAATGTGTTTCTCTGTTACTCGATTTTTTCTTTTCTTTTTTTTTTTATTTGCAGGAGCTACGCGTCCGTTTCCCATTACTCATACGCAACGTTGTCACGGGAGGCGGAATGGGAATGGGAACGGAAACTAACCTGAGGCCAGGCACTTGGCTAACCAGAGTGCCATCCCGCATCACCCAGGATACCACCGGCTGTGGATTGCCATGGGCCACACAGCTAATCTGTGCCCCCGTATCATTGCCAAATAAAACATGCGGCGGCGGCTCCTGAATGAAGCTCGGCACACGTACTCCCAGTGTCCTTGGAGCGTGGAGGAGCAACATCAGCACCAAACTGACAATTGCCAGTTGGGCAACGAACGCTATAGATTAAATGAAACAGATAAATATTGCATTAGCATATGATAAATAGAAACATCAAATTGAATCACAAATATACTAAATGAATTTCATTTATTTATGAGTGGGATATATACTCATAGTAATAGAGTTTTGTAAATATTCCAGAAATATATTATTTAACAATTTAATAAAATTTTAGAAAGTTTATGATAAACCATGTGATTGGTTTTTAAAAATATATAGCATATTAATAGAATTATGGAAACATTGAAAAATAACAATTTAAAAATATAATAAAATTTAGCATGTTGAAAAATAAGAGTGTATTCGGGTTTTAATAATATATGGCATAATAATAGATTTATGTAAAAAATGCATAAGTAAATTAATTAACAATTTGGTAAAATTTAGCAAATTTATGAAAAATTATGTGATGGATTTTTATAAATTAAATGCATATTAATAGAGTTATAAAAAAGTTAGAAAATAAGTATTTTAGAATTTTATAAATTTAGAAAGTTGAAGAAAAGTTACGTAAATGACTTTCAAGGACATATGGCATTTTAATAAAGTTATGTAAAAGTTGAAAATTAAATTTAAAGTATAATACATTTTGAAAGTTGTTGGAAAAGTACTTGATGTATTTTTAAAAGACACATCAAGATAATGAAGTGATATATATTTAGAAAAATATTTTTTTTTTAAATCTTCTAATTTTTGCAATTTTAAGAAAAATACGTGATGGGGTTTTAAAGTCATACAATATAGCATGATAATGTACGAATATATACATATATTAAATAATAAATTATATAATAATTTAATAAATCTACCAAGATAATTCAGATTGGATTATTTATTTCGATTTATGTAAAATTTGAAAAAAAATAAGTTGTTTAAAAAAGTTATAAATATACTCAGCAGAAGAAAATTGTTTTAATTCATCACATATAAAATAATAATTGTTTGACTGATCGATGATATTAAAATCGTAAATTAAATTCAATACAAATTTCGAAAATTTTCAATTTACAAAAAAAATGTCTATTATAGGTATTTTAAGAGACTCCTCACCTTTTAGACTATTTTTTAGCTGCAAGTTGAGCATCTTCTGGCATTTATGTGTATAATGATTGCTTTCAATTTGTTTTAGTTTTGGCAAGAAACTTTGGCGATAATGCTGAGCTTAGTTACTGCAAGGATTAAGCACAAACTTGGTATTTTTAAAACAGGAAAGAATGTTTTTGAAAAGCGAGCGGAAAATGGAAAAGTTGAGCAAATGATTTGTGGAGTTTGGTGAGCTCACTATCAAAATGGCGGCAGATGTTGAAGGCAACTTTAGTCGAAAGCAGGAGAAAAGTGAGTAAGAAAAATTTCTACACATTAAAAAAAATTCTTTATTTTTTTACACTTTTCACTATATTTCTCAATACTTTTTATAATAAAATTGAAGTTTCTTTAATATTAAATTTAAATACAATTTAATATTAAAACTCATTACATTTATCATTGTTTACATTTTGTATGTCAATTTCTTTGAATACACTTAAAGAAATGCATAAAATAACATTTAAAAAAAAATTGTTTCATTTCATTTGAATTCGTTTTATATTCTATCCAACTCAACAGCTCTCAAGTTGATCTGTGTTTAGATCAAGTGCTGTAAATATCTGCACAGTGTGCAAAGTATCATCCAAAATATAGCTCTCATTAAAGTACCGCCTGAATGACGATTGTGTAGTATGGTTGGGGGAGGGGTGCGGGGCACACTTAAGAGTTCGCTTTTTATATTTACAACTTGACACCTTTCATGCCGAGGACAGTCTCCAGTCGACAGGCGACAGGCGACATTCGTTGAATATGGATTCCGTAATGTCCATAAGAGAGTGTAACTTGTTTGCATTTAATTGAGAATTTAAAATGATTTGTTTTTCCGTGCAACGCTTTGCGCTACTGTTTCTCCCACTGCCACTCCCCCTTAGCTCCCTCCTCCACTCGCTTTTTTATTGAAAAATTTTGCTGGCAGCGTTTTATTCTTTACTTAACACTTGAATGGTGTCGTAGTCATAAAAAAAAGTGTGTATACCCGCACACCCAGTTCCCAGCACCCCCATCAACATTTCTAAGCCCCAGCCCAGAGGAACGTGCCACACCCCCCGCCGCCCAGTTGCCCCCTCTGTGTGCTATGCTCGACAGTGTTATGATGTCTATGTAGTCCGAGTATTGTTTGCCTTTCATTTTTAATGAGTTTTTATTTTCCACAATTCTTCTCTGCGCTCTCTCTTCTCTTCACATCTCTTTCTCTTACTCTCTTTATCAGTGAGAGTGTGTGTCTGTCTGTGTGTGTGTGTGTGTGTGTGCGTTTGTCGCTCTTTGGTGCTGTGAACTGTTTACCTTGTAGCATGACTTTACTTCTTAATGGATGAGCAAATTAAAAGAAATAGCTAGAAAAACCACTATGCAGTGTGAGGTACGACTCGCAGATACCCTGTACATATTTCTAGCTATATATTTTAATGTAAACTCAACTTGTTTTGTGACATTACTTAAGAAAGTTTCTATTGTATGCTTCGCTAATTTACAAATTTGTGAAATGAGTGACCGATACCCTGTAATATGTGATATCATACCCTGTAAGAATTTTTAGCTATAATTTGAGTGTTTCCTTTAATACTTTGAGTACTTTCTTAAGTCATACGTGTAAAAAAGGGAGTTTTTGCAGATTTAAAAAGTTATTGAAAGATAATTTACAGGGTATAAATTATCTTCGTAATATTTCCCATATATTTTTATATCTCCAAAAACTCACTTAAATTAGTTAAGTTAACTTTAGTTGTTAACGTGATTTGAGGAATGTAAGATTGTGAGTCATATAGCTGACAGATACCCTGTAAATATTTTTAGCTTAAAATATGCAATTTTCTTCCACTCATTTCCTCTTGCTGACTTCATTTAATATAGATTATGCAAACATTTGACCGATGGATAGATAGATACCCTGTAAATTTTTCAACTTTTTTTTAAAACTTCGTAGTCCCACTTAAGTTAATTTCTGTTGCTGACTTTGCTTAAGGCAACTAAGGCTGTTTGCCGTAAGTCCGATAGATATTCTAGCTATTTTTTTTTAGCTTTTTTTTAACTTTGCTGTTGCTGACGTTCTGAATGTCCTGTCAAGTAGTTGGCATCAAATGTTATTTCTCTGCATTCAACATGCTGTCTCTGTCTGTGCTCTGCGATGGCAAATGGCTTTAAGTCATACATGCCACAATAAACAATAACAAAAGACAAAAAAGCAAAAGCAAAAACAAAAACAAAAACCATAAAAAACAACACAAAGCTATCCAGTCGAGTTGCATAACATTTGAAGTTGCCACAAAAGGGGTTAAAGGGGTAAAGGGAAACGAAAATGGAATGAGTTATCTGCTAAACGCTGTTGCATCCGACTCGGTTTCCTGCTGCCAAGGTGTCAGGCAACAAACCAAAAAAAGAAAAAAAATCAAAAAAAAATAACTTCCTTAAGTGGAGATATTGGTTTTTGTGTAAAGTCCTCACACTTTACTTAATTGCAGTTGCCAAGTCCACAAAGTCTCTAGAAATAACTCTAGTCTTTTAAGCATATTTATAATAAAACTAGTTGCAAAAATATAAAAAAAAATATAAAAAAATTTAAAAAATATAAAAATATTAAAAAAAATACCCATTCATATTTAATAACAATTTGGAATTCGTTTCTAAGTCGCTGTCAACGTGAATTCTGAATCTGTGGGCCTGAAACATTTAAAGGCTGTTGTTAAGCGTAACCCCGATAATTTCCTGGTTTCTCGCCCGCTCCTTTCAAGCGCAAAATCCGAAACAATAGATCCATTTTCACACCCGCACACAAAAAAAAAAGGAAAAAAAAGAATAAGCAAAAAAAAAAATACAGAAAATAGAATGTGAAGTGCAACTCTATGGGCAAACTCGGTGCACACTCAGAGTGAGTTGAGTTTGGGGTCGCCCAAGTCAAAGAGCATCCGCTGCCAGCCAGCATTGGACTCACTCCTCATGCCCCCATCCACAGACGCTCCTCGTCCTCGTCCTGGTCCTCATCCACAATGCACTCATAAAGTGCAACCCTTTTTTTTGTGAACAAAAGTGGCCACAGAAACAATGATAAGAGCCCACAGTCCGCCCTCGTCTCCCCCACGTCTCAACTCAACTACATCCCCCTTGTTCGTCTCTGCAGTCAGTCTATAGTATGGTACCATATAATGGTAGATGATACAAAGCTATAGCAATAGCACTAGGAATAGCATCTGGCAGTTAACGGAAATGCAAAGCTACATTATTATGATGTCTCTCTGTATTGCCATCGCCAGAATATTGCGGGTAAACACTATCTCCACTTCTCACACCACCCCGCCCCACCCCACTCTACTTTACTCGACTCTCCTCTCCTCTACTCTTCTCCATATCTTACTATATTATTTCGAATCTGAAAAATGCAGTCTGAACAGACAAACAGATGTGCACAGTTAGTCCAGAAAAAATGTGTCTTCCTCTCTGAGTGCTGAAAAAAAAAAACAGTTGCCAAGGACTTAAAGAGTCAAGCACGGAGTATGACAGGCTACGACTTCTGCAGCAGTTAATTAATTTCAATATATTTCAGATTTTATTAAAAGACGTTTTTAATTTTTCATTTTCTTTTTAAACTCGACTTATGATTACAAAAATCTTCTATTATCTTGTTTTAAAATAGAAAGCAGTAAAAAGGAGTGTAAAGTGACAGTCAATTTGGTTTTATTAAATTTTGCATAGTTCCGAAATATTATAATATTGTTTTTCAAAATATTACATAATTATGATTTTTATAAATGTTTTTCTAATTTATTTTATAAATGTTCCTCAATGAATAATAAAGTAATCTGAACTTTGCATAACTTCTGCCTTAAATAAGTTGCTAAAAGGAGTGAAAAAGTCGCTTTGATTAAGAAAAAAATGAATGTAATAAAAATTTGCATTTAAAATATTGAAACCAAAAAAAAAAAATATTTAAAAATTTAAAATTAATTTAAAAAAATACTTTCTGATTTTTTAAATTTTTGTGACATTTTTTAAAATAATATTCCCAAATAAATAAAATGTCTTAATTTCGCATAAGTTTCAAAGAAATGTTAAAAAAAGAAAAAAAAGGTTTTAATTAAAATATTTAAATAAATGTTTGAAAATTTTACATTGACTTAAAAATTAAACGTTAATAAAAATATAATGATAAAATATATATATAAAATAACAGTAAATATGTCTTTCGCACAGATTTTATCGGTTTCGTAAAAAGTGGCCCAGAGTATGATTTATTTGATTAGAAATTTGTGTAGGTTTTAAATAATTTAATACCATTTTGCATATGACTAAAAATTATATAAGAGATTGTTTTATTGCTTTCATGCTATATGATAAATAATTTATTTATTAAAAACTGTTCCAGCAGTAAATCAATGTATATTTCAATATTGCTTTCCCCAGCCACAATTCACACTCCCACAACATGGCTAAAAAAAACATAAAGGAAATAATGGAAAAAATATAAATAAAATCGTGTAACGGTTCTTGCTCTAAAAGCTGCAAAACATAAAAAATTTGTGTTAAAATAATAAACTCCGCAGTCGCAGAGCAATTAACGGCATTGTAACACGTATCCACTCTCACATCCATTAAGACAGTTTACCCAACATAACATAACATATTCCGGCCCTTAACACCTCCCCAAACTACCCCTAGTAAAAAGTTCAAATACTACCCCACTCTAGATGCTCATGGCAACTGTTGCTGATTATCTTTTGCCATAGATAACCTATGACCCCAAAAGAAAGTTGTTTTTTTTTTTGTTTTGTTTTGTTTGTCAATCATTTCTGAGGAAGTTCTCATCATTGAGCAACATTTGATGAACTTGCCACACTTAAGATGTCATCTTTAGTGGCATGCTTCTAACAATTCTTTGCTGTATGGAAACTGCCTGTTGATGATGTCTATACTCTATATATACTCTATATATACTATAGAGTATAGAGTGCCAGTTGGCATTCTGCCAAACACAATAATATCATATCATATATAGAATATAATATAACTTTGTTGGTCTGTCACAATAAAGAACCACTTAGATATACTATCTAAGCTGTACAGATTTTTCATTTATTAAATTTATTTATTACAAAAAAAAAAAAGAAATATATATATACTATATAAAAACACTCTGATTTTGGGGCAGTTCCTTAAGGAACTCTCAGGATAAACACTTCATTAAGTTTCATTTCGTTGGATTTTCCATATCCTTTATTCTTAGCGCACTTCAATGTCACTTGGATTTACATTTTAATGAAACTGGCAACAGTTTTTATTTTGAATTTTTCTTTTTTTTTGTTAAATTTGCACATTTTTCATTTATTATAACATGCCATCTCACTCTCTCTCTCTTGGAGTCGCTTCTCTTTCGTTTGTGGAGGTTTTCTTTTGTCATTTGGCCTGGCAGCCTGATTGAGATTCGTGTGTTTAGCGCGCAAATCATTTTCCGTTTTATTGAATTTACTTTATCCATTGAACGTGACAAAAGTAATCCGGGTTTCGGTTTTTCTACCTCTCTTTTATTTTATTTTTCTTGTTAGTATCACTATGCGATGGTCCAGAGGGCACAAAGTGTGTGTAGGTTTGCGGGGGAGTATGGCGGTTAGTGAGAGCGCGGGTGGTAGTGGTAGGTCGAGAAACCCCCATTTTTGTTACATTTTTTATGAGCACATTCGCCGGGACAAATAACCCGTAAAGTCAGTCAACCTACGATAAAAACAAATGCGAGTCGACACACATACTACGGCTAGAGAGGAAAGGATGTATTGGCTCCAAAATGCCAGCATACAAAATTCGGCTATACCAACACACACACACACTCACACAACATATAGTGTGTGTGTGTGTGGCATATGCGGGTCGAGGATTGGGGATTACGGATACGGGATTGGGATAGGGATGAGAATTGTAGCATAAGTAAGGGGGTCATAATGCTACAAATGTTCACACAGCTCACACTAGTCCACACACACACACACACACATGAGCAAACACACACACACACACACACACACATACTTATGCCTGGTCACTATCACCAATGAGCCTTTTCCGGCTCCAAAGCGTCGACGTCGACAACGTCAGCATCCATTAATGATTTTTTTCCATTAAATCCCCAAATAGTGCCTAAATCACACAGACAGCTGCACATAGCCAGACCATTAGATAGTACATGTGTGTGTGTGTGTGTGTGTGTGTGTGTCTGCATAGGTATGGGTATGGCTATGGGTAGGGGTATGGGTATGAATGTGATTGTGTGTATGTGTGCTTAACTAATACTAATATACTTGGAACATATCCATGACACTAACACACGTACGCACACACATACGTACACACACATACGTACACATAGAACATAACACTTTCTATTTTCGTCCGCTGAACACGTCCAAACAATTCGAAACGCCGGCAATGACTAAAACTTTGAAATCGTCTGCTGCTTCTGTTGCTGCTGTTGCTGTTGCTGCTGCTGCTCCGCTGCCAGCGTCGCTGACTGTAGCATCCTCAATTTGGAGACTCGGTAGCTTATGTAGACAGCGACGCTGACTGCGACTGCAACGCTAACGTCGACGTCGACGTCAACGTCAACGCCTGTCGTTTAGGATTATCTCCGTCGGCTGTTGCCCTTCGGCGACCGGTTCGTTGTCGGTATCGTAACTGTATCCAAATGTTTGGCCATTATTGAACACCGCCACTGCCAGTGCCACTGCCACTGCCACTGCAACATTTTGTAGCATCCGAGCGACTATATATTGTATAAGTATTTCGTGCTGTTTTGTTCTCTTTTCGGACAAGCTACTACAATACGAAGTGGAGTAAATTGTGGCATGCTATCACTGCATACAGCCAGGGGGTAATTGAGAGCTCTATAAATCATATGCCATGATAATATAAACTCTCTCTCTCTCTCTCTCTCTCTCGCTCTGTCTCTCTCAGCTACATTTTAATAATCATCATTATGATCACAAACATTATTATGATTAGTAGTGTTTGTGGTGGTGGCAGTAGTTGTGAGTCACAGACAAGTACTTTGTGCAACTTGAACATGATTAAAATCTTCAACACATCATTGTAAAATTTGCCGCCAAGAATCGTCGTAATACATTTAACGCGCCTCCCTCCATTCCCCATTCTCCATTCGCTGACGCGCTCCTTCCCTTTCCCACTTGCCGTATTGCCGTTTGCTTTGACAACATGACACACAGACAAAAGCTTGTACACATTGAGAGTTCATTCAATTTTCGCAGACACACACACACACACATATACATACTTACTTATACGTATACTTATACTGTTTACTTATACTCTGATGTCAGCCGACAAACTGATAAACTGCAATAGCACGTGTTGCATTCGCTGCTCACACACACGCACCCACACACATATACACAAATTGCGCTTGCGCGCTCTCTCTCACATTTTGCAAGTGATGGCAATCAGAGAGAGAGAGAGAGAGAGAGAGAGAGAGTAAGAGCGTAAGTTAGCAGCGCTGCCAACGTCACAGACAAGCACATTCAAAAGTTTAAAGCCTGACCTACGACAAACAGACGAATGAAATGCCGATTAAAATGATACATTTATATACTTGCTGGCAGTTTGAATGCGAATGCTGCCATATAATACAATTGTAACTATCTATCCATCTGTATATGCATACACATACAGATGCAGAGCAGCAACACCAACACTATGTACAATACTACTATGTACTTAGGAGGTTTAGGCTAAAAATGTCAGTGGGAGGTCTGTCAAGGCTCTTTATCATTTTCGGCCTGACTATATACATATATATATATATTATGTACAATGTTCGGGCTCACTAAGCAATTATATTACATTCGACATGCTTAAATAGTTATCAACTAGAATTATAGTTAGTATAATGCACTAAAATATCTACATACATTTGCTGGGGGCGCATTTCATTTTCAGCACAAATAATCAAATTTACCTACATCATCTGTAATTGAAGAGAGACATTTTCAACTCAACGAATATTCAAATTACAACGAGTCTTAAATAGTCGATGTTATCGTCTATAATAATAGTAATCTGGGTGTGATTAATTATCGTCCGCTTTCGTCATAAACTACTGTCGTATAATTCTACAATAAAATGGCAAATAAACAGATAATTGCCATCATCACCTGGAGAAATCCAAGAAAACAACTCAAATTTCTTATATCATCATCATCTGCCATAACTTGTTATTTATATATCTAGTAAATTTTTCAGTAATTAAAAATATACAAATAAAATTAAAACACAATTTTTGTAATGGCTACAAAGTAAACAGTAAACACATTTCTCTGGAACCCGTCTTATAAATCCCATCAGTTCCCTTCAGTTAGTGCTTAGAGTTGGTTGAAACATCCCAATGAGACGTTCACTGAAGTTCCCTCTGATAACGGGTCTTATTTCGAAATGTCGATCACTCTAATGATACTCTATCTGATCCGCGGTTTCAACTTCTATCCCCCGAGAACCTATTTGCCGTATTCGGTCGACAGCAATAGGGATCAATTAGTCACTCCACAAATCAAGGTTCAAGCTGATCAACCGCCGAGTCTTCAGGGATACCTCGAGAGCTTTGAGGAATACGATCGCGAAGAGAGAAAGGTCCAAGGATACGTTAAACCCAAAATTCAAGTCAACAAGAATGCCATCGAGCCCTATCAGATTACGACTCCCAGCTATCAACCCGTGATACCAGTGCAGCCTCCTCATCATCCCAAAAGCAACTGCCAGATCATCAAGTGTCCCACGTTCACACTCACCACATTCGGCACCGACGGCTTTCGATGTTTCGAATTTCGAAATCCCTGCTTCATGGCGGTCGCCAGTTGTTTTCGTCGAAATTCCCAACTGCCAAGTAAGGTTCTTATACATATGTATATGTATTAATTATCTAACCTAATAATTTATGATTTTCTTTATAGAACTGAAGGAAGTGAGTAGTGAACAATGTAATTTATATAAATAAAATATCTTATACTCTTTCGTGACGTATTATTTTAGTATAGTTTATTCAATATTCCGTGAATTCCACTTCATTTTGATCTTAGCTATATCTTAGAAATATTTGCAAATCTGTGGAAATATCACAAAAATATAGATTTGCTTTTTGTGAGGTCATTCTTATCTGCATATCTTGGGAAAAACACATCAGAAGCATGTCTTATAAAATTCAGAATTCAAGATGGCATCAGATGCATTGACAGCAGTGCACAAATTTGGCCATATCTCGAGAAATACAATCCAAAAACACCTCGAATAAAAAGCAAATTGATAGATTTGAGTCCCAGAATCGAATAAAATCAAAAAAATTGGGATTCCACTTATTTTCATTTTTGATGATTTTGTCAAGGGGTTAGTATGAAAAATGACTGAAAAATTCGAAAAATTCAAATATTCGAAAATGGGAAAAATTTAAATGCAGATTTATTCTGAGTTCAAATCCATTTACAAAAATCCAAATTTCATGTAAATCGGATGATTTATGGCAAAGTTATGACAGTTCAAAGATTGAGGAAATCTGCCTTCAGGAAAGGGCACTTTTGGCCACTTTTTAGCAAATTTTTGGCCATATTTGGAGAAATACTCACCAAAAACACCTCAAATAAAAAGCAAAATGATTGTTTTGAGTCCCAGAATCGAATAAAATCAAAAAAATTGGGATTCCACTTTTTTTCATTTTTGATGATTTTGTCAAGGGGTTAGTATGCAAAAATGGATAAAAAATTCGAAAAATTCAAATATTCGAAAATGGGAAAAATTTAAATGCAGATTTATTCTGGGTTCAAAACCATTTACAAAAACCCAAATTTCATATAAATCGGTTGATTTATGGCAAAGTTATGGCAGTTCAAAGATTGAGGAAATCTGCCTTCAGGAAAAGGGCACTTTTGGCCACATTTTAGCACATTTTTGGCCATATCTGGAGAAATACTCATCAAAAACACCTCAAATAAAAAGCAAAATGATAGTTTTGAGTCCCAGAATCGAATAAAATCAAAAAATGGGAATTCTACTTTCTTTCATTTTTAATGATTTTGTCAAGGGGTTAGTATGCAAAAATGACTAAAAATTTCGAAAAATTCGAATATTCGAAAATGGAAAAAATTTAAATGCAGATTTATTGTGGGTTCAAAACCATTTACAAAAACCCAAATTTCATATAAATCGGTTGATTTATGGCAAAGTTATGGCAGTTCAAAGATTGAGGAACTCTGCCTTCAGGAAAAGGGCACTTTTGACCACTTTTTAGCAAACTTTTGGCCATATCTGGAGAAATACTCACCAAAAACACCTCAAATAAAAAGCAAAATGATTGTTTTGAGTCCCAGAATCGAATAAAATCAAAAAAATTGGGATTCCACTTTTTTTCATTTTTGATGATTTTGTCAAGGGGTTAGTATGCAAAAATGGATAAAAAATTCGAAAAATTCAAATATTCGAAAATGGGAAAAATTTAAATGCAGATTTATTCTAAGTTCAAATCCATTTACAAAAATCCAAATTTCATGTAAATCGGATGATTTATGGCAAAGTTATGGCAGTTCAAAGATTGAGGAAAGATGCTTCCAAGAAAAGGGCACTTTTGGTCACTTTTTAGCAAATTTTTTGCCATATCTGGAGAAATACTCACCAAAAACACCTTAAATATGAAGCAAAATGATAGTTTTGAGTCCCAGAATCGAATAGAATAAAAAAATTGGGATTCCACTTTTTTCATTTTTGATGATTTTGTCAAGGGGTTAGTATGCAAAAATGGATAAAAAATTCGAAAAATTCAAATATTCGAAAATGGGAAAAATTTAAATGCAGATTTATTCTGGGTTCAAAACCATTTATAAAAACCCAAATTTCATATAAATCGGTTGATTTATGGCAAAGTTATGGCAGTTCAAAGATTGAGGAAATCTGCCTTCAGGAAAAGGGCACTTTTGGCCACATTTTAGCAAGTTTTTGGCCATATTTGGAGAAATACTCACCAAAACACCTCAAATAAAAAGCAAAATGATAGGTTTGAGTCCCAGAATCGAATAAATTCAAAAAAATTGGGAACGGAGTTTTTTTCATTTTTAATGATTTTGTCAAGGGGTTAGTATGAAAAATGACTGAAAATTTCGAAAAATTCAAATATTTGAAAATGGGAAATATTTAAATGCAGATTTATTCTGAGTTCAAATCCATTTACAAAAATCCAAATTTCATGTAAATCGAATGATTTATGGCAAAGTTATGACAGTTCAAAGATTGAGGAAATCTGCCTTCAGGAAAAGGGGCCACTTTTAAGCAAATTTTTGGCCATATTTGGAGACATACTCACCAAAAACACATCAAATAAAAAGCAAAATGATTGTTTTGAGTCCCAGAATCGAATAAAATCAAAAAAATTGGGATTCCACTTTTTTTCATTTATGATGATTTTGTCAAGGGGTTAGTATGCAAAAATGGATAAAAAATTCGAAAAATTCAAATATTCGAAAATGGGAAAAATTTAAATGCAGATTTATTGTGGGTTCAAAACCATTTTCAAAATCCCAAATTTCATGTAAATCGGATGATTTATGGCAAAGTTATGACAGTTCAAAGATTGAGGAAATCTGCCTTCAGGAAAAGGGCACTTTTGGCCAATTTTTAGCAAATTTTTGGCCATATCTAGAGAAATACTCACCAAAAACACATCAAATAAAAAGCAAAATGATAGTTTTGAGTCCCAGAATCGAATAAAATCAAAAAAATTGGGATTCCACTTTTTTTCATTTATGATGATTTTGTCAAGGGGTTAGTATGCAAAAATGGATAAAAAATTCGAAAAATTCAAATATTCGAAAATGGGAAAAATTTAAATGCAGATTTATTCTAAGTTCAAATCCATTTACAAAAATCCAAATTTCATGTAAATCGGTTGATTTATGGCAAAGTTATGACAGTTCAAAGATTAAGGAAATCTGCCTTCAGGAAAAGGGCACTTTTGGCCACTTTTTAGCAAACTTTTGGCCATATCTGTAGAAATACTCACCAAAAACACCTCAAATAAAAAGCAAAATGATAGTTTTGAGTCCCAGAATCGAATAAAATCAAAAAATTTGGGATTCCACTTTTTTTAATTTTTGATGATTTTGTCAAGGGGTTAGTATGAAAAATTACTGAAAATTTCGAATAATTCAAATTCTTAGATAATGGGAAAAATTTAAATGCAGATTTATTCTAAGTTCAAATCCATTTACAAAAATCCAAATTTCATGTAAATCGGTTGATTTATGGCAAAGTTATGACAGTTCAAAGATTAAGGAAATCTGCCTTCAGGAAAAGGGCACTTTCGGTCGACTTTTAGCACATTTTTGGCCATATCTGGAGAAATACTCAACAAAACACCTCAAATAAAAAGCAAAATGATAGTTTTGAGTCCCAGAATCGAATAAAATCAAAAAAATTGGGATCATAGTTTTTTCCATTTTTGATGATTTTGTCAAGGGGTTAGTATGCAAAAATGGATAAAAAATTCGAAAAATTCAAATATTCGAAAATGGGAAAAATTTAAATGCAGATTTATTCTGGGTTCAAAACCATTTACAAAAACCCAAATTTCATATAAATCGGTTGATTTATGGCAAAGTTATGACAGTTCAAAGATTAAGGAAATCTGCCTTCAGGAAAAGGGCACTTTTGGCCACTTTTTAGCAAATTTTTAGCCATATCTGGAGAAATACTCACCAAAAACACCTCAAATAAAAAGCAAAATGATAGTTTTGAGTCCCAGAATCGAATAAAATCAAAAAAATTGGGATCGGAGTTTTTTCCATTTTTGATGATTTTGTCAAGGGGTTAAAAAATTCAAATATTCGAAAATGGGAAAAATTTAAATGCAGATTTATTCTGAGTTCAAATCCATTTACAAAAGTCCAAATTTCATGTAAATCGGTTGATTTTTGGCAAAGTTATGGCAGTTCAAAGATTGAGGAAATCTGCCTTCAGGAAAAGGGCACTTTTGGCCACTTTTTAGCAAATTTTTGGCCATATCTGGAGAAATTCTCACCAAAACACCTCAAATAAAAAGCAAAATGATAGTTTTGAGTCCCAGAATCGAATAAAATCAAAAAAATTGGGATCGGAGTTTTTTCCATTTTTGATGATTTTGTCAAGGGGTTAAAAAATTCAAATATTCGAAAATGGGAAAAATTTAAATGCAGATTTATTCTGAGTTCAAATCCATTTACAAAAGTCCAAATTTCATGTAAATCGGTTGATTTTTGGCAAAGTTATGGCAGTTCAAAGTTAGACGAAAGCTGCTTTCAGGATAAGGGCACTTTTGGTCACTGTTAGCGAATGAGGTTGTTGTCTCGGCTGAATACAAAACTGCGATTCAGCTGAGGTTGCGCACTTAAAGTTTTTAAGTTTATTCACAAACCATGGTGAATTTTCGATATCGAATTTAGCAAAGTTTATCTTGCGTATACGTAATGACGGTTTATTTTTTAAATATTTTAATTTTCAGTGGTAATAAGTAAAATTATGTTTATGAAAACTTTGTAATCAAATTGTTTATTATTTATTTAATCTTACATTTGTTTTACAATGGGTTCCTGATCAGCGCTTCAATAAATACGAATGCGTATAAAATACAATAAATAAATTATGTTTTACAATTATTTAATTTGAAGATGTTCGATGTGTGAATTCTTAGAATACAAAAACTACGAATGAGAAACATGAGAGAGAGAGAGAGGAGGAGGATAAAGAATATAGAGAAAGGTTTCAAGTACAAAAAACAGTCGCTGGTCGCTGGCAAATGGCAAACATTGAGTTCAGGTTGCATGTTGCACGTTGCACGTTGCATGTGGCATGCGAATCCTACTTTGAGTCAACTATATCAGGCACTTTCGTTTCATCAGCAGCTGCTGCTGCTGCTGTTGTTGTTGCTGGTGGAGCAGCTTCAACTGCATCGACAGCTGCTGGGGATTCTGGCACTTGGTTATGGCCATTGGTGTCAACCTCAACTGGAGCCGCTGCCTCCGGATCAGCATCGGTCGCATCGGTTTCGGTTTCAGTTGTGGCAGCTGCAGCTGCCGCTGCTGCCGCAGCCGCTTTGGCCTTGGATTTCTTCTCCTTCTTTTTGTTGTTCTTCTTGGCATTGTTGGCCCGCTGCTGTTCCTCGGCTGCACGGCACTTCTCGGCCTCGGCAGCAGTGATCTTGGCATCGTTGGTGGTCAGTAGCTTCATTTGGTTCTGGAGGTGGGCAAGCGTCTGCTTCAGTTCGGCACAGTTGCGGCTCATCATCTCCATCTTGGCATTGTCCGAATTCACGGGCGTGATCTTGATGGGTTCCGGCTCTGGTGGCAGCTGTGGCATTGGTGGAATCTCAATGCTGTGCTCCCGCAGCGTCTGATGCAGTGCGGTGCGTTCCAGTTGCAGGGCACGGAGCAGCTTCTGCAGTTGCTCCACTTGCTTCTGCAGGCGCTCAGATTGCTGATCCCGCTGCTGCTTCTCGGTGGCCAGTTCGATGACGGTGGCGTTGGCCTTCTCGTATTTCTGGCGCCAGCCGAGGGCATCCTTCTCGATCTTCTTGGTGTGCTTAGACATCTTCTCGAGCTCCACCTTATAGCTGCTGAAGACATCGTTGGATTTCTGCAACGATTGCTGGAAGTCATCGTACTTGGCGGTGTAGATATTCAGCTGCTCCTTCAGCTGCACCTCCCGATCCGAGAGCTCCTTGATGGAACGCTGTGCCTGCAGCAGTTTCTCCAAGCCAATTTGCTTCTCTCTGAAAACAAAAGGCAGTGATGAGAGAAAGGAAGTGGCAGAGGGAAGGGTATGTCTGAGATGTACTTGTTGAGTATCTCCTTTTCCATGGCGGCCTCCACCTGCGCCTTGTTGAGCTTGGCCTGATGCAGCTGCGACTCCAGTTGGACCTGCTCATTCAGCTTCTCCAGATGCTTCTCGCGTGCCTGATACTGTTCCGCCAGCAATTTTAACCTGAAACACAACACAGAGAGTGAGAGATGAACATCGAGAGCGGGAGAGAGCAGATGGTGTCTGCAGTGTGTGGAGGGATCTATAAATAGACAGGGCAGGGCAGAGAGAGAGAGCGAGAGAGCGAGACATTGTCTATGCCGGTGGTATCTGTATTACTTTTTGGTCATCTCGATGTTGTAATCGCGCAGCTTGATGTTCTCCTCGTTGTTCTTCGTTAGCGACTTCTGCACCTCGTTCAGCGAACTCTGGAACTTGATTTGGCTCTCCTTGCGGCGCTCCTCCTCCACCTTGATCTGCAGCATGCTCTCGTTCTTCACCGACTTGAGTATGCGCTGCTGTTCCCGGCACACCTCCTGCAGCTTGTCCCGCATCAGCACGCTCTTGTTCAGCTCCCGCTGCACTTGCTCCTTTTCGCGCTGTTGCGCCTCCAGATGGCGCTGCAGTGCCCGCATCTCCGTATTTAGCCGGTTCACGTTCTTCTCGCTGTCCACATGTCGCTGCAGCAGCACCTTCAGCTTATCCTCGTGCGTGGCGAACTCATCCAATGATTTCAGCACCTGGCAACGTTCATCAATTTATGTATTTATTTATTTATTTCCATTGGCAACCCGTATTGAAATTGGCCTCCTTATTGCCCATTAACTTACCACATCTTCTAGTTTCTGTTCTCGCTGTTTTTCTTCGCGAGCGACGCGTTTGCCTTTGCTTAACTTCTCCATGCTTGATTTTGATCGCTATATATGTGAATCTTCTTATCGTTCGAATTTTTACTATATATGTTTTCGGCATCCAAAATATATCAAATATAACAGGCACACTAACAGCGGCAATATTTTAACAGACCACAGTGCTGCTATTAACAGCCCGCTAAACAGATGCTACAGAGTTTAGCAAATTAATGCGGAAATTGAATGAAAATTATTAAAATAAAATTTAAGTCAATTTTTACACCTATTTATGTATCTAACTTTATTAGTTATTCTATTGTTTGTCAACTAAACTATTTAACGAATTGCACACACTTATTATAACGGCTGTTAATCATCAAACGTTAACAGTACCTTTTGAGCTGCAATACACTAAACAGCTGCTTAGTTCATTACATTTATAAAATTCCAAGGGAGTTTATTACAATGAAATTGCAAATTTATTAATTGCTACAAATTTAAGCGATGTTGTTTTTGCTCTATTTTTTTTTAAATGAAAAAATATTGCAATATTTATTATGATATAAAATATTGTGGTGGTCGGCCGATAAATTTAAAATACAACTTACTTGCGCGCCAACAACTCTCTTACCCAATTAAGGCAATTTCAGCTGCTGTAAGCTATAACAGTTGGCTGTTAAACCTATCGCTATTAATGTAAACTAATCGCTAACAGTAATATGCACGACAGCTCTAAATATATTCGATTCACTCGATATATCGTCAAATTGTGTATGTATGCGTATGTGTGACTTCGTCATATGACATTTTTCACGTCGTTTTTGTTAAGTACAACGTCGTCGTTACTATCGTCACTTGCTTTTTTCAACTTGCATTGATATCACGGCCAAAGCGAGCGCTGATTATAAAAAAAAAACATCCAAAATTTATATAGTTTAAAATGGCCAGCCAAACGCAGGGAATCCAGCAATTGCTTGCTGCCGAAAAGAAAGCAGCTGAGAAGGTTGCCGAGGCACGTAAACGTAAGTAAAAATCCAAAACAAATGACAACTTCGAATTGGAATCTGCCCCAATGGGAGAGTTACGTTTTTTCACTAATCGACGTTATGCGCGAAACGAAGTCACATGATTCGTATGTGTGTGTCAGTGTGTGTGCCCGTACTCATACGTGCGTATGTATGTGTGTGGGTGATGGAAGTAAATATTGCATTTTAGATGAAAAATTCGTTTTGTGTTTTGTAAATAATTGCAGGCAAGGCAAGGAGATTGAAGCAAGCCAAGGATGAGGCCACCGAGGAGATTGAGAAATTCCGTCAGGAGCGTGAGCGTTCCTTCAAGGAGTTCGAGGCGAAGGTAACGTAATCTTTAAGACCCCGCCAAGAGAAATCGGATTATATTCGTTAATCTTCTCGTGATCTCTTCAAACAGCATATGGGCAGCCGGGAGGGAGTTGCTGCCAAAATCGATGCCGATACTCGTGTGAAACTGTCCGATATGGAGGGTGCCATCCGTACGCGCAAAGAACCCGTCATCCAGGAGATCTTGCAGTTCGTCTACAACATCTCGCCCGAGGTGCACAAGAACTACAACAGGAAGTAAATCCTTGTGTGGATTGTGGACTGTGGGGAATGTTGGAAGATAACGAAGGAAAACAAATAATATGCTCGTTTCTAATTGTAAATTCGATGTGCAAGGTCAACAATAATTTAGACCTCCTCCTCCTCCTCATCCCCTTTAATAATAGTGCAAACTATATATTAAACACAAATCTGTATTATTATTCCATATATTAAATTTGTTGTTTCCACCAGGATTTTTTGATGAAATCTCGGTGCAGTTAAATGATTCACCTTCTGATTATGTTTTATTAAAGCAAGTTGTTAATTTACTTAAAATACTTTTGCGAACTTATTATTTTCCAATCTATTCATAATTTCAGCTTCAACATATATGTATATGAAAATTCATATGAGTGCACATCTGTTGATGTAAATGCATACATCACTCGGCGAATACACTTTATCAGCTGATTGCAGTATTTTTGTTTTGGTATTCCTTCAAGTTACACAATCTGGTCACACTGCGTCAGTTAGTGTTTATTCTTGGTGCTGTCGCGTTGCTGAGAGAGTCGCGCTTTTTTATTGCCGCGCATGTTTTGTGCCGTTATTTTAGGCGCAATGCAATTGTGTATAGCATATAATTAAGTGATATGTTTTATCAACTGCTGCCACCACAATCATTACTGCTTTCCGCTCCAAATCTTGACCCAACTTGACCCCACAACACACGCACACGCACACGCGCACATAAATAAATGTAATGTGAAAGTAAGCAGAAAAAAAAAACAAAAAATTAGCACAACGTAGCCGAAAAAAGAGAAGATCTGAGAATAGAATTAAAACAAGCACAAAGCAAACATGCTAAATTTAGATAATGGCGATGATGATGCCGGTGGTGATGGCAATGCCGATACCAAATCTGATCAGCTGCAAATGCCGCCTACGTCGCTCGCAGCTCCATCTGACGGGGAATCCACAAAGCTGCTGCACGAAGAGAACAAATCTGCAGCTGTTAAGCTGCAACCCCCCTTCTCAGCGCCACTGGCGCCCTACAACATGGAGCTGGTGAAAGGCATTCGCCTGCGGGGCAATCTGGTGGCCAGTGATAGCATATGGAGCGAGAAACAGCAGAGGAGAGTCCACAAAGACGCCGATATAACGAGCAGTTTTATTGATCTTGAAAAAGGCGGCGAAGATGCGACCAAGCACAGAAAATCCGAACATGATTCACGTACTATAAACGAGAAACGTGCTCAATACGCAGAGAGGTAAGTCCAATAACTGAACTTTGTATCTTCAGAGAGCAAAAAGAAAGAGAGACACAGAGAGAGAGAGAGAGAGAGAATGTCGAGAGACAGGAAATAGTGATTAACTTAATTATATTATATTTACGTTGATCTTTTGTTGAGTTGGCATTTTTTTGTGATATTTTGCTAGGGGATTTTTTTTAAGAGCAAATACTGCCTGCAAAGAACACCCTGTCTGATATACTCTACATACTCCACTTTACCAAATTATTTACAAAATATAACAAATTGTGTTCAGCTTTTAGAGTGCGAAATTATGTTTGCTAATGATGCCCATTAGATAAAGTTAGATGCTGTTAAATCAAGTTATTATCAATATGGTGGGAATAAAATGCGTGATAAATGTCACGACAAAACGAATAGAACACCCTCTACAGTGTCATTCATAAACTGAACACTTTTATAGGTTAATGATAATCATCAATAATGCATATGATGGCAAACAGAACAGCTACTGTCATAATGTTAGACATTTTTTCCGATAAGGGAAATAGAAAAATAAACAACATAATTGACTATTAATTACACCGACTTTTAATTGCTCTCTCTCAATATCAATACACACACTGATACCAATTGATAGACAAAGTTCGATAGTCCCTTTGCAGCTACTCTCAGTTTGATCTGTTAAGCGCAACAAGTGAGCGAAACACTCTCAAAGTGTGAGTCTCTCGCTCTCTTTGTTAGTTTCTTTTGCGCTCTGTTAATATCGCTCGCTCTCTCAGTTACTAAGCAACGCAGACGCTAACAACAGCTGATTTGCTGCCGTGAGCTGGTACTGAGGTGTGCGAGCGAGCGAGAAAGGGAAGGGTGCTGTTTTGTGTGTTTTGCTGACTGGGGGATATTTGACAAGACGACCCGGTAAAGCGAACAGCTGTGCGAAGAGAGCATTGCTGTTCGTCTCATTGTTGTTTCTTTGGCCTTTCAGTTTGTTGGCGTTGCTGCTGCGCGTTGGTTCGTTTGCTTTGTTGGCGCTTCGCACCTTTCTCAATAGCAAATTCAATTTATTAATAATTCGCGTGGACAGTTATTTCAATTAAATTGTTGCACTCTTTGGTGCCGCATATATGTAAATCGTCTATTGGGTAAGGTTGTTGTGTGCAACTGGAAAGAGAATATCCAAAGTTTAAAACAAATATTTCTTGACAATTTATTATATTTTGCTTGTTTATCACTGTCTGTTGTTGTTGTTGTTGTTGCTGCAATTCACTTGTATTAATCATCATTTTCGGGGACAAAAGATTTCTCTCACTCAGTGTGTGTGTGTGTCATGCATGTGTTTCTTCAAATTTGTGAATCTCAACGTGGGTGTCACTCAAATTGGGAGTAAACAGGCTCAAAATATTATTAACAAAAATTATCAAGAACTATAATTGAGAGCATAAATTATATAAAGTGTTTATTTTAATTGTTATTCGCGTCGCATCAGTCGAGATCTCTTTCAAAATTCATTTTGTTTCTTGACCTTGATTAAATCAAAAAGCTGCCAAAATTAAACCGTGGGCATTTCATCAGAAATCCCCAGCAAACAAAAAAATGTGAATAATTTTTTTTTTTATTTTCAAAAAGCTTTCAAGTTAATTACCTTAAGCCGGAAGGTCGCTTTTGTCTGTGAAGCTTGCGAGCCTAAAAGTTGTAAACCCCAAAGAAGATGAAAAAAAAAACTGCCACGAATAATAATTGAAAAGAGAACTGCAAAAGATATATACTAAACAGACAATTTAGTGCGTTGATCAAACTATCATAGATGTATAGTGTGCGTAGAATCTATTGAAAAAACCGACAATCATTTGTTATGTGTCAGTTATTAAATTACACTACACAACATAGAATTATGAACTTGAATTTAAGATGCGGGCTTAATCGTAAAAGGAAGTGATTTCAGTTAATTTTCAATTGAAATTATTGCAAGTTCTTATACTTTTAATGGACTTATATCTTATCAAAATTCTATGAATAATTAAGTTTCATTTCTTCAAAAGATCTTGTAATAATGATATATATATATATTTTTTTATTTATTTTCAAAGAACTTGTAAAAATGATATATAATATATTTATTTATTTAATATTTTTATTGATTCCGTATTTTTATATAATATTTATTTTTATTTTTTATTTTATTTGTTATTTTTATTTTTTAATTCATAATTGTTATAGCGTATTTATAAAACCCGCCATAACCCTTAAAAAACCTTAAAGTTACTGTTATTGTGCGCTGATAAAAAGCTATATAATCATGGGGGAAAACTTACTCACTTAGCACCTAATTGTGCATAATTGAATTGCAATTCATGAATCATCAAGTTCAGCAGCTTAGAATGCTTAGAAGTCGCTAACGATCTTATATCAGAATCCACTGAATCATTGCTGTACATATTTTTTATATATCGTACCTTGGGTAATAGAGCATATAAGGTTAGGGGTAAACTTAAAGTGAACCTAAGAATCTAGGAATCCTCAAACTCTGTTAAAAAATAGATATACGGTTTAGCTTCTAATAATGTTTCCGGTTGAATTTTTAGACACTAGGGTACGGGGTAATAAGGCAGTCGGATTACTAACTGCAGGGTTATCCCCTATTCCCAAGCTAATATCATGTATATACAGTGAATATTCATACACATATTTATACTGCGAAAATATATACTATAAACTTGTGAAAATATTGAACCTATTAGCAAGTAGATGCTGTGTCCATCCATATGGCGAGAGTTGGAAATGTTTATATCTTAAGTATACACTTCGCATTGTCAGAGGGAGCTATAAACTACTCAACATGGCAAGTCAAGAGCAGCACTTGTTCTTCCTCTTGACATCTTATACAAGTTAACAATGTCCGCCATTAAATGTTAACAACTCTCGCATAAATATTGACCCAATTTTCAGGCATTACGAGCCACACGCACTCCAGGGCTCCACTTATTCCGCTGGTCATATGTGTGGGGACCGTAGGGAGTAATAAGTAGGGTTGGTCTCCGATGGATTCTTTAAATACTCTGAAAACTTATTTAATGTTGCATACTTTTAGGGAGTTACCCACATTAGAGCTGCCAGAGGTTGCGGGTCGTTTGGCCAACGGCAAAGCGAATAATCATTCAATTCCCTTACTGCCAATGAGTGAACCCAACTATGATGAGCGCGAATGCAGTTGTCCACACGAATTCCTGCGAATCGATGGCTTCAATGCATCTCTGTTCTTTGAGGACCGCTTGCGTTCCATTGACTTTGTGCTCGCCTACAAGACCAACGCCAACGAGATCACGGAGGCGGAAAATGTGGAAAAGCGACGAGTATTCCAAGAGAACCTAATCCATCAAGGACTCGAGGTGGAGCTCAGTCAGAAGGAACAAATTTACTTTGTCAAGGTAAACAAATATTGATATGAGTTTCATGACACGATATTTATAGATACTTTATCGTTGCAGATACATGCACCGCTGGAGGTTCTGCGACGCTACGCGGAGATACTTAAACTGCGAATGCCCATGAAGGAGGTGAGTCGCCTGAGGACTATGATTAGCACTGATCAGTGATTAATTTGTTTGCAAATTTGTCCACATTTTGTGTTGTTTACTTTTTTCCATAGTCCTTTAGTAGAGTTCACGTAAACGAAAGATCAAATCGGCTACACAATGCGGCGCAATATATATCCAAGAAGGTCCGCCAAAGTGTCCAGGTCTTAATTATAAAACGAGCTAACAAATTATGCTATTAATTGCAGTTCAACAACGATACTAGTATACGTAGTATATAAATTTGTCTCGGTTATGCTTGAACTAAAAACTATATCCCCATTTCAAAAGTCCTTTCGAAAGATTCTACTTCTACACCAAAATTCCTCTGTATATAGACTTGAAATTTGCTAAAATCTGCTCTCGTTTATACTTCTTTTGATTTAGTGTAGTTAACCATTGTTTGAGCTAACTATCTCTGATTTGTTTTAACTAATCTTTATTACATGAAATAATGTTTATAAAAATTCTAATTCATTTTTTTTTAAATTTACAGATACCTGGTTTGGGCGTAGTTAATCGCACCTCGAAAAGTGTTTATTCTAATCTCAAAAAAGGCTGTCGTTTCTTTCTGCGTAATATACACGTAGATGAAAATTTCTTTCCTAAGCATGCACATCGTTTCACCGCCATCTACAGTCGCGACAAAGAGTATCTGTAAGTCGCTATCACAAATTCCTTCATTATTAAAACTATTAAAAATAATTCCACATTTTTCTAGCTTCGATATACGTCAGGATAGTTTCTTTACCACCGCCGTCCGTTCGCGTATTGTGGAGTTCATTTTGGATCGGCAACGTTTTCCTGGCAAGCGTCCTGACGACATGGCCTTTGGCATTGAACGTCTAGTCGCCGATGGTGTCTACTGCTCGGCATATCCCCTCCACGATGTAGGTCCCCTTTCTTCCTTCACAACCTTAAACGAAATTATGACCGTGTTTCCCTTTCTTGTCAGGGTGAGATTAATGAAAAGGGCACCATGCGAGAGCTGCTCTACACCAACTGGGCCTCGGTTAGGAAGTGGTATCGCTATCAGCCACTGGATGATATCAAGGAATACTTTGGTGTCAAGATTGGTAAGGCAACCCATTTCTCGACCTTAATTTATCAACTCTTCAACTCATAATATATTATTGCTTTAAGGTCTCTACTTTGCTTGGCTTGGTTACTACACCTATATGCTGTTGTTGGCCTCAATTGTGGGCATGGTTTGTTTCCTATACTCCTGGATCTCCCTTAAGAACTATGTGCCCGTGTAAGACCACAGAAGAACCTCACAAGGTGGAACCTTCCTTCATTAATATCAATTATTCTCATTTTAGTAAAGATATTTGTCTGCGTTCGAATGCAAATATAACCATGTGCCCGCTCTGTGATTGGTGTGAATTCTGGAACCTCAAAGAGACTTGCAACTATGCCAAGATTACATATCTTATAGATAATCCCAGTACCGTGTTCTTTGCTGTCTTCATGTCATTTTGGGCCACACTTTTCCTAGAGCTCTGGAAGCGTTATTCGGCCGAGATAACACATCGCTGGGACTTGACGGGCTTCGATGTGCACGAGGAGCATCCCAGGCCGCAGTATCTGGCTCGTTTGGAGCACATTGAGCCGACGCGCACGGATTATGTGACCAACAAGAAGGAGCCAACGGTGCCATTTTGGCGCATGAAATTGCCAGCCACAATTTTTAGTTTCTCTGTCGTACTACTGCTCATCGTGCTGGCATTTGTGGCACTCGTTGCTGTGGTTATTCACCGCATGTCCATGTTGGCTGCTCTCAAGGTGGATGGCAGTGGCATGACCACATCCAAGGCAATGGTCCTGGCGGCTGCATCAGCTGCCTTTGTGAATCTCTGTTTACTTTATGTGCTGAATTATGTGAGTAAATCTAGGAAACTATTCTTCATAAGATATATATTTTGCATTTATTGCATACTCACAAAAGTATGCTATACTTGCTACTTGAGTGCGTATCATGAGCGACTAAAAGCAGTTGCGAATTATAGTGACAACAAACTGTGAACCCCACAATTATTGTCTATTCTTCTATTTTGTTATTTTCCAAAGAAAAAAAATTCCCCTCTTATAATTTCCGTATTAAAAACCATATATTATATTTACTATCATTTATTAAATAATATATTTAATTATAGTATAAATAATATTTTAGAGGAATTAAGATTTATATGCTACTCTCTTTTTTTTCAGCTCTACAATATTCTCGCTGAGTATCTGACTGAACTGGAAATGTGGCGCACTCAGACCCAATTTGATGACTCCCTGACACTCAAGATATATCTGCTGCAGTTCGTCAACTACTATGCTTCCATCTTCTATATAGCCTTCTTCAAAGGAAAATTTGTGGGACATCCGGGAAAGTACATCAAGGTGCTTCGGTATCGCCAAGAGGAGGTAATTTTGCAAATCACTTTATTTATTATTATAAATAATATTAATTATTTTGTATTATTTTTAGTGCTCCTCTGGCGGTTGCCTCACCGAACTGTGCATACAGCTGGCAATAGTTATGGTTGGCAAGCAGGCATTCAATACCATCCTGGAGGTTTACTTGCCCATGTTCTGGCGCAAGGTGCTGGCCATACAGGCGGGTCTCAGTCAGCTCTTCAGCAATGCTGTGAAACCGGACAAGACCAAGGATGAGCGTTGGATGCGCGACTTTAAGTTGCTCGATTGGGGACCACGTAGTCTATTTCCAGAGTATTTGGAAATGGTGCTGCAATACGGTTTTGTGACCATATTTGTGGCTGCCTTTCCTCTGGCGCCCTTCTTTGCTCTACTCAACAATATACTGGAAATGCGACTGGATGCCAAGAAGCTATTGACGCATCACAAGAGACCCGTCTCGCAGCGTGTGAGGGATATAGGAGTCTGGTATCGCATACTTGACTGCATTGGCAAACTGAGTGTTATAACAAATGTGAGTTGGAATCGAATAATATTGAATACAAAATATAACGAAGATGTCTCTATTTTAGGGCTTCATCATTGCCTTTACATCGGACATGATTCCCAGACTGTATTATCGCTCCACGCGGGGCAATGGCACTTTGAATGGTTATTTGGATTTCACGTTGTCGGAATTTGATATCGTGAACTCCACGAAACTGATGAGTCTGGCAGGAGACGGCTCCAATATAACCAAGTGCATGTAATTAACTCTTTCTCTCTCTTTTGTAAATTTTGATTAATGTGATATTTATATTCAAGGTATACGGACTTTCGTAACCCACCTACCTCCAGTGAACCGTATCAATTGTCGAGTGAATTCTACATCATCTTGGCCTGTCGCCTCGGATTCGTAGTGGTATTTGAAGTAAGTGCGAATTTATCTTGTTCGATTTATATTTTTTGTTTGTCACATATAGTATACAGATAAATGCTTGTACATGGATTTTGAAAGTTGCATTGGTCCAGCTAAATAAGTTTGCTTTCTGCAGAATTCCAATTAATTGTAGTAGTTGTATAGTCTCGATCCTTAGACCTTGATGTGTTGAAACATACCCGAGGTTTCCACAATGCTCTCCTGCAGCGCACGATTCTCATTTGTGGAGGTCTTCAGCATGCGATAAAGCGCATAGACCCCATAGGCAAACAGTGCATTTATAACTGAAAAATATTTTTGTTTATAAATTAAAAAAAAAAGTTATGTTAGTATGTCCTTTACCTGTAAAAACGCCAAAGAGCACGCTACGCGCTATGCGTCTGTCTATGGAGGCGTCCACTTCATCGATCTTCAGCTCCAGGCATATGAATATGGCCACCTCGATGACCATCGATGCACACGAATTGATGAGCCAAGGGGCAATGCAAATGAGACGTCGCTGGATATTTAAAATTATATATTTAATATATCACATATGATATTGTATATTTATAAATTTGGAGACCTGTTTAATGCCATCAACTAATATGCATGCCACAATTAGATTTATCAAGGCCTTTACCCAGACGGTGACAGTCAGTATCATGTAGAATGCTTGCGAGAATTCATGCACCAGCACATAGTCCACTAAAATATAACTGAATGAGTTGTTCAACTAAGAGATACCGCTTATATTTACCCAAGGTGGCAACGAAGGAGCCAAAGGGACTCAATATCTGCACATCGGGTTGTTGCCACTGCGTCAGGTCCATGAAATCGTAGTACAAATGATAGCTGCACAGGCTGAGCACACAGATGGCTATGAAGGCATCCAGACAGGCTATGCTCAGGCCAAAGGAACGCAGATTCAAACAGGCGAAACGTTTCATTTTAAATTTTTGAAAAATCAACTAATCCTTTTATGCCCCTTCAAGACTTGTTGAGACGCTTGTGTTCCTCTCGATGTATTTGCAGCAACTGAATCACTTTGTTGCACAGTTGCAGAAAAGTAGGTCCAATTTTCATTCAGTTGGCAGCTTGAAAACAAAATCCCAACAACATGTCGCTGCACATGAACTAGTTGCAGGTGCTTCTCCATGCCAAGTGCTCTCTTTTTCGCTCTTGCACTTAATATTTTAATTTTTCCTTTTTCTTTTTTTTTTGGTCATTTATTGTGGCTAAGCTGTCTATATGGTTGATTTACTGTTGGTCAGTTGTATTAACACTTACATTTGTATGGTTTTACTTTGGTCTAATGACCCCAATTGGCAAGACAAAAGTAAAGGGTACAAACTGATGAAATATCAGAGAAATAGTTGCTATTTAAAACGCTTCGAAGGTTATTCGAGGACAGAGACTCACGAAAGTATGCTTTAATTTTTGAAGAACTTTGTGGCGCTTGTGATGATATTGGTGCGTTGGTGTATACCGGACATGAGCGTGGAGCTGCGGGACCAGATCAGGCGAGAGGTCTACATAACCAATGAGATTATCATAGATCAGGAAGCGAAACGGGCACGATTCGGTAACTACCACATTCAAAAATAACTAATCTCAACTGAAACTAATGAAATGTGATTTATCATCTGAAGAGCGTGCGAGACGTGCAATATCCGTGCATGATCCCAGTGAGATGGACATGGATGTGGCCTCGGTGGATGAACCGAATGCCAAGTTCATACAAATTGAACAGTTACTCAATCCGAAACTGTCACAAATCGAGATGGATTCGATAATTCACGGTGAAAACTCAACTACGGGCATTTCGGGTGCAGACTGTTAACTACTAAATGTGAATCTTTAGCCTTAGTTTATAGTTTGTGTTATGTCAGTTCCTTAATTCTCACACTCACTTAATTAGTTTTGTATATTTAAAATATTTAAAATATTATGTGCAATTGATTGCCATCAATGGTTACAAGCTTTACTTTCACAAGCAAAACAATTTCATTTTGTTATAAACAATATTTGTGAATCGTGATGAATGCAATTACTAGTGCAAAGACCCTAACGTAATTGTAAATAAACTAAAAAAAAAAATACAACATCTACTATTTATAGTAGTCTCAGTTAGTGCCAAATTGCACAGACTAAAAACTATTAATATTATTATTGCCTAATTTAATATTTTATGTAGTATGCAAAGCTGAGTGCTAAAACTAGTATACATTTTTAGTGCAATGTACTTAGTTCAACACAATTTTTATTTCATAATCTCATTTATTTATAAACAAATACTCAGGTGCTCTCTTTCACAACCTGTCTCGACACACTTACCCACAGAATCCATTGAATTCTCATGCGAATATGTGAATCTATTTTAGATAAAGTAATTATTATATATTTAGAGATTTATATATACACATGTTTGTGTTGTATAAATAATTGTAAATGGGATATAAATTGTATGTATTTATTGAAGATTGTATATTGAGAAACCTTTATTTAGGGTTTACTAAGAAATATAAATGTTTTGTTTATGAAAACTCAATATGTTTGATTTTTTCCTGCAAATCAGTTGGGTTTTTTTTCAAATTTCATATTGTGTAAATTTGAAGTAATGGCAAGAAATTTGTATTTAGATTTTTTTTTGAGAAAAATTTATACACATATTAAAATTCTTTTAATATTTTTCAAAATATTTCTTGTGTGCAAATTTGATTGTTTTTACAAGGAATTTTAAGTTTCGAAATTTTATTTAGTTTTTTTTTTTGTTTGAAAAGTTTATATTTTTTTCTTACGAAAAGTATTCGAAATACTATTTGCTGCTTAAACAATGTAGCATAATTTTTGGGAGTGTTGGAAAATGGTTAGTCTCTCTCTCTCTCTCTTGCTCAGTTTTTCTGATAAATATTTAGCATATATGTATAATTGGAATTTTGTTTAAAATAATATCTTTTTACATAAATTTAAATTATTTAATTATATTTGAAATTTTTACATATAAATATATATTTTCTAATTGAAATTTCTTATTGCAGCAATTTTTAAATTCTTTAAATATTTCACGACCTTAAGTTATTTTCTCTAGTCGTAAATACCCCACTCGACTCCCTGTGGGGATACACAACAACCCTGAAGCAATTGCCCATGCTGCTGTTGGCATAAGCCCCACTTCCCACTCCCACACTCCACCCCTTCATCTTCAGCTGAGCATCTCCGTAATTCATGGCGCAACAAGCATGCAGTTGTTGGCACACTTCACACACCCACACACTCTCACCCACACACACACACACTCACACGCGCAGAGAGAGGCACATGCTGAGAGAGGCTGCAGAGAGCATGCATGAGTATCTGCTCAAAGGCGGGCAGGGGTCAACCTCAACAGTGAGAGAGAGAGAGAGAGCGCGTAGGTGAGAGTAACAGCAGAGGATCTTTGTGTAGTATAGTTTTAACAGCAAATCTGCCAAAGAGAGGGTATGGGAGGGGGGTAAGTGTATGGGAAGTTCTCAATGTTCGCTCTTTGTTTGCATGTCTGCGCATGTGCTGCCAGTTGAACAATGACGTCACATGTGAAAAGCGTGCGCGCTGCTGCTGCTGCTGTTGGTGCTGCTTCTGTTGGCAGCTGATTTTCTGCCTTTCAGTTTTTGCCGCCGTTTCTCAGCGGCGTCGCTTTGCATGAAAATCATTTTCACAATCATTTTCATACGTTTACTTTGTTTTCCTCCACGGTGAAGTGCAGTCAGTAGTGCGCGCTCTCGCTCTTCGCATTCATTCACTGACTGCCCACTCTCTCTCTGTGTGTGTGTGTGTGTCTATGAGTGTGTGTGTGTATTGGTCGCGATTTGTTGACATTTTTAGTTTGTTCAACGGATTTCTAGCGTTAATCGTAAACACGCCAAAATATATTGATACTTGGCGTGCGAGAAACGAAGCCGGGCATCAATGGGTTAAGGATTGCTGCCCTGTGCATTGACCCAAGTGGCTGGCAAATTGTTGTCCTGGTAACCGGCACTCAACTCAACTGACAACCCCGGAAATCGCAAGTAAGTTCTAATTAATAACCAACTCTCGCTCAATCTCTCTCTCTCTATTTTGAATTATTTCATAATTAAAAGTTAATTAGTTATAAATTGAATTGCATTCCTATTCTCACATTAAATTATTTGAGTGACCTTTTTGGGCGACGTATCGATTTTAGTTTTTGCCGGCGCCGCTTAACATTTCAGGAAGTGTTCCATGTCACTGACCCTGCCCCGCTAGACACTCTAGTGCCCCCCTTTGTCTTGTCGCTCGTCAGGATTTTTTTGTGTCTTATTGTTGGCCCTTTGCCATTGCAATTGCGACTAATTGGCGTCTCTCTTTGTTCGACTTCTGCCTCCTCCATCTCCGTCTCCTTGCCCACTTTCCCACTTTCCCACTTTCTTTGTGCTGATTGAAGCTGCTGTCGGCATCTATATTATCTGCAGATTTATTATTTAATTTGAAGCAAAAAAAAAGTATTAATATGATTTGATTTTTTCTTATTTTTAGTTTTCTTCTTGGCTTGTTGAGTATACCTAATATATTTATCTAGCCATAGGATTATTTATTTTGTATTTATTTTATTTTTTTTTATTTATTTCATAAATATCAAGTAAAGTACATAAATTAAAACTTAATCTCCTAAAGAAGCTCAAATAATTTACAACAATATTTTATTTTAATTTTAATTAAACTACTTTACTATTTGGCTACCCAATTTAACTACTTTAATATAAATTTAAGATTTTCTCAACTGAATTTTTTGCGTATACTTAATATTTTAAGTTACTCATTGCGTATACTTGATATATTAATCAAGCTTAGATATTTTTTAATTTCTATTTCAAGTTTAAGCAAAGCCAAGTAAAATTCGTATACAAAAGCATTCTGAGATTAGTTTATTTCTGCAATTAATTAAACTTTTCATATTTAATTTTCAAATTAAACTTGTTTATTTTAAAATGATTTTCTTTACTAATCTTGTGGCATATACTTAATAATTTATGCAATTTACTCATTGTGTATACTTTATTATACTTTATTTTCATTTTGTTTTTACTTGAAGCATATACCTAATATGCTAAATAATCGAAATTAATTTATTAGATTTTTATAATATTTTTAATACCAATTTATCTTCTCTGCAATGCTTGTTGCATATACTTAAAATGCTAATCAACTTAAAATAATTTCATTTGATTAATTTATTTTAGCTTTAAATAATACTTATGTTTCTCAAATATTCAAATATATTCTCAATTAGTCTTCTGTACAATTATTTAAATTTATCTACTCTACTTGTTGCGTATACTGAATATGTTGAGCAAAGTTACACACTGCGTATACTTGATTTATGATTTTCACTTGCCAAGCTGTTGAAGACATTTAGACTGTTTTTCGTGCTTTGAAAATTGCAAGTTGACCTTCGGCGTGAAGAGAACGCTGAAAATTCGCTTGAATAAATATTTATTAGCAGGCTTGTAAATAATTCTGAGCTGTGTTGCAAACTTTTTGGCTGCCCGTAAAAATAAAGAAAAAAAATTGTTGATAATTTTATTGATTTAATAAATGGGTAACTGAACTTTTGCATTAGTCATTGAGCCGCCCTCATGGCCATATTAGCATGGTAATTAACTGCGATTATTTGATGTCCTTTCAGTTATTTACCTCCAACTATGTTTGCCTGTGTTTAACGGTCTGTAAGTCATATGACCTCTGACCTTGCATAACTCAAATTACATTGCCAGCTGTGAGTTATGATTGAGTAACTTTGACTGGGATGTACATATGTTTGTTTGTCGACTGCTGTTTGCTTAGTTGTCAGCATAACTTTAGCAGGCAGTGTCAAGAATGATTCCCCTAAACTACCATTAATAATTATGCTTGTTCCATATAAAATTTCATTCATCGAGTCATTTGAGGTGTGAATGAAAATCAGCCTCGAATGGATGACAACATTTGATGAGGGTTGTTAACTCATTTAGTCACAATTTTCCAACAGATTCCAACTTGATTTATAGTAAGTTGATCAATATATAGAGTAGAGTGCTTATCAGAGCAGGGCTTATTACTCATACGCACTGTGGTACAGCGCTGTGATGTAATTGAGGACAACTTGAAATAAAACCAATAAGTTTCATAAAATATTGCTTTAATTAAACGTCTTCTTTGTGGTCGTAATAACAAAAGAGTGGATGGATATATAAATCACCCAACAAACAATAGAAAAGTTGTTTAAAATATAAATATTAAGTATACGCAGCGTATGCGGTTTATTTTTATTGTATTTTTCTATTCTTCTCTCGCATTCAAACACCTGTAAGAGTGCTTCATAAATATTGTTACAAAGAAATATAATCAAAATCATGTATCAATTGTTCAGCTAATAAGTCGTGCATAAACACGCATTAATTGCACGCATGATTATGTGCAAATTCGAATTCAAATTCGAATTCAAATAAAATGCCAAAAATAATATCAAAACACAACGGGAAACAGCATGAAGCCAAGTGAAATTCACCATTAAAATGGAAGCAAACAAAGAGGCAAACATAAATGAAATTTGTACAGCAAGAAGCATTACAAAAGTGCTGACTCATGCAAACTGAAAGATCCGTAACTGAATGTATATGCAATCAACAAAGAATTAATACAAATTAGGGCATGTCTATACATACATACATATGTATATATGTGCGATTTCTGATTTCAATGTGAGGAAGACGCGCCGCACGCGATTCTCGTGTTTATAATTCAACGCAATGTCTCAACTCGCCTGCAATCAGTCTCATACACACACACACACACATACTTACACACACACACTTACACACACATAGACAATCAGACATGTTGTCTATATAGTAGTTGTCCTTGATGTGCTATATATAGACAAGAAAGCCGACATCCCAAACGACGGCACAGGCCAAATGCCAATTTCATTTACATGACAGCCCTGACTTTCTTCCGCACCTCTCCCCTCTCTCTCTCACTCTCTCCCACTGTCTCTCTCTTTCTCTTTCTCCCAGTGGTACCTCCTGACACCCCCTCAACCCCTTGTCTTCACGGAATATGATTAGTTTTTGAAAAATGTGGCTCTTCAACGCAGCGTGATTTATAAGCCTGTCCATAAAACCAAAGTCCTTTGCTTATATCAAAAAATAACCTCCTCTCTTTTTGATAACCTACTAATTATTTAAATTTTAATTTGGAAATTAACATGAGCATAAATTTTGGTTCATTTGTAAACAGAAAAACCCAAGCAGTGCGTAAGCAACATCGTGCTTGGAAGATTATTTTCTAAAGTTCAGAGGAATCAGTGAAAATCATTTAAATTATTTTACGACCTACGGCAATTTATAACATTTAAAAAAAAAAATAAAATAAAACAAATACTTTTTAATTCACATTTCTTATCAGAGTGTGTTATTGATAGACTTGAGAAACCCTAAATAAACTTTGTGTATAACATGATTTTTATGGGCTTACAAGTATTGTAAATTACTAGAAGATTAGGTGTTAAGGGTACTTCAGTTTAATGGGAGGTACTCGAAAGTAATGGAGGGGTTTATAAGATAATTTTATCGGAGTGCTTCCTAGATAGTTTTTAAAATAATATACCAGATTTTATTAAAATTATATTAGGGTATATTAAGAAACATATCTGGATTTCTAAGTATAGAAAACTATAGTTTCATTTAATTGACATTGACAGCTGTACGAATGCATAATGAACATTTAAACATATAGTAAAAACGATTTGTAAACGACCTTGATAAACATTAACATTTATAGATAAAACATTAATCGTGCATGACAAATCAAGGGGAATAAATAATTGAGATCTACGCAACAAGTTAAGGGTTCGGGGTTAATACGCATTAAAGGAAAATTAAGACAAATTTTCATTAAATTTTGATGACAATGAGACAGAGAGATAGAGAGAGACAAAGAGAGAGAGAGAGAGCGAGCGAGAAAAGATCAACAGATGAGTAAGCAATAATTCGTTTAGTGACAATTCTTATCCGCAGAATATATTCAAACATTTCCGATTCGAAGGTTGTCGGCATTTTAATTATCGCTTAGAGTGGGAAAGAGATAGCGAGAGTGGCTGAGTGAGACAGTTGTAGAGAGAGCGAGAGAGCACGGGTGAATGCTCTCGAAATGCGCAAATATCAAAACAAATAAAAACTTGTATATTTGCCATGTTTTTCTTCATTTCGTTTCTTACTGCATTCGCTAGAAATTCGTTAGATTTACATACATGTGCGTCACTCGAGAGTGGAACGTAAAATGAACCGATTCACTTTGTGAACAGCATAAATAACAGTCTATTAATGCAATATACGCACAGTTATTTATATGAGTATGTGTGTGTGTATTTGTGATGTACTCAGAATCTGATTCCCTGTTGCATTGTGTTTACGTCAATACTCATGCCACCCTCCCTTCCCTATTCGTGATGCAGCGCATTTTCATTTTATGGCCAAAGGGTTCTTTTCTCTGCCCTCTTTACCAACTACCCCGAGGGATGGCTTATTATGTCTTTGTGGCAAACACCCCACACTCAATTTAAACTGGGTTTTTTTCTTTTTTTACAGTGTTCTGTTACCTGCATCACTTGATTCTACGACGTAGTTGTTGCAGTTTCAAGTAGTTCTCTATCGGGTGAAGGGAGTAAATAAATAATAGGGAATATCAGCATTCCATTCAGTCTAAAGTTTTGGGGTTATTCCAGTTCAAGAATATCGGATTGCAAACCATTAAAAATGTACCGTGGGATATCGTTGATTTCATGTTTTTCAATTCATTTAGTAAACATTTCATAATTTTGTAAGGAAGTGATCAGAATAAGTATAATAGACAATTGTGTCATTTGCGTGTCATTAGAGCAACTAATTGTCTGGCAGTTTGCCCGATTTCGTACTAATATTTGGAATATAATGATGCCCGGTTGTAACTGGTTGCTGGTGGCTGAAGGCAGGCCCTCTTTACGGTACGTTCAATGGAAACGCATGAACATCAACTCAGCAGCATAGCAGCAAAGCCAAACAAAACGAAACAAAAACACAAAAAGCGCCACGAACAGCTGAGCAGCGGCAATGGCAAAAACAAAGGCAAAGGCAAAGCAAAAACGCAACTTGCATTCAAAAAGGGGACAATGAGCAGAGCAGAGCACTGCTGGCAGCGCAGCGGCAGCTGTGGGCAACAGCAGCAAAAGAGCAATGACAAGGGAATTAAGTGAAGGGTATATGCAACTAATTAAATAATTAAATTCTTTTATTCAATTGAGGGAATTACTTTTCTCACTTTCTCGTATTATGCAATCAATATATTAGTTAATATTAATTTACTTCGTTTCACATACAGTAAGATAGAGAATACAAAATTAGAAGCTAACATAAATTGGCATACAATTTTATAGGTCATTCAGTAGTCGACTTTGGTGCATGCATTTTTCATTTCCCTATCTATGCTTTTTTGTTTTAATAGTTTCGCTGTCTTTGTTGCTTTTGCCAATGCTATTGCTCTTTCTGCTGCTCTGCTTCTGCTGCTGTTGTTGTTGGTATTGTCGTCTCTCAAAGTCACGGCCGATATTCAGCATACCTGAGCAGGAGCAGTATCAGACACAGTGCCGAAGAGTAGACGGCGCTCGCGCAGCTCACGAATTTACATATATATCGCGTAGTCGAAGGACTAACGGTAAATTTTGTGCATGTGCTTTGCATTAAATCGGTTTATATGTTACTTAGAAGTGCCACAGTATATAAAGAAAAAACTATACGTAAGTTAAGGCGATGCGTACATAACATATGTATATAAATAGTGTTGTCTATTGAAATCAATAAAATAATATTAAATGATAAAGTGCATAGCATACGAATATGAGTGGCAGTGAGTGCAATTGTGTGTGTGCATACATAATAATAATAACAATTAATTGACAACAATTGAAGTGCAGCAGCAGCAGCAGCAGCAGCACTAGAAGAAGAAGAGTGCGAAGTGAGAGCGTCTCTGCATAGGCACAGTAGCCAGACAGAGACAGCAGAGGACGAGAGTGGGAACGACGTAGAGAAGAGGGAGCGTGATGCGGAATATTTCTTAGAGGCAAGTGGAAAGTTTTTGTTCAATATTCGATTTGATTTCAGTGTCGCCAAGTGTTGCATATAAAAATAGCAATTAACAAATTTATGCAACACATTGCGACAATTGTGATCCAATACATGCATGAATCTATACATACATTCATATGTACATACATATGTATGTGCATGTATGTTTGTAACTAGTTTGTGTGCGTTTTAAAAATAAATATAATTATATTATATGAGCCATATATACCTATTGGATACATCCACACATACATATGTACATATTCCCAACACTCGCTATACTTATTTAATTTTTGTTTCGTCGCTAATTGAGCTGCAGCCAAAATGTTTGTTATTTCCTGAGACACGTCACTTACCGTTGCCTTTGGCATTCAAATTCTAATCCACATATATGAACATACATACATATGTACATCAAAATGTACATAGATGTATGTATTTACTAATATAGAAGATGAACATGTACATATATAGCTGTATATATGTATGTATGTAAGTGGTTCTTTTAACGGCTTTTCATTCTGAAATTCCTTTTACGATTTTTTTATTGGCGCCCGCATCTGAATATACCCTATAACCTGGTTGGTTGTTATAGCTACTGAAGAGCAAAGCAACAGGTTGTCAAGGCTTCAGAATATGGATAAAATAAACAGCATGAAATACATGAACAAATTATTTCAGAAAATTATAAAAAATTATTTTAACTTAAATTATAAAAAATGTTGTTAATGCTTCTTGTCAGCATCTTGTATAGGGTATTTTATAACCTTGCACACTCTTCGCACTTTCGAAAAGTCTCTATCTTTCTCCGTTACTTTATTATGTATTCCACGCTGGTAGCGACATCATCAAGTGTAGAATAGGGGAAGCAACAGCTAAAACAAAAACAACAAAATAGAAAAAAACAAAACGACGAATTTTATTTGCAAAATTCGAAATGTTTCTCTATTTTCGACCTTGCCATGAATGCGACAAGTGCGAACAGCTGTTTAGGTAGATGTATCAGGTGGGGAGAAGGCACACTTGGCAGAGCAATAGCTGAGCTATTATAGCTCTAGGAGTTTCCTTCAGCTGCCCCAAAAGTAAACGTGTCAAAGGATTTAAATTCCATCACAACAGATTTCTGTCTCTTAAAAGAAAACAATTAAAATCTGCAGTAGATACAATAACGTTGAGTGATAAAATGAGAATAATTAAAATTCAAATATATATGACTGTAACGGTTAATTTAAAGTACTTATAAAGGAAGCATGCAGAGAAGTGTAGCCAAGAAAAATCTTTATTAAACTTAATATCTTTTTAAGTTTAAAACTGCTAGAACTTTGCAAAAATATAGCGATTAAACAAATTTTTGCAATTCTGTGAATGGAATTTGTCATATTTTAAATCTGCATTAAAATATCTCCCACTAAAGCAGTTTTTCATTTTCGTCTATTTATAGCCATTTTTGCATACTAACCCCTTGACAAAATCAAAAATAAAACGTGGCCAAAAGTGCCCTTTCCTGAAGGCAGATTTGCTCAATCTTTGAACTGACATAACTTTGCTATAAATCAACCGATTTACATGAAATTTGGGATTTTGAAAATGGTTTTGAACCCACAATAAATCTGCATTTAATATTTTTCCATTTTCGAATATTTGAATTTTTCGAAATTTTTAGTCATTTTTGCATACTAACCCCTTGACAAAATCATCAAAAATGAAAGAAAGTAGAATTCCAATTTTTTGATTTTATTCGATCCTGGGACTCAAAACTATCATTTTGCTTTTTATTTGAGGTGTTTTGGTGAGAATTTCTCCAGATATGGCCAAAAATGTGCTAAAAAGTGGCCAAAAGTGCCCTTTTCCTGAAGGCAGATTTGCTCAATCTTTGAACTGACATAACTGTGCCATAAATCAACCGATTTACATGAAATTTGGGATTTTGAAAATGGTTTTAAATCCAGAATAAATCTGCATTTAAATTTTTCCCATTTTCGAATATTTGAATTTTTTGAAATTTTTAGTCATTTTTGCATACTAACCCCTTGTCAAAATCATCAAAAATGAAAAAAAATTTGAATCCAAATTTTATGATTCTATTTGATTTTGGGACTCAAAACTGTCATTTTGCTTTTTATTTGAGGTGTTTTTGATGAGTATTTCTCCAGATATGGCCAAAAATGTGCTAAAAAGTGGCCAAAAGTGCCCTTTTCCTGAAGGCAGATTTCCTCAATCTTTGAACTGTCATAACTTTGCCATAAATCAACCGATTTACATGAAATTTTGACTTTTGTAAATGGATTTGAACTCAGAATAAATCTGCATTTAAATTTTTTCCATTTTCGAATATTTGAATTTTTCGAAATTTTTAGTCATTTTTGACAAAATCATCAAAAATGAAAGAAAGTAGAATTCCAATTTTTTGATTTTATTCGATTCTGGGACTCAAAACTATCATTTTGCTTTTTATTTGAGGTGTTTTTGATGAGTGTTTCTCAAGTTATTAGAAAAATCTTGTACTTGTCTAAAAATTAATTAATTTCCAAAATTACATATAGTTTTCGCTTACTTTGACAGTCTTCTGAGTTTATATTATTTTCTTGTTTATCTATGTATACATATATGTGCTTTTGACCACCATCCATTCTCTGTGATCATTCTGTGGTTTCATAATCATAAGCCTGTTTCGCTAACAACGGGGATATTGATAATCACATATTGTTACAGATCTTGGAACTTAACATCAAGATATAATGAAAAATAGTGAAAATTGTTGTTGTCTGTTATTTGTTTACTATTTCTTGTTCTTTATTTGTTGTTGTCAATTGTTGTTAGAAAAGAAACGTGTTTAACTTGAATGCATCACGTTTCTGACTGGTTTTCTGTGTAGAGCGTAGATAAATGGCACTTGATGCGTTGAACTTTAAGTCCCCTCGACAATAGTGTCAGCAAACTGCCAATCAAACTCAAGACAACAGGTTGAAGTTGCATAGCAAATAAATTATATTTTAAATCAAGAGAATAATGCATTAATGCGATATTTTATAACCATTCAATCAATATACCAATTGTATTAAAATTTTAAATAAACTTACTTTCAGTATTTTGTTGAATTCATTTATCAAGTAATATAATATATTTGCAAATATGTATATCAAGAATTTTTTATACTGTTGCCTAAGAGTGCTGAACTACAATTCACTTAGTAGAAAAGTATCTCTGAGAAAATAATTTTATAAATAAATAATATTTTCGATTATTTCACTAGCTGTAGCTTCAATGTTATAAAACATGAAATGTTTGCATAAACTTATTACTATTTGTGTTGTGCATTAAGTACGTGGTATCACAAAGAACAACAAAATACAAATTGTTTGCACATAAACAAATCAAATACAAAACAAAAATTTCGAAACGAGCAAAAAAGAACATTGAACAAACTGTTGTCACGTTTTTGACTCATTTCAAGTAGCAACAACAGTATGAGTATGAGTTATACTGATAAATACATATAGTAAATGCGCTATATAGACAGTGTTCTCTGCCTGCTGTACAGTATAGTTATATGTCAGCATAACTCATGTCTACTCTCGTGTGTGTTTAGTATATAATATGATAGTATGTGTCTTCGCTGTGCGAAGAGTGTCTGTTGCCAAGTGAAACACAGTGGAGACCAACACCAGCACCCAAACTATGCCGAATTCGACATCGAATTTATCGAGTCGAGTCCAGTTTCGCATTGAGGGTCAGTACTTTGCTGACTTTAATTACTCTGCACTGCAAAAATTGCTTAGTCAGAGTAGATAGAAGTATGTACGTACATTATAAATATGTAGTACTAACAATATATATATACATATATACATATGTATATTCCCATCTGTGCTAATCTCTTATCTCTCATTTATTGGGGATTGCAGGTGAATTGACTAATTTTAATTCAGAAATCTCCAATAAGCAATGAAACTGCTGCCACTTGATGAACTCGTACAGTTTTTATCACAGTTCAGTTTCTCTTTGGACACTCCCAGTTCAAATTTGTTGCTGTCACGGTCTCGTGAGTTTCCATGAAATATTCCCAATTCATTTTATGCTGACAAATTAAAGAAAAAAAAAGGCGAAGCATAATCGAACATGAGATCATTTGCATACGCTCTTGATAGTCTCCTCAGTTTCGCTTTAATTGTTTTATTTTGATATGTTGGAGCGATCTGCGAATGGACGATGACTTTGCATTACGCTATCTTTCAGTTCTCTGTTTTTTATACTATTTAAAATCGTATATACATATATATATTTGTATATTTGTGGTTGGTTGTATATGTGCAAAACAATTGTTTCGCTTTTGTTTTGATTTGGCTTGAAGTCTTCGATTATTTGTTATTTTTTTCAAACAATTTGTTTACTGTTTGCAAAAAAAAAAGTTAGCTGGGGGGACTTACAATTTTATGAGCTTACAGAAAATCATTTTACTTAATTTAGAGATCTTTCACCAACGCAAGTCATTTTTAATTAAACTTTTGCACAGAATATCAAAACAAAACAATTTAAGTTTCAAAAGTATATCTTTTGCGCATTCAAAAATTAACTATTTTGTGAAATTCAGCTAAGCGCGAATATTTTAAACAAATATGTCAACATTTTTATCATAACCATTTTTTAGATTTTGTTGATAACCCAGATATGGGTTAGAATTCTTAGCACATATACAAGGTTATAGTCTTATATGTATGTATGTTTCAAAGTATGATATCTCAAGATTGTCAAGTACACAAAATTCAGCACGTTTTTCAAGTTCTGTTTTGGCAGCGTAGTAAAAATTTAGAATATTTGTAATTAATTTAAAATATATAAAAATATATATTATAAATAAATATATATATAAAATATATAAAATATTTTTAATGACTGTAACAGAATGCATGTTAATTAATAAATTTAAAAATTATTTTTCTCAAAAAAAAAACAAAAAAAATGTTTGAATTAGAATTTAGGATTTACATTCATATGCGGATTCTTGTTGATTTTTGGGGTTTGTCTGGCCACATATGACGCCATTTATCAGGGTATTATCTGAGAAGCACAGAGAGCGACACACACGCTCTCATATGTAGTAGTATTTCTCGCTGTCTCTCTTTCTGTAGACTGGTAACGATGTCTGGTAATTGGTTACGACCGCCGCTAACCAGTCCAAGTCGGACATGGCTTATTGCTGATGTTGTTATTGCTGTGGTTGTTGTATTTGCTGTGGTTGTTGTATCTGCTGCTTGCCTCGCACTCTCATAATATTATTTTTTATTTTTTATTATATTTTCTCAACAAGCTTTATCAATTTGCATGGCTGTACCTGAACGTGCAATAGTTCAACTATGGGTATGTAACCAGCAAATACTCCCTGCCCCCCTCCCTCCCTTCAACATGTCATCTCTCATCTCATCTAAACTCTCATAATCATCCGTAAGTCCAGTAATTGTTTAGACTGCCTTTCAATCTATCTTATGCGGGTTCAATTTGGAATCCGTAATTGGAAATGTGTTAAGATAAGATATAATATACTCCACTTGCATTGTTTTTTTTGTATTAACATGGAGTTGGAATCATGTTGACTTCATGTTCCTCTTAATTGACTTGATTTCAAAGCGAGAGCTTCTATAAAGTGGGGGAAAAATAGAGTTGAGTTCAGAGTAAGATTGTTTGTTATTATTTATAATTAATATTGATTAATACTTTCTATGCTTGAGCTTATCAACAAAATAATTGTTGACAATTAGTCGGCCCGCATTCTTTGATTCACGATCATGTCTGTCGTATAAAGATTGTCTATTGATATTTTGAGGCAAATGTAAATTTCATTATCAACATTTTGTGTGCTTAATAATAATGATAATAACAATAATAATAATAATGTGGAAGAGTCTTTTTATTGTCAGGGTTTTATTGTTGTGCCATAGCAGCAATTTAATTGACGCCAAGTGTTTTCTATAGTTGTCTATTTATAAGGTTCCCCAGCTAAGCAGAAGCGATAGAGAGAGACAGAGAAAGAGAGAAAGAGATATGTATAGAGGGAAATCAACTGACAGTTGACAAACAATAGCAAACATTTGCCATTTGAAACAATTAAATATTAATAAAATATCATTTGGGCGCGCATAGAACAAATGATGTATGTACATACATATGTATATAATGTATAGTGTATATATGTATGTATATTATGCTTGTCAGTTGCAACTGAAGAGACTTAATGACGCCACTTCTCACATACGAACATGCATACATATACATACATATACATATATGAATGTATGTATAGAAACACATGCCACAAATGAGAAGCGTGCTGTGCAGCGCATGCCACTGATTTGTTGTGCCCGCAGCAGTTGCACGAGCATAAACAGACTGGGTATATCTTAGTATCTGTTATGTACATGTGTAGGTATGTATGTATTAGTGTACTTATACTCTATTATATAGAGTAACTCACACACAGTTACACTCACTGAATGAAACTTGCAGGGCATTTAAAACCAAAGACATTTGTTGAACTTGAAGTTAAAGCGATTTCGAGTGTCACGCGAGCAGCACCAGTTTGTTGTGTGTGTGCGTGTGTGTGTGTGTTAAACAGCTGTGCCTCTAACTGTAAACAATACACACAGCACTCGCCAGTTGTTGCACTTCAATTGCCGCATGTGTGAAATTCAATTTCAGCAATAATCAAAAAGTAAATATGCAAATCTGAGCTAATTTTTGTGCCGCGAATAAATATATATACAAAAAAAAAATATAACAAAAAATAAATACAAATCAAAAAGAAACCCACTGACAACAACATCATAAAGCATTCATAATGAGTAAGTTCAACAAGAGCATCTAATATTGACGATTATAAAATGTTTCACATAACTGTGTGAAGCGAAACTCCCCTAAAAAAGTTATAATTTTGGGTTAATTTTCTTCTTTTTTTTTGCGTATCACGAAATGTGCGAAAACTAAAGAAAGATTTAATAAATAAATCATAAATAATGAATTCTAATTTTATTTTACATAAATATAAAAATAAATTGTTATATATTTATGTGCATAAAATTTATATTTAAAAGTAGCACAACAAATTAAATATTTAATATTAAACTAAACTTATTTTGGTTTATTTTCTTATTATTTTCTTCTTTTTTTTTGCGCATTAAGAAATGTACGGAAATTAAATAATAGACAATAAAGAAATAAAATTTTTTTATATAAATTTATAATTAAAATAACTAAAGCAAATGAATTATATTATATAAAAACTAAAATTATTTTGCTATAATTTTGTTTTCTTTTTTATTGGAAAAGATCACAAGATTTATTTCAATAAAATTTCTTAAGTGTATTTTGGGCTGTGGAAACGTTAACATCGGAGTCCGCGAAACCAGAAGTGTCAATTTGTTATTATGTGCATTTTGTAGCCTAATAAATTATCTACATACGAGGCTTAGTCATAGCGACTAAATCAACAAAAATCCCAAAATAAAAATAAAATTGTATTTATCTTCAATATGTTGTGATGTGAGTGCCGGAAGATGATTTAGCTTTAAAATTGTAGAGCATTGCGAAATATATTTATCAGTAGAGAAAAGTGTTGCCAACGCGGCGTATACGTGATTTGCTTCGTTACAGTTTGCCTATAAAGTGAATCACTTGGTTACAGAAGTGCAAAGAGGGGGAATTAAGTTATAAAAACTGTGGAGCAGAAGAAAGAAAGTTGTAGTAGAAAAGGGTTGTTTACCAAAAACAAAAACACATGTGGAAACTTCTGTTGAACTTTGTTTCCATTTACAATTGCCACAGACTCCATTTTTGCGGCTTTGTTTCTTTGTGTGAAAACAAAAGAGAAGAACTCGATATGTATTGTAAATATTTGGCTGCTTATCCGACCATCTTCAGCTGCTCTGATCTTGGTCTGGCATTAACTATATATGTATATATGTCTAGCACTTGTCTCTTCAGATAAGATTGAGTTTGTCGTATAAAATATGATCAGTAGTCTACACTATAAACTCTTCATTAATGTTTTGAGCACCCAAAAATCAATCGGAACTCAAAGTTATCTAATCAGCGGGCAAATGTATTAATCTTTAATTGTACAATTAAGGCTAATACCATGTGCTTTGATTGGGGCTCCCCACAGATACCAAGGCTAACAACAAATATTTACTTTAATTTTATTTTGCCAGACGTGTGCCAAAAAAAAAAGAAAAACAAAAAAACAAAATCTCTCGAAAATATCAGCATGGATTGTAAATTACGTAATTGAAATTTTGAGGGCGTCAGACTTTCCCCAAATGTAGAAAGTAATTACAATTTATATGTTAAATTTCTTCTTTAAAATATTATGATTTTTTAAAATTATATTTACTTAATTTATTATATTGATAATAGTTGACTTTAAATAAATATAAAAAAATAAAATAAAAATTTTCGTTTAGATTTATGTCGAATTTTTTGTTGTTTTGTATTGTATAAAGGACCGACTTTATTTGGTAGTATATAATTATTGTTTAATAAATGTTGCCCAAAATGTGCAAGTCATGAAGTTATCGATAACATACGAAACTGAAGTTGTAGACACAATTTGTGTGGCCATAAATAATTAGCGAAGAATGGCGGAATGCGTGTAAAGCAGCCATGATTCAGGATCGGAGGATGATTGACGGCAAGATTGATTATGAATTTGGTAGTAAAGTACCCTTCAGGAAATATAAATAAATTCGCAACACGACCTAGAATGAAACTACTTGATATAAATACTTAATTCCAGTATATAGAAAATCTTTTGCCAAAATAAACCCACTAATTGAAATTAATACTAGTAAAATTGTTGTGTTTGAGTGTGTGTGTGTGTGTGTGTGTGTGTGTGTGTGGGTGTGTGTGAATTTGAGTTATCTCGGTTTAATTAGCATTATAATCTGCACGGGAAATCACAAGGTGCCCGAAATGAGCATGTAAATCAAATGAAATCGTATCGAATTCAATAATCGCGTATACGCCGTGTGCTCCCCCACTCATAAAAAAAAAAAAAAAAAATTATTTGCCAAAGAAAACAAAATTCGACTCAAGTCTCGATTTCATGACCCGTTTTCATGTTGTTGGTTTGGCGCCACTTCCTCTGCTCCAAAAACTTGTTCAATTTGTAGAGACTCCCCTCGTCCCTTTTAAAAAAACCAAAAAAAGTGTTGAGAAAATAAAAACAACATAACAACAAAAAAAGACATGTTGTTTGCCCGCCTTATGCCTGTTGATTTGATTTTATTTGACGTCGCTGTCACTGTCACTGTCGGCGTCGACGTCGTCAGCGGCAGCAGCAGCAGCAGCGACGCCTCGAACAGCTGTTTGAAGCGTGTATTATTTTTTTTATCATAAACAAACGGCGGCATCAGTTTAGACTCAGTACGCAAAAGACAGTCGGTGGATACACAACGTTGGCGATTCTCGCGGCTGCGTTTCCATTGCGCGCTAAACGGCCCGTTCGCCAGAACAGAGATCCCCCAAGAAAATAAAACTGAATAAAAATTTTAAAATTTTAAAAAATTTATAAATTACAAAAAGAATTAAAAGTTTTGAAAAACTTTCCAAATCATTTTGAGTGACTTTCATTAGCTGTGTGGCGTGCGCGTTTCACGAGCCGTTGAACTTTGCCAAGAAAAACAATTTAACAGCAAATATATTAGGAAAATATCAGAGAAAACAAATATTGTTTTTAGATATATAAAATTCTATACTAATTGTGGCTGCTCTAGAACTTGACTTTTAGCAAAGCAGACAAAAGTCCAAAACAGAGGAAACAATAAAATTAATGAAAACTGAAAAATTTATTTTGGTGCGCGTTTTGTTTTCCTTTTCTTTTGTTTTTCGCTATTTTCGTAAACAAAATTGTTTGTCGTTTGGCTCATTAATTTATGCATAATACATTATAAACAATATCAACAGTGCGTGTGTGTGTTGCTCTAAATATATACATAAATAATATAATCGAGTTTATTCCGCATTACAATCCAGGTAATTGCACAGATTTACAAAAGAATATATAGAATTTATGTGCCGCATTGCAATTAATTCGTTTGAAAATATCTTAGAAATACATTCACGGGTTTGTTGAACAATCATGAATTCAACACACATTATTTCAAGTGGAAGAAATATATATTTTGAAAAAACCTTGAGAAATACTCGAGACAACTATAGAGAGAGAATACTTATGTATATGTCTAGAAGTCAGAACAGTTCGAAGTTTACTATATACATACATATATCATACATATGTATGTATATAGAGGCATATCTTTTGCAATCCGCCATCAAGTGAAACCAGTTGTAAATGTAAAATGTAAATTCAAATGTTTATAAAACAAATTGCGTAGCAATTATTCGACTTCAAACGAGGGCATTATTCAAGCAATTCACAACCTGATCGGGGTTGTCTAGAGACACAAACACGTGCTACAACTCGTTTCAATTCCGATTGCCACCAATCACTTGACAGCCACTAATCACTTGATAAGTCCAAAAATATTCTACGGAATTTACTAAACTAGTCAGCAGTTGCTTCTGAATGATATTGTAATTTATGTAGTTTAGATATGATTGCTAATAAAAATATACATTTGAGCTGATAGTGCGGATATTTATTTATTACCTCATTTCATTATAATTAGTTTTATTTAGTCGCAGTTGAGTTAAGGGGAAATTTCCCTCTAGTTGTTCACATGTCTAATTTCTCGTTTAAATACAATTATTTATTTACTAATTATAATATTTTACAACGATTCGAGCTGAATTCGTGGAAAGTAATCTATAGCAAAAAAAAAAAAAAAAAAAAAAACAGAAACGTGCTTTTAGAATGCAATTCAATATATAAATAAATGTGACGTCAATACCCTTTTTTTTCAAAAATGGGTCAATCTGTATGGAGAAATGAGGGAATTGTGAGATGAGCAGTAGTAAAGTTATAAACAACTTTCTCTGTAAAAAAATTAACATATTTAATTTAAATTAATTGAAGCTGAGAAAAACAAAACTGAAATTACATTTATTAATGAGGCAATTTTTTTTATTTAAGTGATTATATTTAAAATAAATTCCACTTAATTCGGGAATCCGTTTGACGAGCTTAAGTTTGTTATAAAATAATTAATTGTTGTATAAATAAAAAACTTGTTTGCATTATATATATTAAGTATTGAGCAATTATAAAGTATTTTTGAAATAATTGATTTTTTTAAATAAAATCAATGTGTCAGCATTGTTTTTAAAATTTTAATTTCTGTTTTTATGAATATAATATATTGTAATCAATTTGAATTAGAATTTTTAAAATTATTGTTTTAATGGAAATGAATAATATTCATAATTGAATATGAAATACATTTTTGTTTTATATTTTTTGTATTTTCAGCACAGCCAAAGTTTTCCAATGTGAACCAACAACAGTGACTTTTCTACTTTTTGCATTAACAACACACACTTTACACACACACACATCGATAGACAGAACCACACACACACACATATACTCACCCATACTTAAGCAACTGATTGTGATAAAGTGCAAAAGGTCATACACACTGAAAAAATAAGTACAAAAGTAGTTACAATGGATTTTGATCAGATACTTGCCAAATGCGGCGACTTCAATCGCTATCAGTTCATGATACTCGCACTCTTCGGCTTCATCAATATCATCGTATCGATGGTGAGTCTCCACATATGACTCTTAACTCTCCAACTTGACTATGCCCCATATATGTACATATGTATATATTGTCTACAGCATTACTTCACACAAACCGTGATCAGTTTCGTGCCGGATCACTGGTGTTACCATGAGAAGTTGGTGAACATGACCTATAAGGAGATTGCGGATATCTATGCCAAGTTCGAGAGTCCTTCCTGCACACGTCTGGCCGATATCAAGGATGGCAATGTGACGGTCAGCACGGAGAAGTGCGAACGATGGATCTATAACTATGATTTCGGCTACAGAAGCATGAACACTGAGGTGAGTTGTACGAGTGTGGGGAATTGAGTGGAGAGCGAGTGTGGTGAGAACTGAAATGTTTGTCTTGCAGTTGAACTGGGTTTGTGACTCCGCTTATAAGGCGCGCATTGGACAGTCGCTGTTCTTCATTGGGTCCGTGGTTGGCACCTTGTTCTATGGCCTGCTTTCCGATAAAATTGGACGTGTGCCCGCTCTGATACTGTCCAATTTCTGTGGCTTCGCTGGCGATTTCTCCACCATTTTCACCAAAAGTGTGGCCACCTTCACACTCTGCCGCTTCATATCGGGTCTGGCAGCCGACACCAATTTCTATCTCATGTACATCATAGGTGAGCCGTAGTTTAGTGGAGTTTTCCCAAGGGAACCCCAACTAACGATGATTCATTTCAGTCCTCGAATACATTCGTCCCAGCATGCGCACACTGGGATTGAATATGGCTGTGGGTCTGTTCTATTGTATGGGCCTGGTGCTCACTCCTTGGCTGGCAGTGCTGGCCGGGCACTGGCAGATTTATTTGGCCTGCACATCGCTGCCCATACTGCTGGTGGTGCTGTACTACTTTGTGGTGCAGGAGAGTGCCCAGTGGCTGGTGACGCGTAACGATATCGATGGTGCCATCAAGCGATTGAAGCGCGTGGCGCGTTTCAATGGCTGCCATGTGACGCAGGCGGACTTTGATGAGTTCCGGCGCCACTGCCAGATGACCAGGGAGATGCAGGGGGGAGATGATAAGAAGCATGCCACACTACTGGATATGTTCAGGACGCCACGCATGCGCAAGAACACGCTCATTCTCTTCTTCAAATCGTAAGTTGTTCAACGAAAAAAACAACTGAATTTATTACTTATACGCCATGTATTGCAGCATGGTGATCACCCTCTGCTACGATGCAGTGTCTCGTAATGTGGAGGGCATGGGCATTTCACCATTCATCATGTTCTCGCTGAGCGCCTTGGCCGTGCTTCCGTCCAGCATTCTGCTGGTGCTGCTCCAGGATCGCATCGGACGCAAGGGCATGGCCTCGGGCTCACTGCTGGTGGGCGGACTGTTTACGGCCGCCGCCGGCATTGCGATCGCCTATCAGCAGCATAACCATAATGCCATACTGCTGGCCTGCCTGACAATAGCCGCCCGTTTTGGTGTGGCCATCTCCTATGAATCGGGATCACAGTATGCCACCGAACTGATACCCACATGTGTGCGCGGCCAGGGTGTGGCTGCTGTGCATGTGGCGGGCTTTGCGGCCTCCTTCCTGGCGCCCTACATCCTCTGGCTGGGCACCTTCTTCAAGGCAGCTCCCTCCATTATACTGGGCGTGCTCTTCTTTGCCGGCTCATTCGTCTGCCTCCTGCTGCCCGAAACACTCAATAGGTAAGAGGAGGAAGCGTAATGAAATCTATGGATCTATGGATAATTGACATTGGTTTGGTTTGTGCTTTGCAGGAGTCTTCCAACGACAATCGAGGAGGGCGAGGTGTTCGGCAAGGGCGAACGGATGTTCGACTTCCCCTGCCTGCAGCATCATGACGATGATGATTCCGACTCCGAAATGGAGAAGTACAAGCGAAAGCATTCGCTGATCGATGCCAAGCAGCAGGTGGAGTCCGGCAACTACAACAAGCGCAAGCAATCCCTCATCGATGCGGATCGCGAGGAGCAGGCCCTCAAGGATGCCAAGCATTGAGCCAAATGCTAATCAAATGCTAATTAATACTAGAATTAGTCCATAGCTTAGTTAAACAATTTTCAATTGGGCCATTAAGCCAGCTGCAGAGGGGGGGATGAGGACAGTAGAGCTATTACACTAGATCTTAAGTAGTCCACGATGCGATACCACAACAATAATATTATATAGTGGGAATACCTCTAAAAAAAAACAACTGTACATCTATGTAAAATATTATTGATTGAGAGTGATCGGCTCAGATCTGTCGTAGCTAGCTAACTAGGCTTACTTACCTCTACATAGACTTATATCGTATAAACACACACTTACATATGTACTTTAATATAGTAGCTAACTGTATTCATACAACTCATACATCTAAGAACTATGAGGAGATATCGTTTCCAAATCAAAAGCGAGCAGACGATTATAAATTGGAATCATATAGTTAACACGTAAGCGGCACAAATTCACTTAACTGAATATCGTATTTCTATACTTACCATATACCAACACTATATACTATATACACTCTTATTATACATACATACATTAGAGAGTAGTTAAGAATAAGTGCATTAGTATTTTGTAAGCGTTTATTATCGTTTTCCTTAGGTATCGATTTGTGCTAAACTAAAGATCCAAAATATATATACATATATTAATTTGATACCAGCAGTGGTCGTATGAATATCTCTACCAACTCATAACTGATTGCAGCATTATTCCACAGAAACATTTTCTCAAAATCATTGTAGAATTTTATATTCAAATTTCTGGCATGAAAGGGATTCAAGGAATTAATCAAGAGCAACGAAAAGGAATTCATGCAACACTTACATTTCATTGCATTCCTTGAACCACCAACCTCCGTTGGAATCCGTCGCACAATTCACATCATCACCCACTTGATCATTATCCCGATCATAGGTGGTGAACTTTTGCCCCTCACTCGGTCGCATACCATCCCCCGCATCGCCATCGTATTTGCCAAGTGAAGTGATCGCATAATCCTGTGACTCACCGGCAACCACAAAGTGACTGTATATCGCCACATTTGTGTTTTTGTTCGTGGAGAGGCGAATGTAGAGTTCGTGGGGCTGTGAACTTGTCAGCAGATGAAGTTTCTCCAGGCCAATGAAGAACTCGGATTGGAAGTCACCGAAGCCATCACGATATTCGCTCCAACTGCGATTGAATGGGAGCACCTGTTGATGTCGTCGCTCCACAACTGTCCAGGCATGCTCGTTTTTCTCCGAATTACAGGGTATCGTAAACTCAACACTTCTGTTATGGGTTCCCCCAAATTTACCAAATGCTGGACAATTTTCATTATTGAGTTTCTTTTTATCCAACATCTCATTGAGTCTTGTCAAATTTGATGTTAGTTCGCTATTTTTATTCGAACACTCTGAGCAACTCCTAGAAATTTCAGATTGTTTTGCTTCCAAAAGTGTGTATTTGTTTTCAATAATATTCTTTTGTTTTTGCAGCGCAGTGTATTTCTCTTGCTGATGAGTGTTATTTGATAACATTCTATTATTTAATTCATGTAGTGCAATCTGGTCATTCTGCAACTGAATTATGTGATTTTGCAAATTTGTTTGTAAATTAGTGTAGTTATTTGATAGCAGATTAAAATCTCTTTTCGATTTGTCTTCGCGTGATTTTAAGTCGTAGTTTTCTAACGAAAGTTTAGAAACTTGTGCGTTCAATTCGCGAATTTGTTCATCTTTGCCCTGAATAGTCTGTAATTGTTCCCAATATGTATTATTTTTGTTAGTTATAAGTTCGCTTATTTCTGCAATTTTTTCACTTAATTCTCCATCTTTATTTTCAATACTGGCTTGCAAGTTTCTGTTATTTTCTTCGAGCGCTTGCACTTTATTTTCTAAACTTTGAAGTTTTATACTAAGATTCCAATTATTGCGCATCAGAGACTGATTATCAGTTTTCGATTTGTCATATTCACTTAAATTGTTCTCAAATTCACGTAACTTCTTTTCTAATTCAATTTTTTCACTCAATTCTCCATCTTTACTTTCAATACTGGCTTGCAAGTTTCTGTTATTTTCTTCGAGCGCTTGAACTTTATTTTCTAAACTTTGAAGTTTTATACTAAGATTCCAATTATTGCGCATCAGAGACTGATTATCAGTTTTCGATTTGTCACATTCACTTAAATTGTTCTCAAATTCACGTAACTTGTTTTCTAATTCAGTTTTCTGCTCGTCACAAATATTATTCTGTTTGGAGAGTTGGTCAATTTTCTCGATCTGAAGTTTTCGAAATATAATATTGGATTTTCTGACGTCCTCCGCCAATGCTTTATACCGATTTATTGTGTTGAGTATTTGCCGAAGTTCTGTGCTCTTTATCTGAATTTGAACTTGTGGATTTGTAGCAATTAAGCTATTTATAGACACAATAATTAACAACACAGGCACATACTTTGCCATCGTACTGTAGATTCGACTTCAATCCGACTGCGACTTTGATCCGCGAAAGCATTAATCAAGACTGAAATTGCATGAAATTTTTGCCTCGCTGTAAGATGTTCCGGGCTTATCAGCAATAAATATATGAATAATATATAACCTCATTTATATATACATACATATAATACTAATAATTTGTATTTTTTAACTTTTATTTACATACATATGATAATTGTTTAGTTTTACTTAAGAGTGTGTGAAGAATACAAATGTATATATTTAGAAACATATGTATACATATAGTAAGTGTGCGGATTACCTCTTGATTACTATGTATTCTTTACATGAGTAATACCTATCAGACCATTGAGTTACAGGAACCAACATTATGTCAAGTTCGCCATCAGGTTATATATATATATATAGTTATTATATAGTTATATTGTTCTTCCTATCAGTTTCAGTTTAATCAGTTCTCATTTCGTTTCACTTCAGTTCATTATCTCATCCTCGACTTTCTCTCAGGGTCTAGGCTTCATCAGACTTATCTGCATCGGAAGTTTGCAATGTTTCCTCACGCTTATGGAAGCATGGGAAGTACAGGCATCCCTCGTTCATCGCGAATCTTTCCCCATCGGCCAAGTTTTCAGGTAATTTCCTAATACATATACAAATAAATATATATAAATATCTTTGGAATCTCATAAAACATTCTCAACAAAATTCAACTTACTTATGAAGAGTCTCTGGCAGTGTCAGGCATAGCCCAGCTCCCAGGAACATCAGACAGCTTATGAAAATTGAAGGCAGTGGCTTATAGAACCTGGCCATATAGATCACATAGAAGGCCAAGGAACTGGACGCCAATCCCACAACATGAATATTGGACACGGCTGCCCCCCTCACACTGGTTGGAATAATCTCGGCCGCATATTGGATCTCCGCATCATAGGCAACAGTTGCACCATATCTCCCCAGGCCGATCATCACTGCCAACAGAATGGCATTCTCCTTGGGATCGAGGAAGGCGATAAGGAAACCCGTCACCGTAGTGATGATACCTCCCACAAAGAGAGCTCCACAGGCCATGCCCTTGCGTCCAATGATATTCTGGAGGAGAAGTATCGTGCATCCTGCTGGGAAGTAATTGATCGATGTGAGGGAGAATAACTTGAAGGGAGAGGAGCCTAATCCCTCCATATTGCGGTTGATCACATCATAGGAGAGGGTAATGATGACACTGTAGGAAAGAGACTCAATAAATTTACTTTTAATAATTGAATAATTGATGGAAACTCACGACTTGATGAGCAATGTCAATGTGAATCGACGCAGTCTTGGAGTTCGGAACATGCCCATGAATGTGTCCTCCTGTTTGCTGAGCTTCTGCTCCTCGTTCACCTTCTCCCGGTAGTGCTTGACGAACTCATCAAAGACAGAATCCTCCACCTGCCTGCCATTGAACTTGGCCACCCACTTGAGGCAATGCACAGCTCGATCGTATCTCTTCTTGGTGAGCAGCCACTGGGCGCTCTCGCAGATGAAGATGGGGTAGGCGAGGAGTCCCAGGGCTGGCAGGGAGGCCAGCCACAAATACTGCCGCCAGTTGCCTATCCAGATGGCAAACCAAGGAGAAGTCACCAAGCCGAATCCATAGAATATGGCGAGAATGATGTTGAGGCCGAAGGTGCGACGTTTGGGACTGAGGTACTCGAAAACTGGAAGAGATTAGAGAAGAAGTTCACAACACTCTATTGATTGGAAAGACTTGCGTGACTTACCCAGAATGTACATGAGATAGTACATGGTATCGGTGGAGAGGCCGGATACGAAGCGGGAGAATGCAAACCAGGGTAAAGTGTGCACAAAGGAGGTCATAAAGTCTCCAGATGCACCGGCAATGCCGGCCATCAGCATGGAGGGCAGGCGTCCAATGCGATCGGAGAGGTAGCCAAAGGTAATAGTGCCCACAACGGATCCCACGAAGAAGAAGGATTGTCCCACTGCCGCCTGATGGGACTTGTCGCAGACCCATTGCAACTCTGTGGTCAAACTCTCGTATCCGCTCTCCCGCTCAAAGATCCAGTTCTCGCAGGTGCCATCGTCGGAGGCAATGCCTGTGCCATTGATGACAGTGTCGAGGAGAGTGCAGGATGGTTGCGAGACATTGGAGTAGATGGTGCGCAGCGAGTCCGGACTGAGACCTACCAGATCATTATGGGAGCACCTAGAGACAAAGCGGTTAATAAAAATCTACGATATTAATATCCCGCCACACTAACCAATGATCCGGCGTAAAGGTGATCAGAGTTTGGGAAAAATAATGCAGCGAACTAAGAATGTTCGTATAACCGTAAAGGATTAGGATAACAAACTGGAACCTGCCGAAGTTTCCACATTTCTCGAGCACGCGATCGAAATCCATAACTTCTTATAAAATACACGTTGGAAGTCTCTATATATGTAGTAATTGACACTTGGATATATTGGAACTCAGACTGTTACGATATTGGGCAATCAGACTACATGCTCAAGATGCTCCGATTTGCAGAGGAATCGCAGTTGGTGTTCCAGTTGTTGCGGCAACCTCAGCGCGTATTATTTTGATGCCGAATTATTTGGTGAGGTTGCCTTATATAGTATACTTATCGTTGGGGCGTGTCCACAGATTAAGGGGCGAAATTAGCTGCGAAGATACGCGATACGACAAGTTAGATTATATGGCTTTCCGACTTGTCTAAACAAAGAGTTCGCATTTGTGTTCAAACAAAGAATCGAGAAAGCCCCAAACGACTTGGGAGTCAGCTACCTACCGCCTAACTTACTTTTGTGGGGCAATCTTATCCGATCCCTTAGGTTTATCTTGTGTAAACCGTTATCGGCCGGATGCCCCTGTAACGGGCCTGGATCAACCCATTGACACTTTGTTGAGAATTCTCAGCTGTTACTATGGGATGCTCAGAGTGTTCGAAGTATGTACCTCATTTTTTTGAGAAGGGGCTTTTTCGGGTCTGATGAGTATTTCCCCCAAAATCTTGGCGTTATCAGCCATTAAACTCGGCCGACCTGCTGGCTTAGAGACTGATATTCTTGAATCTTCAACTTTTATTATTATTCTCATCACACTTTAATTCACTTTTTAGGTTCTTCGGCTATCACAAAGCGAGCTTAGGTCGAAGATTTATATTAGATGCGGAGAGATTGGTGTAAGTCAGTCACGCCTCAACCTCAACATTTCATCGGAATTATCGCCGACGTCTGACAGCTTTATGCCCGGGATAATACGTAGTAGCCCAGTAACCATAGTATATATGATACATAATATTATATGTTCCCGTTATATATAGTATAGATTACAACTCTATTGACATTGTGAAATGGCCACCATAAGACGCGACGCCATCCTGTCGCAATTTTGGTTTGAATGATAATCACGGAGGATCCGTAACAATCGACGTGACCGTGAATATCGTAAATCTTGGCAGTTAATCCCTAGTTAATACTTTGTACTTTGGATTTGTTTTTGATTTATGCTTTTATTATTTTATGGCACTTTAAGTCCACCGTCATTTGATCGTAAAACTTTGAAGGAATGTGGGATTGAGATGATCCCGAAATAATATTAATTACTTCTATAAGTTCCAACTAAAACTGACACAGATTTTTGAGAGTCCCGCTCAGTGCGTATGAAATTCCCATGTGCAGTGCAACAATGAAGCGCGAAACAAAATGTAAATATAATAAATAATTTTCTTTATTTCTAGGGATTATTTTCTTTTACAATCGAGCGACTCTGGAAACTTTCCACAGATGCTGTCGTAATCGTGCCATCTGTCGACACTTCCTCCGTCGATTTCCTTCTGGCCCCAAGACAGGGAAAGTAATACCACTTCTCGCCCTTGCCGAACTCCTCCCCATCCGCCAGTGTCTGCGGCAACTTCCTATCAAGAGTAAACCATATACAAATATATTATAAAGTCTCCAATCGTAGTTTAACCTCAACTTACTTTTGTAGAGTTTCGGGCAGTGTGAGGCACAATCCGGCGCCAATGAACATCAGCAAACTGATGAAGAGCGAGGGCAGGGGCTTGTAGAAGGTGCCCAGATATATGATATAGGAACTGAAGAAACCGAAGGCGTATCCCACGACGTGTATATTGGACATGCCACGCCCTCGCACACTTGTGGGTATAATCTCTGCGGCATACTGAGCCTCCGCATCGTAGGCGACAACGGCACCATATCGACCCAGACCCACCATCAGCCCCAGCAGCAGGGCATGATCTTCGGGATTGTAACTGGCCACAAGGAAACCCGTTACTGCCGTTATGATGGCACCTACAAACAGCGAGGCGCAGGCCATGCCCTTTCTGCCGATGTAATTCTGGAAGAGTATGATCGTAAGACCCGCGGGTAGATATGTGAATCCCGTATATGAGAACAGCTTGAAGGGAGAGGTGCCCATGCCCTCCATATTGCGACTAAGTATATCAAAGGCCACTGTGATGATCATGCTGCAGGTAAACAGTAATTAATACTCATTCTATCTATAAATTTACTTATCATATTAAGTACTTACGATTTAATGAGCAGTATGATTGTGAATTTCCTCAGTCTGGGTGTCCTCAGCATGCCCATGAAAGTGTCAGTGGTTTCCTTCTGCTCCTCGTTGAGCTTCTCATGATAATACTTGATGAATTGATCAAATACAGAATCGTCGACCTCTCTGCGATTGAATTTCGCAATGCGACGCAGGCAGTGGGCAGCCTTCTCGAACTTCCGTTTGGTCAGGAGCCACTCGGCGCTCTCGAAGAGCATAGAGGGATAGCAGAGAACGCCTAGAGCTGGCAGAGAAGCAGCCCAAAGATAATTACGCCAGGTGCCAACCCAAAAGGCTAGCCAGGGTGAGATCATGAGACCCACGCAATAGAACACAGCTAATACGATATTCAAGCCAAGAGTGCGGCGTTTAGGACTCAAGTACTCAAAGACTGCAAGAAAGTGTTGTATAAAATTTATATTTGCAATGTTAGGCCGCAGAGAACTTACCCAGAATGTACATAAGAATATATTGAGTGTCCGTGGATAAGCCTGATATAAAGCGGCCTACAGAGAAAAAGGGCAGCGAGCTGACAAACGAGGTGATGAAATCTCCTACAGCGCCTGTGAGTGTGGTCAATATGCAAGCGGGCAGACGTCCGATGCGATCCGCTAAATATCCAAAGGACAATGTGCCCAAAACGGAGCCAATGAAGAAAAAGGATTGACCTACGGCCAATTTGTAGGCATCATTACAGACCCATGACAGCTGTGCACAATTGTTGTGGACAAGAGTGTTAGCTCACAAATGACAAAAAAGTGTTGCCTACTTCTAGGGTGCATATAAATTTTCACTCTGTGCTTACCTCAGTGGTAATGCTTTGGTAACCGTTTTCATGCTCAAAATTCCAAGCACTACATGCAATTTCCTCATATTCCAACGATTCGGGATGCCATCTCAAATAACTACACTTGCCTACATCTGTAACATTCGCATTCGGATTGAGATCATATATACGCTGTACATCACATCTGGGTGAGTGAGATATAAATGTAAATATATTTTTTTTCGTTTTTTTTTTTCGCATTTTTCATTGTTTTTGTTTTGAATTTATAAGAACGATTTAATTATGCTGGTTTTATTTGTGAATCCAGTTGAATTGAACTGGTTGCGGGACAACACAAATGAAACCAGTTTGATATTTAAATGAAATTGGGCGAATTTTGTATATTTACTCATGCGGCGGCGTGAAACTGATGATCGTCTGCGAGAAATAATGCAGCGATGATAATATATTTGTATAGCCGTATAGCACCAGCAATACGAGCTGATATCGGCCAAAGCTTCCGCACTTCTCCAACGCTCTCTCGAAATCCATTTCACCGATTCGATTTCTCTTGCCCGAGATCCGTCTGGAGGTAGACGACGTCCGTCTGATACGTTGGCCAGCAGCCGTGTGGTTCTGAACAGCGGCTGCTTACCTTTTTGTATGCATGGAAGACCCCAAAGAGCGAGAGACAGAGAGAGAGAGACGACATGCTCAATCGAGCATATCTGATATATATCGTATAAGAGTGAGAGACGCGATCACTTGATCACTGAACGCCTTCATTCAGACACTCAGCTTGGCGACGACTTTGTTGCTTATCACTCGTTATGGATTCGGTTGACTTCGGTAATTCAGTGAAGATAAGATGACGACACACGCATGCGGTAAGTTGAGAGCCCTAGGTAAACACCACCCTAAGATGATGGCCCGCCCTCAATAAAACTGAGTGCAAACCGCGTTACGATTATTTGCCCAATTATGTAAACCATACGACGAACATACAAAATGCCGTCAAGGAAGTTCACTTTCTCAATATTCTCAAGACTATTTTGCTGAAAGTATCTGAAGTAAAAGTTGAGGTTGAGATGTGCTAGAGAATATATTCAGGTCGACTTTGGTCTTGGTCAGCATTTCCTTTTATCTATAAACTGCTTATGAGACAGTTAGATATCAGCCTTGATAGCAGTGAATGCTTTGATTTCGCTGAGATTACGCAAATATGAACAGGAGCTTAACTAATTCACTTGTGGCTTCTATAAACTTAAATATATAATATTGTATTATTTCATTTTATTGCGTGGCTGTTGACACAGATTCGTAACATTTTAATAGAATTCATTAAAATTTGAAAACTCTATTAGAAATGCGAAATTCACATGCAGATGCAATAATTCACAATCTATTTTAATATATTCTTTTTTGATTTCTCTAATTTGAAAAATAAAAAAAAAATTAAGATATTCTTAACATTTCACAAATTATAATTTAATATTTTTTATGAATTTTATTGATTTTTATCTAGCTTAATAATCAATATATTAGGCCCTCATTCAACCGTCTCTTAACAACTACCTGACTTAACTTATAATTGGTATTCAGCCTATATAAAACTCATTTAATTTCGTAAATTCATTTACAGAGATAACAATTCATAAATCACTTCAATATTTGCCTTTTCAACCTCACAGCTTTGATTTGATAAAACAAATCAAGAAGGAACTACAACTATAACTGTCTTAACTAACTCTTTAAGTGGGAGCATAAAAGTATGCTAACATTTCTTAAATTTATATATTTAATATACGTTAAAAATAATTTGTGGAGTCTATGGAATTGGACTGCGATTTGGCTGCACCGGATGTTAGCCTGACCACGGATTGACTGCGTCTCTCCAGGAAACTAAACGTATACCAATGCTCATTGCGGCCAAAGTTCTCGCCATCCTCCAGCGATGTGGGCAGCGTGCGATGCAGTGTCTCCGGCAACAGGAGGCAGAGGCAGGCGCCCAGCAAAGACAGCACGCCGAGTATGATTTCCGGCAGAGGAGCGAAGATGGTGCGGGTGTGCAGTATGTAGGCGCTGAAGAAGGTGAAGGCATAGCCCATGACATGCACAGCGGCCACGCCCTGTCCCCGGACACAGGTCGGTATCAGTTCGGTGGCATATTGAGCCGCCGAGTTGTAGGCGACGGTGACACCGAACCTACCCACCACAGACAGCACGACAAGCAAGACGATATCTGTGCAAGAGATGTAGGCGGGATTAGAGGAGGATCGAGATTGGAGACGGCCTCAAATGGCAACTCACCGCGTTGTTTGTCGTTGAGGGCGGCAAAGAGTATGATGCCTGTCGTTGATATCAAAATGCCACTGATCAGCAGCGACATGGAAGCCATTGCCTTGCGACCGATGCGATCTTGGAGAGCGATGAGCAGCAGGCAGGCGGGCAAAATGCTTGTGGCGCTCAGCGAGAACATGACGAATGGCGAAATGCCAAGGCCCTGAACATTGCGAGAGACGGCATCATAGCAGAGGGTAATAACCATACTAAACGACAGAGTGAGAGAGAGAGAGAGAGAGAGAGACAGAGAGAGTGAGTGAGTGGGTCGCAATATCATTGAGAAATATATACTCACGATTTGAAGAACAAGATGAGCGTGTTGCGACGTAGTCGAGGTGTCTTGAACAGATTCAACAGATTCGGCGTCGTCTTCACAGTCTCTTGACTGAATTTGCACTCTGCGATGAACTCCTCGTACTCTCGTTGATCCACCTCCCGGCCATTGATCTTGGCCACTCGTCGCAGACAGTTGGCGGCCTGTTCGTATTTCCTGATGGAGATCAGCCAGTGCACGCTCTCCGGCACCAGGAAGTAGAAGAAGGGCACCAACGCCAGTGGCACTGAGGTGACCAGCAGATATCCTCGCCAAGTGCCCATCAGGACAGCGATCCAAGGAGCGCTAATCGAGCCAAGGCAGTAGAAGAAGCCAATGCATATGCTTAATCCAATGGTGCGCAGCGAGGGGCGCATATACTCCATGACTGTCAAGGGATCAGAGAATGACAATCCATTCCTCAATCTCCTCAATCCCCCTCTACTCACCCAGTATATACATCATGAGGAAGTTGCTGTCGGTGGCAAATCCAGAGATGAAACGGAACACACAGAAGAGCAACAAATTGGAGCTGAATATGGTCAGCAGGTTGCCCAACATGGCTACCAGATTGGCAGCTATCAGCATGGGCACACGGCCCAGTATGTCAGCCAAGTAGCCCAGACTCAACGTGCCCACCACGGACCCCACAAAGAAGATGGACTGTCCCAGCGTCAACTGCCAGGCTTCGTCGCATATCCAGTTCATGTCGCTGGAGAAGCTCTCGTAGCCCATGTACAGCTCATAGTCGTAGTTGTGGCACTTATCCGTACTATTGGCACTACCACCCAAAGGAATGCAGCTGGACTCTGGCGGAGGCGGCGCATCATCAGCCAAACCATCGGCACACCTAGGCGTATGCGTAACATAATATTATCAGTATTGTCAGTAAGTATACGCAGCGTGGTACTCACCAATGTTTGGGCACAAAACTGATGATGGTCTGGGAATAATAATGCCATGATGATAGCAAATTAATCAGACTGAACAGCAGCAACATCAGCCACTGCATGCGACTGAAGTCACCGCATTTGGCCAGCATCTTGTCCACCTCCAACATGTTGTTAGTCTTCGATTCGCGCACAAAGTGCATGCAAATTACACAGAAACTCAAACTGAAGTAGATCTTGAACTGACTGAATGTGAACTCAGGTTAACTAGAGACAGAACTGCATATGATCTTCACTTTTCTCATACTCATACTGCACTCAGTTTCCCTCGTTGCTCTCTTATGATAATTCTCTTTAATTTGAGACTCTCAATTAGCTGGCTTGCAATGCAGAGAAGCGTCTCAGTTATATTATTTAAATTATTATTTTGATCGTTTTTACTTCAGCATGTGTGTGTGTGTGTGTGTGTGTGTGTTCAACAAATTGAGTTGAAAATAAAAATTTAGTTGCACTTGGCATAATTACTTTTCGCTGAACAAAAATTTCATGTTAAGCACGTTTTTCACACTACAAATGATCTAAGTACGTCATTCATATGTTCTTTTTTGTTTTAATTTTTGTATAAATTAAATAGTTTATCTATTTTGTCACGGCACTTAAGTGTAATTCTTCCTGTAATAACTTCGTCCATTTATGACTGAATTAAGTTGACAGTAATTTAGTCTTATTTAAATGATTTTTCATAACTTCTGAAATACATATTTTCTTAGCTAACAAAATATTTACAATTCTCCAGTCGAAATTGAATAGAATTCAAATTTGTTAAATTTGTTGTTTAGCAACAGCTTGTGTTTATGTTATTATTGACAAAACATTTGTTTTCGTTTCTTCTTTTTTTTTTTTTTTGGCGAGTATTTCAACTCACACACGGTATTTATTAATACGGCCGGAAACTTTTAAGAAGCACGGAAATTTTTGCCGTGTTCTCGATTCGTGAACTGTTGCAAGCCGAAGTCAAGTTTGAAATGCGCTCGACAATTGCAATTCGGTTTTCTCAGCCGAAAATCCACATGCAATTTACACACACACAGACACACACATACATACATATATATACTTACTCTCTCACTCTCTCTTTCGTGGTGTGTGCGTGCGTCGTGCAAAGATAAATATAGATTCTGAGATCGGAAAAGATTATTTGTTTTTCTTTCGTCGACATTTTCTATGATAATGATTTGATAAGTTTACAGATGTTATACGACGGTGACGTTGAACCTCAGTACGATATGCGTGCTAATCCAAATACTCTACACTAAAAGTCAATTGATTTTTTAAAGCACTTTGCATTGTTCTCTTTTTAAGATTTTTTAGTTAATATTAAACTATTATTTAAACAGGATTTACCATCTATATACGCATCGTGTTAATCAGAGACTCTAATGAAGTACTTTTGATGAGTTGAGTCTAATAACTGCACTGCCGATTCAGGATCGGCTCTCCTTTTATTCAATTTTTTTGGTGCTTATTGCTATGTACAAAATATACGCTTAGAACTAGTATATAGTCAGGTAGTATCGTGAATACAGAATGTAATCCTCGTACTGGTATATAGAATATATTGATAAGTGCTCACATAGCATGCAGTTTCACGTACAATACATAATATTATCTTAGGACTACTACCTAGGTCGACTAGGTTCAAGGTCGAGACCCTTGAACCTATGTCCAGAACCTAGTACCTGCGGTCGTAAAGAGTACCGTTTGGCAACTTAAGTGGCTTAAGATTTACATAATTTCTGTGAGCAGAGGATACAAGTACTTGACTTGGTTATTGACAGCATATTATTTCTTATCTTATTTAACATGTTCCTATTGTTCTGAGATCATATATAATTATTATAGAACAGATGTTCATGCTTGAACAATCTGCCAAGGACAAAAGGAAGTTGTAAGCGATATAAGGTGTAGCTTATTTAATTTTGTTATAATTTAATTTAATATTAATAATATTCTTTAATAATTATTAATAATTTTTATTTGTTAAATTTATACTTTGAGTATTTCTTATTTTTAAATAATATATTTTATTCACAATTTTCTATTTATTTTTCAATATTTTTATTATATGCATATTAATACACTACGACTTATTTTCAATTGCAATCTCGACATCATCATATAGCAAATATTAAATATTTTTTTGGTGAATGAACCTTCAAATTGATAAGTATTACAGCATCTGCCTTGTTGATTGTCCGATTGTGTGGGATTTGTATTGTATTTAATCTTCTCAGAGCTTATCACATATCATGTTCTGGCAAGACAATGACTTCTCAAAATAAGTGCTATACAAATGTGGGTCTTAATGAAAACAATATGAAGTATGTTTTTAAACAGCTGTTACTATATAACGAATACCAGGTATATTCACTCATCTTTATTGAATTTTTTAATGCGATAAATTCACTTTCATTTAGCAAAAAACAAAAGTAATAGAAAAATTTACTCAAAATCATTGTATTCAATAGTATTCAGCTTGATTTATTTATTTTTATACTGGTGAAAATATCATTAATCACTATTGATTAGCTGTAAGTGTGACTAATTTGTTTAATTTATTGCTAAATCATTTGCCTTGTTTGGGCTTAAACAACTATTTGAAGTCTAACAACTGTTTTTTATCCGATTTTGAGATTATCTGGAACAAGTTCAAGATCTGAGGTCATGTTTTGTATTATTTTTTGTTGTGGAAGCTTCCTCTAGAGCAAAATTCTCTGCTTCAGCGAGATTCTCAGGCAGTTTTCTAATATTAAAAAATATGTGAATAAATTAAAATTAGTTAATTGTATTAATTTTTCTAGAGTTACCTATCCATTGTCTCCGGCAGTGTCAGGCATAAACCAGCTCCGAGGAACATCAGGCAACTTATGAATATCGAAGGCAAGGGCTTATAATACTTGGCCAGGTAGATGACATAGAAGACCAAGGAGTTGGAAGCCAGTCCTGCCACATGGATATTGGACATGGCTCTGCCCCTCACACTGGTTGGAATAATCTCGGCCGCATATTGGATCTCCGCATCATAGGCAACAGTTGCACCATATCTCCCCAGGCCGATCATCACTGCCAACAGAATGGCATTCTCCTTGGGATCGAGGAAGGCGATAAGGAAACCCGTCACCGTAGTGATGATACCTCCCACAAAGAGAGCTCCACAGGCCATGCCCTTGCGTCCAATGATATTCTGGAGGAGAAGTATCGTGCATCCTGCTGGGAAGTAATTGATCGATGTGAGGGAGAATAACTTGAAGGGAGAGGAGCCCAATCCCTCCATATTGCGGTTGATCACATCATAGGAGAGGGTAATGATGACACTGTGGGAAAGAGAATCAATAAAATTACTTTTAATAATTGAATAATTGATGGAAACTCACGACTTGATGAGCAATGTCAATGTGAATCGACGCAGTCTTGGAGTTCGGAACATGCCCATGAATGTGTCCTCCTGTTTGCTGAGCTTCTGCTCCTCGTTCACCTTCTCCCGGTAGTGCTTGACGAACTCATCAAAGACAGAATCCTCCACCTGCCTGCCATTGAACTTGGCCACCCACTTGAGGCAATGCACAGCTCGATCGTATCTCTTCTTGGTGAGCAGCCACTGGGCGCTCTCGCAGATGAAGATGGGGTAGGCGAGGAGTCCCAGGGCTGGCAGGGAGGCCAGCCACAGATACTGCCGCCAGTTGCCTATCCAGATGGCAACCCAGGGAGAGGCCACCAGGCCAAAGCAGTAGAAGAATGCGAGAATGATGTTGAGGCCGAAGGTGCGACGTTGAGGACTGAGGTACTCGAAAACTTGGAGTGATCACAAATCAGAATATACATATATGAGACTTCAAGTTTTATCGTAACTTACCCAGTATATACATGAGATAGTACATGGTATCGGTGGACAAACCGGATATGAATCGGGTTGCCGAGAACAATGGAAAACTGTGGACAAATGAGGTCATGAAGTCACCGAAGGCTCCCACCAAGGTGGCCACGATCAATGTGGGCAATCGCCCCATGTGATCGGAAAGATATCCAAATACAATGGTGCCCACAACGGAGCCAATGAAGAAGAAGGATTGCGCCACCGTAGCCCGATGTGATTTATCGCAGACCCACTTGAGCTGCAATGGAGGAGAGGAAATTAGGGGTAAATATACTTGATATTTTCACGACTTTACCTCAGTTGTGACACTTTCGTAGTCATGTTCATAATTGAATATCCAATCTCGACATGGTTCACTCTCTGCGGGAATCCCTCTACCATTGTCTATAGTCTTCAGCTGAGTGCATGATGCTGGCGTTATGTTGCCATAAATGGATCTGATTTGAGGTATACTTAGATTCTGTAAATCTGGATGATAGCACCTGTAGATATATCGGAGATTAATATTGATATCATAACTATGATATAGGATTCTTTGTATATCCAACCAATGTTCTGGGGTGAATGTGATGAGAGTTTGGGAAAAATAATGCAGAGATCCCAGTAAGTTCGTATAGCCATAGAGCAGTAGTACTACAAACTGAAAGCGTCCAAAACTTCCACAAATTTCTAAGAGATCAGTAAAGTGCATAGCTATAGTAATGATGTGGGAATTGCAACTAATCAAGTGAAGAAACTGTAGCTAAAGTAGAAGACTTGAAACTAGTTGCAAAAAATATGATATTAAGTGCTTTTTCAATAACAGCTGAATTGAACATGTTTTCTGGATAATTTCAAAAAATATTTACATACGATAAAGAAAACATACTTTCCAGGAATTTTAGTTGAGTTGCATTATAGGCATCGAATTCAAATACCCCTTGAATAGTTTTTAACTTCAGTTTCAAGTTGTTGACAGCCGCATTGATCAATTGCTTTGATCTGCGCATTTATAAACGTGGCTAACAGAGTTGGCCTAAAGAGCGGCACGAACATTTGTCGCTTTTGTGGCTGGCATAGCTGTCAATAGTTGGCAGATTTGTTGCCTGCAACAAATTTGCACAACATGCCGCTAAATGAACATGCAACTAATGACATTATTCTTTGTGGGATTACTCTCCTCCAGTCTAGACTAGAGGGCAGTCTGCAGGCCAAATAATAATATAAATGTGCTTTGGGCCCGTTAACCTTTTGCTTTATACGGTGGCTGCTTTTAAGCCATACTGTTTTCGTTGTAATTTAATTGTGGACTGTCTGACCTTTTGTGGCATGCTTATTGTTGCACTTCCAGTTGTTGCCATTTGATTATTTATTTATTTTTTTTTTTTGGTTACATCTGTTGGCTAATTATGCAGAGTCCTGGTCCGATAATAATTTAACATAACATTTCAATTGTGTGAAATACGTCGAAATAAATTTCCACATAATTGCCAAGCCAAAAAAAAAACAAAAAATAAAAATAAATTTATTTAGAAAAGTGAAAGGGCAAATTGTGAGGTATCAAGGCAGGGATTTCCCTTTAAATGGTTTGGCGGAAGAATAACCTTTCTGTGCTTGGCTGGGGACAAGCAGCAAGTTGAACCCGACAGTCAACACGATCCATTGCCAGGTGGCCAATATCCCCCACCCTCCATCCTCCACCCTCCCCCGCCATCACACTCCTTGGTCCAACTTGTTGTCTGACTGCCTGCCACAGTCTTCGTCTGCACCATGTGGCATGATCAGTCTCGACTTGGTATCCCACTCACCCCCCCTCTCTATCTCTCTCTCCCTCTCTCTTTGTCTGTTTCAGTGTGTGTATCTATCTCCGTCTCTCCCGTGTAAGCTAATCTTCAATTAGTTTATTGTTCGCATTTGGTCTTTTGGCCCATGTGAAGCAGGCGACATTTGACGCCAACTTTTAGTATAAATTGGCAGAACCTCATCGCAGCCTCTGCAGTTGTTGTTTCTTCATCTTCTGGCGCGCTTCTCGCTGTTTCATTGTTGGACTTGCCACAGTCCTTTACAGTTGTTTTGGCCTCCTGCTGTTGTTGGCCACAAAAAGGATTGACAAGCCCCCCCTATAGACGTGTCATGTTGAAGGTGTGTGAAGTGCAGTGAAGTGAAATGCAATTCGAAAATATTTCAAACAATTTTTTAAAAATAAATTGAGTAACTTTAATTTATAAAGTGTGGGCAGCTTTAATTTACGAACTGAATGAAAATCATTAATAATATATTGCACAATTTATAATCCATTTTAATTACTTAATTTTAAATTAAATTCCATAATTTAATGAAGTTGTATCCTTTGATACTTAAATTTTTTCATCATTTTTAACTAATTTTAAACTTAAAAATAAATCATTTTCATCACCTTAATAATTTTTCATCTATAGTACAACTTGTATTCTGTATATAATTTTTTAAATATTATGGTTTTTAATTTTTATAATATTTATTAATAGGTTTTCAACATAAAAAAATCATTTTCATTACTTTCATCATTTTTATTCAACATATATCAATATTTCTATAAAATAAATTCTTTTTAATTAATCTCCCAATTTTTAATGAAAATATATCCTTTAATGTCAAATAATTAACCATAGTTTTTAATTCTTTTTCATTTAAGAATTAATTATCTTCGTCACTTATTACTAATTTATAATTTATGGCATAACTTATATTCTCTGCATATCTTTTAATTTATTATATTTCTTCATTTAATGAAATTATATCCTTTACTGTCCTCCAACTTAGTTACTCCTGCTGTGCGCTGCTCTGGGCATTGCCTGCGGCGGCGTTATTGGACCTGGACCCTACTATGGAGGCCATGCTGGGCCTCTCCATGGCTATGCAGGCTATGGCCCCAGTCATGGTCCGCTGCCAGGACCCTATGTGCCAGCTGGTAAGTTCATCCATTAGGCACCACCAGCAGCAACAATGAGGTTAATCTCATACCTTTGCAGGACCTGTAGCCAAACCTGCTGCTCCCGAACCTTACGATGCCGATCCTAAGTATTCCTTTGGCTATGATATACAGGATGGATATACGGGAGATCTGAAGAGCCAGCATGAGACACGGCATGGGGATGTGGTCAAGGGCAGCTATTCCGTTGTGGATCCCGATGGCACCAAGCGTACCGTGGACTACACTGCAGATCCTCATCATGGCTTCAATGCGGTGGTCCGCAAGGAACCCTTGGCCTATAAGCCGGCACCAGCTCCAGTGCCAGGACCACCACCAGCACCTCCATTGCCGGCTGTCCCTAAACCGGCACTTCCTTTGCTGTCTTATCCTTATGCACTCGGCGCTTTGCATCGTGCTGCACCTGCTCCAGTTCCCGCACCAGCACCTGCCCCAGCACCAGCAGCAGTCCCAGCTCCTGTACCAGTTCCAGTTGCTGCTGCTCATCTGCCCACCGCTCACTTCCATGCTGCCTATCCAGCACTTGCTCACAGCCCCTACGCCCATTATCCCGCACCCGCTGCCGATCCTCATGCCTACTATCATCACTAGAGTTCGAGCCAAAGTTGAAGGCGATCCTTGAACTGATCTTTGTGTATCCTAAACTCTGAACTGTTAATGAAGCTATCCCTCTCTGTGCCTCTCAGTATCTTTAACTATATCTTTGACTAACTTTAAATCTGTTCTGCAATTGCACCTCCATTGTTGTGTTCGTCATTGGATGTTGGTAATATGCGCATAGATAAGTATTATATTCATCACACACGGGCTTATCCTTTAAGTTTGAATTGATGTTCACATTACACTTTGTGGATATAATTAGGTAAACAATAAACTTCTCAAGAAAAAGCGATTGAAGAGATAACACAACTCAAATCAACTGAAAATTCCACTGATTTCCGCATAAAAATTGGGAAATATTCAACATATATTTCATACATTTGAATGCTATAGCCTATGGGTATGCTAGTAGAGAAATCAAATATATTGCATACTTGTAGGTAATGCTCAAAATGTGAATTGAAATGTGCTGCTTATGCAAAGGGGCCTCTATATGAGTATTTCGCCATCCAAAAAGCATGCAACGAATTTTATGCGTTTACATGCATACCTTAGTGAAATGTGGTACGCAGTTTTCTATTGCATACTTTCGCGATGATGCAGAAAGCCACTTGGCGCCAAGCAATCAAAAATCACAAAATAACACAATCTTCAAATAGCTATAACTTTTTTGTATCTGAAACAATTTCATCGAAACATGTCGCATTGTGAAGGTGTTGATCTCTAATTTCTGCAGTGCAAAAATGGTCAAGATCTGTGCGATCGCGATTTTTGGGAAAACAGATAGTGTTTATTTTGCAAAAAATCGAATGTTCCGAATCGGGGAATTTTAGAGCTTAATCGATAGCTGAGATTATAATATATATAAAACAGAAAGATAAAGTTGATTTAGTGCACTCTAATTGAAGGAAACAGCGAATATAAATTTAAATGTTTTCAATTTTGTAGTTGCCCGCCAACCGAGTTATCATCGATATTTGAGAAGAACAATTATATCGATATATCGATATTTTTTAATCACTAAGAAATTTCGTAACGTTTTCGTCATTTGAAATTTTCCATCTATAATTATATGGTCAGTGATGTAATGCAATCCATGTGTTTTTTTGATATTTATTTCATTTTATCAACTTGTCGCAATCTTCATATATGTTTCGTATTATATGATAATGATAATGGTATTATAATTATGCCATTATTTATAAATATAATATGCATTATGTGTGTGTTTGCTTTCCACTTGTATCATATATAAACGTTTAAGTAATTCATTATACTGATATTAATTTCTTTTTGTATGTTTGCACATGTATGTATATATGTATGTATTTTATATAATATGTATGTGTATGTATATGTGTATGTTATGCTATATCTACAAATCTGTAGAATAGATTGGAAATGTTCAAGTATAGATTTCATCTTCTGCAAGATACAAGTAAAATATATGTATATCATATTCATGCTCGCATTGGTCTTGCTGCTCTATAAATCAGATTATATTATAATATAATATAAATATAAGTGTAAGTATAAGTATAATTATAATACGATTATAGTCCTTAGTTTTGTAGTAAACGGTATCAAAAGATAGGTACAATTGAATTCTCGCCTCTAAAATAATCTCTTTGTCTACCCTCGATTCGATAAACAGAAGTTCAATTTACGATAAGTATATATACTATATTATATAGTGAGGCCGATGCTAAAAGCTAATTCCAATCGATTGTTAAGCAGTTTAACTAAGGGTGGATTTCGGAGTTACATACATATCGTATATATATAGTACATATAGATATAGTAAGTAGGAGAGTGCCTGTGCTCTAGACACTTTACAATGGGTCAGAATTTTGCTAAGTGAACAACTTATATGATAGTTTAGCCTGATCTGCGATAACTCCAATAGTTAATATACAAAAACATATGATTATTACATAATTATTCAATACTCAAATAAGTAGCTAATATAGCACGCAATATACATATATTATATATTTTGTTTCAAATATATTTTGTAATATATACTCCTGTATATATGTATGTTTCGTTGATTGTTTGTTTGGCTTTGACATTTGTTACTTAAACGATGGCAAACAGCGTATCATAATTTTTTTGTTTGTTTTTTGTTTTTATAGACAACCACTTGATGCACTGAAGACTATTTTGGGATATGCTTGAATTGCTTCACTTGATTCGACTCCTAAAATATCCGTTATCCGTTATCTGTTACTCTTATAAAAATTATTACAACGCGGGCAGCTTTCAAATTATTGATATATATGATATATCTGGTTTGCAGTGACTTGCGTGTTCGATCTATAGCTGATTAGATACTATATTGGATATACCATATTGTGATACTTTTTCTGGATAACTCGCATGCATTTAAATTCGACTTGAATATATTCAAATATTTAGTTAAGATTAGTTTAGTTTAGTTTAGTTTTGTTTAAGTTGTAGTTTATCTCATCACTTTAGCCTAATTTTAATTGTATGCTTGGATATGTTTACTAATGATTTTATATTATATATCATATATTGAATCTATCTGGATTTAAGCAATTGGTTTCCCATATGTGTTATATTAATTAATGTTAGATAGTTCTGTATCTTTTGGTTCATTTGTTTTAAACTTGAAACGGAGGGTTTTTTAAATGGTTATTCGTTTTCAATTATTGGTAGGACTTCTTTTCGGCTACAAAAATATGCATAGTGGGTAACTTTACTACATGCTCTGATTGTGATTTGATGACAAAATTTAATGTAGTAAGTATCTATATAGTCAGTTCTTTATATTTCTCATATATGCTAAACTCTAACTAAATTATATTTTAAGTATTTAACAAAAAATTATGTTTAATAATGCTGACAATTTGTTAGATTTTGAATGTAGGTTGGATACATATTGTTTTTCTGGAATATTTCAATATTTGATTATAATTAACATAAATTTTGAATATGTGATATATTTCTTTATAGTTGATTTAGACATCTAAAATCGTTTGATAAGTTTGGTATTTAAAGCGATTCGATTCGTATGTATTAGGTATTGATATATGTAAATATTTTTAATTGGATATTCCGCATAGTTATGTGTAATTTGACTAGTAGTATTGAAATATGGAATTGGATTGATTTACCTAGTTGAACATTGATGAATATTGGGATATACATATCGCTCGTTGATAGTTAAGGGCATAGAAAAGGTGGTCCATTTAGTGATCGCATCGTATTCGAACTCGAATTCGAATTCATATTCATTATGTTGATTATTGAAGACATCTATGATAGTTGGGGATATTTGGTGTATCTACATGCTAAAGAAACAATAAAATACGAAAATAGGAGAAAATACGAACGGAAAATATCTAATATTATTTTGATTTAATTAAAAAAGAACATTCATTGCAGCACACTTTTAGTTAGCACAACTAAATTATATATAATACAAGTACACAATTATCGCAAAGAAATTAATAAATAATATTGTAATAAGAAAACATTGTAATGGATAAAAGCATAATGAAGTTGGCATTTAAATGCTATCAAAATCATTCTCTTGGATATTATAAAAGTTGCCATTCATTCAACAGTTTTCTTTAACAGTTTTGTTTGATTATGCATAGTTGCGGGTGTTTAATATTATTATGTAATTATCTTAGACTACGTTTTATATTTCTGCATTATTTTCAGCTTTTAATATGTATCGTTTACTTATTATTGATATCCTTGTTCATAACTATGATAATAAAAATGTTGCTCGGCTTTCAACCGTTCAACTCTCTCCCTCTCTCTTTTCATTGCCTTCTTCTCCTACTCTGTTCGTATGCATAAGTACCACAATTTGCATAATATGATATATGTATGTATATGTATATAAATTGTGTGTGTATTAGTATGATATATGTATGTATATTGTTTAGAATTTGCTTGCACCGCCAGCCATTCATATTTTATAGTATTAACTTCTTTATGATATATCATAACACAAATCACGTTTAATTTTCTTGTGAAATTCTACAAACTGACATATGATATAAAGGACAATTTATAGCAAGAACTGTATAAAAACCTCTCCCTCTCCATATTCAATCTAAATCTCTGTCTAGGTCCAGGAGTTCAGACCAAAACTAAAGCCAAAGCCTGGGTGCCTATTTGCAATCTGAAGTTGTCAGAGATGGCGAGGAGCCACAGACCCGAAATGGGTTAGATTTGGAATCTTCAGTGACTGAACTTAAGGCAAAAGAGCGGGAAATAAAGAAATTTGCACGATTTTTTGCCCTCATATCTTGGTAGCTTAGGGAGTACTTCGTCATCACAGAATACCTCATAAAAGTATTCTTCATGGCTGATGACTTAGCAATGTTGATTAGGAAGATGATGGATAGTAACCATGGGCAGGGGCTTGACACTGTTGACTATATTACAATTGCGAATCATTTAGACTTTGAGAAGTGGAATAATCACCAAAGGGCCCAGGCAACAAGCCCAGTATTCAGAGTAAGTTGTTCACAAGAATATCTTAATCTTAATATTGCATTCTCTTTCATTTCATTCGTAAATCTATCTTCATTTCAACTTCGCCGTCTTATTTATTTACTTCCACACACGTTCTCTCCGTATTTGTGGTTGTCGTTGTCGTTGTATTTGTTGTTGTTGCTGTGCTGCTGCTCGTCTCATCCAAGTCATCGTTGTTCGATTCGATTTCGATTTCCTGTTCCGTGATGACAGTCACCAAATGATCAGCGCCATCTACATCACAAGTAGAATATTTGATATATCAATAAAGATTATTTGCAACATTTATATTGGAATCTTAACAAATTATAAAATTAACAAAATTCATTATTTTTTTAATAAATTTATATGGAATTACCGCTTGGCCCAATTACTCCAAAATAACGCTCTAGTTGTGTTCTGTAGACAGTAGTTGGCGTTGGGTGGGAATTAAGCAAGAAAAATTTCATATTAGTTTTGTCACAGAGTTTTTGCCAACACAACAGATATTTACGGAATGCAGCAACAACAGAAAAAGCATTACACAACAAAGAGGAAATTGAAAAGAAAGATGAAGAAAAACTCAACAACTTTTGCAAATAAAATACATCAAGGCGCTGCAAAGTAGGCAACAAAAAAATTCACAACGAAAAATATATAGCGCAAAATAATATAAGAGTACGTATAATATAAGAGAAATCAAAGAAAAATCGCATTTTTAAATAAGAAAAAAAAAGTCAAACAAACCGAAGTCAAAGAATGTATGAAATTTAAATCGAATAATAGAAATCAGCTGTGCAACGAACTGAGCAAATAATTGAAATGAATTGAAATCAATCTGAAATGCACTCAAGGAATGCATGTGCATGTGCGCACCATTCATGGCCAAATGCTGTTGCAGCAAGCTGGAATGCGGTGGCGGTGGCGGGCGTCCGTCATCAGCCAAATAGCCAGACGATGTCTGCAGGCCACTGTTTGGCATATCGATGCCACCATTACACGTCAACATGCCACGTTGGGCAAGTTGCTGTTGCTGTTGCTGCTGTTGCTGCTGCTGTTGATGGAGTGCATTGAGGGCACCGCTTAGCTGATGCTGATTATGCTTGGCAGCCAGACTGGCCAGCTGTGGATGCTGTTGCAGCTCGTTGCATAGACCAGGCAGCATGATACCCTCTAATGTTAAGCGAATGCAAGGAAGCCATGAACGGGCAGAGAGTCAGTATTAGTAATTTATCAAGGCATTTGGTGGTTAGGTTTAAAACAAGTAGATATCCTGTTGATCGAATCTGCAGTTGAACTTACTTGAGTTGTGCTCGTAGTGTCCATTCTGTTGATTCATCTTGGCTGGCGAATCTGTGTTGAGCTGCGAGGCGGTAACGGAACGTGTCTGCAACGTGTTTGGCTTGGAATTGAGCGCGGATCCAGCGGCGCTGGCCAGGCCACTGCTGTTGGCACTGCCGCCGTTGGGTTCATCCAACAGTTGACGCAGGCGCTGCAGCTGCGCCTCCAGCTGCCGATTGTGATCCTCGAGGATTTGCATGCGCGCCTCCAGGCGACCCTTGTGCTGGCGCAACAGCTTCGCCTCGGCCATCATATCCTGCAGTTGGCAAGAATTGCTTAGCAAACTTCATGAGAGATCTCTTGAGGATTCACTCACCTGTCCATGTTCACCCTGGTTGGCCAGGCCGGTCATGCTGGAGCTGGAGTGTTGCATGCCATTGGTTTCGTCGGGAGTGCCGCTCTGCTGTTTGCTGCACAGCTGCTGGTACTCCGCCTGCAGATTGGCATTCTCCTCCTCCAGATCCCGAATGATGGCCTCCAGCTCCTCCCGCTGCTCGGCATCCATGGCGGCCATCACCTGCACCGGCGACTTGGGCGCACTGCCATTGTTCGTGGGCAGTGCCTGACAATACTGTGCTATCAGCTGATGCTCATCATCGCTGTCTGGCGTCGAGTTGGACCCAGTGCCGCCATACTCCACCTGTGCCAAGCGGGAGGCATACATCTCGAGGCGAGAGTGCATGTCGTTCTGCAGCTGATGTGTGGTGTGCTGTGGACTGGGCGCAGGACTCTCCAAGGCATCTCCTGTTACAAAGTGTAGATATCATATAGTAAGTGAATCCTTGAGAGACTTGAGTTGAACTCACCCTCGAGCACGCTCTGCACGGGCAGATATCCGACTCGTGGATGCTTCTTGAAGTATTTGCGACTCTTGAATTTGTTTTTCAGTGCACGCGTAAAGTCGCGTACGTCCTCGGTGGATGTGGTCTATATGAATATACACATATATGGATACCCAAAGTTAGTTATAAGAAATATATAAAATGAACATTACGCATACGCACCGTTGTGCAATACTCATGCATGGGATGGGTTAGCTTGTGGTTCTTGGCATTCCGGCCGAAGAAGAAACACTTTTGGCACATGTCGAAATTGAAGCACTTGAGGCAGCGATATCGGAAGCCCACAATTGGATACTCCTTGCATATGTTGCACTTGGCCTGATGCTTGGCCGCCTCCGCCGCCGCCAGACGATGCAGCACCGGCAACCAGACGAGACTCTGTGGCTCGTGCTGCAACCAGCCGAGGAAATGCTGCAGCTCTATGGATATCTCCTGATTGCCATCGATGGCCTCCTGCGAGATGCCAGCCTGCTCCAGGCAAGATCTCACTGAGGGCTCTATGTTGGAGCCACCAAAGGCCGCCACCTCGCCCAGTTGTCGTGGCACCTGAAACCAATCCATTTATCAATCATAAGTTATCGATTTGTTATCGATCCGTTTCCCACCTGTATGCAATCGTGCAGCAGCAGTCCGAGTCGTCGCTGATCGGCTCGCCTTTCCGTATCGGCAACCAGGCGAAACAGATAGCGATACTTCTCCTCCAGGTGGCCACGACACAGCAGCACCAGACCCACCTTGAAACTGAGCACGCGGATCTGTCCAGTTCGCTGCGAGTCGTACACATTCAGTATCCAGTTGATGGCCAGATCCAGCATCAGCGTCAAATCAATTTTATCGATTGTCACATACAGCGAATGCAGCACTGTTGTCATATCGGGTATATCGATAAGTTTATCGTTCTGTGCTCGCAGACCATGTCGATCGAACGACTCACAGGCAGTGGCCATCGAAATCCGATCGAAAGCTGAAACACGAGATTTATGAAAAATCCCAAATTTCATGTAAATCGGTTGATTTATGGCAAAGTTATGTCAGTTCAAAGATTGAGGAAATCTGCTTTCAGGAAAAGGGCACTTTCTGTCTACTTTTAGCACATTTTTGGCCATATCTGGAGAAATACTCAACAAAAACACCTCAAATAAAAAGCAAAATGATAGTTTTGAGTCCCAGAATCGAATAAAATCAAAAAAAATTGGGATTGGAGTTTTTTTCATTTTTGATGATTTTGTCAAGGGGTTAGTATGAAAAATGACTGAAAATTTCGAAAAATTCAAATATTCGAAAATGGGAAAAATTTAAATGCAGATTAATTCTGGGTTCAAAACCATTTACAAAATTCCAAATTTCATGTAAATCGGTTGATTTATGGCAAAGTTATGTCAGTTCAAAGATTGAGGAAATCTGCCTTCAGGAAAAGGGCACTTTCGGTCTACTTTTAGCACATTTTTGGCCATATCTGGAGAAATACTCAACAAAAACACCTCAAATAAAAAGCAAAATGATAGTTTTGAGTCCCAAAATCAAATAGAATCAAAAAATTTGGATTCCAATTTTTTTAATTTTTGATGATTTTGTCAAGGGGTTAGTATGCAAAAATGACTAAAAAATTCGAAAAATTCAAATATTCGAAAATGGGAAAAATTTAAATGCAGATTAATTCTGGGTTCAAAACCATTTACAAAATTCCAAATTTCATGTAAATCGGTTGATTTATGGCAAAGTTATGTCAGTTCAAAGATTGAGGAAATCTGCCTTCAGGAAAAGGGCACTTTCGGTCGACTTTTAGCACATTTTTGGCCATATCTGGAGAAATACTCAACAAAAACACCTCAAGTAAAAAGCAAAATGATAGTTTTGAGTCCCAGAATCAAATAGAATCAAAAAATTTGGATTCCAATTTTTTTAATTTTTGATGATTTTGTCAAGGGGTTAGTATGCAAAAATGACTAAAAAATTCGAAAAATTCAAATATTCGAGAATGGGAAAAATTTAAATGGAGATCTATTCTGGGTTCAAAACCATTTACAAAATTGCAAATTTCATGTAAATCGGTTGATTTATGGCAAAGTTATGTCAGTTCAAAGATTGAGGAAATCTGCCTTCAGGAAAAGGGCACTTTCGGTCTACTTTTAGCACATTTTTGGCCATATCTGGAGAAATACTCAACAAAAACACCTCAAATAAAAAGCAAAATGATAGTTTTGAGTCCCAGAATCGAATAAAATCAAAAAAATTGGGATTGGAGTTTTTTTCATTTTTGATGATTTTGTTAGTATGCAAAAATGACTAAAAAATTCGAAAAATTCAAATATTCGAACATGGGAAAAATTTAAATGGAGATCTATTCTGGGTTCAAACCCATTTCCAAAATCCCAAATTTAATGTAAATCGGTTGATTTATGGCAAAGTTAGGACAGTTCAAAGATTGAGGAAATCTGCCTTCAGGAAAAGGGCACTTTAGGTCGACTTTTAGCACATTTTTGGACATATCTGGAGAAATACTCACCAAAAACACCTCAAATAAAAAGCATAATGTTAGTTTTGAGTCCCAGAATCGAATAAAATCAAAAAAAATTGGGATTGGAGTTTTTTTTTCATATTTGATGATTTTGTCAAGGGGTTAGTATGAAAAATGACTGAAAATTTCGAAAAATTCAAATATTCGAAAATGGGAAAAATTTAAATGCAGATTTATTCTGGGTTCAAAACCATTTACAAAATCCCAAATTTCATGAAAATCGGTAGATTTTTGACAAAGTTATGGCAGCTCAAAGTTAAAAGATAGCAAAGCTTTTCGAGTTTTGATGATTTGAAGCAAAATATGGCAAATATAGTTGAAAATTTAAAATCGCCAATAAGCTAATTTTAATGCAGTTTTAAAAAATCATCATATCAATTGAAAGACCTGCAAAAATTTTGAAAACGGGATGACTTTGGCAAAGTTTTTGCTTCTCAAAGTTGGACTCCTTCCTAATTTTTAAACTTTTTACCATTTCTCTAGGAATGGGTGCTTTCATCTCAACTATCCATTAACTTTTTTGTAATAAGTTGTTCACTTACCCAGTCGCTTTTGCACGGAACGCAATTTCATGGCCGTGCGATAGGCAGAGAAGCGAATTTCATTAAGATCGGCGAGTCCTTTCATCAGCTCAATCATCTCGGGATGGTCCCAGTGTGTAGTTTCACGCTCATGGCTACAGTTTGGGGTTGTGAGTAGAGGGAGAAGAGTTTTAGTTGATTGTGGCAAGGGTGAAAGGGAACAGAGGGGTGACTGGGGATACTCACTCGATGTAGTAAGGCACATTGGCGGCTGTTGTGGCACGCTCCCAGGGCGGCTTAACGCTCTGCCCCAAATTAGGTAATGGCCCAATTGTGCCACTGTTTGATGTAGTGCGTCCATCGTCGCCATTCTCGTGCGTATGATTGGCACCGGCCTGGCACAGCACCTTCTGACGTTCATCCATTGCAATTTGCAACAGTTTCATGCTGCAACGCACAATCATCGACAGGACGAACACAAACAACAATTAAAAACAATACCAAACGCATCACTGAACTGTGTGTAGTTACCGTGTGTTTAGATCCTCCAGCTTGGATAGACAGGGCGTCGGCACCAGCACCTGATTGGCCGTAAAGAAGGCCTGCTGCTCATTGCAGTCGTCCAGGAGGGCACTTGCCGTCGTCATCTTATCCCTCAGACGCTGCAATTGTTGCATCTGCTCATTGGCCTCGGCCACAGCTGCGGGTGTCTGCCATCCATTCTTTGTTTGCTCGGCCAATGCGACACGTGAGCTCAAATCCTCCAGCACTTTCTGGAATTGGCGCATTTTCTGCAATGAAAATAAAGAAGACAGCATCGATTAGCATAAGTCTGGAGGTGGCACTTAAATTAACTAAAAATGCGACTAAAACTTAATAGGGAACTAACTAAAATATTATATATACAATTTTCTAGAAATTAATTTGTTGTGTAATTCCGTTTTGAAGTCATTATAAATATTTATCCACATATGTTTTTAGCACGTTCTCGAACCTGTCCTAGCATAACTCACTCTTAGCATGTGGCGCAACCACAGCTAATCGGGGACACACTCACACAGGCATGCAAAGCAACACTTTCGCGTAGTTTGTGGTAAATATTTTGTAGCCTACTTCTGTGTGCTGATAGCTATTTGATTATCGCTGTCGGCAACGCATGTAAATTACGTATACGACACATTGTGCAAATGAAGACAATTAAGTAATGTCTGCAATGTCTTTATGCTACGTCTGGCAACTTAAAGTTGTGATATAGCTATCTCAATGGAATGTCCCATTCTCCGTTTCACTCGCTCTGTTTCTGACACTTTCTCTCTCGCTCCTTCGCTTTGGTCTCCTGTTGCTGGCTGCCTTTGTGTGGCACGCTCTTCATTAGCAATAAAATGCAAAAAGCGCGCTTTAACTTTTATGCAGCCGCCAAAGCAGCGCAACTTGCCACGCTGCAGACTAGCATATATAGTTATTGGGTGGCAAATGGTGCAAGGGGCAGCTGCCACGTGGCAGGTTGGCAGTTGGCAGTTGGTAGTCGCGAGCAATGCTTTTGCCTTGTTGCCAATTTGAGGGCTTTGTGAAGTCGAAACTGTCAGCGGGAGTTGAGGTTGCCACAGTTGCAACTTCTGCAGCTGCAACACGTTTCATTTTGCACATTTTCATCATATTTCGCTTTTCAATTTCGCTTTGGCAGACCATTTGGTGGCATCATCATGGCATGCCATGCCATCCATGCCCCAGTCTCAGTCTCTGTCTCAGTCTCAGTCTCAGTCCCCTTGGAGTTTTTGCAACAAAAACTTTCATTGCTTGCCATTTTGCATGGCAAATGCTTGCAACAAGCAACAAGCAAAATGCATTTACCTGGTGGCAAAAGTTTCTGCAGAAGGCAGGACTCAGGACAGCATTCTCTATGCCCTGCTTGCTACGCCATTTACTCTATTATTTCATTTAGTTATAGTTATTTTCCTTCCCCTTTCTCCCTCTCCCTCTCTCTCTCTCTCCCTCTCTCTCTCTCTCTGCTCTGGCTTTTTCTGTGTCCTGGTTTTTATTTGTAATTCAGTTTTCTTTGGAGTTTGTGTTTCTGATTTTGAACTTTGCTTTCTGCTGCTGCTGCTGTTGTTGCAGCTCTTCTTGTTTGCCCCCTTGACACATTTGCCATCCTTGGGGCAAGTTTATGCATGCAAGCAACATTTTACATGTGTTGCACAGACCTCAGCCGCATTCACTGTCTCAACTTGAACTTTTCGGCAGAATATTATTCAATTTTGCTGCTGACACTTTGAGTTTAATTCAAGAATAAACTTTGCCATGTGCCTTATCAAAAATCGAAGCAAAGGACTCATCTGTTTGCCACACTCTTTGCAGTTAATTAAGTTTAAAAAAAGGCAACTGAAGTTGCAATTTCAAGTTGTTTGTCCTTTTGCTCGCTAATTAGTCATATGACAAAAGGACAAAGAGGACCCCTCTCTGCGGTTTGTCGCTCGTTGCAATCAATAATTTCCTGTTTACAATAAAATGTATAAGCTGCCGGTGGCAACTTCACTACCTCACTAATTAGTGGCAACAAGCCAACATGGCCGCAACAAAGACTAAGCCGTTTGACGGCAAAGTCATTAGTTGCTGTGGCAGGTGCAACAAGGGAGGGGAGTGGCACTCCTCATTGATAGCAGGACATTGCACTCGCCCTTTTACGATTTCCTCCCCCATTTTGTCTTTTTTTTTTATCAGAATTTTAATCAACCTGCTTGAAAGCCTCAAAGATGCACTGCGAATCCTTTTAAAGTCAATATGCCACGCCTGCCACTTGCCACAATTTAATACGTGCTGCAGTCTCCGATTACCTGCTTGCAACATCTACCTCAGCTGCAACTTACGACAGCCCAAACTATCCTGGACCAAGGCATAACTGTCATTCTGCTTTCTATGGCTCAGCTGGGCTCCAGCTCCTTGGGGGCATGCAACAGAGCTGCCTAGTCGACGCGTTGCTGACAGTTGCCTTGAAACTGAAACTATAGTAGGTGGTATACAGAGAGGGGAATGTGGAGGGGGAGAGAGAGAGTTGAGTTCTCTTGGTGTCATATCAAATTAGAGCCATGTCATGTCAAGTTCACAATTGAATCTGTATTATAGCCAGTTATTAGTTCTAATTGACACTTGGCTTCAGTTGAGGTCAAATTTATGATACAGCTACGTATAGATTGATTGCAACAATTGCGAATTGGGTTTCGAAATGGACTAAATTGTTTATGAAAATTATGAATTATGAAGGTCTGTAATTAAATAAAGTTGGTTTAGAAAATAAGCTGATAACTAGAAAAACTAAAACTAAATTAAAATGAAATACAACATAAATAGAATGAAATAAAATAAAATTCAATCAAATTAAAATAAACACTTTTAAGCACCTTTTAGGCTATATTTTGAGAAATACTCATCAGAATCACCTCGAATAAAAAGCAAAATGATAGTTTTGAGTCACAGAATCGAAGTGAAACAACAAAATAGAATTCAAAATATTTTCATTTTTGATGAATGGGTTTGTATGCACAACTGGTTAAAAATGTGGAAAAATTAAAATTTATTAAAATTGAAAGATTTTAAATGCAGATTTATTCTGGATTCAATACCATTTACAAAAATCTAAATTCCATATAAATTGGATAATTTTGAACCAAGTTACGAAAGTTTATAAATAAAAAAATAAAATTAAAATGCAGAAAAAACTATTTTGGTCATATCTAGGGAAATATTCATCAGAAAGACCCCAAATTAGAAGCAAAATGCTAAAATTTAAGTCCCAGGATTGAACAAAAACAGCCAAATTAAATCAATTAAAGCAATAAACAAGAATAAATAACAAACAATTGTAAAATAAAATAAAGTTAAAGCTTAATATTTGCTCTCATATTATTACATTATATTTCATAACGACATAACTATAGAAAATATATAGTTCAAGTGTTGATCAACCTAGATTTGAATGGAATGAAGCCAAAGTCAGACTTTCAATTAGCTTTCCCTGCGCTCATTTCATTAATTGGAATTGGAAGTGTAATTGATATGAATATTGGTGCGATTGGCAAAAATTGCACACTTTACATAATATACGACACAAGTGTGTCTATAGTATGTGCTACAGTAGCTACAGTATATATCGGCAGTGACATCGAAATCGACATCGTCATCGACTGTGGGCAATCCTTAATGGGGCTGTGGCTGGTGCATTAATCAAGATTTTAATGGGGCAGAATCACAGTCAGAGACAGTCACGAAGTCAGGGGAAAGTGTTGTATGTGTGTGGGAGAGAAAGTGGCAGCAAATATGAAAAATAATTAAAATGGCAAGGCTTAAAATATATGTCATTATGGCAATTACAGTTCCAATTACATGTAGAACATTAACATTTGTACATATACATACATATATGTACGTATTCATATTCGAATTGTATTCATGTCTGAGCTTAGCCAATACACAAACCTCGTTTTCATCGCGCAACATGCCAACGATTTGTAGGAACATGCGTTCCGCATCATTCTGTGGATCGCATGTGGAATACGTGTCGTCCATCAGCGTTATGTCGCCGATGCGATACTGCAACTGGTCGTCGGACGATGACGAGTACAGCGACAACATGTTGCGTCGCCGCTGCTCGTTGTTGCTGGCAACATGTTGCTGTGCCACCGCCACAACAACATCCACAGTTGTTGCCCCCTGCTCTGTGATTGTGGCTGCCTCGTCATCGGCATCGGGTTCCTCACAGCCGCTGCTGCTCAACTGCGAGTAGCTGAGACTCAATTGACTGCTCCCATCCTGTTCATCTCCATCCTCATCTCTGTCCTCATCCTCGTCATCATCCTCGTCATCATCATCGACATTGACATCATCACGATCTAGTTCCATCTCCAACTCATGCTCCAGCTCGGTGCCGCCCGTGCCGCTGTCGCCGCTCTGCGAACTCGCCTTCGCCTGTCCGCTGCCCCCCGATGCCGTCACTGCCGTCACTGCCGCATTGGCGACGACGACCGCCAGATGATTGTAGGTATGGGAGTCGCCGCTGCTGCTGCTGCTGCGACTGCGTCGCTTCATGGAACGAAATGGCAGCAACAATCGGCGTCGTGTGTTGCTCGTGTTGGGCGTGGCATAGGGCGGCAGCTGTTGCAGATGCTGCAGTTGCTGTTGCGTTGGGGCGCCCGCATACCGTTCCAATGACCTTGACTTGCCATGTTGGCCGTGATGGTCGTGATGGCTGTGATTGCTGTAGATCGTGGCATCCACTTGTGGCTTGGATGTGGCATCAGCTGCTGCTGCTGCTGCTGCTGCTGTCGATCTTTGTTTTCTGCCATTACTTATCTGCGAGTTCTCTATGATTTCGCCAGCTTCGTCGCTGGAACTGAGCGACATTGTTGCTGCCGGCGTTGTTGCCGCAAATAGACGCATCCTCCAAGATGTTGTTGCTGTTTGTTGTTTGTTTTTTTTTTTTTTGAGCGGGGGGTTAATTAATCTAGCTGCTATGCAGATTTCAGGTTTCACTTTGTTATTGTTGTTGTTGTTGTTGTTTAGGCACTTGGTTGCAACGTTTTAGGGCACATTCTTGCGTAATGAAGAGCGCGCTGTTTCTATTTTTATAGACCGGTTAAACAGGATTCATGTACTCCCTCTCTCCCCATCTCACTCTTTCACTCTATCACTCACTCTCTCACTCGCTCACTCTTGTTATTTCTACACACAAATTATGGCCAACACGTATTAGCCAAACAAACTGCAGGCCAAAAACAACTGCAACAACTACACTGAGAGCGACTTTGGAGTTGAAGTTGTTGTTGTTGCTGTTGTTGCTGTTGTTGTTGTTGTTGCCAGTGACTCGCGACTTCACAAATAAGCCACTAAATTACGCCGAAATTTCTCAGCCAACACACACACACACACATGACACCCCGCATCCTCTGCTCCTCTCCTCGTCATTCTCCCTTCTCCACCCACCGCGCGTCAAACTGTCAACATTATGGCCCATAGCGTTAATTATCCACACACAACTTGCCATGTTTGACATTGTTGTTTGTTATTGTTATTATTCCTCGTTGTTGTTGTTGATGTTGTTGTTGTGTCTTTATTTAATGTTGTTGTTGTTGCGGTTGTTGAAGGCAAAAAGGTTGTCGGCTGCATTTTGTTTGCACAATTGCTGGGCGTGTGTAAATTATGTTGGGCAATATTTGCCCATAGATAAGTTCCTCAATGTTCTTCTCTTTTCAAGACATTCAAAGTTCTTTTCTCACTTCCATAGACCACATCACACTATTTCCCCTCTTAACTTTATTTATATACTTTTACATACATATGTCTCTTTTACACTCTTGCCTTGTCTTGTGACATTGTCCGCTATCAGAGTTGTCAACGCCATGTTCTTCATTGTTGCCCCCCCCAAAAACCCGTACAAATTGAGGTGGGAATCTAAAAGACGTGTCCTAGTTACTATATGTGAGGTCTGTCATAAACTAGTGAAAAGTTGCCTAAGACAAGGCCTATAAAGTGGCATTGCCACACCACAAATTGAGGCTGAAGATCAAGGCAGTTGGCGGATTAATCTTGTTTAAGTTTGACATTGCGTAGATAAGTTTCAAAAACTCAGGGTTTCATTTGATTTGCTTAGCTTCAGTTCTTAAGCTAGGAAATATGGACTGAATGAGTTGAATGAGTTAATGAAAAGCAATATTTGAATATGAGCTTATAAGCTCTATTAGCAAAGATGCCATTTTAGATGAGAAAGCTCAAAATTATACTGTACGAAATGAATCTGACTGCAAAGGTTTAAAAGTTCTTTTGTGTACATGTAGAAATCAGATAATCCTGAAAGGCTATGCTTATCAAAGAAATTCAGCTTTCATGAGCTTTAAGCTGCCCTTAATCAACATAATAGATAATGAGAAGCTCTACAACTGTTCTTTTATGTTTAGAAAATAAACAATCTTTAAAGGCTAAGCTTATCTTATGTAATTCAGCTTTTAAAACCCCTTAAGCTGCTCCAAAGCGCTTTAAGCTGCTTCTACGAGCTTGCAACTGCTTCAAAGAGCTTTAAGCTTCCTTAAAAGAATAATAATTCTTAGTAACGATTTAAGTACATTTTAAGTACAGAAGATTTCCATTTAAAAGCTTTAACGCTGCTAATGAAAATTGGAAATCATCTCAACAATGCCTAGGTCTTCTAGGGGCTTACAAATCAACAGAACTTAAGTTCAACTTGGAAGCATTTCAATATATAATCCAAAAACAGCTTAAACTTGACGTTGAAAAAACCGACAGTAAAAAAAAGTGTCAAGTGGTTAATACTTCTAACTAAACAATGACCCGACAGAAAAAAGATATATATCCGAAGAAGAAGCAGCAGCAACTGCTCAGCATGCTACGTGCGTGTCTGTAGAAGGTGGAGAAGAGAGGTAGACAGAGAGAGAGAGAGAGAGAGAAAGAAAGAGAGATAGTCGCGCAATGAAGAAAGATGATATTTCAGAATGAAGTGGAGAAAAAAAGCGCAGTAGACGAAAGCTCATTAAAATTCTAAGCCGTAAAGCAAAACAAAGTTTTAAACAAAGTCAAGAGAGGGTTGCCCAACCAGAGTGTGGGTGTACGTAAGAGACAGATAGAGAGAGATAGATGGAGTAAGTGTGAGAGAGATGGAGTGTGAGTGAAGGAGATGGAGAGTGAGAGCAAGTTCATGGCAGACAAGCGAGCTAACAAGCCATTGACAGACGGGGACAGAAATTACCCGATGCGGATGACTTTGCGACCAGTCAAACTCAACTCTAAAACCAACAACAAAACAATACAAAGAAGGAAAAGAAGTAGAAAAAATGAAAAAAAAAGAAGAAAAAAATTCCAAGTGAAAAACAAACTGAAAGAGAAGACGTCAAATACCGGAATACCGTCAAGTAATGCCGGTAATGACATTGTAACGGCATTTATTACAACATTACGACGAATGACAAGTGTCTAATTAGTTGTGCCAACCTATTCCCCAACATACCCCCCATTACCCCTCTACCCACTTAACCCCTCTCACACTCTACTCTCCACTCGATACTTGCCACATTTGTTTTTGTAGTTCCACTTTGTTTGTATTGCTTCATGTGCATAAATTTTCGTGTTTTCAGAATTTTCCCAGCATTTTCCCCCCCCATTGCAATTTATGTGTGTGCAAAATATCAAGAAATGATTAATAATTTTTATTTTTATTTTTAGTTTGTTATAATTTATAAGAGCTTGTTAGCTGCTGGAAAACATTGCGAACGATGGCTGCATTTTCAAATTTTTGATTGATGTGCTCGACGCTGTGAAACACGTGAGGAAAATGCAAAATGAATTTCACATTTTGCTCCCCCTACCCCCTCTCTCTCTCTCTCTGTATCTCTATCTCTTTTTCTTTTTGTATCTATGTTTTCTAATTTATAAAATATGCATATAGTAGACACTATGTGATAACTGGGAGCAGCAGGTTGCTCTGCATACAAAGTCCCTCCACTCTGTGTTTTGACAGTTGCCACAGTATAGAAGGGGGTGAGGGGGGAGGTAATGGGGGAAAAGCTTTTTGATATGCAAATAGATAAACAAATTCGCTAAAAAAAAGCAAAACAAAACTGTTTTAGTTATATGTAGGTATTTGTGGATCTGTGTGTGTGTGGTTTGCCTAATCGATATGATTTATAGAGAACAGGGATTTGTATCTCGACAGTTTATTGAACTCATATGCAATAATAAATTATGAAACTATGATATTTTGCAAAACTGCAGTTGAGAATTATTTAATACTAAAGCCACAAACATGTTATATGGTGTTTCAGTTTAATCGAAATTGTTTCGGGCTTGTTTTCAAATTGAATCTTATCTTTAATCTCATGCATGAATTTCACTTTCAGTTTGCCGCTAATATCAAATATAAAATGCTGGGCACATGCGTTCGCACAAAACTTTTTACTGTCCATTTCTGAGCAAAAAATGTACAAAAAATGTAAAATAAAGCAAAAGAGAAACAAAACAGATACTGTTGTGTATAAATAAATCTGCTGAATTTGGTTATTTATGGTTTAACCACAGGCGGGCGAACAAATCCGTTTACCTGCACCAAATCACAAGTAAAAAATCAAAAAAAAAAAAAAAATAAATAAATAAAAAAAAATAAGAAAAGAAAACACTTTTCGAAGCGGTTTCTAAAACTAATTAAGTGCCCCCGAAAAAATAAAAATGAAAAATAAATACTTTTTAGCCCTGGGGACACACAACGAATACAATGCGAATAGAAAGCCTGCGGTCACATCCATAACTCGTCACGATCTGCGGATCTTGAAACGTATCGAAGGGCAACAAGAAGAAGAAGAAGAAGAAGAAGTGGAAGAGGAAGAGATACCAGTATACATACATATATAGACAGATCAAGAGGCGTGACAAGAATACGGAGCCATGGAAAGTTCAACTAATTGAATTGGAAATGCTGATTCATCTAACACAATGCACAACTTTTACTAGCCAAAGGAAACAAAAGCCAATGCAGCTAAGATTGAAAGATGAGTAAAAATATCTTAAATTTTTTAACTCTTCTGTTTTTTTAGTACTAGCAACTATTGATGGATAACTCGCTGGGCACGTGCTCAAGATAATTGCGAATTGATTGAGAGACCGCCTCAAGCTCAATGAAAAAGCATTGATTGACTGCATTGAGAGCTCTGCTTGCCTGCATTTTTAATCAGTCCCCAAGATAATACTGCTATAATAATACATGCCATAAAAATAAAAGTAAGAAAATATTATTGTTTTTTTTTTTGTATAATTTTTGATAATTTTTCAACGAAATTGTCAGGCAAACAAAGACGCGAGACACACGACAAGTCAAAGACACTGACGTGGAGAAGAGTTGGACAAGTGCATTCAACTCTGAAATTGAAATTGATTCACAGAATAATAAAATACATGACAAACAAATGTGGGGAAATATGTTGAATACAGACATATGTATATGAATGCAAAAGCCTGAATTGATTGATCAACTAACAGATACTCTTAAGGCAGTGGAATACTTTTAAAAGGTGATCATAAATCAAAAAAAAAAAAATTCATAAATATAATAAGAAATATTTCAAAATTAGTCGGGATTGAAAAGCAACATTGAAGAGAGAATATGATGAGTGAAAATATGTCAGAGTTCAGTTTCGTCATTAAAATTTTTAATAATAAAAAATTTGTTTTAATAATAAATGTTTAGAAAATAACTTTAGTATTGCCAAATTATTCAATACTGAGAAAGAAAAATTAAATGGGAAATTGAATAAGTAAAAGGCTTTTATTAGATTATATAATTTTTAAGTTTACTTATTCAGAAATTATAAATTTTTTTTTTTTTTAATAATAGCGGTTCAGATATGGATTGTATTTAAAAAGTAGTCAAGATTGAGAAAGAAAACCTGAAGTTTACTCATGTAAAAATTATGAAATTTATTTTTTAAAATTATAAAATTTGTTTGCCAATTACAAAAATATATTTGTTAACAAGTATTCTGCTATCTTTGAAAGCAACAGGTTTAAAAGAGGTTACGAATATTAAAAAATAAAAAAAAAAAATCGAAAAATAAAAAAAGTACTGAATCTATATGAGTCTCTTCACTTTACTGCCAACTTCTTAGCTTTAAACTAAAGTTCGTCTTTTTGTGAATTACTTAATTTGCATTTACAATTATGTAAACCTCTATTCATGTAAGTATGTGTGAGTGTGTGTGTGTGTGTGTGTCTGTGCACAACCGGAAATTTTCATCAGTTTCCACTCAGTGCTTTACTTTTATTATGTATTTTTTTTGCTTTTCTTTAATTTATTGCATTTCAATGGAAATGAAAAGCAAAAGTGGATAATGTGCTGCGAGTACGAACTCAGTGTATTCGTATTCTTTTCAATTCAATTTCAATTTTATTCCCAGCTAGATATACATACATACATATTTTTTTGGCTTTTGTATCTCGTGGATTGTTGCGCTCTGTTTGGTTTTTGCTAGACTTTTGTAACGCAACAGTTTCCCACAGCGCAGAACCACTGTCGCCACCCCTCCTTCCCCCGCTACTTCTTCACCAGTTACCCCCTATCTTTACAACTGAATACCCGTCCATGCATAATTTCATGTTAAGTTCTGAGCCGCGTTGCGTCATTGTCAATGGTTTTTGTATTTGTTTATATTTTCGCTGTTGTTGTTGTTGTTGTTGTGTTGAGTGCGTGAAACGTAACCGAAAATGCATTTGTATCTCAAAGATACAAAACAATAGCTTGACGGGAGCAACGCATGGCTGGGAAGGGGGGCATGCCAACAGTTAAGTGTGTGGGCGTTATACATACTTCCTCTCTTTCTCTTTCTCTTCATTTCTATCTCCTTCTCGTTCACATTTTATTTAGTAGTTGTTTAATGTATGCAGAATGTGGCCATGGAACACGCTTAGATAAATGTATCTAGATGCTAACTCGCTGATAACACCACGCCCACTTTCAGCATGTAAACTAATGAGCTCGTGTTGCAGTTGTACAAATTAACATAAACATAGTTAAAACATTGAGCGTGAAATATGCTAGAAGAAAGTGGAATTCTGGTTGAGATACTTTTATTCTTTCTCCAAATCGGATTTGGTATAAACAGCTTTACCGAAGTGCATTTGAAGCAATATTTTAGAAAATATTGCCAAAATTTTTGAAAAAGTTAAAAAAATTCGAAATTAAGTTTTTTCTTTGAACTGCCATAACTTCCTCAAAAATTAACAGAATTTCAAAGTTTTAGTCGTTCTGTCAATGGAATTGCTCATATTTTGAATTTACCTTAAAAATTGTTCCTTGTTGGAGGTTTTCAATTTTCAGCTGTTTTTGGTGATTTTTGCATTCTAACTCCTTGACAAAATCATATAAAATCGAAAAATTGTCAACCCCAATTTTTTGACTCAGATCGATTCTGGGACTCATTACGAGCATTTTGCTTTTTATTTGAGGTGTTTCTGATGATTATTTCAAGAGATATGGCCAAAAATGTGTTAAAAAGTGTACCAAATTGGCAAATTTCGTATAATGGCAAATTTCATAACATTGAATTACCATAACTCGGCCAAAAATCATCCGATTTTGATGAAATTTGAAGTTTTGGAAATGGTTTTTATATCAGTTTAAATCTGCATCAAAATTTTTGTAAAAATCACCATTTTTAATTTTTCGACATTTTTGACCCATTTTCCATACTAACCCCTTGACAAAATCATAAAAAATTAAAAAATTTTTAAACCCAATTTTTTGACTCTGATCGATTCTAGGACTCATAACTAGCATTTTGCTTTTTATTTGAGGTGTTTCTGATGATTATTTCAAGAGATATGGCCAAAAATGTGTTAAAAAGTGTACCAAATTGGCAAATTTCGTATAATGGCAAATTTCATAACATTGAATTACCATAACTCGGCCAAAAATCATCCGATTTTGATGAAATTTGAAGTTTTGGAAATGGTTTTTATATCAGTTTAAATCTGCATCAAAATTTTTGTAAAAATCACCATTTTTAATTTTTCGACATTTTTGACCCATTTTCCATACTAACCCCTTGACAAAATCATAAAAAATTAAAAAATTTTTAAACCCAATTTTTTGACTCTGATCGATTCTAGGACTCATAACTAGCATTTTGCTTTTTATTTGAGGTGTTTCTGATGATTATTTCAAGAGATATGGCCAAAAATGTGTTAAAAAGTGTACCAAATTGGCAAATTTCGTATAATGGCAAATTTCATAACATTGAATTACCATAACTCGGCCAAAAATCATCCGATTTTGATGAAATTTGAAGTTTTGGAAATGGTTTTTATATCAGTTTAAATCTGCATCAAAATTTTTGTAAAAATCACCATTTTTAATTTTTCGACATTTTTGACCCATTTTCCATACTAACCCCTTGACAAAATCATAAAAAATTAAAAAATTTTTAAACCCAATTTTTTGACTCTGATCGATTCTAGGACTCATAACTAGCATTTTGCTTTTTATTTGAGGTGTTTCTGATGAGTACTTTTCGAAATATGACCAAAAATGTGGTTGAATGTGATCTCAGTATCTTAAAAATCATTATTTGACATTCAACTGCCATAACTTTTCTAAAAATTATTCGATTTTAATAATTTATGCAGTTCTGACACTGAAAGTGATCATATTTTGCAATTTGATTTTTATTTAAGATGTTTCTTATAAGAATTTTTCGAGTTGGAGCCAAAAATGTGATAATGAATGCTAAAAAATTCCAATTTCCAAAATTTTAACATCGTACATAACTTTGAACTGTCATAACTTTGCCAAAAATCCACGGATTTTCAAAAAAACGCAATCAACTTCGTGCATCCAAATATTCATAAAAAAACTTTACCGTGGTTGATTTGGACCTATATTTTAGCAAATTTGGCCAAAATACTGAACAAATTGTTTTGAAAATTAATATTTTGTTTAACTTGATTCAGCTGCAACTACAAATCAAATGCGTCATGCTGCATAAACAAAAACGGGCGCCACAAAAATGTGGCAAATTCTTAAGTTGCAAACACTGAGACGCATTAGCCCAGTTAAGCAAAAGAGACTCAGAGAGATGGAGAGGGTGGGGCAAAGAGGGGCAGAGAGGGAGAGGAGTGATTGAAGTTGCCTTGGCCAAAGTCGGGCTAATAAAAGTCAAGAGTGGCAAGCAGACATGCCACAATTTATCAGAAACAAATGATCGCCAGACGAGGCGGGTGACCATGGAAAATGCCTGGAAAACGCGACATGGAAATGAAAAACGAAATGGGAATCGGAATCGGAGTTTCAAGTTTGCCAGTTTCAGTTGCCGGGATGGCGTGCCTTCGGGCCACAAGGCAAAGCGGAGGCAAACAAAGATATTTTATATGTACACACTACTATATATATATATCTATATAAAGAAGGCGTGGCAGCGCCTCGCTTAAAAGGCTTTTGCTTAAACGAATTTTCATATCAATTTCGCGTTGCCAGCAAACCAAATGCGGAGCGGCCCCGAAGGCCTCTTTGGCGGGTGGGTGGAAAATGGCCAAAATGGCAAAAATGGAATCAATTGTTGAATTTTCCACACTGTGCGAAAGAGATAGACACAGATTGAGATAGAGACAGAGAGACAGTGAGACAGAGAGCGAGGCAAAAGCAAGTTGGACTCGAGGCGCGGAAAATTTACAAGATGTTTTCGTTGCGATAAATAAAGTTGCAAATGTGAGCTGCATCAGCTGCGGCAATCCGATATGCCACAAACTACCCCTACCCCTCTCTAGCACCTGGTGCAAGTTCCTCATCTTCTTCATCTTCGTCTGCTTCTCCTCCTCCTTCAACTTTAGCGGCTGCCTCCGTCTGACAGCAATTTGCCATCAAATTGTTGCTACGCATTCGTACAAATTGAAGGACTACATCGAGTATCTTCCTCCTGACTATGAGAGTGTGTATGTATGTGTGTATGTGTGTGCGTGTGTGTGGTGTGTGTGGCTTAGAAACTGGTCCATTGGTCTAGAGTACCTTAAGACTTGTTTATTGCACTGCCAATGGCATTCGAAAGACACAACGAGCGAGAACTCGTGTTCTTGCCATTTAAATGGTTGCGGTGCGTGGGCGGGCAGGAGCAGGGGAGTGTGGAAGGGGAGAGGGTGTGAAGGAGGTGATGGAGCCAGTTGGAGTCCAAGTAGATCCGACTACGATTCTATGACTGAAGCGGACTTGTGGTGGCTTTGCAGGCAGGAGAACTGGTGGATAAACACTCCTGTCTCGTGTCTTGTGTCTTGTGGCCTGTGTGTGTGGCCTGTGTTGCATGCAACACGGTGGTTTCCATTTTGTGCCATTGTTTGTCAGCATGACATGGTTATTACAATTAATTGCCATTATTTACGAGAGGATATTTCAATTGCAGAGGGAAGCGAATGATATTCGCAAAAATTCTCTGAGTACTTATTTAAGCATTCATAATCAGAGCTCAGCTGCATGTGGCATGAAATGAATGTGGAGAATATTATGAGAAAATTAAAGCAAGTTGAGAGTGGAATGTGAAGAATAGTAATTTATAGAGTGGGCGAAAATTGATGAAAAGAAGGAAGTTCCCGAGTTTCCAAATATGAAAATAATTGATAAGATTTCTTATCTATCAATTGGAAGTTTTGTCTATAAAATTATAGACGAAAATATAAAATAATTCTAAAAAAAATGAATCTTTATAAAATATTTTTGTATAAATATTTTAAAGTGAAAATTGTTGATAAAAATTATGAAAAATTTTTGAATATTTTCTATATTTTCTTTTTACTTTTCTAATTACCCACAGTAATTTTTGGGCATATTTCAATGAAAATATTTCTCAACAAATAGAGCACAAAATCTGTATGAACAGAAGCGTTACACAAATATTATTTGCAATGGAGTTGTTTTGGCATCGAGTTCAGTTCATTGAGGAAGAATTTGTTTGGCTTTAAGGCCATAACCATCGAGAGGAGCACCTTAGTGGAAAGTAATTCCCGCATATTTTTATGGCAAACGCAATTTTGATAAATAATAAATGCATTCGCACAGAGCAAGAGAAATATAGATGGAGCACCAGAGAGGCAGAGAGAGAAAGAGAGAGAGAGAGCATAAAAAAATATTATATACGCAGCATTGCGAATAAAATTTATGACACTAGTAAAAAAATAAGTGCTAATAAAGATTTTTAAAGTAGCTGCCAACGTGGAGCTCCAACATCCAACATCCCGAATCGTAGTAGTTGCCACAATTAAAGCTGCTTAAGGATCATCCAAATAATCCTTTCAATTAGAGAGCAAACTGAACAAGAGACAAAACAGCAAACAGCAAAAGGTAAAAAGAAATTTTTTACAACAAATGCCAAAAATGAACGCACGTTTTCAATGGGGTATTAAGAGATATGAATAGTTGAGCAGAGATGTAGAGAAAGGGATGGTCAGGGATGGAATTGTCGGAGAATTGCCTTGTGGACTGTGGCGACTACGTGTGAGCAGCAGTCGAATGCAAGTTCGCCTTTTGTTTGTGGAAATTATTTTATAATCATTTTATCACATTTTCAAACGGAGCAGCTGCCCAACAATGGAAACCAACTGAAAACTGACTGGGGAAAACTTTGTAAAATGGCGCAATGGAGACAGAGAATCAAAAAGAGTAGAGGAAGGAGGCAGAGAGTGTGTAAGAGAAAAGACACCTGCTGCCAAGAATACCACATTTTAAAAGGCTGTATATGCAGGACCAAACTGTGAGTACGTGTAGTAAGCATAGTTTTCAACCAGGCAAGTTGTAGCTCATACACAAACCCCCACCCCGTACACACACCCCTCTCAGAGTCGAGTTTATGGCATTGAATCTTCATTTTCGTTAGACAAAGGCAAAAATAAAGGATAATAGATAAAATTAAGTGCAAGTGCAGCAGACAAGCCACAAAGTGGAAGCGAGAGAAAGAAAATCAAGAGAGAGAAAGAGAGAGAGAGAGAGGGTGGGGTAACTAGGGATAGTTGAGCATAACCTCAAATAGCTAAGCATGAAGCCATTAATAAAGCGTATTCAATGCCTTTCAACAAAATGCAATGGCGTCGTCGCCATTACGAAAGTGTCACGAGTTGAAGCAAAAGAAGAAGAAGAAGCAGTAGATTGTATTGTGCTGCGGCTTGGGGGCTTAATGACAGCTTTTATGTGGTTGGCAACGCCATTCAACGCTCGTCACTTAACGTTTTCTTTTTTTTTTTTGCCCGCATTTAAAGCAATCGTTTTGCTTATAAAGTTGGCAGTTGACAGCCAACTTGAATGATATATGGCATCAACAATCGACCGATCGATTCAAAGTCGCCTCAAAAGATATAGTCAAATCAGCTAAAAGTCAACTGCAGTTGATTGGAATTAATGATTATAATAAGAGGGCATACTTTAAACATTATCTTTTAATTTGCAAGTTGACAACTAATACACTTTGCAACAGTTTTGCAGTTTTTTGGCTAACGGCATTTTCTTCGCCTGGCCAAATATTTATATTGAAAATTGAATTAGAGTTTGAAGGTGAAAAGTTTCGCTCAGTCTTTTTCTCATTCTCTCTTCATCCACTCAAAATTTTCACACTTAGAATATTCTTTAATTTCGTTAGTTTCTATACTTTCCACCTGTTCCATTGACTTTGGCTAAAACAAACTTTTGCAACTTGAATATGCATAAAATAAGCAAAGATTTCCATTGCTAAAAGTTATGACCCCCCATTATATTTTCCACTCACTTCTACCCTCTATTTACCCCACAAAATGTAAATGTCAGTTTCCAACAAAATTGTTGGCGAAAAAAATGTTGCCACAAATTTCACGCAAATTTTTCGGTCGTAATAAGTTAAAGCAGCAATGGTCATAAGATTGGCAGCAAGGTTAAGGCTAAAAGCGTTGCCTTTTAATATTTTTGGCCACCTACACAGAGAGAGCAACAGAGAGAGAGAGAGAGTGAGATTGAGGGAGAGAGTAAGAGCGAACAATGTGCAAGAACAATAATAATTTTAATGAGTTATAAAAAGAAGTCCTTTTACAACTGGAGCATTTCGTGAGAATTTTACAGCCAGCAAATAATGAAATAAGCGAAAGTTCTGTTTGCTGTCTGACAAGCAGAGAGAGAAAGAGAAAGACAGAGAGCAGAGGGAGAAAGAGAGAGTGAAAAGAAAGCATTCGCATATGATTGCTGATGATGATGATGGCGATGATGATGACGATGATGATGATATCTTGCCCCGCCGAGGCACAATTGAAATAAATTTTGAAAGTTTTCAACAGCATTTTAGTCAAATAATTTAGTCACAATATTTTATGGCTCAATTTCCGTTTACTCAACTTCAACTTCCGCACACCGCACAAAAAGGCGGCACGGCGTCAATGAGCCGCAACCAAAATGTTGAGCATACTCTCCCTGTCTCTCTTTTACACACTCTCTCTCTCTCTCTCTCTCTCTCTCTTTTACTCTATGTTGCTCCCCTTTTCCCCTTGGCCAATTGGCCAACAAGTGAAAACAAGTTGAAGCTGACACGGGTGATTAAACATATTTGCCAGTCCCCAGTTCGACATAGGGAAACCAACAGAAAGACAGACGGATGGACGAATAGACAGACGGGCGGACAGACAGATAGACCGACACTGACTGACAGAAGTTTTGCACCAAGCCCAGGTTTTTCTTTGTTTTTGGCAGTGTAGTAATTTCTGTTGTTATGTTTTTTCGATTTTCATTTATTTTCTCGTTTTGTGAAAAATGATAAATGTGCTGAGATCTATTTGGGAGTCGACTCCCAGTCTCAACTCAATTCAACTTGGGGCAAGTTGGGGTGTGTCGCTTAATGGCTTTATGTCGCATGCTTAGGGAATGAAAACAGTCTGTGTTTTTTTTTTTTTTTGTTTCTCTTCAAACTGAGATTTTTCAGCTGAGACTTTTTGGTATTATTTATGCTTATCGCTGATGATCTGTTGTCAATTTTGGTTTTTTTTTTTTGATTTGTTGGATTTCAAGTCAAGGTGAGTATGAGATTTGAGAATTTAGATTGAGTTTGCAGTTGTTTTTTGCTGAACATGTAAATTCGTGTTGCTGATGCTGTTAAAATCCTGACTGATTGATTGCTCAATGATGGCTACATCAATTTTTAAATAAATAAATTAAATTTTTGTGTTCTTTTTTTTTAATATTTGTGTATCGTTTTAAATTGCAGAAATTTGATTTCTTTTGAAGTATTCAGCGAAATATGCTAAACATATATTTTGTATTATCAAGAGAATGCAGTTGAGGAATTTCTTACAGATTATCTGAAATTTCTCCGTATCATCAATCAGAGATATCTGAAATGCGGAGACAGTTACGATATATAATACCCGATAGTTGTGTTTAATCGGCTTTAAATTGTTTTGATGCTTCACTAATTAAGTCGCTCTAAGCGCATTCTCCAACAAATCTAAGCAAGACAGACACAGCAATATATATATATATAGAGAGAGAGAAAGAGATGGGCAGAGTCTGTCATATATTTGCATTAACCTAGTGACACATTTGGACATAATCTGATTAATTGGCGTGTAAAGCAAGAAATAAATTGCGCTGGCTAATGAAGCGCAAATGGAGCAAAAGATGTTGCAACAACGACTCAGAACCAAAGAGAAGTCCAAGAGATGCAGAGAGAAAAAGAGAGAGACAGAGAGCAAGAGATAGAGATAGGTAGAGGAAATGCTGTGGCAGTTGCTGTTGCAGCTGGCAGGCGCCTAGTGTCAGGCTTCAACGCCCACAACAATGCAACTGAGGCAAGTTGCATGTAGAAGAGAGCGGGGGAAAGATGGGATACTAAATAAGTTAGGGGGGGCATGCGAGTGGCATCGCATTTCCAGCATCTGTAATAATTTAGTTGGCATAGAGCCTACAGCTGAGTTACCTCCCCCTCTCCCCCTCTACCACCGCCACACACTCCCTTTCAATCAACAACTTTGACTGGCCTCGTTGGATAGTCAATTTTTATTTTTTCCGCCTCGCAATTAATTGATGTCAACACGGCTTGTTGCAACAACTACAACTGCAACTAGCGGCAACCAGGAAGATTGAGCAACCGGGCAGTCGCCGACCGCAATGTGGCATCGTCAATATATATGTATATACATATGTATATCTATCGGCTGTAACATATATAGGTATATATCGGCATATCGTTTGCTTTGGCAACTTCATCAAAAGACGCGTCGAAACTTGGCGGCATTTTTCGCTTTCTTGTGGTTTGCAGCTGTCACAGCTTCGGCTCCAACTGCAGGCATTAGTTGCCTTTTGCCACAAAAATCAATCAGGCGAGGCAACACCACCACCTTACCCCCCCCTCACTCTCTTCAAAAGCCCCTCTCTCTATTATATGGCAGTGGTGTCTGTGGCCGCCCACATTTTCAATTTATTAAATGACATTTGTGTTTGCAGAAAGAGAGAGAGAGAGCGAGAGAGTGAGAGAGAGAGAACGAGAGAGTGAGATAGCAACAGATATATATATAGTATTTATTTGGTATTTGCCTAGATAAATGTGTATTTGCGCCTATGGCCCCAAAGCATCAATTTTTAATTTCATTAGCGTTTTGTGGCCCCAGAGCCCCACTTTGCTTTTTCATTATCTGTTTTTCCAATTTGCATTCGCATTTCGCCGGTTTCGTGTCGACGCGACTCGAGTTCAGTTACAAACACCACCGCCACCGCACTTGGCATTTTCCGGTTCATGGTTTGCCCATTTGAATTTTAAATCATTATTGATTTTCCTTACACATTTTTTCGATATTTTTTTCTTTTTCTTTCCAAATATTAAACAGGCCTCAAAAACCAAACAAGCATATTTTCACGGCCAAACAAAAGTTGTTTGTTTTATTTTCCTGTTCCCACTTTGCCTTCATTCATGCCTTCCTTCTTGACGGTTTTGGATTGTCGGCTAATTAGCCAAAAAGAAAAAAGTATATAGTACAAAGAAAACAAGCCCAAAGAAGAAGGTGCACAAAACCATCTGTTTCATCTAGATGAAAAACATAAACACACAAATCGTCTAAATAACATCTTGGCCATCAATGAATCACAACTCTTTTGAGGGCCAACAGCTGCTGCCAAAAAAAAAAAGAATTCTAAGCGGAAATGTAAACAATTTCGGCAATTGCCTTAAGTACTTTGCACTAATTTCCACAACGATTTTATGTAGTTTTCACAGACCAAGTTTATCAATGCAATGCACTGCAATGGCCAATTAAAGTGCCATCATCACAAGGCAACCAAAATTCAAATATTACTCATACGCAGCGTGGGCCACGATATTCAATTTTAAAATTGCGCAGCAACAACACACCCACAATATATATTCAATTCAGTTAAGTAGTCATTAAATTACATGATTCTATTCAAAAATTTCCAAAATGACCTAGAAAGTGATCCCGATTCCAAATGCTATTTTCCTGAAAATCAGCCTCCTCTAAACTTTGAACTCCCATAACTTGGCCAATAATTAACCGATTTTCATAAAATTTGTATTTTTTTAAATGATTTGATATATAAAATAAATCTGCATTTCAATATTTCCCTTTTTCGGAAATTTCCCCAATTTTACATACCCTTAACAAAATCTTCAAAAATTTAAAAATTTGCGATTACAATTTTTTGACGCTGATCAATCTTGGACTGATAAATAGCATTTTGCTTTTTATTTAAGGTGATTCTGATGAGTGCTTTCCGAGATATGACAAAAAATGTGCTAAAAAGTGACCCAAAGTGTCCTTCTGATGAAAGAAGCCTTCTGCTAACTTTGAAATACCATAACCTGGTCAAAAATTAACCGATTTATATGAAATTTGCATTTTTGTAAATGGTTTCGAACTTAGAATAAATCTGCATTTAAATTTTTACCATTTACTCTAATTTAAATTTTTCGAATTTTTTCACATTTTAGCATACTAACCCCTTGACAAAATCGAAAAAATTTTGAACTCAATTTTATGACTGACCGATTCTGGGACTCATAAACAGCATTTTGCTTTTTATTTGAGGAGTTTGTGGTGAGTATTTTTCGAGATACAGCCAATATTGTGTTAGAAAGTGTCCCAAAGTGCCTTTTTCTTGAGAGTAGCCTCTCCTTTGCTTGAACTATAATAACATCGACGAAAATTAACCGATTTTCATGAAATTTGGATTTTTATAAATGGTTTAAAGCCCAGTTTGAATATGCTACAAAATTGTATGAATATTGGACTTTTTCTATTTTTTTTTCCTTTGCTAAATGGCTATAAAATGAGAAAATTTTACATTAAAAACTTAACTCGAATTGATCAGTATTTTAAAATATATGGACGAAATAGTGAAAAAGTTATAGTAACAAAAAAGTGAAATGAAAATAAAACCTTTCTTTAATTCAAGAAGTCGTAAGTCATCAAAATCCTCTTTTCGCTTAATTTTATAATAATTTTTAAATGATTTCTTTTTAATAAATATATTTATAAAATTATTATAAAAAAAAACTTGAAAATAATCTGAGAGTTTCTACTTGATAATTTTAGTTATTTGTTACAAGTGGCATTAAAAAGTACTTAACAGAAGATTTGTTACCAGAAACTGAAAGAGAGGCAGGGAGTGTAAGAGAGAGACAGAAAGTGTAAGAGAGAGAGAGAGAGAGAGAGAGAAAAAAAGAGAGAGAGAGCGAGACTATGTGTTAAAGCTGCATATCATCTTGTTTCGCTTTGAAGAAATTTGAAATGCTTTCTTCGTATTAAAATCACATTATCTTAACTGAAAACAGGCCTAAAAGATCTTGAAATTTCTTCTTCATTTCGTCTTCTTGGTGTTTTACTTTTACCTTTTACCTTTTACTTTCGATAATTGTCTATGGAGGCAAAGGGTTTCGACGCGCTAATTGTGATCATGTTTTTGGGAATTCAAACTGAAGACAATCCCGAAGTTTGGCATATATGATGTATGTATATGTATATTTATAATGCGGGCTCCGCAACTTGACGTTGATAAATGAGCTCAAGTTGTGGTTGTTACTGTAGTTGTTGCAGCTGCAGTTAGCGATGCTCAACTGTACTTGAGTGGGGGAAGTCGACTAGACTTGGACATAACTGTAGTCAAAGTTTGAACTTGATTCATCAACTTTACTTTGTTGTTGATTGTAAATTTTCTGCACAATTAAGTTGTCAGTAAATTTGACAAACATTTGATGCTCATTAGCGTCACTTGGGAATTATTAATACTTAGCTGATGTGGATGTGGATGTTGCTGTTTGCTTGCTACCTGATTGCCGCATCAAGTGGCAAGCGGCAAGTGGCAAGCAGCAAGTGGCAAGTACCAAATACCAAGGCAATTTGTGGATGATTTGCATAAAATGCCTACAGAGTTGTCCAAACTCTCTTTCCCTCTATCTTTCTTTCGGTATCCCTCTCTTTCTCTCTCTCTCTCTCTCTCTCTCTCAGTCTCTCTCTTCCATTTGCTGTCTCCCTCTACTCTGATTTGAATGATTTCATTTGTTTGCCCCACGTTTGATTTAACAGTTCATTGAAGCGCACATTAAGTCGTGGGCGTGGCTGCAGAGAAAGAGACAGAGAAAGAGAGAGAGAGAGAGAGAGTCACAGAGAAAGAGAGATAGCTAGCTAAGTCTTGTTTTGCTGCCACATCTTTCTCTTCATCTTGTTGCCCCCTTGTTGCCTGACAGTTATAAAAAAAAACAAGACATAAGTTAATTGAGTGCAACAATTTTCGACTCAATTCAATGTTAACATAATTGTTCAATTGCAACTGTTGTTGCCTCTTCTTCTTCTTATTCTACTTCTTCTTGTTGCTGCTGCTACTGATAAACATGCTGCAATTAGTGCAACAATTTTTTAATTGATTGTTGCTGCACAGCACTCTCCCCGCTTTCCCTCTCACCCTCCCGCCACTATCAATGTGCGTGTGGAAGCGCGAAAAGCGACAGAAATTGTTCAACTTTTAATCGGCATTGAAGGCAGCTGACGCTAAAACGCCGATAAGTAGACTACGCTACGTGACGGCAGACTCAATTAAAAAATAAAAAAAATAATAATGTTTACAAAAGAAAAAAATAAATGATTACATTTCTCAATGAAAACGCAAGCATTTAAGCTTTATCTATGCGTGAAAGTATGAAATTTATTTATAAATATTTTTTTTTATTTATTTTTTTCTTTTTTTTGGGAATTTCTTTAAACATTTTTGCTGTTAATGGCTGCCAAAAGATGTTGCACAGATGTGGCCAAGCAGTTGCCTATTGCCCCAGCTACAAACAGACAACGCTTAGGAAGGGTGTGTGTTGCAACAACGTGTTGCAACAACGTCGCCCCGTCAACTAGTTCATATTGCTGGTGCTGTATGCCAAACTAATTCACTTATCTGACATGCTCAGCTGCAATTTATTCAGATAAGTTATTTATTCACACTGTGGCAGCTGCTCTCTCCCCTTGCCCCATCATCACTCCTCTCCACTACATTGCTGCTACATTAGACTGTTGTTGCTGCTGCTGTTGCTGCTTCTTCTTCTTCTTATTCTTGCTACTTGTTGTTGGTTGGTTGCTTGCGCCAAAAAGATACATTACATCTGCAGCGTCTGCCATTGCCACTGCCACTGCCACTGTCAGAACTTGCCACACCCTGCTCTCTCCCTCTCTATCTGTCTCTCTCTATCGCTGCCACCACACATTTTTCAACAAGAAGAAGAAGAATAGGAGAAGTAATACTAGTAGATGTAGCTGAGGCAGAGACATCTGCTGCATCTACAAATACGAGCTGTGCTTTTCTTATGCAATCCATCGGTTGCATTTGCCGCAGCTCCAACACTTGACATGCGGCAAGTAGAAGAAATTCAAAAGAAAAAAATATCTGCCAGCTCAAATGCAAACCTCTCCTCCATCTCTCTGCTACCTCTCTTTGTATGTGGCAACTCAAGTTGCAAGTTGCAAGTTGCATTTATTTTGCCATTTTGTTTAGTTGCAGCTATAAATAATCATGTCAAACAGTTAACACCATTAAGCGCATATTAATTGGCCGAAATGGACACCAGGTGATGTGGCACCAACTGAAGTTGCAACTGCAACAGGATTAAGCGCCGCAACTGCAACTTGCAACTGGTTGACATTTTGCGTCTGCTCGATAAGTTGTTGCCGGCGGTTGAAGGTGCTCGCTTCTTGCCACATGTGGCACAGCGTTAAACGGCTACGGCTACGGCAACATTTTGGCGTCTGCGTGTCGCCGCCACATGTCAAATGCGTTGTTGCAAATCCGAATCCCAATGCAAATGCGACTGCAAATGCAAATGTCAAGCAATTGCCACGGCAACCGGTGGCATGCAACAGCAGCGTGTGCAACAGTGTGTGGGTGCACTGCATTGTGGCAGCGATAATTGCACATTTGTGGCACGCAGCACACGCAGACACAAATGCGCCGACTTCCCTTACCACCCCCCCCCAACTTTGCCACACCCTCTCTCTGTTCTCACTAATAAATATCAATTGTCTGCAGCAAGTTGCTGTTGTCTTTGCATTTCTTTTGCTGTTCTTACAACATGTACTTGCAACACACACACACATACACACACTTGCAACTTCTCCTTCTTGCTTCTCTCTCTCTCTATCTATCTCTTTCTATCTCTCTCTCTGTTTGTCTCTCTGTCTATGCACATGCATAAATTAAACGCAATTAGCATAAACAATTTTCAGCTTTTAGCTGTAATCAAGAGTTTGGCGCATTTGCCAGCAGCGAATTGTGCAGCTAGTGCCACATGCCGCATGCTGCATGCAACCACGCATGGAATGTGCCACAACAACATCTACTCAGGCCACATATCATATAAGGACACATCAACTATGCTAAATTTCAGTATCTCCTTTTAAACCCCCCCGTTGTCTTTACAAGTTTATTGCATTTGCCCGAAACGGGGATAACAACTAAAAGAATATGTAATAATACATAGTAAAAGGAAAAGCCATAACCATTGCTCAACTTATTAGTTGGCATATTTTAGTTAGATTATACCAATAAATATTTCGAATAGGGATCATTGGAGTAACCATATAATTATAAGTAATTCTGAATCAAAGGGGTCTCTTGTAGGTCTCTTGTGGGTCTATTAGAGGTCTACTTAGTAGGTCTCTTTGTGAGTCGCAAATATATTCATTAAAACTATTCTTATATTACTAATAATTATTGAAGTATATTGCGATAAACTATATTAAATAAATATTGAAAAGCATTAACAATAAATAATAAAATGTAGATAAATAGATGAAATCTTCATTTGAGGAATAAAATAAAATAAAATAAAATAAAATAAAATAAAATAAAATAAAATAAAATAAAATAAAATAAAATAAAATAAAATAAAATAAAATAAAATAAAATAAAATAAAATAAAATAAAATAAAATAAAATAAAATAAAATAAAATAAAATAAAATAAAATAAAATAAAATAAAATAAAATAAAATAAAATAAAATAAAATAAAATAAAATAAAATAAAATAAAATAAAATAAAATAAAAAAATAAAATAAAATAAAATAAATTTAAATTAAATTAAAGTGAAATAAAATAAAATGAAATGAAATAAGAAATATAAAAATATAGTAAAGTAAAATGAAATAAGATGAGATGAAATCAAATTTTGTTCACTTTTCATAATCAAATTCTGTAAATTAAAATATCTAAAAATCAATTTTCCTTAAAACTTTTCATTTTAAGCATGTTTTAAATAATTATATGTATTTCGAACAATATTTCGGTCTATTCCAACAAAATCAAAGGTTTGCTGTAATTTCCTCTATTTTTTTTTTTGTAATTTTTGAACTCATTTACATATTATTCTCTACTATTCTCTATCTCTACAAACATCTCTCTCAAACAGTCCCCAACACACTCAGTTTAATCACTTCCGGCATATGCAAATATCATATAATCTGTAATTTTAGGCTTAACAATTGACCTCATTTATAACCTTCGAACCCTGCCCCTTTTACGCAATTTCCAACACTGATTAATATGCTCAATTCCCTGTAAATTTGAAATTCTATCGAAATTCAACTGATGACTTCATTTTGCAGCTGCCTTGAAACTTTAAAGTTTCAAGTAACGAACTCTGCAGACAAAAGTCCAAGTGAGTTAAAAAAAATAAATAAAAATATAAAAAAAATACTTATATATATGTGAATATATATTTATAACATTGAACCCTGCAAAACACACAAAATGTTGTAGGAATTGTGAGTTGAGAACCCCGCATATGGTTGGTGTTTGTTTACATGCCAGTATATAATATATTTATATATGTATATATAAACATACATATTCAGATGCATATGTAAAGAGCTATATCTGTAGCTGGTTAAGGAATGTGTAGAGAATACAATATTTTTTGGGAAAGTATTTACACTTTATATGGCATTGGAGTAACCCTTCCCTCGTTTGCGAATTGCAAAAATAAATACGAGAAATGCAGCAAATAAAACTTATGAAAATACAAAATTTATGAATAAACAAAGCGAAAATTATATAAAGTAAGGGGAGTCGCTGGGAAAACCTCAACCAACAACAAGAAATTATATTAATATTTTTTTTTTTAATTATTAAAAGGGTGTGTTAGATCTAAGAATACCCTGTATATTACAAAATATGCGAAAAGTGAACTAAAATAATTATTAAACAAATTTAAGCAATTAATTTAGGTGAAATTAACTGCTAAATATAAATTTGAAATTGCAACAATTATTTTGCTAGTTAAGTTAGAAATTTAGTAAAATATGTAATTATTTTATTCATGGGGTAGAGCTGCCCCAGTTCTATTTTCCCAATATTAATTATGATATCCATGAAATATAATATGAAATAATAAAAACATATTGCGACTGCTTAACGCGTTTTAATTTGCAGCTCATGTATGGAAATGTTTTTAATAAATGAATTCCATAATCTGCAATTCAATTTACACGCCAACAAAATATTCAATCAAAAATTCTCAAATTTTTTCATTTTCAATTGAATTGATTGCCTCTAGTACAATTTATGCATAATTTTATATGGAAATCACAAATATGTATTATTAGTTGTTGTTATTGTATCAATTAACATGTATGCCCTCAATTGAGGGTCTTCCTCTCCCTCTCTCTCACTCTCTCTCTCTTTCTCTCACTCTCTATGTAGCTATCTCTATATGTATCTGTGTAGTAGTAAAATTGTTAATAAAAATGTATGTAATCAGGATTCATTTGATACTGTTTTATGGAATGTTGAATGTGTTGAGTATGTTGAGCTACTGCATTAATTGGGGTCTTATCTGTGCTTTGTGGATGCCACAAACTGGGTCAAAGTTTCAAATGGGGTTCAACAGAATCCCCCATAAAACTAGCATCAAACTGCAAACATGTGTCTCTCTCCCTCTCTCTCTCTCTCTCTCTATCTGCCCCGCCTCTAATAAAAAATGTTTAATAATGAATGAAACAATAATAAAAACAATAAAAAAAGACTAGACAAGGCAGATGAGAGAATGGAAATGAAAGATCCGCACTTGGGAATGAGTTGAATTTCGCGTTTTAATTTTTTGAGGGGCATTGAAATGATTTTCATCAAATAAAAAAAAAAATATGTTAGATAAAACTTGACACAGTTTTAATAGAGCCTCTTGATGTTCCATGTCATGTGCAACAAAATGAATATAGATTTGTGGATTATTATGAAGAAGAGGGGGGCGAAGTGCGACAGACATTTGTGGCAAGATTTATGCATACTTTTGGTGGAAACTGTGCTTGTTAAATGGGCAATAATGTGAACAGAAAACAATTGAAGAAAATAGAAAACAATAATATTAGATAAAATAGTATCAACGTACTTTGGTCGTGTTGGTTATAAGAATCTGAGCTACAACTGAAACTGAATTTGTCTGCAAAATACAAAATAAAAAGAAGATAGAAAAAAGAAAAGAAAAAAATAGAGAGAACAAATCATAAACAAAATTAAAATCACAACAAATAAGTAAAACTAATGAAATTAACTAAAGTTTAGTAAAGAAAATAAGTGAAAACAAAAAGAAAACTGACATCATCGATGAGTTGCAAAACAAATATTTTCCCCCAACTTGTGGCAACTTTAAGGGGGTGGGGGGAGTAGTTGCAGCTAAGCTTCTGTCAGTGGCACTTAAATTAAATTTTATGGACCTTGAATTGAATACCATATGCATATGAATATCTTCTGCACACATGTGTATATATGTACATATGTTTTTTTAATGTATTTTTTTTTTTATTTTTGAGTCATGTTCGTCCTAATTAACCAACTGACAACAAAGAGTGGCTGCCAAGTGTCTGCAACACGCTCCACCCTCTCCCTGCCTCCTCTACAAACTCTGTGCTCAATGAGATAATCCAACAACAACAACAACAACAACGAGAACAATAACAATGACTAACAACTGTAAGAGATAAAATATCGCAAATCCCACACAGGGACATACAGAAAGAGTGAGAGAGAGAGAGAGCGATATGGCAGAGATACATACAGATACGCACAAATACAGATACAGCGACTGATGCTGTGCGACAATGTAAATTCTGCCGAGATACGTACAGAAGGCTGCAAGTGCGTGGTATATGGAATATAAGTAAGTATAAAGAAGATGTTGTCGAGTTACGAATGACAAACAGAAAACCGTAGAAAGGGGAGCAGCAGCAGCAGCACGAGGAGGCAGTAAAATAAGAATACTCATGCTCACACTCTTCCTCAGGCTCTCGCACAACTCTGAAGTTCAGTTCACAGCCACAGATCCCCAATTCCAGACTGAGTCTCACTTTCAGAGAGAAGGAGAGCAAGAGAGAGTGCCCTGCAGCTGACAGTTCAACAAGCAAATAAAGCGACAACTTTAACAAATAAACAGCGCAGCAAAGCAAAGCAATGCAAAGCAGAGCAAAAGCAGAGCAGAAGCTGCGCAGCGCAGCGCAACGTAAAGAGAAGTAAAGCTCGAAGTGAAGCTCAGTCGCTGTCCTGCATACTCTCATACTCAGTCACATACAGTGAGAGTAAAAGTGTGAGTGTGAAGAGTGTAAGACATAACGAATTCAATAAAATATAAAGTAAATAATAATAAACGACCTTCGCGTGCCAGCCACCGCATTTTCTTATATTTTTTCTTTTGTATTCCTTTCTTCATCTTCAATTTCATCTGCAGCCTGTTCTTTGCATACGCCTTTGGCCATTTGACAGGCTTTATTATGTGTATATAAGTATTTAGTATAAATGTGAACTCGGGGTTAGTCAGCAAGAAGAAGCAGCAGCATCTTCACTGAGTTTATTCATTTGCACAGCTTATAGAGGATTAATCTGTATGATAATATTACAAGCTAATTGCTGAACATACTATAAACAAGTGCTCTTTAACAATTAAGCCTCAAGTCCACTGCATTATCAACTGAAGAATTGCACTAAGAAATCTTAAGATAAATGTGACAATATGAAATAGATAATATTTAATTAACAAACAATCTTATTAAATCTCTGCTGATTTATAAAATATTCAAGTGATAACTTTGAAATTTCTATAAATGTTTATAAACTGATTTTCTAAAAGTATTTATAAATATTATCATAAATTTAATTTTATTTCTTTGACTAAATATAATTTATTTTTATTTACAAATTGTTCAGCAAAAAATTTTACACTTTTTATTTTGGCAAATGCAGCAAAAATGTCGCTTAACGCCGTCGCCATAAATTCGTAATTTCCCAACACAACAACAACAACAACAACATCAACAGTAATTTTAATAATAACAACAACAATGTGAACAACAAGAAAAAGTGGAAGAACTTTCGAATACACTCGTATATTTAGTCTAGATAAAGTATCGAATAACCGCATTCAAAGTGAAGCGAAATTCACAACAACATAAACACACACATTTCAAATAAGAAATGTAAAACAAATATACAGAGAAATATAATGAGAGAAAAACATCACAATAACAAAAAAAAATAGCAAAAGAGCTGAAGACAGGGCGCATAATTTTAAACGTGACTGTTGCAAAGAATTTCATTTCATTTATCACACAAAATTGTTGCCCAAAAGCGCAAGACGACGACGCTGGAGACGAAGACGAAGACGCAGAGGGTGACGAAGGCAACAACGACGGCGAAGACGAAGACGTCGTTGACGTTGACAAAAAATGATTATTATAATAAATTCGACCTTATTACTCTTGTTACTTTCGTTTGTTCTACAACAGTTTTTCGCACATTTTGTTGTTATACACTTTTCTTAGGCGTTTTTTATTCTTTCTCAACGCGTTTCATATTTCACTTCTGGTTAAAAACGCTGGCCGCACTAATTTGACAGCGAGCAGTGGAGAGGGGGGAAAATTTTGCACATTCACACTCAGAAAAACAAAAACACACACAAATCACAAAACATATTTCGTTGCTGATCACTTTTACATTGCTTTGATAATTGATGTATGCAAATTTGATCTGCTTCGATTTTCGACGTTTTGCCGGTCGAGATCTCGATGTGGGTGCGCGCACGCGTGCGTCTTCTCTTCGCGTACAAGAAAAAACGCAACCAACTTACGCGCCGACGTTTTGTGAACTGAACTGAGCTGAGCCAACAACAAAGCCGGCGGCCGCATGCGTTTTGCGAACTGAACTACGAGCTGATGACAGCGACGTCGACGTTGGCGTCACTGCAGCCACTTTGCGCTCAACTCCCAACAACAACAGCACTAGCAACGAACGAAACTTGTTCTCCCTAATACTCGCTTGCATGTCGGTGAAAAACAGAGAGAGAGAGAGCGGGAGAGCAAACGCACACCTATTTACGTTGGCGCTCATTGAGTAAGAACTTGTTGCTCTCACATTTTGAGTTTTGTTTGTGTCAGCAGCAGCAGCAGCAGCAGTGCATTGTTTACAACTACCTAGGCACCAAATACCAACGTATGTGTGTGTTTGTGAGTTTTAAGTTTTATCTATGATTGCTTGTCTCACTTTTTAGTTTGTTTGTGTTTTGTTTTGGTTTGTCTGTCGGTTGCGCTTTTCTTTTGTCACTCGCTGCTCCGGCTCATTAAGTGCTTGTGCTTGTCGTTTCGGTTATGGAGTGTGAGTGTATTGGAGTGTTTGAGCGTCGAGTGGTTTGAGTGTTTGAGTGGCTTGTCTGCCGGCCAATTGAGTGCCACTCAGCACTCTCCTTCTCTCTTTCATGTATTTTTTTTTGTATTTTTTTCGTATTTATACTTGGCAACATTTCAATGAGTTTTACGATTTGCCTTGTTTATTGTCTCACAAATGTGTGTATTGTTTTTTTTTCCTTTTTGATTTTTGCTTAACATATGTAGCTCTGTCTCACTTACACTCTGTATACTCTCATGTTATTTTTTCGGCTTTTTGATGGGATTTATAAATGCATTTGAATGGTTTGTTTCTGTCGCTCTGCTTTATATTTCCCGCATTTCGTTTGTTTTCATTGTTTTTATTTGATTTTTATGGCATTTCACACGCATTTTTTTGCGCTTGATTTTTTCTTTTTTTTTTTTTTTTTTTTGCTTTTTTTGTATATGAATGTTTCTTAGCCATATGTGGTCTGTGAGTCACGGACGGGTTGTGGCTCATTTATGGCCAACTGAAGGATTTATTAGCATGAAATTTATGTTGATAAACACAGTTATTATTGCTGTCAAAGTATCTGTGAGATACTCAAGTGCTTCGATTTTCATCAGCTGAAAATCTTATGTCTTTTAGAATCAAAATTGCAGTTGCCATAAAAACAATTCAGAGCAGAGATATGACTGTCAACTCACATTAGAATCTCGTGTTATATCTCAGAGAAAAGTATCTGCATATTCCCTTCAAAGATATTTCAAATTCTGCCTCAAATATAATTTTCACAACTTTAAACAACTGTTACGTGGTATCCAAACAATGAGAGAATGTTGAGAAACAAAGAGCATCACAAATATGTCAATGTCTCTGCTCTGCTCTCAACTCTGTCAACTGTCAACTTCATTGAAGTCTTCATAAATCCCATGCAACACAATAAGGAGTGAGAAGGATATACTGAGTGGGATGGAGATAGATGGATATAGTCGGGAATTCGCTTAACTGTAGACGCTGACAAAGTGTGAAAAATATACATAGCGGGCAACGAGCTGATCAACAGTTTTCACAAATTTCCAATTTTATTATTTTTTTTTAATTTTCTTTTGCCGGCTTAAGGACGTGCCAAAGATACAGACAAAAAAATAAGATGAAAAAAATGTGTGAAAAAAACTCTAATAATTTTTATTAACTGCAGACGCGACAAGTGTTGGCAACTCCAAGGGGAGAAAGGGGGAAGGGAAGGTGGGGGGGGGGTAGAGCAGCAGACAGACTGAGAGACGAGAGAAGTTTCTTCTTCCTTTTCCATTTCTGGTGTCGCTGGAAAATCTATTTCCAGCGCGTAATTTTTCACGCTGCCACCTTCCCTGACAGATATCTCTGCCTCTCTCTCTCTCCCTCTCTCTCTATCTCTCTCTCTCCCTCTCTCTGTCTCTTTTCACACTTGCTCTTCTCAGTCGCTTAGCCAGCAACATATGCATAAGATACTTCTATACGAATAGATGCAGATATAAGTATCTTTAGCAAAAGGCGATTTGTCGCCTCGAAACGTATCTTTTTTTTCGCATTTGCAAATTGCAATTTCTTTTGTTGTTGTTGTTGTCGTTTTGTGAAATCTGTCTCTCGGATTTCCTGCATTTGTAAATTGGATTTTGGTCTGTGATTTCTGTTAGGAAGTTTGCATAAAACTCTTTTTGTATAACAAACACATTTGAGGACATATTGAAAGCGATGCTGGGCGAGAATTTCTTGAAAATTTATGACAGAAATAATCTGAAGAGAGAGTTCACAAAAAGTATCTTCTATGAAGTGTGGAATGTAGATTTCATGTAAACTAATTAGGATAAATTTACTGCTATTTTACGCAATTATCGGAATGAATATATTGTAACTGTAACGGGGCATAATATGTATAAATATCTGTTATTCGTTAAACAAATATTTTCTTAAAAAAATATGCATGTCATATTTAATTTTCTTACATTTTATTTTAATTTTTTTTTTTATAATTTCTATGAAAATATTTATTAATCAATTTTTTTAATATATTTTTTTTGATTTTATTAATTTTATATTTTTTATTTTGTTTTTAATTGTTTTTTGTTTTTTGTTTCAATATTTGCTTACAAAGTGCAATAAATTTATTGAGTTCTATTTTGAATTGCATTAGAAATTTTATTATATTTTTGTATTTAATTAATTATCTTGCAATTTATTTTCTAAAATTATTTGATTGATTTGGTGTTATTCACACAATCTAATCATGTGATGTTAAGGTACGTTAAGCTGTACAGATTCTTTACTCATTAAATTAAAAACAAAAAAAAATGGTTTTATTTTTTTAAATAATTTTTTTAAATTATTTTTGCATATATTTGTTTGAAAATTGTATGAGCACTGCAAACATATACGCCACTTGTGGCAAAAAAGTCAAGCAAATATTTATGAAATGCAGTATTCCCCCCCCCCGCCACAAATTCAATACAGTTAAAAGGGCGAAATTGTAAATGAATGTTGCGTTGCACAAACAAAATGGCGCCGGGCAGACATGGCAACAACGTGCGAACGAAGGACGAGGCAGGAGGAGGATGAAAAACAAGATGACAGCTTAAATGAATTGGCTGCAATATGTGACTGTGTATGTGTGTGTGCATGTGTGTGTGTGTGTGTATATGTGTGTGCACTGTCAATATAACTGAACACGTTTGACAATTATACACGGTTACATTTCATGGCATATTGCTGCACTTTGGCAAACAACAAGAACAAATAACTGTTGAACAAACTGCCACAAAAAGTCAACGAAAAGGACAACGTGAAAAACACAATATGTGTGTGCTCTCTTTTATTGATAGCAAATGGTATGGGATCCAGGGATATACAGGGATATGTGTGTATACAGGTTGGCAGGAGTAAGTAAAGCCACAGCCGAAGCTGCAGCTAAATCCAACCCAAAGCCAAACTGAGCTGAGCTATTTTAGCGTGACAATCAATTGATTTCCCAAGTGGTAAACAGCAAAAAAAACAAAGAAGAAAAATATTTTTTTTTTATTCTTTATGGTTTTCTTCGCAATTTGTAATCAATGTGGCGAGTGCCGTTGACTACAGCACATTAATCACACTGTTGTTACTAATTAAAAGCGAAGGCAACTGGGGAACAAAAAACAGCATATAAATCAAACAAGTGCGACAAGCAACAGCAAAATATTTATAAAAATTTATAAAAAATATATGACCAACAGTTATTTGTGTGCCATATTCTTCCCCATTTTCATTTCAATATATACATAAATGTATATTTGCACTATTGTGTTTAATTGTTGTTAAGGGGCCTCATGGGAAATATGGTTGAATGGCAACTTGCTCCATTTTGTGGTTTGTGTCTCAACTGCAGTGTGGTGAGTGTTTGGGCAAAAAAGTGCTGCATACTTCTAGGGCTGCAAATTAGTTCAATGCGGTTCGTCGAAGAAAACGTTTTTAAAAACGCATTGCAATTTATTTAAATGAACAACATAAATCAGAGCCAAGGCGAACAAAACATATTTCACACTGCGTATGAGTGATTTATTACAAAAGTGGAAGAGAGCGGGTGGGAATGTACATAGAAAAATAGAATAAAATGTTTGAAATTGATTTCATGTGCCATGCTGCGCCTGCAGTTGCATAATAAACCAAACTAAGCTGCAGTCACGGCCATTGCAAGACAGCTAGATAGAGACAGAGAGAGTGAGAGAAAGAGAGAGATAGTGAGTGGCGAGTGGACTCAAGGATAACGACGACAAGCAAGGCACAAACGTGGTCAGAGCGGCAGCTGTTACTGCGGCCAGCGGTCTTAAGGGGTTAAATGAGTTAACTCTGTGTGTGAGTGAGTGTGTGTGAGTGAGTGTATGTGTGTGTATGTGTGTGTGTGTGTGTGAGTGCATGGCATCAATATCGACCACATGTGGTTAAATTATGGCCCGCAAACTCGGTTCCATTGTGCAACGTTCACCGGCCCCAAAGGGAGTGCTAAGGACATTCCCCACAAGGACATTCGCTGCAATCCCTTTTTTTCTATATTTTCAGCCACATTTATTTTGCTATTTTTAGAGCTTAAACAGGATATCAATGGAACATATTTTATGTGTGTGGCGTCAAGCAATTGCTGCCATATTCCCAACAACGCTTCGGCTTAAGTGGGTTAATGTGGCCAATGGGTTAAGTGGCAACAACAACAACAACAACAACACATTTTGTTGCACTTGCGGATTAAACTGTGAAGAGTTGCAACTCTATAGATGCATATTGTTGCAGCGGTTCATGCAACATACGTAAAGTTAAGGCTGAAAAGCTCTCGATTATTTGCCCAATGAGCCAGAAGTAGTTCCTCTCTCTCTCTAACTGACTCTCTCTTTCTGTCCCTCTCTCTCACTCTCTCAACTAGTGCGCTGTGGTGTGCCAAAATTTTGAAGGGGCAGCTAACCACAGTGTGCACTTTTCATTAGCATTGCAACATGCATGTTGCACTCATGGCCAGTCTCTGCCCCTCTCTCTCTCTCTTCTCTCGCTTCGTCTCATTCTCTCATCTCCCTCTATCCTCCCTTCCGCTGGGCAGGCCAACGACATTGCCACAGTCAAGTTTGCCCTGACATTGATGTGGCCATGCATCATTTGTGTGGCAAAGTCCAGTTGCCTGATGAAGTGGCAGCTTAGTGAAGGCAGTGAATTGGGGGAGGGGCAGTGGATGGGGCAGGGGCATGCTGCCTGAACGAGCATCTAATTGAGGATCGCAAGTTTGATTGGCAGGCATGCAGATTTGAAGTGCGGTTGATTAAAGATGTGGCAACACACTTGCCACTTGCCACACAGTTTGTTAAATGCTTGTCAAGGTTTTTATTTTCTTCATCAAATATTTCAGATTATTTTAAAATTTTTTAAAAATGTTGAAATATTTAAATCAATTCAAAGTTTTTTTTTGATATTTTGAAATTTTTGAAAAAATTAAAAAAAAAATGTTGAACAAATTTAATAGTTTTGAGCAATTTAAAATATTCCGAAATATTGGTATATTGAAAAATACCGAAATATTGAAATATATGGATATATTGAAAAATACCAAAATATTGGAAAATGTTGAAATTAATCGCAAAATTGAAAAATATCGAAATATTGCAAAGTGTTGACATATTGAAATATATCGCTAAATTGAAAAATATCGAAATATTGAATAATTTAAAAAATATTCATTGCTTTTTAACTTTATGAAAGTTGAGGGATATATAAATGGCTATAGACTGCCTCTCTCTATCTCAATCTCTCTATCTATATCTTATTTTTCTTTCTTTCTTTCTCTATATTTCTCCGCCACTTTAAAATGAATTTTGAATTCCATTAAAACTGAGTTCAGTTTCTCGGACTCGTTGCCTGTCACTGTCAATCAACCAAATTTTGTAGAACCGGCAGTCAGTTTCCTTTGGAAGTACAACTCGGCGTATACGTAATGTGTAGCATAGCAAATGATGGAAAGGGGGTGGTGGGGGAGAGAAAGAGAGAGGGGTGTGTCATGGCATATAAAATTCATTTTGCTGGCAAAAACTTTTTATTTAATTAATAGAAAATGGAATTTCTTGGCATTTTTGTGGTCAATTAACCACAATGCACAATTGAAGCCCGTTGCAAGTTTAGAACAGTGTGTTACCTCTCTCTTTCACTCACCCTCTTACTCTCTTACTCCATCTCGCTCACACTCTCTCAATCTCTCTTTCTGTCTCGTTCTCCCTTTTTAAAACTCTTTCTCTCTCTAACTGGTCAGTTATGGGCAGTTGAGTAACACAAAGTTGCTAAAGTTGCAGCCTGATGAAGAGAGAAGAGACGAAGCAGGGATGTCTCTGCCTGCCAGTTCATTGAAACAACAGAGTGAGACAGAAAGATAGAGTGAAAGAGAGAGAAAGTGAGGGAGAGAGAGGGAGGGAGAGAAAGAGGAAGAGAGAGAGGGTGTAAGTGAAGCTTCCCTCGCACAGCGAAACTTTCATTTGCGCTCTGCTCCATTTTTCTGCTGGTTTCGTGGTAATTGTTTTAAGTTGCATTTATTTAAACTTTCATTTTGTTGTTCTTTTCAGTTTCTCTTCTTCTTGTTGGGGACTGTGCACATTTTCAATTTGGGTCTTCATCTCTTTACCACTGTCAAAATGCACACACCCTCACCCTCCGCACGGGTCAAACAACTTTGGAAGCTTGTTGAGTGCAACTTTTTTAATTCTATTTAATTTGTTGTTGCTCCAACAGTTGTTGTTGTTGTTGTTGTCAGTACCGTTGCACGTTGTTAATACCGTTAAAGTTTTTCTTATCAGAATTTTTATAGTTGTTGTCGTTGTTGTTGTTGTTGCCTGTTGCTAGGCAGGTTGCGCCTCCTTCCTCTTGTGGCAATATAGAAATTAAAACGTGGCTCGTTTTTAAGCGATATCAAATTAGTTGCAAAACTTTTCGCACTTAAATTGCAAATCCTTTTTTTTTTTAGCTGCCAGCAGATACTCATATTAAAATGTGTGGCAAGGTGCAAGTTTAATGTAACTTGCAACCAGCAAGTGTGTGCATCGTGAATAATAAATTGCAAGGGAATTTGGAGCCTAGGCAAAGAAATTTGCGATATATTATTCATATATTTATTTTTTTTTCCTTGAATTTTTCATAATTTATGCAAATTGCGATTTGAAATTTACGTTTGATATTTAGTATGTAAGGCAAAAATAATTCCAAAGAATTTGTCTTGAAATATTTTGCAGTTTAATGGCATTTTTTGTTCATTATGTGAAAGTGAGATCAAAAAAAAAATATATATATATATACATATATCAATATATCTGCTCTGACCCAATAAAAATGTGAAATGTTTCCCCAATGACAGCACTATGCATAAAATATCAAAAGAGGCCAAGATAAAGAGAGAGAGCGACAGACAGAGAGAGAGAAAGAGAGAAAGAGAGAGAAAGAGACAGAGAGTGAGAGAGAGTGAAAGAGGAAGAGAGAGAGAGGCTAGGCGACCGAGAATCTTATCTAAAATGCACACAGAACAAAAGGCGTAAAATTTCACACCCAAAATATATGTGTATATATACACATATGTATGTATATGCAAGCAGTATATATAATATATAGAGAAATTGCATAGTTCAGCTTGTATATAGCATATTTATGTGTAAGTTAAGCTAAACTAAACTGAAACAGTGGCGGCTGTTAAACCCTTTCTGCCACTTTTACAGGGGTTCTCCAGTTCACACTCAAGTGTCATATTTATGCGCACTTTGTTGCAAATATATTTCACATTTATTCGTTGTTTGTAGAGTACAATATACATGTTGTTGTTGTTGTTGTTTCTTGCACACATATTGTTACGTTTTATGGGCATTGCCTTTTCGCTTTTCGCATTTCGTTGTTCGTTGTTCGCTTTTTACAGTTTCCCTATTGATTTTCGCCTCGCCCGCAAAAGTATGCTATACATTTCGCATTCGCCATAAGACAAATATATTTGTAAACATACATATGTATGTATATGATATGTATGTTTATATGTGCATTTTATGCGGCCACACTCAACGAGTTACACATGTATGAGTGTATGGGTGTGTTGGTGTGTGTGTGTGTTGTTGTTGTGACTCGCATATGCCATTGTTTGCACACTCTGTGACATTTTTATGCGGCCAAGAAAAACTTTGTTGCATCAAATTTACGGTGCGTATGAGTAACGACAGCCGTTGCCAGAGTCCGTCACACATTTGTGGCAAATATTTCGCCTCCCACTTCATTGTTGTTGTTCTCGTTTCGTTGTTGTTATTGTATTTGCTTTTTGTAGAAAAGCAAACGACATGCGTCGTAAAAAGCACACTTGCATTTATTAGCCATCAGTTGGGAATCCACAAAAACCACAAAATACCAACAGAGCAGCCCTTCCTCTCTCTCTCTCTCTCTCTCTCACTCTCTCTCTCTTTCACTCTCTCTCTCTTTCTCTATACTCTTCACATCCATCCAATCCAATCAAACTGCCAGGCAAAAGTAAATCCCTGCGAGCCTAAAAACATAACACGAGTATTCAGCACAAATATCTATACATACATATGTATGTATATTCTATGCAAGTTTTGTGCTTTTGTTTTGCAAACTGCAAATGTAATTGAATAATAAATATACATATCCATATGTATGCATATACATATATAGTTATTTGCTTTTGGGCCCAAAAATTGTGTGGAGAGCATGTGCTTTAATTGCTGCCTAAAAATGTAAATCATTTGCCCATAAATAATTCAGCAATAAAAATGCTGGCAAAATTGTGCTTTAATTGCTCGCATTCAACTCGACATCCTCGACATCTTATTCATACTCATTCTCAATCTCACTCTCCAAATATTTTTGATTATTATTTCACTTTACTTTTCTTTTCATTTCATTTCTTTTGTTTTTTATTCGGGCAACTTAATGATGACTTCATTCAAAAGGTCTCTCAACGTTGATTTGATTTCGTCTACAAATTGCGCGCACTAGAAAACTTTTCGCCTCCAAAATATATATATATACATATATAATTGCACACCTACACACACTTATACACACTCGCACACACACATACACTCCAAGCACACTTGACTATATGCAATAAAAGTTGGGAAAGAGAGAGAAAGCTACGCCAACTCGTGCTAAAACAAATTGGAGGCCATAAAAATTACAAGAAATATTTGAATTGATGTATAGAACAAGTAGCAAGAGGGGGGCAAACGACTGTGCAAAGCGAGGAAAGGCAGCAGCCACTTCAGCCTCAAAAAATTTGAGCAAAATTCAGCCGCAAGTCATGAGAAAATTATGAAAATGTTACAGTTACAGTTACAGCAAAATGATGAAGTAAGCGTAAAACGAAGGCAGAACCTTAAAGGGGGAGGCAGGGCAGGTGTCCCTCCCCCCCAAGGAGAGAGGGTGTTAGCTAAGAAATTGTATGCAGACTCACCGTCATGTATTCATCCAAACGATGCTTCCAATTGTCAGATCTATCGATTAGATTGTTCCACTGCTCCGACAGTTTTCCCACCTCCCGTCGAATGCTGCGCGTCAATTCACGGCTCTGTTCCTCGGCGGACATGTAACGGGAGTCGGAATCGTGGGTGGCTGCAAGCAGATAAACCAAAGAAGGACATGATTATTATTATATATATATATATATATATGTATATATGAAAATTCGACAGTCAGGTGCAAAAAGAAAGAGAGAGTGAGAGCAACAAACAGATAGAGAGGTAGAGAGAAACAATTGCCAAATACAGTTGGCGCAAAAAGTTCACTGACTGCTGCTCGTGGCACGTATCCTTATGAATTAGAGATGATATTATGGCTCTTAATGTCTACCGACGACGATGATTATCCTCAAGTTGTATGACGGGGTATTGGGGCAGGGGGAGTGCGGAAGTGGGGAGTAGATATAACTTTGATTATGCTGATTGCGCACAGTGATTAAATTTGGCATAAAATGAACTCGACTCTCTCTGGCAGACAACAGTGACAGCTATACTCTGGAGGCAACTCTCTGGGAACTTCACAGCGATAACCAAATTAATCGTAATTCTTGTGCGATATTAATCGATTAAATTGTGGAATAATTTAAGCTAGAGTCCAAAAATGAAAAGGTTTTAAAGCCACGACAAGTGTGACAAGTGACAAATAAGAGAGAGAGCGAGAGAGAGAGTGTAAGAGAGAGACAGAAACAAAAAGAGAGAGAGAGAGAGAGAGAAAAAGCTTAACAGTGCCATAAAACAGTATGCACACATATATACACAACAACAAAGGACAACCACAACAGCAGCTATAACTTGACATCGATGAGCATCACAGCATCGAGAGATAGAGAGAGAGTAAGAGAAAAAGAAAGAGAGAGAGATTGTGAGAGATATGCCCGGTCTTCAGATTGAGATTCCAACTTGGCTAAATCTAAATTTAATTTAATGCACGAACGGAGACGACGAACAACTTTTATGGCCAACAGGCAAACAGAAGAACAACAAGAAGAACAGTGTTGGATGAGGGGTAACAGAAGGAAGAGGTGACGGAGAAGGGAGGGGAGGGGAGGGAAGTGATTGCTTTGGTTGGACAGTGAACATCTGGTAATATGACGTTAAGCAAATATCAAGGCTCTTGATATACTTATCCATGCAAATACATATACATACATACATATATCCATCAATATCTGCATATTCAGAGTGGGAGTATACAGTCTGTCTTGTCTGTCTGTGGCTGTTTTAATATTCAAATTCAATTTAAAGACTTCGAGTTTATCGCATAGCTGTTTTTCTGCTCTTTGCCTGCCTCACTGACTGACTGACTGACTGATTGACTGATTGATTGACAGACTGACTGAAGTTGTGGCGATTGACTGAGAAAATAAAGCAGAAAACTTATAGTTTTCACTTGAATTTCATTTTACCACATCTCCACATTTTGCAACTTTAAAATTTATGAAATTGTATGAAAAAAAAAACTATAAAAATTTGTTGGCAAACAAAATTTTCAATTTATGTAAATATTTAAATAAATTGCAAAATCAATAGAAAATTAACTTTTAGCTAATCTCAAATGTATGCCAAAAATATTTATTTTACAATTGCAGTAAAATAAATATTTCCAGGCAAATTGTATGCATTGCGTTTATTATTTATTTAAACAATTGGGTTTTTAACGCTATAAATTATTTCAATAAACATTAAATTTTGTTGTGGCCAAAAACAACAACAACTACGAGAACAATGTGGGCCAAAAATCAAAGGCCCAAACTGAAATGCATTCGGGCCAAAAGCCGCACAGACAATCAAAGCAAATAGACTCGGCCACACACATACACACACACACACACACACACGGCCACAAGTACACACAAAGTGTGGGAAAGTGTGTGTGAGAGAGAGAGTGAGAGAGAGAGAGAGAATCTGTTGATAGTTGGCACTAATAGCGCACTAATCCCACTAATTGCTATGGTTGCAATTATCGCCAACGCCTTCGACAATGAGTCAGCAGCGGGGGCGTGGTCGATGCTGCCGATACTGCTGCCAGCTGACTGCCCAACTGTCCAACTGTCCATCTGTCGGTCTGTCGGAATTGTGTTAACGCCAAAGAGCACAACACAAATCTGTAACCAGTGCTGTCGGTTCAGAGCAGCCATTTGCTAAATTGTTGGCTGTAGTTAAAAAAGAACTAAGCCCTAAAAGAATGGCATGTGAATGTGTTGGCAATGAGGGTTGATGAACAACAATATACTCTCTAATACTATATACTAGCAGGTAATACTTGACATTTGTTATAACAACTTAAAGTGTACATCAATATTTTATCAAACATTTCCCTACTAATTTACTACGATTAATATATAAATTTTTATTTAAATTATTAATCTATAATATTTACTAAATAATTTTCGAATAATATATTCTTAATTTTGAATAGTAATAATATTTTATATGTTTTATTTTCTTATATATTTTATATAAGTTGTAATACCCTTTTAATTCATTTTTCAGTTATATATGATTTTAATTATTACAAAATAATTTTCGAATTATATATTTTGATTTTTAAGTAGAAATAATATTTTAAATACAAGTTTCAATGCCTTTTTTATTCATTATTCAGTTCAGTTTAAATGTGCTTTTAGTCTATACAAAAATTCAATATTTTTCAAAAAATAATTGTCTCCTGTTTTTCTTGAATTTTTACATATTGTATATGGTAAAGATATTAAATATAACTTCTAACGCTTTTTAAATTCAATATCAACTTTAATAGTTTAAAAAAATAATTCTAATAATAAATTACCCAAAATTTCCAATACTTCTCAAATGTAATTTTCAATTATTTGTAAATCTGTTAATCTTAGTTATGTTTGTATGGGTCCAGCACTTAATTTATAAATAAAATTTAATTTTTTTTTTATATTTTCTTTATTTACTTCAAAGTAAGTTTTTCTAAGATATAAATATTCACTCTAAATCTACCACTTCTGAATACTTTCCATTTTAGATAGGGTATGCTAAGCCCTCTTGTTGCAACCAAATCAATTGGCAATGCCACAAGAGCTCAACCAACTCAACGCCGCACAGCCAACAACTGTTGTCTACTTTCAGGCGCTGCTCACGTGCGGTTTCAGCACGTTCTCTGCTATCTTTCTGTATCTCTGCTCTCAGTAGTGAATAGGTATTTCTGTGTATGTATATGTGGCGTATATGTGTGTGTGTGTATATATATGATTGTGTGTGTGTGTGTGTGTTTATCGAGCTTGTAACTGTTTTGGTCAGCTGCTAAGCGCAGGCAGTTCAAAGGCTCAAACAAGTTGAGAGTTCCTTGCATTTACTTATTCAGGATGTTTTTTGGCCCTGTTTTGAGCACAGAAACACAAAAAAAGAAATTGAAATTGAAAAAATGCGTTGAATGACCATTGAAATGAAATGAATCGTTGGGTTGTTTAACCAAATGTAAACAAGTGAACAAATGCGTAAAAATGGAGTTGAAGAGCGCTCAAGATGCAATATTTGATGTTGAAAATATGTTTTGAATAGTTAAGAAATATTTCTAAAAATAGTATTGTATTTGTCACTTCAATTACAATTTTGAAATTTACTTTCAGTTTTTATTTATAAATTTAATAAATATATTTGCCTATAAATATATATATTTATATTTATATAAATAAATAAATTTCGAATGGAAGCAACTGCTTTCTTTTCGATATCATAATTTAATGCAGCTATCGTCAAAATTATATATATATAGAGAGAGTAAGAAGAAGAGCTACTTACCCTCCGTATCGCTGGTATCCGAAACTGGAGCCTCGCTGGCAATATACTGACGTCCGCTCGTTAAATTGCTCTCAACAATGGGACGTTTATCCTCGAGCTGCCGTCGAAACGCTTTATGATCATCCTGGAAAAACAGATACAGACATATAGATATAGTACAACTGCATAGATTTTTATGTATTCTTATTTTTTTCAGTTCAAATGGCATCTATGTTGTGTGTAGTTGTCGAATTGCTGCAAAAGATTTATTTGTTGCCCCCCCCCTCCTCAAATACCATAGAGAACAGGGCAGAAATATATATGTATATATATATAAATTTTGGGCAATTTGCTCAATTGCAAATGAAATATTCTCGGGCCGAGTTGCTGTTGCTGTTGCTACTGTTGTTATGGGGCAATAAAACATCATTGAGTGCAGTACAGTGACGACTCGCTATAATAAATATCGTGTTTAATGCATTTAGTCTGCCCAATAAACTCAAGAAATGCAACAATGCGAGCGGCAAGGCAGCCAATTCTGAAGTCAAGCCTCAATTCCTTTCAACATGCCACACACACACACACACACACATTAGTGTATGTGTGTGTGTGTGTGTGTATAGAGTACACACTTAGACTCTTACAAGCCGAAATGTAAATGTCCGGCAGACCGTAACTTAGTGGCAGGCAATAGATTCAGCAAACGCCTCCACTTCACTCCACTCCACTCCACTCCTCTCTTCTCTCTAAGGGGTGAAAGTTGCCTCATTTTTTGCTGCTGCTGCTGCTGCTGCTGCCACTCAGTGGGGGGTTGTGTGTGTATGTGTGTGAGTGTGTGCTTGGGGGTAAGTGAAATTCAAGTGGCACACGCTGTGTTAGACAGTGTTTCACCATTTTCCAAACTGGCCCCTATAACCCGGACTTCAACTCAACTGCGATTTCTCTCTCTCTCAGAAATTTTTCTGCCACATATACATACATATATATGATTTTTTTCCTTCTAACTTGGCCCCTTAAGTGATTTCCGCTACACACACACTCACATATGCTCAGCTAGTGTGTGTGTGTGTGTGAATGTTTTTGACATAACAAGCATCATTTAACAATTATTTAAGAATTCGCAAACGGAGCTCAGTTTAGCCCCAAGTGGGAATTTCAATTCAATTCAATTTCAAGCAATTCGGTCAAGTTGGCCAATTGAAGAGATGGAGATGAGGAGATGAGGAGGAGAGTGCGACTGCGAGTACTGTGACTTGGCATAAAAAAACGAATCTAATAAAAAAAGTCGAGATTGTAGAGAAGGTGCACACTTCACACACACACACACACACACCCTGGTGTAAAGCACGATTTCTTATGAGGCCATAAAATACATTGACGCAGCAACTTCTGAATTATGTAATGTGCGGGCCACGATGTTATTGCCACGTCTGGAATGGCAATGATAAGCCAGAAGTGAAACCAAATTAGCCAACTTTATACATATATTACCAACTAAATTGACCACTTAGCAAATCATCTGCGCAGCTCTGCGAATTTCACACGAATTTTTATTGAACTACAATCGAATGGAATTTACGTTTTATGAGCTAAAATGCAAGTAAACCAAATCAAGCAAAAAAAAAAAAAATATTTTTAAAAAATTTCAAATTTACCTTTTGCAAATTTGATATATTTAAAAATATTTTTAAGAATTTAATTAAATTTATTACATTTTAATTAAATCAAAATCAAGTGGTATTTATGGTATATGAGCTAAATTAGAAATAATTCGATTTAATGAATTATACTTAAAAAAAAATTTTTTTTACAATTTTAAAGAAATTTTAGAAATATTTAAAAAAAATTTGTGAAATCCATATATTTTTATTAATATTACGTGGAATAAACTAAATGAAAATAAATCGGTTTGGTCAAGACAATATAATATGAAGAAAATATAAACTTACGGTTTTACATAATTTAAAAATTCTTTAATAGCTTGAAATACTTATATGAATTCCTCACAATCATATTGACTTCAAATAAAACTGAATTTATTTGTTATGCTTTAAAATAAAAGTAGTTCAATTTGTTCCGAAAAATATGTTGTTAAAAAATATTTGAGAATTATTTCATCTCATTTTACTTTGTCCAAAATTTCTATAATAATTTCTGTATTTTTTTTTTTCGCAATTTTTCAAAAAAATTTATAAATCATTATGAGGTATTATAGTTATTAATATTTCAAATAAAATCTGCATTCATTTTAATAATTCGCATACCATGCATTTCTATTTACTGCCAAATTAAATTACGAAATTATAGCCCTGGCTTCAAACTAACGCAACATAATAACAAATTCAAATTTATATGAAATTATGCCAATGAACAGAGAGATCTGTATGGGTTTTCAATTATTATATATTTGCCATTACCGTGCACTCTGTAATCGTCTCTCATTTCAATGTATTTGCATTCCCTGCTGACATATTGCGTATACGCAGCATGTGCCATGGCAGAAAGTATGTAAAGCAGTCGTATATTATTATATTACGGGCAATAATATTGCCAGGCATTTGGTCAAATATAAATTCAATTGAAATTCAAATCAATTGCGAACATTTCTCATGTTGATAAACAGCCTCATCTCACTCACATATATGTATGTACATATGCATACAGATATTAATATAATTTGTGTTTACAGCATGATATGCAGAAAATCGTTTGGCAATTTAAACTAAACACTTGAAAATCGTTTTACGGCAATTTGAGATGGCAAAAAGAGTGAGAGAAATGCAGAAGATTGACCATGTATATATATATACTCTATAATTCTGCTTAAATATTTGCTGTAGTTGTGGGAAATCGCATAAAAAAAATAGCATACAAAGGGAGAACATAACCACAATCACTTTATGCGCCATTAAATCACAGCGAAAGAGACGGCATAAAGCCAAAGAGAGAGTGAGAGAGACATAGAGAGAGAGAGAGAACTGCTGTCGCATATTCATTTCCATTTGCGCACACACTGAGGCGAAAAATTACAAAATTGTGCCAGAAAATGGCACTAAAAATGCCAGCATAAGAGGGTTACCTCCTCCACTCTCCCCCCAAACACCTCCCTAACCGCCTCAAACTGCAATGACCCCAAATGCCTTCCACACAATTAGTTGGCCACAGCAAATTGAGGTGCAGCCTCCGTCAGTTCCATAGAAAAAAATTCAAATTGGGTCACAAAAATCAAAATAGAAAAAAAAGTGAGAGAGAAAGAAACTAAAACGAAGCTAAAAACCTCATGATGAGCAGCAAAAACTGTTGGCTGCCTATAGAAGTGTTGCCCCATATTTGTGGCATGCCACAGTAAAACTAACTAATCGCAGACCGCAACGCAGCGCACTTGACATCATCGAGCCTACAAACAACATTTCCAACAACATTTCCCACAGTCAAAAGTCAAATAACAAATTTGTTGGAAATTCCATTTCCATTTGAGACGAGTGTCTCCTGCCCCCAATTTCATGGCATTTTCATTTTCGACAAAATCTCAACTTACCAATTGCTTTTGCAGGCTGGCCGCATCTCCCCTCACAGGACCCAATCCCAGGGTGCTCAGCTCCGTATCCTTGCGGATAACCCACTCGGTTAGTTCTCGCAGCGACAGCAGCAGCGCATTCCAATGTTCCGAATTTGATTCCAAGCGGTTTCTAAAGGGAGACAGTGAGAGACGTGAGAGAGAGAGAGAGAGAGAGGAAAAGTTTAGTATGCAATTCGAAATATAATCGCCATAATAATATTAAATTTAATTTGCACAGCAGCTGTCTTGATAATATACATATATATATATATAGAAAAAATAGAAAAAAAAATAATAGAAAAAGAAAACCTCAAAACTCGAATGACCGCAAAATGTCAGCGACAATTTGTCTACTTCCGTTTTAGAGTGTCCTCACAGAGCAGAGAGATAAAGAGAGAGTGAGCGGGGTGCGTGGTATCATTCTAATAAACCCGGAATATACCACGCCCCCCAAAAAAAAGTCAAAAAAAAAGAAAAGAAAAGTCGTGTCTCTGCTCTGCTTGTAATTGAGCAAAATGTGCCCTGTTCATGGCATTTTTATTATTTTTATTTTCATTTTCATTTTTATTTTCATTTCACAATCGTCTCCATTTCTTAGCCGCTTTTTTATTTTCTCTTCTCTTTGAGCTTCCTCCTGGCATATTTTGCGCCCCATTTTCTGTGTGAAAATCGTAAAAAAAAGTGTGCAAGAAATCTGCATCCGTCGTGGAGCTGTGTCTAATAACAATAGTCATTGGGGTTCCCCTCCAAGGACTCCACTTTGCCTTGGCTTCCAGTTTCCTCTTTGCTTTGTCTGTTTATCTTTGGCGAAATTCTTCTTTTAGTCCTATTATTATTATTTTTCTTGTTCGCATTCGCATGTAATTAAGGCATATTTCCCCAAAACCAGAAACCCAAACTCAAACTCAAACTCAAACTGAGACTGAGAATCAGACACCCAGAGAGTGCCACTTGAATTGAAGTCAGAGAAAGGAGAGGAGTTGGAGCATATGCAGGGGTTATGCCAGGACATTTGCTCAGTTTTTGGTCCTGGCAAATTATTATAAAAGAAATAACTTTGTCTTGGTCTACCCGGTCTCGGAAATAAGATGTATTCTCCAAATATTCTTCTTATTTTTCTTGCATTTCCACTTAAGATACATATCTTATGCCCCCGACTTCTCTCCATGCTCCGTTTATGGCAAATGTCTTGTCAGATTTTCCTTATATTATGGCATTTTCATTTTCTCTGCTTTCTGTCGCTTTCAACTTCTGTCGTTGACATTGCCAAGCACAATTAGTGTGTGTATGTGTATGTGTGTGTGTGTGTGGCAAGTAAATTGAGCCTGGCAAATGATTTGAGGCAGAGTCGACAACAAACTCAAGCCAGTCAAAATAAAAATAAAAGCTAAATGAATTCTTCTCTTTGACGAACCATAAGTTGCTTAAGAGGAAATCACATATTTTAGCACATATTTTAATTAAAAATTAATGTTAAAAATAACTCTTAGCGGAAAACTTTTAAAATTGAATCTATGTGTTTAATGACAAATAATATTAATATTTTTTGTTAAAAAAATATACAAAAATTAAATAAAGTTTTGGCATTTCGAAAATATTTTTAAAATTGAATCAATATTATCACATATACTTATTTAAAGTAATAATTAATGCTAAGCGAAAGATGGAAAAATTAAAACAATAGTTTTATACAATTTTTGATCAAATTTTTTTACGCTAAGAAATTTTTTGAAATTTAAATAAACGCAGCAAATTCGCTTTGAATTATTTTAGTAAAATATTTTACATATTTTGGAAACTAAATCATTTTTAGCACACATTTCAATTAAAAATGCAAACTTATTATTAAAATATTAAAAAAATAGTGAATAAACATGTTCTTAGCAAGTATTTTTGTGCTAAAAAAATTTGTTAAAGAACAAAAGTAATCTTGAAACTATTTTCGAGACACTGCTAAATATTTTTAAACTTATATTGTTTCTAGCACAAAATTTACTTAAAAACTTAAGCTAACTGAAAATATTCAAATATTAAGAAAATTAAGTAACATTTATCAAACACATATTTTTCTTAAAAAAAACTCCTGAAAAATTATGGAAGCTTGAAAATAGAAATTTTTATTTTTTTTTTGATAATTTCTATTAAATAATTTAAATATGTTTAAAGTGTTTTCACAGCGAATTTTGTGTGCACATATTTTCGTATTTTAAATAAATACTCAATTTATATTTGAGCTGAGCATAAATGTCATAATTCAGCAGAGCTGTCAGTCGCCTAAATAGATTGATTGAGCTTCGCAATACTTTCATCCAGATGTATGCGCTGTGGGCAGGGATTATGTATTTTGCCAGCCCCCAGAGATGTGGATGAGGTGCTCTGCAGCTGTCCCAAATGTAATTTAAGGTAAACCACAAGCAGAGACAGAGAATGTGAATGAGAAAAAGACAGAGAAAGAGACAGGGACAGAAAAAGAGATGCGGTAAAGCGCACATGACAGCCAGCATGTTATATCAAATGGGTTTATCAATCTTCGCTCAAACTCAAACAACAATCAGCCTGTGCTCTCCACTCACAAGCACACCTGTAGATGCCACACACACACACCCCCACCCCCACCCCCACTCCCACAGCCCCGTCCACTCCAAGTTGTGGCGAGACAACTTGAAAGTTTTGATGGAGCAGCTATGATACAGAAGCGAAGAGGCAGTGAAAAAGAACAGTTCAAAGCGCATAAACTTTCGGCTATAAATGACCCCAAAGCGAGAGCCAAACTCAGTCGTGGCTAATCCAAAGCAGACCAGGCCCAAACACAACCAATGCTGAGGGAAAAGAAAAAAAAAACAAAACTTTTCAAGTGCCGCCAGTACGAAAATATTTCATTGGAATTTATAAGCTAACAAATCTCCGGCAACAAAACTACCAGCGAAAAGCAAACAGAAGTGGAGCAAGTAGAGAGAAGCAGCAAACAGAGCAAAAGAGAAGCTGTTGGCCAAACAACAACAACAACGGAAGTGGCCGAAAAACTTCTTGGCCAACGGAAATATGCCGAAATGCCAACAATGAACATAAACAGAAAGCGACGCCAACTGACAAAGAATAATCGTCAGCGGCCAACAGAGAAGCTGTGACAAAACACAGTCACTCGATGGATGGAGTTGGGCAGTGCTAAGTGGGGGCGTGGCAAGTCAAGCATTTCTTTGCGGTGGTTTGTGGAGCATGCACGCAAACACTTAAGGTGTCAGTCGTTAGTGCTCTTGTGGTGTTGTGTTTGCGTCTAATTGAAAAGCGTTTGAAATTATGCCAAAAAGCTGAAAGCAACAAAATATGAAATATTGTTGCCTACTTTTCAGCGCAGCGACAGGCGATGACGAGAGGCCGCCATTTTGCTGCTGTTGTTCCCATTGTTGTTGTTGTTGCCACATAATTGCCATTTATATTCATTTGGCGACCACGTTGTTTTCCACCGATTTTCGCATGTCATCATCATTATTCATTTTAAGCTGCCTCTCAAGCAGGGGGACATGGACAGAGAGACAGAGAGAGAGAGAGAGAGAGAGAGTGAAAGGAAGTAAGGAAGGAGAAAGCAAACTGACTTTGGTTCATAGCCGAGCATCAATATCAACAAGCGTACAATATTTGTATACGCAGCTCTTCTCCTCTCTTCTTCTCTTTGCTTTATTTATGAAATGTGGAAATTACAAACAAAGAGAGAGATAGATAGAGAGAGAGAGAGAGAGAGAGAGAGAGAGAGAGAGAGGGAGAGCGAGAAAGCGAGATGGAGAGTGAGAAAGAGATTGTATCTGCTTTGCAGTCGATTTCATCACATTGTTGGCTCCTCTCTGCGCCTGTCGCCATCTCATCACAACTGAAGTGCCAAACAATGGACACGGCAGCATGAAGAATGGACCCATGGATGCCGATGTACGTCCAGCACTTTTCACGGCCGTGTTTATTGATTTTCATTTTGTTGGGCGGCCATCAAAGCAATATACGTGGAGCATGGAGCCATGGGCCAGACTCCATCGCTTTCTGCCTGGCCAGGCACAACAAACTTCCTCGCTCTCGCTCTCGCTCTCTCTCTCTTTTTCTCTCTCTCTCTGACTCTATCTCTATCTCTCTCTGTCTCTGTCTCTCGCTGTCTATCTCTCTCACTCTATATCTCCTGTTCGTTCTTTTATTTTCGCATTTTCATCAGCACAAAGTCCCTTAAAACGGCAGCAGCTGCAACATCACCGGCCATGTTGTCTCTGAAAAACTGTGGCATACTTCCAGGCAGCAGCAACAACAACAACTTGAGCTTAATTCGGTTTAATTAACGCGCCAGCTTGCAAGGCGTTCAACACTATTTGGAACTATGCGGTACAAGGACACAGCACTCTGAACTTCATTCAGTTCATGACGCTTTAAAGCTACTTAACAACAGTCGACATCCAAAAATAAAAGTGTTAATAATGCGAAAACAAAGAGAGAGAGAGAGAGAGAGATAGAGACAGAGATAGAAAAAGAGAGAGGGGGAAAAGTGTTGGCACTGCATTTTAATTATGCTTATTTACAGAGCTTAACTGCAGCAGAAATTATTATTTAAAAAATTTTTTTTTTTTTAATTTTATTTTAAGCTGCACTTCAATTTACAACATGACAACTGAAATGTAGCAATCATGGCAAAAAAAAAAAAAATTACAAAAATATTTGTAAATATTTATATCACATTTGGTGGCAGAAAAACAAAAACATCTACTCAATATATTATTCAAAAATAAATGCAAATAATATTCCAATTGATTTCACATGAGTTTTCTCTCTCTGTTTCTTTTTGGTTACTTTTCTGCAGGTTTTATATGCGCATATTCATCATACGCCGCGTGGCCCCGTTTAATGCCACACAGTCGCTGCGGCAATGGCTTTGGCCATTTAAGCACAACAACAAAACATAAATAAAAAATATATAAAAAAAAAAATAAAAAAAAACAACAGACGATAACAAGTCAACAGCCGTAGAAAACTATAAAACGGCAAAAGCAACTTTTCGGATGTGGTTTCGAGCATCATCATCATCATCATCAGCATCATCATCAGCATCGTCCTCGAGCCTCGTGCTCAGCGAAACAAAACAACAACAATATATGGGGGAGCAAAACAAAAAAACAAAAAAAAAAAGTAAAAAATGTTTCCCAAAGAAATCCTCGAATAGCAAAAAAATATATGTATGTATGTATATAGAATGGGAGCTGAAGAGAGGTAGAGTATGGGGAGGGTGGTCGGTGGGAAGCACTTACCTGATTGCAATACTTTTCGATTTTAAATTATTCCAACGTTGATTCATTTCATCCAAACGACGCTGCAACATAACCGCATCCTCTTGGGAGGTTAGCGAACCCAAAAGTTTGCGTCCAGTGCCATCGAGACGATCGTAAACAACGCGATGGGTCTCGATTTCCGATTGTAGATCCTGCAAGTGAAACACATACAACGAATATATATAGTAGGAAACGTTCAATGAGTTTTGCCAGTGCAAAGGAAAAGCAATACATACTACATATCATATAGAGTGAATAGAAAATAAAGGTATGCAAAAAACCTCTAATAAATTAGTTGTATATGCTGCGAAATTTATTCATAAGTGCGGCACACGGACGAGACTCAGGAAATTGAATTTCCAATTCCATATGCAATTTTAGGTGCCCACATGCATGGCCAAAAAAATAGACACGCTTGAGATTGGGATCGCATTGTGAACTGTGATATGCAAAGCGGTTGCCAAACATTTTAGACAAAAGCCAGCAGGCATATCCTGGCGACCAGGATTAAACGACGGCCATTTAGCAGAACAACAACAACAACAACAGCATTGTGAAAGGGGGGTAATGGGGGGTCGGTTGGGAGTGGGGGGTGCTTGAAATTGCCGTGGCATGGCACCAGTGCCATCAATAAGCCCGCACCACCAACAGCAGCACCACCAGCAGCAGCTGCCGACCAAACTAAACTAAACGCTTTTGTTGTCCACTTGACTCACCTAAACCTCCTTGCACCTTCCACCCTCCACCATCCATCAGCCACAACCACCACCACCCAACCACACACACACATACCCCACTCTCGTTGTGCGTGTGTGTATTTTCAACCTGAGTGACAAGTTTTTAGCCATTTCCCTACTCAGAATTTCCTCTCTCTCCTCTATCTCTCTCTCTCTTTCTCTCTCTCTCTCTCTTTATGCCTCTCCCTCTTTGCCACCACATAGTTCTCGTTTCTCGCTTAGCAATTATTAACCGCAGCAGCTGACCCAACTTTCCGCCAGCCTTTTCCTCTTCCTCTTCATCTCCCTCTCCCTCTGCCCCTGCCACACTCTTCGTCTGCCCCTCGCCAGCTACTCATGCTGTGTGTGGCATGCACCGCAACCTCAACGGCAGCGTCTCATTTTCTGGCTTGTTGTCACTGGCATCTGTGCTGTGGCAGGTGTTTTATTTGTCAACCCGCTTGGCAGAAGGCTTAAAAATGTTTCGCCTTTTACGTTTGTTCTCTTTTGTCACCAAAAAATACAAAATGAAGAAAAAAATAAATAAAATGCAAAAAAAAAACATGGAACTCGACAAAATTGTACCAAAAAATTTATCCAGTTATTTGCTGTGGTTTTGTTTGTTAAGTCACCCACAAAATACTACACACAATATATATACCCTGCTCTCTCTCTCTACCCTCTCTCTATCTCTCCCTTTCAGAGTCTCTCAATCTTTTGTGTCTTTTTGGTTGTGCATTTTAAGGTCGGTTTTATGAGCTTTTAAAGGCTTTAACTTTGATGTGGCTTAGGTCGATGCGGTTGAGAAACAGATTGCCAACGAGCAAGTTCTTAGCCATGGCTTAAATCGATATTATAAACATGTCGGTCCTACGCAACTTTCCAGTAGATTTCTGCATGAGGTGTGTATTATTATGAAACTATTTGCAGACATTATCAAACTAAAGAGCATTAATTATTTGTACTAATTGTAAAGGGCTAAAAATACATTTTTTTTTAATTATTTTTTTTTTTTTGAACGAAAAATTAGGTTTTTAGCTTCAGCATATTTTCAAAATATCTATATGGATATATATATTTATTTTTCAATTTTGAATATTTTGCTTAAAATGCCATGAATTTCTCCGTTTACAATTTTCTTTAATTTTTTTCTTTTGTTAATCTTCAATCTTCTTTTCTTCATATTTTCCGTATTTATGTTTTCAACTGATGGATTGCAAAATGAACTGTCAATGGAAGCCACCGACTGTCAGTCAAGAAGTGCTCTCAACTATCGTCGTCTTTCATTCTCCATCATTCATTTTCTCTATTCTGTATGTTTTCATAGAAGTTGATGTTCTCTATAATTGACCTCAATCATAAAGTGTTTGAGCTTCAACCGATTGATGGCAAAAAGGAGGTCAATCATCTAACAAGACGATATTCTGGATCAATATATTCTCTGTCAATCTATAGAAAGTGCTATACAAATATATCTGTTTTTCAACTAAAGTTTCAAATTATATGATTTCACTAATATCAAGCAGAGAACATAGCAATATTTACTGGGAAAATAATTTTTATACTTATAAATATTTAATTTTAATAATTTAAAAATTTGAAATTTTCAAAACTCATACTTTTACATCACAATCTGTTCTCTTTACATCCTTATATACACTCTTTCTAAGTCCTGATTATTCCTCCCACTTCATTTCTCTATTTATTTATTTACTTCTTTTATTTATTTCTCTCGTTCAATCATTGTTTATTTCCAATTGCATTTCCTTTAAATTATATTAATTTATATTTCGCTGACGAACAAGAAAACATGTTCCTTTGCCTCTCACAACAATAGTTGAAATTTGTAATCAACGAGTTTTGGCTAATTGAGTTAATCAATCAATCAATCAATCAATCAATCACACAAAACGTGCCAAATAAACTAATTAAAAGTGGAATTAGTGCCATAGACTATTTCTTTCCTGCTTGCACTTTTATAGCTCTCTCTCACTTTCTCACTTACTCTATTTTTACATGTCTCTTTTACTCACTTCATTTCTCTATATATTTCGCTCTCTCTCTCCCACTAACTTTCTCTCTCTCTCTCTCTCTCTCTCTTTTCCTGATATAAAAATAGCTTGAATGCCTGCAAATGGCTTCTAAAATATATATGTATGTATATGCATGTCTATGTAAATATGTTTGTGTGCGTGGGTGTGTGTGTATGTGTGTTTGCTAATTAAACCTTCATTAGGGCGCCAATGGGTTTAGTTGTTGTTATGTGGAAACAAAAACAACAACAAAAAAAAAAAACGAAGCTAAAGAAATAGGAAAATAAATAAAGCTAAAGCTGAGCGAAAAACGAGAAACGATGTGCGTGTTTTTTTTTGTTCACTTCCTAGGAAAAAGCTGAGCGAAAAACGAGGCTTCAATTAATTTGGCTTATGCATGTCACACGTACACGAACACACACACACTGACACACATCAACACATACACACACACACATACTCACTTACACACACTTATACATGCGTCTACAAACAAAGCAATTCAATTAATGCGCAAAAATTGTTTATACGCCAATAGAGCGGAAATGAACGATGTTTAGGGATGCAGCAGGAGAATGAAAGAGAGAAATAGAGAGTGATAACGAGAGAGAGAGATAGAGAAAGAGAGGGAGTGTAGTAGTCGATAGTGATAAAGAGGGGAGAGTGTATATAGAAGGGTGCTGCCAGTTTCCCAAAATAACAAAACAAAGCAATTTTAATGAGCATTACATGTGGCTGTGGCTATGGGCGTGGGCGTGCATGAGGGCGTGGCACATGTACATAGACGAAAGCCGATTAAATCAATTAAAATGAGAGAGAGATAGAGAGAGAGAGAGAGAAAGAGAGAGTGGCAGTTAAAAAGAGAAAGAGAGAGAGAGAGAGAGATACCGAGAAATTGCCATTGGCAAATGACGTCTCTCTCTCTCTCTCTCTCTCTCTCCAATAATGTCAGCAAATTGTTGCAACGGCACTTTCTGACGATCATTATCCTTGCCGGTCGCTGAACACGCCCCTCCAGCCGAATGGGCAGCAGCAACAGCTAATGCTGCTAATTTGTGCACCCGAAAGACCTCAATTAGTTACACATTAAATATATGAGGCGAACACGCCATTTTCTATTAGGGAGCCATTTTTATTTTGTTAAGGTCATTTCCGGTTAGTTCAGATTGCAGATTGTAACTCAACGTGGCAACTAACAACTGCAGTATGAGACCAAGGATAGATGTGTCTATGTATGTGTGAGAAAGGGTAAGAGACAGAGAGAGAGCGAGAGAAAGAGAGAGAGAAGAAGAGACTGAGAAAAAGAGGGAGACGGGAGTGCATCTCTGTCTCTGCTGAGCTCACACGGCGAACTCATATTTACGCAGCAAAGACCTTCAGCATATGCAACCCTTACTTACTATCGCTCCTCCCCTCTCTCTCTCTCTGCCACACTCGTTTCATCTTTTGCATATATTTCTCACTCTCTCCCCTCTCTCTCTCTCTCTCTCTCTGTCTGTCCTTCTCTGTCCCTCTATTTACAATTTTAAGCTCCAATTAAGTAAATGCCTCGCCGTTAGCGTTTGCCTGCGCTTGTGTAACTATGATATATGCTACCCATGTCTGTATGGCCTCAGCTGCCACGCCCCCATAACGCCCAGTTGCCTGCGGCTAAATTGCAGCTTCCTCTTGTTGTGCCACACGCATTAACTATGATTGCTGTTTGCCAGCCATGCCTGCCACGGCAGACTCTGCTTCAGTTGAAATTAAATAATTGCAGAAAACTAGATATAAACATATTTATATTTACATATATAGAATAATATCTAAAAAAAAAAACAAATCACCACATTTAAAATCTGAATTTCATAAAAATCGTTTGATTATTGGCCAAGTTATAGTAGTTCAAAGTTTAGAGCAGGCTGATTTTCAGAAAACTGTCACATTTTAGCACTTTTTTGCTCATATCTCGAAAAATTCTCATCAAAATCACCTCAAATAAAAAGCAAAATGCCAGTTATGAGTCCCAGAATCGATCAGAGTCATAAAATTATGGTCGAAAATTTTTCGGTTTTTGTCAAGGGGTTAGTGTGTAAAACTGGTAAAAAAAATAAAGAAATAAAATTAGAGAAAATGAGATAAACTTAAATGCAGTTTTATTCTAAGTTCAAAACCATTTACGAAAACGCTAATTTCATGTAAATCGATTAATTTTTGACAAAGTTATGGCAGTTTAAAGTTTGAATTTAACTGACTTTTGAAAATAATGATTTTTGGTTACATGCAGTTATATTTTTTCCATTTCGGAATAAACTCTAGTCATAATCAGTTCAAAAAATATGCAGAATTTTCAAGGAATCAAGAAAAAAGTGGTAACTTGAGATAAATATAACATACGAGAAGATGCGTTTTCACTTGTTTCAAGTATGCATTTAAAAGCATGATGCAAGAGTACAAAAGCATTGCAAACATATGCCAAGGTTTGGGCTTTTAAGGCAAATGGAGAGTGGCGAGAATCTAAATTATGCACATGCTTGGGCACATATTATATTATAAATATGACGACGACCACAGTGCGTATGATAAATATACATACACTTGGACTTGACAAGCGGCTTCCGCTCGCTTGCACTCTCACAGCTCCTCTCTCACTCTCACTCTCGCTCTCTATCTCACTCTCTCTCTGTCTCTCTCTCTCTCTCTCTCTCTCTCTCTCTCTCCCTCTGTTATTCTCTGTCTGTCTCATGTCGTTTGCGCTGTCAGCATGAATTTGAAATCAAATATTTTTTTTTGAACGAACCTTGAATACCTTTGGGTGTTTTTTGTCATAAATAATAGCGCAGCATATCAGCCATAAAAGAAGTAACGGCAGCAAGGAAAAGCAAGACAAGTGCGGCAGGGAGGGGTAACAAGTGAGGGGGAGTGTGTCGACAGCAGTTGGCCAAACAAATAAAATGGAAATGGAAATGCGTTTATAACGCGCTCATAAATATATTAGGGGCACATAATAAACACATCAGCAAGTGAATGTCGACTGACGACTGAACGACGAACGCGCTGACGAATGGCCAGGACATAGGCCTTCCTCACCACACTTCTCCACCCTCTCGCCATCTGTCTCTCTCTTCACCCTCTTACCCTCTTGCCGATAAGGGCTGTCAAGTGGCGGGATTTTCACTCGAGGCGTTCAAGCGGCAGTGACAAACGTTCTTTCCCCTCATGAGGAAAAAAAAAAAAACGAAAACGACAACAAATTTAAACAGGACTCGATGAGCAGCAGTGGCAGCTAAAGGACTCTACTTGACTCTGCCTCTGATGTGGCAAGTAGCAAGTGGTAAGTGGCAACTGGCATTCGATATGGGCCATGCAACATTTTACATATTTTAGTCAGCCCCTTGTTTACATGCGTGTAAATCCTTTATGGCCAACTTTGGCTGTCATTCCCAACCAACAAAAAGAGAGAGACGAAAAAATAGAGAGAGAGAGAGAGAGAGAGCGGGAAAAAAAGTGTGACGAGTGAAGAAAATGTTTTACGAAAATAAACTGAAATTTGATTTTGAGAAAATTGTTTGCATAACGTCGCTTTTCAGCTTATTTGATTATGTTTATTTCACGTGTGTCAAGTTCTCCACATTTCTCTTCATTTCTCTCTCCCTCTCTTTACCTTATATGTATGTATGTAGTAGAAGTGTCTATTATACAGCTGACAGCGCACAACCCTGAAAATAAACCCTCTATAAACTGAACCCAACTGAACTGTAAACTGAAGAGAGAGCCTCGAGATTGGGGGAGAAGTATGTTGAAATTTAATTTGAGTTTAGCTTAAAAGAAAATATTTATTTTAGTCGCATATGGCCGAGCAAAAGTCAAATGCAAATTGCAACAACCTGTGCTCCAAGGTAAATAAAATGAGATGGCAACTCTGGCACAGAAAGAGAGATAAATAGTGAATGGGGGATAGAGAGGGGGATAGTGGAAGCTTAGCTAATGCGTCTTGGGTAAAAAATATGAGCTGGAATATTCAGTTGGCTCAGTGCGCTTGACTCCCCAGACTTATCTCTTAACTTTACGCTGCACTGAGCACACACACACACACACACACACATACATAGAGAGATAATCAGCTAACAGCCAGGTGCATGCATAGAGCGAGAAGGCAACAGAGAGAGAGAGAGAGAGACAGAGAGCAGCTAAGCCAAATCAAAGTGCTGGCGGTTGACTTTAGTTGCTCGTGTTAAATGTCCATGGCTTTTTTGGTAACCCACATACACATGCACAGGCTAACTAACTCTATCTCTCTCTAATACACTCTTTCTACCACTCTCTCTGTTTCTTTCTAACATACTGCTTGTGGTTTGTGGCTGTTGTTGTTGTTGTTGCTGCTTATATTATTAGTTAAGCTGCCCCCTCACATACATATAATGTAGTACCTGGCCCACTTTAATTTACTTTGGCCAGCAACTAGTTAGAGAAAGACAGAGAAAAAGAGACAGAGAGAGAAAGAGAGGAAAAGTGAAAGAGAGAGAGATAGAAAGAGACAGAGAGCAGTTAGAGAGTGCCACCTGTGTGGCAGCTCATAAAAGCGTCCGGCTTTGGGGAACTCGACATATCCTTTTGTGTGCTTATGCCAAGCTCGTCCTGTAGCTCCTCCTGCTGCTCCCTCATTTTCTGCTCTTCCTTTCTGCTCCTTCTTCTCCTTCTCCATCTCCTGCTCTACCCCGTTTATAATCCTTTTTACATGCCGCCAGCTCAAGTTTACGGCTGCAGCTTCAGTTCTTTAGCAGCCCCACTTTGGCCATTTCCCAACATCCTTGCTCCTTTTCGCATACTCTATACTATATACTCTATACTCGTGCTTTGCCTTCTTTTACGCCATGTGTGTCGCCTGCTCATTGTTTTTTCTTTCTTTCTTTTTGTGTTTCTCTTTTAAGCCACTTCGTTATGGGCGGGTCGTCGTCATTCGCCATCATCATTCGTGGTCTGTCCAAATTGGCATTGAATAACAACTACTTCTATACTCCTCCCTCTGCTCATCCATTCTTTACTCTACTCTGCCTTCCTCGACTCTGCTCTACTCCCTCTGCTCTCACAGTGAAATTGTCAATTTTAAAGCAATAGAAAAGTTGGAAAATGTCATTCGATATGCTTAAGCTGGCACTTAGCTGGACAAGCAGCTAAGAAGGTGAAAAGGTAACATTTGCCATAGATACTTTGCAACTTTTCACTTTTCATTTCCCACTTTCTCCACACTGATACCTGTTTTTTATTTGACGTTTTCTATCGATTTTCTTGATAAGTAGCTTTCTCTCTGTTGCTTCGCTAAATAATCCTTTATGGCAAAGGAATCTCACTTGGTGCATTTTCCTTTGACTGAAGTTTTTCTTTTCTTTAAATCTCTCTCTCTCTCTCTCTCTCCCTCTGTTTCTTTCCATATATATATATATATATATATATCTATCTCCAGCTCTCTCAATCTATCTCTTACCATTTTTCTCTGCCCTTCTTTTTCTCTCTCTGCTTCTCTCTGACTCTCCCTAACTCTCTTATTGCAGTTCTGCCTTTTGCATACTCTTAATCTCCTTTAATACCCCTCTCTTTCTATTTCTATATCTTTCTCCTTGTTTCTCTCACTCTTGACGTTGCCGGCATTATCAAGGCGTAAAAGGATAAAGCCAAGAAAAATGAAAACAACACGAGTAACAAACAATGAAATAAACAAAACAAACGGTGCCATTATTTTTCGTGAGGTTTTCACGTACGCCTCGCCACCTACCCATGACATCCTTCCCACACTCCTCTGCTCCTTTCGTCCTTTCCAGATCCCTTTATGCATTGCCTCGGCTTAAGGCCTCACCTCGTCGTTGTCGTTGCTCTGGTCAAAGCTTTTGTTTTTGCTTTGCTGGTCGCCTATTTTATTCCTGTTTTTCAACTCTGTTGTTTTCAGCCATGTTTTTTTTTTTTTGTTTTGTTTTTGTTGTATGTTGTCCTGCGAACTGTCGAGTCGGCTATTATCCCAAATCCCCCGAGTGCCGTGTGTCTGCCTCGCTGACTTTAGCGGAAAGTTCAACGGCAGCGACAGGCACAACAAATTCTCATCACTCTCAGTTTTCTCCTCTCTTTTCTTTTTCACTACCTCTCTGTTTGTTTCGTTGTTGCTGTTTAATGCATATTAATCATACGCCATGTTGGCCGCTTTGCATTTCAATTGGCCAGCCACGTTTGTTGACACATTGCAAATGCAAACATTTGCCAAACACACAAATTAATTAATGAAAAATGACAAACGTTTCACAATTTTAACAACAATTCTTCTACATATTATACGCATGTATATACATGTATATACGCACATTTTGCCTGCCACGCCCCTTACAGACTGCCTTCATCTGATGCAATGCAACATTGTAAAATACTTGTTAAAAATATTTTTTAATTAAAAATTGTTGCTGTGAAAATAGCTAAAAGTGTTAACAGCCAAGGGATGCTGTTGCCATCATAATGAAAAAAGTGCAACAAATGTTCATTTCATAATATTTTACATAGTTTTGGAATTTTTTTTGTTTGTGATAAATTTTTGCAATTTTTGAGAGCGTGAAGCGTTTATGAGAAGCTCAAGGCTAAAAACACTGCTTTAATGAGCTATAAAATATGCTAGCAACAAAATTAAGTTGATTAGCTAGCAGAGGTATTTAATAAAGTTGATTCAAATAACGAATATTTATGAGTATATTAAAAAAATGGTTAAATAATTTAATATGAGAATTGAAGTATAATAAAAAATATACATATATTTACGAATATATATATGTATATTAAAGTAAAAACAGTCAAATAATTTAATACAAGAATTGAGATATTAAAAAAAATATATGCGAAAAATATGCGAGTAAAAAATTATTGCGAACATTGTAAAACAGACAAATTATTCTTTATGCAAAAATTAGAATTAAGTAAATTTAAGAAATATTTTAAATTAATTGTAAGCAATTTTTGTGTTTCAAAAATTAACTATGTTAGAATTTAAAAAATTTAAGAAAGACCCTTTAATTTTCTAATTTTTTCTAAGATATCAAGAATTTCTGATGTTTCAGAAACTAACTATATTAGAATTTTAAAAAATAAAGACCGATTTTTCTATATTTTTAAAATTTTTCTGAAGTATAAAAAGTATATTAATGTTTCAGAAATTAATTATAGTAGAAATTTAAAAATTTTAAAAATATTTTTTAGTTTTCTTTATATTTCTATAGTTTAAAAAATAAACTAGAAATTCGTATAAAGTAATTTAGTCATAGAAAATGTATTTGATTTAAGTTCGCAATGAATTGCTTGCCAAAAAAAAAAATTGAGATACAGCTGAAAATCGCATATTTTCCTCCAACAGCTGATAGAATTTATTAAGAGCGAGGCCGTAACTCTTGTGGGCAGATTGTCAACGTTCTGTTTGCCAACGAGAGAATCTATGCCACGTTAACGAACATTTAGCCAGGCTAACGCCAAGTTGGCAACAACAGCCTCTATACGCCAAGTTGGCACAAATTTTAAGGCAAATAATATATAAAAAAAACAAAGGAATTGCATATTTGCAAATTGAGTAAAATATGCCCAGTTATGGAGACATAGTAGGAGTTGCAAAAATAGAGGTAAAATATGTAGAAATGTTGGAATTTTTGCATTGAAGATTTGCGTGACGTTTGTTGCAAAAATATTTTGCATAGCAAACGAGACAGAGACAGAGAAAGACATAGAGAGACAGAATGAGAGAGAGAGTGAGAAAGCGCTGGCAAACGCTCATTAAAATTCATAAAGAAGCGCAGAGAGCAGCCAAAAAAAAAAGAAAGGAAGAGAAAGCATGGCAAGAGAGCGAAAATGAAAAGAAAAGCGCAGAAATGAAAATGAAAATGGGTAGGAAAACTGACAGCAAGCAAAATGTGTTATACCATTACTTTGTTTTATTTATTTATTTTTGCTGCTTTGCTTTCGGCACTTCTATGCACTCTCTTCTCTTTCTCTCTATCTCCCTATCTGTCTTCCATTTACTTTGTCTCTGGTTGGCAGGGCACAAAGTAAATTGAAATAAATAAAATGCGGTGGCATCATAATTGCGCGTCTGTGCCACCGCCACCGCCATCACCACCGCCACCTCACGCTTATCCTTGCGGGTATAATAAAATTCCACATACTCATGCGACCTCCAGCCTCCTCCCCGTTTCCTCGTCTTTTGCCTGCTCAAGTTTGGCTGCCAAAAGAAATATAATTGAGAAATGTTTGTGCGAGGATGCCACACCACACATGCCACAGGCTCATGATATTTGTATATAATCCTCGCCAACAACAACAACACACAGGCATATCCATTTCCATATCCATATTCATATGTATATCCATATTCATATCTATATCCGTATCTGTAGCTGAGCTGACATTCTCGCAAGTCAATTAGACTCAATTTAAATTCAAGAGATATAAAAAGTTTCTAAATTGCCAAATGCTAAAGGTTAGAGTTATTCCAGGCAGCTCTATATATAACTTAATAATTCTTTTGGAGTATGTCGAGGTATAGAAATCATTAAGAGTTTTTCACCGAGTTTATCAATTTAAGTTTTGTTAGAAATTTTGTAAATTTTTATTTGAACTAATGAACATCTTTTTCTTTATTTGGAATATTTTTCTTTAATTTTTAATGGGATATTTACCTCGAAATTTTTCAATTAAAATCAGAAATATATCAGAAATTTGAATTTTATAAACTCCAGTTATATATTCAATTTTATTTTAATTAACGAATAATTTTACAGAATTTTATTTAACTTAAAAAGTACTTAGCAAGTTTGTTAGTATGTGAAAAGTTTTTCGACACTTGGAGAGACTACGACCTGACACATAGATGGCGCCACTAGCAAGCAAACGTGATGATTTTTAGTTAGTTCTTATCTAACTAAACACACGTGTATAAATTTAACCACTGTCGCATCATTAGTTTGTGATTGAAACAGTATAAAAAATTGTAATAAAAATGATTTGAAAGGAATTTTGTGACTTCATAAAAAATCGCATTTGGAAGACACAAAATTCAGCTAAAGCAAATACCTTGAAATAGGATGAAGAATAAGAATATAATTTCGATTTAAAACAACTGTCAATGACCTCCAAAACTAAACTGCGCTGTCAAAAAACTACTCCAGCCAAAACATATTTTGTTTTCAGCTAATAAAAAAAAACTCTGCTAAATTATACAGAATTCATAGAGTTTCGAGGATTCCGAGTCCAAATGCCCCACGGACTTGGCAGAAAACCAACTACACAGACAGCAAGTTTAATTTGTTTATTAAATATAAACGAGTTTTGTGTGCAACACGTTGAACTTCAATTCCATTTTACTTCTATCTCCTTCTCTCTCTCTCTCTCTATCTGTCTCTCTCTTTCTCTCTCTTTGCTCTTCTTCTTTATGGCAGTCTCTAAGCAACTGCAAAGCAGCTGCCAAAATAGACAGAGTGAAAGAGCGAGAGGGGAAACACTTTTCAACTACTTTAGCTTTGTCTATGCAGAGGGAGACAGAAAGAAACAAAGATAGAGAGAGAGAGAGAGCGAGAAAAGTAGTTAAAATGCTGACAAGTGTTAGAGCGAGACACACACTTAGTGGTGGCAGAGGATGTGGCATGTTGACCTGTGCCACATGTGTCTGGTCGGATGTCTATCTTTTGGGTTCAGCATTTAAACCATTTTCGTGGCACACTCATAAACATTTAGTTTCAAAAACTGCAACTGTGTGTGAGTGTGTGTGTGTGTGTGTGTGTGTGTGTGTGTGTGTGGAGGATGTGAGTTTTTTAAATGAGTCGTAATAAATAATTAAGCATACGACATGTGTCTCCTGGGGTTTTCTGTGTATAATTCAGTTTTAGCTTCCCTCTCGGAAAACAAACAGCAAATTAAAGTTGATATTTTCCTGCCTCGCCTGAAAACAAGTTGACAAAGTTTTTCGCCTCTGCAAATAATTGGCAGGAACAACTTGTCAACATTTTATGAAATATAAACAAATTAAAATGTGGCACAAAATGTTGACAGCAGCCAAAGCTCAAAAAGAAACGCAAAATTCGCAAAAATAAAATGGAAAAGAATATTCAAACAAAGTGTCAACGAAATTGAGATAGTTGTAGGTGAAAGAAGGGGAAAAGGGGGATAAAGGGGGAAAGCATGGAAACATTATAATGGGGCAGCTGTGCTGTGTCAGTAGGAGAAGCGTGTTGCTAATTCATCAAGATTTTTAATTAACTTACTAAAAATGTAAACGAAGACAGATGCCAGCAGCAGAAAGCGGAGCGAAGGGCACATCAAAAGGATAAAATAACAGAGAGGAGAAGGAATAGGATATAGAGGGAAAGCAGAGAATATAATAAAGCAGGGACAACATGCTGCAGCTGCTGTGTGGCAATGTGGGAGTCGTGTTGCAACTGTATCAGCTGGCAAAGTCACGTAGTGGCAGCAACAATGAGACAATAAGTGGCATGCAAACATCAACAACAATAACAAGGAGCTGCTGCTGCAACTAAATTCAATGCTGCCACACAGCAGATATAGAAGACACAGAAGGACATTAGCTGGACACGGCAGAGACACAGAGAGAAGACATCTTGTTCCTGGAGACAAAGTGCAACTAGTTAAATGTGCACATTGTTTTTGTTTTCTCTATTTTTCTACTTGGCAATGTTTCAACAAATACCTCAATACAACAAACAACATGGCTGCTGGCCAATACAGTTGCAACATCAATAGTTGCAACTTCAAATGTTGAAAGTATATTTAGCAGGCTTCATTTGTTACAAAATGTTGCTCATATTGGGGTATACCCTTTACACAGTTGTTGCCCAGGTAAGTAAACCTCAATCACAATCAAGTAAACAAATTGTCTATGGACACATTTTAGGAAGACGAGTCCTGGCACACACACACACAGACACACACACACACACTGCATGTTAACAATAAACTAGAACAATAAAATGAATGCTGACAAACAATGAAGGCAACATTTTACCAAGGGAGATAGACAGTGCAGGAGAGAAAGAGACAGAGAGAGAGAGAGAGTGAGAGAAAGAGAGCGAAAGAGAGAGAAAAAGAGCGAGAGAGAGAAATATAAAGATAGAGAGACAGCTTTTCCTTCATTTGTGGGCCCTAAGACGATTGATTACGCCATATGCCTGTTTCTAAAATTTAAATAAGTAAACAATTTGCAATTAAGCAGACTTTCTAAAACTGAAAAAATATTTAAAGAATGAAAAATATATAGTGAAAAAGTCTTCAAAATTTAAAACACATTTTGCGTTGAAATATTTAAAATCTTTCATAGAATCCTTCAATTATGTCATAAATTGCATTTATTTGAAAACATAAATCACATTTTTTCAGCTAATATATAATTTATTATTATTTATTTATTTATATTTCCACAATACTTTACCAGCATTTTTCGATTGTCTAAAATTTATTATTAAAAATTCTTAAAATTAATTAATTAAATAATTAATTCTCAATTAATTTCGCTTTAATATGCAATGAACTCAATAGCCAATTAACAACTGTTATCTAAGCGAAAACTAAAATAATATTAAACCACACAATTAAAGTCAAGTCAACAAAAGATTTCTCATTTTTTCATAGCATACTTATACGCGCACCCAATATTTAAATGCAATTTCCACAATATTTGTTTAAACACATTCATACTAAATTGCATATGCTCACTTAATTAATTAATTAGCGCTATTAAATTATGAACATATATTTTTTCATATTTAATAATTATATTTTTTTGCTGGTTTTTGCACTTTACGCGCAAATTCAGGGAATCTCTTCATTCTCCACCCCCTTTTTTTTTGCTGTGAAACATTTATGAATGCAAATGAGTGTTTTGAATATGTGTGCGCTTGAGTGTGTAAATGTGTGTGTGTGTGTGTTTGCTGCTTACATAACTCGTTTTACAGTTTATTTTATGTGCGTTTTTTATGCATTCCCACAAGTCCTCGATTTAAATTTATGTTTACCCCCAAAACTGACCACCATATTTAAGGCATTTTTATGTGCTTGTTTTTCAGCATATTTTTTTTGTTTTGTTTGATCCCAACTCCCTTTCTTTCTCAGCTTTTTTATGTGTTAGTTTTGAATGTCCCAACGCTGCGCTCACTTTGCATAACTAATTAAAGTCAGTTGACGCTTTTTAATGCGCCATTTCTCAGCTCGGCCATTGCGATCCATGAAAGGACCCACCCGCAGGACGAAGACAAAGAGGAGCAACAGCTGGAGTGGCAGCCATAAAAAACTAGAGTGAAATTATTATGACATGCAAAAGGCGTTACCAGAGTATCAGTGTAGCCCTGGCACAGATAGTGCCACCCACGCCCTGCGAACTCATGTTCAGTTTTAAGTAGTCGCAAAAGAGTTCAGCGAAGAGATTGAATTGCGAGAGGCAATAAAAATGCAAGAAAAATGCAATCAAAGTTTTATAATGCCACGAAATGCGAGAGAAGACAAGAAATTTAATTTAATGAAAATTTAATCTAAATTGAAAACTCATGTTATATACATTATTGATTTTTTCAATTCATTTTAACTCATTCAGAACAAGCACAATTATTTCAAAGATTCAGCCGAATCTATTTATATGTATTGAAAAATTTAAGTTAATATCAACTTATATTTTTTGAACTAATAGAAAATAAATTTATAAATTAAGTAACTTTTTTTTTTTAATTCCCTCATATATCATTATATTTTATTAGACTTTTGGCAGATATTGTGGCGAATTGCCAGTGAAGAAAATAATATAATATTAAACTCTATGAAAATTTATTTTATTTTTAAATTTTATTTAAAATTTCATTTGATATTTTAAAAGTATATATTAGCGATTTTCAGATAAATTTAGCTCTTCTTGCTAAAATAAAAATCTCAATTAAGTTTGTTATAAAATTCCCTCAGAATCAATAGCTATATCATATATGATTATAGTCTTTTGTCAGGTTTTAAAAATTCAGCAGCCTTGCAACTTTTCTCGCACCCAATTGGCCAATGAACTCAGTTGACCCAAGGCACCAGCGATAGCAGCAGTGGCAACTGAGCTGAAAAATGTTTTTTTCATTCTATTTTTTTTTCCTTTTTTATTTTTTGCAACTTTTTTCACAAATTATCAACGCAGTAAATGAAACTTTGTTATAGAGTTGAGAGTAGGAAATGGCAAAAGGAAAATTTTTCAAAAAGCGTTGCGTTGTTTTTATTGTTGCTGCTGCTGCAAAATGCCATTACCTTCAACACACACAGACACACACACATACACACACACATGAGCACACGTGTATGTAATTATGTAATACAAATATGTAATGGAAGTTACATAAACTTGGGGGCAAAACTCTCAGCTGTGCTTTTGGGTCAGTTAGCGCACAATTAAAAAGACAAATAGCCAGGCCAATTGGTCAAGGCTGCACAGAGAGAGAGAGAGAGACAGAGAGAGGGAGAGAGAGGGAGAGAGAGAGAGAGAGAGAGAGATAGAGAGAATAAGGGAAAGGACCACTCTGTCAGGTAATGGCTGCAAACAATAGTTAGCTTGGTAATTAAATTTATTAAAATAAATTGCCAATTTGCGATCGAAAGCAAAACTCTCTCCCAACTAAAGTTTCACACACAAAAAGTTGGCAAAAACGAGAAGTAGAATAATATATAAAAAAAAATTAAGTTCATTTTTTTACGAACACAAAATGTGTGTGAAATCCTTAAACGAGCGCAACTGTTGCAAAAATAATTCAGTTGAAATTTTAACTTTTAATGTGGAAATACAAATGCAATTATAATGCATTTCTCTGTTTAAATTTTTCTCTACTTTCCAACTGCCATATTATATAAATATATATACATTTTTTGCTGATTTTGCCAAGAGTTTCATTTAATGGAATTCTTTTATTTCGCGGTATACTTAATGGCGTTGAAGCAAAAGGTAAAAGCGTCCACCTTGTTGCCACTTTACAAGAAAAATATTATTGTGCTGTGGCTGCTGCTTATGCGGTGTCAAGTGTGAGTGAGTGTGTGTGTGTGTGTGTGTTTCAGCAACTGAACTACATTGCCACACAATAAATATAAAAGTACTTGACTGGCAATAGGACAGAACGACAACTCAAGAAAACTGTAAAGAAAACTAAAAAATTACAGCACAAACTTATGAGAAAATCTATAGAAATTGAAGAACATATTTTAAAACTCTTTATAAGTGAATTTCTTTAAAGTAGCATAATTTTCAAAAACCTATAAACACTTATTATAGGCTTATAGTCAAATCATAGCAGGAACAGACAAATTAATATTAGCTTTAAGCAAAGTAAAGTCTAAGTCCTGGCACATTATGATGTCAGGGCATAAAAGGGACTACGACTGATATTGAAAATGTTTGAAAACATGGAAAAAGTTTCAATACACCAAGCGCAACTTTGGTTGCCATTAAAAAAGCTGCCGCAAAGTAAACAACATGAAAATAATACAGACAAGCCGAAAACAATAACAAAGGCAACAGTAAAAAATGAAGAGAAAAACACAAAAAGATTGGCAACAGCGAGACGAACATTAATAAAGTTGGCAACTTGCAGTTAACTTTACCCGTGAGTGTGCTTAAACATTATAAACGGAGCGCCAGTAAATGGCCAAACAAACGACTAAATTATGTTTTTCTTTTCCCCAAGAACGCAGCCGAAAAGTATGCAACACGCACCATAGCAATAAACAATATTCCAAACCACAGACACAAACCACGTTTGCCTGTGGGAAGAATCCTCACTACCAGCCCCCTAAGCTGAACTTCTTCCTTGCCGACAAATGGCAAACTGATTTAAAATTAAGCGAAATGATTTTACCTAACACACAGGACACGCACACTCACACACACACATAGAAAAACACACACAGATACAAATGAGTGTCATCAATCACGCGCTGTAGGTGTAAGGAAACGAAGTTAAGGAAGCAGTTGAAAAGTGGAAGAGGAGAGCAAACGGCAAAAAGGATAAGGATTTAACTAAATATAGCGAAACAGGAAGTCGAGCTTGAAATACACGGAACGGAAATGTACTTGATTTCCATATTTTCGCTGATTTCCCAGAGATTTGACAGCAGCTGGAAAACTCTAAGAAAATATTGTTGAGAAAGGCGCGAAAACTTTTTTAATAAATTCTCATTGTTTTCTTAAGAAATTCGATATACAAATAAATTGACTTTTACTTTGATTTAATGTATGCCAATTTTTGTGCCCAGGCATTTTTTAAAGTTAATTCAAGATGGTTTCTTTCTCTTCTACTTTCTTTTATTTCCTATTTCGCTGTTGGCAGACGCTAAGCGATAAACTTCTGTCTAAGTGCCGCACTTGAAGTTTCTGCGGTTCGGCGCAAAATACACACAAAATTCAAAAGTTTCGTCTTGCACTTTGTCAACAGACTGCCACGCCCCTAACACACACACCCTCACACAGTCCTCTTGCCACACACACAATAGCGGCAGTTTCGAGTAGCTGTTTATGCCGCAATTGCCTGTCTCTCTTTACTCTTTATTCGCAGCTAATAAGTGTCCCGTTTCTCATTCGCCTGCTGCTTCTTCTCTAACTTCTTTTCGACTTTTCTTCTACTTTCTCCCTTTCTAATTCTCTTCCTGCTCCTGCTGCTTTATCGCTTCCTGCTGCTGCCAACACAATTTCGAAGCAAGTTGTTTGCCTGTTTTTTGTTCAGTTTATTTATTTGAAAATGATTTTGGCAGGAAAACCGCAGGTACTTGAAATTAAATTATTTACATTTTGCCTGTCATCAACGCCAACTTGAAGAACACACACTTGAAAACACTCGACAACAGATTCACATTCTAACAGTGTACATGTCCTACCTTGCCCCTTTCACCTCTTCTTCACCCCTGTTCCTTCGTTTACTTTTCTTCTCTCTTTTGGCTACGTTTCGGTTCAGAAAACTTTGCTCATTTGCATTGTTTGCGGTATTTCATGTGTTTGTTGACACTTCCGTAAGTATAAAAATTTGTTTAGCCTTTTTGTTTTGCCAGAAAATTTTGCAAGCAATATAAATAAAAACAATAAAACAATAAAGCAGAAGCAGAGTTTGAAAGTCTGTGTGTGGTTATGTGCAGCTATGTGTGGCTAAATCTATTTATAAATATTTTACAGAAATAGATTTTGATGAGAAATGTATGTAAAGTGGAAATGCAAATTTTGTCTTTAATTTTGTTGTGGATAAAATAATGTAAAATGTCTGAACAGTACTCTCATATCAGGTTAAGAATTAAATAAATATTTAATATACTTTAAAAACTTACGTTGTTAAAAAATGGCATATCTTAAAATGGGCGAGGAAACACAACAATGTAATTAAGGAAAATGTATTTAAGAAACAAATAGAATTTATATAATCAAAAATATATTAATATTAAAATTAAAAAAATATATATATTATATATTTAATATTTAATTAACAATTAATATATTTTTTGAATGACTAAAATTTGATATGAAATTGGAAAAAGAAAAGAAAGCGGAAATTGCAGCTGTATTCAAAATGCACAAAAACTGTAGCATACTATTCAGCGCATTCAAACAATTTCCTCTAGCTAGTAGGACTATTTGGATAGTCGTCGGAAAATAATAAAAAGTTAATAAAATTTTTGATAAATGTCTATGAAATTGTGAGCTATAATTCACAGATATTTCACAACACTTAAAGGATATTCAACAGTCACTTAACAACACTTTAAGCCATAATTCAATAGGCAAGTGTTTGCCACAGTCATAAATATAAACTGCTTATGATATTAAATCACATAAGAGAAGAACGAGAAAATGATAGAGATTGAGAGAATTAGACAAAGAGAGAGATGGAAGAGGAAAGTGAGTGAGTTGTAGTGACAGTAAGATATACATATATTATGATGGCAATGCTGTGCGGGGCGAGAGAGTTGGCAGGCGTGGCAGCTCTAACTGCTAGTGAAATAGCACAGACAATTGAGCTAATGTGTGTATGTGTCTCGAAAGTGGGAGACAAATTACGCCCAGAATAGAGAAGGAGACAGCAAGACAGAAACAAGGCACCGAAAGTATCTGGCAGATACATGTTAACAGCGACAATAACAAGTTATGGGACACAGAAACAGGCGCATAACAATAAAATGCAAAGAGCAAACTTTTGCCAAATTTACTACAGAGAGTTGCCCGTAGTAGATGAGAGGCAGAGACAAAAAGGTAGTAGAGTGAGAGAGGGAGAGTGGGAGAGCTGTACACATGTTGGCATGTTGATTGTCACGTGTCTCTGGCATATGTGTCGTTGTCTCCCCTACGCTCTACACTCTTTTTCTCCTTCTCTATCTCAATCTGTATCTGTATCTGTATCTCTTGCCGCTTTCGACTTTTGTAGTTGACTCTAGTGCAGGGCAAGGCTTAGGCTGCCACACACTGCCTGCTAAAAGTATTTGGCAACTTGCTCTCACTTTTCTTTTTGACAACGTCACCATTAAGCGTTTTAGCGACCCCAACACGTTCTATGAACACACACACAGCAGACAGTCTCTTTACTCTACTTCAGTTGAGACGCCTTCAAGGAAAAAAACTAAAAAAAAGAATAGAGGGAAAAAAACTGCTTCCTGATGTTTCATTTCTTTGGCTCGAGAAGCGACGCTTCATTTGAGGGCTAAAAGTTTTGGCTTAGATTTAAGTGCGCTGCCAGTTGCGCATATGTATAAGTATATGTCAAAGTACACACACACACACACACACACACACACACACACACACACACACACACACGAATGTACACATACACCCATGCATATACTTAGTATAGTTACTTATAAAGCGCTTACTTAAACCACAGCCACATTAGGCGACAACAGCGTTGTGAGTGTGCGAGTGTGTGTGATGTGTGTGTGTGGTGTGCAAATCTTAGCCAAGTTCATGTAGCTAGCTTAACTTTGATTTTCGTGTGTAACTTTCTCACTTAAAGGGGCGTTAGTACCACAGTTGCTGCTGTCGTCACCAGCAAAAGTTGAACGCCATCAGCCTCAGGCTGAGATGGAGATGAAAAAACGAGGCACGCTTAAGTTTTTTGACAGAGAAACATACACTGATAGCAGAAAATAGGCTGACAGAAAGAGAGAGATATATAGATAGAGTATATGTGAGAGAGAGAGAGAGAGAGAGTGACAGACTATCTGTCATTGCCATTGGCAGTTGGCATTAGAAGCGGTTAAATTTAGTTAACATAATATTCTAGACAAAAGGTGAAAACACGCCGATGGCAATTCAGCAACTGATAAACTTAATTGCAAAATGAACTATTGGTAAAGAAGTAGAGGAAATTGGCAAAGGGAGCTAGACAATAGCAGATATAAAGGATATGAGAAAGAAAACAAAAGGACATCTTTATATATTAATGAGTAATTAAAATATAAGACAGATGAGCAATACAAAGAATTAAAGAAATAAAAATAGTAAGATAAAAAGCAACATGACATTAAAGTTGAGATTCAGTTGATGTAAAAAAATATGGAAGCATTATAAATCTAAGGATAAAGAAAACTCCTCTTGATTATTTTATATGCCAATATATGCATGTATATAGACAAAAAAGCTTAGATAAAATAAATAATTTTTTTCCTATTTTAAAAAAAATTATAGATAGACGTCTCAAAAAAAAAAAAAAATTTTTAATTTATTTTCTGACAGGGGAATAACATTTTTGAATTACAAATACAATCCTTAATTTCTTTTCAAACTAAATTGGAACAAAAAGATACATAATAAAAATTATACGGCATGTTTTTATTTTATTTTGCCGTAACTTAAGACAGCCGAAATTCATACTTCAAAAATATAATTTATAAAAAAAAAGGAAAATTGTAGATATAAACTGAGTTAGAGAATGAATTCAGTTCAAGGACAATTATATTAAAAATAAAAAAATACTAGGACATGTTATAAGTATAAATAAAACAAAATAACAGCTCAGCAAATTTATTTTTTAAGTCTCAATAACCTTTTTAATTTAGCAAAAGGCAAGCTCTTCAATTTCTCAAATAAAAACAATAATTGAATATTGTCTAAATATGTTATACAAAAATAAAAATAATAATAAATAGAAATTTAATAAAAGATGCTTCATTTTAAAAGTGAACAACATACAACTCCTGCATTGAAAAAGGATTGAAAATTGTTCCCATTACCAAAAGTATCGAAAATCGAGAGAAAAATTCAATTCCATATGCACTAAGCGAACTTGTTCTCGACTTTTCAAATATTTATAAAATTCTTTTTGACATCAGCAAGAGAGAGAGAGAGAGAGAGAGAAAGAGAACGAGAGAGACGAGGAAAGAGAAAGAAATGAGAGAAAACTGAAAGAAATAAAAGTAAACCTTTTATGGGATTTTCTGTGCACTTTCCCTCTCTAATGCACTTTCTCTATATATATTTTTTTCTCTTTTCTCTCTCTCTATCTGAGGAGCTTAACATTTGCTGTCCTTTTGCTTATTGATTTTTGCTTTGCGGCATCACAGAGAAAAGCAACAAAAATAGGAAAGGAAAAGTAGAAATTTTGGTAAATGTCGAATGTCGAAATAAATAAAAAGGAAGAAATCAAACTGAAACTGAAATGCAGAAACTAAAACAAAATCGGACAACAAACCCAACCGCAAACAGTCGAGAATGTCAAACTTTATTCAACTCATGATCAACTCGGTAGAAAATTTATAATGTTTAACATTGATATCTCTCTCTCTCTCTCTCTCTCTCTGTCTGTCTTTCTCTATCTCTTTCTGTCAGTCACTAACTGTCTCTGTCTGTTGGGATCTATTGTGTGGTTTTCCTTGTTTAGTTTTTGCTCTAGATATTTGTTTTGAGAGTGCTCCAAAAAAGAAACCTTTTGGGCACAGACACATAAACATTCCCCAAAACTGAAGATAAGTTTATTTTGGTGGTAGAGGAAGGGGGTGATGCTCAATTTGTTGCCACGCCCACCACAAAACCGACAACGGCCATGACATTTGAAAATTCTTTAAATATTAAAATCTTGATTAAGTTAAATGCGCATTTGGGGCCACCGCACAGAAAACGCAACTTAAGTACACACACTTTGCATTTGCTATGCACATAAACCAGATTCAATGTGCCACAATCCAATCCCCCTACCCCCCACTCCCCACCACCACCGCACTCTGTAACGCCTACTCGGTTTTAGCCAAACCCGTGCTAACAACAATAGGGTTAACAACAACAACTTGGCCAAGCAGCAACAAATCTCTGTTTGTGTCGTCCGTTTTTTTTTGTCTTCTTTTCACTTGAGTTGGGTTTTCTTTGCGTTTTTCTTTTACTTTTCTGAAACTTTGTTCTCTAGCTACCAGGGCTGGAGCATATTTTTTGAAATTTTATTAGTATTTTTTTTTTTTTTGTTTTTTTTTGTAAATTTCAGTCACGATTTGAGCGGCTGTCAACGGTGTCTGCTAACTGGACACTTGCCAGCTGCTTTGACAGCCCCGAAAAAAATAAAATTAAAAAATAAAAATTGTTTACGCTTTTAGCGCAACTGAAATTCATTTCATAAAGGCCAAGTTTGATTTTTGGCTCATCAGATGCAATTTCGGCACGCTGAAAGTGAGCTTCAATTAGCCGCATACAATTAGGCCTTAATTGAGCCCACATTTATCAACTCGATGGGAGCCGCCCCTAAGTCTTTTAGCCCCATGCCCAAGGGTTGACCATGCGAAACAACCCTCAAAAGGGCAATTTTTCCGCCTGCTTTTCATTTTCAGCGCCACTTTCGTTTTTCTTTGTGACTCTTGTGCATATTGAATTTTTTTCCCTTCTCTTGCTTTTCCCGCGCTCTGGAGAAGCCTGCTTAAGTTGTCATTTTGATTGCTTTTGAAGCCTACGCTAATTTTTTTGCTACCCTCTTCTCGGCCCTCTGTCTGTTCCCGTCCATCTATCATTTTGTCAGTTCAGCTACTAACACAATTTTTATGCTGCTTTTCAGGCAAACAAAAAAACAAAATGGAAAAAAATATAGAAATGTGGAAAATTGAAAATGAAAATAAGAAGCCAAATTCATCGCTGACAGAGAGCCAACAAATTGGCCACGATCTGATTCTGTTATCCTCTGAATATCTCACATCCCGTCTCACTCTCCATCTCTCTCTCTCTCTCTCCATCTCTCAGTTTCTTAGAACATTGAATTATTAAGTGACAGCAGTGCCACGACAATTTACTTTCACTCTCACCCATCTCCCTCCCATCCCTCAAAATCCCTATTTACAACATTTACATTCCCATTCAGTTCGCCACTTTCACTTCCAATTGAATTGACAGTCAGTCAGAGCTTTACTTGGCAAATCATTTGCAATCTGCTTTCGAATTTGTTTTGGGGTGTTCTAAATTGCATTAAATCCGATTTAAATTTAATTATTAAATAGGCTTCAAAATCATTTCAAAGCTATTTGTTCAATTCCTTGAATAGCATACTTATAATTCTGAGTCAGAAAAAGCTGTTTCCAACAGAAATATTTGCTTAATTTCTCACAAATTTAAATCAACTATAGTAAGAGTTTTATTTTATTGCTACTTTACAACCAGAAATCGAAATTAAAAATTTTAAAAAATTACTTAAGATTTTTGGAAGTTATGGCTTCTCAAATAAACACATTTTCCAATTTTTATCACTTATTTTTCAATTATTTTCACTATAAAGTGCGGTAAAATTTGTTATGCATATTTTAATAATAAAAATCAATTTAAAAAAAAAAATATTTCATTGCAAAATATGTTAAAAATTTTTTACTTTCAGTAAAGGATTGGTATAAAAAACGATTCAAAATAGAACATAATTTAAAACTACTGAGATGATTAGTATTTTGGTGCAGATTCAATCCGAGGTCAAATCATTTTAAAGAAATGCCATATTTTGAAGAGAATGATTTTCTGAAAAGTTATGGCTCCTCAATAAAGTCTATTTTTTTAAACAATTTTTTCACTGTTTAGTAATGCCAGAAAATTTCATTACTTTCTATATGCTACTTCAATTTAAAATATAACTAATATAAAATATAAGTAATAGTTTCTATAATTTATGAATAATTTTGATATGGGTTTAAATTGATACTTATTCATCATACACCGCCAAAGCTTTTCCATAAACTTAACTTAGTTTTCATTCACTTCAAACGCTTACCTGGAAAGACATAAATAAAATTGAAACAATTAATAAAAATGTCAGAACAATTTTCCAAAAACCAAGAGAACACAAAAGCATGGAAAATGTTAGAAAAATATTTCCTGAGGCAGACATGTTGACATTCAATGGAGCAGAAATGCATTGCATGTCGACAGCTTCGATTAAAAAATAAACGCAGCAGCTGCGAAAGATGATATATAAAAGAAGTAGAGAAGAAAAGGAATGAAGGATGTGCGTGGACAGCCTTGACAGGAGGGCAACAAGCAAAAGGAAATCAGCTAAACAAGTTGGGGCGGAAGAAACACTGAGGAAACTGCCCAACACGTATCATGTGTGCCACATGCCACAACTTTGCTGCCACTTCAGTTTCAGCTTCAATTTTTTTGTAGGTCAGTTTTTTTTATTTAATTTTTCGTTGTTTGTATTTTCTGCTTGATTTTCTTTTGCTGAGGCTAAAAGAATTCATTTCCTGGCATTTCCTGGCCGCAGACGCTTTAAATCAACGCTTTGCTGCGGCTCAAAAATATAATTTTCTTTTTATTTTTTTTGCTATATATGGAAACGAATATGTTGGTGGAGCCTGAGGCAACTGTTGGTGCCACAACAATAGCCAAAGCAACAGAAAGAGAGAGGGCAGCAGAGGGAGACAGGATGGAGGCGCGACAAAAAAAATACGCAACGCAACAAAAGTGATGTCAGAAATGAGCAGAGAGAAAGTAAAGTAAAGTAAAGTAAATGAGATTTTTAGGTCAACACAGAGAAAAGTCCGCTCCGCCAGCGCGGTTTCTATGTCACTTGATGCCCCAGAGTTCGCTTTTCACAGTTATGCCACACCTTTCTCTTACTCCCTCTCTCTCCATTTCTCTGATTTTTTTTTCATTATTCCTACAGCTGCTGCTGCTGCTGCTGTTTTTCCTTCTGCCTGAACGCTTTGATGCTGCGAGCCATGGACTCTCTGGCCACGTGTGTTCATTTTTGTGTCCTGCCTTTATAGGCTAAATAAATACCGTTAGCTGGCCTGGGCTGGGCTGGGGTGCGGTGCGGTGTGGTTATGGCCTGACTTGACACTTTTGTGCGTTTGCTAAGCGTGTTGGGGGCCCCGTTTTCTTTTTTGTTTTTCTGTGCTGTTGTTGCACTCATTTTCTCTCTCGTTCTTTTCATTCTACAGGTAACTGGGCGCCCTTCATGGTCTTGTGCTGTTTTGTTTTGTGGCAAAGTGCATAGCATACTTATAGGCACTTATGCTGGCACATTACGCAGCTGACCCCGATTCTGGCAGCTGTTAATGGCAGTTCGAGTTGAAATTTTTAGGCGAAAGCCTTTTAATCCTCCGACCAGTTGATAAACAAGATGTTGACCCAAATTGAGGCACCGCGTTGCAAGAGTTGCAAGAGCAGCAAATGTTTTCATTCAATTTTGTGGCAACTGTGCCAACAGTTCATTATATTTTGCACATCATTATCAAGTCAGCAGTACTGCCAGATGGTGAAGGAGTTCAAGCAACAACGTTGCACGTTTGCCTATAACTATGCTAATTTTAACTCGTTTCGAAAATAACAAACTCACTGCTAACCACACATACAGAAGGCAAAGGATTGCCAGACAGATAAGAGAGAAGAGAAACGTTGCTTTAGAGTCTCATAACGCTAACGAGAGAGACAGTTGTTAGCGCGCCATAGGCCAACACAGACTGAGAGAGAGAAAGAGATGCAGAGGGGGAAAAGGGTTGTCTCACATGTCAGACACATATAGACAGGCAGACGAAAGTTACCTAAAGCGAAAAGGACACCAGACAGAGGTAGACAGAGAGAGAGACACTGAGAGAGGAAGAATGTGAGAGAGAGAGGCGAGGTATATATGATATTGCCATATGCGCTGTGTTATACAGATTTCCCATGTTGCATGTTGATGATTTTCCATCGCCCTCAACTGCGTTGCTCTGCCTCTGCTCCCACAACACATTTTCCACATTTTTTTTTCAAATTCTATTTTTTTTTTTTTAGATTTCTGCTAACGTTTCATTTATGCTCTCTGGCACTTTTTCTCTCTGGCTGCGTAGCATTGCTACCGTTTCCGTTTTAATTTGAATGTAAAACGCATGTACTACGCTGCGTATGTGTAATATCTGCTCGACAGCTTTAACGACTGCAATGCGAGGTTTCCTTGCCCCAACGCATAACTGACATGGCGTCATTAATGGTCACAATTAAGCGGTGGTGGCAAACTGTTGAGCCATCAAATATGTAACGTTGTGCATACCAAATTTTGAAATGTTGCTCCTGTTGCTGCTGCTGCTTCTACTCGACTAACCAGAAACGGCATAACAGAGTGATAGCTGACGACAAAATATTATAGCATGCTTTGTAGCGCAGCAGTTAAATTGGTTTTTAAAAAATTGCACAGCATACTTTTAAGGGCGGGCATTTGGAAAATGCCATGAAACGACTTTGTATATAATATTTTTCTTATTATATGTCATAAATTCAAGTTGAGGCAATAAAAAAATAATTAAGTTTGAACTATGAATTATGATTAACCCCGCAGAAAGGAGGCAAGCGAGCCACATCAACTAAATTAAAGGCCATAAATAATTGGAACTAATTTCAGCTGCAGACACAAAAACCACACACTCACACACAACACACACATACACACTCACAGTGGAAACTAATAATGGCAGTGACATACTGACGAGGGCTGCCCAACAGCAAATATGTTGGTATACGGGGACAACTGGCAGACAGAGTCCAAGTCCAAGTCGAAGCGAAGTGAAGAGAGACCCCAACACATGACACATAATCGCATAAAAGTAATAAACTCGCCAGGCAAAAAGTGACAGACTGACAGAGCAACACGACAGGCGGACACACTATACAGGACACAGGACATAGTGTATGCGCATGTAAAGCTCTTCAAGTCACAAAGAAGTTGTCTCCCATCTCTCATAATGGTGCCATTTAAACTGAGCTATCCACTCGTAATCCAAGCGTAAATACAACACACAGCAGCAGCTGCTCCCACAGAAACAGAGACAGATATAGAAAGAGACAGAAAGAGAGAGAGTGAAAGGGGAAGAAAGAGATATAGAGCTAGAGCTAAGAATCAAACAAATGTGCGTATCCGAAACCCGCATTAGAGTTGAAACATTTGTGAGCATTGTCAACGTTGGTCACAACGAAAGAAGCAGAGAAACGGAGATAAGCATGAGATTACGTAAATAGTTTATCAAAAAACGAAGAAGAAGATGAAAGAGACGAGAGTTAAAAATGAAAACACAAAACTGACAAAAGCAAAAACAAGATTACATTTGAAAAAGCAATATGAGCTCAGTAGCTGAAAATTTGCCCCGATAACTATGCTATGAAATAATGCATGTCTTTTGCCATCTCAAAGCATAATTGGCTTCCAAAAACTCTTTATCATCTTTCAACTTACAACTTTAAATTAAACTCAATTACGATATTTTCCTAAAACAATTTCTAAAAATTCCTTTGACACTTTACAAATCGAAATGCAAATAATTACTTTTTGGAGAAAAAATAAATTCATTTCAATCTCAATTTAAGCATGTTTTGACAAAACTAATCAACATTTTTTTAAAAAAAATTTTTATATAAATATAAAAATATTATTTGACGATTATATGTCAGCACAACAAAGTACAAGTTTTGGGGGAATTGTCCACAAAAACTATAAAAATGTGCGCTGAATTTGGAAAATGGAAGAAAAGAGAAAATGATGAAAGTGGAAAAATTCTCAACATGCTGCAATATTTTGGCTGAAAAATATTAACGAAATGGCAGCAGTGGCAACGGGGGCGAAACCAACTAACAGTTTATTAGTCTGTATAACACACACACACATTCACACACATACACACACACACACACACTCTTGCAGTACAAGCATGTCGACACTGTTGCCATGTTGTGGTGGCTATGTGGAGCTCAGGCTGATGTTGATGTTGTCCTAGTTGATGTTGCTGCCACTTCATGCCCCTGCCCCTGCAACCGACGCTGCTGCTGTGATGTGGTCATGTCATTGCCTCAGCATGCTGATAAAAATTTCCAACAAACTTTCGAGCTAACGACATCGCCAACATACACTATAAATGTCCTTGCAGTGTGTCTGTGTGTGTGTGTGTGTGTCCAAGAGACGCCACACGCTTTTCCGCCAATTTCGAGTGGCAGCCACGCGACGGCCATTTTGAAAAATGTCCAAACACTATTAGCTTTTTTTGTTGTTGTTTGTTTGCATTTGTATAGTTTCTTCTATTGCTGCTGAAATATGAGTTTCTCCCCCCTTCCAAACATGTTTTCAGTTGTTGCTTTGATATTGTTGCAGCTGTGGCATCGCAAAATATATTCTCTGGCTGCAACAAGACAATTTCCACAGTTGCACAGTTGCAAATGCAAAAAATTGCAGTGCAAATATTTAATATGGATTTATATGACATGCCATGTCCAGTGGAGACTGAAGATGAATGTGCCGACAGTTGTCAGCTGAAAAGGGTTGCGACACTGATAAGATGATTATATATATACATATATAAATACATATGATCTTCCCTATAGTATTATAGAGAGTTTGTGAAGATAGACAAACAATGGCTAAGCAAAAAGAAGTGTAGAGTAAATAGAAAACTAGATTTATTACAAACTCTTTTCGCACACATAAATCAGATCAAAAATCATCACGACACTAAGAAGATTATTACTTTGAAAATATATGAAAAAAAAAACATTTATTTAAGTATTTGTCGTTGATTAAAAAATTTAATATTAAAAATTCTTTAAAAACGCATTAAATATTATGAACGTATTTATAAAAAATATAAAAATATAAAATATATATATATTAATAGATCTAAAAATCCTACAAAATGTCATATGCATCGAAAATAATAAGCTAAAAAATCATTAAAAATCTTACAAAACTGTAAATATCCAATTATTAAATAATTCACAAATTTTTTTTTTAATATTTCACTAATCAAAACCATAATAATATTAAAAATGTATATAATTAAATTTTCAAAGTAAAAATATTAAAAAATTACGAAAAAAATAATAAATCTAAAGACGTTACAGATTTTTATAAAAATCGGCCAAAAATCAGCTATAAAATCTTTAGAAAAATCGCACATACTGTAAATCTATATCAATATCTGTAAATCTAAGTATGCAGCTACAAATCTCAAGAAATTCAACCAAATTTTCAAATCTAACATTCTGAAAAACTTTTTAAATATCCTCGGACATTGTATTCCCTTGAGGGCTTTATCTTAAAAGAAAAAAAGTTTCGCAGCAAAACTTAAACTCAATATGCAACAAAATTTGCAAAAAAAAAGTAAAAATAGCTAAAGTTTATCAAGCAGCAGTTGCACTTTTTATATATATATTCATTTTTGCTACTCGGAAACTCATAAACGATTTGACAATGCTGTGCAGCTGTGGAAATGGGAAATTCTCAACACGAAGTGAAATTCGATTGCAATTCATTTCACTCAACTGATGCCCCATTGTCGTCGCTCACAAAATTGTATGCCCAAAATCAATTCTAATTCATGGCACTTGGACAACTATTGCCCAAGATCAGTAGATGGTAACAAAGAGAAAGAGACAGTTAATAGAAGAGAGAGAGAAAGAGATGCGGAAAACTGCTCGTAAATGCCCGTTTTTCAATTTTCCGCGCAATCGAGCGCAAAAGACAACAAACGACACATGCAACTATGCGACCAACTATTTTTTGCGAGGCACGTAAGCAAAGAGAAATAGGGGGGGAAAAGAAGGGGAGAGTAGTCAGAGAGAGTGAGAGAGAGAGTGGGGGGGGTGCATGGCATGCCATAAATAAGCAGACTTTTCAACACATTAAACACAATAAATCCGAGCCGTAACAAAGACAACATATAAACAACTTGACGCGTCTGTCAAACTGGGCGTTGAGTAATGTCAACACAAAAGAGAGAGAGATAGAGATAGTGTGTGAGAGAGAGACAGGGAGAGTAGGGAAGAGAGAGAGTAGAGGAATTCAGTTGATGACAGCATGTAGCCCGGCATTTGAAATACGCTGAGTAATCTGAAATCCACACAGCGCAAAAAAGACAGACAAGTTGAGCAAAGAGAGAGAGAAGCTGTCAGAGAGAGACTGAGAGAGAGATTGACAGAGAAAGAGAAGTGAAAATCCAATTGACTGTAAGCCAAAAGCCGCAACACACATTTGCCAGCATTAGAGAGATTGCAATTACAGCGAGACACGCTCCACATTTCCCCTCTTTCTCACTCGTTAATGCTATCTCTATCTTGATAAAAAAAAATCATAAACAATAGCTGCAATCTCATAGAAAAAAACAAAAATAGAGTAAAAAAAGAGAGTGAAAAAGTGTCAACTGTAGTCTGCATATGGTACTAGTCCTTTAATAAACACACTCGACCGGCTTTTGACTTTGATGGAGTGCACTACAGAAATGTCAAGTTGTCTTCTCTGCGAACACAACTAAGGAAAAGTCCAAACAAAAGCGAAAACAACTCCAAAAGCACAAGACACCAACTAGAAGAAGAAGAAGCAGAATATGACTCAGAAAAAGGAGTTGATAAATATGAAGTCAACTAATAATAAGCAAAGTGTCAACAGAACTCTTATGCCTATAAGAAAAGTAGTTGTTGTTGTATTTCTCAGCTCATAGTTTGGCTGGAAAAATATTATATTCCCACTTCACTTTTCCCGCTAAAGTGGCCAAGACAATTTCCTGTCCTCAAGGAAAAATCATGTACGTGAATTTGTTTTTCCTGTCTTCTCATCTTTTTTTTGCCACTCTTCTCACCACGCCATATGCAAAATTCAATTTAGGGGAAATGTAATCGATGCTCGAAGATGTGCACGAGGAAAATACATGACATGACAAACCAGCAAAAAAGTAACGATGGCATAGAAGAGCGGGGGGAATTGTAAGTAAAGAATGGAATATGTCTGCATTTGTGGGCGTGGCAAACCCACACACACACACACATACATATAGTGTCAACTAATACTCGAAGAGCGCCAAACACAAAGCAGAAGTTTCTTTTTACATCACTTGATATTCCATAAAGTGCAGCCAAAAGATAATGCAGTTGAAGCGAATTTAGAGAAAAGAGGTCTTTCAAAACTTCGATGGGCCATAACTTCGTCAAATCTCAACCGATTTTCAAGTTTGATGCCAATTTTTTCAAGTTTCGGCATTTAAAACAAAACTGCATTCAAAGATTGTCCAAAATAAGACCATCATTTTTGGACCCCTCCACAAGCCCAAAACTGTATACGAAAATCGGTGTTTAGGGTCTTTCAAAACTTCGCTGGGCCATAACTTCGTCAAATCTCAACCGATTTTAAAATTTGATGCCAATTTTTTCAAGTTTCGGCATTTAAAACAAAACTACATTCAAAGATTATCCAAATTAAGACCATCATTTTTGGACCCCTCCACAAGCCCAGACCTGTACTAAAAATCGGTGTTTCGGGTCTTTCAAAATTTCGATGGGCCATAACTTCGTCAAATCTCAACCGATTTTTAAATTTGATGCCAATTTTTTCAAGTTTCGGCAAATTAAACAAAACTGCATTCAAAGATTGTCCAAATTAAGACCATCATTTTTGGACCCCTCCACAAGCCCAGAACTGTACACGAAAATCGCTGTTTCTGGTCTTTCAATACTTTGAAGGTCCCTAACTTCGTCAAATCTCAACCGATTTTTGAGTTTGAAGTCAATTTTTTCAAGCTTCGGCAATTAAAACAAAACTTCATTCACAGATTGTCCAAATTAAGACCATCATTTTTGGACCCCTCCACAAGCCCAGAACTCTACACGAAAAACGTTGTTTCTGGTCTTTCAATACTTTGAAGGTCCATAACTTCGTCAAATCTCAACCGATTTTCAAGTTTGAAGCCAATTTTTCCAAGTTTCGGCATTGAAAACAAAACTGCATTCAAAGATTGTCCAAAATAAGACCATCATTTTTGGACCCCTCCACAAGCCCAGAACTGTACTAAAAATCGGTGTTTCGGGTCTTTCAAAATTTCAATGGGCCATAACTTCGTCAAATCTCAACCGATTTTCAAATTTGATGCCAATTTTTTCAAGTTTCGGCAAATTAAACAAAACTGCATTCAAAGATTGTCCAAATTAAGACCATCATTTTTGGACCCCTCCACAAGCCCAGAACTCTACACGAAAAACGTTGTTTATGGTCTTTCAATACTTTGAAGGTCCATAACTTCGTCAAATCTCATCCGATTTTCAAGTTTGAAGCCAATTTTTCCAAGTTTCGGCATTGAAAACAAAACTGCATTCAAAGATTGTCCAAAATAAGACCATCATTTTTGGACCCCTCCACAAGCCCAAAACTGTATACGAAAATCCGTGTTTAGGGTCTTTTAAAACTTCGCTGGGCCATAACTTCGTCAAATCTCAACCGATTTTCAAATTTGATGCCAATTTTTCCAAGTTTCGGCATTTAAAACAAAACTGCATTCAAAGATTGTCCAAAATAAGACCATCATTTTTGGACCCCTCCACAAGCCCAGAACTGTACTAAAAATCGGTGTTTCGGGTCTTTCAAAATTTCGATGGGCCATAACTTCGTCAAATCTCAACCGATTTTCAAATTTGATGCCAATTTTTTCAAGTTTCGGCAAATAAAACAAAACTGCATTCAAAGATTGTCCAAATTAAGACCATCATTTTGGACCCCTCCACAAGCCCAGACCTGTACTAAAAATCGGTGTTTCGGGTCTTTTAAAACTTCGCTGGGCCATAACTTCGTCAAATCTCAACCGATTTTCAAATTTGATGCCAATTTTTCCAAGTTTCGGCATTTAAAACAAAACTGCATTCAAAGATTGTCCAAAATAAGACCATCATTTTTGGACCCCTCCACAAGCCCAAAACTGTATACGAAAATCGGTGTTTAGGGTCTTTCAAAACTTCGCTGGGCCATAACTTCGTCAAATCTCAACCGATTTTCAAGTTTGATGCCAATTTTTCCAAGTTTCGGCATTTAAAACAAAACTGCATTCAAAGATTGTCCAAATTAAGACCATCATTTTTGGACCCCTCCACAAGTGGCAGTTATTTAGACTTTTTTGGCGAAAAACTCGGCGGAATCTGCTAAAACAACTGCTAAATTGTTGGCAACTGGCGGGCATAATTTTGTAGAACATTCATAATTGCCGGCGACTCGTCATTCCGTGCACATCATTAAACAAAGTCCGAAAAGTGCAAAAATCTCGACACACAAAACCTACACTTCAGGTTATTGGCAAGTGCAGCTGAATATGGTTGAGAGTTTTTCATGAATTTCGCAGAGCAACATTTTTGTATTTTGTTTTACTTTTTTTTAGCATACACGGCGTATACTTAATGGATGTCACGTTTACGCAGTGGAGCCACAAAACGAGCTGCGGCTGTTGTTCAAATGGGAGTGATTGACTGAGAGAATAACTGGGACTGAGCTGTGAGCGATATTAAAGTAATTGCATGCAATTTGAATTCATTCAACTCTCAGCTGTATTTACATGCAACATATTCTGCATTACAGATTGTGCTCGAAAAATTGTAGACTGATTAATGAAGCTGCCATTCAACACGCTAAAAGGGTTTTGGCCTCAGCAGCCAAATTGAGCTGTTGCCATAGACAGATAATGTGGAAGGGAAGGGGGCGTGGCATGTCTATCACAAATTGGTAAAAATGCCGAACGCATTTCGTTTACAGCAACTGCAGCAATCTGTAAGATACTTTTTTTCCCACCCAAACTATCTATACTTTTTCACAACAGCATTTACATAGTCCGTGCCATATGTCTTTCTCTATCTACCTGTTTAAAGCTATCTCTCTCTCGAGCTTGCCCTCTCTTTCTGTGTCTGTTTGGTTGCATGTTAACCCAGTTGCACTATTGCCGTGTTGCATGCGTTCTTGCCACCTACGAAAAACGCCCTGCAGTTTGTTTGCTGTTCTGTCTCGCTGCCAAAAGAAAATATGTCAAAAATCAGCAAAAACTGAAGGGAAAAAAAAAACGAAAACCAAGTTAAGTGAAGAAACAGAGCTACAAAGGACACAAAAAAGGGATACGAGTTAGCATCTTTCGATCGCCTGCAGCACACACACACATTTAGATAGAGATAGCTGCTTGTTGTGTGTCGCTGGCAGCGGGCGCTGACTGACGACTTGTCAGACACCGAAAGACGCCTGAAAGTATGCAAACAACTTGGCATCACTGCACTGATTTTGCTCTACAGGCACTATCTCTCTCTCTCTCTCTTGAACCCCCTCTCTCTGAGCCCCCATCATCTGTAGTTGAAAAACTGAATTTGTTTGCCTCAGCTCGTATCTGCATATTGCTTTGTACCAGAAAGCAAACATAAAGTGAACTACTTTTCCCCACGCATACACACAGCAACACTAACAAGAAAACAGATCGATTCTGAATTGCTTTTTACAATTGATGCGCAAAAATGATAAATGGATCTAGTCAAATGGATTACAGACACGTTGCCAACTGTTCTTTGGGACATATAAAATATTACTAGATTTTTGAAAACATTTTGGAGTCTCTTAAAACTCCATTTGATATGTTGAAATATACTTACATATAATTAAAATGGAAAGTAAAGGAAGAAATGAAATATATATGAAAAATAAAAGACAATGAATTAATTAATGTTCAAAAATGTACAATTTTTTAATATTATTTATTATTAATCTGTAAATATTATATTGATTTAGTTGATTTAGTTATTTATTATATTTATTTTTTTAATTTTTGTTTGAACGTATGTAGAATCTGTGCAGCTCCCGTTATTAACAAATAACTTTGCTCCAATTAGAATAATTCAAAGTATCAGAAATTCTTAATTCTGCACACATCATATTATTAATGGTTACACCAATTAACATAATAATAAATAAAAAAAATAATTTTCTTTTTGCCATTTTCAATCAGCTCAACTTTCTTGTGCTCTCAATTGCTGTGCAAATTTTGTAGCACACTTTTCAGCGCTTAACTTTACACTCAATTGTCTGTCTGGCTGTAGGCAAGGCAACTGAGGCTGTTTTCGTTAGAGTGTGTGTGTGTGTAAGTGTGTGTGTGTGTGTGTGCTGTGAGTAATGAAGTGCTTTAAATATTAAAACCAATTTACGTGACAACATACGCGTGTTATGAAGCTTGTTACCCGCATGCTTGCCCCCAACTTTGTCCCTCCATCCGCTTTCCTCGCCACAGTCACTGTTATTAATGCTGTGGCAGCAACAACAACAGCAGCAGCAGCCAAAAGCATCGAAAAAAGAAAGTAGAGAAAGCGAGATAAAGGCAGGAAAAAGCGGCAGCAGCTGACGTATTTCCATGACTCTCACTGGACCCTGTTCGTATTACAATTCTCTGGGTCTCATTCGCTCTCTCTCTCTCTCTCTCTCTCTCACACTTTCTTTCATTCTTTCTCTTTCTGGTGTGACCAGTAAAACTTTTGCAATTAATCAAGATAGGCCAAAACGAGGCTGTTGCTGCTGCTCTTGTTGATGACAATGTCGCATTTGCATGAAGCACAGACTCCACCTGACTTGCTATCTCTCTCTCTCTCTCTCTCTCTCTCTCTCTCTCTCTGCTCTGCTGGTTGCATGTGGGCGACAAAGATTAATAATAATAACTACGACTAGCACACAGACACACACACCCACATACACATACACAGCGGTTGGTCAGCAAGTGGCATAATCATGATTTATGACATGCAATTAATAAGCGACATGGCCACGGCCATCCTGGCGAGCATCCTGGAGTATCCTGGAGCAACCTCCAGCTGCCAGTTGCCAGCTGAACCCCCTAATTGAAAGCTGTTGAAAGCTGTATAGCACAGCTGCAACTTCACCTGCTGCCGCATGCCACATGCCACTTGCCACACCAATCATACTTCAATCTAACAAGCCGCTTTTCAACCAAAGCAGAGTAATTATTTAAAGCACGCAATTTATTTGCCCAATTTTCATGCCATGTTGCCACATTTTGTTCATTTTATTTTTTTTGAAAAAAAATACCATTAAAATTAAAAAAAAATATTCTGAGAAAAAATTTATAAAAATATTGAAGATAAATGATTTTGCGGTTTTTTGCCTTATGACCATATGTGGCAGCTTCAAGAGCAATCGATTTAATTGATTAAAACTGTGTGTATTTACACATTTATATATTAAAGCGAATTAAACGTTAAATTAAAAACATTCAATGTTAAAATATAAATAAAATGAAAGTATGAAAATTATATAATTTCGAACATATTATTGTTTTTCTATAATCAACATTAATTTCTACTTATTGCGCTAAATGATAAACAAAATATGCACTGGAAAAAATTAAAAAAAAATTACTCAATTTACGTTTAATGTGTCATTTAATTATAATTTAAAAATTTAATTTATTAATTCCAGTCGACTGATAAAAAAAAACAAATATTTCAGTTTATTTTATGAAAAATATTTTAATCAAAGTTATGCACAAAAATATTAATGTACTAAAATAATTCTCTGTGTAATCAAAATTAATTTCAGTTGATTACGAGAACTAATATTTCATAGAATAATTTTCAAAAATTTAGCAATGCAATATATTGTTATTTATTTCAGAAAACAAATGTACTGTAAAATTCTTAAAAAAAAAAAACATTAATTGCAATAAAGATTTTTTTTTTGGGTATTTCACGAAAAATTTCATGTTTGTTTCATTGTCAGGTAAACAGACAAAATAATTTTTATCTGAAGGTGTTGACCTCAAAGCGGCAATTATTAATAGTTGTTATTATTATAATTATATGTTGCTCTCTACTACATTCTCTTCTACTCCCTCTCTATCACTCTCTCTTTCTCTCTCTCTCTCTCTCTCTCTCTCTCTATCATATTTCTCACACATTCTCTTCGTAATTATGTGTGTATTTTTGTTGTAGACACAGCTAATTAAAATAAATGGCTTTTGGCAGTGCTGTCAATGTGGTCAACAGAATGGTCAACACACACACACACATATACAGAATGTTGAAAACATTGCCAACTGCCATTTGGCCACGCCCACAGCGCCTACAAAATTGGTTGGCCAAAATGAGTGCGAATGACGTTTCGGTTGCTCGCTGCTTATTTTCCAGTTCATTTGTTCATTTGGCAGCGTCACAAACACCGGCAAAAGGGTAAATGGAGTGTGGTCACTTTTGGCCAATGTGCAAACGGCAAAAACATGTGGCCAAAACGCACACCCATACATACATAGACAGTGGTAACTATAGCACTTGTTGTTAGTGTTGTTGTTGGCAGTTTAAATAATTGGTTCGTAATGAAAATTGTTGCCGTTAACAAAAAACAAAATGCAATTATTTTACAGTTTACACCAAAAATGTGTATATAAAAATATTTACAATTGTTTGCAATTACATTATGAAAAGCAGATTTTCAATTATTTACCCACCGCTCTATCTTTCTCTGTCTCTCTCTCTCTCTTTCTCTTCTCTCTCTGTTTCATCGTTTGTACAACTTTTACGGGCAACAATTAAGTGCAAAGTAAACATCAAAATTTAAATGCAATTTAAACAAATAAATTAATTAAATGACATTAAACAAGTTACGCAAGGTATTTTCTGCATTTAATATGCTTGCCGACAAATTTAAATGATCTTTAAATGACAGACTTGTAAATACTCTCGACAAATATTGTATAAATGTTATGGAAATATATTTCGAATTTACAGAAACAGAATTTATTAGCCTACTTCCATTTTAATCTACTCTTTTCTATTTATTCTATTTCTATTTATTTTCTTTTCTCTACTTTCAGATTTAACTAAGCAGCACTTTAGCTGCAAATTGCAATTATGTTTGTTAAGAGATTTTGCAAATTCCAGAGAGTTTTGTTTAACTTAGTTAAGTTATTAAGTTGCTGCCATTGCCATGTTTTGGTTGACTTTGAATATCTGCATTTAATATAATTAATTAATATTGATTGCATTTATTTAGATAAAGCAGCTGTTGAGGCTGTTGAAAATGTTGAAATTTCAATTTGTGCAATAATTTATAGCATACTTTTTAGCGCCAAGGAAAGCATGCGCATTTTTGATAATTTTGTGGTTGAGTTTACAATAAAATATGAATGAAAATAAATAAATGTAAAATTATATTAAGAAAAATTATAAATTACATGAAGTTAAGTTTTCTGCTGCAGAAAATTCAGCTTAAATTCTGTCATCATTTCAAGTAGATTTTCCACATAATTATAAAGCAGGTACAGAGTTCCTACTAAATTTGGCAAATATGAATATTATTATGCTGCTTCATGATGAGTTCGAGTTTAAGATCTGAGACATATGTGTCACTCACACACACACACACACACACACGTATTCCACACCTCTACCCTTTACACTCCCCTTACGTACCACATAGAGAAATTGTAATCAGTAGAACCACAAAATGACATGCATACGAAATGAAATGCCGTGAGGGTTAAGGGAAGTGGTAAAGGCAAAGGCAACAGCAAAGGCAACGGTAAACGCATAACTCTTTATGCTCTAACTGATAAACTCAGTCGAGCAGCAAAAGCTGACAGAGAACAGAGACAGTTCACAGTCCGACAGTCGACAGTCTACTCTAGAGAGACAGGTGTAGGCACAATTAGAACTTAGACGAGTGATCATTAATCCCCTCCAGGGAGCAGCTCAAGATATAGCAGATGATAGTCAGGCTAGTTGAATGCCGCCCCCCTTTTATGGAGTGGGCGTGCCAAATTGTATAAAGTTAGTGCTCTGATTTATTTTGCATATGAGGAAATGCTGTGTAACCCACACAACAACAGCAGCAATTTCAAAAAGAGTAGTAGTCACAGAGAGAAAGAGAGAGAGAGAGAGAGAGAGAGAGAAAAAGAGAGAGTGGGAGAGTGTAGTAGTGGGAGAGGATAGAGAGTTTATGATATTCTCACTGATTAGCTACTTTTGGGAATTTTCGTGACTTGTCGCTTGATTACAGTTTACATGCCATTATATCCATCTCTATCTCTCCCTCTCTCTCTCTCTCTGTTGCTGGCCAAAAATTTGTTGGCCTTCTCATCCAAATCATAATCATCATCATCATCATCATCATCATCATCATCATCACCGTCGTCATCAAAATGAGCTGTGGTGTTGGTCCTCTCACAAATTTGATTAAAATTTCAATTTTGCCGTCGAGCAGATAAAGCAACGATTAGCATTGAAATTAGTTTTATGTGTGTGGAGGCAAAATAAGAGAAAGACAGATAGAGAAGCAGAATGAGAGAGAGAGAGAGTGAGAAGAGTGAGAGTTAGAGAGTGTATTCCCCTAGAGAGTGTGTTAGCAAACCCTCAAAATGACTTTGTAGTTTATTAATATTAATTGCCAATGGTTCAGCTTCAGTTATTTTATCAAAATTGATGGTTTTCAGTCTCCTTGCGCTTCCACACACATTTACACATTTTTTATGTGTATATGTATATATATGTGTGTGTGTGTGTGTGTGTGCGTTGTGATATAAAATGTTAAAGTTTCTGGCTCATTAACTGATTTGATGGCTTTTTGACCACATTATGCAATTGAGCGTAATATGCGGGTTGGACACCAGATAAGTCAAAAAGGACATACCATTCAAAGGATGGGAACAACTGACATTACAGCTAATAGAAGGTTGATTCCTTACGCTAAATGGATGACTAAAGATGGCGGACAGGAGGTAGAGTAGAATACAGGGATGAGAAATGTGAGAGTTTAGAAAATTGAGAATAAAGGAAAAACTCAGAGAGGGTTTATCCTAGGAAGTGTGTGAGTTTATCAGAGAAAATTGGAGGTACTTCAATAAATTATAATTGCTAATATATGAAAAGGTTAATTCTATACACATATATGTAAAAATAAAAATAATACATATTAATCATTAATAAATATTCATATATATGTATGATTGTATACATTTATTGGGAAAATATCTCTCTAATTTATATATGTTTAAATTTTTTATAAGAATTTCCCAAATGTTAGCAAATGACAATTAGCTAAAAGTTTAAGTTGGCTTTTCTTATTTTCTTACTTACGATTTTCATTTAGTTCATAAATATAGTTTCTAAAGTTTTCAACATACCTGAAATGACAGAAATTTGTAAAAAATATTAAATTAATTTTTTTTCTTATAATTGATATGATCTCATAATTTTTTTATATTAATTTAAATAGTTGATAAGTGCCTGCCTGCTGCCTTTTGTAGTAACTTTTTCTATTAAATATTGTTATATTTATAATTAATTATAATTAAAAATTATTTCGAATTTTATTATTATTTAAAAATACATTTAATGAGCGTAAAAGTATTCTAAGTGAGTTTTTTTTTAAATTTTATTTTAAAGTATAATAATGTTGAAAAAATAATTGATTATAAAATTTAATTTCGAAATATGTATCAAGAATAATCAATAAAAAATTTTTTTTTTTAATATTATTTTTTTATTTAGAAATAACAACTGCAGTTAAAATACTAAAGTAAGAAATAAATAAAGATTTCTTTATTTTATGTTAACATAAAAAATCTTAAAGAAAATCATTCATTATAATATTTCATTTTAAAATATCAATCAAGTTTCTAATATTTTTGTTATTTTAAATTATAATAATAAAAAATGAGTAATTAATCTAGAAATAAAAAACAGAGTTAAAATTCTAGACTATAGATTTCTTAGTAATTTTTTTTTATAATTTTATAAAAAAAATAAAAATAACTATATAAATAATATATAGTAAATGCGATGTTCCCAAGTGCCCTTAAAATACTCACCTGACTCAAGCGATCTTGACTGTCGATGATATCGATGAAGAGACGCATGCGATCGTCGAGTATCTGAAATCCATTCCTCGGCAGCAGCATGAGATTCTGCACCGCATCCCTGATGCTGCCCGGCGTGGTGCTGCAGGAGCTGCTGTCGTCGCTGTTGAAACCATTTTGCAGTTGCTGAAATTGCTGTTGTTGCTGCTGATGCTGATGCTGATGCTGTTGTTGTTGTTGCTGCTGTTGCTGCTGCTGTTGTTGTTGCAACTTAAGTTGCAACGAATGCTGTCGCAATGCTTCGGAACACTTGCGCAGATAATCATAGGAACCTTTCGATTTGTACTTGTCGGCCATTGCATGGAAGCTATCGAGGATCTCATTGAAGTCGGTCATGAGTGGAGCCGTCGATGGAGTTGTGGTGGCCGATGAAGGTGTCGTGGTCGTCGCCGTCGTCAGTGCCAAAGAACCCAAGGAGCTGTTGGATTTGCTCATCGCCAGCATCTGTTGCTGTTGGAGCTGCAACTGTTGGTGTTGGTGTTGCTGCAACTGTTGCTGTGGCGAACTCGTTATCACACGCAGCTCCGTGGTGAGGGAACTGCTGGCGGCGGCGAGTGCCTTGAGGCTGCCACTGCTGGCGCTGCTGCTGACCACCTTGCTGGGACTCAACGCCTGCAAATCCTCGCTCATCAGTCGCAGATTATCGGAGATCTGATGGAAACTCTCGGAGGTGACCAGCGAGTGCTCCCGTTGCTCCAGTTTGCTATTGCTGCCACCTGGCAATATGCTGCTCTTGGGCCGGCGACGATTTGTTGTCATCCCTCCGCCAGCAGCTGTGCTTGTGGGCGTGGCAGCAGCACCAGCACCTGCTACTCCATTGGTGGCAGCTGCAATACCACCGCCTCCCGGCGTGCCTGAGGTCACATCGGGCATCTGCAGCGGTTTCGATATGAAAGAGTCCAGCGTCTGGGAGTTGCTCAGCTTGGGTTTGTTGTCGGTGCTCTCAGGTATTTTGTTGGCGCGTATCGCGTCCAGAAACTGACGCAGTTGATCCGACGGCGTGGGCGGTGGTGCCGCCTCCTCCACAGCCACAGCTGCGGCGGCAACTGTGGCACTTGCTGCTGCTGCCGCTGTGGCGGTTGCTGTAGCAGTTGCTGTGGCCGTCACCTTGGGAGCAACTCCATCCGACGTCTGACGTTTCAGCGTGGATGTTGCTGTGGGTTTGAGAATGTCCTCCGGCATATGTTGCTGATACTCCTGTCGCATGCTGCTCCTTATGTTGTCCAGGAACAATCTCAGTTGATTCGAGGGCGTCTGCACTTCGCCAGCTCCGGACAGAGAGGCCAAGGATTTGCTAACGATCTCGGGGGAGATCATGTTCGGCTGAAAGTTGTTGTTGCTCTGCAAACTGTTATTGTTGTTGTTGGCGGTGGCGGTGGTGGTGGTGTTGCTGTTGGTAGATGAACTGTTGTTGCCATTGGTGCTGCCGTTGGGTGTCAACAGATTGAGATTCGTCTGGCTCTGCTTGGCCAGCTGCTGTTGCCGCTTCAGCTCCGACAGCAGCTTCGCCTGCTCCGAGTACTTCCGCACGCTCTCCGTGATCGTCCTCAGCTGCTCCGAGTACGCCCTCAGTTGGTGCTCCAAGTAGGCCTGATCCGGACCAGGGCCTGGTGCCGCATAGCTGGAGGGACGTGTGTCCGGCTTGCCACATTCTGGGCTCGCTTCGCCGCCATGGAAGCTAAGCGAGTGCCGCATGTTGCCACCTGTGGCAATTGCTGGTGGCGCCACTTGCAACATATTCTCCGCACTGCTGCTCTTCTTGGGACTGTTGCGGAGGTGTTGCTGCTGCTGATGCTGCTGCTGTTGGCAACTCCTGCCAAGTGTGCCATTGTTGTTGTTGTTGCTGCCATTGGCGAAGCGACGCAGTGGAATTGGTGGCGCCTCCGTTTGCATGCCACCATTGTAGCGATCCAAACTGCGCGGACGTTGCACGCCAACATTGTTGCCATTGAGTTGCCCGTTCAAGGTCAAGTTGTGTGGCACCTGCTGCTGTTGCTGCTGCTGCGACTGTTGCAAGTTGGGCGCATTGGGACGTGGCGTGCTCTGCGAGCGGCGTGGCACAATCGGCACTTGCCCCGCTGCTGTGGCTGCCACCGCCCCCCCAGGCTTACGATGCAGTGGCACTGGTGGAGCAGGTTGCCCATTGGTGGGACTCTGTCGGTACTGTTGAAAGATGGCGGCATACAATGCCTCCTTATCCGCCGCTGTGGTGCTGCTGGTGGTTGTGGCAGCCGCCGCCGTGTTGCATGTGGCGCTGCTCACCAAACTGACGGCATTGCGCAGCTGTTGCTGTTGGCGCGACAACTGCAACAGTCGCTGCTGCTGCTGTGCATTGTAGTCCACGAAACTGGAGCGTGCAACACCAGCAGCTGCGGCTGTGGTGGGTGAAGCTGCCGCTGCTGCCGCGGCTGCTGTTGCTGCTGCTGCTGCCACCGCTATGCTGTGCGGTCGCTGCTTCAGACCACGCAGTCGAGAGGGTTCCGCATACTCCGGCAGTTCATAGACACCGCCGCCTGCCCCTCCTGCTGCTGCCTTGCCCAGCACTGGTGGCGCCTCCGTTGGTGAGGGACTGTTGAGAAAGGGATTGTTGCCCTTCAGAGCAATGGGCGTGGCTGCGCCTGGTATGCCCGCCGTAGGCAACATGCTGGTCAGCTGCGGTGGCGGACCTGGGGACGACTGCAGTGTGGGCTGTGTGCTGCCAGGATACAGCAAGGACTCGCTGATATGCAGATCCAGTTCGTGGGCATTGGGCTTGGCGTAAATGCTGTGGGCACTTGAGTTGCCGTTGCCGTTGCCATTCCCGTTGCTTGTCCGTGTTGGGGGCGTGGCAGCAGCTGGATAACCCGTTATGCGGAAGCCATTCATGCTGACAGGTCCTTGCTGAAGCTGTTCTCCTTTAGAAATTGTTCTTGTTGTTGTTGTTGTGCGATGTTTTGCCTGTTTTGCTGTTGTTGTTCGTCGTTATCCTTGCCTGATTACATGGCAGCCATTGTTCAACTTTGTGCTGCTGCTTCTTCTTGCTTTTGTTCAATCACTCAATCAATCGTTGCATCAATCACTTAATTGGTGCATTGTCGTCATCAAACTGCTTGAGGCAATTATTCAAAATTTTGTAATCATTTCGTTTAATTTCAACGAACGCACAACGCGGCGTATACGTAATTTTCACTGTGACCGGCAATTGACACGGGTTTACGCGGCGTATACGTATTATAATTTGACTATTTAGCGTAACATTTGATATGCATATGTATATGTGTGAGTTTGGAGACAATCATTGACCAAAATTTATTGATTTTGCTTCGAAATTGTAATTGTTAAACAAAAAACTAGATGAAGATTGATGGTGACATCTTGCAGAGATTTTGATTCAGTTTATTTATTGAAAACTGATCGTCTTAAGTGAAGCGAATTGCAATTCAATTCAAATTGAAATCAAAAAAATTCATTATCAAAACAAACGGAATATTAAAAAACAAATACGTTTTTTATTTTTTGCTCTACAGGGAAAAGTTTGAAATGAGCATCGAATAAGCTGTGTTAAAAAAATTGAGAATAACAGCTTGAAGAAATAATTCTTTATATATAATTTTATAATATTTATAATATATCTAAATAATTATTTTAATTTATTTAATATTGTTTATTTTTTAATTTTATTTTATAATTTTATTTTATTATTATTGCTTATTTTTTTATTATTTTTATTTTATTCATATTTTTATTTATTTATATTTTAATTTAATTAAAGTCACATTTATTTATAAAATTGGGATTCTCAAAACAAAAAACCAATTTTAAAGAAAGATCATATTTTTATCTGTATCATATATTTTAGGACCAACATTACCCAAAAGTTAAGAAACTCACTTGAGAAAAAAAAATATTAAAAATCTTTTAAAATACAAAAATAAAATTCATCTTAAGCAGAAATCAAATTTAAACAAAATTGACAAGGATATCTTCTCCATTCATCTAAGTTAAAGTAAAAAAAAATTCCACAAAAATTTAGAAATTATCCCAAACATTTTTCGCACTAATTTAAAACCAAAAGAAGATGTCACTCCAGTCTCAATACTCTATCTGCATAAATTCTAATCAAATTCTGCCAAGCAAATGACACAAATTGATATTAATGGGGAAACAAGCATTATCCTTATTTAAGGATATACTATATATGCAAGCATATTTGTCTCGTGCCCGTATAAATTGTATATTGAAATTGCAGAAAATCTGTAAATGCCGACAGACGAAAATGCATAATAAATCCCAGTGTAAACAAGGAATATGTATTATAATCAGCTAGCAAATTGAGCAGAGACAGGTGGGAGCACAGAAGAGCCAAAAGAGAGCAGAGAGAAAGGGGAAAACAGAGATAGAGGGAGATGTGGCAGAGAGAGAAATGTAAATAACATATTGCACAAATTGTTGTGGCTGTTGTCCTCAGCTCAATATTGTGCTGAGAGACGAGAGAAAGAGCAGGGGAAAGAAAGACAGAGAGAGACATAGAAAGAGAGGGGAGTCGAAGAGAATCTCTGTGGGATGCATATGACCAGTGCAGCTGTCAAAATATGTCGACAGGCAACGTAGAGAGAAAGGGGGAGAGCGAGAAAGAGAGAGAGGGAGAGAGAGAGAGACGATGTAGTCCTTTTGGCCATGGCTTTGGCTTTCAGCACAAATGTTGGCCAAGGAATGCAATGACAAAATTGAGATGCCAACGTGACTGCTTCTTCTTCTACTTCCTCTTCCTCTTCAACTGCTGCTGCTGCTTCTTCTTCTTCTACTGCTCGGCTTTTGGGCAGCAGTTGAAGCGGCAGCCAAAACTATTTATGTCCTGGCTACGTGGCTGCCACAGAGGCCGCCATAATGCTGCGACGTGTCAACAAGCTCAGTTTCTCTATCCCTCTCCCCTCTCTCTATCACTCTCCTGTTCTATCTCTCTCTCTCTCTGTCTCTCCCATATGCACGCTTTAGAGCATAAATACGCTGTTAAGGGATATGTGCGACAGACAGGAACAAGCTGTGGGCGTGGCCTGTAGGGAGTTGCCAAAAAGAAAGGATACAACATGACTCTCCTCGCCTCTCCACTCCTCTTCTTGGCTTGCGGTCGTCGGTCTCTCGGCATTAACATAAATATTTAATAAAAAATGCGCATAAATTATAAAATACAAACTCGCTTCAAAATATGAAAATAAACACAAAATGAGCGAAGCTTCGTGAGGGGGTGTCTGGGCGGCAGGGTGGGGCAAGTCTAAATGGCAAAATGAAACACGCCATAAGGGAAAAGACGCGCAAATAACATGTTCAACACACACACACACACATACACACATACACTTGCAACACATATAGATGACAAAACATGTGCAGAGGCCGTGTTGATTCATTTGCATTGTACAGCAGACACATAATTTACACACGGAGAAATCATGTGGCATGTTGCAAGCAGTGAAGTGGAGGGGAATCTCCAAGCTAGAGACACTTAGGAAATATACATATTTTGGAGCTTGACATTGGGAGACTGAATAATACTTAGAAAATATAAAAACATTTTCTTCTTCACTGATTAAATTTATTATATAAAATAAAAAAAAATTCTTCTTAAGTAAATCTTAAATAAATCTTAAAAATAATAAATCTTTAAAATGCAAATTAATAATTAAAGTAAAACACTTAAAAACAATATAAAAATTAAACTCTTAAAAATTTATAGACTATTTTTAAAGAAAAATATTACTACAATTTATGAGAATAATTTACTATAAAGTATGAGAAAAAAATGCAACGATTTATAGGTATTACTTTTAGTACTACTACTACTTTTTAAAAATGAAAAATAAGACACATCAGTTTTCTGAAATATTACTATTTAAAATGTCTTTAGTTTAGTTCCATCGAGAGGTCTTTTCATATGTTTGCTATTCTCAAAGATATCTCTATCATCTCAAAGAAAACTCAAAATTGTAAAGACCCCAAACAAACAAATAAAATTCTAAATAAAATCCGAAAAGCAAATAAATTGATAAGCTGCTTTTCAACTTCAACTATTCAAACATTGCTGCCAGTAAACAATTGTAATTGAGTTCAAAATTTCTCAACTTAATTGAAATCCAAAAAGAAGTTTTTCCCCACAAATTGTGCAATTTATGCCAGCAAGATTTTTTGAGCTGTGTAAACAGCGATAGAGAAGAGGCAGCCAGAGATATGCGGTGGACTGAGATAAAGATAGATAACTGTTTAGAACTGAACAAGAAGAAGAGGAAGAGAAAGAGTAGCAAAAGGGGAAGAGAGATGATAGAGCAGAGCAAATGTTGCTTATGCACTTTGTCAGCTCGTCATGCTCAGCTGTCTGCTACGTGCCTCAGCTGTCGAGAGAATCTCTCTGCTCACTCTCTCCCTATCTCTCTCTCTCTCTCATAGTATATATATATACACATATCTGTATATATGTGTGTTATATGACAACTCAGTGACAAACAGACACACACACACACACCGAGAGAGACAGACATTTACAACAGAGTGTGTCACTGTGCCACTACAGCTGAGGACAGTAATATTAGCAGCAGCTGCAGTTGCAACAGCAGCAAAGTAACTTGTATCAACACTTTAGCACATGCAACCACTTGACAGAGCGAGACAGCCTATCTGTGACAGAGACAGAGAGAGACAGCAAGATTGTGTGGGTTGCATACACCTGCTGACCCTTAAGAGCATTGCCCCTAAAAGCAGGCTACGAAATGCCAGGCTTCACTTTTGACATATATAGGTTGGCCTCCAACTACCTCCAGCTACCTCTCTCTCCCTCTCCTTCACTCACCCTATCTCTCTCTGTCTCGCTCTTTAACATTGGTTGTCTCTGTTGCACTTGTGCGTTGTTGCTGCTGTTTTCTCATTAGCAATTCCGGCTAAATGTTGGTCCTGCTGCTCTATGCACATTGTATGTTATGCCCAAGCAAAGATTTCCAAATGCTTTTGAATTTGCTAATGAACATAACTCAAACTAGACAGAGACCGACTGACAGTGAGCAAGAAAGACAGACAGACAAAGAGAGAGACAGAGAATGAGGTATAGCACTGACAGTCTTGAAAGTTCTTTAACAAAAGTTTTGTGCTTCAATGTATTCCGATTTTTGTTGTTTGTTTCAGTTTTAAATTAATGACAGCATATTTACTTGCGGTTGCTCAACTGTAGCAACAGCAGCATCAGTTGTCGCTCGGCTTCTTCTTCATCTTCTCCTCTTTGCTGTTTCACCCTTTCGTTTACCTCACTTACTACCCCTACTTCCAATACCTTAGCCAGACTGCTGTTGGCCTGTTTACCCGTTGACCAACTCTTCAAAATAGATTAACAAAAATTAATGTTATGCTCGGTTTGTGCTGCCAACTCTATTTGCTCTCTCTCTCTCTCTCTTTCCACATACATCCCTCTCTCCCCCTCTTTCTGTGTATTTGCTTCACGCTCTCTCTCTCTCTGTCTTTGGTGTATATCTCTGGGTTTTTGGGTTATCATCTGCAGTTGAAATTAAATAAGATATGCTGTCACTCTGCTGCTTTATCTCAGACTTTGTCTCCCTTTCACACACACACACTACCATCTTCCCTCTCTCTCTCTCTTTTCAATTCATGCCATCTCGCTCAGTGCGTGCCTGATGAATCTGGGCAACTTGGAATTTGATTCAATTTGTGGCCGCATGCAAAACACAAACCGCAAACTTGGGTTCGTCTTCAAAATGCAAAAACACTGTCACTTGTGACCATCTTCCATCTCCCAAATCTCTTCTCTATTTCCGTTTCCCTCTACACCAACCCCCTACCAACACAAGGGGTACGCTGAGGGTTGCTTGTTATTGTCTCTGCATGCCACACAACATTGCGGCAAGTGTGAAATGATAAAAGTAACAGTGGAAAATTGGAATGTTGAATTAAAAATTGGTTTAGAAATTTTTGGAAAATAAATGTATAGAGTTCTAAAGTAAGAGATAGGAAAAGAAAAAATTTAATTTTTCAAATTGAACCAACATTTTTTTACTTTTTTAAAAATATTTTTTAAGTGCATTGCTAAACAAAAACACAAAAGATAAAATTATAATAAATAGAAAGACAAGAATATCATTTTAAAATTCCGTAGAAAAATATTTACAATAAAATGTGAAAATTAAAATTCAAGAATTTTATTTTAAAATTCGTTAAACATAATATACAATTAAAATTTAAATTTTTATTTTTATTATGAAATTTACTGTTAAGAAAATGTATTTCAATATTATTTAAAAACATAAACAAATTGTTTAAAAATGTTGAAAAAATAAGAATCATTATTGATAGATTGGCATTATCAAGATTTATATAAATCTGTATGGTATTTCCCAGTAAGCTGAAAACTTGTTTCTCATTTGAAACTTTGTGCTCTGCTGTTAGCTAAATATTTCCATAAATTAATGTCTTTAATGTATGTAGGAAATATTAAATGAATCAACATTTACTAGCCCGGAACAAGGGCAATTAATCTAATTAAAAAGCGTCAATTGGCAGAGGAGAGGGAGTTGGGAAATATCAAGAGTAAAACCGCGCTGAAATGATTTTCAATTAGTCTTTAAGACCCAACAGCAACAACAACAGAAACAACAACATCAACCACAGCAACACCAACAACAACAGCCACAGACACCGCAACAAACCGCTCAAAGAAAGTGGAGAATGTGGAGAGAAATACAGTTAAAAAAAGAGCGCAATATAAAAACTGTTGCAAAAAAAAAATCAAATCCCATAAGCTAGAAGAAAATTTACTTTCTTTTCTTTTTTGATATTCTTTTTTCTTTTGCTTTTCACTAAACAAACTATCGAATGAGGCGCAACACGATGCCAAACAGGAATAACAAATGAAACAAAGAGAGAGTTAAGACAGACTCAAGATGGAGATGGGCGTTGGAGTTGTAGGCGTGGCATGTTGCCACAGCTTGCATAACAAGGCAAGAAGAAGCACGAGCAGCAAACACACACTAAACAAATAGAAATGATAAATTAAAAAAAAAAATGAAAGAAAGGCAAATGGAAAATATAAAGTAAATACACATATAGAGTACAACTTTCTCTATGTCTCGCTCTCTCTCTCTCTTCTATTCTTTTCTCTCTTTCTCCCCGCACGCCCTCAATGTAGGCGTGTCACAATCCGTCGCTGCCGCTTTGAAGGCGTTGGCGCTTGTAGTCCACGCTCCAAGTGTGTTAAGTGGCATGCCCCAAAGGCAGTGGGTAAAGCAACCCTTTTTCCCACCACCCTCACCTTTAACTCCGCCACTCCCCTCCCCCCTCATCCACCCGCTAACACGTTCCAGGCACGCAGTATAAATAACAAAAACGACACTGATACGAATAACGACGGGGCAGGCATGCAGATAAAGCGAAGAGAAGAGATGAAAAGAGAAGAGAATCAAGCGAAAAGGGGGAGAAATATTCACACCGACACTGTGACTGTCAAAGCAGCGCATCCAGGAAGGCAGCTAGTCAGTCAGTGGGCGTGGCAGGGCAGAGGAAGTTGTTGCGGTTTAAGGCTTGTGGCAGGTGTTGCTGCAACAGCAACTCCAGCAGTTTGAAATGCCAACCATTTGCAATTTACATAGTCAAGAATAGAACAGGGTTGTCAACATAGTAAAATAAATGACAAGAGTAGAAACCAAACTAATATTTATAAAAAAAAAATAATATGAAACAAATATTTTAATTTTAAAAAAATATTAGCAGATATATCTATGACTAAATAAGAAAAACTTCTAAGTAATTTCATATTTAAAATGAAGTTAAATGAAATCTACAAAATAATGTTTTGAAATATATGAAAGAAATAGTGTTAAAAAAAAAGTTAGAAAAGAAAACACGGATAATTAACACGACAATTAAAAAGAAAATGTATCTCGAAAAATTTGTCAACTAAATTTAATGAAATATGGCATTTAGAAAATTATGACAGAATTAATAATTGAATAATATTATTCAACAGAAAAACTTAAATTTGAATAAAAAAAAAGTTTGTCAAATAAATTTTATGAAATTTAAGATTAAAAAAATGTGATAAAAATATCCATCGCGAAAAAGTTAATATAAAATACTGTTAAGTATTTTAAAGTAGAATTACGTATCTATATTAGAGTTTTTGTGTATCTTAAATTAAACAGTTATACAGTCGTGGCAGAGTTGTCAAGCTACCGCAAGCTAACAACATATGCACTTAAGACAACACTAATCTCTATGTAAAACACGAAACATATGTTAAGTTAAGTTCTAGATATACTGTGGGTTGTCTAATAACTACCAATCTGACAGGTGACAACCCTATTACGCTGCTATATATCAACATTGCACCATTGCCGTGAGTTAAGCCAATAGACATGGCTAACATTGCCAGCATGGCCAGGATGGACACCTCTTGGCCAAGTAGCAAAGCAAATACGCAGCCAGCTGAGAAATGAAGACGAGGAGTTAGGAGTTGAAGAGGGACAAGGGGGAGTTAGTTAAGCAAAAGTGACAGAAAGGGAGGGAAATAGCATACAGACAGAGATGGAGATACAGACAGATTGGCACGCTTCGCCGACGTTTGGCAGGACCCACAATTTCTACTACCTCAAAGCATGTGCTAAGCCTCAATGGCAGCGGGGGAGGGAAGGACAATGGTGCCAAGATGACGACATAAATCAGGCTGTGTGTGTGTGTGTGGGTGAGAATAAGCAGATAAATGGAAAGAGAAAGAGTGAAAGAGTGAGAGAGGAGACACAGAGATGGCCAGAGCTCTGAAGCTGGCCAACACAGGAACAACAAACACTAATTGAAACGCAAGGTAGAATTAATGGCTAGGGAAATGTTGCTTGGCCAACAAAAAGAATTTTCAACCAAAACAACAAACAAAAAAAATGGGAGGGGGTGCCCAAGAAAACGTTCAACTGAACGTAACGGCACTTAAGTTGGCCAATTAAAGGCAACGTCGACATCGCGACGTGGCTAAGCAAATTGCAAGAGCACAAGAGAAAAACTTTCTTAACTTGGCCAATATGGAACCCTATTGTTCTAAATGGGCTAAAATTAGATATTTTTTCTTATTTTGTCAGCCATTTTATTGGGCCCTAATTGAAACAACAAACTGGCCAAAATCTATGCAATAATTAAGAGCACACACGAGGTGTCTTTCGCCTTAATTATAACGTATTTAAGTGTTAATTACGGGCACTGAACTTCCTGTTTACCTTTTTGGGCCAAGTTAGTAGCAGCGCATGTCCTGCTGCCATTGCGTGACTTCATCGGGATTTTTACACCTTGACAGCGACAGCTGATAAAATACCAATTAGGTATTTTCTTACTGGTATTTATTTGGTATTTTTATGTGGCCATTTAATGCCATTCATTCGCTTGAATTCTTAGCCAAGTTTATGCTAATCATTCCAGGTAAACAACTCTTAGTTTTAATCTGCTAAAAGCTGTCAGTCAATCTTCCTACTCATCTCTCCTTCTCACACTCTTTAACGGGAAATTTTCTTTCCACATCCTTGTTTTATGACGTGTGAGCAACACATTAGGCTGAGGTGCCAAGAAACGACTTCCTTTTTACTTCCGATGACCCACATTTTTTATTTGATTGAATTTCTATTACTTTTACACATCGCAGTTTAGGGAGAATTAAAGATTGCCACAAACCGATGCCATAGAAGCGTGATAATAGTTGTGCCCCAACTTTTCCTTTCTTTAACAACTCCAGAACTCAACTTCACGACCTCATAACTTTGCCAAACATCAAGCGATTTTCTATATTTATGCAGTTTTTTCAAGGATTGTGAATATAGTTTAAGTCTGCAACAAAAATTTTTTAAAAATTGCACTTTTAAAATTTAGTATTCTTTTTGCCCCCTTTGAGTCAATTTTGCACACCATGACATTGTAAAATTGTCAAAAAATGAAATATTTTGAAATTGGAATTTTTTGCCTAATTAATTTAAGGCATAAAAATAGACATACAATTTTTTATTGGAGTGAATTTGAAGTAATATTTTGGAAAATATGACCAAAAATGTGAAAAAATGTCTAAAATTGAATTATTACTTTAAATTTAGTCTTTGTTAGTCTCGGTCGCTTTGCTCTTCAATTCCTATGTAGTCTATAAGAATACTTTATATTCAGTATGTTTTAAATATTCACAGCTGAAATGCCGCATTTCAGGGACCGCAATTAGTTGAAAAATGGCCGCAAGCGAGTAAAGCATTTAAATGTTTTATGGCGAATATTACGTATACGCAGCGTAAGCTATGGCCATGCAAATGAAATTCCAAATATTGTAATAACAATAATCATAATCATCATCATTATCAACATCAGCTGAGAAAAATATAATAGCAAAAGTTTACAACAAAAATAATAAGAAGAAGAGGTATTAACTGGATATACTCCGTTTATTTATTTTTTTTTTTTTTTGTTGCCGCTTATAATTTATTTATGAGGAGCTGGACACGCCTTGGCCAGAAAACAGTTTCTGGCTGCAGGACATTAAAACTCGATTACAACATAAAAGTTGAGGCTTAAAAACGTGCACGGCAAGCCAAAGTACAATCTTGGGCAGCAAAGGATCAAAAGGCATTCAAAACAGCAACAATTTGGATAGAAATAAAAGGGAACAACTTTCTCATCGATTTCAACATTTTAACTATTTATGAACAAAAAAAGAAAATAATGTGAAAGCATTTTCGAGTACAAAAGCACTTTAATTGAAACTAAGCAGCAAAGTGGGTAAATATGTTGGGCGAAAACTTTTTGGCTATTTGGAATTTTCACGCTTTTCACGCTTTCCACGCACAATTCGCAAGCACAATGAAGTAATTGAATTCGTTACAAATCGTTTGTTGTGAAACTTAACGAACTCTCGTCGACAAAAATTAATTCAATTCACTTACAATAATAATTTGCACAATAAAAATTGCCAACAATTGACAACGACAAACAACTACGACTAGTTGCGAAAGAGGAGTGGCAGTGGGTGTAGGGCGCTGTGGGCGTGGCAATGTGGCAGCTGTTTGTTTGAGTTTGGCATTCGAGTCGGTAAACGGTAAACTTGTGCCCAGATTTAATCACACAAAATGGCTGCCAGTTACCGTTGCTCCTACGTGCCGCAACTCATTGCGTCTCCCACCACTTCCCCCCCCCACAGTCTCTACCCCTCTCTCTTTACCAACAACTGTGTTGGCTAAGCAAAAGTTTTGCTCCCTCTCCCCCAACACAGCTGCTGATGTCCTGCTCGTTAAATTAATGAATCTGTTATGCAAAATCGACAACAAGCAGCACAGGAGTCTATGGAGGCAACAAACAATTACGGCAGCTTGCAACAGCAGTGTGGCAGCTAGCACTGCTTGCAACTGCCGCCAACAACGAAATTGTTAAATAACTTCAGCTTAAGTCAAACAATAATAAACAACGACAACAAAAGCTCATCTTACGCACAGTTAACGACAATCAATTGCAATTTGTTAATGGCATGAAAAACGATAGAAGAAAAATGCTGCGAAATTGAAATGCATTGATAAATCTCAGGGAAAACGATGACAAATTTCTTCGGTTAGCCATGAATAGCTGAAAATATGTTAAGAGAGAGGACTCAAGGAGCTTGAATAGCTCAGCCAGAAGATGCCATGAGATGCAATAAACAATATCATTTTAAATAGGTACAAAGAAATTGTTCCGTAAAGTTAAAAAGAAAGCGAAATACACACTATATAGAAAATATGAACTAAAAAATTGTGAAAAATTAGAAAATATCTGGATGAAATAAACAATAAACTAACAAGTTGTTTAAATTAAAAAAAAAAACACAAATTTAGAAATCAGCCCACAAAATTTATTTTTTCATTTTTCACTGCGAATTTCTATAATTTTTTTTGTATTTTATAAAATTGCTAAAATTTTACTAAACCATTCTAATATCCACAATAAAATTCTTTGTATCTAAAAACCCATTAATTTTATAATCATTCTCATTTTCATATTCGAACGAAAGATGCAATTTTACAATAGCTACCATATTGTAAAACCGCACAATTCTAACGGATTCGGAATTGACAAGAGGGCTAAATATATATTATATTATCATTTTTTTTTTTCGTTTAATTATTATTGAAATATTTTTAAATATATTTTATCACTTTTTTATTTTAGTAATTAATCTTTGTATATCATTTGTATATTTTAGTATCTTATATTTTATATTTTTTTATTTTATATTTTTGTATTTTTTATTTTTGTTAATAAAGTTAATAAGAGAAGAATCTGTACTTTAACATCACCTTAATTAAATTGAACTTTTCTTTTATTATTGAACTATATTTCTATATATACTTTTTGTATTTATTTAGTTCAATATTTATTTGGTTCTAAATCCACTTTCTTTATTATATTATATTTCATACAAAACAATTCTATCATATGTTGTTTCTTGACAATTTATAGCTCCCTTTCAAACACACAAATTTTATTATTAATTTTGAAACAATAGTTGTATAATAGAAACCCAGTGGAGCAGTCAATGCTTGCCACATGCTTAACTTGCAACACAATTGACCATTTGCCATTTACAACCGACGCACACTCCATGCCACAGTTAAACGCTGCGTATACGCAATTTTGCTACAAGAACACAAAGAATCTTCTCGACATTGTGGCAAGTATAAGTTGCCCATTTTTTTTTTTTGGGGCAAGGGGGACAGCTGGAGGCACGTGCTTACAACATGCTGCACCGCAGGCGGAACCTGCCACCATTTTATTTTTATATGCAAACAGAAGCAGCCGTGGCGGCTGAAGGGGAATAGGGAGGGGAGGAGAGAGAGAGAGAGCGAGAGAGAGAGAGAGAGAGAGAGCGAGAGAGAAACGCCTTGTACTTGTACTTGTTCAACACTTAAATCCCAATTCCGTTTGTTATACATTTTTTACGAAAGGGAGCTGGAGGGAGGGAGTGCAGAATCACAGCCAAACGCTGACCGAAGCAAAGGGTGCAACTCGAAAAGGATAAATACAGAGAGAGAGAGAGAGAAGGAAAGAGAATGAGAAAGGGAAGGAAGAGAGTGAAAGGGAGAGAGAAACACTTACTTTGCATGCATGTATGGATATTTTATTGATACGCAATACTGTGAACATGCCTCGGGTTGCTTGGCCTATTTGGGCTCATCTTTATCGTCATCTCTTTCTCTAGCTCTCTCTCTCTTTATACCCCTTCTCTCTCTCTCTATCTCTCTGTCTTTGCTGTGCGTATCTTGGTGGCTTTTAATGCGTTTTTCAAGTAGCAGCGAGTGGGGGTTTGTGGAAGGGACTCTGCCGCCTGTGGCAAGCTTCTCATATGTAGCATTTGCTTTTCCATCTCGCTTTTCTTTTTATTTCTCTTACTTTTTTTGTTTGCTTTTCTTTTATTTTGTTTTCCCTTCCCTTCTTTTTGTATTTTGTGCATTGAATAGCCATGGGGCAGGGCAGCCATGGCGCCAAGAGGCAACAGTCCGCGAAGTATAACAAGTCATATGGAAATCCCTTTGAGTTTTCGCTAACGTTTTTCTATTTCTTCTTCTACTTCTTTGGCTTGAACACACACACACACACACATTGCACACACAGACTTATACATTTTCACACGCGTGTGAGCATTGTAGCATACCCTATACACAACTAAAAGAAAAGGGCATAATATAAGAAAATATATAAAAAATATATATACTATTTTTTCAGTTTTTCCAAGCTTTTTTTTCTAGGGTAACTGTGAGTCTGGCATTTAGTTCAATTTTCTTTATGTATTTTTCTTTTGCTTTCATTTTGTTTTTGCGTCAAGCGATTCATTCATCTTCTTTGGCGTGGATTTCAGGGCTCCGGCAACAATCAATAAAATTCAAGTTGCCTTTTTGTGTGTCCATCGACAGTCGTCTCCGACTACACCCTTCCACCCCTCCTTCTCTCTCCCATCCTCACTTTCTCTAGGGGCAAACAAAAGTCATGGCAGCTGCCGACGCAAGCTGTTGAGAGTAAGAGAGAGGGGTGGATAGGGGGTTGGTGGTGGCAACTCTACTATATTGAATGTCAGGGTATTTGCAAATGCCGCCTGATTAATGACGCAATAATTGTTGGCCATGCTCAAAGTGGAGCTCCGTTTGGCCAGCAATATCTCTGCCATTTTCCTCCTACCCCAACACAATCCGCCCCCGCACTATACTCCCCTCTCTTCTGGCAGATTTTTGCTTGATTTGTTCGCTTTTTGTTTTAGATTCGAACAAAGTGTTAAAAAATTGACTTTTTGCAGCGTAAAACCTTTTGCTGGTTTTGTGCACTTGTTCTTGGCCATTTGATAGGATTATTATGGTGTTAGCCAAAAACAAGACAGAAAAGTAGAAATTCTCAAAAAGAGACAGAAAAAGAGAGAGGGAGAGAGAGAGAAACACTTTTGGCCATTTGATGTTTGAAATGTTACGTTCAATTGAAGCCGGCAAATTAATCAAATGGAAACGTTTCAAATGACTTTGTTAAGCAGCTTTTAACGAGCTCGATTTGAGAACGTGATTTTCGAGGATTTATTTGAAATTTAGAATTTTTAAAATTTTTATTATGCTTTGGCATCCATAGGTTTTAGATATTGTTTATATTTATGATAATATTCCTATTATTTATAAAAAAAATAATTCCAAAATTAAAATTAGTTTCAAAAATTTGTTGGATTATTTATTATTTGCTTCTATTTAAAATCGTTTTTTTCTTAATATTGTAATTTTTAATTTTTAGAAACTTTTACTGTTTGCAGCTATTTATATTTCGAAAATTTATAATATCTAGACATGTTATATATAAATTTTGCAAGCTCTTATTGTTATTTATTACTTGTCTGAAGACATATTGTATATAATATACAGAAAAAAAGATATATTTACATTTTTTTCTCAACATATTTAAGAGCGTCATGCCCATAATTTGTTTTTTAATTTTTTTAATTAATATCTTTTAAAGTGTATGTAATATCTATAAAAATTATTTAAATAATTATCATTAATTTAAACACATTTTATAGTTATTTATTCAGTTAATTATTTATATATATATATTATAAATTTTATTTATAAATTTGTATAGATTTTTGAAAATTTAAACAAAATTTGGTATAAATGAAATATACGAATTTAATATTTAATATTTTCTCATTTATGTAATAATTTTTTGAGCATAATATTATCCCTAAAACGTAATTCCAACTTAATTAAGCTAATAAATCATGAGCAAAATGTAGTACAAAGCCTGCCTGCCACGAAGCCTGCATCTTAAGTCATTAGCTTAGAGGCTTATGCTAAATGTAAATCCCCAAAGCAACACACACCCACACACACATAGATATCTAGGCACAACAAATAATTGCAAGCTGCGTAAACAAAAGCATAATTAGCAACAACAACAAAAAAAAAGGAGTGAGAGAAGAGCGCATAAAAAGGCAGCAGAAAAAAAAATATGAGAATGCACAGAGGAGCGAGGAAACAGAGCTGTGTCATGATTTGGAAATTATGCAAAAAGAGGCCGAAGAAGATAAAGAGTGAGAGGCATAAGAAGCTGAGAGGCAAAAGGCAAATAAAGTATAAATTTATGTTGTATATAGGGAATACTCAACTGGCCTCAAAAATTATTATTCTCACTGACTGACAAAGAGTAAGAAAAAGAGAATTAGAGAGCAACAGGAAGAGGAAGAAATAGAGAGAGAGAGAGAAAGAGAGAGATAGAGACTGTTGCCTGGCGCGCTAATTTGTTAAGCTCGCTTACAGCCACGCCCACCTGTGGCAGCCAGCCGCCCCTGCCACGCCCCAACAGCATTAGGCAGCCTTTTTGTGGAATTATCATTAGAATTTAAATTGCCTTTTGCAAGAGAGAGAGAGAGAGAGAGAGAGAGAGATACAGAGATAGAGAGAGCGACTCTTGTTGCTGTGGCACAAGTAAAGTTAATGCTAAAGGTAAATAATTTGTGGCGCCACCGCATCTTTTTTTATGAGCTTAGCTACCCCTAACCCTAACACACCCCCGTTCCCCAACCACCCCCAACGCCACTAATTTTAAGCACCTTTTTTCTCTCAGTGCAGAGCCGTGTGGACTTATCTAGGGCTGCATATTTAATTAACCGCAAAAGGCGCATAAAGAAAGTGAAAGAAAAATATGTGTAAAGCAAATGAAGAATTTGGAATTTAGGACAAAACGAGTTAAAGCGAAAAGACAGAGAGAGGGAGAGGGAGATGGAAAGAAAGAAGGGGGCGTTAGCAGATACATTTGCCACAATTTTATCTTAATTTAAGTTTTTTTTATTATCTTCGCCAGATAAGCTTTATCTGACAAATGCATACATAGTTTTGTCTCTTTCAAGTATTTTTTCTCTCTTTTTATTATTATTATTTCTCTTTATTTTATTGTCATGTGTTGCTCTTGTTGTTGTTGTTGTTGTTGTTGTTGTTGGCATTTCAAAATAGTTGTGAACTTTATCGCTGACAACAAACAAAACAAAGCAAACAAAGTAAACAAACAAACAAACCAACAGAATAGCGTATAGTCAAAGCACCATGTGTCCCACCGCAATTTGTGGCCTGCCACGCCCACAGCGAATGCCATAGTCTATGTCAGAGTGTGTGAGAGAGAGACAAGCATAGAGTGTGAGCGAGATAGCAGTAGCCCCTTTTCACCACATGTCGCTTATAATTTGCTGTAAGTTTGGCGTGTCTCTTAACTGACATTTTGGCTTGTGCGGTTTTCCAAGAGTTTCCATTCACAACAACAACAACAACAAGGAAAAGCCTGGAAAAAAATACCACTTAATGCACTCCCAGCTAGGAATACCCTGTAAAGGGGTAGCATATACTTTGGGTATATTAGACTTTGCAATTTCAACATAATATTACAGTTATGCTATAGATATGCATAGAAAAAAAGTTATTGTTATTTAGTGATTTATTGTTATTATGCGATTCTGTGAAAATTGGAAAATAAATGTTATTTGTAATATACTCAAAATTGAATATAAATATGAAAACATACATTTTTTTTCCGAAATGAATAAAAAGAAATTTTTTATTTTATAAAAAAGTTAACTTTTTTGCCTAAGTTCTCATCAACTCTATTTCCCTTCTATTTTCTGCTAATAATAATTTCTACATCAGATTTTCTAATTAGAATACTTTTATAAATATTGTAAAATGTTTTTGAAGAATCGGAGGGTATTATTAGAGAATCAAGATATGCTTCTCTGAGTTTCATTGGCCTTTTGCTACAAAACTGTGATTTTTATTTTAATAATTTCAGTTTTATTTTTATGGCCTTTGTTTATGTCTCGTCGTTGAGATTGAGCCATATATACCATACACATGTTACACTCACACAATCCTCCCCTATCTCCATCTCTCTCTCTCTCTCTATTACTGTCTCTTTCTTGCTATCTCTCTCTTTTCACTCTACATCTCTGCTTGTTATCTTAGCCGTCATAATTATGTTTATGTTTACACAATATTCTTGAGTTTTCGTTTTTTTTTGCACATGCTTTGATTGACATTCGCTCGAAAAATGTTCTACATATGTGTATAATAGACTATAATTTTGCATTTTACTATTTGAAATTTTAATTTTTTTTATTGTCTTCAATTCTTCCAAATTTACAAATCCAACACATTTTTGGCAAATATCAATTTCGACGCAAAAATGTTTCGTTGAAATGTTTAATATGAAAAATGCAAATACAAATTGAAAAACTTCAGAGATATCATACATGGATAAGCTGTAGAATATGTGCATCAAATAGTTTTAGTATGAAATATAATTTTCTTTTCTTTTCTTAAATTTTCTTTCAAAATTTTCGTTTACATTTTATTCAGAGTATTTCTTTTTTTTCTGCTTTTGCTTCTCTGCTGTTCTGTGTTGATAACATGCCAAAATGTAGTTAACATTGCAAAACAGTAACGAATGAAGTGGAAGTGGAGCAAGTACAGACTGAAAAGGGGGTGTAAAAGGAGAACACAACAACAGCAACAACAACTACAACAACAGACGACTCTCAAGCGAGCGCAGAAAAGTATGCAACAATAGCTGCAACTGCAAAACGAAGCTAGACAATTGCAATTGTGTGCGTATGTCTGTATATGTGCATGTGAGAACTCTCTCTTTATGTGTGTGAGTGTGTGTGAGTGTGTGTGAGTGTGTCTGCATTTCCAACTGCATAAAGTTCGCATTTAATTTCGTTGCAAAAACAAAAACACAACACAAACGAACAAGAAGCAGCAGCAGCAGCAGCATTGAAAGAATGCAGAGGAAAAGTGTTGTCTGCTGTCGTTGTCGTCGTTTTTCAACAAATATCTTTGTTCTCGCTGTTGCTGTTGTTGTTGTTATCGCATGTTTGGCCGCGAGTTGCCATTTGTATTTTGTAAATGGCGAAACACACACACACACACACACACATACCGTATGCAACTTGAACAACAGCAAACAAACACATATAACATCATTTTTGTCTGTGGGGCGTCTGCCAAACACTCCTCTCTCTCTCTCTCCCCATAGTTCCCTCTCTCCATCTCTCTCTCTCTCTGTTTCCATCTCTTTTCATCTACCATCTCACTCTAGCTCAAATTAAATGCAATAACAGGCAAGGTTTAAGGCAAAGCGAGGTCATAGCACAAAACAAAAACAAAACATCCAATAAAAAAAAAATTCGAAAAAAAAAAAGAAAAACATTTCAAGAGAAAGGAGGAAAATGGGAATATATTCAGCAACCGGTTGCAATGGCAGCCGCAGCGGAAAACCCAAAAGGGAGGCGACAGGAAACAGCAGCTCCAGTGACGAGAGGAGATGCAGGAGGCAGAATCGTATAAAGTGAAGTTGCTGCTGCTGCATTGCAAATGTATCTGTAGCCGTGGCAAGTGTAGAGAGTGTGGAGAGTGTGGCACGCTGTAGCAATTATAGTCGATGTGAAGATGTAATCTTTATGTGCATTGCCATTGCGGTTGCTTTACGTGTTAGATGGAAATGACAAATAACTTCATCTTTCATGTGATATATGTAACATATATACATACATACATACATACATACATACATACATAGATATGTGGCTATATGGCATAAAACTCTTCTGCAAGTATAACTATCGCATAGAGTGTGTGCACACTATACAGAGATTCCTCAACACTTCACTTGAAAGTGGTAGAAAAATGTGTAGCGAGAAGGGAAGAGTGGAGGGACTGCTTTTGGACTGTTAGTCAAAGATAGTTGGCAAAGATGAAAAAAATAGAGATAAAAGTGAAAGAGACAGCGACAAACGCCAACTACTTTAACTATAACTATAACTAGACATGGTTGGAGGGCAAATTTTGAATGGAGGAAGGAAAAAGTTGATATAAATTAAAAAAAAATCCTAATGAATATTTGTTTAGAATTAAATGAAAATTGAAGTTTGCTTTATAATTTAATATTTGATTTAAGGTAGATTTATCGCAAAGACTAAAAAAATAAGTAAATAATAAAGAAATAAATATGAAAATTATAAATAAAATTGACAGAAAAAATGCAAAGTAATTTGAAAAAAAAAACAAAGAAAATAAAAATTAACCAAAAAAATAAATAACTCTTAAAATTATAAGCAGATAAATTGTAAAAAAGTTAAATAAATGAATGTAGCAAATAAATAAACTACTCTTCAGTGCATTTGAAAATCATAAAAAAAAGATGTTAAATTTATATGCTAACATCATGAACAATTATTCAAAGAGCACAATTTCTCATTTATTTTCAAATTTCAACAAACTCCAAAATACAAACCAAAAAAATCAGCATAAGTTAGTTAATTATAAATTAGTTAATTATAAAAAAATTTAATTTAAAATTAAAACAAAACTCCAAAACAGTTATAATTAATTTATATAAATTTAAATATATCAAAAAAAAATATACATGGAAAAATTAAAGTAAAATTTAAATTTGATTTTCATGTATTCCAGTAAATTTACAAGTATTTAAAGAAATAATAAAGAGAAAGGTTAGAAACAAAATATGTCAAGTTCATGTTGAGCTAAATGTCGCTTAAAATTCATTAAATTTTTATTTTCTTAAGTTATAAAATATGAAATGTCACAAATTTCAATATGAAATTTTTAAAAATATTCCCCAAAATTAATTCTAAATTTCTAAATTCTATGTGCTAAGTATGCCTTTTAAAAAAGTAGATTTACAAACAGACAACTCCAGTCTATATTCAGAGAGCAACACATCACTTACAATGAAGGAAGTAACAACTCAGACTGAAATTGTTGCCGATAGATGATCTATAGGTTTCACAATCAACCCCCTAATGCATATCAACCCCCTGGCTGAGAATCGCTTGAATGTCCCCATATACTCGGAGTCGCTGTCGGCACCTGATGCCAAATGGAAGAAAGTCATCATGTTTTTTGTCTACTGTCTGATTGTTGTGTTGTTCTTCGTTATCATACTGTTCGCTGTGTCCTACAGTTGAAAAAGGGCGGAGAGAAATGTTCATTGAGAGAGAGAGAGAGAGAGAGTATAAAGTTGACTGCCAGCTTATAGCTAGAAAGTATGCTACACTTTTTTTCTTGCTGGCCATTCTTGATCCTGACTGACCGCTGACTGAGGACACCACTTTGCACTGTGGAGTCCTGCTGTTCGACTTGGTTAACTCTGGGTTGACTGACAAGAGGCACTTGAATCTAGTTACTGTTGTCGCTGGTCGCCAACTTCAAACTAACCAGCCGCCAGTCACAGTAACAACACCGCATAACCACACACACACACACAGCACTACCTATACACTTTAACACACACACACATACACACATTGTGAAATTTTGTGGCTTTGATAGCCATTGCCATTTGCCTTTCGCATCATTCTGTGGACGAGTCGAGTGGCAGCAGCAGCAGCAGCTCGTCAAGTGCTTCACTTCCTTTTCCGCTCTCTACCTTTATTCTCTATTTTTGTTTTCCCCTTCCTTGCTGCCTTTGCCTTTGTTTCTAGTTAAAACTTTGTTCAGCCTTTGCATTTTCACAGTTTTTCCGCTTTTTCGCATTTTCTATTTTTTGTTTCTTCTCTTTTTTTACTTGTTTGTTGTTCCATGCCTTTCATTTCTGTTTTTTTTTTTTTGTTATTTGGGGTTACGCTTTGCGCGGAAATGTAAATTAATTGGTTTAACAAAGTGCACTTCAGTTGTTGTTGTTGTTGTTGTTGCTGCTGCTTCTGCGGGTTTGTGTATGTGTATGTGAAAGTGTATTGTTTTTATTATTGTTATTTTGGGCACTCAACGATCATAAAAGTATTCAAGTGTCGCCATCATAATGCAGACGAAACCGTATCCCCCCCCTCTTCAAATGGGGGGCTTTTGAAATGTATTTTATGGGATTGACTCTTTGAATTGAAAATAATAAATTCTAATATTATACAGAAAAGAGTGTGTGTGAGAGAGAGAAAGAGAGAGATATCAGATGACAATTGGTTTTAAAGTTAAAAATATATCTAGTAAATGCTGTAATATCTATAGGAAATTAATTTTAAATACATGGCAAATTTGATAAATTTAACAGAAACTATATATAGAAAATTCTAAATAGCTGTTCAAAAGCTTATATTGGAAATATTGAGAAATTGTTCAAGTAATTTAATAACGTATTACAAAATTCTAAATAATTGTGATTTCAAAGAAAATTAAGTCAAAATAAAACTATTGAACAAAATAAGTTTACTAATAAAAAAAAAATTATAAGAATATCAATAATAAAAATTATTATTATAAACTATATTTTTTTGGTAGTATAATCTAATATATTATAATTCTTAAAATAATAATAATAATTACAATACTTTTCTATAATTTAGATATTTTAATGAAAGAAGAGACGTTGATTTCTCTATCAACATCTTTAAGAATATTGCAATATTTCTAGAGCCATTTTCTAACCATCACCTAATTAAAAAGTAAATTAATGTAATGAAAATTAAATATATGTTTTAATAATACGTTATTTTTCGTCACAATATTTATATAAAATATTTTCTAACAACTTTTACTTAAACAGCAATCAGCTCATATATTATATTCCCATTATACACATTTCCGCTTTTCTGTCTAACACTCAGTCTCTTTCTTTCTCTCTCTCTCTCTCTCACACTCTCTCTCCTTCTCTATGTTTTCCTCTTTCATTCTCTGGCTTGTTTTTCTCATCACACTTCATTCATGGCTTTAATTTCAAACATTTTACGCAGTAAAATTAGCATCAAAAATGAATTGAAAATTGTACGAAAATGTTGAGATCCCCATTAAAAACACCCACAAAATTTGATTGTTATTTAGTAGCATCAATCAATTAATGAATGGTTTTTCAAAACAAACATTTTCCATATTCAAAACGAGCTCAACATCTGCTGCACCTCAAAGTAAAGGCGATACTTCAGCGATATTTGGGAACTAGACAGACAATTAATACTTAATCTCAAGTGGCTAACTGACCAACAGCTGGAGAGAGGGGAAGACGGTTGTGAGAGGGGGGGCGAGGTTGCAGACTTGGGGGCATGCCACAAGCAAACGACTTTGAGGCAATGCCCACGCACAGATCAGCTGTAAACCAAATGAAATAGACAACTTGGCAGACACATATTTTTTTCAGCTTTTTTTTATGTTTTTTGTTTTGTTTCGTGTTTCATGTTTTGGGTCTGAAGTGCTTCTAAGATGCCGTCAAGCAGCAGCAGCAACAACAACAACAATAACAACAACAAATTGTGGGAACAACAACAAAAGCAAGTAAACAAACTATGGACAAGTTTAAAGCCTACGCATGGGACTTTGTTTTCATTATTATTTTGTGGCTTAAGAAATTGCTGCAGGGTATATGTTTTTATAAAGAACATGTAACAACAAAATAAATCAATATAATACATTTTCAAGTAGAGGATAAATTATGAAACATATTAAGAAAAATTATATACAAAGTTAATAAATTTTAGAATATGAGAAATGTTATAAAAAAATATCAAAATAATAAATATTTGAGATAATAATAAATAAATAAATAATAAGCTTTATTTTATTTACTAAAAATTTAATGTCAAAATATTAACATAATATAATAATTATAATATGTAATTATTTAGATCACATATTTATTACATCATATTATATTTTCAGAATTAAAAGTAATAAATATTACAATATAGGAATCTGAATATATTTCCCATGATTTTAAAAGCAGTAGACAAAATTAATATATAAGTTGAAGAATTTTTTTACTTTTAATCTCAAAAGGAAAAGAGAATATAAAAAATATTTTTTTGAAATGTCTCACAAGGATTTTTTACTTTTAAATATTTAAATTTTTAGCCATAAGCTAAATGTATTTTTTTATAATTTATGCTTAATCAAAATAATAATAATAATTTTCAATCTAATTTTTCAATCTAACCATGTGATGTTGAAGTACTGAAAGCTGTACAGATTCTTCACTTATTAAATATATTAAACTAAAAAAAAAAAAAAAAAATAATTTCCCCCTGTATTAATTGATCTGATATCTCTTCAAATAAAAATTACAAAGTATCTATAGCAGTTGCATTTAATTATTTGTTTATCTCAAAAAAGATTATTCGTTTTATTTTTCAGTTTTTGTTATTCTGTAATTCTTTTATTATTATTATTATTATTACTTTTTTTTATTAATTTTTGAACTTGTTTTGGGGTTTACTTGTTATGAGTTTTTTTTATACTTCTTTTTCTTTTGTGTTGTGTCTCTGTCAACGTTGCCGCCGACGCCACCAGCGTCAACAGGTAAACACGCCACACAACAACAACAGCAACACTTTCAACAACAACAACAAACACTAGTTTACAACTGCCTCAAATTCAATTCAAACTCAAGAGTCCAAGCTTAAGTCCGAAGAAAGAAACGCATGTTTTTGACCAAGAGACAGACATATAATTCGTGGGAGCATTGTGACTTGAGAGTGTGAAAGAGACAGCTATAAAAAGGTGTGAGTGAGTGTGTGTGGATGTGTGTGGCATGTCACAGTTCATGGGGGTTAATGCATAATTTCTTCACTCTCCGACTCTTTCAACTTTTTGAATGAAATTTGTGACTCCACCTCAATTCTCTTGTCATTTCATAAGTAATCACAGTTTCATTTTCATTTCCAGTTTCAAATTCTATTTTCAGTTTCAGTTTTCTAAATAAATCACAACATGGTTTCATTTTGGAAAACGTTTATCAATTTTATCAGCCCCAAATCAACAATCAATGACCTCGTCCCCTACTTGAGATGTTTGCTACTGTTTTTTTGCTGCAGATGTTTGTTTCTTTTTTTTTTTGTTTTTGAGTGTTAAGTGATTTGTGTTGATTGAAGAACCCTATTCAAAAGACGAAGTATTCACTCAACTATTCAAAACTATTCAAAGAACTTGTATTTCTGTGTCTGCCTCTGCACTCTTCTATAATTATGTGGCATCAATTGAGTTGAAGCACTTTTGGCAGCCAGTTGAAAGTGAGTTGAAGAATTGAGGAATTCAGTTTCAGATTCACTTTTTTCTAAGGGGGACTTCATTTATTCGAAGAGTTTTTTAAGTTAATGAGTAATTTGTGAACAAAATGAAAAGTCATAAAAAATAAATAGCAGACAACTTAAATAGATATTTCTTGAAAGTTAAGAGAACTAGAAAAACAAAATATAAATTCAGAAAATTTAAGAAATATTTTTAAAAATTTAGTGAATTTTTTATCATGTTTTTCACAATTCTCAAAATATTATTTTACTTTTTAAAAATAAAGCAAATATTTTTGTATTGCTTTCGATAATGGGAAAATCATAATTGTCTTACAAGAAAGAGAAATATTTTTTTTATTTATTTAGTAATTTTCAAGTTTTTCAACTAGCAAAAAAACATCTATTTTCTCAGAAATATAACTTTAAGTTTTTTCATTGCTTTCATTCTAAAAATATTGCTTTCCTACAAGAAAGATTAATATTATTGAAACCATTAAAAAGGAGTGAAGAAATAGAGACAATTTTCTTAAAATCAAGTAACAAATTTTTCTAATTTTGCAAATATATCAATTCGCTTCAAAAAACCACAGAAAGTTCCCACAAATTATTATTTAAATACGTATGAGAAATCAACAATTTCAATGTTGAACAATTTTTTAAATGAGGTGGTTTATACTTTAACCCATGTCTAGACTTGCCCACTTTCAATTGCCCTCGACACTTTCTGAAAGCAGCTCATTAAACTGCAATTTGCATGAAATTTCAGGCACTCGTAATGCACTCGTAATACTCTCCGGAAACCCACACATATACACCGATATATGTATATATGTATGTACATATATACGATATTTTTTAACGCTCATTATGTTGCACGTTGCACTTGTCAATTGGCAGGCGACAGTGAAGAGATTTTGTTTGTGTGCAATTGGAAATCCATGTTGCATGCAACAACACACCAAAAGTGTCACTTCAATTATGCAGCATCAACTTGAAATGAATTTTGTATTTTCATTATTATTATTATTTATCTTTAATTCTTAATTATAATTAATTAGATAATATTGTTATACGATATGTGTATGCATGTTTTGCATTTGAGTATGTTATGTGGCATATTGTGTTGCATGTTACACATACACAATTGACATTTCCATTTCACATTTCCATATCAATTTCCATTTGCATTTTCACTTTTTAGAACGCGCACACGTTAAGAGCAAAGTTTTGCATAATTAATGCATATTTCACTTTAAAATGCACACACTCACACACACACACAGATATGCATTCACACACACACACTTATAGTTGAATGTGTTGGTGGGCTGGCAAAATGGCGGCCTTTTTAGCCCACATTGCATTGCAGTTGCTTTAAGCAAAGATTTCTGCGATTAATTGTTGCATTTACAACTGTCTTGGTATGTGTGTGAATCTCTAACTGTGTGTGTGTGTGTGTTGGCAGTTGCATTATTAATTGGCCATGTTATTTACCCGACTTTTGATAACAAAAAATACAAATTGTTATTTTCACAAATTTACATTTAATTTATAGAATTTATTATTTTCCGAATTTCGATATTATTATATTTATTCTTAACAATTATTAATCTTGTTTTTTTTTTGTAATGCCGGTGAAATTTGTGCGCTTCTCCGAGCCGTAATCAACGCGCGTCCGGGCGCATCTCAGAACACGAACTAAACGACGGACACGCAACGGGCCCAAAACGCAAGCCAAACGGACGCTGCCACCAGCGACGTCGACTTCGTTCACACAGCATCCAACCCCAACAACAACAACAACGACGAGTATAGCAGCCAACAGTTACTGGAGCAGCGATGCTGACGTCGACAGCGACAGCGACAGCGGCAGCGACAACATCGTGTTATCCGAAATAGCGACAGTTGCTTTGGCATCGGGCATCAACATCGTTTCGTTCGGCATCGCGTCGCGTCGTCGGCAGCGTCTTTTGCCGAGATAACAAAAACAGAGAGCGAAAACGAAAACAACACGCGTTGAGCGGAGAGCACGCGAGAGCGCGCCAAAGTGCAAGTGGAGAGTTTCTAGCAAGAGAGAAACTCTCTCTCTTTCTACACGCTGAACAGCCGGTAAACTTTAAGGTATTGGCCGGCAAAACAATACAAATGCAATGTACGGAATAGAATATATGAGCACGAACTAAAAATTACCCTATACATTAGACATAAACTGTAATTTTGAAATTTGATTTTCGAGTTACTTTTCAGCACATTTTTGACCATATCTTGAAAAATATTCATCGGAATCACCTCAAATAAATAACAGAATCTTAATTACGAGTCCTACAATAAATTAGGCACAAAAAATCAGAATCGAAAATTTTTTTTTATTTTCGATGATTTTGCGAAGGGGGTTAGTAAGGAAGACGACCAAAAAAATTTGAAAATTTGAATACGTCTACTTTGAACAAACTTTTAATGCAACTTAAAAATAGTATCCATATCATTTACAAAACCGAAAATTTCATAAAAATCGGATGATTTTTGGCAAAATTATGGCTGTTCAAAGTTTGATTTGACATAACTAAAAATTAGGTACTTTATTTTGTGGTAACTTTATTTTAATACATTTTTTGCTTTAAAATTTAATACGCACCACTCAAAATATTACAGAGTAACTATAACTGCATTTTGTCAACAAAACATTTATCAAAAGTTCTAAAGAGAGCGGAAAAAGCTTTTGTGTAGACTTAGCAGGGACACCTGAAGAGAAAGCTTTGAGGCCAAATTTCAGCTAATTTAGGATACAACCAGGACTCAGCCTATGCACACACCTAAAAGGAAATGGGAAAAGCTTTCAACCGAAAGCTTTTCATTAAATTAAAAAGAAGACGGCAAGGATATTTATGGAGTCTGTTTAAATACTTGGAGGCGGCAACATGAATAATGTAGAAGAAGCAGATGAAGGAAATAATTATAATTGAATTGCTTGGGGATTGAGGAGCGATTAAAAATGCGTAAAGCGAATGCCCAGAAAATCGACAGCAAAAATATAGAAAAAAAATAAGGAAAAAAAAATAAAGAAAAAAGTGAAAAGCGGAAAACGCATTTAGTATAATTGCCTTCAAAATAGTCGAAGGCGTAATTATATAAAAAAAAGGCAAAAGAAAATTCAGAATGGAAAAGGGAATGAGAAATCGCAGCCACATGGCATAAATGCAACTGAGAATGAGATGCATGATAATCAAGTTAACTGATGATGATGATGATGATGACGATGATGATGAGGCCTATGATGATTATGATGATGCTGTGTTGCTGATGACGTCGCTGGGGCAGTCACCCAAGCGCATGCAACAGACGCCACAGCCACCAACACTTGAAATAAACGCACAAGTTGCAAGTAGTGGATAAGAGAGGGGAGCGCACATGCCACTGGTGTCGGTGCTAAGTGCCAAAGGGTGGAGTGGAGACTACTTTGTGTGTTCGTCTGTGGCATGCAATATCCACTCGCCGCCATTGGTTGTCCGTCCGCCCGCAATGGCAATTCGTATTGCAAATGCAATTGAGACATTAAGTGGTGCACAGAGTCTCAGTTGAGATTGAACTGCAGATGAATCTATGGGGCAGCAAGTGGAGCACGGGACTCCCAGATATGTACATACATATATAGCTGAGATAAACACTACTCTCTGCTCTGCTCTGCTCTGCTCTTCTCTCGTTTCGATCCGTGCCGGTCAACAAAGTAAGCAAATTCGAGTGGATCCGCATCATTTGGCCGTAATGCGGGGGCAACCGACAAACACTTGAATCCTCCACCGATCTGATATCATTCCAAATTGCTTTGCATGTTTCATGGTCATATGCCAACGATATTGGAGAAGCAAAGGGAGGGAATGAAATACATTTAAGGGAAAATTAACTGATAAACTGAAAACGGAGACATAGACAGAGACAGAGAGAGAGAGAGAGAGAGAGAGAGTGAAGTAGGTTGGGAGAAGAGTGAGAGTGTCTGTGGGTTGTTGTCTTTTGAGATCTCATCGAATGCGGGTCAATCAATTATGGCATGAATAGCGTCGTACAAACAAATTGTAGAGCATGAGCTCATTCACATTAAAGAAAACTCTTTGATGGAAAATTGCAAACAGTTTTTCTCAATCATTTTTGAGTACAAAATTAAAACGAGCTTGAGAAAAAGCATATTTATATTATATTTCAGATTTACAAAAATCTGAAATGTCATTATTTTTCCAATCAAATGTTTTTATAAACAATTATATGATTAAAATAATAAAGAAATGGAAGATTTTTTTTGTTAAATCTAAAATAAAAAGCTTTTAAAATATCAAAAAAAAAACTTGAAAATATTTCTAAGGTATGAGGAAATAAATGCATGAATGATTTTGTCCAAGAGTCATTATTTAAGTGTAGATAAATTTTTAAATAGAATTTGATAGCAATTATAATATCTATAGAGTATTTTGCCCTATTATAAAATATATGTCTATAAGTTGTTTTAATATCATATAAAGATTGCATTAAAAATTTCCCAAATATTTACATACAATTTCAATAACACTGGTACCACTGTGCCGGTATCTCAGGCCAATGCACGCGGCACACTGGATAAGCGCACTTTGCAGCGCATAAATCTATCACTTGACTTGTGTTTAATGCTTAATTGTTATACAAAAGGCAGCGGTACTTTATAGTATAGTACTTTATAAAGTTTAGTGTTCTCAATCTTGTTCATTTAGGGAATAAAGCAAGCAAAAAATCTCTCCACTTACCTTGAATATGAGCGGATTACGTTCAATGTCCGATTCAGCATTCTCGCAGAGTGTTTCCGTTTCCGATAGAAAAGCCAAAAACTGTAGAGAATATTGAAATTTTATTATATGATATTGATATTTTTCTAGAACATAATCTATAATTTACCTGATCCATAGCACGATCAAATGATTGCAGACTGTGAACAGCCGCATGAAGTTGTTTGCCGCGATTGATGACGCCGTTATTCAAATTGGAGTAGCTAAAATTGGAAAAATAAAATTTATGTATAAGAATTGTAATTATTTCATAAATATATAAAGTGCCTAAAGAATTATAACAAATTTGCCTTCTAATATTGATATTATAACTTTAATATATAGTTCAAATATTTTTAAAAATATTAGTTCTCCAAAAAATATTTCAAAATAATATTCTAATATTGATAATAAATTTTAAAAATGTAATTTTTATGGTTTCGAAAATATCTTTTTCAGCCTGAAATATTATTGTCCCTAAAGATTCATTAACTTTCATAATCATACCTATTTTAAATTAAAATCGTATAGAAATAATTAAAAAGTTCAATAAAGATAAAGTATTACTTCAAGTGTCTGACATATTATCTCACTACTTAGTTTTCTCATTAACAAGTTTTTCTTTTAAGAAGGCAATATGCAAATATTTTTAATTTTTCTCTGCCTCTATTTCATATATTTCTCTATATTTCTCTCTGTTTCTCAGCTTCCCTTTTATTCGTTTAAGTGCAAGTCATAGAAACGCAATAAATGCAAATGCTTGCAGAATTCTGATTTGAATTTTAATGACATCTGAAGGACTTCCGAGTGCGAGTCCTTTGGCAAATTTCAATCTCAACTCACCGTTGATTAATGGCTTCCGTCATCTTTTTAATCCTCGTTGTATCATCATTCGGATAGACTGCAATTAGTTTCTGTGTCAAGTCGCTGAAGAGCTCAAAGTGCTGTTTATTCTGATGCAATTCGGCGTGGAAGGACTAGAAATAAGGATAAACATTAGTCTATGCCAAACTTATGAGAGAGTGAGAACTTTACCTTCTGCTCCTTCTGCTGAGCCTCCAGTATATCAGCTGTTGTGGCCACAGTTCCCATGCGCTCGGCACGCTGCTCCATTCTCGCCAACCACTTCTCCAGCTCCAAACGTTTCGCCTCAAAACTGTGGAGTTTCCAAAAAGATTAATGAGATTGACCTGAACTTGGGAACTCTCCTAGAAGGGAGTCGAGTCTCTAGACTCGTAACCTACCGCTGTGAATCGCTCAGCATGTTCTTTAGCTGAGCTGCCCGCTGCAGGACACACTGTGAGGTCTCATCCCAATGCTCTCTCAGTCGGGTAACTGTGAATGGAGAAAGGAGTATCCATTGTTAGTTTTCTGGCATTAAATTGTGCTTAGTGAGTGGTTACTGTTAAAGAATCAACAGATCAATTATCGGGTGCGAGGGGGTTACAAACCAAAACCCCAAAAAGCAAATCAACTGATTAAACAAATTTCTTCAAACTTTCAGCATGCAATATTTTTATTTATATTTTTTAGGTTAAGAACTCAGTTAGATTTTGTGATTTCAATTCCAGTTTGAATTTTATTTATTAAGGGAAAAGTATTTATTTGTTGTGTGATATTTTAATACAGGAATTTTTTGTTGTTATAATTTTTGTTTATTAACATTTTAGGTTAGGCCCCATACACGCTGGTAACCCTGCTCAGGTCAGGATTGTTTGGGGATGGAACAACAAATCTGTTAACTTGGTTAGGAAGAATACACAAAAACTGTAGGGTATGCTCGGTTTGTGTTTGTTACCTTTGAGAAAGCAACGTATATAGTCTAAATCAGCTGAACAGTGTGGAGCTAATGAAAACTGTTTCAATTCTAGCAGAGAGGTAGAAATAAATATGTCATTTATAAAAATTTACAATTTCAGAAAATTTGTAAAATATTTGCAAGAATTTTCTTTTTTAAAGAAAATTAATTTATAACTTAAAACTAATTGAAAAGTACAATAAAAGAAAATAAAATTAAAAAAATTATACCTTCTTGCAAGTCCCAATATCTGGAAAACAAGACTTCCCCAATTAAACAATATATTTGTAAACTACCGGACTCAGAAAATGACAATTTCAAAAAAACTCCTTCACTTTCATAGCCATATTTTTTGAAAGATTGCTTCAAATCGACTCCGATAAGGTTTCAAATATCTATTATAAGACAAAAATCGATAGCAGATATTTATAATCGAACAGTATCAAAACATTAATATCGAAAATGTATTAATCTTTGATGATTTCATCGAGGGGATAATATGCAAAAACTTTTTAAAAGAAGCCGGAAAATGGGAAACATTTAGATGCAGACTTAATTTTGGCTTAAATCCATTAACAAAATTTCGATTTTAATCTAAATCGGTTAATTTTTGACCAAGTTATGTTATTTGAAATTAAACAGAAGGCTCCTTTCAGGTAAACGGCATTTTGATTCACTTTTCAACACTATTATTTTCTAAATCTCGGAAAATACTCATCAGAAACCCCTCAAATAAAAAGCAAAATGCTAGTTATGAGTCCTAGAATCGATCGGAGTCAAAAAATTGGGGTCAAAAATTTGTTCGATTTTTGATGATTTTGTCAAGGGGTTAGTATGGAAAATGGGTCAAAAAAGTCGAAAAATTATAAATGGTGATTTTGAAGAAAAATTTGATGCAGATTTAAACTGATATAAAATCCATTTCCAAAACTTCAAATTTAATCAAAATCGGATGATTTTTGGATAAGTTATGGCAATTTAAAGTTATGAGAAGGTCTAATAAGCGAAAATTACCATTTTGGGACACTTTTTAACACATTTTTGGCCATATCTCTTGAAATATCTCGGAAAATATTCATCAGAAACCCCTCAAATAAAAAGCAAAATGCTAGTTTTGAGTTCCAGAATCGATCGGAGTAAAAAAATTGGGGTCAACAATTTTTTCGATTTTTGATGATTTTGTCAAGGGGTTAGTATGGAAAGTGGGTCAAAAAAATCGAAAAATTAAAAATGGTGATTTTTAAGAAAAATTGATGCAGATTTAAACTGATATAAAAACCATTTCCAAAACTTCAAATTTAATCAAAATCGGATTATTTTTGGCCGAGTTATGGCAATTCAAAGCCATACAATTTGCCATTATACCAAATATGCCTGTTTTGGATACTTTTTAACACATTTTTGGCCATATCTCTTGAAATACTCATCAGAAACCCCTCAAATAAAAAGCAAAATGCTAGTTATGAGTCCTAGAATCGATCGGAGTCAAAAAATTGGGGTCAAAAATTTTTTCAATTTTTGATGATTTTGTCAAGGGGTTAGTATGGAAAATGGGTCAAAAAAGTCAAAAAATTATAAATGGTGATTTTTAAGAAAAATTTGATGCAGATTTAAACTGATATAAAAGCCATTTCCAAAACTTCAAATTTAATCAAAATCGGATTATTTTTGGCCGAGTTATGGCAATTCAAAGCCATACAATTTGCCATTATACCAAATATGCCTGTTTTGGATACTTTTTAACACATTTTTGGCCATATCTCTTGAAATATCTCGGAAAATATTCATCAGAAACCCCTAAAATAAAAAGCAAAATGCTAGTTTTGAGTTCCAGAATCGATCGGAGTAAAAAAATTGGGGTCAAAAATTTTTTCGATTTTTGATGATTTTGTCAAGGGGTTAGTATGGAAAGTGGGTCAAAAAAATCGAAAAATTAAAAATGGTGATTTTTAAGAAAAATTTGATGCAGATTTAAACTGATATAAAAACCATTTCCAAAACCTCAAATTTAATCAAAATCGGATTATTTTTGGCCGAGTTATGGCAATTCAAAGCCATACAATTTGCCATTATACCAAATATGCCTGTTTTGGATACTTTTTAACACATTTTTGGCCATATCTCTTGAAATACTCATCAGAAACCCCTCAAATAAAAAGCAAAATGCTAGTTATGAGTCCTAGAATCGATCGGAGTCAAAAAATTGGGGTCAAAAATTTTTTCGATTTTTGATGATTTTGTCAAGGGGTTAGTATGGAAAATGGGTCAAAAAAGTCAAAAAATTATAAATGGTGATTTTTAAGAAAAATTTGATGCAGATTTAAACTGATATAAAATCCATTTCCAAAACTTCAAATTTAATCAAAATCGGATTATTTTTGGCCGAGTTATGGCAATTCAAAGCCATACAATTTGCCATTATACCAAATATGCCTGTTTTGGATACTTTTAAACACATTTTTGGGCATATCTCGTAAAATATTCATCAGAAACCCCTCAAATAAAAAGCAAAATGCTAGTTATGAGTCCTAGAATCGATCGGAGTCAAAAAATTGGGGTCAAAAATTTTTTCGATTTTTGATGATTTTGTCAAGGGGTTAGTATGGAAAATGGGTCAAAAAAGTCGAAAAACTATAAATGGTGATTTTTAAGAAAAATTTGATGCAGATTTAAACTGATATAAAATCCATTTCCAAAACTTCAAATTTAATCAAAATCGGATGATTTTTGGATAAGTTATGGCAATTTAAAGTTATGAGAAGGTCTATTAAGCGAAAATTACTAATTGGGGACACTTTTTAACACATTTTTGGGCATATCTCGGAAAATATTCATCAGAAACCCCTCAAATAAAAAGCAAAATGCTAGTTTTGAGTTCCAGAATCGATCGTAGTAAAAAAATTGGGGTCAAAAATTTTTTCGATTTTTGATGATTTTGTCAAGGGGTTAGTATGGAAAATGTGTCAAAAAAGTCGAAAAATTATAAATGGTGATTTTTAAAAAAAATTTGATGCAGATTTAAACTGATATAAAATCCATTTCTAAAACTTCAAATTTAATCAAAATCGGATGATTTTTGGATAAGTTATGGCAATTTAAAGTTATGAGAAGGTCTATTAAGCGAAAATTACCATTTTGGGACACTTGTTAACACATTTTTGGGCTTATCTCGGAAAATATTCATCAGAAACCCCTCAAATAAAAAGCAAAATGCTAGTTTTGAGTTCCATAATCGATCGGAGTAAAAAAATTGGGGTCAAAAATTTTTTCGATTTTTGATAATTTTGTCAAGGGGTTAGTATGGAAAGTGGGTCAAAAAAATCGAAAAATTAAAAATGGTGATTTTTAAGAAAAATTTGATGCAGATTTAAACTGATATAAAATCCATTTCCAAAACTTCAAATTTCATCAAAATCGGATGATTTTTAGCTAAGTTATGGCAATTCAAAGCCATACAATTTGCCATTATACCAAATATGCCTGTTTTGGATACTTTTTAACACATTTTTGGCCATATCTCTTGAAATACTCATCAGAAACCCCTCAAATAAAAGCAAAATGCTAGTTATGAGTCCTAGAATCGATCGGAGTCAAAAAATTGGGGTCAAAAATTTGTTCGATTTTTGATGATTTTGTCAAGGGGTTAGTATGGAAAATGGGTCAAAAAAGTCGAAAAATTATAAATGGTGATTTTGAAGAAAAATTTGATGCAGATTTAAACTGATATAAAATCCATTTCCAAAACTTCAAATTTAATCAAAATCGGATGATTTTTGGATAAGTTATGGCAATTTAAAGTTATGAGAAGGTCTAATAAGCGAAAATTACCATTTTGGGACACTTTTTAACACATTTTTGGCCATATCTCTTGAAATATCTCGGAAAATATTCATCAGAAACCCCTCAAATAAAAAGCAAAATGCTAGTTTTGAGTTCCAGAATCGATCGGAGTAAAAAAATTGGGGTCAACAATTTTTTCGATTTTTGATGATTTTGTCAAGGGGTTAGTATGGAAAGTGGGTCTAAAAATTCGAAAAATTATAAATGGTGCTTTTTAAGAAAAATTTGATGCAGATTTAAACTGATATAAAAACGATTTCCAAAACTTCAAATTTAATCAAAATCGGATGATTTTTGGCCGAGTTATGGCAATTCAAAGCCATACAATTTGCCATTATACCAAATATGCCTGTTTTGGATACTTTTTAACACATTTTTGGCCATATCTCTTGAAATAATCATCAGAAACCCCTCAAATAAAAAGCAAAATGATAGTTATGAGTTCCAGAATCGATCAGAGTCAAAAAATTTTTGACCAAGTTAAGGTATTTCAAAGTTAGATAAAGGTTCCTTTCATCACAAGGGCAGTTTGTGTCACTTTTTATCACATTTTTGAACATATCTCGATAAATACTCTTCAGAAACACTTCAAATAAAAAGCAAAATGATAGTTATGAGACCCAGAATCGATCAGAGTCAAAAAATTTAAGTCGAAATTTTTTTGATATTTGATAATTTTAAAGAATAAAACTAAGAGATAGTTTTCACAATTGTCTGTTTAATGCTTCCCATCACTTCCCACCGCTTACCCTGCATACCTCCGCCAGCTGTTTGCGACATTTGCGTCTCGTCGTGCGAGGAACGCCGTCGCATGCGGAGCTCCTCGCGCGATAGTCCCCCCGCGGGAACCCCAGCGCCGGCAGCAACCTGTGCGGCGGCAGCAGCAGCGGCGGCCGCAGCTGCCCGGGACTGAGCCTGATGCTGGAGCAGAGCAGCAGCTGCCGCGGAGCCAGGCAACTGGCCCATGTTGTGGACCACCTGGGGCGGGATGTTGCCCAACAGCTGTTGGCGGATCTGTTCACGGAATTCGCTGCTCAGCGGCATCGGCGGCTGGGGCGACTGCTGTTGCTGCTGCTGGGGTGGATTAGCTGCTCCCGGTTGTCCACCTGCTGCCGACGCTGCCTGATGATGTGCTCCGGTGGCGGCAAGATTGTTCTGCATGCGATGGCGGCTATACTGGAGTTCCAGGGGAAGATTGCGATCCAGGGAGCGCATATGATGCTCGATGGTGGAACGCATGGATTGCTCCACTTGGGAGGCGGATGCCGAGGATACCGACGACGAGGATGAGTTGTGCATTGACTGTTGTTGGGCCTGGGCACGCAGTTGCTTCAGTTCCTCCAGGGATTGCCTTGAATCCCCGGCACGACTCTCATCCAAGGACAGGTTCCGCTCGTAGTTCGCGGTGCGCAGATTGACGGAGCTGCCCAAATGACGTCCGCCTCCAGCGGCTAAGCTCGCCTTAAAGCTGAGATCGAAGTTGTTCTGCACGGCCGCCTCCAGGCTACGTAGATTCATCTGCTCCTGCATGGCACGCTCCATGTTCCGCAGTCCACTCTCTATGCCCCTCAAGGCATCCTCGGAGCCAAACTCCTCGGTGGGGGACACAGCCGCAACCACAGAGGACCGCTGATTCAGTTTCTTGGCTTCACTTGCTCGGGTCGGAGCTGGTGAGGGCACAGGATTACAGTTGCTGGCGGCCTGCAGTTGATTCTTGGAGCTCTGTTCGCTAAGAGCCGCCACCGCCGATTGCAGCACCAGTGGAGGCGGTGGTGGTGGCATCTCAAACGGATTCGAGCAGCGCCTGGCGGCCATTGCCTCGGCGGATAAGGTGGAGTGTTTCTCTGGCGGCGGTGGTGGCTTATCCTTGAACTTGAGCCCCGCCAGCGGCGAATTCTGTGCACTATTGTGGGCCGAACTATGCGCCGAGGCGGGCTTCTTGGGCAGCGGCGGTGGTTGACGCATTGGTGGCGGCAATCCCGGCACCACCATGGCCTGTCCATCGGGCATGCTCTTCAGACTATGACGCTTGGGGGGTATCTCTGGCGGAGCACTCCGTTCGCTGGAGCCGCGTGCAGGTATCGCGGGCACTGGACGACTCTGTGGCGGCAACGGTGGTGGCAACGTCCCCTTCTGACCCCCTGTTGGTGGTCCTGGTGGTGGTGGTGCATGCTGCTCCTGTGAACTCTGCTTGCGCAGCAGCTGCTGTGCCCGAAGAGCGGCTTGAGCCGCCAGCTCCGAATTGAGACGGGGGATCTGTGGTGCCAGCTTGGGTGGCTCATCTGTGGGCACGGTGGGCGGCACCGGAGGCGGCGGTTTGGCAGTCATTCTCCAGCGATGATTGGGAACTTTGTGCGTTGCTCTTGTGCGTTGATTTTTAAAGTCGGGGTGAATGAAGAGGACGATTGATTGGATTGTTGGTTGTTCCGGTTTGATTATGAAATATTTGTTTTTTTGGATATTCTTTTTTACTTCACTTCATCACATCACGTGTTCATGTTTAACGATATGTTGCGAGGGGCAATCGGAGAAACGCGGCGGGCTGTTGACATTGGTAAATCGTAAACATATGCAAACACCGGCAAAATAATTTTTCAATTTTTTTCAAGTGTTTTTTCACTCTTTTACTTTTGGCCCTGACACACACCACAGTTACTCTCACAAGTGTGTGTACGTGTTTTTGTGTGTATGTGTAAGTTTTGGTCTGGGTTTGTTTATACAACGTGCCGGAAACTCAACACAGTTACAGGCCACAGGCAAATAAGTTCACAAACAAAAGGTAAAGTTGCTTGAAAAACAAGAGAAACTCGAAAAGAGAACTAAAAAATCTGTTAAAAGCAGTTCTCTTTCTGTTTGAGATTCTCTTAAATAACTTCTGTCACTTTTCTATAACTCCCTCTCCTTCTCTTTCAGTCACTCTCTCTCTATCTCCCTCTCTTTCAGTCTCTCTCTCTCTCTTTATCTCCCTCTCTCTCGCTCTCTCTCTCTCTCTCTTTCTTTCTCTCTTTCTATTCCATTTCCACCACAGTTTTCACCACACTTTTTGGCCTGCTCTGCGCCGGCTGTCAGCGTCGCTTTCACCAGCTAAGCACAAAAAATATTTTATAGCATGCTTTTTGGCGCTGCTTTTTGCTTTGCTTTGAAGTTCTCTGAGTACAGAAGACTTTGACTTTAAAAAACAGCTGCTAAACATATTTTTTGGTATGAATAAGAAGTATTTTGATAATGGAGGGATTTTATAAATATCTCCAAACCTTTTCAAAGAACACACGTTATTATAGATTTACAAATTTGAAAATTATAAATATAGCTAATCATGTGAAGTTAAGGCACTTCAAGCTGTACATATTCTTCAGTTATTAAATTTATTATTATTAAAATATCTTAAATTTGTATGTTGATAAAAAAAATGTCAGCTCAATAATCTACATTTTTTGCATATAGTTGAACGCGAAATATAAAAAAAAAGTTTTTTTAAACTGTATTGTTTTTTTGTGTATTGCTTTCTTCACATTACTTTTTTTTAATATAATTATTTGCACTCTTTTTATGTCTTTAATAGAATGCTATCTTAAAGAAAAAATAATATTTTAAAAATAGCATGCGAATGAATAAAAATATTAATTTCAGTAATATAATATAATATAAAGAAAATAAAACTAATATTAATATAAAATTTAGCTGAACAATAATAATAATGGTATATTATAAAACAAATACATAAATAAATTTATAAAAAAAAGTTACAGCTCCTCATAAATAATAATTGAATCTTCCCCATAATTTAAGCATGTATTCTCAAATAATAATAATAAAAAAAAAAAAATTTATCAATCTATGAAATTTGCCGCTTTAGTCAGTGTCTACTGTAGCAGCTGCTTATATCTTTGTCTTTGCTTGTTTAGTGGCAGCAGTTGAGTGCATTCACACACTCATACACGCATACACCCTCACAAAATACACACACACTCACACACACACACAAACACATGTAAGCACGCATAGTTGTAGGAGCAGCTGCAGCGCCTAAATGCAAGCAACGAAAAACTTTTACGCAAAGCAACTTTATCTCTACTGCTTTATCTGCAACTGCTTTTGTTGGACAAATTCGCAAACCTGTTTTGTCTATCTATATAGCTATCTCTGTCTCTAGATGGTTGTTGTTGTTGCTGTTGTTGTTGCTGTTGTTGTTGTTGTCTGGCAGTTTTATTATTTGAGGTCCAGTCAGCGCTGTCATGGCATTGTGAAACCTTCAAGAAAGCGTTGCAAATACGCTTGCCACCCCTTGAGGCAGTTGCATTTAACTTTTGGCACACCTTTAAAAAGGCCGCGAACACAACAACAACAACAACAATCTCGTCGGTAATTTCGCTTACAGCCAAATTGTTGTTGTTGTGTTTTTTTATTGTTTTTCCTGTCTGCCCATAACTGTCTCTCTCTGTCTCTCTCTCTCTCCCTCTCTCTCTCTCTCACTATCTCTTTATATATGTTTCTCTTTCTCTGCAGTTTCTACTGTTTGGCAGTTTAATTTTGGCTGCCACTGTTGCCTGCGCTTAACTTTTTTTATTCATGCTGCTGTTGCCTTCAGCTTGACTTTGTTTTGTTTAATAGTTTTTTAAATCATGTGCAGTCGTTAAATATACGTTAATGTTTATGCTACCCTTTCTCAACTTTCTCCATGCTTTCTCTTTGCATCTACTGTTGCACTAATTACAAGAGTTTTCAGCGCATTGCAATGAATTGAGTTTCATTGTTGGCAGTTGACTGTTAATGAAGACATCAACTTGACATTTCTCTTGGCAACTTTTCGGCTGCAAAATTAATTTCAGTTTTAATGTATCGCTGCAAAGTCGAGATACAAGCGTATCCAGACAATGCAGAATCGCGCCTTGCGACATATAACTGGTTGTCCCTGGTACGTTCGTGGCTCCACCTTGCATAGAGACCTAAATCTGCACACCGTAGAGGAGCAGATAAACAGGCATACCAGTAGATACGGCGACAGGCTGGAGAGGCACCGCAGTTTGTTGGCACGGCAACTACTCCCTGCCAGGCCTCTCAGGAGGCTGAAAAGACCCGGCTTTGCCAAGACGCTGGGGAGGCGACAATAATTTAGTTTAATTCCTTTGTACATACATACATATATAAATCAATCCTCTTGTCTTCAGCAAGGGGTTAGGTGTTAAGTAGTTGTAATTGTATAGTTATGGTACGTTTTGTTGTACCGGTTCTATATTTAATAAAAAAAAAAAAAAAAAAAAAAAAAAAAAAAAAAAAAAAAAAAGTTTTAATGTGGGCATATGTTCCAGGCATATGGTATCGGAATTCACTGAAATTTCTATAATAATTTTTTGTAATTCAATAAATATCTATCATATTATGAAAGTGTTGCATTATTATTTTTCTATAAATTCCCAAAATATCTATAATCGATTTTAAGTATTTTAAAATAAATAATTTGATAAATAATTCAAAATTATGCCTAATAATTTGGATAAATACTAGAAATAATAAGTCAATATATTTTGGTAATCGTAAAAAATTATATAAAATACAAAGGTAGATAAATTCTTCCACTACTTAACTTTAGTCTTTAAATATATGTTAAGTAATTTCTAGATATTGCTAAAAACGGTTTTACATTTTTTATGTACATCTAAATAATTTCCACAAATACTTAAAATTGTTTTCAGAAATACTTTTTAAGTTGCACTGCAGCTTCTTGAAAACACTTTTAAATCTCTTCCAACTAACAATAATCCTACGCGCAAGTCAATAAGCTATTCCCTCCACAAAATATTTATATATATAATTTCCCCATTCTATTTAACTATCAATATCCGAGTTCTGATTGTGATTGCGTTGTGACCTCAACAATATTGTGAATGATATTTTGCCAACTTTCAATCGGGAGACTTCATGCATTGTTTTATTTTTTATTTTGTATTTTATCTTGTTGTTGCCACGTCGAATCATTAATCAAGCTTACGTGCCAGACATGCAACACACACACACCCATGCACATATAAACATTGCAACAGCTACATTGACTGCCAACAGTTGTTGCACTGAAGCGTTTAAAACGGATTTGCTTTGGCAGCAACAAATTGTGATATTAACAGCGCGCCACGAAGTATGCAGCAAACTTTTTGGGCGGATAGACAGACAAATAAAGCGTCGCGTCGACCGGATGAAGATTGAATGAAGAGTTTTCTCTAACAATGGCAATGGACCAACAACAACAACAACGACAACAACTAAGTGGAAAACTAGAAATGTGTTGTATGAACAACACGTACTCGCGGTGTGCATAATAGACTATCCACCAGACAAGCAAAATTCGCAGAATGAAGAAGGCAAATATATATATCGTATGTGTATATATATTTGCGTATATAAATGAAATGTTGTTCTCCGCCTAAGAGTATGCAATCAAATCGCAAAAGTTGAGTGTGTGACTGTGTGTGTGTGTGTGTGTGATGGAATGAAGCAGAAGAGCAAGAGAATAAAGAAGAAGGGGAGGAAAAGTGCTGTGCCGCCGACAACAAAAATATTTTTGCCATCATTTTTGCTGGCGCTGCTGCTTTTGCCTCCAATGAATTGCCATTCACAACACACAACACACACACACACACACACACATACATACACTTCAACACACTCTTACACGCTGCTCATAATTTTTTTCTTCATTTTTTTTTTGGTATTTTTTCTGCTGTTTTCCGCTGCGCGCACTCGTGTAATTTATTGAAACACATTTATTTCCCTATGATGTGAACAACAACAACAACAACAACAATGAGAAACAATTTGTTGTTGTTGCTTTTTGCTACGCCCACTTTATTCGTTGTTTCCTTTTGCTCTCTGTTTGTTGCTTTCTACGCTTTCTTTTCATTATTGAATATTTGTATGCAAATATGCCTTCCTTTTTGGGGGCCTGGACAACACTTAAGGGCTTTTTATGATTATTATTATTTTGTATTATAATAATATTAGAATGTTGCTCATTTTATAATTTCATTAATTGAAACAAATGTTCATAATATGCGCAATTTATGTGCAGCTTGTTTTCTTAAATTAGTCTGCTTCTTCTTCAAATTTATAAAGTTATTTTTGGGCTGTTAAAAAGTGCAAATTGAGGCTTGTTTTTGTCTGAGATAAAATACGGGGATATTTTGATTGAATTCTTCTTTTAGATGCGTTTTAGGTTTTTGGGCAGCTGATGCTTATTAAATTGGCGTGATATTCAGGGAATTTGTGTTTTATTGGCAGCGAAATTAATGACTTGGAAGAGCCAAGATTATGCTGCCTCAGAAATAGATACTAGGATTTAGATGAAAACTGTTGGGAAATGCAAGGAATTATAATAAAAGAAATAGTATTATTTATTAGATAGCTGTAGGATAAGGCTTTTATAGATCTCTAGCTATTTTATAGCTAGATTGAAATTGGCAATGTCTCTAAAAAACCAGATAAAATATTACTTCTAGATATATGTTCAAAGTAAAGTTGAATAATATAATAACAAGAAGACAAGGCGAATGATTTTGTTTAACAAATTTCATTGCTGAACTTATACAACCAAATAAGTAAATTTACATTACTTGGATAGAGTGAGAAAATGAAATAATCTTAAAAAATAATAAATAATCTTATAATATTTAATATGATAAAATAAATTAAGTTGAATTTTTCAATGTTTTTATTTCATCAAGTAAATTATGAAATAAGAAATAAAACGTAATTTAATTGCATTCTTTTAAGATATGTCTTTAAGGCATTCATCCTTATGTTTTCATTAATATATTTCACTTTAAGAAAATTTTTTGCAAAATTAAACTTCACTTTTTAAGTGAAATAGAAATTCTAATAAGTTTAAATAATACTTCACTTCATTTATTATTCTCAACTATTATTCATTTGCATATTTGCTGTCATTTATGCAGAACTATTTCAGCGACTAATTGATTGAAAAAGTTGGCGAATTTATTTTAATTACACTTGTATTTAAAACAGTTGGATTTTAATTGATTTGACACCCTCCAAACATCATACATCATATTGAGTATGATGTGTTTCAGCATATGAAATGTGACAGTCTGTAAAAGTGCTGAAGGAGTTTATAGACTACAGTCTATATAAGTAGCTTGATATACTCATCATGTTATATACTCTATAAGGTCTCTTCCCATAGATGAAATTGAAATATTTATAAGAATGTATTTTTATATTGATTATATTTCCAAATATCATAATTTTACCGGCAACTAATGTCCGTCAGCTGACATCTTCGGAGTAACGAGAAATAGTAAAAAATTCAGATATTTTTATTTATATTTATTAATATTTTCATGTTTATTTTTATTTTCTCACTGATTGCCTCTGTGATTAAATAACCAAAATTTTCCTCTTCTAAATGCTTTATTTATATTTATTTAAATTCATTGTTAATGTAGACTCTCAATATAATCTCCAACTAATTAACTTTCCACTTTAAACCCATTATATCCTTTTTTATGGCTAAAAATTTTGTCAAAAATTTGATAGTTTTTGTATTATCACAGGGTAACTTGTAGTGCATCAGTCTGCAATTAGTCACATGCCCTTTGTTTTTCTCATTCATTTATTTTCAATTAATTTCCATGATGTTGCACACCATTTAGTTGAATGCATTTGAATAATTTTGCCAGAGAGAGAGAGAGAAAAGAGAGAGAGAGAGAGACAATCGCGTTGATTTTTCCATTTGCTTGTTATGCTTTCCATTCAATTCTATCTAGCTCTGCTTTTATCTCCACCTTCCTCTTTTGGTTGTTGTTGTTATTTTTGTTGTTTTTTTGTAGTTTGCGAAAATACATTTCCATGCGCTTTCATTCGGCAGCAACAACAACAACAACAACAAATAACATTTTGCGGCTTTAGCCACCCTCAAAAAAAAGTTTATTGATTTACAAAAGTAGCGGCAACAACAACAACACCGAGACACCGGCAGCGAGTGCGTGTGAAAGAGAGAAAGCAAATCGAAGAGAGCCAGAGAGAGAGAGAGAGAGAGAGAGACGTGACGGGCATGAGTCCTTGGGCTGGGCTATAAACCAAACGCAGACAAAAACTTTAAATGCCATTTTGTGGTTTAACTTCAGAAGAATCCTTTTCACACACACACACACACACACACACACACACAACACACATAAACTACACACACACTTGTACACAATCGTGTGCCTTCTTCTCCGCCTTCTTTTATTTTGGCTAATTGAAGGCCATTATTTTTTGGGCTTCTGCGGCGCATATATAATTTTGATGCTACAAATTGAAAATTTACAGCGTTTTTCTTTCACGCGGCGGCGGCGTCGACGAAGACGACAACGACGACAACGCGATACGTCAAAGGACTGCAAGGATACGGCAGCGACTGCGACTACGGCTAGAACTACGACTACGACTACGAGTACGGTTACGGTTACGGTTGGGGATACGACTACGGTTACGGTTACGGCTACCGATATATGCCGATATATACGGCGGACTGTCTACGGCGGAGTATATACGGACTGCACAACCGTTTAGCCACGAATGTCCTGGGCTGACTGCTGTCAGTTGCCGCACAAAGAGCAAAAGGACACAACAGAACACAACACAAATCTACATTCAACACAATATTCACAAATTTCAACACGGAACTGTTTTTACTACGAGTTTTCCTCCTTTTTTTTTTTGCTTTGCTTTTCCTTTGCTGGCGTGGAGCAAGCAACCCCCAAGCAGAGGGTAAACAAAGCGTCTGTCGCGAGAAACGACGCCAAAAGCAACCCCAAAAGAAACAGAAAAAAAAAATGAAACTAAAACGAAACTCTCATAATTATCACAGAAACTCAACTCGACTTCGGCGAGTTAACGAAGTTAACCTGCAGCTAACAACCACCCACCTGGACCTACTCTCTTTCTCTTTTTACCTTTCTCTCTCTCTCTGTATTTCGCTATGACTAATTCTCTCTCTCTTTCGCCACTGTTAAACTCTCTCCTGTTTGGTCATTCTCTCTGTTTCTCTTTTGCCGGCATTCCGTCGGTTTTTGTTTTGCTTTGCTGCGCATGTGCCGCGTAACCTACAGAGAGGTCGAGAGAGGTAGAGAGAGGAAGAGGGTTGAGGTTGCCGGAATTCGTGCTGGGGCCAGCAACCTTCCTGCCACATGTTGTGCGTGTTGAGTGTATGTCTGGCTGCCGCAAACCTTGACAACTGATAAGAAACTTTTCTCTCTCTCTCTCACACTCTCTCTGTCTCATTTTCACAGCCCCAACCCCACTCACACACACACACGGCTATCGCTCTCATCAACAGCTTTGCACAGGGTTGCATAGTCGTAACGCGTGCCGGGGCCATTGACGGAATTTTTCCTATGTCTGTTTCATGGCATAGTGGATATATTTTCTACCCAAAATCTCCCGCTAACTCCCCTCTCTCTATCACTATTACTCTCCTTGCCTGATAATCATGTGGGAGAACTTGTGGCAATGTTGCCTCATGTGCAAGCGGCCCTAATGACTGCAAGCTCTGAACCTTACAACCTTTTGGGACCAAAAGTGGCAAAAACACAAAAAAAAAAAAAAATCAACAACAAAAATAAATACTATATAATGCCAACCAAAGAATAAAAAAGGAAGGTAAAGTAAAAACAACATTTGTACATAAGTGAGAAAATTATAACAAGTCCCACGTTAATGAATATGAGAATGGTATTGAGAGAATGGGCATGAGAATGAAAATGCTTCTATTACAAGTATCGTAAATATTTAAGAGAATTTTCTGCTTTGCTTTTTTTCACTCCACAAGGAGCATGAAAATGCGATGCATATGTGAGATAAGACAGTGTAATGATATCAGAGAGTTTAAGTAGGAAAAGAATTCAGAAGAGAAGGATCAAAATTGAATTTAATTAAAACATTAATTATATATTTAATTACAGCATTAAGTCTATATAATTATTAATTAATATTAACTATAATAATGAAAGGTATTGAAAAAAAATGAAAAGTGTGAAAAAAGTTAAAATCTTCAATTAAAAATAACTTTATGAGATTTGTTTGAAAAAATTAATATTTAATAAATTTTAAGAATTTAAATTTTAGATGCTGTGCTCTGTAATACTAATAATCTAGTTTATTTTTTTTATATATATATATTAAGTTATATTAATCTAGTTGTTTATATATTGAAAGAATATTAAAATATTTAAAAAACTGAATATAAAACATATTAGAAAAACTTATAATGACATGCAAAATTAAAAAAGAATGCATAGAAAATAAAAGTTTTTAAGCTGATTTATAAAAAAAATTAAAAATAAAAATTTACAAATTATTTAATAATTCAGATTTGTTTCTCATTAATAATATGAACTTTAAATAAATTGAAGAATATATCATTTTATTTATTTAATTTAATAAATTTGATAATTATAAATATATGGAAATAAAATAATTTTGAGATGAAAGCAAGACACATAATAATTACAAAATTTAAGAAATTCTCAATTGATTTCATAAATTTAAAATTAGTGAAGGCAAGTAGAAATTTACTTATAATAATGAATGTGGCTGAAATGTTGTTCGCTTTGATCTACATCAGTCGCCTATACAACCCTACAACACTATGCATATTTACAGGGTATTTACAGCAGCAGCAGTAGCAATTGTCAGTAGAGTTCATAATAAAAAAACTTCAAAAATAAAAAAGTGTCACTGAGACGAAAACTCTACTTTAATGAATTTAATTAAAATTCATGCACAAGCATATTCTGGGAAACATGACGACGCAGTGTGACCAGCCGGCGGAACAGGAGCAGCAACAGGAGCAGGACACCGAACAGGTCCCAGACAGGGACCACAACTAGCATAGCCTACGGGAGGAGGAACTGAGCCAAATCCGCACACACACATGACAAGCACGTACAGTTTAACCCAAGACAATTTGCGTAATGAGTGTGAGTATCACACACACACACACACACACACACACACACACACACACACACACACACACACACACACACACACACACACACACACACACACACACACACACACACACACACACACGCACACACATCTAAAGAGATCGAGAGAGATGGCAAATCGAGTTAAAAGAGCGAAACGAGAACTTGTCTGTGACAAAGTTTTTTTTTTCTTATTCTCATTCATTTTGGCTAAAAGGATAAAGGACATTGCTGTGAGTCTGGCGGTAAAATGATTCAAATACCAGAACCTGTAATATTTACAAACATTTTTTGCATAACTTTTCAGGCACACCCCCTTCCTTCAAACCCCCTCACAACTCAAGTTTAGCTACGTCTCTGTCTGCCCTCATATCATCCGGAACGGGGAAAAATATGCTGGAAAAACTATTTGGCAAATAACTTGGTGACTAAACGACTGACAGCTCCTGACAATAATTTAATTTAATGTTGCATTCAATTTCTTGGCAACCAAGACAATGAACAAGCAGAGTGTGGAGTGGTGAGACGGTGGCAGGGGGGAAAGAGGTCTAAAAACTGTGGGCTCAACTTTCATAAAGCCAACGAGAAAAGCCAAATCGCAGTCTTAAGCCCAATTGCCGACGCCGACCCCAACCCCGAACCCGACCCCATCCTCCCATCAACACGCACAATGCAGGATGGCAAAGGTCTGAGGTTAAGCAGCCATGAAGACTACACTTTTAAGTAATTAAAAACAAAAAAACATGAAAACAACTTTTTTAAGGTTCACTTTTGAATACCCTTACCAAAAAAAAATATATGTAAAAAAAATATATATATTTATAAAAAATATATGTTATTATTGCTCAAAAAATATTATTAAACTATATATTATTAAAATATAAATTATTAAAATAATTATTAATTAAATTGTTATAAAACATTAACATTATTATTATTTTTTAGGATTCAGTTTGGTCGCAAAAATTCTTATAAATTTAATATAAAAAAAAAATAATATAGAATTTTTTTTGTGAAAATTCAAATAATATTTTAAAAAGTTAATCGAAATTAAAAGCAAATTTTTTTAGCGAGTTTTTGTCATAAATATCTGAAATATAGAAAATCACTTCAATACTTAGAAAGCCTGAGAATCTTTATAGCACAATTTTGAAAAGCAACCCTATTCTTCAAAATATTTTCATCGCCATTTTTTTTTAATTTTTTAATCTTGCCTTAACTTAATTTAACTTACTTACTTAGAAATTTTATTTACTTAGAAGATATTTATTTCAATATTTTTGGAGAGTAATCCTATTTTTCAAAGTATTTCAATAACCATTTTTTTTTTTAAATTTTTTGAACTTATAATTATTTCTCGAATGGCAAAATAATAGACTAGACATACATAATCTACAATAATTGACGAAATACAGAAATTTTACGAAGTTAACAAAAATATTCTATAAACTTCAGAAAAGCTATCGAAAGAGACTCAAAAGAATATACAGGAATTCGATGTCTATAAAATAAGTTCTTAATAATTTTGTTTGCTATTTTATCAATATTAATATTAAAAAAATTTAAGATATGTACAATTTTAATTATCATAATTTTTTTAAATTCTAAAACAGTTTCCAAATTTAAGTAAGCGAATTTTTAAGATCACATATAATTATTAAGTATTATCAGCAGTTCAGTATTCTGTGTATTTTTATGGTAACATAGAATTTTTAATGAAATTATGGTTACATAGAATTTTTGAGCAATTTTTATTTCAGCTCAAAATGTTGGAAAACTGTTGTCCATAAGTTGGCAAACTATGTGCAAGTTTTTGAAAAACTTTCTTAATATTTTATGGAAACTGTGGCACAATTAATCAAGCTTTGCCAAGTAGCCAAAGCGACCATCTCAAGGAAAGGGCAGTGGAAAGGAAAGCGTAAAACTTGTGCTTGAAAAGCAGACAGTCAAAGAGACGAACGGAGAGACAGACAGACTGACAAACGGTCTCATTGAGTGCGAGAAGACAGTAGCGAAAGAGTGGAGAGTGGTGGCAAGTGTGGAGTGTGGCAAGTGTAAAGTGGCAAGTAAGCGGGTTACAGGGTATACGACAACAGGGGTAGGCCTATTAAAGCATGTAATGGCGTGAAGTGGGCGTCCCAACTTGCAACCAAAGGGTGTCTGCAGGTTACAGAGAGAGAGAGACAAGGAGAAAGAGAGAGTGGGAGAGAGAGACTGAATTGGGGTGTGGCAAGTAGGAGGCAATTAGAGGCAATTTGGTAGCTGCTACTAAGCGGACAACCCCCCCCCCCCCCCGCCCCCTTCACCACAGCAACACACACAGAAAACCAACGACTGCCACATGCTGTGAGGACGCTGACTTCACTTCACTCTCAGCTGCAGTCTCCACCAGTTCTCCACCAGCTCATTCTCTAGCTACTTCTGCTTCTCCTACTCATTGCCATGCCCTTTCCCCTTTCCCCTTCCACCATTCTCTATCTCTTTATCGTGCTTCCTGCTTATGCTGTACTGTGGTGGCACACGAGTGCGTTGTCCTTACAACGTGCCTCTCCTTTCTGTGGCACGTTGTTGGTTGCTGTGTTTTGTTGCAGCAACAGCCGTTGCACTAAAATTGCTTGTCAAAGACAGATTTACGAGCCCCACCCACCGCCTCCCGCCACCTGCTTCTACTACGTCCACATTTTCCTCGATTTTCCGCATTTTCCACTTGGCTTTGTAGGCAATTTTATTTATGATAACAGCGACAAACAAATAGTGCTGAGAGGGGGGGCTGAGAAGGGGCAGGGGTTTTCGTGCGGTTTCGTTTTTTTTGGGGGCATGCCTCAGCGTGTGGTTCCCTGAGATAATAAATAACGGTTTAATTAAGCGTCAGCTTACAAAATGCGTAATTAATTGATTTTGTTTTGTGTGCAGCTTCGATAACCAAACAAACTCTGGGCGGGTCCTGGACGGGGGTGGGGGGTGTGGCAAATGGGTGGCATGTGGCATGTCAACTATCAACGAGTCGACCCCAACAAACTGATTATGGCCTTAATTGTGTTTGTATGCGCTGTTAGCCATGGCCATAACTAATTGCTCAATTGGCCAATTGCGGCCGCCACTTTGACCCAATTTGTAAATTTATAATAAATGCAACCACTGTGCGGCGCAAGTGTGCCATAATTATTAATTAATTATGCAAAACAATACGCAACATTTTCAATATGGCGAAATTGCCACGAGACATAAAGCAACCATAAAAAATATTTACGAAAATTTACAGAGCATCTCCTGAACAAAATTATATTATTAAAAGTAATGCCAAATTTATGCTGATAGACTATCAGTTACTCTACAGTGCTGGATTATAATATACTGATTAATATGTATTAAGTCCGAATTAGTCAAATATTTTTCAAGTTATTTAAAAAAAAAGGATTAAGTATATTTGAACATAATAAGCGAAAGAAAATTTTGAGAATAATAATATTTGAGAATGTTCTCAATTCAGAAACAGTCCTCTCTGCAATAGATTTAAAGTCAAAATCACACGTTTCTTTCGGATTCGAAATTCAGAACGTTTCTTAGTATATATGGTAAGATTATCCAAAATGTAATGATATTATATACTATAATATTAACAAACAAAAATATTTAAAATAAACTGAGATATATTTATACCTCAATTTAAAGAACATTTGTTCAATTAAAAATGTTTTGCCTAATTTTTATGCTAATTTTTTATATTTAATTTTGAGTTTTTATCTACGAACGAAAATGAAATTTTATAAAAAAATATTTATATTTTAAAAATCTTTAGCATGTACATATCTTAAAGAAATTTTCCTTAAAATTTTTTATTAATTTTAAGTTTCCGATTTTGTGTAAAGATTCTCTCAAAATTAATTTCCTTGGATTAATTAAATTCGCAGCACGAATATGCTTTTATCTACCAAATATATCCACAAATATATCATACCCACCTCAACTTCCAATACGTGGCATTATATAGAGCAGGAAAAGAGAGTGCAACGCAAACGATAAGAGAGTTAAAAGTGAGGGGAAAAGTATCATAATGAACAAATACGCTATTATTATAAATGAAAATGCATTGAGCTGTGCAGGGTATTAAACACAGCTTAATAGTGGTTATACGTTTAACCAAAAGTCACTCTTAAAATACCCTATAAATAAAACAGATTATCTTAATAATTCTATTTAAATATCTCCACACATGAAAATAAAGTTCTATACAGTAAAACTGTAAATCAATTTCATAACATAATAATTGTATTTTCCCAAAACCCAACTTCCCTTTCTGCGATGCTTCAATTTACTGGGTATACACGTATCGCAATCTGTGCACCCCCTGACAATACACGCTGTTGTAATGTGCGCCTCAAGCAACCACAAAACTGCATGCAACATGCCAAAGCAACATAATGCGGCAACTGTGTATGAGTGTATGTATGTATGTGTGTAAGTGTGGCTGCAGGGGCATGCAACAAACAGCAGCTGGAGCAGAAGAACGATGCTTATGCCGTACGTGGACAAGTTACAAATGTTTATGACAAACCAAACAACATAATAATCTGTAACAAACATAGCAACAACAACAGCAAATGTGCTGCAAAGTCAACGCTGCAATTGCAGCAGGTCCTCTCCACCCTCCCCTCTTCTGTATACTGCAACACATGCCACTGCATAGCGCACAAAACATAAAATGCGAATGGAAAAGTATGTAAACTTTTGCTGGGCTTGAGCCGCGTTACGCTTGTCAATTAAATGTCAACTGGCATAAATGTTGTTGCCAGCCATTATCCCCGTCTCTCTCTCTCTCTCTCTCTCTCTCTGCCTCCCCCTTCGCTCAACGCTGTTGCACTGCACTGCTGCCACCACCACAACAACAACAACAACAACATTAACAAATAGTAGTATCACGTATTTATTTAAGTATTTATTTAGAGCATGCGCCTCGGGGTATGCAATGAAATATTCAACAATGTGCGCGCTCTCTCTCTCTCCCTCTCTCTCTTTCTTATTCGTTCGCTGCTCTCTTAGGGGGCTGTCAGTAGCTTTCAAACTGCTTGAACTTAACTCTCCACTGCTTGCCAAACTGCACTGCATGCATATTCACCACACAGTCAAGCAGTTTTGCTTTTGTCTTTGCTTTTGATTTTGTCTTTTGTTTTTGTTGATTGGATTTAAATGTGTCTGTGTTTTGGGCATTTTATGCTTGCTCGCAAGCGAGTGTGTGTGTGTGTGAGTATGTTTTACTGTTCACTGTATGTGTATGTCTGTGTGTTTGGGTATATCTCTGCCTTTTGTTTGTATTTGTATTTGTATTTTGAACTTTGCCATTGTCTTGCTTTCATTGCCATTTGACAGCGTTGACTTGGCCGGCTTTCTATACCCTGTATGTTTGAGGTACGTATAAAATGTTAGGGTAGCTACTTTTGAGAGCCAATTGAAACTGTTAATAATTCAAAATTAATTTTAAGAAAATAATTAAAAGTATGCAACATACTTTCTTAGCAGAAATGATTGACTTTGTTTAGAGAAGTCTTATAAACCTTCTCAAATATTGGCATTTCTTGTTTCTATTACTCTTATTTTTCTACAGGGTATTTCTCAGTCGATCAACTGTGTTTTCTCTGCCAAACTGTTGTTTGTCTTTTGTGTTGCAACTAGCGAAAAACTAAGCATAACGTCGACTTCAGTGTCACTTGCTTCACGGGCCTCGTTATGCAAATGTTGTTGCCACACACTACCTCTCTCTCTCTCTCTCTCGCACTCTCTCCCTTTCTCTCTCTGTCTGTACACTCATTCCTCTTTAACTGAGAATGGAAATGCAACAGCAGCTTGGACCAGTTAGCCAGCCAAGTGGCAAAATACTGAGTTGGCAGTTTTAAGTTGCAACTCAACATTGTTGCTATTTCACTTTTTCACACAAACACACACCCAACCTATTGCTGTCTCTTTCTACGCGAGTGTGTATATGTGTGTGTTTGTGTGTGCAGCGGAAATTTGTTTGCTCGCAAATCGTTTAGGGAAATGGCAAATGTATCTGGACAGCGACAGGCTGGCATATCCCTAGGTGAAAACGCAATCATGCTTCAGCATGCAACCAATTCATAATGGCCCAAAGCACACAGACTGTGGCAAGAAGATGGCCCAAACCAGACAGCCACGGAGCGGGAGCATAGATGGAGAGAGATTGCGACTAAATGGCCTAATGAAATTACCCAAATTGCCAGAATATGTTCGATGAGCGGCAATCCAAATTTTAAATTGAGATTCTCACCCATTGAAAATTCTCAATTTTGTTTTTCGTGGGCAACTCCCACAAATTCACAGACGACATTAACCTCTTTTCGAATTGTTTTCAATTTGAAAGGGGTATTAAGTTTAAAGTGATTATTTATGTTAAACGAATTAAGGGAAATAGCCCGAATAAATTGAGCTTATTTGTCAGCAATAAAGGAATGTTTTGGCCAGGCAAGTGAATTTTCTTTAAACAAGCTAAATAAAATATTTTTAGTTTTTAGTTAAAATATATTAAGTTCCTCAGAGAAACTATAATTTAAAAAAAAAACAAATTCTTCTTATTTTCATTTAAATATGAATAATGATAAGAATGTTATGAAGAATATTAATTTATTTTAAGAAGGAATTTGTCTGTTTCAAAGTGATTTTAAATCAAATTACAATTTAAAGAATTTTCAACCTTCAACAAATAGAATAAAATCTGATTTAGAGTCATTTTAATTGTTTCTATTCTCGAGGAACATTTTGAAAATTTTGTAAGTCTCCCTTAATTCAAATAATAATTGCCTTAATGTCATTTTAATTATTCAAAAATGTTTGGAATCAAATTTTGTAAATTTTAAGCTTTCCAGAAAACGAAAATAATCCATCATAAAGCCATTGAAATATTAAAAGTATTCTAAAAGTACAATTTTAAGAATCTCGAGAAATAGAATATTGAATATTAAAAAAAAAAAATTAAAAAAAAAAAAAATTTTTAAATTTTACCTTACTGCTAATTTAAAAAAAAAAAGAATATTTCTAAAATTCTCGAAGAACTATGTAAAGATTTGCAAGAATAAAATAAGCGTTCAAATCATTTTGAAAATAAGTTATACAAAATTCGCAAATCATTTTGAAGAATCTTAAATATTCAACAAATCGAAAATTTTAATATCTCTAAAAAACCGCCACGAAAATCTTAGGCAAATATAGAATATTATTCCATCTTTCATAATAGATTATTGTGCCATCTAAAGTTATTTTAGATATTTTAAATATTCTCAAAAAATAACTTGAAGAACTTTTAACTTTCCCGAAAATTCGAATATGTGCTTTAAAACCATTTTAATAACGATATTTTCCACTTAAAAATACATATTCAAACAATTTAAAATAATAAAAAGTATGCAAATTTTTAAAAAATATTAAATAGTTATAAAAAAAAACTCACCCTTCTCCTGCAACTGCTGCCGCTTGATATCCCCTTTAAGGACTTCCGCCGTGTGCACCAATTCGTTGAGTTGCGGCTTTTTCATTTTCAATTCACGCAAAACTTTCTATAAAAAACAGACCACAAAAAAATTCAATTAAAAAAAAAAGAAAACACAGATGGGTGGAAATGGTCTCATTTGAAGTTACCTCCTGCTTTTCAATGGCCAAACGAACCGCATCCACATCGTCAACCAGCACACTCTGTATCTTGATCATGTTTTGTTCCCAATTCAACCAGTCGGAAATATGCAGCACGGACTTATCGAAGCTGCTGGCCAAAACGCCGCTGCCACTTGGCTCGTTGTTGTAATCTGCAAAGACAATTTTCCAAGAGTGCATCAAAATTTAACACTAATCGGGCATGCTCAACTTATAGTTGCTGCGTATTAAGAGAAAGCGAACAAACGAATTTACATAAAAAATAAAATAAATAAAAAATAAAAACACTTCTTCACTTTGTCAGAGATACTCTTAGAAATGATTCCGACACATGTGCGCATTAAAATTCATGAGTGATCGAGTCTAGTCAACATTAAGTTACTCAGTAATAAGAGCATGAGAGATGAGAGAATTGTTAATTTATTAAAGAAAAAAAAAATAAAGAGTCTCTAAAATATGATCTATTCATTTTTAAAAACAGCTGTACATATCATATACGCCATAAAATATGTTATCGAGCATACTCAACTTATAGTTACTTAGTATAAAGTAGATAAAATTTTAATAAATTTTCTAAAAAATTTCTCCCTTTGTTAAATAAACTCTTAAATAATTTTTTTTTTTTATTAATTAATTAAGTGCTGGACCCATACAAACATATTTAAATAAATAAATAAAATAAAATAAATTAAATAAAATGCAATCATTTTTTAAGTCTTAAAAATTACTTTGTATCAAAAAGGAAAACAGTTTAAGAAAAAAATATTTAACTTCTCACTTATTTTAGAGAAACTCTCAAATAATTTAATTAATTAATTTAAGGTTACTTATTATTCAGAAAAAAGAAGGAATAATTTAATTTTTCCTAAAAATATTATTTTATTATTCTTTTCGATAATTTTATTTTATGAGAAACTCCTAAAAAAGACTCCAATATTTTTTTTTTTTTTGAGACAAGTCGAGCATACCCCATTAAATGATAATTCTAATAGGTAACTAAGAGGCAGCCTGATAATTAGCCGACTCGACAGCTACTTGGCCTATAGCTGCTGACCTCATTAACAACGGCAGCAGCAACTGCGGTCTGCGGTCAGCTGCGTGCACTTTGACCCGCTGACCCTCCCCAGCCAACATACTATATCTTCCCATCCCTACCCATCTATAGTTCATCTATCTCTCTCCCTCTCTTTTGGATAGCTGTCTTGCTCTTTTAAAGAGTGCCCGTCATATTTGTGTTTGAGCTTCACTTTTTATGTGCAACTCGAGTAAATGAAAAACTATTTCAATGAAGCAAACTTGCGACTGCCATTTATTGTGCAAAACGACAAGGCACAGTGGGACAAGAACAATTTACAACCCACGGCATATTAATATTCAGCTATTTTTTAGACCACTAAACCACAAAACAAGGAAATTTTTATCGAAATTTTTTTGTTTTGAATTCTTGACATTAAAATACATTTAATATTAGACTTGAGATTGATTTGGTGCGGCATCATAGAAAATATAGCTGTTAGAGGGCAGAACTTCAAATAAAATAGACATTTTTTTATGAGTCAATTACTTTCTCAGCATTTAACAGGCACAACTTTACAAATAACCAACGGATTTTTTAAATTTTTTGTCAATGATTTTGATAAAAGTATGAATCTGTATCAAAAGTTCGTGCATGGTGGCAATTTTAAATTTTTGCATATTTTTATCAAATTTTGCATACCCGACCATGTAAAAATGCCAAAAAATCGAAAAATTTCAAAATCATAAATTCTTGTACCCAGTCGATTTCTGACAACAAAATTAACATAAAAGTTTTTTAACGGAGTGAATTTTGAATAATATTTTAGAAAATATGACCGAAAATGTGAAAATGACCATTTTAAACTTTTGTCTATTTTAGTTAATTTTGTATATCCCCAGCTGGTAATAATGTAAGAAAATATAAAAATTTGTAAATCTGAATTATTTTGTGCTTAATTGATTCCAGGCATCAAAATAAACCCCAAAATATTTAAACGGAGAGTATTTGAACCAATATTTTAGAAAATATGGTCCAAAATTTGATAAAAAATTTGATAATCCAATAATTTAAATTTATGTGTAAATTAGCATTTCTGTATAACTTTGCAATTTTTTCACGCACTTGTACCACTGTGCATTCGGTACTGAGGCGATGCGGGCCACTTTGGAGGACACTTGTCGCCATGCTTGGGCATGTTTCGTTGCCTGCTTTAAGGCGTGCACCCAAAAACCAAATGCTTTGCCAACAATGCACGAACTAATATTATTATATCTGAAATATGTCTTTCATCTCGCCATTTTCGCAGTGCGCCTACCATAAATAGGAGCCAACAAAAAATAAAAAAGAAAATTTATGAAAAAACGAAATGAAATTTACATTGAAAAATGTGTCGGCACTGAAAGCGCCAAGCACTTGAAATAGTTTAAGTAGAATGAAAATAAATAAAATAGAAATTGAAAAGATATTTTCTTTTTTTTTTGGGTAAATGAAGATGGGAAGAAAAAGGCGTAAGCCTGGCAAAGTAGTGCAGAAATTTATGAAAGTATTTGAAAGGCACGAGAAAGTTGAAGACAGAAGAGAAGTGAAAGAAAAGAGACTTAAGTTGCACATAAGCCGCGCAAAACAAACCCAATAACTAACTGAATACATATATACTATATATACATAGATATATATATATATATATATATAGCTTACTGTGTCCAGTCGTGGTTTGTTTTCGTTTTCGAGAAGACGCCAACAGGGATTAGAGTCCCCTGTTTTTTTTTTCTTCGAGCGTCAAGGGATTTGACTGAAGAAGACAGAAAGAAGTTGAGTGGAAGTTGGCGAAATGTGAACAGGTATTTGAGGCAGTCCTGTTACGAGACACACACACACACACACACACACACACACACCTACACACAGCTACGTAAAAGGAGCCCTGTCTATGTGGAAATGTTGAATGAATGTCAGATGTGTCTGCATGCATTTAGAATGAATTTCAAGAGACATTGCGACTCATAGGCAGCCTCAACGGACAAAAAATAAATAAAATAAAAAAAGTATATAAAAAAAATAAAATATAATAAAAAACATGTACACACATCCTCTACATACACGAAGTTAGCTGAAGAGTGAAAAACACGTTAAGTGCAAAAAAAAAAAATATATATCTTTTCACTCATTTTGACGCATGTTTTGTATGTGGCCTTGTTGTCATTATTGTCCTTTGTCTGCTTCAAGCTTTGCCACAACACCCCCCTGACACCCCCCACCTCCCACCTGCCAGCAAAATCATTAAAAAAGTCAACATACATATAAAGGAACAAGATGGCAAATGATAAAGCCAAAGAAGGAATTGGTCGCAAAATGTCATAATTCATTACAAAAAACCGGGCATGAAAAGCAAACGTGCAACATGACGAACAAGTAGCAGAAGCAGCAGAAGAAGAACAAGTAGCAGAAGAAAAGTGAAAGAAAAGAAAGGAAAAGCAAATGCTGTGAAAAGCGTGTCGCTTTTCTTCTCTCGCTGTCGCCTTGCAACAACTCAATGTCACTCAGGCAAGTAGTACTACTTCAACAGCCTCTGTTCTGTTTCCTCATCAGTTTCAACTGCTGCTGCTGCTTCTTCTTCTTCTTTTCCTACCCAATATATTTTGTAACGAGCACTGAACGTGCTGAGTTCAAAACTCAATGACTAAGAAAATTTCGCATTTCCCGCTTAGACGCTTTTTAAAGACTTTTGTAAAAATTTATTGAAACTGTTGACAGAAAACACTGTGAACTAAAAGTTATACACTTAGACAGAATTTTGATTTAATTTTTTTTTTAATTACATACATTTTGCAGTTAAGCAAAAATTTTGAAAAATTTTCGAAAATGACGGAAACTTCTTAGGCAGTATTTAAAAAAATTCTACATACTTCTCACAATTTTTTTTTTAATTCCAAACACTTATGAGTTTTCGGCTCAAACAGTGTTTTGAAAATTATAAAAAAAAAACTACAAAATGCTTTCAGCTAAACAATATTTTGTAAAATTTTGTAATTAGCAAGAAATTTCAAATTAGTCAGTATTAAAAAATAGAAAAAAATTTAAAATAAAATAAAAGAAAAACATTCTGACATAAAATTACCAATAAAAAATAATTTTTCTTTTCCGAAAAATATTTGGGATTCTGATCGCTTTCTAGTTTTTTAATATCTGTTTTATTCTTAGATAAATTTTTAGTTTTCGCGTTTATGATTCACTTCAAATAGCGCGTAGTACATCACTTTTTAACAAAAACACATATTTTATTACATTATATTATTAGAAAACTGCAATATACACAATTTATGAAAACTGCTTTCAATTTTTTTCTGAATTATTTTGGATAAATTTTTGATTATTTCACTCATTTATTTGTTAAATAACCCAACATTATATCCTTATTATATTTAGTTATGGCTTTTCACTTCCTTTCAGCTGCACGTTTTGTTTTGAAATGTTTGCCGCAGTCCTTAACAGCTGTTTCCAAGCAAAATTGCCGACAAAAACAAAGCTTTTCCGAAAAACATGAAAAGCTAACGCAGGCAGTCACAAATCAAGCAGCTTTTGTTTGCCAGAGAACTCGCAGCGTAAGCAGTTTGAAAGCAGTTTTCGGCTATCAAAGCAAGCAGATGATAGCAGGCCTGGCAAGCAGTGCTAATCAAGACGTCATAATTCAAATACGAACAAATGCAAATCAAACAGTTAAGGAAGCGCTGTACAACACTAGATAAAATTTAACCCAGATATATATAATATATATATTTATAAACTATAATTAAAATATCAAATATCTACATTCTCATACACAATGAAGTCACAAAAGCAATTGAAGCATAGGCTTAAGAAGCATAGTCACAATTTACAATTTGAGGATACGGAAAGCGTGACATTTGTTGACCGCGAATATGGTTTGATGCGTATACCTGCGAACATTTCCACCCCGCATCCACGAAAAATGACGTCCCAAAACGTCGGTACTCTATTGGACGACCTAAAGCAGCGGCTCGAAGCAGAAAGAGAATCCCTCAATCACCATTCTGAAGTATACTTTCCACCATCCTACCATCAAACAGTACCTCGCGGTCTGCGCGACTGCATCACACCGCATCCAAGCAAAGGCATCAAGCTCTATGACAGTGATCTGGAACTCGAACTGCAGTCCATCCAATCGGCTCAGTCATCCATCGCAACATGTAAAAGGAACTATTCAATACTCAATACTGGCTGGAATTTTGATGGCCCTGGAAGAAACCGCGGTCATCAACGCAAAGCGGTCACAATTGTCATACCCAAGGAACACGCGTATGTGGAGAAATCGCATGAACATTTCCGAGAACGTTGCCGTTTATTCCACAAAGCTGAATACACCATTGCCAGGAATGGACGAAAGATGAGCGATACTCTGATGCCGATCTCTGTCGGCGACTATCATATTGAAACAGATACCGAAAGTGAGAAGGCACAGAAGGACCTGGAGGTCTTCTTGAGGGGACAGGGCTTTAAAATTGGTCGAGGTGGTATTATGACAAGATTTTAAAAACTGAAAAATTAAACAACCAAAAAACCTAATAATCTTATATCTTATATTATATATAAATATATTTCCTCTACACTTGAAGAAAATGATTTAGTGCTATTGTTATTTTTTTTATAATTTTAAGAGATCTGCAACTAAACTCTTTGAACAATTTCAAGGACAATTTTCAAATGAGATATAGAAAAATTTCGTTGAAAATTTGAACAAATATTATTCGAAAGCAAGTACATTTTTTATTTCTATTCCAGGGTAATATGTATAAATTATTCTATTCAGCAAAAAATTGTATTCTATAGTAATTCAAATTAATGAAATATTTGGTCAGTGCTAAAATCAATGAGCTTTCTGTCTTCCGCTGACAAATGCTGCCTGCTATTGCAAGCAGTGCGCAATTGCTACTGGCAAGCAGTGCCAAGTAGGCGCCGCTTTTGAAATTTTATTAAAATTCGAATAAATTGAGTTTAGAACACTTACAAAGTTGCTCTCCTAAACAATACAAAATAAGAAACTACAAATTATACAAAAAAAAAATAAAAATAAACATAAGAACAATTAAAACACCTCCATAAATACAATTGAATTGCAAGAATGAAAAAATTGGCGGTCAACAAGGTTAATGATGGTAAGTTGAAGTTTGGGCCGATGGAGCCGGTCGACATGAAACATCGGGACTATGGACTGATGAGAATAGTGCCCAGCAAGGTATCCACACCGTATCCACGCTTATCCGGCCCAGTTGATGCGGAATCCCTGCGATCCCGTTTGCACGACTATCGCAAAAAGAAACAAGGACCTGCACGAAAAGCGGGTCTGGATTCGCCGGTGAGAACCACCGTGGTTACGGTCACAGGAGATACTCCGGTGCCACACAAACTCCTAAACATTATTGGTACACCGCATCCCAAAAAGGGCAAAGCTATCGATCCGAAATTGTTGGTGAAGAAACTGTCCCGGGAGAAGTACGAGTATGATAGCACCACCAGTCGAACCACAATATCATCACTACCGAGAAACTCACAGAACAGTTCCCAAGCCGACTCCCTCACCAAGTTCACCTCGATTGGCACACCGCATCCAAACAAACGTATCGTCTTGAATCCCACTAATCTCGTCAAACGCCTGACGGCCATGGAGATATCCCAGTTGGTTGAGTCCAGATCGGACCGTGACCGAAAACTTGAGAAGAGTCACAAAGTGCAGATCCAAGACGACAGTCCAGAGTCCAGAAGGAGTTGGTGCCTGTCCGACGATTCCGAGCAGAGCGCCAGTTCCGCCAAATCGAAGACCGTCAGTTTCAGTGCGTACAACAAACGTGACTTGAGCTTCGCGGAACGTCGTCGCCTCTTCCAGAGGGCGGAGTTCACCATCGCCAAGAATGGCAGGAAGATGAGCGACACCATCTGTTCCCATGAAGCGCCCATGGATGAGACCAGTGAACAGTATGAACAAGAGGCGGCCAAAGCTCATCAGGAAATCGAACATTTCCTTAGGACTGAGGGTATCATCAGGAGCACTCACGGCACCATCTCGAATGTCGTGCATCGGGAACGAAGCATCATCAATGACACCTTCTCCGCCAGCTCATCGGTGAGCAGCCGGATCAGTTTCCACAGCAGACACAGCAGGCAGAGCAAACAGAGCACCGGACTGAGCGACAAATATCGACAGCATAGGTTTTCAAAAAAACAGAAAAAAAATAAAAACAACATTCCAAGATCCTCACCAGCAAAGGAGGTTAAACATACTTCCTTCAAGGAATAGGATAAGGATAGATAGATAACCGATAGATTGAGAAGCCAGAGATATATCTGGAGCAAGAAGCTACTGGTATTTTTGAGTGCCAACTGCAGTTGTCCTTATTCAAAGATGACTTGCATTTTAGTTAAACTAATCAGAAAATGAAAATTTTAATGTATTTTGTTTGAAGGAAGTTCTATAGAATGAAAATTAAAAAAAAAACTGATTTTCTGGCCGATAACCGATAACTGCGAATAAATTAAACTTAATTTTCGGCAAAATCATAAAACAACCTATATGCGATACTTCTAAATAAAAAATATTAAATATTATTAAATATTTATAACATATAACAAATAAAATTATTATTATGATTATTATTAGAAAATTATTTAAAAATCTATTAAGAAAAAATTAATTGTTGACAAATGATAATCGCAAAATACCTAAAAATTAAATAAAAAAAAAATTGCGAAAATTTATAGAAAATTGAAATTGAAAAATCAATATTGATATAGAGGAAATAAGTTAAAATATTTTTGTAATGTAAAAAAATTAAGTTTTAGGCAAGCAACCAAAATACAAATAAAAAATATTATTTTTTATATTAAGCAAACAAAAATGATGAAATAAAATTTAAATTAAAATATTAATTAATAAATTCAATTATTGAATTATTAATTTTTTTCTTAAACAAAAAAAACAAACAAAAAAGAAATAAAGGAAAACAAACAGAAATGAATTAATAACAAGAAAATAGACAAAAAATTGAAAATGAATATTTATATTTTAAAAAATTTATTTAAAAAAATGTATATATATTTAACAATATTTAATTTGGTAGAAGAATCTAATAATCAATAATAGTGTTTGCTTATAACCACCACTATCGCTGAAAATACATTAAAAATTCCTTCAACTATATTTTCAACTTCTCGAAACTCGACCCAATTTTGTATATAGCGCATATAATCTAATATCAGTTTTGTGCACCTTCAAAAAAAAAACATATACATATATATACATAAAGTAAGCTGTCAACTTGTCAAACAAAGTTCATAGCTCAACTTTCTCCACAACCTGCAGAAATATCTCATATTACTCCCCACTACTACTAGTCTCACTCAGACAACATACTATATATGTATATATATATGATATGTGGGAAAAAAATGATTTCGAATATATAAGCCATGGCCAAGCATATTTGTATGTGGCGCACTTGCAACGTATGGTGGCATGCACCAAACAAAGCGTAAGCAAACACCAGAAACATGTTGCTCAGCTCTCCAAAGTGCTATTGACATGACCCATCTGACGTAACCCCCGGGTTGTGGAGCTATAGAACTGTGGGGGCCCTTAATAGATCGGGAACTGTCTCAGTGCGAGGCATAAATATTTACCACAAAAATATCGAACAAGAAATGCATAAAATGCAACAAAATGTTGCAGCTAGAAAAGAAACTATAAAATTCAAAGAATAACCCAAAATGCAAAACTTCAAAAGTGCCACAAAAAAAAATAAATGAATAAAAATAGACAAAAAAAAATTATGGGGTATTAAGTGTGCGTGCTTTTTTGGCGAGTTTCTGAAAATGTGTAAAATTGTAAATATTTTAAAATTGTGCACGAAACTCAAATATCAATTTCAATTTCAAACAGACCGAGCATTTTAAATACTAATTTGAAAGTAAATGCGCAATGAATTGCATTTCTTAATGCCAATAAAAATGAAATGAATTTCTTTTCACTTGTAAACTGATAAAATAAGCATTTTTGTTTTGGCCAAAATAGCCACAAAACAATACATAAATATTGCAAATTAAATTATAGTAGCCACACTGAAGGCATAATAAATACAACAATAGTTGAAACAATATTTTATATAATTAATTTTCTACTCCATCAGATTAAATGAAGATCGAAGATAGACAAAATTATTTAGCTAATTACACGCAATTTTTAGTTTGGATTGTCTGATGGGAAACCAGGAGATAAAGAGTAGAATATGGTTTAGTTACGATTTTAATAATGATGAAAGATTTTTGAGTTAAAACAATGTATCAGTAAATTATATTATTGATTTTTTTTCTCAACAAAAATAGGAAAAATATTAAAAAAAAATTGAAATTTGAATAAAATTTGTTTAAATAGTTTATAAACCCATTCATTATCTTTTATTACACTCAACAAAAAGTAAAAAAAAAATAATAGAAATTGTATTTAAAAAGATTAGAAATTATACTTAGAAAAGAAAGCTACTTTATCAAATAATTACTTATGAAATATATATATATATAAGTATAATAAAAATTTATATATTTCTTTAGTGATTAACTTTTTGTTTAATTTAAATTTTTTAGTTAATTTGTTAAGTGTAGAATAAGTACTTAATAAGTTGTACAGATTCTTAACATAATGAATAAATTGTAAAAATATTTTTTAAAAAATATATTTATAAAAAAAAAATCTTGAATAATTTCCTACTGACTAAACTCTAAATCAACACATACATACAAGAATTTAATTCGAAATTCTCGAAATTGTGATAAAAAAGAGATAAGAGATAAAAAAGAGGCAAGAAATAGTTTACACTTTTACGGCCATATATGTTCGGCCAACATCAATCAGCGTTTTAAACTACCAAACATGCGAATTCCTCTCCAAAATTCCTAGCCAACTAAATAAACTATAATCTACAAATCAACTACAAAAAGAACCCAACAATTGTTAACATTTCATCTTTGAATTGGTTTTGAAAACCCCGAGAACTTTTCAGTAATTGACCCAGGTTAGGTTCCATATGGAAATCAACGCACACAAAGTAGCAATAAGACAAAAAAAAAAAGATAAATATACTAAAAAAAATGTAAAAAATTCTGTCTATGTATTAATTGAGGTATGGGGGGAGAAGTTGGCAAAAGAAAAGCGTAAAAGAAAAATGTGGAAAATTCACTTACCCGTTCGGGCAGCATTCGTGCCCGATGCGTTGTTACCGTTGCCAATTTTAGTGGCATTTTTCAGTTCAGTCAATGAGAGCTCAATCGAATCGGCATGAGCAATCAAATTGTTTTTGGTCTGAAAATGAAAATCAAATTGAAAGAAAAGTTCACACAAACAACAAAAAAGAAAAAGGGAGAATGGTTGTGGAAATGCTGCAGACCTTCTCAATTTCGCTCATCATGACGGGCGTGACCTTTGGCATTTGCGGACTCTTTCCAATGGCGCCGACAATGACCTGCAAATCGTCGCGACGTTCCTGAAAAACACAAAAAAAAAATTCAAAAAATTAAAAAAAAAAAAAAATTTAACAAAAAACTGAGCAAGGAAATGCAACATAAATTTCATTTTGTGCTGTGCAAGAATTAACAATAAATCAAGCGGAAACGGAAACGGAAATGGATGTGAAAGTGGAACCAACAAACTGGTTAAAGTTGTGTAGTATTCCTATTGCAATTTTCACTTTCCACTACGAATTTTCACGCCATGCAGTGTGTGATATATTGCAGTATATGTGGCATGTGTGTTGGGTTTCTTGGGGGGGTTCTTGGGTTTTATGGGGTTAGGTGGGGGTGTCCTCGTCGTATACCGCAGTCGCTGCACTTGTCAACCAACAGAATTGCATGGGGCAAATTGTTGCACAAATCACACACAAAGTGGGAAAATATTGAGAGAAAACTCAGGACACGCACAGCGAGTGGTTTCTTTCGTTTTGGCGCCAAAGCGAATTTTCCACAGACGTGAACAAGAAAACTTTTACAATTCAATAAAATATATATATGTATATATTACGAAATTAATATATTCGAGAGATCGCGCGACTGTTTCATATATAAGACGCGCCAAGACTGAAAACAAAACACAGTCTAAAATCGCCGGCAATACAGAGAGAGAGGCAGAAAGAGGAAGAGAGAGAGAGCGTAGAACAACAGAGATAGAGAGAGAGAAAGCAGCATATGTTTGCATCTGCTAATTATAAGTTCTCTTTACATTATCAGCTCGCTCTTCGTTCAACATTTTCATAAAAATAATTCTATTTTTAATCAAAAGATTTTCCCCAACTTTATTTTTTTTTCTTGCTTCATGTTTGATTTCGATTTGGGGATTTTGTCATCGTTTTCAAACAATAACAAAAAAAAAAAAAAAAAAAATCGAGCCAAACAAAAATAAACAAAAGCATGTCTATGCCGATTGATTAATGATAATATTTACAGCTGATGGCATTATCGAGAGATTTGAAAACGTAACAAATGAAATTCTAAGAGAATTTAGTTCAATGCAGAAATTGATTGTTGATGTTTTCATTTAAATGTTTCACTTAAGCGAATATTTTTGTGATTTATGTTAGAATTTAATGAACGTGGAGAGCTCTCAAGAAAACTATTTCAATAATAGCATTTATAACTTTTAAACAGAATTTTGCAATAAATCTACAAATTTTGAATTTAATGTGCTTTAAGAAAACTATTTTAATAACTTGATTTATAACTTTTCAAAAGAACTTTTCAATAAATAAAACCAAATTTTTAAACTTAACTAGAACGACTGGAAAACAAATATGAATATTAAACAATTTATCAATATTTTAAAATATTTCTTAACGCATATATTATAAAATTCTTTCATTTAATAATTGAAAACTAAAAAATAAATATCTCCAAATTCTCGTTTTCCAACTGCTTGAAGTCAATATTCGAACTGTTTCAGAAATCCAAAATTGCGATATATTTTCCTAAGAATCTTAGTAATTTTTATTGTCATTTCGAAAATAGAATCATATAGTAAACTAATTTTAAAAATAAAATATTTCTTTTAAATATATTTAGTGTCTAAATAAGTAAAAAATAATAATTCTAAGATTCAAATAAATTAAACAAAATATTTTTAACTATTTTAAATATTGTAGTATTTGTATAAAAATAGTTTGCTTATAACTTCACTTCACATCAACTTCAAATATTTTTAAAATTTTCTAAATAATTTTCTTTGCTATAAAATTTAATTATATAGCTATAAGATATTTATTTAAGCCATGACATTTCAATATATCCAAGAGAAATGCCAAAATCTTATTCGGAACATAGTCATGTTGAGTGTTCCCCCATATGATATATATATATATATATATCAAATCAAATGTAGGCTATATAATGAATTAATCAGCGTGTCAAACAGTTTCCCAGCCTCGAAAAAGTCTCTTTCAACTGATCCAACTTTGTTCTCTCAGTTTATACTTCTCTCTCTCTTAAATATATATTTCTCTCATTTTCTCTCTCTGCCTCTTTGCAACCAGATGTTGTTTGTTGTTAATGCAGCCGTACGACAAGATGTCTCCGTCTTCCCATGTAACTATGTCAAAAACTGATTTTCTATATTTTTTTTTTTCGTTTTTGATTTTCAGTTTTATTTTTGGGGCAGCAACATTTAGTTTTTGGTATTGGTTTTTAGCCACTGTGTGCCGTTGCCCTGAATACTCAAGAGGCCAATTAACTTGCGGCCAGTAAAGTGAAAAACTGCGCAAAACGCAAAACAATAAAAAAAAATAAAATTTTTATATATATAACCGAAAATAATGTGAAAATTATACTATTAACAGGCAACAAAAATATATTAAAATTGCAATTCTATATAGTATTCAGGTACGCTTAATTAAATGTAATTATTTTGTTTGCCGTTTTGAGCAATTGCCAAGTGGAAATTTATTTCTTTTACACTCACATTAATATCCTCCATGCGCTTCTCTAAATCAGTGCTGGACTTCAGATCTACGGGTTTCTCGATGAGCACATTAATACGCCGTAGTCCCTTAGTTACGAGTTCCTCGATATTCACACCTTCCGGCAGGGGACGAGTGCCAGTGCCAGAGGAAAGTTTGCATCTATGGAAAAAATTTAGAAATTAAAAAAAAATAAAATATAATGATATACTTTTTTTAAATATATTTTTTACTTAATTTGTATATGTTAAAAAATTTAATAAAAAATCGATTTGTTAGGATTTTCTAAACTTCGATAACTTTGTCAAATCTCAACCAATTTTCAAGTTTGATGCCAATATTTCCAAGTTATGACAAATAAAACAAAACTGCATTCAAAGATTGTTGAAATTAAGACCTTCATTTTCGGACCCCTCCATAAGCCCTCATCTATATAACAAAATCGCTCAATGAGGATTTCCTAAACATTTATCTGCCATAACTCTGTCAAATCTCAACCGATTATCAAGTTTGATGCCAATATTTCCAAGTTATGACAAATAAAACAAAACTGCATTCAAAGATTGTTGAAATTAAGACCTTCATTTTCGGACCCCTCCATAAGCCCTCATCTATATAACAAAATCGCTCAATGAGGATTTCCTAAACTTTGATCTGCCATAACTCTGTCAAATCTCAACCGATTTTTAAGTTTGATGCCAATATTTTCACGTTTTCACAAATAAAACAAAACTGCATTCAAAGATTGTTGAAATTAAGACCTTCATTTTCGGACCCCTCCACAAGCCCTGATCTGTATGACAAAATCGCTCAATGAGGATTTTCTAAACTTTGATGTGCCATAACTCTGTCAAATCTCAACCGATTTTCAAGTTTGATGCCAATATTTCCAAGTTTTAACAAATAAAACAAAACTGCATTCAAAGATTGTTGAAATTAAGACCTTCATTTTCGGACCCCTCCACAAGCCCTGATCTGTATGACAAAATCGCTCAATGAGGATTTTCTAAACTTTGATGTGCCATAACTCTGTCAAATCTCAACCGATTATCAAGTTTGATGCCAATATTTCCAAGTTATGACAAATAAAACAAAACTGCATTCAAAGATTGTTGAAATTAAGACCTTCATTTTCGGACCCCTCCATAAGCCCTCATCTATATAACAAAATCGCTCAATGAGGATTTCCTAAACATTTATCTGCCATAACTCTGTCAAATCTCAACCGATTTTTAAGTTTGATGCCAATATTTTCACGTTTTCACAAATAAAACAAAACTGCATTCAAAGATTGTTGAAATTAAGACCTTCATTTTCGGACCCCTCCACAAGCCCTGATCTGTATGACAAAATCGCTCAATGAGGATTTTCTAAACTTTGATGTGCCATAACTCTGTCAAATCTCAACCGATTTTCAAGTTTGATGCCAATATTTCGAAGTTTTAACAAATAAAACAAAACTGCATTCAAAGATTGTTGAAATTAAGACCTTCATTTTCGGACCCCTCCACAAGCCCTGATCTGTATAACAAATTCGCTCAATGAGGATTTTCTAAACTTTGATGTGCCATAACTCTGTCAAATCTCAACCGATTTTCAAGTTTGATGCCAATATTTCCAAGTTTTAACAAATAAAACAAAACTGCATTCAAAGATTGTTGAAATTAAGACCTTCATTTTCGGACCCCTCCACAAGCCCTGATCTGTATGACAAAATCGCTCAATGAGGATTTCCTAAACTTTGATCTGCCATAACTCTGTCAAATCTCAACCGATTTTTAAGTTTGATGCCAATATTTTCACGTTTCGACAAATAGAACAAAACTGCATTCAAAGATTGTTGAAATTAAGACCTTCATATTCGGACCCCTCCACAAGCCATGATTTGTATCAGAAAATCGCTCAATGAGGATTTTCTAAACTTTGATGTGCCATAACTCTGTCAAATCTCAACCGATTATCAAGTTTGATGCCGATATTTCCAAGTTATGACAAATAAAACAAAACTGCATTCAAAGATTGTTGAAATTAAGACCTTCATTTTCGGACCCCTCCATAAGCCCTCATCTATATAACAAAATCGCTCAATGAGGATTTCCTAAACTTTGATCTGCCATAACTCTGTCAAATCTCAACCGATTATCAAGTTTGATGCCAATATTTTCATGTTTTGACAAATAAAACAAAACTGCATTCAAAGATTGTTGAAATTAAGACCTTCATTTTCGGACCCCTCCACAAGCCCTGATCTGTATGACAAAATCGCTCAATGAGGATTTTCTAAACTTTGATGTGCCATAACTCTGTCAAATCTCAACCGATTTTCAAGTTTGATGCCAATATTTCCAAGTTTTAACAAATAAAACAAAACTGCATTCAAAGATTGTTGAAATTAAGACCTTTATTTTCGGACCCCTCCACAAGTTCTGATCTGTATGACAAAATCGCTCAATGAGGATTTCCCTAAACATTTATCTGCCATAACTCTGTCAAATCACAACCGATTTTTAAGTTTGATGCCAATATTTTCACGTTTTCACAAATAAAACAAAACTGCATTCAAAGATTGTTGAAATTAAGACCTTCATTTTCGGACCCCTCCACAAGCCCTGATCTGTATGACAAAATCGCTCAATGAGGATTTTCTAAACTTTGATGTGCCATAACTCTGTCAAATCTCAACCGATTTTCAAGTTTGATGCTAATATTTCCAAGTTTTAACAAATAAAACAAAACTGCATTCAAAGATTGTTGAAATTAAGACCTTCATTTTCGGACCCCTCCACAAGCCCTGATCTGTATGACAAAATCGCTCAATGAGGATTTTCTAAACTTTGATGTGCCATAACTCTGTCAAATCTCAACCGATTTTCAAGTTTGATGCCAATATTTCCAAGTTTTAACAAATAAAACAAAACTGCATTCAAAGATTGTTGAAATTAAGACCTTCATTTTCGGACCCCTCCACAAGCCCTGATCTGTATGACAAAATCGCTCAATGAGGATTTCCTAAACTTTGATCTGCCATAACTCTGTCAAATCTCAACCGATTTTTAAGTTTGATGCCAATATTTTCACGTTTCGACAAATAGAACAAAACTGCATTCAAAGATTGTTGAAATTAAGACCTTCATATTCGGACCCCTCCACAAGCCATGATTTGTATCAGAAAATCGCTCAATGAGGATTTTCTAAACTTTGATGTGCCATAACTCTGTCAAATCTCAACCGATTATCAAGTTTGATGCCAATATTTCCAAGTTATGACAAATAAAACAAAACTGCATTCAAAGATTGTTGAAATTAAGACCTTCATTTTCGGACCCCTCCATAAGCCCTCATCTATATAACAAAATCGCTCAATGAGGATTTCCTAAACTTTGATCTGCCATAACTCTGTCAAATCTCAACCGATTATCAAGTTTGATGCCAATATTTTCATGTTTTGACAAATAAAACAAAACTGCATTCAAAGATTGTTGAAATTAAGACCTTCATTTTCGGACCCCTCCACAAGCCCTGATCTGTATGACAAAATCGCTCAATGAGGATTTTCTAAACTTTGATGTGCCATAACTCTGTCAAATCTCAACCGATTTTCAAGTTTGATGCCAATATTTCCAAGTTTTAACAAATAAAACAAAACTGCATTCAAAGATTGTTGAAATTAAGACCTTTATTTTCGGACCCCTCCACAAGTTCTGATCTGTATGACAAAATCGCTCAATGAGGATTTCCTAAACATTTATCTGCCATAACTCTGTCAAATCACAACCGATTTTTAAGTTTGATGCCAATATTTTCACGTTTTCACAAATAAAACAAAACTGCATTCAAAGATTGTTGAAATTAAGACCTTCATTTTCGGACCCCTCCACAAGCCCTGATCTGTATGACAAAATCGCTCAATGAGGATTTTCTAAACTTTGATGTGCCATAACTCTGTCAAATCTCAACCGATTTTCAAGTTTGATGCCAATATTTCCAAGTTTTAACAAATAAAACAAAACTGCATTCAAAGATTGTTGAAATTAAGACCTTCATTTTCGGACCCCTCCACAAGCCCTGATCTGTATGACAAAATCGCTCAATGAGGATTTTCTAAACTTTGATGTGCCATAACTCTGTCAAATCTCAACCGATTTTCAAGTTTGATGCCAATATTTCCAAGTTTTAACAAATAAAACAAAACTGCATTCAAAGATTGTTGAAATTAAGACCTTCATTTTCGGACCCCTCCACAAGCCCTGATCTGTATGACAAAATCGCTCAATGAGGATTTCCTAAACTTTGATCTGCCATAACTCTGTCAAATCTCAACCGATTTTTAAGTTTGATGCCAATATTTTCACGTTTCGACAAATAAAACAAAACTGCATTCAAAGATTGTTGAAATTAAGACCTTCATATTCGGACCCCTCCACAAGCCTTGATTTGTATCAGAAAATCGCTCTATGAGAACTTTCTAAACTTTGATCTGCCATAACTCTGTCAAATCTCAACCGATTATCAAGTTTGATGCCAATATTTCCAAGTTTTAACAAATAAAACAAAACTGCATTCAAAGATTGTTGAAATTAAGACCTTCATTTTCGGACCCCTCCACAAGCCCAGATCTGTATGACAAAATCGCTCAATGAGGATTTCCTTAACTTTGATCTGCCATAACTCTGTCAAATCTCAACCGATTTTTAAGTTTGATGCCAATATTTTCACGTTTCGACAAATAAAACAAAACTGCATTCAAAGATTGTTGAAATTAAGACCTTCATATTCGGACCCCTCCACAAGCCTTGATTTGTATCAGAAAATCGCTCAATGAGGATTTCCTAAACTTTGATCTGCCATAATAACTCTGTCAAATCTCAACCGATTTTCAAGTTTGATGCCAATATTTCCAAGTTTTAACAAATAAAACAAAACTGCATTCAAAGATTGTTGAAATTAAGACCTTCATTTTCGGACCCCTCCACAAGCCTTGATTTGTATCAGAAAATCGCTCTATGACAACTTTCTAAACTTTGATCTGCCATAAATCTGTCAAATCTCAACCGATTTTCAAGTTTGATGCCAATATTTCCAAGTTATGACAAATAAAACAAAACTGCATTCAAAGATTGTTGAAATTAAGACCTTCATTTTCGGACCCCTCCACAAGTCCTCATCTATATGACAAATTCGCTCAATGAGGATTTCCTAAACTTTGATCTGCCATAACTCTGTCAAATCTCAACCGATTTTTAAGTTTGATGCCAATATTTCCAAGTTTTAACAAATAAAACAAAACTGCATTCAAAGATTGTTGAAATTAAGACCTTCATTTTCGGACCCCTCCACAAGTCCTCATCTGTATGACAAAATCGCTCAATGAGGATTTCCTAAACTTTGATCTGCCATAACTCTGTCAAATCTCAACCGATTTTTAAGTTTGATGCCAATATTTTCACGTTTCGACAAATAAAACAAAACTGCATTCAAAGATTGTTGAAATTAAGACCTTCATATTCGGACCCCTCCACAAGCCTTGATTTGTACCAGAAAATCGCTCAATGAGGATTTCCTAAACTTTGATCTGCCATAACTCTGTCAAATCTCAACCGATTTTCAAGTTTGATGCCAATATTTTCAAGTTTTAACAAATAAAACAAAACTGCATTCAAAGATTGTTGAAATTAAGACCTTCATTTTCGGACCCCTCCATAAGCCCTCATCTATATAACAAAATCGCTTAATTCGGATTTTCTAAACTTTGATCTGCCATAACTTTGTCAAATCTCAACCGATTTTCAAGTTTGATGGCAATATTTTCAAGTTTTAACAAATATAATAAAACTGCATTCAAAGATTGTTGAAATTAAGACCTTCATTTTCGGACCCCTCCACAAGCCCTCATCTATATAACAAAATCGCTTAATTCGGATTTTCTAAACTTTGATCTGCCATAACTTTGTCAAATCTCAACCGATTATCAAGTTTGATGCCAATATTTTCATGTTTTGACAAATAAAACAAAACTGCATTCAAAGATTGTTGAAATTAAGACCTTCATTTTCGGACCCCTCCACAAGCCTTGATTTGTACCAGAAAATCGCTCAATGAGGATTTCCTAAACTTTGATCTGCCATAACTCTGTCAAATCTCAACCGATTTTCAAGTTTGATGCCAATATTTTCAAGTTTTAACAAATAAAACAAAACTGCATTCAAAGATTGTTGAAATTAAGACCTTCATTTTCGGACCCCTCCATAAGCCCTCATCTATATAACAAAATCGCTTAATTCGGATTTTCTAAACTTTGATCTGCCATAACTTTGTCAAATCTCAACCGATTTTCAAGTTTGATGGCAATATTTTCAAGTTTTAACAAATATAATAAAACTGCATTCAAAGATTGTTGAAATTAAGACCTTCATTTTCGGACCCCTCCACAAGCCCTCATCTATATAACAAAATCGCTTAATTCGGATTTTCTAAACTTTGATCTGCCATAACTTTGTCAAATCTCAACCGATTATCAAGTTTGATGCCAATATTTTCATGTTTTGACAAATAAAACAAAACTGCATTCAAAGATTGTTGAAATTAAGACCTTCATTTTCGGACCCCTCCACAAGCCCTCATCTATATAACAAAATCGCTTAATTCGGATTTTCTAAACTTTGATCTGCCATAACTTTGTCAAATCTCAACCGATTATCAAGTTTGATGCCAATATTTTCATGTTTTGACAAATAAAACAAAACTGCATTCAAAGATTGTTGAAATTAAGACCTTCATTTTCGAACCCCTCCACAAGCCCTGATCTGTATGACAAAATCGCTCAATGAGGATTTTCTAAACTTTGATGTGCCATAACTCTGTCAAATCTCAACCGATTTTCAAGTTTGATGCCAATATTTTCATGTTTTGACAAATAAAACAAAACTGCATTCAAAGATTGTTGAAATTAAGACCTTCATTTTCGGACCCCTCCACAAGCCCTCATCTATATAACAAAATCGCTTAATTCGGATTTTCTAAACTTTGATCTGCCATAACTTTGTCAAATCTCAACCGATTTTCAAGTTTGATGGCAATATTTTCAAGTTTTAACAAATATAACAAAACTGCATTCAAAGATTGTTGAAATTAAGGCCTTCATTTTCGGACCCCTCCATAAGCCCTCATCTATATAAGAAAATCGCTCAATGAGGATTTCGTAAACATCTATCTGCCATAACTCTGTCAAATCTCAACCGATTATCAAGTTTGATGCCAATATTTTCATGTTTTGACAAATAAAACAAAACTGCATTCAAAGATTGTTGAAATTAAGACCTTCATTTTCGGACCCCTCCACAAGCCCTCATCTATATAACAAAATCGCTTAATTCGGATTTTCTAAACTTTGATCTGCCATAACTTTGTCAAATCTCAACCGATTATCAAGTTTGATGCCAATATTTTCATGTTTTGACAAATAAAACAAAACTGCATTCAAAGATTGTTGAAATTAAGACCTTCATTTTCGGACCCCTCCACAAGCCCTGATCTGTATGACAAAATCGCTCAATGAGGATTTTCTAAACTTTGATGTGCCATAACTCTGTCAAATCTCAACCGATTTTCAAGTTTGATGCCAATATTTTCATGTTTTGACAAATAAAACAAAACTGCATTCAAAGATTGTTGAAATTAAGACCTTCATTTTCGGACGCCTCCACAAGTCCTCATCTATATGACAAATTCGCTCAATGAGGATTTCCTAAACTTTGATCTGCCATAACTCTGTCAAATCTCAACCGATTTTCAAGTTTGATGCCAATATTTCCTAGTTTTAACAAATAAAACAAAACTGCATTCAAAGATTGTTGAAATTAAGACCTTCATTTTCGGACCCCTCCACAAGTCCTCATCTGTATGACAAAATCGCTCAATGAGGATTTCCTAAACTTTGATCTGCCATAACTCTGTCAAATCTCAACCGATTTTTAAGTTTGATGCCAATATTTTCACGTTTCGACAAATAAAACAAAACTGCATTCAAAGATTGTTGAAATTAAGACCTTCATATTCGGACCCCTCCACAAGCCTTGATTTGTATCAGAAAATCGCTCAATGAGGATTTCCTAAACTTTGATCTGCCATAACTCTGTCAAATCTCAACCGATTTTCAAGTTTGATGCCAATATTTCCAAGTTTTAAATAAAACAAAACTGCATTCAAAGATTGTTGAAATTAAGACCTTCATTTTCGGACCCCTCCATAAGCCCTCATCTATATAACAAAATCGCTCAATGAGGATTTCCTAAACATTTATCTGCCATAACTCTGTCAAATTTCAACCGATTATCAAGTTTGATGCCAATATTTTCATGTTTTGACAAATAAAACAAAACTGCATTCAAAGATTGTTGAAATTAAGACCTTCATTTTCGGACCCCTCCACAAGCCCTCATCTATATAACAAAATCGCTTAATTCGGATTTTCTAAACTTTGATCTGCCATAACTTTGTGAAATCTCAACCGATTTTCAAGTTTGATGGCAATATTTTCAAGTTTTAACAAATATAACAAAACTGCATTCAAAGATTGTTGAAATTAAGACCTTCATTTTCGGACCCCTCCATAAGCCCTCATCTATATAACAAAATCGCTCAATGAGGATTTCCTAAACTTTGATCTGCCATAACTCTGTCAAATCTCAACCGATTATCAAGTTTGATGCCAATATTTTCATGTTTTGACAAATAAAACAAAACTGCATTCAAAGATTGTTGAAATTAAGACCTTCATTTTCGGACCCCTCCACAAGCCCTCATCTATATAACAAAATCGCTTAATTCGGATTTTCTAAACTTTGATCTGCCATAACTCTGTCAAATCTCAACCGATTATCAAGTTTGATGCCAATATTTTCATGTTTTGACAAATAAAACAAAACTGCATTCAAAGATTGTTGAAATTAAGACCTTCATTTTCGGACCCCTCCACAAGCCCTGATCTGTATGACAAAATCGCTCAATGAGGATTTTCTAAACTTTGATGTTCCATAACTCTGTCAAATCTCAACCGATTTTCAAGTTTGATGCCAATATTTCCACGTTTCGACAAATAAAACAAAACTGCATTCAAAGATTGTTGAAATTAAGACCTTCATTTTCGGACCCCTCCACAAGCCCTGATCTGTATGACAAAATCGCTCAATGAGGATTTTCTAAACTTTGATGTTCCATAACTCTGTCAAATCTCAACCGATTTTCAAGTTTGATGCCAATATTTCCACGTTTCGACAAATAAAACAAAACTGCATTCAAAGATTGTTGAAATTAAGGCCTTCATTTTCGGACCCCTCCACAAGCCTTGATTTGTATCAGAAAATCGCTCAATGAGGATTTCCTAAACTTTGATCTGCCATAACTCTGTCAAATCTCAACCGATTTTTAAGTTTGATGCCAATATTTTCATGTTTTGACAAATAAAACAAAACTGCATTCAAAGATTGTTGAAATTAAGACCTTCATTTTCGGACCCCTCCACAAGCCCTCATCTATATAACAAAATCGCTTAATTCGGATTTTCTAAACTTTGATCTGCCATAACTTTGTCAAATCTCAACCGATTATCAAGTTTGATGCCAATATTTTCATGTTTTGACAAATAAAACAAAACTGCATTCAAAGATTGTTGAAATTAAGACCTTCATTTTCGAACCCCTCCACAAGCCCTGATCTGTATGACAAAATCGCTCAATGAGGATTTTCTAAACTTTGATGTGCCATAACTCTGTCAAATCTCAACCGATTTTCAAGTTTGATGCCAATATTTTCATGTTTTGACAAATAAAACAAAACTGCATTCAAAGATTGTTGAAATTAAGACCTTCATTTTCGGACCCCTCCACAAGCCCTCATCTATATAACAAAATCGCTTAATTCGGATTTTCTAAACTTTGATCTGCCATAACTTTGTCAAATCTCAACCGATTTTCAAGTTTGATGGCAATATTTTCAAGTTTTAACAAATATAACAAAACTGCATTCAAAGATTGTTGAAATTAAGGCCTTCATTTTCGGACCCCTCCATAAGCCCTCATCTATATAAGAAAATCGCTCAATGAGGATTTCGTAAACATCTATCTGCCATAACTCTGTCAAATCTCAACCGATTATCAAGTTTGATGCCAATATTTTCATGTTTTGACAAATAAAACAAAACTGCATTCAAAGATTGTTGAAATTAAGACCTTCATTTTCGGACCCCTCCACAAGCCCTCATCTATATAACAAAATCGCTTAATTCGGATTTTCTAAACTTTGATCTGCCATAACTTTGTCAAATCTCAACCGATTATCAAGTTTGATGCCAATATTTTCATGTTTTGACAAATAAAACAAAACTGCATTCAAAGATTGTTGAAATTAAGACCTTCATTTTCGGACCCCTCCACAAGCCCTGATCTGTATGACAAAATCGCTCAATGAGGATTTTCTAAACTTTGATGTGCCATAACTCTGTCAAATCTCAACCGATTTTCAAGTTTGATGCCAATATTTTCATGTTTTGACAAATAAAACAAAACTGCATTCAAAGATTGTTGAAATTAAGACCTTCATTTTCGGACGCCTCCACAAGTCCTCATCTATATGACAAATTCGCTCAATGAGGATTTCCTAAACTTTGATCTGCCATAACTCTGTCAAATCTCAACCGATTTTCAAGTTTGATGCCAATATTTCCTAGTTTTAACAAATAAAACAAAACTGCATTCAAAGATTGTTGAAATTAAGACCTTCATTTTCGGACCCCTCCACAAGTCCTCATCTGTATGACAAAATCGCTCAATGAGGATTTCCTAAACTTTGATCTGCCATAACTCTGTCAAATCTCAACCGATTTTTAAGTTTGATGCCAATATTTTCACGTTTCGACAAATAAAACAAAACTGCATTCAAAGATTGTTGAAATTAAGACCTTCATATTCGGACCCCTCCACAAGCCTTGATTTGTATCAGAAAATCGCTCAATGAGGATTTCCTAAACTTTGATCTGCCATAACTCTGTCAAATCTCAACCGATTTTCAAGTTTGATGCCAATATTTCCAAGTTTTAAATAAAACAAAACTGCATTCAAAGATTGTTGAAATTAAGACCTTCATTTTCGGACCCCTCCATAAGCCCTCATCTATATAACAAAATCGCTCAATGAGGATTTCCTAAACATTTATCTGCCATAACTCTGTCAAATTTCAACCGATTATCAAGTTTGATGCCAATATTTTCATGTTTTGACAAATAAAACAAAACTGCATTCAAAGATTGTTGAAATTAAGACCTTCATTTTCGGACCCCTCCACAAGCCCTCATCTATATAACAAAATCGCTTAATTCGGATTTTCTAAACTTTGATCTGCCATAACTTTGTGAAATCTCAACCGATTTTCAAGTTTGATGGCAATATTTTCAAGTTTTAACAAATATAACAAAACTGCATTCAAAGATTGTTGAAATTAAGACCTTCATTTTCGGACCCCTCCATAAGCCCTCATCTATATAACAAAATCGCTCAATGAGGATTTCCTAAACTTTGATCTGCCATAACTCTGTCAAATCTCAACCGATTATCAAGTTTGATGCCAATATTTTCATGTTTTGACAAATAAAACAAAACTGCATTCAAAGATTGTTGAAATTAAGACCTTCATTTTCGGACCCCTCCACAAGCCCTCATCTATATAACAAAATCGCTTAATTCGGATTTTCTAAACTTTGATCTGCCATAACTCTGTCAAATCTCAACCGATTATCAAGTTTGATGCCAATATTTTCATGTTTTGACAAATAAAACAAAACTGCATTCAAAGATTGTTGAAATTAAGACCTTCATTTTCGGACCCCTCCACAAGCCCTGATCTGTATGACAAAATCGCTCAATGAGGATTTTCTAAACTTTGATGTTCCATAACTCTGTCAAATCTCAACCGATTTTCAAGTTTGATGCCAATATTTCCACGTTTCGACAAATAAAACAAAACTGCATTCAAAGATTGTTGAAATTAAGGCCTTCATTTTCGGACCCCTCCACAAGCCTTGATTTGTATCAGAAAATCGCTCAATGAGGATTTCCTAAACTTTGATCTGCCATAACTCTGTCAAATCTCAACCGATTTTTAAGTTTGATGCCAATATTTTCACGTTTCGACAAATAAAACAAAACTGCATTCAAAGATTGTTGAAATTAAGACCTTCATATTCGGACCCCTCCACAAGCCTTGATTTGTATCAGAAAATTGCTCAATGAGGATTTCCTAAACTTTGATCTGCCATAACTTTGTGAAATCTCAACCGATTTTTAAGTTTGATGCCAATATTTTCACGTTTCGACAAATAAAACAAAACTGCATTCAAAGATTGTTGAAATTAAGACCTTCATTTTCGGACCCCTCCACAAGCCCAGATCTGTATGACAAAATCGCTCAATTAGGATTTTCTAAACTTTGATCTGCCATAACTCTGCCAAATCTCAACCAATTTTCAAGTTTCACTAGTTGAGAATTATAAGAGCTATTGTATTGTAGCAAGATAATTATATATTGTTTATGTTTTGAATATAAATTCTTACTTGGCTTGTTGCACCTCACGGAAATTCTCACGTAGTTGAATCTGTGTGCGCATCACGATATGAGAGATGCTGCCTGGTTTGCCATGTGTCTCCAGCACCAGAGTATCTCCTCTAGAGATCAACGTAGCAGCATCTGGAGCTATCAACAGACGCAGATCCTCACTAAAAAAATAATTTATATTATTAACATAATTTTTTTTTTGTAAAACTTCCCCTTTCAACTCACGCTTCACTCTCATGACACTGTTCAATTTTGACCTTGGTTATCTCCAGTTTGTAGATCATGTGCTTGGCCAGTTTAATGAACTCCTCCACGCGCTGCTCCAGCGTCAGAGGTCCACCACTTGGCACCAGTTCCGCGAGCGGACTCTTTAAGGTTACATTGGAGTCATCCAAGGGCGAAGGGGGCATAGAGTTGAGCACCTTGCTCAAGAAAGAATTCGGTTTCTTGGCCGAGGGCGTCTCAATGCGACTCTATGGGAATAAAATATATTTTAGAATATAATAAAAATATAGATCTTAATAAAAATTAAGGTTTGTTTCATTCGCCACTATATCATCTATACCCATTTGTATTACCGTATCACTATCAGAGTCAAACGTTGGTGTCGCTTCCAGCGAGAAACGCGGTATATCCTCATCATCGGAGAATACCAATGGGTCTACATCGAAACCTGTCTCCTTGTCTGGACTATAGAAACTATTACGTATGGGCGATTCTGGTTCGGTATCGGGTGTTAATGCCTCCAGTTCGGGTTGCAATTGACGCCAACGTTTCGCCTGCGGTCGCTCTGTGGCAACAATACTCTCTCCGCCCACCGTCACCGCATCCTTTTGCTTTGGCTGCGTTGTGGCTTCGTCCTCCTCGGAATCTCGCAATATATCACGTTCATGTGCAATCCTCTTACGTTTCTCATCAAAGGATATGCGTTGCTTTTCCACTCGCAAAAAGGGTGTACTCGTATTACCCGCAGTTGGACGCAACAGCAGCTCTTCCTCCTCCTGCTCCGGCTTCTGCTCCGCTTCAGCCTCGCCATCGTCCTTCAGTTTAATGCCAGGGGATTCACATAGCGAACGCTTGCTCTTGCTGCGTCTCACCTGCTTGCCATCGGCATCGAGACGCTGAGAGGAGTCCGAGTCCTCGGATAGGTCCACTATCTGCACTGTCTGCACATATTCGGGCAGCAGCGGCTCCACACTCTCCAGTATATTCACCGTGTCCACAATCTCGCCCTGCTGCGGCTCCAACGCTATATTCTGCACCGACATCTTATCATTCTGGATATTCTTCACTTTGATCTCAACAACTTGGGCTGGTGCCGCTGGCGCCTTGCGTTTGTTCTTGGCGGGTTTCGGTGGCGGCAGGTCGGCCATCATCTGCTGTGGATTCAGCGAGATCTGTGAGAAGAGTGTGCTCGATTCGGCCAACCGGAATGTCTGCGGTGGCAGCAAGTCTGGCAGCACCTGTTCACCGGCATCTGTGCCAACTGCGGTTGCCTTGGGCGACGGCGAGGAGGTGGAGTTGATGGTGGATGTGGAGTTGGAGCTAGTGTCCCCCGCCAGCGGGGTGCGTGCACGTCTTTGACGCACTGTGTCACTAACCACAACTATTTCCGTATCATCATCCTCCCCAGCAATCACTTGGGGCTTAGCCAACGCACTTGCTTCATTGTGGCGCGTTTGCAACGTATCCTGTGTGGCAACAATGGAGTTTCTCACAATTACAACAACATCATCATCATCATCAACAACAAGAACAACAACAAGAACAACAAGTAGAGAAGAGGGACTAGCACAAGAAGCAGAAGGCGAACCCAGGTTAGGTAATAAAACTTTAAGCAATTGATGAAAATTGTTCGTATTGAGATGTCCGCACACCGCATATATAAAATATTTAAACATATTTATGGAACGCCCAAAGGAGTTACAATTATTTGGCTGGTGAAGGGGGAGGTGGGGACAGACAGTACAAAGAACTGTATAATATATTTTATAAAATTATTATTGGTTTTGTTTTAATTTTTGAAGCGTGAAAATGACACCAAGTTAGGATCTCGTAGAGCTAGTGATACGGTGATAAACTGGTAAGATGGTGGTTGTATTATTATTTATATGTAAATATATTTATAACTTTATATATGTATATATATATATATTGGATGATGGTTTCTGGTTCTGGTTGTAGATTAGCTTTGGTGGAAAGATTATTATGAATGGCATTTATTAATAATATTTATTTTAAATAAAATGTGTGCATGGATGGTAAATGAGATTTTGCAACAAAAATTCTAAAAATTCTAAATATTTAACAAAACTTAAAAAGATAATGGTTAGTACTAAAAAAGTTATAAAAACCACCAAATTTAGAATTTCAAACAAAATTAAATAATAATTTCTTAAAAACTAATTAAGTAACTTCGAAAATACTCAATTGAATTGTGAATTTACAAATAATATTTGCAAAAAATTACAAAATATAAAAGGTTTCGGTTAAAATAAAAATAAATAAATAAAAAATTTAAAAAACCACCAGAATTATTTATAAAAATATACATTGTTTATAAATATACTTTTGTAACTTAAAAACTATTAAAATATAAATAAAATTGTTGACATAATATAAAAACAGTTTTTGGTTAGTAAAAAATTTAGTTTCCAAAAGCCAATAAAAATTATAGAACATTCAATAAATTAATTTTTAAATAAAAATTAAATAAAAATGTATAAAAATAAATTTAGAAACATAAATAATACTTAAGCTTAATGTTTTAAGCTAGAGAGCTTTGAAATTAAATTTTCTCCATTCAAAGGAAAATGGTGTAAATTGAGAAATATGGGGAGAGCTTGAGAAATTCGAATCCAATTTAGAGTGCAAAAAGCAAATAGAGAGAATACATGTACACAAGTGTGAGTGTATGTAAGTGTGTGTGTGTGTGACAGTGTAAGTGCGATAAAAAGAAGAAGCAGTAAAGGTGTTAGCATGTCAAAGGAGCTGCGGCGAATGCATGTCATGGCATCGAATAGGGGAGAAATAAAAAAAAGAAAACTGGGAAAAATTGCAAATAGATTCGAATGACAAAGACAGTATAAAACAGAGGGAAAAACCTCCATGTAAAGCATAATTATCGCCATAAGCTATATAGATATGTACAACCAAAGCCTCGAGTAGCTTAAATCTATATGGTTAAAAGTTTAAAGTTTGGTGATTTTTTTTTACGCACCACAACAATGGCAATGACTTGTTGCTGCAGTTTCTCAATCTCAGGATTCGCTGGCATATTTATCTCCTTCAAGTCATGCTCCATGGCCCTGCAAAGTGAAAGCCCCAAAAAGTTAGTAAATCAATCATTCAACCAGTTGTCAATCAGCTGGCACTTACTTGAGTGTTTCCAAGGATATGTTATCCAGATTCTGTAACGTCGCCTTCATCTCGGTCAAACGTTTTATAATATCAGCACTCGTCAGCTTATGATATGTGGCTTTGAGACCGTCGATACGTTGACGTGTGTCCTGCATGGCGCTCTGATCACAGGACTTGCTGTACTCATTGTAATAATCCTCGCAACGTTGCAGCACATCCTCGAACTCGAGCAGTATGGAATTGCGATCGTGCATCTCCTGTGGCGACTCGAAGCGTCGTATCAGCTCGTCGGCAGCATCAAAACACTCCGCCAACTGCCGCGCCAGCTTAAGTAATCCCTCCAGGAAGGCCTTTGATTGAGTGACATTCTCGCCGAGCGCATTGTAGAGATGCTTGAGGGCATCTATGCGTTGACTGAGCTGCTTGGGTGACTTGGTATATTTATCCTCACAGACCTTTCGGCCAGTTTTGATGGTGCTCTCAATTTCGGCCTTGATTTCCGAAAGTGTGCGATATATTTGCTAAATGAGAAGAAAATGAAAAGTTTGATTGGTTTAAGATTGAATGATGTTCTAAATATCGAAATCAGATGATTAATTTCTAATTTAGACACTGATAATAGTATATTTATAATTGCTTCATATTGAATAATTTTTGATTGGTTTATGCTTGATTGATAACTGATTGTTAACTTGTGGATAATTGATTGAAAGATGATTCATTATAAAAATGATTGATTTCGGATTGATTTAAAATTATAAAACGATTAATTGATTAATGGTATATAGAATACATTGGCCATCTTTGTAGATTGTCTAATGATTGACATTTGGAAGAATGATTGATTACTATATACACGTTGATGAACGTGATTGATGCGAGTTTGCTTGAAAACACTTACCAAACACTTTTGATACTGAGCCTGAACTGTGCTTGGCCCAGCTGAGGCGACATCCAGCACCAAAGTGGAGTGCTCCACGACTCGTAAATCACCGTAAGCGCGATTCAGACGCGACTCATAGGCGGGCTGTGGGGCGGTGCACTTGTTGAGCTTCGCCTGACAGGCCTTAAACCGCATCTCCATGAGATTGAGCTGCTCCTGCAGACGATTCGCGGCACCAGTTTTTCCCTTGCGCGTATGCTCCGCTATTAAATCCGTAATGTCCTTGAAATGTTGCTCATTGATGGCAAATTCTCGTGCCAAAATCTAAAAAACAATCATACCTTAATCCCATCAATCAAACATATGGTAAGGATATACTTACTTGAAAATCATCGGGTAGATCCTCAATGGTCACATCATTTTCCAGATGCTCGCTGAGTATCTCATCCATGCGTGTTAGCCACGCCTCCAGATGGACAACGGAACGCTCCGATTGCTCCGCTTCGCTGACCTTCTCCTCCAGCAATTCGGTGCGTTTCTTGGCCTGCTGCTGCAATTGTGTCCAGCGCACAACGACGCCATCGATATCCTTGCGCATAACATCGGCCATAAATTCATTTTCAATTAGCTCATTGCCAATTTCCTGAATCTTGTCCAGCCATTCCTCCGAATGAGCACGCAATACGTTCTCCAAATCCTAAGGATATCAAAGAATATCTTATATATATAGTTGATTTTGGAGTGAGGATTAACTTACATCCAGTTCCTCGATGATTTCCTCAGCATCGGCTGCATTCTCCGGTGTATTGCGTATCTTGTTCTCCAATCGATCCAAGTAACCCGTTTCGCTGACCATGAACTTCTTGAACTCCCCCAGCTGGGTGGAGATGTGCTCCAGCAGTGCCGTCCGCGTGTAGACACCTTCGGTGACCTCTGTCCAGCGGGCGTTGAGGCGTGTAAATTGCTTGGCCAATGAGCCGTATTTGGCATCCTTATCCTTATCGTGCAGCTCATCCATCTGCAGCAGCAGCTCACCGCCCAGCTCATTGAGTTCCCTGAACTGTTTCGCTTCCCGTTCGCATGTCTCCTTCAGGGTCTGGAACTTGCATTTGCTCTGGAACAGCTCATTGGAATTACCAATTTCGGCCACTCCCGACTTGGGTGTGTTCGTCTCCAGTTCGTTGAGCCATTGCTCGGTCTGTTGGAGTCGCTGCTGCACACTGTCGATTTGTGTCTGCAGGGCGGATTGCTTTTGTCGCTGCGATTGATGCAGTTGCTCCACCTGCTGGTAGAGGGCGTTCAGTGCGCTTATCTGTGCCTGCAGCGTCTCTCGCTGCTGTTCCTCCGACTCCTTGATCAGAATTTCACTGAAATTTCTCGCACTAATCACATCAATCTCCAGTTTACGCAAATCCTGTGCCTGCACCACATCCGGAGCACTGCTCAGCACCGCAATAATCGAATTGTATTCGGCCACAAAGTGATTCAGATTCTCGATGGCCGTCGTCTGTTTGATGACACGTTCGCTCAGCTGCTCGGGGAGACGCTGCCAGGCAGCTTGGAGCTCGGTGGTCAGCAGGCTGGACGGGATGCGTTCGTAAACGGGCTTGAGGGATTCCAATTCATCGACCAGTTGATTGAGCGCTTGTTGCTGCTGCTGCATCGCCTCCAGATTGGACACACGCACCTTCTGTGTGCCCACTTTCTGGATGAACTGCTCCAGTTGCTGCAGTTGCTGATCATGCTGCTCCCCGCCCCGCTGCTGGATGAGCGCCTGCAGCGCCTGCTTCAAATCATGCCAGCTGTCATAGAAGATACCAAAGTCCTGCTTCCACTCGATGAGCTGCTCGTCCAGCGCATCCGTCGCCTCGCGCGCCTCCGCAATCTCCTTGGACAGCGACTCCATGTGGCTGAGACGACGCTCCAGCGCTTTGCAGTTGGCGGACGCCGCATGATGCTGATACCAATCCCTGGAGTCGGCCAGCACCAACTTGAATCCGGTCAGGCTGTTGTAGTAACGCTCCTTGGCCAGCAGCGTGGACGTCTCGCTCTGTTGACTCACCAGACGTTGATTCAACGTCGCATAGCGCTGCTCCAGCTGCTTGATGTGGGCTGCCTCGAGGAGCAGTTGCCGAGAGGGTTCCTCCTGCTCACAGACCTCGTAGAGCTTCTTCAGTTCGGGCAGCGTGTTGGCTCGACGTTGACTCTCCGTCTGCAGCTCCTTGAGAGCCTTGGATTGATTGCGGAGACTCTGACGTTGCAACTGCTGCAGTTGTTGCTCCACCTCCTGGACGTAACTGAAGTGATCCATGATCTGTGACTCCAAGGAGTAGTAGTTATCGCCATTGCGTAGCTTACGCTTCTTGCTGGCCAGTTCATCCCTTTCCAGCCCTCCATCCTCACCATCCTCCCCCTCCTCATCCTCACCGAAACGTATGATGAGCTGATAGTCCACCCAACCCTCGGGACGCACCACGCGACTGTCATCGTAGCTGGCGCGATCCCGACCAAAATTGAAACCCTTCGTCTCGATGCGTAACGTCTGCACCTCCAGGATCTGCTTGAGTGCATCCAGGCGATCCTCGTAGCTCTCCAGCTGCATGAGTACACGCTCCCCCTTGTCATCGCCATCCTGGAGTGTGGCTGCCACCATTTGGCGCAGATCGATGAGGTAACGTTGCAACTCCAGCAGATCCTTGGCACAGTAGTTGAGCTCATTGATGCGTTGCGTAATCCCGCCCACATCCGTCACATCCTTCGTCTCCATGCGCTTCAGATCCTGTTCCCGAGCGTCCAGCCAACGGGAGATGCATTTATATTGCTGCAGTTTCTCGGACCGCAGATCAATCCACTTGACCACATGGGACCAGCGCTCACCTAGAGCGCTAAGGCGATCCTCGAGATCATTGAAATTGCCAGAGGTATCGTTGACAATGACCACCATGCTGCTGATGCTGTCCACCAACTCCTGTTGTTCGCTGACATCCGCCTTCAGTTGCCTGGCCTCCGCCAGCTGCTGCTCCGCCTCCGGGATGGTGGGTCCCAGGTCACTCATGTGCGAGATGCGATCCTCAACGTTGGTGAGGAACTGACGCAGTTGCTCCAGCTTCTGTTTCTGGAACTCGGCCAGTCGCATCAGTATCTTGGCCTGCATGTCGAGGGCTCGTAGTCGCAACGTTTCCCAGCGCTCGTTGAGCAGCACCATCTGTTGGCGCACCTCGTTCTGATCGTCCTGGGACAGACCCGAGGAGCCGTCCTTCCTTTGTGACTCGTTGATCAGATTGCTGCCCTCCTCCAGTGCCTCGCCCACAAACTCCTGATGCTCCGTTAGCTTCAGCATGAAACTCTCGTTCTCATGGAACTGCACTTTGGCCGTTTGGAAATCCTCCGGATCGGGCAACTCCTGGGACAGCAGCTGCTCATCCTCCAGCAACAAGGTGAGCACCGACTCCAGTGCCGTCTGATAGCTACAGATCTCCACACTGGCATTGGTGGCCGTGCTCAGCGGACGTATGGCCGGAACTGGAGTTGGTTCCATGGAACTCGACTTGATCTCCATGCTGGTGGCACTTTCCGAGGTATAAAGTTCTCGCTCCACTGCTCCTCCACCACTTCCTCCGCCGTCCAGTGGCACCTCATCCAGATCCGTAATACTGGTGCAGGGCACACGCTCCCGCTCTGTGGCACGCATGGATTCCATGGCATGGTACAGGCACATCACGTACATCTGTATGGACTTATTGTCCGGCTTATGGGTATGCACATCCTCTGCATCCAGCAGCTTCTCGATCTTAAAGTGCCTGTGCGCCAGATCAAAGGCCAAATGGAGCCGCTGCAGCGCATGCTGAGCCAACGCCGTCTCCACATCCAGTTCATCCAAGTGGGCCGCCAGTATCATCAGAAAGGCACGTCCATCCGCCCACGAACTGGAGAAATCATTCAATGCCAGGCCATGCGGTTCCGTATACTGTCTGGCCCAGGCCAGCAGAGACTTCTCCACACCATTGCTGGAGTGACTCTTGACTAGATGCTGGCCATTGAACTCCAGCGCTATTAGCCAGATGAGGCCCAGCGTCAGTTTGGCATTGCCACCGACGATGTCATCACTGGAGATGTTCACCAATCTCACGCCCTGCTGCTGGATCACCTGGAGCACCTTGTTCAGATTGTTGATGTGATGCACCCGCATTCGACCCTTTTCCGGTTTCTGGAAATTTCATTCCAAGTGAAAAATTGATTGAGATTTAAAATAAAATTAATGAGGGTGAATTTTGTCCAAGGAAAAGCTTGACTATTGGAAAATTTCTAGATTTATAAAAATGGATTTACTTAATAACATATATACATTTAAATTGAGGGTATCAATATTGTATTTTCGAATAGTGGAAGAAAAGAATTATGGACATTTATTAATATGTTAGGGGGAAATATTATAATACAAAAAAACGAAAAAAAGTAAACTGAAATATATGATAGAGTAAGAATATATCTGAAGTTCAAGGTCTAAATATTTGGTATGAATTTATGGTGTTGGAGGGCACCTGGGGGTCCCAAAAATTTAGCTTTTTTTCTGGATTAAAACATTTATTTAGAATTTATATCAAACACTTTCTTTTCATGTTTGTCAACCCAATAGAATTAAGAGTCTATATCGAAAAAATTCAATTGTTAGAGAAAATTTATTATTTATTATTGTAGTGAAATTCACTTCATAACCAATTCTTTTACTCTCAGAATATGTTCAGTTAAAAAAAAAATATTAAAAAATTATAATGTCCAAAAAACTTTCCATAAAGGAATAATATAGATAGAGAGAGAGCTTAATGTCCCATATTATATTTTTACCTCTTTTCTTTACATAATATAAATTTTTGTACTTTTATTGTACTTGGGTAATAAAAATAAATTTCAAAAAAAATTTTAATTAATTAGATAAGTATAGCAATCAAAATATGATAATCTTAAAAATCTTTAAAATAGTAAAACTTTCCTCTGGTTTAACTTTCCCGTATCAATTTTCTATAAACCATTGCAAGAGTTAAGAATTTAAGCTCCTCAAATTAGTCAATAATCGCATTAAAAACTTTTAAGTAAGTTTCCAACTAAAAACATAAAATGTGCAATTTATCTGCATATATACAGTTCATAGTTCAAAGAGCAAAAGCTGAGCAAAGTTTGCAAAGGAAAATAATTAAGAAAGGGATTAAAAAGAGTTGAAATATATTTTAAAGTACAATCGAAGATTATTTAACAGAAGTCAATTTGAACTACCATAACTAACTTCGGTAAAAATCAACCGATTTTGATAAAAAGTTGGATTTTTGTTAACGTTTTTTAACAATGTTCAAAACTGCATTAATTAATTAACTGTTTAAAGATATTCGTCTTTTTGAGCAATTTTTCACACCTACACCCTTGGCCAAATCATTAAAAATCGATAAAAAAAATTTCGATTCCAATCTTTTAACTCGAATCAATTCTTCGAGTCAAAACTACCATTCTGCTTTTTATTTGCGATATTTCTGAGGAGTATTTTTCAAGATATGGCCAAAAATGTGATTTGAGGAGGCACAAAAATCATAATTTTCGTCATATCTGCACTTTTTAATCTTTTCACTACCATATCTTTGCTAAAATTCAATCGATTTTCAGGAAATTAGTTTTCTAAGCATATTTTTTTTACACATTTAATTTTGCATTAAAATAGATAAGTTCCTTTAAAATTAATTTCACACTTACCAATTGCTTTTGTGTCAGTGTGCTGAGCAATGCCAACAAACGATGTCCATCTCTGAGGTCCAAGAAGAGATCATTCACTGGCGAACACTGGGTATTGCTGAGATGTGAATTGATCCACTTCGTAAATGTTTTCTTCTGTATGTGCTGTCGTTCATCTAAAATGAAGAAATAAAGAAAGAAAATAAAGAAATGTAAATAATGTTAATTAAAATGTTTGGTATGTTTTAGTTGATCATTGAGCGACCTTTGGCTGCAGTGACTGCCTTTAAAGGCACTTTGTAGGCCATGCCAAGCCCACAAAATCAAACTAAATATTATTATAAAATCCCAGCACGTTCAGAAGTGTTCACAGAGAGAGAGAGAGAGAGAGAGAGAGAGACAGATACAGATACAGAGAGAGAGATAGAGAGAGCGAATGCTTGTCTCTGAGCTGTCAGTTCCAACTAAAGTCGGGTCTTGAGTCAGAGTCAGAGACTCTTGCTAATGAACTCAACCAAAAACGTGCCAAAATCAATTAGTATAGACCGAGAGCCTACAGTTGCAACTCAGAGTAGACCAAGAGACACATAGTGGCAGAGAGAGATGCAGATAGAGTGAGGAGAAAGAGAAGGCAAGAGAATGTTCAGTGTCCACGCTGTCAATTGCCAGTTTTGTGCGAAATTTGTGCCTCGTTGCCAAAACCTCAATCGTCATTTGCCATAACATTCGTTTGTTGCATGTGCAACATTCATCGAGTGCAACAGACAGCTAGCATACATACATATGTATATTCTAGAATCTAGATATTTCCATGCAGTTGTGGCATGCTTGTGGCTTCTATAGAATCTCTGTCAATTGTCATCAACGAAATTACATTCGATTTGTTCACATCGATCAGCTGCTTAACCAAGTTGACAATTTCTACAGCTGAAAGATGGAAAATATGGAAAATATGATGTTTGCACTAATTAAGAGGTGTGTCAAAGGACTGTGCGTCCAAGGACATCCGGGATATGAAGCCCGAGTCAATGTTCAATTCAAGTGTCGACACGTACCACGAAGAACGTCACTTGAGAGCAACTCAAACAGCCCCCCACTCACCCCCCCCACCCCCACAATCGGAGCACATCAAAATGAAGGACAACTAATTGCAGCTTGTCTCTGTCTGTCTCTTTCTCGCCGTGCACTTGCTGTCTCTGTCTATTGATTGAGCAGCTGTTTGCATGTTGGCCAAAATTGTGCCAAAGTGCGTTGACAATATTCTCGCACGTAGCCAAAAGCTCGTCCATCAGCCTCAAATTAATTACGACATGAAGATGCTCAGACTGACAGGAGAGAGAGAGATAGGGCGAGGAATAGAGAAAGAGATAAATGTGGAGAAAGAAAGAGAGAAAAACATATGTAGAGACAGAGAGAGACCCACAGAGAGAAAGACAGAGTGCGGTAGAGAGATAGAGAGAGAGAGATAATAGAGTCAGAGAGAGAGAGAGAGTCAGAGAGAGAGAAAGAGATGGAGAGTCAGAGAGAGAGAGAGAGAGAGAGAGAGAGAGATAAAGAGTCAGAGAGAGAGCGAGAGTGAGAAATAGAGAGTCAGAGAGGGAGAGAGAGAAAGGAAGAGTAATTTAGAGATATAGACAGCTGCAGTCCAAGATGCTGTCGCATATTTAGCGTGACATTTGCCAATTAAATGAATTTTCATTATTTGCATTAATTGAGATCTCTTGGTCTCTCTCTCTCTCTCTCTCTCTCACTCACTCTCACTCTCTCTATTTCTCATTCATTCTCTTTCTTTCTCGTTCTCTCGAGAAGTTTCACCGAATTCCACGCAGCTTAACAATTAAATACAATTTCTTGCAATGAGAACAAGAGTAAGAAAGTTAAAGGCGAATGGATCCGACTATGAGGTACCCTGTGCTCATGCTTTAATTATTTATATATATTCCCTACTACTATTGTTTCTACAGAATAAATTATAAATAAATATCTATGAACTTAAATAAATAATATACCCTAAAACACTTGTTTTTTTTTTTTTAAGTAATTTCAGACTAATTTCAACTAAAAATTCTGTGTTTCTTGTATATGTATATATTTGCTATATTAGATAAATTAAAAAGTGGCACTCAAAAAGGTAGTAACACTTCACTATTGTGATCAAAAGGGGGGGTGGCATCAAAGAAAACTACATCATCTAAATACAAATTTTAATATCTCTATCTTTTAAAGTAAAGTAAAATAACAGACAGGTATCTCACTCTAACAAAAACGTATACTACCCCATTTACTACATTTAAAAAGAGCACAAAGAGCATAAAACTGCTGACTTCATGTCCATTCGAGGCGAGTTGAATCGTGTTGAGTTGATTCCATCATGTCATCAGCAAACCCCAAATGCAAGACAACAGCATCATCATTTTCATTGTCAATTAAAGCAATCTCTAGCTATCTTCATCTGCCACTAACTGCATCTCTCTCTCTCTCTCTCCCTCTCTCTCTCTTTCTCCCTCTCCCTCTCTCTTTCTTGTCTCTTCCATTTTAACTCTTTGCTGTTTGCAGTTGCATTGACAATTGTCATTTGCAGACATCAGTTTTATTTCCATTTTTTTAAGATAAATTTTTTTCTTTTGTTTTTTTTTTCCCCTATTTCCATCTTTCATCTTCTGTCTCACTTTGTTCACTTGTTTGTTTTTTGCATTTGCAACCAATTGTTTTGTTCGCTTTCAACTCCGCTGGGAAAACAGCAAAACATACTCGATTTCAATATAATTTCCAACTAAACAAATTTATTTCAATTTTGAAAAAAAAAATAAAAAAAAAATTAGCTTGAAGTACGCCTAAAAGTATGCTTGAACTATGCAGTAAATATATATCATATAATATACTCTGATTATATATACTCTAATAGAATAATAGAACCCATTCGAGTGTAATAACAAAACAAAACAATTCCCATAACTGTGTCAAATCCCAATGAATGCCATTTACATACAAACATGCATATAACCTTCAAACTGGCAAAATCATTTGCAATTCATAGCGGACTCTCGTCTATTTAATTTAAATTTCAATAACAATTTATTGGCAAAAATTGAAATTCAACTAGAAAAAAAATTAAAAAAATAATCAAACAACTTTTTTTAAATGATTGAAAAGACCATAAAAAAGTTTGTCTTGAATTCGTTTCAATTGTTTAGTTTAGAAAACTGATGTCATTACTGTCAATACATTTGTATATACAATAAAAATATAAATATGTATTATTTTTTTGTATTTAAACCGCTCCAAACACGCCCCCACAACAAAGGCGAAAGAGAGAGAGAGAGAGAGAGAGAGAGAGAGAGAGAGAGAGAGGGGAAGAAAGAGGGGGGAGTGAAGCTCAGCAGCATCAGCTGATGGCTGCCAATTGTTATTGTTATTGTTCTTTAGGCTTTTGTAAAAAAAAATGTTTATTGCTTTCAATTATAAAACAATAAATTGGCATTTTATGGCACTCAAAGAGCCAGCATGAAAAATCATTTCGATTCAAGAAATTTTTAAGCAAAAAATGTTTGTGCGTATAAACAATAAAGTTGTTCAACTTCTTTGTTGGCCATAAAAAGAAGAGAGTCGAAATAAACCGTCGGCCACTTGTCTTAATTGTTTCTCCTTTGCGGGGGAGTTTCTCAAGTTGATGAAATATTTCAAGTTCGATAATGCGAAATAATTTGATTGACTTATGGAAATTGAGAATTATGAAAGACGAAATGTTGACAGCTTAAAATTTTGAATTGAAGAGTGTTTATAATTGTGATTAAATAATATCAATAACTTAATAAGTATAAATGGAATATAATTTAATTATATATACATAAAAGAAAACACATTTTATCGACACGTCTTTGGACATTTCTCCAGAAAACCAAGTTTCATGTTAATCGGACAATTCTTGACCAAGTTATGGCAGTTTAAAGTTACAAGAAATAACTCCTTTCAGGAAAAGTCCGCTTTGGGTCTATTTTTAGACATATTTTTGGACATATCTCGATAAATACTCATCAGAATCACCTCAAATAAAAACCAAAATGCTAGTTATGAGTCCCAGAATCGATCAGAGTCAAAAAATTCGGGTCAAAAATGTTTCACTTTTTAATGATATTGTCAAGGGGTTAGTATGCAATACTGGATCATAAGTCGAAAAATTCAAATTTCTCAAAATGGAAAAAATTTAAATCCAAATATATTTTATATACAATAAATAAAATCCAAAATTATAAATTTGTGAAATTGTGAATTTAGGTATTTAAGTGGGACTTCCAAAACCTCATTTTCATGTCTCAGGAAATCGGAAATCCATTTGAAAGAAATTAATGACGGGCATGGCTTTGTCTATTCTGAAAATGTCATTTCTAGCTTTTAAAGAATACCCCACATAATTCCAAACAATTTTTAAAGTTTCAATTATCTGTCTTTAATGAGCATAACTCATAACAAAGCCATAAACAATGGAACTAATATAAAAAGTCTGCATACTATTACCCACGGGGAGAGGTTGTTTAAAAAAAAATCGAAATGGAAACAAAAATAAATTTATATATTTATAGAGAAAACAATGTAAACAACAAACTAAGCAAAAGGCAAATTGTTCTCCACACCAAATTTGTTGTTTATTATTGGAGCAGAAGTTTGGCATGTGCCCGCAGTCTGCCGATCTATCTATGGACGATCCCCCAACCGATTCCCAATCTGTTGCCATCACCACTGTGGGTCAACAGAAACAAGAAAAAGAAGAAAAATAAAGAGAAAAAGGAGAAGGAGGAGGAAGAGTATGGGGATGAAAAGGAAACCAAACTCACGCACAGTTCCAAATAAACAAACAGAGAGAAGAAGTTTTCAGAGACTACCGTAACAAATATTTACTTAATATGCATGAAAGAGTGACTATATCTCTGTCTCCCTCTAACTCTATCGTTGTCTCGCTCTATGTGTGTCACGCAGCAGAAAAAAAATATATAGAAAAGGTGAAGGAACTTAACTCATTTTATGACGACTATGAAATTGATAAGCGACAATTTCCCCCCAAGTTGTGAGTTTAAAATGTATTATCAGTTTTTTAATTGAAATGAGTTGGAATAGGGAGGTGGAAGGAGGGAGCTGGAGGTGTGTCGGGGTGGGAGGAATTGAGCTATTCGTTCCGTTTCGTTTCGTTTCGTTAATTATTCAACAATAGTATATGAAATCAAATTGAAATTCCGGTCCCCAAAATAAACATCGAAAACAAAAAAAGGTAGAGAGACAACAACAAATGAGAGAAACGAGAGCATGATTTATGAGCATGATATAATACTTAAAAAATTACGTCGTTTCAAAAAAAAATTTAAAAAGAAAACACAACTACAGTGAAGCCTGTCAATCAAAACAAAGTTTTTTTTCGATTCTACATTTATATAATAAACGTATACATATAAGAAATATTTCAGTTATCTATAAAAAAATATAAAAATAAAAAAAATAAAAAAATTTTGAAAGTCACAAATAAAAATAATAAATTAAAAAAATAATATGGTACAAAATTGTTTATTTTTCTTAACTCGCTTTCTTCAGTGCATTTTCTATAAACTTTATCTGTAGCTGACTAATTTTTAAATTTTTCATAATTTTTTTTTTAATTTATTTTATTTTATTTATTTTTTTTTTTTTTATTTTATTTATTATATATATTTTAATATTTTATTATTTATTTGTCTATTTGTCTCCACTGTACTTAAACACTGCTGACATAAAAAGAAGAAAAAGAAAAAGTAAATCCACAACTCGAACAAAACTTGTGACTGAAAATATTTGTCATGATATGTTATTTGTGCAAATATGAATAAATACTTGAGCTGCCGATTGCAATTTTGCAGTGAGAAAAACATTTCATTCAGTTTATATTGTGGCTTAAACTTTTTGTGGGTGTTTTTTTTTGTTTTGGCGAAAAGTTACAAATTTACAGCTAGAGTTGGCAGTGTGTTTGTGGTTATTCCCTTAACGCTTGGATGACTTTGTAGCCATGACTTTATAATGAGAATACCATAAAGTCGAGGGAGGGGCTCTGTCATCATTCCCGAATATCTACGGGATGGCGGGGGGGTTATGTGCGTCTCTGACCCCAAAGGCAGTTTCAATTTTAATTGCCAATTGTTGTTTTTGGTTTACAAGCCATATGGGAAATTGCAGTCTCAGCAATAGCACCAAACCAACACCATAGACCATGATCAACATTTTCCATTTTCATTCATAATTTAGATGAAAGCGACACAGACACATTTTATTTGCTTTTTCCTTTGAGTTGAAACATTTTTATTGTTCTACTTAGAGCTTCGCAGATAAAGTTACTATGTGTTAAGCACTTTTTTGAATACCCTATAATATAAGCTAAGGGGTATGTTTGCAGTTTACGATATATTAAGTATATTAAGCCAAAAAAAAAAATGAAATTGAAATTTTTTTAAGAAAGTTTTAGTTTTTGCGTCTTAAATTAGAAAATAATAATCTAAATTTTTTTATTACGTGGTAACTTTAAGTCGGCTACGACCAACATAGCATAGGTCACCTTAGCTAAATTAAAGTTGATTCTCTTGGTGTCCAACACTTAACAAGAAATGTTTGAAATTAAAAGAGATTTCAGATCAAAGAATGTCAGAGAAAAAGGCGTATAAATATATTTATTAAAAATAAATTTTTTCGTACTAAAGTAGTTTTAAATAATTTAAAAATACAAATAAAAATGTAATAAAAAAAATTAAAAAATCAACAATTAATTAAAAAAATTAAAAAAAATTCTGATACAAAAAATAATGCAAAAAAAAATTTAAAAAAAAATAAAAAATAAATCCTTTTTTTAATTTTAGAAAAAAATGTGCTGAAATGCGATATAATAAATAATTTTAAAATAAAAGAAAAAAAATAGTATAAAAAAATTTAAAAAAAAAATTTTCTATTTAATATTAGAAAACATTTACTTGCAAAAAATAATAATAAATTAATATGGCGGATTAATTTTGAAAAATTTAAAATATAAATGCTTTTTCACAGAAATGTTACAGTACCTTAAATAATAGTTAATATTATTCATCAATTTTACTTTCCCCTGATTTGCCACATTTTACAGAGTATCTATCTAGTCACTGCACTATTTACTGATTAGCACTAAAAACTGTATTCTTATCGAACTTATTGGTATTTTCTTTGTAGAAAACATTTCGATTACCGGCACTTTTTGTCTCGTATCGTATCTCTCAGATACGTGACGCCATCGCCTCAATATGTCCCGAATTTCGAATTTCGCATGTGACACGCATTTCGATACTTTTGTGTTTGTTTTTATTTCATTTTATTTTTTTGATATACGAATTTCGATTTTATTTACTTTTTTAGTTGTTGTCCATGTCGCTGTTGTTGTTACAGTGGGCGTGCTTTTTATTTTTAGTTCTACGAATTTAGTTGATATGTACATATTTGATGTTGTACTCGGGTTTTTTATGCACTCAATTGAGTTTCGTAATTCGCCAGGCTAAGCCATGTTTTATTCAATTGCGGAATATAAAAGACAACAAACCGAATGGCAAATATGAAGATGACAGTTCAATACAATATACATACATACATATGTAGAAAGAAATGTATGTATTCACAACAATTAATAAGTGGATTTAACACGTTACTGGCCATAATTTCAAAAATACAACTCCAAATCAACTTCGGCAAAGTTTTGGATACCAATTTTGATCACAAAAGTAGATAAATTTTCAAAATTTCCTACTTTTGATGAAATGGTTCATATGCAAAAATTATAAATCGAAAATGTGAAAACTTTTATTATAAATGATATTTAAATGCAGAATCGAAGATACAATCTGTTGAAAAAAACTGCAAGAATTCAAAGTTCAAAGTTTGTAAAGAACCCGATTTAAATGATATGATGTATTTTAGCAATTCTTTACATATTTGTGGCGATATTTTCCAAAATACTGCATCAAATTAACTTTTAAAAAGCGTATTATACACTTTCTGATGCAAGAAACTGATTTCCCAAATTAAGTGAAAATCGGTTGATTTTTGCTAAAGTTATGGACGTTCAAAGTTTGGAAGACACCAGTTTGGAGACAAGTTTTCATAGTTTTTAATTTTTCTAAATATTTTTCTAAAATATTACTTCAAATCCACTCCTGTAAATATTGTATGTCTATTTTGATGCCTGAAATCGATTGCGCACAAAAAATTTCGATTTGAACATTTTGGATTTTTTGCCATTTTTACAAGGTCATGCTATGCAAAAATGGCACAAATTGGGAAAAATAGGCTAAATTTTAAAAGTGCCATTATTAACAAATTTTTAATGCAGATTTAAACTTTAATCAAATCCATTGAAAAAATTGCAAAAATTTTGAAAATCGGTTGAATTTTGGCAAGGTTATGACTGTTCAAAGTTCACATAAAAATTGTTACATCTTTAGTGTCAAATGTATGTTACTTATGTTATATTTTCTTAAATGCTGTATCAAATTGTTTATGGTAAAAAATTTAAAAAAATATGTGACTCTTGATTAAGGAAAATTTTTGTAAATTATGGCATTTATCTTAAATAGTAAAAACTATAATGCTTAAGTTTAATTATTAAAATTCCTTTAGCTTAGAAGAATCAGAAATAAATCATATTTTTAACAATTAGAAGATGTTTCGATATTTATGCAAATTTCCACATAAAATAAATTTCTTAATGGGGCTCATTCAAGTGTTCGTGTATGGGCTGTTAATGGAGTCGCCGTTTGTGCGGGGCAAACGTCAAGAAAATTAAATGCATCATTCAAACAAAACATTTTGGCCCGCATAAATTAGTATACCGAATGCACTTCAATGTAGTTTCACCCCCAACCCCTCAAAAAAATAAATATAATTTGAAAAAAAAACTGTTCCTCAAATATAATGTCAGAAGATCATGGGAAAACCAGTTTATAAAGTAAGCGACCAGCATAACCAGACGGGGCAAACTCGAGTTGGAGTTGAAGATTGAGTTTGAGTTTTTGAGTTTGAGGTATCTGTCTTGTCCTATGCGTCTTGATGTCTTGACGTCTGCGCTGCTGCCAAAGGCTTATCAACGTGGGGGACAGACAAACAAGGCCCCAAGCCAAACCCGAGTCATGTTTATGTCTCTAAGCAGCGCCAAAGTCAAAGCCCCCACAACAAGACCGACCACTAAACAAAAAAAAAAGCTACGGCAAAAGAAACATGTAAGTCAAAGGAGTCGACTATGAGATACCCTGTGTCCAGCAGTATATTATATATCATATATTTATACTTAAGACAAATAAATGATAATAAAATAATGATGATTTGAAAATCGAAAAAATACCCTTTCTTTTGATTTTCTTAAAGGACATTCCAAAAGAAAAGATGACAATATCTGTATAATTAATACAGCAAATATATTTGTGAAACACATAAAAATTGTATCTTTTTAGATGCTAAAGTTATTCATTATATTTTATTTCTGAGCGTACAAGGCGTGGCATAAAAAAACTGAAAAAATGAACCACTTTCCATTTAGTGCTAAAGAACGAGAGTGCCACAATGAAGGTATCTAGTTGTAATAGCCTCTTTGAAAATAGAATCAAAAGAAAAAATTTAATTAATAATGTTGGCAAAAGGGGCGTGGCATCCAAGAACAAGGATTTACCTCTAACAACGTATTGTATACAGCAGTCTACATACCAAATTTGGAGTCTCTAACTCTTATAGTTGCTGAGATCAAGGCTTCCACACAGATGGACAAACGGATGCACAGACGGACGGACATACGAATAGAGTTCAATCGAATTCTCAATTGATCCTGAGCGTTAATATATATCGTATACTTTATGGAGTCAGAAAGATTCTCTACTCCGCATTAGAGTATAGAGTATAGCCAACGACAATATAGCGTATAGAGAATACAGTATAGAGTATTCAGTATAGAGTGTATGGTATAGAGTATCTCGTATAGAGTTTAATAATACACAAGTTTATAATACCCTTCTTTATACTTTTCCAAGGGGCACGGGGTATAAAAACTCCCACTCTTGCTGTGGACAGTTCTCCAAACGCTTCGCTCGTTTCTTCGTCTCTCTCACTCTCTCTCTCTCTCTCTCTCTCTCTCTCTCTCTCTGTCTGTCCAGCTGTTTGGTTAAAAGCTCTTTGCAGCGGAAGTTTTAACTCATTTTTTGTAGCTGCCGCTGTTGCTGTTGTTGTTGTTGCTTTACAAATATGCTTTTTATGGCCGCGGCTCGGTCAACACTTTGGGCAACACTTCCGACATTTGGTGTTGCCTGGATTTGCATAGATTGCCGGATGACGGCCAACACTTCAAATTAGCAGCGTGGCATGCAACGCGACAGACAGACAGACAGACAGTCAATGTTAGAGCGAGTGAGCGTATATTTTAGAAAGAGAGGGACGAGGAGGACAGCGAAAGTATGTCCAAATATTAGCATTCATTTTTGCATTTTTGTCGTTGCCACGGCCAAAAACATCTTCACTTAATAACAATATTAAGTCAAGTAAAATTGAAGGTCTACTCTGTTGTCTCTTTTACTCTAGCTCTTTCTCTTTCTATCTAGCTGTCTCTTTCTCTAGCTATCTTTAGCTCGCTCTTCGTTGCTTTCATTATCTTTGCTGCTCTTTTTATGGCTTGTAAAGTTTTTGGCTCTCTCCCAGAGGTGCAACTATCATAATCTGTTCAGGGCTCAGGATAAGTTGAGATACAATGTGAAAATCTGATTTTCAGTTTAGTTGAGAGAACTTTAAGAGCCGAAAATTGGGAATAATTAAAGCTTGTTAAAATCTGGAATAATTTCGGAAAGATTTGGCAGATATTTAAGATTTTCTGTTCATTTTTTGTAACTGACAATAATATGAATGAGAAGTAAAAAATCAAGAGTTATAACTATATATTAATAAAATATAAATAGAAAAGAAAAGTTTTACCAACTAACTTTAAAAAAAAAAAATGTACTTTTGCAATATAAATAATGGAATATTTTTCCAATATATTTACGTGAATTCTTCAACCAAATTTTCTATTTCATTTAAATTTTATATTTTTAAATCTAATATGTTCACAAAAATAAAATTTTTCCATCACAATTCTATATTTTCAATTTTACTTAACCTACCCAACATATATTTTTTCCAGTTCCACATTTTAATCAATAATTATTTTTAAATTTCATTTGCTAACCAAATATTTTGTTCTTATTAGAATTCTCCATTTTTAAAGATAATTTACTAAATAAAATTAATTTTCTATCATAATCTAATATTTACAAAGTTAATTTTCCAACCATATTTCTTTTCTATCAGAAATAAACTATTAAAAATAAAAAAAAAAACATCAAATATTTTATTTGCATTTTCTAGGCATTCCTTTGTTTTTCTAGTAATTTTTTTAAGCGCTTTTCCGACGCTCACAATTTCCCGCCGCCAAAAGAAAATTCCACTTGAAAAATCTAACGAGCGCAACTTTCCAATAAATTTCAGTTGTTGTTTTTGTTGTTGTTTCTCGTCGTTGTCTGCAATCTGTTTAATTACTTAAATTAGTTGAAAAAGAAAGAACATCTGGACATCCTTTAGAAGCGACAAAAGCGCCTCCTGTCGGCCATTACAAGCATACAATAATTCTCATGCAACGTCTGTATTTAAGTACCGCAAATACATTATGCCACATGCTGCATGCCACAGACTTCGACTCCAGTCCGACTCCAACTTGGCCAATACAACCAGTTTATGGCCAATTGCCAAATCGTTGACTTCGTCTCGAAGTCATGTCGATGGTGTCTTCAGAGTTAATTGTGGATTCTGTTGCGGTGTCATCATTATCGCCATTGCGGTTGCCGTTTGCTGTTGTTGTAATTGCCTGACTGAATGAATGAATGAATGAATTTCGCGATAAGTAAATTCAATTATCCGTAACATTAATGAATGCGTAAAATTTAAGCAGCAATCGCAGCATTTTGTCAACTAAGTGGGATTTGCAATCAATTCTCAAAAGAAAAAAAAAATATATATATATATATATATATATAAAACCCGAAACTCTGCCGAGAAACGCCTTCTGCTTCTTCTTCTCATTTTGTTGCCTTTTCTGCCTCTTCCACTCTGAGCCAAATACTTAATAAGCCGTTAAGTGTCTGCGAGTGGGCAGACTGCTTTTGGCCAAACAGAGTGAAAAGATATGGCTAAATAATTGAATGCATATTTATAGATAAAATTAAAGTGTTGACAGCGCAAAATTTATATGCAAATAAAATTACACAAAATGCTGCTAATATTAAAAGAAAATTGTGCATAACTTAAGAAATAAATAAACATAATTGGAAGACAGAAAAAAATATTTAGAAAAGAGTTGCAAAAAAATTTAAGAAATTATTTAAACTAGAAAATTACCTTAAAAATTAAGATAATTCAGAAAAATTAAATTAAATTAATTAAATTATTAAGCGATTTCCTTGGAAGAAATTATAGAAAAAATAAACTGTTATATAATATATGTAATACATTAAAAAACACATTGTTATGAAAAATATTTAAATTATATTTCAATATTTGTAAACAACTAATTTATAGAAAAAAAGTATTTCGTAAAGAAGAGATTTTTATTAAATATTTTCAAATTCATTTATAATATTGCTTTAAAAATCAATTTTTCCAAAAAAAAAAAAATAAATAAATGCGACAGAAATTATTGTCGAATATATTTATGTCAAATTTCTTAAAAAACAAAAATAATTAAACATATATTAAATATTTTAAAATTATTATACAATATCTTGCCACTTTTGTACAATAAAAAAATTTATATAAATTTAAAATAATAATTATATAATATTTTATCATATATTAATATAATTTTATGATTTTATTAATTTTTATATTTTTAATAAATTTCACAAACAATTCGCTCTTTTAGTAAAATCGAGCCACTTTTTTATGGTAAAAGAGACCGAAAGCAACTCATTTTTTATATTTCGGACATTTTTGTATCTCTCACTTTTTTCTCTCCCCTCTCACACTTATATTTTCTTAAGTAACACCTTGAGGCATTTCGTTTGCTCTTTGGCAATGCCACATTTTATTTTTTTATTTTTAAATTTTTTTTTTAAGACAACCTCAGGCCTTATTAAAGCTCATTTAGGCCGAATGGCTCTTAAGTTGCCGCGAGAGAACTTCCTTTTCTGCACTTGACTCCGTTCCCTGTCGCTATCTCTTTCCTTACAAACAGTTTTAATACCGTTACTTTTTTTGTTGTTACTTTCCTCAATTCAATTTAATTGCTGTCACTTTAAGTTAAACTTTTGTTGCTATTTTACAGAAAAAAGCAGTCATGTGTTATTAATTTAAACTTCAATTCGCAATTATTGAGGGAGTAGCGAAAAGAGAGCGAGAATGACAGAGAAAGAGAGAGCTATCTCTGTAGAGAAATAAGCACTCAATTCGGAACAATTAAATTCATTTCATTTGCTGTTTATTTTTGTTGCGTCTTCAGCCTGAAATTGATGGAAAATATTGACCCTGGCCATGGACATGGCCAAGTTGCTGTCTGTTTATTTATGGAAGCAACTGTTGCCAACAGTTGAAAGTATTTTTTTTTTAATTTAATTTTATTTTTGGCAAATAAGATGTTGTTGGTCACACTTTTGCATCAATAAAGTTGCAATTAATGTATCTTTTGGAATTGCAAAAGAGAAAATTGTAAAAAAAATAAACAAACTACATTTTTATACTAGAACTTTATTAATAATTGAAAACAAAAAACAATCTAAATTTTTATACCAGAACTTTATTAATAATTCTATATTATTTTGCTGATAGAAATCTAATAATGTGATGTTAAGGTACTTTAAGCAGTACAGATTCTTCACTTATTGAATATATTATAAAAATAAAATAAAAAAAAATTATTGATATTAGTTTAATAGCTTTTTCCATTGTCTATCTCTCTTTTCTGCTATTTGCATCTCTTTTTCTTTGTCATGATCAATTTTCCATTTAAAAAGCAATTAATAAAAATATTATTTAGTTACAAAACAATTTTTTAAAGAAATTTCCAATTTTGTGAGCAAGTATTTTGCTAAGAATTATTAAAAACATTGTTGTTGAAAATTATTTTTATAACTTATTTCTTCGTCTATAATATCACTCTCTAATTATGCATTATCTTTTGTTCTTTTACTATTAAGTATCTTATTATGAAATATTTATATTATATATATTTTTGCTGAAGTTTCTTTATAGAATTTCATTTAATTTTTTATAGAAAAACTAGTTTAATAACTTATATCTTAATATATCTCTCCCTGTCTCTCTTTCTTTTACTATCTCTCTCTCTTTCTCTCTCTCACACTCTCTCTCTCTCTCTCTATCTTTCTCTGGTTTTATCAATTGATCTACAAATAACGTTATCTGTTGAATGTGGAATGTCATCTTTTGGCTTTTGGCATGATCTCTTCACATGCCACTCACCACATGGGGTCGATTCTCAGACTCGATTCTGAGACTCGCAGAGATTTGTACCCCATCAATCTATACGCCCCACAAAAACAACTCAAACACTCCTCAGGCAATTTGCAGATACATCGATATGTACTACAGACATAGTCAGATACATTCATACACACAAATTCAATTCAATTCAATTCATAACTCAAACACAAGTCGTTATCACTCACATTGATCGATGTGGCGTGCATCGAAGCAAAAAAAAACAATAAAAAAACTAAATTATTATGAACAAAAGAAAATTGTATAAAAAATGTGAAAAAAAGAGAAAGGGCGCTTACAAGTTGCAGTTGCATGCGATCAATATATTATTTTTCTCAGTGCAGTTTTCAAGGAGTCGAAAGATTTGTAATGCTTCAATGCGATTTATCAAGTGAAAGAGATGGCGAAACAAAAACAGAGAAAGAGAGAGATAGAAAATCAAGTGCAACTCCCTCTGGCCTTAGTTGGCCAACACTTATGGCCAAGTTGTTTGGAGCTGTTGGCCAACATTTCCACATTTCACTTAAGCCAAAGATGATTTGTCCATATGGGGATAAATTCACTTTCCAATCAAAAGTAATACCATCTATATTGAGAATATATCTCTGTCTTTCTCTCTCTCTCTCTCTCTCTCTCTCTTTCTATCTCTCTCTCTCTCTATCAACAATTTCTCAATTGACAATAATATTTATTTTTAGCTCAACAATTCAACTGGTCAAATACTACATACAACAATAACTACAGCTACTTGTGAACAACACTTACACAATTCTCAATAGAGAGATAAATAAAATACCTTATAGAGTATAGATCTATGGATAGATAGTGTGGGGAGTCACATATTATAGACTTTTTTTATATTATTCTATAGCTATAGTTTTGCTGAGAAGCTAAAGATAGAAATTTTATTTGGTTGAGTGAATTCCAAACAAAAGTTTCAATTACCTAAACATTATTGTATTCATCTCGTTTAAACATCGTTTAGAGGTCGAGAGTATCAAATATTATATAGTTATAGATTATCAGCTACTGTAGAATATTGTTTGCTATAAAATATCATTTCCTTTTTAGATTCGCAAGCAAATTTAGTAAAATAAGTTATAGTACATAACAAATTAAGCAATTTAATTAAATAACTTGGATATAATTTCGTAAAATTTATATCTTCATATTCTCAGCTGTTCCAACTATATATCTTTTATTTTATTTAATTTTATTTTATTATATTTTATTTTATTTTATTTTTTTTTTTTTTTTTTATTTTTTAAATAATCTTATCTTTTGTCAGTTATCTGCACTTAACTTATAATATATAATCATTTCTTGTAATCAAACAAAATCTATTATTCTTTCCCCCTCTCTCTTTCTTTTCCGCCTCTCTATCTCTGTCTATCTTTCTATTTTAAGCTTATAAAATTTTATTAAAATTATTACTTTAGATACTTGGCCACTTATCTACTTAATTTTCAGTTAAATCCTAAAGAGTTTATATTAAACAAATTCATGTTGAACTATTTAACATAACAGAATTTTGTCTAGAAAAACCTTTGCTCTATTAAAATTTTATTACTAATTTTTAATTTATTTTAAATTTTTAATAATTCTCTAAAAAACCCCTCCTTTAGTACAGATTTATCTGCTTTTGATTCTAAATCAATTTCAAAAATATTCTTAACTATTTTTATGTATGCAAATACTTTCTTAAATATATATTTTTTGATCTGCTGCATAAGCTTTAAATATATTTTTCTACAAAATATCTAACATAAACTTTCACAACTTCCTTAAATAAAAAAAATACATTACTCAGTATTGTTAAATTTATAATTACATAATTTTATCACAAGAAAAACTTCATTTGGTACTTTCAGAAATAATTTTTTTTTTACGAAGAAACAACACTTTTTCTTAAATAAAGTAAGTTTTTTAAAATTCTAACTGAGCTGCGTGTCAATTACTGTAGCTGTTGTTAAATATTATATTCTTCTTCTTCTTCTAATTTTTCCCATTTTCTTTTGAACTTTTCTCAGGGTCTTTGCAACACAGAGAACTTGCGACACCCGCCAGAGTCGCTCAAATTAACCCCATTTGTGGCAAGTTTGAAATTTGTGAACCAATTTCTTGTTGCATTTTCAGTTTCATTTCGAAAAAAAACAAAAAAATAAAAAGAAAATTACAAGAGGAACGAAAATTAAAACCAAAATAGAAATAGAAATAGAGCTGGAAATGGGAATGGAATTGTATCTTTATAAATTTTGTGAGTCTCTTTCTTTTACCGCCAAGTTGTGACCACATGTTGCACACGCCCGGCACACACCCACCCCCACACCCACATACAATTGACACTCCCCTTCACTCTCCCCTTCACACTCCCTCTCCCCACCACACACACTCTATTAATCAAACAGTTAAATAGATATAGCTAAAGATACATTTGCATCTCTCGCTTAGCTCTCATTTGGTTAAGCATTTAATGATCGGACAGACAAAGGCACTAGGGGGGGTTGGGGGGTGGATTGGGGTAGGGGGCGTGGCTTAAATTGGCGGTTTCGCTTTATAAACACCACAAGACTGCACAGTATCTAAATACCCGACTACCTCTTTCTATCTCTCTCTCTCTCTGTCTCTCTCTCTCTTTCACACACACATTCTCCATGTGTTTCTCTCGCACTCTCGTTATGGAAGTGCGTAAGCCGCAGTCTAATGAGAAGCGACCACTGCACAGTGGTTCCGTTTGTATGCAAACGTGGTCATAACATAGCATAGTTCTAATTATAGTGGAGAACTAAAGTTTTTAGCGATACTTAAAAGATACAAAATTCTCTACCTCTTAAAAACATATTTTTTCAACAAATTTGTAATTCATAACTTGTTAAAATATATTAGTTATAGGAGAAAAATATATTAGTTAAAAAAAAATTATATTCATTTGAAATCACCAAAAGTTTAATTATTTTAAGCATGCTAAAAAAAAGAACAAATAAATTGACATCTAAAATTAAATATCTTTAACATATACATATAAATATAATAAAAAAAAAGTAACTTGACTTTATCAAAAGACTATATTCTATTCCATAATATAATCTTCCGAAGAAGCACAGATTTTTTACTATATGTACAAATGAATCTGCAAAATATTCATTTTTAACTCATGATTTTCAAATAAATGAGTTTAGAGACATTTTACCAACAATTTTGTTAATTTTCATACATTTTCGTTGCCATATATATTTTTTTTTTTTGTAATTTTTTCCTATGGGCATAACCACTGTGCACAGTGGTGCGAAGAGAGCCTATCGGTAATTGAGACTCGATTCGGTTACGAACCGCATCAATTTGTGCACGGAAAATTCGTGTGTGGGTTATGCTCGCTTTTAATGTATCTAGATACATTCACACACACACACACACCCGCACAGTCATAAGTGCTTGTTGAAGCAGCTGCTGCCATTTGACTCCACATTGGAATGCGCATTTGCATTTTTTTTTGCCACATGTGGCAGACAAACAGCATGCCACACAATCCCAACCCCAACCCCAGTCCGAAGTCGCTGCCCCACAGCATGCTGAATGTGGAACAGTGAGTGAAAAATAGACACGCCCATAAAAAAAAAACAGCAGCTAAAAAACGACATAAAAAAATTACTCAAGATTACAACTTGCAATTTGTAACTTTAATGGGTTTCCATTTGCTTTTTTTTGATTGTTTTTGTTTGTCTGTTCGAAGAATGATTGCATTTTCAGCTACTTTGATCATTAATTTGCCATGTGATCATCAATATATTGATGACACCTAATCTACTTTTATTGATTGTTTATCCCTTTCTGCCTCCCCAACCTCCCCCTACTTTGTCTAACAAAGTTAAGCGCGAAATTCATCTTAATATGATATCGGGTTTTTTTTTATTTTTTTCAGAAAAAAGGTTGATATTGGTTGAGATTGACTAAAGATAGATGTGCTCTATAAGTCTAGAGACAAATTCTATTTAAAAAATATATAAATATTCTTTTGAAACAAACGAAATTATATTTAATAATGTTAATCAAATTTCACTTACAGTCAATTTAGTTTTAATTTTAGAATTCTTAAGGCATTTTAACTTTTTCTTAAAATAACTAGAAAATTCATTTTTAAATTGAAAATTACTGAAGAGTTTTCATCGAAAAATGAAAAAAAAAAAAAAATAAAAAAAAATTAACAATAAGTTTACCTGCTCTGAAATATTTTTTATATAACTGAACTAAAATTTAAAATTTTTTATTTTATGTTATTTTGTTTTCAATTTTCATTTACTTTTGATATTATTAGAGTTTACTTTATTGAAGTTAAGTTATAATTAGAAATATTTTATTTTAATTTTAATTTTGCATTTTCCTTTTGTTTAAAATTTCTAAATGTATCCTAACAAATTATTGCAATATTTCCAGAAATATTTTTTTTACTGCCTCATGTTTTCTACTACTTTTGTATTATTTTATCAAATTTTTTTATTATTTTATTCAATTATTTTAAATAATGTTTATCGGCTTACCAATTAAAATCGTTGGTTCCATTATTCCTCGAAATCTTTATCGTATCGTATCCAAAAATTCGTATCGTTGAAACACAAGTAAAATATTATATTATATTTTTCTTAGTTGTTATATTATACACTTTAAAAAATCGTTGAATCACACGGTGCACATTCGCTTTATTTTAAACAATTTTTTTTATTTCTCTTCACACTTTTTAATATATTTTTTTTATTTTATCGGCAATTTTATAGACATTCTTTTAAATTTATTACACTTGTTTTTTTTTATATTCATATTATTTCGCTATAATTAATGAAAATAAAGACGGGTCGTTTATTTCTGCATAAAAAAGCGCGTAAAAAAAATAGAAGAAAAAAAAATGCCAAAGGTGGGAAAGAAGAAATGAAAAGTGACACCTGTAAGAGGTGAATTCTCGCTTTGAGTTTCATGTTTGCGAAAGCAGAATAAACAGGCAAAAGGAAATATGAAAAACAAACAAAAACAAACAGCGAAAACGAAAAGACTAAAACCAAAGGTGGGAGCGAGAGAGAGAGGGAGAGACTGTAAAGGGAGATACGGAGCCGAACAAATGCAGCAAAAAGAATAACAACAAACTACCGTTAAACAGCAAAACGTTATTTCGCTTTAATGAGTTCTCTCCTTCTCTCTCTCTCTCTCTCATTTATTTGGTTTGTTTGTTTGTGGGTCTGTTTGCGTGTCATTTGTTGTTATTGTTGTTGTTGCGTGGTTAATTTAACACATCTTCCACTTTGTTGTTGCTATTGTTGTTTACTTATTCTTGATAGTGCACTGGGTTTTTTACTTTATCACTACAAAACGTATTCGTGAGTAATTGAGTGTGTGTGTGTGTGTGTCTACATTGCTTATCTGCAGGACAGAACGAGAGAGCGTGCATGCAGCACAGGTGGTTGCTGCGTTCCCACTTTGCGATCATTTCACGACCGCAAGAGAGAGAGAGAGAGAGTGAGAGAGGCAGAAAAAACAAACACCGGTTGAGGTCGGCAGCGGCATGCCTGGCAAATGGAACACGTAAGAAACAGACAGACAGAGACATTCCAATAAGCACGCGCATGGAAAACGCAAAAACCAGATATGAAACACTGGAAACACACGGAACACACAACAATTTGTGCTGCTGACGTCGCTGCCCTACTTGACGTCGCTGCGACGCCAACTGAGAAATGAACAGTGCCGTTCCCTCGTCGCGGGTAATTTGTGAGTCAAAGAATCAGCAGCAGCAACAGCAGCGGCAGAAGCAGCAGCAAAGCAAACTAGCAACAACAACACTGCTACATTAGTTCTGCCTGCATATGTGTGTGAGTGCGTACGTGTGAGAATATGTACATGTTGTAAGGGAGAGAGGAAGAAGAAGGGAAAAAAAGAGTTAAAAGGCCTTGCTATAGCAAACAAAACATAGTTTATTCTTTTTGCAATCTTCACTAAAACATCACTCGCAATTCTATTTTGCACTAAACAATTATTAAATTTCGGTTGAATAACACACAGTTTCGTTGTTTGATTATTTTAACTTGTTGCGCTGCCGCCATCAGCGCTGATGGCGTCAACGTCGCGTCGGCGTCATGCCCGCTTTTAATTGAATTGTGTGGTTTTTTTTTGTTTCGTTTCTCGACTTTATTTTACTTTTTGGCCATATATTCACTTCCTTGTGCACACATTTAATTAAACTTTTGCTGTTGAGCCACTTTTTATGGCCAAAATATTAACGCGAAGGCAGCGCAGCACCTTTTTTTTATTGCTATACCCTTTGTACCGTTTTGCTGCCGCTGCTGCTTCTTCTTTTCCACTATTCTCTTTTCGTTGTATTTTTTTTGTTTTTGTTGTACCGCAATCGTGAAACGTAAATACCTTCCGCGAACGTTTGAAGCGATGTTAATCGCGCGACTGCGCTCTCGTGACTGTCTGATTGGAACAAGACGATCTTCGGTGTAAGCGGCTCTGTTAACTGGTATCTCTGCTCAAAAGAGAGAGACACTGGCATGGAGAGCAACTGCTATGTTAGTTAACAGTGCTTGGGTATTTCAGCAATAAATAAGTATTTATTGTTGAATTGGAAATTAAAATGCTCCTGTTACAAAGAATTAATATTGATACATTTATTATTTTTTAATAATAATAATTATTTATTATTATTTTAGCTTATAAGTGTATATTTGTGTTGACTTTGTTTTGCCATCATTTGCCGCTGTTAACAGCGCCCTTGCTTAACAGCAACTGAGCACGCTGGCTTGACTGTTTCAATTCCATAGTGTTTCGCTGAGAGCGTTGGACTTCTCAATTGGTAAACAATTGAAATCGAATTGGAACTAATTGATGTACAATGCGATAGAAGAAGAAAGTAAAAACACGCTTGATCTTTGCTTATCAAACGACACTTGAGACTCAACTGACTATTTTTTTTTTTGTATTTGTTTTGTTTTGTTTACTTTTACCATTTGTTAGTGAAGCGTATATGATTTTTATGATTTGTGTGTTTAGTTGACTGGCCATGTAATCGACTTGGGAATACTCTGTAATAACATTTTTAATAACTGATCGCTTTTGACATAATGTTTAGTAACTTGATTTTTTTTTTGTTTATAACACGACTGCAGTGAAATTCGCAGATTAGATAACAAAGCAATTTCAAATATGTGAATTTCAAATTGTATATGACTGTGAAAAATATCACTTTTCTTAAGATATTTTAAGTTGGATTTTTATCAACTTAAATTATATTACAAAAAAAGTTAGTTCTCAGATTTCTAACATGATTTCTAATATATACTAAATATGCATATTCCTCCTAACTATAGAGACCCATTTTGATATTATAATTCCGACCATATTTATGCATGCAAAAGTTTCAACTCAGTGTCAGTTTCTGTTTTTTTTTTATCAAAATTTAAAGCCCCCATGGTAAACAACAGATAAGCACAGACAGCTCTAATAGGTGCGTTTATACTGCCTGAAGTATAACTTCGTAGACCCCATAGCTGATATGCATACATATAGTATAAGTATAAGTATAAGTATAGTATACTTACCCATAGTTTTCATCAGAAACTCATCGTAGTTCATTAAGGGGGGCGTGCTGGCGCCTTCCACCACATCCAGGAAATCCTCTTCGCTGTAAACCGAATCATAATCGCTGGGATCATACATGCCGATAGTTGAACGATACTTAAACGATAGTTTGAGCTTAGCAAACGGTAACTTGATCTTCACTCGAAATCATGCACACATTTGTTGCATACTTTTAGGCACACTTAAAAAAGATCTTCTAAGGCGAACAGGAGAATTGAACTTTCACTTGCTGCTCACGTTTGAGGCGACTTTCACTTAACGACCGTTAAGCACTTTAATCGTAACTAATCTATAGCAATAGTTTTTACGATATTTTCTAGAGAAACTACGAAAACTGTCAACCGTTTGCGTTCAAATGAAGAGTGCGACTGTCCGAGACATTTTTCTGAACATAATAGAGAACCCCAAAGAACTCTGTAATCAACAACAACAACAACAAGAAGAGCAACAAAAGCAAAAACAAAAACAAATATAAATACAAATACAAATACTATGAAGGCTATAATAAGCACAATTGTTTTAGACTCGACGCTCAGCTGATTAGAATACTTTATAGCAACAACAACTACCGTAGAATAACTATAGAAAAAAAAAAACTGAGACAATATTATCAGAATCTCTTCACGCTCTTCCTATCTCCCTCTCTCTCTCTCTCTCACTTTCATTTGAGTTGAAAGTTGAGAATTATACTCATATCTTATCATCGGAGTTAAATGCCTTTAAACCGCTTACTGATAGCTCAATTTTCACTTAATTAATAACTTTTCTTCAGTTCCAAAATTCTTGATGTCTATCAAAAAGCTGTCAGATATTTTATATTAAACATAGATAAAAGATATACGACTTTTGATTAAGGAAACAATGTTTTAAATCTAATCTGAAATATTTGATATTACAGAAAACTTTTAGAAATATTTGTAAAAGTTCGAAGAACTTTACTAAGAATTAATTTCAATTAAGAAAAATCTATATTAATCTTGAAAAAAATATCTGCATTTTTTTTTAAATTTTTGTTAATTGGGAAAAATATAAATTTTAGCAAATACCTTTTAAAAGTAAAAGAAAGTTCGAAATAATTTCAAGTAACTAATAATTCTTATAATCCTCTAAAATTAATTATAATTTTTTATTTTAATTTATTTAAGAAAACATATGAAATTTCGGAAATATATTTAAATATTGAAGGTTCTCTGCTAAAAAATAATTTCAAGTAGTAAATAACTTTGTAATAAAAGAATATATCGATTTGCGTTTTTTTTTTGTTAAATTTATATAAATTAATTTTAATTAATTAATTAACACAACAACTTTAAGAAATACCTTATAAAGTTGGAGAAACTTTTCTGAAAAATAATTTGAAATAAGAAATAATTTTGTTAATATTTGAAGAATGTTTTTTAATTTAGAAAATTTAAAAATTTTGGAAAATTCTTTAAACTAGCTAGAAATTATTTTCATAAACCTCGACGAAGATTTAGAAGCTTATTTTAAAATTGGAAAATATTTAATAAATTATCTAGTAATAATTTAATAATTTAATTTAATAAATACTTTTAAAGTTTAGCTCAACTTTGTTAGTAGCTTATTTTAAGTTAGAAATATATCTATTAAAACTTGTGTATTATTTCAAGCAAAATAAAAAATTGTTTAAATATTGTTAAACATATTTTTAAGTGAAACCCAGCCCCCTTGAAAAACAAACACTTTTCAAATTTGTTTTTAAAACAGCACACCAAAGAAATAGCTTCATTGGAATGTTAAAAATTGTATTTAAGTGTCTGCATTTAAATCTAGAATATATAATCATATACACATAGAATTGTTCATATATCTCATATATATATATATTTATATATTTACTATAATCCAGAATTTTGTTTCATTTTAATTGAATTCAATTTTGGTTTGTTGTTTGCTTCATTTCAAATATATATATATATTTATTAATATATAATTTTTTTGTATGATTTTTGAAGAGCATTTTGAGCCCTTGTTTGCTGCATAAAGTATCCCGTTTTTTTTTTATTTTTTGCTACAACTTTATCGGATATGTTTGCTGATATTTCATATAGATTTTATTGCTTTTTAGTAAAAAAAAAATTAATTAATTAAACTCAATATATCTTTTCAAAGGAATATTTCAAGCAATTAAAAAAGCAATTGTAAAATTTTAAAATGCCTCATTTTAAAATTGAAATATATTTAACAAAAAAAAAATTAAAAATAATAAAAATAATAATTTTGTCAGATTTAATTTTAATAACTTTTGTTGTATTCTTTGTGTAATTTATTGCAGAATTGTTTCAGCATTTTAATAGGTTATTTTTGGGTCAGTTTTTTGGGCTTAAAATACTGAAACAAGTTGCAAAATTTGTGTGCACTTAAATCATAACAAAAATATTTAACAAAAAATTTAAAAATAATATTGTTAAATGGATATGTAGTATTTTAATTTTTTAAGTTAATTGTTTTTAAAGTTACATTTGTTGCTAAGTTGTCATATTTGATATGTTTTTGGTTGTTAATTGATATGTTTGCATATTTTGGTTTAATTCGAGAATTCTTTATTTCATTTTTAATTTTTTTTTAGCTTTAGCTTTAATTTTTTTTTTGTTTTAGTTAAGATCTATAGCATTTTTTCTGCTGATATGTATGTGATATAGTTTTGTCTGGCTTAGCTTAAAGTTCTCATATAATAATTGTATAAGTATATTGTATATATTTACTTTAATTTCATTTTCATTTATATTTTGTATATTAAATTTGGTTTAAAATGTTCAAAAATATGCACAAAGAAAACGCACAAATTGTAGTTTTTTTTTTAAATTTTTTTTTTTGTAGATTTTTTTTCAAGTTGAGATTTTGAGTAAACATTATAAAAGTGTTGCTTGCAAATATAATAATAGATATTTTTGGGGTTTTTGTTTATGTAAAGTAAATAAATTAAATTATCACTTGTTAGTTTTTAATTTGTTGTTAAATTTAAGATTGTTTTTTGTTTTGTTTTTTTGTTTTTTTAGCGCGTTCTTCAATCAACTTTGATTATGAATTAAGTAGTTTGTCTCCTTATTTACACATCTTTGGGGGTCCATATACACGTATACCGTTATATATGTATTTACGTAGCACATCTAAGTATATAATATTTTATATATATATATATATATATATCTTGTTCATATACATATATGTATATTTAATTCAATGGATCTTTTGCTGTTTCATTTCTCATTCAACACATTTCTCGCGTTTTTTTTTTTTTAATTATTATTAACATTTTAGCATAGACAACTATTAGTTAATGCTTTTGTGAAAATCATAATTGTTTATAAACGTTATTTTTTTTTTAATTATTTTTCTAGCAATACTTTTTATGTTTTTACTACCAGCTAATTCAAGGTACTTATAACTCCATTATATATTTATTTTAATATTTTTGTTTTTATTTTTTTTTTTGGTTTTTGTTTTTTTTTTTTTTTTAGAACGTTGGGTTCGTTTACTTTGCTTTGAATTGTGTTTGATATGCACTCTGATTTACAGGGTATTTATGTTGTCATATAGTTGCCCCACTTTATAGGGTATTTAGTTACTTATTTTTTTCAACTCTTTATTTCGTTTCAACAATTCCGTGCTCTGTTTTTTTTTCTATAATTTTTTTTTTTGTCTTATAATTTTGCATTTTAGGTCCAATTTAGGTGCAATAAATAATAACAAAGTTAATTGATTTTTGTAGCCAATTATGTGTGTTTTTGCACTTTTATACCAATTAATTGATTATAATTAATCAGAATTATTTATAATCATTTGTTTTTTGAAGAAGGGGGTCAGTTTCAAGACGCAAAAACACACACAAAAATTGGCTACGAAATATTATTTCTTTCTCATATTTGGTTACCATTTTTTTTTTGGTTTTCGTTTTTAATTGTTTAAGTGTTTGAAAAAGAGTGTTGAGTAAGTTCATATAATTTGATTAGTGTTATTTATAACATTGATATGCATATTTAGTTGGTTTGAGTAACTTTTTGAATTCGTTAATTATGCAACTCGACAATTTTGTTGTTGTTGTGGTTGTCTTCAAGTTTCTTTCTCTTGTGTTTTGAACAGTAGCCCGACATTGGCGACCTTGTTATACCCTATACGTGTGAGTAAATTACAGGGTATATAGTGCAATATTGAATAACTTTAGCGCTAAACGACTACAAATAGTTGACTTAGTTGTATGCATAGTCAGAGAGTAGAGTAACTGTAGAGTTCGTTAAGAAATGTTTCAAAAGTCATATTAGTGTTGGAAGGTTCTTTACTGATAGCCTTGGTTTCCATTTCTATAATCGTTGAAACACATCGAAATAATTGAATACCATTTTGCATATGTTTTGGGGATATCGTGAAAACTAGTTATAATTTTCATCTTTTTCTGTGAGGCATCTTACAAATACAATTTTCACGTACATCTATATGATATATATATATAAATATATTCCATGTAAGTTCGAGATAAACATTTATACTTGTTTTGCATATTTATTTTATCATCATTTTTCATTTTACTTTTTTTGTTTATTCTCTTGGTTGTTTTGGTTTTCTTCTTTTTGCCCAACGATCCTGCTTCCACATTTTGGTTATTTATTTATTTTTCATTTTGTTTTTTTGTTTTGTTTTGTTGTTGTTTTGCTGAAAAGATGCTCGTTTTTTATTTTCTCAAAGTTTTCAACACAAAAAGTGAAACGGAAAGTGAAAAGGCGCGCAGCAGAGAAAAGTTTTCTAGTTTTTCATCAGATTCCATCTTTTTTCTTCATCTTTATCTTCATTCATAACTTTATATATATATATTTTATTTTGTTATTTTGCATTTTAACCAAATATTTATTTTCTTTTACTTTTTTTGTAGACTTTTCTATGATTTTGCATTTTTTTTAAGTTTCGATTTTTTTTCAGTTATTTTTTATAAAACTTTCATTCATTTCTTAAAAGGAAAATAAATAGAGTAAAATTTAGCTGTAAATTGAGTAAAATTTTCGTTTTGGAAATTAGCAAAAAATTTCGAGATTTTTGAGAAAATATTGTATTTTTTTTTCGATATGAGATTGTGTTTCATGTTGCCATATTTGTTGACTGTTATATTTTGTTTTTGTATCGTTTAATTGTTGTAATTATCGTAGGATGAACCGAAATATGAATAAAAACTGGGGTTAATGGGCTGTGCATGTGAATAATAAAATCCAGAAGCCGGATCAGGCGCTACTCAGTCAAGGAATCCAGTGTTGACCAACTTCTCCAAGAAGAACTTCACGTCGCCCAACTCGGAGTCCTTGATGCCCAGCGATTTCAACATGCCCAAATCTCCATTCTCCACTGCCATAAACACCGACCGCAAATGTTCCAAATCCGATCTGAAACCAAAAAGAAAAACAAACAATTCAGAAATGATTTCAATTTTTTTTTATTCCGTGTTCATCGTTTAGTTGGCCAAAGTTTTTCGCACAACTTTTCAAAAGTGTGGAACTTTATTGCAAAAAAAAAAAGAAAAGAAAAACAAAAATGTTGTCCATTTGCAAAAATTGCAATCTTCTATTATTATTGACTTACAACTTAGTTTAAAGTGACTTGATTTAATGTAGATAATAAAATTTGCATTTTCTGCTAAAAAAAATTTAAAATTAGTACTTAAAATCGATAATTAAAATTTAGATTTCAAAAGTGAGTTATGCCATTGACAGAAATGAAAAAATTTAAAAAATCGATTGATTTTCGGCAAAGTTATGACTGAAAACGATGCATTTTAGTAATTTTTTTTCACGTTTTTGACTATATTTTCAAAAATATTGCTTCAAATTAACTTTTTTAAAGCTTTTTATTTGTATTCAGATGACAGAAATTGGATTTCCAAATTATCTAAAGATCGGTGGATTTTTGCAAAAGTTATGGCTGTTCAAAATGCGGAGAATACTCGTTTTAAGAAAATTCCCTACTTTTAGTCAATTTTTCACATTTAAGGTCATATTTTCTAAACTATAGCTTCAAATTCACTTCGGTAAAAAATTTTATGTCTATTTTGATGCCTGAAATCGATTGGGCACAAAAAATTTCGATTTCAACTTTTTCGATTTTTTGACATTTTTACAAGGTCATGGTATGCAAAAATGGCTCAAAAGGGGGTAAACATAGACTAAATTTTAAAAATAAAGCCTTCATAAAATTTTTAATGCAGATTTATACTATATTCACAATTATTGAAAAAACTGCCAAAATTTTGAAAATCGGTTGATTTTTGGAAAAGTTATGGCTGTTCAAAGTTTGTAAAGAACCCAGTGTATAGGAAATGATGTATTTTAGTCTTTTGTCTCACGGAGTTGACCATATATTCTAAAATATTGCATCAAATTAACTTTGGAAATTTTTTTTTAAGTATTTAGAAGCCTGAAATTGGATTTCCAAATTAAATAAATATCGGTAGATTTTTGCAAAAATTTAGCTTGTTCAAAATGTGGAAAATACTCGTTTAAATTTAAAAAAAAAGGCCTTCAAAAAATTTTTAATGCAGATTAATACTATATTCATAACCATTGAAAAAACTGCAAAAATTTTGAAAATCGGTTGATTTTTGAAAAAGTTATGGCTGTTCAAAATTTGTAAAGAACCCAGTGTATAGGAAATGATGTATTTTAGGAGTTCTTTTCACGTTGTAAACTTTTTTTTATGTATTTAGAAGCCAGAAATTGTATTTCCAAATTAAATAAAAATCGATAGATTTTTGCAAAAGTTATGGTTGTTCAAAATGCGGAAAATACTCGTTTTAAGAAACTTACGAGTTTCAGCAAAGATTTTGGAAAGAGTGTTACTCAAATAAACTCGATTTTCAATTTCAAAACTTTCACACTATTTGAGATTTATCAAGGGGGCAGTCTGGAAAATTTAGCTGAAAAAGTATCTAAAAGGTTCCTCAGCAGCCTAAGTGCAGAGTCTCCCTGATGAGTACGCTCCGTCTAATGTTCATTGTTTTATTTCCTCTACAGCTCAAATGTGATATATGGGGAGTTTAAGACTAAGAGAAAGGGAAAGAGAATAGCATAGAGAAACCATCTCTCTCTGACATACATATATTGCGGTTAAGTTCAAATTATACGCTTTAGTTAATTAGTCCCAACAGTTCCTGTTCGTATTCCTTCTAGTTAATGTTGTGTGCGGTTCGCAACATCATGATGAACATAATATACATACCATATATATATGTATAGTTGTATGTGTGTATGTATGTATGTACATTAATGTCATTATCTTTTGCGTGTATGTTGAGTGTGTGTCCCCGATACCATCTTTGGCCCATATCAAGTGTTTCGGCCACAGAAGTGCCCTCCCAGGCCAAAATGAAAACATTAGAAACAAGTATGGCACATTGGGGCGTTTTGTGTGATAATTTGCCTTGATGAAATTTTGTAAATGCCAAACACACTCACTCACACACACACACACACCCACTCACACACATACTGAAGTGACATGAAAGCTTTTCGTCTCTGCCAATTTATCAAACTGAAGCGCCACCTGGCGGCACTGTCCTCACTGGTTTAGTAGGTTCCGTTAGAAAATTATCTACACTACGTTACATTCTATGAGTTTCATTGTTATGTTGTTACCTCCCAACTACTCAGCTCATATTGCGTTTAGTTGTCCATTCTTGTTGGCAAAAAAAAAAAAAAAAAAAAAACTACTAATTTAATGAAATTTCTAAGGATCTAAAAACCTGTTCTGTCCTTTTCCAACTATCTCCTTGCTGCTAGTTAAGACTTTGTTTTAATTATATAAAGTTTGTTTTTTTTGTCACATTTAGAGCTCAGAGTTTATACCCTGGAATTTAATTGCAGCGACTTTGATGCCACTTCAACTTGTAGTTGTAATTATCGAGAGAGGATATGTGAGAATAGATCCCTAATAGATAAAGTTTCCTCAAGAAAAGGTTGAGACAAAAAACTGTGTATTTTTATGATTTCCTTAAAAAAAAAATTATAATAAAATAAAAATAAATATTCTATAATACTTTAATTATTTTAATATTTATGATTGTTATGAAAGTATTCTCCATTTTATAATTGTAATAAATTTTCTATTAATAAATGTTTGAGTTTGTTTTCTGAAAATATTTATTTTTCAAAATCAGTAATTATTAATTTAAAAAAAAAAAAAAAATTATTTTACATTATTTAAAAAAAAAATAAAATTTTTATAAATTATTAAGCTAATTTTTCTCCATAAATTTATGAGTTATTTTTTAACAAATTCTTCACAAATCTGTTAGAATTCATTTTTAAAAAGAATTTAATTTTGATAAATTTTATTTATTAATAAATTTATAAGTTTATTTCAACTTAATTTTCTTTCTCTTTTCTTTATTTTGGAAAAATCAAAATTTCATCAAATTATTTTTTTTTTTTTTATAAATTTAGTAAGTGAAGAATCTGTAGAGTTTAAAGTACATTAACATCACCTGATTAGATTTAAATTTAAAAAAAATTAAAATTTATTATTTATTTTAATTAATAATTTTTCTTTTATAACAAATTTTCTTTTTTAATCAGTCTTTTTCAATATATGCATCATTTCTGAACTAAAGAATTCTCATAAAAAATCACTTACAAAATACTAACAAAAAAAAAAAAAAGAAATGGAAAATGAAAAATAAATTCTGCATATTTCTTGCACATTTTTTAAAACTTAAGCTGCCAGAAATAAACTTGAGTTACGACAGCTGCTTAAGTGTTCTGTATATTAAAAACTTTATATGCGAGGCAAGTTGTCATCTTTATGCATTGTACAGGGTATAAACAAAAGGACATGCATTAAAGCCGGAGCCATGAAAATGTCAAGCAACAAAAATAAATATAAAAAACATGAGACAAAAACAGTAAAATTATGAAAAAGCAGCAGAAGATGAAAAAGGCAAAGCATGTAAAAGAAGAATTTTAAAATTTTCATAATGTTTTTTTTTTGTTTTTTTTTGTTGAGCAGAAAAAGGCAGAAAGTGGTGCGAGGACATACGCATAATTCAAGAGCAGCCTCAAGGACACCAGCTTACAACTGGACGTCGCAAAAAGGACACACAATGTAAAAATAGCTACGGGCCCGAGTTAAGTTTATTTAAGAGCTTTTATTATTTATAGAATTTACATGTTGTTCTCCAGCTCCAACAACATGCTCTAGGGTCCCGGCGCACTCAAAGAAAATAAACTCAAAGCAATAAATTCCGAATAAAAATTACTTTTTCTTTCTATTTTCTTTGCATGTTAGACAAAAACATATCCTTTTTGTGGAAAAACTCGTACTTACTTCATTAGATGGAGCACGGCACAAAAGTCCTCAATGGTCTGTGATTCACTCAGAGCGATGGCCACCGGCTCCACGCCTCCCATCGGGGCGAGGGCATCGCGTGCCTTGCTCCCAAATAGTTTCTCCAGATAATTGGGTCCATGCGAGGCAATTAAACTTTGCAAAAAGGATGCAGTCTCCTCCACAGGTGGACGCTTGGCTGCCAAGTATACAAAAAGGGGGAAAAAAGAAAAGAAAATCTTGTAAGAAAATTGGTTTTTCATTCATGTAAGTAGTAATTAAGTTATGAATCGAGTTGAACATACGCTGGCACTTAAGTTGATTACAGTTACTTTTGAGTGCTCTTTTAAAGGATATATATATTTTCTTTTGGTTGTAGTGGATCAAAGACAGGGGAAAGAATACTTAAAACTACTTTAACAAAAGAATTTAATCAAATTAAAAAATATTTTAAAAAAAGAATTTAATTAAATTTAAAAAAATATGTATTTAATTTATAATTAAAAATTATAAGTAATTATAAGTTCAGTATTTTGTAGTACATAAATATATTCAAAATATTTTAGTTTTTACTTTGGATTTATCTAGCATTAATGTTGCTACGAATTAAATTTTGAACTACGAAATTGTTTTAAATTCATCGCTTTTAATAATTTTGATGATTTAATTTAGTTATTTATAAAAATGTATGACTTTAAGTTTCTTTTTTAAATTGTACTCCATTAAAATTAAGTGTTTTAAAACGAAAAAAACTTATATTATTTTAATTAAATTTATAAAAATTAAATAAAATCTAGTTGTATTGAAGCTAGAACACAAATTTAGCAGGTAGTATATGAAGTTAATAAATTTTCTTTCCGTTTCTAAACTTAATAGTTTTTAATTTAAATTTTAGCTATTTATTAAAATTAATATATTTTGAGTTTATTCTTGTTCAATTAAATGGCTTTTAAAATGAAGTTTTTCAAACCCATTACATAAATTGAATTTATATAAATAAATAATATGTTGATGTATTGGAGTATAAAAACAAATTTAGCAGGTAGTATATTATTAATTAATTAATTTATTAAATTTTGTTTTTAATTTTTTTTGTTCTTTAATTTTTTTTTTTTAATTTTTTTGTTCTTTAATTTCAATTTCACGCTGATAGTATTTCTTAAATAGATCTTTCTTAAATGTTTTCAAAAGTCTAATTTTCTGTTTATCACAAATTTTGGCTTGTATTTTTTTTTTTAAATTTTAGTATTCTCAAAATGAAGTTTCTTAACCCTTAAAATTAACCCTTAAAAAATTATAGATTTAACATGTATTCAAATATGGAAATGCTTTTAAAGTTAAAAGAAAGATTCGAATTTTTTTTTAAATTTATTTTCAATATAATTTGTTTAATTAATTTAAATTTATTTTTATTAAATATTTCCCTTAATTTTAATTCTCTTCGCGTTTTTCATGTAAAATGAAATATGAAAGTGAAATATACTTAAAAAATTGCTAATAAAATATTCATTAAATTTTTAACTCTTCCAGTTTTCTAAATGTTTGCTACTAAACTTTTCATTTTCGTACTTAATCTGTAATCCCAAATTCTAAATGCACTCGCCAGCTACTACTAAAATCTCGCATTTGAAAGTTCCATTTGCATCCACATCATTTTCCATTCGAAAACCACGAAATCCTCTCAGCTGAACACGTAGCTCCTGGCGAAACGGGGTCTCGTTTAAAATTTTGTGGCCCGGACAAGTTCAGATTTTGGCAAACAACAACAAAACACGCATAGTTTAAATATTTAAAATCACATGCATGAAAAATTAAATGAGCTAAATGACCAATTTAATATTAATGTGAAACTTAAGCTCCGCGTAACAAGCGGCGTATACGTGATATTCAATTTACGACATGAGAAATGAAATTCCAGCATGAGAAACGAAAAAAAAAAAAAATATACAAAGAAAAGAGAAAACAATTTTTTTATTTGATTTTCGTTGAGGCAAATTGCCAACATTTATGGGTCAGTGGGACGGACTGACAACCCGTCACTCCTCACTCCCCAGTCCTTTGGTCAGTTGCAAAAAAAAGGAAAGGAAAGGAAAGGAGAGGATAGGAAAGGATATGTCGTCTGCTGTCGGCTTTTAACCCCCCAAGTCGAGTTGCATTGCCTGAGCTTCAGAGTCCTGTGCCCTCAAGTGGAATGCTTCACGTTCCCCAAACGTGAGCGACTCCTGCATATGCTGACTCCTGTTGTTAGCATTTTTAATGGTTCCAAGGACATGTGTGTGCCCTACTGTATACATGTATGTGTATATATATGTATATATATGTGTGTGTGTGTGTTTGTGAGTTGATTCAGTTACTCACGGTATTTGTTATGCAAATGGCGCAGTTGTCGAGCACAATTTTTTTGTTTTGTTTTCTTGTATTTTGCGTGTTGTGTTTACACTAGAAAAGGGGCATTAACACTATGCAGCAGGGTATGGGACATTGGCTGGTGGGGCGTGGCAGTGTGTAAAGCGATTATGCAGAGTGATAAAAGTTCATTGAATATTGTTTTTTTAATTAATTCAATACTGTCAGAGTCTGACAATTTTTGGGGCTAGAAATACTTTTTATTTTTCTTTTTAATAAATTTTAATACAGCAAAGAAACTAAACAATTCAAAAAAATTCAAAAAAAAAAAAAACATTTCTCGAAGTTTCTGTATAAATTAAATCGATTTTGATACAATTTTAGCACATTTTAGAATATTAGAAATGGCAGTAAACTTCAAAAAATGGCAAATCAAAGTAGAAATTTTATTTTGTTGCAAGGAAATCTTTAAGTACTTTGAGCTGTGCAGATTCTTCACTTATTATGTTTATTTATAAATAAAAATTAAAACAAAATTAAAACTTAGAAATAAGATTTTTATAATTTTCAACATATTTTCACTGATTTAAATACTCTTTATGACACAAACAAAAATATTATAGAATTGAAGTTCATATGTTAAAAAGAGCGCTTTCTTTGGATATAAAAAAATTTTTTTTTTTTTAATTAAAAATCTTTGCTATTTATTTTTATTTTTTTTTATTAATATTGCAATTTTTATTTTAATTTGTATTTGTAATGCAAATATAAAGTGCTCCAAAGTGCATATTTCAATTATATATATTTTTTTTAAATATAAATGAAGTTAATTATGTGCCTTAATATTATAGTTTAAATTTGGAAAAAATAAAAATAATTCATCTAATTAAAAGTTGAACTTCAATTTATTTATATTAGAGTTTTCTTTATTTATTTATACATGTTTTTTTATTATTGATATGAAGAAATATGTAGAATATGTAATATCTAATAATCAGGTAATACTCTGTTAGCTTAAATTATCTTAAATATTATTTTCATATTCACATTATTTTCTAGAAATCGTTGCTTTTTAAAAATGTCCCTGACCTGCTCTTTATTTCCTTATGCTCTTTTCTCTTCTATCTCTGACATACTCTGTATTCATAATTTGTAGGGTATTAACTATTCGTTGCTTGGGCTTCACAAGTGACTTGTCCTGTTGCGTTATCTTTTTAGCTGTTGTCCTCAACTGTAAACTGACTTCATCTGTGCATGTTTTGTATGTATTGTATAAACATATCGCCAGGGAGCGTCACACACACACTAACACACACACAATGCCACACTTCGTCAACTGCATGTGTGTGGGTGTGAGGGGGTGTGTGTGTGTGTTGGTGTGTGTGTGTATTTTTGCCTTTCGCTTGTTACATATTCAAGCGATGTCTATCTGCAGTTCAAATAAAGGCCATGTAACATTAGCAGACTCTCTCTATTCCTCTCCCTCTCCCTCTCTCTCTCTCTCTCTCTCACTATCTCACTCTCTCTCTCTATTGCTCTCCCTCTCCCTCCCTCTCTCACTATGTCACTCTCTCTCTCTCTCTCTCTCTCTCTCTCTCTCTTTCTTCCTCTTCCTTCCCCACTCTCTCTCTCTATCACTCTCTCTCTCTCTCTTCCTCTCTCTCTCTCTCTCTCTCCCTCTCTCTCTCTGTTTGTTAGGGAAATCCCTTTCCACTGCTGTGTTCACTCCCTCAGCACTTTGTTGTTAACTTTGCATATTTTTTTCTTTTTCTTATTTTTTTCGTTTAATTTTTTTTCCTTTTTTTTTGTTGATAACAAAAATATATGCAAAGTTATGTTGATTTCCCAAGGGGTTTTGGCAACTGCAGCGCATTAAAAGTTTCCCTTTTTGGAATTTGAATTTTATTGCACTTTCTTCCACATTTAATTACAATATTTTTTGGGGCAAAAATAAGCATATAAATTTAATTGATACTACTTTAATTTATATAAAAATAAAAGAAAAAATTAAATGTGAATCCTTCATTTGGGAGTGCTCTCTGAATTTCAGTTTCCTGTTCATTAATTAATTATGCTTAAGCTGCGACTTTTGATTTCATTTGCCTGCCGCTAATTATAATTCATTAATAAACACTTCTGTTCAGCGGAAAGTGGGCGTTGTCATGCCCATTTGTGGCAGGAAGCTGCTGCTGCTGCTGCTGCTGTTGCATGATTCTATAAATTAAGCGCAACAATTGGCCAAGTCGAGTTTCCGAGTTGGCCAAGAAATTGGTGGCAGCAGCTGCTCAACTCATAGAGAGCGAGAGAGCGAGTGAGAGAGAGAGAGCGAGAGAGAGAGAGCGAGAGAGAGATGGGGGGATAGTTAGAGACTGTGGAAAAGAGACGGGAAATGGTCTGTGTTCGTGTGGCACATAATTTATCAAAAGACATTTGAGCCTGCTGCTTGAACTTGCCACAAGTAGAGGCAAGTGGCAGTGGCAGTGACAGTGGCTGTGGCAGTTGCTGTGGCATCGCCTACAACCGAATTCATTGTCAGCAAAAAAATAGTTTGTTTTTTTTCTACATCTTCCTTTCAAATAAGCTTAACAATGGGAAAAAGCAATTTAATGTCCTGGCAACGCCTTATCATTCTCATTAAAGTTCTACGTTCTTCCCATCTCACTCTAATTGCTGCCATCTCTTTCTAGTTGCCTCTTCGTCTTCGCTTCGCTTTGCTTCTTCTTTCTCTGTCAACTCAATTGCGGCAATTAGTGCCAACAAATTCTTTGACGTTGGCTTAAAGTTGCTCTACGCCATTTTGTTGTTTAGTTGCCACGCCCCCTTGCCCACCTCAGCCCACACATTCTGTTCAACATTTGTCGTAACAATAACATTCGCACAATTTGTCCATTGTTTATGCATCGTTTGCAAATTTATATCTCTGACTGTCACGACTTGGAGTGGAAGTCGGAAATTTATGATTGTCATATTTAACCTTATAATTGTGAGAAAATATGATTGTTTAAATCAGAAATCATGTTTATTCAATTTATAAGAGAATATCTTAAATTTAAATGCAATTTTAACATTTTATATTATGGCAAAATATTTCAAATAAACTGCTTTAAGAAGTTGTGATATGATTGTTTAACTTCAATCCAAAAGTCTTTAAATCATTTCTATTAAATGTTTAAGAAAATATTTTAAATTAAATAAATAAAATAAATTAAATTAAATAAATTAGTCAATTATGTAAAAGATTTAAATTCAAACACATTTATTAAATGTACGAAAAAAATTGTTTAAAAATAAGAAATAATTTAATTTGCAATTTTAAAATTTTATAATTATGAAATAATAGCTTAAATTATAATTAATTAATTTATTAATTAAAAATAAGAAATAATTTAACTTGCAATTTTAAAATTTTATATTTATGAAATAATAGCTTAAATAATAATTAATTAAAAAACGACTTTTTAAAATGTTTAAGAAATATTAAAAATATTTAAAATTAAATGATTTAATTACTTAAATATTCTTTATTTAATATATGAGAAAATATGCAATTTAACAATTAAAAATGTTTAAGAAATGTATAAAAATTATTTAAAATTAAATGATTTAATTATTTAAATAATGTTTATTTAATATATGAGAAAATATGCAATTTTTAAAATTTAAAATGTTTAAGAAATATATCATATATTTAAAATTACTTAATTAAATATATAATATATTTAAAATATACTTGTGTTAACAATATTTTATATAAATTGCATTAAAAATTTGTAAAACAAAGTTTCTTAATTTCGAAATAAATACCAGAATGTATCCTCTAAAAAATTAAATTAACAGAACTTATTAAATATGAATTTTTCTAAATAAATTCAAGCCTTTGAAATTCGCAATAAAATAAATTATTTAAAGATAAATTTAAGCAAATAAATTGATCCAAAAACTACCCCCCAGCAAACACAATTTGAATACAATTAAAAAATTAACTTTCACACTGAAACAATTGACAAAAGAACCGCAGAGCTTTAAATAAAATATATAACAAATGTAAAGCCATCAGCATAAATTATAAAACAATCGTCAGTCAACTGTAAATGAAATTCTTTACCAAATGCATAAATTGTACCCAAAAATATACATATATGGCAACTGATGTAGGTCCTAAATTTGACATAAAGTTCAAGTTCAAGCAGCTATCAATTATATTCTACACTGGTTAGACAGTGACAGATAGTTGGCTGGAAAGGGACGGGTATAGTGTGCATTAACAGTGGCAAGTGTCAGTTATGGTCAGGGGAAGTTTTGTGGCATGTTTTACACATTAAATTCTCACCGAGAAACTTCTTTGCCATGTGCCATGTGTGTGCTAAAATGGACGACAAAATGGAAAGTTCTTGATTTGACGGAGAAAAACTTTGCTGCCGTGTGGGCTAATTTGATTAGATTCAAGCGAGCAGTAAACTCGGCCACGCCCCAAAAAAGATAAATACCTAAAAGGCAGTTTGCTGAAGTTTTGTTCAAAATCTTGCGGAAAGTGCAACATGCTTGAAATTTCACACACACAGAGACAGAAACTGGCAGCCCGCTGTGGCATGCAGCAGCTGTAGGGCATGTGTCTATGCCACAGAGTGAAACAGAGATAGATGTATGTGTGGCACATATATGGCGGCTAATTGAAATACGGCCTGTAATTTCCTGCTCGTCTTTCAGTCAGCCAACAGTTTTTGGCAATTTCCAGCTAAAATTGCCTGCTGGGCAAAAAGTGTTTTCTGTCAAAAATATGTTAAATGTTTGCATTTTGCTGCCATTTTTGATTGCCAGCTGAGCCTGAGGGACAAGCGCAAGCAATGATTAATCAAATTATTCGATTTCGACAAGTTTCTATATAATTAAGCACAAAATGTGGCCAACTGTGCGTATGCGTAATTTAAATCAATGCCTTATACATGGCCAATGTAACTATATAAACGGAATTTCAAATTATTACTTGAATTTTATTTAAAATTGCTTTTATATACATTATTTTTGACTGTACTTACCCGCAGTGCAAAGTCGCATATCCTCGTCGTAGCCATCGGAGCAATCGGGCGCACCATCGCATAAATATTGAATGGAAATGCAATTACCATCGACGGGACACTTGAATGGCTCGTACGCATGGCAGGGTTCTGCAAAAAAAATGTGAGCAAGAAGAGAACGCAAAACAAATACCATGAAAACACTTGAATCGATATCGAAAAGAGGGCATCCCTCTACTAAAGCTGCAGATTAACCTTTAAATGTAATTCCAAAATTAATGAGTTTGCTTTCGGTTTACTGTGCCAAAGGTATCAAATATAAATTTATAAGAAATTTAAAATATTTAATTTTACCAATTTCATTCTTTTTTAAATTTAGTAAGTGAGGCAACTGTTGATTGCCCCTAAATATCGTTAAAATTTGTATTTATATAGTAAATAAGTAATGTGTTGCATATTTTTAGGTGTCGGTGTTTGAGTTTTTTCTGATTGGCTGCTACAGGATCTATTCAAACATGTTTGATCACTCAGCAACATGTTTGATAGTTAGTTAATTCTTACATTATTGAGTATGATAGAAAATACTAAAATGTGCTGCCTCTCTTTCACACTCAGCTAAAGGGGTCACTTGCAACCAATTAAATCGAACAAGTTCGCTTGTACTTCACGATAGTGCAAGCGAAGCTGATACGCAACCATGTTTGAACGAACCTCAGCTATGATTTTGCAGGCATTGATGCCAAGGGTGTATGTCTGCTTGAATTGTGAAGGCAGCAGTTGCCAAGACACTGAGAGCAGTTTGAGCAGCAACAACAACACAAAACAGAGAGCGAGAGCAGTTAAGTTCGTTAAGTCACGAAGGTCACCTTCGGCAGACGATGCGAACATCGACTCGTGTCGTGATCGTCAGCCACTGCTATCAAATTTACATGTTCGCTGTCCCTCTTCAGCTCACTTAGTCACTGCATACGAGAGAGACTCTCACCAAAATTGAGAGCATGAAGTTCTGCAGGGCGAACATGTACAGGTGTGTTGAGTATGCAAGTTTGTATGTGAGCGTGTTAAAAATACAACCTGAAAGGCAATAAAGTATTTATATAAACGTAAAAAGGATACCAAATGCAAACCCACTTTAACTCTGATTTATTAGCATATGTTATACACAAACACATTCATTTCTACATACACATGTACATATGTATATATTTTTATAACGAATCGGATGGCAACAGGGTAAGTTTACAAAACACTTTGTCTGCGAAAGCGAAACCACGATGGGACCCAAAAAGGGATTGTAATCGCATTTATGCCCTTTAAGCGGATTTGTTATCCTCGCTTACAAATACAATGCATATGTATTTATTTATTTGTGTCCGTATTGTAGCTACATATTGTACTTTTTGTTATTTGTTGACAATTGAAATTGTTTGCTTGATCAGAAAAAAAGCCAAAAAACACTACCAAGGAATATTTCTAGCTCTCTCTTGCTCTAGGGGTAGCAAGTATTAACAAACTGTTAGTTGCATAACTGTTGCAATGTGAAAAGCAATTTCAACTCTGCCCTAAACTTGCCAAGACAAGTTGACTGCAAATTTTAATGGAGAAAGTGTAAGGGAAAGCACAGCGAAAGTTCTAACAAGTTACTCGGCAAATTCGAGCCCTATATAGGTGCGCTCTGCACTGGGCTAATACTTTTAGCTAATACATTTTAAAAAGGCAAGACCTTTTATGACTTTGCCAAAAGAAAAGCAGCAAAAACCGCACATAACCGTAAACCAAATGCAAACCACACAAACACATACATACATATACGCACTTTCTGTTCTCAGCTCTTTTTCAAGCCAGACAAATGAACATAAATACTTTGGGCAGGTTGGAGGTTAACAAAAAGTTGGCAGCGAAAAGTGAAAAGCTTTCGAGTGCCTGCCACGTGCCCTGTCCAAATAAAACCAATTTACGCAGCCCAAAAAAAAAACAAAAAACAGACACCCACAAAAGGGAAGAGCAAGAAAACAGCAAGTGGAATAAAAACATCCGAAAATTAAAATACGAAATATTATTTTTTTCATCACTTTCTCTGAGCTTTGCTTCATGCATGCTCACAAATGGCCATAAATGCTGGGCCTAAAACATAAACAACAAAAAACAAGAGCCGTTAAAAAACAAAAGGAAGGAGGGAGGAAAGTAGAAATCTTAACAGCAAGGACAACAATAAATTCAATTAACTTGCGCCTTGTTTGGGTTTCACTTGTTGTTTTTACATCTTTTCTCTGATACTTTTTTTTTACCATTTTTTCTCCCTTCCTTATCGACAGCTCAGCTAATGCTCTTTTAACGTCATTTTATACGAAATGAACGCATTAACAATAAAAAAATATACAGAAAAAAAAAATATGAAAACAATTTGTTAAGATGAAAATAAATTAATTGCCTTGATTTCACTTTTCCCTGTTTTTTTTCGTTTCCATTATTATTTTTTGTTTATTATTTTACGATTTCATTGGCATTGTGTGTAATTACGGCATAAATATCTATTATATCCTATAAGCAACTGACGAAGGATATGCTGGCATTAATGTTATTATAGTCCTTGCTCAGATTACAGAGTATGTTGTAGTCTATCTTTCAGTGGGAATTCACTTACACTCGAAATTGCATTAATATTTATTTCGTTGATAATGTTTTTATTATGTGATTTTCATTGTTGCCATCAGTTGTTTATGTAATTACATTGCTGTAATTAATTTAGATTAAATAATCGTCGCAACAAATCGAATTTAATTGCCGTGAAATGTAGACAAAGGTGTTGCATGCAACGATGCATTTCGATATTAACAGTTGTGAATTCATTTTAATTAAAAGCTTTGATCGATTAACCTTAAATTTAATGTGTGCTAATGGATATGTGGGATTCTAGGTAATTTGTTGAAATACATACAATTTACACGAATTTTTAATAGAAGTTTTAGTTGGAAGGAGATTCTAATTTTAATACTATATAAAAAATTTGTATTTATATATTCAAATGAGGTATTTGAAATATTTATTTTGATATACAAAATCTTAACTAAAATTTCAATCAAGCAAATTTAGAATGAATATTCTTTAATGTTCAAAAAAAAATATTCTTTAAAATTTTAAGAAACGTTTTTAAAAGTACTCGTTTTTATGTGATGTTAAAATACTCAAAGCTGAATTATATTAAACTAAAAAAAAAACTCTTTTTTATTATGTTTATTTTAAAATTAACTGATTTGTTCTTAATGAATTGAGTAAAATTTGAGCCCTTTAAAAAATGTAATCAAAAGATGTTAAGCTAGTTTAAACTGAACAGATTCTTCACTTATTAAATTCATTAAAAAATAAACCAAAAAAAAAAAAAAAAAATAACAAAAATCATATATTGGAATGTATTGTTTTATTAATAAAATAATAAACGTATTTTTTCTTAATTTTCGACGATAATTTTAAATATTCCAAAAAAATGCAAACAATTTAACATTAAGTTAACATTAAGTTAAATTAAATAAAATCCAATATTTAATGCAAACAAATTTTTTGTATTTAAAAAAAAATAATTTTATTAAAGTTTGACGACGAGTATCTTAAAGTCTTTCATATTTATTTTGAGTCCAACAGATTTTTGTTAGAAGCCCCAAGTTTCTCTCTTTAATGTTTTATGGTGTCTTTTAAACTCCTTCTCTCTTTTATGCCTCTTCTTTAGCCCAAATTCCACTAAAATGCCATAATCAAGCTATAACTATTGACATTATTTATTACGTATATGCCGTGTAAATCGTTTTACCGTCTAGCAAGTATTTTGACACGTACCCCGAATCAAAAAGATAATCAATTATAGCGCTATAAAAACGGAACGGAAGTTTATAGTGAAAGGCAAACTAAAAAAAAAAAACCGAAACTTAACTTTGGTGCTGGTAGAGCAACAAAGTGAAAGTAATTCTCAGATGGGGTGGAGTGAGAAAGTGGGTGCGTTGATATAAAAGTGTGTTGAAGTGTGAGTGGAGAAAGTTTCCTTTTGACAGGATTCGTTTTCTTTGTGCTGTTTGTGCTGGCCTTAAGTTAGTTTATTGTGGGCCAAAACCCTTTTGACCTTTCAACGCTTTTCGGCTGCCACTGCCACCACATCTCTATATGAAACGATATATAAAGCAAATCATCATTTCAGTTGGCCACGTTCTCAAAAGCTCTTGTTGTTGTTGGTTGTTGGTTGTTTACTTGGCCAAGTGAATTATGGCCATGGCTGCCACAGCTTGTCAATTATCACGGCCCTCTGGGTACATAAATTCCAATTGTTTCAACATCAAATAGTAATGAATAGCTCGCGGCTGGCTTACAAAGTGTTTCATTTCTCTATGACTTCCATTTCTCAAAACCATTTTACGTACAATGACAGCGTTGCCGGCAAATTAAGTAGTCTGGCGCGTGCAACACGGCGTATGTGTGATAAAAGTGCCCAAACAATATACCCACATACATACATATCTTGACAAGCATGAAATTATTGAGCTGCACGACAACAAAAAAAACCATTTGACATTTGACTAAGTAAATTGCTTAAGCATCGAATTATATGCACTTAAGAATAAGAAACTTGATAGGCATACGTTGTGGAGTAAGTTATGAAAGTAGTGGGGAGAGTGGGAATAAAGGGGAGGAGTTTCTATCAAAGTTTGTTGGGATTTTCTTATAGAAGTTGTCATAAAAAGTGAATTGAAGAAATTACTTGAGTTGATCGAAGGCTCAATTTACTGTAATGGAGTTCTGATTAATCAAATTATGATATATGCCAGATTATTTGCCATCAAATCTGAAATCGATGCCAGTAATGAAGCAACTATTTTTTATTGACTTTAATAAAGATTTAATCTAAAGTTCTCTTTATATTTTTTGAAATTTTGAAATTCATAAATTCGAATTCTTTTTATTTATTTTTTTTATACGTTTATATACATACATATGTCATCCAAAGGTTCCCTTTATATACTTTCAAGTATATCAAATAAATAAAATAATATAATTTTTTTTTTTTAATTTTTTATATGTTTATATTCAGATCTCATCTAAAGTTCTCTTTATATATTTTGAAGTATAACAAATAAATTAAAAAATTTGAATTTTTTATTTATTTTTTTTTAATACGCTTATATACTGATGTCATCCAAAGTTATCTTTACACATTTTGAAGTATAACAAATACATTAATTAATTTGATTTTTTTTTTTATTTTTCATAAGCTCATATACAGATGACATCTAAAGTTAACTTTATACATTTTAAAGTATGACAAAAATATTCATTAATTTGAATTTTTCTTAAATATTTACTAATCAATTTAAAAAAGAAAACATGATTTTATTTTTTAAATATTTTTCCTCAATTTTTTGTCTAATAAACTTAAGACGCAAAATAATTCAAGGAAAAAATCTCTTATTTTGCTTAAACTTTTCAGCACTTAATTAGCAGCTTAGAAACTGAATTTATATACAAAATCTGTTACTCAACAGCTTTGATTGATATACTCAGATTTTCAACTAAAACCGACATCAGACAAACTTTCCATTAGTCAACTTGTACTCAGACTCCGAAGACAAGTCAATTAATCTATGACAGATTCCAAGAAATTTATAACGAAAACTCTGTGTGGAAAATCTAGGCTTTTTATTCAACTAGAATATTCAGCAAATTTGAAGCTCAATTTCCAACTACTTCCTCAGGCACAAATCAACATACAGAATTCAAAATAAAGCTGCTTTGTAGCCCAAAATTGTTGCCAAGTCAAGGATATTCATGCATAATACAGACAAAGTGCAAAATCGACTATTTATTGAGACAGAGAAAAGAGCAGAAAGAGACAAAAGTAGAATTAGTAAGAGACAGCATGCATATTTGTGCAACATTCTGATTTAGAATTTTTGTGTTGATTTAAGCAGACCACAAAAGTCAACACAGACAAAAGCAGTTGAAGATGAGAAGAGATAAACAGGGAAAGAGAGAGAGAGAGAACTGAGGCAACAAGTGCGCACAAAAGTAGACCAACTAGTTGCCACAATTTCAGCTATGCTTGCCACACACACAAAAAGCAAACACAACACATACAAATGTACATATGTATGTATATGAGGGACAAGAGTATACAACAAATTGCCTGTGGTAAGTATTTCGAGCCAGAGACATGAATTCATTTAAGCAAAAGTCCTGCAGATGAGCTGAAACTAATGTTGGCAGCAGCTAAAGCGAAAGCTTAAGACCATCACACACAAACACACACACACACACGCTGGACTTCATAAATGTTGCATAAATGTCAGAGGCAAAAGGGACGCTTTTGCTTAGAACACAATGTATGCCGAATACATAAAAATAAAAGCGAATATAGCACTTTGTGCTAAGCAGAGCACGTGACTGCAGAAAGAGAGAGAGTGAGAGATAGAGTGAGAGAGAGTGAGAGATACAGAGAGAAAGTGACACAGACAAAACTTATAGTTGAAGCAAGCCAGTAAACTGTGTGAGCTTGTCTTCTCTGCCTCGTCCCGTTTGTTATAACCGGCAAAGTGTTGACACATGAGGCGTATACGCAATATCTGTCACACACGCCTGCCAATTGCACTTTCACCTGATCCGCACACAATTTTCCACACCCTTGCCATACCTCCCCCTCGTTACTCATATCGCTAGCACTGTCAGCTACAGTTTGTCGCTTTTGGCCAGAGAAAAACATATATAGAAAAAATAGAAAAAAAGGACAAAGAAAATTGAGCAGCAGTAAAAAAAAAAGGCACAAAAATAACAGGAAGTCAATTACTCAAGTTCGTGCCCTCAAAGAAAAAAAAAGGGTCCAACAAATATTCATGACTCATCGAATTGCGCCGGAAACGGCATAGAAAGTGTAAATAATACCCCCATATATCAACTCAAATCTACGTCGTAAATATATAGTAAATATTTGAAAGATTCATAATTATTTAAAAAGTATTTCTTTTATTATTAAAAATCATATCTCAATTATATTTTCAAAAAAAAAAAGATTAATTAGCAGCTTTCTATGCTCTGAATTATATATTATTTATATATTATTTGTAGATATCTTTATTATTTTGAAAGAATTTATTTATATTCTTATATTTTTTTAATGTTCATTATTCTAAATATTAACAAGTTTACTGATACCCTCTTGACAACTTAAGTGAATATAATTTAAAACCCAACTATCAAGTAAAAGTAATAATAAATAATTATTCATAAATTTTAAATTTTACAAAACCAAAAAAATATTAAAAAATATATAAATAATAAATATATTGCTATATATACTAAAAGTTTATTGTTTGATTTCAATATTAATTTAATAACAAAATGAAATAAGGTAAATTGAAATTCAATGAAATTATGCAGAAAATCATCAAAGAAAATAAATCAATAAATTTATTTCTTTCAATTTTTGTTTACTTTCCATTATACTGTTTTTAATAATTTTATTGAAATTACAACCCTCGTAATTTATTTTTAATATATATTTCTTAAAAAAAAAACAAACAAAAAAATATAGTAAAATAAAATAATATAAAATAGATAATATAAAACTACGAATATTTTCAGTATTTGACTTTCCACGAAATGTAACTACCTCTGTCAGCACACTGTCTGCGTGGTATACGAAACCCAAAAATAAACCAACATGACGTATACGCAATATAAACTAAATAATTATACACACTCGCACACACACACACCAACACACACACATATATCCGCACACCCTATGCTTATAGCACACTTATGAAAATTACTTTTTCAGCTCGCAGACAGTCACCGCAATATGTGTGTGTACGTGTCCGTCTCCGTGTCCTTGTTTTTGTTGTGGCTCCTTTTTTTTGAGCAAAAACTAGTTTGATTGCATATAACTAATTGTTTTGCTTATAAATTAGCACATTTGTATGCACTGCGGTGTCTCGAATGACAACGCTGACGTAATTTATTGTAGCACCAACAGACAGAGACAGCAACTCAGTCAGAGAGAGAGAGAGTGAGGGGCACATGCAACACTGTAGATACATTTCCATAGTTGGATATATTTATTTCTTAAGGCTTGGCGGGCAGCATGTGTGTGAGAAAACAGCTCAAGTATCTCTTGATTTGTTTCTTTCAACAAAAATCTATCCACTATCCACTATCTCTCTCTTTCAATCACTCTCTCCCTTTCTATATATATACATATATATATCTTTCCTTAGCTACTACTACCTTGAGAAGAGAACTGTTTATTTCTTTATATAAATAAACAAATTGCGGAAAAATGCTGAGTGGAAAAAGCAGCAGCAACTGCAGCAGTTATTTATACAGCTGTCTATGGCATTTGTTGTGAGTGTGTGATAGTGTGCGTGTGTGTTTGTATCTGTTTGCGTGCATAATGAAGTGCGAGAAATTCTAGGGGAAATGCATTTCTTTTATGCATATACATATATTTTGCAAACACATTTTAATTAGCTTCGTTAGCGAGAAAAAAATAAATGCTTCAAAGCTATTTTCTTGTAGCTTGATTAGCAGTTTGAGGTGGATTTTGAGAGGAGGTGGTTGGCAGAAAGATATGAAAAAGAGATGCACAGAGAAAAAGAGATGGCAAATAGAAGCAAATCAAATTAGAAAATAAGATATATGGAAATTGCAAAGAGCTTACAGAGTAAAAATTTATTCGAAAAGATAAAGAAAAATATTAATATAAATAAATAAAAAAGTAAAGTAATAATTTATTTGCGATTCCTAAAGAAAATGGAAAAATATATATAAATAAATAAATAAAATAAAGTAATAATTTATTTGCGTTTCCTAAAGAAAAAGGAAAAATTATATACATATAAATAAAAATATAGATAAAATTAGAATTCTGTATCGAAAAACACAGGCATATGAAGAAATCAGAAAAACCTCGAAGAATTGTGGGATAACGAAGGAAGCGAATAATGAAAAGATCTTGATATTCTTTTGAAATTTTATTTCATTTTTTTATAATGATTAGATGATTAGATAAAGTTCTAAATAATATTCAAACAACATTTTGTTCGATTTCTAATATTAAAAAAAAAAATATTTTTTTTTACAATTTTCCAACAGTCTTTAATATTTTCTTTCGAATCCAATGAGATACTCGCTACATATAGTTTTTTTTATGAATAGGGTTCTAACAAATATAACTTGCCAAACTTTGCTTAAACCACAGAGAATATACTTCCGAGAAATATCTCCCCTGACAACTGTTTATTTACAACACCAACTATCTAGGCAAAATCAACAACTATTTCCCATGACCAGTTTCATACAGTTCATTGCAATGCAAACTCAACTTTGCCAATAAATATTTTATGAACAAGCAGACAAATGTCTAAGCAGCACACATGGCGTATGCGCAATGTGCTTCAAGGCACAAGTCACTCGATATAAATTATGTTACACGGAGACGTGTCAAAAACATGCATAAATATTATCTCAACTAATTGAATTTAATACAGAGCTAACACAATGGCAATTACCAATCATTATATATCAGATATTCGATTAATTAATTAAAATGATTTGCCTTTAGCAAAATAATCAAACTAATTTTAACTTCAAGTCGTATGCTGAATGCATCAAATTATGCAAGCCGGTGAAAATTATCAAGAAAATTTGCAGCTTTTCCACTGGGAACACAATAACTGTCAACGTGGCAATGACATGTCGCGTTTTTGGGCTTTGGCTGTCTGTCCCGTTGCCAATTTGCTGTAAACGTGGCCAAAGCAGGTGAAATATGTTTGGCAATAAAAGCTAAAAAGGCCATAATAAATCTCTTATTTGTATTTGGCTTTTATTGTGTAAAAATGCCGTAAAACTATGCCATAAATTTTCCAATATTTTACAGTTTTTTTTTTTTTATTTTTGTTATAAACGCATAAAATGTGCATTTGTTGGTTTAGCCGGAAATGCAACCGGAGGCAAGAAAATGGCAACAAAAGTGCCAGCAGAGGGACAAAGAGAGAGAGCGAGAGAGAAAGAGAGAGAAAGAGAGAGAGAGGAAAATGAAGAGTGTGAAGTTCTCCACATAAATAACATTTTCTAAAAGCGACGCGAGTTGTGTGTATGAGTGTGTGTGTGCACAACCAATGCAATTTCAAATCAAGGTGAGCAAACAAAAATAAATGCCAAAGGCAGATTACACTATGCTACAAGAAAAATATAACTTACTGTAACTAACAACATATATATTTAGCAGAATTTATTGCTGATAAAATTAATGTAATTTTTCTATTCAATTTTGTTACTCTATTGGAGTCAACTAAAAATTACAATAAGTATCCTTTAACAACATTCTTTTTAGCATTTTTTTTCTTTCATCTTAATTTTTTTTAGGTGAATAATTTTTGTAGAAATTTTCCACCGTATTTTTGTAGTCGAAATATTTGCTCTAACTGTAACTTGAATGTCCTTTGGTTTATGGACCATGCAATTGCTGCAGCTGTCATTTGCCAAATGCTGCTTCGTTTTGCATTTTCCTTTCCCTGCTCCTTCGTCCTTCTTTCCGCCATTTTTGCTCATGCAATTTGTTGACAGGAAATGAACCGGAAATTGAGCACATCATTAAGTTGTAATGCAATTTCCACCTGCATTTATAAGTTTTTTATTTTCTTCCACCATAAAGCATGCATAAAACATTTTAAATGAAACTCTTCATGTTGCGCCAATGGCAATTTAAGGGAAAAATATGTATTTTCATTATGCATAATTGGGAAACATTTGTCAATGCGAGAGGAAACTCATTTAACAGTTCAGAGATTTCTTGATATTATCCACTGCATATGGAAATTATGTTATATAAGAATTGGATATAATATAAGAACATATGAAAAAATTAAAAGAATAGAATTGAAGCCATTTTGAAATTAAATTTATTACATTAAAATTTATCAAAAATTTGCACTTGATAAATTTTAATCTATAAATAATATAATTAAAATTAAATGACAAATTTAATCAGAATTTTTTTAATTTTATTTATTATAAATATTTTATAGTTTTGTATAATTTTATTAAAAAATAATTTTATAATTTATTGTATAATTTGTATAATTTTAGCAATAAATAATATAATAATTTAATGTATAATTTGTGTAATTTCATCAAAAAATTTTTTCATAATTTACAATATTTGTTAGCTATTTAATTTATATAATTTTATAATTTATTAGAAATTTTATATAATATTTTACATTTATTATAATTTTATTATATTATTTACAAAATTTCTGCTTTAAAATACTCCTTCTTTTAGTTATTTTAAGTCCACAACGAAATCACGTCTAAATGCATTTTGGCTACAAAAAAAAAAAAAAAACAGTTACCCACAGTTGCCACTGGCATTTTGCTGCTGAGGTCAGACCACCACAAAAAAAAAGAACACATTTTTTTTTTGAGTCTGTTATAGTTTTTGGCTTCTTACTTTCACTGGCTGCCTTTCACCTACCCACGCTTTCTTTTCATTAGATGTCTGTGTCTGTCATTCCACACGCAACAGACAAAACAATGTCATTAAAGTGAAATAAGCGAAGTGAAGTAAACAGTCAGTTCATCTCCCTCTGCCCTCGCCCTTTGTCTACTTTCTACTCTTCCTCTTCTCACTTCATTCGTCCTTTGCTTTGGCATTCATTTGCTGGCCACAAAAACGCCCCAAAAATATTCAGAAAATGGCTCAGCGACCATGTGTCAGTGCGGTTGCAATCAACCAAACTGCCAGCGACACACACACGCACACACACTATACACACACCCATCAGCACACACACACACACATACTACATGCCCATTGTGTCGTTTTTGGGGTTTGTGAAAAGGGGCTGCAGATGGGGAGGGAGGAGCTGCCAAAAAGGGGCAGGCAACCATGACATGAACTTTATATATATACAATATGCATATATGCATAGTTTCAACACACACTCCCACACACACACAAACACACCTACACACATACAAACACATTCATAGCGCTATTTGTGCAGTCAAAGTTCGCATTAGACATAGTTGAGTTAATGTTAAAAAGGAGTGACAGAGAAACAGAGAGTGAGTGCGAAAAAGAGAAAATATATATATATATATATATATATAGAGAGAGAGAGAGAAATGGAGAAGGCCATAAAAGCAAAGAGTGAGACGGTGAGAGAAACGAGTGAGAGGGAGTGAGTGAAAAATGCTTTGCAAATTCGTGAATTGAAAAGGCAAATTGTGTTATTTGTTGTTTTCATGCCTTGTTTCACTTTTAGTTTATTTTTATTTTCAACATTTTCGAAAACGTTGTTTATACCTCAATTAACTGTAACTGAGAATTGGTAGTTAATAGCACTAATATCCAAATGCAAAACGGAACAAAACATGCACAACAATTGCTCCTTGTGTGAGTTTTACAATCGTCATGTGTTTGCACCTAAAAGGATAATGGGGTATGTTGAGTTCAGGGAAAAGTTTGAGGAAAGAATTTCGTTGTTTTACTTTGAGCGTTTTTTTTTATTTAAGAAAAGATGTTAGGTTAGTTTAAAAAGAATTGATTGAAATGCTACTAAATAAGTGAAAATTAAAAAAATGCCAAAAAATCTATTTCTTTTCTGTGTATAAATAAAAAATTTAACAAAACAAGAAATCAAATAATTTTTAAAATTTGATTAATATTGTAAAAATTTTTACTAAATAAAGACTTCAACTTTAATCGGAAAATTTGTATATAAATAAAATTAAAATTAAATTATTAATACATAAAATAAATAACACAATAAAAATCAACTTAGTATAAAATAAATCGTATTCCTTTTTAAGAAAAAAAAAACTTGTCAATAAAATTTAAAAAATTAACTACTATAAAATACTAAGTTGATTGCAAATACTAAAGACATACATAAAAGACAAATATAGATAGGCAAAAAAAAAGTTAATAGCTTTTAAGATTATTCCTGTATATGCCTTGCTGCCGAGATTCACAAATTATAGAGTATTCAAATAGACAGATTACTTTTCAAGTAAGTATCAACTTTTAGTCACTTTTCATAGCAAACAATTAGAAATGCAATTCTAAGCAGAAAATCACACACTTATAGCAACATTTTATTAGAAAAGATTATAGGGTATATGATGGCAAATAAAAGTGACAATTTCAGACAATTTAAATGACAAATATTTGTGTGTTTGTTTCGAAAGTCGAGAGCTGCCAATTTGCCAAAATGCCTTTTGTATGCAATGCCATTTGCAGAGTGTCAACACTTTATTCAGCTCACTTTCACATGCAACAGACCGACAACAAATACATACACACGCACACACACACGCACACACAGACACATATATAGAAACAACCACATACATACAGCTTTAAATATATGAACACTTAAGTGCGATGTGTTGTGACTAAATGCCTGCTTGCTTAGAGAGAGATAAAGAGAGAAAGAGCCAGGGAAAATAACAGAAAGAGAGAGAGAGGGATATATATATATATGTATGAGAGAGTGATAGAGATGCGACAGAGAAAAAGGAAGAGAGTGAAAGTTTTCCCGGTTGACACTTTCATCATCTCTTCAACTGCCGCTTCAAAGGGAAATCAACAAATTGTTGGCACTTCCGTTTCCTGCCCATCACGTTATTTTTTTATTACACCCTGTGCTCTTTGAAATATGGAATAACGGGTATTATACGTTTGTCAAAATGATAGAACTATAAGCATGTCTTTCTCACAAACTATATGAGCTAAAGATGTCAAATTTGGTATAAAGACTTGGATATATTCAACGCTGATGAAGTTCATTTTTTGATTTACTTTTTTGATAGCCATAAATTATTTAAAACTTTTAAAACTTTTATTAAGTGCAATATTCTATGTAATATAATTTAATTGAATTTTTTGGAAATCATTTTAGGGTATAATAATTTTTTAAATTTTCAGATATTTCAAATAAATTGCCACGAGAAGAATATAGACGATTAATAATAATAGAGTATAATATACTTGGGTATTATTTAAATCGATAATTTACATTAGGCACGGGGTATCTTAAAGTCGGGTCAACTTGACTTTATTTTATCTCTTTTTTTCAGTTTTTCCATTTTTTGTTATCAGACTAACAAACACCAAGTTTGCCGCTCTTGGCTTTAACTTTAAGCCCTCCTCCAACATGGCAAAAATTTCGGCAACATTGCAAATTTTCTTATCGCCCATAATTCGGCAGACATTAATTTGTCGTTTACACCTGCCAACAAAATTGTGTCAAAAACTCAACTTAAACATTGGCAACACATTGATGTTTGTTTAATGGACGTGGCCGAGAAATTCTCATTGCATTTTTATGAACTCGGGGGTGTGACATTAACATATTTTTGGTGTTGTTGTGGTTGTTTTAGTTGTTGTTGGAGATCCTTGACCGACTTGTGGCAGGTAAACAAAATATGCAATTAAATATGTAACGGGGCAAGTGACAGTTGCCGTTGCAGTTGCCCACAAAATGTTGGCAAGGCCAAAAGGCATTTGCAATTGCTGTTGGCCAAGTTAATTGGCAAGAGAATAGAGAGATAGAGAGAGAGAAGTAGTTGATGACCTTGCACTTGCTGGTAAAAATAATGCTTAAATAATTACCACTTGAGAGAAATAGTGAGAAAATGAGTGAGAAAGAGTGAGAGCTGCAGCTAAAACTATGACAATTAAGCCAACTGCAGAGAGAACGTGGCTAAAATAATAATAAATGCGCGCTGAGACGTTGCTTGCTTAGAGAAGCCAAGTCAACATCCTTGCGAACATCCTCATCATCCTTGTTATGTGCATCATAATGTACATCATAATGCCAGCTAAGTGCAGGCAATTAAGTAAAATGCCAGCAGCCAAAGCTCACAGTTTCCCCACAGAGGATTAATGATGATGATGATGATGATGGTGCCACTGTGCTGCGAAAATCCGCTTTAAAATCTGCTTAAAGATATTACGAACTCTTAAAATATATATATATATATATATATATATATATATATATATATGTATATATGTATATATAACATTATTTATAGAGGTACATTTACAGTACATCCCACACACATGTAGCTGGCGGAAATTGTTGAAGCGCCTTGTAAATGACAAGAGATTACAAGCAGGCCAGAAATTAATGAGCGCTAATCATGAAAAATGTTTGTTTATCCCCAATCCCTCAAAAAGAAAAAAACATGACTTCCTCTCTCTACTACTTCTCTCCCTCTTTTCCCACTTGTTTCTCATACTTATCATACTTGTTGTTTCACTAATATTTACACACGTATTTGTTGATTCCTGTGCTGTGTACGTCGCATTCATTTGAATTAGTTCATTAATTGAAAGCTCCTCCTTATTGCTTCTTCTTCTATATATAGATATATCTACTGTTTCCTTCTAGGTCTATATCTTCCTCTTGTGTATTCCCTCTCTTTGCGTAATTGATAAACGAGCCTTGCATACATTTTGATTATCCTTTGTGGCCATCAAGGCTTACCAAGGTCAAGCTAAGCTCCTGTTTTACTTTACAAATATTAAGTATACGCCTGTTTGTCTCTCGCCATTTATTTTCGTCTATCATAGCTGCAACTTTTAGTTTAGAACTATTATTATTATTATTATAACTTTTAGTTACACAACTGTTCATATTCGCACGCCCTCATGAACGTATGACAAATGTTTTCTATTCTTTTTTTGTGTGATTTTTGCCAGACATTTTTTATTTTGCGTTTTTGCTCGCATTTCGTGTTTTGCCTTTTGGCCAAGTTTAAAAATAAACTTGTGACGTTCTTTTGCTGTCATTTAAAGCTCTGTTCGCTGCCAAAGCAGCGTGATTTTCATGATGACAATCAACTGTGAGAGACGACAACCTACGCCATATCTAGTCGAAGCTCTTAGCTCTGACAAGGCACAGGATACTTGCCGCCTTGAAATTAGAGCACAGACAGCCGAGAGAAATCCTTTCCCACTCTAATGGACTTCTGACCAAGTAAAATCGCTGGGGGAGATCTAATAAAGTAAGACACTGACTGCGAAAAGTATGATAAAAATGTCTTCATTTCCACAGTGGATTTCGCTATCTACATGAAGTTGCTCAATAAAGAAATTATAAATATCTTTAATGTTTAAATTTATTTAAAATTCGCTGAAATTGCAAAACGTGGATAAATTTTAGTTGGCTGTAAAAGTATATATTATATAATTATATGTTATCTATATAATAACTTTTTAAGGACTATGCAAAAATTTGAAGATATACGGGTCAATTCTTAGCATATTTTTGGCCATATCTCTTGAAATACTCATCAGAAACCCCTCAAATAAAAAGCAAAATGCTAGTTATGAGTCCTAGAATCGATCGAAGTCGAAAAATTGGGGTCAAAAATTTTTTCGATTTTTGATAATTTTGTCAAGGGATTAGTATGGAAAATGAGTCTAAAAAGTAGAAAAATTAAAAATGGTGATTTTTACAAAAATAATGATGCAGATTAAAACTGATACTAAAATCATTTCCAAAACTTCAAATTTCATCAAAATCCGATGATTTTTGGCTAAGTTATGGCAATTTAAAGTTATGAGAAGATCTATTTAGCGAAAATTACCATTTTGCGACACTTTTTAACACATTTTTCGGCATATCTCGTAAAATATTCATCAGAAACCCCTCAAATAAAAAGCAAAATGCTAGTTATGAGTCCTAGAATTGGGGTCAAACATTTTTTCGATTTTTGATGATTTTGTCAAGGGATTAGTATGGAAAATGAGTCTAAAAAGTAGAAAAATTAAAAATGGTGATTTTTTACAAAAATTTTGATGCAGATTAAAACTGATATAAAAACCATTTCCAAAACTTCAAATTTCATCAAAATCGGATGATTTTTGGCTAAGTTATGGCAATTTAAAGTTATGAGAAGATCTATTTAGCGAAAATTACCATTTTGCGACACTTTTTAACACATTTTTCGGCATATCTCGTAAAATACTCATCAAAAACCCCTCAAATAAAAAGCAAAATGCTAGTTATGAGTCCTAGAATCGATCGGAGTCAAAAAATTGGGGTCAAACATTTTTTCGATTTTTGATGATTTTGTCAAGGGATTAGTATGGAAAATGAGTCAAAAAAGTCGAAAAAATAAAAATGGAGATTTTTACAAAAATTTTGATGCAGATTTAAACTGATATAAAAACCATTTCCAAAACTTCAAATTTCATCAAAATCTGATGATTTTTGGCCGAGTTATGGCAATTCAAAGCTATACATTTTGCCAGTATACCTGTTTTGGTGCCTGTTTTGGACACTTTTTAACACATTTTTGGCCATATCTCTTGAAATACTCATCAGAAACCCGTCAAATAAAAAGCAAAATGCTAGTTATGAGTCCTAGAAACGATCGGAGTCAAAAAATTGGAATCAAAAATTTTTTCGATTTTTGATGATTTTGTCAAGGGATTAGTATGGAAAATGAGTCAAAAAAGTTGAAAAATTAAAAATGGTGATTTTTACAAAAATTTTGATGCAGATTTAAACTGATATTAAAACCATTTCCAAAGCTTCAAATTTCATCAAAATCGGATGATTTTTGGCCGAGTTATGGCAATTCAAAGTTATGAGGAGGTCTATTATGCGAAAATTACCATTTTGGGACACTTTTTAACACATTTTAGGCCATATTTCTTGAAATACACATCAGAAACGCCTCAAATAAAAAGTAATATGCTAGTTATGAGTCCCACAATCGATCTGAGTCAAAAAATTGAGGTCGAAAATTTTTCGATTTTGGATGATATTGTCCAGGGGTTAGTGTGTAAAACTGATTAAAAAAAATCCAAAATTGAAAATTAGAGGACAGGGGAAAAATTTAAATGCAGATTTATTCTAAGTTGAAATCCATTTTCGAAATTCAAATTTCATGTATATCGTTTTAACCAAGTTATGGTATTTCAAAGTTAGAAAAAGGCTACTTTAAGGCTCCTTTCATTTGTACTATAATTGAGTCATATTAGTCTGAGTGTGTCGTCTCTGAGAAGTGATTTATTTGATGAATGAATAACTAGCTGCAGCTGTTAATCAAAGCAGACTTGTTATTTGAAAATCATTTTCCGCATCCTAGGGCAGACGGGGATCAACTAATTTCCAACGATGCGGCCCACATGCCGGGGGGCATAATGATAAAACTTGGCAATTGGTGGCCTTCAGCAGCTTAGCGCTTCACGTTTGACTATCTCATGACAATACTGCCGAATAATCCCGCCGTCGGCAACAGCAGCTTGAATAAACAAAGCCAGGGAGAGACACCAGACAACACCAGAGGGAAAAAAAAGTGCCAAGGGTTGGGGAGGATAACAGGACGAGGGCAGGATGAAAAAAAAATGAAAATAAGCCGGATGTGAATATGTAAATTAAATCCCAACGAATGGCATCAGAAGACGAAGAAGAGCACAAAAAATGAAAATGAAAACAAGCAACAGCCTGTCGGCCCTCTTCCTGTCTTCAGCCTCATGACCCAACCCATCCGATGGAGGCATCGCAGCAGGAGGAGGACGATGATGATGATGATGGCGACGATGTGTGCAGGTGTGCGTTGGTTGGGTAAATGGTAAATGGCATCGCACCAGTTGATAAATAATTTATATTAAATCGCTTTGTATGCGAACTCAAATGTGCTTTAAAGCTCACCGATAACGACGAGCATGTGTGTGTGTAATAATTTCACTGTGTATGTGTGTGTGTGTGCGTGAACAGCAACAGCATCAGAAATGGAAAACAGTTGCAGACTGAGATGATGATGACACCAGCTGCGTTTGAAATTGCCGACAGACATAATCGACTCTTAACATACACACCAACACAACACACACACAGACACACATATGTACATACATATGTATGTAGGCAGTCCTTCTCTTTCTCTCTCCATCTTCCTCTTTCGCTCTCTTTTTTCAAATATGTAAAAAATCACATCCTGCTTGCATAGCTGCTAAGATTGAAATTATCTTATGAATATTCATGCATAAATTCAAGGATGCTTTTATACTAGGCAGGACATAAGCTTTCTAGTAAAAGATTAATATTTTTTTCGAAGCTGAAAATTCAGCTGGAGGTTTAAAGATCTCAAAAATATTTTTAAAATACAAACAGACGATTTTATCATGTTTATTTTAAGCATACTGCTGTAATTATTTATATAGAATTGCACGAAAATATTGACTAAAATTGGCTCAGCATTTCAAAGAGAGAATCAATATACTCAGTTTTTCTCAGACTTTAAAAGGACTTCAACAAGATATTATACCAATAGTTGCAAAATAAATATACCTCTGAAAATCAAAAAGTTTTTTTTATAATTTTAAATGATATAAAAAAACGTTATTTTCCCAATAAGATTGATGTTAACTTTTGTTTCGTTTTAATCAAAAATATATACAAATAATATTAGTCTAAATTACTATAAATAAGTATACAGTTTTATGTAATATTCTGCGAATTTCGTGCTTTACTTTTGATATATAATATATGCACTTATCTTGAGTCACATTTCATTTCATCATTCAACTAATATTTTCGCACAGCTGCAGAAATAATTTCTATTGCCTACTTTTTTGGGCAGCGCCATAATAAAACCTCGCAGGGAAATCGTTTCATTATTTATGACGAATTCAGCTGGCCATAAGCAAATCAATCAATCAATCGCCGGCAAAGGCAGCCAACTGCGTCACCGACACGCCCCCCGACATATCTACGCCCACTTTGTTAGCTTCGACAGCGACAAGAAGATGAAGAAGCAGAGGCAGAAGGGGTAAATATACGAAACTCCCGCAGGGAATATTGCGTGCCAGTCACCAGCTGTTAAATCTAACTCGCTCTATTCTCTCTCTCTCTCTCCCTCACTCTCTTTCTCACTCTCTCTCTCTGTCTGTCTGATTTCTTGGTGTATTTATCATATCAAACCAAACATTAGATATTTTTGCACATCATGCTTCTTGTTGCGAACCAAAATTTTCCGTTCGCCGCACATTTATCAGGCAATTACCAAGGCGCTTAATTTATGGCGCCAGCAAATCCGTCAATTTGCTTCTTCTTCTTCTTCTTCTGCCACAACATTTCAGTGTAATAGCTGAAGATAGGGGCAGGATATAGCAGAGCAAGAAGGACAGCAAACACCTTTCAACTGATTGAATTACATTGAGCCTTGTTTGTGTGGCAAGGCCTTTTGTCTTTTTGGGTTTTTGCATGCCCTTTTTTGATTGGGCCAAGTTAATGGCTTTGTAATGATTGTCGTTATTAGCCCCGGGGACTACAATAACAACAAACACACACACACACACACAGCTTGCTTTACTGTCATTTGTGGCTCGTCCTGATAGCAATCAGATAGCAGCCCAGCACAATCCGCGTCCATTCTCCCCGTCAGGGAATTGGTTTGTTTTGGCCGCCATTGCCAATTAGATGTATCGCCATTTGTCATGGCGGATTATTAAGGTTAGTTTCTGCTGGCCAAAGTTTGTATTGATTTGACATTTACGTTTACTGCCTACACACACACATACACACACGCTCCACACCATATCCACAACACAAATATCGTGTGTTGTCTGCGTTTATTATCGATGAAATTAGAAATCAATACTCAACTCATCAATGTGCCGCAAAAATTGGTATCCATTTCAAACGTTGCCGTCTTTAAACATTTATTGAGACCTAATCACTGCGATTATAGCAACTTTTCATTGGGATCAAACAAAAAAAAAAAAAAAACAAGAACTATGATAAAAAATTTAAAAATCAATGAAAAATAATGAAAAATAAGATGAATACTAACTAATTATTTGACTAGATATGTTTATGGATTAAAAAACCTTTTCAGACTTTCATTTCACAACATTTCTTATTTTTTTTCTACTTCAATATATCTACTCCCTTATTATACAAATTATAACATTTTATTTCAATATTTATATTTTTTATTATTTATTTATTGGATTATCTTTTTGTTATTGTCATGTAAGTTTATATTTATATTTTCTAAGTTCCATTTATTATAGTTTATAAATAAATTATATTTAAAAAAAATGAATAATTTTATTTAGACTCTATGCGTACTTTGTAGTTTCATTTTGAAAATTGTCTCAAAAATTGTTTTAATTAATTAAGTATATTTAAAGTTGTCTCTCTTCTCTTACATATTTGCCTTCAATACAATTTATAGAATTTTAATACGTTTTATTTTAAAATCATTTCTTTATAGTTTGTAAATAAAATATTTTGCAATTAAAAGAATATGTTTTTGTCTTCCCTTCACTCTATACGCACTTTAACGTTCACTTTGCTATAAGAAAAATCTCTCTTCAGCACTTTAATTAAAAATATTTTTATTAATTAAGCCAATCTAAAGTTCAAGTTTAACGCCCCAGAATGTAAACTCAACTAACTTTTATGGCTTCCAAAGTTAATCTATAGTTTTAAGCACACGAAGTACTTTGAGGTGCTAGAAAATTTCCCAGAAAAAACAAAAAAATCTAATAAAAAATATAGTTGCATTTTAAAGCATTTCGAAAACAGATTATGGCCAGGGTGTTTAAGCCAAAGAAGCTGCAGGCAAATGGCGAAAGTTATGCAACTTGGCTTAAATCATGGCCGTCGCTAATAATGAAAAAGCAACAATCTGATAGGGATTGAAATTACAAAGGAGAGCGCATTGGAGAGAGGTAAGAGAAGAGATAGAGACACAGAGAGACAGAGAGCGAGAGAGAGAGAGAGTTCGCTGTCGTATACTTTTTAAAGCAAAGCGAGCGAAATACAGCGAAACTCATAAAACTTGAGCAATCGCGCATAAATCTCCTGCAGACAAAATGGCCAACTGCTTGTTATTGTTGGCCAACTCTGGACTAACTCTGGCAGTAGTTGTAGGTGTTGTTGATGTTGCTGTTGTCTGTGGCACGGTAAAGTTTGCATGCGAAACGGTTGTATTGGCATTCGCCAACAATAAAAGTCAATGGCGCGCAACGGACGAAGTCGCCAAGGATATTCCATAGGATACCTACATATATATGATAGGTAAGAGGTTAGGGGCAAGCTAAGCTCTTAGGCATTGAGTTGAGGCTGCATGTAGCCAGAGAGTGATGAGGGACGAAGGGAGCACAGCTTAAGTCGGCGCGTGTATCAGTTGATGGATTCAAGGATAACATATATGTAGCCTAATACATGCTCGTCTGTCTCTCGTATTGGAGCAGGTGTTTTATGGTCTTTGAGCAGCCAACAGACAGCGAAGAAAGAAACATAACAGCTAAAGCCACACAAATTTTGCATAATCTACGCTCGATATGATAATCAATGCATATAAATTTGGATTTTCTTTTTGCTCTTGAAATAAATTTACACTCAATACTCCTTGTAGGGTATCAGCTGCTCATGACTGCAACACTATTTTATTATTATTTATTTAAAGAGTTGTTGGCTGCCATCACGTAGCTCTCATAAAACCCTTTAATGCCGCTTGCCAGTAGCCACTTAACATTGAAAGCACAAAAAAAATGATGGGAGGCAAAAATCAATAAATATATAAATATATATTGGTTTTTCCAAGCAACTCTGAGATTGAAAAGTGTGGCTGATATTTAATATGATATGCCTACAAAGAGAGTTGTAAGTCTGGTTGGCAACATAATGAAATATGATATATTAAGATTATCAATAAAATTATATAAATATTTTTCGAGTTGATAGCAATCATCAAAAAGTTTTAAATTGCAGCAGAAGTGTGAAACAAAGAGAGCAAAAGCAAAGTCATAATCAGACATTTTGTTGGGTGCCCTTATAAGTATGCTATGAAATTTTAGGTGTTCACTGCACTATGGGAAATTTGTGCTAATTTTATAGTAATTATTGAAATTTGTGAATAATATTTATATCTATCTGATTTCAAGGTACTTGTTAAATAGCACAGATTTTTCACTTATTTAAATTAAATAATAAAAAAAATAAAAACAAATATAAGATACTAGAAAAATACTTGTAAATAAAGAATACTATTAATCTTTTCAGCAATAAAATTTATCAATAAATAAACAAAATAAGCAATTATTAACGGTAGGGCGGAATCACGGCCTTTTTATTAAAATATTTCTAATATTTCTATAAAATAAAAAAAAAATTTGTATTAAAACATTTACTTCGCTTAAAAGTTATAAAATCATTTCAAAACAAAAAATCCCACAGTATTTTCTAGGTGTGAAAACTGGGAATAAGTTGCATGCCGCAACAAACACAGTTTGAAGTTTTTCATTTTGTTTTTTCTTTCATTTTGTTTTTGTTGCTACTGACTGACTGACTGTTCGTGCTGCTGGCAAACATCTTTGCCACATGCAACGGGTAATGGGCAAATGGGCAACTCGGCGACTGGCAAATGGCAACGTGCCACACGTTGGAGTGGCAGGCAAAGCAGCACATAAATCTGTAAATGTGATAAATGGCTGTAAAGCGTAACTTAATGTTTATTTAAAATAATGATGATGAGGTTGACAAACAGACAGACAGACAGACATACAGACAGGCAGACATCTGATGTGGCTACTTATTGCCATCTTGCGGCGGTATCGTATGCAAATTTATGCAACACACATTAGGCCAAATTGTCAAATGTCAGCGCAGAGAGTGGGCTCTCTTGCAACCAGCAACAACAACAACAATCTAATATATGATAAAAGAAAAGGGCACGAAATGGTTGCTGGATAGCCAGCTGCTGCCTTTCAGTTGTCAATTATTCATAAATTGCGTATACGTTTGACGCTCATTACGTATACGCAGCGTGTGTGCGTTTGAAATGAAATTGCTTTCGTTTTACTTATGTGCACGCCATACAAAATTTATATGGGACAGACCATATTTAATTTGATTTACATATCTGCCACGTGTCCTGGGCATTCGTGATTAGCATAATTTTGCACAAATACTTCAACAACATGAGGGCGACTTTTTTTTAACGGCAACTTTGCAACTTTCTAACTACCCAGAAAAATAAATAACACAACAAAAGAACAAAAAAATAATTCTGCTTTATAATGCACACTTCTTTTGAATAATTTTACGCACAAAATCGAAAAAGTTTTCGTTATTGTTATTATATTGTGTGTGTCTGGCAACAAAACGATACTGATGAATATAAATGAACAGCAAATGTTTCGACAACTTTTGCAAATGCCCACAGATTTATATAAATATTTAAGATGACAAAAAAAGAACTGAAAGCAGAAAACAAGAAACTTTAACGACAATTAAAAGCGTAAACCGAAACTTTGGCACATAATTCAAGGGATTTGCATTGAAGCAGCAAATAGAAACTAAACTTTTGTCATAAGTCAGCACAGATAATAAGATAATGTCCAACAACTTGACTTCAAAATTTAAAACGAAATAAATGTCAGACACCATAGACATATAAATATATTTCTTTTCTTTTTTTGTTGGTAGTCTATAATATTTTATTTATTTATTTTTATGTGGCATTTGGCAGAGCCTAATGCGGGTCATCCTCGCCCCAGTCTCAGACTGCTGACAAGTCTAAATACACAACGGACCAGAGTATGAGTAATGACAACTTTATCGTTCATCTGTTTTGCTTTCCCCTCCCCCCCCCAACCCACCGCTTCTCAATGTATCCCTGTGTCCTTTTGGGGGTTTGTGAGGCCATTTTGGGGCATTGTCAGCGGGCTTGTCCTGCGCCTACACATACATATTTGATTACATTGTTTTCTTTAGCTTGTGTCAACGGCCACGCTGTGTCTAATAAATTCAACTTTGATGTATTTGCTCGACATGTCACTCCCTCTCTCTCCCTCTTTGTCTTTCTAACTGTCTCTCTCTCTCTTTCTCTCTGTCTGTCTGCTGCTTTATGAATATTGTGCCATAGCATTTGGTGCGCATCTATTATGCAGGACATCACTTGCAGGCGACTCGGTATCCATTTGCTACCCTCCAACCGGATCGCATCAAATAAAGCTGCCTCAATGCCGTCATTAACAGTTACCAACTGCCTCCTCACTGCCTCCTCATCATGCTGTTCGTTTTATGACACTTTTTTCTTTACAGCATTGCAAAAATTTTATTATTCAAATGCATTTGCCGGCACAATGTCATGCTATAAGCTGATTTGATTGCGCTGCGACAAGGATTCTCTTTGCCAGCTATGACAATACCCAAAGTGTAGCATACTTTTTAGAGCTGCAGAAATTTTTTCTGCCTGAATTTGACATCAGTTTAGATGGCAGAAGGACCTTCAATGCATTGCAATGATGTCGAAAACTTCAACGAACTCTGATAGTTTCGCTGGAAAGTTATTTAATAAATTTTTGTTAGCCTAAGATTGTTTCTAAATATGTTTTCAGCATTGAATAGCTGTAAGTTGCTTAATTTTTCTTTTAAAAATAAAAATTAATAGCTAAAACAAGAAAACAAATATCATCTAGATTTTTATCAATAACATTTAAGAAATTATGAGAAAAAAAAATTTTTCATAAAATTTTTAAAATATTTAAATTAATTTATATCCAATAAGAAAATTGTTTAAAAATTGCAAAAATCTTAATAAAATTATTTAATTAATAAGTATTAAATTAAAGCTAAAATAAAAATATACTGCGAAAAAATGTCTTTTTATATTCACAGTAAACAACATTAATGTTCTATAAGCATTTTCCCTTCAAGTCATATTTCTGTCATTTATTATATTTGTAATCAGTAGAGGAAAACATCATTTTAGTTTATTTGGTTAGTCTGGATATATTCCCTTTTAAAAACGACATAGAAAATTTTAAATAGTTTCATACATTCAAATTGAAGAGTGAGATGCAGGCACATCATGCCATGCCGGATTTCCGTTGCCGCAACCACTGCAGCCACAAGGAGTGCCAGCGCCACGCCCCCTTGGGCATCATTGATCAGCACACGCAGTGCAAGTGCCTGGGCGAGGTGAATGCCTCCTCCATATTCCTGGAGAATGTGCTGGACTTGGCCAACACCCTGGCCCAGATCATGATGATCTGTGGACTGCACGAGTGCAAGGCCAAGTCCACGGTGGACATCATTACCTACTCCTTCCTGCACTACGATCAGGTGTGTTACTGCATCGACACTGCGCCCAAGAAGCGACTGCGCAAGGAGGATCTGTTCCATGAGCTGGGCAAGAAGTCGCTGATGAACAAAGTGGAGGCACATCTCGCCTACAACATCATCAAGCGCGGCTTCAAGGCCTTTTACTACGAGCCCAAGGAGGAGTTGACCTACGACGATCAGGGCAGGCCGAGCTACAACGATGAGTGTGTCTGGGTGCATGCGGCAAAGAAATCCGCGGAGAGTTTCGCCCGCTTCGATGGTCTCTCCTGTGCCGAACAGTTGGCCTACGAGGCCAAGATCAAGATTGTCTACAAGAAGTTCTACGATCGCATGCAGACACGGAAGCGGCAGCCGGAGGGCGATGATTGCAACTGCTGCTTCTGTGCCAAGAAACGGGGACACTTGATCTACGCCAAGGAGCCGGTGCCATGCAGCACCAAACGGAAGCCGAAGCATGTGTGTCCCTACTGCTGCAAGAAGAAGCAGAAGCAACAGTATATACATCCTGGACGGCAACAACCCAAGTGCCCCAAATGCCACAAATCGCTCAAGTTCTGTTGCTGCCCCAAAATGGACTTTAGTCTGGAGTGGGTCAAGAGCATCTGGGATCGTCCCGATTTCAATCAATACTATCAAAATGAAATCGCACAGATTGAGGAGCGTCTGGTGAAGGGCACCTGCTGGTTGCCACCAGAACCGGTCGCAGCTGAGGATGAGCCTGTTGAGGCTCAAGAGGAACAGGACGAAATGGATCCTGCAAAGCAGTTGGCGCTGGGAGGCAAAATTATACCATCTCCAACGTTGGAAGAGGACGTGCATGAAGAAGAAGCACCCGCAGCAGAAGCTGCGCAGCCTGAAGCTCCAGAGGAGACCAAGGAGGAGTAGTTCAGTGGCAGGGAAAACTAAGGAAAATTCAAGGTTTTTTTTTGGAAAATCTGCTGGAAATTTTTGTTGATAATTATTTAATTAAATATAGGAAATATAATAAATTACTAAATTAAATATAGGAATTATAATAAATTGTAAACGTGAAAAGTCTGTCCATTAACAACATTTACCTCTTTTCATTACTTTATTAATTTTTAATATTTTTTTTTAGATATGAATCTTTCAAGCCCTTTCTTCTTTATAATTTCTGATTTCCCCTCTAATTTTCTCTTTCTTCACTTTTCTTATTTCTTTTCCTCTCTCTCTCTCTCTCTTCTACCTCAGTTAGTCAGCTGTCTAATGGCCACATCGTCTACATGTTGCCAGCATTTGCTCTCCAGAGTACTTGAGACATTTTAGCTGCTCCCATTCTTGGCCTCTACACATTCTCGCTCTCTTGACCCTCTCCTTGCATTGTTTTCTCCCTTTTGCTTTAACAGGCTAACGGGTAACTGTTGTTGCAAAACCATTTTCCCAGAAGGTAGAGCCATTATGGCATAGTACGTGTTGCTTCAACTAACTGTGTGCATTCCTTCATACACTTCATCTTGGCCACAATAAGCCCGGCAGCTGCTTCAGCTCTCGCTTGCCACACTCCACACTTGCCACGCACACATACACAAGTGCATACCACACTTTGTGGTTAATTCCCCAACAACCTGCAACTTGCCACTGCTACTGCCACTGCAACTCTTTGCTGCAACCATTCAACTCGAGCATGAAATGCAAATGCTTTAAATTATGCCAAGCTGCCGTTATGTTGGATATCATCTCGAAAAAGAGAGGAGGGAAATGCGTTCATTAAAACAAGCTGCAGGCAAATGCAGAGAAATACCCTGCAATCCCCCAAAAACAGAATAAATTTAAGCAAAAAGAATATATCTGAATTCAAAATATATAGAAACATTTTCTAAACAAATTTCTAGTCCACTGGAAGCTTATTTAAAAATATAAAAATTATTATAATTAAAATAAATATATCAACGAAGTAACTAAAAAAATTCATATAAAAAAATGCATATATAACTATATAAATTCATATATAATCATAGGTAAATAAATAAAATGACAACTTGGCAGATTTTATTCAAGCTCAATTATTAAAAAGAAAAGTATTATTTATCAATAAAAAAAAACAACAGTATTTCCACATCAACATAAAAAAAAATAATTTATTTTGGTAAATAAAATAACACTGGAAGATTATAGTTAAGCTAACTTATTAAATATATATATATATATATATAAAATATATTAATAAAAAGCAACAACTTTAAGTATTTCCAAGTCTAGCACGCTCAACTGCTCAACAAAAACTATAAAAGCAGCTGCTACCTGAGCTCTTAATGCACCCCAAAGCAGCCAAGTCTATTATTCATTTCCCACTTCTTTTCACCTGCACTACTGGCTACGTATTTCGGCCATAACGCAATTTGACCATATCGCAGATCTCTCTGTAGCCAAGGCTAAAACTAATGTGCACTCAACGAGTGTCCACAGCAGCCAAAACTCGGCAACCATGGCAAATAGCACAGCTCAACACCTGCACAAATTGCCGAATTTTTAATGACGGCGGCTGCTGTGGTTGAGTTGCAAATGGCGCGCTCAAAAGTAGGCAACAAAATATTCATAACAAATTGCGCTAATTTATATTCGATGGACGCCACAAAAGGCCATGAAAATTGAATTTGTTGTTTCTGATTGGCATGATGAAGAGCCAAAAAGCCCAATAACAAATGCCAGAGACAAAGCGTGAGTGTGGGTGAGAGCATCAGTTATCGATGTGTGCGATAATTGCGGTTAATTTGCCAGCAAAGAATTGACACTGAAAAGTATGCTACATGGTTCCGATTTCAATTAGATTTTAACTATTGATTGGCATAATAATGTAAGGTAGATAAATAACGCAATTAAATATGATAATTGCAAATTATATCAAATGTTAATCAGCCACATATATGATGAATCAATGAGATAATGGTAATGTTTTGTAAAAGCTTTATTTAATTTTGTATTTATAAGTGGGTAAAAAAATATTTAAGATTAATGAAATTTATGTATTTTAATTTCATTTAATTTTTTCTAAAATAATTACTATAAAATGAGTAAATAAATAATTAAATTTAAAGAATAAATAATATTAATCAGATATTGGTAATATTTTTTAAAAGTTTTACTTAAATTTTTATTTATAAGTGGCAAAAAAGATTAATTAAATTTGATTAAAGAATTAAAAAATACCAAAAAATACTAATTTCACTAAGAATAAAAATGCTTCAGTCAAAATAAAAAATAAAAATAAAATGAATAAAATAAAATAATAAAATTTAAAAAATAAATAATATCTCAAGAAAAGAATTAACAAATCTTTTACCTTTTTTATGTATGCATAATTAGCAGTATCTTCAATTTAAGGTAATATGTATATTCTCGAGGCAATTATTTATTCTACAATCCAGTAAAAACTTTATGAAAATTTCCACCCCCTCGGATGACTTTCCGCTTGAACTGCGTTGGCGGCAAAAGGCATCAAGTTTCATTCCCGTTAAGCAAGCTAATTAAGCTAAGAAACAAAATTGTTGCCAAGTTGTGTAACATGAGCTAAAACACAAGTTGAAACTTGTTCGACACTCATAAATTACAAAAAAGTTGACGAAGAAAAAGATGAAAATAAAAATTGTATAACTTCAAGGCAAAACTGCGCTAACATGTGATGCGAAAACGTCCAAATCAATAAACGGAACGTGCAGATGCTATAAGCCTGGCCGGGAAACATGCGGATGATTTCCAAAACGGGCTACAATATTGAAAATATCCATAAGGCCAGCTGAGGAACTATGCAACATTTTCAACACGTTACATATTCAATATTGCATTTAATGCTGCCAGCTGCATTATTTGGTTATTCAAATCCAAATGCCAAATGCCAAATGCCAAACGGCAAACGGCAAACTGCAAAATGGCAAGAAGTTTACAGCAGCCGCAAAACAACTTTAGACGGCAACCGAAAGCTGTTGGCCAACATCAATACAAAACAGCTAAAAGAAAAACAAGCAGAAGAAGAAGAAGCACGCATAGCGGTAAGTAGTTTGCAGTCGTTGAAAGTGCGCAAAAGTCGCAAGTGGATTTTGAGTGCAAATACTGCAAATGCCCGCAGCATCATCTGCATGCGCTCTAGCTATATAGCTATATCTATCTATATCTAGCTATATATCTAGTTGCAGATGCTGCTTTTTTATCCCTTTTGCTGCATCTGCTTAGCGGTCACGTGCTCTCAGCTCAAGTCACATTGCATTCCAAGCATTTGGCTTTATGCCAAATTGGATTTTTATATGCAATTTTTTTCCAGCATTTTTTTCGGTTGACAATCGCCAAACCACAAAAATATGCAATACTCAAAAATATGCAAATGGGGATATCGTTGAGCTGCAGCTGCGCAGGGATATATATCTTGGTTTGGCAGTAGATTTGCCTGTGTACGCGAGTGACTTGAGATACTTTTAATGGCCACCCTAAACTAACTTCTTGGACTTAAATTTATTTGAAAAATAATCGGCCTTATTGGTAGACCTTTCTTAAGCAAATGATTAATTTTGTGCCTGACCTTCTATATATAAAAATATTTTTTTTTATTTTATCAAAGCATTTAATGTTTCATAGTATTATATAGCTTTCATAAATGTTATTATTTTGATAAAAACATTATTATCAATTTTTAATATTATATTTTATTAATTTATTACATACTTATTTAAAAAGGGTAGTTTAGAAGTTTAGTTTAGAAACTAAATTTGACCCTGAATATTATCAAATAGTTAATCTCTTTTTGATTTTAATATTCAAAACTATGACTATTATTAAAAATTATTATTTTAACATAATATTATTAATTTACTCGGTTTTAAGTTTTTAATAATATGAATATAATATATCCAATGTTTTTAAAAATTCGTAATTTTATTTCCACTTATATTATTATGAATTTCTTAATATCACAAATCATATTTTTTTTTAGATTTTTTTTAATTAAGTTTCGGCTTTTTACAAGTTATTATTTTCCAATCAATTTGTTATTTTATTAATCATTATTATAATTATTTTGAAAGTTATGCGCTCAATAAAATTTCTAGTTTTCAAAAATTTTATTTAATTTCCGTAATAGCAGAAAATATTATGATTTTCAGTTTTTTTAATGTTGCGGCGTTTTACAAGTTATTATTTTTCCAATGTCACATTGTTGCTATTTTATTAATTATTATCATTATAATTTTGAAAGTTAGCATAACTCTCAATAAAGTTTTTTTAAAAGTTTTTAATAAATTTTTATAATTACTATATATACCTTCTATTATTGTTTTAAATATTATATATAATAATTTATTTTGTAAATTTAGTTTTCAGTACATTGGATTTAAATTAAGTCAAATATATAAAAATCAATATTATTTTTTTGCCTTCGCAACACAATCGAACTCTAATTGATATATGACAGACCTACATATTTATGTGATAGTTTTGCTTTCTGTTCGCTTTCACATTTATTAGAAATGAATTTTTTTTTTTAATTTTTTTGGTTGCTCATTGAAGTCGAGCTATATTTGGTTACAGCGTGCTACGTGGCGTATGAGTAATGCATGAAACTGCGGCTACAAGACCGCCAAAAGTTTACAAATAAAAGGGGGTTTGGTGGATGGAGGAGAGGGGATGTCTAACTGACGTTGTCCGGAGGTGTTTTTCTTGTTTTTTTTTTTTGCATTTTAAATAAGTTGTTTATTCTGACTACAATTTTCGCTGCTGGCACCGCTTGTGAAGGGGGCGGGAAGGGGCGGTGGTGCTCTGTAAGTACTTTTGTAAGGCACGAAAAATTGAATGAAAATGAAACGAAGCGAAAAGCGTCTAAAAAACACTTTCATTCCTAGCCCTGTCGGCAGTCCGTAAAATTGACAAGCCGTAAAAAATATATACGTATATATGCACCAAAAATAAACGTATTTATTGTTGCTTTTGTTGACGTTGTTGCTGTTGTTGTTGTTGTTGGGTATTGTAGTCCAACCATCATCAAATAATATTACGCCATAAAAAGAAAGTAAGGCAAGTGAAAGCGAAAGTGAAAGTAAAAAGCGAAAGCGCATATTTTAGCCATTTTGTTAGTTTGTTATAGCCAACTGGCATCGTCTCGGCCTCATTAACATTAGATGTGTATACAAGCCATAAAAGTATGCATAATGCTTTTGCCTAAAATACTTAGAGCCATACTAAATACTCCACGCATAATAGCCAAAACTTTTGTCGTCCTTTTGGCCCAATCCTATTTATAAGCAGGTAGAGAGTTTAATTTCGTTATTGGCAAAATCGATTCATTTTGACCTTTACCTGCAGTCTGCTTACTCCGCGGTATATTAATAAATTATATGTTCAGGTGGCAGGCGGGATACTTTTAGCAGAGACTGTGCAGATTAGAACGGAATGTGACAATATTTAATTTTAGAAATTCGCAAAACGAAAACCGAAAAGCATTTGCCATGTAAATCAGTTATGGTTGTTCAAACTGTAAAAAGAGCTCATATCACGAAAATGACGATTACGGGTCACATGGAATCACATTAATGAAAATATCTCTAGAAATACTCATCAGAAACACCTCAAGTAAAAAGCAGAATGTTTTCTGTTGAGTCAATGAATCGAATAGAGTCAAAAATTTAAGATATACAATTTTCGATATTTTATGATTTTGTCAAGGGGTAGGTAAGAAAAACTGGACCAAAATGACGAAAAATTTAAAAGGATAATATGATCCAAATACGTATGCAGTTTGAATCTGGGTAATGGCTGTTCAAAGTTAGAAGAGAGCTGATATTATGAAAATAATGATTTTGGCATAACTTGAGTGATATTTTAGGCTATATCTCGAGAAATACTCATCAGAAACATCTCAAAAAAAAAAAGAGAATGCTTGTTTTGAAAAATTTCGAAAAATTTTCCGATTTTGATTTTGTCAAGTAAGGAAAAATGGTAAAAAAAAAGTCGAAAAATTTTAAATGAGTATTTTGATAAAACTTTGAATGCAGTTTTGAAGTGTGTTCAAAAACATTGACAAAATGGCAAATTTCATTAAAATCTGTTGATTTTTAGCAAAGTTATGGCTGTTTAAAGTATTGAAGATGTATGCAAAAACCACGTACTAAATGTTCTGTCAATCGCAAACTAGGTTAAAGTTTAAGAAAGCTTTACTTCACCTCACATGATTATAAACCCTTTACCAGCTTAAGCTCTATTTAAGCTACTATAGTTTATGGGATTTCATTTTCATATGAAATGAGCGCAAATCGCGAAGGCTTAAAACCCATTAATCTGTATGAAACAAGGGTGGGCCCAGCTGATGACAGATATGTGAGGCACATGGCGGACTGACATGCGCTACGAGACTGAAGTTGAGAAGTGAGATAGAGAGAGAGAGAGAGAGAGTAAGAGAAATATAGAGCGAGATAGCCAAGGTCCATTTGCATATATGCATATCTAATAAATTCATAGATTTGCATATCAATGTCCCAGTTTACACAAAATTGGCAACGGAGAGCCACAAATCACTGTTGAGTTCCCCAATAATTAAACTGTCAACATAATTAAATTTATCACAATTTCAAACTGGGAAAATTTTGTAAAAATTGCCTCTATAATTTCACAAAGCACTTTTTGTGGCAGTGGAAAATTGTTGGTCATAGAAACTCATATTTTCAACAAAATTGTTTCTATTTTCCATTTGACTATTTTTTTCTTTTTTGTTCGTTTAAAATTGTATACTTTTGTTTATTATGTATGCCAAACACAGATACGCTTGAGAGACATTCTGCCAGTCATAACAATAAATATATTTGGCAGCAACTGAGTTTGCGGCTAAGATATTCATTATGGCAACAGTATATCTTACTCTGGTTATTTATGGCATTTGGCAATTTGAGATTCTGCAACATGTTCTCAGCTTGCGGCTTATTTTAGTTATACAATATTTATTTGCAGTTTAATTGAATTTTATTTGTGGGTTGAATATCAATTTAAATTGGCAATTTCGCAAGTAATTAATTTCGAATTTTGTTTGTTTTTGTTATCAGTTTAGTTGGCTTAACTAAAATACAGTTAAATGCAGCTGGCTTATTTGTTTAGCCAAATTGTGCGCAGTAGTTATTATGAAGTTCTGGACTTGGAACTAATTGACTGACAAAGCTCTACAAATGATATTTTCAGCGATTAGTTATACGCTGCGTATACTTAATGTGCCGCATATATAATGCATATTAAGCATACGCCGAGTTGCGCCATCGAAAGCATCACAAACATGTAATACATGACGTATACGTAATATCATACTCTTGCAGATTACGTATACGCCCAGTCTATATGTTTGTGAATGACGCATAACTATTGATATAGCAAATTAGTAAATTAGAAAAATGTTTATTTTTCTATATATAGTATTTCCATAATTAAATTATGTTTACCAAAGTTCGTGCTTCACCTGCTGCCTAATTGATTTTGTTGTTATTATTATTAACAAAACTCTTCAAATTGATATTTTTATTCAATTTTGTTAAATGTTCTGCATGTATGTCTATTTTCATTAGTGGAATGTGCTGTGACGATACAATCTGAGCACAATGTTGTGTAATTCAATTAGTTGTCCCCCCCACCCACCCACTACCACCCACAACCAACTCACAAGAAGTGCGCCCTGAATTATGCAATATTTAATTTAGCTTTGTTGGCCAAAAACCTCAAGCGGAGCGAAAAGGGAACCTCAAGCATAACGAGAGTTGTTGCTTGAGTTGAAATGAAATTAATGTGTAACTGAGTGAGTATGTGTGTGTGTATACAATATATACCTTATATATATATGTGTGTGTGTGTAGTATAGTGAAAAGCGTCAACAAATGGCAAACAAAACGTAGCTGAGTCGTCCCGCAGCTGCAAATGCAAATCCAAATGCCAACGAAAATACGCAGCGTCAAAGTTGTTGGCCAAGTCTCTCCTGCTATTGGCCTACACAGAATTTCATGGTTGCCTCGTTTCTGGCCATTTACGTGATCGGTGGCTGCTGCAGTTGCATGTCATTGGGGCATGAATTCCCACAGCCATAACCAAAAATCATGATTATGGTAAACGTTTTCCACACCTGCATTGACCAAAGGGAGAGAGAGAGAGAGAGAAGGGGGTAAAGAAGAGAGAGAGAGAGAGAGAAGGGGGTAAAGAGAGAGAGAGAGAGAGAGAAGGGGGTAGAAGAGAGAGAGAGAGAGACTGATGGGAAGAGAGAGAAGGTCAGAGAGAGAGAGAGAGAGAAAGAGACCGAGTGAAAGCATAACCATTTGAGCTGCAATTTACCGACTAAACCTCATAATAACCATTCAGTTTATTAGCCTACTACTTGCGGCCCTCAAAGTGGGCGGGAGGGAGGTAGACAGAGATATATATAGAGAAAGTGCGAGCGAGAGGTGTGATGTTGCTGGCCAGTTCTAATTTGATTAAAAACTTTTTGGCATTCTACGAACTTGTGCTGCTGTCAGCTTCTAGTGCTAATGTTACCAAATTAATTTTCTTGGCCAAAGCAATTTCATTTTCTCTTCGGCGGTTGCTTCTCCCAGTTTACTGTATTCAGTATTTTCCTTTATTCTTTATTCTTGGCAGACTTTTCTCTATTTTTGGCAGCATGCTTCTAACCTCTAACCAGCTGCATTGTTGGCCAACTTGTACGCTGCGTGCCTCATTAAGTATAAATAAACGAAACCGTAAACTGAATTCGTGCAGCACAACTTTTAATGGTTTCTTTGCGACCTCTCTTTTTCTCTATTCTCTCTATCACTCTGCTCTTTCTTATTCTACTTTATATTTTGTGGCCATGTTAAAAGGCGTCAAAGGATTGGGCCAAGTGGCGCTCATTAGAAGCCCATTCAAAGTCAACGTACGTCGACGGCAGCTACTCAGCATATTTAGCTTGAATTTTTTGGCGGTTTCTAGCTATTAGCTGCCAGCCACAGATTCTGGATTTAATCGACAAAATATTCTAATCAAGAATCTGAAAAGTTGATTGTTAATAAAAAAAAAAAAATTTAATTTTAATAAAAAAAAATTGATTTTTAATAAAATATTCAAAAAATAATTGTGATAATAGGATAAATAAAATATAAACAAAGAAATGGAATCACAAATATCACAGCTTGAAGTTTCATCTCAAACATAAACATATTCTAATCATAAATCTGATATATTTCAGCCTGAAGAGCATTTGAATTTTGAATTAAAATTTAATTTTTATCAAAATATAGTCTAATAAAAATGCAAATACACTATTTAAACCTGAAATAGAAGTCAATTTAGAAATCTAATTGTCAGGTAAAAATTTGATTTTTAGGCAAAAATAAAAGACGAATTCTTATCAAAAATAAAAAAAAATTGCCACTTGAGTTGCAAGTAATTTTACCTTTCAACTGCCACTTAATAAGTACTTCACAACTATTTTCAATCAAGCTTGCGTACGTATGTGGGTGAGCTGTCGACACGTGCTGCTGATTGTTGCATGCCACTTAAAGTGCAAAACGTTGCCACAATTGCTTGGCCATAAAATGCCAGCGAAAGTGAAATGCAAAAATATGAAAAGCCCATTAAAATGTCATGCGCTGCCATTGTTGCAACAAAGCGTGCTGCGTTGCACAATTATTAACTGCCCAGCATACTTGCAACAAAGCACAAACAAAAAATATGAACAGAACGAAAGGACACAGACCATGGCTTCGTTATCGTCCGCCAAGTTGGTCAGGAAGTGGCCACCAAAGCCAAATGCCACAAGTACAAAAGCGACTAACCAACAATGATGGGATGTCCCCCCCCAGGTGACTGATGAACGTCATCCAAGATACGCAAAAAGCGGGAAAAATCAACGAATCCACAGTGAAATGAAAAGCCTTTTCAGGGAAAGGGAGAGAGAGAGAAAGGAAAAAATGCGCCATCACACTGTCCAATATGCCACAAGATGCACGCAGCACGTTGCAAGTTTGCGTTGCGTTTACAGACTCAACAATGAGCAAGGAAAAGTAAGTGGCAGCAATGGAAAGAGAAAGGATGATATCCCTCTCTTTGGAGGGACAGTTGTAGACAATTGAGTTTTGAGCTTCAACTTTCTTTCAGCCATCAAAATGGTTCATTAGATTACTCTGAAGAGGCCAGCAAACTTTTATAGCTCAAGTGGAATTTTCTACTTATAGATTTCCAGGGAATTTCCGAGAGAATCAAATTAGTTGGGAAAGTGGGGAATATTATGGAAACCTTTGATGCACAGCATGTGATATAAAAAGTATCGTAAATAAATGAACATAAGATGTTTTTGTTTGAAAATTTTGGGCCTAACTTTTTAGATATTATTTTTTTAGTAGTTCTACGAATAAATTTAAGTTTTTCTGGAAATATTTTCAAGTTTATTCCCTACTACTTTTGGAAAGTTTGCTAAAATTACTCTCAATTTATAACAAACTAATTTTTAGTTAAGTTTCAACTGAAAACAATATTTGCTATTCTCGAAAGTAAATAGATTCTTCCCTAATAAAATTTAAAAAAAAAAACAACTATTTTCGATATTTTTAGTGTACAACTTTTCACAATTTCGCACCACGTTGAACAGTGTAGCAATCAAAGCTGCAAAGACGTCACCTTGCTGACATTTTTCGCGCATCACTTTTAATGCCAAATTCAAAAGGATTTATATACTATAAATTATAGTCAGTTGTGCTTTCGTTTTTGATATTCTCGTACGTTGAGTAGCAATTATGGCAACTGCAAATGACAAGTGAAAAATGTGGAAATTTACAAAGTGAAGTGCGTTATGCAACTGTACCTGGCTGTCAAAATGGATATACGATGACCTTTGGCCTGGCAAATTAATTATGCAACAACTCAGTAGAGTAAAAAGATGAAAGATAGAGACAGAGAAACAGAGATGGTGATGAACTGGCACATAAGTCTGACAGCCGTATATTATTGTATGTATAATTAAAGTACTTTTGATTGAAAATTAATTAATTATTCTGCTGACAGTAACAGCTGTATAAATGTGGTATATACTTCCACATAATTAAGTAATATTTAATATTTAAGTGTTTTTCCTATACACAATTAAAATACGATTCATAGAACACTTCATTAAATCTAAAGCCATAAATTTAAACTGCAACCTCTGCAAACTAAGCCACTTTTTATTCAAATATTATTTTTTTTTAAGTGTTAATCAAATTAAATATTAAATGGCTGTGCATGTAAAAAATGGGAAATTCCACCTTGTTTCTTCATAAAAAAAAAGGTAATTAAAAACTCACACTCATTTGAGGAATTTTAAGTCTGTAAGTAACAGTTGCCCAGCAGCTTTTTTATATTAATTGGAAAAGTTATCGTTGCACACGCAAATGTTAAATTCTTTTACACATTGCATTTTGGCATAAAATACGCCAAAGAGAAAACTGGAATAAGCGCAACGAATGTAACCAATAATTAAAATAAAACGGAAACAACAAAACTGCAACTTTGAACAAAATATATAGCATGCTTTTTAGGGCAATTTGAAATGCACAACGGGAGCTTTACATGTGTGCTGCTAATAAAGGTGATAAAGTTGAATTGTAGTTGTTAGAAAAGACCTAATCAATTTTGTAGATTTTACTGTGAATTTGAAACAGAAAACATTACATAGTTTCAAGCGCAGTAGATGAGCGAGAAACTTCTTTTAACGTTTACACATTTTAATCCAATATAAGTACAGGAGAAATTGTTCAAAATTGATTAAAAAAATTTAAGTTGAAATATTTTGAAATTAACTAAATAGTTACCTTATACTACATGTTAAAAATTATTTAGATACTAATGTTTTGAGTAAACAGACACATGTGGAAGCGCATAGGAGGGCAGCCATTTTGTATTCGCTAGTAAAAAAAATTTAGCATACTTCTATGCGCAACACATTGTAGAAACCCTTCAGTATAAATAAGTTACTGGACAATAAAGTCCGAAATTCAATCAAAATTGTTAAGTATGCAAAAAAAAGATATAGAAATATTTAAATTATGAATTTTATAAATATTTTTGAGATTTTTAGATATTTTAAATTTTAGATTCTGTCGTTCCTACACTTGACTATAAAATCATAAAAAAAAATTCTCTAGTAATTCTTGAGATTTCGCTTAATAAATTCCGTTAAAATTCTTCAACTTCCACTTACCATTGCGCTTCTCGGTCGGATCAGTTTTATGGCCATATAAGCGACTCAAATCGATGGCATTTGCCGTTTGCTGCAACAACAGCAGCGTTAGAATCAATGTCGGCCAAATCGAGCGCCGTTGGTCCAACGACGATGTTGTTGTTGGCATCGATGAGGACATGCTGCAGCTGCTGCTGAGAATGCTGAGGATGACGACGATGATAATCTTTCGCTTACGGCTCTTAATTGAACTTCCTTTTTTGCGTGGAACGTGCCAGAATCAAAACACATACACACACGCACGAACACACACACTCTCGCGTCACACTCGCTTCTCTACTCCTTACGCACAAATGTTGGCTGAGAGTCCTCGAACCTCGAGTCCAAAATGGTTCCGAATCGGATAGAAAAACAAAGCGTATTGAAGAAAAAGTTTTGTACACGCGCACGGTTGCCGTTTTATACGAGTGTTTGACAAAGTTTTTCTAGTTCGCCACAGGCCACAACAGAAAAATCCAAAAATAAAAAAAATCGCGTTCCCAAAAATAGTATGGGAGATATGCCACTTGAAGTATTACGAAGTGTTACGAGTGTTTGCTGCGGTCTCTGATTGAATTACTTGTGTTGGCACTTTCTTCGTGTTTCACTTTTGAGTTTCGTTTTTCAACATATATATAGTAATATATATATATATGATATATATATGTTTTTTTCTGTTTTATTCGTTTCACTACGCTATTATAATGCCGTCAGCTAAAATGGAGTTATACGCACCCGAAATTAGCTATAGATCCTTAACGTTACGTTACTTTTACGTTGTTTCAATTTTCGATTTCGATATTCGTATCTATTAAGAAGCGAGTAATAGTTGTTTTAATTCTTTTCTAATAATCTTTATAAATTTTTATTTTGTTGCTGTTTCGTTTGTGTATTTGATATGTTGTTTGTTGTTGTTGTTTTTATTTATATATATTTTCGTTGAAAATGATAAAATCGAAAAGAATTTGCAGGCAAACGAATATTATATGATTTTAGTCGACTTTTTACATTTTTCTACACTGCAATTAGAACAAAGAGTACAGATTGTTAATAAATTTTATGTTCAATTAACTGCCACAAATAGAAATGTCTTAATGCTAATGAAACACACACTCACACACACAAATATAGATAATTAAACGATATAATTGAAGCTATATGTTTTAGTTGGAAAATGCTTAACGCAAATGATGAGCAAACATTAAGAGCACCCACAACTTTGAGTTTCAGTCTGAATGTGAGTATGGGTTCGAGTTTCTGTTTGAGGGTATAGTACTGCTAATGAGAAGTAAATTAAATAGAAATGTCAGCGAAATGTGGGACTGTGTCTGAAGTGCAAATAAAGCAGACCTCCAATAATTAAGAGCGGCGATAAACATTAAAGTGAACAAGCACATGCTTAATTAACACAATATGAACTTCACACCAAATTTTCACTTCACACGCAATTGACACACACACACACACAACCACATACGCATACCTAGAGAAGGACTAACATATACAGTGAGGGATAGAATATTAGAAACGGCATGTATTCTTTATACTCAAGTGCTTTTTGCTTAGTTTGTTTTCCATTTAAATAAACAATTTTCTAAAAAATCGCTTTTTTTGTCAAAAAAGCAAATATTATTTCTTTATTTATTTTATCTATTTATTAATAAAGAAAAAAATTTCTTTATAGGATTTCAAACAGGGAACTCGATGATCACTAGTTCCCCAAAAAAATTTTTACTTTAAGTTTCAGGGTGTATATTTAAGTTAAACCTATTTACATAGCACATAAAAATGTGTAACTAAAAAATATATGATGAAATATATATTTCAATATTTTAAAAAAATAGTAAAAAATACAAGATAAAATATTTTTATAAATATAATTTTGATTATAAATAATTATACAGTTACAACTTATTTATAATAATATTAACAATTAATTGATTAATTTTTTTTAATTGATATTAAATTTCAAGTTATTTTTGAAAACTTTCAAGAATGGATATATTGTTGAATAAAAATATTTATGAAATTAAATTAAATATTTGACTTTCAGTAGTCAAAATTTAAATTAAAGAGCAACCATGTTTCTATTATTTGTACCAGCACCGTGTGGGCATATATGTATCTGTACAGTCAGCCGACATTAGACCGAGTCGCCTAATCAGCTTAACAAACTTTAACAATATTTCGCTTCACGCTAAGAAATGTTTGTTATTCGAGGGCTGCTAGGAAAAGTTGAACAACCCTTTTCGCTTTTTAAGACTCACACACACCTACTACACATGTGTGGGTGTCTGTGGGTGTATGTGTGTGTGTGTGGGTGTTTGTAATCCATTCGGGCCATACTTGGGCGCGTTTTAATGACTCTCTGGAGCACCCAAAACACATACGCAGCAGTCTCAACTCAGTCTCCACAGTAGACGAAATTGTTTCAAGCAGCAAACATAATGAAAGGAAGTCCTTCCAAAAAAAAAAAAGAAATGGAGAAACAAAAAGCAGCATGGAAGCAGAAAGCAGACCTTTAATTATGGCCAAGTTAAACCTTTTCTGGCCCCATTGCAATGTTGCCTGTCGCCTGTTTTCCTTGCCACATAGACGGACACACAACTTTTTACCAAAAAAAAAAAAAAAAAAAAAAAAACCGAAACAACAACAAGAACATCAAAAAATAAAGTCAAAGTCGAGCCCGAAAAATGATGGAAAACTTTTAGCACACTTTTCCCCACTCAGTTTCGGCATCTTCTTCTTCTTCATTTGTATACCCTATGAAAAAGAACAAATCGGGTATTACAAGTTTGTCGGAATTGAAGACCTGTCAGTCTGTATGTCCTTCGTACTTCTTACGCAACCATAAGAGCTACAGATTTATTTTTTTATTTTTTAATAGTTTATTATATTTATATTTATATATTTATTATATTTATTATAAAGGATAATTTTTTAAATATTTTTTAAGTGGTATTATCAAATTATTCTTTAATCGAATTTTGTAATCTCAAACATATATATCAAACATATTATTTCGAATTAATTTTATATTCCATAAATAGATAATAATAATAAACACAGGGTATCTCGAAGTCGACTCCCCTCCCCCTCAACTTTCTTACTTGTATTCTGCATTCTATTCCCCAAAATTTTACTTGGCAGGCAATCAAAACTGTAGCTCACTTTCTCTGTGGCAGAAACTTTGTCTAAGCTTTATGCTTCTTGCCACTTGGCACAGCTTGTAAATAAAAAACAACAAACAAAAAAAAAAAAAAGAGAAATTAAAAAAAAATGGCAGCAAAACATCAAGCAAAACAAGTGACGGCATATTAATTAGTCACTTTTCCGTTTTTTGTGCTCTTTTTTTTTTGGGTTCATTTTTTTTTTTTTTTTTTTTTTTTTGTTGTTTGTTTGTTGACTTTAAGGAAGTTGACTGTCATTTGGATTGCCCTTGGACCGGAACTGCCATTTTAACTGTCAATGTTGATGTAGGCCTTGTGTCTGGTCAAGGCAACACCATAGAGACCCCCCCGTTTATTTCTCTCATTTTACTTTTCCTAACTTTTTTTTTTTTGTTTAACTCAGTGCTAATTAAGCATCGACAGCACAAACAGCAGGGGGTGCACAGTGTGTCCGAGAAAGCAGGCTTTAAATGAGAATTTATGGGATGCGGTTTGTAGCACAATAAAGACGGAATTGCAATGCCCAGAGAATCGCATAGAAATATAGATAAAGAGAGAGAGGGGAGAAGCGAAAGTATGGTAAAGAGAGGGAATTAAAGAGAAGTTCTTACAAAGGTCATATCAGATTTAATGAGACAATAAAGGTGAGCAGTTTAAGTAACCTTAAATATACTTAATTATTTCAACAGATCAGGAAATCAATCATAAGAAACCCCTATAAAGAAATCAGACTAACAGCTATGCAGAAATTAAATAAACTGAAGGAAACAAATTCCTTAGGCAAAGATTTGCGCTAAAAGCGGACGCAGCAAAAAGTAGTTGCGAATTTTAAGCTATGCTTGCGTTGTACGTTGAAAGTGCAGCAGAGTACCCAAAAATAAGGCAGAAATTTACAAATGCTTGATCTTTACACGTTTTCAAAATATATTTATGTGTTTGTCAATATGATGTGAATCAATTCTCAAACCAGAACCAGAGATTTGTCTCCCCAAAATAAATATGAAATGGTGTTCTTAAGGAACACAATATAAAAAAATAAAGCTAAGTATTTAAATATATGTATATCATGGTCATCGTAGTAACAGAAAAATAAATTTATGTTAAACAAACATACAATTACTCTAAATTGCCCTCACTATACTAAAACAATTCACCCTCGAACATAAGCAATTCTTGACCCATTTAAACTCCAACTTTATTTTTAAAGAATTTAAAAAGCAGTGCCAAAAGTTAGCACCATGTTGACCTCAACATCTATAAATTGGCTGCTTAACAATTCCATGGGCATTTGCAATTTGCCTTGAATACAAATCTATAAAACTTTCACAAGACTTGGGGTCTATTAAAAAGGCAGCAAACGGAACCGAAATAAGGAACGGAAATAATATGGAAAAACAAAAAGTGGAGCTGCAAATTACCCGTGAGAATTACGTCCATAAAACCTAGTGACAATTCCCAGTTAGACATAAACCAAGTCAATAACGTAAGCCAAAATACTTTAATAAACCCGTATGAAAAGTTTTCCATTTTCTTGGGGGGGAATCTTGTTGGCAATGTGTTTCTGGGGTGTCTCAGTTTGGCAACGATTTAATAAACATTTGGAAAACAGCAGCCAGAAATGGACGCAAAGCATTTCCAGAACATTAAATGCGTCGCGCCGGGGAAGAACACACAATTTTCCAGCAAATTATATACACAAGAGGCCAAAAAGGCGGACGAACAACAAAAAAAAATAAAATAAAAATAACGAAGTGAAAATATTTTAAGACGTGTTTGCAGTTCTGCAGATAGTCAGGTTTTTTTTTGGGCGGAATGGACAAAGCCAACGATAAGCCACAGGGGCATAAAACGACTCTAGAAGACACGGGAAAGGGAGAGATAGAGAGGGAGAGTCAAAGTGAAAGAGATGGAGAGAAGAGCAGAGAAATACACAGAGGCTGAATAAAGTAGAGAACTAAGTGAATTTATGCAATTGCTGCAGAAATGAGAAGAATTTATTTTTTTTTTGTGAGCCAATCAAAAAAATCTGAAACTCAAGTTTAAATATAAAACAAACGCCTCAAACTTTATTTTTTTAAACGAATAATAAGAAAAAATTAAATAGATAGATAAAATAAAATTATGAAAAATTAAAAAAAAAAATAATTAAATATATAAAATAATTAAAAAATATACAATAAATATACAATGTAAAATAATAAAGTGACAATTATGTTTGCTATAAGACCTTAAACTGCTTTTGAGCTTGAAATAAATACAAATTTTACAAGTCAAAATAATATTAATATATTTATTATTGTACACAAACATAAATCTAAAAAAATATGAAAGCTAAATAATATTTAAATTGTAAAAATATACATAAAATAAAATAATATAAATAGAATACAAAATAAAATAAAATATTCAAAACATATTTAAAAATTTATTAAAAGTTATGCATATCTACAAGTATTAGGTCAAGGCCCCAAAACTCAAAATATAAAAATATTACAGTTGCCAAAAAAAAACAAAATTAAACTTAATTATAATATACCATCAGAAACATGAAAAAAAATTATTAGAAAAATTAAATATATTAAAAGTCATAGATAAGCATCTCTGCAAGTCAAAGGACATGGTCATTACTCCTGGTTACCTTAGGCTACCTTTAAAGTTCTCTACAATGTATATACTATAAAGTATATGTATATATATGTGAGAGGAAAATCACAAACAAGCATTAATTTGCATAATATGTATGCGAGCCGTGACTTCCCCGCTCCCCACTCCCCACTCCCACTCCCCGTCCCCAACACCACCATCCAACACAATACAACAATAATAAAAATGGCAAAAGCAACAGAGAAATTCTGAGCATTTTTCCAGCCTTTTTCATATAATTTTTGTAACGCTGGCGACGGCACTTTGCTTGGGGTTTTTTTTTCTCTCACACTACAGTTACTCTGTACTCTCTCTCCCTCTCCCTCTCTCTCTCTTGTTCTTGTTCTTGTTTTTGTTGCTGTGTTTCCTTAATGCATAATTTAACATCTGCCGTTGCCGTGGGATGTGCCGCACAAACTGTAACTGAGGCAGAGGAGTTGCCAGTCCAGAGTGCGAGTAAGATTTTGGAAAAGAAACGAAGGCATTGGCAGGGAATGGGGGGGGGGGGGGCGGGGGGTTAACAAGAAAGGCGCGCTCAGAAGTAGGCAACAATCAACAACTGTGTGTTGTTATTCAGAGCACAAGATGACCAAAAGAAGAAACGAAAGACACGGCGTATACGCAATGTGGGCATTGAGGCTGCAACACTCTCAGATGAATAATGTGGCAAGCAACTGTTCTTGAATTAAAGTCATACACACACACACACACAACACAACACACTCTCAGCTTTGGTTTGTTGTGAATTTTGTTAACTTGATTTTGCCGTGGGCCACAACACAAAAAAGTTTCACACACAGTCAATTGTCACAGAACAAATTTCATATTTCTTCAAAAATATTGCCATAATTTTTATAGATATATCTGTTTTGTGCAAAATGTATATAGTATATGTAATATATTTGGTTACAGTACGTTTGAGTACGAGCCAACAACTCGAACAACTATTTACAACTCCGCTTGAGTGTAAGTTTCAAACTCGACTGAAGCGTTGAGCGCTTTCGCCGCGTCTTTTATGCGCCGCAGAGTGTGCTCAACTTGCCGACAGCTTTGAGACGAAACTCAGTGACGCCTACGCACACCTTGCTCTTCCACTCACTTTTCCACTCTCTCACTCAATTCTCTCTCTCTCTCTCTCTCTCGTTTTTTTTGTTTTTAGTCTCTGCTCTTTGTTGTTGTCGTTGAGTGTGAGAGTTGACGCTCTGGGATCCTGCCAGACAGTTTAATGAGCACTTTCTCTAGAGGTTACTTTTGAGCCGTTAATACAATTATCAAATATTAAGAAATTTAAATCGGAAGGCATAAATATTATAATTGAAGACAAATTAATGAGAATGAATAAAATTGTATTTCTCGACATTTTATGTAAAAATTCAAATTTAAGCACAACATTTTGAAAATGTTAAGAAATTTTTAGATATATGAAATTGTAATAATGTATTAATATATCTTAAAGAAATATACAGAAATTTAACTTATTTATTTAAAAATAAAAAAACAAATTTTAAATAACGGAATTTATATAGAAATCTATAGAGCTCTAAGTCATTGTTTCCAAATCTCGGTTGCAAAATTCATTAAAATTAAAATTCATTAAAATTTACTTGAAATCTTTTTGTTAATTTTTATAATATTAATGTAGATATATTTTAATAAAAAACAAAAAAACTGCATTAAAATAATTTTACAAAATATATTCAAAACATATTTTTTGGAAAATAAAAAAAATATATTATGTTTTCCTTGACAATATTTTAAGATTAAGATATGAATAAAAAATTTTTAATATTTAAAAATAATATTATATTTATTTAAAAATTTTTTTATTACTTTATTATTATTTTTTTATTTAAATGTGATTGCTTTTTTTAAGAACATTAAATTTCTCAACTTTTACTATCTGCAGATACCATCACTTTCTCAAACTTTAGCTTTTGACACGTCCCTCCCACATTCACTATGATTTATAGAATTCGCTGCTAGAAGTTTCCATTCTAATGAGCTGAATTTATTAAATGTGATTGAAAGCATTTTCAGTTGGCAAATTAAAATGATAAAATCCATTTGCGAAACCTGATAAGCACAACGATATCAATTACAATCCTGTCAAGAAGAGAGAATAGCCAAGGTCAGGACATGTTTCAACCAAATGTAAACTCTCCAGTCAATATGCCCGACTGTGGAAGACCACGTACTCACGCTATACACACCCACCCACCCATGCAGACATAATTAAAGTAAGTTGTATTAATTAGCCGAGTGCAGAGTCTCGTAATTTATGACTTCCTGTTCCAGTGAAATGCAAACCGATGACAATCTTATATTATTTCGACGATTTCAACTCATAGAAGAGAGCCAAGATACCGCCCCTTTAGCTGCCCACGCAACAGACAAAGTGTCCTATAGTAGTCCTATATAAGGGCGCCCACGCTCTGCGAGACATGTCCTGATTCGTTCCAGCCAAAAAAGCTCAAAGGGGGTAATTTGATACTTGGCGATGTTTTTTTCCCCTACAAAATGTTGGTTGGTGTTTCACTCAAAATGTTGCAAATGAGTGAAAAGAGGGGTTAATATAGAGAGAGATAGGGGAAAAGAAAGAGAAAGAGAGAGATAGAGAGAGAGAGAGCTTTACTCATGCAGCGGTTTGTTTATCTTTTGGGCCACCACACAGCAACTTGGCTAAGGGCAATATTTTTTAAATTATCAATAATTATGCAAAAAGAAACATAGTTTCCATTGAATTATTATCTTTCGAAATTAGCATAAATTGTTGCATTTATGGGGGTAATTATAGCCAACAGTTGTTAGCTATAAAATGCCCACTTAGCCGGGTCAACAACTTTAGTCAGCACTATGCAGTTCGCTCAGCAATTGCTCAATTTTAAATTATTTCCATTGATCCTTGGTTTGGCAGCAGCTTCAGCTCTTATAGCAAAGAATCCTTATAGACGTAGCCTTGAATTATTGTTGCAGGAACCCAGCTCAGGTCCTTATACGAAAATTGAGGCAGCTGCAGTGGAGGAATTGTGGATAACACAGCCACTCGATCATTTTAATGAAACCCATCATGAAACTTGGCAAATGGTGAGAAAAACACAAAATTATACTATATAAAGAAAAAAAATTATAAATAAAATAGTTTTCATTTATATTTTTAATCTCTTTTTTTCTCATTTAGCGATATTTGCAAAATGGAAAATATCATAAACCTGGCGGACCTATCTTCATATTTGTTGGTGGCGAATGGAGCATAACTCCGGGTCTTTTGAGCACGGGCCTCACACATGATATGGCTGTAGAAAATGGCGGCATGTTGTACTACACAGAACACCGTCATTATGGACAGAGTTTACCGAATAGGTAAGAGACATCAATTATGTATTTAAAATCGAATTATATAAAGTAACAGTTATATTTCTACAAAAAAGAAACTTTTTCAACGCTAGAAATTTTTATGTAGCGTCTCTTCTAAGTGAATAATTAAATTATTTTGAAGCTCAAGAAAATGTTTTTAAATATTAATTTCAAAAGGTTTAAAAAATATTTTGTAAATAAGAACAAATAATTTTTAAATAATTTAAAAAAAAAATGGAGTTTGATTTTCGTTAACTATTTAAATTTTTATTTCTCTGTAAAAATATATTTTTAAGAAATATATTTTTTGAATATACCTTTTAATTTCTTTGCAAAATTATGACTTTTCAGAAATATTAATTTTTAAAAAAATTCTATTTTCTTTTCTTTTTTTTTAATTTTTTTTTAATGTTTATTAAGAAATATTTGCATTTATTATAAATTGTTTTCAATATTATTAAAAAAAAGTTTAATCATAAATTTTTTTTTTTTTAAATATGTCTTCAATATTTCATAAGAATCCATTTTATATTACAATTCTATATTTTCAAGCAGAAGCAGACCCTTTTCAGTCTCAAATTTATCCTACCTGACCTTAAATCAATCCTTGGCGGACCTCGCGCACTTCATACGCTATCAAAGGACCCACAATCAGCACTTAAGCAAATCGAAAGTCATACTCATAGGTGGGTCCTACTCTGGCAGCTTGGTGACTTGGATGACGGAAGCGTATCCCAACTTGGTGGCCGCCAGTTGGGCTTCTAGTGCGCCGCTAGAGGCCAAGGCAGATTTTTATGGTAACTAAAGTAGCACAATCAGAAATCATACTCTTTAAAAGTAGTTATCAAAAGGAGCACCTTCTATTCCATCTCAGAGTACATGCAGTTGGCCATGAATTCACTGAGACTCGGATATGGTCAGAATTGTACGGAGCGCGTAGAGCTTGGACTGCAGCACTTGGTGGACATGTTCAAGGCTAATCAGACGGGAGAATTGCTGAATAGAGTGAATGCCTGTCCGAATTTCCAGCCAGAGAACCAATTAGATCGCATGTCCTTCTTCAGCGGCATCGCCAATTACTTTGCCTTCGTGGTGCAGGGTTACAGGTAAGAGGAGGACATGATTGTGCCATAATTAAAATCAAATTACATGCATTTTGCTTAACTCTTCGTCACGTTCCCAAGTGACTTCATACCGGCGCTTTGTGGCACGCTTATGTCCATCGAGAGCAGCGAGGAGGAGTCGCTACTCCGCTATCTGGAGCTACTATACAACGGCGATGCAAGGACAGAATGCCAGGACTTTAGCTATGAGGCAATGCTGCAATTATTCAGCGAGACGGCGGATCAGAGTAGTGGCAGTGAGTATGCGACGGCAAGTTACCAAGTGATAGCAGAAAGTTGACTTAGATTGACTTATGTTAGATATCAAATCATCATTAGATTTCTTTAAATATTTGGTTAGTATTTTTACTTGGTATCAGATACTATTCAACAAGATATCAGGTGGTAAAGAAAAGTTGACTTAAATTAATCATAGCACAACTTCAGTTTCTCCACACTTTAAATTTTTTACTTGATATCTCTTCGATTATCACACTTGATTCGATTAGTAACAGTGAGCATGGAACGTGAAGATACCAAGTGATAGCAGAAAGTTAACTTAGATTGATATCAAATCAGTGTACAGATACCAGGTGGTAGAAAAATTGACTTAAATGGATCATAAATCAGCATCAGATACTTGAAGTTTTTAGTTTAAATGTTCACTTGGTATCTTTTCGTTTATCACACTTGATTCGAGTAGTAATATGTAGTGAGTAGTAACAGTGAGTATGTAACGTGAAGATACCAAGTGATAGCAGAAAGTTAACTTAGATTGATATCAAATCATCATGTTTTGTAGAAAATTTCAGTTGGTATCGCTGCGTTTATCACACTCGAGCAGGGTAATCTCAGTGAGCATGTAACGTGGATATTGTCAAGAGCAAGCAGACAGTTGCCTTAGGGAGTCTCAAGTCATCTTTATATACGCCAGATATTTAGTTTACAATTTTCAATTGGTATCTCTGCGTTCATCACACACCTAGACTAGGTGAAACAATTGTAAACTTTGCTTGCAGCACGCGCCTGGTTCTATCAGACGTGCAAACAATTTGGCTGGTATACCACAACAATCTCTTCGGGCAGCTCCTCCACATCCTTCTTCTCCTCATCCTCTTTTGGCGGTCAGGTGCCACTCTGGTACTTTGAGCAGCTCTGCCAGGATGCATTTGGCAGCGAAAAGGAGTCGTCCACTGCCGGCATGCAGCTTGAGGCGGGCATTGTGCAGCTGAACGGGCAGTTTGGTGGCCAGCAATTCAATCAGAGTGTGCGATATCGTGAGGTCATCTTTACACACGGTCAACTGGATCCTTGGCGTGCCCTAGGCCAACAGCGGGGCAAACAGAGCATCATTGTGGCAGGTGAGGCTTGAACAGTCTAACAGCCAATTAGCTATTGGCAACAGCTTGAGGTTAATATTGCTGGATTCCATTGACAGGTTACTCACATGTGGAGGACCTGGGTAGCATCAATGTGCGGGACAGTGTGGCTCTCAATCTGGCCAAGCTGCGTGTCATGTCCTTTCTGCGGCGTCACATTGCATCCATATAAATGACAGCAAATGTCCTTTATACATTATTAAATCAACAACTTGTTGTTCCACACTCCATACGATATACAATGTACATATATACACATCTCATCTCCACATCCACGTGGCGACATACACAATTTCGAAATTCCACTTTATGTAGGCGTTGTGCAAACACAAAGACAAATTGAGTGACACTTGGACCTAAGTGAGTTCTAAGAATGTCACTCTACATATACTACAGATATATATGTGTTTGTATTTGTGTGACTAGTAGCCTCTTATGGGAATAAATGTATATATATGTGTGTGTGTGTGAATTGTGTGTGTTTGCTAAGCTTGAGATATTGTTGAAACATTTTCTGTTGATTAGCAAAATGCATTTACGCTTTATAGTTCCCTTTTTGTAGTTGTCTAACGAACTATTTCAAATGCGTCGTTTTTCATGTTAAACAAAAACTTTTTCAAAATTATAAATATTTTCAAAAGTGTTATAAATTGCATGCACCTCCGTTTAGCAAATACACAAACGATTTCAAAATTTTCACTTTTTTGATTTGGAAGGAAACGCCCTTATTAATACAGGTTTTCCACATTTTCAGCCATATTTTCTAAAATATTGCTCCAAATCAACTTCGGTAAAAAATTTTAAACATATTTTGATGCCAGAAATCGATTGGGCACAAAAAATTTCGATTCAAAACTTTTCAAATTTTTGACTTCTTGTCAAGGGGTCAGTATGAAAAAATGGCGAAAAAATGAAAAAAATTCAAATGAGCAATTTAAAGAAAATTTGAATGCAGTTTCAATTTGTGATAAAAACCATTGACAAAAGTGAAAAATTTTTGAAAATCGGTTGATTTTTGACATAGTTATGGCCTTTTAAAGTTTGGAAGGAAACCCCTTTATTGAAAATGCGTACATTGAGGCGATTTTTCAGATTTTTGGCCATATTTTCTAAAATATGGCTCCAAATCGACTTCGGTAAAAAATTTTAAACATATTTTGATGCCAGAAATCGATTGGGCACAAAAAATTTCGATTCAAAACTTTTCAAATTTTTTGACTTTTTGTCAAGGGGTCAGTATGATAAAATGGCGAAAAAATAAAAAAAAGTTCAAATGAGCAATTTAAAGGAAATTTGAATGCAGTTTCAATTTGTGATAAAAACCATTGACAAAAGTGAAAATTTTTTGAAAATCGGTTGATTTTTGACATAGTTATGGCCTTTTAAAGTTTGGAAGGAAACCCCTTTATTGAAAATGCCTACATTGAGGCGATTTTTCACATTTTTGGCCATATTTTCTAAAATATGGCTCCAAATCGACTTCGGTAAAAAATTTTAAACATATTTTGATGCCAGAAATCGATTGGGGACAAAAAATTTCGATTTAAAATATTTTGTAATTTTTTGACTCTTTGTCAAGGGGTCAGTATGAAAAAATAGCAAAAAAATGAAAAAAAATCAAATGGGCAATTTGTAGAAAATTTGAATGCAGTTTTAATCTATAATAAAAACCATTGACAAAAGTGAAAAATTTTTGAAAATCGGTTGATTTTTGACGTAGTTATGGCCTTTTAAAGTTTGGAAGCAAACCCCTTTATTGTAAATGCCTACATTGAGGCGATTTTTCAGATTTTTGGCAATATTTTCTAAAATATGGCTCCAAATCGACTTCGGTAAAAATTTTTAAACATGTTTTGATGCCAGAAATCGATTGGGCACAAAAAATTTCGATTCAAAACTTTTCAAATTTTTTGACTTTTTGTCAAGGGGTCAGTATGAAAAAATGGCGAAAAAATAAAAAAAATTCAAATGAGCAATTTAAAGGAAATTTGAATGCAGTTTCAATTTGTGATAAAAACCATTGACAAAAGTGAAAAATTTTTGAAAATCGGTTGATTTTTGACATAATTATGGCCTTTTAAAGTTTGGAAGGAAACCCCTTTATTGAAAATGCCTACATTGAGGCGATTTTTCAGATTTTTGGCCATATTTTCTAAAATATGGCTCCAAATCGACTTCGGTAAAAAATTTTAAACATATTTTGATGCCAGAAATCGATTGGGCACAAAAAATTTCGATTTAAAATATTTTGTAATTTTTTGACTTTTTGTCAAGGGGTCAGTATGAAAAAATAGCGAAAAAAATGAAAAAAAATCAAATGGGCAATTTGTAGAAAATTTGAATGCAGTTTTAATCTATAATAAAAACCATTGACAAAAGTGAAAAATTTTTGAAAATCGGTTGATTTTTGACATAGTTATGGCCTTTTAAAGTTTGGAAGGAAACCCCTTTATTGAAAATGCCTACATTGAGGCGATTTTTCAGATTTTTGGCCATATTTTCTAAAATATGGCTCCAAATCGACTTCGGTAAAAATTTTTAAACATGTTTTGATGCCAGAAATCGATTGGGCACAAAAAATTTCGATTCAAAACTTTTCAAATTTTTTGACTTTTTGTCAAGGGGTCAGTATGAAAAAATGGCGAAAAAATAAAAAAAATTCAAATGAGCAATTTAAAGGAAATTTGAATGCAGTTTCAATTTGTGATAAAAACCATTGACAAAAGTGAAAATTTTTTGAAAATCGATTGATTTTTGACATAGTTATGGCCTTTTAAAGTTTGGAAGGAAACCCCTTTATTGAAAATGCCTACATTGAGGCGATTTTTCAGATTTTTGGCCATATTTTCTAAAATATGGCTCCAAATCAACTTCGGTAAAAAATTTTAAACATATTTTGATGCCAGAAATCGATTGGGCACAAAAAATTTCGATTTAAAATATTTTGTAATTTTTTGACTCTTTGTCAAGGGGTCAGTATGAAAAAATAGCAAAAAAATGAAAAAAAATCAAATGGGCAATTTGTAGAAAATTTGAATGCAGTTTTAATCTATAATAAAAACCATTGACAAAAGTGAAAAATTTTTGAAAATTGAAAATGCCTACATTGAGGCGATTTTTCAGATTTTTGGCCATATTTTCTAAAATATGGCTCCAAATCGACTTCGGTAAAAAATTTTAAACATATTTTGATGCCAGAAATCGATTGGGCACAAAAAATTTCGATTTAAAATATTTTGTAATTTTTTGACTTTTTGTCAAGGGGTCAGTATGAAAAAATAGCGAAAAAAAATGAAAAAAATCAAATGAGCAATTTGAAGAAAATTTGAATGCAGTTTTAATCTATAATAAAAACCATTGACAAAAGTGAAAAATTTTTGAAAATCGGTTGATTTTTGACGTACTTATGGCCTTTTAAAGTTTGAAGGGAAACCCCTTTATTGAAAATGCCTACATTGAGGCGATTTTTCACATTTTTGGCCATATTTTCTAAAATATTGCTCCAAATCGACTTCGGTAAAAAATTTTAAACATATTTTGATGCCAGAAATCGATTGGGCACAAAAAATTTCGATTCAAAACTTTTCAAATTTTTTGACTTTTTGTCAAGGGGTCAGTATGAAAAAAGGCGAAAAAAATGAAAAAAATGTAAATGGACAATTTAAAGAAAATTTGAATGCAGTTTTAATCTATAATAAAAACCATTGACAAAAGTGAAAAATTTTTGAAAATCGGTTGATTTTTGACGTAGTTATGGCCTTTTAAAGTTTGGAAGGAAACCCCTTTATTGAAAATGCCTACATTGACGCGATTTTTCAGAATTTTGGCCATATTTTCTAAAATATGGCTCCAAATCGACTTCGGTAAAAATTTTTAAACATGTTTTGATGCCAGAAATCGATTGGGCACAAAAAATTTCGATCAAAACTTTTCAATTTTTTTTACTTTTTGTCAAGGTGTCAGTATGAAAAAATGGCGAAAAAATGAAAAAAATTTAAATGTGCAATTTAAAGAAAATTTCAATGCAGTTTTAGTCTATGATAAAAACCATTGATAAGAGTGAAAATTTTTTTAAAATCGGGTGATTTTTGACGTACTTATGGCGTTTTAAAGATTGGAAGGAAACCCCCAATATTGTGGCGATTTTTGCTTTTTTGGCCATATTTTCTAAAATATTGCTCCAAATTTAAATATTAAGATATTTGAGTTACACTTCCCCAATTTTAAGTAAAATTTAATGTAACAATTTCTTCTCTTTGAAATAAACTCTATTATTTTATTTAAAAATGAAATGAAACCTGCTCCTATATAATCTAGGGCATCATAATCAAAAGAACCTAGTTTTATTTCCTAGCTCATCTCAACTCCTTTTTAGCCAATCAATAAAATTCCACATAACTTTGCTCGTTGATATAAACTTTCTTTAGTATCCCGCCACTGACATTCATCGTTGCTCGCTACAACAACATTCTCAACAACTCTCAACTCCTTCATTCCGTTTTATCAGCTTCGACAATCTTTAACCGCGACATAACCTCCCTTTCTCCTACCTACAACCTCCCATCACTTCCTTATACCTCCATTTGAACCAAAACATTTTCCAGTTTACACACATCCTGCGAGGCAAAGGACATGGCGCTGTCAGCGGGGCGTATACGCAATGCAATGTGTGTGCGAGATAGTATAAGATATATTCTTAACGTAGAATCATAAAGTGGAAGTAAATATAGAAAAGTAACATAACATGCAACAAAAAGAACGCAACAGGATATATATACGTATAGAGGATACACGTAATTGTCGTATGATTTATATGGCGAAAAAGGATGAGTCAGGATAAGCGTAGACAAGGCGCTTAGTTCCGGTTTTAAACAAGTGAAGGTGAACATAAAAGTTGCTACATATGACGGGAAAAAGGAATTTCATTTTCTGATTATTGTATTATTATCAATACAATTTTAAGAATATATTGCCAGAATAGAAAATTTTTTAAACACTTGAAAAAAACACCAAATATTTTAATAAAATTTTAAATTTCAGAAATTTCAGAAAATTTCAGTTTATTTAAATATGCGCAAAGTTGATAATGACGTATTGTGTCGTGTCACGACACGCGCTCCGCTCTAGGCGCACTGTGAACGAATGTTTACGCCGCCAGGAGGCGCTTTAATAGCCAACGAAATGCCATGAAAAGTTATTATTATTGGCCCTCGTTGCTGTCATTCTTGTTGTTGTTGTTGTTGTAGCAGCTGTTGTTGTTGTTGCTGTTATTGTTGTGTTTCACATTTTCCAAGTGGTTTTTTTTATGCGAAAATTGCAAATTGCTTAAATCGCACAATTGATGTTCACATTGCAGCGAATTCACTCCTTGTTGCTGTTACTGTTATTATTATTGTTGTTGTTGTTATTGTTAATTGTTGGGGAAAAGGATTATCCAGTACGTAGGCGCTAACTGTGAAATTGACTGCAAATATCATCAACATTCCAAATATAAACACGATTTTATTCCAGCTTAACGAACTGTTTATATACGCCGAGCGAATAAAATTGGAATGCCATGAAAAACACAGTTCATTTAAAAAGGGATATGCTGCTTGTATATAATTACGATTAAATTTTTTTTAAATGTTTTTCATATTTTTCTTTCCTTTAATTAAAGGTGAACTGATAATACAATTCTCATGCGGTTAGACATGACTGTATGATAGACAACACTGTAGAAAGCGACGCAACAACTCTGCCTATTTGCATACATACAATACATACATACATACAGTGTTCAACACATATTCTATTTACTCTTCTTACACATGCATATGTATGTACATACAGAGATACAGTGTTAAACCAAAGCCAATGTTCTATTGTCTTTGGTTAAAAGCTAGAAAAATATTAATATTGATGCACCAACAAAGCAAATTAGAATTATATAAAATGTATTCAGCACTTACCACATTTTTAGCTTTTACTTTTCGCAAACGTAGAAAAACTTCTTTTTGTAAGTTTTCACTCACAAAAAATGGAAAAAAAATTACGTGCCACAAGCAACTCTAATACAAACACAGACACAAAGGCGCAGCTGCAACAGAAACACGATCTCACAATACTTAAATGTTTTGCAAAACACTAAAACAGTTCTGCTTTAACAATTACCAAAATATATTGTAAAATTATCAAAATTTATTTAATATATCCACTCAAACAAAATTGAAAACGACAACTTGCGACTCGGGCGAAAAGCAAATCAGCGTACAACGGTAAAAGTAGCAGAGCTGCATTTCCAGTGAAAAAAAAAGAATAAAAAATACCAAACGCATTACAAACGATCGTTGGCGATGTATCGTTATAGACAATTAAAAAAAAGTAAATGTACAAAATGTAATATTATTAAGGAGATTACTGCAAAGTACATTATATGTATTATTAGTTGAATATCATAATTCATACATATTTGCTTATTGGATGCAACTGCAAATCTTATTTGAATTTCATGTTATCATAGTATCGATACCAAAGCTTTATAACAATATTAACCGATAACCACTCCAACAAAAAACTCCACACAATCTGTGCGACAGTGTTCCCCACGCCATTTTGATCTAGTCATTTGTTAGTGCGACTAGATATCTTTAAAAAGTAAACATTAATAAATTGAATGTTTGAATCAGGCAAACCTAAGCTCGGGATCATTTCAAGCTTACCACTAAAATAACCCCAGGATATACATAGTTCAACAATAACATCGCTCAACACCCACAGGCTGACATTTGTTTACTCAGAGCTTTGCCATTTCAAGCGATGAAAAGCTTTACGCGCCGTTTGTTGTTCGTCATGCGCTCAGCAAAAGCACAATAAAGAGCGCTCAATATACGTTAACTGTGGTTAGTGGAAAAGCTTTCGCTCTTTGAGTGGAATTGTTTTTTTTTTTTTTGGCAGGGGGAGAGATTTTTATTATGAATGGCATCCTGTTGCTTGAACAAACTTGTAACAGGTGGCAAGGCTTTCCCTTGAATGTAGCTCAACTCGAAGCTTGAGCTTTAATAGAGGAGCCGATGACGATGTGTGGATATGACAACCCCCCCCCCTCGTTCAAAAAAAAAAGATACTATTGTAAACAAAAAGAGGATAAGATGAAGAAAAATGAGCGGAAGCTGATGCTATTGAGAGTACATTTTATAACGTTTTCAACAAATACCTTGACACTGTAACACACAAAAAATATTTACAAAGAGAGAGAGAGGCACGCATACATAAATATTGCTTACATTTGCATGTGTCGGCGTCAAGCTTAAATTACAATGCCAAAAAAAGACAACAAAAACAACAGCAAGTACGTTAGTCCTTATACTCAGGGTTGTTACCTTGAACAAACCACAAACAGAGTAGAACAGCGACAGAGAGAGAGAGAGAGAGTGAGAGTGAGTGGGAGAGTTAGATAAAGATAATGATAGAGAGAGAGAGAGAGAGAGAGAGAGACCTATGAATATTTCTCTTCATTTAGCCAGGTGCCATAATTTTGAAGCCAAACAAAGTGGATTAGTTGTCTGCCAGTTTTCTACGACCCTCGAGTTCAGCTGAACCAAGTAAAGTTAATGGCAAAGATGGCTAACAAATTGTTGGCAAAACTGTCAGGCTTATGTCAAGTATCCTTGACACTGCATAAGTCTCTGTGTCTGTGTCTGTGTGTACGAGGTATATGCTAATTTTGACTAACTTCAAATACTTCCCTTCTTCTTTCCACTGTCAATCAACAGTTGGCCTCAGTCCGTTCTCCTCCCCGCCACCGCCACATCAATTAATCGTTAATCGCTAGCAAAAAGCTTCGTCTTAAGTAGCTGAAAATAAACTTTTCTGCTGTTGCCGCTTTGAACTCAACTTCCCCAACTTACAGATTCATCCGCAGCCATGGCACTATAGGCCTTTTTTTGCGATTTTGTTGATTTAGTTTTCTTTTATGGCAACCAACAGAAAGTATAATTGCTCTGCCAATTTTTTTGTTTTTATCTATATTTCTTATTTTACAACGAGAGTTTTAACACTGTACTTGTGCATGTGAATTTATTGCCTTCCAAAAGGTAACCGACTCTGAGCTGTTGAAATTGAGGTTAGGGTCCAAAAATTCAAACTCTTAAAAAAGTTGTTGATTTGCCAAAAGGGCTATAGTGCGTGGGTCTGCTTTGATTTCATTTCATTGAGCGAAGCGAAAACCAAAAGAAAAATAACTTTTGCTTTACTAATCAGGCTTATAATTTAATTTTTCTCCAACTCCCCCATTTGGCGGTGGCCATTTGACTTGACCTGGTCGTGAGGCAGCAAAAGCTTCTCGCGGTAGGTTTATTTTGCCACGGCTTTGAAATCACTTTCACAGTTTTCCAAACCACTTGCCAATTGAGCTTTAATTTAGCAATTAAATGGGCAAATGTTTGATATTTTTAAGTTGGATTAATGGATTGGAAAAAAAAAATCTTTAATTTTTGGGCCATGCATAACACATATTTATAAAAATATATAAAAAGTTAATTTAAATTTGTATTATTTGGTGTGCGATTCGAGGGGTTTCGAGAACCTGCATTCCGATTCCTTCCAATTGGATGCAGAGGTTGAGCAGAGTTTCGTATCGAACAGTTTCTCATTAAGTTTTGGAGCGTACGTTTCGTACGATTCTTAAAATGATCGTCCAAATGACATTTGAGTGTATTAAAGCTACGGCATTTATAGGTGCATTGGTTACATTCGAATGGATTGGACAATCGCAACTGTTCCAGAACATCTGGGGTTAGGGGCTCAATGGTGGAATGCATAGCAAGCTTAGCGTAGAGAGCCTGAAATGTTATGAACAGCTCCGTATTGAATATGGTCCAATGATGTGGACGGCACATGTGCTCCGAATGGAAGTCCTTCGATATGCAATGCATAATCAGGCGATCCATGTATGGATTCATCTTGAACCCAATCAGATAGAAATTTGGCGACAATTTATGCTGCTGAATGGCCCGTATTGCTAAATCCATCATATCATCTAGCAAAGGTAAATGTTCATTCTTCAACTAAAGTGCAATCTTGTCATTGGATAATCATTGAGTAGAATCAAATATATCATTTACCTCCGTTACTGCTTTTATATCCATTTTGGGCAACACCAGAAAATGAAATTTCGCCCTTGGATTAGTTGTATTACGTAGCACAGCCGCACGATCCGTCTCTATGATGACATCCACGCCAGCTTCCATTTTGCGTCGCAATAATCCACGATCATCGGCAGTCCCAAAATCGTTTTCCATTTCCACAAATTATGATAAATCTGTAAATTTTGTTGTACAGATTCGAAAATATCTCTGTGAATGTTGTTTAACAGTGTTAGAGAACGCCTCAACTAATCGTGAGTCAAATTCAGTTGATGCGAAGAAATATCGATAGTTTTAAAAAACGACTTGGATTTCCCCTATTTTTATGCTGACGCCAAAATTCATTACTTTAAAGGCGTGGCTCGAACATGCAAATATATGAATATAATAAATATTAATAATTTCTTAATAACTTCAATTTAATTAATTTTTTATAATTTTAAATTATATAAATTTAAAGAATTTTTGTATATTGATGAAATGTGCAATTTGTTTAGTTCCCATCTGACTTTGGGTTAGCGGCGGGTCTAGGACCCCTTTGCTTCTCAGCTGTCCTTGGTCCCCAATGCTGACCAGCTGACCTTGGGCCACGTTGCTGACTGGCTGGCCTTGGACCAGTTGCCGTTCTTGGTCGGAGCTGTGAGGCAGGTCCTCGTTGAACAGGATTTTGTTGTCCATTATTTAGATTTGGAGCTCTAAACTGAGAGGCTCCTACTTGTTGCATCAATCCATTGCGAATCGGTATAAATTGGCCTGGTTGCCTTGGAAACTCTAGTGCCATATTGGGAGCTTGTCTAAATGGATTGAAATGTGCAGGTCCTGCAGGTCGCAGTAATCTTCCATTGCCAACAAATGGCATACGGATCGGACGCATGAGGTTCACCGATGGGCTTGGTCCGAGAATGCCGGGAGCGGAATTTCGAATTGACTCATGGTTTTTGATAGAACCATTTGTTTGGGTCTTTGGTTTATGCCCATTAATACGTTTTGAATCTTCAAGTTTTGATTTGTTGAGCATTTGTGTGATCTTTTCCAGTATATCATTAAGATCAGAAACTCCATTTGGTTTCTGCCAATGTTGAAATAAGTGTACCTTCAGTAATCCCAAAGATTCATCATTAAAGTCGCATTGATTGCAGTGAAGAGGCTTCGCTGCCACCAATTCCTTAATCCTATCTTTAGTCAAGGGCTCAATGGAACCTTGGGTCCGTAGGAGAGCCAATGCAGTTTGGCAACTTATAAATAAGTCAGTGTTAAAACCATTCCAAACTTTCACACTTTTAAAGTCGTCAGAAAAGAAATCTGTGGATACAACATGCATACACAGTCCATTCATGTATGGATTCATCTTAAAGCCAATTAGGAAATCGCTGAATTCGGCATTTTCCTGACGCTCAATAATTTGATTGGCCAAATCCATCATATCTTCCAATAGCGGAACATGCTCCACGGTCAACTGAAATTTGTAATATTTGTAAAAATATTTAACACACATACATATGTATGTATGTACATATGTTATCGACAACATACCCCGGTAACAATGGGAATCTCTGCTTTGGGAGAGACTAAAAAATGATACCGCGCCTTGGGGAATGCATCGTTGATGACCACCGCCAGTTCCGATTGTAGTAGAATATTCTGATTATTCCCGACTTCTCGCTTTATATTGTTTCTATTTTCAACAATGCGTTGTGGTTTTGAGACACTCATGGTGAGAATATTTAAGATTCTTCGCCAATGATTCTCCAATTCCGAGAATTGTTTCTATCGATAGTTGATAATTGTGCAGTGTTGTAAAGTGGTGCAGCCTGCGCTTACAAGTTGCTTAGCTTGAAATGCTGTTGGTCGAGATGATCTTTGAGTGTGGGCACATTCTTCGCCTCAAATGAGCACTGATTGCACTTTAGGGGCGTGGCAAGTAGTTCATTCAGTTTGTCTTTGGGATGGGGTTGTATGCAGCCATCGGACTTGAGTCTGTCATAAAGTGCTAAAAATAATAAATTAGTTGAATTAAATAGTAAATAACTAAGTTACTTACTTTCGAAGGGCACGAATAGATCCGTGTTGAAACTATTCCAATGTTTCTTAGTTTTCAAGTAACTTGATACGAAATCTTTGGAAATGACATGCAAATGCAGTTGTTGCATACTGGGCTGAGCATGGAAACCAATCTTGAATTTCGTCAGATCCTCACCGCGAACCTCGATGATGTTGTGTGCCAGCAGCTGCAGTTCCTCCAGCAGCGGCAACTCCTTCACCGTCAACTACAATCGAATAAGATTGTGAGATTGTGAAAATTAACTAAAAGTACTTTACCTGAAAAATGCTAGATATATTTGCCTTGGGCAGCACCAGATAATGATGTTGTGCTTTTGGAAATTTATCGGCTATGACAACAGCAACATCTGATGAAATTATTATGTTGGCCGGGTCCAATATTGTTTTGATTAGGCCTTGCTGCCAAGCCATTGCAAACAGCTGTCAGCTGAGCTGCGCAGTGCTGGAAAACATATAAGCCGGCAGTAGTGTTGCTAAACGCCATGTGGAGCAAATTTGCGTTGCGCGCGGTCAACACTCAAGCTAGATTTAATTTTATATTTTTAATGGCTGATAATTAATATATCTTTCATTTTTGATAAGTTTATTCAGTATAAATTATTGCAATAATTTAATTTATTATGCATAATAATTCTCTATGTTGAGTTGGTTTGCTTGCTGTGTTCGACATTTAACAGCACTGTTCGTTTTGGAGTTGCCACCTGGCACGCAACCCTGCCGACAACAACAATGAACCACAAGAGCCGAGAAGAATATTATTTGTTTGGTCGCCGTCTAAATGTGCTTGTGTGCAGCGTGTGGCCATGTAAAAAAGTGTGTGGAGCAACAGCAGCGAAAATCAGCGGTGCATTTTTTACGCAACACAATTGAAAATTTTGCCAATTACGTGACACAATTCAATTGCAATCGATTTGAATCTTTGTTTTGAAGCGTCGTCCACTTGCAGCGCCAAGCTAACGGAAATTTGCAACTGCCCAACGAACACCTGCAGGGTGCACCCCCTCGTCCATAAATCGGAAATCGGAATTACGCGCACACAGCATAAATAACAAAACGCCAAATTAATTGTGACCTTCAAAAACATGGCGAATGCGACAGCACGCCAAATGGCTGAACCGCTGCACATCCAGCGTCTGGAGACGGCATTGAATATGCGTCCATTCATGGAGATGGCACGTCAGAGTCTCAAGCAGCCCTTGAGCAGCGGCAGCGGGCCGGAGGACAGCGAACTGGAGCCTGGCATCGATTCCGATGAGTCTGGGACACGAGTGGGCGTGGTGAAGTTGAAGAATAAACCGAAGCATCGCAAGCGTCTGTTGGGCAGCAAAGAAGGTAACATCTCCCATTGGACTTTTGACATTATAAGAGATTTAATTCTTAGTTTTTCCACTTTCTTCTTCTCAATCGTTCTTCCACTTCTCCTCCTGCCCACCCATCTCCTCCTCACTCTTCCTTCCGCTCCTCCTTCTCACTCTTGCTTCCTCTTTCACTTCCCCCTCCGCCACCACCTCTTTCTTCCTCATCCTCCCCAGAACGCCAAAGTGTTAAAGCACAGATCTACAACTTTAATGACTTGACCAGTGATCGGGAGTGGCTATACGATGTACTGCTCAGCGATACGGAAAGTGAGCCCGCTGTCAGCGATGAGGATGAGTATATCAGGCAGATGCTGCAGGAGCACATACAGGAGCAGCGTCATCGTAAAAACTACTACAAGAAGCCCACGGTAAATCTCGATGCTCCCCCTCCATTTCATAGTTTCTCAGACGTCCTCTAATCTTGTAGAACGCACAATATGCCTACTATGGCAGCGGTTTGCTGTCCAATCATGATGTCTATGCGGAACGTCAACAGGCTACGGTTGGAGTACGCAAGCGACGACGTCGCACAAAGCAGGAGATTCTATTGGCACGACTGGCGGAGGCGCAGGCAGGACCAAAGCCGGCGAAGCAACGACGACGGGGGCGAAAGAAGCGTTCGATTATGGGATCGCCGGAGTCGGGTGAAGTGCATCCCTCAGAGCTGGGCAAGTATACGTTTGGTGATACGTTGCCCGCCAACGACGAGGATGACGATGACAATGGCGTGGTGGACTATAAGCGAGAATTGGCCAACTTGGGTCTGGATTACGCCGAGGAAGAGGAAGAAGTTGAGGAGGAGGTGGATGTGGTGGGTCAAGTGACACGAGTGCGTCGCCGTCGCAAGAATCCTGAAGTGTTGGCCGCACGCCGTCGTCGCATCTGGCAGATCATGTCCAAGAAGGAGACCAGCCGCCTGCAGCGCATCAAGAGCAACAATCACAAGGAGATGCTGGCCAACTGCAAGCGTGTGGCACATGCCTGCGCCAAGGTCGTGCGCCAGCGTGCCCTCAACTCGCAACGCATCATGAAGGAGACGGTGTGGCGGGCGAAGCGATTGACGCGCGAGATGCTCGCTTATTGGAAGCGCTACGAGCGTGTGGAGCGGGATCAGCGTCGCAAACAGGAGCGCGAGGCCGAGGAGCAACGCAAACAGGACGTGGAGTTGATCGAGGTGAAGCGTCAGCAGCGAAAACTCAATTTCCTCATTACCCAAACGGAGCTGTATGCCCACTTCATGTCCAAGAAACTGGGCCAGGGCACCGAGGAGGATCAGTTGCGTATCCTGAATCAGTTGGATGAGGAGCACAATGCCCGACTGGCCATGCATGATGATTACGATGCGGGTGAAATGAAGCAGCTGGCCCAGGCGAATGCGGAGGCAGCCATGAAACGTGATTTGGACAAGACGCGCACCTTCGATGTGCCCTTCAAGAAGGAGCACTTGGATCAAAAACCGGAACCGGAGCAGACAGAAACGGAAGCGAAAGCGGAGCGCGAACAAATGAAGGATCTACCGCAACCAAAGATGTTCAAAGGCACGCTCAAGGGCTACCAGATCAAGGGCATGACCTGGCTGGCCAACATCTATGACCAGGGCATCAGCGGCATACTGGCCGATGAGATGGGTCTGGGAAAGACCGTTCAATCGATAGCATTCCTCTGTCACATTGCCGAGCATTATGGTGTTTGGGGTCCATTTCTGGTCATCTCGCCCGCCTCCACGCTCCACAACTGGCAGCAGGAAATGGAACGCTTTGTGCCCGACTTTAATGTGGTTCCCTATTGGGGTTCGCCCAATGAGCGCAAGATCCTGCGACAGTTCTGGGAGCAGAAGCATCTACACACTCGTGAGGCGAGTTTCCATGTGGTCATCACATCATACCAGCTGGTGGTTAGCGACTACAAGTACTTCAATCGCATCAAGTGGCAGTATATGGTATTGGATGAGGCACAGGCCATCAAGAGTGCCGCCTCCCAACGCTGGAAACTTCTACTTGGCTTTAATTGTCGGAATCGTCTACTGCTCAGCGGCACTCCCATTCAGAACAGCATGGCGGAGCTGTGGGCATTGCTGCACTTCATCATGCCCACGCTCTTTGATTCCCATGATGAGTTCAATGAGTGGTTCTCCAAGGATATCGAATCGCATGCGGAAAACAAGACGGGCATAGATGAACGCCAAATCTCCCGGCTGCACATGATTCTGAAACCCTTCATGTTGCGTCGCATCAAGAAGGATGTGGAGAATGAGCTCTCGGATAAGATTGAGATTATGGTCTACTGTCCACTGACCATTAGACAGAAGTTGCTCTATCGTGCCCTCAAGCAGAAGATACGCATCGAGGATCTGTTGCATTTGGCCGGAGGAGGATCGACAGCATCAGCAGCCTCTGATGGCGTCATTCTGGATCGCAACTTCACATCGAATCTCATGAATTTGGTGATGCAGTTCCGCAAAGTTTGCAATCATCCAGAGCTCTTCGAGCGTCGAGATGCACGTAGTCCGTTCAGCATGCGTTGTGCGGAGTTCGTGTTGCCGCGTTTGGTCTACGCTGATGGATTGCTGCAGAGCTCGTTGCCTAGTCGGAGACACTTGCTCTACAATCGGTGAGTAACTAAAGATTCCCAGTACCTATGATACGAAGGTAGGCGATGTTTGTGTAAATGGTAAGGTGTAGTTAAAAGAGAGAAGGAGACGTAACCTACTGCATAAAGTATCCATATTATGATTCAGCATAGATAAGGTATCTACTAATGTGTGCCAGAGATTGGTGCAAGGAATATTGCAGTTGGGCAAATTCAACTTTAATTTTCTGCCTTTTGCGAACCCCATATTAATGAAGGTTTTTCTTCCAGCTTTAATATCTTTAAATCTGCGCACATGCAACGTTCACTCTTTGAGGATGTGAGTGTGAACAGCTGCTTCAGCTTCACCCGCTTCTGTGATCTATCCCTCTCGGATATGGAGGATGTTACCTGGCACGGTCTCATCGACTTGTGAGTAGAATTCTCGTCACTCGTCATTTCTGATTCCAATAAACCCCTCTCTCTTTGCAGTTTCCTGCACTATCGTCGTCTACTCGCCCAGCAACCATTGCTCTCCTATCGCCGTCAGTGGTGGTCACATGAGCGTGTCACTCGCTATCAGTTGCTGGAACCTACTCTGGAACATAAACTGGTGTTGGATTATATGCTAACCGACAGCGTACTAAAGAAATTTATTTTCACGGCAGTGGTAAGAGTTTTAATTACAAAATAATATCAATTTATTAATTGTATCCTCTTCCAGACTTCCAATGAGAGTAGTGTCTATGCCTTTGGCGATTACTTGACCGTGAATATGCAGGAAACCGTCGAACATCGTGTCATACGTTCCAAGGTACTGAAGCAGAAGTCCACACTGGTTGAGGAACTTGGCGATGGCCAACCGCAGGTCAAGGTTGAGTCGGACCTTAAGCAGGAATTGGAAATGGAGTCTGTTGAGGTGCAAACCAAGTCCAATACCAAGAGCGATGTAAAGTTGACAACGTTGCATTTACTGCCCGAGTTTCCTTATCGTGCTCGCAAACCTCAGTTGTATAAATGTGAACCGCTGCAAATGCCACGCTTCCTCTTTGGATTGGGGCAGCGTGTGCAGGCCGTCGATAGGCACCTATAGTAAGCACTTCCATACAAACCCTATCTTGAGCAATCTCTCATTGTTTCGCTTTGTAGCTGTGAAAGTCGTGCCGCTGCCTGGCAACATATACGTCATGTGCAGTGCGAGAATAGCCTAGGCAAGGAACTGGTCACAACGGGCTTGGCTTTATGTAAGCCGCGTAGCGGTTGGTCGTCGATTGTGGTCCCCGATAAGGAGACGCTCATCACCGATGCGGGCAAACTTTCTGTGCTGGACAGTCTCCTCACGCGTCTGAAGGCGGAGGGTCATCGTGTTCTGATCTACTCACAGATGACCAAAATGATTGATCTGCTCGAGGTATGTATCCCATGGCTATGAAAAATTAATGTTGCTCCACAAACCTCTTCAAATTTAACTTCGTGGCAGCGTTGCATACTTAGAGGCACTTCTAAAACTTACAAAAAATCTACGTAGTTTTTTGATAATTTTTTAAAAAATGTCAAAAAGGAAAGATTTTGAAATCTTTATTTTGTGTGCCTAAATAATTTCTATCATCAAAAGTATCTTAAAACTTTTTTTGCGAAATTTAAAATGATGAATTATGTACCAATATGGACAGTTTCCAAATTCGCCGTCATTTTTTTTTTTTTAATTTTTTAAACATTTTAAAATCGAAATTCGAGTGAATTTGAAGAAATGTTTTATTAAATATGACTGAATTGTGCAAAAATGTACATTTTCAATATTCGCCTTTTTTTGACCATATACCAATACCCCTGGCCTTGATAAAACGTCAAAATCAAAAATTTTAAAATTAAAATTTTTTGTACCCAATCGACTTCTGGTATCAAAATTCAACGAATATTTTTTTACCGCTGTGAATTTGGAGCAATATTTTAGAAATATGGCCATCAAAATAAAAAATTTTTCGTAAAAGATTTAAAACCTTGAACAGCCGCAACATTTGCGAAAATCAACAAATTTTTTTAATTTCGTAGTTTTTTCAATAATTATTTTGACTATTAATTGAATAAGCTTTTTAAATTTTCCAATCATAGCAAATAATCATAATTTGTATAATTTGTGTTTAAAATAATATTTTGACTTTCAATTAATTTTAGGAGTACATGTGGCATCGCAAGCATCGCTATATGCGTCTGGATGGTTCCAGCAAGATATCAGCCCGCCGTGATATGGTTGCCGATTTTCAAACACGATCTGATATTTTCGTATTTCTACTGTCCACGCGCGCAGGAGGATTGGGCATTAACTTGACTGCAGCTGATACGGTGAGTTTTGAAGTTTCAATCATTAAATTATATGGCATACTATGTTGTAGAAATGTTGGTCACATAAGCTTTTCTTTAAACAAATATTTCTGTCTAATCGAGTTGCTCACATAATTTACTTCGACACAATATCACTAGTATTTGAGGTTGAAAAAAAATATTCAATAATTTTAAAACTAAAAACTTTTGATGTAAAATTGTAAAAGTGTTGGATTCGTAGTTATCATGGCATATTCTAAACAAGTACTCATAACACCAGTTGATAAATCCGCAAAGTTACCTCGGCTTTTGGCAAACGAGACCCGATTGAGATCGGTTTTCAAAGAGAGCTCAACCTCGGTAAATGTAGGTTCAAATGGGTTGGATCTCAATACGCAACCGACAAGTTTCACAAATCTGAAAAATACACATAAGATATTCAAAGATAAGAATCCGTCTAGAATCAACGTGAAGTCACAATCAAAGCAGTTTGATGAGATTTATCAATGCTCCGAGGTATTGCAACCCACCGAGGAGTCCGCAACTCATAAGTTGAAGAAGAAGCATTGCCACTTGCATATGAATTACAATGGTCACCAGGCGGCATTGGTATGTCATGTGCTGACAAGTGATTTGGATGCACTGAAGCATCGACTCTTGCCGCTGTTGCGACTCCATAAATCACGTTATCGCAACGTCCAAGCGGAACGTAATCTGTTCAAGCAGGCAGGACTTATCCATGCGACGGTGCCCATCAAAAGTGGTAATGAAATCTCCGATTTGAATGCAGCCCTTCAAGCGGATGTATTACGTTGCAAGGCTCATGGATATCGTCTGATCGACAAGCAGTTGGGCAAACTGTGCTTCCATTGCCAACCAGCCGATATATCTCGGGTCAGGGAACGACTCCAGCAGCATGGTTACTACACGATTCACTCCGAGATTGGCCAATGTGCCAGGGATCCGCTGGTGAAATTGCCAGAGCCCCAAGTACCCAAATACGCCAAGTTTCTCAAGTGCCTACAAACGGACACGGACATTGTTAAGATCTATGACAATGTGGTGAATAGTCCCCTGCACCATGAGCTGCTCTAACCGGAGGAATTGGCAGCTGGAGGATTTATGTGAGTGGGCGATCAATATGAAGGAGGAGGCACTGCTTGTATCCATTTGCTCGACTACTTGTTTATGCAATGCGCGAGGTCTCCAACACCTCTTTTTTTTGTCATTGTTGTTGTATAACTTGTTGTTGTTGTCGTCGTTGTGTTGCTCCACAATGATTTACACATTTGTGATCGTTATCAGTAAAAACAATCGACACTGTCGGAGAAAATTCTCAGCCAAAGGGATGTACTGTTCTTTTTAAGCGAAATGTTTTGGGATTCCTTGGGTTCTACTTGGAAATACCCTGTATTCAAATGGGATGCGGTTGTCTAAAAAATTATTACTAAACTTATTTACTCTATAAAACAATTATAAACTTTTTACAGCTTAAAGGGTATCTGCTAGTCGATCACTATCGTTTAAATTTGAGCCTAAAATTATTACTAAGGTTATTTACACTATAAAACAATTACAATAATCTTTAACTTTTTACATCTTAAAGGGTATCTGCTAGCCGATCACTTTCATTTCCTATTGAGTAAAATTATTACTAAGATTATTTTCACTATAAAACAATTTCAAAAATTTTTAAGTAACTTTATATTGTCAAAAGGGTATCTGCTAGTCGATCCATTTCGATACCTTTTGACTCTTTTTATTCCTTAGGGTTTAAAATTTTTACTAAATTTTTGTTACACGTTAAAAATCAATGAAATAATCGTTTAGCAACTACCTTGTAGCTATACTGTATTGCATGAAAGGGTATCTGCTAGTCGATCACTCTCGTTTCCTTCAAGTCTGGCTGCTGGGCTTCGTGTGAACATTTTCGCCTGGTTCTTAAATCATTTTGTCACTGATTTTGATTTGTTGTTCATTCACGCTCCGAACGAGAGGTAATTTGGTATGTCTCCTCCGATCCTCCAATCAAAATGGATGTTTTTTTTATTGTTATTTCATTTTGGTTCTCAGGCTCTCAGGCTTCGTTGACTAATTCCTTGGCATTTGGCCAATGTCAAATGTCTTTTTGCGGTGCTTTTTTGTGGCGGCAACTTTTATTTATATTTTGTGTTAGATGCTGCTAAACGTTGAAGCTACTGAGAAATTGAGATTAATTTCAAATTGTTTAGATCATTTAGTTGTGCTCAAATATTTTTATTTCTTTGTTGTTATATAAAGAAAAGATGTTACTATATTGTGTGAGAAATGTTTATGGTTCTGGAGACAAGAGAAATCGCGTCAACAGTTTGGCATTTAACGGAAATCGTTTCGAGGGCCCCAGTTACATTTTAAATGATATAAGACAATTTCATTAATTGTTTGCTATACAACCATTTATAAACACAATTTGTATATACGCTTCAGTTTAGATTTCATATCGAGATCTCCTCTTCAACTTGTACTTTACGTCATTATCATGCGCGTCTCGGCTTCGGTTGTCTTCAAGATTTATGACATTTTCGAAATCGTAGCAACTGTCTCTTTAAGTGACCGGCAGCCCAACGATTTCATTGTCCAACATTTTATAATATATTCCCCGCACGTTGCAAAATCGAGTGCAATTCATTGGGTGTACAACATTTTGTTATCAAGTTTGGTTTTTATAAATCCAAGAGCCACAATCGCTGGCCAATTACCTTGACCAAGTGTCTCAGTTGTCACACCTATTAACTTTATGAAGTCATTTTGGCTTTTTAGATTATTTGAAATTAAGTTCTTTTTGTGATATAAGCATAAAAATAATTTATTTAAAAAATTGCAAGAAAAAATGAATTTAAAACTCGATCATAAAATCCTTTTTTTTACCATTTTTTAAAGAGCACGGAGTAATTATAAATGAAATTTCTTTTCGATTTTAATTATAATTATTTTTGTTTTTTTTTTTATTATTAAAAGATATTTTTGAGCAAAAATTTGAAATTTATATATTATATATATTTTTCTACATTTCATGAGTTTCTTTCATGGTTTTTGGAATAGCGTGTTTTCTCAATCTATATGTGAAAATATCCTTGAATAAGAGCATTAAGGGGTATATTATACTTCGGAGTATTTTTGTGATTCGCTATTAAAGTTGTTTACGGTTGCCCCAAAAGATATTCTTTACACTGAACAAAATATGTATTAAAAACATGTTTAATGTTCAATATTCGTGTGAATTATTTATTTCTTTTTTTGGTTTATTGTTATTGAAGTCTGAGATTAGGCCAACCAACCGCGAATCACTTCAGCCACGTGCAGTTTGGCTTCCTGCAGTGCAGCGCTGTCGGAGTAACTGAGGGAGGACTTGTCGGGGCAATGGGAGTGCTGTGGGATGATGGTGGCACCCTCAGCTTGACCAGCGCCCACCAAATACCAAGGATCCAAGCCACCATGCGACATGTACACATTCTCCACATTGGGATGAATGCCGCCCTTCTCCCGGTTGGTGTTATCGATGTACCTCTGAATCCTATCAGCGCTGTACCTTGAGCCAAAGACATCGCGGCAGACATCAGTGTAGAGGGTGGCGGGGAAAGAGGAGCCGAAGGGCTGTTTCTTGCTGCCCGAAGATTGGAACCAACCAAATTCGTTGCAAGTCTGGAAGGTCCAGGCAAGACCAGCTGCAAATATGAGTGATTAGCAAAGGATTCCTTTCCTTGCGCCCCCTACTACGATCACTTACTGCCGTCGTAGTTCTCCTTGGACCATTTGTAGTAGTCGACGGTTCCCTGGTAGCGAGTATTCACGCACTTGGGATATCCCAGACGCCACTGAGTGAATTTCGAGAGGGCAACATAGTCGTTGTCACTGAAGCTGCGCAGCACCGAGCAGTACTGTGCGAGGTCGTAGGTCTCGGGTCTAAAGTGGATCATTTTAAATACAATTTTAGCTGGAGCAGAATTCCTTGATAATTACTTCTGATATTGGGCAATGTTGGCAAAGACATTGGCAATGGTGCTGAACAGTTGCCAGTGATCGCGTTCATTGTCGATATCGAAACTGTCGCAGAGGTTGAGCTCCTTCTTGGCCTGGAGGCCCTTGCCGCTGGCGAAGAGTCCCTCAAAGTAGGAGGTGCCATTCTTGATGATATCATAGCAATAGTCACCGCCAAGCTCTCTGTATGCTTGACCCACAACCTTCATGAAATCTGTTGACAATAGAAAATCATATCGATTTCTATATTTTGAGAATTATCTCCCATTTACCTTTCAAATCCACTTTGGCCTCCAAGGGTGCACTAGATGCCCAGCTGCCCACAATCAAATCGGGATAGGACTGCTTGAGCCACACAGCCATGCTGGCGGAGTATGAACAGCCGGAGACCACGACCTTAGAGTCCTTGTACTTGTCCTCCTCCTTGAGGGTCCTGATCACATTGGCAACATCGGCCAAAGCTTGATTTGCATTCATGTACTTCCTCAAGTTGCTGGTGGAAAGGCTTTGGGTTGGTCTGCTGTGACCAAAGTATCTATGCTCGGGATAGACCAGGGAAGCGTTATGCTCCTTGGCCATGTCCACCAAGTGACCAGACTGGATGTCACCGGGCTGGATCTCCCATTCACCACCGAGATACATGAAGATGGGTGCACCATCTACATGGTAACCATCATTGATGAGGACACGCTGAAAAACGTAGACCAATTAATAATACCCTGTCAAGGACAACCTTCAAAAAGTCCTACATCCTGCCACTCTTCTTCGTTATCATCGTCAAAGTTATCCAACTTCTGGGTGATCCACCTGGTCTCCACAACGCTGACATCCGTTGTGCTGAACTCCACTGGAGGAGCACGATGCAAGTCCATAAACAGTTGAATGGGTGCAGGCAGATCCTCATCCTCATCCCCAAATGGCAGGGCAAGTGCATAGGGCACCAGCAAGGATACTAACAACACGGTAAACTTCATCTTTTCGATAGGGTTTCAATTGCTTGAATGATTTCCTGCTCCAGTATTCCCACTATTTATGGCAAAGTGATCAGTATTGATCACAAGAACCGATCAACGTTAAGTAAACCAACAAATATTTGCAATGTCTATGGGTTTTTAGAAGTCACGTTGAATTATTGGGAGGGGAAAAAACTGAAAAAAATGCAACTGATGTTGATAATTGTTAAAGGGAGGGGGTATTGATCAGCATTGATCAATAATATCATTGTTTCACTAAGAAACAAATATTTCCATCCTTTTCAATAAAACTCTTCCACCGAACACGGCTGCTCTATATCTCGTACATAGTTTGCCAGTATTTTATTCATAGTTTCCCTTTGATCGCTTATTTGAACAAGATCTAAGCAAACTTTCTGAACTTAACAATTGTCTAGGAATTTGCACAGTTGCGAGATAATACTGCAAATACAAGGTATTGAACACCTGATTTGACTTTGAACTAAACATTGTATGTTTCAGAATAGATATAGTTTCCACTGAACTTCAGAAATTTTAAATTAATTTTATTTAATTTAATTTTTTAATATTATTAAAATTTTGCCTAATGTCCTTTAAGCCAACCATTCCCGCAACAAAGTAGCCAGACGCTCCTTGGCAGCCCGCAACTCTGGGGAATCCGAGTCTCTGACTGGGAACATATCCGCACAGTGCGAGGCCTCGGCTATGACTGTGGCACACTCAGTGTCGCGACCAATGGGACTCCATGGATCCAGAGCACCAAAGGTCATATAAATATTTTTTACATTTGGCGACAAGCCGCCAAATTCCTCATTAGTCTTGGCCACATTGGCTTCAAGCTGCGAATTCCCAAACTTCCGGCTAAAGACATCCTTGCAAAGTTCAATGTAGAGTGTGGCGGGGAAATTGTTACCAAAAGGTTGATTATTGGACCGCGATGATGGGAACCAACCGTACTCATTGCAGAGTTGATAGTACCATGGACGAGCTACCGATTAAACATAATATATTAAAGTGCAGATACATTGCTAAAAAAAACGTACCTGAATCGCCGGGATCAGCTGTATAATAATCGACTGTGCTTTGGTAACTGGCATTTATGCAGGAGGGACTCGCCCAGGCGGAGTAGAAGAAGTTGGCAATGGCCACAAGCGGATCATCGGTACTCAACAGATCCCTACAGATAAGTGGTATTTGTCCAGGTCTACAAAACGAAAAGTTAAAAAAAAAAAAAATTCTAGATGACAATCATTTTTAAAATATTGTGAATGGATATTTACTGATTTCGCTGTGCGATGAGACCAAAGACGTTAGAGAGAGAACTGAACAAGCTCCACACATCCAGATCATTCTCGTGATCAAAGTTGCTGCAAAGTCTCATTAAGGAACTTGCCTCGGCATAACGTTTCTCCGCGAATAAGTTCTCCAGCTGAGCAATACCTTTCTCTATATGATCATAGCACTTCTGTCCACCCAATTGTTTAAAAGCCGCACCCGCTATTTCCTTGTACTCAAAGAAATCCACTTTGGCAAACAGGAGAGAACTGGAGGCCCAACCACCCTCAACCAAATCCGGATAGAGACGTTTGAACCAAACAACCATTGAGGCTGAATAGGAGCAACCGGATATGACCACCTTTGAGTTGGACAATTGAGGATTCTCTGTCTTGAAGGTCCTTATGAAATTGGCCAGATCAGCCAAGGCCTGTTTCACATGCAGATATTGCAAGTTATCCAAGGATAAATTTCTGCAGGCATAATACTAGTCATAAATTGTTAATCATCTACTCTATAAAGTACCTACTCTGTAGGCACACTTTTTCCATAGTAACGATATTCGGTATAAACCAGAACTCCTTTGTGCTCCTTGGCCAAATCATACCAATGACCCATGTTGATTATGGTGGGTTCTATCTCCCATTCGCCGCCAAATAATATGAAGATGGGGCTGCCTTCAGCTTGGAATTCATCGTTAACCAAATAGCGCTAACAACCAATTCGCTTTTTATTATTTCTCGATTTTGCAATATATGTTTCTTAAACATACCATTTTGAAAGTTTCCTTGTTGCTGTCATCGAAGTGATCCAAGGGTTGAGTTATCCAATTTTCCTTGGAAATGGCGCGTTGCTTCAATTTCTGTTTAGGAGGACCGCTATGCAGATCCTTCAGAGTCTTGGCCAGTAGAGGTACATCTTCCAACTCCACTCCTTGTGATTGACTGGCCAAGAACAGCACCAATGTCAGGGTGACTAACTTGATCAGCAGCATGTTGATGTTGGCAAATGAAACATTTGATTGACCAACACACGGTATTTAACTAAAATTCATTGGCTGATAAGCAACTAACTTTTGATAAGTTAAGATTTTCAATAAGATAATCGGTTCCTTGAAATTATGATAAGCAATAATATTTAATACGAAATTTCATTGGTTGATTGGTAAGTTGGGATTTTCAATAGATAATAACATCCTCAAAAAGATGATAAGATTTAAAAGTTGATACAGTATTTCTAAAAAAAGTTCATTATAAGAGTATTCAGTCTAGAACTGACCTTAACCAAACTACAGTTAGATAAAGTAGCTGTCAATCAGTACTTCAATCATTCATTAGAAAGTTCTAAACTTTTTTTTTTAATTATATCGGCCTAGTGATGAAATTTGTTGAAAGTATATTGAGTTGCTTGAAATTATGATAAGCAATATTACTTGATACAACATTTCATAGTAGGATTGATAAGTTGGGATTTTTAATAGGATTATTAAATCCTCCTAATTATGGTCGATACAGTATTTTCAAAAATATTTCCTTTTAAGAGTATTCAGCCTAGAACTGACCTTAACCAAATTACAGCTAGATAAAGTAGCTGTCAATCAGTGAATCAATCATTCAATAGGGAAAGCTTCAGATTGAAATGCTACAAAATTTTTAACGGTTTTTCATATTTTCTCACTTTGTATTAAAAATCCAGCTTTTATAAAGAAAATTACAAATAAATTTGAAATTCTTTTTTAAAAGATTTTATTGATTGAACAAGCTCTCAATCTTAAGCCAACCATTCTTTAACTAAAGCAGCCAAACGTTCCTTCGAAGCACGCATCTCCGGGGTGTCCGAGGAGCTGATTGAGTTCATGTCATTGCAGTGGGAGGCATCCGTAATGACTGTGGCACCCTCACTGACGCCATGACCGGCGGGACTCCATGGATCCAGCGCACCATGAGTCATATAAATATTTTTTACATTTGGTGTCATGCCGCCAAATTCCTCATTAGTCTTGGCCACATTGGCTTCGAGCTGCGAATTCCCAAACTTCCGGTTGAAGACATCCTTGCAAAGTTCAATGTAGAGCGTGGCGGGGAAATTGCTGCCAAACGGTTGATTGTTGGAACGCGATGATTGATACCAACCGTACTCATTGCAGGTCTGATAGTACCATGGACGGGCTATCGATAACATTGTTTGAGATTGAGCATAATCAGTTGAAGTGCGTAGATTAGGGGAAATCGATAAGAAAACTTACATGAATCAAAATCCTCAACACCTGACAGATAATAATCCACAGTACCCTGATAATTGGCATCAACGCAGGAGGGATGATCCCAGGCCCAGTAGATGAAGTTGGCAATGGCCACGAGCGGATCATTGTAACTCAAGAGGAAGTTACAATAAAATGGTATATCCCCAGATCTGCGAAAGATAATATTTCATAAGTAAAGTGTAAAAGATCTTAAAGTTGATCCCTACCTTTGGTTCTGGGCAACGCTGGCAAAGACATTGGAGATGGATCCAAACAAACTCCAGACATCGAGATCATTCTCGTGATCAAAGTTGCTGCAAAGACGGAGCAATGCACTCGCCTGGGCATAACTCTTGTTGGCGAATAGGTTTTCCAGCTCAGCAATACCACTCTCTATATGATCATAGCACTTCTGTCCACCCAACTGCTTGAAGGCAGTGCCCACCATCACTTTGTACTCCAGGTAGTCCACTTTGGCCAGCAAGGGAGCACTGGAGGCCCAACCACCTTCAACCAAATCGGGATAGAGACGTTTGAACCAGACAACCATGGTGGCTGAATAGGAGCAACCGGATATGACCACCTTTGAGTTGGAAAGTTGAGCATTCTCTGCCTTGAAGGTCCTTATGAAATTGGCCAGATCAGCCAAGGCCTGTTTCACATGCAGATATTGCAAGTTATCGAAGGACATATCTCTGCATAAAGAAAATGATAAATATAGTTTGAATTTAGTTTTAAAAAAGGATACGTACTTTGTGGGCAAACTCTCGCCGTAGTAGCGATGCTCGGTGTAGACCAACACACCCTTGTGCTCCTTGGCCAAGTCAAACCAGTGGCCATTGTTGATCATACTGGGTTCTACCTCCCATTCTCCGCCCAAGAAAATAAAGATGGGGCTGTCTTCAGTTTGGAACTCATCGTTAACCAAGTAGCGCTTCAAATCAATATTCCTATCAGTTTTTTCTTAAATTTCCAATTATTTCTTTACACTCACCATCTTATAAGTATCCTTGCTGCTCTCATCGAAGTGATCCAAGGGTTGTGTTATCCACTTCTCCTCGGATTTGGCGCGTTGCATCATTTTCTGTTTGGGCGGACCACGATGCAGATCCTTCAGTGTCTTAACCAGCAGGGGCACATCCTTCTTCTTCAACTCCAAGCCATAACTTTGGCTGGCCAAGAGCAGCACCAGTGCTAGGCTGACCAATCGTATCAGCAGCATGTTGGCAAATGAAATTCTCGACTGGACAGAGTCATGTTTTTGAGGCTATCGCAAATATTTTTTAAGGCTGGCCATAAATTCATGGGCTGATAAGCAACTACTTTCTGATAAGTTGGGATTTTCAATGAGATTAACATTCTACAGAATTTATGATTAGCTATAATAGTTGATATCGATATTTCTAATAATTTTTCGTTATTTAATATGTCTTTGTCTTTAGTTTTCAACTGTCTTCAACTGGCCTGATCCAAATTAAAGCAGGATAAAGTATTCCTTAAAGAATAGGGAATTTGATTGTAGTCGAAATTTTTATTGATTTCAGCTAAAATCATCAAATCAATCATCCAACCAATTTCAACCAAATTGAAACAGGATAAAGTATCCATTAAAAAACGGCATTATGATTATAGCAGAAATTTTAATAGTTTCTTAAATATTATTAAAAATATTTTTATAATTTTTAATTAATATTAAAAAAAAATATTGTAATTATTTTAACCATTTTCGCACAAGTTCCGCAATCGTTTCCTTTGATGCTCTCAATTCCTTTGTATCATTCTCACTGATAGAACCGAGATCTGAACAATGTGCATGCTCTACAAAAATAATTGTAAGATGTATTATAAAAAAATAATATATATATATATATATTTTTATTTGATAATTTCCCACCTGGTATAATAGTTGCCAGAGTTTCATTTTGTATGCCCACTGCCCGCCAAGGATCCAATTGTCCATGTGTATAATAAATATTCTCCACTTCTGGCTGCAATCCTCCAAAGTATGCATTAGTTTTCGCAGCTTGTCGCTCCATAAACGAGTTGCTAAACTGACTACCATAAGTATCTGCACACATGGTCGTATAGAGTGTTATGGGAAATTTGTTGCCAAAGGGTTGAGCCTGAGAACCGGAGGTTTGATACCAACCGAATTCATTACAGGCCTGATAAAGCCATTGCCTTCCTGTATATAAGATATATTATCATATATATATATATATAATTATTTTTTTTCTTGCTACTTACTAACATCTGCCGTATATCTTGTGTCCATAATTGTCTCCAGCATAGCTTTATAACTCAAATCATTGCATTTGTTGCCACTTTTGCCAAATTCATTTACGAGAAATTTACTTAGACCTATGAGATCGTTGCTCTCCGCTAAAATAGTCTGACAAACACCCTCAATTTGACCAGCTCTGATAAGTATTCAAATAAATGAGAAATATTCTATAAATTAACTTCGATTTTCTATACTTACTCATGTGTCTGCACAACGCCTGAAAATATATCGGATATGGCATGGAATAAAGCCCAAATATCCAAATCGTTATCAACATCAAATTTCTCACAGATCTTCAGCAAGGCCTTCACCTCAGCTCCACTTTTTGAGGTAAATAATCTCTCCAGCTCAGAAATACCGTTCTCTATACGCTTATAACAAGCTTCTCCTCCCATCAATCTAATTGATTGACCCGTGATTTCCTTATATTCTATTATAATGAAGATACAGATACTTTATGAGATAAATATATATGTGTCTCAACTTACCCACAAAGTTGACTTTGGCAAAGAGTGGTGCACTGGAGGCCCAACCCCCAGTAACCAAATCAGGATATTCTCTTTTAAGCCAGGTCACCATAGCAGCTGAGTAGGAACCTCCTACTATGATGACCTTGGAGTCACTCAGACCCTCATAGGTTGCCTTTTGGGTTCTTATAAAGTGTGCCACATCTGCCAGAGCTTGTTTCACATGCAAATACTTCAAGTTCTCATTCGATAAGTCACTGAAAATATAAGGGAATCCTTAAAAGGATATCCTCAAAGTAGGCTACGGTTGCATACTAACGGCAGAGGTTTGCTTTGGCCATAGTAGCGATGTTCGGTGTAGGCCAAGAGTCCATTGTGTTCCTTGGCCATGTCGAACATGTGTCCTCCAGTTACATGTGATTCAGATATAACCCATTCGCCACCGATGTAAAGGAATAAGGGCGCTCCAGCTTTAAAGAACTCATCGTTCTGCACATAGCGCTAAATGAATTAATTTTTAAAAATTATATTAAATATTTAATAATTTTATTAGGAATTTTACCATCTGCCAAGTGCGTGTTTCTGTTGCATTAAAATGATCTAATTTCTGTTCAATCCACAAAGTTTGCACACCTTCTATACGATTTTGATTGACCTGCCATACTGGCTCTTGATGTAGTGTATTGAAGGTGCGTTGGAATATGTTGCCATTAATTGGGGATAATCCCAATACGAGCACTATATACGTAACTGCGATTGGCCAATGTGTCATCGTTGTGAATTGGCCTCTGACTGTGACCACGGTAGCAATTGCCGGCATCTTATGCCAAATCTTATCATTAGAAAAATTTGATTCTAAGAAATAAAATTTGTGATATAAGAGGTTGTAAATAATACTATAGAAATGTGTTTGTTGCGCACAGTATATTATTTAATAAAGTTATAAATATGAAGACCTCGTGTTAGAATTATCAACAAAATTGTTAGGTTGGAGGCATCTGCATAACATTTTGAAGTAGATAATATGTTGCTGAAGAGAACCTTAAAAAATATAATATAATTTAACAGATATCCGCTTTAAATTTTTGGCTTTTCGAACTTTATTTGATCAATAAATATGTTTATATAATTATGTAAGTTTTCATTTTAGCCATTGTCGCACCAGTTCAGCAATTTTCTCTTTAGAGGCTCTCATTTCAGCAGTGTCACTGGCGCTGATCGAATTGAAGTCCTTACAGTGGGCATATTCTGTGGATTTTATCCATTAAATTTACTAAAATGAGTGCTTCAATTATCATATCCTTCTTCTCACCTGGTATAACTGTGGCCAGAGTTTCGTTTTGAATTCCCATAGCACGCCAGGGATCCAATTGTCCGTGTGTGATATACACATTCTCCACTGCAGGTTCGAGGCCACCAAAGTGTTTGTTGGTCTCCGCCACTCGGTTCTCAATACCCGAATTGCTATACTCTGAACCATAGAGATCCGCACACATTGTCGTATAGTAGGTTACGGGGAACTTTGTGCCGAACGGTTGAGCCTGAGAACCGGAGGTCTGATACCAACCATACTCATTGCAGGTCTGATAAATCCATTGACGCACTGTAAAATATTTCATTTTTTTTTAAATTATCCAACTAATATTGTAGAGTTATTTAACATTACTTACTAATATTATCGGTGTATCTGGACTCCAGCAGAGTCTCCAGTATGGCATTATAACTCAGATCGTTGCATTTGCCTCCGCTCTTGTTGAACTCCGTCAGCAGATACTTGCTAACCCCAATGAGGTCGCTGCTCTCAGCCATGATTGTCTTGCAGACACCCTCAATTTGACCAGCACTGTAAATAATTACAAAAAGTTTAACTGAAAATCGAAAAAAAAAACATATTCAATTAGAACTCACTTGTGGGTCTGCACAACACCAGCAAAGTTATCAGAGATCTCACTGAACAGAGTCCAGATATCCAGGTCACTATAAACATCAAATTTCTCACAGAGCTTCAGCAGTGCCTTGACCTCAGCTCCACGTTTGGTGGCAAACAATGTCTCCATTTCGGCAATACCGTTCTCTATGCGCTTATAACAAGCTTCGCCTCCCATCAATCTAATTGATTGACCCGTGATTTCCTTGTATTCTATTATAATACAGATATTATATATACTTTATGAGATAATAATGGTATCTCAACTTACCCACAAAGTTGACTTTGGCAAAGAGTGGTGCACTGGAGGCCCAACCACCTGCTACCAAATCAGGGTACTCCTTTTTAAACCAGGTGACCATGGTGGCTGAATATGAACCTCCCACTATGATGACCTTGGAGTCACTCAGACCCTCATAGGTTGCCTTTTGGGTTCTTATAAAGTGTGCCACATCTGCCAGAGCTTGTTTCACATGCAAATACTTCAAGTTCTCATTCGATAAGTCACTGAAAATATAAGGGAATCCTTAAAAGGATATCCTAAAAGTAGGCTACGGTTGCATACTAACGGCAGAGGTTTGCTTTGGCCATAGTAGCGATGTTCGGTGTAGGCCAAGAGTCCATTGTGCTCCTTGGCCATGTCGTACATGTGTCCGGCTGTGATACGCCCGGTAGAAATTTCCCATTCTCCGCCAAGAAAAATGAACATGGGACCTCCAGACTTGAAGAATACATCGTTCAGCATATAGCGCTAGAATGATATGCAATATTTCAAATATTTCAATGTAAGTTTGATTATATAATTATTGAGAATCTACCATCTGCCAAGTGCGAGTCTCGGCTGCATCGAAATGATCTAATTTCTGTTCGATCTCCAAAGTTTGAACTTCATCGGCACGGTTCTGGCTAGTTAGGAGTTCGGGCTCCTGATGGAGTCTGTTGAAGGTGCGCTGGAATATGTTGGCTTCGGTTGGGACTAAGCCCAATGCCAGCACTGCAAAAGTAACGCCAATTAGCCAATGTGACATCGTTGTGGATTGGAAGGCAACTGTGGCCTGTTGGATTGACTATAGCTTATTTTAGTGGTATTGTTGGGGGAAATCTTATCAATTGTGCTTTGCACTCAATTAGGCCACTATCTAGGCAATGTATTGTTGCCATATAATCGGTTAAAGAGCTTGTTAACTGGAGCATTATTTGTGTTTAGCCTCTGGCTTTATCAAATGGTGTTGGTCGGGTACCTGTGGGGAGTCGATTCTATTAAAAGTCGAATACTCAGTTAGCCTATATGCTTGATAATAGTTTGTCGATAAGCAAGTTGTACAAAGTCATTAATTAGTGTTGAGATTATCAATATCGATCAGCGATCTATATAGAAAACGTCTATAGCGATTCGCTAAACAATTGTTTAAGGGACTCTTGACGGTTCATGTGGGGAATTCCACTCTGATTTAATTAATTTTGAAGCCCAAAGTATATTAAAAATTTTTCGTTGACTAGCAACTATTTAAAAATTTGTATAAAGCACCTAAATATATGAAAATTTTATAAATTTTTTATTAATATTAAATTTAGTATTTTACAAAAGAAAGATCTAATTCAAATTTTGTAGATTTTAGAACTTTACTATTTGTTTTATATGCTTTTTCATTATATAAACATTATTTTGTACATAATTGAAAGTTTATTAAATTTAAAAAAAAATTGAATTTTTTTTCAAAAAATTTTTACAGCGATTATTTGTCATTGAAATTTTTGCGCTTCATTGATTGGCATATTTTGTTTGTAAATAATATAAAATTTATTAATCAATAAATTAATAATTTATTTAAAAAGTTTTAGCTTTATTTGGTCGACCTTTAAAATTTTCATATATTCATATTTTAATTTTTTAGATTTATTTTTATTAAATAATTTTTTGCTTTTTAAAGGTTTCTTAGCTACAAAGTTATTCATTATTTAAAAGAAATTTTTTAAAGTAAAATCTCGAATTATCGTCAATTAATATACTGCAATTTCTTAATAAAATAAATACTTAATTTATCATTTGTAAATAATAAACCTCTATTAATAATTTTGAACTATTTTCGTATTGTTTTTTTAAATTTTAAAAAGATATACAGACACTACTCCCATCTGCAGTTGAACAAACTTCGATATTTACCGCTCTTAAAGATTCTTAGAGAATTACGCCTCCTTGTGTAGTTCTAAAATACATCTAGGCCGGCTTAGGTCATAGAACGAGAACACGTGTTCCAAATACAGTTCAATATAATTGGGTTTATCAATGGGCCTCGAAGTGCCGGAAGCGGCAACCCTTGAAGCAAATGCTGAACACTTGCACGCCACGCACGTCCCAGTTTCTGTAGAAATGCTCAACTGATGAGGGGGTTAAGACCGGAAAGGCTTAGAATTTATATCAAACTCGTCTGCATATCAAAAGGACCTGGCGAAAGGATGTGCGTGTTCCTCCATATACTCTATATATATTATATAATATATTATATATATTACGTATCTAACGTAATGTGAAAATAATTTATTCGTACTATATACTTGAACTATATATTTATCTGTGTGTTGCAGGTTATCTTCTATGACTCGGATTGGAATCCCACCGTTGACCAACAGGCCATGGATCGGGCCCACAGACTGGGCCAAACCAAGCAGGTGACCGTCTATCGTCTCATCTGCAAGGGCACCATCGAGGAGCGTATTTTGCAGAGGGCACGCGAAAAGAGCGAGGTAAGTTGTTGGCAGGAAACCAAAACCGCAGTAAAAACAAAACTCAACGCAATTGCAAGCTAGAGGGGAGGTAGAGAGGATATACCTTACGTATTGTTTAGCCGCATATTAGGCACGTGCGTGAACCCTACCTGCCCCTACCAACCCTTCCCTGCCTTCCCTGCATTCCCTTCCCGATGGCGACTCATTGTTGCGCCTTCCTAAACGAAACACGAGACGCGCTGAAGCACTTGTACATGATGTGAGGCATTGTGTTGTGTTTGGAGGGGGCTGAGAGCCGAGGGGGTAAAACGATACCGGAAATTAATTATACAATTGGTTAGGCGACATTTCGGTTACGCCTTTAAGTTCTCCACAATTCTATCTCCTACTCACACTCTCCACGGAGTTTCAGTTTGCCTTGCATTTATTAGTTTAATTGCCCATCCCTTGATTATCATATGAAAGCGCTTAGACCGCGACACGAACGGAAGCTACATAAATCCCTCAGCGCCAGCGTCTCCAGCCACTTGTATTACGTGTTTCGTTTCATTTCCTGCCCATGCTGCTCTTTTTTATGCATATTTTGAACGATAATCCTAAATATAATTTGAATTTTCGTCAATAATATTACAGATACAACGCATGGTCATAAGTGGCGGCAATTTCAAGCCAGATACGTTGAAGCCCAAGGAGGTTGTATCGCTGCTCCTGGATGATGAGGAAATCGAAATGAAATGTAAGTGGAATGCAAATTACAATAAAATTAGAACAAATATAACAAATTTTGCATAGAATATGCAATTAAATTACACCAAATATTGACAGATTAATGAATAAATTTTAAATTACATATTTATAAATATGTAATAATGCTCAAAAAGAAAAATTACATTAAATTTTAACGTACGGATTCTACGCTTAACAAGTTGTAAAAAAAACTAGTAAATTTTAATACAAAATATTTTTTAAATATTAAAAAATAAAATCAATTATCACTTTTTGCTTATTTTAAATGAGCATTAAAAAGTGGAATAAATGTATAAAAAAAAACAAAAAAATAAATAAATATTTGTTATACAAAATAATGATGAAAATTAAATAAAAAAAATAAAACAATAATATTAAAAACAAATTAAGACCTTTGGAATATATCAGTAATTATCTAAAAAACCAAATAAATCATAAATGAATGAATAAAATAATGAAAAGTAAATGAATTAAATTTAATTTAAATAGAAATTAATTTAAACTAAATTAATATAGAAAAATATATAAAATATTAGAGAATTTAAAAAATATATTTTTGTCATACTTTCCATTATTTGTAGATCGCCAGGAGGCCAAACTGCAGGACAAACAGGAGGCAAGCAGCTCCAGCTCACCGATTCCCACTGCAACTGCCGCACAACATGAACGCAAGAGACGCAGACAGCAAAAGGTAAGAGGGGGACGGAGTGGGGGAATGGAACTTAAGCTCAGATAATCACTTCCGCTTTTGAGGGCATTTAAGTATTTTGATTTGCTACGCATGATTCCGTGATGACGGCAATGACGATGACGATGATGATGATTATGATGACTGTTAATGGGCAGGTTATTAGACCAAGTTTACACTTGTTACACGCAGCGACAAGTTGCACACACACACGGACACACTTATACAGTCACAGACTGCAGTTTACGTGTCTCAATGAAAGTAAATGATCTTTTGAGTGAAGTTCAAATTGCGACTTGGCCATATACAGGCAGTGCAAAAGAGACTCCAACAGAGACTGAGACTGAGACTGAGACTTGGTCTCCGAAGCTTTTGTTGTTCTTACTTGGGCAGAGTGCGGTGGTCATGGTCACGTGATTCATGCAACAGCAAAAGCAACAGCAACAACAAGCTGAGTAACAACGGCAAGTTGAACGACAATTCAATTTGCTACAAGTTTCGCACTGATCCTCGACTTGGGTCTTTGTCTTCTTGGTCTGTTACGTAGCGTGCTTTGAACTTGCTGCCAGCTTTGGACATCATCTCTCTCTCTCTCTATATATATATATATATATAGTATGTGTTTCTCTTTTCCTATATATAGTATAGTAGTATATGGCTATATTCATTCATCCAAGTGTTGTGTTGCGTACCCTAAAGCAAACACTTGGCTTCAAACCAACTTTGGTCTTCTGGACTGTCTGTCTGTCTGTCTGTCTGCCTGCCTGTCTTTTTATCCAACAACACTCTCTGTGAGCTCTTTGAAAACAGTTTCAAGTACCTTTTGGTGGGGTGCATCAACTTTTCGGTTTCGCTAAATGATTTTGTGCGTTCAATGGAACACTGATTATGCTCTACTCCTCGCTTCTCAGACTCGGACTGCTATTTGTGGGTTCTTCTTCGTCTTCGTCTGCTGAGGGGTCTCTTCGTAGCTTGGGGTACGACTTGCAGTCAAGTTCATATACCACATAGTATACTTAACAGATAGAGATAGAAGTAACATATTTCTTTCATTTTATGGCACGCAGTCTTGTTGTCTTCCCTCTTTTACAGTCTTCTTTATCGACCACTTGTTGCATTGCATCTTCTGTCAATTCATTTACTGTTTGGTAGTTCAAGTTTGAAATTTGAGGTTAAGTGTCATTGCCCATAGTTGTGGTGCTTTCTCGCATAGTTTTCCTATTATTGAAATGATTCATTCGTAACTGATTGCACACATTTTGTGTCACTGTTATTAGAATGTAATGATTGTAACAGTAACTGGCACTGACAACCACTTATACAATGTGCTTCATTGACTCGAAATGAAGAAGCGAAACTCTTTAAATTTTTTGCTTGACATTTATGATGGAAACTAAAAATAATTTGAATTTTTACACAAATTTCAACAAAATCTGTACTTTTTTTATACACAAATTGAAAAATATAATTCATTTCAAATTAAATTAAATTTAAAAAAATTACCTCGCTTAAGATATTTATAATTTAAATCTAAAATATTTGCAATTCTCTCATTTCGAAAAAAATGTATGATTTTATTATATTCATTGAATAACTCAGGTATTGAATTTGACATTTAAATCACTTTTAATTTTTACTTATTTATAATTAAATAAAATTAAAAAATATTTGCAATTTTCTCATATCGTAAAATATTTATAATTTTGTTATATTCATTGAATGACTCAGGTATTTAATTTTTTTTAAACCACTTTCTAACTTTTATTTTAGCAGCGATATGAAATTCCATTTTTTTTTTTTAAATATTGAATATGTAATTTTTTCAATTGTATATATTTATATTTATCTTATATTATATATATATATCTTATATTTATATATATATTATATATATATTTATTTACAATTCTTATATTTAAAACTTCTGAGTTTTTATTTTCTACTTTGTTGTATTTCTTTAAAATTTAGTGATTTTTGAAATTTTAATATTCATAAAATAAATATACATATATTTTGATTGATATTCAATATATAACACGTACTTTTCATTGTTATAATTATATAGTTTTGATTAGTATCATAAAAATTATTTTCGATTTTCATTTGAAATTTTCTTTTGAAATTCATTTCTGCAGCTGTGTCTAAAATATAACGGTAATACCATAATTTAATTTATCTTAATGCATACAACTTATTCGTATTTTCCCAACTCTTTTTTTTAATTTATTTTAAACTCTTACATTAAGTTTACTGTAGTTGCTACTGTTTGACTCACAAAATCTTTGCAAATTTTATGCAAAATACTTTTACTTATTCCCAGTACCTCCACGTACTCCCTCAAGCATAACTCCTGCCTTAGGTTTACCCTCGTCAACTCCTTACAAGGCGACCCAAATAAATTATATTCGTTTTAATGATAATATATAAAGTAGCATGCATGTAGCATAAATTATAAAATGAAATTCTTCATTTTTTTGGGGGTAGGAAAAACCCTATTTGTTTGGTAACTTCCGTTGCCCATAAAAATGCAATTAATTGGCAATTGTTTTGAAAATTTTACAACTATTTTGAATAACAGTCTGAAATATTTGTATGCATTTATATATTTTAGGAGGCCAACATGGGTGGCATTACGATACCCGCCGCTGATGAGGATGGCGCCAGTTGCAGTTCAGCTGTGAAACGCATAAAACAGGATTTGGATGAGGATTCGATTGATGTGGGCATTGCCTCATCGACGTCCAGCGGCGGTGGCACCGATAGCACCAACCAAATGCCAAACTACAGCCAGGAGACCTATGTGCCAGGTGCCACATGTGTCACGAGGACCAACAATGACAACGATACCGATAATGAGGCTTTGATTGTGGATGGGGATAGTTGTGCATCCATGTCCCAAAATGATTCAATGAGTGAGTTGAAAACAATCATCACATTATTACAGTTATCATTATTTATGCCTATACATGCACATGCTTGTTGCCGCCTGCCCCTTTTTAACTGTACATATGTGTGTTGCAACATATGCAACACATTCTTAACATATTCCAATCACTTTGTAATTAATAATTCAAATGATTTGGCAATAGGCTCACGATGAATGCACCACAGAATGTGGTATGAACTGAACCGCTGAACGTGTGTTGCTTGCAACCCGTTAATGTGGTTGTTGCGGTTGTTGTTGTGTTGCAAATTGCATGTGGGATGATGTGCAACATACACAGAACATGGCAACAACAACCACACTTGGATTGCAACTTGTTTTTTTTTTTTTTTTTTTTTTTCAATTTTTCTGTTACATGCGATTTGCATTCGAAAATAGTATATAAATTTTGAAATTTGTTTAACAATTAACCAAATCGAAAGTACAACACAGTCAAATTGCTGCGACAAGTGCAACGTCAACATGTTGCCTGCCTGGCCAAGTTGTCGTTAAAGCCAAATCATCTCTTGACAACCCATACAACAAGATCACTAACTTGACTCGAATTCGGTCCCCATCGTTGTTTCTTTTTTGCCGTCTCTTTTTGTTTTTTAACTGCCTGTTAGACGAGCTCTGGAGTTGGACTTGTACTATTGGAGTTGTAGTTGAAAGTGGTAGTTGTATTTTTAGCTGGCACTGTGTGTGTGCGATCGTTACAAATTTTTTGTTGTGTTGCGAGGCATGTTGTTAACTGTTTTGCTGTCGTTGATAACGTTTTCATTTGTATTTGGCCAGCTCATTGGCTTCGATTAAAACTGTACTGGGTAGGCGAAGTTTGGCAGGTGTATTAGTTTTATGTGAATGTTAAAAAGTTTGTTTATCCTTTTGAATCAGTAGGAAGTAGTATATTTATTCTTATTCCAAAATTGGTGATCTATTTTCATATTGAATGTCACAATTGGTTAAAATAAGAAGAGTTAAAAAGTTGGATTATATTTAGGGCAGTTCTCGATTTCGAATTTGAACGAAATTTGCGATATTGTAATATCGTAATAGTAGAATTATATCAGCCTCCAAATTTTTTAAGTATTGCCATCTAGGCAATATTAGAGATCTCTTTGCTAGAGGTGCGAAATTTTCATACATATAGACATATATAATAATAATATAATCAATAAAATAACTATAAATATTTTTATTGGTAAGACCTTGAGTTAGCCAAAAAAAAAAGTATATATATTGAACAAAAATGCACTTTAAAAATTATTATATATTTTTTTTTAAATAAATCTTAATAAAAATGTAAAAAATACATATAAAAATTGACATTACAAAAAATGATTTGTTATTTCATAACAAAGATAAATATTCAATATTTAAAATAAAAAAAATAAGAGTTTAAAATTTTCTTAAATTAACAATATTGTAAAAAAGTAAATATTTTTAATTAAGTAATAGAAATAATAATTATAAATAATTAATTATTAAAACTGCTTAAATAACAAAAAAAAAAACAAGTTAAACTATTTAACAAGAAAATAGGATATATACTGAAGTCGAGGTATACTGAAGCTGCTCACTATTATTACTTACTTGACTTTGCTGATATCCCTCTCAAAATAACTACGAGGTATACTTAAGTTGATCATTATTGTTGTTGTTACTTTCTTTACTGGTTTTAGCCAAACACGTACGCAACCCAATTTAATAAGATTCGTTATTTTTTTTTTGTGCCTGGAAATTGTTTTCAGCCAGTTGATTATGTTCCTTGACTGTGCTGCGCCTGTCAGTCAGACAATCCCCCTTCTCTCTCTCTATCTCTCTCTGTCTTTGTTTCTATTTATTTCTCTTTCTCTGTCTATTGATTTGGACTGAGCTTCGTATGCATTAAAATGCGATTACCGCAAACAAATACGAAACATAGAGAGAGAGAGAGAGAGAGTAAAAAACGCGGAGCTCATAAATATTTTTTATATGCCATTTTGTTGGAGTCGTATTTTGGGTTTGGGGGGTTGCCTTTGGCAGGGCTTGGCAAATGAAAACATCTAATTTAATCAATGGGCTTCACGTGTTTTGGCTACATAAATTGTACAAGTTTTGCAGCTCTCTGTTTTTTTGCTTTTTATAGACATTTATTTGCTGTTTATTATAGGCCAAAAATGAGAAATTGTCAGGTGAACAGAATACCGAACAAACAGAAAATCGAATTTGTGCCTTTTATTGATATGTTCACATTTCATTTTGTGGGTCAATTGACTTGTTGATGTTTTATTTTCCTTTTTTTTAATATAAGTTTGCATGAAGAATTATTGTGGCTTGTTTAATTTGATAAATTAATGTTGACAACTTGATAGAGTTATCTGAACTCTTGAAGGTTTTGATGTGTTGCAACCCTAAGCAAGTCTCTGTTGCTGCCAATTACGCGTGCCTCACGCACTCAAGAAGTTAGTTTAAAATTAAAAAAAACCTAGAGTTGTTTTTAACTTAACTGCATTCCAGTTGTGGTCGTCTTCACTCTTTGGCTGCATTTTTCTGGTATTTTTCTTACATTTTTCTTGTATTTTCTTGCATTTCATTTGCTGAAATGTGGGTTAATTCAACAATCGCGGGGGGAAACTACTCAACGGGATTGAAAATTGTCATTCCTGTGGAAATGCTTTTCTATTGTGTAACTCAAAACATTTTTGTAATTGTTTTTAACTGGACACGTGCCACAAGCAACATTTCCACACATTTCTTCCAAAAGTAACAAACTAACTCACTTTCTTGCAACCACAATTGCAAGTTGCGTTGAGTTTTGTGCAACACGCCCAATGGAAAAATGTGGCACAGTCTGAAACGAATCTCATATATTCATTATTCATTAGATCCTATTGCACACTTTGTCAATTACAACTTGTGGATACATGTTACATATAAATAATTAAAGAAAACAGTTGTAAACAAGGTGCAAAACTCGCAGAGTAACAAGACGTTAACAAAAACTAATGTATCTTAAAGTATATATATGTATCTCATAGAATACATGTTAGCCATGAGTTACAATTAAGCTGAAATCTTGTCAGCAAATCAAAACTGCGAACAAAAACGCTGATTGGCCACAAAAATTCACACAGCTAACAAATAATTACAAAATGCATGTGAAGAAAAAATAAAAATAAAAAAAAAATATTTAAACTTAAAGACAATCAGAAATCGAGAAAATTGTCTCAGAAATCAGTCGAAATTGAATCTCGGCTGCCAATCAAAAGGCATACGAAAAATGTGAGTTTTCTTGAGCTTTTGTCACGAATTAACTATAAATTGCATAGGTTCGTTTGTTAATAGTTTTAAGCACTTAATGTTTATTGTTGTTGTTTGAATGCAACGCATAAATTTACACCTTATTGCCCCCCATTGCACCTCAGACTCGGAATCTGAGTTGGAATCTCACTGTCTGTCTCTGTGACTTTAAAACTTTGTAATTAAAGTGGTTTTGACTTAAATTGGTTAATCATATTTATATGCGAAATATTCCACTTGAATTAACAGAAATGAATAGGCATTCCAGCAACTCCAAATTTAATACAATTTTGGTATTTTGCCATACCCAATTCTCCGATTTCATTTAAATGCATGCATGTTAAACATTCTCCTTAAATTCTTTCGTCAAATAGATTAATTATACTCTATGAGAATCAACTAAATGCTGCTTGCAGTGGCATGTTATTTTTTAAAGTACTTTTATTGAAAATATAGTAAAATGCATAAATCAAAATATATATCTAATTACTGAATTTCATTTAGATCAATGTATTGGAAAATTCGGCCAAAAATGTGAAAAATCGCCTCAATATAGGCATTTTCAATAAAGGGGTTTCCTTCCAAACTTTAAAACGCCATAACTACGTCAAAAATCAACTGATTTTCAAAAAATTTTCATTTTTGTCAATGGTTTTCATCACGAATTGAAACTGCATTCAAATTTTCTTAAAATTGCCCATTTGAATTTTTTTAATTTTTTTCGCCATTTTTTCATACTGACCCCTTGACAAAAAGTCAAAAAATTTCAAAATATTTTAAATCGCAATTTTTTGAGCCCAATCGATTTCTGGCATCAAAATATGTTTAAAATTTTTTACCGAAGTTGATTTGGAGCAATATTTTAGAAAATATGGCCAAAAATGTGAAAAATCGCCTCAATATAGGCATTTTCAATAAAGGGGTTTCCTTCCAAACTTTAAAACGCCATAACTACGTCAAAAATCAACCGATTTTCAAAAAATTTTCACTTTTGTCAATGGTTTTCATCACGAATTGAAACTGCATTCAAATTTTCTTAAAATTGCCCATTTGAATTTTTTTTCATTTTTTTCGCCATTTTTTTATACTGACCCCTTGACAAAAAGTCAAAAAATTTCAAAATATTTTAAATCAAAATTTTTTGTGCTCAATCGATTTCTGGCATCAAAATATGTTTAAAATTTTTTACCGAAGTTGATTTGGAGCAATATTTTAGAAAATATGGCCAAAAATATGAAAAATCGCCTCAATAAAGGCATTTTCAATAAAGGGGTTTCCTTCCAAACTTTAAAACGCCATAACTACGTCAAAAATCAACCGATTTTCAAAAAATTTTCACTTTTGTCAATGGTTTTCATCACGAATTGAAACTGCATTCAAATTTTCTTAAAATTGCCCATTTGATTTTTTTTTTCATTTTTTTCGCCATTTTTTCATACTGACCCCTTGACAAAAAGTCAAAAAATTTCAAAATATTTTAAATCAAAATTTTTTGTGCTCAATCGATTTCTGGCATCAAAATATGTTTAAAATTTTTTACCGAAGTTGATTTGGAGCAATATTTTAGAAAATATGGCCAAAAATATGAAAAATCGCCTCAATAAAGGCATTTCAATAAAGGGGTTTCCTTCCCAACTTTAAAACGCCATAACTACGTCAAAAATCAGCCGATTTTCAAAAAATTTTCACTTTGTCAATGGTTTTCATCACGAATTGAAACTGCATTCAAATTTTCTTAAAATTGCCCATTTGAATTTTTTTCATTTTTTTCGCCATTTTTTCATACTGACCCCTTGACAAAAAGTCAAAAAATTTCAAAATATTTTAAATCGAAATTTTTTGCGCCCAATCGATTTCTGGCATCAAAATATGTTTAAAATTTTTTACCGAAGTTGATTTGGAGCAATATTTTAGAAAATATGGCCAAAAATGTGAAAAATCGCCTCAATATAGGCATTTTCAATAAAGGGGTTTCCTTCCAAATTTTAAAACGCCATAACTACGTCAAAAATCAACCGATTTTCAAAAATTTTTCACTTTTGTCAATGGTTTTTATCATAGATTAAAACTGCATTCAAGTTTTCTTAAAATTGCCCATTTGAATATTTTTCATTTTTTTCGCCATTTTTTCATACTGACCCCTTGACAAAAAGTCAAAAAATTTCAAAATATTTTAAATCGAAATTTTTTGAGCCCAATCGATTTCTGGCATCAAAATATGTTTAAAATTTTTTACCGAAGTTGATTTGGAGCAATATTTTAGAAAATATGGCCAAAAATGTGAAAAATCGCCTCAATATAGGCATTTTCAATAAAGGGGTTTCCTTCCAAACTTTAAAACGCCATAACTACGTCAAAAATCAACTGATTTTCAAAAAATTTTCATTTTTGTCAATGGTTTTCATCACGAATTGAAACTGCATTCAAATTTTCTTAAAATTGCCCATTTGAATTTTTTTAATTTTTTTCGCCATTTTTTCATACTGACCCCTTGACAAAAAGTCAAAAAATTTCAAAATATTTTAAATCGAAATTTTTTGAGCCCAATCGATTTCTGGCATCAAAATATGTTTAAAATTTTTTACCGAAGTTGATTTGGAGCAATATTTTAGAAAATATGGCCAAAAATGTGAAAAATCGCCTCAATATAGGCATTTTCAATAAAGGGGTTTCCTTCCAAACTTTAAAACGCCATAACTACGTCAAAAATCAACCGATTTTCAAAAAATTTTCACTTTTGTCAATGGTTTTTATCATAGATTAAAACTGCATTCAAATTTTCTTAAAATTGCCCATTTGAATTTTTTTTTCATTTTTTTCGCCATTTTTTTATACTGACCCCTTGACAAAAAGTCAAAAAATTCCAATATATTTTAAATCGAAATTTTTTGTGCTCAATCGATTTCTGGCATCAAAATATGTTTAAAATTTTTTACCGAAGTTTATTTGGAGCAATATTTTAGAAAATATGGCCAAAAATGTGAAAAATCGCCTCAATATAGGCATTTTCAATAAAGGGGTTTCCTTCCAAACTTTAAAACGCCATAACTACGTCAAAAATCAACTGATTTTCAAAAAATTTTCACTTTTGTCAATGGTTTTCATCACGAATTGAAACTGTATTCAAATTTTCTTAAAATTGCCCATTTGATTTTTTTTTCATTTTTTCGCCATTTTTCCATACTGACCCCTTGACAAAAAGTCAAAAAATTTCAAAATATTTTAAATCAAATTTTTTTGTGCTCAATCGATTTCTGGCATCAAAATGATTTGGAGCAATATTTTAGAAAATATGGCCAAAAATGTGAAAAATTGTCTCAATAGGTTTTTTTAAAGGCTGTTCCTTCCAAACTTGAAGCTCCATAGCTACAAAAATCAACAGATTTTTACAAATTTTTCTATGGTTGTGATTAATAGATTAAATCTGGTTTAAAAATTTGTTATTTATCAATTGATGTTTTTTTTGTGGCTATTTTCGCATATGATGTGCCTAAGTGAGTAAAATTTTTGCTATGGACTTACAAATAATTCCTATCATTCTTCGACATTAACAGTTATCATGAGCTCCTTGACAGTTTTTGTAGCGATTATCCACCCCCTCCATAGTTTATAAAGACAGCTCCAACAGCCCGTATAACTCCTGCCAAGAATTCGTATTGATATTCATGAATGCCACACAAATGATTCGCATATTATCGAATGCAATGTGTATTTTCTACTCACAATACAAACGGCTCAATCACGAAACACAGGCCACAACCAGAGGGGACTAGACATCATAGGAGAATGAATAAGATGAAGAAGAAGCAGTAGAAACGCTTTGGCGACACGCATTCGAGGTCATAACCCAATTCCTTATGTGGCCACGATGCAAGCAGCGGGCACAATGTCCGTCCTGGCAGATTCAACTGGTACTACTAGTAGGACCAGTACCAGGTACGAGTTGAATTGGAGTTGGAGGTACGAGGTACAATTGCTGTCTGTCTGGCTGCTTTATCATCAATAGCATAGGCTGTATATATTGCTGGAATCAAGTCGAATGCCAATGCACATGAAGCTTGATCATCCTAGTCGTGGTTGCAGTCGGATTGGAATGGATGGGGATGGAGATGGGGATGGAGATGAGTTGGAATGGGAGATGCCCAATTGAAATTCGGTGCGCATTGCAATTGGTCGCACTTTTTGTACCTTTCTAACATTGTTGTTTCTGTTTCTGCTTCTGTTTCTGTTTCTGTTGTTGTTGGAGCTGCGGCCCGTTGGCATTGTCGCCCATCTTCATTATCATCCAATGCCGCTGCCTGCCGCGTGTTGCATTTGATGATGATGTGCAACACCGCCGCCGTCGTCGTCGTCGTCGTCATCGACAACATTCGTTTCTTTCTCCTGCCTGCCTGTCGCCATGTCGCTGTTGTTTTGTTGATCGTCGGCAGTTTGTTGGTTACCGTTGTCATGATTTGTTGTCGCCAGTTTCTAACCTGGCCAATGCCACGATTTGCTTCAACGTCTTCAACTGCCACCAGCTCTGACTCTGTTTCCTTTCTGTCGTTTGCTTTTGCTTTCGTGTTTGCCTGCCAACGATGCCTTTAGAATTTTAATAATTCACCAGGCAACTTTTTTTTTTCTCTTGTTGCTGTTGTTGTTGCACTGGACTCCTTGTCTTGGGCATTTCCTGTTGCTGGCACGCCTACTGACCGTAACAGTTCCGGCCTCGGCAAAGAAAGGACTCGTCACAAGCACAAAAAAAAAAAATTAAAGAAATATTTTATATGATCAGCCGAGTTTGAAAAGTCATCAATCTGACTCGTAACTCACACTCAACCGCAGAGTGCTCATAACATGTGTGAAATTGACACCACATATGCGACTCTCTCTCTCTCTTTTTCTGGACAACATCCAGTCATCCACTCGAGGTGGCAGCAGAGTGTCCCTTTGGACTGTGTATGTGTCGGCGGAAACAAAAGCAATTTTACGCTACATTTGCTTAATGATACAACAACCCTCGCTGGCAGATGTTGCTCTCGCTCAGCATTTGCTTTTTTTGAGGCTGCCTCTCCAAAAGTCATAAAAAATACTTAAACAAAATTAACGCCAACTGCAGTTAGAGAGTTGTAAGTACTAAAATGTCCTCTCGAAGTATGCATTTTATATCTGATACAAATTCCTTCCTTTAGCAACTTTGTTAAAATCATAAATTTGTAGTTGAATCAAAAAGTTTCCTTTCAATTTTCTGAATACAATTTCAACGTCAACTTTTGAAATATGCCTTCAACACTATAGATTTCTAAAAATTATTTGCTAAAATTTAACGAAATTTAATTACCTGGATAATTTTTTTAAATTTGAATTTTAACAAAATTAACAATAATGAGTTCAATGCAAAATCAGCCCAGTTGGTTGGCTTGGGTTGAGCGCAACTCGCAATCTAAACCCCGATTTATGGCACCTAGTCGAGCTGAACCTACACGCTGGCAGAAACGGGGACCCATGTCGCGAGAGGATTGGTTGAGATTCTATAAATGGTTGCGGCTGAGAGGAAAACCTACAGAAAAGCCTCCCACAAAATGTATGCCAAATCCGAAAACTCTGCAGCAGAAGCAGACGCAGAAGCAAAGAGAACTTTTACCGGGAGTTTTCTATTGTGTGGAAAGCAAACGTAGGCAAATGCAGGCAGAATGGCAGCAAATGAGAGAAAAACTGGAATTTTTGAGTCAACCAAAATATATTCGACGAAAGCATGTATCGCCGCCCAAAGAGATCTATGCTTATCGACCGCAATTATTGCCCGGCAGACCTCCTAAACCCGAAAAAGGACGACCTCGCCAGCAAACCAAGGTCCCAGACACTTTTCAGCATGAGGATATTGAGGCTGCCTTTTGGGCCGACATACGATTTCCGGTGTCTCAGAAAGCTTTAAGTGCTCAGATAAGTCCTCGTCTCATGCAATTGGCGCAACCTTGTAGACCAATCAATATATTGGATAATAATACTCCACGTGTCAAGCGGAGCAGAATGTCCCGAATGCAATGGAAACAGCATCAGGAACGTCTCAATTTTCTCAGTCAACCCAAGCTACGTTCGTCAGCAGGAATGTCAGAGATTGACATGGATTACGCTGCCAGCAGAAGATTCAGTGAATCTGCCTATGTGGAGCCCAAAACTATGCGATGGATCTATCATTAATTTATATAGATCATCATTAATGATATAGATCAGATTATTATATTCTATGGTAGATATTAAAGATACATATCATATGATACATATCATAGAATATAATTATCTGATCTGTATCATGATTCTTGCTATATTAATAAATGAAAGTTTTCTTAGCTGTTTGTGTTATGGAAATTGTTGAAAATGATATTGAGAAATATATGTTAAATATTTTTGATTGGTATACAATTTATATCATCTCTAGATTTCTTATCCAAAAAACTTCTATTATTGAAAAGCAATATTATAATTTTGATAACTTTATAACATTTCTGGTTTTTTATCGAAGAAAAGAAAAAGACCTAGAAATAAGTTATCTTGACTTAAAAATGACTCATAAAGCACCTCTGTAGAATTTTCGTATATTGGAAAACTATAGATCCTGAACTTGTTCAAATCTAAATTTATATATTTTGAATTTATTCAAAGTTTTAAATAACCACAGAGTATGCTTAGTAATTTCTGATAAAATCATATTCAATTTGCACCTCAACGTATTTCAAAAAATCATATGTCGCTCTAAAGCATAATAAAAGTAAATTTGCAATATTTTAAAATTTCAAGTGTAATTTCGAATTTCCAACACAAGTGCTAAACAGAAATGAGTTTTAACGACAATGAGGACCTTGACCAAAAAGTGGAGACTGGATTGGAAAAGGAGCCGCCATCATGGGTTGCCTGGGTCGAGCGCAACTCGAAGCCTGTGAAACGTGTTCTTCCCAAGGAGCAGCTAAAACCAACACGGTGGCAGAAACCGGGACCCATGACAAAAACTCGATGGCGACAATTCTTTGCATGGGCATTAGAGAAAGCCAAACCTAAGGAACCAAAACTTGTCCAAGTGCCGGTGCCCTGCAGGGAGAAGATCTTGCCCTGTGCCAGGCCACAGCGGAAACTTGATATGGAAGATCTGATTGAGAGAGTGGAGAAACTAGCAACGCCACTTGAACGCAAAATCACACCAAAGCACGAATATTATAGGGAGAATTATCCGTATTCACCGGTCATCGTTTGGGGAAAACCAGCCCGCCACGACAAGGGACGACCTTTCCGAGGTCCATTCATGCCCTGCGTTTTTCAGAATCAAGAAATCCAGGATAACTATTTTGCCAGCCTACGTTTTCCGATACGTCCAACTGCCTTGCGGGCACGCCCCACTGCACGCATTTTGAGCCTGGCCCGACCCCAGATTAAACCTCAAAATCCACCACATTGCCCCATCCCCCCGAGAACGTTGGGACCGCTGGATCAGCCACCACCAAAGCGCAAGAAGTTCACCCGACGTGGCTGGCGCTTGCATCAGATACGCTTGATGCATCTTTCGAAGCCCGTGACTCGTCCAGAGTTTGACTATTTCTATATATGAGGTCGACTCTAGGAGGACCTTTAATTTCTGTTTCAACTAAAACAAAAATCGAGAATAAACAATGTTCTGTTTTGTCTGTGAGCACAAATTTCGCATAACAATTTCACGCCTTTTGGGCATGGCACAAATCCTCTCAAATCTTTGGTCATGGCAGACACATTAGTAGTACTGCTGTTTCTTCTTCTTTTTCTTATTCTTCTGGGTTTTATCTTCTTATCGGGCGTATCGAAATCTGCATCAGCTTGACTCCCAGTCCCAGAGTTGAACTGTGTTCATAAGGTCCATAAATGATCATCAGTCAAATCAATTAGATAATTGAATGAATGATTCCGAAAATCCGATTATGCACACCAAGAGTTATCCCACTGTGTGTGTGTGTGTGTGAGAGTGTGTGTGACTCTTGCATGTGTGTGTGTTTTGTAACTGCATCTTTAAGCTACTTAAGTATCTTTACGTTTTCTGTATTCTGCATTCTGGGTGCAACAACTTGGCGAAAAAATCAACAAAACTCAAGAAATAAAAGCGAAAATGTTTATTATTAATCATTGAAAGTGCAGTTAATAGTACTCTGATACAATTATGAATTATAGACATTGAGAGGAAGGGGACTGATATTAACTTAGATTCTATTAAATAAATTATTTTTTTAATTTATTTTTAATATTTTTTATATATATTTTTTTTCATTTTTTTTCATATATTATTTTCCACATATTGAGAGTGAGAATAATATGAATATCATATGAATAATTTTGCTGTTTTTAATTTTATTCTACATATATTTAAAAAGATTTCATCTAGGTTCAAGTATTCAGATTCTTAATTTAGTTGAGTTCTTTAAAGAGATTCTTTATTTTATTTTAATTTTTTTTTTTTTGCAAACAGATTTAAATATACTATATACTTATTTACATACTTGCCGGAACTGCGCATAAGAGAACCAAATAAATTATTTGCATATATATTTTTCTTAAAAAAATTAAATTTATATTTTAAAACAAATCTGTTCTAAAAATTTCTATAGACAGTTATAAATCTTTCTTTGAAATTTTTGTAATTTTTTAAATTCTGTATAAATATTCTGTATAAATTAAAATATCATATTCCACAATTTTTGGGAAAACCTTGTTATCCAATATTTCCATGATATCTATAAACAAAGTAGGGTAACTTGAAATCGTTTGTGACTATCTATCAAGTTAACTGCATATATTCGATGAGTTTTTCTTCTAGTTTTTCATTTTATTTTATTTATTATTTTTTTATGGCATAAATAATGCTAAAAAGCGAAACTTTTCACAATACTTGCTGCTGTTGCTGCAATGCCTCCTCGTTTGACCGAAATCCATGTCAAATACAAAATCCAACAACAATAACAATAAATAAACAAAATAACAAATTGCCCAAAAACAAACAAAAAATGGAAGAAATAAAGGATTGCCTTGGATTGAATATTATTGATAAAACTTGTGGCAAAGGCAGCGGCAACACATAGTTCAATATTTGGCGCTTGGAACTCGCAACTTGAAATCGAATTGAAAAGGTACCGAAGACAGACAGAGATAGGGATAGGAGATAGAAGTGAGGGGAAGAGAGAGAGTGTGGCAAGTAGCAGCTGCAAGTAAATGGAGCATTTGCACTGGCTGAGAGAGTCTCATTAAAAACTGTTGCAAGTTGTTGGCAATGCCACAATGGGGGCCACTAGGCGACGGCTGCTGCTGCTGCTGCTGCTGCACATCATGATCATGATCATCATGATGCCGCCGAGACGAGACATAGATGATTATGACATTGACGAGACGAGACGCGACGAGACAATCTTGATGATCCTCTTGATGATGATAATGGTGATGCTGTTTGTTTCTGATTGGAATTGGGGATTGCGATGATGTTGCTGCACTTGTGTTGCATACCAAAGTACAACGAGTACCACAAGCGCCTCTGCAATGTCGCCAATGCGACAACAACAGAAAGACTTGCAACAGCAGCAACAACAACAACGGTAGCAGCAACAACAACAATCACATTGATGTCAGTTGTTTGTTAAGAGTTTTGCAGCGACGTCGCTGCTTGTCTCTCTGTCTGCCTGTCTACGTTGTTTGACTTTGTTTTATTTATGCAATTTACAGTTAAGCTAAAGGGAAGAAATATAAAAAAAAAAATAAAAAAAAAACAGAATGATATAAAAAGGAATGCTTAGAAATAGTAGATATCAGAGAGTGTGAACAACGTGGATATACCAATTCTAAAAATCTATAGAAAAAAATCATTGCAGAATAGAAAACTAAATATGATTTACACATTAAGGGAATTTTAAAGAAATTTATTAAAATATATTTAAAGTGAACAAAATTATTTTTAATTGAAGCCCGTTGTCAGATTTCAACTGTAAGATTGTATTGAGTAGTTCAAGATTCGTATTAGTTTAAAAATATTATATTAGATATTAGTTCAATTATTGATTTTTTTAAATGATTATTAATTATTTATTTTTCTTTATTTCATTACTTATCTTTCATTTTTCATTATCTTTAATTTATTGATTTCTATTCAATTTCTTCGCTTATTTAAAATTTTTTTTTTATTATTGAACTAGCAGATATTGAACTTATATTAAACTTAACTACATTTGTCGAAGAACTCAAGAAATGTATCTTAGTTCTAAATTCAACTATCGATTTTTTATTAAAAACAGAGGAATACCTTTAAAAACCTATCATATCTCTTTCCTGTTACAAACTACAAGGTATTTAGAAACAATAGCTTCGAAGATCTTACTATAACTCTTCAGTCTTAGACACATCAAATATGCACTCAGATTCGCATTGGGATGCATAGTAGAGAGCCCTCTCTTCCACTTATTTGGCGTGTTGTTCTTTCGAGTGGAATTTGTGTTTAAGCCTTGTCTAGAATATGTAACACGTTAACTGCAAATACAAGTTTTGGTCATGACACACATAAGTCAGCGAAGGGAACCGCTTGGGGGTAGAGTGTAGGAGTAGTTGAGGACTATATTGAGTGTTGACTTCGATTTGCTGAAAAGTGTTGACTTCGAACTGAAGATGTGAACATATGAGTGGAAGCTATTTTTTTCTTTTTTTTTTAGAAAAGTAGGAATTTTGTGGACTAGTTGTAGTAGTTGAAAGGGTTTATGGGAAGTGGAAGAAATCATTTGCAAATCCTTTAAACATTTTTGAATATTATTTCCCGCAAATAGAAATAGTTTTTGAAGTAGAAAAATGATTTTAAAATATTTAATATCTCTCTTCATGAGATCATGAAGAGATGAAAAGACTGAATGAATAATTTTTATATATTGAATTAAAAAAAAAAAATTAATAAAAATATATTTTTAAAATATAAAAAAGTAAGGGAGCTCCGTATCATTTTCAATACTAATTTTTAGGATTTAAAATTTCTTCAATAATTCAAAATTCGCTCTTAACATTGAGATATCCTGCAAAATCCACCCTTAAATATATCAGCAACAATTTCTATCCTCAAATTAAACTTTTCTGTTCATGTTTGCCAAGACTATGATTATTGCTCGACACGAGCTATCCTCCTTTACCAGCTGCTACTGGCACCTCATATGCCTTTCAAGTAAACCACATACCCTGTAATCGAGAAAGTCCTGCTGACGACGACTCGTAATACCCATAAATCCATCAGTAGCACTTCGGCGTAGATTAATTGGCGGCGCCGCTTTGCACCAATTTATGGCATAAAATTAGTTAAATGTGCTGTTAAAATGTGGCAAACATCACTACCACAAAATATTGAGTTGGTTTTTCTCAGTTGCCTATTTGTTTTTGTGTTTTTTATGTGCCAGCTGTTTATTTGGTTGGCGAACCGCAAAAAAAGAAGAAGATGCGGCCAAAAAACGAAGTCGAACGAAACGATGAACGTAAAAATGCAACCCCAATTAATCAATAAAAACCCATAATTCTTCATTGCAGACTTCCTGGGTGAATTTGGAGGGATATCGTCGACGCGGCGACGTCACCACCCGCGCGGCACCAAACGAGGCCGGCCACGTGGCAGCACAAGACGCGGCGGTGGCCATGGATCGTTGCAGCGCGTGCCAACGCCAACGGCGACGACGGCAGCGACGTCGGCAGCGGACGGAGCAGCAGCAGCAGCGGTGGCGGTGGCATTGGCAACTGGAACTGGAACGACAACATTGCCGGCAGCGTTGTTGCTGCCACAGCAGGAAGCGGGCAATGTTGAGGCTGCAAGTGGCCGCCTGTTCATGCCACAAACTGACGAAGGTAAGTGGCGATCAGCTTCCGGGTGAAAAGAAAAGGGGGAAAACTGTGGGATGAATGGGGCGAGGAACGGGGGAGGGGAAGAGGACTTAAGTGTCACTTGTCTCGCACTAATCGCGCTTAAAATCACGTTTTACATACTTACAATATATACATGCATCTGAGAGATATACCCAACTTGAGTAACAATTGAAAGCACTTGAATGGCATTATCTCTGCACTTTGTGGTTTCCCCCCTTTTACAATTTTTTTTTTTTTTTTTTTTTTTTTTTTTTGGGTATTTTGGGCTGCCCGCATTTCTTGTTCCCCCTTTTTTTTCCCGGAGCTGTTTGGAGTTTGTAGTACGTGACAATTTTAGCACGCAGCTTAGTATGCGTAGCCTGCTCATTATGATTATCATTAACATTATTATGTTCATTATATTCACTGGCATTTACTTTATTAGAGTTCCCCCTTTTCAACTCAGCAGCAACCCATTCTCTCCCAACTCTCCCAACTGCTCTCTACTCCATTCGCCCTCTTTACGCAATCAGCGCAAATATTTGTTTAAAGATTTGCATCTGGTTGCATTATCACCGATGTTGAGGGTAAAATTCAAGAAAAACACGAGTTATCAGTTGAGGGGGTTGTATGCTTATATAATATGTTCGTTGTGAAGTTGAAAAATGTGAATTGAAGTCGTTGTTCAGAAGCAAATTGTTTGAAATATCGGAGTAGTATTATAAATAACAAAAATAATTTGAGTAAAAAATACATAGTAATTTTCTTTAAATATTTTAATTACTAAAAGAGTGAAGAGAAAGGGAAACAATATTTTTTCTATTTTATTGTTACACAACATATATATATATATATATTTTTTTTTTTTAATTGACTGAACAAGGCGAGTAAGAATAACGCAGAGAATAGATAATAATTTTTAAAAAATCCTTGGAGATTTGTAAAAATTAATTTTCTCATATATTTTCTTTTAATTTTTTTTTAATTTTAATAATGTTAAAAAAATATTTTTTTTTTTTTAATTATCGCCAAAATTCTGATTACAAAATTTAGCTAATGTGAATGAAATATAGTTTCAAGAATAAGGTATTACAATTGTTCGAAAAAATTGATTAAAAGAGACTTTTTAAAAGAAATATTTCAAATATATCTAAAAATATAATTTTTCTTAAAATTATTCTAAATATGTAAAGTAAATATCAACACCTTTCAAAGTATGCCATCTATATTAAAATTTGATAGAATTTCTGCACTTATAAATTATTTAATTTTTCCGCCATGTACTCACACTAAAATATGATTGTCTCAAATTCATAAATATATATATATATATATATACTATATATATATATATATATATATATATATACTGGCAAACTGCCGACAATTCAATTAGCAAAAATGTTGTTAAGTCCCCCAATGATTTCGCAGTCACGTTTCCCGCAGCGTTGTTCATGTTGCAGATTGATCTCTTAACTGCGAGATTTGCGCAAATAATTGACGTGTATTGAGTTATGCAAACAGCTGTTAAAAATTTAAAGCCAAATATTAATGCCGGCATGAAAATTTTTCAAGAAAATTGCGCACAAAATATCAAAAAAAATATATATATATATATATATGTTGAAAGAGACTTAGAGTAGGGGAAAAATATATATAACTTTGTAATGTTGGCGCACATGTCAAATTTACACGACAAATGATAATTGCATAAATCGGCTTAAATGCTCAGACTCATAATCAAAATGCTGGTGTGTGTGTGTGTGCATGTGTGTGTGTGTGTGATTGTTGTGCCTGGGGCATAGCGAAGCGGAGCAGGTGCTGGAGTTTTGGACAAGTGGACAGTGGAAAATGCTGCGGGCAGCCGCCAGACAGACGACACGTGACAGAAATAAACTCCCGGCAATAAATGCAAACATAAATGGAAATTCAAAAATAGTAGAAAGTAAAGATATATACACATGGACTTAGAGATACCCTGCAAAAAAATATTAATGGGAATTTACAATTTTTTGAATTGAGTGAGCGAATATAAAATATAATATTAATGAGAAATGATGCTAAATCTAGGCATATGGAAGTACTTCAATGGACTTAAAAGAATAAAATAGTTTAAAATAATAATTAAATTTTCGAATATATGTCGAATTTCTTCGTATTACAAAAATTAAATTCAATTATATAAATTTCTAGAATGCTTAAATGTCTAAATCTTGAAGTATTCTAAAATATAGAAATTTTTAAAACGTTCAACAAATAAATTCTGAGGAAATATTAAAAGACCTCGGCCAAATTTAAAAAATTTAATTTATTTATAAAGACAGTTTAATTTTGAAATATAATTATATGCTCCGTTATTAATAAATTCCCTTCATTTTTCAAATAACTTTATTTTAAATATTTAAAAAAATATTAAATTCTTCTTGTATTTCAACAAACTTTTAAAATATTAAAATTTTAAGATTTTTTTCGTATTTCAACAAAACTTATGAAATGTTCATAAAATGCAGAAAGATGTAAAATTGTAATTTAATTTATAATGTAATTACCTTCTCTATACCATCTTTAGTGGGTATATTTTGCCACAGCATATCCTGTTCACCCCTCTTTAAATGCCATAAAATCGCCACGTTGCATAAACAGGGATTTATGCGCATTTGGTTTTTATTGTGCTGAGGCAGGACAATGTTTTGTTATTTTTTCTTCGGCTCGTGGTGGCAACATTAAAAAGCCACAATTGCGAGCGCTCAAAAGTATGCAACAGTGTTGCATGATATTTTGTTCATGGCTCGAAATCAGAATGCGAGTGAAACTGGGAAACAGACGTACGTGCAACGACAAGTAATGGCAGCATTAACAACAATGTTGCCATTTATTATACTAGTTTATGCTGCCCAAATAATTTCAGACGCATTTACATACATTAATTAATTAACGACATACACTTTCCCAATCCCGTTAATTCTCTTACAATCTCGTGTTTTTTCTTTTGTATTTTATTTTGCAGTCTCATCTGCCATCTTCGCTGGACCCTGCACACCCACCACCGTCTCTATGGTCAAACGTGGACCGGGACGACCACGTTCGAAAACCGCAACGCCAGTTAGCCGGGGTACACGTGGCGCTCCACGTGCACGGCGTCCGATGGGTCCGCTGCTGGTGCCCTTGGGGCGTAGTCCGAGTGATACGCCTCCTGGCAGCAGCCCCGCGACAAGCCGTGCCACAAGCCCCGCTCTACACAATATAGTTGAATAAAAAATTTAAAAAACATATTAAATTTAAATTCCATTTTTGCGGCCAACGAATAATGAGCAGAAAGAGCTTCGCTCTGATGTGATTGTTGGTAACATTTCCTTTTAATATAATATCTTAATTAAGGCAGAAAGTGTTCAGAATTGCATGTTGAAACTAATAAAAAAAAACTATTCTAAAAAATAACAAAAAAAAACTTTTTTTTAAATAATTATATTTGTTATTTAAGTATTAACAATATAAGTTTTGTCTTAGATTCTAAAGGTTCAACATAAATTTCGGTCGTATTCAGACATGATCGACATCTCAACAGCTCGACTTCCAGGATGACATTTGACAATTTCAGCAAAATTCTTTCACATCAGGCAACTAGCAGGGACAGAGATGGCAGCTGGCGATCAACTTCTACTATATATATATATATAGTAGTAGAAATGGATACTCCAAGCTATACAGGATTGAATGGAAAACATCGCTATCCATTATGCTGCTGACTTTGTCTAAGATAAATTGAATTAGAGACGGCGAACGCGCACATTCATCATTGGCAGCGACAGGCAAGGAGCTAAAAAAAGAAGCATCATCTTCAAGAATAAAACCCTCGCCGACTTATAGTAGGAGTAGACAATTTAATTTCCCAAAAAATAGACACTAGAAAAGAAGAATGGAATATCTATGGAGGGTTGCCAGGACTTAAGTGCCAAGACGTCCTACAACAGCTATACAGCTGGGGATGGATGGACTTAGCTGAATTATTAGAGCAACACGCTGCGATTCTGTTTTTTATTTTTTAAAGAAGAAAGGGATGAGCAACAAAAAAAAAAAATGAGCTGAAATATAATAGAAGAGAAGAATATGCTGCTGCTGCATGCCAACGCACACACCTTCCAGATTCCAGATTTTGGCAGAGGAGTTGAGAAATTGTATGGGTGTAGGCAGAGAGCGGAAAGGATTTGGAATTTGTGCTGCTCAAGACAATTTGGAAAGGAGTAGGCAGGCAGGCTCCCCTTTCTACTTCTCTACACATCTTGCGAGTATTTAATCCTTTTGCTTATTTTTTCAAGGTGTGGCCACGCAATGTGTGCAGCCTGGGCGTATCCTTGTTATTGTGCTGATTTATCGTGCACAGCAGCTCTTGGCCTGATGCAGCCGAAGAATGAGAACGAGAATAAAAAATAAAGGATTTAAGCCATGATTTTGTGGCTTATTAGTTGCGCTGGATTAAATCACATGAATAGCACACGGTAGCAGCTGCTCCCTCATAAGACGGAAGCGGCTTTGATTAGCACTAGAAAAGGATCTTGGTCTGCGCAAATTATTGCCAAGGTAAAAATTAAAAAAAAAGAATTTCAATTTTTGTCTATTTTTTTTAAAGTTTTAATTTTTGATTTTATAAAAATTTTTCTTATTTTATATATATTTTATATATATGTTATAGTAATTTTTATTTTTAAACTTTTGATTATATTTATTTTTGCAGTTACTCACAAAGATTAACAAAAACAACGATTACAATGCTGCCTTTTGTGATTTTTAATTGAAGAAGAAAACTGTGTATAACTTGAAACTCTGGCAGTGTTTTCTGACTTTTGTCTCATCGACTGTCTGATTGTCTCTACATACATACATACATGTGTGTATGCGTATGTATGTGAGTTTGCTGCTAATTAATAAACGCAGTGCCTGCCAGGGCAGACAACCGATGAACGACGACAACGAAAATTGCAACGACAACAACAACAACAACAACAACTGCAACTTGCAACAGGTTGTGGCGGCAGGCTGAACTTGAGGCCGCCCGACGCCGCACAGTGGAACCACATATGAACCTATCAAATGGTAAGTGTTTCATAAATTCTTCAACACTTTTTTAGTTGATAGTTTAGATAGTTTCTATCTAGTTTATGTTATACATTTTTAAATTGCTAAAGAGCATAAGATATGCAAATTTATGGTTTAGTTTCTTGTGGAATATATTGCTTTACTGTTATTCTAAATATTTCTAACACATTTCGAAAATTTATCTTAAACACAATCTGTGGGGTTGTGGCCACTGTGGCCGCTTGGCAGATGCCACTTGGCATAAATGCACACTTTTAAAATTGTTGAGATTCTGCAACTGCAGCTAAAACGTGCAGCTTTATGACAGAGCATATATCTCTCTCTCTCTCTCTCTCTATTTCTTTCAGTTATGTTCTTTCTCTCTCTCAAAACTGTGCTGTCTCTGAATGTCTTTGGAGTAGTCGCAAAATCAGAAAAAAAATGCGAGTATAAAAGAAAAGCTAAAGAAACTGGCAGCAGCCACTTGTTCAGTTGGCATCGGAATATTAAGAATTGTCATATTGAAAAGTCTGAGATGCCACTAAGCGGAGAGTCAATGTCGAGTCTCCAACTCTACACGACAACAATGAATGTTGCATAACAAGTTTGCGTGGAACTTGTGTTCAGTGTGTTTTGTGAGTTATTGTCGTCTTAGTATAGATTTCTGTCTATATCCATGTCCTGTCTATTTCATTAGAGAAGAGCATTAACTTTACCGTTCTTCTCATTTGTCTGCTGATTTGAGTTTATGACTTATGACTGTCAAATAGAATCTCTATTCTATATATACTTTCCTGCCTTAGATCATGGTTTTTAGTTAATAAAAATCATGGTCTGTAACTAATTGCAAAACTAACAACAAAAATAAATAAAATATTTGAGTGTGTGTTTTCCCTGTTATTCTTATAATTTGATTACAGGCTTTAATTTTGGTTTTATACACATTTTCTTTGACTTTGTCTCTTTCTGTGTTTGTTTGTCTCTGTTTCTCTCTTGATTGTTGCGCTAATTTAATGTCATGCACACTTAATGGCTGCGCTTCTGTTTCAATTTTCTCTCATTTTCCTACAATTTTGTTGTTGTTGTTGTTTTCGGCGGGTGTTGATTACAAGCGACGTCAATTATGTTTACATACCCTGCATGTAATTGAATCTATATAATTATAGGGTATATAAAATATAAAATACAATCTATTTAGTTTGTTATGCCTTGTAGGTAAGTTATCTAGGGTTTTTGTTGCACCTCTTCTACTTGCAGTCGCCATATTCTGCTGGCTTTAGCTAGAGTATCTTCTAGTCCATCATAGCTGCTTGCCGCCCTCGAGTTTTTATTGCAGCTCGAATTTGTACTCTTCTTGTTGTGGTAACATAATTATTTCGGCAGACGATGCGTGAATGCGTCAAATGCGCGACGTCTTCTGCTCAGAGCTCTGAGGTTCATCATTTTGTCGAAAACAAATGACTGAGACAACGAACTTGCTAGGCAGTGGCAGTCAGAAGCGAAAATAACAAATACCAGACAACGGAAATGCTTTAACAGTTTTACAAGTTTATTAATTTATGCCACCAAAACAATAAAAGTTTTGCCATAAAAACTAATTAAGACTTGACTTTAGCTTAATTTGTACTACGATTTGTAGTGTCAGGCAAAATGTCTGACCTTTAACCCCAAACAAACAGTTTGGCAGTATCTCGTTTTATTTTTTTTTAGAAATTGATGAGAATCTAATTGCGCTTATTCCCAGAGTCAATAAACGTTTCAGTAACTTGTTAACTTAATTGACTTGGCTTTTTGCCGCATTTAACAACAAATTCAATAATGAAAACATATCAATAAACACACACACACACATACACACATTCACATACATACATACAGTGTAGTCTGTTTGATGGGGGGCTTTCAAAAATGTTGGGGCAAAAAAGCGCAGCATGCAACCTGACAGGAGTTTTGCAGGAACAAAAAACTCATTGGGACAATAACAACAATAATTAAAAGCAAACCAAAAAAAACAAAGTTTAATAGATGCATTAAAGCAGGCAACAAGTTTCGCTGCAAGTTGCTCCAACTTACAACCTCCAACTGCAACTGCAACTTATGTGTGTTTTTCTCTCTCTGTCTCTTTCTGTGTGTTTTTGCTTTTGCTTTTACTATGCTTTTTGCTGCGTCTCTTGGCGCCCGTACAAATTGCAAGAAATGATGGAGCAGCTAGAGAAAACTGACGTCTCTGCCACACTATTTTTAACTGTCTGCCAGGATGCTGATGTTGTGAGTTCCTCCATGAGTCGTATCATTAACAAACCTTAAAAGCTCATTATGAGGCTTAATACACACAGACCGACTGTAGTATGCAGACAGACATACCAATATGAGTGCGTATTTAAAATATTTACATTAAAATTGTTTCTCTCCCTTCCTCTTTCTTTCTCTCTCTCTCTCTGTCTGTTTATCTCTGCTGTGTATGTTATTTCGTTTTTTGTTGCCGACAGCAGCTTCTGAAATTGTTTGGCATTTACTGCTGCAAACAAATGACTTAAGCGACGAACTTCAACTGCAATTGAATATACGTTTGCTAGCTTAATTGCAACAGTCTTCATAAAAATTCAATTATATTTAATGTTATTGAAGAGGGGGAAATTCGAGAGAAATTTCTTAGCTAGTGTGTGAAAAGGGAAAATCTTGTAAAAAATAACAGATTTTCCTTGAGAACTAACATCAGTTCCATAAACTTAAAAAAAAATTAATTTATACATAATTTGTATATATATTTAAATATTTAAAGAAATATATACATTTTTTTAAATGTAATATAAATTATGTATAAAATAGATCAAGTACAAAAAAACTAGGTGAATTTTTTTTATGAATTAGTAATGTGTTAAAAATCTCTTTAAAATATTTCGATATTAATAAATACACATTTTAAATATTTCTAACTAATTTAAAAAAAATTTTGAAAATTTTAAACTTTCTGTAATATTTAAAAATTTTTTACATTTACTATATACTAAAATCATTATAAATGCAACTCCTTCCTTAATGCCGTTTAATTCAGCATTTAAGCCAGTTTGTAGTTGAGCCGAGTTTAATTAATAAATGGCTTACATATTTATAACTTGTATAGATTTTAGTTTAGAGATAAACCATATCATTAAACTATTCAATAAGCGAGTTGCATTTTTGCAATAATTATTAATCATATGCGCGAATTCAATTTGCGGCCAAAGCTTGTTTGCAAGCTGCTCAATCAACACATATACACACATAAACACACACACACAGTAGCATCTACACTTGAGGTAGTAAAAGAAAAAAGTAAAAAGTAAACAATTACTCAATTTGGGCTGGGAGCGAAGTGGAACGCTCTTTATCATTAACATATCGCATCCTGCGGATCTGCATGCAACTTGACAAATATGCTTTCAGCTCTAATTATATAGCAAAAAATATAAAGGCCAAACCGATGTCCGTTGCTCGCTGAGCATGTGCATGGCCATGCTCATCGGTTTCCAAAGAATGGCCAGGATAGTCGGTAAAAACTTGGACATGGGAATGCTTGAGACAGAGACAGAGAGAGGGGGAGAGAGAGAGAGAGAGAGAGAGAGACGACATAACTGACCCCAATACCAATTTTGAGCAGGGCAACCCTTTCAGGCACGTCTCTGGCTGCGGGTATAATTACGCCGAATGAATATGTGAATGTCAACTGAACAACGGTATAGCAGCAACAATAACAACAACAACAACAATGTGGCAAATTAAATTGTATTAAAATTTTTATTTCGTTTCTTATATATTTCTGCTGCATTTGCCTTCTTGACTTTTGGACATTGTTGCGTGTGAATCGCAAAAAAAAAGTGAAGAGACGACTGAAATAAGAGAAGCTTCAGACTTGCAGCTATGCAAATGAACAAAAGTGAAAAGAAATTTTGTGGGTCTGTGAAATTTTTAGAAACATTTCAATTAGGCGCGCTCTAAGGGGTATCCACTATCAGCGGCAATCATCAGTTGTCTGCCATCGTAAAAAATTCGTAAAAAAAAAACAACCGATTTAATTTGCATAAAACAAATTTGAAGGCGAGTCTAGAAATTATTCCAACCAAAAACATAAGACAACATAAGACAACTTTGACTGTCACAATGTGTGCTTTTGGGCCCACAAAACTATTATTCACTTTTACAGCCCCAGAGAGCTGAGACCTCCCAATTAGCTTGATTTATTGTAATAAACTCGCAAATCAGTTTTATTATTAACAACAACAACAACAACTCCCTTCTTCACATACCAAGACGAGAGTCGCCTGTTTGTTTTACCTGCTTTTATTATTAATTATTGTTGAAAACCATTTATGTTAAGCACGTACAAAAGAACTGTCAAACTCATCCATGTGCTGACCGTCAAGTTGGCGCCACGCAAAACTCCATTCCCAATCCCCACATCCCCACAACCCCATCCCCATCCCAATTCCAATTGAATTCGTTGCCAATGCGCTCCACATGCAATGCAATTTATTTCTGCTGAAATAATTAAAATCATAAATAATCGCGCTTAATGCGATTTCTCTCAGTTCTCTCGCTGTGAGATTTCTTAGCATGTTCGGGCATGTTGCGTGTTGCCAAAATAAACAATATAACTAGCTGAAACATAAGAATTAATTGCAACTATAACAAAATAACATATTTACATTTTGGGGCATGATATTTTTGCACAGTGTGCGGGAATTGTTAGAAATTTTTCTAAAATATTTTATTTTCAAATTGATAAATATTTTTTTAAATTTTTTCTAATTGTATCAAAAAAGTTTTTAAAACATTTCTATGCCAAGCATGTTTAACAAGCTCTTAAACTGGAAGCGTTATCTTATCATTTTATGAGCTGTTAAAATGATCATAAATTAGGCCGATATTTGATAGGGAGACAAACATATGTATATCGATGAACCCACAAAAAAGTGTTGACAAAATTGTTTCGTATCGAATATAAAACTAGTTTACGCTACCAGCTGAGAAAGTCGTCTTCAAAATTCAATAGCGATAGAGAAAAGAAAGCCTAATAAAACATTAAAAATTAAGCTAAATTTACAATTTATTTCTATTGATATTTAAACTACATTTTCTATGGCTTTTTCACACTGTGCAGCTGTGCTGTGACAGTTGTGCATGCATGCGCTCAACGTAATTTACAATTTATATGTTAAATTATTTATAAACAATTACATACATATATATATATATATTTTTGGAGCTATGTCTTCTCTAAGAGTTGTCTTTGGTTTGAAATCGTGCTTTTCTTCCTTACACCGAAATGTTGCAGCAAGTTCGTTGCCTGAGTCTTTTGTTGTGACCGCAAACGGACATTTCGCTTTTACTCGATCATAATGAAACTGCAAATTGCTGCCGGTTAAAATCAGTATAAATTAAGCATTAAATGCATAACATCACGGTTCACATCATGATGAACAATATACATACATACATATGTATAAATGTATGTACTGATATTGGCAACGCATGGCAATTTCCATGCAAATTATATACACTCAATATACTCAATGTTGTATGTGATGGGTCTGTTTTGGGAACTCAGACTGGCCACACTTCGGGCGACAACGTTGCAAACTGTTTTTCGCACCTCACGGCCCTGAAAACCAAACTTTCCTAAAGTGTGAACATCAAGCAATCCCCAGCTGGGGACACGCGCAAAAGAAAGTGCGAGCGCCACAGCATCCTCTGCTGCCCCCTCCTTTTGCGCCTGAAGCTCCACGCTAAAATGTTTGAGGTGTGTCGCAACATGAGCACCACTAGGCAGGCAGTAGCTTCACTAGTCTGTGGTGCGGTGGTCAGTGGTCAGCCACAGCCACTGGTGTCACAGACGCAACCACAGCCACAGTGAACACCAAACACTTGAAGTGTTGACGACACTTTCTTTTCCAGCCGCCGACGACGAGTCCAGCTGCAATCAAATTGCGTCGTGTTCACGTCTCTGACGCTGTCCTCGGGCAATTTAAGAATTCTCAAGGCGAAAGTGCGTGCGCCACTCCGCATCCATATATAGGTGGGCGTGGCTGGTTTACAATCTGGGATGTGTACAATGTACAACGCAAATTATGAGGTGTTATGTCAATGCTGAGCAGCTCCAGCATCGACCTCAACTCGGCTTGGATATGGTCACAGTCGATGGCGTTAAAGTGCCCGAAAATTTGCGTTAAAAGTCGCACGACCAAAAAGCCATGTGAAAGGTAATTTCTTTGCACGGCCACCAGCCACAATCGCATATACACATACATATAATGAATATATATAACAGCATATATAATTGAAAACGCCCCATGAAAGGGAAATGCGTGCTTCCAGCTACCGAAACAGTTAATTTCATGGGCTGGTCTGGGCACACAGTCAAAGACTGTCCTGCAGTATGGGTTTACTGCAGCATCCAGAGTTCCATCGGCCAATGTATAGTGTAGGGCATCAATTTTCAAAAATGTTATATGTTGTTTAAAAAGCAATATGTGTATTGGAAATGTACTCGCCTATACACATACCTATATAGACTGGGAAAAATTGACTTGCGGATTGAGACTGGGGTTATAATATTGCTATTAAATATAAGACATTATTATTGTGTTTTGAAATAGCCGCATATCATTTTAAGAGTTTTCTTTTCATGTAAAGATAATGCATAATACATATTTGACGGAAAAATCTATTCTAAAGTAGAAGTTGCAATTTTTATATTCTCCATAAAAATTTAAAAAAATTTAAAATTTATGTATTGCTAAAAAATGCAAAATATCTGCCAGTCAAACATACACTTTACTCCAACCCCAACTACAAAAAAAAAAAAAAAATGCCACTTGGCTTTAAATAGTTTAAGCCACAATGGCTGGCAGCTTCACACAGATAGGCAGCCTGTTGCCAATTGGCCTGTTGGTTATTGTTATCTAAAGTTGAAGTAGCCGCAGTCACAGCTCAAGTCAAAGCAATTGTTCGCTGTTGTTGTTGTTATTATTGTTGTTATTGTTCTTGTATTTGTTGTTGTTGTTGTTGTTGTTGTAATTGTCATGGTTGTTGTTATTGACTTCACTTGTTGTCATTGTCGTCGTTCGCCAATGGACTTTGTCGCAGTCTCTGTCGCTGTCGCTGTCAACGTCATCGTCAGCATCGCCAGCAGCGAATCTGGACATACGATTTGCGGTTGTGGAGAGTGTGGCTTAGAGCATGGAAGGGGAGGGGGGAGGGGAAACTTGAAGCATTTTATGAAATTGCTTGTTGTTATTATTATGGTTATTATTAGTAGCATTGCTTTTTACAACTAGAATCCTGTTGATTGTTGGTATTGTTGCTGCTGCTGTTTGTCATTTGAAGTTTGGCGCTGTTGCTTTTGCTCTCTCACGGCGATTCTCAACGAAAATATAAACATAACAATCATTACAAGCAACATTAACAATCATGTTGTTGGCTAAAGAAGGGGATTGTGAAGGGGGGATTTATCTAAAACGAAAGCTGAACAAAAAGCATTATTGATATTTATGAGAATTATGTCGACTTCCTGCTGCACGGCACGGTGGCGTCTTAAGTGGCGCTAAATGCGTGCATTTAATATAATAAATCTTTTTTTTTAGTTTTTTTCTTTATTCTCTGTTGTTTCATTTATTATTATTTTCATTTTGTTTTTGTTATCGTATAAGCCAAGTTTTGTGTGGCCAAGCACGTACGCGTTGAGATTATGTGGAGTTTTTTTTTTTTGAGTGTGGATTGGCATGAAGTGTATTGAGAAGTGAAAGGGTCGACAGCCTATAGAAATGTTGGTCAAATTCCCAAAATATGGGAAATTTTTGGGAAATGAATTTTCTTATTTTTTTTAATACATTTTATATATGTATTTTCGTAGTAGCTGCAAGTTTGTTGCCTAAGTCTTTTGTTTTATCGAGCGCAGCGACTTTCAAAAAAAAAACAACATTCTTCATGAAATCAATTGACCATGTGACAACTAACTGAATCCATATGCATAACACACTCAGAGATCCTTGTGCTGTTCCTCTGGCCAGCTTGCCCAATGCATCATCTCGGGCCATGATGGAGGAGGCCATTGTTGCGCGATTTCATGGCAAGACCCATGACAATGCAGTCATAGTCATAGTCATAGAAACGCAAACACGCACAATGTGTTTGCCGTGGCAGTTTCTCTTTGGCCTCTTGACTGTTTGTTTGCTTGTTTGTTTGGGCCAGGCGTTGTCCTGTTGACAATTGGTCATAAGTCAAGACGGCCCAAAACATGCACAACAGTATGCCAACGCATTGTCTAGGCTACGGCCACTGCTGACCCCTGAGTTATGTATATGCATTTCATGGTATGGGGGGGAATATGATAGAGGGAGGGAAAGTGAGGCAGAGGTGTAGTTGGATGGATTTATGATATATATGTAGGTAGGGGGAAATTGCGATGCAGACGCTGCTAATGTGAGAGCTACGCCCAGACGAGCTCAGGCATTGATTAATTGTTGGTTGGAGTTGTGAATGAAGCGCATCAATTTATATGAAACGCTTATTAAAAGTGAAAAAAATATAACTTATAAAATGTGGAACACGTTTGGGTATACCAAATGTAGGAGAAATCTTTGAGGAAGTTGAGGAAACTGAATTATAATATATAAATTTATTTCAATTATATGTATAATAAATATTTTTGGTCAAATTATAATTTATATAATTTATTCAATTTGATCTATAATAATAAGAAAATATAAAAAAAGAACTTAAAATAATTTTACAAATTGGTGGAATATGAACATATTTATTGCTATAATAATAATTCCCAAAAATACACAATAACTAAGAAAAAACAATTCTATCTAAAGAAATATCTAAAAGAATTAATAATGATTGTTAAATAATCATTAATTTCTTTGTTTTCAATAACAATTCTAAAAATTTTCTAAAAAATAAATATTTTCTAAACTAGAAACTTATTTAAACAATATTTATTTCCAAGTATTTGGTATATTCAAATGTCAAAGTTCTGGATATATAAGGAATTTTTAGGAATTTTAACGATAGTTAAAATATCAATTTTATTCTTAATAATCTTGAATAATTTACTTCAAAGTTAAGTTTGTAATTGGGCAGAAAAAGTAGTAAAAATTCTTTAAACAAAGTGTAAAATTAATGCAACATTGCAAAATTTAGACATGAGATGAGTATTAAATAAATTAAAATTAATTTTATTTAACTGCATTAATTTCTAGTAAAATGTTGGCAACTATTGTTTATATCATTTCTACAACAACTTTAGTTGTACAATTATTTTTCATCAAAAACAATTTTTTCAAATCTTCTCAAATTTTTTTTGCTGATTTCTCACATCATAAATAAGATGGCAGCTTCCTGTTTCTCTTGCTGCTGGGCATGGGCACTCACATCTGCGTCTGGGTTTGCGTCTTGTGTCCAAAATAATGTCAACACAGGAGTCAAAAGAACAAAGCAACAAGCAGCATAAAGCATACACTCACACAGTCACACACACACTCACACACACACACCTACCTAAGTAGAGAATCATGCTGGCATTGGCAAACAGTGGCAATATTGAATATTGTGTTGTTTACAATGTTTGAGCCCTCGCCTGGGGACACCATGGGTTGGTATTTCTGTAGAAATTGGCGCATGCTGTGAACGAACATACTATCTATCCATAAGTATTTTCACCCAAAGTCATATTCACAACAAATACTATATTCATAGTCATAGTCATGGGCAATATTGCGTTTGCTTTTGTTCAGCTTTTGATTTGGGATTGGGATTCGGATTTGGTTTTCGTTTTGTGGCGTGTGGGGCATGTTTGGGGGGGGGGATTTGAGTGTGTGTTTGTTGCATGCTTTATTTTTCATTCACGCCAAGAATCCTGGGGCTATCAACAGCCACGAGATGATGCATTGTGCGCAGACCGTGTGTGGAGCTTTTGTCTTGTGGTCTTGGGCCAGGTCCGTTGTCGTTGTTGGCCCGGCTATAAAGTGTCAACGACAGTGGCTACCGTTCTACACAATTTTTCGCTTGGGATTTTCTTTACTGTTTTGCTTATATTTTTTTTTTGCTCCTCTAACATTTCTTCATATTTTACTTTTATTTGTGAGTTTGTGTTGTAGTTTTGGCATTTATCTGATGTTGTTGAGTCATGCAACAGTCTGTGGCAGCCGTTTGAATTATGGAGATGATAATGCGTTTGTGCGATGTGTGACATGAGTGCCATTCCGTGCCGTTGTCGTTGCTGTCATTCCAAAAAAAAAACAAATAAAATAAAATATATAAAAAACTATCGAGACGCAGAAATTTTGCATTGGAGCGTTCACTGAGTTTGTGGCAAGTTGCAAACAGTTTTTGGCATCTTGGCTCAATTAAATGTCTTGTAACTTGGACAACAATCATCTTGCCGCAAACTCAAACTACGAAACTTCCCGAAATGAAAAACTTAACACGCGCACACTGTCCGCTTAATTGAGTTGATTAACCCTCTTGGCCACCTGGCAGCCCCCTTCGCACATGCACTTGCCACGGCATGTGGTACAAAGACCCACAACAACAAGAATTGCGCTTGAGAAAATATACTTACATATGTACATATGTACATATATATGTACAAAAATCCACAAAACATGCCCCAACATGCCGGACTCTTTGTCTGCCACTGCCGCAGCCACTCGTGTGTATTTATATAAAGCAAAAATAACGGTAACATCAAAAAATATATTTTTACTTGCAACATTTGCGGCAATCAACGTTGCCACCAGCTCCATGCCTCCATGCCGCCTCACCTGTGGCTGCCGCCCACTTTTGTCATATCATTCTTGGGCTCTGCTCCTCTTCTCAAATTAATGACACACACCTTTCTGAATCATTCCTCTCTCTCTCTCATTCTCTCCGTCTCTGTTCCTTTTGATTTTCACTCTGGGAATGATACGAAATGCAATTCCTGTTATAATTAAATATGAAACTTCACATATTTCTGAGTTTCCCTGTGCCATGTTCTCCGGCAACGTCTCCTGCATTTCAACCACAAATTAATGTCGCCGATTCTGATATTTTTTCGACCACATTCGACATTAATTATGTAAGCATTTTAATGGCATTCCCTTTGACATTTTTGCAGGTAATCAAAAAACATGTTATTAAAAATTAAGAGAATAATCTTGACTTCAAACTACAAAACATCAAAAATAAACAGGAAAAACTTAAGTTTATACCAAGTTTCTTAAGTTCCTTTATATATTATTCCACAAAATTATGAAACAGTGTTTATTTTCAGTTTTGATAATGCATTATTAAAAAAAAAAACCTTAAAATGTGCATTTCCTATGAGATGCGATCCGTACAAACTTTGAACAGCCATAACTTTTCCAAAAATCAACCGATTTTCATTATTTTTGCAGTTTTTTCAATGGTTGTGAATATAGTATAAATCTGCGTAAAAAATTTGTTAATGGTGTCATTCTAAAAATTTAGTAAATTTTTGCCCCCTTTGAGACATTTTTTTCATTTCATTTTTTTGTAAAAATATCAAAAAAAACGAAAATGTTGAAATCGAATTTTTTTTTTGTGCCCAATTGATTTCAGGCATCAAAATAGACATACAATTTTTTACCGAAGTGAATTTGAAGCTGTAGTTTAGAAAATATGGCCAAAAATGTGAAACGAATTACTAAAATACATAATTTTCTATACATTGGGTTTTTTACAAGTTATGAACAGCCATAACTTTTCCAAAAATCAACCGATTTTCAAAATTTTTGCAGTTTTTTGAATGGTTATGAATATAGTTTAAAATTGCATCCAAAATTTTTTAATGGTGTCATTTTTAAAATTTAGTCTATTTTTGCCCCTTCGTGCCATTTTTGCATACCATGACCTTGTAAAAATATCAAAAAATCGAACATGTTGAAATCTAAATTTTTTGTACCCCATTTGATTTCAGGCATCAAAATAGACATAAAATTTTTTACCGAAGTGAATTTGAAGCAATATTTTAGAAAATATGGCCAAAAATGTGAAACATTGACTATAGTAGGGAATTTTCTTAAATCGAGTATTTTCCGCATTTTGAACAGCCATAACTTTTGCAAAAATCAACTTATTTTTACTTAATTTGACAAACCAATTTCTGGCATCTCAATACAAATAAATAACTTTACCAAAGCTAATTTGAAGCAATATTTTAGAAAATATGGTCAAAATCGTGAAACGAATTACTAAAATACATAATTTTCTATACATTGGGTTCTTTACAAACTTTGAACAGCCATAACTTTTCCAGAAATCAACCGATTTTCAAAATTTTTGCAGTTTTTTGAATGGTTATGAATATAGTTTAAAACTGCATCACAAATTTTTTAATGCTGTCATTTTTAAAATTTAGTCTATTTTTGCCCCTTTGTGCCATTTTTGCATACCATGACCTTGTAAAAATATCAAAAAATCGAACATGTTGAAATCGATTTTTTTTGTACCCAATTGATTTCAGGCATCAAAATAGACATAACATTTTTTACCGAAGTGAATTTGAAGCTATATTTTAGAAAATATGACCAAAAATGTGATATAGTTAATGCAATTACTTAGTTGAGACACTTGTAAAATATATATTATATTATGTAGGAATATTAGTGAAACCTCATTGTGGTATTTTTGCCCTTTGTAATGCCGTTATGGCCAACTGTTGTTTTGGCAAAAAAAAAAGATGTGGTCGAGTTTATCTCTGTGTGTTTGAACTACTTAGTTCAGTGGAAAAGTGGAGAGTTACAAGAAACCCAATTCTATGTCTAATGACAAGCGGCAAATTAATGGGTTCAACACATTTGAGAAGAATGTGGCAAATATAAAAAATAGTCAAGACACTTGCCACTTGAACTCATGTACTCATTAAAACTCACACAAAGCGCTGGTCTTAGAGAGAGAAACTAACACTAAGATGGAGTCTGAGTTTTTAATTTTTTTTTGTTTTAAAGGGGTCTATGACAAGCAGCTGCATGGAGTCCCAGTTCAACTCTCACTAGGCACTTAAAAATTAACGCTTTTGACAGCTCCAAACGGACTTTCAAATGTACAAAGAGCACTACCAGGCAACTGGCTAACAGCATCAACAACCACAGCAACAACAACAACGAGCCACAATTTGTGGCAAAGGCGCAGCAAAGTGTCAATGGCGGCATGGCAGCAGCTTTAACAAGATTGGCAGCGACGTCGTCGTCGACGTCGACGTCGACGCGTCGGCAGATGAGACAGAGTTGGGAGCTGTGTTAAGGCCAATTTCAAGATTTTTCTCATAAGGTGCAAAATCTGTTGGATATGATCATAAAACACAACAACAACACGTAGTCGGAGTCGGAGTGGAAGTCGGGGGAAACATGCACAGTGCTCTGAACCCCAAAAAATGCCGACAGAAACAAAGTCATAAAAGCCACAGCCGACGACCATATATAGACAGAGAACCGCCTCTTTCAAGCGAAGCTGTGCCGACCCAGACTCGAGGAAGTCCACACAGTAGGTGGAATGGGGGAGCAGCTAGAAGGAGGAGCTACAGATGCCTCCTAATTAGCTGAGTGGCTGAGAGCGGCTGCTTTTGCAATTGAGACTCAAAACTATAACTTTAATAATTTTAACAAAATTATATATTTATATAGTTTTTTATTATTTAAAGAATAATTTTTGTTTTGTGCGGAAAATGTTCAGCACTGTGATAAAACAATGAAGCAGTTAAAATCTGAGACTAATAAATAAATTAAGACTTTAACGATGACAACGAGCCACAGCAACTTGCCACAGCAGCTTGCCCCTTTGCACGGCATGGGGCTCGAACATCTCAATTAAGTTGTTTAAGCTCATTGTTTTTCGAAAATTTCGGTATTTTTTTGTTGTTCTCTTAATTTTCTTATGGTTATGGTTTTGTATTGTCTCTGATGGCTTATCGTGTACGCAGATCAAGCGGCAGCTGCCCCAAATTGCGGAAATTCGTTGTTACAATTTAAATGGAGCCTCATAAATGGTTAGACCTCCGTCTTGGCGGCCCATAACTGACCCCTAAGGGTTACTTACCCTCGTTCTCGTCCAAAATTTTCAACTCCAATTAAAATTGTAATAATATTTTCATTAGGTTTTTTTTTTTAGCCGCTCTTTATTTTGTTTATTCCCTTAATTAGCTAATTTGCAAACAATTAAAGTGGGAAAAGTATGCTTAGATTTTTTGATAAATAATAAAAAGTTGCCAACTCATTTGATTGCCGATAGAAATGTTTGGTATAATGTAAAGTCATGGCATATGAATTATTATAAAATAAAAATGAATAGGAAATAGCCAAGAAAGTGAAATACTCAAATTTGAGGCATAAATTAAATGTAGGAAATTGCAAACTGGAGCACGCTCTGGGAGCAATATCTTTTTATATATATATATATATCTTCTATATATACAAACATGATTTTTTTAGAGCACTTTCAAGCCTAAATATATTAATGTCATATATTTGTAATTAAATATCAAGTAATTTAGTTGCAGAAGTTAACTCTTCATTTTATATAATTTTTTCAAATGTGATATATTTCAAAAGCTCTAAAATTAAGTGTGAATTAAACATTTTATAGAAATTATTTGTCATTTTATTTCTTATTTTTTTAATAATATAATAGGCTTTCAATATTTTCCTAGTATCGGCCATCTCTATCTGTAGCTTTTATAACCTTCATTTGATCTATATTGAACCCACTTATCTTATGTCTGTAATTGCTCTTCATCTATTTCAGCTGGCGATTCATTCAGAGCGCTGAGTTATTGCCAAAAATGAAACTCAGTTCCCACGTTTGGCTAAAGACTGTAAGAAGCAGAAAAATACAAAAACAGTTTTATAACCGTAACCAGACACATACATCCATACAACCATACAACCATATGAAGTGCCATGCATAGCCTGAGAATCTTTCGTGATGTCCACCTGCAAAAAGACCTTAACTAAAATTGAAGAGGAAAACAGATCTCTCTGAGTACCGTAAGTCTACTCCCAGTTTCAGCTGCGTGCGAGCTACGCACGAAATGCTGTTTATATATATATTTTTTTTGTTGTTGTCTCCCTCTATACTGTTCTACGCTCTTCATCTTCCATTTTTTTTTTTTTTGTTTTCGAGTTGTAGTAGTAGTTTTTGTTCGGGCAGGTACAGGTAGTCTAAGTAGTCATGGGGTTCATCCAGATCGTTTCCGAACAATTGAGTTTTCAAAAAATGACAATTTTTTATTTTTTTTTTTTTTTTTTTTTTGGTTGTTCGTGTTCGCTGTGAACACAAAATAGAACAATACCAATGGCATTGCACCTGAGCTAGTGAAAGATCGCCTACAACAGAGAGAAAATAATGCTTTATATAATTAAAAACGTAGAAAAAAAAAACATACAAAACAAGAGCTACGTTTTATCAACATGCGATGGGGAATGGCTTAAGAAAGCAGCTGCCAAAAAACATATATATATATAAAACTGAAGTAAAACAAAACAAGTTTGTTGCCAGAGTCTTTTGTTTTGGCTGCGAAAAAAGCACCCATCAAGCTGCCAGCTGAGCTCCCTGAACTGAACTCTCTTCATTCGATTTTACGCTTCACTACTGACAAATGAGTAGCATATCCTGTTGATCCTGTTGCCAGTTATAAGCAGAAATAATTATATGGCTCCTTCACGTGTGAACGCAGCAAAAGTTTTAATTGCAAAAATAATTAAAAGCTCATAAATTAGCCAGAGCAGCAGAGAAATATAATAGGGGGGAGTGAAGAGAAAGACAGATAGAGCTCGAAAATAAAAAGTTGCAAAAGTGCAAATTTAATTATGCCGCGACTCAATTAATTCATTAAGAAATTCATAATAACGAAAAGGTGCAGGACCAAGAGGGGGTGGTGGTGAGCCGCACACCTTCTGCAGTTCAATCAATCAACGCCAAATACGTTGAGAGCGACATTCCCTAAGGACAATTTTTGATGAGTGGCCCCGGCAACCGGTCCTGGTCACATCCTTACTTAGAATAAGCACAGAACTGATGCATGTTGCATGTGGCATGTGGTATTATGCAACTGCAGCAGTGGAGTCAGGTGAACTGTAGTGAAGTGAAGTGATGTGAAGTGAAGTGGTAACTGGCACTGCGCCAAGCCTTTCATAATTTATTGATTTTATATGGCGTCACATTTGTCTCTTTGTCTGTCTCGCGACACTGAACGCTGACAGTTTTTGCCACTGTCCTCAAACTCAAAGTTATTCTCATTCCCATTCGCATCCTCATGATCATCATCATCATCATAATGTTTGTTGTTGCAACGACATTTTGACAGTTGCAGGTTGTCATCGCAATATGCTGTACACCGCAGTGCTGTCACTTTAATTGCAACTGACGCATTGCCAAAAAAAAGCATTCACTCTTTCTCCCTTTCTCTCTCTCTCTCTCTTTTTTTATATCTATCTCTCTTGCTCGCTGTTGCCCGTCTCAACTGTCATTTCAATTTTTCATGCTGCCACATAAACAGCGCAAGGTGCGCCTACTATAGCCCCCATCCATCCTGGCGCTGCCTTGACTCCTCTTATCCAGTTTATCAGTCAGTCAGTAAGTTAGTCTCTCTCATGTATGATTAAATAATATGCAATGCATCCGTCCATCCATCCATCCATCCATTCGTACATCCATCCATCCATCCAACGGGTCAACCCTTCTCGCTTTTAATGCATGGCTATGCGAACGGAAGTTTGTTGCTTAAGTCTTTCGTTTTACGGCTTACATTTCTTATTTTTTGTTGTGGATAGGGTTGCTTCATCTTAATTACGCACATTGCATCACAATGTTACCGATGCGTAGTTGCAGGTAGATTGTTGTCGATAATAATAATAATATTTATTTAGCGCATGCTGAGTGAAAAATTGTTATTGATATTTTAATGAGAAATTAATCATTGTGGATTGTGAGTTAAAATGAGGGCGAGTTTGGCAAGTGTAGATTGTGAGTTAAGATAAAGTCGCGTGTTATAAGAGTCTAATTGATTTAGTCCTATACAAAAACTTCTTTAAATATTCCAATATATATAAGAACATATTTTTCGGAATATTACAAAAAAAAATATTATGAAAAATTTATAATAGAGAATAGTCGAAGAGTTGCAAACTGATTTCAACAACTTGAATGAATTTATGAAATATTTCTCGTACTGATTCAGAAGCATATACTTTCTATTAAGTTGATCTATTAAAATATTAATATATTAAAATTTAAATAAAAAAAACATAAATTACAATTCATTAATTTTAAAAATAATAATATAAAATAATAATTATGAAATACATTTAGTTCTGCTTTTGAAAAACTCATACAACTTTCTTATATAAAATTGATCTATTAGAATATCAATATTTTTCACTTTCTCAACTTGTGTCTCACCTTTCGCCGGTTTAATGACAGATTCCCCAAAAAAAAAAACTCTGTGAATCAAATTTAAAGTTTCAACAATTTTCCAGTTAATGCCATGCATTTAATATTTAATAACCATCATAATGAATACACTCATTCATTCATTCACAATTCATTCACACATTCACTCGAAATTTAATACATTTTCACGCTTCTTCAAATTAACTTTCCATGGACTTAATGAAGGTACGATCCCAATTATGTTTAAATATTTATATAAAAAATTTCCCAAAAATGATAAATTTTATATGTTGCATGTTGCATATACCGTTAGATTCGTTCATAATAATAATGCATTCCTGGGTGCATGCAACAGCAGCATAAAATGCAACCCCTACAAATAGTTAACCCCTTGCGATGAATAGATAATAAATTTGAGAAAAATGCAGACGAGTTGCAATTAAAACGAATGAGTTAAGATCGAAATGGGTTGACCCTTCTTTATTTTTTTTATTTTTGGCTATTAATTCTAACAAAACCTTTCAGCTAGAAGGAGATGGCCGTAGTGAGAGAGCGAGACAGCAGAGAGCAGGTGCCGAGTGAAGTGAAATGGGTTTAGTCCGTGTGCTAATGATATCAATATGCAATGTAAATGAAGAGAGAGGACAATTTGGACAGGACATCTGGGGGGAAAAGGATAGGCAGGGATAAGTCAACAATTAAAATGCAATTTTGCGCAAATCCTTGAAATGCAGCCTTAATAATAATAACTGTAACTGTAACTAGTTGCAGCTGCAACTTGCAACTTGCCACTTGCCACTTGCAACATGCAGCGTGCGACATGTTGCAGATGCATATCACAAATTTTGGGCCGTCTGCCTCATTAACAGAGTTGGTGCAACGGAGCGCACAGTATTTACTTTTATTAATTTTGATAGTCAAGTGCTGCGGCTTCTACGTATTTGTGCATCGCCTGCCACATGCAACAAAGTGCAGCGAGGCCACCACAGCATGACGAATACCCGAAAAAAGAGGAAAAAAAATTAAAAATAACGACAACAATAAATGAAATGAAAAAAATACAGAGCAAAGTCATGAATTGAGCCCTGCTAAAGGGGTAAGTGCAACCATGCCACATCGGCTGCACACGCCACTTGCCACAGCCGAAAATATTGCCAGCATATAAGCGTATCGCAAGTCTTCTGCCCCCATTCGCATCCTGAATTCGAACTCGATTTCGATTTCGATTTCTATACGCTTTCTACACTGTCCTCGTCTGTCTCCTTCTGCGCCTCCGTGTCCATTCGATGTCTTCTTTTGGCCACGGCTTTCGGTTGTCGGACAGGTGTAATGATTTTTCTTTTGCACCTTGACTTTTGCTTCCGTTTCGTTGCTGTTGACGATAACATTGTTTTTTTTTTATCATGTTTGCCATTTTTTTGTTTTGTTTTTTTTTCTGCCGAGGGGTAATTTGTGCACATTTACTTCCTCCGCAATAAATTCGAATACAGGATGTTACTTTTGAGTGCCTAATTCAGGCTCAAACTTGACTGGCCTTAAGTCTCTCTAGAAGTCGTATCGCAGAAATTACAGTTAACAAATAATTCATAAATTGCAACTAATTGAAAATTACCTTGTTCATTTTCCAGTCCATGCTTGACAGCGGCTTGGTGTATCAAATATGCCATGGTGCAGTGCATCAAAGGCAGGACTATGATTAGTTTTGGAAATTTTTTCCAACTGAATTTCATTTTGCGTCTGTATTCTGAAAATATTGCTGAAGGAACAAATTTTGTTGCCGAACGAGATTGATTGTTTGTTGCTAGAATGAATTTTTGTTTGTCAAGGCACCCTGTATACTATGTCGCCCCTATTTAATCGTTAATTTTGCAGTAAAGACTTTATTATCGACAGTCTGTATCGCAAGCAAGTAAATACCGGCAGCATTTAACAACACTGACAGAAATTGGGGGTTCTTTAAGAACTCTTGCAAAAATAATTTAACATTTTTTGAAAGTTTTGCTAAAATATTAGAATTGTTTGAAATTATTTTATTAAAATAAATTGAACATCTCATGGAACTCACATGATGTTCTAAACACTGAGAGAAAAGGTTTGCAGCATTTATAGAGAAATATTAAAAAAAAAATTACCAAATTTTCCTTTTTTAAATATTTAAAATAATTTTATAAAATCCTTTAGAGTTCGAATGGAGAACCCATGATTTTTTAAATATTAAATCTATTTTTTTAAAATTGTGACAATGTGCCTAATCAAGAGAGTTCATTTTCCTAACAATTATACTTTAATAAAAATTTCTCTAGTTTACAAAAATATTTTTTTTTTTTTTCAAAATTTGACTCTATACTTAAAATTTCTTGCAGTGTAGCCGGCACTGTAATACAACCGCAAGCCAACTTCCTCAATATCAATCATTACGCCTTCTGCTTTATTTCCTACCCCCACAGAAGCATAACAACTTTCTTCATAAAGCATGTCATCCCCCCCTTGCCTCTCATCCCCCTCCTTTTGGCAGAATCAACTGCTGCTACCAAAAGACAGTTTTTTGTTTTATTTTGGCCAAGAACGAAGCTGGTCGAACAAGTGGCAAGTGCAATTTTCAGGTGTTAGCTGTATGTATGGGTACGAGGGGCAACCCTTTCATTAGACAAGCTCCAAAAATGATATATTTAATCCGTTCATGCGGTCCGGTCCTGCGATCGTATAAATGTATATGTATTATATTCATTGAAGCGAATGCTCGACTTGGATATGCCGGCTACAACAACGGTAATGATAAACCTGATATGAAACACACTTAAGGGCTTAACTTGGTTAATCTGCAGTTTGTTCAAGTAGAAACATCAGCGACAACAGCAACAACTTCAACTTCAGCTTCAACTTGAAGTTGAGACTTGACCGACTCCAAATTGAAACACAAGTATAAGTAAGTTTTATGCAGATGAAGAGCAACACTCTACGGGGGTGAAGAGGGGTAGGGAGATGAGGGAAGTTAAGTGTAGGACGAAGCGAAGCAAACAGATCCGCGCAGATGCAGATCCCTTTGGGCAGGTCGTCTGCTCTGTCTGCTTGCAGGTGGATTTCTCAAGTGGCTGCGTCCGCTCTCTTATGACAATGTATCCACAGACAGACAGCTGTGTGTGTGTGTGTGTATCTGAGTGTGTGTATATGTGTGTGTGTCTCGAAATAAGAGCAAGTGCAGCTCAAGCTGACGGCATATGGCAAACATTGTGCGCTCTAAAGTGAAGATATCGCTTCGCTTGAATCAGTTTCAAATTGAATTGAATTGAATTGAATTGAATGCAAATTGAATCGATGATTGTGCTTAGATTAAAGGCTAAGAGTACTTGTCAGTTAAGCTGTGGGAAGTTAGAACTAAAGATAGGATTCTAATCTACTGTTGAAGACACTGAAACTCGATAACTATTAGAAAGTTGATTGAATTCACTTTTAAAAATATAAGAACAAGCACTAAAATCATGAACTATATGGGAATATAAGCAGCTAGAAGTGAATACTGAAGAAGTCGCTTAAAAGTGATAATAAAAAGGCATATAAAAGTGACTGAAATCGTAATAATTAACTATATAAATTGAATTACGAAATTGTATTTTTTGGAAAATATTTATTTAGTGAAAAATCTTTACAAAGTGTACTACATACTATATATAAAATCAAAGATTGAGAAACGGAATTTTAATCTAACCCCATAACTATGAAGCTGCAGATAAGTTAAAATTAAAGTACACGACCTTAAATTAAATATATAAAAATTTGAAAGTTATGCATAAAGAATTATGACAATATAAGAAAAGAAGTACAAATATGTAATGAATATTAATATGAATACTATAACGAATATATTAAAAAAATTCTAAAAATTTGAGCTATGATTTCTTGTATCAAATAGTACTTCAAAAAAGCATATCTAAGATGATATGTAACCTGAAAAAATGCCAATTAAAGTAACAGAATGCATGTTTATTATTAAATCTATAAATTATTTTTTCTCAAAAAAAAAAAAAAATGTTAATCCAAACATCCGATTGAGAAATATTGATGGTTGAAATTGACAAGCGAAACTTCTGAATTTTTAGCCAACATATAATATTCTTAAAAACTAAAAAAAATGTAAATAAAGAATATATGGCATAATAACGTGAAATTGCTTAGAAAGAGACAACTATACAGCAAGATAATAACATAAGTAAAGGATCTCCAACGGAAGTAAAAAGTCCCCCAGGAGCTAAAAAATGAAGTGACATAATATAATGGCTAGAGAGAGCAAGAGCTAAGTCAAACAAAAGTTAAACTAGCTGAGAAAAAGAGAGAGAGATGGAGAAACAGGGAAAATTATAGGGAGAAGGAGAAAGATTGAGACTTGCAGAGAAAGTCAATGGAAGCATATCCCAGCGGAGTCAAATGGCAATTGTCATTCGCATTATTCATGCTCGCTTAAGACTTGAAATTCTTGACTGACTGACTTCTGATGGCGAGAGGGAGCTGCCAGGATCTCGAACAGGGACAAGCGAGCAGAAGGAGGAAATGCAATGCAATTGTATGTGTGGTGTCAGAAGTCGCAGAGCAATCCATCAATTTAACAGCCATACGAAATCGAAGAAAACCCACGAACAATGCCAAGGAAATCGTAAAATAAATTGTAAAAATATATCAAAGGACATGCAGAAAAGGACACGGCAACTATGTGTTTGCAACATCTTGGGGTGGAAAAACAGTTTTCTTTACATTTCCAACAAACAAAAGCAAAAATGGCAAGCAGTAGCACCTCATGTTTGTTTGCCTAGAACAGGACATGTTGGGTCCTTTTGCTGTGGCATGTTTGCGCAAATGTGAACAGGACTAAGCAAACTTTAAGTTGTGCAAAAACTAAATTGCAGACTGAGGCCGGAGGCTGTCAGCTGCTCAAAGAGTCAACAAACTATGCCAGAGAGACAACGCGTGCCATATGTCCAGCTGAGATTAGCAAAAAACCAAAAAAAAAAAAATACATATTTATATTTAAAAAATAAGTTAAAAAACAACAACAAAAGTACAAACTGTCGTTGTGTAATTAAAAACCACACGCTTATCATTTATTTACGAGCAAAGCCATGCATATCCAAGCAAATCCAAGCTGCTGCCACGATTTTGATTGGCTTCGCGACGCCGCATTAAATGTCCCATAAAGTCAAAGAAGAAGCAGAAGAAGACGATGACGAGGGAGGCAGCAGGAGGGGCAGCTGTGTAGCTGTGGTAGAAGAAGCAGAAGAAGTAATCCTGGCAGCCGGCGCAGTCCATCAACGCAGCAGCGGCAACAACTGTCGCCGTGGCATCAGGTTCACTTTGCCAGATTTTTTATTTCACTTTTTTTCCACATTTTATACATGAAACATACATACATATATATTTTTGTTGCAAAAGGGGGACGACTCGTGTGTGGCAGCAACAGCAGCGGCGTTGGTGATGGCGACATGCCGCAAAAGCATTCCACTCGATAAATTTTCAAGCTATCAAATTGAGGCATTTCTTGCTTTTCGTTGAGTAGTATATCATTTAAGGCGTGTATTAACCAGAGAAGGGGATGATGGGGTGGTGGGGAGGGGGGGGGGGGCAAACGCCCCCTTTTGTATGGCATTGATTGCGGGTATGAAATATGGGAGACACGGGTCTGGGGTCGCCACTTTATCAAGGGAGGTAAATTGTATTTCAAATTATACACTTGCAGTTCATATTGGTAGAGGAAGAGGAAGTGACAGGCTAAGAGAAAGGGAGAGAGATAGAGAGAGAGAAAGAGAAGGTGTGTGAGAGAAAGGGAGAGATAGCAGTACTATTAAGAGTTTTAATCTTAGACAACATATAATAATGAATGACCGTAAATATTATTTAATTTAATTTAAAAATTTGTAGAAAAGCCTTTCCAATATGTTTTCAAATTCATCAAATTTGTTCAGCAAATTTGTAACGAAATAATTACAAATTTATAATGACATTTCGACGCATATTCGAACATAGTTCAAGTACCTTTCAAACCTTTCTAAAAATTTATTATAATTAATTTTTTTTAACTTAAAACATAATTTTAATGCTTTCTCTATACTGAGAAATTTAATTCAATGTAATTTAGTAACAAAATTAAATATAATTTTAATTATTTTATTTTTTTTTATTATATTAATTATTATACATTAATTCTCAAAAACTAAAGCTCTCATTACTTGCTAACAATCCACATTTTAACTAAGTCTGTGCACATAAATCTCGATTGTCAATAGTCTTTGAAGAGTCACAGTGACTCAAACCCAATGTTGACAGCAACTAAAAATAGCTCGTTAGATCGTACGTGAGTTCGCAAATACACTCTCGATAATGCCAATAGCAATAATAATAACAATAATAATAAACAATTGAGTAATTGACGCACATATGGCCATGTGTGGATGGGTGCCCCCAGGGCATTCTTGGCCAAGAATGTCAGCTACCGCACATGTGTCCGCGATATGTAAAATACAAAACACGATTCGAACATCAAGCTCAATGTGTTGTAGAGAAACATATCTACAAGAATGTGTGTTGAAAGTCGTAAATTCCCTGGAATTAACAAATGTAACTGAACGCTTTTAAAACGATTGGCAGACAACGCTCGACTCGCATGACAAATGACAAATAAGTTAATGGCTAAAACAAAAAGGGAGTAGAAAAAAAGAAAGAAAGTTAAAAAAAAGATAGGCCAGAAAATGCGTCTTCAGTAGCTATGGGTGTGGTAGATGTAAAGGCAGACTTTGTATGATATACATTATTGGAATACTTCCGAATATTGTTCTAAATAGCTTTAATTTATTAAAAATAATATAAATTTCGAATTTTGAATTCTTACAAAACGTGCGGTTTTCCTATATTCCCCAAACCCTAAACCGCATATTTCTTTCGGAATCAGAATTGAGAACAGCTCTAAACAGGCTCATTAATAGATTTAACTAAAAAATAATAATTTGTTTATTTTTATAAACTTCGAAACATTAGAAAATCAATCAATTTATATTTAGAATATTTTTCTAAACTTAAATGCCTTGCATTATTATAATTTTTTCAAAATCGTACAATTTTTATTATTATTTTTTTGTAAGAAATATGTGTAGCTTTTGTACTTAACAATTGTTTTTTGTTTTGAAGCTGAAAATTAAAAAAATTTAGTCTCAAAATTAAGCTTTCATTCAAAATCTTTATTCAAAGTGGTCATATTCTTGCATAATTTTTTGTTTGTACGAAAAAATAATTTTAATAAAATAAAAAATAAAATAAAATTAATTAATAATTTAAAATAAGTTTATTGATTAACAATTTTATTTGTTTTTTTTTTCACTCAATTATATTGGCAGAATGTGATTATTTTTAAATAAAACTTAAACTATTTTTTTTCAATATTTGCTTTTGCGTACGATATTATTTTTTCGTAAATCAGAAAATGCTATAAATTCTATAAAATATATTAATAATAATAATAATAAAAAGTTAAAAATATTTTTTTAAAATAGTGATATTCATTCTATTTTTTTTGAATAAATTTAAATATAGCCAGATCTTATCTTTGCTCAATCTTAATCAAAAATTCTATAGACTAGTCAGCACACCTTCTGCATAAGTTAAGATATGTTATGTAGTTGGTGGCAAATACTTCTAGGAAATTCCACTTAGACATGAACACACACCCAGTCAATAGTTGCTGCACTTTGATTAGGTTTCAAAAGAGAATAGAAAAATTAAAATGAAGAGGAAAAAAAATGTAATAGAAATACTTTGGCAGTGAGAGAAGCAACAGTTTTCCAACTAAGTAGCAACTGTGGTGATTGCAGCCATTTTGTTGCAACAGCAACAGCAACAGCAACAGCAGCTGCCGCCCTCACAAAAAGTGAGAAACAAAGCAAAACTAAATCTCTTTTGGCATGTTAAAAAAGAGAAAAGAGAACCGAATGAATAGAAAGAAATCCATTTCTGGGGCAGCCTGTTGCGCGCCGGCAACAAAGTGTATAGTTTGTATTATCCTGGCAGGATAGACAGAACTACCTGCTGTGTGCAACTGCCAAATGTTTCCCTAGAGAGGATACTCTACCTCTCTCTCTCTCTCTCTCTCGCTCTCTCTCTTTCTCTGTTTTTCTCCATCTCTTTCTTGGCTGTCTGGCAATCTGTTGCTCTTTGGCATTGCACATGTCTCTCGGTTTCTCATGTTTTGATTCGGCTACGCATTTTGCTGTTGTTGTTGCAGTTGCAGTTGTTGTTGCAGTTGCAAGGTGTTCCACTGACCCTGACCCTATTCCCTATGCATATGCCACGCCAGCAGAAGCTGTGGTACAGTTGCCACACAATAAGAGCAGCAACTTTGTTGGCAGATTTCAGAAACTGAATCTAAACGCCCACACATGCCACTCCTTATAACACTGCCACTCTCTTTTTTATCAGTCCCTCCCTCTCTTACTCCCATTTGAGCCTGGCTAATAAAGTTGTCATTGCCGCACGATTGAGCAGTTAGCCAAAAAGTTCCCACTGCTCTGACGGCACGTCCGACGCCACAAAATGCTGGCGAGAGAGAGAGGCAACAATTACCAGGAGGAGTCTCTCGGCCAAGAGGCGTCTGACAGTCATTACCAGTGGCTAACCAAAGTTGGCCATAACAACAGCGGCCGGGCGCTATGTAATCATAGAGCCGTCCAAACTGGACGAGCTCTTGGCCAGACGCTGCTCTAAATCAATTAACAGCACGTCAAAACGCGTTGAAAATGGGTACAACAACATTTGCGGCAAGTGCAAACCAGTCAACGTCTGGGAGAGGGGCAACGAGATGGTTTGGATGGGGGGGGGTTGTTGGTGGGGCAAAGTGAGGTGCAAAATGTGTAGCATGAGCTAAAGGCTAATCAGCATGCAAATAATGTTGCCGCCTCTGCAATAGCCAGATTAAAGAGCCATGTAGCATTGATAGCCACGAGCTGGGAAAAGACGAGGCAAGTGGAGTGGCAAGTAGACAGCGGAGAGCTGTGGCAAGTACGTGTTACGGCTGCAACTGTTGCTGGTGCTGCTGTTGGCCAAAACCAGTTACAGGCTCGTTGAGAAAAATTATTGAGTGAAATGAATTTGTTAACACCTCAAGACGTTGCTCTGGGAACTACAGTAAGCTGGGGAGATCAGTGCGGAGTTGGGCGTGCCTCGTGGATCTGTAGCGATAATTAAGTATGCGTCACGTTGGCGTTAAACATAGTCAAACAGTGCCACAAAACTGTGGCTGTTGCTGCCACCAACCCTCTGCTCAACACATTTCAACTCCTCCTCTTAACTCTATTTGAATGCCCCATTAGCTGTTGCATGCTATATTTAAATGCATGTCTTCATTAGGCCAACATCAAATGATGATTGTTATGATTATTTGCCTGTTTGGCGGCGATTTGTTTGCCATTACATTTGGCATACACTTGCCACATTGCCACATGCCCCTCGTTAGAAAGCCAACCGATCAAAACTGCAGCCAAAACACATTTCATTTCATCTCAACTTATTTTCATCACTTTTATTTAGGATGAAGATATCCAACTGTTTGCACTTTCAATTTGGCTTTGAGCTAGTTTTATTGGCCAACATGTAGCTGTCAGTGTCAGTGTCAAGCGACAAGTTTTCCCCCATTTTCCTGGACCCTGGGAAAATTTAGCTGGCATACCAAAAAGTAAACACAAAGTCGGTCTATTTGTGGACATTTTTAATTGGAACTCAAGACAGGCTAATTGAAATACTATGTTTTTTTTTTTTAGAAATATATATTTGTCAATTTCACAATTTCGTGCTCTCCGGAATATATTATAATTCCCAAGTGGTTAAAGCAGCTGCAGCTGTATATAATAGTTTGCTACAGTTTGCTGCAAAAGTTGTTGAACTCCTTTGTGAAGATTGCCGAAATGCAAATTGCCAAAAGAGCGAAGAGTTCACAAAGTGTTCACCATTAAAACTGAAAATGTATTTACGATAAACCAAACAGTTTTATGTTCAAATTTCATTGAGCATTTTGTCCAAATGGTTGAACATGTTCAACTCCCAGCACGTGTCAAGCTTACAAATGACTCCCAAATTGCGGCTCACCATCATCATCATCATCATCATCGTCATCGTCATGTGATGTGGTGGTTTGCTGCTGATGGTGATGGTGATGGCAATGGGGGCATCTACCAGGGAACAGCCACAACACGTCTGTATGTATGTGTCACTGTCAGGGCACACACACACTCACACTCACACTCACACACACATATACATATGGTTAACTGGTGTGTGGAGCCATTGGACATCAGTTAGTTGAGGAGACCAGCAATTGTCGCTGCTGCTGCTTCTTCTCGGTTCTTTTTTTTTCGAGGCGTGCGGCTATTTTATGTCAAAATAATTGTTAATCCACAGGGAGCTACCAAACATATTCGTTTGCTATACTACGTATTCAAAGAGTATATAGGCATGATGAATTTGTGGCACATTTGATAACAGGAAATGCAGAGAAGTTCATAAAAGCCGAGCATAAATTATTATATTGAATAACTTAATTTTTTTAAACAAATATCTTAAATAGTTTATTTTATTTATCTTTTGGTACTTACGTTCAAGAAAATATATTTTTAAAAACTTAATTTCTATACCAAGTTTTTTAATATATATTTTTTTTTTGTTGTCACTTGCATTACAAAAAAAGTTTTTCAAAAATGTTCATTTGCTTATCAGTTAATTCCATTTAAAAACAAAATGTATTCACAAAATTTTAAAATTTAAAAGAAAATTAAAAATATAGCTAAAATTTATTGATTTTTTTTAATAATCATTTTCAGTTATGTTATAGTAAAAGATGAAAAATTGAAGTTGTTATTGAAGAAGCTTATGCAATTTCCCTTTCACAAAAGTTTTGAAGTTTATCATACATTCTTATAATTTAATTAAATTCATATTAAAATATATTTATTAAATTTATTAAAATTCATATATATTTTATAAAACATTTTAATTTCAGATTTTTGTATACAAAGTAAAAAGTATTTCGTGGTCGAGTCCTCTTCACCGCAATCACTTCCAAACTTGACTCATTGCTGCGTCATCGCACCACCGCCTGGAATCGTCCCATAGGTAAGTGCTTATATACTTGTAGATATATATGTATATATATATATTTTTGTATCTGCCGAATACCTATAGTATTTACGAGTAGCTGTTGCACTCGAAACGTGACAAGCTTATGAAGATTTATGGGGTTCAGTTTGGTCCGCCCCAAAAGCGGGCGACATTGTCGCCATTCTCGATTCTCACGATCGGTGTTCGATCGACAGTTTCTTCTTTCCTTATATTTTTTATTTTTTTTTTGAGGCATTGTATTTTTCTTTCTCACTTTGATGTTGTTGTAGAGTACTCCTCGTTTTGTACAATTTGGTTTTATTTAATTTAAGTACATTGTACGTGTGCAAGACATTGATTTTTAATTCGTCCATTAAAATGCAATCATCACGCCCAAAGTCGCGACATGTTCGATTCCCCGCTTCCTCTCACCCACCTAAAATTTATATAATTTTTTTTTTTTTGATTTTTTGATTTTTTGTTTTGTATATAATTTGCACAAGAAAATATGGCATCATAATTTAAGCATTTTTATGTGCCATTTGCCAGTTACATTTCAATTTTTCTGCTCACTTTTTATGCAGAGACTGCAATCACTTTGATTCGCTGTGAGCACTTTGAACGCCTTTTGGCTACAAAATGCTCCATTTTTTGTTATTTCGACAAGTCTGTGAATGGATTCTTAATTTTGCTTGTTTTATTTTTAAGTTAAACAAAGACTGCCGTCATCCACTTGTGAAATAGTTCAATTTATTTTTATTTAAAACCAGTCGATATTGAAAGTTTACTAAAGATCCTGGTTGTAAATAAGTTGTTTATTTTTATAGAAAATAATACTGTTTTAAGGGTTTCAATTTGTATTGCTGACAATAATATGGTATTTGTAAATCTTTTTTTCAAAATCATTTTCGAAAATGCTTTCCCTCTAAAGTTCGTTGAACAATTCCAAACAAATCCATGAATTTCGTCGATATCAACAGATTTGCATACTAATTTTGTTAAAGAAATTTATTAACTTATTATATAAAATAAAAAAAAAATATTTTAGTGGTATTTCATTAGTTTAATTATTTTTATTAATTTATTTGAATTATTTTCATATCCATCGCGAAAAATTCCTGACAACTTGAGTATCGAATCCCCATCAAAGTTCTTCAACAACCACTGTTCTTTAGCGGACAATTCTCAAAGTGAATTCTTAATCTTATGCACTTTCTGAAATCTTAAAAAAAAAATACCTCTCAAAGTGTCCCTCACTGAGCATACCGTTATCATTAGCATACACAGCATCGACAGCCTGAGGATGAGCTCCCTCTTTTGGTCCTGACAACTGTGAAAAGGATAGACACATGTTTGACATTATCGAAACCGCAGCATCCGCGGCTGTTTAAATCTTTAATGCTCATCGCACATGTTAATCGAGAAGAAGAGTCTGCTTTAAAAATGGATATAAATTTAAAAAAAAAAAAAGAAACGAGGAACAGTTGTGATTTTTTTTTTTTATCCTGAAGTGCTGTTGTTGTTTTTGAGCGAGGACAACTGTTGCACAGAAGGTTGAAAACTGAAACTGGCCAGAGAGATTTGAGAGCTGAGATTGCAATTGAGAGAGCTGAGAATTGTAAATTGGGTATGGAAATGGAAATGAGAATGGGAATGGGAACTGCAACTGGCACTGTTATTATTTCCGTTTTTGTTCTCCAGTTTTGTTTTGATTCTGCAGCCGCGACTGCCATTTCCGCATCCTTGTTTTGTTTTGCTCTTCTGGTTCAGGGTTCTTGTTTTTTTTTTGCGCATCTGTCGTTGAAACAGGTACAGGATCTCAGCAACAGATTAAGGATCTGAACAAGTTCCCAAAAACAGAAACAGCTACGCACCTTTCGCGCATTTCATGAACCGGAAGTTTTTATGTCTTTTGTAACGAATCGTCAAGGATCTCCATACAGATTTCCGCAAATTATTGCCAGGCGGGTGGTTAATGAGTTCCTTTTCATTCCCAAACGAAATATTATTTACAGAGAGTTCTGAGGTCGTACAGGTTCCCAAATGTTTCGGCAAATTTGCATGAGCGGAAGTCCTGGTTCCTTTCTTTTTTGTAACCTTATTGAGCGGAGGTGAAAGGTGATGCCGATGATCTGTTTGAATTGTCCTCAAACAATGCTTCTGATAATTGGTAGTCAACTTCTTAAGCAGATCTTTGTGAGAATTGAAGTGAAATTTGATAGAAATTTAGAGAATATAGGGAGAAATATGAATTTCAGAAAAATAAACAATATTGATCTTGAGAAATTCTGAAAAATTATATATCTTTATTATGGCATAAGGCGGTATAGACTTTGAACGAATTTTTCAAGAATTTCTGATAGTTTTTGGTAGTAGCTTCCGAGCTCCTTTTGAAAGTCGTAAGTTTTCTCCCTTATACTAATCAAGAGCTTCAAAAATGGCTTTTGTTTTAAATGGCTTTATTTTTTACTCGACGTGGAAGATATTTTGAAGGCAACATGAGCACATACATTGTTGCTGATCGATTGGGGTTTCTAGTTGCCATCAAGATAAACCGGGCAACAGGATAACAACAAAAAAATTATGATATAAATTATACAATGCACATTGCAACATTTAACAATAAAAAAAAACTACAGTAAAGAAACACCGGCTGCTATCGAGGACTAAAAAATCGTGCAGGACAATAGGCTGACCGTGTCCGTGTCGAACAACAGAATTGAGAGTTACCTGCCTGTCTGTCCGTCTGTTCGTCCGTCCGTTTGTCTGTCTGTCTGTTTGTCTGTCGGTTTCAACCTGCCGATGCTTATCAACAGTTTAAAGCGTCTCAAATGAGTTTGGCCCCAGTGTGCTGGCCACAGGCAAGAAGCGATGGCAAAGGTGAGGACTCTTGTCCTGCCAGCGTGACGTGCGATTAGAGATTAGGACCAACACGAAGCAGGATCTGGTCAGTCGTCCCCTATATACAGAGCATAAAAGAACCAAGGATAAAAATGTTAAAGAAACGAGACTAAGAAGAAGCAGACTTCGTTTCGTGCTGTTAGACAAATGTCTTCACTGGAAATTGAATGCGAACAAACGATTTTACAATGTCTATTTTTTATTTTCTAGATAATTAGAGAGTTGATAAAAATGCATAGAAAAATTCAAGAAATTATCTAGATATAGATAAGTTTAAAGATATATTTATTAAAATTTTCTTTGGATTGCCAACAAAGAGTTCAGCTTCAAATAGGAGTTAAATATTCTGAAGAAGCAGATAAATTCAAAATTATTTGAATCAATATTTTTTTCTAATTTAGAAAATTTGAGTTTAGGCATATATAAAATTATCTCCATAAATATAAAAAGGCTCAAATATTCTAAAAAAGAAGATAAATTTAATATATTTATAATAAATATTTTGGTACAAATGTGAAAACATTAAAAGTTTGCGTTGAGATATTTTTAAAGTTATATCGTTGAAGATATGTTTATAAAACAGAGTTCAGCTTGAAATATAAAAATGGTTTAATATTCTTAAAACAAAGTTAACATTATTTTACTTAATATTTTCGAAATTTTGAAAAATGAAAATTAATGCAGTTGAGACAACATTTATAAAATTCTTTTGATTTTTTTATGAAAAAATTCTAGAATACCTTATAAGTTTTTTAGGATAGGTTGAAAAAGACTTTGCTTAGAAGAATAAAAAAATTGTTTGATGATTGTCTTAGCCTGCATACAGTTTTATTTTTATACAAATAAGGACACAAGTAATCCTACAACGTAGCCTCAGAAAAGAAACATCTTAAAGGACAACAGCTAGCGGGATCTTTCCCTTGACACACATACGTATTGCGCATTATCCTGCGAGTTGCGAATTGTGAAAGGCTTAACAAAATAGTGGCAGATAAATTCTGGCATAACAATGAAAGGATTGAAGTGACGATGGCAAGGCAAAGGGATAAATGCCATTGTGGAGCATGGCAATTGTCACAACAGGATTAACATGGCATCCCGGCCTGAAATGATATTAGAGTAAATTGCGAAACAGCTGAAAAAATGACACGATTATTCGCATAAGGACAATATGTGGGTGCTGAGCAAGGATATGCGTTTGGAAAAAGTTTGACACGAGCATATGTTAATTTGGGAGCATCCGCAAGGCAGCTGAAGTTCTCTACAAGAACACACTCAGATGACAGGATATACGTAGACGTCTGGCAAAAACATGTCCTATTTTGAGGCAGAAAAAATGTAACTCATCATTAATAATTTTTTTTGAGTTGATTTTTTGTCATTTTTTGGTTTTTGGGTACCGCAGCAATAAGGACACGCACGCTCCAAAAATGAAATGACAGGATCATGGCTAGTGACAGCTGCTGCTGGCGACAGGCACATGCTGTCAGTGTGGTACGCAGCTAAAGCAGGATACGCATATCCTGCCCAAGCAAAACCAACAAATTTTTTCGAGATTTTTCCTATTAAAAAATTGTGCACAGGCACGCGCTTGACCTTGACATCGTTGCCTAGGCAAGCCTGTTGGTACTGTACGCAGGACACGCATGTGCAGCCGGCAGACAGGACGAGTGGAGGAGTCAAAACTGAGACAGAACACGAGAGAGAGAAAGAGACATGGGGAGGGGCAGAGACTCTGACTAGCAGTGTCTTCATGTTTTTTACTTGTTTTTTGTTTTTTTTTTTTTGTTGTTGCCTCGCAAGTATCCTGTTCCAAATGTCCTGCGTGTGCATGCGTACAAGCAAAAGACAACAGACTAAAAAGAAGCGTACGAAAATTGAGCGGGGCAGATGTTTCCTCAACAGGCTGCAAACACTGACAGGCAACAACTACAACAACAACAACAATAACTAAAAATTAAAAAGAAAAGAAGAAATAAAAAAAAATGATGAGAGAAATAACACCACGCATGATCAGTTCAGTTCAAACTCGACTCGACTCCTGCTGCTCCTCATCTTTTTATGCTTAGCTGTTTTTTACGTAGGTACATACGTCCTGTGACGCATTGTCCTGGTCTTAAATCTGCCTGCCTCATTGTCAGAGAGAATCAAGAAATCATCTTTATAGAGCATATCAAAAGGTGCGGGTGTTTTTCTCGCTACTCTATGAGAGCTAAAAGCTGACTTCACAAAATATATTGATGATTCAATAGTTTATTAGTATTTTATGATTATTGAGGTTTTTTTAATATATAAGTAACTACCTCAAGGTCTTGAATTTGGTATGCAGCACAGGCATATGCTGGTCAGCTTGAGTTTCTTGGAAGCAGGAGAACTTGAACCTCAAGACAACTTTTTTGAAGAATATATGAGGCAACTGTAACAATAAATTTATTATGAGTTGTGCTTGAAATTATGCAGGAAATATATTAATATATTATTAAAAAAAATTTAAGACCAATGGGAAGATATTAATATATATATTTTTTGAAATTTAAGAGAAAGCAAAAATTTTTAATATATTTAAAAAAGAAGATGATGAAAATTTGATAGGTTATTTTTTAAATTATGTGCTTTTCTCTTAAAAAAAATCTGCAATAAAGACTAAAGTTAAAAATATTCAGACATTTTCTTTATTAAGAGGAAGTTAATTAGCTAAATATTCCATAACTCAATTTTATCAATTTTTTATAGCTCGAAAAGTCCGCAGCTAAAAATATATCGTTCATTAAGCGAAAGTTATATTTTTTTTTCATATCTAAACAAAATTTGATCATAGAAATTTTATATCTTAAATTGCTGATTACTAATTGTTCGAAATTCAGTTCAAAATGAACTTAAAATATTTGTTTAAAATTTACATTCCAGTCAAAACAAAAAACTAAATTTGTTTGTAATTTTAAAGAATATAAAAATATATCAAATGAAAAACTAACTCATAGATAGTTCTAAAATGAAATTCATTTAAAATTTTGTCTAAAATGTGTAAGTAAAAATTATATTTATTTAAATATAAATATATTCTTTCTAAAGATATATTTAAATAATACAATATCAAGTTAGAAACTAATTTCAAGCTGGCTCTTAAGTCTAGTCCTCTTTGTCTAAAAACAGCTGCATTTCTCTCATTCTCACTTCATATTTCTCACTCTCCAACTATATCTTCTCTTATTCAAGCCCGCATAATGCAGACTATTCATAGACTATTCAAACTGCAGCTGTGTTTAAACTAAGTGCACTCCCCCACAAATATTATGGTAACAACTCAATCAAGAAATCCCTATGAAATTGCCCCTCGAAAAAAATATCAAAATTCATGCAAACAAATTTTATACAATTTTAACAAAATTTTTGCAGCTTGCCGAAAGGGTTTGGCATGTGACAGAGTTGAGTCCTTTTGGGGTAAATTGCGACAATTGTGACAATCAATTGATTGAATGTCATTGAAATTGAAATTGAAATTGAAATTGAAATTTTGCGTAAACATGAACCAGAAATGTCTGTGGAAATCCTTTCATTGTCTCTGGCGAATCCTTTCTTACTTATTGATTAGCTACGATCTATGCAGTTTATTGTCTGTGAGGGTTTGTTATGGATATGTCAATAGAGTTCTAGAAAAAAAGGGGCTTCAATCCCATGTTTACTCAATCAAATTGTTGAGTTTGTAGATTAATCTGAGACATCTGCATAGTCTACGATTTGATTCTCTGAATTGAGTTGGAATCTTACGTGCCTTTTGGCTGAATCCTTTCACAACATCACAAGGCATCTGTTGAAGGTTCTCAGAAGACGAGATGTATCTATTCATAATACACCTTTATTTTGGGATCTCTATAAAAGTGCCATAAATCTGAATGCAGTTCATGGGCAATTCACACTCAAGCGTGATATCCTTTGACTGATTGTGATGCAATGGCCCAAAACACATCTGTTCGGGCCACTTCATCAGTATCGAGCTGGCCAATACTGTATGCTCTGGTATGTGGCATGCAACAGGCCAGGAGGTTGCAACTTGCAAGCAGGTTCAGTGCGTGTTCAACGTGCGCTTTGTTTACGTTTCCAGTTTGCACTGTCCGCTCGTCAACCAAGTGAGGAAATAACGAGAATACCTATTTGATCCTGTGGCCTATGCGGCCCAAGACTGTTGCACCCCTGCTGACTACCGCCTGTTGCATGCCACGTACTCTCTGGTTTGCAGCTGCCACGCATAGTGGCAAATATTTGCATATGCACAACATGCACAGTGGGTGTGTTTCTCTATCTCTCTCTCTCTCTCTCTTTTTCTTTCCATCTCTCTTTCTCTCTCTTTCTGTGTCTCTTCAGTTGCAATATGAGGATCTGTTCCGCTGACATGGCCACACAATGGGCAACTATTTTATTACATTTTATGCATCACCTGTCCCTGCCCCTGACCATGCCACGTGCTTTGTGCAACCCAACTGACCTGTAACGTTGATCCTTAAAGAGAATAATATTTGAGTCGTCCTTAAGGCAACTTCGTGTGTGTTTTTCAAAAACAATGAAACGAAATACTTTAGATCTATCCTTGCCCATCTAAAGTAAGCTTAAGGTGCAGATTTTTGCTAATTTGTAGCTGGGCAAACAATGTTATCTTTAGCAATAACTAAAGCAAGAGTAAATCCAGCAGCTGAAATAGTAGGAACCGAAAGTAAGAAACTCAAATCCGTCTTCTAGAAAATAGCAACTTTGAATCCATTTTTTTTTTTTAATTTTTAGCATTTTTCTAAGTTATTGTTTCAAATCGACTTTGGTGAATTTTCCTCAACTTTTTATTATGCACGAGATCTAACATTCGCAACATAACATTTTAATATCACAGTTTTTCTTACAAATCGAAAATGTAAGAATTAATATTATGAACGATATTTAAATGAAGAATCAATTTGTTATTAAAACCATTTACAGAACTGCAAAAATTTTGAAAATCGATCGATTTTTGACAAAATTATGGCGGTTCAAAGTTAGAAAGTTTGCCGTTATACAATAAAATATAATTTTTTATTAACTTTTTTTACGTATCTAAGCGTATTTAAAAAAAAGTCCTTGAATGTCAAAAATTGATTTGCACAGGAAAAAAGTGTTTAAAGTGTGGAAGGTAATTTAAAGAAAATGTGTATTTTTTGATATTTTTTTTTTTACTTTTCTTTGCCATATTTTAAAAAAAAATATATTCCATGTACATATATTTAATGGAAAGATAAGGCCAAAATATGGCTTAAAATAAGCTTAGAATGAAACTGCGATTAAAAATCATTTATAAATATTACAGTTTTTTTTGGCTTATCAAAATGGAGAATCTTATATTATTTTATTTTAGTGAGGAAAATATTGTGCCCCATTTGAAATTCTTTTCAATCGGATATTGCCATTTTTTCTTGGTAATATTTTGGATTGCTTGAATGTGCATTCAGGAGATCCCCTCTCTTAGTTCCCGCTGAATACCTCCAATTCGAAGCACTCTCAACATTCTCCTAGTTCATTGAAGCATGCTTTTATGGGGAACATCTGGAGATATATACCATGTCTATCAGGATGTCTCAGCGGTTTGCTGTTGTGACACCATTAAATACGCATTGAAGCTGCTTGAGGATACTTTGAGAGGTCCTTTGATCGGAGGAACTCATAATGCCTGTGATGCAATAAATTTTATATAAATTTGACAAAATGAATCAAAACAGCGAGAGGGAGAGCAACATTTGGCCAGGCGAATGGTGTTAGAAACTAGCGAAGCGAAATGCAAGGACACGTACAAGGATACGTGCGACGAAACAAACAATTGACAAACGACACGCGGCAGGACACTAAAATCGACGACAGCAAAGACAATGGGCCAAGTACTTGAGGCTGGACAATGGCTGTGGCGGTGATAAGAAGAAGAAATGCTGTGGCACAAGGCGGCTGCATGCAACACCTGGTGTTTGTTATTTACAGGACACGCCAGCACAGCAAGGACGAACCGGTACAGTTATGGCCAAAAAATAAGTCAGAGAGAGAATGAGATGCAACTGCAAACGGCACGTGTGTCGAATGATGTGTGGCAACTCTAGGCAGATACATACCTACATACGTTTAAGTGGCCACTCGAAGGACATATGGAGGCAGCCAGGAAAATGTGGACTTGTTCAGCTGCTGCTTCTTCTTACACATTTTTTGGGTACGGCTCAATTATGAGCGTCAAATTAAATTTTGGTAACACATTTCCAACCCTTTTAGGCCAAGATGCATCAGCGGCCAAGTCCTTCGGCTGCTGCTGCTGCTGCTGCTGCCGCTGTTGTTGCTCAGTCTCTAGCCTTCTGCTGTTTGCCTTTGCCCTCCATTGGTCACTACGGTTTCTCAATGTCCAGGTGGTAAATCCCTAAACCGACAACGATAATTACGCCATGCGCCGACGACGCCACCGCCATTTGACTTGGCTTTGATGGTGCCCCCCCAAAAAATAAAAAAAAAAAAAAAATAAAAAAAAAAACCGAAAAAGAAAACCCGAAGCAAGGTCTGAAGCTGTAGCTGAAGCCTTATCCGATCCCGAACCCGAACCCGAACTCGAACCCTTCGGCAACTGTTTCAATTTCAACTCTTTGGCTTGGCGTCTGCTGCTATAATTCGATGGCATCTGTAACCAAAATTGCATCTCTTTCACTCTCCGTTTGTCTCGCTCGCTCGTTGGCCTCTTCTAGATTTTCAACAACGTCGTTCATTAGTTCATCCTTTCGATCCTTTTTTTGTCTTTGTTTTTTTTTATTTTTTGGCAGTTGGTCATTACGCATGCACAGGCAGATGCTCTTTCTTATTTTATTTTTTTTTTTATATTTATTTTCTTAGTTTTTTTTTTCTGTTCTTCTCTTTTTTGTTGCTTCGTGGAAGGGTCAAAACTGTGTCCATTTGCCTTTTGGCTGCAACACCTTTGATTTTTGAGTAGCTCAAGCTGAACGTCGAAGTTGAAACCTTCGCCTCCTCCTGCTCCTCCTTGACCTTAACCTGAAGCTGGCAGTCAAATTGAATTCCCCCGACTGTTGTTGCAGTTAGAAGGGTTTATTTCGTATTTCGAGTCCTGCTCCTGCTTTGATGCCTTTCTCCAGATAAGGACTGCCAGCTACAATTCAAATTATATAAAAATACCAATTTTGCAGCCGTTCTTCGACTCGCTTTGAATTTGGCTAACAATTCTCTTAAATCCCGCAACTGACAGCGTCCAAAATCTACTGCCACTAAACTTTAACTGTCTGTATTTGTTTTCTTTTTTTTTTTTTAGTTGTTTCTAATGAGGTTCTTAAGTCGAAAGTGTATATGGGGATATTTAAAATTATTTCTCAACTTTGATGCCAGTTAAGTTAGAAAAAATCTATGACATTCTCTTAGAAATTTGATTTTTTCCTTAATTTTTAGCTATACAACATTTTAAATACTTTAAAAAAAATCATATTTACTGCATTTTCTAATAACACCATATCTGAAATATTCAAAAAGAAAACAATATTTAATTGATTTGATTTTATTTTATTTTTATTACATAAAAAATATTTTTATTTTGAAATATTAAGGAATGGTTGAGAATTATGGGGCAAATAAGATTATGCTATCTTTGCCAGATTTTGAAATTCTGAATCCACTAAATTTTGCATAATTTTAAGAAAAATTTCTATAGATTTTAAAAAAAGTTTCCAAGTTTTCAGGACTGTTCTGGATTCTGAAATATGAAAATAACAGCTACACGATTCGATTCAAATGGGAATTGTGAACACTACTTGTTATTTTTTATTTCTCATATTTATATATAAATATATATTTTTTAATATATACGATTTTCGATATTGTTCAATTAATACATGTTAATATATGCATAATATATTCTCAAAAAAGAAAAAAACAATTTCCAATGTAAACATTTTTGACAACGTCTAACAGATAAGAAGAGAAATGATAAATTTTACGATATTTAATATTTATTCATTGAAAATAGAAAAATAAACAAATTTGGTAATTATCCTATTTCCCCAACTCCATATAGAAATTCAACTTCCTTTATCTGCTTAATGATTTCATTAATTTTGCGCAGCTAAAAACTGTTTGCCAAAAACTGACAAAATGACTGGCAACTGTGCAAATAATGAAATTAGTTCCAAAAATAAAATACAAATCCTTTGTGCCAATAGCATCCTGAATAAATCATTTACGTAAAATGAGCACAATTTTAGCTGGAAGCTGTCAGCAACAGCCGAAAATGAAAAACAATACGATAAGTGAAATCTAAAGGAAACTGAAAACTGTACAGAGAAAAACTAACAATGATTTGGCGATAGTTGGTAGCCAGGACATCAAACAACTGACCACTGGGCATGTCCTGGCAGTGGCATATGCCACAGATACTATTCTAAAGAAGTTTGTGCAACTCAATGCCTTTTTGGTCAAGCATCAGTGGCAAGTAGAAAGAGACAGACGGCAGACGGCAGACTGCAGACAGTTGTCGACGTTATGGCGTTTAATTGGCAAGGTCTGCCGCCTGCAACGCCGCATGTGTCTCGTCTCGGTTATCCTTCGTAAGGACACGGCACAGCAATCTCAGCCAATGTATCTATACATAACTGTAGCTGGTATCTCCGTCTGTTGTAGGTGTTGCTTGGCTCAACCCACCAAGGATTTTCTGGGTTCTTGTCTGCCTGCCTGCCAGTTGTCGTCCTGGCGCATCCTTGCTCGTCCTTGCTGCGGTATCGCTTACATTTGTCATTCTTGTGGTTTGTTACTTTACTGGACTGCCTTTTGTTTGATTTCTGTGCCACATTTTGTTGCGGCTGCCGCAATGAATTCCATTCGAATTAAATTCTCTTCAATTTGTTAACAACTTTTTTTTTGGTATTTTTTTTATTTTTTCTTCTGTCTAACAATTTAATTCATTTTGTTCGATTTCGAATTGAAATAGATCAAATGTCGCAGCAGTTGCTTAATTAAATTTTCGGGAATCAATGCAAGTTGTTTTTGCTATGTTGAATAGAAATTTTGGATGACCTTTTAAAACGATTCAAATCAAATGTTTCATTTTCATTTTAATTCCATTAATTAATCATCAAAAAAAATACTATTTTTATTTATGGAGCAATTCAGACACCTCTTGAATTCTTAGAGTTTGAATATTTTTTTTTTGGATACCAATAAAATACTGTCTTTAAATTTTGGGTTTTTTTTATATATTTTTTATAAATAGTTATAAATAATTCTTTTACAACTATTTATGTACCATATATTATTTATTTTAAAAATGTTCGCCAATTTCATAATATATTTTTAGATTTCGTAAATTATTTCTTTTATTTCGCCAAGGCACTTAATATTATTACTCTTTAATGTATATATTTTTTGTTTTTTTTTTATGTTTCTTAAAATTTTTCAATCGATTATAACATTTATTGTTACTATTGATATTTATCGTGATTATTAATTATTTGTATTTTATAATTATACTTTTATTTCGTTACTTTTTGTATATTTTTGAAATTTTAATTTTAAGATATTTGTTAATTAATTGTATGTTACGGAATTATATGTATTAACTATTTATATTTGTTATTATTTTTTTTAAATTTAAATTGATTAATTATATTTCTTATACATTAATTTTCAAATTTTTTTAATTCTTTTTTATATCAATTTTAATTATTAATATTTATTTTTGCAATTCAGATTTTTTTTATAAAATTTCTCTAAGTAATATCCTGAGCTCTATTTGGCATAACTTTGAAATTTCTTTCGAATAATTGGCGAGAGTTGAGCGAGAAAATAGAACATATTGGCTGAAAAGCTTGAGGCAGTCGCTAAATGTTGGGGAACGGGGACGGAGACGGGGACGGGGACGGGGACTGACCTGACCCCGCGGCAACCCCAACGGTCAGATGACTGAGATAGAGTAAGAAATGGTGAAGCACACAGATAGAGAAAGAAAGAGAGAGAGAGAGAGAGAGAGAGTGCTGTGGCAGAGAGACAACAGTTGGTGTCTGACAGGCAAACTGGCGACGATGACGATGAGTTGGAATTGGAATTGGAGTTGGAGTTAATGTTGGAGTTGTGTTATTGTTGTAGTTATTTGTAGTTGGAGCAAACACAACCTGCCACAGTCAATCCATCTGTATGTAGGTTCGTCCGTCTGTCCGTCCATCCATCTGTCTGGCTGTAAAATTGCCAATGCGCATGCGCGCCGGGGCAACAATTTCACATTTAATGATAATAATGATGGCGATAATAGGCTAAAATTAGTTAAACACGAATTATAAAAAAAATAAAATACAAAATACAGCAACAAAAAAAAAGGGTTTGGATATTGCGAGGGAGCACAGACAGTTTCTATCTGGCAAGCAAGAGAGAGAGAGGGAAACTTCGAGAGAGAGAGAGAGAACGAGTTGGAGATAGAGCAAGTGTATGTATGAGAGAGAGAGAGAGAGACTTGGCAAACTATTTCCTTTAGCCAAGTTAAGTGCTGCCAGCTGTTGTTGTTTTGTGATTGGCCAAATTACTTGACCGGCTCAAAACGTACAGAAACTTGGCCAACTAATTTCACTCAGGTGCTGCCAAGAAATACAGCAACAGGGAGAAAACAAAACGGAACAAATTTATAACAATTTTTAGACTGAACTATTTTTGCTTTTCCTTTTTTCTATTTTGAATTAAATTATCTGAATAATGCAGATCATATATAGTATATATGGAGTATATTGTATATAGATGTATGATTTGATAGTTTAGTCATTAGTTGGCTGGAGTTTCCCCTTCATAATGAGCTCAGCTCAAACATTTTTGTCACGTACATAAAGTTATGTCTCTTATATCTCTCTCTCTCTCTCCCTTTTTTTTTCTCCCTCAGTCACTCACTCTTTCTCTCTTTGGCAGTCTTTAAGCCAGTTTATGGCTACTTACTGCATTTACGATTCTATTTTAAGGTCTGAACTGTACCCCCAACTAACAACTCCCAGCAATGTCTATAGGTATATATATATATATATATATATATATATATATATATATATATATATATATATATATATTTGTCACCCAGACTTTGAAGTGACCGCGTCTCAACTCGAGATATTAATGAAGGTCCAGTTTAACGAGTTAAGCGACCATTTAGACGGTTTTTAGCCTCACGGATGAGCTGCCTCCACTCTGCTCTTAACTTGGCTAACTGACCACACACAATTGATACGTCTTACCACAAAACAGTTGACAACTTGACAACAATCGTTTATAGATTGCATTTTGGGAAGACCACCCAAAAAAAAACCCCTACCTTATAATAGTATTCTTTAAGTATTATTTGTTCTTGATTGAATACTTTTAGATTTTGACTTTAAGCTGCTGGGAATTATTTTTAAAAATAATCAAATTTTGTCTTCCATTTGAAAACACATTGAAAGTTGCATTAAAACTCAAATTGTTGCACATAAAATTTATTTGAGACCCTGAACTGTTTTGGAGTGGCCTTTAAAGTATGTTTTTTAATGGAAAATTTAATTTGAAAAAAATCTATTAAAATTTCGAATATTTAAAATTACAATTTTAATTATATATTCAGCTATATTCATGTGTTCAAACTAGAAATTACCTTTGCTGCATATATGAGATAACCGTAAAAATTATATAAAATTATAACAATTTCTGAATACATTGAATATGTTAGTAATATCAAGTCGGTTGGTTAAGTGTGGCCAAATTTTCGATATGGAGATTTTGCTACTAATCGATCAGAAATTTCAAGACCATGATTTTGATGCATAAATTTTGAAAATCGGATAATTTTTGACCATGTTATGAAATTTAAAATTATTGGGAATACTACAAGTTGGAATTTTTGGGACAAAATACAACTTTGTAAGGGAAAGATTTTAAGTTTCCAATATTTTAGTACCGATCGTTTCGAAATTTCAATATTATTATTTTAAGGCATAAATTTCGAAAATATGATGATCTTTGACCAAGTTATGGCATTTTAAACTTTTTAAATTTGCTGTAAAATAGAATTCTGAATATTTTTTGTGTAGTGTAATTAGAAACAATGTCTTAAAATGGCTCTTTCATTTTATTTTTATTTGAATAAATTTAATAAGTGCTCTTTCAATTACAAAAATTTTTAAAAATAATTTGACTTTTAAGAATTGTTATTCAATTTTTCCAAATTACTCAGCTAAAGTTACTTAAATGCAGCTGCATTCCGTAACTCTAAAATTTCGTATAATCCACAACAATTCTTTTTAATTTTTGCGTGATATTGCATAACACTTTCAAGCACTTATAAGTTGGCAAAGAGAAACCGTATTTCAAAAATAAGCAAAAACCCAAACCAAATGCATATCAAATAGGCAGCTGATAACACATTAGATCTCCCCCTCTAATATGAGAAGTATTATGTGGATGGCCTAGATATCCATTACCGTCCTTCAAGATAGGGAAAACCACTCGAAAGTGCAAAAACGAATTGAAATATTACATGATGGATAACCAATCAGGCGATTATCCTTATAATTATGATGAACTGATGGACTGAGGAGCTCCCGATGGTATCTGCGGACTAGATCCTGCTCCCGTTTGAGGGTCTTATCGCTGATCGACCACAAAATGCCAATAAACAGAAGGCAGAAGGCAGTCAAGGAACGAAAATTTGACAGGCAGAAGTTACAGCTTCATACAGCGAACAAAGGACCCAAAGAAAAAAAATGTATATATATAAAGAATGTGAAATGTATACAACATGATGAACAATAAGTTGGGAATGAAGATGGAGAAGAAGAAGAAGGAGCAGCAATAGATCAGCCTTGGCAAGCTGGTGGAGGAGGGTTGAAAGGACAATGCATATGTCTGATCCTTTGTCTGACTTTGACTCATTGTCAGGAGATGTACTAGAGTCTTGGGTACAGTCTCTGTCTATCTGTTGCGGTCTATTAAAGTAAGATTTGTAGCCCGATACGGTATGACTTTTTATTACGCAATTGCATTCGAAGTCATGGCAAATCGACTTTGTATCTATATTTGAATTCAATTAAGTACAGCCCAATTTTAATGGGGGGGGCGGAGGGGATCTTCTCTGCCACGCATAATCGGTAATCATAAAAATACTATATAGGAGTCATAAAACACTTTCGTCCCAACAACAGATGCCGCCACATAGCGGAAGGATACGCAACACTTTTATTACACTATTGAGCAAACAGATCGTTTAACCGACTATACATATGTCTCTCTCCATATAGATATATATCTATCTATATATCTGTCTATGTCTGAGTTTTTATCACGCTTGCACAACAGCTGCCAACTCGATAAGTGATACCATATTTTGTACCTTTTCAATACTTTTTGTCAATATCTTTCGGTTCTCAATATTTGCTTAGATTTCGAAGCATATCTTATCTGAACTCCGCTTATCTCTCAGATATGTATAAACTCTCTATCTGACAAAAACAAAAATAATGACAGAGTAAGAAATAAAGTTTACTTGGGATTTATGCGATGTTCGCTTTCCACTTCTCGGTACCTGACTGCTCAGAACCTTTCAAAACTGAACTTAACCCCAATATTTCTCGGAATCATTATTTGTCTGGGCATTTGCGGAAAGCTTAGCACGCGCCAAACCTAAATGATTTTATATATATATATATTTTTTTAAGACACCCCAAAACTACCCTCCGATCGCATAATGTATAAAGTGAATTCTATATATTTTGTTTGAGCTGTGTCAATATTTTTCAGATTTTTGTGTCATGAGTTTGCCATGGAATTCGGAATGTAACGGTAGTTCTGTACTTCTTTTGAAATAAAATGGGGGAAATATATTAGAATTTTTTATGTTTCGTTGAATTGGCATTCAAATCAACATTTATCTATTCAAGATTTTACTCCTACATACATATGTTAAGAGGAAGTGTTCTTAAGAAATTTCGAGTGCTATTTTGTTACGAAGAAAAAAATTTTTTGCTTTTTTCTTATGCTCAAATATGGTTTGAGAAGTTTTAATGACATTTATCAATATTAAAAAAATGCCATTTCTTTCTTAAATTCAGAAAATTTTTATTTCTTTCCGTGTCTGCTATTTAGACTTTATGAATCAAAGAAAATGCTTTATATTTCTGGTACCATAAGTATAAAAATTTTTAAAATTTATTTTTGAAATTTAAAAATTCTAATAAAAAAAATAACGATTCTGTTTAAAATCCAGAATGTTGATTTACATATTAATGTCTATCTTTTGTTCGAGCATTATTACAGTAGCTAGCTGGCATTTAAGTAACTTTAGAGTTTATGGTGTTTAGAATTGTCAAAAAAGTAGTTTAATAATTTTTTTCCAATTATTCGAAATTTGTAGAATTTTTTAGAATAATTTGAATTCGCTGCAGTGAAGGTCTCCCCAAATCTAACTAGAATTCAACTTCAGTAGCTCAAAAGAATTTATAAATTTTATGCTTAAAAATACAAATAGAAATAAATATATAATTAAATACATATTAATATAATTAGAAATATAATATAAATATTTAAAAATACAATAATTTTATTTAAACAAATACATAAATATAAATATATTAAGCCTCTCTTCAAAAACAGCTTTAAAATTGTCGCGTGTTTGTCGTCTGCTGTTGATTGTCAACCTCAATGAAAGAAGCCCAACAAGTCAGGCCAAAAAAGCAATGAACCAGAAGTTGGCAGTCTAAGCTGAACTCGAAGTTGAAGTTAAAGACGAAAGCAGAAAGTTGGCTAAAAGCAAGTCAAAGCCAAGTTAAAGCCCATAGCCCGTAGTCCAGGCAGACAAAAGCTTATACACTGCTAATCATGGTAATTGTGGCAATGAAAAAGCAGCACAGAAAGTAGCAGAGAACAGCGGCTAAGAACGGCAGCTAGATACCCTACAAAAATATACACAAAAATGAACTAAGACTTACGCTTCAGTTGAGTTAAGTAAAAATTCTTCAAATTTTAATAGAAATTGTAGAATAAAAAAGTTGAGTGTATAGATGGTAAATTTATAGTCGAGCATACTTTTTTGTGAGCATTCTTGCAGGGTATTTGCCAGCAATGATATACCTCACTTGTTGCTGCTGTTGTTGTTGTTGTTGATAAATAATAAAAGCAAAAAAAAAACGTAAATACACCTGTTTGGCAGCAGTTCTTCTTCAAATGAAGACTTGTGGCTGCGCATGCGCAAAAACTGAAGCTGCTACAAAATACAAAATATACATAACATATATAAAAAAAAAGTCAACAAAAAAAATGAACAAAATAAAGTAAAACAAAAACAGAAAACGGAACTTTGCTGGCAGCAGCACAACTCACAAACACACCGGATGCAGCTTGCTTCTACTCCTGTTGCTGCTGCTGCTGCTGCTTCTTCTTCGTCGTGTTGCTTCCCAGCACACCTTTTAGCCAGGACAACAACCAACAGCAGCAACAACAACCAGAAACCGGCAACAAATTTATATTGCAACAGGTTGAATGAATTTCATGTCTGGCCAAAAAAAAAAGGAAAATTATTTTTTGGCTAAATGAAAAAAATGATGATGATTAGCTTTAGGGGGAAACACGTTTGCTTATCTGCAGCCAAAAAAAAAACAAAAATATATATTATATATATGTATATCTCAAAAAGGGTTTTCATTAACTTTAATCTGGCGTTGGCCAATTTCCAGCTGCCTTAATTTTTTTTGTTTTCATTTTTTTGGCATTCTCGGCCTGAATGAACTTTCCATTAAACTGTAAACGCTTTGATACACATACGTATCTGCAGCTCTTCCTCTCTCGTTTTCCTCTGTGTCTTCGCAGCTTATCTGCCTCTCCTTTTTTGTATTTGCCCCAAACTGATTTTGTTTATCGCGACGCAAAAACAATTCATTAAAAATGACAAAATGCAACGAGACGAGCTACTGTCTCCTCAGCAGTTGTATCCAGATATATACATATATATATTTTTTATAAACAATTTTTAAAAATCCCCCTCGAGTATTTAAATCATTTTCGATTTGGGCCAAAATGATTATGGCTTAAATGCATTGAGTAATGCGATTCGACTTGTTGATATAAGAGCGTGAAATTTCTCACAGTTCATGAGAAGATTCAGAGATTATGCAGTAATTATTTTGAAATACTTTTTAAAATATTTTATTTTTAAATGTAAAGAGATACATATATCTTTTTTTTAAATATTATGTTTTCCTCATGTTCATATTATGTTCATTATGTTTTTTTTTTTTTGAAGAGAGAAATATATATATTTCTTTTAATTTATTAAATATGTTTTTTTAGGAAGAGTGAAATATTTTTCTTAAATTTAATTATAATTTCTTATATGTCTGAAGTCGTCTTTCCTAATTTTTTATTTAATTTAATTACTGTAACTGTTTAATAATTATAAAATTTCTACTGATGAAAATCAATTTTTAATTATCAAAAAATGCCACAGTTCACCCACAAAATTTTATTGACAATTTATAATTACATAATATTTTTTTAAATTTATTTTAATGAAAATTTTCTTTGATTTTCAGGAAATTCAAAGGATCTTTGTCCAACTTTCATGGGTAAGTTATTGTTTCTTAATATTTTAAAAATTCTTTGTCTCATTAAAATTACTTTTGGAACCTCTTTGAGTTTTTCTCAATATTGCAAATATCTAAACATAATCTTATAGCAATCTTATTCTAATCTTGACTCTTAAAGTACTTCACCGCACTTTCTTCCATTTCTCTTGGAGAAATTTTCATTGTAATTGATTTCACAGCAGTTGCGAGTGTCCTGGCAAAGTGCCCAGAGAGACTCTTTCCCTCTTCCCTCTTCAAGTGCCGTTTTTTTGCCATATGCCACTCCCACAACACTCTCCAGTAAGAGTATCTTATCGTCCTGTCAAATTCCTGAACATGCTCTAGATATGCCCTTGGGCAACACATGTTCTCACTGTGTCAAGTACAGTAGAGACTGCAGCTAATGAATTTCCCAAACATGACTACGGTAATTCCCAAAAAAAAACAAAAAAAAATTTTAAAATAAAATCAGTTTGAAAATGAGAAGCAGAAAAAAAAACCCAAAGCGGCAGGCAGGCAGACAAAAGGACACGTTCGTTCGCAGGACCTACTATTAAAAATGCGATTTGCTACACGTAGTCAGGATACAGCTGAGCCTCAAGGACCTGCTGGGCATGCCGACAAAGTGAACGAGAAAGGGAGAGGGGAGGGATACATATAACTTAGATTTACTTTAGTTCTCATTGCATTGCATTTTATATATATATTTTTTTTTGCCTTCTCATTCTTTGGGCCACGTCTGCAATTTTGTTGAATAATTTTGGTGGGCGTGGTTTTTTGAGGGGGCGTAGTTCCTTGTTCTAAACGTGCATTACGCATAATTAAAAATTGAAGGTGCTGCAGGTGTAAAAAAAAATTGGAGAAGCCCAAAAACAAAAAATAACATTGACCCTCAACATATGTCTGCAAGTTCAATCTCTATCTCTGTCTCACTCTATAGTGCCTTCTCTTTCTGTCTAGACAGCGTCGTCATATCAGCAAATGGCCGTTTTGCTAATGTTGTTTACCTACAGTTGTGAGTCCTTTGGTCCTGCATATATTTTTCATTTTATTTTTTAGATATATCTTCTTTTTTTTTTTTTTTTGGGGGGGGGGGGGGTAATTAGCTGCCAAAACAAACAACAGTGAGGAGGTTGCTCTGTTTCTATAGTCAACTAAATTGCTTTGCCAAAAAGTTGCGGGGGGAGACAATGGATTTGTTAAATTATCTATTCAACTAAATGATTTGGTTAAATGAAGGGACATTAAAAGGACTTCAAGGGAAGTAGATAAAATAAAAAAAAAATTTTGGCATATTTATGAAATAAAAAAAAATATATATATATATATATTTATAAGAAAATTGAGAAATATATATATCATATGTATCATACCATATAATATATATGAAATATAAAATTTACATATTATGAAATAATAATATTATGAATGACAAATATTCTGAATTTAAATTAATATATTAATATTAAAATATTTATCTAATATTTAATATTTATTTATTTAATTTATTAATATTTATATTTCAATTAATATATATGTAAATTTAATATTTGCATTGATTATGCAGTTTAAACAATTTATTGAAATAATTTTGTTTATAATATTCAATTTACAAAAATATTAGTTTTCAATTTTCTCTATATATTATTTATGCTAAGAAAACTGCATTTAAGATCTGAATTATCAACCCAGAGTTAATTTGTAGTTGATTAAAGGGAAACCCTCTTTAGATTTTTGATTATGATAAAAAAAATCCCCAAGCTCTTCCTTATAAATTATTTTTCATATTCCTTTTAAGCTTTTCTTTAGATATCACTTCAAAAATTTCTAAAGAAATTTACATTTTTTATATTCCACTTGCAACTTTCCATTTTACTCATGTATATCAAAAAATATTTCTGGATATATAGAACAAAAAATTTAAAATTTCTCTGTATATTATTTTTCTCTGGATTTTACAAAAATTTTGATTTTAATATCTTATTAAAAATTTTTATTCTCCGCACATTTTTCTTATCTTATCCTAACTTAACCATCAACTTGTATCTAATATATTCTTAATACAATTAAAATTTTTTTTATTTATTTTTTTTAAATTTTATTCTAATATTTCACTTAAAATATATTCTATATAATTACCATCTTCACATTTTGCTTCCCAAAATTCTATCCATTTTTTTCACATTTCTTTTTACTTTCAACTCAACTTTACTCATTAGCTTTACCTTCTCTAAACATTTGCCTATTCTAAAAAATATCCTTTATCCCAAATATCCTTTGGCAAGCCTTTTTGGCTCTCAACTGATTCATTTGATTCACTGTCCAGCTTGAGTTCCTGGAATTTGGCTGGACGTGCTATTCAAATGATTCCAAGAATTCAACGCGTCGCAAAGCTACTCAAGGCATGTCCTGCTGCCAGGATCAAAGGAGACAGAAACAGAGAGTGTGTGTGTGTATGAGAGCGAGAGAGAGTTAGTGAACTGTGTGGATACCAGTAAACATCCTGTTATGAAACATTCGCATAACTGGTTTCTCATATTTTCGTGTTTCTCCTTTTTGTTCCTTTTGCTGTACGAGGATATTTCATTTCATTTCATTTCATTCATAAAGTTCGTCGCATGCGTAAAAAAGTTTCGCGTAAAATGCGATTGAAGGCGATCGCCGGAAGTGATCCTGCGCATTCAGGACTCAACTCATTGTTGGTCTTGCAATTCGTGGGAATTTCGGCAGGCACTTCCTTACTTCCTTAGATGCCACAGTCTCTGCCTCAGTCTCTGCCACAGCCTCAATCTCCTTTCCACTTGCTGTCTATGAACGCGAATCAAATTACGCGCAGATAGAGATACTGAGAGAGAGAGATAGAAATGTAGTGAGAAAGAGAGCGATATCGCTGTCAGCTAGTTGAGGATTCTGTGTGCCTGGCATATCCATCAGCCACATGCCGCATGTTGCATGCGGCACCAACCAGAGCCTTGGCTACTTCCGGTTTTGCGCGAAGGACATCGCGGCAGGTAGTTCGTCTTGTGCTGCCTGTTGTCCTTGCCAACACATCCTGCTGCCTGCGTTTTTTTGTTGCCCACGCCAAATGCAAATAAGGATGTCGCCAAATCAATAACAACAAGTGTCCTGTGTGCCTCTCGACCATGTCCTTGCCCCGCCTCTTCACTGAAACGGATGTTTTCCCAATGATCGATTTGTCAATCGAATAGCAGCAAAGAGTCTCGCCAATCGTCGTCCTTATTAAGCTATTTGCTTAGTTCGCGACGTCCACTTGATCCTTGACATCCTGTGGCCTTCGACTGAAGAGATTCACATTGTATTTGCTAGGAATATTAATATTAATGCCACAACAGAAATCTTAAATAAATAAAAAATCTTCTGAATTTTTCGACATTTTAGCAAACTTATTGATGTTCAAAATTGGAAAGTTCTCTCTCAGAAAACTACAAGTTTTAGAAGTTTTTTCAAGTTTTTCTCCACATTTTCTAAATTGCTTTAAATTGACTTTGGTAAAGTTTTTTATTCGTATTAAAATGAAAGAAATTGGATTTCCAAATTAAGTATAAATCGGTTGATTTTTGCAAAAGTTATGGCTGCTCAAAATGCGGAAAATACTCGCTTTAAGAAAATTCCATACATTTAGCCTATTTTTCACATTTTTGGACATATTTTCTAAAATATTGCTTCAAATTCACTTCTGTAAAAAATTTTATGTCACTTAGAATGCCTGAAATCGATTGGGAACAAAAAATTTCGATTTCAACATTTTCGATTTTTTGACATTTTTATAAGGTCATGGTATGCAAAAATGGTTCAAAAGGGGCAAAAATAGACTAAATTTTAAAAGTGTCATTTTTTAAAAAAATTTTATGTAGATTTGAACTATATTCACAACCATTGAAAAAACTGCAAAAATTTTGAAAATCGGTTGATTTTTGGAAAAGTTATGGCTTTTTAAAGACCAGTCATATTTTTTAGATATTATCTTCAAATCAACTTTAATAACGTTTTTTTACGTCAATTCTGATGCCAGAAACCATAATTTTAAGGTCCAAATTTTCCATAAAAATTTAAGAAAATAAATATCGAAATTTTCTTAAATTTGAATTTCTACGGGATTTTAATAATTTGGGTATATTTTCTTAATATTTTCAAATCAAACGAGTTGAAGTTATGACTTTTTATAATTTGCAAGGATATACTTTTAATTTTCTCCACTTTTCATATTATTTTAAGGTTTCAAAGATTGCCGTAGTCCTCTTTAGCAACTAGTTCCCAAGGAACATTCCAGATTCTAGAAATCTTCATCTTTTTTAATTCCAAATCCTAGTTTTGTTGGTGGCAGGTGCATTGCATGGATTTTTCTCAGCTTATCCTGCGATTTCCCACAGGATGCAAATGTAACAGAAACTCAAAAGGAAACAAAATCGAATTTTCCTTTGGTTTCGTTTTTTTTTTTTGTAATTTTCCTTGAGAGAGATTTCATGCAAAACAAGAGAAGAGCTGAAGGAGTCTAGAAGAGAGTAGAGGAGAATTTTATGAAGGCTGCAGGACATGTGCGCTTCCCACAGACTTGTCGCACACAAACACACGAACACACACACACACACACACACACACACACACACACACTTGTACACACATGTTGCATGTGGCAGGTACATTTGACTAGGAGGCACAACTCTCTATGCATCATTCCCAGGCTGAGTTGGAGAACGAGAGCAGCTGCTCTTTGAGATTTTTGTTATGTTTTGTTTTGTTGTTTGTTTCTCTCGCGACGTTCTCAACATTTACTTCCGTGTGAAATTCGCTCTTCTCCCCTCTCCACCCCTCACTCTTTGACTTTTGGCCAACAGCTGTTGTTGTTGTTGTTATTATTGGCAATACATTTCTAGTCGTTAATCCTTTCCATTCGTTAGAAACTCTTGTCTTCATCGCAATCATGATTTCTGCATCGCCTGAGAACGGAAGTGAAGGATCTCTGAGGGAGGCACCCTTATATCATTTCTGATTGTTTCTCTGGCAAAAAAAAGGACCCTCTGCGAGGGTGTATATCAGGTGTATTGCATAATCTGCTCGTTATCTATCTCATTTCTTTCCCCATATCTATTTGTTTCTTTCTTTGTCCTCTTTTTTTTTGTGGGAATTTTCGTTGGTTGAATGCAGATTGAGAGGATCTTCTGCAAAACGGAAGTTGTCTTCGAATAGCGTGGGAAGTCCTTGGCATCTACATACATATATATGGATTTTCCAAATATTGAAAATAGATTTGTTTGGGGAAGTGGTAGTTGCAGTTATGTCAAGGGGTTTGTTTTTGGGACTTAAGAGGAAGAAAGGGTTCAAAGGGGTCAAATGGAAAGTGTTGTGTATTTTCGTTTGACAGTTGAAATGGTTTTGAAGTTGAGGGTTCTTAAGAAGCTATATGATATTTTTAATTATGTTAATTAGGAATTAAACCATTTTCAGACTTTTTCTAGCTATAAAAATAGCTAAACTTTCACAGCTTTTATTCTAGTTGTCTAATGTCACAAATACTTTTCGCTTTCTCTTTAACTTTTCTTTGCTATTCTGTTAAAATGTTTGCTTATTTTTAGCTAGTTTTTAGCTAGTTTTTAAGTAAAACTTACATCACTTTCTAAGCAACTTTTAAAATTATTCTTTCGCTCTTTTCTATAAATTCGTTCTTGGTTTCGATTTACACAATTTTTTAGCTTTTTTATAGCTAGTTTACGAACTCATCTTATTCCTCACCGTGAGCAACATTTTAAACCATTTTTTCGCTCTTTTACGGTTCGCTTTTTACTAACTATTTTCTAGCTAGTTTATAAATTCCAAGTATATGTTATTCTATGAAATTTTTAAACTTTTTTTTCAGCTGCTTCACAGCTCTCATTCAACTCTTTCTTCGCTTTGATCTACATCATTTGTGGGGAATTTTTCTCCCGCTAATTTTTAAACACAATTCATATTTTAATCTAAACAACTTTTTAAGCAGTTTTTTTTTATATCTTCCAGCTCCTTTTAAAGCCTTTCTGTCAATTCCATTCTTAGCTATTTTCTAGCTAGTTTTCACACTTTATCTCTACCTCGTGTTAAGCATTGATTCAATTTTTATTTTAGCTGTCTCACCGCCCTCTTTCAACTCCTGTTTCATAGCACAATTTTTAGCTGTTTTCTAGCTAGTTTTTGAACATAAACTATGCCTCACTCTAAGTAACTTTTTAAACCATTTTTTCGCCATCTACCAGCTCCATTTCAACTCTTTCAATCACTTTACTGCCCCTCCGGCTGTTGCTACCCCATACTCCCTGTTATGCCCACTCCCTTTACCATATTACAGCCACGCGACCAATTTGCAAGTCTCTTGGGTTGATGACAAAAAACGACGACAAGTAAAAAAGTGCTCAAACGAAAAGTGAAGCAAGTGCAAAGTGAAAGAGATATGTAGGGAAAAAGAGAGAGGCAGAGAGAGAGAGGAGTTGAGGAGCTGTTGCCAGAGATCAACGACAGATCGCCCAATCGACTGTTTGTCCCATGGACCGATCTTTATACTTTTGTTCCTCTTTTTCTGTTTTGGAAGTGAAGTAGAGTGGAGTGGAGTACATGACCCCAATTTCATGACTCTCTTTGGCTTATTATGCACCCAGAAGAAGAAGAAGCAAAAACAAGTCAAGATCTGTGCCTGGCGGCCAAGTCTCTGTTGCGTCTGTGGACGGAGGAGAGGTTGCCGGAGATAGGGGGGTTAACCCTTTTTGGTAGGATGATGTATGTTGCGCTTTCAATTTGGAGCAGCAGGACATCTGTTTTTCGGCTGCCAACTACCTGCGGCACAGCTCCACCCTCCGATCCCCCCCTCCCCCTCTAGGCCCTACACAATTGTCAGAGTGGAGAAAGACTCCAAGTGGCCATAAACCGGTTTACAGGTGCTAACTTGGCTCAAGACTTGGGGCCATGTTGCCCCACAGCCCGCAGCCTTTGTCGGCCATAAAATTGCAACTTGCGAAAAATACAAAAAAAAAAATAAAAAAAAAAAAAAAAAAATACTTTTCACTCGCATTCGCATACGCAGTTTTGCAGTCTAATTTATGGCGCAAAAAAATACATTTTTTGTTTAAATATTGAACTTCTCAGCAGCAGCAGCAATAAACTCCACCCCCCGCCACCACCACCACCACCCCAACTGCCACCACCCCTCTTCAAATTGTATTCCCCAGGATTTTGTGGTGAATTTTTTTTCTGTTCATTTTGTGGCGTGTTTGTAAAAATTGGGTGTTGACTTGATTGCTTCTTACAAATACCCTGTAAGTTATCAAAAAAAAAGAGTAGTTACACTTAAAAATAGTATTGTATAACTTTTTGTTTAATTTTTTGCAGCTATATTTGAGTTTTCTCAGTTATTTTTGATCCCTTAACTCAGTTTCTAACTTCTTTCTAATATTCTGCTTACTAGCGCCATCTAGCGTGCGGTGGCTGCAAACGATATCCTCCTATCTTTGAAATTTCACCTTGTTTTGCTTAGACTGCCTATGGAGGTCTCCTCTTCTTCCCATTTTTGTTCATATCTTCTAAATTACTTCCCGAAATCCACTTCCGTAATGTTTTTTATATCCACTATGATGCAATTAACCGGAAAATTACAACAATTTTAACATCAAAATATTGGTTTAGTTTATTATCAATTGATGTTAAGCACACATATTTCCAGAAATTTTCATTTTTAAATATTTTCAGATTTTTGGTCATATTTTCTAAAATATTGCCACAAATTACTTTCGGTAAAGTTATTTATTTGTATTGGGATGCCAAAAATCGATTTCCCAAATTAAGTAAAAAGCGCTTGATTTTTGCAAAAGTTATGCCTGTTCAACATTTGCAAAATACTCGTTTTAAGAAAATTCCATAGTTTTAGTCAATTTTTCACATATTTGGCCATATTTTCTAAAATATTGCTTCAAATTCACTTCGGTAAAAGATTTTATGTCACTTTTGATGCCTGAAATCAATTGGGCACAAAAAATTTCGATTTCAACATATTCGAATTTTTGACATTTTTACAAGGTCATGGTATGCAAAAATGGCTCAAAAGGGGTAAAAATAGACTAAATTTTAAAAAAGCCACTATTAAAAAATTTTTGATGCAGATTTAAACTATATTCACAACCATTGAAAATTCTGAAAAAATTTTGAAAATCGGTTGATTTTTGGCAAAGTTATGGCTATTCAAAGTTTAACATCCTGAGAAAATTTTGTAACATCTTGTAGGGTATCTCTTGTTCACATCAATGGGAAGCTTCTCTGCTTCTTCTTGCTGGTCTGGCACTGCCATTTTTGCAGAATTCTTCGTCTCCCCTTTTCGTATGCAAAATTAATCAGAAACGATTTTTATACAACTTTATTGAACAGTGCAACAGTTGCTTCTTCTTCTTCTTTTTCTTCTTTGTGTGCCCCTCAACACCTTAGCTAAGTTTTTTTTCATGAGTGGGGGGGGGAGTATGATTTATAATGTTTGCTAATGTTAATTGAACAGCATTAATCTTTTTCAATTTTCACAGTGGGAAATCATTTTTCAAAGACGGCAAAGTTTCGAACTGAAAAATGAAAGTTGATTTTTTGCATATTTATAAAAATAACTGAGATCTGAGGAAATCATGTATGTATATATCTTTGAGGCTTCGCTGACCTTCAGTTGACCCTTTGCTATTTGCCATCTCCCCTACTTAACCGTTAGTTTTGAATGTATTTCTGCTTCCCCTGATATTCAGTTTTTTTTTAATGTTTTCGAATTTTGAGCGCCAAAAATCGCCTTTCACATGTAAATGATGTGTTCTATGAAAAGAGCCAAAAATCCTTTTATGCACAGTTCCTGTGGCTTATCTGTAGCTCGACAATATACAAAAAATAATTTCAGCACAAATTAAAAAAAAAAAAAAAAACAAAACAACCCTTCAAAAGTCGCAAAAGGGGTAGAATCGAATGTTTAGCAACATGTTGAGAAACAATGCTTGGCAACATGTAGCGCAAACTCCAAAAGCTGCTTAAAAAATTATGCATGCATGTTTTTCTTAAAATAACAACTTTCAAAAATATTCTCCTTTTCGCTATTGTTCCATTACCATTAATTTTTTATATTATTAATATATTTTAATTATAAATAAACTCACTTTTGCTGCGCAACATATGTTGCCGCAACATCTTGCGCTGCGTTGGCAACATGACACCAGAGAAATACACTAAATAAGCACGTAAAACGCGTTTTCGCTCTCTCTGGCCATGCAGACAGCAGCTGTCCCGTTTACACGCGCAGGCGCACCCAGCTTAACGCTCACATACCATTTGCTGCAGGGTTGAAGATGTTTTCTGCGCTCAACTGCAAGCAGAAGTGAGTGTCTGTAAATGTGTGCATGCCTGCAAAAGTACGCTCTCTTGCTGGCACGCTCTCCCTCTCACTAAAACTCTTGCATGTGTGTGTGTGAGCTCTTGCGCTCTCTTGGTAGAGTTTGCGTTGCGGTAGCGGCAGCGGCAGCGGCGACGGCTGCTAAAAACGAATTTCAAAAATAAAATAATTTCTGCTTTCATTCTGTTTTGGATTCTTGCGCTGTGCGGTACGTTCGTTGCGGCTGCTTCGCTGTATCGTCGCAAATTCGTCGTGTGCACACAACGTTCCTCCTCAAGCAAACGCAAAGCAACCAAACAACAATCGGTCGTGTGTCGCGCGCGTCGCTTTCAAAAATTATAATAATATTAGAAAAAAATATATAGAAATTATTCGAAATATATATATATATTTAAAAATATATAAAGTGTTTAGTGAGCTTGGATAAACAAATGAAAGTCAAAGAGGAAATTGTGCTGTGAAACAATTTCGAAAGCAAATTACAATTTTTGCATGTGTTTTGTTCGTGTCTCTGTGCGTTTTTTTTAACAACATAGCATAACAAAATATTATAATTATTATACATAAATAAACCAAATAAATAATAAGCGGCCCGCCCGCCCGCTGTTGCCCTACAACTCCTGTTCTTCTGCCTCTGCAGCACCTCCTTCGCCAGCCGCCGTCGTGTGAACGTGTGTGAAGGGGAGAAGGCTGTGATAGCGAAAAATAGAAAAGAAATATATAGAATAGAAGGCGAAGAGGATTGCGAAAATAGCGAAATGTGCCGCGTGCACGTGTAAAGCAAATAAATGCAAATCAAAAGAAACACACTAAAAACAACCACAAAATGCACACATTAGCAACAACAACAACCACAAATTGCCAAAGCATGTGCAAATAATATATAAAAGAAAAATTAAGCATAACCCAAAACGAGAATAAAGTTGAAGAAGATAAAAAAAATACAGTAAACAATTTTCTATGTTGTAATTGTGTATGTGTGCGTGTGTAGCAGCAGCAACAACAACAACAACAACACCAACAACAATCACACAAGGATTATTACACTAATTCTAGTTACACACACAACAACAACCACAAATCGAATTTTATTCATCACACCAACAACAACAACAACAACAGAAACAATAAACATGCATTGGATTAAATGTTTATTAACCGCATTCATTTGCTCCACAGTCATTGTGCAGGTGAGTTTTTTTTACTCTTTCTCTTCTCTATATTGCGTCCTCTCCGCATGATCATCGCCGTCGTCGCTACTATTTCGTCTCCTTCTTACATACTCCTCTTACATAGAGCGGCAACTTGTTGTTGACTTTTGTCCGCTTTATACGGTTTCTCATTTCATCGTTTTGGCTTCTCCATGTATTTTGGCAATTCGCCTTACACACACACACACACACGCAAACACATAGGCGATTTTTTTTGCAGCTGCCGCTTATGCGTGTGTATGTGTGTAGGAGAGCTTTGAGCGTTGCCAGCCTGGCGACAAAATTCAGCCAAAAACAGTAATAAACTAGCTGCACAATTTAGCTACTTTTAGCGGTTTTAGCTAGACTTTCAGCTGAGCTCAAACAAATTCAGAGTTATTGCAATATATTTTCAAACATGCTCATATTTTCTAACGATCATATGTATGTAATTCGATATGCTTCGTAAACTTCCCTTTCTACAATAAAACAGCTGAGCAAACTTAGGGGTTGCTGGCAGCACCCCTTCTAAATTTTAGATGAAAAACTAGTTTTTCCATTTTTTTTATTTGTGATTATCAAACAGGTCCATGACCAAAAAAAAAAAATTGAATAAAAATTCTGCAGTATCTTTAGAGAGGCTTCAAAAAAATTACCACCAACGGCGCATGCCTTACAAATTTAATACGAAAATACAGAGAAAAAAATGAGTAAAAATACGAGAAGCTGCTCGATTTCAATATGATACACTGAAACTTGCATGCGTGTGTGTGTGTGTGTGTGTAAATGAGCAACATCTGCCGCTGTCAACATTTTTGCATGCGCTTTTTTACATGGGCGTTTTTAGGCTACACTTTGCGTAGGTCAACGACGACAACGATAACGACACATGCGCAGCATCATCGCTGCTGCTGCTGCTGTTACTGCTGTTGCTGTTTCTTTCATTGATCTTCAACGCCAGCATCCCCTGGCCGCATTGCATGTGGCTCCACAGTGCTCCATTTCATGGCAATTCCGTCTGTCGTTGGTTTGCCGCAACTTTGACACGTTGCGTGCTTTACTTTTTGCTCGTCTGTTATGCTTTTGGTTTTCGTTGCTAATTTTAACAGCCCTTGAAAATAAAAAAAAATTTATATATTTAAAAAAAAAAATGGTATCTTGAAACCTCCTGCGGTCTCGAGTCAACAGAGCGCCAGCTGAAAATGTTTTTTACAAGTTGAACTTGCAGCTGTTGCTCCACTGTGCATAATCGAAACTCTCTGCTTAACTCAGTGCACGTATTAGAAATGAGCTTGCAAAGCTAGCACCAAATTTACGCTCTCTCTTCGTCTCTGTGTCTCTCTAGCCATACATGTGCTTATCAATTTTACTGAGAGCATGTAGTAATTGCTTTGCTGCTTATGCTCTGCTTCTTCTGCTTTGCCTCTGCCTTCTTAATGCAATTTTCATATTAGCATTGAGAAGAGGCGTCGCGACAGCATGAATGAATGTATGAATGACGCACAGTCGCTGCTCAGTTTCTCGTTTTGTCTCTTTTGCGCACTTTATAACATAATTAATTGCAATTTAGAAGCGACGTTGGGTGAGTGTGTGTGTGTGTGTATGTGAGAGAGTGAAGAGCAGTAGCTGCGCTGCCAGCAGCAACTCCCACACATGCACGTTGTCTCACTTGCGCTTATAACTGTTTTACAAGCCCCCGTTGTTAACGGTTGATTGTGATGATGAATTTAAATGATTAATAAACAATGTTAGTCAAGTCAAAGGGCACGCTATCTCGCTCACACACCAGCCACACACGAACATAGTACGCTTCAAATAAAGAGTATAGAGCAAACACCTGTAAGACAGGGAGTTCTGTGCTTCTACTTCTTCTTTTTTGTACTTTGCTTTTATGCTTGTTGTTGTCTCTCTGTCTGCCTGTCTGTCAGTCATTGTAAGTTGATGTGTGGAAGACACAGGCGCAGAAATGGCAAAGAAAATAAAATGGAAATAAAATAGTAAAAGAGAATGGGGGGAACCTTAACTAGTCGTAGTCTTCGTCGTCGTCGTCGTCGTCAGGGCTGAGTGATCACAGTTACAACGTCAACGTAGATGTCGCCGACGACGTCGACTTCTGCGTCGTCGCATAGTATAAATTTACCATAGCTCGTAAAAAGCAAGAGCAAACTGAGTCAAGCAAAAGGTAAACAATGCAACGCACTATTTTCTAACACTTTTAACAAGTGTCTCTTCCTCTCTCTCTCTGTCTCCCTTACACATCCCTCTCGTCTTGACTGTCATATCAAGTTGGCATTTTTAGCTTTCAAGTTCTGCTTTTACATCTCCCTGTGTCTATCTCTCTCTTTCGTTCGCTAGCTACTTATTTATGTGTGCCCAAAAGCTCTTCAAGCGTAATAAAGTTCATAGTTGAAGGCGAAACAAGACAAAAGAACTATAACAAGTGTATAAAAAACGAATTAAAAACTATATAACAAACAGTGCAAAGGAAAAGATAAAACAAAAACTAAACAAAACACAAAAACACTAAATTATAAATTCATATTGCAACAAGTTTTTCTCTCTCGTTTTTTTACTATATGCCATGAAAAATGTAACTGGAAAGTTTGGAAAATCAACTTGTGGGTGGGTGGCTTTTCTGAACTGGGCTCTTCAGCGAATTTCGCTGGGAACTAGTGAAAGACAGATACAGAGAGGGGTTTTAGTTGGATAGGGTGGGGGGCGAGAGAAATGTGTGAGAAAATGTGTATGTAAAACATTAAAATGGTGTCAAATTGTTGGACAAAACTATTGTGGTTTTCGGTCATTGCACATCTCTTCTTCAGCTCTCTTTGTTTCTTCCCAACAAACACAAGCAAAAGCTGTCTCTCTAGATGTGTGTGTGTGTGTGTGTGTATGTGTGTGTAAATGTTTCAGTGTTATGCAAATTGATTTGCTTTGTACATATTTTGACAACTCCGCCTGCACCTTTGTTTGTCTCTCTTCACTCTGCTGCTTCTACTACTTCGCCTGCACTTTTATCTTTTGTGTATGTGTGTGTGTGTGTATTACACTTGTTTCATCATCTCAGCGCATCTTCCTTCCGCTTATTGCTTTTTCTAACATTTCTCTTTCTCTCTTTGTCGTGTTTTTCAGCCTCTCTATCGATCGTTGTTTTCTTTTATTATTAATAATTCAAGCTGTCTGTCTGCAACGCATCATTGCTGATCGTCTATTAATTCTTTTGCTTTTCGCTTCTTATAATATTCTTACTCTTTACATTTATACTTTTTTTTGCTGCTTGCACTGATCTTCTTCAAAGCGCCGTTGAAAACAAGTTTTGTTGTTGCTCTTAGACGCTCTTCATGCTGCCAGCTGCCAGCTGCACTTTATGGACAGCAACAACAGCAGCAGCAAAAAGCACACACACATGCATGCATGCAAAAAAAAAGCAACAACACTTCAATTCACTTTTAAGTCACGTTTTGCTCTTTTTTGCGGTCTCTCTCTCTCTCTCGGCTGCTGCAGCCTCAGCTTCGGCTCTTCAGCTTCAACTTCGTCTTGAGATCCGACTTGAGCTTCGGCTTGAGCTTCAACACCAGCTGACAACAACAAACGTTAAACTGTTATAGCCTATGGGGCTTTTATGCGCATTGCGCACTCTCTTGCTCTCGCTCTCACTGTCGCACTCTCTGTTCGCTCTTTTAAACATGGCGTGCTCTGCATGCATTGCACTGCTGCTGCTGCCGCTGCTGCTGTTCGGCCACTTCTTCACCTGGCGTTTGCTTTGGCTGTGCTTACACCTTTTGCTGCGCCTGCCGACGACTAAAGTGAACGACGACGCGTCGACTTGCTTCGGTCGTCTGCCTGTTCGTCACTTTGTCGCTTCGTTCGTTCGTTCGTCTGTTGTTTGCTAGCTCGCTCACTCCTTCGTTCGTACGTTCGTTTGTTCGTTTTAACCATCAATGTTGACCGGCAAAATCGTATGCCGTGGGAAACAATTCGGTTTTAGTTGTACATTTTTTCAACGTTTGCCTGTTGCTGCCCGCCGCCGTCGCCACCGTCGCCTCGGCTGACGTCGCTGCCGCTGTCGTTGTTGCTTCTTTTTTTTTGTGCTGCTCTTTTGCGTCCGTTTTGCGCCGTGTGTTGTTTTGTTTTTGTTTTCGTTTTTTTTTCCTCTTCTTACTCAGTTTTAGTTTTTGTTGTAGTTCGGCCTGCTGCTTATTAATACACGTTTTGTTGTACGTATCGCAGCAGCAGCAACATCGGCAGTCACTGTTGGCGTCGACGTCGACGTCGCTGCTGTTTGCATCTAACAGCGCGTTCGTTGCTTAAGTCTTTAGTTTTACTTGCAGCTTGGGCGTACTTTATTTCTTTCTTGCCGTCTGTATTTGCTGTGTTTGATTTGTACAAGGTTTATGAAGTGTTTGCATTTGCAATTGCAATTGCTTCAAGCATTTATAATTTCATTAATTTATCAATCTCTTAAGCGCCTTTTTGCCTCCTATATTTCTGCCTCTCTTTATACATTATTTACTCTCAATTATTGTGGCGTGCGATAAATGTTAGCGCCAGTTTTGAGTCCATTAAATGTTAGTTAAGCTGCTTTGCTACACTTTTTATTCCTCGCTTCATTTTCATTTTCTTTGCTTATTATTTCCTTTTTTTTTTTGTGTTGGTGGTGGCCTGGCCCTCGTCTATTATAGCCACGCTTCTTCTTTAATTTCTGTTTAAAACGGATTACACCTGCTTGGGTACAAGTACAACGCACAGCATCAGTGGATGATGTTGAAGAAGAAGAAGACGATGAAAACGCAGAGACGCACTTCTGCTTAATTGAGCAATTAAACACCCATGTTCATACAAAAAGAGAGATGAAACAAACCAACAACAACAACAACAATAAGTAACAAGAGAAACAATAAAAGCTTCCCAAGCCAACCACATGTGGAGCACATCTATCCCTCTCCATCGCCCTCTTTATCTGTCTCTTTTCCATCTTAATCTCTTACTCTCTGCACATGTCTTGTTAACAATTAAATTGTCATTTTAACAAGCTTCACTTGTTGTTGCTGTGTAAAATGTTAATTGCCGAACAGTTATAGGCAAACGGTCAACAATAATCAGAGCAATAACTCTAGTTCGCCTATTTTTGGGCATTGCCTTGTTGTGTACTAACTTATTGAGAGCTCTTTCTGACCATTTATGGCCGCGGCAATGAAGTCATAATTATGACAGTCTTAAGTGCTCCAAAAACAAAATAAATAAAATAAAATAAAAAAAAACATGACAGACATTTCCCTAAAAATTTAACAGAAATGGCAACATTTTCTAACAATTAAGTGATTTCACAATTTGATAATTGGAAGTCAAGAATTTCCCTAAAAAGGGAAATTTTACACACACTAACAATCAATCAAAATGCACTTCACATAAGAATACATTTGTTTTTTAAATTTTCGCCATTAACAAAATATTTAATTAAAAGGGAAATTTATAAAAAAAATGACTCAATGAAAAAACACTTCAAAATAAATTAAAAATTTTTATATAAATTTTAACTATTAACACAAATTTAACTAAAAAGGGAAATTTTTTAATACAATCGCTGATATATCAAAATAAAAATCTATTAAGTTGTTTACACGCGTTGACCCATTTTACAAATTTGCTTCACACCTACAGAGCATCGTAAAGCGAATTAATTGAGAGATTTATGACTTTGGACGAAATTTGCAAATCAAAAATATGCAAATGCGTTGAACTTTTCGCGGCGCTTCAAAAAACTCAAAAACTTAACAAAAAACAAGCTAAATAAAAATAATATATATCTCTATAGATATGTATGGATATCGTGTGTAAAGCGACCGCTTGCTGCGCATTTTGTTGGACTTTTCGATTCTTGACTCTTAATATTTCATAAGCCCGTTTTGTCGTCGTCCTTTGCATGGGTCTCTCTGCAGTCTCTGCATTCAATTGCTACTCGATATATTTTTTTTTTTTTTTTTTTGGTATTTGTCTGATCACCACGTTAAATTCCACATTCAGTTATTTTCAGCCTCATTTTGTTTTTGTTTGTTTCGCTGATTCTTTTATTTGCGAATTCGATTTTTTTTTGTTGTTGTTTTTTGGTTAAATACCATGTTGAAAGATTTATTATACATGCTGGGGATGCTGCATTCTTTGTTGTCGTTCTTCGCCGATCTTCAATTCCAATCGCCTTCAACTTGAATGAATTGCTTTTTAATTTGATTATACTAATGCAATTTTCTGTCTCTTCTTTTTTTTTTGTTCGCAGGTTCACAGTTCCGGCAATTTTGAATTGCGGTTGAGATACTTCAGCAATGAGAATGGCCGGGATAGCGAGGGGCATTGCTGCAGCGGGGAAACGGATGCAGCGACGGGCAAGTGCATTGGCACATGCAAGACGAGATTTCGTGTCTGTCTGAAGCACTATCAGGCCACCATAGACACCTCATCGCATTGCACGTATGGCGATGTGGTGACGCCGGTTCTCGGCGAGAACTCATTCAATTTAACGGATCCGCAGAGCTATCAAAACAAAGGCTTCACGAATCCCATACAGTTTGCCTTCAATTTCGCCTGGCCGGTAAGTAGTAACATCACTCTCTCTTCTCTCTCCTCTCTCTAGATCTCTTGAAGATAATCTATATTTAGGTAGAACTCACATATCCTCCTTACGCCCACCCCCTTGGGTCATATATCCATCCACATGGACTGTCAGTCAATAAAATTTCAGTTCATGTGTCTCTTCTTCAGTTCAATGTAATTTCCTTGCTCTCTTGCTAATTTGTTTGGCGCTTTTTATAGCACTGACTGTGCTCTCTCTCTCTCTCTCTCTCTCTGGAGAGTTGTGTATGAGTGTGTGTATGTGTGTGTGTATTTCCGCCCGTAGCTCTGTGTGTCCTTGTCAAGGGTTGTTGGCGCAAACATCTGTCGGCTATTAAAGTGCGCTGAAAAACGCGTGCGTCGCGCCACAGTCTCTTCACATGCCACACCGCACACGGCACCACCACCAGGCGGCGACACATTTCCAGCTCGCTGACTACCGTTCTCCCTCTATCTCTCCCTCTTTCTCTCCCTCTCTATATCCATCTCTCTCTCTTGCGCTTTCTGTAGAATCCACCCCTGGCCTAAAGCGTACGTTACTTTTCCAAAGAGACATCAACCAAAAAAAAAAAAAAAGACTTTCATTGACTTTTGATCGCATTTTAACAGATTTATGTTTCCTTTACTAAGGTCACCTTTATGTCATATTATAGAGAATCTCTCTTATTTTTTGAAGTATCTCAATTATCATAAGCATTCGAGTACTTTTTCTAAAACCATTTAGAAAACCTCAATTTCGTTGTAAAACTAGAGAATTCTTAGCATATTTCAATAGAGAACCTCAATTTTTATTAGCATTAGAGGTTTCTTTCTAAATTTTCTTAGTGAACCTCAATTTCCTTTAAGTTAAAGGATTCTTTAAAAACTCTTTACAAAACTTTAGTTTTCTTATAAATTTGAACGAGAATCTTCTTCTAAGATATAGAGTATTCTTTAAAATAAAAAATTCTTTCAAGAACCTCGATTTCGTTAGCGCTAGAGGAGTCTTTTATAAAATTCTTTAACTGTTTCTTGCAACAGAAATTCTTCTGCAACGTCTGTTGCCTCTTGTTGCTGGCACCTTTTATGGTCGACTGACCAAGTAATATATCGTGGATGAATATAGTATGTATATAGTAGTAGCATGCCATGCCATGCCATGCATTTCTTAATTATAACGAATATTACGGGTATATACCCAATTCATGGACGTGGGCAACTCTAAACTCTATGCTGCTTCTTCTACTCCCTCCCTCTTACCTTGTGCTGAAAGTTACTCAAGCTGCAACCCGCTTCCATTTTGTAACGTATTTTCTACATATTTTGTTGTTTTTAGATTTGAAGCGCCCGCAGCGCATGCGGCTTACTTAAGGGGTGGAAATTTCCCTCTCCTCTCCACTCTCTTACTTTACTTTACTCTCTACACTTTACTTCCTAATTGTTTGTTGTGCTGCCGCGCATGTGCAGCGTCACTATTATTATCATTACCTATACACACACACACACACACACACACACACACACACACACACACACACACACAGACATGCAACACACTCGCTTAAAGTGGCAAAGTCATGCCGTGGCAATCTCCCTTCCCTCCCCTTCCCTTCCCTCTCACATTCACTTTACGGCCTTTTGTGCCTGCTGCGTGTGGCCATTATCTAGCTAGATATGTTGGCACGTGAAATGTGTAAGTTCGTGCAAAAAAAATAAAAACAAATTATGCAGAAATATGCATGAAAAATGCAATTTGCAAAAATTTCCCAAATGGGGAAATTTACAGTAGGGAGTGCAGCACGCGCCAAACTTGTTAATTCAACTGTAATAAGCGCTAATCTGTTTAAAATTAATGTTTTCGAAAATTTCCCAAAAATTTCCCAAAAAGGGAAATTTTGAGAAAGCCCAACACAAGAGTTGGGTTGCTTAAAAATATGCTAAAATTGCCTAAAATATGTTTTATTTTAGCTGCTATAAAATTTCCCTTTCAAGAACATTTTTTTCTAAGCATGTCAACAAGTGTCAAATGGCATTTTGCTGCTAAACATTATATCTAGTACTGACAAATTGATATATTTTGAAGTTATAAATAGAGTTTTCAAAGAAAATGAAATTTCTGCTAATTGACATTTGGCGACAACAAGCAGGAAATACGCTACTTTCATGAAAGAATGCCGAAAATAGAGCGCAAAACACTTTCAAACTTCAAATATTTCTAGGTCAAACTAAAAATTTAATTATAGTTAGCCCGACTAGACGCAACTAATTTAATGTTGCACTTAATTAAAACATGGAATGGGTGGAAAATGGGCGGGGAGGGGTTTGGAATGGGATGGGATTCGGATGCGGATTGTGTGTTTGGGGGGATGGATTGGCACGGGGCATGCCGCGCATGCCTGACAACACGCCACAGCTAAAGATGCGTTGCTGCTGCAAATAGGGGGTTGCCACAGCCGGAGTAGGAGCCGACAGATCTCTGCCTCCCTCTCACCTCCCTCTCTCTGTACGTGGTGCACCACCAACTTGAGCTGCTGCACCGTGTGTGCCGCCAGTGCCTAAAAATAGTCAACGACTGACGCTCCTCGACAACGTTGTCTGTGTTGCTGCTGCCGCTGATGCCGCTGCCACTGCCACTGCCGCTTGTGTATTGAACTTTGTTACTTTGGTCTGTCTGTCTGTCTGCGGGTGTCTTCTCTTGTCTTGTCCGATGTCTCTTGTTCGTTGTCTGTTGTTGCTACGTGGCTACCACTCCTACTCTTTCGCCCTATACATTTGGCATGCACTTCACCCTATGCTGCAGATATTGACGTTGATATACAGCGCCGTTGCACGCGATTCACGTACGCTGTGCCACATCCATGCACACACATACACACACTATCTCATTTCATTTATTTTTGGAGCTCATTTTTATGCTTACTTTACATAGTATATGCATGTTTTTATATACGGCTGTCTTTATAATAACTCATCATAATGCATATAGAACTTGCCGCAAGATGTCTTGCTGGCAATATTGTAAATATCCCAAGTGGGGAAATTGTGTAAAATGTGTGCAATTTGTCTGGAAACTATATAAAACTGTTCAATATGTATATGATTTATGCCAAAAATAAGAATTTCCCTCGAAGGGAAATTGTCATGAAGCAAAGGGAAATTTTCGAAAATCAACTTTTTTAAATATAGAATAATTGTTAATCAGTAAACATTGTATATTTTTGTATTCTTCTTAAATTTCCCTGTGTGGGAAATATTTGTAAGCATGAAAAAATGGCACTAAAAGAAGCGTAAAAAACCTATAAACTATTGCATTGTGCATTCAATTGAATCATTCGAACCATGGCTTGGTCTGATGATGATGTTGATGTTGACGATGATCAATGTCTGATTTGTTTCCTGTCGAGCCCATCAAAATGTTTATGGTTTATTTTCATTTTTGCCAATTGCAATTGCCAATTTCAATGTCTGGCCACACCAAATGCACTCAACTGCAGTTCCCTCCCTGAAACGAATCTGATTTAGGGTTATGCAATCAATTGTCAAATGGAGCGCCTTATCAACCAAATTAATTCTATATGCAACTCCCACGCACCAACCAAAAAAAAAAAAACACGAAATGCAATCGAAAGTTTTCTTTTTTTTTTTTTTTGAAATGAGAAAAAAATTAGTCATTTAGATGCAAACGCAGTGGAAATGTTGAAGCTACGCAATCGACGCCCAACCAAAGTGTTGGAGAGACCACAAGACACCTCTGCAATGACGATGGCGTCGAGTTGTTTGAGTGCCTCTCGAGACGACTATAATACGCATAGATACAGATACACAGATACAGATACAGTTGTATCTGTGTATGCATTTTGGATTTTGTGTCATCTCTGCCGGTTTTTATAATTTGTTGTATTCATTTCATTTCGTCTCTCGTCTCGCATTTGTAATCAAGTGTGAATTGAGGTTGCAAGTTGCATGTTGCCAGTTGCAAAGTTGCATTTGCATTTGCACTCGATTGCATTAGTTGTGGTCTGGTCGGGGTCTGGTCCGGATCTGGTCATGTGGGCGTCACTCTAACCATCTAACTCTCAACTCTTAACAGCCTCTCTGTCGCTCTCTCAATAGGTATACATAGATGCTGTCATAATCTGTTTATAATGAGCTTCTCTGTGGGCTGTGCGATTTCGATAGATATATTTTTTCCTTTTTTTTTTTGTTTTTTTGGTAAAAAAACCTTTCGATCGCCGTTAGCCATTAACCATTAAGTTTAGTTATGGCCCAGATGGATATCTTTATAAACGTTTCGACGACCCATTTCCCGTCAAAAAGAAGAAGTAGAAATAAAAAAAAATGTAATATAGTTTAAGACTTCCCATTTGTACTTTTGCTCTCAATGCTTGACAATCAATTAACTTTTTTTCCTCACTCTCTGATTTACAGGGCACTTTTACGCTCATCGTGGAGGCTTATCATGATACCAACAACAGCGTCAATGCGCGCACAAACAGTAAGTACACGAAACTAGTTTTCATACATCAATCAATCAATCCATCAATCAATGAGTTGTTCAATCAACATGCTTGTGAACTGCGTTTCCTTTTTGAAAAATTTTCATAACTATCATTTCCTAATAATATTAAAAAAAAAAACATACAACTTTTTGTCAATCAATCAACCAGTTGTTCAATCATATGCTCTTAAACAGTGCTTCCTTTTTAAAAAATTTTAAAATTTCGCTTCCATAAAAAACAAAATAAAATGAAGTTTAAATCAATCAATCAATCAGTTGTTCAATCAATATGCTTATGAGCTGTGCTTCCTTTTTGAACAACATTTTATAACTGTCGCTTCCTGTTTGCCGACGATCAGCCAGGATCAACACCTGATCCTGAACTGCTCGAATTTCTAAACCAAAAACTAAAGTTCAACACTTGCCTCAGTTACTGAGTGTGTGTGTGTATGTGTGTGTGTGTGTATAAGATTTCCGGCACATTGAATGGTTTTAAATAACACGCAAAGTTTTTAGCCCTGTTTTAAAATTTATTTTTACTTTTTTTTTCTGTTTTTTAGTTCAGTTTAGGGATAAACCACGACTCGAGCCCGAGACTTGTCGCCTTTTGTTTTGCATTGCTGGCAAACGGAAGTGTGCTGAGGTCGGTTGAGGTTCAACCCGATTCCCGATACCGACCCCTCGCCTCTGCATTACTTGGTTTCCTCCCCTGTCTCATTGCAATTCCATTTTTGCCTTGGCTTGTGTCTCTCTGTCTCTTCTTTGTCTGTCTCTGTTTTTTTTTTTCACTTTTGTATTTTTTCCGTTTATCACGAAGAATTTCGCGCTAGGCAAAAAAGTCCTTTGATTACTGCGGAATTTAGTGATCGTGTGTAGGAGCATTGTAATTCATCTTCAGGAAAACAATGCCACATGATCACAACCTACACATAGATGATATCGATTCGATTGTTGTCTTTTAACTGCAGACGACCCCACACGCGGTTTTATTTTGTGTTGGGTTCGTTATCAAGGACATTATACGTAATGAAAATTTCGTATATTTGAAATTTTTCTTAATTTCCTTTTCTTCTTCATATTTTTTGTTTTCCCCAGCCGGTTTTCTACCTGTTTCATCAATTTTACCTGCATTTCTTCTATTCTATGTTCTATGGGAAATTTTCCTTGAATTTTATGGTTGCTGCTACCTTTCTTCCAATTTCTACTAGATTTCCTGCATTCGCTTACTAGGGGAATTTTAATTGTTTCGGCATCCTGCTGTGAAACGAACCTCGCGGATCAAGTGCCGATAGACCCTTGGGACCCCCATATCTACAACCAAATAGATCTTGATCCTGGAGTTTATTTTTATTTTAACTCTTTATTTTTTTGCAATTTCAATTTGTGGCAGTTTAGGCAACGATCCGCTGTACGCGCTTGTCAAGGATTAATTTCATTATTTAAAAGTCGTGTTGCAGTTGTATTTGTTGTTATTGTTGTTGCAAGCAGTTGTTGTACGATCTCCCGCATACTTGAAGCTGCGTAGCAAGTTTACGCCTGTTGCATTGCCAACAAGTTTAGCAGCTCTTTTTTACTGCTTATTTTGTTATATTCATTTAACATAAATTACATACAAAAAAGGCAGCAAAAAAAATATAAAAAACAGGGAAGAGACACACTGTGTAAGAAACCTGCAACAGTCTGGGCTGGTCTGTTGCATGCCACATCCAGGCTCCGTATCGTTGGACAACGTCTCTTTAGTTCGGGATTCAACGGTTGCGACCTTTTCGACGTCTCTTTTTTTTTTCGTTGCTGTTGCCTTGAGGCAAGAGGCCACAAGCAGCATGGACACGGCCCGAGGTAGAAACAGAGAGAGAGAGAGGTAGAGTGTGTGAGAGAGAGAGAGAGAGGGAGGCAGAGCTTAGCTTGCAAGGTGATTCTCGGCTTGATGCGTCGAGAAATCTTTCAACTCATGCTCTTCAGATCTTTCGCTGAAGTTCTGCGACTGTTGCTGCTGCTGCTTCTACTTGTTTTGTTTTCTTTGCTTATTTTGTGATTTCTGTATTTCTTGATTTTTTTTTTCACCTATCCCTACCTACCAATTAATCTCTGCCAATGCCAAAGTTGTTAGTTGCATGTTGTTGTTGCCTGGCGATGTTGTTAAAATGCTTATCTTTTAATTTTAACTCATTGGATCAAGCGGCAGTGGCAGCAACAGCCCGGCAACAGCAACAGCATCGCTCTTGCCACAAAAAAATAAGTAAATAAAATAAAAATAAAACTCGTTGCCACCACCACCACCGCCATCATCCTCAGTCGCAACCTCCTCGTCGTGCCTCTTGATAAAATGGGTATCTTATAAATTCCTTTGGAAGAAGTCAGCGACGACGACTAAATATTTGCTGTTGGTTGTTGAGGCCATATACTTAAACCTTGCCTCACCCCTGTCAGAGTCAAGTTCAGAGCTTCAGCTTGCAACATGTTGCAAATTTGTTGCACACAAATTTCGCTCATTTGCTTTCAAGCGGCGCATACAAATTTTCCCCCACAACTAAAAACCATTTTTATGGCAATTTTTACTTAATTGTAACGCTAATAGCGTAATTTAACAAGTCTTGGGAAATTTTTCAACAAATTTCCCTTGCATGAAAATTTAGCTTAAACAATTGAAAAGTCTTCATAAACTACTTTGAAGTGGTTTTTTGTGGCAGCGGAAACACATGCATAAATTTCGCAAATTGGGATATTATTTGGGAATTTCCTTCGATTTTTTTTCTCGAAAGTCACTTAGCTTCCAATATTTATTAATATTTGATTAATTTGTAATATTTTTTTGCCAAATTTCCCCAGCTGGGAAATTTTTAGTCAAATTCGAAATTTCCCTCAATTAGTTACTGTCAAAAAAATATAGTCTGGTAAAAATGTTTGCTATTGATAAGCGCTCAATTGATGCCATGTGCAGCACATTCATCATGCCACATGCTGCATGCCGCATGTCACTCGCATGGAGACAACTTTTTCAATCAGTTGCGAAAGTTGTCACACGCAACTTTTCACTTTGAACGCAGCTTGCGACTTCTTTTATTTGATTTTTAAATACTATTTTTTTTATCGATAGATAATTAAAAACAAAAAGAAAAAAGTGCCGTTATGCGTATAAATATTTGCACATGATTTTCTATATATTTCGATATATGTGCATATGTATGTGAATATGTAGAGATGGAGATTAGAGGGTTTGAAGAACTTGCCAAACTGGAAGCCAAATGTTGCAGTTGCAAATTGTGCGTTTCGCTTGAAGCGTTGCCGGCGCGTCGCCTAATAACCTGTCATGCCACAAATCTAAGCTGCACACACACACACATATGTACATGCCTGACACACATATCAATGTGTGTGTGTTGCACATGTAAATAAAAGCTCAACACAAGATTCAAATATTTTTTTGAATTTTGTTTGCATTTTTTATGAATATTTTTTTTCTTTGTTTTTGGTTTTTTATTTTTGTTTTTATTTTTGTTATTGCTTTGGTGCGCGCTTTTTAGCATGTTGCCACGTCAGGTGAAGCTTGGCTGCCTGCTTGCAGCATGTGGCATGCCACACTTGCCTGGCCAACTGGCTTAGAATTTGTATTTGTATTTGAATTTGAATTTTTTGTTTTATTTGCAAATATTTTTATAAATATTTTAGAGCGCATAATTAATTAGTTGCTAGTGGCGGCTATGGATACTACATTTTGGTGCAACATTTGGTGGCTTTGATTTTGTCTCGCTCTCTCTCTCTCTCTTCTCTGTCTTACTCTAGACTGCTTTTGTTTGAGACTTTCACTCTTCGCTGACGTTTTGCTTGAGTTTCAGAATATCTTTTGCAGTTGTAATGCAACTATTTGTTTCAGCGTTGATTCTGACGGTTTTATGCTGCATTTATTTGTATTTATTTAGCATTTTTTTTTTTTTAAATATATTTTTTTTTTATTTTTAAAACTCAAGAAAACTCTTTTGGCCCGCTTCAGCCATGAGTTTGAGTTTGAGTTGAGTTTGTGTTTCGAGTTGGCTGCCTGCAATTCCAATAGTCATGCACCTGCAATTTACTTTATAGACCATGGCATAATGTGGCTAACACACACACACACACACACACACACACACACACACACACACACACACATACAAATACATGCACAGTCAGAGACCGGTCCGCTGCGAACAGCTGAAAATGCAACTGTCGTCGTCGTCGTCTCTCTGCTCGATGGTGTGTTGCATGGCTGGCTGACTTGCGGCCTGCCTGTTGCCAGTTGCCGCCCGCCGATACTTGCAGACATTTGCAGAAAAAAAGAAGTAGAAGAAGAAGAAGAAAAAATGCCAAGACATTTGCTGCACTCCTCTCTCTCTCTGTCTCTCTGTCTACACATGCTTCTCAGTCAGAGCACTTGACTGCAAACAGTTTGTATTGAATTTGTATTTTGTTTTTTTGGTTATAGATTTCTTGCAGGTTTTTCTTACTACCCAAAAAAAAAATAGAAAAAATATTGAAAATTTTTGAAGTAAATTCCAATCTGCCGCCAGCATCGCAGGCAACCCATTTCCATTAACCGTATGCTGCATCCAATTAATCTTCATTAGGTCTATCTTCACTCTTGTTTTACCTGAACTTTCTCACACACACACACACATACACTATATATATGATATACTATATACTTATGTTTTTTCATCTTGTCTATCACTTTTGTAGATCTGCTCATCCAGCGACTATCGGTGCAGCAAGTACTCGAGGTCTCCTCCGAATGGAAATCAAACAAATCGGAATCCCTGTACACTTGGCTGGAATATGATTTCCGTGTCACCTGCGATCCGCATTATTATGGATCCGGTTGTGCAAATCTTTGTCGGCCACGTGACGATCAATTTGGACACTATACCTGCTCCGAGACGGGGGATATCATCTGTCAAACGGGCTGGCAGGGCACATACTGTGAGAAACGTAAGTATCTCGAGAGATAAATGCAAAAGATATACACCTATATACATACATATATAGACATAAAAGAGTTGTAAATATTTTTTGGCATAAATTTGGGGCAATTAGTTCAAGAGATTTGAGATAGAGTAACGTTAAAGATAGTTTCTGTGTAGATGAAAGATTGTCATTTAAGTTGAGATACTTTTACTTTTTTCAGATTTCTTTCATCTACTTTTTCTTTAATATTTAAATTCTTTATTTTAGAAGAACTCAAATTTTTTTTTGCAAATTTTAAATTTTCGAAAATTTTCTAGATGTAATTTGAATTTAATTGCAATTTTTGAGACACAAGTTTCAGATACTTTTCTTGCGGGGCAAGTTGATGTGGGTTTTTGTGTGAAGCTTTTGAAGGAACCGGTTCGCAATAGGTTTATATCTCCTTGGGGTTCTCTTGGGTAAATAAATTTCAACTTCTGTAGAGTGGCAAATATCGGAGAGGGAAAAGAGTTAACAGAGAAAATGAGGGGCAACTACTTGAGTTGCATGCTTCATCATTCGCCACAAAATGATTTGAACATTCTTTCTCCACACACCCCCCCTCCATTTCTTAAGCTGGAAACGCTTGTGCCTCATGTTTGTTGTTGTTGTTGTTGTTGCCACTTGACAACAACAAGCAACAACAACAATTGCCGCATTTCTTATACGTGTTGGCCGCACTTCACGCTCAGCTCTCATTATTATTGAAAATCACTTGCTTGTCAAATCAAATGAGATGATTGTACACAAAAAAAAGACAAAGTTGTGTGTGTGTGAGTGTGTGTGTGTGAAAGAGATAGCCTACTGTTGGTGTTAGAACGAGATGGGTATAGCGGTAGAGACAAGCGGTTGCCTAACGAATTAAAAGTATAATAATTATAGATTTGAATGCGTAGCCTTTTCAATGATTTGACGAAAATTTGAATAAAACAGTAAGAAACTGAGACAGAGATAGAGAGAGAGAAAGAGAGAGAGAGGGAGAGAGAGAGAGAGAATGCGTTAAGTGGAAACAAAATCAAAAGTCAAACAAACAAAATTAAAAATCAATGAAATATTTTTTTGAAAAACCAACAACAACAACAAAAAATCTCCAGAAAGTTGAGCGAAGAGGAAGGGGAGGTAGGGGAGTGTAGAAAAATCATTTGTCATTTGGCATTGGGGCACATGGGGCAGAAGGCAGAACAAACAGGCGCAACAAAACGACGTAACGAACTTGAAAGAAAACGAAAAATTCGTATAAAAAAAAATTTTTTCAAAAAAAAAAAATCAAATCACACATGAGTTTTTTTTTTGAGGAAGAGGCATAAACAAAAACAAAAAACTCGGATACAACAGACCCTTTATAGCTACCTAGGCAGCAGTGGCAGTGGCACTTACCTGTGGGGCAGGTGGAGCGTAAGGGAGGAGACAGAATGAGAAAGAGAGAGAGAGAGAATGGGAAAGGGAGAGTGGAAAAGGGACAGGTAGCAATGTTGGTGACTGTGAATCAGAGCACAAAACTCAAAAATCTTCCCACGCCAAGTGCAAAGAAGTTGCCCACAGCATCCAAAATATACACACACACACACACACACACATTCATGCAGAAGGTGTGGTGCGGTGTGTGTGCACAACATACACACACATTGTGAGAGATACGCAGAGGGCTGCTTGTGTTGATCACATGACGTACCTTGATCTCGTTGACGTCGCACATCTTTTGCTTGTCTGCAAACGTCTGCATGCCGCACATTGTTGAAGGCACAGAGTGAGACGGCAATATATTTAAAAGATAGAGAGAGAGAGCGATGTGGAAGACTTCCTTTAGGGCCAACGCCAACCTGGCCCATGGACTGATTACAACTTGTATGTGAACTGCGAGCAGTAGTAGTAGTAGTAGTAGTGGTAGTAGAAGAAGAAGAAGCAGCACATCGACACGCCCCCCCCCTCCCCCGTGCCCCCTCACCCTATCAGTGCTACTTTTGTGGCTCCTTAAAGTTGCTCCTCTGGTTTTTCGGCCACATAATTTGGTGTCCTTCTGCTGTCGGTTGAGCAACTTGCAACAACAAGCGGCAACAGCAGCTGCCTCTTCCGCTCTGCGTTGTTGTTGTTGTTGCTTCGCTTTATTTCTTATTTCTCAACTTAAATGCGCACAAAATGAGCTGAAATTAAGGCACACACACACTATCACACACACTTACACACACACACATGTGTAAAAATTATTTAACAGCAGCAAAATAAAATGCCGAAACGTGCAACAGCCAAACTGCAACACTGCCACTTGCAACTTGACCATGTGGGGAAGTATAGCAACTTCTTATTAAATTGGCCCAAAAGTGACCCTGTCTCTCTCTACCCTCTCTCCTCTCGCTTTTTCTTGCTTTACTGAATGAAGCTGCTGCCTGTGCGTTTGCGTGTCTGTCTGTGTATCCTGCGTATTTTAATTTCAAGGAAATGAGCTATTTGCACTAAAAGTTCCATTTTTTTATGAATGAAACCAGCTGCAGAGTGGCAGCTGTGGGTGCTCGAAACGACGAAAACAAGCTGAGATACATTGGTAGCTGTCGTATAAGAGAGTGAATAAGTATCTTACGACCCTTTGTTGCTCTTGTCAACACGTAAAACAGCTAAAATTAAGCGTAAAACGTTAAAGATACAAATGTATCTCACAGATACTTTAACTAAAACTCATTTTAAGACACTCTAGCTTACTTTAGCAACAACTAAATAGTTGAAATTATTGATAACAGCCAAAAGATACATTTATAACTGAAAGATACAAATGTATTTGTCAGATACTTTGCTAAAAATCGAAAATTAAACAAATTAAAACAATACATGCAAAATTTAGCCAAGTGTTGCAAAAATAACTAAAAGATACAAAAGTATCTTTAAGTTACTTGACTGCAATTTGTATGCTAAACAAGTTAGACTAGCTTAAATGCGTGTCAGACGTCTTAGATTCAAATATAACTGAAAAGATACAAAAGTATCTGTAAGATACTCGACAATTTTACGCAATTCCTGGTGGGGCATTATCAGCGCTTAGAAATCAAGTGAAAGTAAAGTAAATGTGGCCCGCAGACCGATCATCCGCCTAGTTGATCATTAAACGTAGACGTATCCATGAGATACATTTTGCGAGCGCTCCTCGCGGGCGTGTGAACAGAACAGAGCAGAACAGCAGAGAACAGAAAGGAATTCCAGAACACGTTTAAAATGGGAGGCACGACGACTGCAGACTACTTTGCTACCAGCTAACGATCCCCAACAACAACAGCTTCACTTTCAGCGGGCGGCGATTTGAAGTGGAGCTGGAAGAGAAGAAGTTTTGGAGTTGCTCTGGTTATGGTCGGGAGTATGGGAGTCCGGGAGTCTCTGCTGGCCATGTAATAAAAATCATTGGCAATTGCCAATATTACGGCTTATATATATTAACTGCGTGTGTGTGTTGCTCTTGCTGTTGCCGTGATGTGGACGAGGGGGTGTGTAGAGTGGTAGGGGGGGGGGGTGGGCGAGTCGGGGCGGGGCAGATTAAAAGCGCAACGTTGATTTAGAGGATGCCATAGCAGCCAGACTTGGAGAGGCAGCAAGGTAGGTTGGAGAACACGTTTTAGTGATTTTCTAAGCAATTTTCCCTCAAGTTGCAAGATTTTTGTTGAATGAAACTCTATGGGCGCTTTAAAGAGCTGCTGCTGCCACACGGCCGAGAGTTGCAAATATCTTTGCACGATTTCTAGAAGACGCAGCACACACTGAAGAAGAGAACCCTTTTTTCTTCTCTCCTTTTTTTTTTTTTTGTTTCTTAACTTGGTTTTGGCTTGGGCGGTTGCGCCAACTCCCCTACTTCCTGCCTGGCCCCAAATACAAAAAAAAAAAAAAAATCGTTAAAACCCAGAAACATGTTTGCCACATTCTTTGGCCCCTCAGCACTAGCTGTCTCTTTCTTTTAGCTCTCTCGCTTACTCTTTTACGCTTGCACTTCAATATACAATCGAAGTTTTCGTCGAACCTTTTGGAGAGCTTGGGAATCTGTTTTCGGTTTATGAGGTTGAGACCGAGGCTGAGTTTGTGTTTGAGACCGCGACCGAGACTGAGGCTCTTCATTTTGGTGGTGGTGGTGTTGGTGGTGGCCATGGGATTATTTCATTTTGTGGTGTTTCCTTTTTGGCGTCGGCATATTAGAAACAAGTTATTCCTGCTGCTTGTTGTTGCCGCAACAGTTTGAGAGTCATTGGCGTTGTTGCCCATGATTCATTTTCATAGACCTCAAAAAAAAAACCTCCTCAAAAAAAAAAACTCAAAAAAAAAACAAACATTTTGTCTAGCGATTCAGCTGTTTCTTTGAGCTCTTCTCGCATTTTCATTTCGATTCGAATTTTATTTTATTTTTATACGTATTTTAGAGCGGTTTGTTGTGGGCAAAGCGTGTAAAAGAAAGTTTTAAGTTTATTTTATATTTTTCTGTGTGCTTTTCTTCGTGGTGGGCGTCGTTGGCCGCGCAGGTGTTGAGAAAGTGTCAAGTGATGCTAAACTATAGCGTTTAAGTAGTTTCAACAAATGCAATTAAATTAACATAACAATTTCCCAATTTCAATATAATTAATTAATTTTCTCTCTCTTTCTGTTTTTGTCTCTTTCTAGCGAAATGCGCCAAGGGATGTCTGCATGGACAATGTGATAAGCCCAATCAATGCATGTAAGTATCTCGCAGCAAACAGCTTTTGTCTATGTGTTAACGGTTGCCAATATCTGACAATTGCAAACAGCTTTTGTCTATGTTTAACATGTTGCTAATTAAGCTTCAGTTATTTTTTTATTTCGCCAGTATTCGTTTTTTGTCGAATCAAACTTGCCAAACCTTGTTGCATGTTGTTTAAAGGGCAACTCAACAAACAAACAAACATTGAACAGAAGAGGGAAAAAATATGTATAGGTTGTAAACGCTTTGGCTTTAGCCATTTAGTGGCACGTTTTTCGCTGGCGACCGCAAGAAATTCTTTAGCTCTCCCGCTCTTTCTCTTTCACACACTCTGTATCTGTCTCTCTTTCACTCTGTGTTAGTCGTTTGTGAAGTGCATTGGCGCTGTCATTTGATTGTGGAGGTTTTGCATTACAATTATATTGTCTGTATGCATTTGCATTTTGCTGCTGTTTAAGGTTTGTGTGCGCCTGGCAAAAATGAAATTGAATTACAAAGTTTTCCCACATTTTTCATAGGGCAAGCAATATCATAATAATAATCACAAAATAATAATAATAATAATAATAATGAAAATACTGCCAGCAACAAATACAATGCAAAGGTGTTGTAAGCCAACACTTTTGACGACGTTCGCAAATATTTTCAGCATGAAATTTTAAGCTCAAATCTAAGCGACGAAGACGACGGGATCGCGTTGCCAACTGCTGGCCAGCACAGCGCAGCACAGAAGCTAATTGCTATGGCAATGCTCTCTCACCGTTTGGTTTTATAACAGACACCTTTCTCTTAGGCACAGGATGTTGCTCATTATTTATGCATTGCTTTTGGCCAATAATGTGTTGCCCCCTCCCCCCCCCACAGACACACACTCCCTCTCTCCACCACTGCTCAATAGCCAATCAGGGCAAACGGAAATCACAAAACATTTTGTGGTTTCAATAATTGTGCCAAAAAAAAAAAAAGAAAAACAAAAAATAATAATAATAATAATAAAAATCCCATTCGTTGCCTTAAAAGTTAATAACAACACACGCAAAGTCGAAAAATGTTATTGATTGTGATTTTGGGTTAAAATGTTTGCTTTATAAATAGACCTCGTCTGTTACTCTCCTCCCTCCTACCTACCTACCTCCTATTTCTTGACTTCTGATACGTAGGAAAAAAACCGCAAGTATTACGTTCAAGTTGAGCGTGAAAGAGATGGCGATATGGCAAAGCAAACCAAAAACCAATTGAAAATTAAAGTGCTTTGGCAGCAGCAGCAGCAGCGACAGCGGCTCGCAATGGTGGGAATATTTTAATAATTCTATGCGCGACGCCTTAACACACACACACACACACACACACATACATACAGATACACGCACAATATTCACACAGTTTTTGTTTGACGTTGTATTTGTTGATAGTTGGCAACGCTGTCACCCAATACTGTATACATGTATGTATGTACATATGTATGTGCGTGTGTCTCTTTTGACATTTCTTGCTTTGTGTGCACATTTGATGCATATCAATTAGCTTTTGTCTGGCGGCTAGCCCCCAAAAACTCCGCGTCTGCTTTGAATTATTGCCAATTGCTACGTTTGTGTTTGTTTTTGTGGGTGAAGGATTTGTCTTTATGCATTACACCTCTCTTCATATACATATCTCTTACTCTCTCTCTCTCTCTCTCACTCTTACTCAGTGTTTCTGAGTCTCGCTTTGATTGCATAGGAAGCGCTGCTGCTTGCAACGCACTGCAAAGTGGAACGCGCTGCTGCTGCCTGCCTGCGTTCAAATAAATTAATTTCTATGCTGCGATCGTGAGAAATGCTATTGCTGTCTCGCTTACGCACAGCACTATGTGCGGATATGCACACTTGAAGAGAGCAGCAGCAATAACAACAACAACAAACATCAAGTCGCATCATTTTATTGTCTCTTTTGAGTTGCTGCAGTTGTTGTTGTTTTTGTTTCTTTGACTTTCAAGTTGACATGCCTTTTCCTTTGACTTCTCTTCAACTGCTGCTGCTGCTGCCGCTCTTCTTCTGCTGCTTTTACACATGTTCGTGCCATCTCCTTTTGGCATGCGGCTGTCAAGCGTATATCCCCCAGGGCTCAAAGCTCACCCTACCCTAAACTTTGCTCTCTTACTCTACCGCGCTCCCTCACACTGCCTTGCTCTTTTACTCACTCTTGTGTCGAATGCGCGCACTTGTGATCATATAGTATTGGCAAAAACGAACAGTAAAAGTGCACACAGCCAAAGGCAAATTTACTCTTCCTCTTTCTTATTTTCTTCTTTTTTTTTTTTTGCTGCAATCTTTCTTTTCGTTTCGTTTCATTTCTTTCATTTGATTTGCCCTAAACTCAACGAAGCGTAGCTGCGCCCACACTCTGCTAAATTACATGCATTCATATGTATTGATTGATGTGAGTGCATGTACATATGTGTGTGTGTGTGTGAGAGCGATTTGCTAAGCAGGTGATGCGTTGTTGTCTTCGTCGCTGTCTTTCGCAATTTGCTTTAAAAGCAACAACAACAAAAAGAAGCAGAAGAAGGAGAAAATACACAAAACAAAACTTCAAAAGTAAACCAGCGCCTCAAGCGCAATAAGCGTGTCCAGCAACAACATGTCCAATTTCGTATTTTGTTTTTGCAATTTGCATACCCTATTGATGTCTGTTGCAAAAAGTGGCAACACTGGTAGTCCTTAAGTGGCAACGCTGCAGTTAGCGACTGTTTATCGATAAGTTTAAAATACTGGGCATATTAATTGGCAACCCTTTTTTAAACTTAATAACCCCTCACCATCATTTTGTTGATCGTGTGTTAATTTGCATTTTAACATTTATACTGATTTGTTGTTATCCTTGATATGTACTTGCAGCTGTCAGCAGGGTTGGCGCGGACCCTTGTGCGACGAGTGCGCCCCGTATCCGACCTGTGTCCATGGCACTTGCAACAAACCCTGGGAGTGTATCTGCAACGAGGGCTGGGGCGGTTTGTTCTGCAATCAGGATCTCAATTATTGCACCAATCATCGTCCCTGCCTGAATGGCGGCACCTGCTTCAATACCGGCCTGGGACTCTACACCTGCAAGTGCGCGCCCGGCTACAGTGGCAACGATTGCCAAACGGAAATCAACTCCTGTGACGGCGAGGTGAATCCCTGCCAGAATGAGGGCACCTGCAAGAACGATTCGTCGGCGCGTGGCTACAAATGCATCTGCCCCAAGGGCTGGAACGGACGCATGTGCGAGGACAAGCTGTTGACCTGTGCCGACAAACCCTGCCATCAAGGACGATGCCGCAACACGAGCAGCAACAGCAAACAGGGGTTTCAATGCGAATGCCCGACAGGCTATAGTGGTCCCACCTGTGAGCTCCATCTGGACAACTGCAATCCGAATCCCTGCCAGAATGGCGGCACCTGCCAACCCAACGGCAAATGCATCTGCCCCGATGGCTATACGGGTGCCAAGTGCGAACAGAACATCGATGATTGCGTCGGACACAATTGCCAGAATGGCGGCACCTGCATCGACCTGATCAACCAGTATCGTTGCCAGTGCGTTCCCGGTTTCTATGGACCGCGTTGCAGCAGCAAAGTGGATCTGTGCCTCACCAAACCCTGCGCCAATGGCGGCACCTGCACCAATCTCAACAATGACTATCAGTGTGCCTGCCGTGCGGGATTCACCGGCAAGGATTGCTCCATCGACATCGACGAGTGCAGCAGCCAGCCATGCCACAACGGTGGCACCTGCATGAACCGCGTCAATAGCTTCGAGTGCGTCTGTGCGAACGGGTTCCGGGGTCGGCAATGCGATGATGAATCCTACGACTCGGTGGCCTTTGATGCCCATCACTATGGTGCCACCACCCAGGCTCGGGCTGATGGTCTTACCAATGCCCAGGTGGTGCTCATTGCCATATTCTCGGTGGCCATGCCTCTGGTGGCGGTCATCGCCGCCTGCGTTGTCTTCTGTATGAAGCGGAAACGTAAGCGTGCCCAGGAGAAGGACGATGCGGAGGCCAGGAAACAGAACGAACAGAATGCGGTGGCCACACTGCATCACAACGGCAGCGTCGTCGGTGGCGTTGGAGTGGGCGTGGGCATGCCAGCGGGCAGCTTGGGCGTGAAGCGGGGCAGCAGCGGTGGCCTGACCTTCGACAACAGCAGCAATCCCAACATCATCAAGAACACGTGGGACAAGTCCGTCAACAATATCTGTGCCTCGGCAGCGGCAGCCGCCGCAGCCGCAGCTGCCGCCGACGAGTGCCGCATGTATACGGGGGCATTGGCCAACTATGCGTCCGCCGCCGACAACAATGCCAACTCGGAGTTCTGCGGCGTTGGACAGATTGCACCGCTGCAGCGCGCCAAATCCCAGAAGCAGCTCAACACCGATCCCACGCTAATGCATCGTGCCGCCTCCCAGCTGCTGTCGGCAGCGGGTGCCGTCAATGCATCCGCCGCGGGTGTGGCTGGTGGAGCCGCATCGTCGGTCGGCAGCTCCGTGGGCGGCCCAACCAAAGACTACAGCGCTGGCGGAGGCGTGACGGCGACGGGCGTCAGCGAGGGCAAGCAGGGTAAGCGGATCTCAGTGCTGGGCGAGGGCTCCTATTGCAGCCAGCGGTGGCCATCGTTGGCCGCAGCCGGAGTGGCGGGCGCCTGCTCCTCCCAGCTGATGGCCGCCGCCTCGGCGACGGGCAGCGGAGCGGCGACGACGCAGCGCACAGTGGTCTGTGGCACGCCGCACATGTAAACACAAAGACTGGACAGGGAAAACTCACAGTAGATGATGAACAGGAAGACAGGAAGAGATAGACAGAGAGAGATAACAATAGAGATATAGAGATAGATAGATAGATAGAGAGAGAGAGACGCCAAATGAGCCAATTGTGGCTTCTGTTGTTGATTGAAGCAGTGCAGTCGTCAAAAAATGATGTAACAGGCATAACTCTACACACACTCACACAAAAACTCTACACAATCGATGGAAACTTTTCTATCCCCAATTTTGTTAATCATAATTTATTTTAGTTTTTGAGCATGGACTGACTTACGCCTAAAGTTATCGAATATCAAAAAAAAAAATAAATAAATAAAAAAAAACTAATTATCGATTGTATACGATTCTCTACACACTTGGCTAGAGCGCGGCTTGTAGACTTACATAACTCTCCAACAAAAAAAAAAAAAAAAGAAGAGAATAAAAATCAGACAAAGCGCCAGCTATCATACTTTTCACATACCATACGAAAAAAGAAATACACTGAAAAAAATTCTACACTGGACTACAAACAAAAAAACTCTACACTATAGTTTTGCATGTTACTGAAAAATCTGCTTCAATTTATTATTATTATTACATTAATATTATTAGTTGCGATCAATTGTACATAAAACATACGAAAATGAAAACAACACAAAACTTATATTTAAGCATAAAATCACTACATATAATTAGCAATAAATTTAAGCATAAATTAATAAATAATTAACGCTAGAAATTCCTCATTGACGCGCATTTTGTACATAGTAGACTTAGCTATTGATAGAAAATAACGAGAAAAAAAACACGAAAAAAGAAAAAAAAACTTATACAAATATATAAACAATTGACTATAGGTATAAAAAGTTAAACTAAAATTAAATTATAGCTCTACACAACTCTACACAAACAAACAAACAAGCGAGAAGACAAACGAAAAACATTTAGTGATTGTATCGAATAAGTTCTTAATTGTACTATACTACCATGCTATATAATTATACAATTCTCCGATTTCATGCAAACATTTTTTTTATTCCTCATATTTTATTTTATTATTTTTTTTTTTTTAATTTTTTTCGTTCATTTTAACTTTATTTTATTTTTTTGGCAATTTTTTAATTTGGAGCTAGAAATATATTTAAAGTGGAATGAAAGCGAAGAAAAAGTCAATAAAATATATAGTTGTAGAAACTAACTGTAAACGAAATGTATTGAATTTATATAAAAAAAAAGCAAAAACTTATGCAGAAAATGGAAAACGAAATATACAAATTGGAAAAATCGAAATATTGAATGAAATAATCGTTTGAGAAATTGTAAAATTTTGGAAATGTCTTCAGAACCGCATAGTCGTATTACTATTAAATAATCATCTACAATACACAACATAAAAATCAAATAACAATACATTTAATTTTGATCTCAAAACCCATGTGTAGTATGACGCAAAGAAAACTGTTTGCGAAATTCCAAAATATCAAAATTAAATATTGAAAACTTACAGTTACATTTGCAAATGGTTCCTCGTTAGTCTAAAATGAAACTAGTTATAACAGTGCTAAACAACAACAATAATTATAAATATACATACATACAAACATACATAAATATATATTTTTCTATACATTTGCTACTTAAAAACAATGATGATGAAGAAGAAGAAGAGAATGAGAACTCTACATAAATCAGCGCTCATCCATATTTATCTCAAGTAATTTTTTGTACATACAACTCTCTAATACATTTTGTTATCTATGCTCTCATATTCATAAATGCTTCACATACATATATATATATATATATATATATATACTATATATACTGATATATTTTTATAAATATTTAATTTTTTAAATAGTCGTTTTTAGTAATTTATATTTTTATTGAAAGAAAAAAATGAAAAACCATAAAAAAAAACAAATAAAACTCACGCGTCAGATTGTAAAAAGTTTAGCCGACCTTAGATACATTTACACACCCATATATAGTATATATATATTTATACGAAAGAAAAACAAAAATCGAAAGAAAAATCGAAAAAAATAAATACAATTGTAATTTAGTGTTGTACTTACGAATTAGTCTAAAAAATTTTATGAAATTTTAGTAATTAAACAAATGAATTGAAAAACTACAAGAAAAACAAAGCAAAAAAAAAACAACAAAACAGAATACAAAAGAAAAAAACTTGAAAAAAAAACAATAAAAATTTGTATGAATGAATTCTCAAAAAAAAACCTTGGCTTTATTATTTCAAATTCTAACAGCTTTAAATCAGATCAATTTATCGCCAGTGGCAACATTACAGTTGGGTGGCGAACAATCTGGCAACGTTGTAACTCATAAAGAGAGTGTGCGAATGCAGATGGAGCTGCCGATAAGAGTTAGTGTTTGCCTTTAAACAAATTAAAAATTATTAGAAAAGAGCATACAACAAAAAGATGGCTAAAGTCAACAAATTATTGTTTTAATTGCTTTGCTAAGGCGTAAAACAACATCTAATGGCAGCAAAATGCAAACGCATCAAATGCAAGAGCTGCAAATGGAAAAGGCGCGAAAAATATAAAAGAAAGGCGTGTAATAAGAGACAGTGTGAAAATGACTTACGCATTCACATACAGCTGTATGCGTGTGTATGTGTATGCTCACACTTGTTGCGTATTCTTTTTGTCTTTGTTTTTGTTTTGTGTGTGTGTGTGTCTAAAAGCAGTTGGCATTAGAAGTTTTTGCTGCTATTGTCGGCATTCGTTTCGGCAACTTCGTGCCGCGTTCGTACTTGCGCTCGCGTTTGTGCGTGTATGTGTATGAGTTTTGTGTGAGCATCTTCTCACGGCAGCATTACAGTGCACAGTGACTCAACTGCTATGTGGAGTGCAAAGCAGACTAAAGGTAAGTCACATTCGATTTCAATTTATAGAAAATGTAATTTGCACCACTGTAAGTTGGATGTGGGAGTTGTTGGTGTATTAGTGCACTTTTTGGACTGATTTGCAGATTAATACTGCAGAAATTCTGGGTATAATTATAGTTAAATATTCCTAAGGAATTTTGTAAAAAATCTATTAAAATTCTTCTGCTTACTTTATGTTAAGTAAAATGTATTAAAATAATATTTGCCTGCTAAAGTCGTAGTCTGTGCCATGGTGGCTGCTTTGCAGGCATTCTCATAGCAGCCAGACTGTGAGAGCGAGCATGAGAGATAAGGCCTATAGAGCGTCTTTCTCTGTCTTTCTTTGTCTGTCTCTAGTCAGTTTGTGTCTTGGCCGCTGCAATGTAACATTAACAATAAATTCTCGCATGCCATTGTGAAATTCTCACAATAATCATAAATAATACTTTATTTTTACTTCTTAAACGGCGCTGCTGATGCTGCCGGACTGCAGCTGGCAGAGGATCTCTTCATGGTCCGTGTTAATGAAGTTGCTGAACAAAGTGCGTATGCATGTAGATAACTTTGTGGGCATCTGTTGGGATCTCTTGGGTTCTGTTGAACTTTTGTTGTTGTTGTGATTGTTGTTGTTGTTGTCTGTCACAAATATCATGCGAGTAGTTATGACTTTGGTGTATGATGATGGGAGAGAGACCTGTACCTGCAGCATTGCCTAATTAAGCAACTTTAAACTTGGCAACGCAGAAAGTGGCAAGTCATTTGGACAGTGGGACTGACACTATGGATATCACTTACAAAACAATTACGTATACGTTATACGTCGGCGAGATGCATCAGAGAGAGAGAGAGACATCAGAGTGCGGCGACGAACCACTTGAATGTTAAACCATTAAAATGCACTATGAAAATATTATGTTAAGCTGCCCCGGGAAGTGGTGGTGGTGAGGGGAAGAAGGGTCGAAGGGAGTAACTGCCTAGAGTGAAAGAGAGTGTCCAAGCGTGGACCCGTGACAATGCCCATTCAAGAGTTTTACGGTCCAAAAAAAAAAAAAAAAAAATCCCATCTTCAACATCATTTTCTGCTTTTGCCTTTGTTTGTTTATCCAGAGCTGAGTTTACTCCACTTTTTATTTTTTTTTTGTCATTTCATGGCCCGTGTGGAGATGACAGAGACGACTCTATCACTTGGCACCTAATTGTGTTTACGTAGGCGTCCACTTTGGGCTCCATTTGCCATTGATTCCTCCACAAGAACCCAACCAAAAACCGCGGCAAGAAAAACGATGAAAACCTTCGCTTCAATTATGTTTAGACAAACAATAACAATCGCTTGGAGACGTGTGTTGACAGTAATAACTGCCAGACTGTCCGATCCCATATACCATATGTCCATATAGAAAATACTATATATACTTACTGCTCTCGGTCTTTGTCATTTTCGCTTAAAACTTAAAACATAACGTATTCGAATTCACTTTTTTTTTTAGTTTAGTATCCCAGACTCTTGGATGTTGTTTTTTTTTAAGTTTTGCTGTCTTTTGTGTTTGCCTTGAAACCAGTTGAAAAATGTTTGGCTCCAATTCTCATAATACAAAATCCGAAAAAAAACCAAAGAAGAACAAACAACATCAACAAAAAAGATCAACAAGAACTTTGTGTTCTTGTTCTCATTCTTGTCTCCTATATAAAGTTTTGTAGTTGGAGTTCTCCTTTTTTTTTTTTTTTTTTTTTTTTTTGGATTGAGTTTTGGGTTGTAGTTGCTGTTGTTGTTGTTGTTGTTTTCGAAATCCATCGTGCATTCATTGTCTGCAAGCTAATCGGCATAAAAGATCTCGCTTTTCATCTTCGTGACGCTTCAACTACGTTGTTGATCTTGAAAATTTGCTCTAAACGAACACCGACAACAACAGCAACCAGAGCAACAACATTAACAACAACAATCTGTTTGCTAGATACGAAATCAAAATACAACGTAAACTGAGCAATCGGATTTGTTGGATTTAAAAATGCGCTCAGTGCACATGATCGGAAATTGTTGCTGCTGTTGTGGAAGCTTTTGTCTAGCGACACTGAAAAAAATACATTGTTATATATGGTATAAGTTGCTGTTGCAATTTAATCAAATATATACATATATATGTACATAGATCAATAATTATTTTAATATAATTTATTTAAAATCTTCACCACATTTAAGATCCAATTTAACCCCTAATTTAATGGTAAGTCAACCAAATATTCATTTAATAATATACTGATTTTTGCAAAAAAGTCACATATTATTAAAGAATATACATATATGCTGCTATTTTAATATATAAAAGTTTCTCCTACATTTCAAAATTTACAAATTTCCCCTCTATTTAGATTTAGATAGTTTATTAATAATTATTTATGTATATATTTAGATATTCGAAAATTTCTAACATATTCCTAACTTTTTTAATATTACGAAATTCCTCCAATATTTCGATACTTACAGATGTTCCTCCCATTTTAATATCCAAAAAATTCACATAACAATTTCTCTCAGTGCACATTACTCAAATTTCAAAAAGTGTCTAACAAAAAAAAAAGTACACACAGCAAAAGAAGCGAATGGGAAAAAATATATTTATTTGAGAAAATATTTAATGCACACCGCTCTAAGCCCGTAAATGGACCATAATTTAATGAGCTTCATTCATTCATCTCAACAATTACGATACGAAAAATGAGAAAACCAAAATTTGAGACGAACAACAAAAAAAAAAAGAGAGACAGACAGACAGACAGACAGACAGACAGACAGAGACATACACAGAGACGACAGAGAGCTCCAATTCTATTAAGACAGCGATGAAAAGGAGAAGATGAAACTACCAAGTGAGAGAGTGAGAGAGAGAAGAGACTCAAGGGGTTGTTTTGGGAGGGGAGTAAAAAGGTCATCTTATCATAAATAAACTGACATAAAATCAAGAATCAAATTCAAAGCGAAGACAAGACAACAAATCCGTGGTGATCCACAAAAAAAAAAAAAATTGTGAGAGAATGAAAGAGATGCATATTGTGGAGAATTACACAATAAATGAAATGCAGACCAGTGGAGACCGCGAAGAGTAAGCGAGATAGATAGACGAAGTAGGCGTGAGTGAGAGGGAGCACAGAAAGACGCCAGACATACAGAGAGAAAGAGAGAGAGAGAGAGAGAGAGAGAGAGGAACAAAAATGATTCACTATGGAATTTTATGAGCTGAGAACATTTTCAAACTGCCTTCAATACCATGGGATAATACTGCGAAGAAACAAGACACACTCTTTTTTAAGTATGGGTGTGAGTATCTGTGTGTGTGTGTGTAAGTGTGTGTGAGTGTGTGTATTCTTAGGCATCTGTAGTAGCCGTATTATGGCTTATCTAGTCTTCATGTAAATGAGATCGATAAAATATTAAAGTAAATGCCCAGAGATGCAGACGATAAACGTCTAATTGAGTGTGAAGCAGCTGTGATACACCCGAAAGAGATAACAATAGAAGAACAGAAAGCGATAGAGATAGTTAGAGGGGAAGACGCTTATTCAGGTAGCGCCGTTGCCCATTAAAGCCAAATAAATTTCAGTTAAGCGGACGGCCAACAAAACTCTCGGCAAACTCTCCAACTTTATTTTCTACTGTTATAATTTATTTCAAATTCAAATGCAGATGCAGATGCAGCTACAAAGCACAGTTCCAATCTTTGGCCCAATCTGTATTTGTATCTGTATCTGCATCCGTATCCCAATCCATTTGAGATAAGCTTCCAATATACTATATGCCCCCTGTATCTCTAAGATACAGTTCCAATTTTTGTCTTGAATTTTTCGCTTCCTTCGCCTGCGCTTTTGACTGTTTTTTTTTGTCGCTGCATAATTTGTCGCTTGTTTCTTGTGTTTGTTTTTGTTTTGTTTTGGGAGTGGGATGAGGAGATGCTTTGTTTTTGGTTGTTGTATCTTGTAGATACATTTGTAAGTTGAAATCGCCTTAATTCATTTGAATTTTGTTCGACGACGTCGTGTGTGTCTCCATCATGTGCAGCTTGGAAGCGAAGTGACTTTGGGCCTCCTTCTCCGCTTATTAATGATGTGGGAACTTCTGTGCTCTGATCTGCTTCTTCATCATCATCATCTTCTTCTTCTTCTTCTACCTACTGTTTGTTGTGTTTTGTGTGTCTCTGGGCTTGTAATGCGTTCATTTAGTTTTCATTAATTATGTGAAATACTTTCATTAATATTGTATCCAAGTATCTGTTGCTGTTGCTCTGTATCTGTATCTGAAAAGTTGATATTCAATTTGAAGATCTGTTGAGTTGCCTGGAGCAACTCTTTCTTCTCTCTCTCCCTTTCTCTCTTTGTCTCTGCCCATGTGTTTCTCTGTAGCTTGAGCTTTTGCCGGACCGATTTGCTTAAATTGACAATTTGAACTTGGAAAGATGATTGATGGGAGTGGATAAGTAGAAGATACTTTAGAGAAAATATTTATCTTGTTTTAGGCAGAGCAGATTAATATTTTTTTAATATTTAAAGTGTAATAAAAAATATTTAAAAAGCTTAGTAACCTTTGCTAATTTTATAGTAATGCAGAAATGATAAAAGAAAACTTTCAAAATATATTGGATGATGTGTATTTATTTGTTGAACTATAGGGTAGAATATTGTTTTCTGCTATAAATTTAATAAATTTGTAAACAAATTTACTTTAAATGAAAATTATTGCTGGAATTCCAGATAAAAGTTAAAGAATTACTCAAAAATTTTCAGAATTTGTTATAAAATTTCCTAAAATTAGGAATTAATTAATTAAAATTAATCGAAAATTAAAATTTTAAGGTTTTCTTTAAAGGTTTTGTTCAGAAATTTAGCAAATAAATAAATTTTCTGAATTTATATTTTCTTAGAAAAAGTGAAAGTTTCTTTAAGAACATTTTAGAATAAAATATACAGCTTAAAAATACGTTTGCCAAGTATTCAGTAAAGAAATACCAAAACTGTCAAAACTGTGAAATGACGATTTTCAATTCGGTTTTTATTTGACTTTGACAAACAGAGAAAAGGATGAACCGCTGAGTAAACCATAAATAAATCAAGTACATGTCAGATGAGTAAGCAACAGAAAACAGAGAGAAAGAAAGAGACAGATAGAGGGAGAAGGAGAGAGAGAGTGTCAGAGAGAGAGAGATAGAAATAGAGGGATAGCTAGAGAATGCAGCTCATAATCATATTGATGTATTACTTGATAGTTTGTGGAAGTACATGGAATCGAGCGCGTCTTCGTCTTCTGCAGAGCTGTAAAAACAATCGTAAAAACTACAAAAAAAAGAGAAAAAAAACAATTGCTGTAGAGAACTTGAGGAACCTGCAAACAAAAGAGTTACAAACCAAATGAGTTAACAATTGTTGTTGTTGTTGTTGCTGATGGAGCATCTTTAAACACCACTTCGGAGCTTGTTAACGATGTGGGCATTGAGGCTATATAAATAATGGAAATGCATACTAATTAAATTGTGAGAACATTGAGAGGAACATGCGTGTTTGAGACAAAAAGCTGGAAATGGTGATGGAAACTGAAGAGAGATATTGAGAAACGGAGATACTATATCTCGATTTTGCCTAATGCGCCGTTGACCCGATGCACAATGGTCCCGATGGCCACTTTAGTGGCTCAAAAAGTCAATCAAAGTTAAACTAATAAAATAATGTTGATCAAATCAAAATAATACATTAAATTAATTAATTGAGTAATACATTTATTAGTTATTTACTAAACAAACAAATTTTTTTCATAATTATACTTCCAATGGAATATAGTTTCCATAAAAAACGGAATCTATTAATTATAATTTAATAAAAATAAACATTTCAAAATTTAAAGTTATAGAAAACATAATTTGTAAATAGAAAAAATAGTAAACAATTTAAAATTTAAATTGTCTATAAAATCGCGTTGCATTTATGCGATTTACATTTTTGACAACAAAAGTGATCATCTGCCCCATAGTGCAATGATTTGCACTCAACTCAACATTTGATTTCCATCTGTTTGTGTTTTTGTTTCTGCGTCTTCTTGTTTGTCAGATTTTCTTTCAACAAGTTAGTGCTAATTATCACCAACTGTGTTGCCAATGGTGTGTGAGAGTGTTGCCATACTAATTGAGAGTGTCAATAGGGTTGCCGCCTGCCAGTGTTGTGTTTGCCCAACAATTTTCAAATTGGTTTCGCTTTTTTCTTCCCCCTATCCCCAAACAAATGGGACTGCTTCTAATGAGACTGCTTAGGTTTCTCTTGGAGTTGGAGATTGAGACTTTACCCTTTGGCATTTGAATTGCTTTAGGCAACGTGGGTGATATTGCCACTGTGCCACTAATCACAATTCTCTTGCCACTGTGAGTTAATTAGGCTTAAACGAGCTTGCCACATGCGGCAACAAACAAAAGCCCAAATCGAAACGAATTTGAATCTGAGTTGAAGTCGCGAATTTTCACGATTTTCAGCTCATACAACTTAACTCAACACACATCTAAGTTTGATTCTATATATATGTATATCTCTCTCATTCGCTCTCTATGTCCATCTCTCTTTAATGCTGTCCCAGTTGGAAAAGTTGTCGAAAATTGCGAACAATTGAACATGTTGATGTCGGGCCTTTGGGCGTCGTTTTCCACTGATGGAATGAACCTCGATTTGCGGCTACTTTAGCTGCTTCTTCTAGGCCTGCCAGAGTTGCCAGTTACCTCAGTTTCCCCGTTACTCTCCGCTTCTAGTCTTGCCAGAGTTGCCCGTTACTTCAGTTGCTGTTCAGGTTCTATTTGACAACAAAAGAACAATTACGATATCTCGCCGTGCACTACCTTGACTACTTCATAGAACCTACTCATGTTTTCCTCTTTCTCTCTCTAATCTCTTTCATTCCTTTCTCTCTTCTCTCTCTCTCTCTAGTCTTGACCATTGCTGCTGCTGCTGTTTGCGTCTTTGGAAAAATGTCCAAAACATTGTCGGAAATTTGTTAACTTTAATTTCTGTTGCATTTTCGACAGGCTTCTGCCAGAGAACAACAACAACTACTTCTTCTTCTTATATTTCTCTATCTATATCGTTGAAAGAGGTTTGCGATGGCTGCTTATTCTTCTCTTTCTCCAGCGATTACTCCCTCTCTCTCTCGAGTCTTCTGTTTTCCATTGAAAGTCGCGGGCGTTGTGCCATTTCCATGTCTTTTATTGGCCAGGCTAATCGAAATTATGACAATCCTGGCAATAGCTTTTAACGGTTCCCCATCGCCATTTGCAGCGATGGCCGTAAATTTGTTTGTCAACTTGTTCGACAGCTGGAGGAAAAAAACTTTAGTGGAGACTATAGAGAAAAATAGAGAAATATGAGTTGTCGGTCGATTAGTTGGACATGTCCCGTTACACAGCCTTGGCCAATTTGAGTTTTTTTGTTTTGTTTTAGCCAGTATTCGTAGAGTAATTAGAAAATTTTATAGACTTGTTAATTGACAACTGACACGTCTTAAAAATCGTTTGAAATGCTATATGTGATTATGATATACTAGTACTCCCAAGTCTGTCAATTTGTAGCATATTGAGGGGGATTTGCATAAATTGATATTTGAAATTGTGTGTAAAGTGCGGTGTATTATTAATGGAACGTTTTATGGTCACTCTAAGAGTTGTGGAGAGTTGAGAAAAGGAAGAATGTTAAGAAAGATTTTGATTTTATATAATGAAAATATTTTAAGTAGTTGCTAAAGTTTGAGATTTAACATTGATGGAGTCTAATGATGGAGATCTCACACTTTGGAAAGCAGAATGGTCACTCATATTTTTGAAATATTTTAAGAATTTTTTTTTGTTTTTATAAAATATTTAACGTTATGATACCATATGTTGTTCATTACAGTCACGTTGATATACCTCTATTTTAAGATCTTTAATTCTTAAGGGAGATAGATAGAGATATAACGGATTTCGTTTTGTTTTTTAGATATTTTTAAAATAGGATGGTCACCTCTTTTTTTTATAATTTTTTTTGTATGAAGAATATTATGATATGTTTTATCTTATATCATAATAATAATTTAGATATACCTCTATTTTGAGAACTTAAAGTTGAAGATATTTAATTCTTAATGGATTCTAATGAAAAAATTATATTAAAAATTTTTATTTTAAAATTTTACTACATTTTTCCTATGATTTTAAATGTTTTTGATAAACCTCAATATTGGTGTCTTCAATTCTTAGGTGATTTCTTGTGAATAGAATGATTCTTTTTAGAAAACCTATTAAGTGTCATACGAAATAATATTCGAGCTTCTTTTGATTTTCGTATAAATTGATATTTTTAAAAATTGACAACTATCCCGTCATTAATACTGAAATAATACTCTGAAGATTCCTTTAACCAAATTAGTCATCATAAAAATTGAAAGAAATTTAAAGAAGTTGCAGAAATTTAATGAAGTGAATGGAAATTCTTACAACTCTCTTATGACAGCGTTAAAGCCAAAAAGAGTTGAGTCTCTGGGACTCTGTCAGCCATAAACGGAAGTCACTAACTGGGCTCATCAAAAGGCCAAAGCCAAACTGAGAATACATAGGTGACATATTTCGAATATTCAAAAGAAATCTATAACTGAAATGTAGTAAGTAAAGTTTTATTAGTCGACAGGGGTCTCTTAAATACAATTCTCAGCCATGCTAAACGGGTTATAAACAGGACAGGTAAATAGACTAACAGACAGCACAAGAGAGAAGGAGACAGATAGATAGAGAGAAGCAGAGATAGAGATAGAGAGACACAAATCAATTTAACGATGGACTAGCCCAGTTCGAAGCTGATGCTGCTGGAAGATCGGGTTTTTCAGCTGTGGTCAACATCAACATCCACATCCACATCAATCGCAATCACAATCGCAAAACGCTGTTCATTCACTATCAGAGTGGGAAAAAAATGGACTCGAGACTGGAACTGGGATTGGGGAGTGGGATTGGGATTGGGTTTGGGTTTGGTTTGGTTTGGTAGTACTGCAACTGGGCAACTTGCTAACTGGCTAACTGGATGGTGGCGGCGTCACCAAGTAGTTGTTGTCATCATTGTTGCTGCTGTTGCTGTTGCTGCTGCTGTTGTCGTTGACTTCCTGTTGTCGCGTCATTATTGTCCATCATCATTTCCATTCGTAATGAGGCGCTGACTACTAAAATGAAGTCGATCTGCAGTTCATTTAGATGCCGCCACAAACAGAGAACCAACTGAGAGAAAGAGACAGATATACAGAGTACGAGAGAGACAGAGAGAGAGAGAGGGGTAGACTGAAAGAGATAGAGATCTAAAGGGACATACAGATATCAAGTGAGAAGCGGGGGTTGAGCACGATTCTAGCCAATAATCAGCTGTGACAATTTCTTTACCAACTGAAAGAGCAAGGTAGACATAGTGAGTGAGAGGGAGAGATAGAGTTAGAGAGAGAGGGAGAGATGGAGAGACAGTCAGCTAGTTTTATGTACAACATTTACTATGTTCGTCTGACATTCTTGGCGTAATTCTTCAATTTCAATTGCAATGGCAACCTGGTTAACTTGTAGCTGCTACCAACTTCCAACTTCTCCTTCAAGTTCTCCTTCTCCTTCTCTCCATCGTTCATCCATCTTTCTTTGTTGGTTTCATACGTTTGTCGCGACATTTTTCTAGGTAAGCGAGCGACTCACGATCAATTGGCGACACGCTTCTTCTTGGCAGCCCAAAAACCTGTCGTTGCCACCAGCAGCAACTGCGGCATCTGCGGCAAACTGCAGCATCTCCAAAGTGAATGCGTTGCCCCTCCGGCATTACCAGTTCCACAATCCGCAATCCTGCTGTTGGCAGTCAGCAGCTCCTCAACTGTTCTTCGTCCAGCTCCCCATGCTGGTTGCTGTTGTCGCATCGTTCTGAGCACAGGCATCAGCGATAAAAGTGTTTATCATGTTTGCAATTATATGCTAAAATTGTAATTGCAAATGTTTGCCAAAGCTCTAGCCTGAGCTCTCCCTCTAAAGGGCTTTCCACATTCAACCCATAGAGCAGACGTCGTCAGACGTCCCCATCTCCGTCAGTCACTCAGTCTCAGCATCCATTCCATCCCATCCCATACCATCCCATTCCATCCCATGTGAAACTCAGCCTCGACTCACTTTGAAGTGTGTTTCGTTTGTTTAAATGGATTTTTCTTAAACGGTTCCACTGAACATACTACATACGTACTGTACGTACATGCAGTGTATATATTGTATATTTACAATTTCAATGACCGGTCTGAGAACCGGATGTGAAAGACTTCTGCGATGACTTCTTGACCAGCATAACTGTCAAGGTGTTACCTTTGCAGCGGAAGTATGCTAAACAATTGCCACTCATAACGGTTCCACAGCAGCTGAGATGAGCTTCAACTAAGCTCAAATATTGTATAATTTATTGACTTATTGTTGATACTTCTAGGACTATGAAATCCCAAGAAGTTCAATCTAAGGATGATGCCCAAAGATATGTGTCTTTTGAAGTCAAGAAATATTTGAATGAAAAAAAAAATTATTATAAATAAATACTACAATAACGAAATAGTTTGTTTTGGGAAACCTTAATGTCAATCAAAAATTAATAAAAATATGTAAATGAAATTTAAAAATTTAAAAATTCAAAATAATAAAATTATATGAAAATATTACAAAATTAAATTATATATATTTATAAAATATTAAAAATTAGAAAACTATAGATGAAATATAAACTGATAAGCAATAACATAAATAATTACAAAAAAATACAAAAATTAAATTGCAAAGAAAATTTTTAAGAATAGCATAAAAAATAAATTAAAAGAAATTAAATATAAATTAAATATTCCAGATAAAAATACCCCTACTTGAAATTTTTTTTAAGAGCACAGGGAATAAAGAGGGCATAAATAAAATTGTATTTATTAAAAAATAAATAATAAAGGTACACCTTTCATATAACCAAATATTGCTTAAAATCAAAAATGAAAAATTACTAAAAAAGTCATATGTATATAAAATAATAAAAATTAAATAAAATATAAATTAAGTAACTATAAAATAAATAATAATCAGGAAATTAAATATTCAAATTCAATTGATAAAAATAATATGCATATAAAAAAAACTTAATTTTTTTAAATCCAACTAGCAACTTACCTCAATCCTCAAACGTCAGTAAAATATTTTTCCATATTTTCTTGGCCTCTAATCTCTGTTTCAATAAAAGGTGCTGTCATCATATAAGGAATTTCCATAATGCCAGAATTTTTCATTTGATAACTATCTATTACAAACAATTAAAAAACAACCATGTGAGAAAGCCCACAACAAAATTAAGTGCAACCAAAGCGAAGAAGAAGATGCCAAGCCAAGTTGGGAATAGGCTGCAGAGGAGAGTTGAAGCTGAAGTTGAGGTTGAGGTTGAGATTGAAGCTGGCTAGTTAAGCGTTGAGAGCTGTTGAAGCATTTGTCTTGTGATTGTGATTATGGATTTGATGTGATATGATATGCGATGGGATGCGAGGCGAGGCGAGGCGAGACGATGTGAAACCTGGTGGGCGCACCTGAAACTGAGCAACATGCATCATCCGTGCCCAGCAGAGTCAACTGTGAGGCAGTGGGTTGCAGAGGGGCAAGCGGGGCCCATAAATTTATAAACTGACCTCGGCGGCATCAACACTCCATCAAAATCTCGGCACTTAATGTCTCCCTCTCTCTTTCTCTTTGTTTTGTGCCCACCCAAAAAAGGCCATGCCATGTTGATGCTGATGCACATTATGAAGTTGATGATGATGTGCGGCAAGTGCAACATATGTTGGTTGCAGCGCATCCCAAGTGCAGCTAATTTAAGGAAATGCTTAAACTCAACTCAAAGCAGAGCTTGGAGATGAGAGTGCCATGTTGCATGCCGCATGCTACATGCTGCATGCTGCTTGTTGCATGTGTCGCCGTTGCCTACACCAATATGGAGGCGTTTTGTCGCCGCTGCTGCTCCGGCTGCTGTTGCAGCAACGCGTGGCGTCCACTTTTGGTTGTCAAGCAAATTACATATATGATTTTTATGTGACAAATGAGCTTAAGATGTTCGTCGTTGATGAGATGCGGGGAGGCACAGTTTGCTGTTGTTGTGCTGTGATGTCCGTGCCTCGCTTTTCATTCGTTTTGGTGCGTAAACCTGCGCTAGTGATGGCAGCGTGACACGCACAAATATCGCATGAAAACTATTGTTAAAATGTAATTGATAATGATGAAAGGAGTTTAGAATTAAATCTTTTTAACTTGATGAGACATAAGTTTGATATATTGAAGATTTCAATCTAAAGATTTTTCACTTTGCTACAGATATTGACTGAATTACTACATGACAGTGAATAGAGATGAATTCAAGATGAAACTAAAATGGTTGTAAATGGTGTAGTCTAAATTATTCGATGCTTTTTATTTTTTTATTATTTATTTTTATATTTTCAATAATTTAAATTGTTATTATTATAATTTGTATAAATATTATTATTATTATTATATTTTTCACGCTTTTGAGTACTTTCAAACTGTCATCTCTAGCTCCGCTTTTAATATACAAACTTGTCGCTTTTACTACATTTTCTAGTCACACTCACGCACAGCTATTGACACGCTGACACATATATCTACGGATTGTATCTTCCTCTTTGGCTGCCATCTGCATTTTCCCGAAATTGTTTTCTTCTTTTTATGATATTGCCTCGCAGATTTGCATATAAATGCCGAACATGTGTTACGCCCGCGCTGCTTTTTTTCTTCTTCCGTCTTTCTTTTTGTGGTTTTTCTTTACAAAAAAAAAAAAAAAAAATAAAACCAAAATTAAAAAACTTGTAGAAAAGTGAGAGTAAAGGTCTTGACTTTTTTATATGCATTTATTTTTGTTTGTTGTCATTTGGGGGTTTGTCTTCTCTTGTCTTGAATGCATTTTGGCTACGAATTGATTTATCGCTTGGACAGCTTAGGTTTTTACGAGGTGTTAACGTCTAGCTAGACAAACACCTATCCATCTGGACTAAGCCAGAAAATACAAGAGTAAATGGCTTAACTAAGTATTAGACTCATTTGGCCAAACTGAACGTTCCATTCAAGTTTCCACTGCATTAAAATAACTCTGAACTGTGTGCGTGATTGCATTCAGCGAATTTTCATAGAGTGTCTCTTGATGCAATCGTTAAATTTGGCAAATATGGCTAAAACGAGTCGCTTGTCAAGTCATCAAAGTATTTCAAATTGTTAACAAAATAGCTCAAATAGAAGCTGTCATGAATAACTCAGATAGGAGATATTTTTGAGAGATATGCATATATACACAGAATTCAAATATTTATAGAAAACAGTTTTAGTGACATGAAAATCCTAATTAAAATATTCTTTGAAAATATTATAAATCTGTTTTATGTTAAATGTTAGTTTACCGTTTGTTATATTATTTTTTATGTCACCAAATGTGATAAAGTTAGAGATTTTCTTAAGATTCCTTAAATATATTACAAAAAGTAATACAAAATTTCTGAATTCCTCAATTTTCATTGGCAAACTTTTAAAATGTATGAAAATTATTATTATTTATTTCTTAATATATCATAAAGTTAACGATTTTTTGAATATATATGAAAAGTGAAGCAAATTTCAAGAATTTCTAGAGAACATTAATACATTTGATGAACATTATATAAAATTTAAGTTAATGTAATTTTAAATCATAGAATTTTTCAAGATTTTTTGTAAGATATTTGCATCTCTAAAAATATTTTTGTAATTTTTGCAAACTTCATGGGTTAATCTCTAAGGTTTCACCGCCATTCTTAACCTTTAACCTTAGGCATATTTCAGGGTTGTCAGCAGAAATTCCTTATGTGCGGCACTTTAATGGCATGCGTATGTACAAATATCTAGTTATAAGTTAGTGGCAACTCATTAAGTTGCCACAAGTTGCATGGCAAGCTGGTCAAGCAACCCGACTAAAGCGAGATCGAATACAAGAGAGAGGGAGATAGAAATCAAAAGTTATGCTGAAAATTCCATATGCGACAGAAATTCTCATAACCGAAGCTGCGCCTAAAACTTATTAGCTAAGCCAACAAACCTTATAGATACGCAATCCCAACTCTGATCTCTACTTCTCTCGCTCTCTCTCTCTCTCTTTTGATCTATCTTACTCTTACCCTCTCTTTGTATAGATACTCCTCTATGGCATCCTGACGTTGACTTGACTCGACTGTAGTGCATTGCCTGACCATAAATCACAGTGACGACGATGCGACTAATTAAAAAATCGACACGCTAAACTGGCAAAAGACAAAATTAACATTTGCTCCGAAGCAGAGACTTATCGGGAGGGGTTACGAAGACACCCGCCGACAGACGTCAAGTTAACTCAATATGAGAATCAGCAGCGAAGGAAGCAAAGGAAGCAACTCCAAAGTAACAGGCGCTACATCAATCGAACTGATTGCCTTTTGTCTTTCCCATTCTCTTTCTCTCTGTCTTTGTCGTTTGCTTCGCTTCTCTTCGTGAATTTGTTTTGTTGTTGGTCGTAATACTCGAGACCGTGGTTGCTGATTCGGGTTGGTTGGGAGTTTGGTCCTCCTGCTACGCCTCTTAAAAATAATCAACAATAATGTCAACAAGTTTTTGCGTAAATTTTATGCTTGGCTTAAACGCCATACATCGTTTTGAGTATCTATGTGTATCCCTCTATGTGTATGTGTGTGTGTGTGTGTGTGAACATATACAACATACGCAGGTTGGCGTGCAGGTGATCAATGTTTGCGATCAACTCCAGCAACCGGAAAGAACGAACTTCAAACTTGAACTGCAGCTTACACTGCAAAAAAATGTATGTAAGTTTCAGTGTTTTTCTTTAACTTAACTCTTGCAAAAATCAACCAAGATTTACATAATTTGGCAAACAAGTTTCTGTCATCTGAATACAAATAAAGAACTTTACCACAGTTAAATTGTAGCAATATCTTCGAAAATATGGTCAAAACCATGAAAATACATTATTTCCTATAAACTGGGTTCTTTAAAAATGTTGAACAGGTATAACTTTTCTAAAAATGAACCGATTTTCAAAATTTCTGCAGTTTTTTCAATGGTTGTGAATATAGTTTAAATCTGCATCAAAAATTTTTTAATGGTGGCTTTTTTAAAATTTAGTCTATTTTTGCCCCCTTTGAGCCATTTTTGCATACCATGACCTTGTAAAAATGTCAAAAAATCGAACATGTTGATATCAAAATTTTTTGTGCCCAATCGATATCAGGGATCAAAATAGACATAAAATTTTTTACCGAAGTGAATTTCAACTTATATTTTAGAAAATATGACCAAAAATGTGAAAAATTGACTAAACGTAGGGAACTTTCATAAAACGAATGTATTCTAAAATTTGAGCAGGTACAACTTTTCGAAAAATCAACCGATTTATACTTAATTTGGCAAATCAATTTCTGGCATCTCAATACAAATAGCGATCTTTACCAAAGTTAATTTGTAGCAATATTTTAGAAAATATGGTCAAAACCGTGAAACAAATCACTAAAATACATTATTTCCTATACACTGTGTGCTTTACAAACTTTGAACAGCCATAACTTTTCCAAAAATCAATCGACTTTCAAAATTTTTGCAGTTTTTTCAATGGTTGTGAATATAGTTTAAATCTGCATCAAAAATTTTTTAATGGTGGCTTTTTTAAAATTTAGTTTATTTTTGCCCCCTTTGAGCCATTTTTGCATACCATGACCTTGTAAAAATGTCAAAAAATCGAACATGTTGATATCAAAATTTTTTGTGCCCAATCGATATCAGGGATCAAAATAGACATAAAATTTTTTACCGAAGTGAATTTCAACTTATATTTTAGAAAATATGACCAAAAATGTGAAAAATTGACTAAACGTAGGGAACTTTCATAAAACGAATGTATTCTAAAATTTGAGCAGGTACAACTTTTCGAAAAATCAACCGATTTATACTTAATTTGGCAAATCAATTTCTGGATTCTCAATACAAATAGCGATCTTTACCAAAGTTAATTTGTAGCAATATTTTAGAAAATATGGTCAAAACCGTGAAACAAATCACTAAAATACATTATTTCCTATACACTGTGTGCTTTACAAACTTTGAACAGCCATAACTTTTCCAAAAATCAATCGATTTTCAAAATTTTTGCAGTTTTTTCAATGGTTGTGAATATAGTTTAAATCTGCATCAAAAATTTTTTAATCGTGGTTTTTTTAAAATTTAGTTTATTTTTGCCCCCTTTGAGCCATTTTTGCATACCATGACCTTGTAAAAATGTCAAAAAATCGAACATGTTGATATCAAAATTTTTTGTGCCCAATCGATATCAGGGATCAAAATAGACATAAAATTTTTTACCGAAGTGAATTTCAACTTATATTTTAGAAAATATGACCAAAAATGTGAAAAATTGACTAAACGTAGGGAACTTTCATAAAACGAATGTATTCTAAAATGTGAGCAGGTACAACTTTTCGAAAAATCAACCGATTTATACTTAATTTGGCAAATCAATTTCTGGATTCTCAATACAAATAGCGATCTTTACCAAAGTTAATTTGTAGCAATATTTTAGAAAATATGGTCAAAACCGTGAAACAAATCACTAAAATACATTATTTCCTATACACTGTGTGCTTTACAAACTTTGAACAGCCATAACTTTTCCAAAAATCAATCGATTTTCAAAATTTTTGCAGTTTTTTCAATGGTTGTGAATATAGTTTAAATCTGCATCAAAAATTTTTTAATGGTGGCTTTTTTAAAATTTAGTCTATTTTTGCCCCCTTTGAGCCATTTTTGCATACCATGACCTTTAAAAATGTCAAAAAATCGAACATGTTGATATCAAAATTTTTTGTGCCCAATCGATATCAGGGATCAAAATAGACATAAAATTTTTTACCGAAGTGAATTTCAACTTATATTTTAGAAAATATGACCAAAAATGTGAAAAATTGACTAAACGTAGGGAACTTTCATAAAACGAATGTATTCTAAAATTTGAGCAGGTACAACTTTTCGAAAAATCAACCGATTTATACTTAATTTGGCAAATAAATTTCTGGATTCTCAATACAAATAGCGATCTTTACCAAAGTTAATTTGTAGCAATATTTTAGAAAATATGGTCAAAACCGTGAAACAAATCACTAAAATACATTATTTCCTATACACTGTGTGCTTTACAAACTTTGAACAGCCATAACTTTTCCAAAAATCAATCGATTTTCAAAATTTTTGCAGTTTTTTCAATGGTTGTGAATATAGTTTAAATCTGCATCAAAAATTTTTTAATGGTGGCTTTTTTAAAATTTAGTCTATTTTTGCCCCCTTTGAGCCATTTTTGCATACCATGACCTTGTAAAAATGTCAAAAAATAAAATATTTTTAAATAGAAATTTTTTGTGCCCAATCGATTTCAGGCATCAAAATATACAAACAATTTTTTACCGAAGTGAATTTAAAGTTATAGTTTAGGAAATATGAGCAAAAATGTGAATTCTTCGTTTTTTTTCTTAATATTGCATATGATTTCGCTGAGTGTATGAACTTCACTGGTTCCATCTCTCTTATGTTGAAGTTGCCTGTCCCTCTCTTTTCGGTATCTCTGGTGCTCAGTATCTTGGCTAAAGACAAGGCTCGTCATCAACGCTCAATGCTGATGGCATTAATTCGATAATGCATAAAAATCAGGAATACGCTTCATTGGACTCTAATTGCTAAACGCAAACAACAACAACAACAAATACTACAGCAATAAAACAAACAACAACAAAAAAACAGAAGACGGGGGACAACAACAAGTTGTACATACACTGACTGTGAAGATGACAACGACTGTGGACATACAGACGATGAGTCCCAGTCCCAGTCCCAGTTCCAATCCCAGTCAGAGTCTGAGTCTGAGTTTGTGCGGCAAGTGCAGTTCGATGGGTATTCAAACTGTGGGCCCTTTTGGCCATGTTTAGTTTAGGCCACTTGCGGACTGCCCCAACAATGTTGCGTGTAATTAAAACGCAAACTACTGCAGAATCCCCAGCAACCTCAAGTCGATTGGTTCTGTAGTTGAAGTTGCTCGTAGTTGAAGTCATTGAGAATGTGGGGGTCTTGAGTAGGTGAAAGACGGACTTGGCAGAGTCCGCAGAGCAGCAGGCTGATTTCTTCAAAGATTTCAAAACGTAAACTTTCGAAAAGCAACAAAAGTACAAAAAAAAAAAAAAAAAAAACAAAAAAACGACGGTGAAGAAGAAATCAACCAGAAGTAAATATCGACAAACGTCTTCGAATGCGACGTCTTCTTCTTTTCCTCCAACTTAAATGTTGTTGGAGTCGAAGAAAAATTAAGAAAAACTTAAATGAGTTAAAAATTCCACACAAATGCGTGAGAAGTTGCCGCCAGTTGAAGACCTCGTTGCCCATTTTTTTTCTTTTGTTTTTGTGTTTTTTTTTTTGTTTTCATTTTGGCTTTGCGGTTTATATGCATTTAGCCAGGCCCAACAGTTGGTTAGACAGGAAGACTCACACAGACAGAGAGGGAAAGAGAGCGAGATAATCAGAAAGAGAGAGAGAGAGATGACTGCATTTATTGATCGACGCGCAGCGATTATTGTTTAAACTGTTTTCAATGCGTTTACGTTTACTTTGTGTAAATATTATTCTTTCAATTTATGAGCCGTGGCTCGGCATCGGCCCCGTTCTCGGCATGGATGCCACATGGGTTGTTGGATGCCATCGAAGTTTAATTTGAAACTCGCTCTGCCCCCTCCACGCCCCCTCTCTCCTCATTTAGCCACTCTGCCTCATTTTGAATCAGTTTGCCACTCACAGACAGTTTGTCTGTCGGTTTGTTTTATTGCGTTGGCGCGCAGACAAATATCAATTGAAAATCCAATGAGTCGAAATTGCAAATCCTCAACCAGATACAATATACAAAAAAAAAAATCTTTCATCAATGAGATTTGCAGTATGTCAGGCTGGAAATATTGGCTTACAGAAAGGGTAGCTAAGTTCTGAAGACATGCCAAAATTCAAGTTGTAGTTAAGATGCCAACTAATGATGAAAATCAAGTAAACATTAAAGAAAATATAATATAATATAAATATGAAAAAAAAAACACAAAAAGAAATTGAACAATATTATCAATTTCAAAGAACTTATCATAATATAAATTCAAAAAATCAAATTAAAAGTTAATAAAATAGCAAAATGCATTTATTGAAGAAAATAAAAATGTAAAATTTCAAAAAAAAATTATTTATTAAAAAAAAATTTACATAATAATAATTTTTTTAGTAAAAATAATTTACAAAAAAATATATTCATTTTTCTAAATATATTAAAATATTTTAAAAATATGTATAAATTAAAAATATAATATTTAGAATAACCAATCAGTAAAATGTCTTCAATTTACTTTATCTTTTGTTCAAATTTCTGATTGAAATCAAATCACTCTTTTTCTAAGAGTATTTCTTTTGCTATATTCATCAGCTAAAATAATTTTGCTTGATATTTGCCGAATTATTTTAATGTTATAAATTAATGATCATTAAAACAGTAATATCGTAATTGGCATTCCCAGACATCGTTTTATGTTGACATTTACTGAAGAAGCGAAGAATGTTCTTTTACAAGATTGGAAAGAATTAAGTAATTTTTCAAGAATTTCTGAGCAAGTGTTAAAAGCACAGCTCGAAGAGTTCGAAACAGGGCAATAATTATAAAATAAATATTGATTGATTTTTGTAAAGAAAATCTTGCCACAATTTCCACCATAAAGTTAACACGCATCCGGATTAAAGAAAATGCCGTGTAGTCACAGCGGCTGCCAACGGCTTTGATAACTCAATTTGGTGGCACGAAGAAACCGAAATTGATGTTGAGATAAATAGATATGGTTCGGCCTGTTGGTTGCACATGCACAGCATGCCACAGACACACACTCACACACACACACATACACACTTGTTTGATATGAGTGTAAGAAACATTTGTAGACAAGCGCCAGTTAATGTCAGACGACTTTGTAGTAGTTGGCGAAATTGGAGTCGGAGTTGGAGTTGGAGTCGGTGTTGGTCTTAGAGTTGTTGGAGGAGATGTCTCCAGCCAGGAGAGACGCTGCGTGCAACTTTTCTTGTACTCGAGTATACATGCTGGGGTGCGACAAGCTGCCAAAGATCAAACGTTGTCGCCATACAGTTGGAGGTGGAGTTGGAATGGAAGGAGAAGTCTGCCAAGTCAGAAGCTGGGGCTGAAAACTGATGATGAACAATCATGATGTTTGCGGGGCAATCAAAAATTGATCATTATGTTGTTTTGGCCAGCTGGAGATGCCAGTTACAAGTTGTTGCAACACATGTGGCACAAAGTCAGTCATCTACAAAATAAGATATATGTATGACCATATAGCTCTGATCTAATTAATAGACCGCATTGCTTTTTGCACCTGCATTGCCTGCGTGAAAATTTGTTAAGTTTACTTTCAGTTTTCCAATCACCATCACCATCACCATCAACTCATGATCAATCGAGTCACATACATATGGCAAAACACGATCCATCGGTACGTGCGTTTCATGTCCAGTTTCGGTTTCTGTTTCCAGCTCCTTCTCCATATTCAACCATTATTAATTTGTATGATATAATCGATTAAGGGGGAGGCAAACATATGTTCATACCTCTCTCTGTCTCAATCCAACTATATACATATTTCTGTCTCTTTCGATTCAAGACATTTTCTTTTGATTGATGGAAATCCATATTAAATGTACATATATTTTTCTTTTCATTTACAATTTGCAATTTTTTGAAAATGTTATTAAACTCATGTCGTGCGTTTTGATTGCCGCTAATAAGCGTAATGAAACTTAAGTTGACTACTCGCCGCAATTGTTGCTTATTTATGGCCGGTAATAATTTTGTTGGAGCCCCCAGATTTGGTCGATATCAATTTGTAGCAAAATTATGGCATATCAAAATGGTAAATGAAAAATGGACGCAAAAAATATTTATGAGGATAAGCAGTGGGGAAGCACAGGAAGTTGGTTTTGAGATGTACATATAAAATTTTTCTTTAAAATGAAAATAAAATATAAAATTAAGTATTAAAAATTTAAAATGTTATACAAAATTCTTAATTCATCACATAAGAGTTAAACAGAGGTGTATATTATAATTTTTTTAAGTTACATTATTAGTTACGCCAAAAGGACAATATTCTTTAACCTATCTGTTCTTTTATGGTTTTGATCCTAATTCTATTTTTATTGAAATTTTACAACACTTACATTTATTGCTACTTCTCATTATCAATCTTCTACCAATCTTTTCTTCTGGCTTCTAAAACTTCAACCCTTAATAGGTTACTTATAAATACCTTTAAACGAAACTGCAACATTTTTTATTACAATTTCTCACAGCGTTGCCCATTTTCACCATTTTACGACATTTTACAACACTGCTGTGCAAGTAAAAGTTGTAAATGCAAGTGTTAAGTTTAATATCCCTTTTTTTTTGGCTATGTAGAGTATCAAATAACAAACTTGATTAAAATATATACCTACGGGAAGCTATAAAAATAAGCGAGTTACAGAAATGGGGAAGAAACCTTTTTAGGGGCATTTTGGTAAATAAATCTTGTTACTGACGCCATTCAGCTGCCTTTTGGCCATGTTGTTTTGGCGTGGCAACACTAATTGGATATTCACACTTTTACACATTTGGGGCCGAGCTGCAAAAACGAAAAAAAGCGCCACTCCCAAAATAGGCAACTTGTAGGCGCCAAGTGGCAAATGAAATACGCAAAACCCCGAGGTACATATACAAAAAGAGAGAGAGAGAGAGAGACACAGAGATGGAGAGAGAGGGAGAGACATTCAGTCGAGTGACAAGTGCAAGAGAAGTCATACTTGCCAAGCACTTCAGTGAAGTTATATGGCCAAGTTGGCAAAACGGTAACAAAGGTGCATAGTCTGTGAGAGTCTAGAAGAGACAGACAGATAGAGAGAGAGAGAGAGAGTCAGGGAATTGGGGGGAAGTTGGACCCAAAAATAGGCATACCGATGTGTGCGCATGCGCGGAATTTATGGTGACATTTGAGTGATTCGCGCAACGTGTCATGAGCTGCTCAGCTCGGCTTGAGTCTACCTCTGGAGGATCTGCAACCGTTTGGTGTAAAAGCCAATTAAATTGGTTTTCTTTTTGCAGAATTGGAACATTGTCTGGCCTGTCTTTCTGACTTATGGCCTCAACAGCATGTAATTGCATTGAAGTCATTCACTTTTTATGTTTATTATGTTTTTTTTTTTTATATTTTATTTGTTATCTTAGCCTTCTTCTTCCTCTTCTTTGTGGCTGTTTCAACTCTGCCGATAATCGCAGCTGTGAGCCAGAAGACCCTACCACATAAGTGGAGCACAAAATTAGCGTAATTTTCATTCACCACCGACGCAGAGCAACGTCTCCAAATACCTTTAGTTGAGTCCAGTCCTGGGACAATTGGACAAGTGTCACAAGTGAAAGAGCAACGAATTTGCCGTATTATCTCGCGCACAGGTTGAAATTCCACAGAAATGCACAGAGGTACCCATACAGTTCCAGGGTCTGTTAAGGTTCCTCAGTTGAACCTCGGTCGGTCACGCACTTTCTGATCTTTCGTTGGCGATAAGAACGGTGGCTCCGACCCCTTTTGCGCATATGGCACACATATAACGATTATTCCATATTTACTTATTGTACTTATTGCTCAGGTCTCTTAAGGTCTGAGGGTCCACGTTTGAGGTTGTGCAGGGTTCGAGGTCCCAGGACAAAGACTGTGTCTGGGCTGGGATGGTGATCGCAAGCAAATGCAAGGCATATTATTTGCGCGATTAAATTGATCGCGGTTGCCTTTCTGGTCTCCCTTTCACTCTCTCTTTCTATTCCCCCACTCTTTCTCGCACTCTAGCTGAATTATGCTGTGTCTCTCTCGCACTCGACTTTTTGTTAGTCGGTTGAATCAGCGGCAATGCAACTCCTACTGTGTCTGCGTCTGGTTGATGCTGTGAGGCTTCTGCGGCAGTCAACTTCACGCTTCGCTCAAGCATCACCAAATAAATTTCATTGAGCGTTCCTGCACAGTGGTCCAAAGCATGCGATAATTTTCTGAAAATTAAATGCATGACAATTGAAAGTCAAATCATATTTTATACCATATCAAAATATTCAAACATTATTAATATTAAAATATATTAGTTTGAGAATTAGTCTTTATAATAGACCAAAATTTTTATGATAATTTCACATATTCAAATAACTTTAAATGCAATGCATAAGTTTTCAGGCGTATTCTGCTTTAAATCATTATCTCAAAATAAAAGAAAATACACAATTTTTTAAAATTTCGACTTCTTACTGTCTTTAACTCTGAAATTAGGTTAAATTTTTAAAAGAGTGGAAGATTGTGGAAGAGTGGAAGATTGTGGAAGAGTGGAAGAAGCTTTTGTTTGTGAATTGATATTAAAACTCAATATCTAATAATCTAGATTATAAAAAAAATATATAATTTTTTTTTATATTTCAACTATATTATGTTTAAAAAAATAAATTTATTTTATTCATATTTAATCGAAAACATTTATTTAAAAAACGAGATTTTTTATTATTTACATATTAACATTTTAAATTAGATTTGAGTAATTAATTATTATTATTTTTTTTTAATAACAATCAATAATATTTTTTTTTGGTTTATGCCCACTGTGCAGTGTTTGCTGCCGCCGAGTACCACTCACTTTGTGTGATGCATGGCATTGTGTGGTGCTGCCGCTGCCGTTGCCATTGCTGCCGCAGCTTCTGCTCCTTGCGTTTTGTGGCACATTCCAAGTACTTTAACTTCACCCTCAGAGTTTAGTTGCAGCTTCAACTTTACCTTTAACTTTGCTTAACTTTAACTTCAACGTTTATGTTTCGGTTTTAGCTTTACCTTGGCGAACCTTTAGTTCTGATCGTTGTTGTTGTTGTTGTTGTTGCATGCCGCCGCTTCAGCATGCTTCAGCTGTTGCATGTAGTTACCGCTTTCATGGCTAAGTGGTTGACTGGACATGGTCAGTCTCTGTCTGTATGAGTGTGTGTGAGTGTGTGTGTTGGTGTTGCCTCATCCTTTGGGACTGTGTTCCTTTTGCTGTTGCGTGTCACGTACAAGCAATTCGCATGTTTCAAAAATGCTTTAGACATGGCCCTCTGTTTTGGGGCCCGCGTTGGTGGCAGCCACATTCACTCGTCGACTGACGGACTGACGCACTGGGCACTGGGCGCGGCAAGGATGCTGGGGCAGAAGAAGACTGAAGACTGTGCCGCATTCTTAAAAATAAATGTTAATTCTTTTATTTATTTCCTTTGTCAGATTAAACGGTTTAAAGGTTACAAGCCCAGGCAGTAACTTCTGTCTGTAAATCAGTCACGTCGAACAAGAAGAAGAGAATCATTCAGTTAATGGCCCCGAGGTCAATGCCAATGCCAATGCCTAATAAATTGTTGTGCCTCAATCCTTTCAACTATTATTAGACAAAAGGAAACTTTCCATTATCGATTTGATTAGATGTTCCTTTCGCTAGCAAATCTCTTATCACAGGCCAATTAAATATAGTCTGAGCTTTGCCCAGTTTTCTTTGCAGTCAGAGTCGGAGTCGAAGTAGAAGTACGAGTTCGAGTTCGAGTGTGGACCTCCCTTGGGGCAGTCACATGCCAGTTCTCACGCTGCGTCTGGTCACCTTTTGGTTAAAAGGAAAACCAGTACACATCAATCTGTTTGTAGTGTCAACAACGAGACTGTCTGTGGAGTAGAAGGAGTCGCTGTCGTGGCTACCACCAACTGTTACACTCCTTGTGGGTTGACGTGCGATGATGCCCTAAAAGGATATTGCACTCCTATTGACTTGTTAATGTGATCACTTTAACTGACCCAAATATAGTCAAACGTTTCAATTTGTGCAACGCTTTTGGGCAATTGATCGCTGTATCCACAACCCACAGTACTCCCTGACCAACTCTCGGACACACTCTCTGCAATCGCGGTTCATCGTCACCAGCATTGGACAGGCGCGTAACGCGGTTGTAGGTTCGCCTCCGGCATGAGAGATCTCTTTGCCTTTTAGTTTTTTCTGCTGCAACTCTTGAGTCTTGAGTTGAGTTGAGTTGAGTTGAGTTGAGTTGTAGTTTCGTTGACTTGTCTTGACTTGGCTCTCACTTCCCTCTTGGTGTTGGTCTTAGATCGTCTGACGCCAGTTGACAGATTGCCCAGAGGCTAAAAGTCGCCGTTGCCGTCTGTATTTGGCATTGGATTTTGGGCTCTTTGCCTGGTTGGTGTTGATGAGTCCCTGATATGACTTAAGTTGGCTCTAATGCAAAACTCTCTTGGCTGCAACATGAGCAGGTTGAAGCCAAAAAAAAAAAAAAAAAAAATACAACAACGCAACAACTTTATGTTGGCCATAAATTGTGGGCCATAAAATGCGGTACGCTGTGGCGGCTTATTAACTGTGTTTGGGGCCACACGCTTAGCCAAGAAGTTGATCATTGATCATGCCTAAGCTTTTTCAACTTCAACTCATATTGAAACATTAAAGTTAAGAATTGAAGGAATATATATATAGAGAGAGAGAGAAAGAGAGAAAGAGAGAGAGAGAGAGAGAGAGACAGAGCGGGAAAGAAATACAGAGAGGAACAGCATTGAAAAGGAAGACTTTGTTAAAACGCATTTCATTAACCTGTTGCAAGAACCCAAGTGGCAGCAAAAACTTGCCTCTGCTCCATGTGAAGTTATGAGCGAACGTGAGGCGCAGCATGGATGCTGCACGCACAGAACGAGAGAGAAAGATAGACAGAAAGAAAGAGTGAGAGAGAGAGAGAGAGAGAGAGAGTGAGAGAGCAGGTCTGCAGTTTTTCTTATAATTTTTATACTTTTTTTCGCTCATTTTTTTATATATATATTTTTTTTTTTGGCCAGGCTCATCTCGCCAGATTATGAAAAGTGCCTTGCCTCGGTGGCTGTGTTGCGAATGCTGCGCAGCTTCAAAGACTTTGCCACACCAAAAAAAAAAAAAAAAAAAAATCAAATGAACCTAAAATGCAGTCAGTTCAAGTCAGAGTTTGCAACGGCAATCAGGTTGCGACGATCTACCGCAACAACAACAGCAACTAGCCTCAACTAAGTGCAACGCGCGGCATGTGCAACACAGGCAACTGTGGCAGAGAACTCAACTTGGAAGGGCCCATAGAACAACATACTTGACCAAAAGTATGTGTTGGGTGTGTGTGTGTGTGTGTTTGTTGTGTCTCCTTTTGGTATGCGGCATGTGCTCTATAGGTGGTCATTATCACGACTCCGCTGAACTCGTCTTAGGTCGCAACGTTGCAAGCCCGCAGCTTGCGACTCGTCGTCCTCTGTGGCAACATAAGAGTTTGGGAGTTGAGATCAATAGTTAGTCCATACAGAGCTGCCAATTTTAAGCAGCAGAAACATTAAGTTTTATATATTTTTGACTTAATTTTTCTTAAGGTAAGCATGATAAATTTAAGATAATTAATATGTATATAAAATATATATATTAATATACACTTTATATTTTATGAATGACATTATTTTCTTAAATTTATTGGTGGCAAGTTTTTCTACAATTAAAATCATAGAGAATCCATTAGAAAAATTTATTATTTAATTATTTAATATTTATTATAGATGAAATTATTTTTATAAGCTTTATTTGTGTGTTATTATAACATTTTTTTAATAATATTTTTTGTATTAAATATAGATAATATTAATGTATGTTTAATGGAATCTATATTTAATATAAAAATATTTAAAAAAAATGTTATAATTTTTCTTATTTCATTTACATTTCAATATACATCTTATTTAAAATTGAATTTAAATAAATTTTAAACCAGTGCATTAATTTATTTTTAAATATTTTCATACTATAATATTTCCATGCTAAAGTCTAAAATATTTATTCTACATCTTAAAAGTTGTAATGTTATAAAATTATAGCCAAGTATTGGAGTACAACAAAATATTACGTATACGACAAGTTGAGCAATTTTCTAAAATTTAATATTTTAAAAGCTCAGCGTTCACTTACAAACTAAGCGACTCTGCTAAGTGTAGTGCATACTTAAAGTTGTTGCTGTTGTTGTTGTTGTTGTTGGCAGAAATCTCAGCAACAGCAGCAGCATCAACCACAGCAACAGCAGCCGCATCCCCACCGCATATTCGAACTGCTGTTCTACTTAATTTGCCGCTGCGTGCGTTGCCGATTTGACTAAGGATGAGCTCCGAACTGTGTGAAAGAGACAAAGAGAAAGAGAGAGAGAAAGAGAGAGAGATGGAGAGAGGGAGATAGAGTGAGAGATAGTTAGAGTGAAGGGGGGAAAGAGGTTAAGCCATCAAACAGGCTGACCAACAACAATTACCGCATTACCGACGCGCCGCTGACTGACTTGAAACTCAGCGCTGTCTCTCTCTTCTCTCCCTTCTCTCACTGTCTACCTCTTTCTCAATCCCTCTCTGTCTCTTGTTGAGCCTAAAGGATGAGGGCGTCGTGACACGGTGGCGGTGGCGGTGGCGGTGTTGGTGACGCTAACTCTGCGCTGCTGCCGTTGCCTGTTGGCGATTATTGCGGTGGCTGTGGCGGTGGTGATGGTGATGGTGGTGGCAGTGTTGGTAGTGGTGGCATGCCGAGTCGAGTGACTTCTGCGCTCTCGTCTCTGTTTTACTTATTTGATTTGTTTATGCAGATTAAATGCAAACGATCTTGATAATGACATTAACCGACAGAAGAAGAAGACGACAGCAGCAGCAGCAGCAGCGGCAGCGGCAGCAGCAAGAAACAGGGACACACGAAATGAGCAGCAGAAAAAGAAGAAGACACGGAGTTGGACTCGGACTTGCAACTGAAGCTGCAGCTCTTGGTGTTGTAGTTGTCGTTGTTGTAGTTTTTGGAGTGGGATTTGGAGTTCGACTTTGTGGATGACTGTCGGTGGATTGTTAACTTGACAGCTTTTGAAGGCAGTTTCGTGAGCCTCTCGCAAAACGCAATCGTCATGAAGTGAAAGAGGCAACAAACAGTGAGGGAGGAGTGGAATAGGGAGGGCAGCGCAGTGGAGTGGAGAGGAGCAGTTAGTTGGCGATGTCTGCTGACCCAGCGCCGCTGTTGGTCAAACTCAACTTTTGTCAGGCTGCCCCAGTACCCCTACTCCACCCTCTCTCCCCTCTATCAAGACTTTCAATTGAACAACTTGTAGCCTAATTAGTTGAAATACTACGTATTATGTTAAGACTGCAGAGACAGAGAGGAAGAGAGAGAGAGAGAAGAGTAGTGTGAGTGAGACAGCGATACTGTCACATCTCCTGCTGTTCTTCCTGCTTTCAATACAAGAAACGTTGCAGCTCATTAAAATGTTGAAATTGCCGCAAATTCAGTTAAAAGTTGCGAGCCATAAACAAAATGCTCAACAACAGTTTACAACGACTATTAACATTATAAAAAAGCATTTAAACAACGTACAAAAATCGCCATTAAATTGGCCAACATCGAATCCAAGTCAAGACAAGTCAACCCAAGTCGAGTTAAGAGGCGCAAAAACTGCCGCTTCAAATTGCTGACTTCATAATTTTTGTTCACTAAAGAAAAAAAAAAAAACAATAATAAATGAAAAAAAAAAAAACAAAACCGGGAGAAACAAAAACCAAAACCATAACTGATATATTTTTATGCTTGACGCATGCTACAAGTTGTTGCCGTGGCGTGTTGAGTTTTTTTCTTACTTTTTATACATTTTTTTTGTTGCATCCTCTCCGCTCTTTGATATGATTTCTATTGAGCCTGTGATCGATATTCATTGATTCCCGCGCCGCATCTGCATTTAGCGACGTTTTTTAGCTCGTCATATTATTTTTTTTTTTGGTTGTATCCTTTTTTTTTGGTGTTTTGTACATTTCCGGTGCCAGCGTCAAAATTAATCAACAGCTTCATGGTTATCTCGTGTTCAATATCAACGAACCCCGATGACGATGCCGATGCCGATGACCGCAGAAGTTGCAGGTTCCACAAGTCCATAGTCCTCTTAACGTCTCATCATAATTATCATCGATTTCTACTTCAACTTCATATTTCTTTACAAATTTTTTCTTAATAATGAAACACTAAGGATTTATACAGATTCTTTTTTGTTTGGCTAAAAGGACTGATGCTCAAATCAAATTATTTGCTGCCTTTTTTGACTACTTGAATTTGGGGTTTTCTTTTTTTTTTTTTTTGAAATGCCAAGTTATTAGAAATAAATGCAGTTATTAGTTGTTTAAACAGCAAAAATACCATGCGAAGCATTTTAATAATGATTATTATACCTGAAAGAGATGAGCCCAGAGTTTTGATAATTTCCAACACGAAACTTTAAGCTAGATTAAGAAAGGAAATATTTAAAAAAAAAAAAATACTGAAACCTGTCTAAACATCCTCAATTCGAGATAATTTTTTTACTTTATTTTATAAACGATATCCTAGCTGATTCAGAAAGTATTTACAAAAATATATAATTTTTGTTTTTTTGGGTGAAAAGTGAAAGCTTTTGGGCACAAAGTCAACTCTTAATGCCTGCATTTCATCTTCATCTTGAAGTTGTGGCTAGGCAGTGCAACAGCCATGCTTGCAACTGCAACTGCAACAAGACAAGCGAGAGACAAGTCACAGTTATTGAAATTCAATGTAAATCTATGGTGATATGTCATACAGGCGTAGAAAATGCGGCAAAACGACAACCAAATCGACAACTGTAAATGCAACTTCAAATGCAACTTCAGCTGCAACTTCAACTAGGCAAATGGATGGAAGAGAGACTTGAGGCAGGTGCTCCAACCAAGGCTTCCCAGGCATCCAGGCAACTCGGAGCCAAAACGAAAGGCACCTCATCGTTATTTTGTAAATGCATTAAATATATGTACGTATGTGTGTGTTTAATTCGAGTTGGCCAAAACGACACGAAATGAAATCGAACTTGCAACAGCAGGTTGCACCAACGTATTCGTGCCTCTTGCCACTTGCCTGCTGCAAAACTTGTCAAACGCAAACGCAATCGATACGAATATCAATCAAATCCATAGAAACTCCAACAAAACAAAAGCTACAAAAAATGAATCAAATTTAAAAGTTAAAAAAATTCAAAAAAAAAAGAAAAATGTAAAAAAAAAATCCGATAGAAAATGAAAATAAAATCAAGATACTTTTATTCAAAAGCCGTTGACAACCGTAGGCAGTCAGCGGACAAATAAACGATACAAAATCAATAAAGCGAACATTTATGCATATGAGATACGACCGATATATGTAGACATATATATATATATATATATATGTGTATAAGTATATGTATATGTATTTGAACAGATCGCGGCAGCTTTAACGACATTTGAAAATCCGGAAGCGATAAATATTTAACTGTATGTGTGCTACCAGAGAAAAAAAAAACACACAGTTTTGTAGTCTTATTTCTATAGATGCTCAGTGGCTATAAAGTGAAAGAAAGGGTATGCATTTCGAGGGGAATGAAAATTTTAAAAACAATTTATTTTGTTTAGAATTAATAATATTTGATAGGAAATATATTTTATCTATCTAATGTTCGTGGAATTATTTATTGATTATTTCTGAGAAAAATATTGAATTTACGTTCTTGCAAATAACATAACTAGATAATTTACAAATCTTATAAATTATAGAAATTTTATTTCTTTTACAAATAATAATAATAATTGCTGTAAAAGTAAGATAGAATGTATTTTAGATAAATTCGACAAATATTTAAATATAATTTTCATTATTTATTTCAGAAAGTGCTGAGACAACAATATATTAACGAAAGAATGTTTATTTTACAGGTATGAAACATTTAATTTTTCTTATAAACAATTTCAACTAGCCTTAATTAGTACTGTCCTCAATCCGAACGCAACTTGCGGTTTCGAAATATAGCAAGCAATACCGAAACCGCACTTTTCATTCGAATTCGTAATTAAGAATTTAATCTGGAGTTTAAAATGTTTTCTTTCTTTTTTGGATTACTTTCTCAATTTTAATAGTTGATCAAGACTGTTACAGATTTTTAAAAAAAAAAAGAGAAAAAATAGATTGTTGGAAACTATAAAATTATCTGAAAAAAAATTAAATAATTTTTGATAAATATTTTGTATTAATTTTGAATTATTTCTGCATACAGCTCTTTATTTAATACTACCAATGTACAGAGTATCTCGCCGTCTATGAAAGGTTTTGAGTAGCCCGAAAGGAAATTCGCTGTAAAATTGTGACTCAGTTTTGTGAGGTGTCGTCGTCCACGGGTCTCATTTGGTCTTTTGTGGACATTTTTTTTGATGATTTTGCTGCTGTACTTTTTTTTTCTCCTTTCTTTACGAGGTATTTAGCTGCATTTTTATGTTGTTCTTTCTTGTTTCTTGCTTGTGTTTTAGTATTTTGAATTTATATAAATTTTTGTTGTAAATGGTCTTTGTGTTGGGACTTCGGGGACTACGGGGACTTTGGGGACAGTGGCTATTTAAGTTGAGTATTTGGGTCAATATTGGGTATTGTCGTATTTTTTTTTTTTTGTGGTTTTCACATATGTATGTATATATATTTTTTTTATTATAATTTTATTTCTGCGCCGTTGATCACCGTTTTCGGTTTGTTTGGATATTTTTCATTGGTTTTGTTATTCCGTTTTTTGCAGATGCTACACCAAATTAATTATGACAGTTTATTTATTTAATTATTTTAGTTGAGTTCAAAGTGAAAATGCCGCCGGCAACAGATTCTCAACTATATTTGCGCTAATTATGTTGTGACTCAGTCGGGGATTAAATGTAAATATGATATTCATATGGAAATAAATTGGTTGAATTTGCCACAAATGGGAAGCAACTAATGACGAATGATGGTTAAAACAGTGGGGAAACGTAGAAAATAAATTGGCAAATAAAATTAGACAGAAGTTATAAGTCTAAAAAGGTGTTGATCGGTGTTGATAAAGAAGTATATTTAGATGAGATATTAGAAGAAAAAGGTGGGGAGATAATATTTTAGTAATTAGTTGACATTATATTTGACATATGTGTGAATGTGGGGGATTCAAAACATCTTCGAATATTTGAAAGGGAATACAAAATTTATATTGAAAATGTAAACATATAATAATATATTATATTCTCTGGTCATTACGCTTTCAACAGTATTGGAGTAATTATAAACATAAGTACAATTTAATAGAAATAGATTATTCAATTATCAAATATTAATGAAAAATATAAAATATGATATTTTATAAAGTCTATTTGGTTTATTTGTGTAGCTTTTCAATAGGCATATATTCTTGAAAGGAAAATCGAATCCATCATATTCCAGTCAAGTATATTTTCTTAATCAGGGCCGTTCTCAATTCCGAATTCGAACGAAACACGTGGTTTTGTAATAGCTACTAGTGCCAGAATTGCACATTTCTTTGGGATACGGAATTGAAAACCCGCCTCAAAATTTATTTTTGTTGCCTTCAATTATTAAGTGCGATACTTATTTTCAACTTTACTTCACTGCAAACATATTTATGAATATGTTTTTGGCTCTAAAAACGTATTTAACAAGCATAATTTTGTGGCTGTCATATTTGTATGCATTTTTAACTAATGCCGCCTTGCCTATGTTTAACTTTACGACTGCAACTTGTAAACTATGTAGACCTAATGACCTGTTGCCTCTCTCTCTCTCTATCTCTCTCTATTTGTCCCTCTCTCTTTCACTCCCAGGCTGTTTGTTGGCTCTTGTGGCAAGCTAAGGAAATCCATTAGGCACATTGTTTGAGCCCGCCCAGCATTTTTGGCAAATGCAACGCTAATTGTTGGTTCTGCTCAACAATTTGGCAAAGAAACAACAGAAACTTTCAGTTTCGGTTGAGGAAGGGAGGTCCCAACGACAAGTCATAAAGTAGAGAAGATGGGGGGGAAAAAAACCCAAGGAAACTGTGACACAAGACGAAATGAACCTGCAAACTTTCACCTTTTGGCAAATATTTTTAAAATATATATATGAAAATATAGAAAATGTCATAGATTGTGAATGGATGAGCCCTGAGTGGAGTACAACCTGTTGCTGTTGCCATGGGGAGGTAGACTAATTACCCTTGGTGCGGTTAAGGGGCTGGCAGGTTGGCGGGAGGAGGAGGTCAATAAGCGAAACAAATTTGTGGGCACATATTTAGTTTGGCAGATAATTTGTAGAAAATGAAAATGCAAATAAAAATAAATATAAATATAAAACAAGCAACTAAATGCATGATAAACAATGACGGCAACTAAAAAACTGCAACTCAAGTTGAAGTCGAGGAGGTACCTAAAGATGGGTAGACAGACAGACAGACAGACAGACAGTCAGGCAGGTTGAATACTTGGCTATCAACGTGGGCTCATCAACAATAACAATATCGACGCCGGCGATGGAGTTGGAGTTGAAGTTGGAGTTGGAGCTGGAGTTGCTGGTTAGGAGCTTCATTAGCAAGACAAGACAAGAGTAGATGGCGATGGCGATGCTGATGTCGATGCTGAGTTGCTGATGTCGAGTGAAACCTTTTAAAGAGTGAAACCGCGCAAATGCATCGCTCGGTGACCTCAGCGGTCTGACCTCAGATTGTAACGCCCGCCCAGCTGCTCTTAACTCTTAACTATGCATGGTAACAAGTACTACACATTTTATATCGCAGGCCAGCAGATAACAGAGCATCAACTTGGACTGGCCGTTAGTTGAATTAGCCAAGTTGAGGAACTGGATAACTGAGGTTAGCTGTGGGTTTCAGCTACTTACTACATATATGTATGTACCTTAGCCTTGGCTGTTGGACTATCTGCTAGCTGCATCTGTTAGTTACACATTTTGCTGATTTAATTTTCATGTTGCCGACCGACAACATGATGTGGCCCCCAACAACACCATCTTGCAACCATCCCCAAGCAGCTGACCAAACCCAAGCGACTTTTCTAGTCAATGTTGCGGCAAAGTGCATAATTGGTTTATTATTTTTTTTTTGCTTTCCGCTATTTTTTTTCTCATTTTTTTTTTTTTTTTAATATTTTTATTATATTTGCTTTACCGCTTCCTGGCATATCGCGCGTATCGCTGAGCCTGCCACAAACTGTGGCCCTACCCCATTTTCCACTGTTGCACTCGTCGTCGTGTGGCACTTGATTTTCATTGAAATCGTCTCGTCTTGTCGTCGTCGTTGTCTTCTTTTCCATCTTCTCTATATTTTTTTGCATTTTTTACTGCAGTTGTTGTTATTGTTGTTGTTTTGTCATCTTTGAAGTGTGTCTCTCGCTCGACTCTCCTTTTTGCCAAGCCAAGGCGTGATTTACATTTTTTGTGCCTCGATATAAAATATTTGTATCTGTTTTTTTTTTAGTTTTATTTTAAGTTTTTGGCTTGTGCACCGACTGAGTTTTCCTTTTTATCGTGCCTAGGTGTGCCATCTCAATTGTGTCTGCCTGAAAAAAAAAAAAAAAAAAAAAAATGGTTTTTTTATTTCCATCTTTTCCATTTCGCCTTTTGTCGTTTTATAGGTTTTTCATCATGGGCATGTGTTCCAGCTGCATCTTTGTGGCTTTCAGGGCGGAACTAACCCAATTGCAGCCGCGATTAGAGATCAGCCTGTGTCTGAGCCTCTGAGCCCAAGTATCAACCTTGAATTGATACGCTAAATTAACTGCAACTAGAAGTCATTTTATGTAGACATTTTCTACTAGGAAACATAGAGATTTCCTACTGGAATTCATAGAACTGGGGACCTCTTATAATACTATTATTATTGTTACACTTCGATTTAATATTGAAAAGTTTTCTAAAATATTTCTTAATTTATTTTGTTGAAATCTCGTAAGATACACATATATTTCGAACAAAAAGCGTTTTCCAAAATGTCATAAATTAAATTAAAAAAAAAATTAAATATAAAATATTAATAATTATAAAATATAGTTTATGCTCTTGAAAGTTTGTAAAATCTAACTATTCGTTTTAAATATAAGTATTCGAAAAGTATTCAAAATAAATCCTCAATTAATATTCCTGAATCAAAAATAAAAAAAAGGGATAAATTATTATTTTAAAATATATGAATTTTATAGCTACGATAAGTTTAAAAAATGTATATCAAACATTTTTTTGGACATTCTTTAAAAAAGTGTTGATCTAATATACAATTATAATTATTTATTTAATGATCATTTTTATTTATTATTTATTTAATGGCAATTTTGGTTTTATTAGAAACTTTTACTAAAGTTAAAGTATTTTTTATAAATAAATTTCAATTTCTTTAAAAATTTTCGATGAGATTTGTTAAATTACTTTTCAGCTGCAGAATAGTTTTATATCGTTCCTTTCTCACTCTGCTATATATGTACATACATACATACATGATGCATATGTATAAGATTCAGATCTCAATATACCTAACTATCATAGTTTACTTTGTAACTGAGTCTCGTCTATAATCAAATCTATTAGCGTATTTGTAACGATGCCAATTGCACTGGCAATTTGCTTAACCTTATAATAACCTTGAGTATTCGTGTATTTCACACGTCTATTGACCTATGCTAAACCCATAATCAACTCGGCCCACACCCAAAAATATGAGTATATATATTTTAGAATATATCTAAATGACCACCCAGTATCTCCACTCGATCCAAATTAAATGTGAGCCAATTAAAAACCGGAAGCCGAAAGCGCAAAATGATTCCATTCAATATAATGCGAGAGTTAAGCCTTTAATTACATGGTGTTAGAGTAGCCCCTTTGCAAGAAGGGAGTTCTCCTTCAGTCTGCTTATGAATGAAAGTGTGGAACTGTAAAATATATATATATGTACATATATAGACTTCTATAAGAGATCTGTTGGTTGGTTTTTAGGGGCTGAATTTTTGGTTGGCACATAAATCACACGACGCACAGACGCCACCGGAGGTTTACTTTGAATTTTGTTTTTTTTTTTTATGTATTTCTTTTTTTTTTCAAAAAGATCAAGATGAAAATCAAAATCAAAATCCTATTAATCAGTCGGTGACTTGAGAATAAGATTGAAACTGAGTCGGAGTCGAAGTCGAAGTCGGAGTTGGAGTCTGAGATTGTGGCTTGAGTTTTGTTGGCAACAAAATTAACACCCAGCTAATGCCAAATGCCGACAAAAGCTGATGAAAACGAAACATAAACTATGAAACCAAATGCCGCCGCTGCCAATCTGCCTTTTTGGAGGCGCTCTACGCCTTCGATTCTGACACCCAGGTGCCCAGTTTGCAGTCCCCCCAGAGCTGCCCCCATCTCAGCCACCATCTCTGTCTCAGACTCTGTCTCTGTGTGTGTCTTGTTAATTGCGTCTAATAAGCAGTTTGGAGTTGTTCTCACAAAACGCCAACGCCATCGACAGCAACGACAACGACAACGATGACGACGACGACAGAGACCAGGTTGACCAAACGAATACCCATGATTAAAGTCGTCCTCATCTTCATCGTCATCATGTTGTATGTTGTATGTGTTGTGTGCTCATTTGAATCTGGCTGCTGTTGCTGCTCTTGCCACTGCCACCGCAACCGCCGCCTGCCTGTTAATCTCAAGATCAACACATTGTGCAGTCAGCCACAGCATCGGCATCGGCATCGGCAGCGACGGAGGCAGCGGCTTCATAAAACAAATATCGTTTCGTGTACGCTAACTAGTTGATCATTATCATCATCATCATCATTCTCATCGTCGTCGTCATCATGCCAATCATCATTATGGAGTTTTGAGGCGCAAATCTATTCTTTGTCTTGAATTGTGTTGTTTCTCTCTGTCTCTATTTTTTATTGATTGAAAAATCTAATCATGCCATAAATTGGCCAATTGTTTTGCGTTCAGCCACTTCTTGGTCTTGGTCAAGCACTCAGCTGGCCCAAAACAATGCCTACACTTGGTCAGCTCAAAACTATAAAAAAAAGCACAAAATTTGGAAAAAAAAATATTTACAATATTTTTTGATGTTGTTTGCACATGTTTGATTTATTATATTGTAGACAGAAAGCGCCCCTCAAACTTGTAATTGATTGCTGGAATTTGTAATTAATACTTGACCATTTTTAAACCGCTATGAGTTCTACAAAGAGAGAACTACTAGAACTACTAGTTATGTATGTATATACATATATTTATATGTATGTTGGTATGATAAGAACTTTATAGTAGTTGCTTTTTAAGAAAACAAATAAAATTTCCAAAAAGTTAGTTTAGTTTTAATAGAATATTATCTAATTTCTGGAAGTCTTAGATGCTCTTAACGTAGGAAATCAATTTTGGAAACTTTATAGTAAAATTTCAATGATTTAGAACGTCTCTCTTTTGAAAGTCAGGAAGAGAATATTTCCCTTAAATATAAATAATATAAAAAATTATCTTGGATATTTATTTATTTATTTTTACATTTATTTTTCTTATTAACATTTTTACTTTAACTTATTTAAATCTTTCGAAGAATTATTATTAAAAAAATTTACAAATAGTAATTTTAGAGAATATGAGGAACAGATTCAAAAAGTCTGTTTAAAAGTATAATCGAATTTTTTTGAACTGATTTGAAATAATTTAAATATTATCCAATTTTTAATATTTTCTATGTCTTAAATATCTTCAAGGAATATATATATATATAAAATAATGAATATACATTTCTTACAGGCAAACGAGGAATGGTTCTATTTTTCACTATTTTCAAATATTCAAATATTTTAATTTTCCAAACGTTTTATTTAATTGTGATCCCCAATTTTTAAGACTTGATTCAAGCTGAGCAGCTTGCCACTGACAAATATTTATTTATTTCTCATAACTTTATTTGGAATTCCGCATTGATTTTAATCTTCAGTATTGCAGCAAATAAGACGCTTATGACTAAGCCAAAGTCTAACCTAGTTTGAGGGTTGTTGAGTGAGAGTGAGAGGCAATGAGTGGATCGGAAAGTGAGAGAGAATGAGAAAAACCCGTTAGACGACGACGACAACTGATTGTCAGCAACAAAAGCAGCAGCAGCAACGTTCGTTGCAAGCACTTGTTGCAGCAACAAGTTGCTGATGGCCCACAAAACTCGCAATTCGCTCTAAACTATTTATGCTTAAGTATAGTTTATTGATGCCGGCAAATGGCTAAACAAAAATACATAAAATGAAAAAAACAAATTCAAAATGCAGCAAAATGCTGCAAATGTCAACAAGTTGCAGTCTCTATGCGATGACGATGCTATTGATGCCCGCCTATATTTTATTTGTTGCAGTTGTTGCCGTTGTTGTATATGAAATCGATTGGCAACAATTTCTGTTACGACTGTTTTGCGATTTGAGTTGAAATCGCAGACAGAGTTAAAGCTTGGAATTGGAGATGGAGTTGGAGTTGGAGTTGCAGTTGGTGGCAGAGTGTGGGCCAGCCAACACGTCTAAAGATTATTTTTAAGGTGCGCACTTTTGAGGTTGGTCCTCCTGATTTTCCAAATGCAACGCCTGTTAGTTTACCGTTTTTGCTTGCCGTTTTTTCCATTCAACCCCCCTCCTCTCTTCAACAACCAGTGCATCTCTTTCTCTCTCTCTCTCTCTTTCTGTTTGAGATGAGAGATGAGGTTGCATGCAACTTGGCTGGGCGACGTCCGAGTCGCCGTTGTGCTGCTTCGTTTTATTTCTATTTTATTTTTATATTTATTTTTTCTGAATGCTTTGAATCATGACTGCCAACAATCGAATATCTGTAAGCTGTGCCTAAGCACAGTGGCTATGAGTTGATACGAAATTTTATAAAATTTTGGAGATCATATGGGGTTAAAATATAAATATTATAAAAAGGCTTAAGAATGCATTTTAATTTAGTCTACACTTTGAAAATTAAAAAAATTTTAAGTTGGATGTTTTTTTTATTCTCTGACGAATTTAAAATTTTTAATTTAAAATTTATCCAAATTTTTAGATATACTGAATCCAGGTTGAGCTCTGAAATTTTTTTTTCTTCAATTTTTTTTATCAATCATTTTATTCTATACTGTTGTTATTCATATTTTGAATACTAATTTTAAAGCATTTTTTAATAATTTATTATTATATGCTTTAAAAACAAAGTTTATGTTCCTCCAAAATGGTAATTTAAACTTTTAACAAAAAATATGAAATTTTAATATGGTATAGCATTTTCCTGATATTACACACTTATCACCCTGTGAACTTTTCACACTTTACGTCAACTGTTTTCAAATAGTCTTGCTCCACTGTACCGTTGTTTGCGGCGCGTTCTTTGACAATTTTCAACGCCTTCGTTGAATCGACGTCAACCCGCTGCCTGCATGAGATGGCAACTGTTGCTGTTGTTTTGATTGTTGTTGCGGTTGCTGCTGCTGCTGCTGCTGCTGTTGCTGCTGTGGCTGGTGGCAGTGTTGTGGCCAAAACTGAAGCCAAAGTTGAAAATCTGAAGCTGAAGCTGAGATGCTGCTGTTTGATGTGATGGCTGCAAGTCTTTTTGGGGGTTTTGTTTTTTGCGGTGTATGTTTTGGGTTTGTTGTGCCAGCGGCGTGATGCAGTTGCTGTTGCGGTTGTTGTTATTGTTGTTGATGATTTTATTATTATTATTTTTGGTATACACTTCCTATTGGGTAATATTTGATTTGCATTCCAGTTGATGCGCATCATCATCATCATGCTGTTTCTCCTCGCCTGCAATGAATTGCATTTTAATTAGATTCATGAGTTAGGTGAGTCTAGGTGGGGATCTCTCAGAACATGCCCAACATTGGCATACCGATCCACACTTTACCACTAACCTTAGACGGGGGGGCTATAACCTTTACAATCCACCAAGAGTTTTCAGAGACATTCCAATTCCCGGCAACTTGGTACTGATTCAACAATTGTTTATTTGTCTGTCTGTCTTTATTTTTTTTTTTTTTTTGGTTTTTGGCCACTTAAAAATGTTACTTGTGTCAACACGATGTCAGCCAAAAACAAAATGCCTGCGGGCTGTTCATTAACACCTTTTTTCGAATTTTTTCTAAACAATTTTTTTTTTCACTTTTTTCGTGCCCAGTTCAAAAAATTTCACAGCGCCTCAGAGTGAGCAAATGAAATTCCATGTGCGCGGTTTCATTAATTGTGTTTGCCCAATGCCAAAAGTGGTAATGAGATGGACAGGTCTCTTGTCTATGGCACGCCCCCCAACACCTTCCGCCTACCTAGCTGTCTCTTTTGATTGTGTGTAAGTGAGTGTGTGTGTGTGAGTGTCACCCCCATTAAAAACATGTCTTGTTACAGGTTCTTAACACAAACAAAGACATCATCGCATTCATTCCTCCCCACCTGTAACTGTCCCTCTCTTTTCATATGTCTGTCTCAATTACTCTCTCTCTCTCTCTCTCTCTCTCTCTGTTCATCTCTCTCTCTTACTCTGTCTCTATCACTGTTTCTCTCTCTATCTCTCTGTTTCTTTGATTGTAGGCGGTGTCTATTGACGATCGCGCAGGTTTCTAATTTCAAATAATTGTTAATTGCTTTGCTGAGTGTTTTGCATACCTCGTGTTCGAAGATAGAAAAGTATGTTCAAATTACAATTTTTTAAAAGATTTTGAATATATCTTTCGGTTTCTAATTTGAAAGCATCGTACTTTTTTTAACTCTAAAAATTTCTTACTATTTTAAAGAATTTTTAAATATTGGTATATATTTATGTATTTACTTTAATGTTAGTTTTGTGTATAACATTTCATTATATTTTTTTTTATTATATTGAATTTTATTTTATTTTATTTGATTTTATTTAAATTTATTATTTTTATTTTTATTTTATTTAAGTTTATTTGATTTTATTTTATTTTATTTTATTTTATTTTATTTTATTTTATTTTATTTTATTTTATTTTTTTTTATTTTATTTTATTTTATTTTATTTTATTTTATTTTATTTTATTTTATTTTATTTTATTTTATTTTATTTTATTTTATTTTATTTTATTTTATTTTATTTTATTTTATTTTATTTTATTTTATTTTATTTTATTTTATTTTATTTTATTTTGTTTTATTTATTTTATTTTATTTCACATTTTACTTCACACTATACTACAAACCGTATTTATTGTAAAATCTCAAAAAAAGCTGCATATTTTTTGACTTCCTTTTCAAAATGTCCATTCTGAGTATTTTGTAGTTCAGCATACCAGTCCATAACATGTTTCACTTGCTTGTTATTGGAGCTCAACATTTGATAGGTATGATTTATGTCAATTTAGAATTTTTATTGCTGAATTTCTTGTGATGATTCAACGCCTAACGGTTGTGTGAGAATTTTCTGAAATTAATGTGCTAAAATTCTCAGACATGTGGGATATGTGATTAAAAGTTATATATGTATGTACATGTAAAGAAATTTTTATACATATTTGAGCGAATTTTGAAACTTGCATATCCTTAATGAATTTTCATGCTATCGGTGGATCTTAAATTTGTGAAAATTCATTAAGGAATGTAATTAAATTTGTCGGCTACAGCTAATTTAAAATATATTTTTAATTAAAAAAATAAATAATAAAAATACATTTTTAAATTTTAACATATATTACATAATAATATTTTATAAAATTTTTCTTTAAATTTATAAGTAAAAATAATATCCAGTTTTCATTATTTAGTTTAATTTATAGTTATTAAAAAAAATAAAAAAAAACTAAACACCTGAACAACGTCAAAAATAGTAATGGGCAACATTTCAACGCCTTCTGTTGAATATTTGCATAGAGTTTTGAGTACGTTTTCGACTACAACCAACTACCAACTGACAGTCAAGTTGAGTTTTGGCCAAAGTTATTACCTGAAAAAATCATAAAATCAAATAAGTTAGCTCTGACTACCAAAAGTAAGGGAAATACATTAACAAAACAACATTCAACACTTGCACAACATGCTGGCAATTTTGCAGCAGGAAAACAACATCTTGAAATTGACGTTGTCCGAGATGAGCTTGGGTTGCTTCTGGGCTGCCTGAAGTGCAATTAAAGATCAAAGCGAAAGGCAGCTTGGAATGTGCACACTAACTATAGTTGAATAAAGTATGGAGGATTGGGCACAACCGAAATACAATTCAATTAAACTAATCCATATTTGCAGAAGGCGTGTTGTGTCTTTAAGTTTTTCGCAACAATATAGATTATTGATTATTTGGTTTGTGGGCACAGCCATCCATTAACCTGGTCTAGTTGGTGGTACTTGAACCCGGCTTGACACCGTTCGACTTGAGTTCGGAGACGTCTCAGCCACCCCCACTCAACTCAATGGGTCTCGTCCTCCGACCATGTCCATGTCATGTCCATAGCAGGACGTACTCAATTCGTGTCATGGCACAAATTTCACGTTGGCAGGAAAACGGAAGTGTCGGCATATAACAAAGTGGCCTGAACACTCTGCCACGCCTCCCATCTACATATGTATCTATGGCTATATAGTAATTGCCATCTGGCAAGGCTGTTGTATATCCTTGCAAATCAGCACGCCAAAAAGGAAAGGATATTGGCTGGAGACGGGGGGAAAAAACTTTTACTATATTGTTCTTAGCTGCAGCCTTTTGTTTTTTTGTATATATATTTTTTTACTTTATTTTTGTCACGTCATTGTTGAAAAGCGACAGCGCCAAACAATGATGCAGTTCCTCCCCCTGGTGCTGCTGCTCCTTTCAGCTGCCATTTCCTCTACGAAATTCACCTTCATTTTTGGCAGGCGAAATGGTGCCAGTTGTAAAAGTTATTTGTTTATTGATTGCCGCCATTTTGTTGCATATGAATTTAAGTGGAAAATTCGTTTCGCGTTTTTAGTTGAATTTCCTGCTTTGCCGTTATCAAGGACCTCCGCTGATATGGTTAGTACTCGATGGAGTTTGTTGCCAGTTTGTGTTTGCCGCAGGCGCTGATTGAGTTTACGGCAATTTGTATTTGGGTTATGGGGCGTATGTGTGATATTAATTTTATTTATTTTCTTAAAGTGAAGCAGAAAATTAATTTAAAGAGACGAAAAATATATAAAAACAGGCTCATAAAACTAAAATAAACTAAAGAAATGATAAATTAATGAAAAAAATATCAAAAAAAAAAAAAAAATAATACTAAATAAAAATAGCTTGAAAAAGAAAATAAAAAATATTTTTTTATTTCTTATTTTATTTTATTTCAAGTTTTAACTGTCGACAGAAATTAACTTAAATATAACATAAAAATTAAATTTATAAATTAATTTAATTAAATCTAATATAATTAAATATTAAAAAATCAAAACTTTAAACATTTTGGTATGATATGAATTTGGATATTTTAAATGTGTTTTTTGTATTTGAAAATCATAATAAAACAGAAAATGTAGTTATTGGTATTTAATGTTTTTTTTTAAGTATGATTCAAATGTAAATTATAATCTGATAAAGAAAGCTAAATATATATATCTATAAATTAGAAAATTTTGAACCTTATTATTATATTTTAAAATCTTTAAAAATTTTATTAGTGAAAAACAATAGCTTTTATTTATTTAAAGAAAATTGCTTAATAATGAAATACTACTGTTCTTGACTGTTTCATTTCCTTATATCATATAAGCAAAGAATTTTATTTACAGTTTCTAATCATCATTATAATGTCACTTAGTTGATGTAATTGCGCTTTGCGAGTCATCATCGCATAACAACAACAACAATAGCAACAAAAGATGCAACCAAAGCTGCAACAACAATTCATAGCTTCCTTGTTTATTATTATTATTTAGATTTTTTTTTTTTTTGTTATTTCACTTTTGCCGGCAAAATGTTGCAAGTTTTATGACTTCAAGCAGAAAAAATTGTAGTTATTGCGGTTTCAATTTTAGTATTATTATTATGATGTCTATTATTATTATTATTTTCTTTGTTTTGTTTTCTATTCTTTATTATTATTGAAGATGGTGTCTGTGGCAAAAGCGAAATGCAAAATGGGCGCCAAGAAATGTCAAGTGCAGCGGTGGCGACATTATTGGTGGCAGCATCACACACTAGACACTAGTTGAAGGTTAGAGGAGGTGCGCGAGGTGCGGTTGCCTTTTGAGAGGCGAGGGGCGTGGCAATAGCAGTACCCCCATTGCAGCGTCATCATCAGCAACATGCAACCGAAGCTCAAAGGCCCCAAAGGCAAAAGCTTGCTCAACTGTCTGATGTTGATGCATTGCTGTTATTTTTAATTACGTTGTGGCATGGCAACAATGTCTAGCCTTCTCCCTCTCTCTCTCTCTCTCTGGTTGCATGCAACATTTATTAATTACGTTCGCTTTTCAACTTGACACAAGTATTTTGCATATGACGTCATTAGCCGTTGCTTTGACTCTTGTTGTTGTTGTTGCTGTTGTTGTTGCTGGTGACATTTAAGCCCCATTCGATGATATTGGGGGTCATTTTGTTGTTTTGTTATTGTTGTTGGTGAACTTTATCTGTGCTTTGTGTCGCCCATTGTCTCAGCTACCCCCCACACCCCTATGTATAGGAAAGCGGGAGAGGTTCTCTGCATACAAGTATATTTTGTTGTCGTTGTTTTGAGATGTGTTTGTTGGCGCCAAAATGTCAAGGAGCTTTAGCTTTGATCTTGTGGCCAAAGGCGAAAACTATTTGTTCGCTGTCCTGTTTAGATTTTTCAACATAAATAACAAGAATTTTCACACATATGCAAATATCAATCAAAGCCAACGAGATTAAAGAAGAGTTATCTTAGCCAAGTTTAAATGTCAGACATTCACTTAGCAGCAGGCAAGAAAAAGTGCTACTGTTTTGGCCTCGAGTCAATTAGCCAAATGCAAATTAACATAGAATAAAGAGAGAGATAGAGAGAGAGAGAGAGAGAGATAATAAAATGGAAAAGAGTGAATATACCTGTAGATATTTTCATTAGCAGATAGAATCGTTTCTAATGAATTGACGGTAAGCGGGCGGGAGGGAGGACTGCTTTGTGGCCAACATAAAATTTCATTTTCCTATTTAATTACAAAATGAGAAAAAAATACAGTCTATAGAGAATTTCACAAATGAGCTGCGAAAGAGAGAGGAAGAGAGAGAGGTATTGAGGGGGGGTGGTAGAGTAGGAATCTGAGCGGTAGCGACCATAAATGAGTCAACGACTATGGCCCAAAGGCAAAGTCCTGGCGGCAACTCATAAGCCACAGTTAGACAGAGAGAGCAACAACTAACAGCTAAGGAAGTAGAGGGGTAAAAGAGAGGGAGAGAGAGAAGAAGAGAGCGCAAAAATGCCATGAAATAAAGAAACAAGTTAGCTCTCTCGACCCTGTCGAGATGCTAAAGATTCTGTGGAAATGTTTATTAAACTCGAGGATTTTATGATTATGCCGCACACAGCACAAAGAACTTGGCCAACTTGGCCATGTTGGCTAACCTGACTTTTGGTAGCTGTTGCCTGTTGGCCGTTGGTCGTTGGCAGTTGGCAGTTTGCGGCGCGCCTGCGTAGGCAATTAATTTGGCCAACAGCCAAATAGCCACATCGATGAAATGCCATTCATATTGCCAGTCTTGACTAGTTGACTGTTGACTGCCTGACTCCTTTTAGCCAAGAAAAGAAATGCGCTGAAAACAGTCGCTGGCTATTCAAATTTCAGTTTGGTAATTTGCGTGCCAAGCTCATACAGGGTAATTATGTGAAAATGCCTCAGCTCAGTTTAAGCCACCAGTCTACACTGTGTTCAGTGTCCAGTTGGGGCCAACTCAAGTCAGTGTAGGCCAAGTCAGGCCGAGCTTAGCCAACCCACCTGCCAAAAAGCGCTGTCAATGCATCTCGACTTATTTCATTTTGGAATCGTGAAGTCTTTTATGCCAATTGGCTGCCAACTTCAACTTGACTTCACTTCACTTCAGTTGGCCTGGCCAACATTTGCTGTTGGCCCACCTGGTAGCCAAAAATACTAGTCAGTTGGCCAACTAGCTACATTCGTTTGCCTGTCATATGCACAAAATACACAAAATATTGTTGGATTCTCCAGCTAAGATACGTCAAGAAATTCACAGGCTTAACTTATCTATCATAGATCAATGTATGCTGCTAATACATCAAATTTAAGTAAGAAGAGTTGAAGATTTTCAAGTCATAATATTGACATAAAAATTGAATAGAGTTTAATATTAAGTTTTTAACGTTTTTCCTTCGTCCTTTTTTATATGGACTTACATTTATTGGCCAATGAGAAAATATATTATGAAATTCATCAGAATTAGATATCTTTCACAAAAGAAAAGCAAAAAATTTTCGAAAAATTTAAAGATTAATTATGCAATTATGTAGATTTATTATTTTCTTTATATAATTATATCAATAAACATATATATATATAAAAAAAAACACATACATATTAAATTTTTAAAAATTAATTATTTTAATAATTTTCCAATTATTTTTCAATAAATTATGAATTAAGAATCCAATTATTTTCAATAAATTAAGAAGTGAATTTAAAATTATAAAAATAATAAGAAAAACGTGTATTTATTTTTTTTTAAGTGGAATATATATAGTCAATAAAGTGCATCCCCTACTTAATTCTACATTGTATAAAAAAATTTATTTTTAATTTAATATTTGTTTTAGTAGGTTATACTACTTTCTAAACGTAATACTTAAAAAAAAAAAATTCAAAATGTTGTAGTTAATTAAACTGCAAAAATCCAAAGATTTCGCCAACATGACAACATGTTAACAACAATGCCTCTCCCCTGGGATATGTGATCGAAATTGTTAAAAAAAAATAATAAGTTATGAACTATATAAAGTGCAAGTTGTTGTTGCAAAAGAAAATATTGTTTGCACCAAATTGTTTTTGTTGTTGTTGCTGTGGGTTTTCTATTTTTGCAGCATACTGTGGCAACAAATCAAATAAGGAAAAAATGTCGCCAAACTTTTCAATTCAACTGTCAATCAGTTTGAGATAGCCACAGCCTGAAGAGACTCGAGTCGCAAGACTGGAGACTGAAGACTGAAGAGTCGAGAGTTGAGATTCGAGAGTCCGTCGGCAACAATAATGACATTTATGCAAAATAGGCAGAGCTGCAGAGAGTCCATGTTGCAAATGGAAATTGTGACCTGACTCCGGTTTGTTGCCAGCGTCGTCGTCATCGTCATCGTCATCCCAGTTGAGACCCGGGGCGACTCACTGGCGATGCCTTTACCTGGTCACCTTTGCCATAATAATTGCACTTGCATTGCATGCAAATCAAATTGTCATCACGCTGCCGTCCTCCACAAAAAAAAAAAAAAAACGAAAAACCAAAGCAAGTAAAAAACAAGTAAGAAAAAAAGAAAAAGTCAAAACTGTAGGCGTCCCTCAGAGCAACGGGGCAACGAGTGCTGGGATAAGCGGCTCGCTTTATTGGCCCCAAAGAGTACACAGTTTGCCCCAAAAGATTGCCGACATTGACGTTAGCCAGTGAAGACAGACAGACAGACAGATAGACAGACAGACTGTCAGACGGACAGACAGAGGGAGTCACATACTACGCTCTGGAGTCTGAATGATCGATGACAGAGTTTGTGTTTGATTGAAAGCAATTGGTGGCACCGTCACTTGGCTCTGCGCCTAGCGATGGGCGCGGATAGCAGGAGACGTTGTTGCATGGCAGGCTATACACTAAGCAAGAGAGGGTAGCATAAAAAATAGACTAGTTTTGTGACGGATAAAAAAATATTGGATATTTGCGAAAAGTGAAGCTACGCATAAAATTAGAGAGTATTAATTATGTTGAAAAATAACATATTATATCTCTTATATTAAATAAAATTATATTGATATATTTTCGTTTTTTTTTTTAATATTTGTTTCTTAATTATAATAGTTATAGTTTATAAATATAAACTACACAAATATATTCTTAAACTCTAAGAATTTATAATTTTTTAAAATTAACTCGTTTTCTCTACTACACTGAGAAAAAACCATAGTGGGAATACAATAGCTTAGCTTAGCATTTTGGCAAAGAAATTATATTTTTAAATTTGTAAAAGTAAAAATTTCCACAACTTCTCGTAAAGTTAGGTAATTTATCTCTAACACCTTGCAATAACTTATCAGTTCTCGCACTCATTAATTTTTCTAAAATAATTAATCTTTTTAATTTTTTCAGAAATCCTTAGATATGTCAGATAAGCTTTTTTCAATTAAGTTTTACTCTAATTATTCCTGTTATTATTATTATTACTATTAAAACGATTATTACAAGTATTTTGACTATTATGATTGAATTTTAATTACTATTATTAATATCCCAAGTAATTTTTTCAATTACATTTAATTAATTTTTGTTTAGTTGTTCACATCATAATGCATTGTCCAACACTGAAAGTGCATTTCATCATCGACTTGATTTCATCGAAAATTCCGCTGTTTGGCATCTTCTGTTTCCGCTAACAGCCAAGTGCATTGTTTGGCTTTATTTCAGTAGTTTCTTTCATTGTCTTTTATCTTTTTTCTTTCGCTGTGAAAATTATTGCCACACGCGTCTTTTGGCCACATTCTCGGACTCGTGCAACACAGTATGTAAAATAATTTATTGTCTGGCAGAGTTTGCGTTGGCGAAATGGCAAAAAGTATCTGCTGGAATATCTATCTGTATTGGGGCGAATGGGCGAGTATATCATTGTTTTGTCACAACACAATATATTTTCTGCGTTTAACGGCAAATTTCTGTGTGATGCGGTGTTGCCATAATTGTCATTTGTTTATGGCCGTGACTGTCTTGGCCACGTTATGATAGCTCACAGTCATGTTGTGGTATGGCTAAGCATGTCTAATAAATTGCCTCAATTTGACTGCCACAGAGTCCTGGCTATAATGCGCTTAAATATGGTCAACATATATGACTATTCATCTCTCCTTTTCTTGCACTTCTACTATCTCTTTCTTGCTGGCCGTTAATTTCAATGACAAATCCGGCTAACAAATTAATTTGTCATATTCATACAATTGCCGCACAAAGTCACACGCTTCAAGCTCTTGTCTCATAATGATGCTGATCGTGATGATGATCATGATGATGATGTTTTGGTGGGCAAGTGCCCTCAGCGCAATATGTCTAACTAACTAAGTAGTTAGTACGTTGACTAACTTGATTTAACTAAGCCTTAGCCTGGAGGAACTCAATCTGACTCTGACTATGACTATGACTCTGAGTTTGTTTTTGAGTCTGTAGTTGTAATTGTAGTTACATTGAATACAATACGCAAAACTTGAAGAAGAATTTGTTGTAGTTGTAGTTGAAGTTCTTGTTGTTGCTTTGTTGCATTTCGTAGATTTTTTAATTGAAAAAACATGTTTTACGGGCAACGCCAGCCACGATGATGATGATGATGATGAAGCTGACTTCAGCTGAGAAATTTTCATCAAGCACGACTTCAGCGATGCCCTGCAAAATCTTGCCTATAAAGTTGTCTTAACCGTTGCTCGTCACTGAATGTAATATACCCTGTAAATTATTCCGACTTTAAGCAGTTGAAGATGACGTTGTCGTTAGCTTAGAATTGCTGCGCACTTATTCAACAAATAACATAGTCAGTCATGTTGACTGACTAACTGCCTGTCTAGCTGTCTCTCTCTCTCGTTTACACTTCGCTCTCAGTCCCTCTCTTTCTGTCTGTCTAACAACAACAAGTCGACTTTAAGTACTTGACAAAGTTAAGTTTTTGCATTTGAGAATCTCAGCAAAATATCTTCGCATTTCAATGCAGCATGACTTAATCTCTATTTCGACGCTGTTATAATAAAAATAAAATAAAAAAAAATGGAAATAAATAAAAAAAGTTAAAAATAAATTTAAGTATAGGTGCAACTATTATAAAAGCATTTTTGCTTTGCCCATTTTGATTAGATGCCCACAAAATAATTAAAATGAGAATATTAAAATATGATACTCGGCTATAAATTAAGTTGAATTTCAATAACAACTGATCGTAATACTGTAAACTTGTTTTTTTTTAGCTTGATTTAAAATTAAATTACTCCGAGCTATAAAAATATATGCAAATATTAAATAAAAAAAATTACATTTGGAATTACATATTAGAGTATATTGTATAAAAAGACAGCGAAAAACAACATGGACTCTTGACGATAATTGAAAAATGAAAATAACAAAGAATTTATTGGTTGCCATTTTTGATATTTTCCTTTTATAAAATTGTATTTTTTGACATTATTGCAAACTTATCCCTTTCATTTTTTTTGGGTATGAACGATTTCATGCTTAATAAAAGATATAGAAAACTTTACCGAAAATGTGAACACTTTGAGCCCTCAAAATTTTCAGCAAGATGGGTATTTCCCAACTTTATACAGCCATAACTTTGGCAAAAATCAAGCGATTTTCAAAATATTTGCAATTTTTCCATTGGCTGTGAATATAGTTTCAATCTGCATCAAAAATTTTTTAATGGTGGCCTTTTTAAAATTTAGTTTATTTTTGCCCCCATTGAGTATTTTTTGCATACCATGACCTTGTAAAAATGTCAAAAAATTTAAAATGTTGAAATCGAAATTTTTTGTGCCCAATCGATTTTATTCATTAAAAGTGACATAAAATTTCTTACCGAAGTGAATTTGTAGCAATATTTTAAAAAATATGACAAAATGTGAAAAATTGACTAAACGTAGGGAACTTTCTTGAATCGAGTACTTTCCAAATTTGAGCAGCCATAACTTTTGCAAAAATCAACCGATTTTTATTTAATTTGGCAATCCAATTTCTGGCATCTCAATACAAATAAATAATTTTACCAAAGCTAAATTGAAGCAATATTTTAAAAAATATGGTCAAAAGCGCGAAAATACATCATTTCTTATAAACTGGGTTCTTTACAAACATTGAACAGGCATAACTTAAATATCAACCGATTTTCAAAATTTTTGCAGTTTTTCAATGAATTTGATAACAAGTTGAATCTGCATTTAAATTTCATGAAGAGTAGCAGATTTTTTTCCATAAAACCAAAATGCATTTTTTTTGTTTACTTGATTTTATTCCCTAATAATGGATATATAAACTTTATTGTAGTCGATTTCATTCTATATTTTAGAAAACATAGGCCTTAGAAAAAGTATATAGCTTCTTTAAAGATATTATATTAAGTGCAATATAATATAATGAGATCTTTCGTGAAAGTAATGATTACTGATAGTTATTTAGCAAATTGCCAATCGATTTTTATTATCCTTGCGACACTTATCTTCAAAGTTAATGAAGCGCTGCATACTTTTGGGCACATTGAGATAACCGCTATGTGCCGCACAATTAAAATGGCGTTAGGTATTAAACAGTTTAATTACTCGTTGACCCCAAGGCCTAATCAAATCAGAGGCTTTTACAAGAAGCGACAACCCGTTAATGGTCAAATTTTAATTAGCAATTAACTTGGGCGTTGCATAATCTGTTGCTGAAGCCGTTTGTTGCATGCAACTGGCACTAAATGCCTTGTCAGCTGTGAGAGAGACAACTGCAATAAATAAACGGCATACAAATTAAATAAATGTGCGGCATTTAAATGCAAGTTCTAACCAGCTAATCTTCTATAGAAGTCTGAGAATCCCAACGACACTCGACCAAGAGGCACGCACATTTGGACTGAAAGTGGGACTTGGTGGCTATGTGACTGTGTGACACTTGGCGCATCTTTAAGCCAAGAATGACCGCAAACGGCAGATGGGCGATTAGGCTGAAAGTCAGCCTTCAACTTGATAGCCAAGAGAAGATGAAGAAGACAGGAGAAGATAGAAAGTTTTATTTTTTTCATTTCTTTTCTTTTCTTTTTTGCAACTGACCTGGCTACTGAGCCAATGAAAAATACACGCAGCGGCTTAACGACTAAACCCAAAAGATCGAAGCAGTTGCTGCCAGAGAGAGACGCACATATTGTGTGAGAGCGAGAGGGGGGTGATGAAGTTGCACGGCAAGAGAAAGATGCAAAGTAACAGTCTTAACATAATGCCATCTCTGAAAGACCAGACAAATGGTAAGAGCACAAGTAATAAAAATTAAACAAGTGGAAGAAGTTGAGGAGGCAATTGCATAGTTGACTTTAAGATACCCTATAAAATAGGGAATGATAGTAAAAGTAGTGTAGAAATGATAGTAAGTTTATAGAATAAATAGCCATCACATGGGAGATTTCTAGATACCCTATAAAATAAGTATTTATGGTATAGAAGGTATATCATAGATACCCTATAAAATATGGATTGATAGTAAACTAATATAGGAATGTTAATACTGAAAATGAATTAGAAAAGGTAAAGTTAGTATTAAACAGTCGACTTCTTAATACCCTATAAAACAAATAATGATTTTATAGTACTTATCGCATAGTATCACAGAAAGAAAGTTGAAGCCTACAAATCTCTAGTTTTCATTAGAATAACATACCTCCCCTTACATATTATTACAGGGTATGCCTAACATATTACAACAAAATACTGGAAAGTCATAATTTGCTGCTCTTCAGCTGATATGGTCTTTCTCTAGTTGCTCTCCAACTCTGCTTTCCTCTTTCTCCTGTGCTGAGTCTCAGCTCCTGCCATCTCTCTCTCTCTCTATCTTGCTCTTGCTCTCTCTCTCTCTCACTCTCTCTATTTATAAGTAACGGATAAGCAGTGTGAAATTGACGCTGACAAGCCCAGTTGTCGTTGTAGTTATTGTTGTTGTTGTTGTCCAGTTGATGTTGAAGTGGGGGCAACATTGCGTATACTTAATCTCGCACATTCGCATCGTGCGTGCAACTGTTGCCATGCTGTGACTATCATTAATTTTTCATATTCATAATCATCATCTAGTCAACGTGTTTTAACACTGCCACAGCACCAGACAACAAGCAACAGGCACAACTTGCAACAAGCACAACTTGCAACAAGCACAACTTGCAACAGGCAACAGCCAAGTTGCCACCTTTTGCTTTGGTGTCAAAATGCTTTTTTCTTTCACATTTTTCACGCGATTTATGCACCTTTTTTTCTGTGCTGCGCCATCATTGTGCACTGCGCACTTTTCCTGTTCAAGTTGCCCCCTCCTTGTGGCAAGTCCATTATCGCAGCATTCTCGTCTCGCGCGATGCCACAAACATCGTTTGCATGCAACGCATTCTGGGCGCCAACTAACAAATTTTTCGAAAGGCTCCTTTTTTGGGCCGAGTGTTGATATTTTGATGAATGCACATGGAAAGTCCACATAACAAATATCTGTGTGTGTGTGTGTGTGTGTGTGTAATTGTTGCATGTGTGGATGCAACAAACAGAAGAGATGAGCCTGTGATTAAGTGCGATTTACTTGGATTGGGGCACGTTGAAAGTTTTCTATTAAGAAATCGCATGCGATATTCTGTGAAAAGAGAAATAGAGATATTTTTGTACATATTGAAGAAATGAAATATGATTTCAGAAATTATTCATGGAATTGAAAATTAAATAGAAAAACCGAAAAACTATTAGTGTAAAATTTATATGAGTTTTATGAAATTTCTAATTTCATTTGTAAGTTATTCCAATTTGAAAAATATTAATCTAATATTATGATATGAAAAATTATACAAAAGATTGTAAATTATTTAAGAAGAAACAATTTTTGCTTAATATTTATTTCTTTTCTTTAAAAATATTTATTTGCACTCAGCAAACTGTGAATATTTTTAATAGAATTTTCTAAGTAATTGTAATAGTTTTTTTTTTTTTTTATTATTGCCATTTAAAATATTTCTATATAATTCATGCACAAGTCAATAACAATAAAAGCGGGAATACAACTATTGAAAGTTAAACGAAAATCTCGAATGTGCCACTTCCCATTCTAAGTTGAACGCGCCATCAACGCTTTAAATTTAAATACCCATTAACATAAAATTCGAAAGGGGTATAACTAACTAACTGACTAACGTCGGTCGCTGCTGATGAAAGCCCAAAGCCCAAAGGCGCAGATGCCCAATCAGTTATGATACAGAGAGCAATGACAAATAAAAGTTTAACAATCTCATAAATGAATTTGCAGTGAAAGAAAGATATGTTATGATGATAAACCTTTCTACAGGATATTCACAGGTCTGTCTTATCTGCAAACAATAACTGAAAGCTATGCAAATAAATAGGTGAGCAATAGGCTCAGACTAGCCAAGGGACTCCTCGACTACTCTCGTCTCGAAGAGTGCTAAAAGTGCGGCAATAAAAATCACAGAGCTGCAAAGAGAGTTGGAACAGAATCGTTAAATTTTGTAGAAAATAGTGTGAAAATCGACACATACCAATACAACTATATACCTATATACATATATGTATGTATGTGTGTGATGTATGTAAGTGCTGGGCTAATATGTAAAATAAAAAGAAACTTTTAAATGGCACCGGTTGAATTTTGGACGGCTTAATGCTTGAACGCTTGTCCAACTAAACACAAACCGAAGACAGTTTAATTACGGCGTGAAGTTGTGCACAGTCCGCCGTTTTGTATTGTATTGCCGACCAAAAACAACAACCACTTTAGTATTTAAAAAAATTTTTTTTTTTTTTTAAATTTTTTTTTACCTTTTGTTTCATAGAGTTGAAGCGCGATTTGTTACCCCAGTTTGATGAGGTTTTAATGCAAGCGTGAATCATAAAATCACCGCTTGATGGCGATGCTCATGTCAGCCACAACAACAACTACAACTACAGTCAAGTACCTCCAACAGCTTGGAGACTTGGTACTATTGCGAATCTCCAGCTGTAGTCTCCAACACTCCACTCAACTCCAACACTGAGTCTCCCCCTTGTGAGTGGGTGCATAAAAATAATGTAAATTTTCCCAGGCTTTTGGCCCTGGGGGGATCAGGTGTCAAGCATACAGTCCGCAACTTATATTCTATGTCTAATTAGAGAGGATGCTATAAATTGACAGCTCAGCTTGTCACATTGGTGTCGATTATACAAATATCTTCACAGGTATAACATTTTATTAAAGTGTGGAAACTCATTTAAAATCGCAGTAGTGTTGATTAATTTCGGGTTAAAAATGCGTACTTAATTTTCAATCCCTTATAACTTTGCTAATAATTCTCCGAATCTAATGAAATTTTTTAATTTAATTAATTGTTAGTCATATTTTAATAATGTATTTAAATTTTTAATATTTTAGTAAATTGTATTAATATCAACGTTTGCTAAGTAAGGCTTAAAAATTCGAAAATCTTAACAACCGAAAAATCTTATGTTTGAAATTTTAAATATTTCCTTCTAATTCTGCAGCGACTTTGTCGAAACTTAATAAATTTTCATGAATCTTACATTTATATTAAAGTCAGTTAATATACTTAAAATCCCCATTTTAATCTGAAATATTTTTGAAAGACAAAAATTAAAGCATGAATCGTTATTTTTCCATTGTTTACTTATTATGTTATTTTGGCCATAGTTTCTAAAATCTCAAATCTCCGACTATGATAAAATTGAAGTATTCGTTTCATACCTAAAATCTGCTCATAAAGTTCGTAAAATAGCAAAATTTCTAAATTTTATTGATATTTTTGATGTGAAATATTTCGACAGCTGAATTTTTTAATCCAAATCGATTTCAAATGAACTCAAAATGATTACATTTGTTTTTCTTGAAGTTGTTTCTGTTGAGTATTTCTCGTAAATTTCAATTTTTTGGTTGTAAACTTTTTTGTGAATCTTTGAAAATGATCACATTTTAAATTCTTTTGTAATATGTTATGAAAACTGTCAAAATAATGATGCTAAAATTAACCACGACATTTATATCCAACAGATCATATTCCCAAGAACTTTTCATCAATTTGGCAACACTTTTTTAAGCTCTCTTATTGCCAATATTAATGTCTCTCATATGCCAATGACTAATTACATTGAATTACGATTAGACGTGCAGGATTTCGCTGTTTTGAGTTTTAATGATCATTTGAGGAGAGTTGAGGAGAATTTGAACATGGCGCCAAGAAGAAGCTGAAAAATCAGAGAACATTTTCCCCCCTAATGTGAGGGACGACCCCATGCCGTTTAAGGAACCGACAAGTATCTGGTCATGATCCACTGCCAATGCAGTCAAATAAATTAATTGTCGATGAAACAGAGGGAAGATGTATGAAAATTGCATCATTAGATGCAAACGGCGATATGAGGATGAGGATGCTATGGCAGGAGGAGATCACCCAGGTGATTTGGCCAGTTGAACCGAGTATTGATCGCTTTATTAAAGACTGACTGAAAAGAAAAGAGAAAAAAGACAAACAAGTTGGCAGCTACTTTGGCTGCATTTTAAATCAATAACTTTGGCAATTAAACTGCATGTGGTGCGGTGCAGTGCGGTGCGGTTCAAGCCAACTTTAATAAAGTTAGCATTTGTCTTGTCAAAAATTTATTGGCATTGTTCAATGTTGTTGCTGTTGTTTGGGAGATTGTGATCTCTGGTATGCGACCGCCTCATTTCAAGCTGACCGCCAGCCGTGTTTGTATCGTGGACATTTCTGAAGTGGTTGCCGTTGTTGCTGGGGATTCGTTGTCTCTCTGCCTGGGGTACAATTAAAAGACATGAAGCGATTGCCATTCGATTTGGCATTCATTTGGCTTGATTGCCGACAGTTAACAATGCGATTGTGATCTTGTGTTGATAAGACAGTCCGACAGACAGAAAAAGACAGTTGGGCAGACATACCTCAGTCTCTGCAGTGTTGAGTTGAGGCAATTGCATAGTTTTCACCTTTTGCCTCATTGCGAATTGATTAACTTATGCAAATGCAACAAAATGTTTGCCACAAATCTCACCGAAATCGCATTCGCACACCCCCAACAACTGTGACAAAAGGCGTTGCCATGCACGCTCTCTGTTAAGGTCTTCCCTCTGCCTTCTCACTCTGTGTCTCTCCCACGGAGAGGGAGAGATCCCTTTCTCTTCGCTTCCTTGGGCAACCTAAATTTAGTTTGATATTCGTCTTTTTTGACTGTATTTCTAATTTTGCATCAGGCGGCGCTCTTTTTACCATTTTGGCCAAAAAGCGACATGGCACAAAAAGATTCTCATGTTTGCGGGACAAGTCCAATAACAACTTTGCCTCGTCATAGTTGATGTCGGAGCAGCAGACAGAGATGGAGTTGCAGTTGAAGTTGAAGTCGTCGTTGTTGTCGGTGGATTTTCAATTTCTAATGTAGTGCACGTTACGCCCTGAAGGGATCTTTTGATTTTATACTTTTCGGCTCTACGGTTTTATTTATTTATGTTAGCAAGAGCACAGTGGAATAAATTCAGATTATTTTGCAAAAAAAAAAACACTCGGAAAATTAATACTTGAATTTATTTAAATTTGGTATGTATATTTCGTACCACAATATAATGATGGAATCCTCTAAGTTAGTGATCTTTAAAATATATCGAGACTTTTTTTAATTTAAAATTTTAAAATACGATTTTGTAATTAAATAATGTTTAGAAATTTTTCTATTTTTAAATGTAGAAAGTATATACGTACTGTCGTAATCTCAATTATTAAAAAATAAGTATTTTTCAATAATTTTGTTTTAATTTAATTTTATTTATATTTATATCAATTAATATTTAGTCTTTTTTTATATAATAAGAACATCGATATATTATATATTTATTTATAAGCATATACTTTGAAAAATTGGTCATTAATTTTTTGACCCAAACTTGTTATAGAAAGATAGCAGAGCATTCGCCCTGAAACATTATTAAGAAATTTAAATTGATTAAGAGATATCACTATACTTAACCTCGCCATATCATTCATATTTATTTACATCGAAAATATTCGACTTGTCCCACTGTGCAACTGACAGCAGACGCCATTTGATGACAAACTTCAAAACGTTTGCATGCAATATTTGTTGTTGTCTATTTTATGATTGCTGCCTGTGCTGTCGATGAGATAGGGGAGTAGGTTGATGGAGGGTGAAGAAGGTTCACTGTCGGGAGGTGCTGATGGTGTTTCGACCGTTGTAGGTGATGTCGACTGTCGACGGGTTGTATGCACACTTTGAGTCATCAACCAGACGACAGTCTTAGACATTCAGATGATAGAGAGAGATAGATAGAGAGAGAGAGAGAGGGCGATAGACAGAGCGATGAGAAAAGAAGTACAGACGAAGGCAAACAATCAAAATGATATGCAAATATATGTAAGAGTACCGCTACGAAAAAGGCGTGGGTTAATTGTGACTTTATCATACGGAAAAGCGCAAAAGGAACAATGAACAAAATTCACAATCGAAAGCAAAAAATCAAATTTATTACAAATTTAAGCATAGAAACTCAACACGACAATAGAGGGACTGAGTGAAGAAGGGGGTAAGAGAGTAAGGGAGTTAAGGTACCTTAGCAACGACTGCAAAATGGAAACCCTCAAACTTGGCAACTTGCAACTTTGCGACGCGACGCGACGCGATGCGGCAAGTTATAGATTTCGTCATAGTTGCTGCTGAGATGGCAACAGTTGTGTGGCACTATCAGCGGTAAATAAACCTGTCAACTGACACCAACGCGATACACTGTGAACTACGAACCTGCGGACCGCCCAGTCCGTGGGTGGGCGTCAAGCGGTTAGTAGACTTTTTTTTCAGAAGGAGGCGTGGCCAAAGCTAATACCGTTGAAATACATAAAACACATTAGCACTGGCAACGGTAACGGCAACGGTAACGGCAACGGCAACGGAAATGGTCGATAGCATGCGAGACTTTTTCCCATAGTGCCCAAACCTCCAATCCAAAAAAAAGGCCTCAAGTCGAAGATTTTTTTTCTGCAATTTTTGGATTGAAGCGTAACATAATCCAAAGTTTAATGCAAACAACACAACTGTCATATAGTTGCCAGATAACAGTAAATCTAAATGGAAATCTAACCGTAACCGTAACCGTAACATGTTAGACACACAATTCCTGCCTGTAGATGAGTCGAAAACCGCGTCCCACATATTCGGCATCGGTGCGAAAGGGCAGCACAATTGGACCAGCGGCAATATCCCTCACTGTGGCATGCATCGTAAAGTCCTCGTTCTCGATACCATCGTTGAACCTCTCCCCACACAACCGCACCGAATTGATGGCTATGAAATCATCGGGGCAATTGAAGATGCCAGCGCCAGCCTGTCCATCGGACACAAGATCATTCTCAGCTAAAATTTCAATGAGACATTAGACTAGATTTAAGGTCATACTAAAGACTAACCTTCATCCTTATTGATGATCTGAAAGTCAGGCTGATCGCCGCCCACTTGCTCCGAATTGTAGCTAATGCTACACACATTTTTGGAACGCGCCAAACAAATAGCATAGTTAAGATTGTTCTACAAATATTTTTATAGCAATTATATTGTGATTTCTAGGAAATGTTACCTACCAGATAGGTCGCCTCCCTGTCGCTAACAATACTGCCATCCACATCGTAGTTAAATGACTTGATTATGCCCTCACCTTCTTTATAATATTGTAGACAGTTTTCGGGCGCCAGATCATCATCCACTTGGGTAACCTTTATATTGAAGGATCTGGCACCGGTTGAAACCTTGACAAATACAGAGAGATACACTTTGCTCTCATTTGCGTCGCCCACGTGAATGTAGACTGGGGAATGATGTTGGAAATATTAGACATGGATTAAAAAAGTTCCTATTTTGCTTACTATGTTGACCTGTGTTGATGCCACAGAGCACGGGTATCTGAAAATTGGGATTGTGTCCCGATATGATGAACTGATCATCCAAGCAATCGCCATTTGTGGGACGACTTAGCTAGAATTAAGGAAGGGGGTTATTAGAAAAATAAAATATATTTTCATACAGAAATTTTTGTAGTTATAATGAAATGATTTGAAAATTTGATAAATTGTAAATTTTGAAAGTGTCTTACAATGATCTACAGATTGATATGTGACATATAAAATATTACTGAAAAGAAGATATTAAAATTTTTCAACTTGTGTTATATATTTTTTTACTATTCAAAATTATAATAAAAAATTGAATATAATTTTTTAATTTTTGGAAAATTAAATTTAAAATTCAATACATTTTTTTTTAATTTTCAAAAAAGTTAATTTGTTTCTTAAACACTCCCTTAAATCTCACCTCAAACATTTGGAAATCCAACCGCAGCTGCTGCACACCTTTCCGCACATTCACGATCAGCACACAGATCATCATTTCGCGCACCGCTTGCGGATAGTTGGGGCTCTCAAAGTAAACGGTCTGTTGACTGGTAACGTCTCCACAACCAGTGACAACTGAAAGCGAAATCGAAAGCAATTACGAGGGGGATCACCATTTAGTTGTAGGTTGGGGATCTACTAAGCCACTTACATATACAACAGGCACCGACGCCATCGGCACAGCTCTCGGTGGGAATACCGCCCAGACTTTTGCACTCGAACTCGTGATAACAGACACCTTCCATGGTGCGTATGTCGCCCATGGACACGCTGCACTTGGTGTTGGGAAACTTGATGACCTCGAAGAGACTGAGGAATCCCTTGCCCCTGGTCTTTGGTGCACCGGGCTGCTTCTGTATAATATTTGCCTCGATGGGGGAACCAAAGAGCAGCTGTTTCAGTTTATTGGCCAACTTGCCGGGATATGTCTGCGGATACATGATGGAGCTGCGAGTGGTAGTCGGTGTAGGTGGCACTGATGGTCTGATTGTGGGTCTTGCAGTTGGCATAGGCATTGGCATTGGACTGGGCATCATATCCGTGGGGTCTGGTGTGGGCATCGGCATAGTGGAGGGATCTGGTGGATCTATTGGAAACACAGGTATCGTTGGTTCCGGGTCTTCGGGTTGCATGGGCGTCGTTGGTGCCTCTGTGGGCATGACGGGCATCTCGGTGGTCACCTCTGGCGGTGCCATGGTCTCCATCTGCTGCTGCTGCTGCTGCTGGGCAAACTTCTGCTGACGAAATCCTGGTTGATAGCGTAGCGTGTAGTGAAAGCCGACGCCATCGATGGCCATGCCGCCGACTCTCTGGGGTGTTGTTGGACTGTGGCCACGCCCACTCTTACGCACGCCCATTGTCACAAAGTCACGTTGATCGCCGGCAGCGGCCGCCACGCCCACATAATTGAGCGTCAAAACGAGAGCGTTTATCAGCAACGCATCGCGTTTTAACAACATTATTAACGGAACTGCAATCAGCGACTGCCACAGCTGAGATCTGCAGCTGAAGCTCAATCTGCGGCAGCTGCATCTCTGGCAAGTGCTGCATGCCACTTGATTTTCTTTGGCTTTATTAGAGCATTAATTGTTGTCGCCGGCGTGCAAGGCTTTTCCCTCTTTTACCGCTTTTCCAGCAGTCTTGACTGCCTGGGCAACCTTCACTTTTTCAGTATTTTCTTACAATCGAATAACAAAGTCACGCTATGTTGCTTGCCTCATGTGGCATGCCTCTCTGCCCCCACAATTGTGCTGCCAACTGTTGTCAAGTATGTGAAATATTTTTGCAAATTACCTTAAAAAAAAATTATTCACCTACTGCGTTTAACTTTTGGAAATGCGCTGGGAAATGCTATAAACAAATGCTGAGATAATGAGTCGACAGAAATACCAGAAGGAAAACTTAGCCCAAGTTGTCACAACAAGCTAAACAAACAGTCACAGCATTTTTCTTAAACAATTTTCCAGTCATGTTGGCAAAAGACTTGAGAATTTTCTAAACTGATGCCTTATAAAATAATTATACAATTATATCTAGAACAATTGTTTCAGTGAGAAATGCATTTCATAATTGAATAGAATAAATTTTAATGGAATATAAAATTTCAAATTAGTTTTGATATGTCAAACTCGACTTGTTTCTATATTTAGTTCATCTACCATTTTCACATCCAGTATTTTAATTTGAAATGGTTTTCTAACGAAAAACTACAAAAATATTTGCAAAAAGAGGGAAAAATTAATATTATTCAATTATTACAGATTATTCTACTTTGAAAAAACATAACTTTATCTAAAATTTACCGCTTTTGATGAAATATGGATTTTTGTCAATGTTTTCGAATACAGTTAAAAACTACATTCAAAGTATTATCAAAATGCCCATTTTCAAAATTTTCATTTTTTTAAACCATAACTACCCCTTGACAAAATCATCAAAAACCAAAGATTCTTCGAACCCAATTTGTTGACTCCGTTCGATTCTAGGACTCATAACTAGCATTTTGCTTTTTATTTGAGGGGTTTCTGATGAGTATTTCAAGAGATATGGCCAAAAATGTGTTAAAAAGTGTCCCAAATTGGCAAATTTCGTATAATGGCAAATTGTATAGCTTTGAATTGCCATAACTCGGCCAAAAATCATCCGATTTTGATGAAATTTGAAGTTTTGGAAATGGTTTTTATATCAGTTTAAATCTGCATCAAATTTTTCTTAAAATTCACCATTTTTAATTTTTCGACTTTTTTGGCCCATTTTCCATACTAACCCCTTGACAAAATCATCAAAAATTTAAAAAATTTTTAACACCAATTTTTTGACTCCGTTCGATTCTAGGACTCATATCTAGCATTTTGCTTTTTATTTGAGGGGTTTCTGATGAGTATTTCAAGAGATATGGCCAAAGTGTGTTAAAAAGTGTCCCAAATTGGCAAATTTCGTATAATGGCAAATTGTATAGCTTTGAATTGCCATAACTCGGCCAAAAATCATCCGATTTTGATGAAATTTGAAGTTTTGGAAATGGTTTTTATATCAGTTTAAATCTGCATCAAATTTTTCTTAAAATTCACCATTTTTAATTTTTCGACTTTTTTGGCCCATTTTCCATACTAACCCCTTGACAAAATCATCAAAAATTTAAAAAATTTTTAACACCAATTTTTTGACTCCGTTCGATTCTAGGACTCATATCTAGCATTTTGCTTTTTATTTGAGGGGTTTCTGATGAGTATTTCAAGAGATATGGCCAAAAATGTGTTAAAAAGTGTCCCAAATTGGCAAATTTCGTATAATGGCAAATTGTATAGCTTTGAATTGCCATAACTCGGCCAAAAATCATCCGATTTTGATGAAATTTGAAGTTTTGGAAATGGTTTTTATATCAGTTTAAATCTGCATCAAATTTTTCTTAAAATTCACCATTTTTAATTTTTCGACTTTTTTGGCCCATTTTCCATACTAACCCCTTGACAAAATCATCAAAAATTTAAAAAATTTTTAACACCAATTTTTTGACTCCGTTCGATTCTAGGAGTCATAACTAGCATTTTGCTTTTTATTTGAGGGGTTTCTGAAGTGTATTTCAAGAGATATGGCCAAAAATGTGTTAAAAAGTGTCCCAAATGGGCAAATTTCGTATAATGGCATATTGTATAGCTTTGAATTGCCATAACTCGGCCAAAAATCATCCGATTTTGATGAAATTTGAAGTTTTGGAAATGGTTTTTATATCAGTTTAAATCTGCATCAAATTTTTCTTAAAATTCACCATTTTTAATTTTTCGACTTTTTTGGCCCATTTTCCATACTAACCCCTTGACAAAATCATCAAAAATTTAAAAAATTTTTAACACCAATTTTTTGACTCCGTTCGATTCTAGGAGTCATAACTAGCATTTTGCTTTTTATTTGAGGGGTTTCTGAAGTGTATTTCAAGAGATATGGCCAAAAATGTGTTAAAAAGTGTCCCAAATGGGCAAATTTCGTATAATGGCATATTGTATAGCTTTGAATTGCCATAACTCGGCCAAAAATCATCCGATTTTGATGAAATTTGAAGTTTTGGAAATGGTTTTTATATCAGTTTAAATCTGCATCAAATTTTTCTTAAAAATCACAATATTTAATTTTTCGACTTTTTTGGCCCATTTTCCATACCAACCCCTTGACAAAATCATCAAAAATTGAAAAAATTTTTTAACACCAATTTTTTGACTCCGTTCGATTCTAGGACTCATATCTAGCATTTTGCTTTTTATTTGAGGGGTTTCTGATGAGTATTTCAAGAGATATGGCCAAAAATGTGTTAAAAAGTGTCCCAAATTGGCAAATTTCGTATAATGGCAAATTGTATAGCTTTGAATTGCCATAACTCGGCCAAAAATCATCCGATTTTGATGAAATTTGAAGTTTTGGAAATGGTTTTTATATCAGTTTAAATCTGCATCAAATTTTTCTTAAAATTCACCATTTTTAATTTTTCGACTTTTTTGGCCCATTTTCCATACTAACCCCTTGACAAAATCATCAAAAATTTAAAAATTTTTTAACACCAATTTTTTGACTCCGTTCGATTCTAGGAGTCATAACTAGCATTTTGCTTTTTATTTGAGGGGTTTCTGATGAGTATTTCAAGAGATATGGCCAAAAATGTGTTAAAAAGTGTCCCAAATTGGCAAACTTCGTATAATGGCAAATTGTATAGCTTTGAATTGCCATAACTCGGCCAAAAATCATCCGATTTTGATGAAATTAGAAGTTTTGGAAATTGAAAAAAATTTTAACACCAACTTTTTGACTCCGTTCGATTCTAGGACTCATAACTAGCATTTTGCTTTTTATTTGAGGGGTTTCTGATGAGTATTTCAAGAGATATGGCCAAAAATGTGTTAAAAAGTGTTCCAAATGGGCAAACTTCGTATAATGGCAGATTGTATAGCTTTGAATTGCCATAACTCGGCCAAAAATCATCCGATTTTGATGAAATTTGAAGTTTTGGAAATGGTTTTTATATCAGTTTAAATCTGCATCAAATTTTTCTTAAAAATCACAATATTTAATTTTTCGACTTTTTTGGCCCATTTTCCATACTAACCCCTTGACAAAATCATCAAAAATTTAAAAATTTTTTAACACCAATTTTTTGACTCCGTTCGATTCTAGGACTCATAACTAGCATTTTGCTTTTTATTTGAGGGGTTTCTGAAGTGTATTTCAAGAGATATGACCAAAAATGTGTTAAAAAGTGTCCCAAATTGGCAAATTTCGTATAATGGCAAATTGTATTGCTTTAAATTGCCATAACTCGGCCAAAAATCATCCGATTTTGATGAAATTTGAAGTTTTGGAAATGGTTTTTATATCAGTTTAAATCTGCATCATTTTTTTCTTAAAAATCACCATATATAATTTTTCGACTTTTTTGACCCATTTTCCATACTAACCCATTGACAAAATCATCAAAAATTTAAAAATTTTTAACACCAATTTTTTGACTCCGTTCGATTCTAGCACTCATAACTAGCATTTTGCTTTTTATTTAAGGGGTTTCTGAAGTGTATTTCAAGAGATATGGCCAAAAATGTGTTAAAAAGTGTCCCAAATGGGCAAATTTCGTATAATGGCATATTGTATAGCTTTGAATTGCCATAACTCGGCCAAAAATCATCCGATTTTGATGAAATTTGAAGTTTTGGAAATGGTTTTTATATCAGTTTAAATCTGCATCAAATTTTTCTTAAAATTCACCATTTTAAATTTTTCGACTTATTTGGCCCAATTTCCATGCTAACCCCTTGACAAATTCATCAAAAATTGAAAAATTTTTAACACCAATTTTTTGACTCCGTTCGATTCTAGGACTCATAACTAGCATTTTGCTTTTTATTTAAGGGGTTTCTGAAGTGTATTTCAATAGATATGGCCAAAAATGTGTTAAAAAGTGTCCCAAATGGGCAAATTTCGTATAATGGCATATTGTATAGCTTTGAATTGCCATAACTCGGCCAAAAATCATCCGATTTTGATGAAATTTGAAGTTTTGGAAATGGTTTTTATATCAGTTTAAATCTGCATCAAATTTTTCTTAAAATTCACCATTTTTAATTTTTCGACATTTTTGACCCATTTTCCATACTAACCCCTTGACAAAATCATCAAAAATTGAAAAAAATTTTAACACCAATTTTTTGACTCCGTTCGATTCTAGGACTCATAACTAGCATTTTGCTTTTTATTTGAGGGGTTTCTGAGGAGTATTTCAAGAGATATGGCCAAAAATGTGTTAAAAAGTGTCCCAAATTGGCAAATTTCGTATAATGGCAAATTGTATAGCTTTGAATTGCCATAACTCGGCCAAAAATCATCCGATTTTGATGAAATTTGAAGTTTTGGAAATGGTTTTTATATCAGTTTAAATCTGCATCAAATTTTTCTTAAAAATCACAATATTTAATTTTTCGACTTTTTTGGCCCAATTTCCATACTAACCCCTTGACAAAATCATCAAAAATTGAAAAAATTTTTAACACCAATTTTTTGACTCCGTTCGATTCTAGGACTCATAACTAGCATTTTGCTTTTTATTTGAGGGGTTTCTGATGAGCATTTCAAGAGATATTGCCAAAAATGTGTTAAAAAGTGTCCCAAATTGGCAAATTTCGTATAATGGCAAATTGTATAGCTTTGAATTGCCATAACTCGGCCAAAAATCATCCGATTTTGATGAAATTTGAAGTCTTGGAAATGGTTTTTATCTCAGTTTAAATCTGCATCAAATTTTTCTTAAAAATCACAATATTTAATTTTTCGACTTTTTTGACCCATTTTCCATACTAACCCCTTGACAAAATCATCAAAAATCTAAAAATTTCTGACCCCAATTTTTTGACTCCGTTCGATTCTAGGACTCATAACTAGCATTTTGCTTTTTATTTGAGGTGTTTCTGATGAGTATTTCAAGAGATATGTCCAAAAATTTGATAAAAGTGTCGAAAATTGGCAAATTTCGCATAATAGTCGTCCTGATATCTTTGAATTGCCATATCTTGGCCAAAAATCATCCGATTTTGATGAAATTTGTCAATGTTTTTAATCGCAGCTCAGAACTTAATTCAAAGATCGATCATATTACAAGTATTTAATTTTTCGACTTTTTTGACCAATTTTTCATACCTACCCCTTGCAAAATTCATCAAAATCCGAAAATTTTTCGATCCCAATTTTTTTGACCCGAATCGATTTCATGCCTCGAAACTAGCATTTGGCTTTTATATTGGAGACTATTCTGATGAGTATTTCTTGATATATAGCCAAAAATGTGATTTATCGTGCCTCAAAATAGTGATTTTCATCATCTTAATTTCGAAAATTTTCAAATTTTGATAAATTTGTAAAATATATTTTTATACTTAAACAATTTTATAGACTCAGTTCGCAGCTCTTAAAATCAAACCCAGTCTCAGTTTGTTATAACAACATTTTTGAGCAAATTGTGAATTGTTTGTTTAGCAATCATCCATTGTATGTTAATTAAGCTGAAGTACAATAGCTATGGCATTATCTCGATCAAACACGTATTAGTAATAGAAACCGCACTTCCCCTTTGCAGTCAAAACTCTTCAGATTCCCTAGCAATTATTTTTTTATAACAATCATCTTTGGCGCTAAACACCCGCATTGTTGCACATTTTGTACTAATAGTGTAAAAATAGAAATATTTGAAGCTTTTGTTTATCAAATGCGCAATTATTTATCATCATCTTGGCCAAGTTATTCAACTATTATTAATACCAATTGCAGTTGTGTCGTTGGCAACAATTAACAGCTTCAACCTTGTTTGCATGATGCATGTGCCTCAGCTGACAGCTGATAATGATTAACATACTAATGATGATCATCGGATGACGATGACGATGATCATAAAATGCTATCGCACTCGAGTGCTTCAAAAGCTCTTAAATGTCTGTGATATACGGTTGGCATATTCATAGACTTCAATTGAAATGATTTCAGTTTCATGAAATGATACCCTCCCTCCTTCACCATCAGCTGCTTGGTGTCTATCGATCTGCTCGGTTTATCATCCTCGTCGGGGCATTAGACATTGATAATCATTACCAGATGTTACCCATTTGTGGGGATTGATGGCATTACTCTCATTAGGCATCATTAATTATGAAAGTTTTAATTGAACTCTTTTTGCATTGATGCTGCAATCCCAGATCGATTAATCGTTAATCGATTAACGAGCTATCGTTAAGAGGTTATTTATTTGAAAGTAATATCTGTCGATCTCCAGACTATGTTACGATATGCAATAGTTTTCGATGAGAAGTGCATCGACTACATGAAGAACAACAAGTTGATTTTTATATTTAAATTTATGAATATATTTATAACTGCAATTTTATAGCATTTTTAGCATGACGAATCTTTAATGAGTAAACAACACTTAATTGATGAGCTTAGATTGCAAAAAATTAATGCGAGAAATAAAATTATAATAAAATCTAATCAGAAATCCACATTATAATAACATATTTTAATATTGATAATGAAAAAAAAATGCATTAAAAAGACTTTATTATTGATTAAAATCTATAATATTTAATTATATAAATGTAGACATAGACATTTTTATTTTTCTAAGAAATTATTATTTTCAAACAAATTTTATAAATTTGAAAATTCTTCAAATATTTGAAAGCGTTTAACATGTGTTTTAAAAAGTTTATATTTATATTTAAAGAAATCTCCTAAAACAAAAATTCTCGAAAGAAGTTTATTCGTTGAATAAATCAAATTTTATAAATTTAGATATTCTTCAAATATATAAATGCGCTCAAGAAACATAAATTCTTAAGAAAGTTTTCTCTTTGAGCAATATTCAGAAAATATACAAAATGGAATAAAATGAAAATATTTATCTATTAATTATTTAAATTTGCTAAACTAATTCATTTTTTTTTTCAAAATTCCTTGATTTTTCAATTCCAACTTAACACTTTTTTAAACTGTTAAACTTATCTTTCTACTTCTTGCCAATAGAAAAATTACTTTCAAGATTTTGTATTTATTAGAAGAACTCTACAAATATAAATATTTTAGTTCCCAGATTATTGCATCGAGTTTAGCTGCTCATGTTTACAGAACACTCCAAGATACAGCTGCTGGAGCTTCGGCAGCTCCTCTTCTCTTACACACATCCATAGATGAGATGTAGGAGAGAGGGAGGAAATTGCTGTGACTTGGATATATGATCTGTGAGGTATATATCCATATGTGCTCTATCAACACGTTATAGCGAGCACGTAGAGACAATTCCCATCCATTAATTGAATCAAATCGAACGTTACGCATGCGTCACGTCAAATGACAAAGGAAGCCGACGACGTTGCTCCAAGATCAGACCAAGAGCAGACTGAGATGAAGACTGAGATGGGCTAACACATATTGCAACAGCTCGTTCCATTGCCATGTTGATGGTGATGATGATGATGATGATGACGATGACGACGTTGATGTTGATGTTGCTCCAGGCTGGAGTCCACTTCAGATGCGCAGTCGATGCTCAGCAGGAGCATCAAGAGCAGCAAGGAGCAAGAGGGAAGCATTATTGTTATGGCTATTATGTTATGTATTTGTATGGTCTAAGTGGGCAGCGCAGCTGGAGCGAGAGATGTACACGGAGTGGGTGTTGGAATTGAAGAGTATAACATAGAGAAGGAGAGTAGAAGGAGCAGGGAAAAAGAACTGAACTGAACTGAACTGTTGGGCATGCAACCCACTTGGCAACCGGCAAATCAAACCGTGGTAAAAACCCACTTAATTGACATTTAGTGGACACTCGAATGCGATTCACTCGATTCTCTCGCGCCATATGCAAATGCTGGGTGAGCCGACGAGGCAGCGTTTGCTCCTGGGCGAGTGGCAAGAACGCATTCAGCAGTGGCAGCGGCAGTTGCAAGTTGTTTTACCTTTTTGAAACCCCCCTGGACTGTTGTCCATTTATTGAATGGGCTGTGGCGTTGCAACTACCACTACCACTCTAATGCGACTCTCAGCCGTGCCACGCCAGCGATGATGACGTTGATAATGAGCATATGTTGCATGCCCCGCCACCCCCCCTCTCTAACACACACAATACTTGCAATGATTTCTGCAACAGCAGCGGCAACATCGGCAGACATCATTACAATATAATTGATGGGTTATAGCCGACTAACTGTAAAGCTAAGCAACAACAACAACAACAACGACAAAAAATGAAATTAAGAAAGAAGAAGACACATATTTTTGGCTGCTTCTTTTCATTTGGCTTATGGACTTATGGACGGAGACTTGGAGCCAGTTTTGTACATTTGGAAATTATTATTGTTCCATTTGACAGGCTCGGCATGTTGTGCGTATCGTTGTGGGACTTACCGGATAATGCCACCAAATCGGTTGGGAAAATATGTGCGCATTTGACATAGAAAACTACTTTGCATATGCGTGTGGCGTGCGGCATGTGGCATGCAACATCTCATGCCAATAGTCAAGCCAACTGATTCTCTCAGCTTTCTTTTCGCTTAGCAGCTTATCAGCTTACTTCAATTTACAAACCAATTTTATAGTGTATACGGAGAGCCTACTACGAATTTGCAACTCCATAAAAAGAGTATATTTCAATGCCAAAAATAACGAGAAATTTTTTTTTCAACTTCATGCTGGATTTTTAGAGCAGAACAACATCAAACTGGGCCCGTTTTTATTTGATTGCAACAAAAAAAAACTTCAAAATCAATTCAAACCATTAATTTCAATGTCATTTTTGCTGGCAGTCAAAGACAAACAAAAAACATAAATGCAGCACAGATACATTTACAGCTACAACTCAGCTACAGATACAGATACATTTCGGTATCCAAACGAAAACAGAAAATTCAGAAATTGCATGAAAGTTATTTGCGGTTTGGGGTTTTTATTTTCAAACTTTTGCTGCTGCTCAAAACCGCAACTGTAACCATTTTTTTTTTTGTGAATATTTGTATAAGTGTTTGTGTGTGTGTGTGTGCTTGCCTCCTGCCACAGCACATTGCCACAATCGAGTGGCGATCAATTTCAAACATTTGCCGTAAAAGGTGCGTTAAATGTTTCATTATTTTTATGAATTGAGGGGGAAAAGTCCAAGGTATTCCCTATCTCCCGATGCGCTGCACTTAACAGTAATCGTAAAACAAATAAAAGGAATTATAATGGAAAAATTAAAAAAAAAAAATTTTGGAAAATTTTCTTATCAGCTACAATTCACTAAGCATCACAGAAAACGAGTGCCTTTTAGCTGTAATTAAAAAATTGTGTAGTTTTGAAGGTTTTGAATAAATTAGCTGCTTATCAATCATCTATATAATGTCTATTAAATTTATGTAATTATTATTTATATATTTATATTTTTGCATTACAAATTTTTTATGTAGCGCATAAAAATTTCCAAGTAACCACAATAAATGCCACAAAATTGGTTAATTTTGTGCAAAGTTGTGGCCCCTGAAAGGATCCGAGGCGGAAGTTTGGTTACAGTTTAGGGGCATTATTATTACCAAGTGAGAGGTATATAAAGTATATTAATGTTGTAGAAATCAAAGAAATATTTTTTTCTTGGGAACAATTTTTACAAACTGATATATTTAAATTGCTTATCAAATTGCGTTTATAATATATTAATAATTTTATAAAATTTCCTCTTCCGCCTTTTGAAAATTGAAGAACTTATTTGAGGTAAATTTTTGAAAATTATTCAAACATAATTTTGAAATGTAAAACTATAACTCGGAGTCATTTAGTTATTCAGACTGCCCAACAATTATTATTTATTAACAATTTATTTATAAATGAATGGAATCGCGAACAGCGCCAATAAATTGGTTGAACATAATTTGCGATTTCTGTAAACAAATGAATAACAAAAATCAATTGAAATTATTTTTTTTCTTATTTCTTTTAATTTAATTCTAATTAATATTTTTAAATATATAAATATTTAATTTAATTGATTTTTAAATTTAACTCTAATGTTATTTTTTAATTCATTTCTGTCGACTGTTAATAGTTGACATAAAGTAAAAAAAAAAAAAAAATAAAATAAAATAAAATAAATCATGTATATACACATACATATATTATAAAATACGCAGTATTTTATAGTTGATGCTATAACAGTTTAAGTCTTTGCCACAGTCTGTGCAGCTTTGCTTTTTTCGGCAACACGTTTGTGGCAACACTTGTTGGCTTTTGTTCTGCTCTGTAGCAACGAACGGTGCGTGTCTTTTGCGGCTTACTGTAGTTGACCCGAGCTTAGTTTGGTTAAATTTAGTTAAGTTTAGTTGAGGTTTTTTTGTATAGACTTGATCAGTAGCTCTATAATGAGCGATAACTGCAGTTTTTGGTAGATTTTGGTCTTAAGACTTTTTTTTTTCGTGGTCTTTTGTTTGTCGTCCTGAGATTGAACGCAGGTTACGTATATACATACATATGTATGTATATCTCAAATATCCGCGAATACATATAGATCGAATGAATTGTTTCAGCTTAAAAATGTAGCCATGTAGCGGCATTTTGCTTCTATTTTTTTTTTGTTTGTTGTATTCGTCTCTTTGGTTGTTGGCGGAAAATTAAACTGTTAACTTGCCATGTTTAGTTGGCCATTGTTTCGGCCTGTCCTGTCCTGTCCTGTCCTGTCTCATACAGTGCTGTGTCCAGACATTGTCTTTTGTAGCTCGTGGGTTACATATGTATGCCATGTATCCATGGTATCGAATATCTGGTATCTAGTATCTAGTATCTGGTATCTGTATCGCTATCTAATCGCTTTCTAATAGCCTCCGCTCGCCTGGCGATCTATGTTAGCTGTCAACTGGCGCTTGTTTTGTTTAATAGATTTCTACGTAATGAAAAAACAAAGTAAAGTAACAAAATGTTGCTTCCTCCCGCCAACCCATTTTAAACATAACATATTAATAAATTAGAAAATCTGTTTGCAACCGTTTTTAGCTAGCCATTTTTTTTTTTTTTCTGTAATGTTTATTTTTTTGTCAGTGTTTTAAGTGGCCTTTAAACTTAAATGCCTGGTTGCATGTTGATCGCCGGATTGCCAGTGTGCCACACAGTCTGCCACACTGCAACGCGGAACGTGCAACTTGTTGTTGGCCAGCGAAACAACCTTCAAAATTAAGTTGTCTTACTTTGTTATTTCAGTTTTAATTACTGGCAACTGTTGAAGTTGAGTTTTTCTTCTTTTTTTTTTTTGTTTTTGATTTTATTTTTGTAGCAGTTGCCCGTAATTAATTACTCATTGAAGTGTGATGAACTTTAACTGGATATAGATAGTATAATGCGCCTTATTAGATCTGGCAACTTGGCCAGACAAATTGCGCATAAATCAAGTCCCACTGACAGTGCAGTTTTTGGCTTTTATCGTGAGAAGATTACAGTGTAAATAGACCATATTTTCATTGATTTGACGTTGGAACAAAGACCCTATATATGATTGGAATTAATTTAGCAATATTTATATATAGATAACTTTTAAAGAAATCCATAATAAGTGGGTAAAAATTGGGCATAATTTTTTCTTAATTTGTTAGAATTTTTCTATAATAACTGAGAAATGTAGATTTAGAAAAATGTATAAAATGTTTAACTGCCAAGAAGAATACTTAACATAAGTTGAAATTACAAAAATCTATTAAAATTCGGAAATATTTATTAGGATTTTAAAATGATAATCTGACAACCGAAAAAATTAACTTAAGTTAAAAATTTCCATATATACTTGAGTTCTTCCAAAATTGAATACCGTTGAAACGACTTGATTTTAATTCAATTGGAGAAATCCATCAATCTACCTATGCCAACTAATTATAGCCAGAATTTGTTATAGCCCAATTAACCTGGCTCAGCTTGCTCATAGCATATATCATTGCCAATTATAGCGATTCTATTCCAGACTCTCTGCAGACTCCCAACACAACTTGGTCTGTGAAAATATTATCATTATGGCCATGTGCCCTCTGGGCCATGTTCCCCTCCAGTTAATGCATTTCCGTCAACTCGTTAGCTAAATTATGCACAAAATACTGATTACATTCAATATGTTAGAAGCCATACATCAAGCATATGTATTTAGCAACTTTCTACAACTGCATAATAAATTGAATACATCAGAAACTATAAATAATTGCCAACAACTGCAGAAAACAACAACAAAAACAACAACAACAACAAAAACAGCAACAAAAATATATGCAACGAGACAAGCAAATGAAGAAATTTTGTTCGAATTTTGCGATTTTTGAAAAATCTCTACGAAGAGAGTGTATAGAAATGAGTGTGCGTATAGTGTGTGTGTGTGTGTGTGTGTGTGTGTGTGTGCGTCTCGCAGCGAAGGCTAATGGCCCCCAGAGAACGACATGCCAAGTACAGCGACATGCAGAAGAGGAAGAGTTTGCGAGGGGAAGCGGGGACGAGTTTACAAGCTGTGCAAGACAAGTGCAGGTAACACCATCACCTGTTGGCTGCTGCTGCTGCTGCTGGCAACCTGTACAGTGTGCACACGCTAAGGCAGACAAAGGGAGCGGCAGAGGTAAACTGTTTACATATTTAATGATAAATGATTGTGTTGGGATTATTAATTTTATAGAGTTTAAAAGGAACAAGTTTAAGAATACGAAGGGAAATATTTTTAACTGAAAAAATTAAATATATCTAAAAAAAAAAATAAATTAAATATTTAGGAAAATTTGAATAAACAATAAATTATACATTTAAAAAAATTTTAAAAAATAAAACAAACTTTATTAACAATATAGATAATTTTTATCAATAATATAAAAATAGGTTATCAGATAAATAAAAATTGCATTAATATATTAAAAAATTAAAATAGAATATTCTGTATAAACTGGGCGTAAAATAATGCATTTTGTTGATTAAAAAAAAATTACGGAAACTGCTTAAATTATTTAGTTAATTTTATTTTAATTATTTTTAAAATTAGTACATATTGAGAATAAATTAAAATATTCGAAATAAAAAGATAAACTTTATATTTAGAATGGTAGTAAATTTCTATAGCTTCTATTTCATATTGAAAATGTTGACTAATTTGCCAACGGTTTGTTAGCAATTTCTTAGATCTTTATTAGATTGCATTAATACTATTAAGAGATTCCATATACTATAACTGACAAGAAAATTGGTTAAATCTCAACTTAAAACTTAATAATTATATCAAAAAAATATTCTTTCTGTCCCCAACACACCAAGCATAACATGAGTGCTGTTGCTTAAATTACAGGGTATTTAGGAGAACCTTAAAAAATCGCACAAAATCGAAGTGACATATATGTGTGTGTGTCTGTGTGTGTACGTGTGTGTGTGTGCCACAAGTCAGAAGATGACCGCGACCGCAACGTTGAGGCACGACACGCCAAAAGAGCCAGAGTCAGAGTCAGAGTCAAAGGCACACACAACTTGCAACAGGCAAAAGACAGTGGCAGCAAGCAGAGTGACAACAGAGGGGCAGACTGAAGCGGTGAGAGGGGTGGTGGTGTGTGGGGGGGGTAAGGCCAGGCAAACGGCCAAAAACTGTCAGACAGTTGGCGGTGCGTTGTTGCTGTGTTGTTGCCAAAAGAGCAAACCGCATGCAACAGGCAGCAACTGGCAGCAACTGGCAGCAGCAAGATGCAACAACAGCGGACACGGACAGGCCGACAAGCAAACAGGCGCAAGTCAAGACCAGACAAGTCAAGTGAATGGCCAATGACCACCAAATTGGCAGTAAAGCATACAGAAATAACTTCAAATGGTCAAAAGGTTAACAAAATCAAGCAGCGCGCGCAGAACAACATGAATTGACGCACAGAAGAAGCGTTGCCTTCATCATGAAATCGAGGAACAGGAGTGCGGCGTTGCAAGTAGGTGTTGGGGAGTCGGGAGAGTGCGGAGAGTGGGTGGGGTGGCATGGTCTGCTGCAGCTGTCCGGGCCACTCAGCAGCAAGCGCGCAACATGTTGCCAACATTCCGTCAGTCCATGTTGTAGTTGTTGCTGTTGTTGTTGCTGCAACATAATCCCTTGATGCTGCTGCCACAATCTCTGCCGCTGCTGCTGTTGCTGTTGCATTTTTGCACACACAACGAAAAAAATGATTAATGAGCTGCCTCATTACTTGGCGAAAATCAATGTCGCGCATATTCTCTGTGCTTTTGGGGCACTGAAGGAGGCAAGGATGCGGCTGCAACTCTCTTGGCCATGTTGTATGTTGACAGCAACGAGCAACGTGCAACGAGCAGCAGCAGCAACAGCAACAATGTCGACGTCGCCTTGTCGCATAATAAATCGATCATAATTCTTATACCCAAAGCTCAACTGAAATATCAAAAAATGTCAACGAATCAAAGAGAGAGGGAGAGAGAGATGGAGATCCCGGTTGCATGCCACTCCTCATGTTTAGTGCACCCTCAAGCAACCCGCACACGTTGCTGCCACAGATTCTCAACATGCCAGCACATATGTTTTGTTGCATGCAACCTTGGCAGAGCATCAACTTCAACTTCAACTGCAACTTCAACTTCAACTCTCTGACTGTTGCACTTGCAATCACGCTACGGATTTTTCTTTTCTCTGATCTCTCCTCTCCTCTCCTCTCTTTTTTTTTTTTTTTGTTGGTTTGCTGTTTTAATTGTGCCACAAAATGTTGCCTGTTCTGTGCGCTCTGTCGGTGCTGACGGATTTTATTTATTAAACTGTTGACATTCTGTTTACTGCGGTTGCAGTTGCCACTGATGTTGCCTTTGATTCTCCTGGTTTTCTGCAATATTTTTTTTATTTTTTTGTTGATGCCTTCAGCCGATATTGTTGTTGAGCAGCAACAGCTCTGGTGGCGCCTCCAGCAGTTGCAATTTATGACGCTGTCTTTAGTAATTGATTAACTTGCAAACGGATCAGCTTACAATCTGCAACTTGTTGTCAACGATTTCAGAAATTTTAAATGCCATTAGAGGGTTGTTTAGACTAAATAGATATTCTGGAAAATAAAATTGAAATCATAAAAAATTTAATTCAATTTTGTTTTTAATTTCAATAAATAAATATTAGATCCCTTCTTTATGATAAATGTTAAATTCTTCACTATAAATATTTTTTTGTTTAATTTCATAATGTTGAAAATATTTAAAAATATTTTGAAATTTCCAAATAATTTTTAAAATTTAATTTATTAGATATCATAATAAGTAAATAAAACAGTAATTAAAAATTTAATATTTTTTTTTTAATAAAAATAAATAAATAATTTTATAATTTATTTTTCAATTTTTTAGTATTATTTATAAAATATTTTTATTATTTTCTTTTTCAATTTTTTAATTATAAATCAACCAACCTCTTTAAGTCCATAAAAAAAAGAATTAACGAACAGAAAATAATAATTAAAACATCCCAAAATTTAGTCAGAAAAGTTTAATGTTTATTTTAATTTATTTAATTTTATTTTTGTAATTTTTAGATAATTATTTTTAAATTTTCTCAATCAGTCATTCTATAAAAAAAACTATTATTATTAAAGAGTCTAACACTATTTAACCAAAGTTTCGCCTCATAAAACTCATTTGAGCTCGTAAATATTAAAGTGAAAGTGTCACGTCATAAAAGAAACCAACTGATAAATATATTGATAAGTAAAGGTGGGAAATTTATGATTTATTTATATATACCGCGCACTTAGGGAAATTAAGGGTATGAATAGTTCAACCAGAGTATATTCTAGATAATAATAATAATTGCAAAGAATATTTCATATAACAGAAATAATTTGATAAGTCAAAGAAGAACTTCTTTATTTTTTTTGTCAAATTTTTTTTTATGTCAACTATTATCAGTCAACAGAAATTATTCAAAATTTAACATCAAAATTAAAATTAAAATTAATTAAATTAAATATTTATATATTTAAAAATTAAAATTAGAATTAAATTAAAAGAAATAATATGTAAAATAATAAATAATAATGGGGTGAGTAAAAAAATTTTAAAAAAATTATACGTAGTATAATACTAAGTTGTTAATACTCGACTGTGAATTTTTGTAATTTTTATTTTATTTATTTAATATATGCAGCTGAACTGACGACAGGCCAATAAACCAAAGCGATTGAACTCTTTATCGCCGTGACTCGACCGAAGTGTAAACAGATTGAAGTAAATATTGTAAATCCCAAGTAGTGCCAAATTGAGCTAGTTAGAGAATTTATGACCTTTATCATAGACCCTTGAGACGTGTTGAAGTTTACCTTTCCCACAACATACAGCTCGTAAGTGAAAACTCCACAAATTCCCCGCCCCGTGAGGAAAACCCCCTGCCACTTGCCACAATTAGAGCAAACGAAGAGAGGAAGTCAAAGAAGAGTCAAGTGGAGACTCCGTTTGCTTCGAGTTGCGAGTATTACAGAAACAAGTTGCAACGAGAAGTGAAATGAGAAGGAGTAGGAGGAGGAGTCGAAGGAGAGAGAGGAAGAGTCAGTAAGATGTGGCAACAGCAGCCAAGTGCCAGCAGCAGTTTGATTGTTATTGCCAATGCACTTGCCGCTGCTGTTGCTGCTTCCCCATTTTGTTGCTGCCACAACTGCCTTTTGTCTGTTGCTGCTGCTTGGATTGTCTGAGCCGTAGTTCGACTCCAACTTTGGCCAGCGCCAGGGGGCATGCAACACATTTTGCGGTCTGCTGCCGCTGTAGCTTCTGCTACCATTGTTTCCACTGCTGCCACTGATGTTGCTGCCTCAGCTGCCCTTTGTTGCTGCGTAAGCCCAGGGGGTGTTGATGTTGTTGTTTATTGTCTGCCGTCGATGTTGTTGCATGTTGTTTGCTGTTGTTGTTGTGGCACATTTGGTATTTACAAATGTGTTGGCAATGAATTTACCGCCACCCACACACACACACACACACAAACAAACAACACAATATCCGTTGCACCCGCCCAACCATGCCACAAGCTCACTTGAAGTCCTTGCATTTGATCCTGCCACATGCAACTCCAACTTCAACTACAATTTGCAAACTCATATTGTCGCTGACATTTTCACACTTCCATTGGAGTGGGTGAAAAACTCGTTAAGCTTCGAGGCAGCTGCTCCAACCATCCCTTCATCCTCCTCCACCATATGGGATTGCATTAATTCCTTCGTTTCCGTTGCTGTTCCGCTGATGATTTATTGATGTCGCCCTGTCCTGTGGATGCCACAACCATTTTTCAATTGTCCTCTCGAGTTTCCAGTCAACTTTAAAAGTGTTTTGTGCAAAATATTGAAAACTTTTTTGAAAATTTCAATTTGAATTGGAAGCATGATTTGTAATTTGAAATATTATATTATATATTATATTATATTATATTATTATTATATTATATTATATTATATGAATATTATAAATATGAATGCAAAAAAGTTAATTCGATACTTGATTTTATATTTTAAAATTAGTTGCAAGTTATTTACCATTTCAGTAATAATTTTTTCTTTTAATTTTTATTAATATTTTCAGTTTTCAAGACCCTCTGAGCTTTATGAGTTCAAACCGTTTATCAATTTTTCCATCAATTCTTCTAATAATATTCTTAAATTCAAATGACAAAATTAAATTGATATCAATTTATATACACATCATATATCAATTAATAAAAGTTTTGTTTTTCAATAAGTCCTCCATAAGTTTTCAAAAATTCATTGAAAACTTTTTGCATTTTCTAAATGTCGTCCTTCTGAAGGCCAATTGAAACTTTCAACACTCTCTGTGCAGAAGAATCCTTTGTTCTCCGCAAACGGCATTGTCTGCCAGGAATATAGTTTTATTTTTTTTTATTTAGTTTTTTTTTATGCCTGAGAATATTGCCTGCAACTACATAAATTAATGGACACACAATACTTGTACAACAGGCGCAATAACAATCAATATGATAGGAGGAGGAAGTGGTGGAAGAGGGCGCGAGGAGAACAACAGAGTGTCGACAGCAGGAATCTCCACTTGTTCAATTGATTTTGGGGCAAGGAGGCAGCTTGCAACACGACTCTGTTGGTGGCACTGGCCAGCAGCAGTTATTGAAAGAGGTGCCTGTTATGGGGCAGGGAATGGGAAATCAAAACCAATTGGAACAATGGCCACAAAACCGTATAACAAGTGAGTTATTGAATGAATTGCATATTGGCAATGCTCGGCATTGTGTCCTGCAGCTGAAATAAAAAAGAAAAAATTAAAATAAAAAAAACGAATAAAGGAATAAAGAAATTGAAACCAGTTTCAGTTAGTGGCGTGTTGTTAACACATGTTGGCCACGTTAGTCTGTCAGACAAATAAATTTTCAAATGCCACTTGCAGCCACTCCCGATCCGTAGTAGGCCCTGGGTTTAGAAAATAAAGGGTATTTTGTTGGAATCGAGACTCATTTTCATTTCGTTCAACATATAAGCATCAAATAAAAACCAAATAATTATATATATATATATAAATATATCGATTAAAATTGTATTTTAAAATTCGTCATGTCGGCTAACCTACAGGATATACCCCTAGCCGAGCCGGAGATATTATCGACATCTCTCGATTCCAGTACAATTCCCCACGAAACTAAATCGAGTTCATTGAAGCGATTTTTCAAGCTTGGCAAGAAATCACTGTCCAGACTGGAGAGGAGCGCAGAATCCATTGAACTGAATGAGAAGCACAAGGACAGTCCTGCCAAAACGAGTGGCCTCAGTCGGCTCGGGACAAGCATCAAGGGTTCCCACAAGTCCGGTGGGGGTTATCTAAGGATCACCATCCCAGAACTTTCACTAAATACGTAATTCCTATTTACAGAGCCCAATGTATCAAATTCAACTCCAATGAAGCCTTTGCCGAGTGCCAAACCCACACTCAAGGAATCCATTTCCAGCTATTGGAAGCAGCTCTTCCATCGCCAGAAGGGAACCCCAAATCGTCAGGCTGTGTCCGCTGAGGAACAACAGTTGCCGGAATACGGGGAAGAGCCGATGGAAAATGTCGAACTCTTGGAGACTACAACCAAGATACAGACACTGTCTGATGAGCCGCCAAACCTTGCGCCATGTCCTTCAGCTGTGGACATAGAAGCAGCGCTATCAACTCATGATAACATGGTGGACAATATCACGAATGAGATTCAAGTGCTCAGAATCTCCGATGAGATTATCAATTCAACTCTAGAAGACAGTTTTGAAGACTAGTGGAGTACAGTTGCTCGCTTCTCTTGTCCTGTTAGCCTGTTGTTGTCCTGCTTAGCCTTGCCCCCCATCCATAAAGTGAAATAATAAAGTTTATTTTTATCCCATTCTCTGCACATTTTCCTTCCCTATGCAATGTTCAACCCCTTTTTAAAGACCTGTAATTTGATGACATTTTACAACTCTTGTAACGCTCAAAGTTCAGTTAAATCTGGTGTTAAAGTGCGCTTTTCGGTTTTGATTTCCCTCCTGGTTTCGGCCAGGTTAAAAGGTGTCCGACTAAGCCTGTCACAACCCTTAAATATTTTGTCAGCCAGAAAGTGAAAATTTAAGCAGAAGCCCTAGAAAACTGAAAACAAATGAATTTAACTCCTCAATTGTGTAGTTAATGATGTCATATTTATGCAGAAATAAGAATGATTTTAATGAGAATAAACATAAGGGAAAACTGAAACATAATGGATAGTTAAATTTGATTTATAAATTATTTTTAAAGAATATGCAATTACTAGTAAATTAGGGATATGAAGAACAATAATTGACACATATTTTCAAATTAATTATTTTTATAAAATATTTTTATGGAATTATTACAAGTTAAATAGATGGACGATTATTACGGTCTGAAATGTGTTAAAAATATATAAAAAAAAATTTAAAGTTAATCAAAAATTAAGAGAAAAATAGAAAAATGATAAGATTTTCGAATTAATTATTCTAAAATATTTTTATGGAATTAATAGAAGATAAATAGACGGATGATACTTATGGCTCAAACTGAAGAAAACAATTCTATTAAAAAAGATTTAGTTTTATTTAAATTGAATTAATATTTGAAAGTGTTTCTTGTATGCCAAGTAATAAATTTGTTTTCAAATTTTTTATTTTAATTTTATGTAAAAATAAAATATGTATAAAATAATATTATGTAGCTCATATTCATCTGCTACATTCTTGTAATATATTAATCCCAACCATATTCCTCTAACTCTAATGCTCCCTCCATTTCTATTGTGGTCAACACATTCAATCGGTATTTTCCACAATCTCTCCAAAATTGCTGTCAACTCTCCAAAAACTCGACACAACCTGTGGCTGCGCTGAGCTGAGAAAAAACAGCTGACAAATATTTACAAACATTGAGCGTGGACTGCGCAGACGCTCTACTGATAAGACACTTGGGACACGGGACTTGGTAAATATTTACACTTTGAGTAGGCCAAAAACAAACACTTGTTGTGTGCAGGCGTCAAAGCAGTCTAGGGAAAGCGGAAAAGCGGGAAAGCGGGGAAAATGGTGCAAATATGAAGACAGTAAACACGAAAAATGCGCATGTCCCAAAATTTCAGCTGAGTTTTTCGCTTTCAGGAACTGTGACGGGGTGAGTTGAGTATCTTAATCAGCAGTTGGAAAATTGGGTCAGCGCATAGAGACACCCTCGCTGCAGATAGCGGCATCGAAAATTTGAAAAAAAGCAGTGAAATATGTGGTAAATAATATACATTTTTAAATTATGGAATTAAGTTTCAAATAAATAATATTAATTAAATATATTGCAATGGCTTGAGATGTATCTTCGATTCCTAAATGAGCTCTAAAGACGGCAACAGTTTGCGACGCAGTCAGCAAAAATTCATTCACAGATACACACACAATACACATACACACACTCGCACACACACACTCGCATAGCTATACACACAGTTAGGAGCACACTCAACGTTCAGTTTAGTTATAGAGATTTTTCTTTGTGGTCAAGGTGTGCCGTAAAATTTGTAAAAAATTGCAAATTTATTGAAAAAACTAACAAATTTCGAGGTAAAATTTATAAAAACTAAGAATAAAATTCATTGACTCTATAAATATTATGAAAGTTATCACATAGATGTTGAATTCCTCAAGAATTTGTTAAAACATTTTTGGGGCTGCAGCATCCTCAAGCTGACACAGATTATGTAATGACTGAAAATTTTAGCAAATTGTTAGACTTTGTATTTATGTTATTGATTTAGAAAATATACCCATTTAATTGTTTATATTTTGTTTAGAATGCGAAGTCCCTCGGCAGCAGTTTCGGCAATGCGAAGGATTTGTCAGATATAATGACTGGCAGTTTCAAGGTGCAACTCATCAACATGGGCACTCGCGCTGCCGCCTGTAAGTATGCCACAAAAGTCTCAACAGCTAAGGCCTGTTCTCAATTCCAAATCCGAACGAAATGTGCGGTTTTGTCATTGTCACTTATCGTTCGGAATCGGATTTTGATTAAGGTCTGATTATATTTGCTTTATAAAGTCAATTTTAATACTGAAATATGAATAATAAACTTTAATAATTATTAATGAAAATATATATATTTTTTAAACTTTTACAGTTCAGGCAAAACTGAGAGCCCTTCATGAATACCATGTACGCTTATTGCACAACGTCTTACCTGCGCCCTCTGGCGTCGATATTGCTAACAATATCAAATACTTTTCTCAAACTCTATTAAGTATGTTAACCAGGATTTATATATATTATATTTTGATTACATTTAATTCCTTTTGTAGCTGTCCTTAAAGATGTGCGCACTTCTCCGCACGAGCTTATACGCGATCCTCTTGAAGATCCCACACGCATGTCCGCCTATCCAAATCTAGAATATGGCAATCTCTATAATGCTCTAACTATGCTCATCGATGTGGCACCTTGCATACAGTATGGACAAATCGGTCAGTATAAAAACTTATAAATATTATATAGGAATAAAATAATAATAATGTTAATTTTCTCATTAGTGTTTGGCAAAGCTCTCTTGCAATGCCTCAGCTGCATATTACCCTTCCTTGATAAGGATCTTATTGATAATCTACCCTATCTGGTCAGCTCTACTATATCTGTACTACCGCCAGCCTTGCATCAGGATATTGTCAATGCGCTTTGCTACTATATCTTACCCTTTACTATAAGTAAGTAAAAGCTCAAACATTCATGCTGTTATATAAACTGTTCTATATTTGTATAACACTTCTTTAGCTCGTCGCAGTTCCGATGAACAGGAATGCCAAGCCTGTCAATCTGTGTCCTCGGTCATTATGATGGTGCTGCAGTACTCCAAGAATCCAGGTAGATATATCAAAAATCATTCAAATTCCCATCCAGTTTCAAACTGTCATGACTTTGCGAAAATTTTGCATATTTTCATATAAATAATGATAGCTCCCACAATTTCTCAGTATTTTTTTTCAATAAAAGCTGCCATAACTGTGCAAAAATTTTGCAGACTTTTATATAGATCATTATTCTATAACTCTGAATAGTTTCTGCATTCGAATAAATAATCGAAAATTTTAATTCAATTTGATCTTTGCAGCCCATCACTGTCAACTATTGGAATGCCTGATGACCTTGAAGCATAACGTGGTCAAGGATATACTCTGTGTGGTGGCCTATGGTACAGCTGTTTCTCGTACCTCGGCTGCCAAACTGCTCTTCTACTATTGGCCAGCCTTTGATGCCAATCTCTTTGACCGCAAGGTTCTACTTTCCAAGCTAACCAGTAAGCCCAATCTCCTCCTGACTCATCATGTATTATGTAATACTTTTGTATGGAATGCCATTCTCAGATGATCTGGTGCCCTTCACCTGTCAGCGGGAGCATTGCCCAAATGCTGGCAATGCTGAGGCCGCCAAGGTCTGCTACGATCACAGCATCAGCATCACCTATGCCCCGGACTGTCCACCTCCACTTTATCTCTGCATCGAGTGCGCTAATGAGATTCATCGCGAGCATGCTAATCTGGAGTTTGGCGATATACTGCATCCCATGCAGCAAGTGTCGATGGTCTGCGAGAACAAGAACTGTCGCTCCAACGAGAAGTCCGCCTTCTCCATTTGCTTCTCCACTGAATGCGCCAGCTACAATGGCAACCATCCCATTCGCTATTGCTCCCAGTGTCATAGCAATCGTCATAATTCTCGGCGTGGTGGGGATCATGTGGTTCATCGCAGTCTACAGCCAGCTTGGCAGATGGATCCCGAGATGCAGATGCACATGGTCGAGTCGGTGGTGAGTCTGTTGCGGGAAGCCAAGCCGCTGAACTTTGAGCCAGGCAAGGAGTCCTCATCGGAGTCCAAGAAGAATGGTCATGCCCTGACTCCCGATAACATTTCGCTTGAGGAGCGTCAAATGTTGGGACGTTATGGCATATGGTTGCTGGTGGGTCGCTGCACACCTACCGCGGATACCCCAGTCGAGGTTCTGGGCAGGATTCTGAGCATGCTCTTCCACTGGTTCCATGTCACCGCCTACTCCTATGATGGTGAGTATTATTAGGGGTTTTCGAACTCAACCCTTCATTATAATCTCCCTCCTACAGCTGCTGGTCAGATTGAGAGCACCATCGAGAAATTGAAAGTGGATCATGTCTGTAATTGGCTGAAGGAGATCTGTCGCATCCATTACAATGTCTTCATCTCATGTCTGCTGCCCCATCCGCCCGAGTACGCCCGAGTCGGTGGCCACTGGGAGACGCTCGCATCGCGCACAAGTCATTTGAAGGAGGGTCTGCAGCGTCTTATCTGTCTGGTGCCCTATGAAGTCATCACCTCTGAGATCTGGGACTATGTCATGCCTCACTGGATGGAGGCCATTACCAACGATGTGGCCGAAAAGGAGCTTAACGAGTTGAAGATCGTGCTCAGCAAGATTCTCGATCCTGAGATGTCACCACTTGGTTTCGATGCCAAGACCATGTATAACTTTGTGGCCATACGATTCGAAAAGACCACAGCCAAGGTACAGCAACAGGCACTTCACTGGCTGCAGATACTCACCAAGCTGGAGATCCTCATACCCCTGGTCCAACTCTTTGCCATGTTTGGTGACGGGGTGCGCATCATGAAGTACGGTATACAACATGAGCTGATGCGTGAGAAGGAGAAGGAGCCGCAGCCAGCGGGACAACAGCAGGCCAAGGCACCCAAGACCCCTTGCAAGGAGAGCAAAGCGGACATGGCCAATCCTCCCAGAAGAAGTTCCATATGTAAGCAGAAAACAGACCAGAGATTTCCTTTATATATTCAATATATTCCCACTTATAGCACCCGTTGTGGAGGATGATTCTGGCAACACTTCGGCTATCTCGGATGATGAGGCACCTACTAACCGCCACACGGAGTTCTCCACCGATGCCGAGCATAATCTCACCTGTTGCATACTCATGTTGGACATTTTACTGAAACAAATGGAGCTGCAGGACGTGGAGCAGCACATGGGCATACATACGAGCGTCTGTGAGAATGTCTCCAGACTAATCAAGTGCATGGTAACAGCTGCCCGAGTGGGTCTGAGCAGTCATGTCTGTGCCCTGAAGGTAGGAGATTACAGAAGAAGAAGAAGAAGAAGAAGGAGGAGGAGTAATATTATTAACTGGTGATTTATTAAAATTTTCAGGTGGCAGAGTGTGCCTACTGCGAGGCATCTACTATGTGGCATCAACTATCCACCAAACTGGTTGAGTTCATGGCTCCATTGAATCCTGTTCGACCACCTGATGTTAGTTCTTCAAATCTCACAAAGTTCCTTAACTAATTATCATAATGTTAGGTACCCATTGAGGATATTATTGAGGAGGAGAAATCATCAAGGAAATCGCCACCCGAGTCCGATAAAGAGAAGACCCGCGAACGCGATGTTTCCTTATCCATGGCGCCTTTGCCCATACCCCTGGGTCCACTCGGCGGTTTCGCAGGTAAGCCACATATAGTCCAAAGTTTCCTCACTCCTTTTAAGTTGAATCGGTTGTAAAATATGTGTCGGAAAGAGATTTCATGAAAGTTTATATAAATTTCCCAAAAATAAGCTATATATACTTACATATCTGTAACTAACCCACCGTAAAAGTAATGTCAGTCGAAAGTCACCCCAAAACTGTAGCTTATAAAAAAAAAAACGTAGACTGTACTGGACTTTGTCCAGCTCCAATGGTATGTTATAATGCCCGCTTGGAGGCAACAAACAAAAAAAAAAAACTAAATAACTATAGTACTTAAAAGCCACGTTAAAAACGCATTCAAACCGAATACTTAACTTTGAACCTAGTTAAATTTACCTGCACCTCTGCTATGCTCTGTAAATGAAACCCAGACCTATCATAGAGACCCAGTACCAAGTACCCAAGAAACTTAACAATTATGCTTAAACAAGTTCAAGACTAAATATACTTGAAACACTAACAAAATCTTTAAACTTGATCATAAAGTTGCAAACTTAAACCGAAGATCGTTTGGGATCATAAAAACAAATTTAAATCGAAATTAATCGCAAAACATAACTTTCCATTTTCAAATTGTTTTTATAACTAATTTGGCTTTACTTTAACTTATATATTTGCCTATCTTGCTATCTCTCTCTCTCTCTCTCTCTACATAAATATATATATATAAATATCTATATATCTTTCTCTCTCTCTATCTCTAACAACGCGTCTGCAAAATCTAATTGAAAAATACTAAACAAATAAACAAAACAAACGCTCTCTTCCGCTCGCTCCTCGCTCGCTGTCTCGCTCGCACACGCACTTTTCTCGACTCGCGCGTAACTGTCAACTGTCTGTCTCTATCACTCAAAACTATCGACACATCTCTATCTCGTGCTATCGATCAACGATTAACATAATCACTTTGCTTCTATCGATCTCTCTCTCTCTATATATATATATATACAATGACTAAACATAAACAAATACTACAACTCATGATGTTAAACAAAAAATACTAAAAAAATACTACCGTTTAAATTTATCAATCTATCAATCATTATCAGATATCTTTAAGCTAGATCAATTCTTTTCAGACGATGGAAAAATTATTATAATGGCAGGTGAAGCACCCAAAAGCAAATTTTCATTCGTTCAAGAAAAAAACAAAAATACAAAAACTAAAAAAATACAATTTCCAAAAATATGACACACATTTACATTATGCAATTAATCAGTTAATTAATCAGTTCAATCAGCATCTCGTTACAATTCAAATTACTCTACAAGATAAGACATCACATCTCACATCACATACAGAAACGACAACAGATACACGACACTTTTCAAAATACTCGTACAAATAACTCTAGCTTTTTAGAAAACACATCTATTTAATCGTAATACTCTAGTATTTTTATAGCATACAAAAAAGCTTTTACAAAATATTTAGCTGAACGTAGCCCCCATTTTACTGAATTTAGTTACAATTACAATTTTTCTACCTTTCGGTTTCTCGGTTTACTCGACACAATTCACACAGACTAGACTTAAAACACACATATCCTCACCATCTGTAGACCGCGTGCCTTGAATATTATTTTTGAATCGGAATAATATACTTTTATATATACCATAGGAATTTAATAAAATTGAATATTCCAAGAGTCTGTATCTGTGGTTTTAGCTTGAGGATCAAGTTACCTAAAATAACTCATTCAAAAACTATCAAAAAATTTTGAAAAAAATTTCAATAATTCAAAAAATTTGAATTTTGAAAAATTGAGTCCTCATGCTAAACACAGACTCACTTAACCCTGATTGGAAACTCGATTCAGTTGAAGCGAAATTCGGCAACCTGCATGTACATACATATATCTTTACTTTCAGTGAAATCCCATACATCTAAATATATAAGATTTTGACAAGCTATGAATGATATGTGAATGAGAGTTCGAGAATTTATACCTTATGTGTCTGTACTTGGTTGCATGCCCCAAATTAGTTGAATGCAAACCGTTAAAAACTTGCCCACTTTAATATTTTCAGTATACTTTATCTAGCAAACAGTTCAAATACTCAACTGATAACTTCAATAATTTCCAAACATTACTAATCTCATACATATAAATATCTATATTTTCTATAATCCTTGACAATGATCATTCATCAAGGTCCTGTGCCCGTGGCCGTGCCCCAGCCGGAGCCTCATTCCGTGGGCGGAGTTCTCGTCCATATGCCCCACGTTTGTTCCGTATGTATTTAGTATTAACTTAATCACAAACCTAACTATTAGTAACCTTTAATCTAACTATTTGAATCCTTGGTTAAAACACACACAGACACACACACACACATATAATACATATACGAATACAGTTAATCATGAATAAGAATATGGCGAAATATTTTGCGTATAAGTAGGAGAATCTTGAAACACATCTCACAAACAACAAATCAACGAATATATATTTAATCTATATGATAATTAATTTCTACAGCAATTTGAATTGAATTGGAAGTTGAGTTCTTGCTTGAGTTCTTTTCACAATCGAATCTTATGATTTAGCGTACAGTACGTCAAAAGATTGAAAAAACATTTGAAAATTCTACAAAACTTTTCATTTCTTTATATATTTTTTATAGAATAACGAAAATGGGCATTCAGTTGAAAATAATGAATTGAGAAAAGTTCACGCCACAGACGAGGTACTTTGTGCATTCATTAAAAAGAAAATAACAACAACCAAAAAAAAAAAAACCAAAAACCCAAATCAAAATTCAAACTTAAATTTAAAAAATAAAACCTAATTAAAAACATGCTACAAAAAGTTTTATTTTCGAAAATCTTAGTTGAATTATTTGGCTGAAACATCAAACAATTCGAAATTCATTTTTGAAATATATTTTGAATTTTTGATTTTCATTTACCATATAACCTACAACAAATTGTACTCTCCGTGTTAAGTGTATATAAATTGTACAGAGTGTTGTTTTCTCTTCTACGTTTATTTATCATTTTCTTACTAAAATTCTTCCAACTCATTTGAATATTTCTTTGATTTCTATTTCTCCTCATCAGTCTGAACTGAACAATTAGTGCGAAGTTTGGGCCGGCTTTATAGAGTGTAATTCATTTAGAATTCGACTAGATGGAAAATATAAATATATTTTTTAAATTTTTAGCAGCATTCAAATAATTATAGTATGTGTTTAGAGCTTATATATAGAAATTCTTAATTAAGGTTTCGAATGGAAATATATTTGGGGAATTTGTGAGAATTAAGTAAAGAGCTTTATAATTTTTCTAAATAGAATTATTAAATAATAATCTAATAGCATAAAATTAATTTCTAAAAGTAAATTTGAAATTTTTGAATTTTCAATAACTATTTCTACAAAAGTGGCTTTGTTTAAAAAAAATTGTTCGAATTTTAAATATAGTATACAATTCTAGACGGCAATTCTCATTTTTCGAAATAGGTTATTTAGGCGACGCATAACAGTTTAGATTTCAATATTATCTTGATGTCTTTCCTAATTATGTTTTCAATTTTCAAAAAGTTTCCTCTCACTCCCGTGTCTCAAAGTATCTTGTATGTGTGTGGATATATAAATTACCGAAGTACATGCAAAACGGCAAGATCATAAATTCAAATTATTAATATATATATATATATATATTTATACTTATACTTCAATGTACATTTTATTTCATGTATAAACAATACACACGTTTATTAACTATATTTTGTAAATATTTATTTTCATTTCTGTCTATACTCGTAACACGCAAATCAACCAATTATTTAAACATCCTTTTTAATTTTGTTAGTCCTGTTCAACTGCATGTTCCGTGTACCCAGCACCAAACAACCAAAAAAAAAATTTAAATTAAAAAAAAAAATTAATAAAAATAAATTTAAAAAAAAAATAATGTACAATAATAACGTTAATGCACAAATACTCGTACCTTTCCAAAATAATTATATAAATATTTATATTCCTACATGTTTCTATATATGTAAATTATCTATATGTATTATTCTTACAACGAAATGAATTCTCATTATACATATATTATAATGGATGTGTAAGTTAAAGTGTGCAAGAATTAATTGCATTTACTATCTACATGTGTACTAAATGTGAATACCTATATATACACTATATATATATAAATACTACTATATACTTGTAAATATCTAAAGCTGTTTAATCGTATGTGAGATACTTGTGAGTTGAGTTGAAGCTGCAGCTGCCATTTAAATCCGTTTGCTAATCTAATCCCAGATCATGACGGCGACAGTAGAAACTGTTTCAGAGCAGCTCGATTTGGCATCCATATTGCCCACAGATCGGGCCATAGCACGCTCCATAACCCTCTCCGATGCGGATGTGGGCAGTGCCAATGTGAGCGTAACCAAGGCATCGGTTATGGGCGAGAATGGCGCCAATGGCAGCAATGGGGACAATGGCAGTGGTTCCGATGATGACGAGGAGGAGGAGGATAGCGATGATTTCTGGCACACCTCTGTCGGCAAATTCAAGTTTACATTGGATCAGTTGCCACAGACCCTCCAATATATTCATCAACTGCTGACGGTGCGTATACGTAATATTTGCAAAAAACTTTACTTCAAGCTGCATTTTAATTGCAGGAAATACCCACGATTAAGAAACCAGAGATTCTTTACTATGTGCTGCAGTGTCTGAAGACCATGGCGCTGCATGGAGATGCTTTGGCCAAGGCGGCACGAGAGCAACGTGGCTTCTTCATCTGGTGCCAGGAGAATCTTCTCATCAAAAAGTAATCACAACTTTTCCCCAAAACTGTACAAGTTCTAATGCCGTTTAATGTGTAGCCTTTGGGAGCTGTGCAATGCGGAGCACTCGCACATCTGTCAGGTGTGTGTGCCGCTGCTGCTGCACTGCATCACATTGCCGCTGGGATCGGATGTGTTCTGGCGTGTGGTGCAGGAGGCATTCCACGACGTGGACTGGCGTGTGCGATTCACAGCAGTGGAACGAGTAACCGTGATTACACGTTTTATGGATTCGACGCCGCTGCGCACCGAGGTGGGACTGCAAACGGCCTTGGCCACCGCCTTCTGTCATCTGATTGCCAGCATGGATGACATTAATGTGTATGTGGCGCAGCGGGCGACACTCTATATCGGAACCATACATGATACGGCAATACGGTCACTGCTCTTCTGCTTGGAGTCCCAATTCGATCTCTTCATTGTGGATCGTCCCGTCGTCCTTCAGTCCGTCTATCAGCTGCACAATTCGCTCTCCGATCGCAAGATGCTTGGCTGGGAGTTCTTCCTCAATCGCTTCGACACTCTCTTTGTGGAGGCACAAATCAATCTGGAGAAATGTGGCGATATCTCGTATCTGCGGGATCTACGCAACTCGGACAATGGCAGCGAGGCGCTCTCGGCCAAGATCCTCAAGGCCAGGGAGGCTCTCAGCCAGTCCGATACGAGCGGCAGCATGGCCAAGACACTGAGTGCCTCCTTCGGCACCAAGTGGCCCTACAAGCGCACCATGTCGGCACCAGCTAGCATGGCACCACGTCAGGACTCCAAGTTCGGTGGGTAGAAGTAATCAGTAATCTTCGCGGTGACGATATCTATTTGAACTTGTGATTTGTGTGCTTTGCAGTGCCGGAGAAGGAGAAGATCTACAATAGACAGGTGTCGGCACCGATACTCAAGCGGAAGACCTCACGCTTCGGATTGGGTCAGTTCCTAGGCAGTAGTAGTAGTGGCAATCAAAATACGAATCCAGCTAGTCATAGTGTTGCCTCCGCTAGTAATCCACGTACCAAACAGACCGCCCCCCACCCACCCTGTCCCATACATCATCAGGCCACCGCCTTTTCCTATCACCATCACGGTCACTCACATACGCCCCACAACATACACCATCCACATCACAGTCAGCATCCACAGCATCCACATTCCGCAGTTAGTAGTGCACAAGTAGCGACGTTTGCCTCGGCTCATAGTCAGAGTCATCAGTATTTAGTGCATTGTGTCCAAGCGCCCAGTCATCATAGTCCCATGCCGACGCTGCAGGAGTCGGAGACCATGTTGCGGACTCGTGCTGCCCAACAGCAGTCCGCATCAACAACAACAGCCACGGCACAAGCAGCAGCAGCAGCAGCACCAACAACAACCACAACCACAACAACAGCATCCGCTACAATAACAGCTGGGGGCATGTCAACATCCTGCTCCACATCGGGTCACACCTTTGCCACATCCTTTCACTCCCATTTCCAAAAGCATCCCTCGGCACCAAATCTATTGCCACCGCAGCCGTCACAGCAATTGGTGCCCGCGCCCAGTCCCACTCCCTCGGCACTGGCCTATCCCATGCATTGCACATGTGATGGCGCCGCTCCACATCCATCGGGCTCCAATCTGCCAGCCAACTCAGCCAGCAGCACGGCCAATCCAGGTAGGTCGTAGAGCATGTGTGTGTCTCCTCACCCAACCACTCACCCACCAACATACATACATACATATATACATATGTAGCTATGTTAGAAACCACATAGCATATCATCATATTACATATATACATATATATATTCGTGTTATCCTAAATGTTTTCTGTTTTCCCAGCTCTGAATATATTCTTCCCTCTGTTGACTGCAAATGTCCCATCCATCGATTTGTTTTCATATCAAAAATATTGTCTGGCTGTAAATATTTTATGTCCATAATCTTGTATGATTCACTAAAGAGAATTTGTATTACAACCAAATTTAAAATCTTTTCAAAATACTTGTCTAACTTTTCAATTCCTTGATGAACAATACAAGTGAGGAGCTTGACTTTTATGAAATTACCAGCCAAATATTATATTATATTAATCCTAATTTCTAAAATATTTGTCATACATACTTTAAACTTGCGGCATGTTTGAATTTTTTCAATATTTTAAGTTTCTATATTTTCAAAATATCATAATTGAAATTTTTTATAAATCACTATTATAGTATGTTTTAATTAAATCATTTATATATCCTTTAAAAATATGAAAATATGATGTCATATATGATTTTTTAAAATTTACCATATTAATATTTTCTTTTTCTCTTTTTTTTAACTGCATGACATTAACATATTTAGTATCAAAAGTTCAATCCATAATCAGTGCTTCATTACAGAATTAAGCTATAATTTCAATTATTTAAGGTATCATTAATTATTAAAGATTATATCAAAAACATTGATTTTGAGAATAGAGAGATATGGTCAAGTGAATATTCATTGCTGCCATTTTCAATTCTGTCTCATGCAATCCAAGTTTATGTTATAAATCTTAACGGGATCTTTAAGTTAATATATACTCTAAAAGTGTTATAAATGTTAAGTGTGAAATATTGTACATATATACATATAGCTGATCGATGTTTTAGGAAAGTGTATTATTTGCTTTTGACATACATGTGTATATCAGAAATACGATATCATTTTACGTGTACCCTTCCGAACTGGTATGTATGCTCTCTCTATCTCTCTATATATATATTTGTCTCTATCTCTCTCCATACATCAATATTGTGTGATCATATAAAATCTAAGTATATATGTCTCTATCTCTCTCCTGTGTCTTCTCTATCTCTCACTCTGTCTCTATCTATGCCTTCGTACAGATTCCCATACTACAGACACTTGTATATATATATATATATAGAATACTCGTACATAAGTACATACACAGACCACATACAGTATATACTTATATACCTTATATATATATACATATATCTCAAACAATTTCCAATCTAATTGTGCAATTGGCATGTGGCTGTACGATACAAGAAAAAAACCTCTATATCATATGTGAATCCAAAAAATTCCTTGAAATCGGTGTTAATTTCCCTCCATATATCAATATATATCAAATATGATAGTGCCATAATTTAAGGATATATTTTAATATAAGTTATTATTTCCCCAATTTAGATGGCCATATACATTCCCTGGGTGGACTTAATGATGAGAATTTAATTGGCTTGCTGAGTCGAATTACGGAATTGGAGGAATCGGATCGGGAGACGATACACTTGTTGGTCTTTATGCTGATGCAGTTCATGTCTCGCACGGATCAGGCATTCCCCTCCGAGGATAAGCCTGTGACCAAGACCCAAAATATTGTATTGAAACATTTGTTCTTGCTGCTTGGACATAATCAGATCGATAAGACCTTTCACACTACTCCCGAATCCCTGAGGTAAGATATCTATATCTATAAAAGATTTATCTAGAAAATCATTTTGAAAAAAATGTATATATTGAAGAAAAATGAAAAAAATATATATAGGAATATCTATTTCAAAATTCTCTTCTTATCTCTTAGAGTCTCTGCTGTCTTCAACGCCTTCCTGGCCAATCTACCCCAGGTTTTGGATCAGAACCATTTGATCGGTGGCCTCATACTGCCCTCCGTCATGCAGATCATACTCTATGCCCCGAATCCCACCAACACCTCGGGAGAATCCTATCAGAACATTGTGTTTAACTATTCGCTGTGGCATCTGGAGCAGTATCCACGTCGCAACTGGCTCTTCACGCTGCTCGTCGTGCTCTACAAGTACTCCTATACCCAGCCCCCGCTCAGTGGCTATGTCATCTCCGCCATACGCATGATCATGAACAGTCTGCGTGGACACTTCCATCAGTGTCGTCGCATACCCACCACCACCATACTGGATATACAGGGTGTGGGTGGCGTGGCGCGTTCTCGTGATGTGAGTCAACCCTCGCTGGGCACAGATCCCGATGACAAGGAGGCAAGTCCGCCGGCCAGTCCCATGTTTCCATCGGAGGGCACCAGCGCCGCCTCCAAGAGCAAGGGACAGAACGTAGCCTTCACACCGAAACTGCAGCATGCCTTCCGCAAGTATACCGATTCTAGCTTGGATGCGGATGAAACCGAGTCGGAGCTGGTGGCCATACCAGAGAGTGATCTGTCGGATAGCACTCTACATGGCAGCAGTGCACCGGTAAGTGAACTCTTGACAGGATTGGGCAATGATTGTGATGAAAACTTTGATCTGCAGGGTTCCTTTGATGATACCATACACTTTGAGGACATCCTGCCCAGCAAGATGACGCGACGTGCCTTGGAGTACACCGAGGAGGTATTTCTTAAAAGTATTCACAGTAGAATTCTCAGTTCATTCCCATCTGATCCCATAGAAATCAAGTAAATCTCACAAGTCGATGATCACCACCAAGACGGGAGATACCTATACTACCAAGATCAAGGGCGGCACCAGTGAATCCGTCAGTACCACTGTGGTGACCACGCACACTCGTCACAGTCTCCAGGAGGGCGTGCGGATGATTGTTACTCCACTTGTGGGACCAGAGACCACGGAGACAGCCATAATCAGTCCTCCCGTGGATGTGCATCGTGCCGTGACCGTGCGCAACAAATCCTTGGAGAATGCAGCCGCTTCCACATCCAAGATGTTTGCAGCCATCGCCACCAACCATCTAAAGGCCTTGGGTGCTCTCCAGGATGTGCCCACCACGGCCACAGTGGTGGCCAGCAAGCCCAGTTCCAGTAGTGGTAGCGCCAGTGCCAGCAGCCGTTCCACAAATGGTGGCAATGGAGCTGGCGGAGCAACTGCAGCAGCAACGGTGGCCGGAACTGCTCCACCAGCCAAGCCAATTGGACGCCACAAGACCATTGTGGAATGCAGCGCTGGCACATCCAGTTCATCTGCTGACGATGCAAGACGGGAGAAGAAGTCCCAGACGAAGTCACTGCGACGCACGGAAAAGGATAAGGTCTATGGTTCACCTGAATCACCACTGTCCAAGATGAGCGTTATGCCCAATCCCAGAGATGAGGTGGATGCTAGTCTCCTGCCACCACCCAAAAACATTGCCACCCTGGAGATCCCAACACCGGAACGACTGCTCCCTATTGGCACACAGGACACTGTGGCTACGCTCGTGGAGCGGGTACGGGATGGCCTCAATCTGCCGGACATTAGTCACCTGAAGCAGGACAGCCTGGATGTGTCGGAGAGCACCAAGGATGATGTCACTCCCAGCAGCCGCAACAACTCGCCACGTCGACTCATCAAGCAGGTGGCACTAGAATCCCCACCCAACGCCAATGCCCCAGCAGCTGCTACAACTGCTGCCCATGACAAGAGCCAATCTCAGGCTCAGCCTCAGCAGGATCTACACACATCCATACTGAAGAACGTGACGCAGGACATCAAGCAGCAACCCCCTGAGCGTCAATCCCAGACAGCTACTGCCGCCTCCAACAGCGTGAAGCGTCCGCGTCAGAAACTGGCGCCCTTCAATGTGGACACCAATGCCATACCGGATATTAGATCACGTTATGCCGGCTCCTGGCCACCACCACCATTCCAGCCAGCTGAGGAGCATGATGAGGATGGGGATGAGGCCACCGATATACCCAATGGACATACAGCTCATAGCACAGCGAATGCTCAACGTGGAGTAAGTGCATCCTAGGTTAAATTTCTAAGAGGAAATTTTTGTTACTTTGTTGGCCATTTCAGAGCTCTCGCCGCGTCGGGGATTATACAATCGTGGAGCGCTGCTCTGACTGTGGCGCTGTCATCGAGGAGTACACAGATGAGGAGATCGGCATTCTAATCGTCATCCTAGGCACCTTCATACATCGTGAGCCGGCCATGGCGGCACCTTTCTTGCCGGAAATTTTAACCATAACATCGCGGTAAGTTGTATGATGGTCCTACAAACAAATTGTACTCAGATGTTATCGATGCAACCCCGATATCGATAACAACTTCCATATCGAAATATCGATAAAAATATTGCGATTTATTTTTAACGTTGTTATCGATCTGGAATATCAAAAAGTCGATATTTATCGATAGCTGTTATCGATATATTTCTCCTAAAATATCGATATTTTTTGATATTTGATTTCATCCATTTTTTTACTTCCAGCATCTGCTTGAGCGGCACCCATGCGTGGCAGGGCGAGAATGGCCTGCCCTTGGCCAGCAGCGCCCAAGCCGTGGCATTGCAATTCATACGTTGCGTGCTCCATCAGCTGGCTCCCAATGGCATCTTCCTGCAGATTTTCCAGACCCAAATGAAAAGCAAGTAGTCCAAGCAAACTCCTGATGGAATCCAAGGACTGACGTTTTCTCTCTACTTCCAGTTAAGATACGACACAATCATTTCCGTAGCATTGCCAAGGCACTGCAGGATTTCCAGGATCTAAACGCCACCAGTCCCATCTACATGGTCTGCGAGTCGCTGACCTCCAAGAAATCTCTCCCCATCGATCAGCTACCGATCATATTCCGCAACATGGCCGAGTATCTGCAGTGTGTGCCGGCGGAGGCTGGTGTGGGCATGGCCATCTGGTCACAGGCAATGCAGTCCATGGAATCATTGCTGCGACAGGTCATCGTCATCATGCCCAGCCTCAGCAATGCCGAGTACTTGCTGGATCTAATTGGGGCCACGCTGCGTCTCAACTGCGTGCCCAAGACTCTACTTGATCCCTACTCCAAGATCATGGCCTACTGTGTCCAGCATACCAATCTGGAGTATCAAACCTTGTACGAGCTGTGCACGCTCAATACGCGCTCCTTCAGCAAGGATCGCGACAAGAATCTGCTCTGCCGTCAGCTGATCTTTGAGTTCGTCCAGGCACTCAAGTTCAAGTCAAATATACCCGATCATAATCTGCTGATGATCATTGGTTTTGTGCTCCTGGATGCCGGTGGTACCCTGCCACCTGGGGCATTGCCGGCGTTGCCAGATGTGGCGCCGGTGCTGACCACCAATGCTGCAGACTGCCTGAGGCAGTACATCAACGATGTGATCGACTTCCTGGCGGATTTCCACACGCTCAGCAAGATCAAGGTAAATTCGAAGGAACTTTCTTGGAAGCGGAGACATTAATGCATTAATCCTCTGCAGAACTTTAAGAATGGCCAGTCGAGCAACGGATTGGGCGAGGACACTCTGGGTGGTGTGCTGAAGGGCGCTGTGGCTCAATATCTGGCACTAGAGATGTCTCGTGGCAACTCCAGGGACAACAAGGCAGTTTCCCGCTATCTGCCCTGGTTGAACAATGCTCCCTCCTCGCTGCAGCAGGGGTAAGTCAAGGATATCCAACTGAAGGTCAAGTTTAATAAGTTTCCTTAATAGCCCTAAGGAGTTCACCGAGTGTGTGGGTCATATGCGTCTGTTATCCTGGCTGCTGCTCGGCTCCCTCACCCACATGGCGCTAATGCAACGTCGCCAGGAGACGCAATCATTGCCTCCGCCTCTGCCAGCAAATCTGCAGTCGGCACAGGGCCAACCTGCGGTGCCCATCGTCCATTATCAGCATCAGGGAGTCACCTACTCTCAACCCGTTCCACAAGAGGCCTCCTGCCACATTGCCGATCACATACAGGTGATCTTCGCTGGATTTGCCGAGCAGTCGAAGACCTCCGTGCTGCATATGTCCTCGCTTTTCCATGCCTTTACTCTGTGCCAGCTGTGGACAGTCTATCTGGAGCAGATGGCTCACAACACCAACAGCAATGCGGAGGGCAGCACCTTGGGGGTCCTCTTTGAGTTCTGGACGAAGGTAACACCATGCATACTGCAGCTGGTGTCACATGCCAAACCTGCCCAGAAGGATGCACCGCATGTGCAGTCCAGCGTGGACTTCCAGACTCAGAGTGCCAACTCCAAGCTATCGGAGATGGTCAACCTGCACTTCCTTAGCCTGTTGGAGGCACTGAAGGAAACCAACTCCACGGTGCTAGGGAAGCTATTGCCCATGTGGAGCACGGTGCTCTCCTCGCAGACACAGTTGTCGGACACGTTGCATGTCCGTCTCCAGAATGTCCGCGATTATGCGCCCGACTACGATGAGTTGCAGACCAACAAGTCGGAGGCACTGCTCAAGTGGCTGCAGCGCCTCCAATTCAAAATGGGACAGATCGAGCTACAGGCTTCCACGGCCACACAGTTCTACTCCATCTAAATCTAGAAGTTATAGCCGATGTTTTATATCCTGAGTTAAAATATACTATATATTATAATCATAATTGGAGGAATACAATTCCGGATCACGGTTTGCTAAGCATCTACGAGGCTCTACGAAACTCTCACTGGAAGACCGTATAGTTGATGCCAGCGGTCTCTTCCTCGGTGGTTGTTGGATCATGGACTTCATGCTGTTCATTGGAGAGCTGTTTGCCCTCGATGAGATTGTTCAACTGTGGATCGCGATACTGCGTGAATGAAGGCTTCGTCTTCAGTATGGACTCATCAGGTAGACGCATCATTGAGGATTTTTTGGTCAGCTCGGTTAGACTCTGCTCCGCCTGCTTCTGGCGGATCTCCTTCACTTTCTGTAGATATTCCATCTGCAGGTTCGCAGATTCAGTTAGTGACACCACTTGCGCCGCCTTATGCTGTATTGGCGGGGGCGTGGCGGCAGTCACCTCCCAATGCTTGCCCTTTTTGCGTGCCCGCTCCTTCTCCGGGTCGTGTACATTGGAGACTGTCGTCCGAAATGGTTTGAACTTCTCACGCACCGCTGGCTTCGCCTGCACCTCAGTCTTCTCAATCAGATATAGGGCGTGTTGTTCTAATATTGTGGGCGTGGTACGTTTGGAAGCCAGTTTGGAGGCATCGATCTCAATGATTTCTGCTGGTACAGTTTCACTGGCATTGCTCGAGATGCTGTGGTCAGCCAGTGCCGAGTCGGGGGAGTCACTCTTGGAGCCAAACGAAGCAATGTCGGCTAAATCTTCAGCTGTGATCAACGTGGCCGGTGGAGGCATCACCTTCACTTGACGTTCGTGCATGGCTCCTTGTGCTATGACACGCAGTGGATCGACCTCGTCGTCATCACTGTCCAACACATCGTCCACGTGGGAGCCATCATCAACGGTTTGCCGACCATGCCACTCCAAGTTGTTCATTACCTCGTTGCCCTTGGACGCAATATTTAATTCGCCCAGCAATAAGGCAGCTGCGTCCACATCATTCCTGCGATTGATCTCTGCCTCCAATTTATCAAAAGTATCCTGCACTCTTTTGCCTTTATCTGGCATTCTCAATGCTGTTCTATACCGGAAAAGAAACCATATTCATCTGGACATAAGGATTAAGGAATAACATTCGAGACTTACTTGGAGGACAAGAGTTTGGCTTGCCTGTCCCTCATCTCCAGCAGTTCCGGAAATGTTAACTTCTGGGGATCCTTGCAATGCTGTTCCCGCACCTGGCTGCCACCAGGAATTTTCCGAAGTAGAATCGCTGGTAAGTTCTTTTCCATATTATTTCGCATTTAAATGCAATTCAACTAAATATACTGTTTGTGGCGCTGCAATGAGCACAAGAGTTGCCAGTGTGCCACATTTTACGCAGATTGTTATCGATAGCTTCTGAAAAATACTAAATTCCTAAAAATGTATCGAATCAAAGTTGCCCGCTAGAAGCTGTTCAAATTTTATTAAACAGCGTGAGGCTTAATGAGACTGTGATAAATTTGTCGTAATATTATTATTTTACACAAGAGATCATACAATGCCAAATGACTTGGTTCATCCAAAGGGTCCGTACACCCTAAATAAGAGATTCCGTCCGAAAGAGGAACGTCAGGAGGAAAAAGAAAGACATGAAAGATCGCGGCTTCATAAACCGAAACCAAAACGCACCAAGCGACGCATTGCTCAACTTATTGCATATTATTTTGTATTTTATTTAGTTTTGATCATGTTTACGCTTGCGTACTTTGCATTGGTCTCTAAATATCGTGTACCCACACACCATTCAGGAAAGCAGAAGAGTACAAGCTTAGCCACTTCACCCGGATCATGGATTAGAGTCATGAAAATCATTCGCTACAAGGAAAATCAAAATATTGAATCGACACCATATGTTGAGCAACTCAATAAGTTTATTAAACCGTTTGGCGATGACGGAATGAAGCATGTTCGGGAATGTAACTTGGACGATTCCTGGGGATACAGCATAGGCGAGCCATGTATTCTTTTGAAATTGAATTTTGCTATAAATTTTACCGCCAAAACGTATGAAGATTCGATAACTCTACCGAAGGATGTGCCTTATGATCTATATGATCATATTTTGCAATTGCCCGTATATCTACGAGTAAATCGAATTTGGGCTTCCTGTGAATTCATGGGCAATTACACACCAGCTGAAATAGAATATATCCCCGATAGATCTTATGATGCAGACGGATTATTTCAGAGAAGTACTGCTTACTTTCAATCAGTATCGGAAAATATAACTGGTCCAGTGAAGATCGAGAATCCAGCCTACAAACGTGTTATTGGTGTTAAATTTAAAAGGCTGCCGTTAAACAAGGATATTTTTGTACAGTGTAGAGTATGGGCACGAAATATTCCGGCTCAGTTTTCAACGGTCGTGTACAATATTCATGTCGAAGGAGCAGAAATTATCGAAAAGGTAGACGAGGATTATGACTGAAGAAATTTATTTATTTATTGGAAATTAATTCTAAGTTGTTTTCGCGATAGGAATATTAAGTTACATATATTAAAATAATTATTTTGTTAATGTTAATTTTTTGTATATAATACTGCACTGTTATCGATAAGTGCTATTAACATTTTCTGTTAAGAGCAACAAGTCTAGTTCGATTTGCCGGCTATGAACCAGATGAATAATAGCTAGTTCCTGGAACAATTTCATTGGACATATTCCGGCAAGAATTTCATCAGCAGGGATTATGGCAGGCGAGGATTTAATTGAGCAGTTCCAGCAGCTCGGCATGAGCGAGCAGAAGGCCAAGGAGACACTCAAGAATGCGAACGTCACCAAAAACTTACAACTCGCCCTGGCCGAGACAAAGACTCCGCTGGCGGATGGCGTTGGCATGTTGCTCTACCACATGGCCACCAAACTGAAGCCACAAATAGCCGAGCAGCTGCCACTGCTAGTGCGATATATTGTGGAACGCAAGCTGGACAACACTCAGCGCGTGGATGCTGCTTTGGAGTTTCTTCTCAAATGCGGGCAGAAGAAGAATGCGGTTGTCGACGTTGCCGAATTGGAGAAGGAATGCGGGGTGGGGGTAGTGGTTACTCCGGAGGAGATTGAGCGTGTCGTGCAGCAGAAGGTGAAGGGCACGTACAAGGACATACTGCTGGAGCAACGGTATCACTTCAATTCATTCAAAATAATGCAAGAGGTGCGCACAGAACTGAAGTGGGCAGATGCCAAGTCCCTGAAGGCAGCCATTGACGTGGAGATCTTTGATCTGCTTGGACCCAAGACGGAGGCCGACCTGAAGCCGCTACCGAAGCAGCAAGGTGATAAACAGCAGAAGGCAACCAATGCCAAGCCCGAGGTGAAGCCGGAAAAAGTTGATGCAGCTGCTCCAAGTGATGGCGCCAATACCATCGCTGAGCTAATGAAGACTAAGGTCCATTTCCATGCTCCCGGCGAGAACTTCAAGACGGATGGCTATGTGGTCACCGATCACACGGAACAGTTACTGCGCGACCATTTGAAGGCCACAGGAGGACGTGTCCAGACACGTTTTCCACCCGAACCCAATGGCATCCTCCACATTGGTCATGCCAAGGCCATCAATATCAACTTTGGCTACGCTGCCGCCCACAATGGTGTCTGTTATCTGCGCTACGACGATACCAATCCTGAGAAGGAGGAGGAGAAGTTCTTTGTGGCCATCCGGGAGATGGTGGAATGGCTGGGATACAAGCCCTACAAGGTGACCCACTCCTCGGATAACTTCCAGCAGCTCTATGACTGGGCTGTGCTCCTCATCCGCAAGAACATGGCCTATGTGTGTCATCAAAGGGCGGAGGAACTGAAGGGCTTCAATCCACCACCAAGTCCATGGCGTGAGAGACCCGTAGAGGAATCTCTGCAGCTCTTCGAGGACATGAAGCGTGGCAAGATCGATGAGGGTGCAGCTACACTGCGTCTCAAGCTTACACTGGAGGAGGGCAAGGTCGATCCCGTGGCCTATCGGATCAAGTTCATACCACATCATCGGACGGGCACCTCCTGGTGCATCTATCCCACTTATGACTACACCCACTGCCTGTGCGACTCCATCGAGCAGATCACTCACTCCCTCTGCACCAAGGAGTTCCAGTCACGTCGCTCCTCCTACTACTGGCTGTGCAATGCCCTCGATATCTACTGTCCGGTTCAGTGGGAATACGGACGTCTCAACATGAACTATGCTTTGGTCTCCAAGCGGAAGATTGCCAAACTGATTACCGAACGTATTGTCAACGACTGGGATGATCCTCGGCTCTTCACCTTGACGGCACTCCGGCGTCGTGGCTATCCGGCGGAGGCCATCAACAACTTCTGCGCCCAAATGGGTGTGACGGGCGCCCAGATTGTTGTGGATCCCGCAATGCTGGAGGCAGCTGTCAGGGATGTGCTCAATGTAACGGCTCCAAGGCGTCTGATTGTGTTGCAGCCTCTCAAGGTAACGATCAGCAACTATCCGCACAAGGGACCCGTGGAGTTGGAGGTGCCCAACTTCCCACAAAATCCTGGCCAGGGAGTGCACAAGATTACCCTTGACCGGGTCATCTATATTGAGCGCAGTGACTTCAAGGAGCAACCGGAGAAGGGTTATCGCCGTTTGTCCCCTCAGCAAGCTGTGGGTCTGCGTCATGCTGGTCTGGTCATCAGCGTCACGGAGGTTATCCGAGATCAGGCTACGGGCGAAGTTGTCGAACTCGTCTGCAGCTGCGAGTTGGCTGAGAAGGCCGAGAAACCGAAAGCATTTGTCCAGTGGGTAGCTCAACCCATTGAGTTGGAGGTGCGCCTCTACGAGCAGCTGTTCAAGCACAAGAATCCCGAGGACACCAACGAGGTCCCTGGCGGATTCCTCAGCGACATCAGTGACAACTCCATGTCGGTTCTACAGGCCTATGCTGATCGCTCCCTAAGCGGCGTCAAGGTATACGACAAGTTCCAATTCGAGCGCATTGGCTTCTTCTCAGTGGATCCGGACTCGACCAGCAACCGGATAGTCTTCAATCGCACTGTGGGACTCAAGGAGGATTCCGGAAAGAAATAAATCGAAAAATCTCCAAGATTTTGATATATTCAGAGGAGCAACAATAATTTGTCCACAATAAATTCGATTTGTAAAATCAATTTTCATTTCTTGCCCTCGACCATAATGATGTGATAGCCGAATTTCGTCTTGATCGGCGGATCTGTGTAGATGGGATTGTTGACCGTGGATATGGGAAGGGCGAAGGCAGCATCCTGGAAGGGACCGACCATGGCACCGCGTATCTGCCAGCCCAAGTCTCCGCCCTGGCGTGCCTTGTCCTCACTGTAAGCAGCTGCCACTTCGGGAAACTTTTGCCCAGCCTTAATCTTCTCCAGAGCCTCCATAATCTTGCCCTGCTTCTCGCACAGAATGTGTCGCACCTTTACAGCATTGCCACCCTTCTTCTCTTTGCCGGCACCTGTTTGGAAATAACTTGATTATTCAGTTCTGTAATCCAATTACATGCATTATATACCTTTATCCTCGGCAGCTGGCTTCTTACCACCTTTTGCGTTATCCTTTCCGCCTTTGGCATCCTTTTTCGGTGGCATGTTGAAAATGTAAACAACAACAACTGAATTCTAAAGCCTTGCCACCTTGCTGCCAGTATTAGGCACATGTGCTGCCACTTAACAGTGCTACGAATTAACAGAATCTAGTATTTTTATAGTGTTACCTTACTACATGTATATCGATATTTCGATATGACATAAACATCTCTAACTCGCCTCTCACTCCTTTTCACTTTAGCGAGGCAAAATTTGTCACATTTCATTGGCAAAATTGTAAGTTTTGTCATTATAGTTGTTGTGTTGCGGCGATTAATAACTAATATATATTTTCAATATACAGTGCAGTTTCTGTTTGATCATTCAAACGTGTAAAATAACATAAAAGTCGGCAGACAACATCAAACGGCAGTAATACCCACATCGAAGCAACATGCCTAAGAATAAGGGAAAAGGTGGCAAAAATCGTCGTCGTGGAAAGAACGAAAATGAATTCGAGAAACGTGAGTTGATCTTCAAGGAGGATCAACAGGAGTACGCGCAGGTGACCAAAATGCTGGGCAATGGTCGATTGGAGGCAATGTGCTTTGATGGCGTCAAACGTCTGTGTCACATTCGGGGGAAACTTCGTAAGAAGGTAAGTGCGTTTGCATTTGTATTTGTGACGACTGCGTTGGCCTTTGTATGCGAGAGTATGTTTGGATGACAGACATTAACATGGTGCTCATTTCGTGTGGGTGCAACTGTATTAGTGAACTGCGTGCATTGTTTGTATGTGCGACGCGTGCACAATAATTTGCAATTTCAGTATCAGTATCGAATCGAAATCCCGCTTTATATGTATGTATTTCCACCCCCACGCAATATATGACTACATTTTATGCGTATAAACAAACTACACGAATGCTGATAATCAACATAACGTTAGCAGGTAGTGTACCTGCATTACAATTTCTCTTTTCACTTCTCTTTGCTGTGTTTTTCGTCTCTGGGCAATGGCCTTCAGAAATTGCCAAACAAAGAAGAATATCGCTCAACTATGACTATGTACTTTATGTATGTATGTGTTTACAAACGTGTACATTAGGTATATACACATTAATACAGTAAAATATCGAATATTTTTCTCTTTGAGTCTCTTTATATTTCACATCTATAGCCCTGAAGACACTCAATATTAATGCCATATATAATTATATGACGTTCAAAACTTTTTAAACCTGCCATAATTTCCCCAAAACTGATGCGAATTTCATTTTTATGAATCTATTTATTAAAATGCATTCTGTTGCCCTTGATTGCCAACTTTACAGTTTATATAGGAAAACAAAAACAGAATAGCCACTGATAACATATCAAAATATTATAAAATATCAAATAAATTCAATTCAAATTATATATCCATCGCCATTTTAATAATATCTTCAAACATTGAACAGACATAACTTTGTCAAAAATCAAACGATTTTGATGAAATTTGGATTTTTGTTAATGTTTTCGAACACAGTTCAAAACTACATTCAAAATAACCATTTTAAAATTTTCGGCCAAAAATCATCAGATTTTGATGAAATTTGAAGTTTTGGAAATGGTTTTTATATCAGATTAAATCTGCATCAAAATTTTTGTTAAAATCACCATTTTTAATTTTTCGACTTTTTTGACTCATTTTCCATACTACGACTTTTTTTGTCATTTTCCCTTGACAAAATCATGAAAAATCGAAAAATTTTTGACCACAATTTTTTGACTCCGTATTTGAGGGGTTTCTGATGAGTATTTCAAGAGATATGCCCAAAAATGTGTTAAAAAGTGTCCCAAATTGGCAAATTTCGTATAATGGCAAATGGTATAGCTTTGAATTTCCATAACTCGGCCAAAAATCATCCGATTTGGATGAAATTTGAAGTTTTGGAAATGGTTTTTATATCAGTTTAAATCTGCATCAAATTTTTCTTAAAAATCACCATTTTTAATTTTTCGACTTTTTTGACCCTTTTTCCATACTAACCCCTTGACAAAATCATGAAAAATCGAAAAATTTTTGACCCCAATTTTTTGACTCCGTTCGATTCTAGGACTCATAACTAGCATTTTGCTTTTTATTTGAGGTGCTTCTGATGAGTATTTCAAGAGATATGTCCAAAAATGTGTTAAAAAGTGTCCAAAACAGGCATATTTGGTATACTGGCAAAATGTATACCTTTGAATTGTCATAACTCGGCCAAAAATCATCCGATTTTGATGAAATTTGAAGTTTTGGAAATGGTTTTTATATCAGTTTAAATCTGCATCAAAATTTTTGTTAAAATCTCCAATTTCAATTTTTCGAATTTTTTGACCCATTTTCCATACTAACCCCTTGACAAAATCATGAAAAATCGAAAAATTTTTTGACCCCAATTTTTTGACTCCGTTCGATTCTAGGACTCATAACTAGCATTTTGCTTTTTATTTAAGGTGTTTCTGATGAGTATTTCAAGAGATATGTCCAAAAATGTGTTAAACAGTATCCAAAACAGGCATATTTGGTATACTGGCAAAATGTATAGCTTTGAATTGTCATAACTCGGCCAAAAATCATCCGATTTTGATGAAATTTGAAGTTTTGGAAATGGTTTTTATATCAGTTTAAATCTGCATCAAAATTTTTGTTAAAATCTCCAATTTCAATTTTTCGAATTTTTTGACCCATTTTCCATACTAACCCCTTGACAAAATCATGAAAAATCGAAAAATTTTTGACCCCAATTTTTTGACTCCGTTCGATTCTAGGACTCATAACTAGCATTTTGCTTTTTATTTAAGGTGTTTCTGATGAGTATTTCAAGAGATATGTCCAAAAATGTGTTAAACAGTATCCAAAACAGGCATATCTGGTATACTGGCAAAATGTATAGCTTTGAATTGTCATAACTCGGCCAAAAATCATCCGATTTTGATGAAATTTGAAGTTTTGGAAATGGTTTTTATATCAGTTTAAATCTGCATCAAAATTTTTGTTAAAATCTCCAATTTCAATTTTTCGAATTTTTTGACCCATTTTCCATACTAACCCCTTGACAAAATCATGAAAAATCGAAAAATTTTTGACCCCAATTTTTTGACTCCGTTCGATTCTAGGACTCATAACTAGCATTTTGCTTTTTATTTGAGGTGTATCTGATGATTTTTTCAAGAGATATGTCCAAAAATGTGTTAAAAAGTGTCCAAAACAGGCATATTTGGTATACTGGCAAAATGTATAGCTTTGAATTGTCATAACTCGGCCAAAAATCATCCGATTTTGATGAAATTTGAAGTTTTGGAAATGGATTTTAAATCATTTTAAATCTGCATCAAAATTTTTTTAAAAATCATTTTTAATTTTTCGAATTTTTTGACCCATTTTCCAAACTAACCCCTTGACAAAATCATGAAAAATCGAAAAATTTTTGACCCCAATTTTTTGACTCCGTTCGATTCTAGGACTCATAACTAGCATTTTGCTTTTTATTTAAGGTGTTTCTGATGAGTATTTCAAGAGATATGTCCAAAAATGTGTTAAACAGTATCCAAAACAGGCATATCTGGTATACTGGCAAAATGTATAGCTTTGAATTGTCATAACTCGGCCAAAAATCATCCGATTTTCATGAAATTTGAAGTTTTGGAAATGGTTTTTAAATCAGTTTAAATCTGCATCAAAATTTTTGTTAAAATCTCCAATTTCAATTTTTCGAATTTTTTGACCCATTTTCCATACTAACCCCTTGACAAAATCATGAAAAATCGAAAAATTTTTTGACCCCAATTTTTTGACTCCGTTCGATTCTAGGACTCATAACTAGCATTTTGCTTTTTATTTGCGGTGTTTCTGATGAGTATTTCAAGAGATATGTCCAAAAATGTGTTAAACAGTATCCAAAACAGGCATATTTGGTATACTGGCAAAATGTATAGCTTTGAATTGTCATAACTCGGCCAAAAATCATCCGATTTTGATGAAATTTGAAGTTTTGGAAATGGTTTTTATATCAGTTTAAATCTGCATCAAAATTTTTGTTAAAATCTCCAATTTCAATTTTTCGAATTTTTTGACCCATTTTCCATACTAACCCCTTGACAAAATCATGAAAAATCGAAAAATTTTTTGACCCCAATTTTTTGACTCCGTTCGATTCTAGGACTCATAACTAGCATTTTGCTTTTTATTTAAGGTGTTTCTGATGAGTATTTCAAGAGATATGTCCAAAAATGTGTTAAACAGTATCCAAAACAGGCATATTTGGTATACTGGCAAAATGTATAGCTTTGAATTGTCATAACTCGGCCAAAAATCATCCGATTTTGATGAAATTTGAAGTTTTGGAAATGGTTTTTATATCAGTTTAAATCTGCATCAAAATTTTTGTTAAAATCTCCAATTTCAATTTTTCGAATTTTTTGACCCATTTTCCATACTAACCCCTTGACAAAATCATGAAAAATCGAAAAATTTTTGACCCCAATTTTTTGACTCCGTTCGATTCTAGGACTCATAACTAGCATTTTGCTTTTTATTTGAGGTGTATCTGATGAGTATTTCAAGAGATATGTCCAAAAATGTGTTAAACAGTATCCAAAACAGGCATATTTGGTATACTGGCAAAATGTATAGCTTTGAATTGTCATAACTCGGCCAAAAATCATCCGATTTTGATGAAATTTGAAGTTTTGGAAATGGTTTTTAAATCAGTTTAAATCTGCATCAAAATTTTTGTAAAAATCACCATTTTCAATTTTTCGAATTTTTTGACCCATTTTCCATACTAACCCCTTGACAAAATCATGAAAAATCGAAAAATTTTGGGCCCCAATTTTTTGACTCCGTTCGATTCTAGGACTCATAACTAGCATTTTGCTTTTTATTTGAGGTGTTTCTGATGATTTTTTCAAGAGATATGGCCAAAAATGTGTTAAAAGTGTCGAAAATTGGCAAGTTTTAATCCCAATTTTTTTGACCCAAATCGATTCCTTGACTCTAAACTGGCATTTTGCTTGTTAGTTGAGGAGACTTAATGGGGTATTTCTCAAAATATGGTCATAATCCTGGAGACTGCCAGACTCCTATTTTCCTAATTCCTATCTTAATCAAGGACCATTATTACGTAAACGAAATTATCTTTGCCGCATACGTCATTACGAGAACATATTTCCTTAACAATTGATTTATTTACAATTATTAACGACGTAACAGTTAATAACATGCGATGCTATCTAATAGGTACACCTAAAAATTCCATGCCTAATGAAATAGATAGCAAAATTAGATGCAAACTCCATTTTGAATTGCGAAAATCGATTGAAATTGCACTTATAAACGAATGTGCGCTGAAATTGCCTCATAAATTGAGCAAGTGATTGGATAGTATTACCTTAACAAACACGGAACATGTATGACAAATTAGCACGTGTGGCTGGGGAGGCGCTTTTGAGGCAAAACTGACATTATGATTATAATCCATTGATTAGATATCAAGTAAATAAATGGCAAGAAGACATTTAGAAGTGCGGCCACATAAATTACGTCGCAATTGGGTTATAAAACACCTTCAGCTGGTCAGGTTTATGTAAATGGACTTTAAATGAGTTTCTTCCTTATCAGTTGGTCACTTCTTTTTGACGGCCTCACTATGACTTAAGGTTTTTTTATTTTTGCAATTACGCTAAGGCGCCATTAACTTCATTTACTTCCCAAAAAATTTCACCACATAATACAATTAAATTCGCATTTTTGTAATGCTGAATCTAGATTGTGATTCGTTTTGGGTCTGGTGCCAACCAGTAATATTAGTAATCTTTCAAGTGGGTTGCTGGGGATCTGTAATGTCTCAAGTGCTGCTCATATGATAATACCACATTATCAACACGTTATATTGGAAAAGGAGGCAAATTCTTCAACGTATACTATATATTATATATTTGATTTCTAGAATATATTTTGTGGAATGTAGATTCTACAATCTTGACCTGCGATAGTTAATCAAATAGAAGTAACCAGGATAAGAACTAGAACAAATATTTAAACAGCTGTTACACTCGTTATATAAATGGGATCCATTCAGTAATATTTCATTAGAAGCTTTATTATAATCGTAATTCAAATTGACTCAGCCCATTGGGTGAATACCCAAAAGCAATCGTTGCTTTCAAATTTCAAAAACCGTATGACATTTTTCTTGATTTGACAATGTGATTTCTGCGAAACGATTAACTTCTTATTTTTGGACGTCTTGTGTTTAGATCAAAGTCCACGAAACCCTAATTAATGGTGCGTAAATTGGCTACCAAATCATAAGACCGGCAACTGATCGTGAGCAGACGCCGCCAGTGCAAATAATCTCTATAACAATCTTTTGTAGATTTCCATGTGAACTCGCCAAATATCAGTGTCGAGGCCCACTTTTTTCATTCCCTAATCTGCCGTCAGTTGCGTGACTAATGCACCATCCAAAATACCAGGCGAGTGCCATTCGTAGCGCTCTGAATAACTTATCTATGAGGCTCCCCTGGAAACGTGGAACTTGAGTCAATTTCACAATTAGCGAGGGAATAAATGATACAAAGGGATTATATAAGTAAATAGTTCATTTTTTTTTTATTATAGGAACATTTTTAGGATCTTGATCTTATGAGACTAGGTTTTAGGGAGTACAAGTACTATCTTTCTATACTATGTATTTGGGTATTTATTCAGATCTTAACACTACTGAGATTAAATTAGATATTTTTTGAGTTTTTCTTTAATATTTTGTCATTTTTTTCTTTGAATTTCTTTTTGCGGGTAAATTCGAGCTGCGATGAAGTCTCCTCTGATTTCTCTCTCAGTGGGATTCGTGGGGTTCTCCTCTACATGATTTGGGTGGCCGTGGAAATGACCTGGTTGATCCAATCGGTAAATGCGGAGACTCGCACAAAGACCGAGGGAGCGTTCTTCTGTCCGCAGGGCATGCGACCCCACGAGACAATGCCGATGACAATGTTGGCCTGTTCTAGATGGGGTTCGCAGCATTCTTGCATAAGCGGTCCTCCGGAGTCGGCGGTACAGATGCTGACTCCTCCAGTTAGTGGGCCGGTGCACAGATTTGTCTCGTGCAACTGGAGGCCCGAACGTGCGAGGATTTGCTCACAGAGCGTCATATCCAAAATGGGCATGTTGGCAACCTGCAGCTTGTGCGGATAGTTGGGCACAGCTGTCATCGAGACATTGCCCCAGCCGTACAACGTGCCGTAGCCCTCTGGATGGGAGTCCTGCTCTGGCAACGTTGCTGGCTGCACATACTCGTTAAAGACCAGCGGCTTCTTGGTGTAGATCAGGGCAATATCGTAGGGATTCACCCCGCCCAAGTACAGATCGTGCCTCACATAGTAGTCGATGGGACGCATCTGTACGTTGCCGACCTCTCCACGTCTGTTGTGAATGTCGTGGCTGCCGGCAACAATCACCGAGTTGGCCACCGACTGTGCCGAGCTCAGACAGTGGGCGGCGGTCAGTATCCAATGCTCGTTGATCACAGTGCCGGCACAATAGTGCACCAGTCCTTGATCCGGGGTCATCATCTGTATGCTGACCACGTATGGTGCGGAATGTGGAGTCGCCTCTCGCTTGGCCAGGAATTTCTTGGTCCAGTGCGTCTGCTGTGGAGCTTCCACAGTGCTAATGCGATTCTCCAATAAGCCGAAGGCCGATAGATCCATGGCCATGGTGCGACCCAATCCGCTGCACTTGCGGACTGGCAGCTGGCCGTTGTGCGTCGCTGAGCTGAGCACAACCATGATGCTGGCTATGGTGGTCAGTAGTACCGAGTAGATGTATTTGTATGGAAGGAGCATGATTATGTCCTCGCTCTGATTGCACGCCCCGCACGTTATTAGATTTGGGCTGAACGAAATTTTGACGGGTTGATGAAACGTCGCGAGCTTCACGAATTTCTCGTCGCTTTTTTGGATTTGTCGAATTTTACTTTTGTCTTGTTTCTCTTTCTGCGGTTGGTCAACGATTTGGTGTGGATTTTGTGGATTGTGAATGTTCACTGTTAACTTTTTGCTTTTGGCTTGACTTTGACTTTGGCGTGTCGATAACACTTCACTTGTATTCCTTGTAATTTTGGCATGGAATTCACTTTCAGCTGAGCTGATTTGCCTTGGAGTTTCCGTTACTTCTTCTCTGTTTGGAGGTAATTTTAAATTTGCAGCGATTCTCAGCTCGCTAGCCGTATTTATAGCAAAAACTTGACATCCACAAGGAAATCAAAGAGAGTATATGCGATAGAGAGAGAGAGAGTTATTAGATACTGTCATTGGCTGATTAGAAGGAGAGAGCGTTTGGTCGCGAGTCGCTGAGAAATTCTTATCAAGAATGTCTGATAAGAAATTTGCGTCTGCTTAGGGAAGTGCCCTACGATCAGCTGAGCGGTCTTTTAAATTGCTTTGGATATATTGCGAGTATATAGTATAATTTATAATTTATGATTCAGTCATGAATCAGTTTAGCTTAATTTTACCAAAAGAAACTATAACAAATGTGTTGAATATTAATCCTCCTCTTTCAAATTTCAGTCGTATGCATTATATTGCTTGACATATGGGGGATTATGTGCCCGTCAAACTTGTAATTGACGCAGCATAGCCGACAATTTGAACACCCTGCAATCGATACTCCCTTTAGCCATATGCATATTGCCATAACTATTTTTCATTGATTATGATTCTATATGTTTGCTATGCCATATGTTGCGCCTTGCCATGTAATGTATGTATATATAGTATCATTTGATCATATTTTTATAATGACACCCGCCGCCTGAAATACCTAAATGATGACGAAGTCTAGCCACTTGAGGTAATCAAAGTTACTACGTCCCCTCGGCCCGATTCCCCCACATTTGGGAATGGTAATAAAATGAGGCATGGGGCAGGAGGGAGCACGAGTTAACACACAATCAGTAATTAGTTAGCAATAACGGTTTTGGGTGCTTCCCAGGCACCTGCTCTTCGCCAGGGGGTAGCTCATATGTCGATCGCTCTCTCTCTCTCTCAATTCCCTGTTATCTGTTATCTATGGCACACTCCGCAAGCTCACGCCCTTGGCTAATTTTGTATTGATATAGTCACGATTGCAATATCTATATTACCTGCCAGCCCAGATCGTTGATATACCATGGAGCTATCTCTCTCTGCATGCCCAAACATGTTCATGCTCGTATACCCCTATGATATTGGGCAGATATAGTAGTCGTAAGCCGGAACCACACGCCAATTCTCACACGCTTCGGGTTACTGTTTGTATCTATTTTTTGTATACGATTTATTAATCATACTTCAAAGTCCAGCTGGCCCTACATTTATTTCGATATTATAACGTAACGCTGGAATTATTTTTCACTTAATGGGAAAAATAAAAATTTCAATCGAATAGAGCCCCTCACCGCCCCCTTCGCTCTCTCGATCGTCGTCAGTCAGTGTCGTTATCAGGAATCGTTGAGATATGTATGAGTATGAATATGCAGTCATATTAATGCATTTGGTATTTTTACGCGATATTTATTGCACTCGGAAGGGGTATTACCCATAGACTATGCCAGGAAGTACTACCTAGAATATTTAAGTTGCCATTTATCAATGAGTTTAATGCAGGTCAGTTCACTACCGGTTGACTAATTGACCAACTAAAATCTAGGTGAATAATTTACAATTGAAACTAAGTCAGAAGAGCTTTAAATATATACTTGCAGAGGCTCATGCTCTTCCGTTGACGTCAATTTATGAATTCCTAGTACAGAGCAACTTGGGAACATTTTGCTAATCTAAAATGTTTTAAATACTTGATTTTCAAGTGCTTTTAAGTGCAGCTAAAGATTATCTCGTACATGCATAGATTAGGTCCACAAAATTATTCCACCAAAAAGTGGATATTCTTGTTTTCCTGTTTATAACCTGTGCTCTTTAAAACAGAGTAAAAACAGGGTATTATAAGTCGTTCTATATCCCATAAGGTATATACAGATATTCTGATTCAGGATCGATAGAAAAACCAATTGAGACCTATCCTTTCGTTCATCAGTATTAGTGTGGGTGCCTAGAGATACCTGTGTACTGTTACTTGGGAATATATTGGCACAAGGTACCCCATAGTCGATTCCATTCTTACTTGTATGTTTTTCATTTAATAAGTCAGATATTGGATTGAATATAGCTGTATTATGGTAGTAATACGATTGGTATTTTGGGAAAATTTAGTTCCCCAATAAATATCTGGGACTTATAAATCAAACGCTGCGAATCGGAACTTATCATAAAATTTCTATTAAAAATTGTTTTAAAAATAGAGCGTATATCATAAAGTCGTTTCGGTTTTTTTTTTATTATATGCATATCCGGATCTACAAACATGATTTAATATAATTGGCATTTCTAATCTCCGAATCAATAGCATATTTGTAACGTTTATATTGCTGTTAAGTTTCTCTTGGTAACAAAGATGTTTCTTTCATGTCTGAAAACTTCCCAGAATTTTGAGATAAAAACATCTGCAATGAAAACAAGAGTTACTCTATTTTTATCAATGAACTACGCAGACAAAGAGAGAATACGCATGTGATTTGCGGATTGTAAATTTCGCGCTTAAAAGATGTATTCAAAATATTTGCTTTGATTCTATATGTTTTTCCACAATTTTGGACCACGTATACCCAACCAATGTTTGGCAAAGGCAAATGGAGGGAAGTCGCAAATATTGCGACCCATTGTGAAATATGAGCTCCAATTTATTTTAAGATCTGCTATCTAAATATTACAAGCTCTCTGACTTACGAGACTTTCCTAATTAGAGCGACTTTTGTGGACACAATTTTTGTGTAGAACACAATTGAAACATGTTGTTTGTCTGTCTCCTCCGATATAGAGTGGGTAGAGTTTAGAATGAGGTCAGCAGATTTTGGAGTGGTTGATTAGATGCATCGAGTGTTTTAATTAATTGGAATTATTATTGATTTATGATTTCAGGTATGGATCAATCAGGGCGATATCATCTTGGTGGGTTTGCGTGATTATCAGGACTCGAAGGCCGATGTCATATTGAAGTATACGCCCGATGAAGCTAGGAATCTTAAGACCTACGGTGAATTCCCAGAATCGGTGCGCATCAACGAGACAGTCACATTCGTCGAGGATGGCTTCGATGAGGATATTGAGTTCGGCGATGAGATTAGTTCAGAGGACGATGCCGATTCTGTTGACAATATCTGATTAATAAGAAATAAACCGATAGCAGCAACAACAACATCAGCAGCAACAATACCAACAACAACATCAACAACAACAGAGTCAGCAGCCGAAAAGTCAGTTCAAGACGTAGGGAATTAAACAAATTTGTATAAAGCCGACAACAAAACAAAACAAAACAAAAAACAATAAAGAAAGAAACCCAAAACAAAATATCAACTTAAATATACCATAATTAGCTACCACAAGGGACAAGAAGAAGAAGAACTCGAGAGGAGATGATTATCATCGATTAACAAATAAATTTCCATGCGGCGCATGCGGAATTGACGATTCTGAAACGATTCTGTCAACAATGTTCAATCAAAAATTCGAAAAATTACAAAATTACATAACATTTATTATTCACATGCCAAAATTTGAATTGTGCTCGTATTTCCAATTACAACAGAGTGAAAAGATGAACATATGATTTCAAATTAAAAATAACATCAAGAAAAATAAAACGATATTATGTAGTTTGTTTTTTTTTTTTTTATTTGAAACGAAACCAAAAGTGGAGCAACTTATTAACAGAAATAAATAAATTAAAAATTAATAAATGAAAAAACAAACCTGAAAGTTATAAATATTTAAAAAACGATGAATTGTAGCTAGCGATTAAGCAAAATCATAAGTAGTCACGAATACACACACATATATAAATATATATATCCTACATATATGTATGTTTTTATATTTAGGTGTATTCTCAGTTTCAAATTCGATCTGCACATCCTGCAGACTTCTCTGTTCATGTTCGTGTTCCTCCTGTTCTCTACTATTATTATTGATTTTTTATGATTTGTTTTGAATAGTAATTATTCAAATATTTGCTGTTAATGCATTCATTCAGTTTTGTACACACACATGGAAGGGGAAGAAAACGAAAAAATCATGTATCAGCATAGTAATGTTTATTGTAATTAACAAAATTCAATAAATAGTTAATTCAACCGAATGCAAAAAACAGCAAAATTATAATGTATTACTTTTATTTTCCATCAAAATGGAGCTATTAAATACATATGTGAGTAAGTGCTTGTAAAATTACAACTCCTCGTGGTGGGAGGGGAACTTCTTCAGTATGGCATGATAAAGATTATAAAACGCATAGACCGAAACAGTCACAATAACCAGGAGAGCTCCACCGAACGCAATGCTCAGGAAATTGCCGTCAATGATGCCAGCAGATCGATGGCGTTTAGTTGAAAAGATTTCCTCCGTGGAAGCTGGATTATTCTGTTGCTGTGCCGTACGTTCAGCCATTAGACGCTTCATTGTGCTTAGCCGCTCCCGTAAAACTTCCACAGATTCGGTATCCAAATCGGAAGCTCCTGCAAATGTGTTGCACTTGTACAGACTTCATTCTACATGAATAATGTACTTACCGCCTGATGGTGTGGCCATTTTTAGTTATTTTAAATTTGTTATAAGGTAATTTTGTACTTATTTTCAATGTTGTTATTTAGAATATTCAAATGTAAATGGCAGGAGCAGGGTGTTTAAAATGGCGCATGAGCATAACGGCCAAGTATCGATTAGCGCGAAAAACAGTGCTGTGAAACTGTTTGGTAAGTGTTGGACAGTGCTGAGCGTACGTTATCGATAAGTGCTGGTATTTTTTTTTTACTCCAAAATTAGGAAGTTTTCCCACAACATTGTAAACACGTGCAGTGCTCGCGCTTCTACTGCAATTGCGTTTTGTTAATTATTGTTTTAAATGATATAAAATGGGTTTAACTAAACAATATTTAGCGTATAGAGCTATAGATAGCTTTAACATAATCGCATCGGGACGCAGCAATGTTAATTTCGCCGTTCTCGACAACACCGAAGGCCGATACGTTGCGGCTCCAGCAGCTGAGAATGTCATCATATGGGACTTGCGGTAAGTAAATTAAAAAACATGAATTAAATTCACAAAATACATAAATTAATCAATTTATTTGTAGTATGGGCGATCGCAAGCTGACACTGCGACGTGAGAAACACGAAGTTACCGCACTGCGTGTCTCGCCGGATCATCTGCACATCGCCGTAGGCTATGCGGACGGCGTCGTCCAGATCTTCGATCTAAGTTCGCGAACATACTACGACGCCATTTGTTCCTTGGCCCTGCATAGGAATGCAGTGAGCGTGCTGCGGTACGATGCGAATGGCATGCGGCTGGTCAGTGGAGGCCTGGATACTGAACTTGTGGTTGTGGATGTCGTGGAGCAGGCGGGTCGTCAGCGTCTCAGTGGACACAATGCCGCCGTGACGGATGCACATTTCTTGCAAAGATTGGTGGATGACCAGGACATTGTAGTGAGTTGCTCCAAGGACACACAGATCAAGTTTTGGAATCTGGAGACTCAGTTCTGCTTCAAAACCATTGTGGACAATCGCACTGAGATCTGGGCACTGGCGTTTGTTGGTGATCTTATGATTGCCGGCGCCGGAGAGAGTGGCATGAATGTGTATCGACTGCGCAAGAAGGACGCGGATGTCAATCAAGCGCTGGACGCAGCTGTCGAAGGTTTGTCCATTGACGACGAGGACACGATAAGTCCGTTGAGTGTCAGCAACTGTGGCATTATACAACGGGCTGGAAAGGGACGCACAGTCAATCTGGTGGCCGATCCCAACGAGCGTGTGCTCAGCTGCCATGGCACCAACGATCTCATCGAGAACTTCTACATTTGCACGCCGGAGGAAGCCAAACAAAGATTGGCCAAACGATTGAAGAAGGCGCGCAAGAAGGCCGAGAATGGCACCGAGGATCCGGATGAGGCTTCAATGTCCAAGGAGATATCGCTGAGTGACGAGATCAAGCGCCTGGAGAGCATCAAGACGAAACAGAAAATCAAATCAATCGATGTGCTGCTGGGACAGAACCAGGAGCTCCGTGTCCTGGTCAGCTTGGCCAACAATAGCATGACCCTCTACTCCCTGGAGGCATCGCTGAAGACACGCAAGGCCAACGCCGAGAGCAGCGTTAAGATTCTACGTGCACTGACCCGTCTCGGTCACCAGTCGGAGGTGCGTTCCGTGTGCTTCAGCAATGATTCCCTGGCCATTGGTTCTGGTTCAGGAGATTCCTTCAAGTTCTGGGATCGCGATGCCATGCAGTGCCTGCGCACAGTTCCCACAGACTACATACTCTGCTCCCGCTTCGTGCCTGGAGATCGATATGTGCTGTTGGGCATGAAGAGCGGCAAACTGCTGATTGTGGACGTGGGAGCTGCGGACATTGTGGAGGAGATTCCAGCACACGAGGGTGAACTCTGGAGTATAGCTCTGCTGCCGGATCAGAAGGGGTGTGTGACGGGCGGCGGCGACACCACCGTTAAGATCTGGAGCTTTGAACTCATCGACAACGGCGAGGGTGTCTCGGCCACCAAGGTGCTCTCCCTGCTGCACAAGAGCACTCTGAAGCTGGAGGAGACGGTGCTCTGTGTGGCGGTCAGTCCCAATATGAAGTACCTGGCTGTGGGTCTGCTGGATGCGACTGTTAAGGTCTTCTTCCTGGACACTTTCAAGTTCTATCTGTCACTGTATGGGCACAAGTTGCCCGTGCTCTGCATGGACATCTCCTACGATTCCAGCCTGATAGCAACTGGCTCCGCGGATCGCAACATCAAAATTTGGGGTCTCAACTTTGGCGACTGTCATCGCTCCATGTTTGCCCACGATGACTCGGTCATGTCGCTCCAGTTCATCCCCAAGACGCACATGCTCTTCAGCTGCGGCAAGGATGGCAAGGTGAAGCAGTGGGATGCCGACTCCTTCCAGAAGATTCTCACTCTGCCCGGCCACATTGGCGAGGCCCATTGTCTGGCGGTGTCTCCCAATGGTCGCTACCTGGTCAGCTGCGGATCGGATCGGACTCTGCGTATGTTCGAGCGCACGGATGAGACGATTGTGCTCAAGGATGTGCAGGAGGAAGAGCGCGAGCAGCAGGAGAACGAAGAGTTGGCCACGGGAGAGGACAATTCGGTGCCTCTGTTGCCCGGTCTGAAGCTACCGTCAAGGAAGACCGTGGGATCAGAGCAGGCAGCCGAATCCATCATGGAATGCCTAGAGATATCGAAGCAATTCGAGCTGGAGGATGGTGAGAAACCTGATCCACATCCCCTGATGATCGCCCTGCAGGCCAAGACACCAGTTGACTTCCTGGTGATCACTCTGGTGCGCATACGCTCCTCTGACATGGAGGAGGCACTACTTCTGTTGCCCTTCAGCATAGTCTGTGAGCTGCTGGAACGTTTGCCCGTGCTGATCACCCAGAGACCCGACGAACTGGAGCTACTCTGCCGCGTTACAGTCTTCCTCTTTAAGGTGCATATGAAGCCCATAGTCGCCTCCAAGGGAATGAAGCCGCTGCTGCTCAAGCTGCTGGCGCTGCTCAATCGGGATGTATACCAACTGAGGGATATGATGGGCTACAATCTGCATGCACTGTCCCTGCTCCAGAACGAGGTGGAGCAGCGCGAGGGTGTCCAGCTGTTCCGAGAGGCGACCCAAATGCGCAAGAAGAACGAAAAGAAACGACGACAGGCGGCCAAGCGACACCTCCAAATACAGATGGTGTAGATGATGTGATGATGGGATCGGGAACGCAGAACTAGGACTATATATGTATATGTGTTAAGACTTTAATTTTAGCCAAACCAATTGTCAATAATAAGAGCTATGTAAATGGAACATGGAGGAGCAGCATCACTTGTAATTTAACCCAGGGAAACGTAAAACGGAGCAGCAGCAACAGATTCTTTAGAGGATTTCTGAGAATATAGTGTAGTCTGTGGACGGACATCGAACAGATTATAGAAGCAGCTTTAACAATATGGAAACATATACAAATACAAGTCCAATCATCTCTATAGCGAGCAAGTGCATCCGAATCCTCATTGAGTCCTCCCTCAGCAGATTCCAGCCTTTGGATAGCAACCAGATGTAGTGGCTGCAGTGCAAGGAGCTGGAATAGGGAACACAGTTTAGTGGTACCTTCTATGCCACCTCCGCCTTCAACTTTACTTACCTCCGCAACGTTGGAAGGCACCTGGTGGCCCATAGCTCAGCTTCTGTATGGTGCACTTCTCGATGGGAGACGTGGGCCGGCAGTAGGCAGTGGAACGTGCCCAAGGCAGCGGCTCCTTGGGCGGCACACAGTTGGGCAAGTAGCTCAACTTGTAGGTGGTGCACTTCTCCATGGGACCGCTGCTGAGGCAGAAACCCTCCGATGGCTTCTGTGGCTGGGGACGCGGATGGCAGGTGACATCCACCGGCATGTAGGACAACTTGTTGACGGTGCAGCGCTCCATGCCGCAGCTGGGACGACAGAAGGCAGTCTTGGGCATGATGGGAGCGCGACGCACATGCGGCTTGGGCACAAAGTCATGCTTCTGTGTCGTCATGGCGTACATGACGCCATCGAAGCGCAGACCATTCTCCATGGGACGAATAGTTGGAGTGCGTGCCAAGCAGTTGGGTTGATAGGAGAGCTGCAAGGAGAAGGATTACAATCCGATCTGATCTGTATGGAATCAATCCAAGTACCTTCTGCACGGTGCATCTCTCGAGAGGTCCTGTTGGTCGCTGGAAGGTATCCCTGGGCAAGATCGCCGCCGGCTTCGAGCGAGAGGCATCCACCGGCATGTAGCTGAGCTTATAGACGGTACTGGCGCCACCAGCATCGCTGCCCAGGAACTTGAGGCTGTTCAGCGGCAGCATGGGTGCAGTGCGTCCAGTCACACAGTTGGGCATATAGCTGAGATTGTACGTGGTGCAGATGTTCTGGTAGTTGGGCGGCACACAGCGTATCTTGTCGGCCCAGGGTGTGGGTTCCTTGGGCGGTATGCAGACCGGCATGTAGGATAGCTTCTGGACGGTGCAACGTTCCATGGGTCCCACTGGTTTGGCGAAGTGAACATCCTGCTGCATGATCTTGGGCGGCGGATTCTGGCAGACATCGATGGGCATATAGCTGAGCTTCTGGACGGTGCAGCGCTCCATCGGCGCACTCGAGGAGCAGATGGCGACCTGTGGCAGGCAGGGTGCCCGCTTCACACACCCCTTGGGCACATAGTCGTGCTTCTGGGAGGTCATCGCATAGATGGGTCCCTCGAACCGCAGCCCGCTCTCTGGCGGCAGTATGGGCATGGTGCGTCCGGCGGGACATGGTGGCATATACGATAGCTTCTGTACGGTGCACTTCTCCATGGGCGCCGTATTGGCCGCGATGTGGTTGCATGGCTTGACGGGCACAGCCCGCAGATTGCCACAGTTGCCATAGTAGGAGCGTCTGTAGATGGTGTTGGTGTCCAACGGTTCCGTGGACCGCATGAAGTGCGACTGCGGTACGATGGGCAGCGTTCGCGGCGGTTGCTGGTAGCAGCAGTTGGAGTAGTCACCGCAATCACATGGTCGGCAGTTGGCGTCCGGTGGGCAGGACGGATAGTCAACGGGCGCCTGGCACGGGTCACTGGTGGTGGGGCAAGCGTTGCAGTCCCCCGACATGTCTGGACTAGCCTCTTTCACTCTCCGCAGTTGGAAGAAAGTGTCCTTAAGGATTGACAATCGTTATAATTTTGCTTCTTCCGACTACGAAATATTTATGTGGGATTTGTTGTATCGTCAATGCGTCCGAAATTCAATTCAGGAAATGGAAAATTTTGTTTCGACATTCAACGATGAAGTGTAAACGATTTGAAAACATTGAAACCCTTCGGGAAATCATCTCCCATATGCCACTTGAAGTTTACCACACCGGCAACTAGAAGTTTTCAAATTCTGTTAACACACTTCCACCAGGCGAATCATGTGCACTGGAAGAGTCACCCTGTGCTGTGATCTAATTGGCTGATGGCAGCCTTCCTGTGATCTTATTGGCGGACGGTAGCTATGCTGTGTTGTAATTGGCTAAAGGAGTGTTGGCAGCGTTCTCATTGGATGAGAGCCGCTGCAGCGGTGAGTTCACAAATTTCTTATATATTTACATCACAAACATATTAATTTTCATGCAAAATGCGAATTGTCAAGTTATTTAATCTGTTCTATACAAGAATATCCTCTATTATTAAGGATATCCTTGAAGTTCCTCATTATTTTGTAATATCGTGCAATTTTTTCGTGTTGATTGATTTTTCGATTACATTTAAGCAAAATTTCCAAGACATTAGCCCTTATTCTGTATATCCTCTTGTGACAGGATACGTCAGGATATAACAGAGCTATGCTGATTTTTTATATACTACACAAATTTTGCTCAAATCGCGACTCTCTTGGGGACCTTCACCCTTTTTGTAGCATTATGAGCTCTAAATTTGTCAGATATATTTTTTGAAACTGGATATGCTACAAGTCTTTCAAATGGCCAAGATTGCAACAAATTTTCGAAGGACATTTTAGTACTGAACCTAGAAATCATAGCACGGCAATCAATAGTTCTGCTCTAGAGAGGAACTCTAAAATATTTCTTTTACAATTCGCTTAAATATCGAAAAGTTATCGATAAAAGCGAAAAGATGAAGGAATGTCCTTGTTCATAAATTCCCTATAGTTTGACCATATCCTGTCGGATTTCCACAAGACGTATCGCATTCGTTTTGAGATGGTATCGACCCTCTCTATCGATAGTCGATATATCGATAGGCAATCAAGAATAGAGATGTGATCTTTGAATTCATCGCGTAATTAGGGAACCTGTGAAAATTGAAATTGAAATTCGGCACATGTTTCATTTATACTTGTATTTTATTTATTATATGCAATGTTATAATTCTGTGTTTTGTTGTCAGTCATTCTGTATTTTGTATGCATTTTTTTATACCATTTTTCATTTCTCTTTCTCGTAAATTATAAAATCTAACATAAAACAAAGCAATTTCTTTAACAATCACTGCCGCTACATGTACACACACGTTACGATTTGTTTATATATATACTATATATATGTATGTATGTATGTGTTGCATATATAAGGTCGTATATACTACATGTATGTATACATATGTTGGCGCCATACATATTTCTCGCTATATATGTATGTATATTGGCTACATATGTATTTATGTATGTATGAGTGTATTGTGTGCGTGTCTGTATATGGGGGGGGGGGTGTCTGTGTGTGTGTGTGTGAATTTTGTATATATATATATATTAGATAACAATGATATTAAGCCTAGTTAGATACATAATATATATATATATATATATATATATATATATTTGTTATATATATTAAAGTTGTATTGATACATCATTGTGTTATTTTGCTATCGTTTTGCATTCATCGTCAATCGTCAATCGTTTATCCTTTCTAACTGTTCCTATGTCCTTGCAACTATTACATGCTTTAACTAATTTACTGTTATTACATTACGCTAACTGTACTTTGCCTTGCATTCATCCATCCCCTCGACATCCACTTATCAGTTACTTATCATTTGTTTATCATACACATAACGTTACTCATCCGTTTATTATAATTATATCATCATATCATTTATAATATTTATTTTTTGCTTTTTAAACAATTTGCATGGCGTGTTTCAATTTTCTTTCAAGAAGTTTATTTTCTTTATCGAATGTGCATATTTTATTCACTTTCTTTTTTATTTGATAATCGCAAGGCAAAAAAGTTATTTTTCTTTTTTGAAGTTTTCATTCGTTAAGTTTGAAATGAATAAAGTTTTGTATTTTGTTGTTGTGGGTTTTCTTTTTTGTTTTTATCGATACTGTGTTTTAAATGCAGAGTTTTCTTGTTGTTTTGTGCAGCATTAACATTGTGTAGATAGAGAATTCGAATAGAATTGATATATTTGTGGCAAGTTGTAAGTGGGAAATGTTCATAATACACAATAATAGTAATAATAATAATAATAATAATAATATTAATACATAGTTGAAGAAGAAGAAGTGTAACTATTAACAGTATTTCTCAACGTTGAGTAGGGGGGGGGGGTAGGGGGAGGGGGCACATAATATTACGAAAAAATGTATAATCATCATAATCTCGTATTATATATATTATTTCTTTTTGGTATATAAATCGTATATTTAGTTGTTTGTATGTATGTATAAGTATATATAGTATATAAAGAGTATGTATGTAGTACAGTTTGTATAAATATATATATATGTATATATAAGTGTGTATGTGTGTGTGTGTGTGTGTTTGTAATTTTTCTAAGTGTAGTTGTATTTTCAGCTAGATTCGCTAAAGTTTCCATTTATGTTTAGTGGCATTTTGGTTATTGAGTGTCCTGCAGGACTCTCGAAAATATATCAAAAAGATTTGTATTCGAAATGCAGTATATGTATATGTATTTAGTATATACTTGTTAAGCTGTTATACTTCATCGCTTATGTATTTGTGTCCTTTATACATACATATGTACATATAAATATATGTATATGTATAATTATGAATCGAACTCAATTCGTTAATTCTGCTATACTTTTTGTATGTGTGTGTGAGTGAGTGTGTGTGTGTGTGTGCATGTGTATGTAAGCATATAGAAAAAGTAGTCCTGTTCCAGAGGATATACATACATATGTAGGTATGTTTAGTACTTATAGCTGCTTCAAATAATATTCAACTCTACAAAAAATGATATATCTTTGATTGTTAATTTTCTCCTCAAATTAAATAGTTTTTTTTAAGGGTGTGTGTGTGTGAGTGTATGTTGATCTTATTGTAAGTTGTTTTTGTTTTTTTTTGTTGCAGCTGCTGATTGTGTATACGTCACGTAAGCCTCGAAAAATACGCGTTAAGCGGCTCTAATACTGTAAAATTGTTGCTTTCAATTTCAATTTTCACTTTCATTTCGATTTTTCTTTTTTTTTTGTTGATCTGTAATGTTTTTTTTTTTTTAGCTGTAAAGTAATTTTCGCTCACATTTTGTAAAAAAGCTAGGTAGGTTCGCTTCACTGTGTGTGTATGTGTGTGGTGTGTGTGTGTGTGGAGTGGTGTGTGTGTGTGCGAGTTGGTGTCTTGTCAATTGATATGTCCGAGTTCATATTGTTGTGGCAGCTGCCACAGCAACAATTAGTCTCAAATACATATACAGATATAATAGAGATATACAGTTCGTATTAAAAGTATTGGTATAGAAGGGAGAGAGGGTTAAGGATTGGGGGGAGGGGGCACATCATATACTACATATTCTAGAACTCAGTGTCGAACTAATCGCATGGCATATTACATACATATATCATAGCATACATATAGGCGCTGGATACAATCAACTAAAGCCGAGGCGGGTTCAAAAAGTTCCTCGTTTTCACTTTTACTTGTAATAATTTATTTCATTTTTTTTTTCACTTTTCTGTTTGTATTCTTTGTTTTTGTCCAATTAACTAATTAAAGCCAGTATTTGTTTGTATTATAATATTTATAATAAGTGTTGTGTTAGCATTGAATTAACATTATTTGTAGTATTCGTTAATTGTTGTTAATTTATTATTATAATTTAGTTAGTTATTTATTTATAGCCTGCGTCTGATTATTTAGATTACAGCACCACATTTGATAATTTCTTTACACGCGGTTAACGCAACAAACAGAAACTGTTCGAAGAATCTCGTTAATTATTCAAATATATATATATATATAGTATATGTATAATATATAATAGTATTTGTTTTTAAATTACGTTTACATCGATTTCTCATTTGGTTTTTATTGCGCTAAATTGTGTAAAGACTTTGAAATATTTTACACAATTTATTTTGTCGATTGGCTAGTGGCATAATTATTTTATATTTAATTTAATTTAAATTTAATTTAATTTAATTTAATTTATTATTGTTATTCGACTATAACGTAATTATAATAATAGTTAGCATTTAGTTGACTCTATATGTGTATGTATGTATATATGTGTATATGCAAGTGTGTGTGTGTGTTTGCTGCAACTATGGAAATTTCTCGATCTCCCCTCGTGTTTGTCTTCCTTTCATTTTTAGCAAGTCTTGAGTTTGAAGCTGGAATTTCTTAGGCATAAATTGAAGTTGCTGAATAGATTTTTTTGAATAATTTTGTTTTTAGTTTTTTTATTATTTTTTTTTTTTTAATTTATTGCAGCTAAAGTATTGTATGTCCTTGTGTATGCCGAGTTTATTGCCAGGACAAGCTGCGCTTATTATCCTTTCGTCAGTTTATTTTTTGTCCTATTTTATTTCATTTTTTTTGTACACTTTGTCAATGTGTCTAATTAACTTTTTGTTTTTGTTTCGTTTTTGTAGTTTGCTAAATAAATAAATATATTTTATGTATATATATTTTTATGTATATGCATGTTCTATATACGGTTGTAAATGTCGAGTGTATATATATATATATATTTATTATATATTTTATTTGGTTGGGAAATGAAATTCGCATCACGTCTTTTCCAATTTTTGCCTTTTTTGTGTTTTTATTGCTAATTTGACGCTGTTGATTTGTGGGCTTTGTTTGTGGATTGTGGATCGTGTGGAGTGCAGGGAGTAGACTCCTTAGACATACCACTCCTTCACGTCCTTGGAGTCGCGCTTCTTGGCCTTGGGCTGCACCAGACCCGCCATCTGAGGCCGCCCATCGCTGCCATATCCGAGGGAGCCGCTGCCACTGGACATCATGCCACCTCCACCGCCACCGCCACCGCCACCTCCATTGCCACCGCCTCCGTTGTGTTGGTTCTGATGGTGCTGCTGCTGCTGCTGATGCTGCTGGCCATGATGGCCGCCGGCTGGCTGATGATGTTGCCGCTGCTGGTGATAGGAGCCATTGGTGCTGGTGTTGCCCAGAAGAGCCGCATTCGGATTATGGGAACCGTAGGCGGCGGCCTTTTCGCTCTCCGTCTTGTAGCCACGATCGCCGTTGGACTTGAGCCAGAGGACGAGCAGTATGACCAGGATGACGGCTATCAGTATGCCCGCCACAATGCCAATGATCATGGCGGTGCGCTCCTCCTCGATGGAGTTGATGCGTCCCCCCTTGCCCTTGTGCCGATGGTTGTTCATGTTGCTGTTGTAGGTGTTGCCTCCATAGGGACCGTATGGCGGTGTATCCGGTGATTGCGGTGGCAATGGCGGTGGCATGGGCGGCAGCTGATGATCATCGGGCAACTGGATGCGTTCATGATCCCGATGACCGCCGCCTATGCCCCCACCTATGGCCACATACACATCTGGCGTGAAATCGCGTTCGGTGATCGTGGTCCGTATCTCTGGCACTGCTGTGGTGCTGGTCGTGGTGGTTGGGTTGCTGGTGGTGCTGCTGCTGGTGGCTGCCGCTGTGGTTGTGGTCGTCGAGCTGGTGCTGGAGGTGGTGCTGCTGCTGCTGCTGGTGGTGCTGCGCTGCGTTGATGTGCTGCTCGAGGAGGCGGAGAAGGATGCCGAAGATGAGGAGGAGATGCCGGCACTCGACATGGTCGTTTGGTACGATGACATGGTGCTGCTACCGGGGCTGCTGCTGCTGCCGATGTGCTGCTGCTGCTGCTGCTCCGTGGTGACATCGCTGCGTCCTGTGGTGGAGGCCGTGACCAGCTCGTTATTGGACTCTGTAAAGTGGTTTGAGGCGGCACATGTTTTTATATATAGATATGTTCTTATATGCAATGTACATAGTGTGTAGGTGTTGCTTGTGCATGTGTGTGTTTTGTGGTGTGTGTGTGTGTTGTGGTGTGTGTGTGTGTGTTTCCCAGTATTCCCATTAAGTAGATACATAGTTAATGCCGCTTTTTTGTAATTATTGCTCGCAATTTATTTGAACATAAAGAGAGATAGATATTTGCTTTCAGATTGAGATAGAGATAGAGACAGATATGTAGATAGAGATTGGAAGAGTTTGACATGGAGAGAGGGGGGAAGTAGGACTCTGACTGATATGTACAATTCAAGTATACATATGTATGTATATACACATACATACTATGTGTGTGTGTGTCTGTGCGTGAGAGTGAGAGTGTATATGTTCTATGCAAAAATACTTTCAAATTGTCTTATCACTTCGATATCGATAACGATATCGATATCGATTTCTTTGCTTTAACAGAGAGTTAAGACTACACATACTTTACACACAAAAAAAGAAAACATTTTGTATGTACATATATTTGGTGGTGACTATATAGAGTGGGGGATTTCGATATGAGTTCTGTACACATTATATACTGCCTCGTATATACATATATACATATGATATATATAATCAAGTACATGACCTGCTCCTAACATTTTCTTTATGTACTTGGCTTCTGCTGCTTGTTGTTGTTGTGGCTGTTGTTGTTGTTGTTGTAGTAGTAGTACTTGTTGTTGTTGTTGTATTTGTTGTTGTTATTCATTTGTTGTTGCATTTATTAGTTGTTGTTGTTGTTGTTGTTTTTTGGTGGTATTATATCTCAGTTTCGATAGATTTTGAACTCATTATAACATAACTGTGCCTAAGCCTAAGTGCATTTGCTAAGACATATTTTTGCATAAATTTCATTTGAATCATTTTTCGGTTATTCGTCATTTTACTTTGTTCTTTGAGTTTTCATTTAGCATATTATGTAAATTTACAGAGTATCCAAGGCGCAATCACAGTCAGAAATATGAAGATGTGTTCACATTCTGAAAGAGACACATAAGGCGTACTCATTGTCAGTTCAAATTAGTAGAAGGCATCATTCAACAACTGGAATTATGAATGGGAGCGCTGAGAGGCTGAGCAAATGACACGAAAAGTGAAACTGAATACATTTTTCTTTCATTTTTATATATGTTTTTTTTTTTGGTTGGGAGATTTGAGCTGAAAGTTTGATTGGTATTGGTATTCAAATGAAATTGAGCGATGTCATGTGAGTATTTGTGAGTGTACTCTTCAAGCTATATATGTAAAGAACAACATATGTATATATATGCAGATTTATGTATAAATTATATAAATTGTATGTAGTTTATTCAGTTCAAATTCGAAATTCTCTTTGCATTAAAAGCGTTTTTTGGGCTTGCGAAAAAAAAGCATTGCATACTTCAAAGCGCGCAGAGAGAGTATACCCAAAGAGAGAGAGCGAGAGAGCACGAGAAAGCGGCTTAACTAGTTGATTATATGTATAACTATATGCACTAGGTATATACGTATATATATAGTGTGTGTATAGGTAACAAAACTCTAGAAAAAAACCCATCGCTAATTCTACATACATATTTACATAAGTAATTATGTAACAAATGTTTCGACTCGATTATAAGATTCTTCTCACTAGCTAATTATGTTTCTGATGATACATGTGTGTGTGTGTGTGTGTGCGTGTGTGTTTCTGTTTTTGTATGTGTATGTGTTTCTTGTGATGCAAATGTCAATGACAACATGACACCACATTTGGCAAAAGAAAAAACTAAAATCAAAATCATAAAGTAAACTCTAAGTTAAAATCTGTAAATTTACTAAACTCACCTGCACCCTTGGCTGTGCTCGTCGATGTGAACTGCTCCGTTGTCTCGCCATAGTCCCCAGAGCCGTGCACACAGTCCTCATCGTCGCAGGCCCGCTCCGTGCCATTGTTGTTGCCACTGCCACCGCCACCGCCACCTGGTGCATTGTTGTTGCGATCCACGCTCAGATTGTTGCCCTGTTGGGTGGTTGTCGTTTGCTTCGTGGGCGGCACATAGACGGGGGTGATGAGATCATCGCCACTGCCGGATTCGAAGGGTGGCGTGCACTCGTCCTCGTCGTCGCCTCGGCAACCCGAACCGGCGCCCGAGAAGATCAGATCATCGATGGCACCCGGATAACCACTGGCTGGCGTCTGTCGAGTAGAGTTCAAAGTCTAATTTTACTTCAGTTGTCCCGTTTCTGCGCTGGACAAGCGATTATAGTATATGTATTATGTTAGTTGTATTGATTAGTATTAAGTAGGTGCATTAAATGTCGTACATATGTGTGTGTGTGTGTATGTGAGGGGAGATTGTTGAGTGTGACCAGTCGTCGCAGAGAGTCTGTTGTGACAGGCTCGACATAGTCTGAGGCAAAGCGAAGCAAAGGAATTTTTGCAGAGATTGAAATTATAATAAAAATAATTTATAATAGAAATTGATAAAAAAAAAAAAATTATAAAACCAAAATTGGCCAAATTTCTTAAAATAAATTTTTTATTTTAGAATTTCAGAATATTTTTGTTTTTTAATAGCTTATCTTCTCAAAAAAAAAAATGTTTCTAAATTATTTTCTTACTATATTCACTTTTATCTATGAATTTATTCACTTTTATCCATGAATTTAGTAAGAAAATAATTTAAAAACATTTGTTTTTAATTTAAAAAAATCAATTTTAAAAAATATACAAAATTCAGTAAAATTCAATATAGTAAAAAATGATATGTTTGAAATTTAAAAAAATTACAAATTAAAAAAAAAAATAATTTTTTTTATTTCAAAACATAACATTAAAGAAATTAAATAAAAAAAATTATAGAAATTAGCAAAAAAAAAGATAATACTGAATTTAGTAAATACAAAATTTTATAAATTTTTTCTTAAAATATATAAGGCATAGTTGTTTCAAAAACAATTGATGGAAATGAAGCTAGTAAAAAAATATTTTTTATATTTTTAAGAAACCTAATTTAAATCCAATTAAAACGAAAAAAAAAAATTTTAAAAAAAATGCAATTTTGACGCAAAATGAATTTGTAATAAATTGTGATAATTTTTGCTTTTAGGAATAAAAGCTTAAAAAAACCCTAAGTTAAAGCAACTATTGCAAATTCTTTGCTTTGCCTATTGTTTCTATGTTGTAAGCATGTTAATATGTATGTATGTATGTATATGTGAGTATATACATGTATATATGTATGTTTTATTTTTTGGTTTCAGTGTATTTAGTTGAGTTGTGTGCTAATTAATGTGTTAGAGTCATGCAGCATTAGTGCTCTCAAACTTGTTCTGAATTACGGTTACAATTCAAGTGCAAATGAAATAATCAATAAACAAATATAGCCACATATCGGTGTGTATGTATGTTTGTTAGTATATATACATATATATACAATTTGAGCTGTGCATCTGGGAATTCTTTTCATTTTTTTTTGTTTTTAGCTGGATTAGTGGCAATTTCTTGATTGGGGATTAATTTGCTGGTGCCGTTAAAAAGCGTTTACATCACTCACAGTTATTAAGTGAAATAAAAATTAAGAGAAAGATAAAATTATAATTGAGGCATTTACACTAGTTTATACATTGATATACGTAGTTAGCTAATATTTTTGTTTATAATTAATTCATTTGATTGACGAATCATATTTCCCCCGCGATTTTCAACATTGAATTCTTTTCCCTGGGAGGAAATTAGATTCTCAAAACGAAATGAAGATTTTTTTTAAATTTACAAAATATTTTCTTGATTTAGTTAAGGATTTGCTTTTGTTTTGTTTTTGGTTATTTAAAGAATAGATTTGAATAAACTTTTGATATTTGATTGATTGATTGATTGATTGATTACGATGAGAAAAATACTTGGAAAGTTGAGAAAGTTGAGAGGAATTCAAATAAAATTTCAAATAAATTCCCTAACCTGCTGCATTCTCTGCAGATCATTTCTATCTAATACTCCAGTTACCAATTGAACATCTCCCCGGATGGTGATGTGTGAATCGCGCTCGACGGCCATGTCCAGGATGCGCAGCTTGTTAACCGACAAGCCCGCAATGACGCCCGCAAAGGGACGCTCGATCCTGGTGCGTCCAGTGCGGCTGAACTTGCCTCCCACTTGGATGTTCGACATCGTATTGAACACGGTCGAATGGTGTCCTGCATAGGGGGAGAAATGGAACGTCACGAGTTGGGGATGCCAAACTACTGTCGAGAGATTCCATCTCTTCTCTTTGCTCACCCTGTGGCGTCACCGCCTGCACATTGTAGTCATCCAGCTGGAGGGTGGCGTTGCCTCCTTTGCGAGAGAATCGCACCACGTGATAGGCATTGTCGTTGACCTTGGTGCCGATCTCGCCCAGCGGCAGATCCACGCTGCCAATGTTGTACACCATAAAGATATTGCCCTCGACTATCTCCAGCTCCATGTAGTCCTGTGTGGTGGCACTCTCGATCCGCAGCAACACTGCATCCGGCTTGGTCGTAATGAAGCCCAAGGCAATGTTGTCCTCCTCCGTGTCCGCTTGAGAGTTCTCGGGGAAATTGTACTGCACCATGCCCTTGTTGTTGCCAAACTCATAGGCAATCGATTCTGCAAGCAAAATCAATTGAGATCCTTCCGGATTCTTCCTTCAACTGAAGGCGGCACTCACCATCATAGCAGGTGGGTCCCGTGTACGAGGTTAGGTCACACTCGCAGGCATAGGCATTCCACTGCTGGACACAGACTCCACGATTGGCGCACGCATTCTGGCTGCACTTGGTGGGACCCTCACAGCCACTGACCACCAGCGAGCTGGGCACCACTGCATCGTTGGTCAGTGATGGCGAAGTATCGCCCAGATCCAACGAGGCCAGACAACCCTCGAAGCCGGAACGTGATGAGATCGAACCCGGTAGCTTGGAGTACATGTCCTTGAAGACACCACCTATGTAGAGTATGCCCGCCAGCTCCAGATGCATATTGTTGCCCGTCAAGGTGATGATCTCAAAGGAGTCGTCCACGGTCAGGGTATGGGTTTTGGGTCCTGGTCGCCGTATGCTGACCTGATGCCAGCGATTGTCGTTCATATGGATGCGGGACTTGTCCCGCATGGTAACGGGCCCATCGCCCAGATCGAAGGTGTAATGGATGTGTCCATTGACCAGCTCCACAGCAACGAAATCGTTCCTCCTTCCTCCATTGAAGACGAGCAGACCGTTCGGCTCAACGGTCTTGAAGCGGAAATCAATGGAGATGCTGGTGTAGGCCTTGAGCATGGCCAGACCCACATACGAGTGTTTGGAGCGGAAGGTGGCGGCATGATACGGTTGTCCAGCTGGCGAGTTGACAAACCGTGCCGTCAGCTTGAAGGTGGCACTGGGCAGAGCCGACAACTCCGGACCCAAGGACTTGACAATATCCAAGTAGCTGAGCGAGAGAGAGAGAGAGAGAGGAAAATGGGAATTAAAGAGGGAACTGAGGTTCGTGGAGGATTGGTTACTCTTACCGCTGTCCATTGAAGATGAATCCCTGCATTTGGCCTACAAAGTTGGGCATTGTGGAGGTCATCTGTATCTCCTCCTCGGCATGGAACAGGCCACCCAAGTGGATCGAACGTATCTCCATGGTGCTGTGCCGGCCCAGAATTGTCTCAGCTGTGCAAAGAATACAGCAAAGATCGATAAAGATCGGGGGGCATATATGGCAAGGACATGGCTAACATATACATATATAAGGCATGTGCCAGCCTGGGCTTCTCTTTGTTATATTTTGTTTATGTTTATGTACTAATACATAATGTATAGACTAAGGCAAAGTACCATTAACATTTAAGTATATATATGTGGTATAGGCATATCGTATATATTGGTATATATTGGATAGATATAGATACGAATATTTATATATAGATATATAATGGTTGGATTGATGTTAATTTTTTTTTTTTTGTAGTAGTAGTTGTTGTTGTGGGTGATGAAGCACATACGCATAGTACATAAGAGTATAATTAGTAGTAGTATATATAGTAAACTGATTGATAGAGACATTGATCTATATAGTATATATATTGAAGAGAGTATATATAGAAAGAGAGAGAGAGAGAGAGCAAGTTGTCGATATGCAATGCTTGATTACATACTAAAGAGAAAGGTGCAGTTGTTATACGATAGTTATACGATAGTTGCACACAAGTACTATGTGTGTGAATTGTTCAAATCAAAAAAAAATATATATGCATGTATATGTTACTTGTAAGTTCAGTAGTACTTGAGTATTTTAAGTAAATTAAAAATATTTCTATATTTTTTTGAAATTATTGTTTTGGGTGCGTCGTACATATACATATACATATATATCTATCTACACACATACATACAGCTCAGTTGTACATATGCTTATGCTTATTCAGTTGGTGTGTGTGTGTGAGAGAGAAAGAGAGAGAGAGAGAATTGAGTTGAAGTTGAGTACATTCTTCTTATACGAGTATTTACTGTAGCGGTGACATTTCTTATTATATCATTTAAGAGGTGCATTGATTTTGCTGTTCAAACTTACAATTTATAGCTAAATTAACTGAAAATTAACTGAAACGTTGCTGAATTACGCCTACAACAATAAGTAAATTATTGATTTTCTTTTTACCTAAACAAAACCCAAAATGAAAATATCCATATATTAAATAAAAAAAAAATAATTAATATATTTGGTTTGACATAGAAACTAAACATCGATTCGTTGCTGTTTAATTTTGTTTATAGTTAATGTATGAGTGTGAGTGTGAGTGTGTGTGTGTGTGTGTGACTATATTTGTGAGTATGCATGTGTGTTGACATGTGTCTAATAATATGGTGCAACGAGGCAACAGCGCTCTACATTGCGCATACGACGCGTGGCACAGCGTGACAGCAAAAAATGATTCATAATAAATGTGGCATGCAGTAAGCGAGAACTGAGTGATTGAGTGGAACTGAGAGAGAAACAGTTAGCGAGTGAAAGAGAAACTTATTGGGGTGAGTTGCAACTGCAGTTGCAGCCATACACATACATTCATATACACTGTTTGGGTGTGTGTGTGAGTGAGTGTGAGTGTGTATAGATAAGTACTTTCAAGTCAAGTGCCAGCACCTAAAGCTACCTATGGCTACAAAACGAGAGACAAAGAGAGAGAGTGTGGGAAAGTTATAAAGAGAGAGAGAGAGAGACAGACTGAACTAATTCATTGAGCACATTTTTTGTGTGTGCGTGAGTGCGACGGCATGTCATGCGATTTGCATTTGATTCTTAAGCAAACTTATTAGTTTTGTTTTTCTTCTTTGCTTTCTTCTCATTTTCGGTGCGCGCATGCAAGAACTGCTCTGTGTGCGTGTATGAGTGTGCGTGCGCGTATTGGACAAACAGTTCTCGGTGCATATGTGTGTATGTGTGTGCGCGTGTGTGTGTGAGTGTGCGACCGCAGGCAAGTTCGTTGTGTTTGTGCAATTACACAAAATGCGAAACTAATTTGTACGAAATTCTCTTTTTTTTTTTTTTTTTTTTTGGTTTTGATAGACACGTTATGCTTTGTTGTTTTGTTATGGTTGTTAGATAGTTTAGTTTTAGTTGTAGTTTAGTTTACTTAATACAAAGCTAATTACATATTAAATGGTGCAAAATTACAGCCCTGGGTGCTACCAAACATTGTTTTGCCAACTCGTCTCGAGCAAGCCGCCCCCCGTCTCTGCCTCTGCCTCTGCCTCAGCGCTTAGCGTGACAATAGCTCGCTCGCATCATCTTCTTCTTCTTTTTCTTCTGTTTCTCACTTCTATTGCATATGGCTTGCTCATTCACTCACACTGCTGCTGATGCCTCTGCTGCTGTTGTTGGCTTTGTCACGCGTGTTGCCTTGCATCCTTGGGGCGACTTTTATCGAGCGTTTTTTGGCAAAAAAATGTTTTCACCGAGTTGTTGCGTGTCGATTTTTTTCTGCTCTTGCCTGTTTTCTGTTTTTCGTTCTGTTTATTTTTCATTTGGTAATTTTTACTTATTCGTTTCGTTTTCAGTGGAAGGAATATTTGAGAAAAAAGGGCATACAAAAAAACCACAATTGAAAATTATTTAAGTTGTTACGAGTTTTCTATTTTCTTTTTTTCTTTTTTTTTAGTATATTTTGCTATTATTTTGGCTTTTGTGGCTTTTCCTCGTTTTTTTATGCAGCAAAGCTCATTTAGATCACAGTGTGTGATAGGAAAATTGCATTTGCATTTGACATTGTTTTCATTTTCATTTAGAGTTTTCATGTGGTTTACTGTTATACTTATTTTGTTGTTGTTCATTTATTTTTAGCTGTAATTGTTGCTGTTATTGTTGTTGTAGGTAGGTTGATTGACTGACAGAGGATAAAGAACTCCTGTGGAAAACGAACTTGTTTCTCTTTAGTTGGATTACAGTTACATTTAAATGTAATTTCGAAAATTTCAATTGAAATGGAAACAAACACACACACGCAGAAAGTCGAGTTGGAGAAATCATAAAACAAACAAGAGAAATATATTAACAAATGCCTGTAAATACATCATTAAACGTACTTGTATTTGTTATTTACAATTTGCAATCGAGAAATCATAACAAATCATAATACTTTGTTTTGAGAATCATTTACATTGCTGGAAATTGATTTCGGCATTTGTCGTTGCAAGTCTCGAATAGGCACGTATACTATATTATATGTATGTAATATCGAGGACATTAACAATTTACAAGACAATCAATAAAAATGGTTTACATAATTGAAATAAATTTATGTATAACATTCAGCTCTGTACACCTGACTTTGTTACACTCTGTCTTACTTTCGAAAATATTTTATATTTTTTGGCACATAAATAATATATTTAATTTTATTTATTTATTTTAAACTGCTTTATGGCACACTCTCGCGGAGGGGAGTGGGGCATAGTTGGGGGTATAATCATAGCCAACAAAAAAACTATACAAAATAAAGTTGTTTTAGTGAGGAGGGATTTAAGGGGGCTCGGGGATAGAACAGTATAGTTATCGCAAATGAAAACACAACATCAAGATGTTTGAAAAAGTTTCAAATAACTAACGAGAGAGAGAGAGAGAGAGAGAGAGAGTTTTTAAATTTTAAATGTAAATTGAATTAAATTAATTATGAGCACAAGAGTATAATGAGACTGAGAGAATTGACAAGTTGAGAGAATTCGAGAGACAGTTAGAGAGTTTTGGCAAGTTAATAAAAAAATTAATTTTGAATTTGTTGAAAACGTTTTCATAATTGATCCAATTAAAATCAAAAACACAACAAAGCAATTAAATGGAATGTGGATAAAAATTCTTCAATTTTCTATGTTTGTTTTAAAGTGATTAAAGAGCTCCTTATATGTATGTTATGTACGTTTATATGTATGTCAAAGTGAGATTGATTGTGATTGATCAATATATGTGGGTGTGTGTGTGAAAGAGAGAGACTGTGTATGTATGTGATACGAATTCAATTTGAATGCGACTTTCGATAGTTGATTGTCAATCGATAGCTTAAGCTTGACTTCATCTTGATTTGTCTATGTATACGAATATGCGTGTACATGTTGTATGTGTATGTGTGTTGGTTGTTGGTGTGTTAACGGTTTTGTTAACTGAAAAAAGCTCTCAACTGAAAACAGTTAAAGAAAACAAATCGAAAATAAAAACACCGCTGCTGATTGCACTTCAAATAAATCAACTGTTAACCGTTAAAATTGAGTTAACATTACACTGTTAAGCTAAGACCTGCACACACCTTTTGGGGTCTAGAGATTCACTATCATATTCTTACAACCCTGGCGCTGAGAGAGCGCTTCAAATGGAAGTCTAGGATTCATTTCTCTTTGATTTTGGTTTGAGAAATCTTTTTGCAGGATACCCTGGCGGAGTTCGAGGAGACTCAAGATTTAAGATCTGTTGTTGTTGTTGTTGGTTTAAAAAAAAAAACGACACGGCACGACACGTAGTAGGGCAATAGATGTGCTGTTGATACATACATAACATACCCCTGACGGGGGGAGCCCCGTCAACTTGTAGACGCAGATTCGATGCTCTGCGCGAGAATCGTATGGTGTGCCAATTGTTGTCATTGAGCACCGATTGGCCAGCGAGCAGGTTCTGTCAATAGAGTCACAAGCAGAAGCACAAGGATTACAAAATACACCCATATAAATATATCGATATAAAGATTAGAGACTGATAAGATTTCATTGCTCTGTTGAGGGTTTTGGGGTTTACCTTCTCCCGATCGCTTAACCGCACGCTCGCTCTAATACGTCCTGCCACGAGGGCAATCTCGAGGCGATCCGGTGAATTGGACTCGGCGCTGGTTAACAGCAGTAGTCCCGCTGGACGGGATGTCTTGAAACGTATGATGAGCTCCTCGGTTTGGGTCTTGGTGCCCTGGCCATTGGCCAGCCAAATGGTCATGTGCTGGCTGCCATTGAAGGCCAACGTGGCCAGCTCCCGTCCACAAGTAGGTCCGCCGTACAGCGTGGCCGAGCAGTCGCAGATGGGTCGATTCCAGCCCTCGAGACAGGTGCCGCCATTCAGGCAGGGATTACCGCTGCACACATTGCCCTGAACATGGCACGAAGGTTTCACCGAAGCTACGAAAAAATGAAAACAACGCTTGACATGCTCAAAATTAATGCTCTTTTGAGACCCCCCCCCCCATGGGTGTATACCCACCAGAGTCCTGCACGCGTGCAAAGGCCGCTATATCGATCGCCTTGCCGCTGAGCACCAGGTCACGCAAGCAGCCCACAAATCCTTGTCGCAGCGTCGCCGTCCAGATGGCCGCTGGCCAGGCCACATTGTTGTATGCCGGCCCCACCCCGCCCACGTACATGTGTCCGTCCAGCTCGAGGATGGTGCCATCGCCGGGTGTGCGAAAATCATTCCAGATGCCATCCACAGCCACCTTGGCATCACGTCCATTGCGCCGAAGGATGAGTTCATGCCAGTCTCCATCGTCGACCCGTCGTCTTGAGGCGCGTATCTTGGATGCACCCGACCCCAGATCCAGATGTATATAGATATGACCATTCAGCAGCTCAATGGCAATCAGCACGGGCTAATGTATCAAGATTAATGTGGGATTAACTGAAGCTCTTAGAGAAGTCTGGTCGCATGCTTACATTTTTGGCACGTGGCTGTTTAGAGCCGGTGGCCAGTATGATGATGCCATTGGGTTCCTTGGTGCGGAACTTGAAGCTGATAGAGCTCTGCTTGCCAGTCTCCCAAGGGGGCAAAATCTATAGCGAGAATTTCAGAGTGAGTCGGGATATCTTCGAAGATTTCCAGGCCCAGCTTACCAAATGGGATTCGCGTGTGGTGAATGTGACAGGATCTTGAGGGTCACCGCTGGGACACTGATACTCCACATTGCCAGCGACTTGTATGAGCTTAGAGCCACTCTTAGCCAAGTCGATAAGATTCAAGTTCAGCGTGTCCGCCGAGAACTCGACCTTCCGCAGGCAACCCACAAAGTTGTTGTGAACCCTGGCGCCAAGCAGGGCACGAGGGTTGACAGCGCCGCCAACATAGACCCGCGACGAGGACAACATGGTGAATTTGCCGGCGATATGGGAGTGATCTGTGTATACATCGTCCACGACAGTGACCAGCTGGGAATATAAATATCTTTAGCTAACTCCTCTCAGGGAAGATGTAACTATATGTAAACGTACCCGACAGAAGCTGGTGATGGAGGAGATTTCCTGTATGCGACGATGTACGGTCACCTTATGCCATTGGTGGTCATCGAAGCGCACCTTGGATGGCTTAATGTGCATCTCCTGTTTGCCGTTGGCCAGACCCATGGTCAGCGAGACGCCGCCATCGCGGAGCGCCAGATTCAGATAGTCGGTGTTGTGGCCCGTATAGAAGAGAAGGCCATTGGGTTGACGTGTGCGAAAATAGAATGAGATCGCATCCTGGGCACTGACAATGGGCTCGGCACCCGTCTGGCCCAGGTCATACGAAAGGAACTGTGTACCGCGGAACGTTGCCTCCGATGGCACCTTCTCCTTCTCACAGTACTGGCCATCGTACTCCAGATTGCGACACTCGCAGATTGGACCGGAATCAGTGGATATGCAGATGCCGCCATGCTGGCAGGGATCATTACGCTCACAGGCATCGGTCGTATTTCCCCTGACACCCTGTCAACGTATACCAAATAGAGAAACTCCCCTCGAAATCTCTAAATTATTGATTTTTGACTTACCCGGCCTCCTCTCTCCCTGGCTGGCATCTCGGCATGATCGCAGGGCGCATCGCCGCACTTGATATCCCGCGGCTGCTTCATCTCCTGGCGCCTGGTGGTGCCACCCGGTTGATCTGCATAGACCAAATTGCGTATGGCACCACGGAACCGCGGCTCGAAGATGACGCTTGGCAGTGCCAGCAATGCCAACTTGCTGTTGTACCAGGTGGGCATGCCTCCCACATATACATCCGAGTTGGTGGCAAATTTCCCAAACTGGAACTCCTTGCCCTTGGTGGAACGCTGCTGGGATACGCCGTCGACGATAAGGGAGGTCTGGTCATCGTTGCGCAACACCTGCACCTTGTGCCAGTGGCCATCGTGTAGCTCGCGTCCCACGGTGATGATCTGGGCACCGCCACCAAGGTTGTACCGCAGACGCAGTGCACCCTCGACCAGTTTCAGCTCGAAGAAGTCATAGGTGCCGCCATCGTCCGTGTAGAGTACCAGGCCATTGGGTTGTTCCGTCTTAAACTCTAGCTCCAGGGTGCCATTGAGACCCGTGTACCATTTGCGGAACGTGTAGAACGAACTCTGCGAGCCGTCCAGCTGAAATCCTGCACTAATTGTGATGAAGCTGGCCACCAGACTGACCAGGAGCGCGGTAACGATCAGCACACGATATGAACGACGGTACTCAACCATTATGGTTGGCCGAGGACGGCAACGGACACCACGCTGAGCGACCGATGATTGCTTCCCATCATCATCATCGTCCTCAGAACACGCTGTCTGCTGGATGGATCTCCGTCGTCGCCGGGCTTTGTTGTACAGTAAGTCGGAGGAGCAGGTGACTTTAGTGGGTGATTCGAGTGGCGCGGGCAAAAGCCGTGTGATATTTTCAGTGTTGGTTAACGACAGAGTGGCATTACTATCATCGCCATCCATATCCATTTTGTGGGCGTTCTCAATGCTGTTGTTGGCTGTCATGGCCTCAAATGCATAGTTTGTGCAGTTATATCCTTTAACTTTAAATATGTCCTTGTTTGTGTGTTTGTGTTTGTGTTCCTAATGCTGATATGTTGCACTTGGCGCGTACTCATTCACGCACTCTCACGCACAAGGACTACACACTCACACACAACTGCAGTGAGAGTTGCGCGCGTAAAACGTAAATGTCGCCTTGGTTTCACTCTAGTCCTCTGTCCTTTTGTCTCTGGCAATGGCTATTGCTATTGCTTTTGCTATATATTTATATGTGTGTTTGTATGTATGTACGTATTCCAGTCCTTGACTGGGCAGCTTTTCGTTTCTGGCGCGTGTCCTTGTATCGGTATTGGTGCGCTCTACGAGTACTATTACTATACGTGTCACAGATACTTTGGAATATTATCCGCGCGTGTAATTTTCATTGAACTTTTGTTTGTTGCGAGAGCGCCAATTCAGAGAGATGCAGAGAGCATGCGAAGAGCAGATGGCCAATGAGAGAGCGTCAAGAGAGAGCGAAGAGAGTAAAGCTCTAAAACGTCAAGTTGGCTGCGTCTGTTATGCCGCTGTTAACACACTGCCGTTATTACTTATGCGCACGGTTAACGCTGTTATTCTTTTTGTTGCTGCACGTTTTCACTTAAATACTTTCCTGCGTTAGAGTTTGTTGTTAATTTTGCCTTGATTTGTACTTTCGATTACAATGGTTTTTAAGTTTTTGGCATTTTTTACACTTGATTTGCATAATGCTTGGCAAATTGCTCGTTAGCGTGCACATTTCCACATTGGGCATTTGAATATGTTTGAGAGTGTGTGAATGTGTGTGTTTGTGTTGTAGGATGTTTCGTGCTAGAGCACCGTTAGCAGTTGCTGAATGTAGGGGTGGCAAAAGCTCGCCGGACACCTCCTCCACCCGATGGTGCTGCTGCTGCTGTGCTGCCCACGAGCGTATCAACGTACATGTACATACTAAAAATCGGGAAAAATTTTTTCACAGCACGTAGGCGAAAATTTTCATGGCAAACGATTTTATTTCAACAATTCCTATAATTAATTAAAGCACAACTTATCATTATCATTAACAATTAATGAATTCAATTATCGATTTTCGCTTAGAGCTGATATCGTTAAACTATTTGATTTGCAGCTTACACAATTCATTTAGTTTCGTTTGTAGCACATTTAGTTTTTCACTCCGTTTTTCTCGTTTAACTTTAACTATTTTGATTTCATTTACCTTTCAATTAATTAAACTTTATATTTGTGGTTTATCAAGCAGCAATTAAATGGGGAATATTTTGCAGAATTTACACAGAACGAGCATACAAAAAAGTAATTATAATTCGAATTTTATTAGCAGAGCGCACTTCCCGCTGCTCCAAGTTTTAATATCGATCTGCGCTGCATTCACGACAAGACTGAACTGCAATTTCAAACTTAATTCCTTCACAGCGTTTCCAATGGATAACGAAAGCTCTTCGTGCTCAGCTTATTCACAGAGTCAAGCCAGAGCTTCGGCCATAGCAGACCCAAGACATACGCCTAATGAAGTGCAGAATAGAGATGTTAAAAAATAATTGTTTACGGTTTTTTTATTATTTGCTCAGAAAATTATTAGAATTGATTTAGTCGAAATTTATTTATGATTTTTTTTTTTAATTTTTGCATTTATGACTAAATAAGCTAATAACCTTTCAATTTGTTGGGCATCAAAATGCCAAAAATTAAAAGCTCTCTCTCTGTGTGTGTGTGCTTGTATGTGTGTACGCGTACTACTAACATATATAGTATATATGTGTGTATGTATGTATGTGCACGCACACACATACACACACACACAGACTGAGGCACGCTCACACATGCGTAATGGACGTTGAACACGCAGGTTCATAACCTGCACCACTCGAAGCGTATTAGAAGGGACAGGATAACATTCACGAGTGTGTGTGTGTGTGTGTGTGTGTGTGTCTGCTTACATGGCTGTATACACACATACACACATACATACAAACATATGTACAAACAGGAACGACAACGTCGACCCGTGTAAATGCCTTGACATTTATTATACACTGCACTACAACTTCGACAGCTCGGCGTCAGATTCGATTTGCATTTGTTGATGCATATGCATGTGCGTGCTTCTAACTCTATTTGTGTGTGTCTGTGCTTGAGGGAGTACAATATATACTTATATTCAACATACATACATACATATGTATGAATAGTGAAGAATGTTGTCCTTTGGCTCGTTGCTCGCTTACTTATAATATGCAATTTCATACTGCAAGGCCAAATCGTGTCTCTATTACGTGTCTCCATTAACGTCACTTTAATGTACATTTTCAAGAGCACATAAAACACGCGTTGACCATTACTTATAAACTATTTGCATTAACAAATATTTGGCATGCCCGTTACAAGCAATTCAAACTGACGACAGAAAGTGAAGTATTGACAGCAAACAGGGTGTTTCCAGTACACGGCTGACGTATGGGGCCAACAATTATTGGCAAAGGAGGAACTTGTCTCTGCAAGGAAAAGTTTTAGTTTCTAACGTCTTTCCAATAAGAAAATGCAAATAGATAAGAATTTAAAAATCATATTGGGCGCACTATGTTATTAACAGCGCTATGAAATGTTAAGTTTTTGTTTGCCGGCATATGCCAGTGTTGCAAAGTACTTCACGCCTGCCCAGCTGTATTTACATTGTTTGTAGCGTAGAATAACAAACAAATCGATTGTTGTTGCTGTCATCGGACGTTTACATAGCTGCTAATCGAGCGGCTTATCAATCCTGCTTATCGAGCACTTACACGACAGGTGCCTGCGGTTGTCTGCGCGTTTATTTATTTCTACAAACAATAAATAAATCGCGAATTTGTTAAGTGCACTTGATGTACATATTTGAAACGTTCTGATTTACCCAATTGTAGATAATTACGTAACATGGTTGTCAGCCAGCTAAACCGACTGGCGAATCGCCTCATCCCCCGTATCCCCCGTATTCCTTCTATTTTCCGATCAGTGCACACCGAACGCAAGGTAAAAGTTCCCGGGTCCGGTGATCTGCACATCGTCGAGTGTGGCAATGGATCACGCAGTTTGTTGTTGATGCCGGGTGCACTGGGATCAGCGTAGACAGACTTCAAACCACAAATAGAGCAGCTGCCCAAATTACTGCCGGATCACACGATTATTGCCTGGGATCCTCCTGGCTATGGCAAATCGGTGCCTCCCCAACGCAAATTCGGGCTAGAATTCTTTAGAGAGGATGCTGAGGCAGCTGTCAAATTGATGAAGGCTCTGGACAGACCCAAGTTCTCAATTCTGGGCTGGAGTGATGGTGGCATCACAGCTCTCATACTGGCTGGCAGGCATGTGGATGCAGTGGAGAAATTGGTCATCTGGGGTGCAGGCGCCTACCTGAATGCGGATGAGGTGAAGCTACTTCAGGGCATACGCGATGTGGCCAAGTGGTCACCCCGCATGCGGGAGCCCATGGAGAAGGTGTATGGAGTGGAGAGATTCGCTGATCTCTGGGCTGAATGGGTGGACGCCGCCTGCGACTTCCATAAGCAGCGTGATGGAGACTTCTGCCGTGCAGAGGTGGGTCAGGTGAAGGCTCCCACATTCATACTACATGGCAAGAAAGATCCCATGATTGCCGCCGAGCACGTACCCTGGCTGAAGGAACGCTTGCCTCTGGCACAGTACCATGAGTTCCCCGAGGGAAAGCACAACATCCATCTGCGCTATGCGGAGGAGTTCAACCAACTTGTCTCGAATTTTTTTAGAGCTAAATAACCAGGAGCAGGAGGAGGTAGAATTGGGAATAAAGAGAATCTAGTTTTGCTTATAGAAATTTATTAGTTTACATGCTGGACAGAGAGAGAATAGGTTTATTGGACCTGGGCGATCAGAGTGGGCACATAGGAATCAAACTGGGCCTGGAAGAAGTTGCCAGCGATGGGAGCACCGAAGCTGTACTTGGTCACGTAGTCACGGATCTTGACATTCAAGCGACCCTCACGGGTGCTAGGAAACAAAGAGAATCGTCAGTTTGGCATTGGGGTGAGGATCGGGGGTTACTTACGTCTTGGAGATGAACTTCTCGCTGGCGATCTTGTCACCCTGCTTGAAGACCAGGAAGACATAGCGATGGAGACCGCTGCCCTCGGATGGGCCAGCGCCGACATATTCGGCGAGCACCTGACCATCGGCGACATTGCTGCCGGGGATGTTGATGACGGCCCAGTGGAGGACCTCACGGAGCTTGGGATCGGTGCGGCTGGGTGCATCAGGATCGACCATAAGCAGAGTGTACAAAGCGCCAGCCTCGGCATCCCAGCTAATGGTGGGCTGATCCTTCACCTGTGTGGGTGTCAGCTCCTTGCCCAGATCCACCTGCACGCCGGAGGGATACGAGACCGTAGCCTTGGCCTTTGGCTTCTCATCGATGATGTCGGGAATGATACCGCTGGTGTCCATTATGTGCTGCTGATGTGCTTCGACTGGCGTTGCGACAGTGACTCTGCCTTCCCTAGCGACGTGCCCGGCTATTTATCGAGGGAGAGAGAGCCCCTAACCGTCGTTACCTTTGCCAAGTCACCATTTACCTAATCAGCTCCGTGCACTTTTGGCCTAATGCCCACCTCACTAGATAAAGATAAAGACAGTGTCTATAGGTGCTGATAGTGGCCGATAAGTGCACCGCATAAATTTTATTGCCACGTCTGCCAATCTGCAGAGGATGAGCTAACCCCATGCTAACCCGTGATTTCCCTATTCCGGATGGGCACATAGTCGTCATACTGCGCCTCATAGAAGTTCGCCGCAATGGGTTTGCCCAATCCATGCTGTTCCGCAAACTCTCGGGCATTGAAGTTGAGTCTTCCTTGGCGGGTGCTGCAAATGGAGGGCAGGTCATCAATATACTCTTTATCAACTTCTAACATTCCTACCGTTTATCTATGTGCAGCGACTGCTCCACTTTCTGGCTCTGACGGTACAATAGGAAGATGTACCGATGCAGTCCAGTGCCCTCGGGTGGTCCCGATCCCACATACTCAGCCATAGTTTGTCCCTGGGACAACTGATTTCCGGGTATATTGAATACCGCCCAGTGCAGAATCTCGCGGAACTTGGGCTCGGCACGACTGGGCGCATCCGGATCCACCATAAGCAAGGCATACTCAGTGCCATCTTCGGGCTCCCATGTCACAGTGGGCTCGTCCTTCACTTGAGTGGGCGTCAATTCGTTGCCTTCTTCGACTGACACGCCCACCGGATATTTAACCAGCAATTTACCACTGGGAAGTATCTCATCCAGCACATCGGGCACAAGATCTTGCATTTTGTTCGCCATTGTCCACTTGGAGCTGCTGCTGACCAGTCGACGTGGTAACGATTCAATCTCAGTAACGATTTCCGTCCCTTATCGTACCGTTTTGTGGTAAATGTCGTAATTTTTGATATGTATGATCGTAACTATGTATGAATGTACATATGTATGTATGTATGTATGTGTGTGTGTATCTATGATTCAGACCAATTGATAAGACGCCGCTCTTCGATAGCTGGACAACGATAACTGCTGACAACAACAGCTGGCTCTGTCACTCGCATGCAAATACAAGCAAGCCTGTGTATGTGTGCAAACGTGTCTGTGTGTGAGTGTCTTTGCTTAGGTATATTTCTGTTCTAATTAATTAATATCTATAAAAACAAAGTGAATCGAACGAGTTTCAGTTGGTGACTATTATAGATGATAAACAATACTGTGTGTGTGTGTGAATAGAGTATAAATCATAAATGAACTTTGCACAACGACAATATTTTGAGCAAGTGATATTGTAAAACTCACACACACGCACACATGCGAAAGATTTGAATGCTGACAGTTACCGACTGGTACGACACACTCTTTCAAATATTCGCATATGTACATATGTTTCTACGTTTGTATGCAAATCATGAATTGTAAAGAACAATTGTCGATCTGATCATTTTAGGCAATTTGGCGAGATTTGTTAAATATTACAAGAATCTAATCCTAATCGATTCTGGGACTCAAAATTAGCATTTTGCTTTTTACTTGAGGTGTTTTCGATGAGTATTTCCCTAGCTATGGCCAAAAGTAGCTCAAAATAGGCTACAAAACCGTAATTTGAGCATATTGCTATCTTTGAACTGCCATAACTCTTCCAAAATTCAACCGATTTTGATGAAATTTGCAGTTTTGTGAATGTTTTTGATCATAGTTTAAAACTGCATCAAAAATTGTTGCATATGGGGAGTTTTTAATTTTTCGACTTTTTTTGACTAGTTTTGCATACCTAGCCCTTACAAAAATCATCAAAAATTGAAAATTTTTTCAACTCGTATTTTTTGATCCTAATCGATTCTGGGACTTAAATATAGCATTTTGCTTTTAATTTGAGGTGTTTTCGATGAGTATTTCCCTAGATATGGCCAAAAGTAGCTCAAAATAGGCTAGTAAATCTAGACATAACTAAATCTAAATGATGTCGTAGCTGATCAGCACTAATTGCTTATCGTTATTCATTAAAATCAAGGACGTTACTGCACACCGATTGCGTAATCGATATCGAACATCTGCGTTATCGAGACAGTTTGTGGTTGCGGTTGATAACCGCCTAGAAGTTCAAATGCACGATTTTTCAATATATGTATTAAATACGATATCTGAAATAAATTATATGGGTTTTAGATAAGCTCGTGCAGGCATTGCATCACGCCCATCATAGACTTGCTGTATCACGCCATTGTTAATTAAAAGGAAGTTTAGCCGGCAACAATACATATACTTATTTATGCTGGGAATTATCTTCGTTTAGCTGAAGGTCAAGAAGTTGGCAAAGCATAATCTACACTATAGTTGCTCGACTTGCATTTAAATAATTAAAAAGATATAAGCCATTTTGTTTTATTTGGTTTTTATTTATACATATATTTGTATATATCATGCTATTTATTTATTTAAACAATTCGAATATTATTAACACGTTGAATATCAATATTATTATTATTAATATAATTAATAGCGATCGACTGACAGAGTTTTGGTCTACTAAATACAGGGTGTGTGTGCTTTAGTTTCCTCACTTATAAACTTTTCTTTTTGCTTAATTTTGTTTATGGGGGGGTAATACAATAATATTAATAATACAACTGAGTTTAAAATTAGAAAATAGAAGTGAGAGCGTGAGATTTGAGACGCGCGCCAGGGCGTATTATAAACAAAATATAATAAGATTACAATAAGATATTTGTAAATAATAGTAATAATAATAATATGTAATGGTATGTAATGTATTATTAGGATGGGCTTAACTAGTTACTGCCCAGTTCCATTGAAGAACTAATTTTGGAATACGAGACAACATTTCTTCAATTTGATTGATTGATTGATGAAAATTCTAATAACAATCTAATGCTAAAATTCAATTCATCCATCTTTGCGCATCGTTTAAATTCAGTATATCTATATACATATATATATATATATATAGTATATATCATCTTGTTCAAATTTAATGTCGTCCACTTGCTCGATTGCTTCTTGGAGGAGTGTGCGATGAGCTTCCTTAACAGCGGGTTTCATAGAGACCACTGCGTCCGATGTAACGCACCCATTTGACCACATCGTGATCGGAGTAGTTGAGCTTGGGCTCGAACACCTTTAGGTATCTCACCTTGAATCCAGATGGTGCGAACGGCACCTCAAAGTTCATGGAGATGGGTGGTCGTGTCCATTTCTTTTTGGTATCCGTCTCCAGCAGCTCAATCTCTGCCGACAACTGAGTCTCCTTCATGCCCGCCATACGCTTAATCTTCCACACGATGGCATTCTCAGAGGCTTTGTACTTGGCCTTGCCCTTCAGGCAAATCAGCTGCACTCCGGCCGTATTGAGGGGGGTGGGAATCTTCACCTCGATCTTCTGGCCAAGTAAAGATGGCTTGAAGTTCGATTTGAGCACAACTTTCACCTCCATCTTTGTGCGTCCCACTTCCCTAACGAGGGGAATAACTCGGAATGGCAACGAAATGTCTTTTGTGGTGCGATAACGCATCAGTTCGAATTCTCCGTCCGGCGGAATGAAGCTGATGGAGTGCTCCGTCTCGAATTTGCTTAGCTTGACGCATTGATGGAATTGACAGTCGTCAATCACAACCACCGGCTTGCCGGACCTTGAGGTTTCCGCCTCCGAATTGCCCGAGAGGCCTCGTCCCTTCGACTCCATAACGATTTTATCATTGATGCCAAACTTGCACTCCGGCATACCTGATAGAATGAAAGAAGGGACGGTTCCTCAACTGGTCATATTGATTGAATGTGGGGAATACTCACCCGATAGATAGGACTTCATCACCACCTTGCCGGCAACGTGGGCAGACAGTACCTGACCCTGCGGACTCATCAGCAGATTCACGTATTCCAGCACATCCAGGAAGAGCTCGTTCCTTCGATACTTGATGCCCTCACGACGCCAGCCAATTTGGCCAGTCACCTGCGACGTTATCTGCATTTGCTCCTCCTTGGTGGCCGACTTGATGCCCTGCTGTGTGATGAAGGTCTTCAGAGTGCCCGAGTCCGTATTCTGGGGATATCCGAAGTCAAGAATCTCGTCGAGCAGCTCATAGATGAGCACAAAGTTATTCTTGATGTTCTCCTCGGAGATCTTGCCGAAGTACGACTGCATCACCTCGATGATCTTCAGCAAGAACTCGAATACCATCGCTGCATTCACATTTTGCTTGGTGACCGCCGCCAGCCAAATGTTTGCGCGCTGCAAGAGAAGCTCAGAGATTAATCAGAGTAACATCCGGTTGACGTGGCAGTTATACTTTAATGTGGAAGAAGCTGGTTCTCGCAATGTTGGTCACCGGGGAGCGCACCTGCTGCCGGGCATGGATGACGTTGACCCGAAAGGCGTCCACGGCATTGCGTCCGATGTCATCGCGATAAACTCGGGAGATTAACACCTCGCCCTTGTGGTTGTAGACGAACAAACCACCAATCATTTTATGTACACGGTTATCTACTTTCTAGACTGTATTCCTTGCGAAAGTAAGACCACAATATTATTAGCTATTTGCTGCTAATTACCAATTTTCTACTTAATTGGGAGACCAATATCGCAACTTTTCCACACAAAAAAATCAATTGCTCTCGCACTCCCCTTTTTTCCAATACACCGATAACTATCGCACATATCGATATTTCATAATTCAACATAAGCAACAGTTGTTCAACACTGCTAATCGCAGCCAACTTCACTCTGTACATGACTCTGCGGCTTTGACAAAAACAATTCAGATTCGTACGGAATTTTTTCGTTGTTTAACTTCACCACGTAAAAAGTAATAATTAAATAAGAATGCCTACCGAAAACCTTGAGGAACAGGGTCTGGAGAAGAACCCAAACTTGGAGCTGGCTCAAACAAAGTTCCTGCTCACGCTTGCCGAGCACAAACAAGATGCAGCCCTCAAGACCAAACTTCTGGATGCCATCCGTGCGGATAATATGGCTCCATGGTATGAACATATCTGCACGGAGCTCAATTGGAATGTGGACAAAGACATGCTGACCCGTATGCGGGAACAGAATCGCATTGCCATCGAGCAGCTGGACGCCGCCATAGAGGATGCGGAAAAGAATCTCGGCGAGATGGAAGTTCGCGAAGCAAACCTAAAGAAGTCGGAGTATTTGTGCCGCATTGGTGACAAAGCAGCTGCCGAGACTGCGTTCCGCAAGACTTACGAAAAGACTGTGTCCTTGGGTCATCGCCTTGACATCGTGTTCCACCTAATCCGCTTGGGTCTGTTCTATCTGGACCACGATCTGATCACCCGAAATATCGACAAGGCCAAGTATCTGATCGAGGAAGGTGGCGACTGGGATCGTCGCAATCGTCTCAAGGTCTATCAGGGCATCTATTCCGTGGCTGTGCGTGACTTCAAGGCCGCCGCCACTTTCTTCCTGGATACCGTGAGCACCTTCACCTCCTACGAGCTCATGGACTATCCCACATTCGTCCGTTACACCGTCTATGTGTCCATGATTGCGCTGCCTCGCAACGAGCTGCGTGAGAAGGTGGTCAAGGGATCCGAGATCCAGGAAGTGCTGCATGGACTTCCCGATGTCAAGCAGTTCTTGTTCTCGCTCTTCAACTGCCAGTACGAGGCATTCTATGTCCATCTGGCGCAGGTGGAGAAGCAGCTGCGTTCCGATTACCTCGTCCATCCCCACTATCGCTTCTACGTCCGGGAGATGCGCATCTTGGGCTACACACAGCTGCTGGAGTCGTACCGATCCCTCACTCTGCAGTACATGGCCGAGGCATTTGGTGTCACAGTGGACTACATTGATCAGGAGTTGGCTCGCTTCATCGCTGCTGGACGCTTGCATGCCAAGGTGGATCGCGTGGGGGGCATTGTGGAGACGAACCGTCCGGATAACAAGAATTGGCAGTATCAGGCGACCATCAAACAGGGCGATTTGTTGCTTAATCGCATACAGAAGCTTAGCCGTGTTATAAATATTTAAGTACATACTCACACACACCCAAGAACATAAAAGATTTATTAAAAAATTCAAGTAATTACACTGTAAAACTTACAAATTATATAAAAAACGAAATAATTGTGTTTGTGTGTCAAGTGTCTCTTAAATTCGCTAATCAATTGCATTTCAATTATTTAATTAACTAAATTCTTTGGAATTTGTTTGGTATCGCTGTGTCTTGATATTTGAGTATTATTCCGTTTGTACTTAATAGGGTTTTCAAATTTAAGCCTATACCGCCAAAGTTGCACATATTATGACGCCAGATGGCGTCTGTCTGCCGATCTTATCGAAATTTGTCGGTGTCTCTGTGTTATCGTTATCGCTAAATGCCTAAATGCAACGCTGCATTCGAATTTAAACGAAAAATCTAAACCGGTTAGCTTATCAGTGGACATCAGCCCCCTCATTTTTGCCTTTCCAATCAATGTTCTCCTTTGTCAAATCGCTACCAATATTCTCACTCTCAACCGATTTGCTGCTAGCCATAAAACTACGTGCCATATCCTCCAATGCGGCCGAGTTACGAATGCCGCAGTCCAAAGGTTCATCATTCTCATACTTAAGCGCATCATTCGCCCGTTGTTGCTGCAGTAACTGCTGCTGCTGTTGTTGTTGTTGTTGTTGTTGCTGCTGACTGGCCTCCGCCGAAGCCTTGGCTAGATGGTCTTGCAGATTCTGCACAACCTCATCAATGATGGGCGAACCCTGTGCCAGCGGACTGGTCACCATGGAGGGCAATGCGCCCAGGCTGGCCAAGTTGTGACGTCGGAGATCGGCGAAGCGATTCGTGCTCAGATTAATCAGGGCATTCATCATGACCTTGTTGCGCTGATAATCCTTGCGCAGATGCTGACGTATCTCGGTGTGACAGTGCTCATTGTTGGTCACGATAATCTCGCCCGTATCCGTCGTCGTTACCCGTGCCTTGCAATTGAACTTGCGGGACAGATTGCATTGCCAATACTTCTTATCCTTGCGCACATACTGGATGCCAAAGGTGTGCCCATCGTGGACAAGCAAGGGCTTGCCCCTTTGGCTCAGCATAAACTCGAGCTTGCCGTGAAACCAGTGTTCGCCGGGTGCGACTACAATATATATATATATAGGAGGATTCATCTTAAATGGGAGTCTGTCTGTGTGTGTGTGTATAGGTGTGTGAGTGTGTATGTGTGTGTGTGTGTGTGATGAATGGATGCCAGGACATTCACAAATGAACCCCATCTTTAATAATGATAGATACGATATAGTCTAAGTTCAGTCTCATGCAAACCCCATGAGAGTCAAAAGGATATACTTACCTGGACCTCAATCTCGTTCTCAAGTTGAAAATAATCCAAGAATCTTTGGCATTTGCTTAAATAGAATTCATTTCGAATTTTTGTCAAATACTTATTACATAAATACATACATATATCATTATGTAAGTAGTATATATATATATATATCCACACACACACATATATATATAGTATATATATAGTATGTAAACCTCCAGTAATAAATTAATTAAACCAGCTTAAGAGTTAATTAGGAGCTGCTCTCTCTCTCTCTCTCTGTAAGTGCATAAATAGATCTCTAGATATTCTCGATCTTGAAATTGTGTCCACTGCCCGGAGATATCGTTATGGAGTCGATCACATGGGCCGTTGTGTTGGACGCCGTTCCCGTTGTCGCACTCTCCGCCGATCCATCCGCATTGGGATTGATGTCGACATTATGTTGATCGGAGCTCTGGTTTGATTGCGGAGGCGGAGGACTCTTCAGACCACCACCCAGTGGCGATTCCGTGGCATGCATAGAGTGGCCGCTGCGATTCGATTGAGGGCTCTGCTGCTGCAGATGCGGCGGCGCAGGAGACAGCGGCATCAATACGGAGCCACCTCCCAGCTCCAGATGATGGTGTCCATGGGGCGAGTGCTGCTGTTGATGCTGGTGCTGCTGTTGCTGCTGCTGGTGGTGCTGGTGGTGGTGGTGATGGTGAAGATGTGGCTGCATTGGCAGGTGCATCAGATTTGGATTATGCATAATGTTCTGTATGACGCTGTTGCTCGATGGGGGCGGAGGAGGAGCCGCTGGTGGCGGAGGACCATTGCCCATGCCATGCTGTTCCATGCTGCTGTGATGTTGCACCAGCAGATTGGGCAGGGATTGCGTCAAGTGTGCGTGATGGTGCGGGTGATGATGGGAGCTGCCGCTCCCATGATGTCCACCGCCGCCGCCTCCTCCTGGCAAAGCGGGTGATGGCGATGTCTGATTGGCAAAGATATTGGCGCCGAGTCTTCCAGCCGAGCTGGAGGTCACACCAATCTCCACGCCGCCGGCGACTGAGGTTATCAGATGACTGGCATCAGACACGACACTGTAGCTGGCCTGGCCAGGATTCGGATTCGGTGTGATGGTCGCCGAGGCGGAGCTGTTGCTGCTGTTAGCGGTGGGTGGATTGGCACCGCAGACACTGGGATTAGACGCGGAGGCGGAGGAGGAGTTGTTGCCGCCGCGCATATGCGGCAGATGATTGTGCACGCCAGTGGCGGATATAATCCTGCCCAGATGTGTGATGCAGCGTGCCCGGCACATGCTGATCCGATACGATTTGCACAGCCAATAGGTCTTCATGCCCTGCTGCGTGGCGACGGTGTTGTTGCGATTGAACACGCAGTTGCCATGGAGCAGCGATGTGGTGGACAGCATCACCATGTTGCTGCCATCTGCCATCAGGAGCAGCCACAAATATGCATACATAGGGTATATATATGTAGTTACAATTATTGGAACATTAGAGGGGTAGGAATGGGGGGGGGCGGGTGGTTGGGTCAATAAACCAACATGTATCGTATGTTATGTACAAGAGAGCGCAACGCTTGAGAGGATCAGTTCGGATCAGGGCGGGAACTGAGGCATATTCCAGGCAGCAAGCTGTGGCTAAGCCAAGGATGGAAACCTCTCTATATAATCCTTGTCCAGTTGAAGCAGTTTCCATCCCAGCTGTTAGCCTGGAACTGATCTGGTCTTTGGGTTAGTAGCCGATGTGGATATGTGGGGCAGTTAATGATTAGCATGCGGTTGATGTGTTAACCAAAAGCCAAATGGAAACCAAACCAAACAGAAAATGAGGTTGCATGCATAGAAAGAGACAGAGACACAGAGAAAGAAAGAGATAGATAGCTAGAGGGTGAATCTCTAGCGAGACCTACTTGACGGTATATCCATGTGATTGGCAAAGTTCTTGGAGTAGTCGCTGGGCATGTATAGTTCATTGGGATACTCGGTCGCTGGACCAGATACCCCAGCCACGCCCAGGCTTCCACCTGCTCCACTGCCACCATTGCCAGGACCAGAGCCCACGCCAACGCCAGCGGAGCCCAGACCGCCTGTGACCTGGCTGGAGCTATTGCTGGAGCTGTTGTTGCTGGTCGCCTTGTAGAAGTTGTTGTAGTCCAGATTGAAGGCCGGTCCGAAGGGATTACGCAATGCACCCACTCCAGATGTGGATGGCGTGCTGCTGCCTGATCCTGTCGTGCTGCCACCCACGCCATGATGATTCTCGCTCTCACGCTTCAGGTTGCCCAGCTCGTAGCGAGACTCCACCATGGAGATGTGTGGTATGGGAGGCAGAAAGAACTCCTCCGGATTCAGGGCGTTCTCCATGCTGGCGCTGTCCGTATTATCGCCGCTCTCGCTGCACCCACCACCTGGTGATGGTTCCGTCAAGGAGCGACGCAGCTGCTTCCGTGAGTATATGGACAGCGAGTCGCTGTTGAAGTCGGCGGGTGCGGAACGTTTGCTCTGGCCAAACAGATGGCTCGACGGATCACTAACTGACCCAGAGCCGCGGCAACCACTGGGCGAGGCAGTCGCTGCACGCGAGTTGCTCTGCGTGCTCTGCTTGCCATCAGACTGATCTCCATCGGTCTTGCTGTTGATGTTGTTGGTGGTGGTGCTGCTTTGACTGTTGTTGCTGGGCTCATCGCCGGCGGCGTTTGCCACTTGACTAGCGGACTTCTCGGAGGCGCTGGAACCTGGCGAGCTGTTGGAATTGGTGGCCAGTCCCTTGATCTGCAGCAACTGGCCAATCTTCATGAAGGACTGCAGTTCCGTGTGCTTCACGTTGACCACGCCCTGGTACATGAACTCCAGTAGCTCGCACATGATATTGAAGCTCACATCTTTGAGTATGACTGGAAAATAAAAAAAAATAAAAATAAATTTTAAAATATAAAGTACCTTAATGAGGTAAAAAATTGATTCAGAGTGACCCAATGACCCCATTTTTGTAAAATCATCTATTTCCAAACTTGGAAGTGCCATAACTTGGAAAAAACTTCCCCGATTTTGATGAAATTTGGATTTCTATTAATGATTTGGATGCCAAAACAATTCTGCATTCAAAGTTCGATTACTTTCGGAGTTTTAAATTTTTCGACTTTTTTAAACATTTTTGCATACTTACCCCTTGACAAAATCATCAAAAATCAAAAAATTTGAAAACTTCAATTTTTGACTCTAATCAATTCTGGGACTCAAAACTAACATTCTGCATTTAATTTGAGGTTATTCTGATGAGTATTTCTCGAGAAAATGCATGAAAATGCGAAAAAAAAAGTTCGAAATTCTTAAAATCATTATTCTCCTAGTTTAAGATTGCCATAACTTTGACACTACATAAACGATTTTCACAAATAGTAAGTGATAGTAAATGATTTCATTTCAATTTGCCTAATACTTTTATTAGAAGTCATTTCGATGAATATTTGTCGAGACACGGTAAATATTATGTAAAAATTTGCCTAGAAATATCTTAAAATCGCTAGTATAGTTTTGAATAGATATAATTTCGTCAAAAATTAACTAATTTTCATCAAATTTAGATTTCTGTCAATGATTTGGTCCCCGCATTAAAACTGTATTCAAAGATTGATAAACACCCCCATTTTCACATATTATAGTAAAAATTGTGATCCCAATTTTTGCGATTCATCGTTTTTTTCGGACAAGCATGCATTTTGTTTTTTATTTGAGGTGATTCTGATCAGTATTTTTAGTAGTATTTCTGTATTCAATTATTTTGTTGTAAATGAAAAATCATGAAATCATTTGAATTCATGTAATATTTCTGAATATGAGCTATATCTAAACAAGTCTTATTGTGTTATAAATAATTAAGCTATTACTTTTTTTAAAATTTTTTTTAAATAATGTCATTCGGATTGGGGATTATCTTGTGTGCACTTAAGATTTGTGGGCTAAACTGTACACCGAGTCAAATCGAAAACATTATCAAATGGGAAAGGAGGTCAGATTCATAGTGGGGAGATGTTATCATCTCCAACGTTCAAATACTAAATCAATACATAAAAACAGCAGCAGTTGGAGCTGTAGTAGCGGCAGGCTATGATAAGAAATCTCAAAACTGAAAAACTTAAATATATTTTTATAAATATGTTATAAACTCAACAACAGCAGCAGCCATAATTATTAAATAAGTATATGTCATATCATCATCAGCTGCTGTTGTGTATTGCCTTTCGACACGGCCTATGAAACATTCTCGGTATTCGTCTTCGTCTCCGTCTCCGTCTCGGATTCATTCTCAGTTTGAGCTTGAGTCCCCGTATTGGCACAGTGGTACAACTACTGGAAGACACGTAATCAATTTGTGCTCCCTGTGACTCCCATAAATAATAGTTGATTTTAATTAGTTGCCAGAGTAAAAAATATAATCGCACTTTTTACTACTGTGCCAGTTCACATCTCGCATCTTGGCATCAACATCTAGTTAAAAAAACAATATTATCGCTTGTTCTCAATAACAAATTCTATATATGTACATATGTATGTATGTGGATGTCCGTCCGTCTTCTCATCTGTCGCCTGTTGCTTAATCTGTCCGTATGCGCGTCTCGACATCGACATCGACATCTCTCGACGTCGTCCATAGTATTGTCTCCTGCTCCGGCTATCTCTGAATCGTATCTGTGAGACGCCATGTCCGTGTTTATATTGCAAAGATCAAAATCCGTGCATTATACTAATGGGTATATGTATAACCCTCCAACTGTATCATCTCATGCGCTTGACTGATGATCCCCGATACGTGATCGATACGGGCATCGTTAATCGAATCAACAAACTTGCGAGCTCAGTTTCTAAATATTCCTAATATGTCTATAATAAGCGATCTCTCTTATCACTGATAAATATTGGCATATATAAATATTGGCATGCATATAAAGAGGATTTCGAAATATGCCCTCCATATTTATTAAACAGATACAACAATATTCCGTCTCTTGGATAGGCAACAATGAGATCTACAGAGGGGTATCAATACAAATAACAGATAGTCATCCATACAGACATATGTATGTATTTTCATGTGTGGAATGATCATCTCGGTCGGTTGTAGATAAACTTTGTCAAAAGTTCACGGAAAATGTGATAAATACGAGTTGATAAGCGGCGGAATCACATCCAAACCATCCCAACATCCACACACGTCCCAAAATCAAACTGAACGTACAGCCAGTCCGAGTAGATAGATGATGATGGAATTCGGGGAATCTGTACGAGTATGCTTAAAAATATTATTTATATATATATATACATATATATATTTTATGCCCTGAACCCCGTTGATCTCTACTGATATCGCATACGGTCGTCGGCAAAATGATCACAGCATGCCTTAAATCTAGCATAGATTTTACTGTGCATACGATATAGATATGGCAGGGAGGGTATTTTATAATATTGTAAACTATTCCCACCCATTGGGCTATGGAGCAGACCACGCCCACGCCCACTTGAGCAAGAAAGCAGCCAATAAGATTGCAGTCTATCGCATTTCGAACAAATTTTTATTTTATGATTATGATAAATGTTTATCGAATCGGAACGCCAATACGAAGGCAACAATATACGAAAGGTCCCCTATTATCGTCTATCGTAGCGTATGGAGTGGGCCGTCGCATTTCGACACTAACAAAATAAGTGTTATCTGGAAACGCCATATTACTAGTCGAGTAGTCCAAGTCTCTCCATGTCGATATTCTTGTCCATGTGTTTAACGCTTTGTGCCGTGTGCGTTCGAAGTGTGTGTAGGTACAACCTGATAAACTGAGCCAAAGGAGGATTGAGGGGTTCCCTCCCGACCCCACCCCACAGTTGATATACGATGCATGTCACGTATACCTTATAGGATGTGGATGATACCCATTGAACTAAGATAGAGACTATTTGATAATCTCACTCAAATGTCAAATAAGTCTCTTAAATCTGAATCACTTTTGAAACCTACAGCATAATATTTTCCCAAAATTTCTATAGCTACAATCCTTTTATTCAAAATACCATATATCATTCAACATTTTCCGAATTTTTTATTAGATACATTTAAAGTTAAAGTGTAGAAACATTTTTCGAATTTGTATCAAATATATCCTTACATAGAGTATATCCTTACAGAATTCCAAAATTTAATCATATCCTTGCATACAATTTATGGTAAATATAGATTGATCTAAGATCAGGAGAAAATATCATTGCTCTTCCAGTATTTAGTTGCTATTCCAATTTTGAAGTAGCAAGGATTCCAAAGAATCGTTAGGATTACTTAATATATGAACCCCGAATAGCACCAAGGAGTTTGATAAAGAGTGAGAGAGAGATGGGCAACGGAAGATCATATCAGAGCCACTCCAATAACATCATAATTTATGGAGTACAATAAGAATTTTTTATAATTTGTTAAAAAACGTTGATAATTTGATTAGTTTAGGTATGTATATCTTGTGGCCAAGGTAGCATAGTTGTTCGTGTTTGGGTATTAGCCAAGGAATTAGCGGATCCGATAAGTAAATCTATTTGTTGCTACTGCCGTTTTGACTCATAAATTAATATTTGACAACACACAACAAATGCCCCATAAAAACCGATGAAATTTCACATGCCCAATGTCAAAGTCTGATATTATATGATAGGCCTATAAAATGTGCTCCCGGTCTAATACGTAAGCAAACGATTAATGGGCACTTGCCCCTCCCCGGCACAGAGGCGTCGTAACCCGTGAGAAGGATAAGTCAAAGAAGGATGCGCCGAATAAAAATAAAATTTTTAACATTTATAAATATATTTTATTACAGATAGGAACAGTTACGCGAGCTCACTGTAGATTTGAGATTATCAAACAAACAAAAAAATAATAATATTAGTAAGATTATGTACATTTGCGTTAATCCAAGAAAAGTTATAAAGTTTTCCAGAGTTGGGAATTTTTCATATATATATTTAGCAGATGGATGCGTATAGAGTTAAGTTCCCAGAATTTTTGTCAAGGACTTTCCCCCTTCGGTTAGTTGAGGCAACGCCACCACTGCCAATAGCTCCAACTATATAAATATAACATTGAGTCTGATATTTACGACAAGTTCAGCGATCGATATTATACTATCTTCCTTTTATTATAGGGCTGGTAATATCAGCAAAATATTTCAATCCACCCCCCCCCCCCCCAAAAAAAAATACTCAACACTTCCCCAGTTCGAACGGATCGCATTGGGAGCACTTGAATGGGCCGCAACTATGGATTGTTCGCTTAACTTGGCTTGGCCAGTCGCTAATTATATTTCATGGGTATTAAGTGGGCACAATATGGGGGAGACAGACAGGAAGAGAGACTGTCCACTCCTCAAGCTGGAAGTGTGTGTGTGTTGAGTCGTTATCATCGCACCAAACTGGTCATAAGTTGAAAATCTTATTTTACGATTTCTCGAATGATACCAAAACAAAAAAAAAAAAAAGAGCAGAGTACCAGTAAAAAAAAGAAATACAAAAATGCTGATAAAACACTTTCAGCTTGATATTGATATTGATATTTATGCCAATAATAAAACTGGCTCGCTTGATTCGCAATAGATAATATACCTCCTTTGGGGATTAACATACAAAATGGCCAACTAATATAAGTATGTATATATGTATGTATATATTTGTAGTTAACTCTTTAAGTAGTCTGTATATATCGATGGATCGTAACACGGCAACAACAAAACTATCGTACTGAGTAGGAGAAATATCAATATCAACGGCAGGCAATTCATATCGCAGCGTTAACAACAGTCACAGGCAACCTCAGAGTGTCCCCTAATCAATATCTCGAAAAGGAAAGAAATAAATACAAAAATAATAATAATAATGATAATGATAATGATAATAATGATATTGGTGTTCGAGTGGTTGCCCCGTTAGACCCAGTTGGGCAATAAATGATTGTTCAACGCGATAAAAAGATAAAATGTTTCACATTTGTTGTTGCTGCTGCTGCTGCTGCTGCGTGTTACACTTAAGCAACAACAATAACAACAACAACAACAACAGTAACAACAATAACAATAGATTTGACTTGTTAGCACCTTTAGTTTTTGGACTATACTTAGTTGTTATTGTTGTATTATGACTTGGTTTATTTATAATAATTTTTTAGCCCAAAGCATTATTTATAGCGTATATTAATATTCTTTATCTTTTGCTGCTGCTGTTGCTGTTGCTGTTATTTCCCTTCTTGTTATTACTATTGTTGCTCCTCTTTTGTTGCTAGTTATTGTTGTTGTTGTTATTATTGTTGTTGTTGTTGTTGTTAGGTAGCACATTTCTGCTGCTACTTGAAAGATAAAACATTTGTTGTTTATTGCCGCTTGATCTGATAAAGCCACCGTGCAGCACATAGAACGTGTACAACAACAGTTCAGTCTAACCCCCCGCCCCCCTTTGGCTATGCCCATGACACCTCCCCCCCCACCCCCCTCTGTGCCTGGGCAAGTACGAGTGCGTCAAGCTGGCGATATCATATCCATGCACATATAATATACATATGTATGTATGAAATACATCATATAAAATGCCAGAGTCCATCATGACTGAATCTAGGTTGATTTCAGTTAAGCATTTGTTATACATTTGATGAGGTCAGCTACGGGAGTTGGAGTCGGAGTCGGAGTTGTAGTTGCATTTCTTATCAATTGGAATGGAGTTGGAATGGGAATGGGAATGGCAACTGCAGCTAGAGACAACGTGGCGACAGCGCTGTGTGGGATTATCAAGCATATTGACAGAGATGGCGATGGCGATGGCGATGGAGTTGGAGGCGGAGGTGGAGTTGGAGGTGGAGGAGCAGCAGCATAGAGCATAGCTAATTCTGTTTGATTTTTGATTTATGATAAGGCCTAAATTGTTTTTATTTGCCTTAGACTGAACAGCAACAGCTCCTCCTCCTCCTCCTCGTCTATATTATCACCTTTGGTATATTGGGTGGCTAGTTGAACTACCAGGGAGTGGTTCGTCAGTGGTCTACGATATGATATCTGGCACTGTGGCCACTGTGTCTGATATCTGCTCAATGTGACAACGAATTTATTATAAAAGGTTGATTTATATCGAAACGTTGCATAGCCACCATCTGACAACTGACGGGGGTGCTTAGATAAACTGACAGGTAGCCCAGTCCAGTCCAGTCCAGTCCAGACGACGATAGTATCAGTGATGAAATTTTTAACTACGGCAACACACTTGGCACATACACACACACAGCCACACATACAATGGAGCACGGTTTTTGGCTCAGTTTGGCGGGCTCAACGAAATTGACGCGTGAACAATTTGTGTAAACAAACACACACACACACACAGACACACACGCACGCACGCACACATTCACACACGCACAGTGGCAAACTTGTGAATAGAACGTGGCAATAAATAACTGGCGAAAGTATATAACATACATAATAGAATTTCAATGTTGACTTACTGATGGGATGCTGGCAGGGATTGGTCGTGAATATCTCTTGGAAGTATGGACTGCAGATGGCCAAAACTATTTTGTGGGCCTGCAGCAGTTTGCCATCGCATGCGAGCGTCACATCCACCAAGTCGCCACGATCGTACAGATTCTGAAAGCCGCTGGCAATATTGTCCTGGAAATTCTTCCAGCACAGCTTGAACTCATCATCCATTTGCGGGCTTTTTCGTCGTCGTCCGCCGTCGTCGCGTCGTTATTGTTTTGTTTTCTGCTTTGGCGGCCTTTTCACAGCCAGTTGGTTGAATTCAACTCAATTGAGTTGCAGAGAGAACTCAATTGGCAAAATGTATGTACTATATTGTTTATATTGATATTCAGTAAAATTCGTTAGTGGCGAATCGAGTCTGTATTTTATAGCCGATTTTAATGATTCTTGTTTATTTGCTTTTGGCCGTGATTTCTCGTCTCGTACACTTTGCGGCTGACATTCACAACTGATGCCCACACTGAGAATGTCAGGTAGAACATAAACACAAAAGATATATGCAAAAAGCACGCTCACGAGCGCCAAGAACGCTGTCGCACTCGCTCTATCTCTCTTTCTCACGCTCGTTGCTCGATTTTCGCTCTATCGCCAATTCTCAGGCGAAATGAATTTAGTATTTTTAACTTTAGACAAATGCTGCAAGCGATTTGGTTATTTTTGTTAGCGTTGACATCCACGCGCGCACACGAACACGAACCGTCTGCGTCTACAGCCACATTGACTTTGATTTCGGTTTTAATTAACACTTTTTGATTTAAAACATTTTTATCAGAAAAGCGTGAAATGGCAGCGGACGCTGTTTACGTTTCGGTTCGCTCGCTGTTTGTGTGAGCAAGATAGAGCGAATGAGAGAGAATTGTCATGCGCACAAATTCAACAGCTGTGGCCTAAGATTAGTGCTGTAAAACGTCACTTCATTATTCTAGTTGGCGGGACAATTTGAGTTTGCGGATAATACCACTTATTAAAATTTTATCGATAACTTAAACAATTTATGGTTACTCAGCAACGTCACTTAAACACTAATATTTTAATCAATTACTAAACATAGTCATAACTATGTACAAACAATCTTTCTGATCTCTACAGGTATTCGATAAGAAAAATCGATTTTCGATAACTTCACTCTCACGCGCGCACATTGACAGAGCCATTCAACGCTCTCTGATAAGAACTTATCTAAATTGGTAAAAAATTCACTGGTATAGTTAGGTCACAACCGACTTAGCTTATGCGCTGAAACCGTAGAAGCAAAAATAAATTTGTAGATAGCTAATACGGCCGACATTGTAGAAATTTGCCGTACCAGTTGCAGGAGCCGTAAATAACCCACTTTACATTTTAAAACAAATCGAAAAGCCCCTTATCAATTAACCGTGAATCGTTGGCAGCTCCGCCGATTGGTCACCGGTTTGATTTCTTCAGATCTAGTACTTTAAATTCGTTCACCTGTACGGCAACGGTACGAGCCAACCTCTATAATCTTCCAGTTATTATAATGGGTTGTTGTTGTAGTAAGCGATTAATTCATATTTACATTAATAGCGTGCACCAGCTTGAATAATCTTGTATTTCATTAATTTCTTTAAGGTCAAAGCAAATCAGTTGATTTGCCACCTGTGCCACCCGCGCCAGGTAAGCAAAGGAAAACTACATTACCGGAATTCCCAACCTCAATAAACTCTGGCCAAAACACGCAAAATTCTGGCATTTCTGGAGGAGTTACAAATATAGCTCTGGAAGACGATTAAGCGGACGGACAACTGAACCCAAAGAAAAAGACGCTTTGTATATACTTTTATCATTTTATTTAATATACATCATTTTAATGGAATTAATCAAGTATTAATGCGCTTTTTTTGTATAAATGTACATTGGAGCGTTACTTATTCAAAATAAAATGTAAAGATTAAAATACCAAGTAGATTTTCATATTTTGTATATAAAAGCTATCGAATATGTAAATCAAAACCGATTATAAGCGGCAAGCATCACTCTCCGATCATATGTTTTCGATAATAATAATAAATACTTTAAAGTACTTGCGCTAAGTAACGATAATGTGATTGTCGCGCATTCCACCAGCCACAACACGTGCGTCCCGCTCATTTGATAAAAATTTTAAAGTTTTCATATTTAGTTAGCTATTTATTTATGAAAACATAATCAATTGCACACAATATGGCGATACAAGCGAATAGAAGAAAAAGGAAGCACGAGCAAGGCGCTGAAGAACAACAGGATGAGGCAGAAACTGCTGTGCCTAAGAAAGTGCCCAAAGAGTCCGACACTCCAAAGAAGAAGAAGAGTAAATCAACCGGTATAACGGTGGAAAATGAGCAAATTGAGGAAACAGTGGCTGATGAATCCAATGTCGCTGAGGTAGATCCTCCAAAGAAGAAGAAGAAAAAGTCTAAGAATGCTCCTTCACCCGAGGACAATGATCGAGTGGAAGAAAAGGTGGAAGAGGAAGAGGAGGGTGAGACTAAAAAGAAGAAGAAAAAGTCAAAAACTGTAAAGGCAGAGGAGGAAACTGTTGAAGATGAGAGTCAGGCAATGGAGGAGGATGTTGGCACCCCAAAGAAGAAGAAGAATAAGCCTAAAAATGTGGATGAAACAGTGGAGCCTGATGAACAGCCGAAGAATGCACCAAAAGAGGGGCAAGTGGTCAAGTCAAAGCGTAAAGACAAACATAAAAACCCAAATAAGGAACTTGAAGGTGCAGAGATCAGTCCCGATTCGGGCATAGAGCCAGAGGAGAAGGAGGAACACTTTCCCAACGATTTCAAAATGATGAACTTTCGCAATAAGCTCCAGGGCAACAACTTTATGACAGGTTAATAAATGTTAAACCATTTAAATGCTCTAATAACCTTCCCTCATCCCTTCTAGAATTGAGACACTTTCTGTACATGTGCAAGGTGCGACCCAATATTGTGGCTAAGTATATCGAGAAGCGGGGCAAGCCGCTGGAGCTGGTTGAAGCCTTCAACCGCATCGATAAGACCAACATACTGCACGTGGGCTACCTGTGTGAGGCACTGAAGCGCATCATCATGGAGATAGTGACCAATCAGAAGTCACATTTGGAATCGGCGGCACATGCTGGTCGCTACTTCCTCAAGGCACACGGATCCGTCTTGGACAATCTTTTGAGTTCAGCGAAGTCGATGCATCGTTGTTGTGCACTGCATCTCCTTACTGCCATAGTTTGCGTGGAACCCCAGTTGGGTCGCCAAGTGCTTTCATCCTTCAAAGTATTTCTGGATAGGAACATGTCGGCGCAGCTGCTGTCCCATTCCAAGAAGGACTACTGCGAGACGGAGACGGTGCGCAAGGCCTTTATACACTTCATCCTTGCCTTCCTGGTGGACGGCAACCTGGTGCTAATACGTAATATACTGGATCGCTCCCACTTGATCCAGGAGCTGATCAAGGGATTGCGCTATGATGACCATGTGACCGCATGCCTGGTGCTTAGTACTCTCCGCCAGTATGTCCTGGAGAATCCCAACATACTGAAGACGAAGAAGGTGCAGATCTTTGACCTGACCACCTGCAAGAATTTACTGTGGCTATATAACTGGCTGGGTCCACAGGGATTGCTCGTGGAGAACGTACGCAACAGAAGTGTGGTCAGATCGGTGGAACAGGATGCGGTGTCTGCGTCCGTGCACGATGTAATGCTGCTGTTGTTGACCTCCAGGAAACATGGCATCTGCTTTGATGCGATGCTCAACTATCGCAAGAAGCACAACAAAGTTGTGGGCAGAATCCTGGGCTTCATCACTCGGCCGCACAATGATAAGCGTCAGGAGGATCTGTTACTGAAGACGCTGAAGGCGTGTCCGGATCTAGGCAGGAAATGTGTGCGTCACTTCAGCTTCCTCACGAACCCATTTAATAATTCAACTAGCAACCTGGTTAAGGGCATGGATCTGATGTCGAAGATTATAGAGACACTGCCCCCGAGCTCTTTGTCGTTAGCCATGGACAAGATGACCCTCACCGACTTCGCCTACTGGATCAGGGAGATCTGTGTGCCAGCGGAGGCACTGCATCATATCACCCACAACAACTTGCTGAAGGAATCCGAGTTCCCTGTGCGTCTCGCCGTCAATCGCCTACTCCTCAGCATGATGACGCAGTTCAGCAACTATGTGAAGGCTGTCACCCAACAGGTGCAGTCAAGTCGTGCCGTGAATTCATTAAGGAAATTCAACTTTGATTTATTGAATCATCTGCTGGTCTGCTTTCCATCCATTGAGGTCGTTCTCCACTCGCTCTATATAAGCATACATGACAGGCTAAATGATGGGGTGAACGTGCTGGAACATCTGCCCGTCACCCTGGATCTGGTGCTGCTCATGTGCACCGAAAATCGTGCCTTTGTCAATAAGACCAGTCAGATTCTCCATTATCTGGATGTACTGCGTCCCCTCTATGAGGCGAACTTTGATGAACCACTTGATGCGGCGACTCCTGACCAGCTGGGCACAGTGCAGAAAATCAAACTGGAACTCAAGTCTATTAAGACGATTCTGTTGCTGTTTCCACGTGCCCTCCATCCACAGGAGGAACTCTTCGAGAAGGTGCTCCGTTCCTTCATCAAGGCCTATATGTTGCAGGATGCGGAGGTAAAATCCGAGGCGGGTAATCTCTTGTACTCCCTGTTCCAGAATACGGGCATGTTTAACTCTAGCGGATATGAGATTGACATCTGGCTAGAGGCTCTGGTTGGTTTCGAAGCAGAAACTGTCCACAATGTGAGCAGCATACTTGTGAGTCTGCTATCCCTGGACCTGTCCAAGGTGGAGGAGCTGCCCATGCAACTAAATACGAAGGAAATGGACATTAACGAGGCTAATCTACGCAAGCTACTTAAACAGATCGAGCTGGGACAAACCGTCCAAGGTTATGTGGAGATGCTGTCCCTGAGCCGCATGATGCCGCTGCTTTTGCAGGGCGTGGAAATCGAGCCTCCGTACGACAAGTATGTGGAACTGGTTTTCCTGCTGCTTCATCAATATCATGTCCGGCCGGAGGAAGTCCAGCAATTATATACATCGCAACTCTCTCAGCACACGAAGTACATGAAGAAGTGGCAGAGCGGAAAGGTATCCACATTGCCAGCGCAGATTGCCGAGCACTGGCCACAGTTGGCGCATCTGCAGCAGGCAGTGCTGGAGCAACCCACCAATTCCTTTGGAGAACTCTTCAAGTCAACCCCAACGGCAGCTATCCACTTTGAGCTGCAGCTGCAGGATGGCCACGTATTGCAGCTGGAGGATAGTCTGCGTAACCCTCGTCGCAACATGATCTATGTCCATAATCTGCTCTTTCTGCTCTCTCAACTGGTGTCCAACCCGCAGCTGAGTCTGGAACAATCCCAGTTCATAGCCGACTGCATGATTAAGTTCCTGCAGATTGCTGTCCAGGTGGATGGAGGCAATACAGGGCAGACGTTGCTAGGTGAGGACAAGGCGGACCACGAAAAGACTCATACAGAGCGTCTGCTGCACTTCGTCTACGAGATACGTCTGAGTGAGCTGCTGACGACGCAGTTGCTCAGCGAGACCAGCCAAACCCAGTTGCACTACGTTAAGTTCCTGAACCGCCTCACGGATTACTGCAAGACCCTTCCCAAGTTCGCCAGCTACACTGGCCACTACAGACAGCAGCTGGTGGTCGGTCTGGACATAGCCTTGACCGAAGGTATCGCTATGGAACGGGTGGAGGAGCCGGAACAGCTCATGGAGTGCGTGGCTCTCGTGGATGCTTTTGACCTGGACAGCACAGAGTCTGCCGAAATGCTACTTAAACTGACCACAAAGTTGAAGGCGTCCAGGTACTTCATGGAGGCGGGAAAACCCAATCATTACTACGAGTTGCTGGTGCGTCTGCTGCGTCGTCTGTCCCAGATTCAGGAGCCGGTGGACTGCAGTGCATCCATTTCCAAGCTGCTGGAATACTACAGAGAATTCTGTGATCTGGCCTTGGCTGAACAACTGGAGCAGCTGGATACTGCTCTATTGCAGTTGCTCAGTAGGCAGCACCATCATTTGGGCGCGTGCGGCGAGGACTTCTTCAGCTGCTTCTTCTCCAGCAACAATCGTAAGCTGAGCAAGGCGGCAATAAAGATCGCCTGCCTGCTGCTTCAGCGCAACTCCAAGTTAGCGGAATCGTTCGCTACTTTGCTGCAGGATCATCTAGAGCAGAAGGAGCTGACCTATCCGCTGCTGGACGTGGCCTTCAAGGCGGGCTACCACCTGGAGCAGTCGCTGCTTCAGCGTTGCTATCAGGTCTACAAGAATGGCATACTTAAGAGCATCGAGAAGCCGCAGAAGGCGGCCGTCATCTACCGGGAGCATTCGGATGCGAGCGCTTGCCTCATTGGCCAATGCATGCCCAAGTCGGAGTGCCTGGATTACTGCCAGAAACAGCTCAAGTTCGATGCTGTCGAACTCTTCCAACTGCGTGTGCTACGCGAGATCTACGGACAGGCCTTGGAAGCCAGCAAGGATGAGAATCAGCAGGCCAACATCTTTGTGAGCTATGTGAATCTGCTGGTCCAGCTGTTGGCACTGGAACTGAAGAAGCAATCGGTGCAGCTGGACAGACTGGAACACCTTGCTTACAACTGCTATGAGTGGTATCAGCGTCAGCCGGCCAAACTGGACTGGAGTCGACTGTTAAAGGCCTCCCATTGGCTCAACTATTGCAGGAGTTGCCTGAAGCAGGCCATGTACATGCCCGAGGAGCAACAGCAGCAGCAGGCAGAGCAGTCTTCGGAGCAGGATCAACTCAATGGCTTACTGCTCAAGTTGTTGGCCTATCTATGCGATCGTCTTTACAAGGACTACAACGAGGAGGAGGAACAGCAGGATGCCAATGAGGATGCGGCAATGCTCTATGACATGATCTGCACCCACTCCCGATGCTATGATCACCTGCTGGGGGCGACAAGCGCCGTGAAGACGCATCTGCTGCAGTTGCTGGAGACATTGGCACGCAAAGCGCCCTCCGCTCTGCACTCCGCCCATATACCCGTCATCCTAGGTGCATATCATGCCAAACTGACGCCAGCAGATCGCTATGCCCTGGCTCTGTTGGAGCACTATGAGCGTTTCGATGTGGGTCTGAACGCGTATCGACCATTCATCTGGGGCGACAGCGCTGTTGCACATTATGCACTGCGTGCGGAGGACGAAGATGAGCGCGTCAAGCTGCAGGAGCAGGAGGCAAGTGTATCCCAGGTGCTGTGCATGATAGTCGCCCAGACCTGTCAGTATACCATCGAGAACTTCCCCATTTGGCGACAGCTGCATGCCAGGCAGCAGTTACCCGAACTGCAGTTTGTCAATCCGGCCAAGAAATCGCAATGTTTTGGCGACAATTTCCTGGAGAGGAGCATAGAGCGGGGCGTGACAGAGTTTGGACAGGATATGCGTCGCTTGTGTCCCAAGCGGGATGACATTAATGAGAACTGCTATGACCCGGCATTCATGGTGCCGCTAATGATGCATTGCTTCGCACCAGAGGCTGTGGTGCGTACCCAGTTGCCCGTGCAAAATGGACTTCTGGCAATGAACTTCTGTGCGCTCTCTTCACTGGACAAGGATATGCGACTGGCGGCGGCCGCTTGTCAGCAGCGCTATCGCAGTCACTTTGAGCTCTCAAAATTCTATGAGAAGCCTCTCTGGACACAGGCCTACGATAACATTATATCGGGATTGAGTGACCTGCGGGAATCATGGCTGGCACAGCGGAAGACACATGGCGGCACACCACGAGTGCCGCTGATCCCGGCACTGTTCATTGCCCATTGCTTCAATCTGAGCACGGATCCGACGCACTTGCTCTACAAGAAACTCATGACGTATCTGCAGTTGAAGCAAAGCTTCGATTTCCAGAAGATACCCGAGTTCAATGTGTTCTTCTACTCGTCGGAGCCAGAGCATGTGGAGTACCGCGAGTTCATTGTGCAGCTACTGAGCCATGGCATCAAATGTAGTGCTGATCTCTTCCTGCTGGTGTCCACCAATACATTCAAGGTGCTACTCAGCTACTATGATGCCCAGCTGGGCAATCTGCGTACCAATATGCTGCTGCTTTCAGTTATATCCACGTGCGTGAAGATACCCGGTGCAATCAAGATCATGCTGGATCATGTGGGCATCCTCTCCTGGCTGTATGCCGTCATTAGGGACACAAAGTTCCATCAGTTCGATATCATCGAGGGCATCATTAGCATCCTCAACAATCTGTGGTATGCCGCAGCTGCCACTCAGGACGAACTGCCGGACTACAAGCACATCCAGCTGCGACTGCAGAGTCCCATTATCCAGCTGCTAGATTTGCTGTCGCCACGTGTTTCCATACCAGGAATTGCTCGTCTGCTTAATGTGCTGAAGAAGTCGGCGGCTATCACTGGACAGTATGTTGCTATGCCTGCGACAAGGCTGGATCAGCTTCTGGACTGCCTCGGACGCTACTGGCCAAATGAAATTGCTGACATTCGATATATGCGCAGCTTCGGCGGGGATTATGCTGATCCTAGAGACGAGTACTGCGATAACTTGGCCAATGACCACAAATTGGACTCCCACTCTATCTTGGCCCTGTCCAGCATACGGGAATATGTTAGCAGCTGGCGGCAAGCACATCAACCGGCGTTTGCAACAGCTCAGGAGCCACTAGAAACCTCAATGTTATCATCCACTTAACCCATCAGAGGAACATTGTAAATGGAAATTTTAGTATAAGCCTTAAACAATATATTAATGATTTTACTCTAAAACTAAGCTTGTTTATAAACGTTTTTGCATTGAAAGATTTTCACCATATGTTTCTTCCTGAGTTCGGGTTATAAAACGGATTATCATGAGACGGATTATGATTGAGACATCAATGAAATGCAGAATCTAATGGTTATCAAAATTATAAACAGAATTGAGAATCTTATAAAAATCTGTTATTTTTGCAAATTATATTGCAGGGAGTAAAATTAATATAAACCAATTCAAAAAAAAAATTGTTCAGAAAGCTTCAATGAATCATTAAAAACATTTTAATTAAAAAAATAATGCAAGTTCTAATGAAACTTGTTTTGAATATGACTATAAAATCACTAATGAACATAACAATGAAAGGTTTCTAAAGCATGCACTAGATTCATGATCATTTAATTGAAATCACTATTGCTAAATCTAATGAAAATACTAATTATTAAAACTAATAATTACGGCAATCACTAATGAAAATTTATATGAGAATACTAATTCAAATTAAAATTTCATTGAAATCACGAATGGTAACTCAAATGAATATGTTAATGATATCACAAATACAATCTGATACATTTAGTAATTCTTATAAAAATATACGGATTTTCCAATCTCATTAAAATTCTTTTGCAAACACTAATTGAAATTCCAATAAAGTCAATAATGCGCATTTTTATTAAAAGTTTAATGAGAATTGAATTAACTAGCGATAATATTAATAAATATATCAATTATAATTATGCAATATAAATTTCTAATAAACATATTTAAAAAATAATAATAATCAGCATTTTAAATCATAATATGAATAAATTCAATTGAAAAACTTACCAAATAAGATTTGTATTTTTTAATAAAAAAAAACTGACCCCCCATAAATTGACCCTGAAAATAATTTGCAATATGATAAAATAATCTAAAATTAAATAGTTATTAAAATGTATAATTAAAAAAATAGATATACTATAATAGATATACTAGTAAAAAAAATTAAGATAGTACAAATAGTCTTCTATAATAATAGAAATAGTAGTAAAAGGATTTTTTAAAAATAGTAAAAACAGTGGTAGGAAAAAAGTAGTCACAATCAGAGTAGAAATTGTAGTAAAATTTTAGTTGACATAGAAGTAAAAATATTATGAAAAATTGTTCTTGAAACAGAAGTAGTTATAATAGTTATATTAGTTATAAAATAAATATTTAAATATGGAAATGTAGTGCCAAATAATATATATAAGATCCGTAAAAATAGTAGTAGGATTTCTATTTCTATAGATTAAAAATTGTAAAAGAAATTATTTTTTTTTTTTTTTTTTTTAGTTTAATATATTTAAAAGAAATTATAAAATTAAATTATAAATGTATAAAACTGCTCAAAAAATCTGAACTAGGCAACTGACGTTCAGATAAAATTAGTTATAATAACATAAATTATGTGAATTTTTTTAAAAATAACGTTAAATTAACTATAATGACATAAATTATAAAATGAGCGATGTAAGCGATATAATGTAAGTGAAAAAGATTTAAACTGTATTATTTTGAATCACAGTTAATAAAGCGCATAAATTGAAAATAAATAAAATGATTTTATTTAGAAAAAAAAATCAGAGGTGGGGAAATTCAGATTTTCATTTCCGAAATCTGAAAAAATACCAGGCGAACAGAAATCAGCAGCAAGTAACTTGCTTAAATCAGCAACACGTGTTTGGTTGAATGTGCATTGCACAATAGTCACACACGTGTATGGTTGGTTATGCACGACTTTGTTTACATGCGCCCTCCTGAAAGTATACCTCACTTTTAATATACAATAGTCAAACACATGTTTGGGTGGTTATGCACCACTTTATTTACATGCGCCCTCCTGAAAGTATACCTCACTTTTAATATACAATAGTCAAACACATGTTTGGGTGGTTATGCACCACTTTATTTACATTCGCCCTCCTGAAAGTATGCCTCACTTTTAATACACGTGCTTTTTAGCTACTTGCTGCTCATTTCTGTTCGCCTGGTATTTTCAGCAGAATTTCGTTTAAAACTCGATCAATTTTAACTTTTTTTTTATTTAAAAATTTTCGAGGGTCACAAATATTCAATATTCCGTTACCAAAATCGCCAAAAATACCAGGCGAACAGAAATCAGCAGCAAGTAACTGGCTTAAATTGGCAACACGTGTTTGGTTGAATGTGCATTGCACAATAGTCAAACACGTGTGTAGTTGGTTATGCATGACTTTGTTTACATGCTCTCTGGTTAGTATACCTACCTTACTCACAATGTGTGAGCCCCACTCTCAGAGCGACTTTCAATACACGTTTGGTTGAATGTGTATTGCGCCACGTGCTTTTTAGCTACGTGATGCTCATTTCTGTTCGCTTGGTATGTTAAGCAGAATTTTGCTTAAAATTTGACCGATTTCTCGGGTTTTTTTTTAAATATTTCAGAGGCGGAAAAAATCAATTTTCAGTTTCGAAAATCGACCAAAACACCAGGCAAACAGAATTGCTCAGCAAGTAACTTGCTCAAATTAGCAACACGTGTTTGGTTGAATGTGCATTGCACAAACACGTGTGTGGTTGGTTATGCATGACTTTGTTTACATGCTCTCTGGTTAGTATACCTACCTTACTCACATGTGTGAGCGCCACTCTCAGAGCGACTTTCAATACACGTTTGGTTGAATGTGTATTGCGCCACGTGCTTTTTAGCTACTTGCTGCTCATTTCTGTTCGCCTGGTATTTCCAGCAGATTTTTGTTTAAAATTAGCTGTTTTTGAAGGATTATTAGAATTTCTACTCCTATTTCTACTCAAATTTCAACAACTATTTACTATTACAATTTCTACAATTACTTCTACTCCAATGTTTACTACTGTTTTTACAACTATTTATATATATGATTACTACTATTTCTACTACGTTTCTACAATTATTTTTATTCAAATTTTTACTAATATTTAAACTGCAATTTGTTTTACCAATTAAACTACTATTTCTACTCCAATTTCAACTAATATTTCATCTACCACTTTTTACTACTACTTCTACTGCAATCTCTACTTTTTTTTCAACTCCAACTCCGACCACTATTTCTACTCTAATTTCTACACTTATTTGAACTTCAATTTCGACCACTATTTCTACTCCGATTTCTAGTACTATTTCAACTACAATAATTCTTACTCCTAAAACTTCTATTATTTCTGATAGTATGTTTAACACTATTTCTACTCCAATTTTTCCAACTTTTTTAACAAATATTTATACTACTAGTTCTTCTTCAAATTGTTCTATGTCTACTGCTATTTATCTTATTTTTTTTTCAATCTTTATTACTATTTCTACTCCTATTTCTCCAAAATTTTTTTACAATTTCTATTTTCCTATTAATTTTTTAAATAATATTTCTATTATTTATAACGATTTCAAATTGAAGAGTTAGGAGTTCTATTTCAACTACTACCATTTCTCCACATTTACACATTTTTAATACTATTTGAGCCATTATATTTAGTTTTTTGACTCTTATATCCAATTCTATTTTTTGAACATCAATTTTTACCACTATTTCTACTTCGTGATATCTACCACTATTTTTATTTCGTGAAACTAAACTACTAAACTTCTTCTTTTAGTTTACTTATATTTATATTCAATTTGCTTTATATTTATTTATCAGATCTACTAAAATTTCTCCTACAACTTCGTCTAATTTTTTTTTATTATTATTTATTTCTACTCCTATTTGCACTACAAATTTATCTAATATTGCTACCATTTTAAATTTATTATTTTTACTAACTCTATAAGTACATCTCATTTTTTACCAATATTTGTATTTAATCGACTCCATATATCTACTATTATGTCCACTATTTCATGTTATTCGATTTCATCTCATATTTTAACTACTATTATATTTATTTGACTAATTCTACTTATATTTCTACTACAATTTCTATTCAATCTTATATTTTCACTGCACTTTATTAAAGGTGTTTCATAAAAATATCTCTTGATATACTCTCAAAATGAGCAAAACTCATTTTTCTAAATATCATTAGTGTTACAGTTCTGTGTTATTATTGCTTACAAAACCTTCAAGAATTAATAAAAAATTTTGGACTCAAATTTATTGTTTAGCTCTAAACTAAGGTTAAACTACTGCGTGGAGATAATATTTCGCATCTGTCGTATGGCAGTCACCAGGCGTGGCTCACAGCCACTGCTCAGGCTCAGGTACTGGTCTGGAGCTGCCTTCAGCAATGTAAGTATCTGGGAGAGCTGGAGGTTGATGGTTAGACCAAGTTCCTCCAGCACATTGGATAGATACTCAATGTCCACGCTGAGCTGCATGGCTGACGATGCTGGTAGGGATTTAATCTGCAGAATCTGTGCCTGATAGAGAACACAGCACTGGTCGACGACCAAGGAGAGCAGCACATCGGCACACGGTATAGCCTGGGTGTATTTGATGTTGCACAGTTCCAGGGCTTGCTTCAGCAGCGTCGATGGCGACAGCAAGAGCGGCTCGAGATGTTGTGGCAGCGTGAGTAGATACTGGCCAATCTGGGTGATGCTCTCCTGCGGTGCAAAGCTAAAGGCCGGCATGGTGATGCCTGCACTACTACCATGTGCCTCAACAGGTGGTCGTATGTGCGCCAGATGCACCTCAATGGGTTGCAGCAGGATGTTCAACGTAATGTCATGGGTCTCTGCCAAATATGTCTTCAGTGTGGCGTAGATCTGTGGAAAGATGCCCAGGCTCTCGGCACTTGTTGCGGTTGCTGCCTCTGCTCGCTTCTTTTCATAGTCGGCAATGCTGGCAAGGATTTGATTGTGCGTGGCACGCTCACATGTCTCGTATATACTAATGACAGCTCCGGCAGCAGGCTTCTGCAGCTGATTGGACAGTGACGTCATGCGCGTGTGAAGAGTCTGCTCGAACTGATGAAGCTGCAATTGGAAGTCGGCCAGGCACTGCAGCTGCGACATGGTATATTGGAGTAGTGACCAATTCTCACTACGAGCTGCTGTTGGGACACTACTGCCGTTCCCGCCTAGACTTAGGCTTAACTGGCGTTGCGTGCGACTGAAGTTCTCCAGCTGCCGCTTGAAGATTCCATTGAGCACTGTGATGAGCTTGCAGAGCGCCAAATCGTTGGTAATGTTGGCGCAGCGATCACAGGCTTGCTTCAGCCACTCGTATAGCTTGCGTGTGCTGTCCTCCAGATGATGCACAGCATCGCTGGGTGTTGACTGATTGGACAGTAGTCGATCCACTTGGGTAGACAACTGGGTTTCCTCAAGCCGCGGATACTGATTGATAAACTTATGGAAATACTCGAAGATGGCCTCGGCCAACTGGCGATGCAGGTCCTTGGTTAACACAATGTGCGATTGCTCTAGCATCGAGTTCAGATGCAGCACAAAGTTTTGATTTGCCTGGGCATATTGTGCCAGCAGTTCCAGACGCTCATTCGATGTCTTGAGCAGCTGCAGTATGTGTGCATCCCGAGTTGGCTGCAATGCCGGCAACAGCTCGGCCACGACTAGGAATGGTTGAGATTGGGCGACATTTGTGGAGTCATCTCCAAAGAGCTGAATGCACCACTTCAGCTGACGCTGGCAATGCTCTAGCAGTTGGTCATAGAACAAGTTGAGGAAGTGCTGTTGCGGCGTCTGCTGAGATTCAGTGACCTGCAGCTCCAGAGCCTGCTTCCATTGCTGTTGGAGCACGTTCTTCTGAACGGCTCGATAGTATTGATGTAGCTGGGGCAGACGCTGAATACTATTGAAGATCTCCACATGCTTCTGACACTGTTCTAGATTTGATTCGGCGAAACATTGTACAAGTGTTGGGGATGCCATCGCCTCCAAGCGATTCTTGAAGTCCTCCACTTGTGTTTGACGTTCTGCATGTCCAGGCAGCTGCTCCTGTGCCTGCAGAGATTTCTGCAGCGCTGTCAGCTTATCACACACGCCCTGCAATATTAAATAATGATGAATCAAGGTATTTTTTTTGGAGTCTACACACTAACCTTTAGGTCATTGCGTTCGAAGCAATCCTCGAGTTCGGACAGCAAGTTACCCCAACCATCAGATTCCTGCAAGGATACCTTTGCCGCCTGCAACTTGGTCTGCAACGTGTTAAGGCGCTCCAATGTAGCCATACAGTCACCGGTCTCCTCCTGCACATCGGCCACTTCTTGCCGCATGGCGCTCATCTTCTGCTGCAACAGCGCTACATCGGCTTGCAGTGTGGCCGCCTCCTTGGCAATACGCGGCATGTTAGCCACCACTTGCTGACTGGATTCCTCCACAGCATAGTTCACCTGCTGCACATACAATTGCAACTTGGCCACGTAACTTTGGATGAAGGCTGTGGGAGTTGCCGTCTCTTTATCATTCTCTTCTTTGTATTTCTTGTAGTTGGCATTAATCCAATCGGAGGCACTGAATACAGGCCCAGAAAGTGCAGAAATATCCATTATAATAAAATAAATCTGAATACTTGGAATGTATTTTCAATATTCACGCAGTATTAAAAATAGTGATGTAAAAAAATTTCGATGATTCGAATATCGCTTGCTTTTGGGACGATGTTTATCCGATGTTTTGGCTCACATCGATTGTCTCTGCCGCGAAATACGTTCATCGAAGCAGCGGGACAATAAAATGCAAAGTGTTTATTGAGCCAAAAGACCTGGAATGATGCAGATTATCGTCCACTATCTCTTCAGATACTTTCTATTCCTTATTGTCATCATAGTTCCGCAGTCTACGATGACGCTGTCGACTTACAAAAGCTTCTGCCTGCATAGCTCTTCAGTGTATTATTGTTGTCATGTACCACTAAATTTGCAGCTTGCATTTTCGCTTTTAACTACCGCTCGCTTAATAATCGTTTTGCATTTGAAATCATTATTTTTCGAAATTTTTACAGTATTTGCACCTCGAAATTTAATATCAAAAATTAGAAAATAAATTGGCGGCTGCGGCAGCACTGACAATGGTGAACAGCTGTCAAATAAGCACAGCTGTTATCAAGCAACCAGCAACAGTGTTGGAAAAAGTCGTGAAGATTGTATTATTTTTTGATGTGCAACACACAAAGTTCTGCTTGCGTCGCCGAACTTTGGCTATTTCAACATAATTAAAACAAGAAAATCATTAACAGCATTAAACTTCTAAAACATAGTTAATAATTACAATTAAACTAAAAACCCACATCACTTTCTCAGTATTACATATGTATGCTTAAATAGAAATACACAGTAAGACACTAAAACTCGCACAGTGGCGACTGTTGGTGTGAGTGCGAATGACGATTGAAATGAATGTTAATTAAAATCTATATTCTTAAGAAGTTTAATCTAATGGCAGTTAACTTATAGTTTGTAAAACATGTCAGTTTGTAATGCCGATCCCTGGCAAGTGACAAGCGACAATAGTCAACAACAAAACGGAAATATTGAGGAGTCTGCCAAGTTCGAAGAAAACTTCAACCCCGAAAAAATTGATAATCAAAAAATCGAAAGTAATGAAATTCTTCTCCCAAGTCAAATTGAACCATTGCCAGATTCGGCCAACTACTTACAGCTGCTAGGTAAGAATTTTGACAAGCTTAATAACACAAAAATAATATTTGAAACCCATCACATAGAGCGTAAATTGCAAAAGGTGCAAAAGGGAGCCAAGTTGTTGGATTCACTGCAGCAGAAGAAGGAGGATTGCATGCGCAGTTTGCTGGCAACCAACGAGCTTCCAGCCACAACTATTGAACAACTTCTAGGACTCGATACGCCCATTGAGAGTGGCCGGCTCCATCGACACTTGCTGCCCATCCAGGCGGTGACCGTCGGCGAGACTCTGCACATAGTCAAACACGACGCACTTGAGGCGGATGCCGATGTAGACGCAGAGACAAACGAAGAAGATCCAAGGGGAGAAAAGACACTACAGTAACTAGCTCTCAGAATGAACTCGGCATTTGGCAATTTATTTCTCTTCCTCACGGACTTGGCCTGGAAGAGTCGTCTGACCATACCAGTCTTGGTCACCACAGCATTTCTGGTCATGGACATACGATTACAGATCGAGATTAACATACAGACTGGACAATTGGTAAGTTGAATATTAATATACTATATCTGGAGAATATAGTTTTGATTATTTGAATTTTATTTAAAGGACGCCAGTGACATGGATGAGTCCGATGATGAGGAGTCTAACGAAGCTGGACATGCCCATGCGGCTCATAGAGATGATGGTGGTAACAGCGATGCGTTTACTGATGATCTCGAGGAGTACTAGAGCGAGTACACCAATGGAGATACCAGTAGCAATGACACCTTTATGTACGATGATGTCTCGGAAACTGAATGTCGAATATAGATTCTAAGCGTCTGCCCATAAATAGATGTACATATACATATATGTTATATAGTCGGATTTTACATAGACAGCCGTATGTAAACTTCCACTTGACTATCCATGTATCCTTGGCCCAAAGTTGACTAGAACATCAAAAGAAAACCAAAAACACAAAATGTTCAGCTTCCTTCTCCATCTTGTTTATTGTTCAATTACATGTACAATTTGATTAGTTCATCACTGACAGCGGAGGGCGTGAGTATCCCCAGATCCGTGAAGAGCAGTGTAATGTATGCAGGTGGTGTGTAGTCGACCAGGGGATGCACTTTGGACACATCAAGGTGCTTCCGCGAATACTAATAATATACGAAAACAATTTATACACCATTAATATATATAAAATGAAAATAAATAAGCAGAAAAGAAAAACAAGAATTGTTATTAATAAGGAGAAATACTCTTCCGATACACCTCAAATATATAAATCATTGTTAGTTTTGAGTCCCAGAATTGATTAGTGTCAAAAATTGGGGTTTTAAAATTTTTTGATATTTGATGATTTTGTCAAGGGGTGAGTATGCAAAAATGGTCAAAAAAGGCGAAAAATTTAAAACTCCGAAAATAACTGAACTTTGAATGCAGAATTGTTTTGGCATCAAAATCATTAATAGAAATCCAAATTTCATCAAAATCGGTGAAGTTTTGGCCAAGTTATGGCGATTCCAAATTATTAGGAAAATTAAAAATATGCCAAATTTGGATATTTTTAACTAAGTAGGAGCAATTCTCATCAAAAAGAGCTTTATTAAAGATTATTTAAAGTCGAATATATTTTTTAAATGTGACTTTAATCAATCTGAAAATTTCATTAAAATCGGTTGTTTTAGAATAGTTATGATGGATCAAAAATAATAGAAAATGGTAAAATGCGAAAATTTTAGTTTTATACTGTATGTGACACAATTTTGTCCATATCTCGAGAAGTACTCATCAGAAACGCCTCAAATAAAAAGGATTATGTTAGTTTTGAGTCCCAGAATTGATTAGAGTCAGATATTGAAGTTTTCAAATTTGTTGATTTTTGATGATTTTGTCAAGGGGTAAGTATGTAAAAATGGTCAAAAAAAGTAGAAAAATTTAAAACTCCGAAAATAATCGAACTTTGAATGCAGAATTGTTTTGGCATTAAAATCATTAATAGAAATCCAAATTTCATCAGAATCGGTGAAGTTTTGGCCAAGTTATGGCGGTTCTAAATTATTCGGAAAATTAAAAATATGTTAATTTTGGATATTTTTAACTAAGGAGGACCAATTCTCACCAAAAAGAGTTTAATTGAAGATTATTTTAAATCGAATATACTTTTTAAATGTTACCTTAATAAATCTGAAATTTTCATTAAAATCGGTTATGTTTTAGAATAGCTATGATGGATCAAAGATAATAGAAAAATGGTAAAATGCGAAAATTTCAGTTTTATACTGTATGTGACATATTTTTGTCCATATCTCGAGAAGTACTCATCAGAAACGCCTCAAATAAAAAGGATTATGTTAGTTTTGAGTCCCAGAATTGATTAGAGTCAAAAATTGGGGTTTTTAAATTTTTTGATTTTTGATGATTTTGTCAAGGGGTAAGTATGCACAAATGGTCAAAAAAAGTCGAAAAATTTAAAACTCAGAAAATAACCGAACTTTGTATGCAGAATTGTTTTGGCATCAAAATCATTAATAGAAATCCAAATTTCATCAAAATCGGTGAAGTTTTGGCCAAGTTATGACGATTCCAATTTATTCGGAAAATTAAAAATATGCTAATTTTGGATATTTTTAACTAAGGAGGAGCAATTCTCATCAAAAAGAGCTTTATTGAAGATTATTTTAATTCGAATATATTTTTTAAATGTGACTTAAATCAATCTGAAAATTTCATTAAAATTGGTTATGTTTTAGAATAGTTATGATGGATCAAAAACAATAGAAAAATGGTAAAATGCGAAAATTTCAGTTTTATACTGTATGTGACACATTTTTGGGCATATCTCGAGAAGTACTCATCAGAAACACATCAAATAAAAAGGATTATGTTAGTTTTGAGTCCCAGAATTGATTAGAGTCAAAAATTGGGGTTTTTAAATTTTTTGATTTTTGATGATTTTGTCAAGGGGTAAGTATGCACAAATGGTCAAAAAAAGTCGAAAAATTTAAAACTCCGAAAATAACCGAACTTTGAATGCAGAATTGTTTTGGCATCAAAATCATTAATAGAAATCCAAATTTCATCAAAATCGGTGAAGTTTTGGCCAAGTTATGACGATTTCAATTTATTCGGAAAATTAAAAATATGTTAATTTTGGATATTTTTAACTAAGGAGGAGCAATTCTCATCAAAAAGAGCTTTATTGAAGATTATTTTAATTCGAATATATTTTTTAAATGTGACTTAAATCAATCTGAAAATTTCATTAAAATCGGTTATGTTTTAGAATAGTTATGATGGATCAAAAACAATAGAAAAATGGTAAAATGCGAAAATTTCAGTTTTATACTGTATGTGACACATTTTTGTCCATATCTCGAAAAGTACTCATCAGAAACGCCTTAAATAAAAAGGATTATGTTAGTTTTGAGTCCCAGAATTGATTAGAGTCAAAAATTGAAGTTTTCAAATTTTTTGATTTTTGATGATTTTGTCAAGGGGTGAGTATGCAAAAATGGTCAAAAAAGTAGAAAAATTTAAAACTCCGAAAATAATCGAACTTTGAATGCAGAATTGTTTTGGCATCAAAATCACAAATAGAAATCCAAATCTCATCAAAATCGGTGAAGTTTTGGCCAAGTTATGGCGGTTCCAAATTATTCGGAAAATTAAAAATATGTTAATTTTGGATATTTTTAACTAAGGAGGAGCAATTCTCATCAAAAAGAGCTTTATTGAAGATTATTTTAATTCGAATATATTTTTTAAATGTGACTTAAATCAATCTGAAAATTTCATTAAAATCGGTAATGTTTTAGAATAGTTATGATGGATCAAAAACAATAGAAAAATGGTAAAATGCGAAAATTTCAGTTTTATACTGTATGTGACACATTTTTGTCCATATCTCGAGAAGTACTCATCAGAAACGCCTTAAATAAAAAGGATTATGTTAGTTTTGAGTCCCAGAATTGATTAGAGTCAAAAATTGAAGTTTTCAAATTTTTTGATTTTTGATGATTTTGTCAAGGGGTGAGTATGCAAAAATGGTCAAAAAAGTAGAAAAATTTAAAACTCCGAAAATAATCGAACTTTGAATGCAGAATTGTTTTGGCATCAAAATCACAAATAGAAATCCAAATCTCATCAAAATCGGTGAAGTTTTGGCCAAGTTATGGCGGTTCCAAATTATTCGGAAAATTAAAAATATGTTAATTTTGGATATTTTTAACTAAGGAGGAGCAATTCTCATCAAAAAGAGCTTTATTGAAGATTATTTTAATTCGAATATATTTTTTAAATGTGACTTAAATCAATCTGAAAATTTCATTAAAATCGGTTATGTTTTGGAATAGTTATGATGGATGAAAAATAATAGAAAAATGCGAAAATTTCAGTTTTATACTGTATGTGACACATTTTTGTCCATATCTCGAGAAGTACTCATCAGAAACGCCTCAAATAAAAAGGATTATGTTAGTTTTGAGTCCCAGAATTTATTAGAGTCAAAAATTGGGGTTTTTAAATTTTTTGATTTTTGATGATTTTGTCAAGGGGTAAGTATGCAAAAATGTTCAAAAAAGTCGAAAAATTTAAAACTCCGAAAATAATCGAACTTTGAATGCAGAATTGTTTTGGCATCAAAATCATTAATAGAAATCCAAATTTCATCAAAATCGGTGAAGTTTTGGAAAAGATATGACTACTCAAAGTTAGGTAAAACAATCAAAAATTGATTTTGCGATTTTATGGCCTATTTTGAGAGACTATTGGACAAATAAAAAGGCACAATCGATGACACACTAAAAATTATCAATTGAAAATTATCAAAATTATGGAAGTTCTAATTTTTGTTAAGGAACGGAAATTTGAAAAATGTGAAGATGTGAATATGAGAAAAGAGACAAAAATTGAGGACAAGGTAGTTTTGAGTATTTTTTATAAAATGTTAGTTTTTAGTCAAAGAATCGAGTAGTCAAAAAAAGGAAAATATTGATTATTGATCATTTTGTTAAAGGATTAGAATGCAAAAATGAATCAAAAAAGTTGATAGCTTAAAAATAGCCTACATGAAATTTCGATGAATCAGATTAATGACGGAACACAAACAGGAGTCGAATATTTTAGAAAATTGGTCGGGTTTTGAAAAACAATTATAACATATTAAAATAAGGGCAGCCTTCTTACCTTATATTCGTTGGGCAGATCGCGTTGATTCAATGGATATAGACGCGAGAACTTGAAGCTTTCGGCGAGCACATAGAATGGTTTCTTCATTTCCCGCGCGCATAGGCCCATGGTATATGATCCGATGCGGTTGATAATGCCACCGCTTTCTACAACAGCCTCCGCGCCAACCATGACAAAGTCCACAGATTCCATAACATAGCCAGTGGCCGAGTCCAATATCAACGTGCAATCTATGCCCGCAGACTGCAGATCACGCACCATCTCCTCACTGAGAATAGAGGTAAACTCTTCTTTAATATTAGCTTAGGATATTTGAAATTCATCGACATACCCGGAATTGCCATTGCCTCCCTGCGTCACAAATACATGAAAGGACTTTTTATTTTTGGAGGCCGCAATCAAAGCATTCAACACCACGCGGGAGCGGGAATGGGTTAGGATGCGGCAGCCATCGCTGATGAAACGTTGAGCTTGTTGTGAAATAACCTGACGGGAGTTGAGTAGCTTCGTGAGAAATATCTTTCCACGATTCAACATGATCTGACGGCACTCCTCCATCTGCTTATCGTCCAGACTCAGTGTGATGAAGCGACAGAAGAGTTCCCCGGCGGACACAATGGCAGCAATGGATTGATCCGTTTTCCGCATGGCGGCCACCGCCTCACGCATTGTGGTGTGCAATATGTGAATGGTGCCAACTGAAGAATCGATGGATAATTAATGTGCAGAATAAATGTTTTATATTATTTACATTGTTTCTTCTCCAAAATCATAAGCAGCGTTTTTATGGCTGCAATGCCTGAAGACATATCCTTGTCATCCTCGAGTAGTTGTAGGAAATACTTCACTACATCTACAAAAAAACATAGTATAGTTGACATCAATTTAATATAAATATTGCTTAATTAATAATTACCAAAATCGTCGCTAGTTTTTGTAACTTGTGGCATTTTGAAATTTGGTAACAAAACCTGTGGCCCCTCGTTGCTGGCGTCAACAACATTTGTTCAAACAGCTGATGTGCATCACGGTACTAAAGTTGTTCAACACTGGGGTGGATCTATACGACAAGTGAACGCATTTTGATATATTATCATTAGGCCTCATATAAATATATATAAAAACAAAAATAAGCTATTATTTAAAGAATGTACCAGAAAACACTCTGACAATAAAATATATAAGTACAACCCTTTAAATTAATTTTTATAATTGTTGTATTCAAAATCCAAACAGACACTTACTATGCTGCCTAGTGTAAATTTGCAAGAACCTTTGCAAAGTTAGTCAACACTGCGTGCCGGGGCAAAAAGTAAACAAATTGTTCACAGTGACAATTGTTATTTTGTTTTTGTTTCATTTTCGATCAAAATTTTTGTACAAAATTATAGCAATGTGCATTAAATTAATCGCGACGGTAAATAATTGACTGAACTAGTTAATTGCACATAGGATTAATGCACAGCAGCGTCCACCACTGAGTAGCCATCATGTTCAAGTTAGAGTCCTACATAACGCCAATTCTGCTGAACTACGTGGCGAAATATGTGAAAGATCTACGTGACGAAGATGCACAGGTCTCACTGTGGGAGGGCGAGGTTACATTTCAGAACTTGGATCTGCGTCTCGATGTTCTGGAAGAAGAACTCAATCTGCCATTCGAGCTCGTCTCCGGCCACATCCACGAACTCTCCATCCAAGTGCCATGGACGAAGCTAACATCGGAGCCAGTGCGTATTGAGATCAATACGATTGAGTTTGTGGCCAAGTTGCCCAATGAGGAGGAGAAGAAGCAGCAGCTAGCCGAACGCCGTCGTCAGAAGCAGAGCACAGCCGAGGGAATGGAGCAGCCTCAGGGACCAGGAATTAGCTCCGGTGTGGCCAATAAGATCATTAACAACATCACGCTGCAGTGCCACAATATCATCCTGAAGTATGTGGAGGACGACATAGTCGTGTCCATGAATGTGCAATATCTCAACTTTAGTTCCGCCGATGAGAAGTGGCAGCCCGCCATGGTGGATGTGAATCCCGTGACCGTATTGATGCGCAAACTGCTCCAAGTGTCGGATCTCACCATTTGCCTGGACAAGCGTAACACGGCTGGTCGTATCGAGGTCTGCCAGGAGCCCATTCTCTATCGCTGCACTCTGGAATGCCGTGTGCTCCGCAAGTATAATGTCAACACTGTAAGCACGTCCAGCACCACACGGATTGGAGTGTTCACCAAATCGCTGGACATCAATGTGTCTTCCCTGCAATTTCCCATGGTCATGCGGCTGGTTAAGATGCTGCTGGAACTGAAACCTGCTGCTGTCGAGGAGGATGTATTCAATCTGCAGGAGAATAAGGAGCCACAGACAAGCAGCAATGCGGAGCAGGGAGTGGCGGCGGACAAGCAGACAGGCATGTTCGGGTGGGCGTGGAATCTGTTGCCCAGTTTTGAACAGACCTTGCCCGCTGAGAATGAGCACATTGGACACGCCTTCGATGTGGGTGTCTACGCGGAAGAGCTGAACTTTCAGCTGAAGAACTCGGAGCTCTTCATCGACCAGGCCATGGGCGGCATAAAGCGCATACGCTACACGCCCATTATGCGGATAAGTCTAGGTGGGATCTACTACGAGAGATCACAGCTGAAGGAGAATGATTGGGCGAATGTGAGGGCCGGCTTGTCCAGTCTTAATATGGAACCGCTGGGGATCTATCGCAGCGATGATCCGCTGGACAATAAACTTGTCAATACTAAAGAGGTAAGTTCTCTTACTTCCTGACCTAATCATGATGGGATAAGCATTCCCGCCCCTTTTGCAGTTTCAGAAAGAGACCGCCTTCATCGACAAGAGTCTCTTTGATGTTAACTATACCTATGCGGATCGGAACTGGTGCAGCAACAACCATGACGATTACTTTGCCAGGAACACCGACGAGTATATGCTGTTCCGCAGTCCTGTGCTCGCTTTTGATATTGTGGAGTATCGGGCACCTCGGCAGGGTGGGAAGGGGCATGTGACGACGGGAGCACAAATCAAGGATGCGGGACATCGGGTCAAGTATCGCCTGCTCTCGTCCGGCATCACATTCCACTTCTCGCAATCCTTTCTCCAGGTTAAAAATGTAATTAGTGATTTATTGAGACCTTACGATTACTCCGGATATCATGCAGAATCCAGTAATGAAACTATCCATCGTCCGGTGAGCAGCGATCAGGAATATCCCAACCTGTACATGACCTATGCGGATTTCGAGTATCTCATCGGATTCATGCCCATCTGCAACTATCGAATCCATTTGCGCAACATGACAGTCCAGTTCTATCCCCGCCAGCAGGGAGCCGAAAGCTCTACGACCACCAATCAGCATAAGCTGAGCACCACCGTCTGCCAATCCTTGTTGCCCTATCTGCAGCTGAACATCTCACAGGTGGAGGGCACCATCTGTGGCCCGGCAAATCCTCAGAGACTGGTGCATCTGATCACACGGCTACAGGATAAACCCCGCGAGGTCATCGACACCTGCTATAAAATCTACGACCTGAACGTAAAGAACCTGACCTTCATGGCACTGAACACCACGCCGGCAATGGGCAAAGCCAAGCTGGTGCATATACCCAGCATGCAGGTGCAATTCAATCGTTTGGTGCTGCCTCATCTTTGGCGACCCAACGTAGCGGCCCTCGAGACTGCCGAGATAGAATCCCAGCTGATCACGCTGGAATTCTCTAAGCGTGAACTGGTGCTGGTCAATCGCATGCTGAAGCTGATCATGAGGTATGACAGCGACCAGTTATCATCCTTGGCTAGGCTGGTGGCCAGGGGTAATCAATCGACGGATGTGATCAAGCTGCAGACACTGGTGACGAAGCTGCGCTGTAACTACCGGAAGTACCATACGCATAAGGCCATGTTGTTGACGCTGCGCAACCTCAACACGGATGTATTCCACAAAATGATGAACGTCCGTAATGTGGTCATATCCACCAACAAGGGCACCCAGAACAAGTGGCTCGAGCTGCAGCTGCAGATACCATACCAGGATTCTGACGCAGCCGACAAGAAGGCAACCAAGGTGCCCGCCACTGCCATCTGTCTGTGGCTGGAGAACTATCGCGTCACCCTGGACATACATCTCATGCAGTTCTTCAACTCGTTTGCCTTTGAGGATTGCCAGGAACTAGGTGAACTGACTATCCTTTCACTTTGAATCTCAACTGTAGCATCGAATATATTTCCCTTTCTAGTTGAAGATGGGGATTCCGATACGATAAGCTTATCCGAAAAGCAACCATGGACCTCCAACAATTCTTACACCTCGCTGCCGCCACTTAAATTGGTCAATGCCGAGACCCAAAGTCGTCGCACGCTACGCAGCAGCCGGAAGGTGTCCGTTCCCGAGGAGACCATCCACTTGAGTTCGGAGCGTGATGAGAAGGTTTTGCCCCAGCCAGAGGTACCGAAGCCGGAGCCAAGCATTGAGTCAACGACAAATCTAGATTTCTCCAAGTATTTGCAAATGCTAACCACCATTGTGGTAACCGTGGAGATGGCCAAGTCTCGCATTGATGTCTGCGAAGCTATGCTGCGTAAGGAAAAGGATAAGGAACAAACTGCCGAGTATACGTCCATTCGATTGCCGCTCATTAAGATTAAGTCCAGCAATTGTGAGGACGTGGCACGTGGCAACATACGCAAGGTTATCAATACTATCAATAACTCGGAACTCTGCAAATGGGAGATAAATATGAATGAGTTCATGGTCTGCTTGAAACGTGGCACCCACAAGGACATCGTTGTGGCACCGGTGCAGACCACCATCACCATTGCTTTGTCGCGCAAGATCAGCGGCAGGCTCAAACCAAAGTTAGATGTAGACGATTCATTCATAGATCAAATGCCCAAGAGTCAACAAAAAAAGAAGAAAGTTGATTGGAACAAAGTTGAGGAGGAGATTAATGAGGACGAAGCGCAGCAAACGTGCTCTATCAACGTGCATGTTGATATGTCCGAGATTCAACTATACGGTCATAGGGTATGTAGAACATATTTATATCTCGTACTAAATTTATCTTGTGTAATGGGGTAATGTACGGGGCCTTTCCATAATGCATTCTATTTTTAAAGTTAGTTTTAGCCGAGGAAAACTATAAAAATGTTGGTAGGAGATGTTTAGCAGTCGGTCTACTTACAATAGTTTATAAAGAGTTGGTAGGAGATGTTTTGTCGCCGGGTTACTAATAATAACATATTACAGTTGAAACTACTGCTGGAGCATTCCATGATTCTGTACGAAATATATAAGGCCATATACTATTTTGATGGCATTGCCAAGTGTGCCGCGGCTGCTGCGCATCATGACCTACAGATCTTCACAGGCAGCGCTCAGCACTATCCGGTCATTAAGCAGTTTCTGGATCTTGATCCCGAGCTCGAGCCCCCACTTAAGGGAGAAGGTAAGCTGCTTTACACTGATTAATCCTCTAACTGAAATATGTGACCTTATAGATGAACTGAACGCAGTTTTCTTCATAATCTTCTGTCAGTGGACTATTCCGCGAATTTCGCTCGAACTTGAAACTGAAGGAGTTCGCAACCATCGCAAGATTGTGGTGAACTTTGAAGACCTTTTGCTGAATGTGGACAAGCATCCGGACTTTACGAAGATCACCTCCAAAGTGGAAAACATAGGTCTGAGTTACTATGAAACAAAGGCAGTTGGAGAATGGAATAACATTGATGATTTCCACATAAAAATGCTTGGCGATAATACCAATATGCCCATGATAAGTGTAGTGGTGACCACGGTTAGTCTCAAGGATCTGTACTCGAAGATCGGGGCCAGAAGCCTGTACAACAAACGCCATACCATCACGGAGTTGATCATCGATCTGCAGCCCATAGAACTTATTTTGGACTTGGATCGTATCACTGAGTTCTTCATCTATCAATGTGAGGTGTTGGAACTGCTGCAGAAAGACAATCATGTGAGGAGAACGGGCTCAGATGCTCAGTATTCCAGAAAGGACATCATGACTGTGCAGGATATGCCCATAGTGCATCTCAACAGCAAAGGCTTCTATCTCTACATCCCCATGAAAACCGAAAAGAAATGCTGCACGGTGTTGCTGCTTAAGATAGAGAGCATAAAGCTGTTACCAACTGTTGATAATCCTTTAGTGCGTCATCTTATACGCAACGATGTTTACAATAAGGCAGCGGAGCTGAATATGTTGAATACGCCAGGATCATTGCTGGAGGATCGTCAGTATGAACTCAGTGTGCGCAGGATTTCACTTTCCTCGGGTAACTGGTTGCAGATGCAACAGTTGCGCCTTGAGAGGAAACTGGCAATTGAGCACAATAATCCTGCCTTGGAGTGGAATAACCAAACCGATTCCATCGAATTGGATCACAAGGACATCTTCAAGGACTTTGATTTTGTTACCATCTATGCGCCCGTTATGAGCTATGATAAGTTCATGGTTGCGGGCGAGATTATCGAATATAATTGTGTCACGGATTTTGAGGCCACATTAAATACGCATCAGATCCAACTGATATCCTGCATCACAAAGCGGCTGCAGCGCCTGCAAAGGTACGAGTTGGTCCTTTAGCATATCTATATGGAAATATCATTTGTTGGAAACCTAACTTTAATTTTTTTTTTAGCATTTTGGAATATAACTGTTCGGAAACCTTATCGTCGAAAGCGGATGCTGTAACCGCAATTGGGAAGTCCCTGGTGGATAATTCTTATCTGGGTAATAAAATGTCACAGATAGTCATACACAACAATCCCTCGGCGAAAGAGGCGAGTGGCAGCTTTCAGGGGTCTTGTCAAAGCGATTCGGGCATTAATATGTCCAAGGGCATTTTGCAGCAATCAATCACCCCACACTGGCAATCAGTGGGTTCTGGAGATACCATGTCCTCCAACCGACAGAAACAGGGTTATCCGCGCTCCGTTTCCTTCGTGGCGGGCAAATTCACCTTGCAGATTTTCGATGTGGTGGAATTGGAGGATGAGTTGCTGATGAAGCCACTCATACTAATAACTATCTCGCAGCCCAGTTTCCTATCCCAAAAGACTACTCGCGCTGTCACCAAGCAGGCATCCATCTTCGACTTCAATGTCAGTTTGGCCAAGACGCAAAGAGAGCGCGAACTTGTGCCAGAAGTGGCTGCCACCAGCCCGGATAATTTCAGTGAGTTTATCTTTGACACGTTACCTGGGAATTCGGGTAGCTCTGGTATTCCACCGCCCTTGTTCTCCGTGAAGGCTAATCGGGATCGCAGCCAACAGATGGAGGTGGACATGGAGCTGGGTAAACCCATGCTGATCAGACTCTGTCAGACAAGTGTCAATCTCCTAATGAGCGATCTGATGCGCATCTATACGTTGCTCTACGAGACTCCATACTTCGCTGTGCGCTCTGAGAAACCCGTTGTGAAGACCACGCCATTGCACCAGTTGAAACTCTACTGCTTTGATGCAGATCGTCTCCACTTAGTCTGCAATCAGCTGACCGTTAAGTTCTATGATGAGCGCAAGTCCTTCGAGTGCAGTGCCATCTTCCTGGATGTGAATGCCAATGTCAAGTTCAATTTTCGACCAAATAAGGCCTCTATCAAGGCCACCCTGGGCTCATTCTATGTCCAGGTGGGTAAGCGCATCTTTCTGCATCCATTGCTAATGCGTCTATCGGCCGATCTTTCGAGTGTGTCCTGGAGTGATCAGCTGCTGGTGGCCGCCACATTGAAGATGAACCTGTTGCACGTAGATGCCAGCGTGGTGAACATACTACAGCTAAAGAGAGCCAAGGAGAAGCTGGACAACATTTTGGAGCATCTCAACGTAGAGTGGCAAATGTTTCTACAGAGTCGTCCGCAGCTGGGTCAACCGGAGGATATGCCACTCAATTCACTGTTGGTATACAAACCACATCACACGCAGATCGTGCACTCCAAGACGTCGCTGAAACACAAAGCGGAGTTCTATCAGGACGATCTGAGGTAAGAAAAGTATCCTCGCAATTGGAGGAACTCTCTTAATCTGTTCCTTTACAGAGCTGGAGCCTTTCAGTTTGTCTATCTGAGCACGGACACGATGCTGCCCATGCCGTATCAGGTGCAGATCATCAAAAAGAATTATGGCATCATTTGTTGGCGATATCCACAGCCACGTCAGATGCATAAGATTTTCATCTTCCCCGTGCCTATGCCAGTGAGTAGCTCTAATCTCGAGTGGATCCCCATCGTAGTTACCCACCCCTCTCTTTAGGTGGATAATCCCATACACATCAAATGCCGAATGGAGTATTTTAGTGAGACACATGAGACCTTCCTGCATTACTGTGATTTCGAGCTGTCGGAGCTGTCCAGCAAGGAATTGACGCCGCCGGAGCGTAGCATATGTGCCACCATTTGGCGAGTGGTCATAATGCAGTCGCTCATCTCTGTAGATGGCACTTGCTTTGATATTGACGAGGATGAGGAACTGCAATCAGTATGGCGAGCATTCGAATATAATCCCCTCCAGCTTCTAAATTATATCTTCCTACTTACAGATTGAGAGCAGTCAAGTTGCCCAGGACTTTAAGGGAAACTTGGACAATGATTTCATGCTGGATCCCAAGGTGCTAGTGGGTTGCATGCGTATCGATACCAAGTTCCACCCTGAGCTGGTGCCAAAGTTGCAGTTGTTATTGTCCTGCCAGGACATTGCCGTTAAATTCCTCAATCTGCCGGATGCCTCAAGTGAACTTCCACCTCTGCTCAAGAACTATAATCTAAAGGATGTCAACGAGCTGATGAAGGCATTCCTCTGCGTGCGTCTGAATAATCTTCAGATACATTCGGATATATTTTCCAGAAGCAATTTCAGCGTGGAGTCGGACTTCCGTATGCATATCAAGTGCCTGGATTATGGTTTCCTCAACATGATGGACATTCTGGAGCCGATGACATTCCGCAGCTACTTCCGTCTCGATCGGATCCAGCGGCAACTCAAGGCTAACCTAATGATGGATAAGCTACGTATCAATTGTGGACCTTGGGTGATGCACACGCTGCTCTCCTCCAAGCAACACTGGCAGGAGATGATGACCCGCGACACCACCGTAAACACCCTGATGCCCAGATGCGTAATTGTCAATCGCCTGACGACTCCCATTATCTTTGGCCAGACGGGAACCAGCGAACGGATAACCGCCCACTCCCAGGATCTGTGCCTCTATTATTTCTGCAGCGATTGTCACGGTCAAGAATTGACCTTCTACAAGACCAATGCAGAGACGAATATGATTGAGGTAAGTGAATCTGTGCACATTCCGCTTAAATTTGAGGAGGAGCATCGCATACGTCATGTGCGCATGGGCAACAGTTGCCTGACCATCAAACAGGGCAAGTTGTCGGCCACCCAGGTGTATATACTGCTCAAGGGACAGATCGAGGTAGTAAATATGTCGCCGCTGGAGTTGGTCACAGAGTTTCGGGCCGCCGGACTTGATGAGAAGTCACAGCATCCACTGCCAACTAATCTGAAGGGCAATGGACGCGCCTCCTTCTATCAACCTGTGCTGCGTAACGAGGACATTGTTATGAGGTGCGTAATAATATTACTTTTGTGCATTAAGCATGAGATTCTCACGTTCAGAGGCTTGTTTCTTTCTGCTAAAATTCTATATATGAAGACCAGCTCGAAGTAGTTGAGAATTATAAAACATGTCAAAGCCAAGAATAATTAGTGTAGCAGCCTTTTCTGGGCAATGCGTCTCTCTTGAGAAACTTTGGTTATTGTTGATGTTAAGTATTTTTTTTTATATAAATAATAAATCCTAGGCTGAAGTTGAGCTCGGACCAGGGCAAAGGACGCACTGGAGACATTCCCTTAAAGACTAACAACAGCTTGCCCTGGCTGGTTAAGGTGCCAACAGTGTTGCCACAGCAGTTCATTAGCCTGTGGGTACGCATACTGCGCGAGGATGTGAGCTTGGATAAGGTGGAGGATGGGTTCCAGCCGCAGCGCATACTGGTCAGCATCTGGCCCATCTTTCAGATTCGCAATTTACTCAATTGTGAGATGAGAGCGAGAGAGACTAGCACAAATGAGAACTATTCCATAATGCATCAGGGTGGACGGCAAGCGCTCAACACCGCCACAACCCATACCACAGAGCATCGCGTCGAATTTGAGTTTCCGTAAGCGTTATCCCTAATCCCTAAGAGGAGGAGTCATATTTATCACATTTCTTTATTAATTTTAGTGTTGAGTTGGGTTCTTTCTTGCCTAGTGATTATACTTTCATGCTGAAGTCCATGGATTGGCACAAGTTCTTCCACTACGATCCTGTAGAGTGGACCATAGAGAACACTCTTCATAAGCTGGACAAGACATTGGAACCGAACTGGCCCCTCAATGATGTTGAGGAACTGCATGTTCAGCGTTATGTTCGCTTGCGTCACAAATTTGATTTGCAATATTGTTTGAAGGCCACACGAGAATTCTCCTGCACCTTGGGCCTAGATGTGGCTCCCTGGGCCATGCTGATAAACGCAACGAGTGTGGACGTAAGTCTGTTCTTGCCCAAGGAGTCTGCCAGGTACAGCATCAATGCCAACTGCCTCGAAATGCTGCCGGTGTTGAATAGCCACTTTACGATTGATATACGCATCGGCGCCAGTTGGATATCCTCCATGCCCATTTGCATGGATCAACAGCAATCCCAGCCGGCGCCGACCCCCATTGGCAGCCCACGACCTACTGTGTTGCGACTCAACTCCTTTGTGGACATTGTGGTGATGCGCAATGAGCATGTCTATCGCCTAATGCTGGAGTTCAAAATGGAGGATGGACGACGTGTGCTGAAGTTGCGTTCCAAGTATGTGGTGGCGAACTTTTCTGATGTAGAGATGCTCGCGTTGCCGCTGACGCTGGATCACAAGGAAACCGCCAACCGAAAGCAGATTAATACGGATGACTTGATACAGAGCACAAGAAATCTGGGAAGCTGCTCCAGCAAAAAACAATCGTGGGTTTCAAAATCAAAAATAATTAGTGTCTTTTTTTAATTTTAACTTGTTAACAGCATTGGCGTATCCATGGAGATGTTCTACGATCTCAATGCGAGGCAAGTGAAGCATACATCAGACACCGCCTTTGTGTACTTCATGTGCTTCGCCGTGCAGAACAGTCTGGATGTATCCATACCCATCCCACTGGCCATTCCCTTTACACGGCGTTGCTTCAGCCTGCAGCATGGACGGGATTCAATTCCGTTGACCATTACGCTCATCGAGAAGGAGAACGTTTACTATCTGAATGTGTTCCGGGATAGTTCACCAACCATCATCATCAATAACAACACCAATGTAAGGTATATTGTGGCCCAGACCACAGCCTCAGGAAATAGTAATGTGACCTGCGTCACACCCGAGCTGGTTGGGAAGCACTTCGAGTGGAATCAGTTGATAGCACCTTACAGCAAATGCTATTACACTCCGCCCCAGATGTATGCCAACTTTCCTGATGTTGAGTACTCCATGTGCAATCTTTCAATGGCTTTATACAATCCGGGTAAGTATCTCGTACCCCAAAGCCAGAGGAATATTAGGTTTATGTAAGAAAAACTTGAAACACCGTGGGAAACAGTTTACATTTTCTTCGTTCTTTATATTTCAACTTTGTTTTGATTTCCTTTATTTGGCTTCCTCTAGATGCTTGCGGCAAATCAAAGATCGGCTGGTCGAAACCCATACGCACGGACAAGTCCTGGCAGAAGTTCATGCATGTGCCCAACCATGGCGACATTAAAGTGGTTATCTGTGATAAGCATCGTGTGATCCGCTTGAACATCTACTATATAGCCCAACAATTAGAATTTTCCGTCAAGGATCTGCGCTCACGTTTAGTCCGTCCCGACGAGGAGCGACAATCGATGCTGTCGGTGCAATCGAGCATTCCAAGTCAGATCGTTCCCGAGCACCCAGAAGAAGAAAAACATATCATCGAGGACTGCAGCCATTTTAAGGAGGAGTGCGAGAATAAGCTGCAGCTTCAGCTACGATTGTTCCTTAAGAGTTTCGTCTTCAGCCTGCAGACCAATGATCGAGAGAAGGATTACCTAAAGACTGAGGTGTGCAATATGTACGCGGACGATGTCATGTTGGCCTACGATGACGATGATGATCAACGCGAGTTGCATCTCCAACTGCCCAATCTCCAAGTGGACAATCAGTTGTATTCCACTGGTCGCTATGACTTTCCTGTGCTTCTATGTGCCCAACAGCTGTACAGGCGCAACTGCCACATGCCCCAAATCTATGATCTGGATGCGGTTTATAAACGTCAAGCGGAGCGAAAGTCTGTCTCCCTTCTCTCCTTTATATTTTATCAGGATGAGATGCAGCTACAGGATGTGTGTTGTCAGCTGCAGCCCCTGAGAGTCTACATCGAGGATGCCTACCTCAATCAGCTGCTGGACACGCTGGTCGAGTGTGAGCCCTCCAACTGCGTCTACATTCCACAGCCGGACAATGGTCGCATTATCCTAGAAGATGGCCATGTCCTGTTGCCAGCTTCAGTGGTCGCCCAAGCAGTCTACATTTCGGAGCCGCTTCGTCTTAACACCTTCGTCGTGGAGCCACTTAGCTTGCTGCTCTCTGTGCACACTTCCTCCCGGTTGTACATAGCTTTGGATCATTCCCCGCTGTCCTTCTCCCGCTACGAGCGTCAGCAGATACTGACTGTGCCTCTACGATTCGGACAATCGCTGGGATTGCATTACCTGAGTGGTGCTATCTTTGGTGCTGGCTGGGTGGTTGGTTCCCTGGAAATACTGGGCAGTCCCAGTGGCCTGGCGCGTTCCTTTAGCACAGGATTGCGTGACTTTATTTCCATGCCGGTGGAAGGTCTGTTCCGTGGACCGTGGGGATTTCTTGTGGGCATTACCCAAGGATCTGCCTCGCTGCTACGTAACGTTACTGCCGGTACGGTGAACTCGGTGACCAAGCTGGCTGGCTCCGTTGCCCGTAACCTGGATAGACTGACCCTTGACTCGGAGCACATTGAGTTGACAGAGGCCCGACGCAGAGCACGTCCTCAGGGCTTTGCCGATGGCTTAACCCAGGGATTGACTGGCCTGGGTATCAGCCTGTTAGGCGCTGTGGGAGGCATAGCCCACCACACGCTGGAGGCACGCACTTCGGTTGGTGTACTCACGGGATTAACCAAAGGAATTGTGGGCGCGCTGACCAAACCGATAAGTGGAGCTGCAGAGATGCTGGCATTGACTGGGCAAGGAGTGCTCCACACCGTCGGCTTCAACACGATGCCCCAGCAGGTGGAGCCAAGCACCTCCCGCAACGCAGCTCTTCATGCCAGCTCCTTCCGCATCTGGCGGTTCCTGCCCCGGCAGCTGCATTCGGATCAGATACTGGTGTTTCAGGACATAACGTTGATGTTGAATGGACAGCTGCGTCCGGCGCTACTCTTTGTGACATCAAGCGTGCTGGCCATATTGGAGATGGGCTGTGATGATCTCACCTTCATTGCGTCTGTGCTGAAAGTCGTGGTGGTGGCTGATCGCGAGGATCCGTCCAAGCTCTACTTGAGTTTGAAACCAGAACAAACAGACGACATGGAAGGCGTAAGTGGAAAGAGAGATTTGAGGTTGGCACTATAACTAATGGCATGTCCTTTTCCCTCCTTGCAGCAACTTAGATACACGAATGAACGCATCATTAGCTTCCTGAATGCAGCTCGTAATCATGTGCGGGTCAACGATTCGCTGACCGATTTGCTACAGGTGAACGAACACGAGGAGGACATTGATCACTTGCAGCGGCAGACGCAATGCATCTTCCTCATCAAGCCCAATATGGGAGAACATCTAATGTATTATCTTAAGGTCATCAGACAAACGCAATAGACAAGGCGTTGTATTGTTAACTAGATATATATTTCTATATTTCTGATATACTATATAGTATAGTATATTCTACAGATAAGTATATATGTCGCTGGCTGTATTGTTGCAAGTATTTTTAGCGTCCTGTAGCCGAAAAGAGGACGATCGAAACAAGACATAGAGAACCAAAAAATCAAATTAGAGCTTAGAATATCCTTTTGTATCCTTTACCGACTTTCGCGGTTGCCAAAATATAAATAAATTTATATAAAATTGTATGAAGATAAATATTTATACGAATAGTTTAAGACAGACGAGCAAGATTTGAATTGACTGCCCTTTTAGTTTGGCATTTGGTTTTGGCTCACATCTCACGTCCTGCCAGGACGAACAACAAAGGAACATTGTGGGTGCATGCCAATGCCGCAAAACTCAATTTAATGAAATTGATTTTAGTTAAGATGCTCAAGTGGAAAACTATGTACAACTGCCAGAACGAGACCAATAGTATTGACTACCTACAATCACAGAACGCAGGAATGTGCACAGCACACACAGTCCTGCCGAGTGCAGTAAGTAAGCACATCATGACCTTAAGTAAGTAAGGCAAGTAAAAGACATAGTCTAAGAGTCGCCCTGCTGATACCCTAAATTGAGGTATTACAAAAATAATTTAAAATTCTCTTATCCTGTCGCTTTTCTACAGGATACTCAGTGATGTGCACTCTCATCCTCCGTTGCAGCTTAAATGGAACCCGGGACCACAGAGACCCCGACCAACGAAATTACTTTGGATATTTCGATTAAAATATAATTTACTTGGCGGTTGGATTCATTGGCTTTGGCTTTGCCGCTTCGTTGGCGAACGCAACCGCCGTGCATCGCCGTGTCCTGTTACTGTTGCTGTTGCTGCTCCAAAGGATTCAATTAAAGCTGTCTCGCTCTGCAGTCAATGCAGAGCAATGGAAAAGGGTCTCTGCCTTTAATTAAAATTAAAAAAAGTACCATAAATATCAGAGCCTGTAAAATGCATTCAAAAGGACTATATTCAACTCATATCCTAACACAAGTGTAAGATCCTTAAATAGAAAATCTGGCAGAATATGGCCAGGAATTGGCCCAGTTTACAAAAAAAAACAGCCAAAATCGCATACATTATTGGGCTTATTAAATGCATCTGACAGGACAAATATGTGGCTTTGTGCTGAGCCATGGGAAGTGCACTGCATGCTCCTCTTTTTGCCAGGCTGCACCTAAAGTTTTGCCTTTGTCTGCTTGGAATAATGTTTGTTGCGCTGTAAAGTATGCAACGATTTGTGTCAACAGCAGTTGAGGCATATTCTGTTCGTCCTTTGACTTTGTTGGCGGGAAATTGCTTTTGCCTTCCGATTACACCAAACATTTATGTTGCCAATTAAGGATTTGTACAGTTCTCGGGAACTTCATTTACAGTATGCATCCAGATTACCTCATATATATATATATATATATATATATATATATATATATATATATATTTTTTTTTTTTTTTGAGATATAAGTATGTGTTGTAAAGAGAGCGCAGGGCATCTTCTATGCAAATATTACTGGCAGCGTCCTCAGGAGATTGTATCACGGCCCCTCGTGAGTTTTTCCAGGACTTCAGCCTAAGCACAGTTGCCCAATTACCACGTCACTCATACATATGCATACATACATACATATATGCTGGCATAAACCAAATAAAGGCAAATGCAATTTACTCAAAAATTTGTTACTTATAAAAAATTGATACACTAACAAGACACGACACATCATGTGTGTGCGCGCGTGTGTGTGTGTGAGAGCATGTGTGAGAGTGTGAGTATATGTGTGTATGTGTGTGTGTGTGTGCAACATGACACATACAGTTCACTCCATGGCAAGTCGTTTTATTTAGACACACATATTTACATAGAATTTTGCTTCTCGTTTTTATTTTTTGGTTACTTGCCACTGCCTCAATCCATATTTGTGCAACATGGAGCTGCCCCGCAGCATAGTCTAGGCGCCACGTGTCAAGTGGCAAACTAATGGATTGGGATTTCATCAAAAAAGCTGTTGCCGCTGTCACATCCTGCTCCGTCTTTGCCACTGCCACATCCTCCAAATCCGACTCCGACTCCGTCACCGTCTGCGGATCTGCCATGAGTAGTTGAAATATTCTCGTTTTTTTTAAGTAAGACGCTTTATTCACAATTCTCAGAGGCATTTGCCTAAATAAACACGAATACGAATACAAATACAAATACAGTTATAAATCCAAATACACACAAATATGTTTATGTATGTATGTATAGTATATGCTTATATTTAACTAATATTTATATATACATATTGATCTGATAGAAACTTAAAGATTTAAACGCAAACAACAATCTCAACTGATATACATATATACAGGACAGAAACGTGATTAAGGACAATTAAGACAGAGTTTTGAATTTGTGTGGAAAGTCTTCATTTGCTTTGCTCTCTATTATATATATATATATAGGAATCGTAGTATATATAATCTTAGATATATGTATATTTATATATAACACTTAGTGACAGCTTTGCTTTGCAATTTATACAATTATATTTATTTATTTTTATTTTTTAGAAGATAATAATAAAAATGATAAAATAAAAAAAAAGTAAATTTTTTTTTTTTTAATTTATGCATCGTATCTTATGTAGTTACTTTGATGTTGATATGGCGAAACTAAACAGTTTTCACTGCTGAGTATTTGTTCAATTCAATTTGGGATTTTTAATGAGATAATTCAACATAAATTCGAGAGTACATCTATAGCCAGGTCTTGTCATCAGAGGCAGCTGCAGCTGCTGCCGCTGCTGCCGTATTCGTGGCAGGCAGTTGGATGTTGTTGATGCGGCGATAGTTGTTGTTGTAGCTGGTGGCACAGACCACCTGCATCTGCAGCTGTAACTCTATGCCCTCGGAGTCGAGATTGGGGACGATGGCGGCACCGGGCGATGGCTGTCAGGATAAGAGCTTGGTGGTGCGACTTTCTGTGGCCAGATTGATGCCGCTGCTGCTCGACTTGTCGCTGCTCCAGCGCTCCTGCATCTCCTGCTGATACCCTGGTCTATGGCCACGTATGCCAGCAGCCATGGGCTGTGCCGGCATCGAATGCCGCAGCGACACCTCGTCCTGCTGCTCCCCCGACCGCCGCAGCACACCTAGACGAATGGATACGGTTATGGATGGGATGGAATCGCATGGATGCCATGGCTAATTGAATCAATTTTGGTTAATTCTCAGCTTACCGCAGTGCGAAACGCGATGCGTTTTGGGTGAGCCTGGACAGGCATACAGTATGGACTTTTGTGTATCTGCAGCGGAGAGAAGTGGAGTTAAGGGAGGTGTATTGTGGGGCACTCTGTTGAATATGGCAGGCTTACCATTCCGCTTGATGCGATTGTGATCAGGCGAACCGGAGCAGGAATAGCGCGAGGTTAGATTCTCACGGCGGCTGAGCGACTCGGCGCCCACATGCACAAATGGACACCAGCGGAAGACCATCTTGAAGCCATAGCGAAACCTGCAAATAAGCAGGGCAAACATCGACCATGAGGTGAACTTCTAATGGACTCCTCTTGGACTCCCCTTGACTTCACTGAATGCGACTCAATGCGACTTGTCAGTGGGTGCAGCCACGTGGAAATGAAAATGGAATAAATAATATGACACGTAATGGATGAGGATGAACTGCAGATGGGATTTGGCAGATGGCAGATGAGGATGAGGTTGAGCCAGTGGCATGTTGAATGCGACAACTTGACTGAATCATTAAAAGATGTGAAGCCACCGCAGTTCGCATCACTTGAAGCTATATGACATTTATCATAAACTATGCAACATCCTCTGACATCCTCTGGCAACCTTCGCATCGTTTGCATCCTTTTCCATTTCACTGACATCTTCCAGCAATTTATGAGCAGCCTTTAACTGTCGTCCTTAGCCTCCTCTTCCCACGGCTCCCGCCTGATCTGTCCAATCAAATGTATGATTGGACCATTTGTAATTCCTTCGCATTTCAATTGAAATTAATTGTAATTTCTGCTGCTGTCACAGCTGTCTGCTGTGCCCCCCTCTCTCACTCACTCTCACTGTCTCTCTCTCTCTTTATTTCTTGCTCTCTCTGTCATCGGCTTTATCTTGAAGCTGCTTTTAATCTTACTTCATTTCCTCTTTGCTATAATTGTTATTAATTATTCTTTTCGCATTTCTGTTTGTTGTGCCATCTTTTAACTAAGGTGATTATTTGTAGATTTTCTTTTTTTGAAAATATAGTAAAATGATAATAATTCAGATGTATAGGTTTTGTAATGATTTCTCCCTATAATTCCAGCTGTTTGGCATCAGTCCATGAATATGATAATGGAATCATGTTTATTTCCTTAACTCATTGAAAGTCAAAAACTTTTCAGTTTTTTTCATCAACCTTTTCTCACTTCCTATCTGACTTATCATCAATTCTCCTTTCATTTTTCTTTTCTTTATATTCCTCTCTCTCTCTCTCTCCCTCTTTCTCTCCCTCTCTCTTTTCCTGAAGATAAACTTACCATCTCTCTCATATGTAATTTTTCCATCTTCCTTTTTGCTAATCCATATTATCTAGCTATTCTTCTTTCATTTTCTTTCTCCTTTCTTCTGCTGATTGTGTCTTCTTATTATATTTCTTATCTCCTTCTATTCTTCTTCTCCTCATGTTTTTATCCGTCGTTATCATCATGGCTTTTCTCTACGACGTCTTCATTTTTCGCCTTCTACACGTTATTCTTCACTCACATCTTTTCACTTTCTCTTCTTTGCCACTCCCCTTTCTACTTTCCTTGCCCTCCTTTCCTTCATCATTTCCATTAACTAAAAAATGTCCTTTAATGTCCTGGAGCCGGCAGCTAATGGAGCTGTCAGTCATAGGCGGTCAATTGATAGACGAGCCACGTCGCTTTCTCTCTGAACTTCCCACCCGTAACTGGGCTGGAATGCATTATGGCCAAGTTAACTGCATGGCGAGCCACAAGAAACTTTTGGCATTTCAATGATCTTGGTAGCAGGCAATGGCCAATGGCACTGGCCAAACACGTCAGCACGGCTTGATTTACGTTGCAGAATTTCCTAACGACCGGCAACTCGTTGACAGAACTCCTAGATGGCTTAATAAACAACTAAGAATAATTGCAGACAGCCTTAGCTCGAATTAAAGATACCCTGTAATCTACTACACAATTAATTCTATCGCGAAGTTTAAATGCAACATTTGTAAACATTAAAAAACTGTCTTATTTGTGCAGTGGTGTTAAACGAGGTTATGCGTCTGTGGGAACTACCCCTTGTTGTCAATTTACAGGGTATGCAAAGCACCTTTATAGACCTCCATAATTTACATAAGGGCGTCACCGGCTGCACTCACTTACCACTTGCTACCAGCAAGTTTATACGTGTTGGCGTCAAAGTTTGCCGCACGTAGACCGACAGGACATCAGCCCCAATCCCATGCTGCAACCCTTGCCATGCCTACATGTAGATGTATGTACATATATCCTGCCCCATCCCCTTGCCACCTGCCATGCTGGCCATGGTGGCATTGGCAATACTGATGGCAACAGTCATTGGCATGTTGACGGGGTCCAAATTAATTGCAATCAGTTACGCTTCCCCTTAACGGATGTGGCATAACGAACAAGGCTCTCACTACACACACACACACGCACACACACACACACATGTGTATGTATTGTGGAGTATAGATTTCAGTTGAAGTGATTAATTTGCAAGAGGAAACCTTCGCATGCATCTTAATGACTTTCACTTCAATTGGAACTTTTCTTGAGGTATTTATTTTCTATTTATTCACCTAAATAAATATATATTGATTTAAATAAAATATATTTCTTGAAATATTTTAAAAAATTAAAGAATTAATTATCCTGACTACTCAAATGTCCCTCGGCTCATTTCATTCACCTCAACGACGATTCAATATGCGCACGAGGACGAATAAAGACAAGTTAGTTAGCTGATAATGAGCTTGATAATGCTAATGATAACGTTAATATTAATGATGATGATGATGATGAGTGTGTTGATCATGATGATGGCATTGATGATAACGATGACTAATGTTATGGGGTAAAACGCCTTCGTTTCCGGCCAATAAGCTAACTCAACCACTGACTAAGTGAGTGACGTTTACAGGCAGCCAGGAATATACATATATAAGTATGTATATGTATGTATAAGTATGTATAAGTATGTATATGTATGAGTGTGGGTGTGTGTGTGTGTGTAATGGCAGTGGTAATGTCAGTGGCAATGGCATTGCACTTAACGCTCTGAACGCTAATTCAGCCACAAATTACATAATTTGTCAGCAGACTGGGAGGGAGGCAAGCAGAAGGTACAACTTGTTTGAGGACTTACCGGGAATTCATCCAGCAGTAGATAATCGGATTGTACATGGAATTGCTCATGGCCAGCCAATAGATAACCAAGTACAGTTCCTGAATGAATGGTGCCTCCGTGATGGCCGGATAACAGGAGGTAACAATGAAGTACGTGTGGAATGGCAGCCAACAGAAGCCGAATATTAAAACGACCACAATCATCATTTTGACCACCTAAGTGGAAAATTCAAATTTAGATTCAACAAATTTACAATTCATATTCAAATTTCAAATTACAATTGAAATTAAAATTGTTTAAATCTGTTATGCAAAGTGATAACTATAAAGAGGCCAGCATACATAAAGAGTTAAAAAACGTAGCATGATTTTAAGGGCAGGCAAGATGTCTGTTTGTCTCTGGGCAAACAGCATAGCATACATTTAAGGGCATCGCAAGTAATGAATACATTTATATTGAATTAATTAGTTGTGTTGAACTTACCCGACGCTTGCTACGCACATTCTCCACTTGCCGGGGCGTATACTCGCCAATGGTCTTGGAACCCCAGAGTTCAATGCCCACTCGGGAATAGGTGACCGTCATGGAGACAATGGGCAGAAAGTAGGTGAGTATAATGATGAGTATATTGTAGCTGCAAACGTACAATGAGAAGAAACGAGAAATAATCGACTAATAGGGACAGCAAATATCGAGTTAAGAGTTTTTTAAGTAAGTGAAGAATCTGTACAACTTATGAAGTACCTTAACAGCACATGAGTAAAGGGGGGGAAATGAAACCATAGAGTAATATAGTATTAAAAGAGTGGGACAACATTATTGTCTCATTGTTTTGACAATCATGGCTTTTTAAGACGACTCAGAGTTCTGGAGGAGGTTATGAGCAAGTAGGCTGCGGTAGCCCAGAAGTTTGTCTCTGTATAGGCTTGTTTACCTATCAATCTTTTCTTCCACAGTAAACAGACTTATGTCCCTATGAAGAGTGGAACCGCGTACAAGTCAATCAATCATCAATCATACCTTATCGAAAGCTTGTTGCATATCATAAAATACTGCGTTGTAGTACTCTAGATCATCAAAAGCCTGCAGGATATGCTTTACCAATCTGTGAGTTTGAATAATATTGACCTGACCTCCTCGAAACCCAAAGTGATATGGGGTCAGATATTACTTTGACTCACAACAACCATAATTGGCTTGTCAATCAGTTTTTCCCATAATTTAGACAAAGCTGTTAAGAGACTGATTGGGCGATGTGACACAGTATTATCCTCTGGGTTACCTAGCTTCTGGATCATCGAAATCGAAATTCCTTTTGCTTTGGTAACTCTTAGAAGAATAGCATTAAAAATTAATACTATACTATATAGGAGCACTCTTGTGGGCAATGCCTTCAATGTAGAGTAGCAGATCCTATCAATACCCGATGCTTTAATATTAGGCAACGAATGAATGATTTCAGATATTTTCTCAATCCTTATAGACTTAATGACATCGGTTTACGTGGTGTCTCCAAGCTCTGATGAGTTTCGCTAACCTGTTCATATTTATAAGGACGTATGCAATTCTCCAGATGATGGCCGAAAGCAGTGGAGTCTCTTTTCGAGTTCCACATGGATTATTTTAGATACTACTGGTAACAATGGCATTCCTTATAGCTAGACATGTGACTGAATCCACAGAGCAAGCAAGTAGGTTGCTGATGGTCCAACACATTCTTCGGTCCTAGTACAGAGTGCACCATTATCCTTACACGCTGATTGAGATCTGGAATCTGGTTTTATACGATTCGAAATTTAATGGTGTGGCGTGTGCCATGCGAATCACGGAGGAATATAGCTTGGATTTGCTTGTAAATGGCTGTAAAAATGCACATTCACATATCCTTTATGTTTGACTGATTTTATGGCGTTGTCTCCATGATAATCGGATAGCAACGGTTTACTCTCCCTTTCTGTCTCCCCCTCTCTCTCTCTCTCCATTTTTCTCTCTCTCTCTCTCTGTCTATCTCTATCCCTATCTATATCTCTGATTGCCACGCTGGCTGACTCTGATTTCCCCTAACACTGATTTATGACATGCAATTTGCCAAATGCAACAAAATTCTCCTTCGTTTAGATTTTTTTTTCCACTCGAATACTTACAGATTCTCCTGTTTCGAGTGATTCGTTGGACCATCGGGCCACTCCGGGAAACAAACGATGCGTGAACTATTTGCATGAGGCACGGGCACCTGTAAAAATAAATAAATATGTATATACAAAAAAATAAAATAAAATTAAAAAAATAAAGAAACTTTTAGACAACATAAAATATCAAGGAATATCATGAGTACCTCTTCGGTTTTAAAAAAGAGCAGCATCGGGCAGGAGATGAGCGTGGAGGAGAGCCAGATGACCGCGGCAATGGCCAAGTTGCGCCGTTTACTCATCCGCGGCTGCAATGGCTTCATAATGGCCACGTACCTGGAAAAAATAAAAATATACATACATATATACACATCCATAAAGTAGTGAAAATTCACTCCAAAAAATATTTTTGTAAAAGTTATGCACTGCAATTAATTATTTTGTTTCACATGAATGCAAACGGGAAACATTCAAAATAAATTTAAAACTCTTCACTTCTTTGGACAAAAATAACTGTTGGCTGCCGTAGCATATGAGTCTGATCTGCCCAAAATCAATTAAATTAAATTAAAATTCGGCTGAATTTCTACTGCAGCTCTAATGAATATCGACTTCAAGCTGGAGGCATTTTCATTGGAAATTGAGTTAAGCTCCCAAACAGCATAGCATACTTTTGAGGGCATCGCAGTCTATGACTTTGGGGCCGAAATGAATTGAAAATTCGGGCATAATTTATGAGGACGCCGTGCAGGTAATCTGATGAATTGTTACAAGTTAAATAAGGCATCGCATACGCGTTGACAGGATGTTGTCAGAATTGATGAACTGCACCCAATATTTTGAAGTTTCGATTGCGTCTTTTGCGAACGACTCAATGGAGTCCCTATTGGCTTTACGGTTAATGTGAATGAATGATGGCCTCGATTTGGTTAACAATATGCCAGACAAGCAAAAGCAACAAGCTGCCAGCTATTTGCCTCCAGTTTAGAGAGGGAACAAGCTTAAGGTATCAAAATGCACGACATTCACATATGACTGCGTACTACAAGAGACAGATGTGTGCATGTGTGTGTGTGTGTGTGTGTGCATTATATACATATATATTAAATTGATCCGTTTTTTGGGTTCAGCGAGCCAAAGATTGATAAGGGTACTGCACCCAAATCACAGCCAAACTAAACTAAAGCTTCAAGCAAAACTTCATATAAAAGCGAAAAACCAACACGAATAAGTCCATATATAACAAATAAGAATGATTTTCGCCACGCACGTCTGCAATTTGTTCAGTTCGACATACATATAGATATATGTATATATGTATATAATTGGAGTACATGCCTGGTTATGTCAAGTCACACTCACCTGTCGATGGATATGGCCATTAGTGTGAAAACGGAGGCACAGATACTTAACATCGCAATGAATTGCGATACTTTGCAGTAGAACTCGCCGAAGGGCCAATCATTGTCCAGCATATAGTAGTAGTTGAAGGTAACGTTCAGACTGGAGACCATCGCGTCCGCTATCGAGAGATTCACTTTGGGTATGCCACGTCCAGATACCACGTGAATTGCGTATGCAAAGAAAATAAGAGACAAACTAAAGTTAGTTAAGCCAAAATTAGAACAGATATTAAACAAAAATAATTATTTAAAATTACATAGAAGTATTTTTGAAATAAGTGAAGCTCTTGAAAATATTCAAAATTTTCGAAATTAAATTTATCACAATATACTTCCCTCGCATAATTACTTTGCAACACATTTTGTTTAATTTGAAATTTTCTTGAATTATAATTCTTTATATGCTGGAAGTTGTAAAACATTTACAGTATTAGTCCACTATCCCTCTCTCTTTGTCTTCTTCAATCCCTCTCTTTCTTGCATCTCACATCAAACATAAAATGAAACTCATAAAACTTGGCCACCTTTTGCGGCCATATGTATGCATAAACGTTTATTGTTGTTCCACCTCTTGTTTATATTGTTTATTTATGTGTTCAACATTTCTAATTAGTAAAGCGGAGCAGGATTCCACTGTCCAGCACAGGTACGAGTCCTTTGCCAGAGTCATTAGTCCTAAACGCGGCTCGGCATAATTACGTGAGAGGGTTGAGAGAAGCTACCACATCATTTATTACTTCTCCTTTATTTGACAAAATACGTACTTATACCTCGTTCCAATAAGAGTTGTATTAAAAGATGTGCATATATATAGATATACTTCATTGGGTAATCTATAAACACGATCAATCACAATTTTAGGTATATTTCGAGAGATACGTCTCGAAATCACCACAAAATTAAAGCATTATGCTATTTTTAATTGGAATCAATTTAACTCAAATAATTGGGCTTGGAAATTATTCGGTTTTCGAGCTGACACTACGAAAATCGCGATTTTTGGTCAATTTCTGACACAGTTTAGGCGATATCTCGGAAAATACTCATCAGAAACACCTCAAATAAAAAACAGAATGTTAGTTATGAGTCCTAGAATCGATTAGCGTCAAATAATTGGAATCAATAATTTTTCGATTTTTGAAGATTTTATCAAGGGGTTAGTATGTAAAAATGGTAAAAAAGCCGAAAATTGTAAAACAAGGATTCTTACAAAACTTTTGATGCAGAATTAATGTGATATCAAAACCATTTCCAAAATACCAACATTTATGAAAATCGTATGGTTTTTGGCCAAGTTATGACAGTTCAAAGTTTTGCTAACCCCGATTCTTGGAATATTGTGATTTTGAGTAACTGACTGAAACAGTTTTGACGATTTCTCCGGAAATACTCATCAAAATCACCTCAAACAAAAAGCAGAATGTTAGTTATGAGTCCTAGAATCGATTTTAATCACAAAAATGATTGTTGATTTTTGGACAAGTTATGGCAGTTCAAAGTTTGGCGGCTCCCGATTTTGGGAATATTGGGATTTTGAGTAACTGACTGACACAGTTTTGCCGATTTCTCGGGAAATACTCCTTAGAATCACCTCAAATAAAAAGCAGAATGTTAGTTATGAGTCCTAGAATCGATTTTAATCACAAAAATGGGATCGACAATTTTTTGATTTTTATGATTTTGTCAAGGGGTTACTATGTAAATATGGTAAAAAAAACGAAAAATTTAAAATTGCGATTTTTAGAAAAACTTTTGATGCAGAATTAATCTGATATCAAAACCATTTCCAAAATGCCAACATTTATGAAAATCGTATGATTTTTGGCCAAGTTATGGCAATTCAAAATTTAGCAAACTTCGATTTTGGGAATATCTGACACAGTTTTGGCGATATCTCGGGAAATACTCAGCAGAAACACCTCAAATAAAAAGTAGAATCATTTAATGACCGGTAACTTTGACAGAAATCCAAATTTTTAACAAAATTAGTTGATTTCTCACAAAGTTATGTCAGTTCAGAGCTTAAAAGTTACTCCAAAGCAGACGATTTCATATTTAAAAGTAAGTAAAGGTATGTACGAGATACATATTAGTGTGTTTAATGACCGTTAACTGTAACTTGTGTTATTTGTAGTTTTTGTTGTAAGTATTTCTGCCTTGAATGAATCAGACACCGACTGGAGCATAGAGAGGGAAGGAGAGGGACAGTGAAAGTGAGGGCGAAAGTAAAAAACGACAAAATTATTATTGTTATTATTATTATTATTATTATGGTATGTCTTTGCCCATTGTTTACTTTTCATTATCTATGTAGATAAGCAGCGAGAGGAATAAGCATAAAAAGCAACACTTCCAACAACACCCACAGTGCCAGCAACAACAACAACAACAACAGCCAGAGACATAACAACAACTACAAAATGGTGAATAAAACAAATGTTCTCTGAGGCATTAGTCTGACTGTAGTTGTTGTTGTTGTTGTAGTGTTTCTTGCAACGTCGACGCCTACAGAACGTGTCGCATTTGGCAAACGACCTGTCTGAGTCGCCCTTGGCCATGACTCTGCCAAGAGAGAGAGGTGGCAAGAGAACTGCAAAGAGAGAGAGAGAGAGATGGAGAGAGACACAGACTGTGGCAAGTTGCTGAAGTCTCTTAGGTCTTCGAGCTGTCAGCCACGTAGTTGAATATCGATTTGGCCTCGTTTTAATTAATAAAAATCTAATAACAATAGCACAACACAAACAAAAGATGCAAATGTTTCTTCTACGCTACTTCTTCGATAATAAAACCTGCCGAATTACAATGAAACCACCCCCCCCCCCCCTCAATATCCACCACAACAAAGTTGAATTGAAATTTGCGTGAGCTGAATTTGTTTATATTCAGCAGGAGCAGTAGGAGTGGCAGGAATGGCAGTAGAATATTGTGCCTTTCCAACTAATAATGATGCAAATTTTGTGTAATAGCTGCCAAAGCCGTTCGCGCCTCAAGACATTTAGTTTACACAATAATAATCACAATCAGTTCAGCGCGTTTACAGTTGCTCCAGCTTCAATATCCACAGGACAGACGGACCTCACGGGCAGGAGTTGTGACAATGGCAGCTTCCGCTTTTATGGCGAAGTCGTGGCTGCCTGAGACAAACGCCATTATGGCTGACACTGCAACATTTGCTTTATCTGCTTCTTCTAGTTATACTATACGTTTTTTTTCTTATTTTTCTATTTTTTTTTCTATTCTTTTTTGTCGGCCTCTTTCATTGTCAACGCAGTGGAAAGCAATGCATGCATAAGGCCACAGGGCAATGCATACACATGACAACTATTAGTATATATATGTATATGCATGCATGTATGTGTATGTGTGTGTTGGTGTATTAGTGTGTGTTTGTGTGTCTGACAATTGTCGGAAGGCAGTCAGCTGACAGCATCTGTCCGGGGTTAAATGTTGACTGGGTTGCGTTTGTTGCAGTTTCTCTGCGCTTTTGTTTTTAATGGTTTCGGCAATGCCCTCGTCGGATGCAAACACACACACACACACACACACACTCTGACAACTGGTCTGTCTGGCATATGAAACAAATGGGGCACACACTCCCACACACATACATATGTAGACGCAGACAAAACGAAGGCAAAGGAAAGTCGCCAAACACACAGAAACGTGAAACACAAAAAAAAAAAGGAAAGCAAAGCAAAGAAAAGACAAGAAAATTGAGTGAAAGAGCATTGTCAGTAATGTTATTATTAATAGACAGAGCGTGTGAAAGAGAGACATAGACTGGCGTGGAACAGAGAGAGAAAGGGAGAGAGAGAGAGAGAGATGCTGCATGACCCAAAAGAGAATTATAGCAAAGTTTAAGACCATAGCATAGCATACCCTGAGGCCTCTCTCTAGTAACTAATACCCTTCAACAAACTTCAACTTTAATTACAAAACAAAATTATAATTATTATCTCCAAACTTAAGCCATATATTATGTTTGATTAATTTAGGCATACACTTAAATTTATTATAGTTTTACAAAAAAAAAAACACACACACACACACAGAGAAGTTTTAAAAGGCGCTTGTGGCTATACAATTGCACGTTTGGATTAATTATGGAAAATGCTTCAAAAGTGCATTGGAGCGTTGAGAGAAGTGCTGCAGTGAAGCATATTTGAGTGGCAGCAACAGCAGCAGCAGCAATAAATAGCCTTGAAAGTGATGCCAAGCGAATGGCCCATTAATCACTGCCGCCTCAAAATACTAAAAAGAAGAAGAAGGAGAAACAGAAGAACGAGCAGCAAAATAGATGAAGAGAAGAGTAGAGCGAGAAAACTTGAAAACTTCGAGTTGAAGTTGAGATGCCAAACTTAAGCTCCATGTTGCTGTTGATTCAGCAAACAAATTTCATAAATTCAAGTCACGGCACGTGCTGTGCATTTTTCTAGCTCTTTAATTAAGTGTGTCCTGTCGCAATGCAAACGAGCGACGAGCGGAAGATGCCTTCCACTTGAGCAGACTGATTGGAGTTGGACACTCCAAAATCATCACACAATCATCTCGGCTGCCTTTAAGGACTCTTTCAACTTGTCACTTGTATAAATGTTGACTGGCACTTTATGCGTATATGCTGCTAAAGTACTATATAGGATATTTGCAGAAAATACTTGACATTGCTTCTTGAACTGCCGTCAACCGGGCGTATACGCAATACCTGCCTGCCCACACATTACGCATACGTCATGTGTGCTATTCGCAGAATGCATCAACTGCCGTGCAAATGCTATTTTTGACTCTGCATTCTCAACGTGCAGCATTCAATGGATGGCAAATTTTTCAACTGCATTACTCATACGCAATGGTAGCCAGGCAACTAATCGTGCTGCGGATGCTCTCAATTCAATTCTGAATGAATTTCGGAGAACGATAAAATCTTTCGAACAGTGCTGCATGATATTTTATAAATATATCACACTGATGACATTTCCTGGTTTAACAAAAAAATACATACATAAATTATAGTTTATATGTAACATTAAATTGTATATACTTCTGATAGCTTTCATATATGTTATTTACTTCAACCAAAACAATGTAAAAGGAAAGTTAATTTGAAAATTATTAAAAATATTTAAAATTAAAAGAAAAAATATAAAAATATAGAAATTTTTTATGTATTTTTTTTAATTCTGCTTTCGTTATAGCAGAATCAGCTTTTAAATTAAAAGTTCCTATTTTATTTATTTATAGAATTTATATTTAAATAAATATAAATATATAGAAATTTTTAACCTGTTTAATACATTATTTATAGCATAATCAGCTATATAATAAAATTCCTTAATAATTTATATATTTATATAATTAATTTTTTTAAACTTGTTTATAGCATAGTCAGCTATAAAATAAAATTCTTTATAATTCATATATTTATACTATTTATTTTTTTAAATTTGTTTATTGCAGAAACAGCTTTGAAATTAAAATGTCCAAATATTTTATGTATTTATAGAATTTTTATATATATTTGAATAAAAATAAAAATATAAAAATTTTTGACATGTTTAATAAATTGTTTATAGCATAGTCAGCTTTAAATTGAAATTTCTTAAAATTGTTTATTGAAATTAAAATTTCCTAATACTTAATGTATTTATAGAATTTATATATTTATAATTTTTTAGCTTGTTTTAGAGCAGAAAAATAAATAATAATTTTTATATTTATAGAATTTCTTATCGAAAGTGAAGATGAAAGCGAGACTCACCAATGAAATAGTTGGTAACAGTGCGCATACGCTTTGTGGTCAATACGATCCAGACGACAATTAGGTTGCCACCAGTTGCGACAATTACCATGCCACCGAAGAGAATGCTCCAGAGCACCTGACGCCACCATGGCACAATGAAGGCGAACGTTGCTTCTGGCGTGGATGCGTCCTCATGGTCGGCGGCAGTTAGGCCAGTGATGCCAGTGGGTAAACTGTGGACAAATACGGCAAAGACAAGAAAGTGAAAGTGAGAGAGAGTCAAACACACAGAAAGTGAAAGAGAGAGAGAGAGGGAGCGAGAAGAGTAATAGAGAGAGAGAGAGAGATAGGTAGGTTGTTGGGGCAAGTTGTGGAGAATGTGGGAACAATGCTGTATTACCGACATGAAGATTATGTGTGTTAAGCCAAAACGAGTGCCAAGTGGGTATCCTATTACACACACACTCACACACACACTCACACACATGTGGGTGGTTGTGTGGTTGTATGTGTGTCTGTGTGGTTGTGCGTTTCGCAGGATATTAGGTGAATGTAATTGTGCGTGCGTTAACAAATCCGTGTTTTTGTGCGCCTTCTGTCGCCACATAAAGCCTCTCTGAGGGTTACCAGTATCCTGCCCCCTGCCACCCCGCCCTCGTCCAACATCTTTTTAATATTTTGTGTCTCTGCGATTGTTTGTTTTACCAGAGTGTGTGTGGGAGTGTGTGTGGGAGTGTGTGTTTAAATAGGCAATTCACACACTGAGGCATAGATTTAGTGGTTTCTGTTTAAAGAGGCACAACAACACACAAGTTGTGTGGCGCCACATACGTAGGCTATTGCTCCTCCGGTGCGTCTGTCTGTCTGTCCGTCCGTGTGTCTGTCTGTCTGTCAGCTGAATCAACTTGGGCCGTTAATAAAGCACGAGTGCAGACGAGTATATCAAATCGGCCTCATGTTCTACGGCTCGTTAAGAGCCCCGGACACAAGTAATTTAATATGTAAGCTAGCTGCGTACTTCTCTCCCTGATATATGAAGCTGTCTGCAACTTAGGCTCGTTTTAGGTCGCTTTAGGCACTCGACAAGGGGGCACGTTGGTGGGTTTCACTATTTTTTTTTTTACATTTTTTTTTTTTTTTTTGGCCCAGTTAGTTGCCTTTGCCACTTGTGCTGTTAGTCATTAGTGTTTGACAGCTCTTCAGCGCAATTAAAACTTATATATAGTATTCTATTTAGTATGTGCTCATCATATTCATCGCTTATGATTATGATTATGATTCACAGAAGACCCTTTTTCGCCTTGGCTTTTGTTTATTGGCCTAGTGCACAGACCGACATTATTGATTTTTGTTGCTCGCCTAGTTTCTCGTGAAGCACATAAAAAATAAAATAAAGAAAAGAAATTGCAAAAAAAGAAAGCAAGAAAAAAAAAACAGTCACAGTCTAAAGAAAAAGCCATTTCATGCAACAGCCGCAGGCACACGGCAAATCTCTTTGCCAAAGTATGAAATCCTTCGTTGAATTTTTTACTTACTTTGCTTTAGTTTCATGTTGTTGTTTTGATTTTTTGCATTAAGCACAGAAAGGCAAACAAATAAACGTTTATATAGAATGAAAACATTGACGAAAAACATCTTCAAGTAGTAGATACTTCAACTACTTCTGCTTAAAGATGTCGTTCCCAGCCGTAATCCATCCGTTTCTAGCCCAAAACATAAAAAATAAGATATGTTTTTTGCTCTCTTTCCCTATTTCTCAAAAATGTATATACGGTCCAAAACGTCAAACGCAGCAATTATGCGACTGTCTCTGTTGCACGTCTTTGCTCTCTCTCTATCTCTCTCTATCTCTCTCTCTCTCTCGAGTGTCACACGTACAACCACTACTATCTATAAGTACATGTATGTGTGTGTGTGTGTGTGTGTGTGCGTGTGTGTGCAGGAGGGAGTAAACAAATTTGAGCTGCAGTTAAACGACTACGACAGTCGTTAAATAAGTAAAAAAGCGACAAGTTCAGCTAAAGAACGACTATGAAATACCCTATAGAGTAGCAGCAAAAATATATCTAACTCTGCTTAATACTAAAATATTATTTTTAATTTTTAAATATGTTTTTCTGTTATAATTTTAAATATAGTTTTTAATTTAGCTACAGTTTTCTAAGCTATTAACAGTCTCTAAACGTCCTTTAAAAGCCTCTGTTAAGGTTAACATTTTAATGAAATATAGTAATCAACTTCAAAATTCCTGTATTAATTTCAAAAAATGTTCAACTATATTTTTTATAAGTTTAAACATATTTTTTGAAATTTCTTCAACTTGTTTAACTATTAGAAATCTCAACAATTTTATTTACATAAAAACAGCTTCCTTTTAAGAGAAAATATTAAACTATCTAACCAATATTTTACTATTTCTTTATTCAATTTAAAAATAAATTCTTTTTATTTAAAAAATTCTAGGTTAAAAATTAAATGTTTTCTTTTTATTACTATTAAAATTCGTTACTTTTTACAGGCGCCTTTCTTTCTTTTAGCTGTTAACAGTCTCTTAACATCTGCCTACTTAACAGCGGCCGTTAATGTCTGAGTATTAACATACGTGCTGTTATACACATCGTTTCCTGGTCATAACTTCAGTTTCTACATATGTTGGCTTCCATAAAAATATGTATTTTGTGTTCCCTGGAGGACAACGGAAGACGACATTAAGCAGTCAGGCAAACAGTGCCGAGCTCTCTCAGTACCACCCCATCCCTCTCTCGACGACACACATACTCGTATACATTGACAATCAGATAGATAAAATGTGAAATGTATTTTTTTTTTTTTTTTTTTTTTTGTATCGCCCATCAATGTAATGTATTTGAAACGGAAATAAAAAACGAAGAGGAGGCTGCTGTTGCTTGGAGTAAACGGATCTGGTGGACTGATTGAATGGTGACTTGCACTGACTGAATGATGTAGCGAGTGAGTGAGTGAGTGAATGAATGAATGAATGGAGGAGTGGAGGAGTGAATGGGTAGATGGATGCTTGAATGGCTGCCGCAATGTGGGGTCATTAGATATGCATGGTTGGCACACAAAGCGAATCGAGTCGAAGGAGAGACAACTTTCCCAAAAGTAAGAATAACAAAATAGAAAAAAAAATAAAATAGAAAACAAACTAGAGGAAAAGGAAAAGCAAAAGGAAATCCGAAAGCCTTCTGGTAATGGCTGCATGTGCTGTACATTAATTCAATTTTGTTGTTGGTGGCACAATTAGTCCGATATGTTAGTTGAGCCTAAGATTATTTATATTTACTTACATTCTGCTCAGATTGGAGGTCAAAGTATTTGGCCGGAAATCACCATTGAAATCGGTCAGAGGCGTCTGATTGGAGATGGTCATGACGCTATTCATTGCATTGTACAGCATGTTGGGGGCATATGTGCTCCAGTTGCTCCAGTTGTTGCTGATATCGTTGCCATTCTCATTCTCGGTCTCCAGTTCCAGCAGCTCATCGATGTTATCCATGATTATCCCACTGTCTCCTCACCGCCCCTCTCGCCCTTCCTGTCGCGGATTGTTATGGGTTTGTCACGCCTAGGCGTGCTTGGGAAACCTTTTCTTGTTGTGGGTCTCTGACCTGGCTAATGTTGCGTGTCCTTTGCCTCACTTATTTGATATCCATCTGCACGCTCGTGTGCCTGAAACAACAACAACCACAATGAGAACAACAAATAATACATTTAACTAATTTCATTTTGTAGACAAAACTCGAATGCTCCCTCAGATCTTTCGTGCTTCTCGACCACAAAAATACGCATTTCATGACTAATTTTGGATCAAAAGTTTGTCAAAGCTCTCAGCATGTCTGTCCGTCTGTTCATCACTCCGACCGTCCATCTGTCTGCCATCACTTTTTACCACGCACACGAGTTGCAATTGATTTGCCGTCTCCTTCTGCGCTTCCCTTGCACTCTTCTAATTGTCGGCCCACAAATGGTTCCAAAAAAGTTCCCTTTTGTGGTTTTCCCTCCGGGAATATCATGGGAAACAACATGTCATAATAGGCTTTTCATAAAAAGCAGCCCACATAGTGTAGAGTCGGTGGCATGTAAATAAGTCGAGTAACTTTAAAAATAAAATATACACTGGGACACATTTTGGGGAGAATTTCGAATTCAATGGGGAAACTTTGAAATTGGTGGACAACATTTTTCACATCAAAGACAATTAAAAAGTTGCAACTGCCCAACTTACACATTAATTAATTAAGTCTTATTTGCATTGAAATTTTAAATGTAAATTTCAATTAATTCAATTAATTTTAACCTTTAAATAGTTGGCATCAACATTAAAGCCAATTTGAGGATAGAGAAATTTATTCAATTATTCCACATTTAGTTTTATAATTATAAAAATTTTAATTAATAATTATTTTTCTCTATATAATGTTTTAATTATAGAAGTTATATAATTATACTTCATTTTATATATATATATATATTTTTAATTGTTATTAATTGTATTTTGTATGATAATTATTTTTTAGTTTATTGTATGTAATTTGTTTTTAATAATATGCCTTTTTAAATACATGCCAAATTGCATATATGAATTTTTTCAGAAAATTCTTATATTTTTTATTTTTTTTATATATTTTTCTTAACACATAAACGCACAAGGAATTTATTGTTTTATCTTAAAATTGTTGGCATAACATTCACATTTTCCACTTCACATTTTAGACATGAATCCCATTCATAAAATTTGTATTTATTTATCTTTATTAATTTAGATTTGTTTATTCGGAGCAGACTGTTCCGTTTGAGTGCTAATTTTATAATTTTTTAATATTCTTTTTGAATTTATTATTTGAAGTTGAATAGTTTTCTTCCACTTTAAGCACCTCAATTGAACGTTGTAATTAGATTTGTTTTCCAATCAAAAAGAGCATAATTTATCAAGTACTTCTTAGTTTTGATGGAAACTACTAATCAATTTAATTGTTCTCTTATTTTTATATATTTCTCTTTAATGCTCTCTCTTAAATCAATTCTTATCTGAGAAATCAATTGAATTGAGATTGACAAACAACAGCGCTAAGACATTTCATGATTACAGTTTTATTTGCTATTGATAAATTAAAAAATTAAATGGAGCTTACCACACGCACAGATACCCATTAAAAAAAATCGAAAACATAAAACAAAAGAAAACGAAAAACAAATTTAATAGCCATATAATTGGAAATTTATGACTTGAAAAAAAATAAGGGAATTTTCTGAGAACAATTGTATACAAACATCCGCGGAGATTCTATAAATACTATATAAATATAAATATTTTATTTTTTTTCATTTTTTTTTATTTTTATATTTTTGTTTTCATTTGAAATTTAATGTGGAAACAATTTGATGAAATGCCAGCAAGTGGTCCGAGATTGAAACAAAAACTAATTCAATTCAAGAAACATTTCTTTCATATAGAGAACATGTGGCCCCAGAGTCACATTCTCTACCTGGCAGAACCTGCCTCAAATTGTGGCAGAACCTTTGAATGCTACTGACGCGCTTTGTGGCATAGAAAATTACTTTTATTTCACTTCAATTTTCCCGTTTCCCCAAAATGACAGTTAAAGTTTTTCCAGATAAAAGGCGAGTTGTGGCAAGTGCCAGGACGATGTCTTAAGCTCTCTAGGTTTGCACCCCCCCCTACCCTCTTCTCCCCCTCTCTTTCTCCTCCGGACACAACCACAACGAGGCAAGTGTTGCTGGTGCTGCTGCTGCTGCTGCTGACAGATTGAGACAATTGCGAGTGACGGAAATGTCAGAGAGAGTTGTGTTCTCTGGTCGCCACTTCAAGTTGAACACAGACTGACTGAAAGTGGCAGCAACATTATGAGGCAAATGCCTTGACATATTTTTCGCCAAATTAAGCGACAACTGAGCTCTTAACTCTGGGGTATTCATGTTAACCCAAACAATAATTTGCGAGCCAAGACCAAATTAAGTTGAATACAATAAAAGAAGAGAGTTGATTGAGAAGAAAAGAAATATAAAGTAAAATTATGTTTTTCTTCTCATTGCTGGCAGTGGAGGCAGCTGCCAATACTCTGCTCATTAATATTGTCGGATTATGTGGAAGGCAGTTAATCAATCCCAGACAAACAACAAAATACTAGAATACGCCACGATTCCAGAATGATTCTTTAAACAAAACACGAGCCAAGCAAAAATCAATTATCGCCAAGTTGTCTGCCTGTAATTACAAATGGTCAAAGCAAAACATATGGCAAATACTATGCATCTGTTGATGGTATTCTGATATGGCTAAAAGCACCACTACGAGTGGAGAGGGCATGGGATTGGGATTGGGTATGGAACTGGGAATGGGAATATTTGCCGGCAGTGCAACGATGACGACGACGTTGGCAGCGGCGAGGAGCATTGTAGTCTTAATGAAATGTAAACAAACTTCAAAAGAATGTTGGCTATAATTGGCAGCTAGCTGCACTGTTCCCTCCCCCACCCCCCTACCCAGTACCCCCCTAACACTCCCCACTTTCTACGCCCTATTCCTAGTTCTCCAGCAAAGCTGTTGCTGCTGCTGCTGTTGCTGTTAGTGCAACCGCATTTCGCCAAACAACAAAATCTAAAAATATTTGTGCAAAAAATATTTGTTGAAAGTTTTTAGAAAAAAAATTGAGAGGTAGACAGAGAGAGAGAGAGAGAGAGAGCGAGAAAGCTGCTTTGAGTGCTTTCACGCCCTTTTTTTGAGTGATGACTTTTTTTTTTGTCAGCAATAATCGCAAAAAATTGGATTTCGTTTTCGTTACTTTTCTGACTATTTTTGTTATTTTCTTTTTTTTGCTGAATTTTTTATTTATTTACGTTGACTTGAAAAATGGCCTAACTGTCACGTGCCGCACAGTTGATTGTTGTGCAACTGTTGAAACTCACAGACAGTTTGGCAGAGTGTCTCCACACACTTCACTCTCCGCATCTCTCTCTCTCTCTCTCTCTCTCTCTCTCTCTATCTCTCTCTCAGTCTCCATCTGTCTCGCTGTCAGCATGCGGGCAGATAACGTATACGCAGCGTTGCCTGCCATATTTCAATGGCTACAGTTTAAATGAATTTGTCGATGGCCTGTCAATGAAGTTCTTTATGCGAAAGTCAGCGCATTTAATTGCTTAAATTTAAAATATTAATTTTATTTATTTTATTTTTTTTTTAATTTTATTTAATTTTTATCAATTTGATTTGATTTGATTTGATTTGATTTGATTTGATTTGATTTTATTTTATTTTATTTTATTTTATTTTATTTTATTTTATTTTATTTTATTTTATTTTATTTTATTTTATTTTATTTTATTTTATTTTATTTTATTTTATTTTATTTTATTTTATTTTATTTTATTTTATTTTATTTTATTTTATTCAGTGATTCAACAACGTGACTTTTTTTTATTTATATTATTTAAAATTTTTTTTTATTTTTCTATTTTTTTTATTTTTAATTTTTTTATTTTCATTTTTTATTTTTATGATTTGAAAGCGTTTATTAAATTGGTGGCGCAACAGCTCAGTAAATTTTCTACAGAAATAAGTCAACTTCTATATAGAGGTCAAGCCGACAAGATATTGCACAATGTATGCAACACCCTCGGGGGCTTAACTCGCTCTATATCTCTTTCGCTCACTCGCCGTGTTCGTGTTTGTCTCTCTCTAATGCCTGGCAAGCGCATTTCAGCTTCGCCTTGACTGAATCAGAGGGTCTTCAAAGTGTGTGTGGGTGTGTGTGCAAGAGTGTAGTTGTTTTGTTTGACAAGTCAAGTGCAGGGTGTGCACCCATATACATACATATAAATATATATATACATATATACATACATACATATATACTTACAGTTAGGTATAATTGTATATGTCTTAATAAAGGAGGAGAGTTTCTATATACATATATATGCCTGGCAGTTCTCTTATCGTTGCTATAACTTTGCCAGCTGTAGGTGTATATGCCACTGCATATATATATATATATATATATATATATATATATATATGTGTGTGTGTGTTAATGTTTGTATGCGCCACATGTGTGTGTGTGTGTGTTTGTATGTCAATAAGCAATGGGTTCCGGCAGTGGCAGTCGTAGTCGCAGTTCCCTCGCACCCTCTGCACTCTCGTATGCGGCATGCTGGTCTACTTTTAGGCGCACAAACACATACAAACAATACAAATATGGTTGGTGGCAGAGAAGAACCTTCAACTCGCACCAGGACACCGGCTGAGGCAAGTCGAGTCGAGACGAGGCATACAAGAAAAAAGTTCTAAAACAATTTAATGCTAAAATGCGCCCAATCTAAGCATTCCCATTTCCCATTTCCAGCATTTTTGTGGACCTCAACACAGACTGAGGGGGTGTCCAAAAGGGGTGGTTGGGGGGAGGGGGTGACTGAAGTATGGGCAGCACTTTTTGCTTTTCATTTAGATGCGGCTTTTGTTTTTCAGCGCAGTTTCGCACAATGGAAATGAACTTGAATTGTAATTACCAAGGCCCAACCTTCAACAGCATCTCCTCCATTTGCTTTTTCTGCTGCTGCTGCTGCAACAACTGCCTAAAAATGTGGCACGTAGCATTTTTAATTTCCTCATACACACGCACACGCACACACACGCATAAACATGTATTTAAATGAAATGAAATTTAATTAAATACCGCGCTATAAATTGGCCAACAGGCCAAAAAAAAAATAATAAAAATAAGAGAACCGAGTAAAATTCATCAAAACATGATTTTTTAATGAGCTTCATGAGCAGCTCGCGGCGAAAATGTATTTACGAGTGCCAATGGGAATGGGATTGGGAATGGGAGTCTGTGTGCTTCTTTCACACCTCACAAAAACGCGGCCAAATATGTGCTAAACAATATACATACATTCATACATCTACATATATAAATATAGAAGGGGTAAAACACACACACACACACACACGCACACACATGTACATATATCGAAAGTGTTTTTGTATATACAAAAAATGGCGTTGCTGTGAAAAGTCGCTGGCAATCTGTTTTCTCGATTTAAGAGCGAGACACAGTTACCAAATGAGCGAAAGAGAGAGTTAGAGAGAGAGAGAGAGAGAGAGAGAGTAAGATTTGCATGTATCATATCTTTTGCTATGTGGGCGCGAGATAAATTGTTTATGCGCTTTTAATTTGTTTGCGTGTGTATTAAAATATTTAAAATGAAAGCAATTACAAGCACAGTCGAGTAGACAGAGCTACGGGGGGGTGAGGGCGTTGGGGGTGTGTAAACATGGCGTATACTTAACGCATTTTGTTAAACGATTTTGTCAAATAAAAAAAAAATAATAAAGTAATAAAAAAAAGATAATTGTAAACAGCTAAATTTAGCATAGTCATTAATGAGCACTAAGTGCAAATACTTTAAATCGTTATTTTTGGCAATTGTTGAAATTGCGCTTTTTTCTCCCACTTCATATACTACTATGGGCAGAAAGTAAGCTGAATTTAATTGTGAAATGAAATATCTTTAACTTCATCCACTTTTAAGTAGTTCTCTTCTGATAAAAATACAATTAAGGCAATCCCAGAAACATGCCAAATGCTCCTTTTCCAGTATAAAGTATATAAAAAAGTTCACTAAAAACAAAAATGCTATTTAATCAGATTTTCGAAAAATGCACTATGGGCAGTTTGGTAAACATTAGCGTAAATATATAACTGATAATGCAAATAACATGAAATTTTGACACAGATTTCATTAACAACTCTACCATCTCCAATAAAGAAACACCTTAATTTTTGCCCACAGTAGTATAACTCAAAACTCTTTGCCAAAGTCTGATTTAAGAGCTTTACTATATAATCTATAATCTATACCCTATACTGTATATTCTATACTCTATACTCTATACCTTACACCCTATGCTTTATACTCCATACTCTATACTCTATACCCTATACTCTATATTCTGTACTCTATACTCCATACCCTTTACTCTATATTCTGTACTCTATACTGGATACTCTATAATCTATACTCTATACTGTATACCCTATATTCTATACGCTATACTATATATTCTATACTATATACTCTATATTCTGTACTCTATACTCGATACTCTACAATCTATACTCTACTAATTATACCCTATATTTTATACGCTATACTATATATTCTATAATCTATCATTTATACTCTATACTCAATATTCTGTATTCAATACTTTACTCTGATTTAATAGTTAATTTAGAAAAAGCCATAAAAAGGGAAGAAAAAGAAGTGTATAAGTTTGTTAACTATACTTTATGCTGCACTTAAATTGAAGTGAATTTATTTATGCATGTTATGGCCAAAAAGTATTATGTTTTATTTAAGGGAGGTGGCGAAAACACGCATACGACCTGTTGTACGCAAGTGAAGATAAAGTGCCATGTGCCGACACGACCCCAAAGCCAAGGCCAACACAATAATCGAGAACTCGCCAAGTCAAACAACATAAAAAAGAGAGAGAAAGATAAAGAGAGAGAGAGAGAGGGAGAGCAGAAAAAAGTTAAAGTTAAAGACATATCTGGCAAGGGACTGTTCGATGCGTTATCTTATCGCTAGTTTATTAAGATGCCAACCGATATTTATGCGCCTCTCGTATGGGGTGAACATCTAAATCGAAGCACCTCCCACCTCCCACTCACACACACACACACACACTCTTACACTTTTATATATAAATTTAAGTTGTATATATATATGTTTCTTTCTATTTCTTCTGTTTCGTTTCTTTGTTATGCACTCTCTCGTTGGCTGTTTTACTCAATTTATTGCAATTATGTGTAAATTGAGGAACAAAGCGAGAACAGACGTTGCCATCAGAGAATGAGATCTCGGGTAACAAGTGCAAAACAGAGCGGTCTCCAGGAGACACTTGGACAGCTGGACACATCTACAGACAGATATGATACCAAATGCACTTATCACGCTCTGCGGTGGCTGTAAGAAAGTCGAGCATGACAGACTGACAGATACCCAGTAAGTCGTTGACAACACAAATTCTTGCTACATACTCCATCAGCCCAGACATACATATATATGATATATGGATATTTATTTATGCATGTTGTGGCTAACTGGTCTAACTGGTATCCTTAAAATATGCACATGATTCCACACATGCTCGAAGGACATGCTTAGCAGTTGTTTAGGGACAGCTGAAGCGAACGTTGGTTACCTTCATTTAAATTCATATACCACTGCCAGGACAACGATGATGTTCCTGTTGATGTTGACGAGGACAACAACTTGTCCAGTTTTCAGTTTTTCAGGCTGCGTAGCTTTTGTTGCTTCAGTTCCAATTTAATTAAATGTTTGTTGATGCATGACAGCACACCGAGGGGGGAGCAGCATGATGGGAGGAGAGGGAGGAGTGGCGATACGATATGGCATTCAGTCTAATTCGTTTAAAGACCCTTCCGCCAACTGAATCTGCAGAGAAGTCCTTTACAGAAACTGGTTGCTCAGTTCCTCGACCATGATGCCACTATAAATGCGTTATATATATGGTATAAAATACTTATGTATGTATGTATATATAGAGCTCTGCCAGCGCATAAAATTCAACTAATGGCTGTCCGAAACACATACTTATAGTATAGTATGTATACCGTTATACACCTATACACACACACCAATACAGATACTTTTCACGCTTATTGAGGGCGGGTGAAAGTGGCGCTAAAAGCAATTCGTGTTGAAAGGATTTCACTTTCACTGACCAATGCCCGCGTCACATTCAACCTCGTCTCGTGGTCTTTCATTATGTTGGCCTATGAGGGAACAAACTCTGTACTCCGGTTCTGGCCTGGTCAGGGCATGAGTTTGTCTAGTGAGTTGGCCAAATTGGGCAAGCAGCGTTCTCCACTGATCCGTACTGCGGATGCCGGACTCTGGAATCCGGTAACCGTCTGACAGGTCATGCCGCATGCCACAGAAAAGAAACCTCAACTCCAGTCAACCGGATGACCGTCATTTGCCACATTAAATATTTAGTGCTTGGTTGCTTTGGTGGCGTTTTGATTGATTTACGAGACTTACTTCGAATCAAAAACCAAAACACACACACACATCCACACACACACACACTCTTGCTAACCACAAATTGAGTTAAATTGCAAACAAAAGTCAAACTGCATTTTGACCCTGACTTTTAGGTGTATTCAATTATTTATAAATATATGTACAAATATGTATATATTTATTTTTTGTTGAAAGCATTTCCATTAAACTTTACAAGCCACAAAATGCATTTAATATTTATAGTTTATTAAATATATATAAAACACTGAGTGTGAATCCATTGGGTATTTATTAAAAATTTATTAAACATAAATTTTGCCAGCAAACGTCGTTAAAAAGATGTTGTGGTCATAATTTCATTTAGATTTCCGAATTAATTGCAATCTACAATTATGCACGAGAAAACACAATTAATGCCATTTTAATTGCTTTACTTCATTTTGAGACAAAAGTTGCCCGATTAATCAAAATATGCAAAATTATTCTTGTTGAACAAACATTTATTTATTTCACAATCTCGAGCACTCCAGTGCACTCTCAATTTGAGCTGAAGAGCAAATGAAACCCCATTTCAAATGCAATTATGATTATTCAATCGATTGGAATTTCTTGCCAATAAATATTCAACCGAAAATGGAGTCAATTCAAGCTGAGAAAATTACGATATTCAACGGAAATTCAACTCGAGTTTGGGGCTGATTTGCATTTCTGGACAATTAATTCTTTCCTAGATTAACTTAATGTTGTGGAAGTTATGCTGTGCTAACGGTAAATATTATTTTAAACAAATTTTGAATTAAATTTGATGAATATAAATTCATTTCGTTAAATTAATTTTAAGTCACTTTTTAGTGCAACTTTTAAGTTACTTTCTAAGGACAAATTAAAGGCACTTTCAAAAAAATGCTTTTCATAATATCTTAAGAAATTCATAAATATATTATATTTAACAAAATTTAAAAGGAATTTTATAAATGAAATTAGCTGTGATTCTTAAATCGCATTTGTTTGATTTTTGTTCTCTATATTTGATATAATATTTAATCTAATTAATATATTTTCATATAAATTTAATTTAATATAATTTTTAATTTCTCTTTAAAACACATATTTAATTTTTATACACATTTGACCTCTCAAATTGACCAAAAATCTTTTAAGTTAAATTATTGTCTCGAATTTTTATAAATTTAAATAAAAGTTGTTATATTATATTTTACACAAAATTTAATTCCGAACTTTAATTTATTCCACAGTTCCCATTATTTTGCTACAGAAACTCCCTTTTTTTGTCATTTATGCACAAATTTAAAATATTTGAATTCCATTTAATATTTAAATGCCTTTTAATATTTATTTGAATTGTATGTTAAATATTTTTGATTGCTTTCTTGCGGAACTCTGCAAACTTTTAATACTCTTGCCGAAAGTCAAGTGATATGGAAATTGAACTATGAATTAATTGTTAGCTTTGAAACCGTATACCAAGTGCATAATGGATGGTTTCCTGTTGAGGTCACTTTCATGACTGCCACACACACACACACATACACAAACACATATGTGTGTTGCAAATTGAAATTTCTCAAATAACATCGAGTGGCAAGTGTTGAGCAAACAATCAATTAAAACTAAGTACGTCAATAGAAAGTAGTAATAAACAGTTATGATCATTTTCAATTATATTGCAAATTAAAAAAAAAATATATATATATATATGTGGAATACCTTACGTTAGTGGCAGGTAGTGTCAAATTAGTGGCAACTGGTTGGGGCAGCATCCATTTGATGTTGCAACATTGAGAGGCGGCAACCGATCGAACGCGCACATAAATTTCAAATTTTATTTGCTTTGCTTGAGTTTATTTATGTAAATATTTATTGGTTTCATTCAGGGCATACAATAATAATCAAATTTGATCATTTTTTGCTACCAATTCCGCACAACACAAACACACACACATACACATACACATACACAGAGATTAATAGAAACACAGACTAGTTGCTGCTCAAATTGTTTTCGAAATTGTGTTTATATTTCATGCAACAAATTCAATTTCGTTTACTTTTTTCGTTGTTCGAAATTGAATTCAACTGGCCGAAATCTAATTACGATTTGAAAATATTTCTTGCCGCCGGCATTTTCCATGCTCCAAGAATTTTCCAACGGTCTTGATTTTTGAATTCTCTCAAACAGCGACGCCTTCTATTCGAACTGTTCGCGCGCGAGTTTCCCGTCGAACTGAAGGCGAGATTTCATTTCGTTTAGGCAATGTTGAGTTTTCTGTGACTGTTGGTGTCGCTGTCGCTGTCGGTGTCGGTGCCGGAGTCGGTGGCCCTCGTTCTTTGCTGTCTCGGTATCTATGCCCTCTCTTTGCCTAGCCAAGCCCCCCCCCCACTCTGTGTGTCTCAGCATATCTCTCAGTCATGCCGAGATGATGAAGGCAGCAGTTGGGGAGCAGACGCAAGTCACTGTTGCTGCTACTGCTGCTGCTACTGCGCTCTTTCAGACGCTTGTTGCTGCCACTTTCAATTGAAATTTCTGCTATTTTAACTTACAAAGAAAAATATATAAAAAATACTAAATTATACTAAAGCTATTCAATTTTCAAGATTTTAACTATAATATTTTTAAATTAATAAAATTTTGTTTTTGAATAATTGCTTAAGTTGCCTAAAACTCGAATAGAATTTAGTTTGAGTCGGTCGCCAGTGTTGCCGTGCTGCTGCTACGCTCCTCTTTGCGTCGGCGCTCTGACCATGAGTTTCGACTACAAGCATTTTGCGCTCTCTTTGTTTTCATACGCCCATTCGTAAACAGAGAGTAGACGCAGCACGTGCTGCCAAATTGCCAGCAGTAAAATTGTGAATAGAAATGAGTATGAAAATAGAAATGGAAATTGGCAGTATTTGTGTGTGAGTGTGTGTCTGGCAAGCAAATGTGTTTCATCATTCACAATAGAGGGTTGCAGGTGTTTGCTGCTCTCTGCCTTAAGTAAGCATAAATATATATATTTTTTATAATTTACAATCTATCTATCTAAAGATAATAAGTAAATATTATGATAAAAGTAATGACAGATAAATTATATATAATTTTTTTTACAATTAGGTGATATTCACGAAAAAGTGTTTTCTACCACTCCCTGGGTGGTCTAAAGGGAAGTAAGCACTTTAAACAGCAAAATATGCAGTGAGAGGAATCACAAAACATATTGTGTTTTTTTTGGGTAGTATTGATATTAACCATGGCTAATTCATCCCTTTACCAACTTCAACTGCAATTACGATTGCTGCTGCTGCTGTTGCTGCAATTTCTCGTATCACAACACGAACTGACATATCACGTTGCACGCAACATGGCGTATGCGCAACATCAACATTGCCACAAACGGCAGCTGGCCATAATTTACTGCCAGCTGGCCAAGAGTCCTTGTCCATGGACATTGCTTTATTAAAAGCGCTGCTGATGGCCCATATTTAATCAACGTTAATTGCGCCATCACCAACCACCATCGTCACGATTAAGTCCTTGATCCGCATACAGTGTCTGTGTCCACCTTTTAATGTTAATTTGTTTGTCAACTTTACATAAAAAAAAGAGAAGATATGACAAAAAAGCAGAAAAAACAGAAAAATGTACATTAGGGCCAGTCCTAAATACCATCTCATGTTGATGGTGATGTTACTGTTGATGGCTGCCCCAATGGGCAGCACAACAATTTTCATTTTTGATTGATGGCCAGCTGTGGTAGGTTCCGTTAACGACGATGCTTCTGTTTTTTATGCTGACGCATTCATAAAGATTTTCATTTTGAACAGGATATCCTGTTGCCTGTCGCCTGTCGTCTGTCGTCTGTCATTTACACTGCCTGCCACTGATAGGTGTTTATAAAAATCAAATAAAAAATTCTATTGAACAAGCAATTAATAAAACTTTCTAAATAATTCTTATGATTTTCCATTTGAAAATTTAACATTTTTATATGTGCTTTAAAGTCTGCTTCATTAGTTGCCCCATTGAATATACAACTTTTTGCTTGCTCTACATTCTATTTGAAATAGTTTTTATATCCTCAGCAAAACTCTGACAAAAATAACAATAGCTTACGTGCTTTGTGGTTTGTTTGCGGGTTTTCTTTTCTTTTTTTTTCTTTTTGGGAAACGTATAAGTCCCAACAGCTTAGGAGGAGCAACGGCAGGCAGGACTCCCACAGGCAACCCCATACTAAGCAACCGAAACGAAGGTGAAGTAAACAGCGTGAGTATAGTAGCAGTTAGTTAGCTTTGATAGACTACAAGATGCCCAGTACGTAACGCAGAAATGATGCAAAAAGTATTTAAAATAATATCTAAGAAATTTTATTATTTTTTGTTAATTAGATCTTATTATTTTAATATTAATTTATTTTTTTTTTTAATATTACTATATTATATTATAAAATTTCCAAAAAAATTGATAGTTTTCATTAAGCTTTTTTCAATATTTTTTGTTAATTAGATCTTATTATTATAATATTCATTTATTATTTTAATTATGTTATTCAAACTTACCAAAAAAAATGGTAGATTTCATTGAGCTATTCATTTCAGAATTATTGTACAAAATATTTAAAAATGTTAAAATTTCCTTACTATTTCCCTTGATCTATATTATCTCTTAGTACAGGGTATTCTTCAGCACATCTTATATGTGTACTAACTAAGAAAGGATTACCTGAGCAGTTAGAGACAAGAAGATAAATAGCAACAGTGCATGGCTTGAAAATGAAATACATTTAAAAAATGATTTGAAAATTAATTTCCGTCTTACGAAAAATATTCTTCTTAAGCTCGGAAAATTTCTTTATAAATAGAATTAAAAAATAAATACCCCACATATAAGAACAAAATACAGACTTCCATTGAGTCTCTCAGTCAAGTCGCCGGAAAATATAAATTTTCCTACTGTCATGCTTGACACTTTCCTGGAGTAAAATCAGCTCGTACATAATTTATGTTGGCCAAGGTGTAACCAGGGCTTGGGCCAAGTTGCAACAGGCAACATCCCGCCGAGAACTGGCAACAGGCAGCCGCAGTTTACGTACTCCAGGCAAACTCATATTAAGACAGCATCTGTTAGTTTCTCTGTTTCACTTTTTTTTTTGATTTTTTATTTTATGTTTAATTTTTTTTTTTTTTTTGTTGTTGCTCAAGGTCGCGTCATAAAAAGCCATTGGGCTCAGCTGTGCTACGTGCAACTCCGCAACACTTTAATTTACGGCTAATAAACTGCAACCATAAAATGGCTAAAAAACAAAAACAACAACTGTAGAAGTAGTGGTTCTGTGTGGGTTGGACTCGAAAATATATGAAGAAAAACTTTTTTAAAATATGCAACGATGTCAAAGAAGGGCGGATTTTTTCGCCAGGATTCAGATTTGTTGTTGTTGTTGTTGTGCTCCGCTTCATTAGGAAAGGTTCAATTTCCATAAAGCATAAAGTTTGTTTTTTTTTTGTTTCCTTTTCACTTTTTCGGCGAGGTGCGATTATTGAGTGGAGGGTAGCAGGGGAGCAGATTGAGAAGATGAGACGGCTGCGGACACAGGTGTGGGGTAACATTAGACAGCTGCTCGTAAAAAGAGAGAGACGAAAAAACAGAGCAGCAAAGAGAGTGTGAGAGTAGAGAAAAGAGCAGCAAATCAACTACAAAATGGAGGCCCAACAACAACCAGCATCAGTTGTTGAAACTTTTGCGAAAGCACGTGTGTCAACAGCTGTGTATATGTGTATATGTGTAGGTGTGTGTGTGTATGTGTGTGTGTGTGTGTGTGAAGAAAAATGAAGGTGTCGCCTTATGGAGCAGTTAATTTTCCAGCCTTATATACTATATGCATACATACGTACATATAAGCTGCACGTAAAAGCAAAGAGAGCTGGTAAACTGGCAATTTCCTTCCCTTTCTATACATATACACATACATATCCTTGCTGTTGTCCTGTTAATTATGCGTCTACGTGACTGTTTTAATGGCTGCTGCTCCAGCTCCTGTTTGGGGTTGGCAGGACATCGCCAATGTCAGATTGCTGCGTTTTGTTGCGTTTGGTTGAATGCAGCTTAAGTCTTAAGTCTTCGCATCAACCTCAACCTTGAACTCTTAAACCATATTTATATGCCACAGACACGCAGCCACGCATTCCCAACACACTCACACACACGCACACACACACATCCATACACTCGTATGTGTGTGTGTGTGTTTTGAACTTGCGCCATTTATCAAGAGGGCCGCCGGCTAAGCATCTAATCAAGGCCCAGACTCATATGCCAGGCGGCGCAAATCAATGCGAATTGCCGCATGCCACAGCAGCTTGCAACTGTGCCCCAAAAACTCTGCCTGCCACACAAACACCTTCGCTCTTCCATCCCCTTCGTCTACATCTGGCTGCCCTACATGTGGCTGCCTGTTGTTATTTGCATGCAGTGCAAATTGAAGTGCAAAGTTTTCAAAATTTAAAACAAAATCAAATGTGGCAAGGTTTACCCTTAGGGAATAGAGTTGTGTGACGGATGCAGGGAGTAGAGGGAATAGGGAAGAATTGCTTTGGTTTGTGCTGTCAAAACTTTGAATTGCATTGTGTGTACACACAGGAGTGTTCGAGGAGCACGAAGTTGTTGCCAAACTCCACCCACAGTCCCCTGATTGTGTGCAGCAGCATGAAAAACAAATGCATCAAATGAACTGCAAATACTTTTATCAAAATACATATTTGAGATAAATATTGAAAAGATGTACATACACATATTTGAGTGCAAGTCTTAACATCGTCACTAATAAATTACTGGCATCAGGAATGATTTAAAAGTATACATTAGAGAATTTTTGGTCACATTTTTTTATAACATTGAATATGAAAAAACTGTCTCCAAATGAAATTAATAAAACAAATATTAGAATGTTAACATAAACGGAAAATCAAATCATTTAAAACATTGCAGATTATTTCTGAGTTCAAAATCATTGACAAAAATCCAAAATTCGTGAAAATCGGTTAATTTTTGGCGAAATTATGGCCATTCAAAGTGGACATTATCCTATATTAGCGATTTTGGGGTATTTCTAGCCCATTTTGTAGATATTTTTGATCATATCTCGAGATGTATTTATCGGAAAGACTTCAAATAAAGTGTTTTATGCAAATTGGAACCAAATTAATTGTCACCTAAATTTTAAGGAAAATCGTTCTAGTGGGGACATAGTAATGACACATCAAAGTGATGAAATATTTATTCTTAGAAATTTTCGCCTTATTTTCGATATTTTCGGCGATATCTCGGGAAATATTCATCGGAAACACCTCAAATAAAAAGCAGAATGCTATTATTGGCCCAAGGAATTAAGTAGAGGCAAAAAATTGGTATTTAAAAATTTTTCGATTTTTCATGCATTTGTCAAGGGGTTGGTATGCAAAAAAGGTCAAAAAAGTTGAAAAAATTTAAAGTTTCGAAAATAAACTATCTTTGAATGCAAATTTTTTCTGAGTTCTAAATCTTTGACAAAAATCCAAAATTCGTGCAAATCGGTTAATTTTTGGAGAAGTTATGACCATTCAAAGTCCAGATTATCCTATATTAGCGATTTTAGGGTATTTCTAGCCCATTTTGTAGATATTATTGATCATATCTCGGGAAGTATTTATCGGAAAGTTTTCAAATAAAGTGTATTATGCAAATTGTAACTATATCAATTATCTCCTAAAATTTCATGAAAATCGTTCCAGTGTTGACAAAGCTATGCTACATCAAAGTTATGAAATATTTATTTTTCGAAATTTCAGCCTAGTTTTCCATATTTTCGGCGATATCTTGGGAAATATTCATCGGAAACCCCTCAAATAAAAAGCAGAATGCTATTTTTGACCCAAGGAATTGATTAGAGACAAAAAATTGTTATTTGAAAAATTTTCGATTTTTTATGTTTTTGTCAAGGGGTTAGTATGCAAAAATTGACAAAAAAGTTGAAAAAATTTGAAGTTTCAAAATTGAACTAACTTTGAATGCAGTTTTTTTCTGAGTTCAAAATCATTGACAAAAATCCAAAATTCGTGAAAATCGGTTAATTTTTGGCGAAATTATGGCCATTCAAAGTGGACATTATCCTATATTAGCGATTTTGGGGTATTTCTAGCCCATTTTGTAGATATTTTTGATCATATCTCGAGATGTATTTATCGGAAAGACTTCAAATAAAGTGTTTTATGCAAATTGGAACCAAATTAATTGTCACCTAATATTTAATGAAAATCGTTCTAGTGGGGACATAGTAATGACACATCAAAGTGATGAAATATTTATTCTTAGAAATTTTCGCCTTATTTTCGATATTTTCGGCGATATCTCGGGAAATATTCATCGGAAACACCTCAAATAAAAAGCAGAATGCTATTATTGGCCCAAGGAATTAATTAGAGACAATAAATTGGTATTTGAAAAATTTTAGATTTTTTATGTTTTTGTCAAGGGGTTAGTATGCAAAAATTGACAAAAAAGTTGAAAAAATTTGAAGTTTCAAAATTGAACTAACTTTGAATGCAGTTTTTTTCTGAGTTCAAAATCATTGACAAAAATCCAAAATTCGTGAAAATCGGTTAATTTTTGGCGAAATTATGGCCATTCAAAGTGGACATTATCCTATATTAGCGATTTTGGGGTATTTCTAGCCCATTTTGTAGATATTTTTGATCATATCTCGAGATGTATTTATCGGAAAGACTTCAAATAAAGTGTTTTATGCAAATTGGAACCAAATTAATTGTCACCTAAAATTTAATGAAAATCGTTCTAGTGGGGACATAGTAATGACACATCAAAGTGATGAAATATTTATTCTTAGAAATTTTCGCCTTATTTTCGATATTTTCGGCGATATCTCGGGAAATATTCATCGGAAACACCTCAAATAAAAAGCAGAATGCTATTATTGGCCCAAGGAATTAAGTAGAGGCAAAAAATTGGTATTTAAAAATTTTTCGATTTTTCATGCATTTGTCAAGGGGTTGGTATGCAAAAAAGGTCAAAAAAGTTGAAAAAATTTAAAGTTTCGAAAATGAACTATCTTTGAATGCAAATTTTTTCTGAGTTCTAAATCTTTGACAAAAATCCAAAATTCGTGCAAATCGGTTAATTTTTGGAGAAGTTATGACCATTCAAAGTCCAGATTATCCTATATTAGCGATTTTAGGGTACTTCTAGCCCATTTTGTAGATATTATTGATCATATCTCGGGAAGTATTTATCGGAAAGTTTTCAAATAAAGTGTATTATGCAAATTGTAACTATATCAATTATCTCCTAAAATTTCATGAAAATCGTTCCAGTGTTGACAAAGCTATGCTACATCAAAGTTATGAAATATTTATTTTTCGAAATTTCAGCCTAGTTTTCCATATTTTCGGCGATATCTTGGGAAATATTCATCGGAAACCCCTCAAATAAAAAGCAGAATGCTATTTTTGACCCAAGGAATTGATTAGAGACAAAAAATTGTTATTTGAAAAATTTTCGATTTTTTATGTTTTTGTCAAGGGGTTAGTATGCAAAAATTGACAAAAAAGTTGAAAAAATTTGAAGTTTCAAAATTGAACTAACTTTGAATGCAGTTTTTTTCTGAGTTCAAAATCATTGACAAAAATCCAAAATTCGTGAAAATCGGTTAATTTTTGGCGAAATTATGGCCATTCAAAGTGGACATTATCCTATATTAGCGATTTTGGGGTATTTCTAGCCCATTTTGTAGATATTTTTGATCATATCTCGAGATGTATTTATCGGAAAGACTTCAAATAAAGTGTTATTTGCAAATTGGAACCAAATCAATTGTCACCTAAAATTTAATGAAAATCGTTCAAGTGGGACAAAGTTATGACACATCAAAGCTATGGAATATTTATTCTTAGAAATTTCTAACTTATTTTACAAATTTTCGGCCATACTCAGGCGACACTCATCGGAACACCTCAAATAAATATATACTGAAGAACTTTTGTGGGACGTGGTGGACCAGTTTAGAGAGTTGGCGCATCGAGCCGAAAAATCAGTGCTGGGATTAGTTCTACTTTCGTGGTGTGTGAAGGTGTGTGTGTAATCATCACACAAAAGTTGCAAGTTTAATGGCCATGTGGAGGTTGCACAGCTGGCGGCCATGTTCAACACCTGGAGGTCCTGCCCGAGCTTAGCTGGCAGCCAAGTGAGCCTGAGGTACCTGCTGTGTGTGGTGCCAGGAAGTCGTTTGCACAAAGGACCCATTTGGTGAGCTGAGAGTTGGGGGCAGTGGGAAGCGGGGTTATGGCCAAAAAGGGCCTTTTAGCCGCCTTCTAATGTGGCCTGTTGTCAAATTAGCTTAACGATGATCTACTTTACGACTGCGGAAGCTTGTTCTAAAGGACAACAACAACTTCTTCATTCTCCTGCTGGTAAGTTGAGCAATTTCTTCAGCGGACCATGAAAATGTTTAATCAATTTTGGTTTTGCTGTAGATCAAACAAACAAGTAGCTGAAAAACAAAGCATTTGACAATCTCGAGCAACAATTCAATTAAACGGCTCAATTAAATGGCTTAAAAGTGGAGAGAAATCAGTTTTCAACTAACATGGCAGCTGCCAAGCAACCACAATCATGATGCCAACAACAGTGATAATGACAATGACAATGACAATGACAATGGCAATGACAGCGATGACGACACTTTGGGGAGCCACAGGCTGTGGCATGCAACGTGCTAACTCCAATTGCCCAGCAATAAAAACTTTGTCTTTACCCCGACTTTAACAACCCAACACACAATGCGCCTCAAGGCAAATCCCTGGTATGCCCAACTTGTCCCACAGAGCTCAAAAGTAAGAAATCTCACATTATATACAGACTGCCCCAACTTGCAACAAAAAAAAATTGAATGTATATTATATTTTCTCATCTTTTCTCTGGTTGTTTAGCATAACAAAAATGTAATTTAGAGAGTTGTCGACGCGACCAACAATGTTGACAGATTTATTACATTTTAATTTGCCCTAGAAAAAAGAAGTTGAAGAAGGATGCAATAACGATACATAAATTGAAGTAAATATGTAATTTATATAGAAATTTTGTTGACAGTCTTCACTTTTCCCTGATATTGATGATAGGCAGCCAGAGTCCTTATCGATTTGGTCAATAGCAACGGAAAGTTTCAACGAGTGTCATCGAGCCGCACACAAATTAAGAGTCTATTTATTTACAGAGAGAAAGAGAGACCCAAACTCGTAAGTAGATGCTCGTATCTCGTAACTCTGACAAACTCTTTGCCTTCGCAATTCATTTGAGCGTGAATCAACACAACTCGCATAAAAAAGGCAACTCAACTTAACTGAACTCTCAACCCAATCTCGAATCCTAAAAGAAGGAACCTCCTGCCATGGCTCATCTTTAATAACGAGGAGCCAAGCAATTTGCTCGACTGTCAAGCAGCAGCGAGGATGGTTCATGGTTCATGTTGAAGAGGCAGGAATTTAAAAGGATAATTCTAAACAAATTACTGTTACAAGCCAGCGAAAAGACCCAACGACAGGGATAAGAAGCAACAACACAAAAAAAAAAAAAAAATCGAGCCACCAACAAAATCTGAAGGCATCTGCAAATCATTTCGCCAGCTGAGAATCTGCATGCGCTGCAAATAAATTTGTCAAATAATCTATGAACCAAAGGCCTATCATAAATATTTTGCAAAACTTGAGTAGAGACATTTATAATGAACCTGTCTGCGAAAGTAGAGACAAACGTGGGTCGTCTATAACCGAATGTGGCCAAAATGGCGGCACAGCTAGACTAAATGAGAAAAAAAGAAAAAATAAAAAATGGATGCCGCTTTAGCCAGACAGATTGGTAATTCAAGGCAGCGTAATGTAATGTAATTGAGACAGCGACGAGGGGCGTTTAACACCAAAACAAAAACAACATCCTAAAAAATATATTTTGTAAAAAATAAAGAAAGCGAAATAAATAAATAATATGAAGTGTATACTATATATATCGTGACCCTGCAAAGCACTTTATAAAATTATGCGGGCTCTCAACAGCTCGAGAGGAGCCGGTGTCAACTTGAGCTCGGAGCGGCTTGTCAAACCTTTTTCTCTGGCGGCCAGGTAAACAAACATTCATAGTCCTTCAAAAAATTATGAGACTGGGACAAAGAGTCGGGAGTGGGAGTGGGGGAGTTGCAACCTCTTTCTGGCACTCTGTGTACATTAACTGGCAATGGCATGCAAATGAGCTGAGACACACACAAAGATAGCGAGGAGTACAGTTATGATGACGCCCCTGAAAAGTAAACGCAATATGCTCGAGTCAAGTTGAAAATATACTATAAAAGAAACCCTCTCTCTCTCTGCATTTTTGGCACGTTAATGTAATTCTTTGCGGATAGCTGGGCAAACATTTAACAATAGCTGATATCCTGCGCTAGACGTTGTTTATGCTTATTAATTTTTGTTGGCCTCTCAAAATTGTGACTCACCACAGCCTAGACATAGACATGGCGACGTCGTTTTCCAAACGTTCCGCCTACTTTTCCGGGCTGCCAAGCAGCAAACTCGTTCATCATCAGGCTCCATGTTTATGAGCTTTCCAAAAAGCAAACCCTTCTCTCACTCTCACTCTCTCTATCTCTAGCTGTGCTGTATTTAAGTAAAAGTGAGAATAGGAGAAAAGTTTACCCAAATTACACTTGTTTGCCCAAGTTGTCAACGCCACACGTTCAGATTTGCACATGTCACATGGCAGATAAGTACCTCGACGGTATGTTGTACATGACTACATGTTACATAAGTGGCCAAATGCCAGGACATGTCCTCCCTTCAACTGCGACTAATCCATCTTTAATTGAATATGATAAACGCTTTATTAAAACACTCATTTGCTGTTGCATGCCCCAAACAAGTAGCAGATTCTACCGCTTGCCACACATAACTTTTCAAAAAGCAGCTACAACAGCTCTATGTTTAATATTAATGCCTCCAACTTGGCTTCAATAAAGTAATTTCAATTTCCATTGCCTACTACCAGGCTGAGCACAAAAAGTTGTTCGACTGCATTAAGGCGTAAGCAACTTGACATAGTTTTAGGCAGCACAATATCTATACATTTTCTTCATCTCTCTGTCACTCTCTCTCTCTCTCTCTCTCTCTCTCTATCTGGTTTTCTATCTCTGTCTCTGTCCGTAATCTTATCAATTCAGACACAAGTTACTTAAAGAATGCTTGAATGTTTCGTCGCGTTTATCTATCGTGTAGTATCTTGCAAAAACGAAAAACATGAGCGCTCATGAGCTACGCTACGTTCAGGAATGTTTCGCACAAAAGCGAGAATGTTGTAAATTTCTTTCGCTGTGTGCTGTGTTGTGTCGCAATGTCACCAACAAGTTAATTTCGATGGCATTCGTGTGACACGTTTTCACACATCATTTCTGCGGCCTGTACCACCTGTACGCACACACGCGAGGCAGTCCTCTTAGTCTCACTCTTCCTCTCTCTCTCTCTCTCTCCATCTCTCTTTCTTTTCCTTTTCTTTCTCGCTTTCTCTGACACTGTTTTTCTGTCTGCCATTTAAAGAGATATTGTATTGTGCAAAACTTGCTGCATACTTTTCAGCTGACGCACGCAAAGAATACCTAGACTAGGTAACATTTTTGAGGGCTGGCGAACGTCAGCTGAAATTTATTGAAAAACTCTGGTAATAATTCAACTGATACGCTTCAATTGATATAGCATCTAGCTATTAAATGTGTGTGTGTGCGTGTGTGTGTTGACTGTGCTTACAGCTCATTTGCATAGGGTGATTATCGACAGACTGTGATTAATAAGGCAAAAGCGTTACAGACACCCAAATAAATTCTCTGCGATTCGATAGATAAATTGACGCAGACTAAGCCAGTAAAAAAGAGAGTTGATGACAGGTAATAGACTTTAAGAGAGGTGACATACGAAGTAGCTGAAAGTCTTTAAACTGAAATTCAAAATTTTCTAACAGTACTAAAAGATATTTTTATGAATTGCGCTATTTAACTTGAATTGAAGAAATAAATGTTTCAATTCTACTTAATTATATGCTTAATCATAAAATAGTAAACTAATTAACCCTATAACTTCATTATTAATATAACACAATTATATCACCTTTGGCTCCCAAATAGTCAAAGACTCCCCGTTGTTACACTATCCCATAATGTGCAGCCCTTTGTCTTAATAAACTGGTTCGCTTCCGATTTCCCAGCGTAATTTATGTGTCTTATAACACACAAAATTCAATTAGGTATGAAATTTTATAATAAATTATGCAGTTAAAGCCCAACAAGGCGCATAATTTGTGACTGCAGCTGACACCCACATACGTACATAACATACATTCAACAATGAAAACTTGAATGCCCATGAGAGAATGTTGTTTTCATAAATATACGAGTATATGTATAATATTTTATACCTGGTGCATTAATCAATAGACATTTCCATTTATATATTAATGTTGATGATGATGATTTGTTTGCCATTTGTCTGCTGCATATGCCATAGATTAGCAGGATTATGTGTGGAGATGGAGTATATTAAGTATACGCCATGTTGAATATTCTTGCAATTTACTTTTAAAGGCAGCACATTGTCTTGCAGGTCGTGTTGTGAAATCTTTTAATATGCTTGCATGCAACATGAATCACATTTTCAATTTCACACCTCGTTGCAAGGACACACACACACACATACACTCAGATACACACGGATACAGCAAACAAACGAAATCCCTGTTGTATGACGATGATTTTGCCTACTTGACATTTTTATACAAGCTTAACAAGGACTTCAAGCAGATGCCATCATCAAATGTGTCAATGTATGTGTTGGTCTTTTTCCAGCATATTTGTTTACTTTACCAGGTTTTCGAAATATATGCGTAGTAAAAGGAGAAAGTAACCAAAAAAAGAAACATATTTAAAGAAAACGAAAAAAAAATGTAAGATAATATTTGTTTGCCATAAAATATGCAAATGTACTACGTTAGAGCTGAACACCTCACCAAAAATTTCAGATATTTTAAAGTATTGAATTTATGCAAACACACACCTACACACACACACGCCCACGCACACTTTGGTAGTCCTGTCAACACAGCTTAGGCAAACTCTTCGTATTTGGCAAATGTTTCTAGCTGCTGCCGCGGGAGGATATTCAATATGCCGCAGACTTCCACATATCCTTCCAGGAAAACCCAATCTAATGATGTCGCAGCTCCATTGTGAAATGAATCAAAAGAAAGAAAAAAACGAATATTTAGCCAAAAATCTCATCTTATTCTGTCTCTCATACTTTTTCTATCTGTGTGCTCACTTCAAAGTTGTTATGTTTCTTTGAAATTAAACGATTTAATTGCATTAAAGTTAAATCAAATCCGCGTGCGAAAAGTTAAAAGTTTTTCACATTCAACAGAGCAGACAGTTTTCCGGGCCCGTTCCCGGCACCAGCCAAAATCCAAATCAAATCATTTCAACTCAAGCGTGCCAGAGACGCATAGAAATGTTGAAAGGCGCCAGGAGCATGTCGAGAGGCAAGGAGACGTGGCAGGATTCGCAGGCCTCACGGTTGCGGTTGTGTCCCCACTTCGCTCTAATTTCGTCTTTGTTTGCGGTTTTGCTTGGATGTTCCGCAACGCGAAAAAGTTTTAATTAACTGTTGCAGAACGCCCCCCCCCCCACAGACACGCCCATATTTTGCCTTCGATTTCACAGTCTCAGGCTTTAAGCCTCCACCTTAAATCAACCATTTTCGAAATAAAAATCAGACTTGCCACAGGTGGAATTTATGCCCCAAAACAAAAATAACAAAACAAGAAAAAAAAATAAAATGAAAAATGAAAAATGGAAAAATGAAAAAATGTGACTTTTTTTGTTGGGGCTTAAAATTTTGCGGCCTTTTCACATATTTACGCCTTGACTTTGTGATTTTAATTTATTTTCATTTATTTTTAGACATTTTGCGCAGGTGGAAAACTGAAGTCGTTAAGCCAAGTCACTGTGAATGAGTTATTATATTATCAACGTTATAAAAGGCTTAAACAGATTTGTTTGATATGCGCAGAAATAAATCAAAATCTAATTTAAAAAAAAATTTAGAAATCAATTAAAGCACATTTGGAGACAGACAATGAATAATATAATAAAATAAAATAAAAGTCCAAATAAAATCAAATGAAATAACTTATAAAAAGGGAAAAGGAACAGGGGAATAAATTGTATGACAAATTTTATTATTTGTCAAAAAATGACAAAAAATAGAAACATACAAATTAAAGTATATTTAAATATTTAAATAACACTTAAAAAGTTGTATTTAATTTTGTTTCCCCTAATCACAAAGTTAAAGCTACGCAAATACAACGTATCTGCGAGTTCAACAAGCTCAGAGAATAGGTGTCTCACTATTTATTTTATTTGTAATAATAATATTTTGTTTTTTTATTTTAAATTAATTTAATTAATTTCCTTGGGTGTGATGCCGAAGGTGGGGTTCTAATCACTAAATATCTCTAACTGTGTTGTTATGATGCAAATATGTTGTATGGGTCCAGCACTTAATTAATTTAAAAAAAAAAAAAAAAAAAAAAAAATTAATTTAAAAAATGTCAGTGAAGAATCTGTTCAATTGAAACATAACATCACATGAATAGGGGGTGATAATAAAAATAAAATAATGAAATCTAACAAAAGTTGCTTCACAAAAGACGCTCTATCTCAGAAACTAATTGACTGACAGACGTCAAATTTTGACACGAATCATTTGAAGGTAAGTACTATATAAAAATAATATGCATTCAATACTAGCGACCATCTATGTGTCAGACCGGGGACTTATCAGCCAACCTGTTATTAACTTTAACTGGACTATCAAATTTGGAAAATAAATGTTTTCGATATGCGATGCATTTTCAATTGAATATTTTCCCAACACTCTTTATGCATATGTTCCTCAACACTATCATAATTCCCTGTGTACACATGTACATACATACATCTGCAAGTGTCAATTTGTGCGTGAGTGTGAGTGCAATAGCTGTCAGCTGTTGACAGCTGCATTAATTACGCATTGCTGCACTTGATGATGACTACTGTGATATGTATGTATATATGTATATGTCTATCTTCGTCGTCGTCGTCGCCGTCGTCGTCTGCTTCTTCTTCATATGCTGTCTACTATTATTGTTGTTGTTTTATTATTGACAGCCTGTCTGACCAATTATGGTGCAATTAACACACTTGATTGGCTGTTAGCTCACACACACTAAGCGAGAAAAGAGAGAGATAGAGAGACACACGCACACACACGTACAGATAGATAGGTATTACTGTGTGCGCCCAAGTGTATGCTTTGATTTTAACATTTCAAAGGTGTCCATTGCCAAAAAGGAGCTTCCATATTCCCTCCAAACTGCAGTTGTTTGGGAATGCGGTTAATTCTACTTCTTTGGCAGGGAATGAGAACAATTTGCGAATATTTTGCTTTGTTAACGAGAAATCCAAAAAGTTTATTTCACTAAGAGTTTGCCATGCCAATTGGGCCATAATCCAAATGCCAAAAATAGTATCAAAGGTAAAAGTTGAAAAGTCGTAAAGTCTATAAGGCTCAAGTGTGCAGACAATCGTTAATTGTGTTGATAACATTTGAATATCTACACACTCTCCTACTTTCGAATACATTTATAAACACACGTGTTCGTATGCTACTTAGGCAAATTTGATTTCGTATGCCAAATGTAAATATAATAAAATTAAAGACAGTTCATATCTCTCAGTTACAGCCACTGTCATATAGACGCAGTCAGATTGTTTATGCTGGATATCAATTTACCGTGACGCCATAAATGCCAAGGTTATAATAAGACGCCAACTAGTATATCAATATACAATCAATATTCGAACATTCATTCGATTTTGTTTGCCCACGCCCGAATTGTTCTATTAAAGAGCTCCCGAATGCCACAAGTTGTAGTTTAAATAATTTATCAAAATAGAAATCCGGATAAAGGAAACGAAACGAAAAGGACGTCTCTTTTTGACGCGGCAGGCGTCAGAATTTGATGTACGAGCTGAGCCAAGGAATGGCCCCAAACTGGATATACTCCAGAGAGGCCTAAGCAAGCCTGAGGTGGAAAGGGAGAAAAAGTGATGGGGGGGTGCAGGATGGGAATAGGTTTAGGGAGCGCCTCCCGCTGTTTACGTCTTTGCGCATTATTAACGTGCGGCGATGCGACGACTAATAAAATGAAACGGCAACTGGGGAGCAGCGCTGGAGGAACTTCATCCAACGGGGACAAAGACAAACTCACAGCACTGGGACTACGTGGCGTATGACAAGGACAATGCGCAACCGTTTGCCTTATTATGTTGACACACCAAACGCCACACCGCACCACACACACAGACATCCCTACACACCCCTCACATGCCTAGGCTTTGGCCCTAAAGAGACGCAGGCAAAGCATTTTGTATAATTGATTAGGTTTGGCTTTGCCAATAAAGCACACACTTTACTTATCACTCTGGCACACAGTCGAACCTCCTCCACCCCTCCACCCCTACCTTGGCCCCCTTCTCACTCTCCGCTGTCATGTTTGAGTCGACTCTAAATAATAATTTATGTGCTGTGTACAAAGACATTAATCTTTATTGGTACTCTAAAGTATCCGCCACACACAACACCACACAACACAACACAATGTATGCAAACCGCTGACAAGCTATTTTCTAGTCATGTTTTGGCCTAAACGTCTACCAACTCCAACCAACTCTACCATTAAAAAAAACTTTCACTAGTTCCCCGCCACACAAAAAAAAAAGAAAAAATATATATATCATAGATCTGTCAGTCACCTGTTGACCCTCTGGCAGATAAACATCCTCATGTCTGCAACATTAAAACATTTTAATTGCCCGGATTTTGATAGGCCTTTAACCGCACTTTATAGCCTCCCCCTCCTCTTTCAAGACCCCCTCATAATGTGTGGGTTGCCTTAATTGAATTGCCTGCTAAACTGCGGTTGTAATCAAAAATTTGTTATGTCTGCAGAGAGTACACAATATCTGCAGTCTATAAAACCAAAGCGAAGATATGGAGTTCTTTTGTGTATATCAAGGATGTGTGAAGGATATGTGATGAAGAACATGATAGGACCGAATATGGGAAAGAAGGTAATTGTTATATGCCTTGGGAAGGACTTTTGTTCTTTGAAAGCGCTTTAAATTAAAATTCATTAATTTGACAAAGATTTATTTACCAGTGGAGTATAACTTAAATAAGGCTATCTTTTGTTTTTTTGTTTAAGATAAAAATCAAATATTTTCAGAAATACTATGAAGCGGAGTTATGACCAGTAAATAATAACATGACTCCTCAAATTCACTCTAAATATAAAATAGACATTACTATACAATTTTTCCAGAAAAGCATTGAGATCGCAATGTTCACATCAAATTCTAAAAGTTAAAAATATATCATTTATAATATGTTTCAACAAACTTTTTACTAAATTATTTCAACAAAAAAAATTTTTAAAAAATCTAACAATAGTCATTATTTAATCATTAGATAATGTTTAAAAATTTGATCACTCTATTGCTAATTTTTAAATATAATAACTTTTGAAGTCGGTGGTTCTATTGTTTGGATTTTTCTGGACTTTCCTTGCAGCAAATGTAGAATAAATTTTCATTACCGAAAACAGTTTTAAATTTAAATTTAAAATTGATTTTAAAGTAATTATAAATTTTGTCAGTCGACTCCAATATTAAATGAAATAATAATATAAAAAATAAAAATTTAGCTCAATTCTGCCTAAATTTCCACCTAAACCTTTTATTTCATGGTCGACCGCAATATTCGCTTTATAATTTACTAAATGTATCACAATCAGCGTCAAATGCAGTCAGTATGGTCAGCATTATATTAACTGATTGATCGTTATGCATAAATAAGTTAAGAGGCAATACGAAATTCCCGCACTCACCTAACAAACTCCCATCCAGAGGCAGAAGATGAATAACCTCAGCTGAAAGCACGCAGACGAAGCATATGCAAATCGAGGCAATAATCATTTAGGGCTGGGTCAGTCTGCAAAAATGAAATGAAAAATATATATATGTATGTATATAAAAGAAAAAACAATGCTATTGTTTTTTTGTAAAAAGCGAAAAGAAAAATATATATAATTTTGATTAGTAAGTGGTCAGACATGCGTGGGAGGAGGCGGTGGTTATTTTGCAGCGCTGTTCGCATGGAAAACCCAGTCAAGTGAGATATGTACATCTTCGATGTGCTCCTACTCAGTGGTAATTCATCAGTTGAATGATTCGATATATATGGTTAAGCACGGCATTATAATACTGCTACAAGCGAACTTACATACATTATTCGCAGTCTCTGATGATTTTGTTGCCCATTTGTGGACCATTTGCTCATGAAAATGGAAAGTAATTTCAGCGCAAAAGAAAGAAATCTTTTTTATTTATTTATATTTTTTTTGCAGTCGCTAAAGATGTTAACATGCATGCCTAAACATGAGATACATCAAGATATTGTAAGTGAGTATGTAGTGAATATAGATAGTAATATTTTGGGGGCGTGCCTGCCTAGCTGCCTCTACGTTTGTCAGGTGTTAACAACCTCTCTACAAACACAAACACACACACACACACACACACACACCTGTTGATCATCGTGGTAGATGCCACTGTTGCCCCTTCAGCCTTTAGCAATTAGTTGCCAGCATAGGTAAACAATTTACGACAGTGGAAAGTAAGTTTGCCAACAATATCGTGATCGACATCGAGCCGAGTCTCTTTATCTCTTTCTCTCTCTGTCTGTCTGTCTTTTGTCACATTATTGAAGACTTAACCCCATTAGCGTAAATTGGCGCACTTGCCAATCAGCGATCCATACACAGACACAGACACACATGAAACAGGTAAACAGGTAGAAGCGTGAAAGGCAAGGGCAGAGGAGCATAGCCTGTGCTTACAACAAAGCAACACACTTTCTTGCGGCATGCCAAAGAACGGCGAGGCGAAAACTTTTACCCAGCCCCCGAAAAAAAATCTCTCTCAAAAAAAAAAAAAAAAGACCGAAAAAAAAACGAAAACCAAAGACGCACAACATCAACTCATTCACGAAGAGCAAACAGAGAGCGAGCAAAAGATAGAGAGTGTGAGCAAGGGAGAGCGAGATTCCCGGCAGCAGCATCTTGGAATTTTTAGTACTCTGAGTCTGCACTTTAGTTCGAGCCATAAACCAGTTTCTGCAGCTGACCAAAAGGCGTCAGCAAAGAGAGCAGAGTCTAAAGCAGAGACCCGACAGTCGAGAGAGTTTCAAGCCCAACGAAGCTGTGACTGCCTAAACGCAGCGTCAGTTGCTGCGCGACGCTCAAGTAGAGCACAAGACCCGAGCGAAAGACGAGCTCAACGACGTACTCAAGTCGGTATCGGAAACGAAGCGAAAACCGGGACGCATGCGTAGTTCGTTCGCGTTGTTGTTGTTGTAATTGTACTTGTTGTACTCGCCGTGTGCAGCGCGAGTGCGCAGCTTAATTATTGCGCCCCAGCCACAGGCAGTAGCAACAGCAGCAGCAGCAACAGCAACCACCGCAACAGTAACCGCAACAGCAACCGCAGCGCGAGCTCTTCCAGCGTCATTCCCGTTCCCCCAGTTTGGCAACGGGCAGACACGGGCAAAAGTTTACTTGTTTGTCTGCATTTTTACTGCACCAGTGTATGTAAATATCATATATACGTATATATCTCTCTCTTTGTGTATATGTGTGTATATGTGTGTGTATGTGTAATAACTAGCATATTTTTCCAACGGTGTTTGTGCAGCGCTTTTCCATGGGAAAATATTCTTGACGCTGACGCTTTTTGCGCTTTCTTTTCTGTGTATAACAAAAACCAAACATAAACAAGCCGGAAAACCAGGCAAGACAAGGAAAACAAAAACCTGACCAAAATACTGGTGTATACCAGAAAAGAAAATTTCAAAAATAAATCCAAAAAACCAAAAATAAAAAAAAACAGAAAAGTGAAAAATAATTTGTTTATAAACAAAAGCATTGAATTTTTTCTCAAGCAACAAAATACAACTTTCGGTTGATAATAACGTGCAATTTCACAAGCCTCCGTTGCGGCGACTCACAAAATGTAAGCCAAAAATATAAATCAGAAAAGAAACTGGTTACAACAACAAATCACTACAACAATAACAAGAGCAATAAAAAACCAACAGCAACAACAACAACAACAAATTGTTTCTTTTTTTTTCTCTCTCTTAAGCGCAACTTGTGATTAACATATTTCCCATCAAAAAAAAAAAAAAAAGTTCATGTTTTTAAACGCCAAGTGCAGCTGTGTATGTCTATGTGTGTGTGTGTGTGGGGCGTACTCAAGAGTGTGTGTGTGTGCAGGTGTGAATATGTTTGTGTGTGTGTGTGTGTGTGTGTGTGTGTGTGTAAAACAAGAAGTGGACGCAGCCGATGTTGCGGACCATGAGACCTTGAAGCTGTCGCCGATGTTTCATTCGATTCGAATTAACGTCGTAGCTCTCCTCCTCTCACTCGTCCCCCTCTCTCTACCTATCTCTGTCTCACTATATATATGTATGCATATTTCGATTTTCGAATCGATTCGTATCGTATGGTTTCGAAAACGCAGGGAATTTTGAAATATAAACTGTTTGGCATTTTCTTTATGGCCAATATTTCATTAGCATATGCATGTCTTATTTTGTATTTTTTTTTATTATTATCTCGAGTATTATTGACATTTGCATACTGCCAACGTTAAACTATTTGCCAAGAGACAACTTCAGGCTGCGACTAAGAGTGGAACTGGGGGGGGACCCATCCCTGAGCTATTTCGAAAACTGACCAAATAACGTTATGCATGACTATGGACCGTAGAGCAAATAGCCATAAAAAAAACAACTACATACAGATAATTACACACACTCATACACACATCTAACACACCTGTATCGCAAACTTGACTTCTTTTTTAACACTCTTTTCTTCTTTTTCTTCTTTTTTTTTTGTTGGTGTCGCTGCGCAATCCAATCCATTCGAACGGTACTACAAACACCTCGAGAGAAATAATCAAGAATATGAAGAAAAAAAAGCACACACTTATGTGCATAAATCTATGTACCTGAGTGTGCGCCCAAAGCGCTACAATTGCTCTATAAAAACTGATCTATTGTGACTCGACTCGACTTGCCTCTAAACGACTCCATACGCATTCTAAGCAAATTCTTCGGTCTTCTTCTCGTTTCTTCTGAAAGTTTCCTCCCCTCTCGCTGGCTGTGTCACTTTTTTCAATTAACAATTCCCCCAGTTAGCTTGAAAAAATATTTACTTAACAATGCGTACAATAGATGTGGCCAAATAGTAGATGCCAAAGCGAAATAACATGACTATATATGTACATATGTATGTACTGTATATATCTGAAAAGAAGTCTTTGGCAAATGATCTAATGAATGTCAATAGAAGTGTCTCTTCACGAGTCTCTTCATGAAATAAGAAATTAATATAGAAATTGCCATTGATCACTGATCACTGATCAGTTTGAAAAGATTGTGCACTTCAAGAGTTGCTTTTTCGCCGACTATTATTGTTATACATGTAAGACTATTATTAACAACTTTTTATTTGCACATCTTCAAAGAAAAGTATCTATATAAAAAAATGAAACTTTCTTTTGCAATTACTTTAAAGATATCAAATTTTTTGTAGTCATTTAGATAATTGTTTTTAGCAAACGCTGCAGTCTTTTTAAAGTGCTATAAATTAATTAAAACAAAAAATATTTTCCGAAATAATTTAAGATTTAAAAAATAATGTTGCTTAATAATATTAGCGAAATTTAAGACTATCGATTTTAAAAATTTTTTTGTATATCGAACAGATTGATGCAATTTAAAAATAGTTTGACTCTAAGAAAACTTTGCAGATCCCTATCATTTTCTAAAAATCTAATAATTATCAGTTTATGGAGAGTAATATTAGTAGCGCTTTCAACTTAATCTGAATCTTTTTGTATATTTTTATTCATTCTTTCAGATTTAAATAAGAACTCAAATAATCAATATTTTTGGGACTCGGATTAAATTTGAAGTTTGAAATTATAGTTTTTATTTTTTTGACAATTTCTATCTTTTCCCAAAAATATATTAAAATTAAGTTTATGGAGACTAATATTAGTAGCGGTTTCAACTTAACCTGAATATTTATATATTTCCTTGATTCTTTAAGGTTAAAGCTAAATTCCCCGCTAGATTTGATTTCAAGAGATCCCTCAGAATTGTATACTAATGCTTACAGCAACTTAAGCTTCTGCCTTTATATTATACATACATTCATTCAAATATAAGTCTAGTATTAACAGATTAAAAAAAAACACGTAACTATATTTATGCCCATGACTGTCTGTCTGTCTGTCTGTCTTTCTGAATCAAGTATCTTGGATTACAAGGAAGCAGTAAATTGTGTCATAGATGAGCACTTCACAAGATGTATGAAATAATAATAATAACTAATGTGATATCTCTGGAAATATATATGTGTATGTTTAAACAAAACATGATTGTTTGATTAGAAGGTAAAAGAATGTCGAACTGACCTCACTTCCCCACCCTTCCACTCACTTCCTCCCCATCTATAGTTATACAGCTGTTGGCGATAATAACTTTACCTCCATTTCTGAGCTTAACTTGTGTAGGTAGTTTTTTTTGTGTGTTGGTTTTGTTGATTATATAGTATATAATACTTTGATTTGGGGGGTAACATGCGTTCTCTTTTTACCTAATTCTGTATGTCCCTGTCTCTGTCTGACGTTTGTCAACAAGCATCAGCAACAGTAAAAAAAATGTTGAAAAGTAAAATACAAATATGTGGTTTGGCTGCAAAGTCTCTTTCGACTGGGACTCCATCGGTATCGGTATGCAAATGAAATGTTCTAACAGAATCAACGAGAAACGAAAGATATAAATAAAGAGGAAATGACCAAATACGCGCCGTGGCACAACTCAAACTCAAACTTAAAGATACAGATACAAAATAACAAATAATAATAAGCGCGGCATTTGAAACAAGTTTTCTATCTATCTTTTTCTCAATCTATCTGTCCCTCTATATGTGATTTCTGTTGTAAATTGGCATTAAGTAAATGAAAATATACATATGTAGTAGTATATTTACAGCGAAAATGAAAATGTGGAAAATGCAGCAACAGCAGCAACAACTCGCAGTGTTGTTTCTCATTTGCTGGCTGGGCTGCTTGACCCAACGGATTGAGGCCTGGCGTCCATGTCCGGAGCTGAGTGGCGCCTTGCGTTTACCATGCAGGTGAGTGAATCGACAACTTGGACAACTTGGACAAGTTGGACACATCTAAACAGGCTGTGTATTTCCGCTTGTCGATGATTTTAATATCTGTTTGCTAAATTGCAACTCCAACTGCAGTCGCAATCTTAGCTTTGTAATTGCAATTGCAAATTGCAATTTGTAAAATTGTTGTTTTTTTTTGTTGTCTTTTGTTTAATCATTGCGATTGGCGACAATTACAGATGCAATGTGGTGCCTTTTGCGGCAACCGGACAGCTTGGAGCTGTGGCCATGGACTGTGATCGCGTTGTCTTCCATGGCGATGCCCCCCAGCTGCCCTATGGCGCGCCCATCGTGGCGTATACGCAACGTTTCAGCGGACAACAGACACTCCCTGCCCAGGTGAGTCTAGGTCTATGAACTTCTCTCTTAGATTATTTCATAATCCTTTTGTGTGTCTTTACAGACATTTGGTCAGTTGAAGCTGCCCATTGAGGAGTTAGATCTGTCCAACAATCTCATACGTCGCATACCGGAGAAGGCCTTTGTGGGCCTCAAGGATGCCCTAAATGAGCTTCGCTTGGCCAACAATCTCCTGGGTGACAATCTTAATCCCATATTCTCAACTGCCGAGTTTCATAGTCTAAAGAATCTACGTTTACTCGACCTGTCCGGCAACAAGATTAAACTGATTGAGGAGGGTGTCCTCAAGGGATGTGTCGACCTCAAGGAGTTCTACATGGATCGCAATAGCTTGACAGCGGTCCCTGCCAGCTCCCTCAATGGACCCGCCGCACTGAGACATCTCTCACTGCGTCAGAATCACATAAGTATGGTTATTCTCAAATTTTTTATATTAATTAAATTAATTAAAATATTACTCACGTTTGTAGCCATTCTGCAGCGTGAATCCTTCAGCTCACAGCCGCAGCTGGAGATCATTGATCTGCGTTACAACACGTTGAGAAGCATCGATAGCCTCGCCTTTCTGGGACTGCGCAAGTTGCGGGAGATAAAGCTGGCCGGGAATCGGTTGACCAACCTCAATAGCGATGTATTTGAGCAGCTACGAATGCTGCAGCGACTCGATCTTTCCGAGAACTTCTTTACATATTTCCCCACCGTTGCCCTGGCTTCCATTAGTGGACTGAAGGCTCTTAATTTGTCCGCCAATATGCTGCAGGTAAGATACGAATTATTTATTAATATTATTAATAAAAAAAAAAATAAAAATATATAAAATAAATAAAATAATTTTTTTATGTTAAAATACTAATAAAGTGAAAATGAATATAAATTTCAAATAATTGTTTTCAAATAATAATAATACATATGAAATCAAAAGAGAAAGCAATAATTATTTTATTAAATAAATATCAGATAATAACTAAAAAAATGGTATAATAAAAATTGAGTATCAAAAGTGAGAAATGTTCACTATTTTTTTTAAATAAATATCAGATAATACTTAAAAAAATTTATAATAAAAATTAAGTATCAAAAGTGAGAAATATTAATTTTATTTCACATTATTTAAGAGTATTTCAAATATGAAATAAAATAGTTATTAAAATAAAAATGGATATATAAAATTTAGTTGAAATCGAACTTACCCCATTTTCTATATCTTTAATCTTCCAGCAAGTGGATTCCTCGCACATGCAGGTGGTGCGTTCCCTGGAAAGTTTGGATCTGAGTCGCAATAGCATAACAAGCATTCCTCCGGGCACCTTCCGCCAGCAGAGTGCGCTCAAGTATCTGGATCTCAGTCTCAATTCGCTGCGCACGGTGCGTATACTTAATTTTAGTATACTTGATATTTTGCTTAATAAACATTCCTTTAACAGATCGAAGATGATGCGCTGGAGGGACTGGACAGTCTGCAGACTCTGATCATCAAGGACAACAACATCCTGCTGGTGCCAGGCAGTGCTTTGGGTCGTCTGCCGCAGCTCACCTCGCTCCAAATGGACTACAATCGCGTGGCAGCGCTTTCAACTGAAATCTTGGGTTCCCTGCAGGCAGCAGAGATTACCTCCCTATCTCTATCCAGGAATGTCATTAGGGAGTTGCCTCCAGGCAGTTTCCAGATGTTTGGCAGTCTGCATACATTGGATCTGGCTGGGAACTCGTTGGCGCTGATCAATGCGGATACCTTTGCCGGCCTGGAGAGCACTTTGATGCAACTGAAGCTGTCGCACAACAAGCTGACGGGATTGGGAGGAGCTCCTTGGGTGCTGCCGGAGCTGCGCAGTCTGGATCTGAACAACAATTATCTGGGCGAAATTCCATCGAACGTATTTACGGAGCTGGAGAACCTGCAGTCGTTGAATCTCAGTGGCAACCACTTGGCTCCATTGACGCCAGCCCTTTTGAAACCGCTGACCCGCCTCCAGATCATTGATCTGAGTCAGTGCAGCATCAGGCAGTTCAGTGGTGATATTTTAGCTGGATTGCAGGATCTGAAGCATATTTATCTGAGCGGGAATCAGCTGCAGGAGCTGCAGGACGGCAGCTTCATTAATCTGTGGAACATTAGTTCCATTGATCTGTCCAATAATCGCATCAATTCCATACGTGCCGGCGCCTTCGTCAATGTGATGCAACTGAAACGTCTGGATTTGCATGGCAATCAGTTGTCCGCCTTCAAGGGCGAGTTCTTCAACACGGGTACCGGCATTGAGGAGCTGGACATCTCAAACAATCAGCTCAGCTATCTGTTCCCCTCCTCGTTCCGCATTCATCCGCGTCTGCGTGAGATCCGTGCTGCCCACAACAAGTTCTCCTTCTTCCCCGCTGAATTGATCACAACTCTGCAGTATCTGGAACATGTTGATCTGAGTCACAATCAATTGAAGACCATTGATGAATTGGACTTTGCCCGCTTGCCGCGTCTGCGAGTGTTGCTCCTGGCCGACAATGAACTGGACATGGTCAGCGAAATGGCATTCCATAATTCCACACAGCTTCAGGTTATCGATCTCTCCCACAACAACCTCGATCGGATTGGAGAACGTACCTTTGAGGGTCTGGTCCGCTTGGAGCAACTGAATCTGGAGCAGAACCGGCTGTCGGAGTTGTCGGATGGCGTCTTCGAGCACTCCAAGCTACACATGCTGGAGAACATTAATCTGGGCCACAATCGCTTCGAGTATGCGCCCCTCAATGCGCTCCAGTTGCGCCAGTTCTTTATCTCATCGGTGGACCTGAGCCACAATCGCATTCGGGAGTTACCCAAGGATGATGGCATCATGATGAACATCAAGAGCATCGATTTATCCTTCAACCCGCTCACACCTCAAGCTGTCCACAATGTGCTCAATGAACCCAAGACTGTCAGAGAAGTCAACCTGGCGGGCACCGGTATCCAGGATCTGAAAATGCTGGAGACTCCCTTCCTGCAGCATCTGAATCTCTCGCATAACAAGCTCAGCAATGTCAAGTCAGAGGTGTTCCAGCGAGTGACCTTACTGGAGAGCCTTGATCTGTCCCACAATGAACTTCACTCGCTCAGCGATCTGTCCCAGGCCTGGCCACAGCTCCAGGTGCTCCAAGAACTGGATGTGTCCAACAATAGCTTTGAGCTAATCTCCCAGTCCAACTTTGAGCAGTTGGGGATGCTGCGCACGCTGAGATTGAACCATCTGCCGTTCTGCACCCGCATCGAGAAGAATGCCTTCAAACCGCTAGCCAACTTAGCCACATTGGAGGCCTATGATCTGCCACTCTTGGGTTATTTGGATCTGCAGGGCATCATGGAACTGTTGCCTGGTCTGGAGATGCTCGACATTGAGGTGAAGGACTCCTCCATTGGCAGTGAACAAATTCAGCCGCTGAAGCATCCACGCCTCAGTTCGCTGGGCATACGTGGGGACCGGCTGAAGTCGATCTCCTCCGGCACCCTGGCTGGGCTCAAGAGCAGCGATCTGAGCATCAAACTGAGGAACACGTCACTGAGTGCCTTGCCACCAGCTTTGCTGTTTCCGGTGCCACGCTCCTCACATCTTACGCTGAATGTGGATGGCTCCAAGATTGGTTCCTTGGTGCCGCAATTTCTCAATGCGCTGGAGGATCGTCGTTCCAGTCTGCGACTGCAAGGACTAGAGAGCAATCCCATTAACTGCAACTGTGATGCACGTGCTCTGCGCCGTTGGCTGCCCAACTCCGGTATGCCAGAGCTTACCTGCCAGGAACCTCCCTACATGGCCGGCCGCAAGCTGATCGAGGTGGGCGACGATGAGCTGACCTGCGATGCCAGACGCATGACCGCATCTCCCTCTTTCTCGGCAACATCAACAGCACGTCCCTCGACACCACAACTACAACGTAGTTCCAGCCAGTTGGTAACGCGGGCAAGCAGCAGTGCCACCACGGAGGAGCCGCTCATCATTTGGAGTCTGGAGCCCACACAGCCGACCATCATGAAGATCAAGACCAAGGCGCCGCTGATGAAGGCACAAGCACCGATCATAGGCAACGATGACACCCTGATCATAGGCATAGTTGGCGGCGTGGTGGCCTTCATCGCCATCCTCATCATCATCATCTGCATCATCAGACTGCGCATGAGCAATGCCGAGTATCAGCAGAGTGCCGCCATGATGGGCATGCCCTCCATGCAGCTGAGCGCCCACAATGCAGCGTATAGCTACAAGAACGGCAGTGGAGCACCCACAGCGGCGCTGTACGCTGTCCCTCCGTACCAAGCCAACTACGCCACGCTGCCACATAAGGCGGCGTCCATACACCATCAGAGCACACAGAATCTGACGCAACGCCAACAGCAGGCGGTGCAGCAGGCAGCGGCTGTCCAACAGGCAGCAGCAGCCCAACAAGCCGCTGCCGTCGCTGCCTACTCGACCATGTCCCGGATGTCGTACTTCAGTGGGGCCGGCGCCACCGGCAGTGCTGATGGGGCCGAGAGTTTGACGCATCATCATCAACAGCAGCAGCAACAGCAGCAGCATCAACCATACATCATTTACTCGGACGACAAGGCATATAGATAGACGACGATTGGATGGTAGTGGATAATTAGTCCAATCTCTGTCCATCTCACATTCTCTTCTGCATCTATCTCAGTCAAAACACTGCAAAACAGGTTCTACACAATTATCATCATTGTCAGCTCTTATGTTGTATATAGCCTTAGTACATTCTAACTCGTATCTGTATCTGTAACATAATTAAGTCGAATTGAGCGCAATGTGCGTAATAAACAAATTATAGTTTAATAATACCGTATCAACTGCGTGTTTTTTCATTCACCATTTGATGAGATGATGTTAAATTTGGAGCGCGCTAAAAGTGCCAAAATGAGTGCATGACAATCGATAGCTTCGATAGAATATTAACAGCAATTATCGGCTGCTCATGCGTAACAGCTGATCTTGACTGCAGCTTTTGCATTCGCTCCTTGTTTACATATAAGAAGCAGCACAGCTTACAGAGAATTAGATTATTAACATAGAAATACCAAAATGATAAATACTCTTAACAAAACATAAATTACCTAAATATATAGAAAGACATACGTTTCTTCAATAGAATTCACAAAAAAGGTGTGAGTGTCGACTTTATTAGACATTCAGATCCATGTACTATACTCGTAAATGCGACTAAATATAGTATATGATGTACATATGTATGTATGTAAATGTTTGTATATTGTTTGAGATATTCATAAATATATAGATATATATTTATGTATGTAATATGCGATTTTGGTATATACAATGCGCTAGGTCTCTCAGATACTTCACAGTCTTTCATATTTTGTTTTCATTCAATTCACATTAATTATAAATTTCATTAAACAACAACAAGATTGGCTAAACTTCATATTCATATTAAATGTATATAGAAAAAAAATACATTAATTAATAACTTGTTGTATGGCATCAAATTTAACAACAAAAGCAAACAAAACTAACCAATTCCAAATGAATATTGAGCAATAACTCGATTTAAAATCATGAGTTTGTTCTATATACAAAAATAAAGTCTTTCTTTAAGCCATTTGGCCGTAGGTGGAGTGCATTCTATAGTTGCGACGTCGATAGTATATCATCAGTCCATAGCTGACGCACAGCAGACTGGCCACGATGCATATAAGTATTCCTTTAATGAAGTGGGTTCAGATAAGGTTAATAATATATATCGATAAAATTCCAAGTTGATAACTTACCCGTAACTGCGCCCAAATTCGCCTCCTCGTAGGTCATTGTCAGCGTGGAACGTTTGCACTCCGCCTCCCAATCCTCGGGCAGCACCTCCTGATACACAGCCAGCATCTGTTTCAACGGACAGGAGACACCACATCCAGGTATGACCATGGGCTCAGGCTCAGCTGTGGTGTTCTTGTAGAAAACGGACACCAGCGGCGTGTTCTTCTCATCCACGCGCAGCTCAAACATGATGCAGGCCCTATATGGCGGACTATGTAGCTATAGAAATAAAAATAAATTAAATATAAATAACAAATATATATGAGAAAATATATAAAACGTATCAATTAAATAGACTGTTTTGTAAGATTATTAATATTTGATCATTTCAGTTAAATTAATTATGTATATTTTTTTCTATTATAATTTAAAATTTTTTCTTTCTAATATAATTTTAAAATTGAATTTTATTAATTAAACTTAATTTTAGGTCATAGTTAAATATAATAAATTTAATTATCTTTTAATAAATTTGCATTCATAAAATCTAATTGAAAGGCACAGGCCTGTTCTCAAATCCGAATCCAAAAGAAACCTCCGATTTTGAAATAGTTCCCAATGCCAAAACTGCAAATTTCGTTCGAATTCGGAATTAGGAACAGACTACTAGTTATTTTTTTTTTAATATGATTAAATACTGCAAATGAAATATAAATAAAAAATTAAAAAAAAAGGGTTTTTATTTTATTCAATTATTTTTTCATTTTTCAATTTTTCTTTTTCCTTTAAAAATTATTTTTTCCTTTTTTAATTTTTTTCATTATTTAATTTTTTTTTTGCATTAATTAAATTTTTTTCATTATTTATTAATAGTATTTTTTCATTATTCAAAATAATTTGTTTTATTATTCATATTCCATTTATCAGTATTTTTGAATATCACTTTAATTGTTTATATTTTCATTTTACTTTCTTGTAATACTTTTAGTCGACTTTTATTTAGTTGACTTTAATAAATAAATAGCTAAAAAAAATATGTAATCTTTTGGAATTAGTTGTACATACCTGGAAGAGCTTCAGGGTATTCAGCATATTGGCAATAGTCGTATCGTGGGCACTATATATGAAAACTGAACGATCGGGATGTAGTTTCTTGTCCAACTTCTGGCCAAATCTATGCAGAATGTCCTTAAGTAGAGGCCCAGTCTTGAGGCGGGCCAGTTGGCGAGTGTATGTGTTCAAGGAGAATGCAAAATTTGTGGCAGCTGTGAGCTCTGCTCCTCCATAGACCTTCTGCGTCCACACGGGGAGGGTCTTGTTGTAGAGCTGCTCAATGAATAGCGTATTATTGAGATACTGTGCATCGAGGAATGTGCGCACGGCACGTCCACTGTTTGCACTCAAGTAGGTGAAGAGATCATTATATCGTGACAAGATCTTTTGGTACTCTGCCGACTCCATCAGATTGGACATAAGGTAGTCGTAGGCTGGACACGCAGCTTTGGCAGCAATTACCTTCAGAGGATTATATATAGATTATAATAGGAATGGAAAATGGGAAATCTTGAAATTGATAATCACCGCATCGTATTTCTCGGGAACTGTGTGCACTGGTATTGGTTGCCACTTGATCTGTTCATTCCAGATGTCTTCGCCCTGGGGCTCATACAGTCCAGCCAAGTTGGACTCGGCACTCATGAGGGTGCGATCCACATCCGTGGACTGCACATAGATCTGTTCGTCATCGTAGCGCGTTCCCAGCAGCGAATTGTAGCGTCTCCTCAGCCACTTGCCCAGCTCATAGTGTTGTTGCTTGCCAGTCTAAAATTGTTAAAAATTGTTTGTTTAATGATAAACCACCAGCATAGAATCACTCACATTTGTTAATTGCCCCCAGCCCGCAGGCCAGAACTTGCGATTGTTCCATGGGTCTGTGGGATACGGGTCCACAGGCATGCGATCTCCATGCCGAAATATCTGGCAACAATGGGTTAAAGCGTTAACCATATGGTCGAAAACAAGAAAATGAAGAACTGAAGACAAAGCAGCACTTACCACATGGGCAAACTTGAGTTTGCCAGGCAACGTGGCTTGGATACCATCGTCGGGGGCAGCTTCATCAGCAGCACCAACATAGCAGTTGATGCTTAACAAACATGGCAACAACAATAATACGCATATCATCCAGTGAAAGATGAATGACTTGACATTTTGGCGTTGAGAGTGTCGTCTGGCCATCATCCACAAAGAGAAACTGGCCATTGTTGTTAATTAATAGGATTGCAATATATAAACAATGTCAACCTACTGCACTTACCTCCAATGCAATACTGGAGTTCTTTTCGCGCTTTTTTATCTATATAAACATTCAGACAAACACGAATTCGCAATTTAAGCAATTTGCTTTTGTTTCGATTCTTGCGATATTTCCCTCTAGTGCAAATAATCGTTGTGCAACCCAATTAGGCTGACCATATTCTATCGATACGTTGCCCACAACTATCGATAATCTTGCTTGGCACTTGTAAGAAATCGAAATTGAATATGAAATAAAATTAGTGTGAAATATAAATACTACACAATATTCGATTTGTTGACATCGTTTATGTTTTTTAATTAAAATTTCTAGTTGCACAATGCTCAAAAGTTTAAATATTGACTCATGCTACTCTTTCACATTAACAAGTATACTGTTGATTGTTTGGTTTTTTGTTTGTTACGCAAATAATTTTACGTTACAAACTTTCATTCAATTTTTTTTTGTTTAAACTAAATATGATATATTGCGAGCGCAATTTCTTGTCATTGGAAAAACAAAATTCGGCTATATGGTGTTTAATGCAATCAAGCCCTCTGGATTGCAACAGCGTCTGGGAAAACTTCTGCTATTCAAAATCTTCTATTCCCGCCCATATGTTGATTCGGTCGGGGTCCATTAAATCTAAAGAGAAAATAAAAAAAAGACGTAAAATTTATTTTTAATAATGTTACATATTTATTAACATACCTATTTCGATTGGGAGGAACACTGCCGCCATGACTGCCAAGTGGTGGGAAGTCCGATTGATATGAATTTGGTGTAACGCTCTGATGATGATGTTGATGATGTCCATTTGATGGTCCGTGTTTGTTGAAGCTGCCGCCATGATGTTGGGACATGCTACCAGTTTGGCCATGGCCACCACCACCGCTGCCACCGCCTCGCCGATTACTAAATCCGCCGCGTCCAGCGAAGCCACCTCGATTCGCATTAAATCCACCACGAACAGTTCCCGGAGTACTGCAAATTAAATTATATTAGAATCGATGCAGAGGCAAACAGAGATTCCATATCCCACCTGTTACGATTACGCTGATACATGCCACTGTCCGAGTTGCCTCCATTTGGAACCATGTGATCATTGCCAAAGTGGCCTTGTTGCTGCTGTTGGTGGTCGACGGCGGGTAACGCAAATCCACGTCTGTCTTGTCCAACGTGATGTGATGAGCTGCCACTGCTGCGATGACTGCCACCAGCTCCATTACCTCCGCCACTTGATTTCCCGCCATGAAAGTCACTGTGACTTAGATGGTTACCACTACCGCCGCCACCTCCTCCAGCGCCTGAGTTGAATCTGTTTTTGTAGCCCTGTGAAGGTCCATCAAAGTTTTGGTTATGCTGTG